>OX421856.1:4800000-7535000 GCA_949127965.1 Pandemis corylana | reverse complement strand
GCTATCATGCTAGCTGATTCCGATACCAATAAAATTGTCAGCATATACATGAACTGTCAAAATAGCACGATGGCGATTGCGAGTGAGTTTTTGAATCATAGTCGGCAATTGTTGTCATACATTGATTGATGTGCAAAGTGAACCACTAAATTTGGAATAAAAAGGATAAATGAAAAATCTTTGTAGGGGTATTCAGTAAAAAAAAACAAATTTTATTTTTGCAAATTGCCCCCCAAGGGCTCTTTTACATGTCCTTTTTTAAACTACCGTCACATTCGGTAAGACTGTCATTGCCAAGAAGAGAATTTTAAGAGAACTTGTAGGTATAAATAGCTTCCATGCTAGTCTGGGAGCAAATAAAAAACATATAAAGTACCGGTTGCTTCTCTTCCCGCGCTGATGGTAAAAGCCCATCCACGAAATGGGCGAAATTCAAAGGAATCATGTTATAGGCGATGTAGCTAGCAACCCATCACTATTTTGATTCCATTTTCCACCCCTACGTCCACAACCTTGCTAAACATGGCATGTAGGTCTTGTAACCTTAGGGTCTGTCTACCCCGTAAGGGATAAAGACGTGATTTGTTTATGTGTGTATGTATGAATAAATTTAAAGTTTGACTTTTGAAGTTACATCTTTCGCTATGTTAGTTTGCTGACCTGAATTAGTGACTAACAATTTTTGTCATTTTACTTCGAGATTAGCTCTCATTGTTAGCTCAAACATGTGCACTAGTAACATGATTAATTGCGATCTTGATAGGTATCATCACAATGCACACATCACCATGATTAGCGTAGGTTATCAATAGATTGACTAACGCGTACGTCAACACGCGTATGTGTGACCATATTGGTGTGTGTGTGGGGGCAACTGCGCATATGGCTAGGGGGAGTTAGGGGGCGAAGTAACTGCTCGGGTTTGTAGCTAGCTCGGTACATTTTATTGTAGCTCGCCTCTCTAGATACTACTGGCAGGGAGGGCCGCTTTATCGATGTCGATATAAAAGTTATGGCGTGTTTTTATTTTGTCACTTCCGCGATTGGACGGTTTGACTTGTTAATGTCGACGCGTGCGTTTCCGATTTCAGAAATTACCAAAAATATACTGGGACGTGTGTTAGTGGGTCTATTATTTTGACCCACAAAATTGAAGTTCCTAAATTAAAAGTAAGATTGAAGGTAACTGAAACATGAACAACTTAAGTTTAGTCGGGTAAAGTAGCAGTGGCGACTCAGTGGTTTTCACCATCAAAGTCATCGATAAGAGCGTTGGGGAACCACCGCAGAAAAACGGCTCAAATTCCGGTTTTTTACAGGCTTCGTTTCGGAAAGCGCGTATTGAAACAGAGCGATCTTATTCCATCTCCTTTCTTTGTCAAACACGTCATACTTTTTGTACGAGTTCGCTTCGGAATATAAAAAAGCGTATTTACCGATAGTTTAGTCGGTCCTTTACCACCTCTAGGCTACTATTATTACTAATTTTTCTCTAACACAACGTTTTGTTCTTGCACATTCAAGAAAAAATAAATAAATCAATAATCAGTTTTCCGATTTAACTTATTAAGTATAAGTAATTTATTATTGCATCATTTAAGTAACTTATACGTCGAGAACGGTCTGCCCCTGAGTGCCGTTTAATTTTTAGTTATAAAACCAATGTTTCGCCAGAGATATAATACAATTTCCCTAATTGTTGTCTAAGGCAACGTAACTGCAGTAGGTACATGTCATAAGCAACTTTTATGTTGAAGCCAATTTATTTTTTAATTTTTATCGACATCGATTATATTGATAAAACTATCACACAGCACTATGCAGGTTAACTCGTCGCCGCTGGGGCGTTGCCTGACTGCCCTGTGTGTGGCCAATAATTTTATTACAACTTCATTAAGACGCCCGTCGCAAACATCCACTCTTTTTGTTTATCTGTTTGTCTATGGATATCTATACATACCAACTCCGCGACTGACGCACAACGCACAGCATGAACTGTGGATCTTGAATTTAGAAACAAAATCTTTGAGTAAGTTCCACCTGGTACCATGAGTACGCTGAATTTTGTTTTTTTTTTTCAATAAAATTCTAATTTTATCCTTAAAAGGGTGAAAGGGGGTGACAAGGGTTGGTAAAGTTTGTAAAACGCTTTTTTAAGTTGCAACTCTAGAAGGCCATTTTTTTGTTCACGTAACGACTTGTCGTAAATTTGGTCAATTGATAAAAAAAGCAAGGAAAAATGCAAAATTATCAGTCACCATCACCAGGGTTAATTGCTAGCACCCATCATACTAGATGTTTTTCTGTGTGCACATTTGCTACGCTTCTGTGAAACCTCTACGTGTATCTTGGTTGGAATCTTTGCAGATTACTCAGCTATATACATAATTTAGTAATAATTCCAAGCACTAGAAAGTGAACTTGCACACATCTGTATTGTGTAAAACTCCCTCATAAAAGATAACGATTAAACGAGGGCGCCACTTTCAACGCAACTGTCACTATTTTGCCACAAAATGCTTGAATATGTTACAGTTATGTATGAAGAATTTAGTTCCTCTTTCGTTATTCAATTCTACTTGCATCATAGACATGGATTGGGTCAATATTATCGTGTGATCCATACATATCGCGATCCATATCACAAAATATTGATGCGTGTCGCAGCGAATTCGGTTGTTTTGAAATCCATGGTCCTATATTGACGTACCTACCAGTATCACAATAATATGCCATTATGATGTTTTTGCATAGAAATTTCAGCTTAATTTTTTTTATTCTTAACAGCTTTTTATGTGTATGTGTATGTAGGTACTCGTAATCTTGTAAAGAAAAATATGTAAGTAGTAGATAGGTACTAGATATAGAGCATCACATCATTTCTATGGGGGGTGCAGTCCTTACTCAGAATGCGTCGAGCGAATCTAATCTCCTCCGCACGTCCCAGCAAATAAACTCCATCTTGTTTGTACCTAACTTTTTGTATTAACTCAATTTAACTGTATCAATTAAGTAAGATTAACTTTAGGTAGAACTAAGACGTGTAAAGAATGAATTGAATGCTTTTTAACGAATTACCTTATTATCGCAAATATAATCGCCAATTGACGTTAAGTCACATACTAAAGAAATTTTCAGCTCCTTTCAATTTATGTTGCACCAAAATAAAGAACAAATATGAAAATATTTACTTATAGACTATTAACAATGTAGTAGTCAAAAATGGATCGCTAGTCGCTTGCATATTAGGCCGTTATTGTATGATACTAGTTAAGTCAAGTGACAAGATAAGATTAACAATTCAGATTAATTAATCTGTGTAGGATATGGCACAGTTACGGGTTAACTACACATTATAAGTAAGTTAATAAATAATAAGGGTATCTCTTGAAGATGTAGCAGGGTAGTAGCTCAGTTACTCTGTGAAGGTAAAATAAAAGCTCTCATTTTAATAAGTTTAGCGAGCTACACCAGGTTAAGGTAATAAATTTAAACACTTACTACCATGCTGTATTATAAAGCACTTTGCATTTTAAAGTGGTAAACACGAAATAAAAAATAATGGAGGCGTAAAAATGCTGGAACCTCCGGCGGGCAATTAAAATTCGTAATAACTCGAAAGCAAAGTCGACGTAAGTTAAACAAAGCGACAAAAATAATTAATCGCTGACACGCTCTCACCGTAAAAGCGTCGCGCGCGCGGATTAGGTGGCACGCCAAATTATTTATGCCCCAAACTTAACGAAAACTACAATAAATGAATCGCTACCTGAATAAATGATAACATCGCGGTGAATTTGATGTCAATATGTGTTAACACTAAGCTATTTAGTTCACGACTCACCCTTTCGCCTCCCCACGCACACTAAACCACCGCCTCCCAACACCCACCGTTATGCGGCTGTGTGCGCGCACACATAGGAAAAAGCAATTTTTCACAGGTTACGCGAATACACACAAGCACAACGGGTGAATGTAGTGAGTCTCTTGCCCCACGAAAAGTTTGTAGTACCTACAGAATTTGTTCACTAGCTGTGTGTCTAGACATGCCATGCTTTTAAGTTAGGGGTGAATCCTTCGAGACTTGGTTCATGAGCTCGCTACAAATCTATTATTCAAAATTTTATTGTAACAAAGCGTCGACTATGATAGGCGTTATTTAGGTTATGGTTTTAGACACTGATTACATTTAAACTTATACTTTCAGAAAGAAATACATTTTATAATATTAATGTTCTTGTAAATGTATTCAAAATTTGAGTTTTTATTATAAATATATTAATATTTTGAAAGTAATAACTGATTTAATGCAATCATTAATGAATATTTTTTTAATGTTTCAAAAGAAAATAAAAGAAAAAATGGTTCGAGTTGCAGCGCTTTTTATTACGGATGCATAGAGGTAAAGGCACAATACGAGTGCCGCGGGAAAATCATGGCAAGGGAATGCATCGAAAATGCTTATGGAATGTTAGAGCGAAACGGGTGCTGCAATCTCACGCCGCTCAGTCGGTTAGACAGAGATCAAATATTGAATATCGCCCGCGTCGTTGAAACGGTAAATGTTGCCAGATTAAAGGGAAGGAAAATGCACCATTTTCACCCGCTTTAGGGTGGGAAATTTGTGTGGAGGTGGCGGGAACATAGGTTGTTGTGCGCGGAGTGGGCTCGGTGGCTCTCAACTGTGGCAGATAATCAATATCCGCTTGGCTTGTGGACACTATATATGTTATTTTATCGCTGCGCTGTTCTGACTTTACCCTGCCGCGTATGCTCCTTCCCGCTCGCACCATTATCTGAAATGGACAGTGGCGTAGATTTGGTAAATGATAAGTGTGAGAAAGTATTTTATCACGACAATGAAGCGTGATATGTAATTATATAACCTATTTAGGGTGTTGTGATATTGTATGGGTGGAGTTGCGTGGAGATGTTTTTATTGTCGGCGGCGGCACGCGATGCGGGTACTTCTTCATTAGCCGAACTAGCTCGCTCACTTTGCGCCGTTTAATTGACTTATCTAATTAAGGTCACAATCCGTGGTCATAAGGCCACTCTGCAGTGGAAAGCTTTGATACGAGAGTCTTAATTCTACTGGGGAATTCGAAACATGGAACACTTGTAATCTTTTGTCCTTGGCATTCTGTTGGGTTCAGGTGGAATGCTGTTTTTACTGTACCGTAACCCGTACTGTCATTAGCTGGTTTAGCCCTGTAAGGTTGGTATATTTCTATGTATCGTTAATTCATAATCTATGGCTTAATGAAAATCAAGCAGTGCTCTAACTTTTTCTAAGCAAAAGGGCAGTCGCATTTAACCTGTTTAAAGTTTCCTGCGTTCATAAACTTCAAAGGAAGTCAGCGATATAACAATCGAAAGTTTGCAAAGCTTGCGTAAACTTCGAAGTTCGGTAGCACTGTGGGGGTTTGCTTATTTATACGAGCTAGAGTAAGTATTTTTTTGCATTGTTTTCGAAAAATAATGAGAACCTGCCGAGGAATAAAAAAATTAAAGGCGCATAAGTGGGTACATATTTTTAAAAGAACATGGGTATGCAGTACCCTTGTTAAGCGTGGTAGCTTAGCGGCTTGACGTATGGCCTCTCAACCAGAGGGCCGTAGTTCGAAGCCGGGCTCGCACCTCTGACTTTTTCGGAAATTAATGTACAAAGTAACATTTTAGTTTTTTAGCGAAGGAAAACGTCGTGAGAAACCTGCATACACCTGCAAAGCAATTTAATGGTGTGTAGGTACAAAGTGGTCATCTTCTTGACCATGTACTTGACTTTACAAAGAATAAATGAAATGAAATGAAATGATAATCTGCGTGCCCTTCTAATTTTAAGAGGTCTGCGTTCAGTAATGAGGCGTAAATGGGCATTTCTCATTTTTGTGCACACTGTCACTTCTATCGATGTCACTAACGTGGATGTAATTACTTTGTCTAATACTTCAAAAAAGCGAAGCAAATTAATCTTACTCATCATAGGTACATAATCTTTAAATTTATCATAACATCACCATTTTCTTAAAATATTTGAAATAGTAATTACATCCACGGTAGTGACATCCATAGAAGTGACAGTGTACACAAAAATGAGAAGTGCCCAAATAGGCAGGAGATGAGAGTAGTTTTAAGTGATTTCGTTTCATAACTTTAAATGCAACAAAATTGCGTAGCGTCGTCCTTCACCCCGCCCGGTCAACATGCTTCGTATTCTATTATGGGGTTGATGGATTTAACTGCGCTCGTCATCGCATGTAGATGCAAACCGTCCCCAAATAATAATGGAAACATAATTCGATTGGCCCCCGTCTGTTCACGATTCGGATAATGACGGGGAGTTAGGTTACCTAGATGTGGCGTGTGTATGGGCAGCGTATTATACTTTCCAGCACAAGATCGCCCGACATAGACTACCCATCTCTTTCTAGAACGAACAGTAAGAAAGAGACGGGTAGTATCTCGCGCCCGACACAGCTGTCGCGCGCTCTCATGCTGTCCGTCCAGATGCGAATAAAGATGTGATTTGGCTTGTTTTGTAGCTTGCTACACCGTGGCTACACCGTTACTACTCTCCCCCATGCCGTTTCTTATTCTGTAGTAGAGTAGCAAGGTAAATGTTTATAAATCATTGAAATGGACCTCTGCAAAATAACCTCTTATTCAATAAATTGTCTCTCAGTTCAGCATTAAGTCAGTACGTCACTGAACCGTTTTAAAGGTCCTACGTAATGTCTCTTCCAGTTTCCTCTAATCCTTTACTTACGCTTTTCGAACAGATTATACCGAACTGTAAATATATTAGTCGGCACCGATATATGGGCGGATGTCGACAAATTAATTAAAATCGAACAACACAACGGGGCCTTTTTTTACTAAAGATACAATAATTGTCTTGTACATTGGTGTGAAGAAACTGATATTCTTAACACTAACTAGGCACTAATTTCAACTTTACGCCGTTTTTCTGAATACCTCAAGAATGTGCTCTCCTTGTGGTGGGTGGTCGTGTTGTGGGCCTTGTGGACCTGGGTCTTGTTGTGGACCTTGTGGATCTGGGCCCTGTTGCAGGCCTTGCTGTGGACCTTGCGGCCCATCGTCCTGTTGCGTTGCGGCCCTTCGCCCTGTTGTGGACCTTGTCGACCTTGCGGGTCTTGCGGGCCCCTGTAGTAAACTAACGAACATTGTGTGATGTGGATAGTGAGATTCGATAGAGCAGTATTCGTCATATATCTCCATGTTTTTATTTTGTATGTCTTACCTTTTACTAAATCGTTATGGTACGAATAAAGCATTGGAAATATTTTGCTGTTATCTTACTCTGTCCTGAACTGGTTTCCGCAGTTTCGTAAGCAATAATTATATTTTACTGTTGTCTCTTGACGAAGAATGAAACCAGGGACGCTTGATCCACCTAATTTGTCCAACCTGCTGCCATTATTTTAAATCACTGTTATATTTGAATACAAAAGGTAGGTTAGTTGCTATCTTCAGTTAAAATGGTTATAAATAGTTACATTTTTGCATGTCGTTTCTCATTAATGCGTTTCGATTTGACCTCAAATGCGTGCCAGTATCTATATCTCTGTATTAACAAAGTAGTAAACGTTTTCATTTTCTTCGGGGGTTCAATGTCTGTGACTAGGTACTGCTACTTTTGCTATTACCTCTATACATGAAAGTGAAAATTTTCAAGGGACGCAGACAGTGCACGGTATCGCGAAGAATGAACGTTTGTCGCTCGAAGAGTTATATTTCTGATTTTTACTCGTGTTATATTGAAAATATCTTCTGCCCGTGACTTCATCTGCGTAGAATTATACATAAACCTTCCTCTTGAATCACTCTATCTATTAAAAAAACCGCATCAAAATCCATTGCGTAGTTTTAAAGACCTAAGCATACATAGGGACAGACAACGGAAAGTGGTTTTGTTTTTTATACTATTTATTGATACTGATACTTCAAGAGCATGATCATGATGATAGCTTGGTGTTGTTGCATTTTGTTTAAGTTGGATCCAAACACGTCGTACCGTAAGAGAGAAGACCGAGGGCTGTGGAAAAACCATAGTGTCAGAGACAGCTGTTTTGCTGTAACTAATCACGGAATAGCAACGTGACATTTTTGTTAATCTATAATTGGACTTCTGTTCTATCTATGTCCTTGTCTGGCTTAACAATTGATATCCTTGATGATTATCCCTAGGTAAACGGATCGATAGTGAATTATAAGGAGCAGCCATCAGGTACATAGCATTATGCCATATACCAGATTCCTGATTTCCCTAATATTGTTTGTGGATTACGTGCCGAATAGGCACAAACTACACGTGACTATTCAATGCAAATTACTGGATTTAATATAGCCAATTAATGTTTGTTAGTCATTCCGCTAATGAAGTTGCGGACATAATCAGTTTAGTCTGCTTATTGTTATTAAATATAGTTGTTACTATAGACCGACCGCTTAAATGAGTCCTCGCCCGCGCGGCACAGGAGCGCGGGGTGGGACGACAAAGGGAGCCGAGAGAGGTGCGGGCGGCAGGCGCACTACCCACCCGCACCTCCCTCGGTCCCCTTTGTCGTTCTACCCCGCGCCCCTGTGCCGCGTGGGCACGACTCATTTAAGCGGTCGGCCTGTAATTGAATAACGGAATAACGTCAAAAATTTTAAATGACTAAACCATGGTTACTGTTAAACAAATCAATTTCGCAGAACGGAATGATTTAGTCGTTTAGCGTTTTTTGTTGTAGGTATACATGAACATGACGTATGCGCAAGCAGAAAATAATCAAAGCTTAGGCTGCTTGAGATAGTTGAGGCTTTCTGTGATGTAATTGATCATCGTTGAAAGTAACTACTATGCTGGTCTGGGAGTAAAGGCAAAACATAGAATATACCAGTTGCTTCTCTTCCCGCGCAAATCTTAAAATCCCATCGAGTAAATGGGAGAAAATCTCCTAGAAATCAATGTTATCGGAGAATTGTATTTTGATTTATGTCTATTTTGCACATTATAGAGTTTACATGCTATATAGGACACAAATGACTTTGATAAGTCATTTGCGATTGATGCTTAGGTACACAGTTTTGATATGAATAAACGTCTTCAAGTGCAGACAACCCGCATGTTAACGTGACCTATCTCTACGAAGTCTCGATTGTCACTAAAATTGGCTGAAAAACGATACAGACAAAGAATGACTGATAACGCGGGGTGAATTCTTGACATTTTATGTAATCGTGACATGCGATGTTCACATACTCAATGCTAAATAGATTAAAGAGAGGGTATAAACAACAATAGCATAAGTGAAAAACTTAAGTAAATGACCTGTTGTATGTGTGAGTAATTTGTGCGAATCAGGGTTGTTACGGATACAAAAATTTAGACATCCGCGGATGCAGATGCGGATGCGGATTATTAGAAGTTCACATCCGCGGATACGGATTTGATACGGATGCGGATGTGATGCGGATGCGGATGCGAATTTTAGGATTTTAAAAGGATAATTATTTAAATTTTAAATGCATAATAATACTTATTAGTGCATAATAGTATTTATGTAAACAAACGCGAAGCACGTGCCACTCTGGCTCCACCCACTTTCTTTACATGTAGTTACGAATCGAGCCTTGTTGATGTGAATCTGCATCCGTAAAAACTCCGCATTGATTGATGCGGATGTGAATGCGGATGCATATGTCTGAATTAATGCGAATATTCCGCATTTACGGATGCGGATGCGAATATTCGTAACACCCCTGGTGCGAATAGACAAATTGACGTTCCAAATTAGAAAAATGACTTAAGTCCCATATCAGTTCTGTACACTAATACATACAACATGTCATTTACTTAAGTTTTTCACCTATATCTTAGTACAGTCCGTGCAGGTGTTGTTAGAATGGTTTTCGGGTTTGTCTTGCTGTCTCTCTCTCTCTCTCTTATGGATTTGATTGATACTTGAATGGCATTCTAAGATCTCACTGTAAGTTGGATCTTTCCAAAATAAACAGCTCAAAAAATAAAGCAAAAGCTTGCGTTGGATTACCTGCAATAATTTCATCAGACAATAAACACTTCTCTCTATACATTGATTTCAATAGGGGTCTTCAAATAAACATCTACAGGTTGCTAAAGAATCAGGTGCGAATATTTTAAGAATCGATTATTTGTATAGTCGTTAATTATTTTAAAGCATACTTAATTAATTACAGTATCTAATGCAAGGATGATTATCTTTGGACGGTAAAGAAAAAAAATACCATATAATACATAAATAATTAACGTTTTGAATTGATTCTTAGGTTATTAATAACATACCATGAAAATATTCTAACACCTTATATGTCTAAACATACGTAGGTAACTATACTGTTTGATATAGAAACTTACTTCTATAGCCTTGATGGAGATGGACGCTCGTATTTTTTGTCGGATTATACCCCTTCGACACGTGGTTGCACCCTCCCGACATATTGCATCCGACCCTCCAGTGACTTCCGAATAGATCAATTTATGAACCGTTCTACTGGCGACAATTTTTATAGTTAGGAAATCGATAGTTTACGAGTACATGTGAATTCTGTATCGAATGAGACATCTTTTGAAAAATAGCCGGCGTTTTGTGTGGCATGCTATACAAGTCATCATCTCGTCATCTCCGATATACGTCCCATTGCTAGGCACAGGCCTCCTCTCAGACAACTATACACGTGTCTTAGAATACTCTAGAATATTTCAATAGATGGGTTGGTTAGTTTAATTCAAACAGGTGTGTTTAGATTTTTCATTGTATTTAATCATACTAATGTCGTGTCGTATCAGGCGCTCAAAGCAACGAAAAGACTTGTAGGCTTATTATCTAACTCGCTCGCAATCGCCATCGTGTACATTTTGACAGTTCTTGCATGAATGTGACAGCTAGCTGATTCCGATGCCAATTGTCAACCCATACATGAACTGTCAAAATGAACACGATGGCGATTGCGAGCGAGTTAGGTAATAAGCCTACTGGCCCCTGTTTCAACAGCGAGAGAATTGTCGGAGACACATGACAATTCTGTTTATATTACATAAAACAAGTTTCGCCAGACCGCTTCATATTGACCACGCATTGCATTCGAATTGTCGCTTGACACCAACAATTGTCGAGATGGTGAAATAGGGACCAGTAGGCTTATTACCTAACTCGCTCGCGATCGCCATCGTGTTACTTTTGACAGTTCTTGTATGAATGTGACAGCTAGCTGATTCCGATGCCAATTGTCAGCCCATACATGAACTGTCAAAATGAACACGATGGCGATTGTGAGCAAGTTAGGTAATAAGCCTACTGGGCTCTTGAATTTAAGAAGACATTGATGCAAAATAATGTCACCCCTTTAACACCGCACGCTTTGAACATCGACTGATCTACGAGTAGTTATGGGAAGTATGAAAAGAATTGCCAAACAAAATTACAAAAAAATCCCTAAAAATATTTACGGGGATGTTTAATCAAAACTAACACAAACCTGCAGAAGGATTCCATATAAGACACAGCATATATGTATATGCAGTGGTAGATTTGTTTCGCCGACAAACGTTTGATCGAATGCATCTTTTGACAAACACTTCATTCGACAACCCTTTATTTTCTGACATGTAACCTTTTTGGAAAACTTATAAAACAAACCTAACCAAGGTGAGACATGCTTAAAGGTTTTCGATTTTTAAAAGGTTTACGGTTTACCAGATATTAAAGGGTCGTCAAATTAATTGTTTGTCAAAAGTTTGTCGGCCAAATGATCGGATATTACTAAAGCGAGATGAGAAAGGGATTGAAAAATATGTCATTCTGTACACTGACCTCAAAATGTACATGGAATGATAGATTTTTCAATCTCTTTATCATCGCAGTTTAGTTGTACCATATGCAGTAGTGTTAATTATTGCAAGCCTTTGAAAGTTCAAGTAACATTCAAGTCCGTGTATTTTTAGTACAAGGACGCACCTTGTAGACTTCAAGGTTGAAGCGGACTATAAATACTAGTGTGGATACATGTGTGTTAAATGAGTATAAATTTCACTTAAAGCGAAGGGTGAGAATCGCGGGGGCGTATGACGTATGCGCAAGAAGCAGCGCTATTTTTCTTATTGCGTCAAGATCAAAGCGCCTGCTGAATGCAAAAAGGGCCGAACTAAAAATTTTCGGTTTTTGAGTTTATCCCGGAATCGTGTTCTAATTTGATCGTTTTATCGTATACATTAAAGACTATTTTCAAAAGTTAACTCTAGCGGAATATAGAGGGCATAAATGCCCTTCTTGCATGTGACGAAATGGCCTACCCTGTTCATGCAATAACGGCATTTCTTAGTTGTGCCCTTATTGCATAATCATTCGAGTTAAATTTTAAGTTGTGTCTTGTGATATTATGTTCTTAGGACACTTATGAACATTGATTGTGCATAATGAATTCACGAAAATATACAAGAAAAACAATGAGCCAGATATTATATGTCTCACAGAAACTTTCATCGAATCTGGAAATGAAAAAAAAAATAAAATATAATAAGTTCACAATTACGCATTGACCAGTAGCTATTCCCGAGACCAAAATAGAGGCTGAGTCTGTATCTTGGCAAAGCCAGAGGTAACTTTTAAGGAACTAGATTTTGTGCAGAAAATGTCGGTATCAAGGATCTTTGAGTACTGTGGTATTGAGGTACCCAAACATAATGCTGTAGTAATTTGTTTGTACAGAATTCCAAGTTCATCCGCTAACTTATTTCTTGACAAGCTAGATATTTTACTACACGAATTGAACACTAAATCTAAATTTAAAAAATATTCGTATGTGGTGACTTCAACATTAATACACTAGCAATTAGTAACGACTGTAACAGACTAATAGACATATCGAATAATTATAATTTAACAATTCATTTAAAAGAACCAACAAGGGATAAAACCTGCATAGACAATATATTGAGCAATGTAAAAAGGGCTTACGCTGCCATTTTACCTCTCGGCATTTTTGATTAAGGCACAGTACAAATGTTAAGGTTTAAGGTCAAGACCAAGGACATTATTTTAAATGTAAAAGAGATTTTAACATTGATAGTATAAAATCAGTTTCAAAATACGTCTGCGCGTCCGTTTACTGCAATGCTATATTTGGCCCATACTCCTATACGGATGTGAAGCCTGGACCCTTAAAGAGCAACTCAGTAAACGTGTAGAAGCATTTGAAATGTGGGCATATAGACGCATGTTGGCCATAAGATGGACGGATCGGGTGACCAATGTTGAGGTCCTGCGTCGGGTTGGAAAGGAGTGTGAACTGATGCAGACCATCAAAAAAAGAAAAGTTGCTTATTTGGGACATGTGCTGAGGCACACAAGATACGAGCTTTTACAGCTTATAATCATGGGCAAAGTGGCTGGAAAAAGAGCTGTTTGGCGCAGGAAGAAATCTTGTCTGCGAAATATCCGGGAATGGACTGGAATTACAAGTGCAGCGGAGCTTTTCAACCTGGCCAGGGACCGTGTCAAGTATGCGGAGCTGACTGCCAACCTTCACTAGTTGGAGAGGCACCATAAGAAGAAGAAGAATATAAATAAATTTCAGAAATGTTTATCAAGTCTATCTTTTTCAGATATATATTTAGAAAGTGATTTCAATGTCGCATTCAATCAGTTTCACGACTTGATCGTATTGTTTTATAAGCTATGTTTTCCTGTTATGCGGAAAAAAATAACAATACAAATCATAATTATCCAAAATGGATGACAACAGGAGTAAAAATTAGCTGCAAAAGAAAAGATTACTTCGTTTTCGATAGTATAAAAACCAAGAACCGAACAAAATAAACATGAATATTACAGATACACTAAATTGTGAAAAAATGCATAGATACTGCGCAAAGATTAAATAATAACAAATATTTGATCAACATTAAAAATAAATGCAGAGCCACGTGGTAAATAATAAGTATGAATTTATAAGTATGAGTATCGCTGTCTAGTACCCATAACACAAGCCTTACTAGCGCTTACTTTGGGATTAGCTTAAGTTGTGTGTGAATTGTTCCCTAATACTTATTTATTTATTTATTTAAATAATAAAAAATGAAACTAATAATACTATAAACACACCGCAATATTAATAAACTGGTAACAAAACATAAAATGTTAACGGACCCCTTTGAAATAGCATCAAATTTTAATACTTACTACACAGAACTAGCAGGTTCAGTTAAACAACCTCAAACACCCCAAATGCACATACATGGTAATGCACGAAATAATAGCATCTTCATAACACCGGTGTCAGAAAAAGAAATGCATAGGATGTCATTAAATAATACGAAATCTATAGGGTACGACGAAATTAATACTATTATAAAAAAAAATAGAAAACAATTGATACCAATCCTAACCTATTTGGTGTGTTTTTGATTTTGATTTTATTTTACATTAGCGTTTTCTTAAATTTGTCATTAATTTATTGCATTAATATTATTGATTATACTTATAATAATTAGCACGACTTCAGGCACATCACGAAATTGCATAAAATACTTTCTGCAACAAAGGCACAACACTAAGTACCCATGTTTAGGCCCTTACAATTCCAAATGTATATTATTATAAATGAAATTAACGGATTCATTCGAAGCTATCTATGCCAAAGAAAAAGAAAATCTCAGGAACAGGTACGTTTTTCTAAAATAAAAAAAAATATAGCCAATTTGGTGGTCATACACCTGTTTCTCAAAACTTTAAGTAGCCGTTTCTCGACTTATTGGTTTTTTGACTTGTGCCCTTATTGCATTCGGCAGGCGAAAGAGGATGGACTAGAACTAGGATGGTTAAAATAGTAACAGATTAAACATTAGTTTTACCTAACTCTTACTTGTCTCGATAATGATGAGTTGGAAGTAGTAAGGTATATTTCGCACATTTTGTATTCCGTTGACAGTTTTTTTTTTTGGTTTTAAACTTTGGTTAACACCAGTTATCATAATCACGAGGTCGATAATGTCATTTTTACAGTGACATGTTGACAAAATAACTATTTCGTATGTAAATTAAGTTTTTGTTTGTGTTTGGGGTACGATTGGAATTTTTGATGTCGTTTCTGACCGCGTGACAGCTGTCATTCATGGTTGTAGTTTAAAATGAATTATTTAAAACTATCTATATTCGTTCCAAATTTTATCCAAATCCGTCCAGTCGTTTTTGCGTGAAGAAAGAACAAACATACACACTCACTTCCTCATAAACTTTCGCATTTATAATATTAGTAGGCTCTTTTAACTTATTTTGATAAGTACCTTTTGATACTCATTTTCGGCTAATCGTTCGAAAGTTAACTAGAAATGGACCATTTGAAGGATAAGATCAGATTTGTACATCCATACATTTCGTCCTGTAACCTGCTGATTTCTTGTGTCTCACCTATATAAACATACATACAAATTTACTTCCAAATCATGTATTCATGTATATTCACATGGAGGACACAATCACCCAGTCATGGGCACTAAACGGGTTACATTTACGCTTTAAAACTGTGTTAGTAATAAATACTTTATCCCCTTCGCCTTAGGGTCGTTTTCGAAGAGTAACGGCTGGCGTCGTTCATTTTAGCAATAGCCGTGGGCGGGAGGGTCAGTTAGTCCATCATTAAACTAACAGAACTGATTTTCATTGCTTATTGAACGCACTTCTGTTGTGTTAATAGCTATCGGTTTTTGTTTCATTACAATATTCTGCCGGAAATAGGCCCCAAGGTTCTCCTTGACGATAGCCTTTGTGCTGTCTGCTCATATCCAAGTAATATTTAGCACGGGACCATATTGGCTCTCATTAAATTCTTATACATAAATTTTTTAAAATTTAGTAAATCACATTTTCAAAAATATTTTACCTGGGTGGTGTTGCGGTACGCGTCACGGAATGATGAGGATCCGGGTTCGATTTCCGGCCATAGCTTAACTTTTCGGATTTTTCTATGTTCTTATTTTAAGTGTCGTTTAGAAAATTAAGTAGGTACTTATTCGTTTATCGTTTTTCATAAAGCAACGGATTTATTACAGGGTTTATTTCTGAATCACAACGCGTTTTTCTTTCAAACCAGTTTGTCATTTTCAAAAATTAGGAAAAGTGCATGGGTTAAAGGTATTTATCCCATTTCCATCTAGCCATCTCGGTCCTTACACTCCATGACGCCTTAATGGGATTCAACTCAGACTCAGTTCAGGTCTTAGCTGTCATTTTTAGTACGGATCTGACAGCGAACAAAACTAAACTGAATCGGAATTGAATCGCATTAAGACGTCTTGGCAACCCCCTGTTCTGCGGACATGTCATCCGCCCATTACTGCATCTTCTCTTCTTCTAACTTCAGTTCTTCTACGGGTCGCGTCGTCCTCGCCAGGCGTCACGATCGTCATTAGTTCCGCCTACCTCGCCAAACACGACAGTTATTTGCATACCCCGTACATTTGCTGCTGTTGACGTAAAAGTGACGTATTTTCAAGTACAGGCTGTTATTTTTAAAACTACGAGTAATTTAATTTATCGAATCGTTTTTTTAATTTACTAGGAAGTCGTTCTTATGTTATGTTTTGTGATATGACTGATTTTCGGCGTTATATTTTGTAATAACTACTAGAGCAAAACGCGTTGCCGCCATTTAAAATTAATAACGGATATTTGTTACTAAATTCCTGTAAACATGACATTTTTATAATTATGATTACCTATTTCAATGGTACAAAAAGTAAACCACAATTCCAATATTTTATAGTTGGCCTTGCTTCACCATTTTCAGTTAAGACCATGATATTTGAAGTGTCGGTTATCTATGATGTCGTCTCTGTCTGTTTCGTAGTAAGAAAAAGAGAGGGAATCATAGATAACTGACATTTAAGATAACAGGAACTTTACAGAGAGTGGTAAGACAGGCCCTAATATAATGATTAGAGGTTGATAATGTACGTAATAAATTATTACGAAAAAAGTAAACTATATCATTCTACATGCAGCGTGACGTCGGATTTACTTCAACGGCACCAAATGTAGGGTGTCTGGTTATTTGTTAAAAATCAGCAACTTCTCAATTAGAAGGTTAAGCGCGAGCACTCAAATTAATCTATATCCTATGGCAGGGGTGCGTAAACGGCGACTTAGCTTCGGAGGCGGGGAAATTTACATACATATTAATTTACTGGCAACACGGCCGGGGCCGTTGGCAATCTGTGTAATTTCGGGTGTTTAGTAGTTGTCTCTCGCTGCGCGTGTTGTTGGCCACTGGAACGAGTCTATTTGGAGTTGCGACTCTATTCGTATGTAAAAAGGTTTTGTATCTACTTTTCACGTAGCGTAGCAGCGATTTTTAGATAAACGTAAGGCGCTATACTAAGTAAATAATACGACGATGAATGTACAGAATAAATTCGCCAGGGTGGGTATAGAATGAGCATTCGCTCATTTAGTCTAAACCCGCCGTTATAGGAAACGCTAACGTCTCGTGCCGTGTGGATGGGTTGTATGTATGCATGTATATGTATAACTCTTTATTGTACATAAAACACAAGAGAAAGATGACTACAGGACAACACACATGCACAAAGGCATGGTTGTTTATGTGAAATACTGAAAGCTGTTTCTAATTTTACTCTATGCACCAGGCAAGCGTAAACCATGTTACTGAAGTTAATGAAATTCTTACAACAGCCTGTAATGTTTCTTGAGACCCCGTTCGAAAAATTATATTCCGATATGACAAAAAAAACGAAACTATCCTCTCTGCTTCTAATTCATAGTACGTAACCGCTTACGGCGTTTATATGACAGTATAACACCCGGATAAGTGAATGTATAAACACACAAATTGAGTTTTTGTCGACAGAGCGTCGGCGGAGGGGCATGGTCCATATTTCTAACAGTGTCGGGGGTGCAACTGCTTTGCATCCCTATTCGAACTCCATCGAGCCGGAATGAAAAGTAGTGGGTAATATCTTCATTTGCATATTTTAATTGTAAATACAGTCCCTTGTGAATGCGGAGGCGACAAATTTGCATACGTCGCCGGCAAATTGCGATGTAAGTAAAGCTAAGTGATTGGATATTGAGAGATTTGAAATAGGAAATGTTTGGGACGCTTTTTGGTTACAGCGAATGGAGACAAAAGAAAAGGTAATGCGGCAAATGTAGCTTAAGAAGAAGAAGGCTGCGTATTTGGTGGGTACTGGATTAGTTTGAATAAATAACGTAATGTACCGTAACTGTGTAAATATCGTAAACCCCTGGGCCTTTGGGTGAAATTGTAATCCCTGCTATTATAACTGCAAATGTGAGCTTCAACGTAATATGTACCTTAGCAAGGACATAGGATAGTTTTTATTCCGTAAAATTATATAGTTCCCACAGGCGCGCGGTAAGCGAAGTCTCCACAGACGCGGGCTATAGCCAGTTGATCTTATAAAGAAAACTGGGACTTAGCGTCAAAAACAAGTGACAATCTGTGCCACCCTAAGGGTAAATATCACTAAACCCTTACTAAGGCAACGCCGTCGCGGCGCTCTCTTCCGCTGGTACGACTTCGTGATGTCACCACACTTGCCTAACACAGATAGCAGCTAAGTATTACAAAGTTTTCGTGATAATGTCGTTCAATGATGGAAGTTTTGGTTGTTTAATAAATGGATCGTGGTTTTTAATGAAATTACGGAGGATAATTTCCTAGTGACTAGCTTGATGGTGTGATCACCAGTATACCAGATGTTTATTATACAACAGGAAGGCAACGAGCAAATGACCTAATCGTAAGTGATCACCAGACGCCTGTGACACACACAAATCATGTCTTTATCCCTTACGGGGTAGAGAGCCTAAGGTAACAAGTACATGCCACGTTTAGCAAGATTGTGAGCGTACAGGAAAACGGAATCAAAATAGTGATAAGATGCTAGCCGCATCGCCTATAACATGATTCCTACGAATTTCGCCCGTTCCCTTGATGGGCTTTTACCATATGCGCGGGAAGGGAAGCAACTGGTACATTCTATGTTTTTTCTTTCCTCCCAGACCAGGATGGAAGTAACGCCTGTAATGGCTAAGATGGAGTACTTCCTCATCATCATCATCATCAGCCCGAAGACGTCCGAAGACTGTTGAACAAAGACCTTCCCCTTAGCACACCATAATGAACGACAACTCGCCACCTGCATCCACCGCTTTCCCGCAACTTAAAAACCTCATGCGCCAGTAATTTCACTAGCTGTCTTACTATCCACATCGGAACAACGCAAGCACTGCTGCTTTGTGGTAGGATTAGCGAATAAGATGGTGGTAGCGATCCGAACGCACGAGTGTAGACCATTTCTGTTTTTCTTTCTTTCTGGCAATTATTCCGTTTCCATAGTTTGCAACCCCTTACCAAAAAAGTTTTTAATTTCCTATGAAACAATAATATCCACATAAGTAGGTTATTATTAAGAACTAGCTGTTGCCCGCAACTTCATCTGCATAGAATTCGTTTATCGCTATCCCGCAGGAATTACGCAGTTTTTCGGGATAAAAAGTAGCCTATATCTTTTTCCAGACTATAATCTATCTATGTTCCAAATTTCATCCAGATCTGTCCAGCCGTTCTGGCGTGAAAGAGTAACAAACATCCATCCATACTTACAAACTTTCGCCTTTATAATATCAGTAGGATGGCATAAGTGGTTATCGGCCCTTTTGCCCGAATGCCGGTTTAACGCGAGAGACTGCTCTGTGCTGTATTAATGTTAAGCTG
Organism: Pandemis corylana; assembly: GCA_949127965.1. NCBI lineage: Eukaryota > Metazoa > Arthropoda > Insecta > Lepidoptera > Tortricidae > Pandemis > Pandemis corylana. The sequence goes on along the minus strand of OX421856.1, from coordinate 7,515,194 downwards.
TTTTAATTTCAAGTACATAACTGATGACTACTGAATTTTAATCAAACAAGGCAACATCTAACTCATTGTAACCAAGAGCAGAAAGGACTCTACATCTACTTCCATCATCCGTCTATTCTTGTCTTTGGTTTGAGGTGTAACCAACCGCCGACCGCCATAGATACTAAATTAGTCCTATGTTGTCATAAACAAAGAGGTTAAGTGCTCTCCAAATAGCTCCAACTTACTTCCCGTACCTTCCTCGTACATCGTTGATCGGTCTATTTTTGGCTGGTTCCTAACGTGAGCCGAAACAATAAGGTGGAGTTCTTATAAGCTAAATAAAGCAGTTTACTAAATAAACTGTATCTAAAGTGGAATCAATTTAGCTCTGTGGTAGCTCGTTTCGTGTCTTGGTTTGAAAAGCTGTCACAGAGCTATATTGATCCTACCATAGTCCGAAGAGTAGTCTTTGAGATTGAGAACTGAATACTCACTTGAAACTACTACAGTCAGAACTGCAATGTTCATTATTTTATGATTATGACTATGTTACGCCTGTCTTATTCCTCCGAGGTCACGCCTACATTAAATGCCCGACTGGAATCTGTAACGTTTCGTTAGCGAAATCCTGAAAAACATTCAAATAAATAAATAATTTAAGCCTTGATTACGCCAATGTTTGTTTTAGGGTTCATCTATCATTGATTACAGTAGTTTTATTATCCAACGCCCCGGAACTAAATAATATTCATGATAAAGTGCGAGAAAAATCCAAGAGATGGCAGCACCGGTCCTGAGTAACGGCAAATACGTTACCATTAATAAAACGTCTCATTATCACTAGAAAAAGAAATGCTTTTGTTTTCATTGTTCTTTTGTTTTTGTTGCATAGGGGGTGTTCCGAGGTCCTTCCATCCTCACCAGTTTTATCGTTGCAAGTCTAGAATGGACCTTTTTAAGTAGAATTCATTTATTTCAGGCCTTTCTCAGCCTACAAATTTTTCAGCAGATAATATTAACTCGAATATTGAGGTTGCCATTTGGTCCGCCCACATTGACCTTACCTCGAATTAAGAAGTCAGTTGACCAAGCTACAGTTCATTGACCTATAGTTATGAATAGATCCTCTACAATATGGAGGCAGAATTGTTCCCAAAGGCTTGTAATAACGTTGTACGTAACTTCACCAAACTGACCTTTAGGTTTGTGGAACATTATTAAGATATGGCCCTTGGTTGTGATTTATATTAATGATCTGAAGCACATCACTTGAAAAAAGTAGGTACTTAGGTACTTTTCTTATCATGCCAAAATGGTGAAAATCGATGCTTCATTTTTTAATCTCATTTGAGCAAACGTTTTGTAGGAACGCACGGATTTCATCACTTTCGAATCGTGCTTTCGAGTGATGTGCTATCAAGAATCGGCCCCATGGTTAGTCTGGATAAGAAATTACATTGAACAAGATAATGTCATGTAAAAAAGCGTATGAAATTGAAGTTGGCATCACGAAAAAGTAAGTAGATTAACAAGCAGTTTAAAATTGAAACAAATTGCTGTCTGTGGTGCTAAAACTTTGAAGAATTCACGCTTAAAAAATTTTTTTCGTCAGAAATGCGCCCTCACGGCAAATGACCAAGTTACAGTCGAAATTAAGTTTAAAATTACCCGTCGACCGAATTATGTTTCACGTAATATATCAGGACAAGTGTGGCTAGCACACCTCTTATCGCCCTCAGGCAATTTGTCGTGGCTTACTAAAATTTGACACGCGATGGAAAATAACTCGCGACGCGACTAAAATGTAAATGGTAGTGACTGAACTATTTGTTAAAAAAAAAACTGAATCCGCTTCAGAAAGCATATAGACATACATACATACATAAATTACGTCTTTATCCCTTACGGTTTAGACAGAGTCTAAGGTAAGGTAAGACCTAAATACCACGTTTGGCATGATTGTGGACGTATAGGCGGAAAGGGGAATCAATATAGTGATGCGTTGCTAGCCGCATCGCTTATAAAATGATACCCATTCGCTCGACGGACTTTAACCATCTGCGCGGGAAGAGAAGCAACTGGTACATTCTATGTTTTTTCTTTACTCCCAGACCAGCATGGAAGAATGAATTATAGGGTCAAATTTACTTTTAGTTCTAATTTTAACAATAACTCAATCTAGAAGATATAGTGTTTATATAAGAAAATTAACCATAGTAGAAGATATTGCCAATTAAATCCATTAAAACTTAATACTTACTACTCACTATTTAATACTGCCACTAATCTCCAGTCTGTATACGTCCCACTATATACATCACTATATTGAGAAATGTAAATATAAATCCTTGGTATATCCGTGTGTCGTGCTAGCGACGCAGGAAGTGGCCGGCCGACGGAATTTGTAAGCACATTGTCAGTGTGAAAATTCTGGCAAACCGTAGTACGTAGTTGTCGCCACTCGGCGACAGATGGCGTGCTTAAGTTGAAGTCCGGCAATTTTGAGCGTCGAGCGTTAGGAGTAGGACTTAAATTATTCGCTTTCGTATTATTTTCCCGTTTCTCTTAAAAAGTGATACTATACGTTTCTCTTACTTCTAATGAAGTAACTAAGTATGCATATTGTCGGTGAACAACATAACAGGTCCAGCGTAATAAGATACTTCTATTAATGAAGGATTTTTACAAATCTTTCATTAATTTGACCTGTTCGTTTTTGTTTATTATCATAGAGAGGTCCCTTTGCTACAAATGTTCTGTGCAACGGTGATTATTTATAATCTACCTCTTATTCTCTACTTTCCCTGTTGTTAAAAAAACCATATCTATCACAATAAGGACCGGCTGTTTTAGTCAATCACGGACTTGACAGAAATGTCATCCGATGTCTACTAATGCCATCTAGTGATATTTTGTGAGAACCTTCATTACCTTGCGGATGAAACAGAGATTAATGCCTTCATAGTTATCCAAGTGTTGCTCTCAGGTGCGATATGCTGTTAAGAAAGACTACCTCAGGGGAACCTCGCGACGTCCGATAAATATCAAAGCTTTGCAGCAAATTGCTACATTCCTCATTTTCACAAGTTCTATGCTCTATCGTAGACTATCAACGAACGCTCAGTATGGAATAAATCGACTAGTAAAGGCGTACTCAGGTCGGCTTTTTTGTTATTTAGAAATAGGCTACTATTATTTAAAAAAAAATTGCATAATTATTTAGTACGTGGTCGACTTTGTGAACCTTGGATGTCCTTTCAGAGTTTAGCCAAAAAAATCCTGTGATTTCACTACACATTAAAATTGAAATGTCTATTAAATCTTTTTCTAAAGACCTTTGCACCCGTTTTTGAGATTTAACAAAATATAAATACCATACCTCGTACTACAATACTAAATGTAATAAGTAGGTTAAAATGTTGGGCAAAAGTGAGAAAGATAACCCACCTACTGTTTACACCTTCTAAGTACTTCAAGTTAATAATAAAACACTTCATCTTGCAACATTCTCCCCATATTAGGTAAAGTTAATAATCCTAGAACTAGGAAACTAACCTAGTAAAGATCTGGTACAACAATATCGAGAGTACAGGCAGAGGGGCTTAAGTAGGTCACGCTCTGACCAATGTATTGTGACCCCCCGTGGATTCACGGTTTTCCTTCCTTTCTCAACAATATTCGCCTGTGGGAGAGGAGCTGGGGGCCAGATTATAGCGGCATCAAACTGGTGCGGCACTTATTATTTATTCACACTACAATGCCGGAGGTGTGTTTTACAATTTTTGCGATTCGTCTGAACCGACCTTTGTTTCAGTTGCCGACTTGCCGCGCTTTAAAAACCTTCCTTCTAACAACGACAATGCCAAGCTAAGTGTACCCATATTTAAATTTAATTCGTAGGTGTTATAAACCTAAAACAGATGACGAATTTGGGTAACAGTGTGCTCCCACACACGTTTAGTAGCTACTTCAGAATAGTCATCGTTTAGTTCTTTTTCAAGGCAGTTCTTTTAATTACTTCCAGCCCTTATCTGAATACTCATCTGATAATATCCAGCCCGTTTTAGTCCCTCTATTGGACACACTCCGAAAAACTTGAGGTGCTAGCCTGGGCTTGAACCAACAATTGCTGGAGAGGCTTTGGGTCGGACAACTAGGCTACTACGGCAGGCTTAGCGAGTAAGCCGGCAGTAGCGTTCCAAACGGACCATACTTGAGGTCCTGCACGCGCTATTCGCCGTTTTAAAGCAGATGTTTTTTGTGGTCCTAAGGGATTCTGAAATTTGATTTTCAAAATTCATTCTGTGGCGTCCCGATCACACTGATATTCATTAATTTGAGAGTAAGACGGTATGATGCAAACTTCGTAAATATTAGCCAAGGGTGCTCGAGAGCTGTGTCGCGCGCGAGATAGACTAGGTACCCGTCTTTTTCTTGCTGTTTGTTCTAGAAAGAGAGGGATAGTCTATACAGTTCCCGCACGCTCTCGTGCTAGCCGTGCTAGTAACCTAATGAAATTTTTCACGGACCATCACTGGCACCCACCTAATGCAATATTTTTCCCGGGCAGTTATTAACCCGGCCGGGCATTTCAAGTAGGGCGGATCGCAATCGGGTCACAGTAACCTGGTTTATCCACATTGATGGAAATATTAATCTCCTTTGAAGTCATTCACCTTGCGAGTTGCGCGACACTAAATTAGCATCGAGGCTTGAAGTTTGAACACCCTGAAATATTTCTGACACGCTAACGGTGTTTAGTTAAAGTGCTAGAGGCGCAGAGCGTTATCTATAATTGTTGAGAAGAGACCCCGAAAAATGGTACGCAAGTATTTATCCACATGCTCCGGTTTTCTGTTCGTTGGATTATAGGGACTCGATTTTTAAAGCACAGTGAAAAATTATGCCGAATTTGATATTTGTCCCACTTTCGACTAATATGCCTTCAAAAATCGGGCCCCATCATCAATGTTATATCTCCACGTTTTCGGAGATCAGCCAACAGATTTTTGAAAGCAAGTCTGAAAATACCACAAAGATTTAAATATCTGCACATCGCTACAAAATTACAGCTTAAGTTTTGAGTAGTTGGCAATATTTAGAGCTGCAATTTTCTACTATAATATCTCACTACTAAATAAAGTACCACTTTTGAGTCGTATTTTGAAGATGTGGACTTAAATATGGATGCACTGTAAATAAACCATAGTTCTACGTACAGAATTACAACTAAACGACCCCCGCCCGCAAAATCGAGCTCGCACTGTGAGTCCGTGACACACACACACACTATCATCCACATAGCAAGTGTAAATACATCCCCACTCGTGTTGTAGTAAATAACGCGTATTTTAGTATGGAGTGTCCACCGCGTGCTAAACGTTAAAATACGATAAAAAGTTACTTTTGCATTCATCATGTTATTCCGTCTACGCAATACTGGCATCTGGTGAGTTTTATAAGCGTAATAAATCACCACAGAATATAGAAAAATAACTAACGAAGTGTCGATTTGGGTCAGCCAGGCGTGCTTATTCTGCTATCGATTTTTTTATAATCTCGATTTGTTCACACCATTCGAGTAAACACGATAATCGACGTGACAGTCCACAAAAATAACACACCACATAATAACGGACTAGGAGGATTAAAGTCCAATCGATGCTTTGCTCAAATTCCTTGATGTCATCTTTAGTTATGAACGCGTATGCACCCAATTATGAAAGAGTAGGCGCTTAAAGGATCATTTGAAATTAGAGTAAAAAGTTAAGTAAGCGCCCTAGACTAATTTATCTAATTTATGGATAAATAACTAGCCTAGACTTTGATGAAGTGTCATTATATACGTCATACCGTGCTATCTAAAAGTCATTCCGACTATCATAACATAATTATTCTCTTCTTCTCTTCTTCTCCAGCCTATGGTCACCTGTTGGGCATAGGCCCCTTCATGAGCTCGCCAAGTAATGCGGTCCCATGCCATTCGCATTCAGCCGTTTCCCGCTATATTTGCGATGTCGTCAACCCATCGAGTAGGCTGTCTTTCGACCCTGCGTTTTCCTGCCCGGAGTTTCCACTCAGCAATCTTAAGTGGCCATCTGCCATTTGTTATGCGACTAATGTGGCCGGCCCATCTCCACTTTGACCGGGACACCTTAAGGGCTATGTATACAGAAACTGTGTGAGTTTTCACAAAATAAACGTTTTAAACGCGTTCACGCATACGTCTCAATTGCTATGGAAACGCCACTTGCGGATCGAGACGGTAACAAACTGTTCTCATTTTGACATTAAAAAAAAAGCCTTCGAGACATATTGTGACCGAAAACTTACACTAAGATACTGTATAGAATACGGACGAATAGACCAATCGCTCCACGCCATATTGGAACAGCTGTAAATCAAAAAACGTTATTCTAATGTGTAAATCAGTGGAAGATTTATGCTTTTGTGTAAAAATAAACTGTTTGACAAACTGATTCTTATTGACGGTTTCATCAAGCTAAAGCTACAACTTAATTAAAAAAAAAGGTAATTAACATTCAAATTCGAATTTAACTACCAGGGCACTCGTAAATGGTGAAAAATTGAGCTGAATTTGAGGTAGGTAAGAGTTGATTAGGAGAAAATAATAGCTCTAATTAATCTAGTCAACTAGTCAAAAACTTAATTTGAACTGTAATTTTGTAGTTATACACAGATTTATACCACTTTCGAGTGGTATGCTTTCGAAATCAGACCCCAGAAGAACTTCAAGCTTATCCAGAAAATATTTTTTTTACAGAAATGAAAAGTAATCACCAAATTAATCATCTCAAAAGTCAACAATGATAAACAGATTTTTTGCACCGTTTAGTTTAATTTAACTACCCTAAAGTAAGTTTGATTGATGATTTTAATATGTAAATGTACGTAGGCTAGTTAATCTTCGGTATACCACGTTTTATGGTACAACAGGGAACATGCGTAAAATTTTAAACTACTCTTTTAGTTAGCACCGTGCTACAACATACGTGCTACAAGCAATATGTTATTTACCTAATTAGTTTTTGAGGTCACGAAAACGGCTGATTTTGATATTATTAGCTTTGTTTGATTTTGTTATTATGGGGGCGAAAATTGCTTTAGCTACGTCACAGAAGAGGGAAATCGTTGAATAAATTGATGTCAATTTTAATAAGTGGCGCCATCTCTTGCCGAATGGCGTGAATCAATAGTTACATTATTTACTTGGATTTCTTGTAATGAATTAAATAACGCGTCTTCCCTAAAATTACAGTGCATTAACTGATTGAACGTGATTCACGTCGTTTTATATTATTCAATCACTATCAGTTGACGGCTTGATAACAGCATTAAACGTTATTGGGCTAGTGAATTTACGATTTTGAAGGTTAAACCCATATATTATATTTACCTTAATCATAATTTAGTCTAAGATTTATTTAATAACATAGCATTAAAAAGACGTGGTAGCCTAGTGGTTTGACCTGTGGCCTCTCAAGCAGAGGGTCGTGGGTTCGAGCCCGGGCTCACACCTCTGAGTTTTTCGGAAATTCACCATGAGCTTTTCGGTGAAGGAAAACATCGTGAGGAAACCTGCACACGTCTGCGAAGCAATTGAATGGTGTGTGAAGTTCCAAATCCGCACTGGGCCTGCGTGGGAAAATAGCCCAAGCCCTCTCATTCTGAGAGGAGGCCTGTGCCCAGCAGTGGGACGTATATGGGCTGGAGATGACGATGATAAAACAAAAATACTTGCTTAATTGTACTTGTATTTGAACTAACGTAATCTCTTTCCTGAAATATCCCAGAACGATTTAAAGAAATCCTGTTACTACACATATACCCCCTTATTCATAAACGCTCTGTAGGCTTTTGCTAATATAATATAACTTAGCAATCTTTTGCCCTCATCTGTCACTTTGACATTTACCTTTCACAGATAAGGACAAACGATTGCTAAGTTAGCTGAAGCCTATAGAGCGTTTATGAATAAGGGGATTAGAATTGTATGTAATATTATTTAGAGTATGACCCCTTATTCATAAACGCTTTATAGGCCTCTGCTAACTTAGCAATCGTTTGTCCTTATCTGTGAAAGGTAAATGTCAAAGTGACAGATGAGGACATATACAATACGAAACAATACAATAATTCTTTATTGAACACCACATAGAAATAAAGGTATACAGAATATCACAAGGTTATAGGCGGCCTCACTTCACTTCGGGATCTGTCACTTTGACATTTAGTTTTCACAGATAAGGACAATCGATTGCTAAGTTAGCAGAAGCTTGTAGTGTTTATGAATAAGAGGGAAAATAACGAAAGTAAGACACTCATAACCAATACTTATTTTTAAATTTATCTTCGTAACGATTTTGTTTTCTATGATCAGGTAGGTAAATCAGCAAGTGGGTCACATGATGGTAAGCGAGCACCACCACCCATGGGCATCCGCAACAATAGAGGATTGCAGATGCATTGCCAGCCTAGAGGGCTAGGATAGAATACCTCTTCTGCCAGTTTTTTCACCGCCTCTTACTTTCCATGCCGGAACACAGCAGTGCAAGCACTGTTGCTTGGCGGCAGGATTAGCGAGTAAGACTTAGGTACCTCCTATCTATGTGTTGATTTAAAACAAACAGAATTCCGTAAATTTTCCAAAGGATTTCCAAAAGACAATCAGCACATCTTATACGAGCGGGGAAAGTGGGGAGGCTGGGACCGGCTGAAGAAAAATGGCCGAGACGTGGGGAAGCTGGGGCGACATCGGGGAGGGTAAGGTCCGATCGTACACAAATCGGTGTAGCTTTTATGGCAAATGAAATTAAGTGGTCAAATGCGGTTAAGATAAAGCGGAAATTATTTGATAGTAGTAAATAATGACAAATGAAGAAAAACTTCGTGTCAAATAAAAGTAGGTAGGTATTTATTTCTATAATTATGGTGCTAAAAAGTAAAAAGTGTCTTGTTTATTAATTATCATCTATTCAATATGTGTATATGTATGTATGTAAACTCTTTATTGTGCAAAATAAACAAGAGAAATACAATTGACAAACACAGAGATACATGCACAAAGGCGGACTTATCCCTTCAAGGGATCTGTTAAGGGATATGTTATAATTAAATCCAAAATTCACCTTCATAGTAGCTTGGTTCACTAAACTATAATTGTTGTCGATGTTTTAATATTTATATGTAGTACCTACTTAACTACACAGAAGAATACGTATAATTGCCTTTAAAGTAGCAAACCTACTAATAACAATTTATTGCTCGTAATGCCCGGCCCGTCAAGCACTAGGCTGCTCATTTTAACTGACTTGCGTCTCTCTTATTTCAAACTAGATGGCGCTACGGGTACTGCGTTAGAACAAAAGGCGCCAATGATACATCCAAAAACAACGACGTAAATCTAAATTTTATCTGTTTATAAATCAAACTTCACACATATACAAAAGTAGTAAGAATTCAGTGCAATTAATCTCAAATTTTAACGTCTCTAGATGTTACTGACAACTGTTTACCTTTCCCAAATCCCGTTATTTGAAAACATTGCGTCACCGTATAACAAATCTGTTCGCGCTACCAATATAATGGCGACTTCAAGGCTCTTATGGCAATGAGATAAGGTCAGTTCTTCTTCAATTTGTCTGTTAAAGTTTTCTGCTTCCCTGCACTAAAATAGACACGACTCGCGTGCATCTCTCGATTACTTTAATCGATTAGAAAACACTGGCAGCATATAAAATTACAGAAATAAAAAAACAAATTCGATACTCGAATAACAAGTCGAGTCATTTACGTAGATAAATAAATAAACTACAAAAAGCGCGGATAGCATTTTACTAGTAAAAATAATGTAATTTTTAAAGATGAAACGATTTGCTCTTTAGAATTGCTTTATTTCTACAAACTTTAAATTAGTTAGCATTATTAATTACCTATTATTAGTTCCACGAAGTCAAAACGAGTAAGGTAAGTCAATACTTACCCAAGTGGGAAAGTTCATAAGTATGATACCGTGGTGTACTTTATGTAGATTGGACTATGAAATAAGTACCTACTTACCTATAAATGACAAAAAGTGTAGTCGTAAAAACATGTCTTATAATAAATAGATTAGAATAGCGTAGTTATGTAGACGCCGCCCAGCAGTTATTACCATAGACGCCTGGAAGCAAAATAAGAATACATTATTATGTTATTTCTCTAAAATGTAATTAAGAAAATAGACCTAGTTATTAAACCGAAGCGTTTATTTCACGTCGGTATGCCGACTACACTATTTGCTTTTAATGCGCATTATGTTGCTATTGCTACTCGCCGATAGATGGAGTAAGTAGTACTAATAAGTACAAGGGACACTACAAGGTATTAGTAGACTACATTTTTAAACATATTTCTGTTTAATTAGGTACAGTTTTTTTTTCATTTTCTACTCGATTGAATTACAAATTCAGAGAAAGTTAATTAAGCACATTATTTTACGCTCAATGTAAGTGAGCAAATGTAAGTATTTATTAATTGATAAATGCTATTAAGTATTGTTGTTTTTTGTCAGAATACGCGAATTTTCTTTATTCATTTGTTTTTTTATTTAATTTATAACTGATACTAATATTATGTGACGTCTTCGATTAGCAGGAATCAAACTAAAAATACCAGATAACATTTAATCTTGGAAAAATTGGCAGCGCCAATAACGACACATCATAGTATATTTGACACTTCAATGCGAACGCGTTCGAGATGTTAGATGCGACAAAAAACGAACACTAACCGCTCAGTATGACACTGCTTGGCGAGACGAGCCATCATCGTCACCGCCGCATGCGTCATCACCACGCCGCATACCACAAAAAGCCAATATAAACCTAAACGCTGCTGCGATCGCCCGTATTATCTCATGATTATCGCGTGTCAAAACATCGCCACGCTCGCGATACTTCGCATGTAATCTGATAAACGATGTAGACTTCGCGCTCTCGCATCCCTCTCCCCCACCCAGAGCTCTCATCGCTTTCTCTCCCTCCGTCGGTCATCCGTTTCATTCATGCGCGGTACACCTCGGCGCGCTGTTTACAGACACAAACAAACAGTACAGCAAACCGCTTAACTTTAAGTACGAGACCGTGAAAGTGATATTGTCAAGTATATCCGTCCCGTTCTCAGAGCCGAGGGGTTAGTTCCGAGTCCGCGGATAGATGGCGCTAGGAGTACCGTTTGCGAGTCGGGCGGGTGAAATAAATGTCACAATAATTCGGGCGCGACGTTGCCGGCCCTCCCCACCCGAGCGGTGGCAGTATAAAACGAACCAGCTTACGGGTGCACTTAAATTGGTCCTTACGGGGTGGCGATAGAGGTCGGCTGGGAAGGTGGATGTGGCATATTGAAGTTGGTGTAATGTGTGAGCGTCACGTAAACGTAACGAGTGCGATACACACACGTACGTAGCTGTCAGTAGCTAATACGATGCGCTGAGATCGTTTATTGTGGCGGCGCGCCCGCGCCCGTCCGTTTATAGCGTTTAATTCAATTTAGTAATTGATACGTTTGTCGGTTGACTTTTCGCTTTACGGTCAACATTTTAATAGGCTTTCAAAATATTAGACGCTAAGGTTGTAAAAAGAGCAATTTTATTTTGGCGCCAATCCGGAAATAAAAGGTGCATAAACATTTTTACTGTTTATTTAATTTATGCAAGAATTTTAATTAAATAAGGGATGACTATAATAGGTACTTAAATTAATCCGTTAATTTTACCAACGCTTTTATTCACAACAATCAATACTTAATATTCTTTATTTTATTGAAGAACTTAATTAAAAAAAAAACAAAATAATTAGCGCATCATTTTAATATCAATCAAAACGCGAGTAAATTATCATACTGACAATCCCTAAATGTGGTTATTCACGCTTCGCATTCTTCGATAATACTTCGCTCGGGAACTTGTGGCTCGCACACCTACAAACAAGTTCTCATTACGTTAATACATCTACTAATACCAAACTGAATCAAACCTTAATTAAACCGCACTAAGTCCACTTCGAATCGCTCAATAATCCACAAACACACACATAGAGCATTTATGAGCGCAGCAATGTACGTGTTGCGTACAATATGAGTTGTATTGTACTAAATGAAATGTGTAGCTTTCACGAACGCACACATGCGTAGCGTAGCGTTCGACGGCTCGCGCTCCATTTTAAACCGTACTCGCGGTCGTTTTGGTTGGGTTTAGTTGAAACTGGGAGCGTGTGACTTGTGGTTTTTTGGTTTTAGGTGGAATAGATGGGTGTCGTTAGATGCGTGACCTGTTATTGTGTGTATTAGGCGGCTTTAATCACAATTTGGAGTGGGCCGCGATATGGCTTTCGAACTGACGACTTAGCAACACCGCGGCACCGTATAAATTGAATTGTTATTCTATATTGGAGATGTTGACTATGAATGATATTGAATAAGCTGTCTGGCCATTATACGGGTTAAAATGTGACAGTTTAGATAAATAAATTAAAGCCTCTCAGGTTTTGGATAATAGAATCATTTATTTATGTTCCTGCTTTATGTTATATATATACATACATACATACAAAAATCACGTCTTTATCCTTTACGAAGTAGACAGAGCCTAAGGTAACAAGTCCTAAAGGCAACGATTTGTATAATTGTGGGTGTATGGGTGGAAAGGGGAATCAACATAGTGATGGGTTGCTAACCGCATCGCCTATAACATGACTCCTAAGGTTATCGCCCATTCCTCGATGGGCTTTTACCATCTGCGCGGGAAGAGAAGCAACTGGTACATTCTGTGTTTTTTCTTTGCTAATAAAATCAAATAAAATAAATTGGTAATAATAACATAGTTAGGGTTGCTAGACTACAGTTAATCCGCTGCTGAACGGGTTTTTCATTCTCTGCGCTTGCGTCGCGTCACTAAACGCTGTTCAGATTTTACATCACCTAAGTGACGCTAAGTGTTGCGAAGTCTTTTCAAAGACACTTATAAAACAAATACCCTCTCCATACATTGTGACAAAGCCTGGTTCCAAAATATATACTCATTCACTTTTTTTTTAAGTGACTTCAATTATGTAAAATTTGATGTCATTTTAAAACAAACAAAAGGGTTGACATCATGTAGATAATGGATTTAGGTACGATGTTTCGTAAAAAATCCCTTACAGACAGTCGCAAAGCACTTTTTATTTTATGCACAAACCTGACATCAGCCGGTAAACTTGGCTTTAACTTCTTTATAATAACAGTATGGTACGTAATGAGAGTGGTCTGTAAATGAAGCCACGTTATTGTGCAGTCCGCGGCAAGTAAATTAGAGAGTGACCGGACTATAACGAAGAGGAGGCAAAGATGCTAGACTTGCGTGGACATGCCTACGACGGATAAGAAATGAAACAAAGGATTTCATAAAAAAATTATTAACCAACGACAGGGGAGTATTTGAAATGGTTTCTCCGCAGAGTAGGAGAAATTATAAGTGTGATAAAAGGACACGTAAAATATCTACAACGTATGTTCGGTTACGCTTTATTTTAATAAAGGTTGTATATTTTTTTTAAATTCCATTTTTTTTCGTGCCCACTCTAAAAGTTACAACTGTAACAGTTACTACTGTAACACAATTCACAGATAAAGATTGCATACTGCTTAGATACAGTATTTTAATACTGGCTGATTCTTTTGAAGATTTTATTTGTTCGCTGCACAAGGTTGTCACTCACAAGTATTATACGAATGTAGAGTTACTAATCGACAATAATTATGAGAAAAAAATACACTAATATATTTGGCAATAACACAAGAATTTGAAAGAAAAAACAGAATAAAGAGGTGAGGTGTGTGTGTTTGAATGATATCATGCGACATACCTAAGCATTAACCAACTATACTGATGATTATATTACACCTACTTACGGGATAGATAAAGTCGAAGGTAACAAGACCGAAAGGCCACGCTTAGCATGATTGCGGGCGTAGGGATATCAATATGGATAGGGGAATCAAAATAGTAATGGGTTGTAGCCGCATCGCCTGTAACATGATTTCTAACATTTTCGCCCCTTCGCATGGTATTTATTAATTTATATTGCTTTTCCTCTTGCACCACCAATCTTTATAGTATTCAATCTATAAGTCTTATCCATATTACGACGACGGGGCACGGTGTCCAGCGAAGGAATGCAGCTCCGCGACTGCACTGATGCACATCGTTTAGGCTGCGTGCGTGTGCGCCGCCCTTTGTCTCGGACCACGAAGCTGTTTATTGGCTTAGCTATTCAATTTATTAGAATTAGATTGCGAATGTTTGAGAGTAATGCCCTTTTAATTGCGTTAGTATAATAACAGTTCATTCATCTTCCTACTAATAAATGCGACAATTTGTGAGCAGGTATCGTGAAAGAAACTAAATCGCGTACCACTGTCACTTTTCAACAACCTTTTCACTGTAAATGTGACAATGACTTACCATATACCTGCCAAAGGAATTGTTAGGAAATTATATGGGAAAAGGTTGCATAGAGTACTGATCCAGTTTCTTCGACCGTATATCTGTTTGTTCGTATATTTGTTGTTTTTTTCGCTCTGTAACTGAACGGATTTGGGTATAAACAGTTGGCTATTTTTTATAGCGATATTCCTACCTCGATATTCGACGAACAGTTACTAAATGGATTTTACATCCGTAAAAGTCATTTCCATATATGTACATATTCATGCATAATGATCACGTCTTCATCCCTTACGGGGAAAACAGAGCCTAGGGTAAATTAGTAGTAATAGAGGTAGCCCTAAAAGTTCTTTTGTGTTAAATTATAGATTAAATAACGTCCTTTATTATTACAGGAAAATAGTCTTAAAAATGACACCATAAGTTCGAGACACGCCAGCCAAATAAAATCACATACTACATAATAAGTACGTATTGATCGAATGACATATTATTTTACATAGCTCTATGTTTGGGACACGAACCCAACCGTAGCGCGTTGAACTCTTTGATACGGAACCCCCAATCCTTAACCACTGTCCAAAACGAACCCCTAACTAGGTAAAAAAACTGTACGTTTTTTAACTCAAAAATCTTTTGCACAAAATCTTAATGCACCAAATTGTTTACGTCTGATGTAGACGAAATACGATTATCCCCAGTCGAGAGAAAAGCTATTATCCGTGTTTTGCAGCATACCAATAGGTATTTTAGATCATGCATCCACAAGGGTTCCGTCTAGATGAAGTGAAAATTGCTGAACCGCTACACATAAAATATCGTAACATTGCAGGAAAATCATAGCGGTTACGTCGTTTTGTGTGAGAAGGACAGTTTTTTTTATTTTCAGAAGCTGTGAGAGCAACAGTGCATTGTTCAAGACAATTTTCATTGAAAATATGTGTAGAGTCAGCATGAAAAATCGGTGATCATATTAGAGCCTTGTCTCTGTGACAACTGACACATTGAACTGACGCTGTATGGTAATCTTACTATGACAAAGCCCTAAAGTGATAAGCTATTTCTGACATTTATTATATCATTGTGGTTGTCTGTCCTGTCATTATCAATGACCTGAAGAAAGCCCAAGCAGACGTCTAGACGTCTTAGTAAAAACTGGCAAAAAATGACCAGGAAAGCCAGCGTGAAATGGAATAAGTAAGAGAGAGAGAGAGAGAGAGAGAGTAGGGGGAGTTGCGTGCGGTTATGCAGTCACAACTTGACCCGTACTCTTGTAGGCGTTATGCAGAGCCTGGTGTCTTAATTTATTGGCCGTGCACTGACCAGTTGACACATGACTCCGTATAATACCTACGAGAGAACGTATCAAGTTATGATTGCATGACAAGCGAATAATCTTACCCCAAGCACTACCCGTAGGTTATTAATTCGAAGTTCGTTTCGCGCCGTTCCGCTAACACTAACAGTCATTCATAAGAGTGCGAGAGGGACGGTATGCTATGAAGTTCGAATTTCGAATTTCGGAGTAGCCTCCTGAACCGCGCGCCGGGTAAGTTTGTTGACGGAGGCGGCACTCATATCCACAGTACCCGGCCAAAAAAAATGCACATCGGTCTTCTCATTTCGACTTCGTAGAGTGAAGTAAGTAAGTAACTAAGTAAACGCTGTATTGTACAAATATAAAGAAACAGATACAAATCGCATAATAAAAACAAAGGTGAAGTTATCCCTATAAGAGATCTCTACCAGTTAACCTTTGAGTAGAAGAGAGAAGCATTAAACGAGAGACCGACGAAGAGCGAGTTAACATTCCAGATAGTGAAAGCCACAAAAGAGCGTACATCTCATAAAATAAACTACTAAATATCATTACACACATGCTTACATACAAAATACGTAAAATAAGAGTACACATATACAATATTTAAGGAGCTGATGCGAGCCACATCTTCCTCAAGCCCTCCTTGAACGACGCCACGGAGGCAGACTGCCTGATGGAGGCCGGTAACCGATTCCACAGCCTTACAGAGTGAACTGCGAAGGATTTGGAGTAAGTTGTCTCACTCTCACTTACATGACGCCAATTGTCTCTTTCCAAAGACTGAAGCGTAATCTTTATGGCCGGGTACTGTACTTACTATGCCCACGGCGTGCAGTAGAGATCTCCAGGGTAGGCACTCGTACAAACTCTGTTGCGTTACCTTACCGCTGCCTATCCTCATACGCTCTGTGATATGTCCGCAGCTTTATCATTCTTCGCTATCGGACAATCTGCATCTATCAACGAATGAAAGAAAGAAAGAAAGAAAGAAGGCATTTATTCCTTTTTGCAAGACACACAAATATAAGATAATATACACAGTTTTATAGAAAATAAACAAGGTATAACAAAAAAAAAAACATAGACATGAAAAATAGATCATCAGCGTTGTGTGTCTTCGCAAAAGTGAAACGGTCGCTGGCTCAGCATTACGCTGAGGTGTTAGACACCTGCAGCACTGATTCACCTGCGGCAATGACGACAAATAGTTTAAATATGAGTTTATCATTAGCTTTTCTAGCATACTTGTGTAACAGAGGTCAGTGGGCTTAACGCTCCCATTACTTACGTTAGGCGCCAGTCTGGCCGACGAGACGACACTCAGGTTATACAGGTCACAGAAACTTCTAGACGTTACATTCACATCTTATTAGATTCAATCCTGCTGGTCTGGGAGAAAAGAAAAAATATAGAATGTACTAGCAGATGATAAAAGCCCATCGAGCGGAATGGACTAAAATCTTAAACTGTCTTACTTAAACTGTCTCCAATTTATTTCTCTGTTGTATTGGTTGTCTGGTAGAGATCGCTATTAAGCGATAAGACCGCCTATTGTCTACTTTGTCATTTGATTCTGTATTGTTTTGTACTGATTTGTGGTGTTCAATAAAGAGTATTTGTATTGTATTGTATTGTGTCTTTGGAGTTATGTTATAGGCGTTGCGGCTGTCAACCCATCGTTATTTTAATTCTCCTATGGGAGCGAGACGATCACCGCCACCCATGAGAACCAGCCACCCCAGGCCCTTATATCACCAACATGACAATTGTCGGTGACTTTTGACAATCCGAAATGCAATGCGTATTCAATATGAAGGCAATTGGCGTAGATTCTCGTCGAGTTTGTAATGTAAACAGAATTGTCACTTATGACCGACAATTGTCAAATTGGTGAAATATGGGCCTGGAGAGTTGTCACTGAATAAGACATTTAGTCATTGAATAAGACCGAATTAAAAATATAAAACTACATAACCATTAAACTATGCCAAACATTTGAAGATGAATCTAAGAAAACAGATTACTACTTTATACTTAATTAATAAGTTAGTGTAAGAAATTTTGAATAGAAGTTGGTTTTTACATAAAATACGTATGTAGTTTCTATTTGATTTTAAATAACATAATTTCAAAGACGCGTTGAGTATTGAGTTATCCCGCATACCAATCCCGCGGAATAGAGTGAGATGCGGGATTGCAATTCCGCATCTCATTATATCCTTAGTTGTTTTTAAGCTGAAACCCCAATTGAGGAGCACCATCCATCTGTGTGGCGTAAAAAGAAACGTTAATTGCACGCAGTTCCAGCTACGTCGTATTCTCCTCAAAATAGGCATCTTAACCATACTTTATCAATATCATATCTTAATCCATATCGTGATTCAAAAGCAGCTTTTATTGCCATGCGATTTAATTGGAAATTTTATGGCAATAGCAAAGCGATGCGAGTTTAAGAAAGCTAGTCGATTTTGCGCCGGAGCCTAGAGGCTCGCGCCTCGCGCTATGACACTTAAGTGGAGTCCCGGAGTCAATAAAACGTGGAAATGGCATTAATATGACATGTGTTCAGATATAAAAAGATTCAGTTTCACACATATATTACAATAACAAAGTATAACAAAGGCTACCTTAAAAATAACTTAATAGAACAAATCTATTATTCTTCCATGCTGGTTTGGGAGCAAAGAAAAAACATAGAATGTACCAATTGCTACCCGTGCAGATGGTAAAAGCCCATCGAGAGAATAGGCGAAACTCATAGGAATCATGATATAGGCGATGTGGCTAGCAACCTATCACTATTTTGATTCCATTTTCCATCTATACGCCCATAATCTTGCTAAACGTGGCCTGTAGGTCTTGTCGCTTTAGGCTCTGTCTACCCCGTACTGGATAAAGCCCGAAAAAAAATCCCGAAAAACATTTAAAGGGCTATTGAGTCGAACTTACTCAACAAACTGTTGAAATATCCCGAAACAATTTTAAGAGACGTTGTGTAACTGTCTTACAAACTGTTAAAGTAAGGTTATTCCATCGAGCCACCTGTAAACGTGACCTTAGAAACACTTGACACGATTTCATGGCTGAATGTCTTTGCCTGCTCGTGGCTATATTTTTCCCTTCGCCTGTGGCCTTTTCATCTTTCCCCTTTTTTTGGTTACTTTTCCACCGCGGCGATACAGAGAGACGGAAAACCTTGAACCGCTGATATCTCTAACGTGAAATATTATTTACGTATTTGATATTTGATTATTTTCCTCTTGTTCCCTTTGCGACGTAGTGTTTTCCATGTTTTCTATACCTTTGTGCTTTGCGGGTGGTAGGGCCTTGTGCAAGGTCCATCCGGATCGCTACCACCATCTTACTCGCTAATCCTGCCGTTAAGTAGCAGTGCTGGCACTGCTGTGTTCCGGTGCGGAGAGTAAGACAGCCGGGGAAATTACGGGCACAAGAGGCATTTCATCTTAATCCTCTAGGTTGGCAACGCATCTGCAATCCCTCCGGGGTTGCGGGTGTCTATGGGCAGTGGTGATCACTTACCATCAGGTGACCCACTTGCTCGTTTGCCTTCCTACTCACATAAAAAAAAAAAAAAAACCTTTGTGCACGTAAATTCGTAAATATGTAAGTGCAAGTTTTCGCTAAGGCTTTTAGTACTCTTACCATCGAAAAACTGCGTAGGTAGTGCTACTGATGAGGTTTTAAGAAGTAGATACCAATGGCGTGGCGTCAATTATATCAGAAGGCAAGCCGAAGGGCATTTAACTAGCCTTTTGCTCTAATTCTGCACAATAAAAGTGCCCAACTGCCTTAAAATAGGCAAGCCGGTGGGAATCTAGTTCTATGGACGCCACGCCACTGGTAGATACTACTTCGGTCAAAGCCGTATGTAACTATACCAATAGTCAGTAATTACATTAAACCACGACCGGCTTACTTTCTGGACTTCCATAGTTAATAATAAATAATAATAATAATATCTTGCGACAATTGACACCAATTGACCTAGCCCCAAACTAAGCAAAGCTTGTAATATGGGCACTAGACAACGGATAAACATACTTATATAGATAAATACACACTTAAATACATATTAAACATCCAAGACTCGAGAACAAACATTCGTATTTTTCATACAAATATCTGCCCCGACCGGGGATCGAACCCGGGACCTCAAGCTTCATAGTCAGGTTCTCTAACCACTGGGCCATCCGGTCGTCAAAAGGATAGTTAAGGGATTCTTATAACATCACCATCTCTGTCACTATGTCTGCCTTTACCCGATTTCCGCTATCTATCAATTTTAGTAAACAGAGCATCAACAAGCTTTTGTGATAAGGGTGAATGTAGATTATATTTATTTATGCTCACTGCGTAATTTCCGCACAAATGTTACAGCGTGATTTGAAAACATTCCACACCCACCGCCCACATGTAAATACAAACAACGTCATCAAATGAATCCCATATAAGCATGATAAACAAGCAAATGAAAGGCGGCGACATTTTTTAAGCAAATTACACGCTCAAATCATTACACACCCAAACAGAGTCAAAGAGGCAAACCGAGTTGCGAGCATCCGTGGGGAGAAGCGACGGTGTTGCCAATCTAGCCGTTTTTGGCTAAATCTGGCGTTTTTGCTGATTTTAACTAGTTTTAGGATTATTTACCTTAGAAAATAATATGACTTCTTCTCTACTTGACTGAAAATGTAATTTGATCTAATATACCTACTACGCAACATTCAAATATTTTTCTACTCAACGTATCTTTACTCATAATTAGGTACATTAGAGGCTGACATTAGCATGTAGATATTTCATCTGTTTTATATAAACACACAGAAGATTAAAGGTAGTTAATCTTTTTGTTAAAATCTTAGTGTCATACAAATAATAAACTGTTTAAGTGTTGAAAACTACGAATGATTTTGTGCCTTTTTCCGAACCACTTTCTAGGATGATGATCCTGTATTGATCGCACAGATTCGCTATTGGACATTGATTGTTGGTTATGAAATCTATCACCAGAAAATTTGGCATCACTAATATTATATTCCAGTTTCTGGCCACTTTTCAAGAATATTCAGCCACTTCTTGTTTCATTGACGCGGAAACACTGGGGAGGCGGAAAGCGCCTCTTACGATGGGAACTCGACCCCGAATTTGTGGAAAAATCTGATCCTGAAGACGTAGGGTCGGTTTCAAATATATCGCTTGTTAAGGAAGATGTATCTACGAGGTCGTGCGTGGCCAGCGGATGAAAAGATTTCCAGTATTTTAAGAGTTCAAATTGAATAGTTACAGGCTTCGAAATAGTTGTCAAAATGTTCAGCGTGCTTTGAAACGGATCCATTTGTTTCCTATAATTTTCATTAATCATAATTTTTCAGAATTAAGACGCTTTATAACTAATGTAATGAAAATTATTCGGAATTTCAATGTTAAAGGACAAAATATATTATATAGATCCACTTTGAAATAGAATGTTGGCTCAAACAGATTTGTTACGTATGAATTGGAAAGTTCTAACTATCTACACGTTACATTTATATTCGTAAGATTAGATCAGCTCATCGAACACCTACATGCCGTGACGCCTCTTTCCCATAGGGGTAAGCAGAAACTTCTTTGTTCCACTTGCTACGATCCTGACATACCTCTTTCGCTTCATCCACATTCATAACTGAAACATTACTAAGTTCATACTAAGTATGTACTTTCCAGTAAAGTCACAATTATCTATTTAATTTGTGTCTCGTCTATCGAAATTCCCCCATTATCTATAGCCCATTTTTACGGCTGTAGATATATTTTAAATTTGTTGTTATCAACCCATGGTAGCAACCCATCACTATTTTGATTTCCCTTTCCACCTATACGCCCTTGATCATATTAATCGTGGTCGTAAGGTTTTGCCACCTTAGGCTCTGTCTACCACGTAAGGGATAAAGGCGTGATATATGTATGTATGTATTGTTAAAATAATGGTACATATAAGCATAATAGAATTAATATAATAGTCGCAATAAAAAGTATTGTATACAACCATAAAAAATCCTTTTCCCTTCCTCCGTACTCCCGCTTAACTATCGAACTAAGTAAAAAACCAAAGCCCACCCTCCATCCATTTTAATAGGTGTCTTGCAATGATTTTTCTCAGGCCATTCATCGAGAAATCGAACAAAGGTAACCGAGTCGTGGGATGGGATCGGGTGGGGGCGGGGGTTCAGAGCGGAGTGGGGGGTGGGGGTTGACGAGAAAGTTATTAATTCTGGAAGCGAGAGGCACAGCCTACGGTCTCCACTGCAACTGAGAGGAGGCTTACCTTAGACTCGCTTAATGTTCTGCTGGTGGTATAACTGCGATAAGTTAACGCAATTTGCTTAAATATTGAGTGCACGGTGCAATAAGTTGGCGGGTGGGGTAGGGTGCCGGCGCGACGGGAAGTATACAGTCGGCAACAAAAGTAGCTGCACACTTTAGTATCGGTAAATTCGCTTTAAAGCAACGCACGTCACGTTGTACCAAATTGACAAATGTGTGTGACAATGACAATTTAATTAAATAATCGAGACACAGACAAAAATAAGTTTTGTACTTCACGGTACTTAGTCTATTGAAAACAAAGTCAATTTTAGCAGATCATAGATTTTCGAACTACATATGTCCTTAACTTTGTTGTTACTTCTTGCCAAAGAATGTCAACTATTTGTTCTTGGATTACCTTAAGTATTGTATAGTGACGACTCATGTAGCCACAGTACAACGGATGTCAAATAAAGACTTTACAGACAAAACGTTTGTGTGGACTACATCGCATGACTTAATGTAACTTACTGGATCTGGCAATCCTGCAGGATCCTGCTAGCAACAAGAACCATGTTATAGATATGGTACACACTTCGATTCAACTTGCACTACTATTTTTATTATCATTGTAACTAGCTCTTCATAGCTTTGCTTAATCAATCCGCTCAATCGAAAGAAATTCCTAATGATGCCAGAAATAAAATCCTCTTCATATTGCACCAAAGCAAGGTAAAAATAAACTGACAACCGTTCAAGACGCAATCAATAGAAATCTTCAGCGCTTCCTGATACAATTTACAAATGAAAATTTGTTAAGTGCTAACGAGGTGGTGGATAATTCTTGTTCTGTACTATCTATCATAGGACGTATTGAATTTACATACAATAAAGCAACGAGCACAAAAGCACAATGCTTACTATGGAGCTGTTTTGATTGTCTGACCCCGACCGCTGCAGCTAGCACGGCCCATATCGATCCAACTACGAATATTTGAAGCTACGTCCTTGCAAGCTGTAGTTGGCAAACTACTGGATGAATTAATAAAGGATTAACGAGCACAAGCTTCAAGCTTTCTGAAAAAATATGGGTATAAGTGACGAGACGAAAATTGCAGAATAATGACGGCCACCACATTAATGCTGATTTTGGTTACGGCATCTACATCTGCGTAAAGGAAGAAGAAACATTCATAAGCTAGTGACGTATTTAAGGCTCTAACTAAACCAGCTCTCGAAGTATCGCATTAGGCATAAATTAATTTGCCGTACTGCTGTACCGAGTACTAAGTACTAGGCTTTTCCATGCACTGCCTCCTGAGTTGCGTCCATTGGAATGGAACGGAAACCGTAATTTACAACTCCTATTGCTTTATTATCACACTAGTTAGTCCTGCTGTCACCAGTACCTCATGTCCTACCAGCAGTCGAGAGCTAATACCACTACGTTCACAACATGGGCGACTACTTCGACGTCTCTCACAAGAACAACAAATCAACTCAACGCCGCTCATTGAGGACTACTCCAGAAGTCTATTTAATATAACTGAGACAAAATAATAAAAAAAACCGGTCAAGTGCGAGTCGGACTCGCGCACCGAGGGTTCCGTATCATTATCTATAAATATCTAAAACCAGTGTAAGCAGAGCCCTGTTCCAAAGCAAAATGTACGCAGTGTGGGGTTATTTTATATTGGTCACTGCTATATACAGACATACATACACATTTACGGTTTTCGCAATTATTCTTTAATCTGTGCTATAAGACCTACCTTCATACCAAATTTCAAGATTCTGCGTTCACGGGAACTACCTTGTAGGTTTTGATTCCCTTGAGAGTTGAAAATTTGCGGAAATTTGCGGCATAAACGGCTGTATCTTTTGATTGCGTTGGCTTAGAAGTTTGATTTTTCCACAGCTTCAAGGGACAGTAGACTTGAGTAATTGATATAAATTTCAGCTTCATACCTCCACGCGTTACTGAGAAAAAGGGTCTTGACAGACGGACGGACAGACGGACAACAAAGTGATCCTATAAGGGTTCCGTTTTTTCCTTTTGAGGTACGGAACCCTAAAAACACGTACTTAATATACCATCATAATGAATAAAATAGGATATATGGGAAGACGAAGAACGCTTGACGTGTTTTGAATCATTTTGCGGATTTTAGTCGAGATGTGCTCGAATGGAAGCCAACTGAGAACGTAGTTAATAAAAAAGGATTCTGTTGTCAACTGTCTCCGTCTACGGCAGGCATTAGCACCGGACCATTTGAGGTCAATCTGGTGAATCACGCAGCCGCTCTATTAATACCAGTGCAGTAAGCACTTAGCGTGTCTGTGTAACGTAACTTTACATTTACGCAAACATGTCACGTTGAAATATTAATACTTTCGTCTTAGGCCCACTTGCAGGAACTAGGCTTAAAAATAAGGTTGCCATCCGTCCGGGTTTCCCCGGATTTGTCCTAGTTTAGAGGGCATCCGGGGAGCGTCCGGGGAAGGTTTCATTTGTAGACCGGGTTTTAAAAAAAAAATAAATA
This sequence comes from Pandemis corylana, assembly GCA_949127965.1. Classification (NCBI taxonomy): domain Eukaryota; kingdom Metazoa; phylum Arthropoda; class Insecta; order Lepidoptera; family Tortricidae; genus Pandemis; species Pandemis corylana. The sequence continues at coordinate 7,490,554 of OX421856.1, read as the reverse complement.
AATAAAATTTGGGCCGCCCGCGAGACACGCACTACGCTCGCACACCACGATCAACCGACGAACCAAGTATATTCACCGTTCCCCCACCCCTCCCGTCACGGTTGCCACGGTCCGCCGTTCGTTCGTTCGAATTCGCGACCCGCGTCCCGCACTCCGCAGCGACGGTTTGACGAATGTAGACATTGCGTCGCTCCAGTTAAGCGGGTGAATTTACGTAGTACATGGTGGTAAGCAAAGAATATTTTTCTTAAATATCGTAGTTTAATTTTTACAGGTAGTGTGACAGTGCTCTTCTGAATGCTCTGTCTATCTGTTTTTGTAACCTTTTTACACGAACTTACAGATAAGTACTTAAGCTACTTTTTATCCAAAAATATAATAATATTAAGTCAAGATGCAGTATCATTTTGCTTTTTGAGTTTAATTTTTATTTGCTTTGAATTTTCTATTCTTTCTACAGATTATATATTTATAGATTGATATATTTGTGTGTCTTGCAAAAAGGAATAAATGTCTTCTTTCTTTCTTTCTTTCTTTAGATTTTCAAATATGCTATTTTACTAACAAAGTCGTGGGTGGCTAGTAATTGTTATAGTTCTAATTTTACCCCTTTGTTTCCAAAATATCTATTGACTATATTTTTAGGTACTTATTTTATTCTTTTCAGATTAGACACCAAAATGCCTAAGCGTAAATGCCTATTTAACAGTGATATGGAAAGTAAGTTCCCGATGTTTAAAAAAGGAAGATATGACTGGGAAGCGTTTTGTGTCGTTTGTTCTACGAGTATTTCAATCGCAAACAAAGGCATTACAGACCTAAATGACCATTTAAGTACGCTGAAACACAAAACAAATTTAAAAAATCAATCAAGTACTTCGAATATTGCAACATATTTTGTGAGATCGACATCGGAGGACCTCCTTACTTCAGCAGCGGAAGGCGCTCTCGTCTATCATACAGTAAGCCATCATATGTCTTTTAATTCATTGGACTGCACTTGTGCTCTCAACCGCGAAATATTTTCGGCGTCAGATACTGCAAGAAAAGTTACGTGCAATCGAACAAAAGCAACTGCGATCGCCACCGGAGTGCTAAGCCCTTTGTCGGTTGAACAAATTAAGACTGATTTACAAGATGTACCATTCATAAGTGTGGCTACTGATGCCAGTAATCACGGAAGCACAAAATTATTCCCGCTGGTTATTCAATATTTTGATGTAAAAAAAAATGGAATCACTACTAAGGTGCTTGAAATTGAAAATACTAAAAACGAGACATCTGACACTATTACTGAACTGATAGTAACACAGCTTCGCCGGCATGATCTCTTGTCTAAATGTATTGCTTTTGGTGGAGATAATTGCAATACAAACTTCGGTGGGATAGAAAGAAATGGAACAAATAATGTTTTCCACAAGCTGAAGGAAAATCTAAACCCAAACTTGGTTGGTGTGGGTTGCTCTGGACATGTAATTAACAACGCAGTGCACCACGGATGTGATTTACTGGCAGTAGAAATAGAATCCATCGTCTTAAAAATTTATATTTTTTTTTCCATTTACACAGTACGAACCGAAGCTCTTAAAGAATTCTGCGAAACGGCTGAGGTCGAATATAAACAGCTTCTGTATCATTCCAAAACGCGTTGGCTAAGCCTGTTTCCAGCTATCGAGCGAATTCTGAAGCTCTACCGTCCTTTACTTAATTATTTTGAAAGCATACAAAGGCCACCTGTTTTAATTAAACAGTTTTTCGAAAATCCTCTCTCGGAAGCATACCTGTTCCTTATACACTCAATTATGCACACCATTCACACAAAAATACAGACATTAGAGAAAGGCGATAATTCAATTCTTGAAACAAAAAGCATACTTACTTCCATAACAAAAAGTTTAGATGACCGAATTAAGGAAAATTTTGTGCCGCTGAACGTTCAGAGTATTATAAATAAAGAAGATGAAAACAGGAAACAAGAGTTTAAAAAATGCACACATGACTTCTACAATGAAATTAAAAGATATATTGAAGAATGGATGAAACCTTTAAAACAATTTGAGAAATTTGATTGGATGTTTTTGCCGAAAATTAATAACAACACAGAGTGGACTCTTATTGAAGACACTGTCCTCTATTTAAAAGATAAAAACATAGACATTGACGACGCAAAATTAATTGACGAGTGGGTGAATTTAAAGGCTTTTTGCCAAAACTTAACTGAACAAGATAAGCTTTTAAATTCCAATCAACTTTGGGTACAATTTTTTAAAACGCCAAATGCGAATTTATATTCGGAATTGCTGAAAATTGCGCAATATTTTTTTTGCATTCCGGCGCATAATGCCAACGTGGAGAGGATATTCTCATTAATTACACAACAATGGACTAAAGAAAGAAATTTACTAAGCGTAGAAACAATTTCTTCAATAATTAAAATTAAATTCAATTTCCAAGAATACAGCTGCACTGATTTTTATAAATTACTTTTAAAAAGGGAAGATATTCTAAAAACTATCGGAAAAAATGATAAATACAAAAAAACTGAGAAGTAAAAAGGCAAGAGGCTGAGGAAAACGCTTTAATAGCTAGATAGACAAATTGTGTACCTAATTATGAGTGCAATAATTGCTGTTTATTTTTGTACCTAGTTAAAGTTATGATTGTTTTCATTGAGTAAAAACTATTTAAAATATGGTTGTTGATCAAAACTTTAAGTTGATGAAAATGAGTATAGGATTGATTATTTTGTTTTAAAATTTTAATAATGTAACTTACATTGCTGTAGGTCTAAACTTTAAAAATGTTCTGTTTTGTTGTTTAATATTTCAGAAGACTGAATTTAGTTTATAGTCTGCTAAAATAGGTATATTTTGTTATATAAATGACTGCTGATAAAAAGTAAAGCAGATAATATTTATAGAACTATAGCTAAAAGAGTTACCTCAAAAATTGTAAGACTGAATACTAGAATGGTCTAAGTAGGTAGTACTTTTAAGATTTTAATTCATTAAATATATGTTTTAGTTTAATATTTTAATAAGGTTTTGTTTTCTTATTTCAAAAATTAAAAAAGCTGATTTATATAAACAATTTGTAACAAATTGTAATATGATTCTGTTTTGTTAAAATAATGAATGAATAAAAAAGGTGATTTATGACATTTTCAACTGTTTTTTATTACATTGAATATGTTTAAAAGATCTTGTTGACATGTCCGGCTTTCGGACTCTAAAATCCGGGGTTTTCACGCGTCTTGTCCTGTTTTCCAAATTTTAGAGATGGCAACCCTACTTAAAAATCACGTGTTAGAGATAACAGACCCATAAATTTTGACATTATTTAAGCCTAGGTTAGCAATTAATAACTCCGAGTTATTCAGCTTGCGCAAGCCAGCTTCAAAAACCTTGTTCTGTTTACGCAGCTATATATTGTATTTAGCTGTAAGTCTATTCTTTAAATCTGTTAAAATATATTTTAGAAAAAAAACAATTTCCTTTACTTTGACGTAACCGGCTAAAATGTTGACTCTTGCATCAATTTCTGCAGAGCTCAGTTTGGTTTTTAAGGTACCATACCATATTTCAGTTATATCTCTGGGCATCTGCTAATCTAGCTTGTTTTTCTAGTAAGTTTATGTTGAAAATTAAGCATAATCGGAAAACATTTATCATCTTCGACGAGTCTTCTTTTGCTGAATTCTTTTTAGCTAGCGAAGTCTTGCCTATTTCTCTATTCTTGAATATATTTGATTTCGTATCTTTTAAAGTCCTCAGTTAAAAAAAAATATGGTTGTCGTTTCTATTTTATCGATCGAGTCTGGTACATTTACATTTTTAGGTACACATCGTGCGCCAGCTCCGCTTAGTGGGGGATGGGGAAGCGGGCGGTTGTGCCTCTTATTACACACTAAAGTAGTTTGACTTCCAACGGGCTTTCAAGTACTCGTAACTTACCTATTTTTAATACCCTTGTTTTCTTTTAAATTACGCCATAACTAGCTTCTTCAACTCGCGATTATCTTACGTCTATGGAATTATAGAAATATCTTTAAGTTCTCTAACCAGTGAAATTCTGAAATTCGCTTTTTAGTGCAACCCTATCATACTTATTGTCCTTATTTGTTTTTCTGTTTAACTATAAATTTCTAGCTTCAGTGGTTTAGGCTGTGATTTAGGTGTTAGTCACGTTACTATATGGTCATATACCTATAAATATTTCATCAAAATCAACGAGGAAATGTAATTTAATTTCAGATCGCTAAATGCAAGATTCTTCATAATCATAAAAGCTACTTACATGATTTACTAAGCAGAAATACTTTAAAGCGTCTATCGTTGATTGCAGTGAGTTCTACCTATTTCGTAGTTATGAAGTTTGGTATCGATATGCAGTAATTGGATGGAATTGAATCGTTCGTCGACACGACTATGTAGGTCAAAGTAGCTTTGTTGCCATTTGACCTTTCACTGTGATTTTTTACTTAATACCGTAAAAGTACGTATAGATTGTTTGGACTGACTATTGGATGACCTACATTTCTTCCGTCGCACATTTAGGTGGGACAGCTGTGGGATTTCAACGTAGCAGAGCGGAGCAGATCATAGACAATCAACCAATCACATTAGTTGTAAAGCCGCGTCACATTATCACACTCCTAGGGGAGTAAGGGTATGCGTATGATAGTATTTGGTGTGTCTTAGCTCGGCCTCAATGAGAGTACGTCCTAAGCATTTCCACACGTTAAAAAAAAGGACTGAGTAGTGATTGGCCTCTCGCCTGATGGAAAGTAAAGATTGTTACTATATAGGATTTATAGCAGATTGTACGCAAATTGTAAGAAAAATCTGCTATAAATCCTATATAGTAACAATCTTTACTTTCCATCAGGCGAGAGGCCAATCACTACTCAGTCCTTTTTTTTAACGTGTGGAAAATGCACCTTATGCATTCCCGCGCTCGGGGTAGCAACGGGAGTATGACGGGCTCTCCAGCTCGCCGCTGCCTTCCCTAGTGGAAGGAGGGGAGAAGCCTACCGTCTAAAAACCGACACGTTCCCTCCTGGTCATGGACTGTGAGCGTTACGGGAGCACTAGGTGTCACCGCGACGCCCGCTGGCCGCCCCGGGATGGGGCAGATGGCAATGGCACCATTGAGTGCGGGTTCCGGATAATCACTACTCAGTCCTACGTTAGTAAAAGCTAAATCTATTTTATGCTAATTGCAATCATCGAGAGTTCAGAATGTCATCAGATCATCGAATACTTTGTTCGCCGTCATTTTACTGTGCGCACCAGAGCTCCGAGGTTCGGGGGCTGGGGAAGCGGGGGGTGTGCTCCGCGCCCGCACGTCGCTTCATACCCCGAACTCGCCCAGTGCCAGCGTTGGGCTCAACGCGAGAGATATTACATATTAACCATTTTACTAGCGATTTCACTGTTAAGTTGTTAAGTACTTTAAATTCCTTATTTTTCTGCCTGTAGTCTTCTTTACGACAATCAAATCTGCGTGATGTACCAACCATCCTTCCCTTCATGCAAATATTCCATTTATACTTCCGCATTTAGTGTCAATTCTACAAAGGATCATAACAAACAACATATTTGTCCGATACAGACGAGTACCACTTTACTTCCATTACTTCCATGCTGGTCTGGGAGCAAAGTAAAAACATAGAATGTACCAGTTGCTTCTCTTCCTGCGCAGATGGTAAAAGCCCATCGAAGGAATGGGCGAAAATTTTAGGAATCATGTTATAGGCGATGCGGCTAGCAACCCATCACTATTTAGATTCCTTTTTCCATCTATACGCCCACAATCATGCTAAGCGTGGCCGTTAAGTCTTGTTACCTTAGGCTCTGTCCCGTAAGGGATAAAGGCGTGATTTATGTATGTATGTACGGATGAACATACGAGTATGCTAAAAAAAATACGTACACTCAGGAAAAATACAAGAAAAAGTATATAAACCAAATGTAAGGGTGTGGTCCCGTCAGCTTAGGCTTGCAGCTCACGTTCCCGCCTGTGATACGATTCCGCTGCTATTATTGCGGACCGCACTTCGTTATGTAGTTGAGGAAATTTAGTATTGCTGGCCGTTACGAGATCTTTGGATACACGTTTTACACGTGACTTTGCGTGATATATTTTTTCGTGCATTTTCTCTTGACAACTTTGCCGCTGACTCGTATGTTGGAAACAGCCGAGATTTCATATATAGTACTCACAGCAATTGCATATGCCTGTAAAATGTGAAGAGTTGCTGTCTATGTCTGTCCTATGCGCTATGTAAATTTAATTTTCAAAGTAAATGGCTGCTATATATTCCTGTACTTAAGTTTAGATTTACAAAGATAAAACAATTTTTGTTTTTTTTTTCTCACAAAAAAGGTCGCAGATTCCCGACGAAAATCGCTTGAAAATGGCAACAACTTTACATGAAAACTTTCGTTTTCTCTTTCATTCATTTCCTACCCTGCCTTGTCGCACTCGGTCCGTGTTTCTCTTACAAAAGTAAATGCATACCAAAACCGGGATACTATGGCTCCTAAAAGCTCCGAGGAAAAGGGCCTATTCCGAACGTATCAGAATTAAATGAGTAACGTGTCGGATCGAACACACAGTTTTCATTTGGCTAAAACGGAAATTCTATTAGCGCTGCTGTCTGGTTTTTCCATCTGCCCCAGCGTTCCCTCGTTAAAACGCGGATATATCTCTAAACAACTGGCACATACGTACTGACGTAAATAACCCAGTGATGGGTTAATAAAAACCATTAATAAGTTACGTAGAGTTTGGTACTTGATACGGTAAACACCTTTACAAGGATTTGTAGTGACTAAAAGAGTAACGACTCGCGACTGACTGACAGAACAGACCAGCCTAACTGGAGCTAGAAACTTGAAATTTGTTAGAAGTGTTCCTTAAGGATCATAGAAGCGGGCTAAGAAAAGTACTCCCCACAAGACAAGCTTAAGCTAGTTTGTGCATCCCATCTAGAAATGGGAAATTCATTGATTGTCTATTCTTCACAAGATACTCCGATTATAAAAACTAATAATTTATATTTTGATCACTTGCGAATTGCGTTTTTTATTAATTTTCAGTTATTTAAGTATCCTGTAATCGTAAATACCGAACGATTTAATACTCCACAATTAGTCGGATCGTTCCCAACTCGTAAACGTGAATTACTTAGTCGTTTAATGTTTAGTTAGTTCATGTCTTATGACGTAGAGTCATTCGGGGTAACAGCACGCGGTGGGTAAAAGTACGCGGTGGTCCGATCTCCGACAGGGGTGGGGGGGCCGAGGTCTGTGTTTGTAAAACAGAGTGGCGCTACTGTCGCCGTTTAGGAGCCACACGCCGCGCCGACGCAATCTTAGTACTGGTCGCGACACGTCGCCGAATATTTGTAGCACGCTTATTTCGTTTAATTTTTGTGCCACGGAAAAGTGTGCTGTAGTTAAATGGATAGCTCTGTGCCAGTAAGTATCCTATATTTCTATTGTTCATTTAATGTAGTTTTTATGTAAGTTTATCATATTCGTAAAAAGTATTTAACGTGTGTGTTGTGACTGATTATTTGGTATATTTGCCGATTGGGGTAAGAGTACGAGATTAATAGTACGCACGCGTACTTACCCCCGTTGCGTACTTATACCCCAAATGAAATAAAAATATCAAAAAAAATTCAATCTTTCAGAATACACCAAAATGCCGAGAAATTACATAAGGAAGGCCCCTGAGCGGACCCTCATCTCAGATGACCAAATAATGAAGGCGAAAAACATCGGGTCAAGAGTACGCATTGGAAAAGTTTTCAGTTAAGCCTATGTAGGGCTAAAACTAATTAATCTTGATGGAAAATTTTCTTAAATAGTGAAAATTTATTGAATATTCTACAGATTTAATATCATAACATGCCAATTATACAATTCTTTATAGGTCTGGGAGGCCATCAAAAAAAAAATGCGTGCTCTTGACCCGAATGACTGCGTACGTTTACCCCGCGTGCGTAACTTTACCCTAAGACTTGCGTAATTTTACCCACACATCGGGTCAAGATTACGCATTGGAAAAGTTTTCAGTTAAGCCTATGTAGGGCTAAAACTAATTAATCTTGATGGAAAATTTTCTTAAATAGTGAAAATTTATTCAATATTCTACAGATTTAATATCATAACATGCCAATTATATACTTCTTTATAGGTCTGGGAGGCCATCAAAAAAAAAGTGCGTGCTCTTGACCCGAATGACTCTACTTCCATGTCGGTCTGGGAGTAAAGACAAAACATAGAGTGTACCAGCTGCTTCTCTTCTCACGCAGATGGTAAAAGCCTTTCGAAATGGGCGAAAATCTTAGGAATCATGTTATAGGCGATGCGGCTAGCAACCTATCACTATTTTGATTCCCCTTTCCCAACTATACGCCCACAATCATGCTAAACGTAAGGGATATAAACGTGATTTGTGTATGTGTGCGTATGTTTCACGAGTGTTTATAATACTGTGTGATTTCGTTTGAAATTCTTAAACTTTTATGTATGAAGGTATGTTGAAGTCTAGAAACTTTAATGTAGAACACTTCATACAGTACCGTTTCCAGCCGAAGGCAGTTTGCGTACTTCGAAAGCGAAAAGAGAGTTTTGTGCTTCTGTTACAGCTCTTTTTAGGGTTCCAGACCACGAAATAAAGTTTATCCGTACATCTGTCCGTTAGTTCGTCCATCCGTCTGTCTGTCGTAGTCAACAATGTCGACGAGCCGCAGGATAGATTTTGATACAATGCGAGTTTGACTTTCCAACTAATTTCTTCTATTCTGAAGTTTTTGACAATCTTTTGAGAAAGAAGTGTACTTAACTTTTTAGGTCTTTTTGATGATAACGACTTGATAGACTTGACCATGAATCTCCATAGACACCCGCATTTTTTCAATCACTCAATTTGACGAGGCTTTTCTAATTCCCATTAAAGGTCAGGGGGAATGGTCGTTAATCAATTATCGGGGCTCGTGCCGGTAATTGTCGCTGGACGCGTTATCGGCCTCTTATCGCTCGTGTTAACCAATAATATCGGTTCTAGAGTGCTTTTGCAATATAAAAACAACGTGGTAAAAAAGGAAAAAATATTTTATAACTTTTTAATTTGTAGTCTGGCTAACGAAAGTTAAGACTCGAATTGCGCGACTACTCGTAATTTGAAAATTCTGCGTGGTGTGGGCAAATACTGTATTGATACTATGCAAGACTGCACAACCTTATTAGATAGTTTTGTACTTTTTTGTTTCCACCGAAAACTAGTGCCTGTTATTTGGCTTCCTAATAGATACATTAATATGTATCTTTTTCTTCTTCTTCCTTGTTGGTATCACTCCTGAGAGAGTGGTCGTGGTCATCACTTCAGGTATTGGTGACAAGCTTCACAACACGCCGCCACTCCTCTCTGATGGCCGCTTTCCTCTTGCATTCATGTAGTGATGATGAGCTTTTACTGCCGCTTTTATTACACATATGATACATAGATATTGGTATTAAGAAAAGTTTGAACGACAAATATAATTTTTAAAATTTCTGCGCGTTTCCAGTCTCATCTCGCGTTAGCAAGACTCTAGAAGCGTTATTTTAATTGTCCTGTCATGTCATATCATCACGTTACCGCTTCTTTCTACTTCTACTACTATTACTTGTGATAGCGTACAAGTTTAGCGCGTACCTAATAATACTTTTGTCCCACAGGTGATGTGCGAAGATAGCGAGAGAGGCTGTTTGTGATCGGGAGCAGAGTCGCTAAGTATGTATAGCGTGCCCAGCAGTTTAAGTTTATCCATCACTGGGATCTTAGAACTTGCAGGAATAAATTCTCGATCCGTATAGCGCGCAAACATTCTTGTACCAAAGGCATCCTGTGGCTATCAATTAAAAATTCGTGAGTTAAAGTAGCGATCCGAACGGACTCCGTAATAAGGTTCGACCCCCGCCAATCCTTACTAATTATAAATGCTCATGTAACTCTGTCTGTCTGTTGCCTTTCATGCTTAAACCGCTGAACGGAGTTAGTTGAAATTTGGTATACAGATAGTTTCCGTCCCGGGGAAGGACATAGGATAGTTTTTATCCCAGAAAACAGCATAGCTCCCGCGGGATAGCGATAAGTGAATTCTCAGCGGTCGCGGTCTTAGTAGTCGCGAGCAAAAGCTAGTTAAATGTAAGTTCCAAAAAGCAGCCAAGTGCGAGTCGGAATCGGGCACCGAGTTTTGCCTTCTTAGCATGTGCAGTGTGAGGTCATTATTTATCGGTTACTTACATAGACAGACAGACAGACATAAAAATATTCTGTTTTTAGTATTTGCGGTTATAACGGCAACAGAAATACATCATCTGTGAACATTTCAACTGTCTAGCCATCACGGTTCACGAGATTTGACTCTTATTCATAAACGCTCTGTAGGCTTCGGCTAACTTAGCAATCGTTTGTCCTTATCTGTGAAAGATAAATGTCAAAGTGACAGATAAGGACAAACGATTGCTAAGTTAGCAGAAGCCTATAGAGCGTTTATGAATAAGGGGATTAGAATTGTATGTAACGCTATTTAGAGTATAACCCCGTTATTCATAAACGGTCTATAGGCCTCTGCTAACTTAGCAATTGTTTGTCCTTATACAATACGAAACAATACAATAATTCTTTTTTGAACACCACATATAACAACCAAAACAGAAATAAAGGTATACAGAATATCACAAGGTAACAATAGGCGGCCTCACTTTACTTCGGGATTTGTCACTTTGAAATTTAGCTTTCACAGATAAGGACAAACGATTGCTAAGTTAGCAGAAGCTTGTAGTGTTTATGAATAAGGAGGATAGTCTGGTGACAGACAAACAAACGGACAGTGCGGTTTTAGTAACAGGGTCCCGTTTTCACCCTTTGGGTACGGAACACTAAAAATACTGATTTACCTATCGCTACGTTTTTATATCTAGAGCGGGAGCCAATATAATAATACGGCACGCCTAGAATTATTTAATTTATTTGAAAGCTTTTAATATAACGCACAAAGTGGGCTAATCGGCGTACGGGCCGAACCTTGTGTTTGCATTAGATACGTATTTTATTACACTTCGTACATTGATACGGAAAAATCAATAACACCATAGGTATTGACTTGATTAATACATCGTCCTAGATTCAAGGGTGCTGAAGATGCTGATTGGCTATAATTTGCCCCATGCGATGAGTGAAATTGATGTTTTTCACCTAAATCAAGGATCAAAGTTAAGAAACAGTTCGGAAAATAAGGAAAAGGATTGGTGCTGTAAGGAACCCGATTTTGGAAAGTACATGCGTGATACCACTCGTAGTGCTGAATTTGAAATACAAGTAGAGCAGAAGATAATTGCATCCGTAATGGTTGAAAATTTATTTTGAGCGGTAGTTTTCGTAGCAATACACAATTTTTCCATTTTTGAGTGGTTATTTCAAGTAATGTGCTTTCAAAAACCGAGCTCCTGGAAACGTCTCTATTTTGAGATTGTATCAATCATCATCATCATCAGCAGCCTATATACGTCCAACTTGAGATTCTTGAGATTTTTTTATTTTCTATTTATGTATTTTAACGGATAATATTAAGATATATCATTGCAGTGCAGTTCGAAACATTTTTTTTCTTTGATTTTTTTGTCTAACCTTCGATAAATAGAGAGCGTTCGCTCTCATTTAATCATCCCAAATGCAATAAGAGGCACTGGATGTTCTAATAATTGTTATTTTGACACTCAATTCGAAGCGTCTGGGTCGTTCAGGGCAAAAGTGCGTGAACTGTATAGCATTGCGTTTGCAATTTAGTACAAGTAACTTGAAAATTATTAAATAGCACTTAATAAGTTATCTATTTTTCATATTCTTATTATTAGGTAAAGAAAAGACCTGACTGACTCAATAACGCTCAACCCAAACCTGTGGACACAAATTTACATGCAAATGGAAACTTGAACCAAATATATTCCACCCGACAAACATACTGACATACATTGCAAGTTAATATAAATCTTGTAAACTTGTATAAAAACATAAGTCGAGGAACTACGTCAACGTGATGTACCATTGAAAAGGTCTTTGAAAGTATCCGTGAGTCATTTTTTCAGTCTTTTTATTCAAGTTCAAACACAATTCCATAGCGGAATTCAGGGCCTACTTTTCTTATTTTCAGTCAAATATTTTTGCAGTTACATTTTTGTTTTTATCGTAAGCTATATATTATTACATTATTTACTGTTTACGTCTATGTGGTCTAGTACTAAATTACTATTGACGCGCCGCTGTTGTATTCCCAAGTGTTCGTGGAATAGTTTTTCTGTAAAACTTAGCTTAGTAACCGTTTCTACATTATTTTCGCGAAAAGGTCGAGAAGAAAACTCGTAGTAATCCTCTCGCGCGGTATGAGCATCCAAGGGGAGACGCCCCTACTAATTTTAGGTGATTGAATGTGAAATTTCGTACAAAAGAGGCTTTAAGAGGCTTGAACTTGTTTTCAAACATCACGCAACAAAATCTCGTTTTAAAAAAGGCTTCTTAATAATTGTTTTTATGGATGTTAACGTTTAAAGCTTAAAATGCTTCCTTTAATGAAGTTAGGCAGCCTAATTTACTTTATTTATAAGTTTTCTCTTTTTGAAGGCAGTTCGTAGACAGGGTTTGGATTTAATTTTGTTGCTTAATTTTACATGACGTTCGATGTTGCTGAAACTTGAAGCTAAAGTATTTAATACATCATTTTCAGTAACGAATTGTGGTTGAATATTTTGCAACTTTATAGTATTCGAATTATATGAGATATCTCACGAAGGCTTACTCTTAGATACCTCAAGGCGGTCTTTTGTATATCGCTATAGAAGGCACCACACACGCACACACATAATTACACGTTCCTTACTTTACCTTTTGACCCATGCTCGGGTACTGAAACATTTAGCTTTTACATTCCACTCGCTGTCCATTTGCTCTCGTGTTTCGGTTTCGGATTAGGACCGTTAGCGGTCCATACTTGTGTTTAATTAAAAATAATGTCGGAGGCAGTGTTTCCTCCACAATAACGCCCGGTCGAGATGGCTTGTTATATAAATTTCTGCCGACTCCTGGGGGACGGGCGAATAAGGCGAGGAAGAAACGGTAGTGTGAGTATATTATACCCATTTTCTGGGTCGTCCTTCCTACAAATACGTTTTACGCGGAAGCCAGTCGAACCACCCCAGACGACTGAAAATGTATCGTACGCGCCCCTAGGAAGGGCGGCTTTCGGTCGGGGAGGCTACGGTCCCGGTTAAAGGTATTTATTTGATTAGGGTGTCAGGCGTATCACCGCGAGAGTGTGAGCGTCGAGGTTTTGGATCAAATTTGCGTATTTCGATTTTTTGTTATAACGCAGTAACGCACCCTCTTTACGGATCCAAGTGATTTTTGTTTTCGCGGCATGTTTACTTTCGACGTTTGTCTTAGCGGAGTAACTTATACCGTGAATACTGAATTGTTATCGTAAATCCGTATTAGAATTCATATCGAGTCCTCTGGAAGCCCCTTCATCTCTTTCATGGGAAAGGACCTCTATAAATCATCTAAAAAGACGTTAATATTTGAACTCTATACAAAAAGCGCGACCTCGTTGGAGAATAACACTTTCAGTGCTGACAAGGGCCAGTTCTGCCGCATTGTCACAACCTAGCATTGGAACTGGCAGCATGCAAACTAACTCGGCGTCTGGTCAATATGAAATGTAACAAAAAATAAAAGTGCCGGTCGAAATGAACGGTCCATCGATCTCCGGTGACGCGCTCCCGGATTTTCCATTGGGAAATGAATTAGCTGAGAGCCGAAGCGACGAATTTACATTTTTATTGACAAGCAATCTATTTCCCAAGCACGGCAATTGAAGTTAAGAATCTTTTATGTAGCGGAAAATATGTGAAGGGTTGAGGACGCCGTAAATTTTGGATAAATTTAAATAACCCCAGCAACCTTTTTTTGACAATGTTCCCTGCATACGTTTACGCTGGTCTTAGTTACACGCTTTGCTATTTTAAATAAAGATATTTATTTAACAACTGAATACATTTTATTAACACAAGTTGAAAATCAACTGTAACCTTTTTACCACTTTTGATGCTAAATTTATACAAGTAAAGAAGGTATCAGGACTTTTTTTCGTGTGTCGTGTCTACAGCATCGTGAAAGCTAAGCCAATTTTTAAACTTTTTTTAATCTATTTTTTTTCTTTGTCGTTGCTTTTTACCATGTTTCTTAGCTCTACATGAAAGTAATGAAAAAAAAATATCCCACGAGTTACGGTTAGCCTGACTTCAAAGATAATATTGGTCTCCGGGGGAGGGGGTATACGTGACGTCTGTACTTAGTTGGGGGCAATAACTAACATCGACCTTCGAGCCTACTGAGGGTACACTTAATTCATATGCCTAATACTTAGAAAATATCTTTAGGAAAACATTTGATTGATAGATATCTGGATAGAAAAAAAAAGAAAGAATACATTTATTCTCTTTCTTTCTTTCATACACACAATGGTGTCTTCGCGGAAGTAAAACGGTCGCTAGCTCAGCATTATGCTGGGGCGTTAGATACCTGGTAGCACTGATTTTCTGCCAAAACCGTCAGTGACTCACAGAATGATACACAAATAAATGCGTGAAAAATAGTAAACTTAAATAGTAAGCGCTTGCAGTGAATACAAAAACAATCTTTATTGCTTTTGTTTAAGGCGGTTGCTCTTCCATACAAACCTTCCGTGCAGCTGCATTTCGTCCACAGGCTTAATTTCAATGCGGTTTTTTGAGGATAGTTAGCTATGGATATATTGTCTGCGCAAATTACAAAACAGAGTGAATTTATCATACCTAAATTGCAGTATGATGCAGTAAATTTCGATGCATTTTACAATAGTGTGAGTAGCTAGTGTCAAATAAAACATGTTGTAAAAACCAATCGGATATTTCGAGCTGTCACGTGACCTCCAATCTGGCTCAGTGGTCGTGCCTTAAAGGACTGAATAGTGAGTGACCAAGTTCAAATCTCCAGGCCGTGAACGATTCTTTTTTAATTTTATAAACATTGTTTTTAATAACTTACTTACTTAGTAATACTATCTCGATGAGATGTAGAAAAATTTATGGTAAATTCAATATTTTTCTTGTCAAATCAAACCAAAGAAAGTACTACCTAAGTGGTTTTTAAACAACCACAAGCGTACCCTAATTAGATTTTACTGTTTACGATAAATGGTCTATACCATCAATTAGTTGAAAATAAAATATACACTTGTATAAACTTATTCTAGCCAAGTTTTTTTTTAAACAAACATAGTTTCACACGTACCTACGTTTAGTCCATCGTCAGGTCCTTCGTATTTTTTTTACGTATAACCTTGTAGCAGTGAGGCATCGCCAATTTGAATGGTTTAGCGGGTGGCATTGCCAGTCCTAAACTTTACAAAGCTTTCATGCCAAGTAAGTTCTCTAGTATTAGGATCACACGTGCTTATTAATTTGGCATAGATGGTGGCGACCCCGCAGTCATATTGCCACCTTAAAAACACGTTTTGCCTTATATATATTTAAAAAAAAGTACTCGACCACAGAAAGTTAAAAATAAAAAAGGCTTCCAGTTAATTTTGCACTAATGCTTCTCACGAGAATCGAACCCTGACCCTTTGCATCAAATCACTGCCATATACCACGGCAATGATTCGTGAAATCCGAGAAGTGCTAAATACAAAATAGGCCGAGTAAATAGGTTTTCTCAATTGCAGAACAATTTAAAAAAACATGCGAGTAAAAAACCTGGCTGGTTAGACAGGTAATTAAAAAAACAATGTTATGAATTGTCATAAACTAATGGTTGATAGAACATGGTGTCTTATAATAAAAATAATCTATTCATTTTATTCGGAATTAATTGAAGTCAATGGAAGGAAGTAAAAGACGTTACAAGCTACGATATTGGACGCAGCGTACACATTTATTTGTACGTACACGTAAAGGTATGTACTTATCAATTTATCATAATAATTTTTTGTAAGATACCTACAAAATTTCAACGTTTGTGTGATTGGTACAAATTATTTTTGTAAACGCAATTGAAGTGCTCAGTCCCGGTGTCTGCATGTAATTAAATCTTGCAAGTGAATTTTGACCCATTTCTAATTGATCAGATTGACGTGAAATCTGGCATAAGTCTGATGACAATACAGTAATCTTGAAGTGAAATTCTGGTGACCCAGCCAGGGTCGCATCCGATGTTGGAAACTCATCTACAGAAAGAGTGACAACTATCCATACATTACGCTTACCTACATCTAATTATAACTTTTAGAACTTAGAGGAATCTTTAGTGCTCGAATCGAACTTGCTATTGACCAGCTTTTTTAGGGTTCCGTACCCAAAGGGTGAAAACGGGACTCTATTACTAAGATTCCACTGTCTGTATGTATGTCTATATGTTTGTCTGTCCGTCTGTCTGTCACCAGGCTGTATCTCGTGAACCGTGATAAAGGAAATTTTCACAGATGAAGCATTTCTGTGGCCGCTATAACAACAGATACTAAAACAGAATATTTTTGTCAATCTGTCTATGTAATTAACCAATGGAGGAGCTTATGTATTACTAAGTTCACGCAGTATCGTGGTTTATTTTATGGCCACATTGTTCAAATCCGTCCGTCTATGTCTATCTATCTGTCCGTCTGTCCTAACTTCCTTATAGCTTTTTTACCCATATTACGTAACTATATTTTTTCATTTAGGAGCCACTGTCCGTCTGTCTGTCCGTCTGCCTGTCTGTCACCAAGCTGTATCTTATGAACCGTGATATGGCTATCAGCTATCATGATTGTCTGGCGACAGTTCACAAATGACGTTTCTCTGTTGCCGCTCTAACATCAAATACTAAAAACAGAATATTTTTGTCTGTCTAAGTCTAAGTATGTAAGTAACCGATATAAAATGACCTCACCCAGCCTACAATTTGCTTAGTTGGCAGGGCTCAGCTAACACTGGATTTTATATTTACTTGCCGAATTTGGACGAAACCCTCGGTACCTACGAGAGTCCGACTCTCACTTGGCCAGGTTTTGGTGTTCGGAACACAAAGGAGCTTATCTATTACCAAGTTCACGCTGTATCGTGGTTTATTTTATGGCCACATTGTTCAAATCCATCCGTCTATGTCTGTCTATCTGTCCGTCTGTCTAACTATAGCTTTTTTACCCATATTAGGTAGCTATCTTCTACTCCCTTTCATGCTGGTCTGGAAGTAAAGAAAAAACACAGAATGTACCAGTTGCTTCTCTTCCCGCGTTGATGGTAAATGCAAAAATATTAGGATACGCGATAGGGCAATCCATCACTATTTTGATTCCGCTTTCCACCTATACAATACACTCATGCTTGTTCTTGGTGGCTTTAAGGTGTTATCTTATTCTCTGTCTACCCCGTAAGGGATATAGACGTGATTTGTGTATGAATGTATATTTTACGTCCGAATCGGCGAACTTGCCGTCAAAATGATAATTAAAAACTACGTATGTACATTGAAAGGTATAAGAGAGGTGAAATATACACACATGACTGTATTGTCTGATTTTTTTAGGGTTTCTTACGTCATAGAAAAAAGGAACCATTGTTAGAAGCACAAAATATATTTTGTAGGTCCGTCCGTTTGTCGGCCTATCTTTCCGTCTGTCCAGTCTTGTGGGCCATTTTGTGACAATTTATTTATCTGCGGCTTTTATATTTTTAGCTTTTTTATGTTTAGATACTTCAGTTTTTTTAATTTCTTTTGTGATAAATAAAAAAATTCTTTAAATATTTCTGATTGTCTGTCTTTTTGTCTGTGCGTCCGATCATCCATCCGGCAGTCCAATCATCCGTCCGTTTGTCTTTCTGTTTGTCCGTCTGTCTGTCGCTGATAGTATGATTATAAAATAAAGTCATCTGCCGCGTCGTTTTGTATGTCTGTGTGTTTATTTACGATAAACTCAAAACTTTTGGACGGATTTTCATGTGGTTTTCAACAATAAATATAATGTTATTATAATGAGTTTGAATTGAGTTTAATTCTTATAGTCCGGGAGGCAGAGGCTATTTGGAAAAGTGTTTTTATACCGATCGTTACTTCGAATACAAGTAAAGAAGCTGTCCCTAATAAGGAAAGTGAAGGTCAGCTGACGCACCCGCGGGGGCGCTTGCTATGAGACTCCATAGAACACGTCAAAAAAAATAAATCCGAAAGTGATTTTATACCGCATGAAATTTTTTTCATGTGTAAATTGACATTGATTAGAATTTAAAAAAAATAGTCAGCTGCACGGCAGACGGGGGATTGTGCGTCAGCTGAGCGTGCGAACTTGCAAAAAAAATTAGGAAATAAAGTTATTTTATGCCGATTGAAATTTTTTTACATGATTTTAGACATATACAGAAATGTGATATTGATAATCAGCTGCATATATAGTGGGGGAAAGACCGTCAGCTGGAGCAGGAATGTATCATTGCGCGCATATATCTCTACGACGCGCGGAATTTTCAATGCTCCGACTGACGACTTTCCCCCCAACGTTCAATCAGCTGACGAATATTTTCTCTTTTTTCTATATATTAACACTATAATATTTATAAATTTCATATGGTCTTTCAACAATTTACCCAAGGTATACCTTATATAGTACACATTATATACATGCATCTTCAGTACTGTGGTATTTTATATTTCAATGGCTCGACTGATGACTTTTCCACCAACGGGCATTTAGCTGACGAATATATTCTCATTTCTATATATATACTAGCCAAGGGCGTCGCCAGCCGATGGCGCAGGGGGGGGGGGGCAAGTTGACTTTACCTACTACAATTCATACTTTTCTCATTCTCTATGACTAGTCTAGGACTTTGGTTGCATTATATTTGGCAACTTTTTTAGAATCTCTAGGGGGGGGGGGCAGCCGCCCCTCCCTGCCCCTCCCTGCCCCGCCCTTGGCAACGCCCTTGATACTAGCTGACCCGGCGGACTTTGTTTCGCCTTAAATTTGAAAAATTCCTTTGTAAGTGCATCTTTATACTAATCAAGGAATAATGTGTAGGCATGCTAAATTTAATGTCTTTAGCTTTATTAGTACAACATATCGGAATTTTCCAATCCCGTGGGAAAATCAGGATAAAAAGTATCCTATGTCCGTCTCCTGGTTCTAAGCTACCTCCCTACCAATTTTCAGCCAAATCGGTTCAGCCGTTCTCGAGTTATAAATAGTGTAACTAACACGACTTTTTCTTTTATATATAATAAGAAGATTAACACTACAATATTTATAAATTTCAAATGATCATTCATCATCTTACAGCTTTTATGCCCAGCAGTGGAACGTAGATAGGCTTAATTATTAAAATTCGTGTTGATATTTTTATTTGTAAATATCTGTCAATTAAAAAAAAATCTGAGTTATATACTTAATTGCAATCCATTATTACCCTGTTCCTCAAATAGAATGACATCGAAAAAAAGGGCGGGAAACTTCGTGTAGAAAGAGGTTTTTCTTGGTGATATTTTAAAATTGAAATTAATTAGTTAAGGATTGGTTTTTAGTAGATTGAAGTGTATTTATTTACTAGTTTATTTGTATTTTATGTATAGTTGTGTATAGTTAAGCTGTATTTTCACTGGTAAGAGTTTTTTATTAACTTTTAGAAATGGGCGATCCGCCCGACCCTGGAGGAGGGACAGAGTTCCCTCTTCCATCATCTATCGACATTTTAGTTGAAGCCATGGAGTCATCTATGGACACAGACTGCTCCGTAGTAGATCAAAATACACTCAAACGTAAACAATTTACTGTGAGATGCAGTCTGTGTCACAAAAGGAAAAGAAAAGGAGGTAGTAAAGACGCACAAAATGATTGTCAATGTACTTTAATTGCTAAAGATAAACATAGTCATCCAATTCCCCAACAGAATGTGCAAAATGGTAACAATCACGACAGTAATAGTATCGTCAATAACACCACTAATGATAACAATCGTATGCCGGTTGGTCGTTCTCAGTATGTAAAGGCTGATTTATCACCTTTTGCGATTCCCTTAGTTCTTTACAGTCTTTAGAAAAGTTTCCTTTTAAATGTCACAAACAGTCTCAGATTATCTTCAGCATCAAAGATCGTTTACTTGAATGCTCCAACAAGGGTCTTTTTATAGTCTTTGCATGGATTCCTAGCCATGTAGGAATTTTAGGCAACGAAAGAGCCGACCAACTGGCAAACGAGGCTATCGTTGACGGAGATACATTCCCATATACAAATTATTGTCATGACCTGGCCAATTTGCCCAAATCACTTTTATATGAAGAATGGAATAGACTCTGGCTTAACAATTCATCTAAAGGAAAATATTACCGCCTTGTTCAAGAATGCATTCCACGTAAGCCTTGGTTTCATAAGGTAATTTTATCCAAAAGAACCACCTCTGTCCACATCCAAGACTCGAGAACAAATATTCGCATTTTTCATACAAATATCTGCCCCGACCGGGGATCGAGTCAGGTTCTCTAACCACTGGGCCATCCGGTTTTATGTTAATTGTAATAAAAATAATTGAATTAAATTATGTTTCAATAAATCCGAATATTACAAACTAATATGAATCATATTAATGATGTTACCGCTTCACTTCCATGAATCATGGATAAATTGTTGAAAGACCATATGAAATTTATAAATATTATAGTGTTAATATATAGAAAAAAGAAAATATTTGTCAGCTGATTGAACGTTGGGGGGAAAGTCGTCAGTCGGAGCATTGAAAATTCCGCGCGTCGTAGAGATATATGCGCGCAGTGATACATTCCTGCTCCAGCTGACGGTCTTTCCCCCACTATATATGCAGCTGATTATCAATATCACATTTCTGTATATGTCTAAAATCATGTAAAAAAATTTCAATCGGCATAAAATAACTTTATTTCCTAATTTTTTTTGCAAGTTCGCACGCTCAGCTGACGCACAATCCCCCGTCTGCCGTGCAGCTGACTATTTTTTTTAAATTCTTATCAATGTCAATTACACATGAAAAAAATTTCATGCGGTATAAAATCACTTTCGGATTTATTTTTTTTAACGTATTCCGCAGCTTCTCACTCTCGCATCCACCGCTACTGGACCAGCTGACGATCGATTTCGCCATGAGCCACATGCATTCTCTTTTCTATATTAACATCAGCCGGCTTAAAATGACTTGTTTCAAAAGCCGCTGCCTCCAGGACTATTAGTGAAATATCATGTCATAGTATGCAAGCCTAAAAAATATCTATTTATCCATTTGTTGTACTGACTGTACGTTAATTTTTCAGATTCACATTGGATTCGGAAGGTAATTTTTGTGCATTAACAGGAAATAAGTGAATCATACATCCACTGGACGCGAGATTTTACTTGCAATTATTGTGCAAGAAGAGCAAGAACTTTACTGCTGGTGTGATGACAAAAAAAAAATCGTTGGGTCTAAAAACACTCATTTTTATTGATGTAATTTGTAATAACGTTACGAGGTAAAAACCTCGTTATAATGCTTTACTGAGTATGTATGTATACATAATGTATATGACCCAAAAACTGTCATACAAAAACCTAAGAAAGTCTTAATTACAGTATTGGGAAGTAAAATTCTCGATTTAATCGATATGGTCTGTTTTTGTTTCATCCAAACTATCAATATATGTTCTTACATGCTGGTCTGGGAGTAAAGAAAGCTTAGAATGTACCAGTTGCTTCTCTTCCCGCGCAGATGGTAAAAGCCCATCGAGGCAATGGGCGAAAATCTTAGGAATCATGTTAACTATAGGCGATGTGGCTAGCAATCCATCACTATTTTGATTCCTCTCTTCCATCTATACGCCCAAAATCACGCTAAATGTGACCTTTAGGTTTTGTTACCTTAGGCTCTGTCTACTCTGTAAACTGTAAAGGATAAAGACGTGATATGTATGTATGTATGTATCCATAGTGCGGTGTTGCAAAATTTTGTAACCCCTATTACCACTCTAATTGGTTGATTACTTTATGTTACTAGGGAAATTATCAAGACGGTGAATTTCCAGATGTCCAACAGCGGAGATTTGTCAACCTTGTTCTGAAGACTTGAAGACTTTTAGTCCGTCTTTCATGTTCCCATTACCTATGATCGGTAGAAAGAAGGAAAAGGAAACTGTATGATACAGAGTGATATGCAATCGCATAGGTACCGTAAGTCGCGGGTTCATGGTGGATGCAAGCCACTTCCAACCGAGGCAACTGGAGTTCTATGGGCGGTATCTGAAGGTCTATATCCAACAGTGGACGGCCCACACCTGATATGATGAGGATGATAATGATGACAGGTATCATTTAATGATACCATTTGCAATATTTTAACACCAAATTTAAAAATAATGCTTGTATTCGTCGTGTTGTTTCTTTTGGCGGTGATAAAAAAGTCAGCCTATATAATTCTAAGTAGGAAAATAAGTTATGATTGTTCTTGTATGCATGTAAAAAAATATTTTTTGTGAACAATAAATAAGTGGCAAGTTTCCATTACATGCAATTCAATTATGTAATATTTTATGAATTGAATATGTTGCGTGATCTACAAACTACAATTTCGTGACATCCTTTGATAAGTTAATAAATATTTTGAGTTTCGTATCGAAATACTCGTGTATTTGGAAAGGCTCGTATTTTTCGTCTTATTTTCTTAGGTGATGACTACACTGTATACTACACAAGGAATAAAGACGTGTTTTATGTGTGTATGTACAGTCAGCGTTATATAGTAAATAGAAGTCAAGACCTTCATTTACTTGGAAACACCCAAAATGGTCAGTGACTCAACCAAAGCGGTCAAATTGTTCGGGACATCCATCGTGCACAAATATACTGGAGCACGCACATCGCCAAATACTTAGTAACATTCAAGCCAACATTAGTACCGTAACTTCCAAACCGCCACTGGTAGCGTAGTAGTAGTAGCCAAAGTTCCAAAAGTATGGAACACACTAGAAAACTGAGCTTTATTTTAAATGGTATAAGATTTAATCTCGTGTCGAGTGAAAAATAAATAAACACGTCATAAGATTCAATATGGCCTGACGTGTTTTTGATTCTAGCGAAGCTCATCTCTTGACGTTGACAATCACCGAGAAGAGTACCAACTTGTCAGTGATCGTCTCATCTCTTTCATTTGAGGTCTGACGCCTGGTATAGAAAACATCTAATCGTTACAGTCTATATGTTCTTGACTTTGAAGTGTGTAGTTATGTCAATTTTTCCTTTTAAATACCCTGATAATAATGGCCTGAATTTTGCCAATATGATTGATTACATACATCATAAAAGAGTTTTCATTAAAAAAAGTAAGTTTTATTTAAAAAATATCGAGGCCATATATTTAAAAATATCAACCCTTATGTGCGCGTACCAGGTGTTGCGTGGCGTATTGGCCTAGCTATTGTGGGATCTTATCTAACGCCTATAATAAACTAGACGGTCAGCATTTGAACTGCAAGCTAGTTGCAAATCGACTGTGCAGTTTGTTTGCAGTCTACCCGTAGCCCACCTAATTTGTCCACCCAGAAATCCACTGAGGTTCCAATACCCAGAAAAAGGAGCTCCGCCCAGGAGCGGAGCTCTGTCAAAAACCAGGTGGCCAAACTGCAGGTGGATCATGGTTACAGACCGAATAAAAAAATATCTAGAGAGTTTCGTAGTTTAGCACGTCTCTGTTCCCTGTTTCACTGGTCGACACGCGTATAGTACAGGCGCTATTGCTGCACGACGCTAGCTAAATTCTATGTCATTTTTATGCACACGATTTGTGCGTAAATGTATGACGCTTTTCTCCTGGGCCTACTCTATATTATGGACAACTAGTTGTGCCATTAGGAATTTCGCTCCACCGTAAGATTGACGGCGGGGTTCCTATTTCTATTCGGTTTGCCCTTCGGGCATTTGAAGATGCCTAATGAAACTAACCTAATTTTACTATCTCTAATGAGAATTTTTATTTTTATAAGCCCGAAATTCCTATTGGCACAACCAGTTGTGCATATAGAGTTGGTCCATGCGCTGATATAATTCGCGTCGAGCTGCAATTTTTATTTTTCGCGAGTGGACTAGACACCGTGAGAATCTGCTTTATCCCACTGTTGATAACGCTACCTGCTCAAAACCATCGATGGATGAAGTTCGACTTTTGTGGAAGTAAGTATCAGTAAGTAAAAGTGAGTTGAGATGGATTCAATTTGTTTTGGAGTTGTCATTATTTATTTGTCGTACCTACCTATTGCAAAGTCATCATAATTATCTAATATTATTTTTCCTTTTATGCGCTGTACCATGAATTAGTAATATGAATTATGATGACAACATAAAAAGGCAGGTCGCACAAATATCTAACCGAAAACCACCTGTCTAGCTCACCTGGGCATTTTTTTCTTGCCAATAGTCCACTTCAGTACACCTAGGTGAATCATGGGCACTTTTTGGACCATGACCCATAGTCATTTGCCCGTGGTTCACCTAGGTGTTCTGAGGTGGAACATCGGCAAGAAAATGTGCCCGTGGTCCACCTAGGTGAACTAGGCAGGTGGCCCACGACCGATGACTACCAAAATCCCTAGCCAAGAAGCATTCAGACGTAGTCCCTACGCGCTATGCGTTATTATTTCATTTCCTTTATGTGATCCTATACCGATACTCCAATGCATTTTGGTGAAAGGAAAGGATCAGAATGGCTAGCACGAGTGACTTCGTCTCATTACTGTAAGCAGGCTGATTGTCAAGTTACCTGTTTACGAAAGCCTATGACGCGAAACGACAATACCTATAGTACAACAGCGCTAGTTGTTTAGATGCCCCAGACGAAACGTTTGTAATGCAATGCATAGGAGTATCAATAAAATGACAGACGATGGTGATGATGATGTCTCTACGTGTGAGCGAATATCAGATATGAATCGCGGGTTCGTACATACTAAATACTCAAAGACATTTCGAGATACTAGCAATGACGGCATTATTATGAATTCGCCGCTAGAGGCGCTCTTGTAACTTGAGGTATTATAAATAAACGTAAAATTAGTACTACCTACAAGTTGCATATTCCGGCTTTACTTTACATTGTTTCCGAATATTTTCGCAGACATACGACAGGTTTGTTAAAATGTTAAAAGAAAAGCTATGAAAAGTAGGAGCCAAACTAAGAAGGCAAATAAAATGGCAGCTAATTTAGAGGATAAACGGGACTGTGCAACACTGGGTAATAAATAGCTCGCTATTAAAGATAAATTAAAAGAAATCTTGAATAATCTGGTATGATAATATACCTTACTCTACAGTGGCGCCAACTAGTGAGTACAAAGACGACAGCCCTCTATCTAACAAAGTGCAAAAAATTACTCCCTAATATTCAAAAAGGGTTGAAGGTGGCATTGATTCACATATTTGCATCTGCTAGACTCATATATAATATTATTATGTATTTGTAACTAGCCGAGCTGGCAAAAATATTCCGCCTTAAAGTCAGTTTTTGTCAGAGATGGCGCTGCATACGAAAAATTTAAGAGTTTTTTTTGTGTATTTTTCATATTTATGATTAAATATTTGGCTATTCGAGGAAGAGAGAAAGCTAACAAATCAAAAATCATAAAAATCCGTGCAGCCATTCCAAAGTTATAAATGGTTTAAATAACACGACTTAGTTTTGTACGTATAGATTTGTTAAATTTCTGGTAAAAGTAAAGTTGATATAAAAACGTGAATATAACGTGAAAAATTACGCTTACAGCTTAGCAAGGTGTTGCAATATTTTTCCACTAGTTGGCGCCTCCTATTTTCATGTGTGTGTAAGACCTAGTATCTGTATAGGGCCGTTAGTGACACCAGCGTTTGTGCAGCTATTCTCCGAATTGGTGCATTATTACCCTCTGAGTGTAGTCTCAAAAAATCGGCCGTATTAAACTGTGTGCGCAAATTAATTGATAATCTATAAGTGTTCTAATAGAATCTTCTAAAAACTACAAAAAACACACATCATTGATTACAGCGCCATCTAGCGGGACTTCTTCAATGAGCTAACGCGAGCATCCGCCATGATAAAGCATCGGTGAAAATGTTGATAATTCACCTATTATAGTCAAGTAGTGCGTCAATTTAAAACACTGTTTTTCGAGCGCCCTACTTAAAATCTAATTAACCTTATCGGTTTACGCGTACTACTGCAAATCAACTCTAATTTAATACATCGAATGGCAGCCATTCCTATAGTGTTCCATAAAATATAGTCAAATAATTGTAGGATAATATTAAACAAATACTTAGATTGATGTCACTGTCACCAACATTCGGGGTGTGATTTTCTACGCAAAACTCATCCGTGAAGTGATCGTTGCACTCGGGAAACAATCATAACTTGATCCGTTCGCTAGCAGGCATAATACAGAGTCAGGTGTCTTGACTTAAGTCGTGAGATGTCTTTGTAGGTACTCGTGTGTGCATGATTTCATAAGTTACCGCATTCAATAAGTTAGAGAGTGCACTCAATAAGTCAGTAATTGTACACTCAATAATTTAGTAATTATGCTGAATAAGTTAGTTAGTACATAAGATGGTGAGGAGAAGGTAAATGTGAGACGTCTAATCCTTTCAAAATTGGCAATGCGTGGCTAATCGTTACTTCTGGTGTGTAGACATTAACGTGAACCAGGCAAAAGTAAAAGCGTAAAAGTTACGCATCCCGCATAAATGTCACCGGCACAACGCCGATACGGCGGCTCATCTACAAATTGAGCCGAAAACGTAGAGTAATTATTTAAACCGTCATATAAATTACTGCTCAAACTTTTCACGCCCGGGACCGCGCGTCTGTGTGGGTGAACTGTGTTTACACCGTACCGCCAGGCGCGTGTATGGGTGCACGGACTGAAAATGGTTTCATCATTTCATTCCTCCATCCTTTTTCAGCATTGTATAACTACTGTATATGTTGCGTTGCAGATTAAAAGTTGCATTCTGTTGAGCGGATTGAAAGCTTATCTGTGAGGTGGGTGAATTGCAAAAAGCTCTATGCGTTATTTTTCACTTGCTTTTATACGAATAAATAGCAATGTGAGCGATCACGTTCAGAAAGTAAATTAAAATCCATTGCTGTCAAATAACTTACAACTCTTAATAAGAACAAATAATTTTAGAATAAAGATGTTAAAAATATATTAATTAAAGCACCAACTTCATTGAAGCTGCGAAAGATTTTCAAAATAACAAAACAAATCAAATGCCTCAAGATTATTCACTTACGACTACCAAACATAGTAAACGCAACAAATCCCTTGCAAACTTACATTTTAATATTCAACAATGTGGCGAGTAGCCTCTGTAATTCCTTCGTATACTACACTGGGGTAAGTATCAGCTTGAAACATATTTAGCTTTGTTCCTTTCACTACGGTTAATCTGTCCCGTTTCCTCCCGTGTCAAGTGCAGATAGACTTTTTGGGTCGGGCGCGGGGGTGGGGCGGGAGGGGGCGGGATTCCACCCTTCCTGATGATGAAATATTGTACACGTGGTCTGATTTTGAATGACAACGTTTTCCTCGGTCGCGCGGGAGCTACTTCCAACGCGACGTTTTATAGCGAATTGAGGATTTGCACGACGTAATGATCATCCCATTTTTTTACTATATTTTCACAATTTTCCTTTAGCGCTCTTTTGTTTTACATCGCCGTTTCCACTATTTTTTATACCGGAGCAAGTACCTGCTTATACCTAATGATAATTTACGAGTGTTTCAAGAAAGTGGCTGGGGGTGGGATGGACCCCAAAGGCCGTATGACCCGTGGCCTTGGCCGGCTTGTTTATTAATTCGTGCCCGATGCCGCCCGCCCGGCGACCCACCGCCCGCCCTAACCTTAATAGGCGGGTTACAACACAGCTTTTAAATTTCACCCAGATTTCAAATTAAATCAAGAGTATCTACTTTGTTAATCATAGACTCCAAATTTCGCACAACTGGTGAGGCCGAGAGAGATAAAATAGTTAAAAAGCACAGTAAGTATTTTTCACACGGAGCCGAAACACTTTAATCTCCTGCGAGTGTATCGGCGAAGAAGGCCCTACTATTTATTCCCTCTTCTTATTTTCACCTTCCAAATGGTAAATAAAAACGCGAACACGTCGACAGAACATGGACGCACGACGGACGGGATGGGGTTCATTTTCCAATGACTAGATATCAGTCGACGGATCGGTCCGCAAACCAGTCAAGTGATTAATTCGCCCCTTACCTCAAGAGGAGATTTATTGGTTCCGCCGTACGCAAAACTGTGGGTAGGTAAAAAATCTCTATCGAAAATTGAATAGGAAAGTCATTTTGGAGGCCGCCGACTCCTGATACGCGCGTTCGCTTTCACGGCTATCTTCATTTTATTTACCAAAGTGGGTAAAGTAAAACACCATCCTAATACCCTTTCAATGTTGATGCCGAGTCAAAAGTAAACATTCAGTGATTCCTGCCGCCTTTTTAAAACAGTGAATAATTGGTAATGAAATGGAAATTTTCAATATGACCTTTCGTACTTAGAAAGACGCGGTGATATCATCGCTAGAAGTACAATAAGTAATTTGAGAGCCGTAAGTAACTTCTAAGCTACTCGTATTTCAAATTTAGCACAACTTTTCACCACTTTCGAGTGGTATTTTCACACAATGTGCTTTCAAAAATCGAAGATGAAAAGAAACAAGGAAATAAAAACTGCTTTCGGATTAGTATGTATTAATTATTATTTCGCATGCCTGGTATCTTTTTTTTCTTATTTTCTGTAATTGGTAGTTACCTAGGTATATGATGAGTCGAGTAATAAATGTACGTAGCAAAAACGTTCTGTAAATTAAAGATTAAAATTAGAAAAAAGCGTCAAAACTACTAAATTACAAAGTAAATTCATTAGAAGAAACGCGTGAACTTGATAACCCAGTTAATACTCAAATGATTCAAAAGATGCATGTTTATTTAACCGAGCCATAGAGGGTCATTGTACTTAGGATCAACAAAATCATCTAAATTCCGGAATCCATGTCAATATCAGATCTTCATCTCTTTCTCTCGACTATTGACCTGGGTGCCTTTAAGAAGCGAGTGTACAATTTCCTGAAGGGCCGACAACGCACTGGCATCGCGTAAAGCGCTGCGGGTGTCTATGGAAAGTGGAGATCGCTTACCATCAGGTGACCCACTAGTTCGTTTGTCTGGCCTCTCTAACATAAAAAAAAAAATTGTTACTAGCTTACTAACTGCGTCTGCGTAGCATTTCCTTATCGCTATCCCGCGGGAACTATGCTGTTTTCCGAGATAAAAAACTATCCTATGTCCTTTCTCGGGACTGAAACTATCTGTATACTAAATTTCAGCTAGTCAGGTTTAAGCTTAAAAAGGTAATAGACAGACAGACAAAGAAACCGAGAGTTACTTTTGCATTTATAATGTTACTGTCGACCCGCACCTTCCTCTTGATTCACTCTTACATATTAAAAAAAACCGCATCAAAATCCGTTGCGTAGTTTAAAAAATCTAAGCATGCATATTGAACGAGAGCGGAAAGCGACTTTGTTTTATAATATGTAGTGAATTAGGGATTCAAACTTAAACCAGACATCCTAGAAAAATCAATACGACGTATCTAACGAAACTGTAACTAACATTTTGTAATATTTCGGTTGCGGTTATCGCAAAAAAATCGGGACAACAGGAGGCTCGACCTGCCGACATTCCCGTAATATGTTTGGGGATGGATCCCTCCCTGGGAGGGAGTTTTTATTTTCGATCTCACCCTGCGTGGACATACGTGCCGCAGTGTTTGGCGTAAATAACAATGAAAAAAGTTTTGATTGACTCATGAGGTTTATGGGATTGTAATGTTTGAAGAAATTGGGAGGTTGGTGTAACAGTATTGTTGGTAAAGGGTTAATAATTGTAGATCCATATTTAAAGTCGATTTATTCAAAATCAAAAGTGTTGCGATAAAATAAACATACTTAGTCGCTTTGACCGATGATATACCACGTCTCGAAATTTTAAAATAATACAATTGTAGACAAGGCTTTATGATCGAAGATATTATTCAATTATTTAGGTACACGTATTTACACTGTAGAGTTGTCCTTAAGGCATCAATTAATTATAAATAACTCGTATCTAAAGCACAAAAGAAAGTTACCTCATTACAGTTAACTAATATCCATGCAGATAAAAACATTAAGATTTGTGTGAGGAAACAGGTATACTATTTTCTATATGTTTTCTAAGCTGTGTACTTCACTGTAATCAGTGTTCACTTGTTCACCAAACTGGAATAGACAAACTCTACTAACCTTTTTAATAATTACACTACAAGAACAAAGCACCTAAAAACCCGGAATCGCCCCCTAACCGTTTAAATTGTGGGTATCTGTGATTCGCTTAGTCTGTGGTAGAGATCGCTTCCCTTTGTTCCGAAGTATTCCTTGTTTGCGGGGCGAGCTCCATTTCCGGTGACGATCGAATCACTCTGTTAGTGGTCCTAATGTCAAAATGCTTTTGACACTTGGAACTTAGTTTAAATTTGACAGTTGAAATGCCACCTTTTTTGGGTTTCGTTCCCAAAGGGTAAAATCGGGACCCTATGGCTAAGACTCCACTGCCCGTCTGTCTTTCTGGCGGTCACTTGACTATCTTTTAACAAGTGATATTTAAATAGTCACACTTTTAATTTGTCTTTAAACAATGATTAATCAAAAGCCATCCAGATTTACTATATTAGATACATTGCCAACTAAACTTACTTAAGAGCGGTCTGTTTATTTTTTTGTTTTAAAAACTATCGCATATTATTAACCACTTCTGCGAAGGTGGATGCAGCAATAGGTCAAAAACTTAAGTACATGACCTGTTGTATGTGTGAGTAATGTATGTGAATAGACAAATTGTCGTTCGAAATTAGAAAAATGACTAAGTCCCATGTCAGGGGTCTTAATGCGATTCAGTTTAGGTTCACTCGCTGCCAGATCCATACTAAAAATGACAGCCAAAACTTATACTCAGTCGGAATTGAGCCGAATTAAGACGTCCGGTAAAGCGCCTGTTCTATACACTACTACATACAATACAACACAATACACACCGCGTTCTAATTTGTCTTGTTTGTTTCGTTTTTTGTCATTATGTTACTAATACTATTTAGTACTTAAGAAATATGTTATAGTTCGTGAGCTCTGAGAAGATTTGTCTTGCTCTGTCCCATACTCAGCCGATATAAGTATCGAACCCATAAGAGTGAGTGAGACAGCAAGACAAACCCGAATAGCACTCTAAGAGCTCACGGACATACATACATAAATCCTCGTGGAAAGGGGAATTAAAATAGTTATGGGTTTCCTAAGACTTTTGTTATATAAACTTTAAATAAACAGTATCAATAATACCTCCAAATACTGTGTTCTTCATTCCACAACTTTCACCCATCTCGATAGGCTTTAACCATCTGCGTGGTAAGAGAAGCAACTGATATATTTTATATCCAAAATAAATGGAATTATTATTTAATTAACGTTTCTGAATACAGCCGTTAATGTTCTTCAGATCCTACACCACACTTGTTTCTATTAATTTTAATTGTCCCAATGTTTGCTAATAAGCAAGGTCGTGTCAGTCGAGGTCAAACAGTGAAATGTTAAATATAGGATCGCGTGCTTGCCGCCGCTGGACACAATACAAACTTAGTTTCCGGAACCTTTTGCTTGTTCAACTCCAATTGTGTTTCGAAGTGAGTCCGAATCCGAATATAGCACAGTTTTGGTACTTGCGGACATCAATTAAGGTTTCAACTTTGAAAGGGACGTAGCTATAAGAGAAGGAAGACATAAACACTGAATTGTTCTCGTTCCTCCTTTTTATTTTTTGTTTATTGTAAGCTATTTAATTAATTTATGTATATTTTTAGTTACACATAAGTCGGTTTCTATCTACATATTTATTGATTGGTTTACTTACGTAAAAGTTAATGGATTATGTAGTATATTTTATCTGTGTATCGTTTCGTGAGTCATAGACGGTTCTGGCTGAAAATCAGTGCTGCAGGTGTCTAACACCTCAGCGTAATGCTGAGCCAGCGACCGTTTCACTTTTACGAAGACACACAACGCTGATGATCTATTTTTCATGTCTGTGTTTTTTTTCTTGTTTTTTTTTCTATAAAATTGTGTATATTCTCTTATATTTGTGTGTCTTGCAAAAAGGAATAAATGTCTTCTTTCTTTCTTTCTTCCTTTTCGCTAAGGAGTGTGATGTTACTAAGAGCTTTTGTGTAGTTGCAGATTGAAGACCGGATCCATGGTAACGGTAAATGCGGAAAATATTCGAATAAATACTATTATAACAGATGTATAAGTTATTGAAAGGTAAAGTAGGTAATACAATTGAAGTTAGAAATCGCATTGCAACTTCTCAGTAAACAAACATTCCTATGTAAGTAATTGCATTATTAGGCGAGGCCGGGGCGGAACATTTGCTGGCAAGTCCAACTCTTGGTCGACAGGTTTATTCCGTCCTCGGCTCGCTGTGGAGCCAGTCGGTCTGTTACACTTTTGTTACTCACAATTCGACTTGAATTTAGACAAAATGGGTGATATAGTAAAGGAAAATATTAGGTAACTGAAGAAAAGCCGTGGTAGCCTAGTGGTTTGAACTGTGGCCTATCAAGCAGAGGGTTATGGCTTCGAGCCCGCGGTCGCACCGCTGAGTTTTTCGATGCGTTCCGTGTTCGCATCAACAGGCGGATATACGCTTGCCGCGCTCTAAAAATCGCACGCGTTCCCTAATACATAGTAATAGTAAGACGTCATGAGGACGAAGTGACGACCGCAACACCCACTGACCACTTTGGAATGGAGGCTTTCACAGAGGCACCTTGCTTTGGGAATCCCCGCCCTCCTCCGCTAAAGTCGCTTTGTATTTCTAATAGATACTCCTCGTCCCAAGTCTGAAAACAGACCACAGACAGCCGTTGATGTGGCTGCTGTTGACCAGGGTGCACCAGTTGAAGCGTTACCTTCCCGCTTTTCATGACGCCTACGTGTCTGATAAGCCTACGTCCCTGAGGTTACCAACGTCTCATTCCTATTTATTTGATTCTCAGCCGGATCTAAGTAGTAGTATATCCAAGGCTACATTTTAATTTACATTAATAGTGAAATCTGCCATACAGTATTTTTTGCTAGTCAAAACGTTTGTGAGATATTTCCACAGATCGATCACTGGGACAGGTGACGGCGAAATATGTTATTGTTAGAATGCGTTGCGTTTCTCACGTGTGCAGGCCTTTCACTTACCTTCCTGTTGCTTACGAAATAATAAGCTACCGAATATCTAAAATCTACCTATTTCCAACCTACTGCTTTGGCGTTAAGAGTGCGTTGAGCTTCAGACGAGGTTGGGTTATGTTTGCGAAACATTCGAATTTATTGTTGTCCATGTGTGGCAGTCATTCTGTTTTTTAGTTTAAAGGTCAGCCAATGTACGGTACAGCAGCAAGCTCTACTCCACATAACGCTTAGTTGCTCTTGAGTTTTTAGAATAGTAGCTAGAAATATCTGGTTGATAGTTACGTTTTCTTCGACAAGGTTCTTTTATTTTACAAGGCAGAATGCTGTAATGACTTGATTGTACATCTGTTGAAGTTACCTATACCACATTTTGTACCCTACAAGACAATACGGTAGAAGTTCACAATAAAACACAATAGCCGAATTTTATTACCTGATCTTTGTATTTTACCTGTCACGTCAGCCGATTTCGCACGATTCCCGTACGAGCCCCGAATAAACTTGAATAAACGATTGTTGCGCTGGCGCACCGGATACGCCCCGACCACAAACATGTCTGATCGGCGGTACGAAAGTGATATTTAATACATTGCGTGTTTTTGTAATTTATTTCGTTTTGTGAGCATCTCGAGAACGCAATGAACTGGGAGTTTTCTGATCGCATCGCCAGGGTGCATAGACATGCCTGAGGCAAGAGGCAGCAGTTCCTGTGAGAACGAAGCCGATTTTTTTACCAAAAAGCGGATGTCCTTCGATCGACCGGTTATGAAAGGTGTTGAACATATGTTTGCCGTTTGCTCCGGTTCTAACCGATTGTGAGTGCTGTTAATTTGAGCCATTTCGTTAGTAAAATATGAACTCAATCCTATGGGAGGTGTTTTTCTTTCTTTAAGCTTGTACCTAAATTCTCTGCAACAATCTCTCGTGTCGGTAGGTCAAGTTAATTATCAGATTCGTTTTGTCTGACACAGTTAAGGTCAAAAATATGGACTCGCGCAAAGTTGCGAAAATATGTATGTACAATCAATCTCATCGCTAGTCATAAGCTATGTATACATGTTTTTGGTACTTTATTCTTATCCATAATTGGTGACCACTGTACTTACAAGTTACAACGTTATTCTTTGTATTATTTTAAAATGGGTCCATCTTCGCCAGGATTGTTAAGACTTACAAGTTACCTGGCACTCTACTTAAATGGATGAATGACATGTAAAATACGATGCGAATTAATTATTAAATTAATGCAATTGACTTCATTCGTCCTGCGCTGGCAACACGCTAAGATCACCTGCTCGGGATTCACCTGTCGGCTTATTACTTGCGTGCTGGTTAATGATTGATAACTTTTCTGACCGCTCTGCTTCACTACTTCAAGTTTCAAATTTCCAGTGTCGAAAAATTACGTTTGGAAGGTTAGGGAGGAGGTGAGGTGAGGTAGGTGGGAGTTAGGGGAGATAAATACCTACATTGAAATTGAGCAGAAACAATAATATCATCCACATAGAAGAAGGTGAATTGTTTGTTTTTTCTAACCAAAATTAAGAGTGTAGGTAAATAGGTATAGTGTTATATTTAACAACAGATGGTTGCCTATTGCGTACGTAAAAAATGGCGAAGTATAAGTCGATTTGGGTGACTGGGTTCCATCTTGTCTCGGACATCTTTGTTAAAAATGCATATTGACACTTTTTGTCTACGGAAGGTGAGTTTTATTTTTTCATACAATGCTAGCTTATTAAATTTAAGCGCTTTACGTCATAAATCCATTTAGATTGATTAAAACTCAGTAGGTACTTATACAAATGTTTCTGAAGACGACTGGTATATTTTTCTATATACAAATTTATTTTTCTCTATCAGTCTAAAGTAGTTAATACTATTTAAGGACAGTTTTATTCTTTCTTTGTTTAAGTGCTAAGCAGTCGAAAGACTACCATGATGCTCCATTCGGTATCTTAGGGATACAAGCACAACAGCACAGCAATTTTTAACACAATCGTTTTTTCTTCACGTACCGGAAGACGCAGCGTAGGAAGACAAGACAAGATCGACTGAAGACCTGATGAAGGTCTTGAGAGTCCGCTGGATGTGGGGCCGGTCTTTATGGCGCTCTTTAGGGGACGCCTATGTTTAGCAGTGGAGGTCTTTAGGCTGATGATGATGAATGTTTGTATGCATGCAATTTTTCTTCAAAATTCGTCGCACTTCTACTGATCCAATTGACTACTGTATCTACAACAAAAGTGAAATGTAGTTCGTTGATTTCTTTTAACAAATAATTTGAATTCAGAGTTCGTTCGTAATTTGAACCTCATCCCACGGGCCCCCATAGCCGTGCACGCGACAACAAAAGGTGCGCGGACACGTGCGCCCGCGCAGATGTCGATGCACATGTGTGTCTCTCGGTTAATAGGCTAACACTAGACCAGCTGATGGAAGCTTCTAGATTTGAACCAGAATACTTAGCGCAAAACTACATTTCTCATCTATAAATAGTCTTTGTTCACCGCCCTTTCTGGATGCCTCAGTATAAATTATAGGGCGTGCAGAAGGATAGGCAGTGCTTACAAATTGTGGTGTGCCACCCTCCTTTGCCTACTGTTGCCTAACCCGGCGACCTCCCACTGCACGCCAATATAAAATGCACTAAATCTAAGCATGAGCAACATTTCATTAGATTTATGTCCTTACTTATTTCACGAAAAAATTGTTATCAAATTGCGTTGTTCAATCAAAGTTCTTATCAACGTTAAAATAAAATTGTACGACGAAAGGGACCTACTCACGATAATAATTAACACTTTAAAAACGATTAAACTACATTTTTATTTTTTACACTAATTGTAATTATTCACGAGCGTATAATTTACACAAAAAACTTGTTGACAACTGCTTTACGTTAAGCGTCACTTGTCACCGTTTCCCGCCAAAATGTACATTGCACAGTACATTGCAAAGTGGACTTTAAGCTATGTAAATAAAATCGATTTTGGCATAGCGGGAAGTCGACGTGTAGTCGACAGCGGAGCGGCAACATCGCGTGTGGCGGCGTATGGCGTTATCTCGCTCTCACTCATAATGTGTGACGCGTGCAGACTTGCTGTGGAGTGTGGATTGTGGCGCGTCAGTGTGGAATCAACACAGTAAGGGTAAGGCGGCCAACCGTCCCGCATTCTGCGGGACCGTCCCGTAATGACAGTTGTAATCCCGCATTGCAATATTTAATAAAATAGTCCCGCAAATCGTCTAAGGTGTCCCGTATGTCCCGCATTCCTCGTTTCCCATCGTCTCGCTCGCATAAAAGTGTTCCACATAGTATTATAGAGAAATCATATCAGTCTCTTCATTTATATAAATAATCACACATTTTTTCTTCGGAGACAAACGAGATTTGATCTTTTTGTTGGTATTTTTTTTTATTTTAGCTATTTTAGTATCCTTTTTTAACTTCCTTACAAGGAAGTTCAAGTTATTGAGTTCACCTCGAAAACCAAAACTGGGAATGACGTCATATTTTGAAGTTTTAAAGGTACCAAAATGTTTGTCTGTGTGTGTGTGTGTGTGTGTGTGTGTGTGTTTGTGTGTGTGTGTGACATTTCGAGACTCCCGAGAGTTAGAGGGTTAAGTACACCACCATCAATTCCAACAAATCCTCAGTCTTATTGTGGATGGGGGTGGGTGTCCCGCATTGACTTATTTGAAAGTTGGCCGCCTTAAGTAAGGGGCCACATTGTCGTTGCAAAAATTCTGACCGCTACTCAAGAATCACCGTTACGTAAGTCTAGCTATATGCCTAGTATTTAATTAATCATTATAGCGTGTGTATTTGCATAGGTTTATGCAGATTATGTGGTGACCTCTTTACCCATTTCCTAGCATTGTTCTAAAGATTTCAATGTTAGTATTTTTATTGAGTTTCTATCGTACCTACCTTTAATGTTTTCTTATCGTGTTTTCTAACCAATCTTTTGTTGAAGTAAAGTAAAGAGCTATTAATTTCATAAGTACCTACAATTTGTTTTGCGTGTACATAATTTTCCTGTTTTCAAGGTTAAATTAAGCCGCATTCATTTTCTTCAGTTTCACAATTGTTCTTTCTTTTCTATAAATTAATATTGGCTCTGTCCATTGGCAATTTTGCCAATGTCAAAGTAAAAGACAGTTTTAAAACATGACGGCCATTGTACAGTTATTCGGTCAAAAGACCCCCCCCCCCCTTCTACTGCCGGGTTCTTAGCCAACAGTTCACAGTTGTTCCTTTATTGTGATAAATTGTAAAAGTCACAAGTGACAGACGTCAAAATGTTTTTTAAAGAATCTGTCGTTGACCAAGACGGGGAGTATCAAACAGCCACGTGGTTGTTCCAATACGGTAGTGAAATAGGTTATAGAGCGAAAAAAATGCTTAACATGTGTTAAAAAACGTAAACGGCAATTTAGTATCATATAAAAATATTATTTAAGTGTTTAATTTTGACAGGAACATGAGGGATAGCCAAGAAATCATGATACAATTTGTAAAGATCGTAGAAAGGTTTCCGGTTCTTTATGACAATAAAATGCCCCATCGGACTCAAGTCTGCATGGAGGCTTGGGAAAAGGTTGCTGAAGCAGTAAGACACGAGCTTAAAGAAGATTGTACAGGTAACAGTTTATTTAATCCATTTTGAATCCTAGCTTTTTTTTGTCACCCGTCATATGTGTAACAAATTTTAAGTCAATCGGACCAACTGTTGAAGACTTCGATCCTGCGGAGCCGGTCCTGGCCGGGCCACCAGAAGTCCACTACCAGATTATTGTATTATCATCTGACTCACGTAAGTTGACTATGCAGAATTTCAACTCAATCGGTTAAAAATATCTGCATCAAAATTGAGTTGCAAGATTCCACACGGAGAAACGTACATATTATACATTGCAAGTTAAATAAAAGCTTGTAATAGAAGAATAATAGTACATTACTGTCTAGGCCAGGAAGTAGGCAATTGCTGGCTGAGTATTGGTTTGAACGGACGAGCTTGCGAGTCCGTTTAATAATACGAAGCCAGCAATGCTATTCTGGCCGAGGCAAGTATAGTGCTTTTCTCAAAAATCGAAAATATAACAACAACAAAAATAAATGAAAATAAAATAGTGAAAATTGTTTTGCTTTACCGTCTTTTTCTATCAATGGCATTTGAAGAGTGTATTTTTCTACCTAGAACACCTAAAGCTATTTCAGACACAGATAAACACGTTGTCGTACTAGCTTTTTTTTTTAATTTGATGTTTTAAGTCTTGTGCCTTTCTTTTATAATGGTGATTTGCATTTTTAAAAAGTTAATAACTAGACAGTAATGGAATTTGTATGCAACATTACTGTCGAGTTTAGCGCGACAGTAATGTTTTTTTTTTAATTTTGGACTGACCGGCAACAATTAACTTCCTGTTCTGATATGTAGTTAACAATGACGACTTTAACGGACATTTTTGAGAAAATATCTTAAATGAGATATCTTCTACGATACCTATGAAAAAAAAAAACTATTTTCTGAAAATACGATTTTAAAAACTATAAAGAAATACTGTAATTATTTTATTTTCTTTCACAGTTGACGAGATTAGAATAAAGTGGAAGGGGGTAAGGTCATCGTTTTCTAGATTTAAGAAGAAACTGCATTTGGAAAACAAGGAAACTAACTCCAAGCAATATTACCTGTATGAAACATTAAAGTTTTTACATCCGCACACCAGACCTAAGTGGTAAGAATTTTTTCATCAAGTACTAATAATTTAAGTTACTATAACAAGTACAAAAAACCAGTTAAAAAATAGGTATGGTCATGTCGTTTTATTCTGTTTTTAGGTATACTGGACCACAAAAGGAAGATGGTCAAAATGACAGCGAAAATGAAGACGAATGGGTTCAGAATATAACGATAAAAGCTTTAAAAGGAGGCATGCAATCTACTCCAATTCGGACATATGGTAACAACAGAGATCCCTTAACACTTGAAAAGAAACCGACGTGCCTTGCAGAAAATTCCGAAGTTAATGCTACTGAAGTAAAATCAGAACCTATAGATGACTATACAGATATATCAAATACAAAAGTCGAAAGTAGAAGTCCTTTAAAGAGAAAAAGCAGTTCTGACGATAAAAATGATGCTTGTTTATCCAAAATAAAAAAGTCCGAAGATAGCACAGACTTGCAGTTTTTCAAAAGTATAATCCCGGATATCGATCATTTCACTACACAAGAGAAACGAAAATTTAAGATGGGGGTTTTAAAGTTGATCGACGAAATTGAAGAAAGCCGTAAAAATTCGAACAAATCAGCATAAGAAAGAGACTGAAAACTGGAGTTGGCTCAAGTTTTGTTATTTTTTCTACACCTAATAAATAGCTCTATTTTTAATTTTCTTGAGTTTTCATTTATTTTAGGTACCTAATTTATACAGATCAATATTATATTAACTTATTACCAGTTCTACCACATGATTTATGATTAAGCGAACTAGATGGCCTTTCTTATAAAGGTTGCTGCCTTTCGCCTATTGAAAAAAATATCGCCACCACAAGAGCCGAGAAGAGGTGGGCAAGCCATGTCTTACCCAGGTGCTGTCAACGGCGTTTGAGCACACGTGAATCTATCATTTCATCATTCTATCGAGTGTGTTCAGAATTGTATAACAGTCCGTTATGGGCTATAGCGACCTATAATTAATTACTTTGCAATATGTACACCCTCAGACGAAATAAAAAGACCTAGTTTGGCGAACGGCAGAATGAAGCTGGTCTAAACTACGCCTTGCAGTGTAAATATAGTTCACGCACACAAGTTTACTTAACCAAACTTTATCAAGCAAACCACTTTAACTACTAAATAACCCAGGCAAAGCGTAATTTAAACCAGCTCCTTTTTTAATCATGCAATTCCGTCTGTGTATTCGTTGTAAGCCGCCCTCACAATGAATTAGAGAATGTTCGTGATCGCTGACCTTCCAGATTTGAAAATGGCGTCGATATATCTCAGTACAGCCCTATGCACACACCAACCGACCCTGATTAGCATGTAAACGAGGAAGGAACATTCCGGGATGGAAGCAGCCGTCTTCTGACGCCTTCGCTAATTACTCCGAGGACATGCACGTTTATGAAGATAGCCAGTAAAGATTTTGAGGATTTTTTTTGATGAAAATAGAGTTTACAGAAACCTTATTGGTGCCACCGCAACGCACATTGGACGATATGAAAAATCGGAGACTTGTTACGCTAATTCCGAATGTGTGTAAAATGTAAGTGGAACTTTTGATTTTATTTGACATCTAGACAAACGCTGCGGAAAATTATGGTGGCGGAAATTATATTAATAGTTGTTTCTACGAGTAGCGATTCCGAAGCCCATTTCGTGGTAAGTATAAATTTTAAAGCGAAAAGTACCCAACAGATTCCATCTCCTTGCAGTCCAGATTTTTTTAACAATAAACCAATAAAATTTTCACACGACCCAAACCCAACACACTTCCGAATTTTAACGTTATTATTAAGTAATATTTCAAAAGCATCTCCCGCAAATAGCCAAACATTTTAGATGCCTATTCTAAAATCACAGCAAACAAATTCCATTGTTAACATCCCTCAGTAACCAGATGACTTTTCACTATCTTGTGGCCAATATATCCGCGTTCCAATAACTAAAGTATTCATTACTCACCTTCTAATCAATACCCCTGTTAATTACATCTAACTGAGCTCGCACTGTTGCTTATAGATGTGTTTGTGTATACAAACAAACTAATTTCCCTAATAGTCCTATCAGCACCATGTCATTGCCAACTTAATTACTGCGTTAAATCCTTATGAGATCATTACATTACAAGGTCCTCGTTATTAGAATAGTTTCTTCACCGCATTGCGAATACAATATTGTCTATCTATATGCCGCAGTGTCCTTAGGGTTTCCTACACATTGCTATTTGTAAACATACAAACATACATATTTTCATTCAAATGTCTTGAATTTTATTTTTTAAAGAGCTCGATATACTTTTTTCCTCAATAAGGTATCAACAGCTGGACGGATTACTACGAATATGTTTATGTATGTTCTGATGGATTCAAAGACAAAGAAACACGCATTCCGGAAAATGCTAACTTTAAACTACGCACGTAGTCACTTTTAATCTGACACACAAGCTCAATGATCACGGGAAAATGATGATGATGATGATGATTGCGTTATCGTCTCTCATCAGAGACTTAGCTCTCCCAACCACTTGTAGTATTCTGTGATCTGCCCTCAAAATTCCGTCACTCACATCAAATGGCGATTTTTCATGACCGACAGGTCGCATTCAGTTTGCGCTAGGGGTTCCCTATCATTTGTCCAAATTTTACTTATTAAATATCAATACAAATCACGTCTTTATCCCTTCCGGGGTAGACAGAGAGCCTAAGGTGACAACGTTTATTGAGGTGACGACGTTTAGCAAGATTGTGGGCGTATAGATGGAAAATTGAATCAAAAAAGTGATGGGTTGCTCGCCACATCGCCTATAACATGATGCCTATGATTTTCGCCCTTTCCCTCGATGAGCTTTTACCATTTGCGCAGGAAGAGAAGCAACTGGTACATTCCATGTTTTTTCTTTGCTCCCAGACCAGCGTGGAAGTAAATATCAATACATTTGCGTCTAATTGAATATATGTTCGCTGAACATAACTATTAACTAACAGATTTAATCCCTAGCTACCCAGTAAACGGTATAAAGGCGGATCACACAATAATCCACCTCAGTTAACGGTATAGCTCTTATGTACACATGTATGTACATCAGGGTTTCTGAGCACGTGAACGTTGTCTTCCCCCCTTGACCCTCCCCCCCTGGCCATTATAGTAATTAGGATATGCTTCGGCATAATTGATGTAGTCATAAAGCAAGTGTACGCGAACCTGGAGTGTTTACGGGGTATTAAATAGGTGATTTCCATAAAAATGGCCGCTTTATCATTAAGATAATATGCATTACTAAATAGGGAGTGTTATGGTTAATCACAGGCATTGGTGAGCAGATGGTACTGAAGGGAAATTACAATAAACAGGATGCACGACAGCATGCCGGTCGTTTTGGATCATCATCTTGCAACGAGATTTCAATTGCCATAGGTTTACTTTTCGGATTTTTCTGTGTGTTCTGGAGTTTGTAATTGTGTCGTACAGACACATCATTCAAACACATGACGCTTAGCGACAAAAAATCGCATAGTAACAAAGGTCATGTGACAGCTAGTAACAGGTAGAAAAATTCGAAGACTGCCCTTCTGCTATGGGTGGTGTAGGGGTATAGCACGCGTCACGGAATGACGAGGATCCCGGTTCGATTTCCGGCCATAGCTTTATTTTTCGGTTTTTTTTGTGTTCATATTTTCACTTAAATTTAGAAATTTAATTGTTTTCGTGTTCAGATTTTTTAATATTAAGATAAAGATTTATGTAGAAACTAGCTTTTGCCCGCGGCTTCGCACGCGTGAACCATGAGCATTTCAAAGAAGCAAGCAATCAAGCAAGCGAGCAAGCGAACCGGCAAGCTTTTAAGCAAGCATGCAAGCATGTAAGTATGCAAGCAGGCAAGCAAGCAGGCATGCAAGCAGCAGGCAAGCAAGCATGCAAGCAAGCTTGCAAGCAAGCATGCAAGCAAGCGTGCAAGCAAGCACTCAGCGAGAATGCATGAACCTGAACATGAAGCAATCAAGCAAGCGAGCAACCAAACCTGCAAGCTTTCAAGCATGCATGCAAGCATGTAAGTATGCAAGCAGGCATGCAAGCAGGCATGCAAGCGAGCAAGCGAACCTGCAAGCTTTCAAGCAAGCATGTAAGTATGCAAGCAGGCATGTAAGCAGGCAAGCAAGCATGCATGCAAGCAAGCATGCAAGCAAGCATGCAAGCAAGCGTGCAAGCAAGCACTCAGCGAGAATGCAAGCAAGCATGTAAGTATGCAAGCAGGCATGCAAGCAGGCATGCAAACAGGCATGCAAGCTAGCAAGCGAACCTGCAAGCTTTCAAGCAAGCATGCAAGCATGTAAGTATGCAAGCAGGCATGCAAGCAGGCATGAAAGCTGGCAAGCAAGCATGCAAGCAAGCGTGCAAGCAAGCATTCAGCGAGAATGCATGAACCTGAACATCAAGCAATCAAGCAAGCGAGCAACCAAACCTGCAAGCTTTCAAGCATGCATGCAAGCATGTAAGTATGCAAGCAGGCATGCAAGCAGGCATGCAAGCGAGCAAGCGAACCTGCAAGCTTTCAAGCAAGCATGCAAGCATGTAAGTATGCAAGCAGGCATGAAAGCAGGCAAGCAAGCATGCATGCAAGCAAGCATGCAAGCAAGCATGCAAGGAAGCGTGCAAGCAAGCACTCAGCGAGAATGCATGAACCTGAACATGAAGCAATCAAGCAAGCGAGCAACCAAACCTGCAAGC
Source organism: Pandemis corylana (assembly GCA_949127965.1). Taxonomy (NCBI): domain Eukaryota; kingdom Metazoa; phylum Arthropoda; class Insecta; order Lepidoptera; family Tortricidae; genus Pandemis; species Pandemis corylana. Next base: position 7,446,655 of record OX421856.1, on the reverse strand, counting down.
TTTCAAGCATGCATGCAAGCATGTAAGTATGCAAGCAGGCATGCAAGCAGGCATGTAAGCAGGCAAGCAAGCATGCAAGCAAGCGTGCAAGCAAGCACGCAAGCATGCATGCAAGTAAGCACGCAAGCATGCATGCAAGCAAGCATGCAAGCATGCATGAAAGCAAGTATGCAATCAAGCATGCAAAGCAAGGGCTCAAGCAAACATGCAAGCAACCCCCCACGCATTGCCCCGCTGCCTTAATTTTTCTGAAACTAAATATTGCAGGATTTTTATAAAACAAACCTTACCTAACCTATAGGGCTGTCCTTAAATATATCCTATTTAGGATATATTTAAGCTATTTAGCTTTAGCTTTATCTTTATCGCTATCCCGGAGGAATTATGCAATTTTCCGGAATAAGAAAGAAAAAAATTAGCCATGTGTTATTCCAGACTATAATCTATCTATGTTCCAAATTTCATCCAGATCTGTCCGGCCGTTCTGGCGTGAAAGAGTAACAAATATCCAAACATCCATACAAACTTTCACATTTATAATATTAGTAGGACATATTTTACTAATTTTACTAATAATTTGATTTCTTACCTGCAATCACAAACCTCAACGTAATAGTAGTAATAGTACCCACTTAGTAGTAATATATTCATCATCATCATCATCATCATATATCCCTCGGGAACCGTTCATTTTTCCGGGATAAAAAGTAGCCTATGTGTTATTCCAGACTATAATCTATCTATGTTCCAAATTTCATCCAGATCTGTCCAGCCGTTCTGACGTGAAAGAGTAACAAACATCCAAAGTCACAAACTTTCACATTTATAATATTAGTAGGATTTTTCGACCGACTTCTAAATAAAAAACCTCTGCGTGTCTCGTATCTTTTGTTGTGTTGTGCGATTGTATCACATTAAACAATCTACATACATATTTCACGTCTTTATCCCTTACGGGCTTAAGGTAACAAAACCTTAAGGCCACGTTTAGCATGATTAAGGGCGTATAGCTCGAAAGGGAAATCAGAATAGTGATGAGTTGCTAGCCGCATCGCCTATAACATGATTCCTAAGACTTTAGATAGATATTCATCCATCCATCCATCCATCCACATCTCCCACTATATTATATTTGGGTTAAGTATATCAGTAGCAAAAAATGATTGTAAACAATATCTGTTATGGATAAATATGGATAAAACTAAATTCTGTAAAAGAGCTCTCAGAATTTTTCTGGAATATTTAATCAAATAGTTAGGATAGTAGGTCTTGTTACCTTAGGCTCTGTCTACCCCGTAAGGGATAAAGACGTGATTTGTGTATGTGTATGTAGGATAGTTTCACTAAGCACCCATATAATTTTATTTTCAGGATTTTTCAAATTGTGCTTGACAAAATAAATGTTCCCATCTTATTGTCAATGTTCAAAGTGTGTGGCTTCAAAAGGGTGACTTTATTTTGAATCCAAAACTACAATGAAAAATTTAAACGGCACTGTTCAATCACACTAACTAATAATTCTCAGCAGTCAAGCTAGGCGTGAAAAAAGTCGTAGTAGCATAGTGGTTTGACCTGTGGCCTCCCAAGCAGAGGGTCGTGGGTTCGATCCCGGGCTCGCACCTCTGAGTTTTTCGGAATTTATGTGCGAGATTACATTTGAAATTTACCATGATCTTTTCGGTGAAGGAAAACATCGTGAGGTATCCTGCAAATCTGTGAAGCAATTCAATGGTGTGTGTGAAGCTCCCAATCCGCACTAGGCCCGCGTGGGAGCTATTGCCCAAGCCCTCACATTCTGAGAGGCCTGTGCCCAGCACCCCAGCAGTGGGACGTATATAAGCTGGAAATGATGATGATGATGAGGCGTGGCCTTTAGGTCTTGTTACCTTAGGCTTTGTCTACTTCGTAAGGGATAAAAACGATTTATGTGTGTATGTGTGTGTGTGTTCTGAGAGAGCTTGTAAAGTAGAAATTCTACCTCGTGATTGCAACAACAAGGCGAAACTATCTTAACGGCTTTAACATTTACTGAGAATTGATAAAAATACTTCTAGTTTACTAAAGTGACGCAGAAGGGCGTTGGCCGCAGCCGCGGGGGGCTAAAACGGATATCTTGTACTTATACCACTTTACCGGAGAAGTAAACCGCGCAAATTGTTTTATTGATCAGTTGTCCGGCTTGGTTTTGCCCGTCCTGCGGCGTCTTTATGCACAACTGAGAATACTTGAGCTTAAGATCATTCTGTTAGTTATCTACGCTAATATTATAAAGAGGGAATAATTGATTGTTTGTCTTTGAATAAGTAGGCTCCGAAACTACTGGACCGATTTGAAAAATTCTTTCACCATTAGAAACCTACATTAGCCATGACGAATGTAGGCATGATTTAATCCTGTGCGGACGAAGTCCCTGGCAACAGCTATAAGCTATAAATTATACATAGGGCCGATTTTTCAATCGTTAGATAGGCCCTATTCGACGAATAACTCTAAAGGTAAACGTCAGACAAGTGCATATCTGAGGATTGAAAAATGGGCCTACTGGTATACTTAACAGAAATCTGCAATCCAACATTGGCTCATAGAGTTAGATACATTTGAGATGTTAATTTATTATTATTTTACTTATTTTAATCGCAACACAGTTATTTACGAAATTCAAATCACATTTTCACAGAAACATACCGGTCGGTATAAGGGTGAGGACCAAAAAGTCACACCGTTAACGTTGCGTTAAAATTTCCACTAACTTTTTCCATTGTGACACGAAAGTTATCTATACAAATGTATGACTAATTTTAGTGTCACAATGGAAAAAGTAAGTGGAAATTTTAACACAACTTTAACGGTGTGTAACTTTTTGGTCCTCATCCATAATCCATTCGTTTTAGTGAGCAGTAGTCAGGTAACAGGCATGAATAACAAATTAGGTCATTATACATATCCCAATAAAGCAAATTACGACTGGAATACCTGCCTGTGTAGGTAACCGAAATTACCGACGTTTCGTGATAACTTTGGCTTTAGTATCGAATAGAGGACGCAATGCTGTAATGGAATGAGTTTGGTTTGTTGGAAATCTATCACGAAATTGAAAATGTGAAATTATGGTGTGTCACTTTTATTTTGCATGCGAGCATAGTTTGGCTGCCTTAAAACGGGGTGAGAAAGGTGAGACGGCTCAGCTTGCTCTAAAATTAGTTAAGTTATATTTTTAGACAAATTAAATTTTCCTTTTTTCTAGAAATTTGCTATCGACATTTTTTTTTGTTCCTATCCCTTTTGACTCCACTATGGGGTGAGCTGGGATTTGCCTATTTAGTGTTTATTGTTTAAACTATGAAACTTAACGACAGGTAATCATTAAACTAAAATTCATACCGCCGAAACATTTCTTATCTATAAAAATCAACTTGACACATGAGAATATTTTTCTATCGAGGTTTAAACTCTAATTTTGCCCCGACTCACCCCGTTTGACGGTACCTACTCAATGTATCTGTAGCCACAGCTCTCAGATGAGTAATCGGCGATCATAGGAATAGCGGCACAGCGAAAAGACGATAGCGAGATGCCATGAACGTAAGTAGAATCTGTGGGTTAGCATTTTGTCCTGACCAAAGATGAAGTCCTTCTAATTCTAAAGGAAGTACAGGAAGTGGCTGAGCATCTTTAACGTGTAGTGGCGGCTTCTTCTGGGTGTTGTGTCGAGTTTATATTAAAGAAACAACGCGTTTGAGTAACCAAAGATGGCTTCCTATCTATTCGTGATGCTCACGTTTCTAGATCTAACTGCATGGACCATTTTGGTTTTGTAAAATTTAATATGCAAAGTATTGTGAAATGAGAGCCTCCTCCATTTTTCAAGACGTCCTAAACATAAAAATGTATATAGCGGACTCGTAACTTGTCAAGAACTGATAAAGTCAATAAAAAAAATCTATAGATAGTAACTTAGGTTTCCTTTGTACATTTATCTCGTTAAAACTTTGGCGTAACATCAAAAATGTACTCAATATCAGAGTAAGAAATGAAAAGGTTCTGTGGAATCCATTTTGGGTAGAATCACGAATAGGAAGAATCCATGTTGTGTTATTATAACGGCTGTGTAGAATCACGAATGTAGTAAACTTGAGTTGTGTGGAACCAATATTGTGTAGAATCACGAAGAGGACGAATCCAGATTGTGTTATATAATAACTATAGCTTAGCTGTGTAGAATCACGAATAGGCAGAATCCCGATTGCGTTGTAATAACGGCTGTGTAGAATCACGAATGTAGCAAGCTTCAGTGGAATCCATTTTCTGTAGAATCACGAATAGGAAGAATCGCGTTTGCGTAGTCGATCGCATAATTCAACGTTAGTATTAAAGTTTAGTCCTTTCACGATTTATTCTTACCTCTTTCCATGGAATTAAACTTTAAAAAAAAGTGAGTGTAACTCACTATGCAATGCTTCTAAACATTTACTATTGATACCGATAAAATATCGTCTATGTAGATTGTAGTGCTATTTTTGATTTTGGGCTCTCAGTGCAGCGATCGCCGCAGTGGTAGCCAGTTCTTCAAACGAACTGACATTGAACTCTATTGGTTATATGATCGTTGGTTCATACTCTGTGATGTTGTGTTAAGATTGGGACTAGAGACGCGGCTACAGAAAAGGCAGATTAAAATAGCCGCGGGCGCAGGGACAAAGTAATGGAGCGAAGCCTCCGTCGTAAATAGGTGCAAAAAGCCAGGTTTTCCTGAACAGCTACAAATGTTTTAAATAACTTACTTTTGTTTACAAATTGAAGAATAAATGAATTGGTCGGTGGAATATACACATTGACGATCGTTTGATGGTATGTAGGTACATATTTAGGTAAGCGTGGCTTCCGGTACAATTACACACATAAATCACGTCTTTATCCCTTACGTGGTAGACAGAGCCTAGGGTAACAAGACTCAGAGGCTACGCTTAGCATGATTGTTGCAGAGATCGCTATTAAGCGATAAGGCCGCCTTTTGTCTACCTTGTTCTTTGTTTCTGTATTGTTTTGTACTTATTTGTGGTGTTCAATAAACAGTATTTGTATTGTATTGTATTGATTGTATGATGTACAATTGATACTTCAAAAATGCCACACGTGCGTTGTCGTCCTATCCAAACCAATGAAGATCAGAATAATGTTATCTCGCTTTAAAAATATTGAAGACTGTACCGGCACTTATAGGCGACAAACATTAAGAAGTTATAAGTTATTGTAATGATATTATGTTTCAGTAAAACTACTATATTTTAGTAAATATTATTTCAACCAAATTTTCCCAAACTTGATTATGCCAAAAGAAATTAAATTCGAAATCGTAATCTACAGGATTAATTTAAGCAGGATTTCCCATCTAAATGAGAGAATTAATAAGTTTGTACATTTTCATAAAGTTACCCTAAGAAGTAATCGCTTTACTTGGTCCAGATGATTTTAGATATGTTGCCGAAGCGGCTAGCAACAGGGACGCAGCATTTTAAATACAACTGGTTCGAAAAAGACAACATTTCCTTCTTCCAAGGATTAAAAGTCCTAAGTTTGTAGCAAATGCCAGCTGAAATGAAACCCAATGCTGCTCAGAATAAAGCCCGAGTTCAAAGGAGAGCGGAAAATGGATATTGCAATTTCTATTTGAACTTTGAGGTGGCTAGACATTTTTATTTGTGGCCAGAGAGGGACGTATGCCGCTTAGATGCGTAAGTGGGAGCAGGATGGGAAGATATAGCATTTATATTCTGGGTACGTGTAAGTTTCAGGCAACGGTCGCCGTGAAACTCGTAAATGGGAAAAAAGCAACAACGGAGAACTCAACCAACTCTAGTGAGGAGACACCCTTGCGGAATCTTCGTAAATTCGCTAACCATTATCGATGCGGTGCGCTGTTTAATTGTCAAACCAAATTATGTCGTCATTTAGATAATAGAATTGTAAATTATTAGGCGATCGGTCAAGTAGGTAACATGACATTGTTTAGCAAATTTTATGTATAGGTGTCTAATTAACCATTTAAATTAATAATAGGCTGGATAGTGCTCTGTTGACCCAGTATTTACTAAACTACGTGAGTTTTTGTTGCTTTAAAGGTGTATAAGTATTTTAAAAGACAAGTGATCTACATCAACATCCCGTTTGTATCATAAAATTTAAATACAAATATTAATCTCGTATTTGTCTCTTAGGTACAGGGCAGGTAGACAGAGCCTAGCATAACAAGACCTAAAGGCCACGTTTAGCGTGATTGTGAGCTTTTAGGTGGAAAGAGGAATCAAAAATGGCTTGCTAGCCGCATCGCCTGTATTAGCCGATTCCCTCGATGGTCTTTTACAATCAGCGCGTTAAGAAAAGCTGTTCGTACATTATCTGTTTATTCTTCGCTCCGAAACCAGTATGGTGCTTGAAACTAAGTGCAGTCGCAGTACGTACCGGCACACTTTTTTTTAACTAGCACCTATCATACCCACACATCATTTTTATTTACCAAACTACCCCATTCTACTCTAATGTCTGGTCCAAACTATCGACGAAGTTGTTTAATACGGAAGGCGTTTTGTTCGCCATAAAACCTCTAATACGTCACTGCCTCGGATCACTTAAAGCTTGCCAAGATATTATTCAAGCTTCCACAGGTGATCTAACTTTGCTAATAACACACTTTTAAAGGCCCCATTTTGAGTCACAACGTATCGTTTAATTACAGATCACGTATCGAATGTTAACGGCGTGATGTAAGAATTATTAACCCCGCGACAAGTCTTTGTTTAAAGCTATGACACAAACTACACATTTGACGCACAATAGTAATTACTATGACGCATTGTTACACGTAAATATCACCTAGATTTATGGACGCATAAAAATAATCGAGTATTACGTCCAAAGTACTTCACATACTTAATTTGAATACAAATAAATCATTGTTATTTTCCTACAGTCAATCAGGGTTCATCAGATCACAGAAATAAAATATGTAGTTAGTTAAGTATTAAAGCAGAGGTCAGATCAGTAAGTCAAAAAACGAGGCATGTAGGTAAACTAAATTATATTAAAGTTTATAATAGTTTAAAAAACAAGGATGCTTGTAGCACAGATACCATACATTTTTTCACTGTCGTTTAGTTTTGTTTGAATAAAAAATAAACAAAATTTTACGCGTGTATCGATTTTCAAAATCGTCGATAAATCTATCGACATGCAGTCAGCGCGTCCCTACTACTCGTCATCAAGCGCAAGCCGCGTTGATATTTCCACGTAGATTTCACTCCGTAAAACCTTTCCCGTTTATTTTTATGTGCATTTTTGGTCGGCATATCCCTTTTTATTCAGAACTGCTTCAGTGTTCACCAGTTTGTAGACTTTCACGTTATTCTGTTAATTATTTTCGGCCATTACTTAATTGGATGGGAGTAATTGATTCCGTCGCTTAACGTGCGTCGCAAATAGTCGCAATATTAGTTATTTTGTACTCACAGTTAAGGGAAATAAAGATATCAGGGAGCAAAAGTGGTTTTCCGTTATGTTAACTGTCTTATTGTCATTAGATTTATGTTTTATCTAACAGGAATAAGACTTAGCGAGATATCGCCGATATACATAGTACAATATACTATACATGCGGATATCAATTTAACTTATTTTTTACTTTAACTTCAATAATTTTCCGAGTAAAACAAGGTCAAAATTTTTTGCCTTTTATAGTTATCATGTCCACGGGAAAAACGCGAACCTAAATATTACCATTTGGTCAGACGTGGCAAATAGCAAACAATAATTCCGAGTGGAGTTTTTTTTGGGCTACCGCAACTGAAAAGAAACCCTTATTTATTTATTTAAATTTGATCACATTGTTATCCATCCGTAGAGATTTATTAAAATTGACAAAAAATACTAAATTGTAGCACTGTAATGTGTTCTTTTAAGCTCCTGTAAATCACTCTATAAATTGACTAAGGGCCTGTTTCACCACTCTCTGTTAAGTTCCAGTTATCTTAAGTGGCAGTTATCTCTGATAACGTCTCCGTCTGTTTCGTAGTAATAAATAGAGACGGAATGATAGTTAACTGGAACTAAACAGAAAGTGGTGAAAGGGGCCCTAAGTGTCTCATAAATACGCTGTTTTTATTCCTTATCTTTGTTTCGGTCTCCAATCAAAAGTGTATGCACGTAAATCCACTGAAAATTCAAATGATAGACTCCTTGGCTTATTAAAAAAAGCAATCAGAATTTTGTCCTGTATCTATGCACAGACATGGCCAACGCGTCTTGTACTTAAACAACGGTCAAGGAACAGAGGCTTTAGAGCTATCCCCGCGTCGCTGAGTATGTGCGCCGGTTGCTCGAGACATGCATAGAGTGGCGTTTACCGTAGAGTTGCAACAAAATCGATAGTTATCTTATCGATAGTTTGTTTCTCTTATTTAAGGCAATGCTCGGTAAGCGGTAATAGTATTGGTATCGGTAATGCGGTCGGTTGTTATCTAATAATGCATTAACTGTCCATACTATCGATGGTATTGCATAGAAAATTATTAACTATTGATTTGATAGTGTCGATAGTACCGCTAGTATCAATAGCTTATATAATACTACCATATGTCCTTCCCCGAAACTAGAACAATCTCCGTACCAAATTTCATTAAAATCTTTGTAACACTTTGCGATCTGAACTAAGATAATAATACGTGTTAACATTTCAGAAAAAAAAATGTTATTAAACAATTATCCCACACTGCTCCAAATTTATTTCGTTGAGATAATCACCCCGATAATTTATTCGTCGTCAAGGATCAACACTGTAGATAATATAGTAGTATCGACCTGTAATATCGATACTATCGATAAATATTGATACAATTTTCTTTGGTCAAACTATCGATAGATTATCGAAATACTATCGACAGTGGACTCAAGCGGCAGCATTACTTTACCGGTACAACAAGATATGCGATAGAGAATATGATGCAGAAAAGTAAGGGAGGGTTCCGCACCTCTAAAGGAAGAGAAGCCCTTATAAGATCTTTTCTCTGTCTGTCTGCCTGCCTGTCTGTTTGTCCGTAAATGTTCTTATGCTCAGGAACACTTTGAGTTATACCTAGATGAAATAATAGTTTTCTAAGTTTACGCAATCAGAAGATACAATCATTATAAAAGAAGCTTCCATGCAAATTCCATTGAAAACCTGTCGGGTATTTCCAGTTCCTATAGAAATTTTAAAGCACTGCACAACCAATAGAATAATTCTGAAAATCTGAGGGCACGGTGCCCCTGCCAAGACGAAAAAATAGAAGGCGGGCATTACACCTACCTTTTCTCGAACTGTTTTATCGTTCTTATTTTCTTTGGCTGCATGCGTATGCTATTAAAAAAAAACCTCCAAAATGTATGTATGTACGCGCATAACTTTCGAAAAACTGGATCAAATTTGATATTTATTTTTTTGACGTGGTCATTATTGCCTGGACTGGTTCAAGATATATATTTTTTTAAAAGTAGTTGGAACGGGGCCGAAGCCGCGGGCCACAGCTAGTAAGTAACCAATAAAAATTACCTCACACTGCCTACATTTTATATTTACATACATAAATCACGTCACCTTTGCGGGTGGTAGGGCCTTGTGCAAGGTCCGTCCGGATCGCTACCACCATCTTACTCGCTAATCCTGCCGCTAAGTAGCAGTGCTTGCACTGCTGTGTTCCGGTGTGGAGAGTAAGACAGCCGGGGAAATTACGGGCACAAGAGGCATTGCATCTTAGTCCTCTAGGTTGGCAACGCATCTGCAATCCCTCCGGGGTTGCGGGTGTCTATGGGCAGTGGTGATCACTTACCATCAAGTGACCCACTTGCTCGTTTGCCTTCCTATTCATATAAAAAAAAAAGTCTTTATCGCTTGCCGATTTTATTCTTGTATTTACTTGCCAAATTTGTATGGAACAGTCAGTGCGCAAGTGCGGCACTTGGCCGGTAGGTATTTAGCCGGTATTTATAATCGTCACATGCTATTTCATGATAAAATAGCTACAATAATCACACGTAAAGCAACTAGAGTCACAGCGTAACTCCCTGTACTACATACACGGGTATGTGGACAGATCTCGCCGATAGCCGAGAAGTTGGCTCCACAACAGAGTCGTCTAACGACTTGTAGGTTCTATGTAGACTTATATCATTTATTTAGTATCGGGAAACGGCATAGCGAACAAAAGTTGTGATCGAAGACTAATTTGAAGTAGTATTGGTTAGTCGCGAATTCTATAATCCATAACTATTATCCCTACTTAATTTTTATAAACGCGAAAGTAACTCTGTCTGTCTGTTTGTTACGCTTTCACGCCTAAACCAATGAACCGATTTTAATAAAATTTGGTACAAAGATAATTTCAGTCCCGGGGAAGGACATAGGATAGTTTTTATCCCGGGGTTGTTCCCGCGGGACAGCGATAAGCGAATTCTGCGCAGACGGAGTCGCGGGCAACAGCAAGTAATTCGAAACTGGGTTTGTTGGTCTGTCTTCTTCTTAACGCTTAAACCGCTCACCTGTTTCAGTCTTAACTTCTCCAAATGTTAATAAGCTTAGCAGAAAATAGTGTTGTTAAATGATGAATTTGATCAAACATTTGACGGTAAAATTGCAGTGAACATTAGATTGAACACTGAAGATCATCTTAGTTAAAGAGGTGAACAACATTCGCTATGAAAGCGTTTTCGTGGTTGGATTTCCCCCATCATTAGTATTGGGAATCCCCGATTTAAAAGAGGGAAAATTATACTACAGCGGTGTGAGTACAGGGTAGTCAAATTATTATTAACACCACTAGGGGCTTCTACAATGATTTCCGTAACAGTTTTAAGTGTCAGTAAGTATAGTAAGTTAACCTGGATAAATTTATATTGTGTTCGCTAAATAAATTCTTTAAAAATTATACTTCATCTGAGTGACTGACAGACAACATACTTTAAGCTACTGGAGTTGGAGAGGCAGCATACCGTCATATTTCGAACCTAAAGGAGAGCACTGGATTTTTTCGTAATACCCACGGAATTGGGAACTAACTCTTCCCTTCCATGAGGTTAAAACCACGGCCATTATCAAATCCTATAAAGAGCTCCTGATTTTCCGTTCTTTGGCTGCATTCAACTCATTCTACCATATCCTTATAGGTCTGATTTTGCCCTATTAGCTATCGCTAGGAAACCTATCACAATCTTTATTGCAAAAACTTGAGAAGCAGTTGACGGGGCATATTGCCCGTTGAACTGATGACGGTTGGAATCGTTAGGTTCTGAAGTGGCGACCTCGTACCGGAAAGTAAAATGTTAGTAGACCTGGGGCCTCACCATGATGTCTTAATACGATTTAGTTTAGGTTCGCTCGCTGTCAGATTCATACTAAAAATGACAGCTAAAACCTGAACTGAGTCGGAATTGAATCGCATTAAGACGGCAGTAAGACGTCCAAAGGAAGTGGAAGTGGGCTGGCCACATATGCCGCAGATCTAATGGAAGATGGGGTAGGAAAGTGCTGGAGTGGAGGCCAAGGACTGGGCGCAGAAACGTGGGGAGACAGCCCAGAAGATGGGCCGATGACCTCATTCAAATAGCGGGGAAGGACTGGATGCGGAAAACCCAAGACCGCAGCAATTGGAGGGCTATGGAAGAGACCTTTACTCAGCATTGGGTAGAAAAAGGTTGAAGAAGAGAAGAGAAGACGTCATGGTAAAACCCTTGATTCAAGATAGACGGCCAATCTAGTAAAGATCGCGGGAAGCCAATGTTTACGTGTAGCACAAAACATCGCCAAGTGGACCCTTACAGAAGGTCTCGGACGTCAACTACGTAAAGACGAAGTGTTGCGAACAGCAAAGCAAGGCTGCTTTTAACTACATGTCGCCGTATGTATACAAATGCACACAAGTGCATCCAAAATTCGCCAAGCAAACTACACTGCCGAGCAAAAATAATGGGTCACTTTTCATACCAAGTTCTATGAAAGTATAGTTGAGCATAAGCGCGCGAGGCGAAGCGTAGTAAAACCAGCCTCACGTTGCCAGTCGCGGCTGCCCTCGTGCTACTTATTTGATCTGGAACTGTCGCCCTAGTTTAAGTTAACATAACTTCCCAAATACTTGAGCATCAAAACGTAAGATAAAAACGGTATCCGGCCATTGTGAGTCAGAGTCAGATGTCGCGTAGGGCGGTCCAAACGAGATAATTTCACCTGACCTCTTCGGTTCATTGACTGCGGCCTGCATAGACATATGCATGCCTATCTAGGCTTGGGGCCCAAGACGTAAGGGATAGCGTACCGCAGTGGCTTGACCACAGAAATTAAGGCAATTACCAGAGGGCGGAATTCAAAAAATCAGACGTCAATATAGTTAGAATATTGAATTTTATCGACTATTGATAAATTATATTTACGAAACGCATCTTCATTTCTTTACTAACAAAGGGACCTCAAATACACGCACACAAAATATCGGCTGTGGCAAAATCACAACATCGTATATATTATTATGTGAGTCGGTAGTAAATTTACTTATTATATCAACAAGTTCTTCCCAAGAAGCGTCCTCACTGAGAGTATTCGCGTGTAATGAGGATTCGGCATCGAATATTCGAGTGGCCTGGACGTTGAGCCGAGCGTTACAAAGCTTACATTGGTTGCTCGTTTACAAATGCTCGGGTACGAATGCACGCAGTGAAGACGCTACTTTAAACAAATGAATCTCTAAATCCGTGTCCGCTTTTGCCTTGTGCCGCATCTGGCCAGCCACTAACGTACGTAGAGCCTACACAGCGTATAAAGTGCTTCGATGTAAAAAGGAGACGCAGAAACAACGGGGAAATTTATCTCAGCCGCGTGGGCGTGTTAGTACTATCATTGTTACCGGGTAACTTGCCCGTGCGCAACCGATACGGCTTCCATTTTCATCGACAATTGCAGTTTTTAGGGTTCGGTAAACACATTTTTTCTTGCGAACGATAAAAAATCAATGACCGTATTTTTTACAATTGGTACGAACAATGTTAATGGATGCTATAGGTGTCTTTGAAAATCGTGTTTAAAAGTTTTGTAATCAAAAAGTTCTGCAGTAGAATTTCGTTGAATGAATAAAGAATGATTTACTTAATAAAATTACAACAACCGGGTTTTTCTTTTTGGTATTTTTGATTTGTCCCAGCGTGCTGTAAATTATAATTCATTCGTTCTTTTCTCATTCAAACTGAATTTTGGAGATTCCGAGCTTGTTAATTTTTCTTTTCAGTTAGTTATATATTTGCTAAACTTAAAACAAATATTTTAGAGATAGTTGGTTTATACATTAAAATAAACGTGGTCCATGTGGCGTAAAAAACTTCCTATCTCAACATTTGACCTCGTATCGCGATATTTAAAAATCTCAATGTAACTCAAGCTAAATCACAAGCAAAACTATGCCTCAGATCGTTAAAGTAGACGATATCATGAAGAAAGCCGCTCTGTCCGACGAATTAAGTAAAGTCTGCTTTGAGTAAAAGTTAACTTTCGTTGAGTCAGATCTAAATGAGCAATCGCATACTTTCATTCACGATCATGGACGGTGTGGTTTGCAAATTAACATCTATCTCAGGCAATAACATAGTACTAGTTATTAACAACTGTACTCTTGTATTGTGCACAGTTCATTACCGGTCTCTGTGGAAACGTCTGGACCTCAGGGTGATGAAGCCCGTGAGATTTCTAAGGACTTGGGGCGGCGTTTGGGAGCAACGATCCCTACGAGTCCCGGTTGATTCAGCAAGACTCATTGTCGTTCAATGGGGCAATGCTGCCAGCGTTATAGACCTTTGGACCGGTCGAGCCACTGAGTGGGAGCTCAACTCGAGTCGATGATGATTTTTGGCTGGTTAGCTGGTTAGCTGGGGTTGTTATGTGATCTCTTCATGACGCCATCACTAGCCGCAGTAGTGAATGTTGTGACGTCATCAGAACGCTTGAATCACTGGCTCTAGCTGTCTATGCTTTTATTTAGCCACCAACGAGCCCCTTATACTTCACAGCTCAGCCTAAGCTAGCACTTGTAGACCCGGGTTTGCTTTATGAATAATGTGACAGCAGTGCTAATATGACTGCCAACGATCATGATTGGTGATCACAAGGTGTCTTTTTTGCAGCGCGTGAGTGGCTCACACCGTCTCTGCGCAGGTTTACGAGTGCGGTGCTCTCGCGGCGAGGATTCTAGATCCGAAACAGTGGATAGTTTCTACTCGCTAGAGCTACTTCTGTCCACATTTAGTATACCGATACAGTGCGTCCACATCCTTATATATTATTAAACGGAAAGAAAGAAAATTAAACGGTTTTTGTTGAATCTATAGTCGATTTCTACATTCTGGGGAAGTCGGTGCAATAATTGTCTTTCATCATGATAAAGGTATCTTATTCCTATCTCCTAATGTGATCATCAAATCTTTCATTAATCCATGCTATTCCATGTTATATGACACTTGTCTGATTTTTCTAGTATTCCCGTGAGCACCTACAGGTATCTGTTTTTTTTTGTTAGTTTAGATTGTTAAGCGCTCTACACTGAAAAAAAAAAGCAGTAAGACTAACTGGAATTCCATTAAACCATACTGCTTTGCGCAGTTAAAATGGAGCCAATTGTAAAAACCAGTTAGTGTAACTGTTTTAAAACAGTTAAGGTCAAAACAGTAAATTTAACTGTTATTTTTTAACTGTTTATAAACAGTTATATTTAACTGATTGAACAGTTACATACAAAACAGTAATTTTAACTGTTGATGATTATAACTGTATCACACTTAAAATAACTGTTAATTTATATTTTTCTAACAGTACCAACAACTGCGAAGGAACAGTTTACTTAACTGTGTGGTCCGTTGCTTTTACTGTTTCTCTTCAGTAATTGGTACTTTAAGCACAGTTGCAGATACTGTTTCTACACAATTAACGGTACTGTTGCTACAGTAACGACTACTGTGGTCGAACAGTACGTACAACTGAGCACTCGGTTATTTTTACTGTTTCTCTACAGTGATTGGTACTTAAAGCACAGTTGCAGATACTGTTTCTACACGGTTAACGGTACTGCTGCTACAGTAACGACTACTGTGATCAAACAGTACGTGGAACTAAGCACTCGGTTGTTTTTACTGTTTCTCTTCAGTATTTGGTACTTAAAGCACAGTTGCAGATACTGTTTCTACACAGTTAACGGTACTGTTGCTACAGTAACAACTACTGTGATCGAACAGTACCTGGAACTGAGCACTCGGTTGTTTTTACTGTTTCTATACAGTTTACGATACTGTTGCTACAGTAACAACTACTGTGATCGAACAGTACCTAGAACTGAGCACTCGGTTGTTTTTACTGTTTCTCTACAGTAATTGGTACTTAAATCACAGTTGCAGATACTGTTTCTATACAGTTAACGGTACTGTTGCTACAGTAACAACTACTGTGATCGAACAGTACCTGGAACTGAGCACTCGGTTGTTTTTACTGTTTCTCTACAGTAATTGGTACTTAAAGCACAGTTGCAGATACTGTTTCTATACAGTTAACGGTACTGTTGCTACAGTAACAACTACTGTGATCGAACAGTACCTGGAACTGAGCACTCGGTTGTTTTTACTGTTTCTCTACAGTAATTGGTACTTAAATCACAGTTGCAGATACTGTTTCTATACAGTTAACATTACTGTTGCTACAGTAACAACTACTGTGATCGAACAGTACCTGGAACTGAGCACTCGGTTGTTTTTACTGTTTCTCTACAGTAATTGGTACTTAAAGCACAGTTGTAGATACTGTTTCTACACAGTTAACGGTACTGTTGCTACAGTAACGACTACTGTGGTCGAACAGTACCTGGAACTGAGCACTCGGTTATTTTTACTGTTTCTCTACAGTAATTGGTACTCAAAGCACAGTTGCAGATACTGTTTCTACACAGTTAACGGTACTGTTGCTACAGTAACGACTACTGTGGTCGAACAGTACCTGGAACTGAGAACTCGGTTATTTTTACTGTTTCTCTACAGTAATTGGTACTTAGAGCACAGTTGCAGATACTGTTTCTACACAGTAGGTGGTACTGATTACAGAGTACCGTCTACTGTATAGAAACAGTATCTACAACTGTGCTCTAAGTACCAATTACTGTAGAGAAACAGTTTTTGGTACTTAGAGCACAGTTCCAGAAACTGTGTAGACAGCTGTAGGTTACTGCTTCTGCAGTACCATTCACTGTTAAGAGATAGTAACAGGTACCGAAGAAGCAGTAACCTACAACGCTGTCTACACAGTTTCTGGAACTGTACCCTCAGTTGATTTCACTGTTGTAGAACTTCAGAACAGTGTCCAACGTGAAGGGGTACTATACTACAGTCAGCTCGAAAAGTACTTTAACACTTTTTTGGAAAAACACTTTGAAAATTGCTTTGGAAATTGCTTTAAGTACTGCGCATAGTGTTAAAATACTATTCCAACCGAAACAAAATTAAACAGACCAAAATTTACAATAAGTGTTGTATTAAAATATGTACATTTTAAATGGGCATGTTAACCTCAAATTTACACAGTCAACATAGATATAATTATTGTTTACATCTAAGTTTTAATTAAAATTTACAACTTGCCTACAAGAATTAGTCAAGACTGACCGATATATATCGGATATATATGTATCAAAACTTGATTAACCTAGGATTCCCGACCAAGAATCACTAGTATAAGGGTACTTTGGCATCAATTGAGTCCGCGTGGCCGTCGCTGGAAACAAATGCATCTAGGCCTACGGTAAACTTAACTTAAAGAATAAAACTGTCTCGACCTTCTGACGCAGAAATTTTCTTCCTTCTTACATGTACAGGCCCCAGGATATGAGGAATCAGCATAAGAGCAGCGAGCGTGCTCGTCTAAGTTTCAGCATCTGTAAAAATAATCAAATTTAGATCATTATCGAAATCAATTTGCAAAGTATCATATATAATATGAGACTGTGTCTAGTAAAAGGGACCACTAGCGGTATGGAGTTATTAGTACTTCCTAAAACTAGGTAAAATTTGCTATCCAATAAAAAATACCAAACTCCTTGAAGTTAAATGGATTAACCTACTATTTAATTCAAAGAAAAAACTTGGTTAGTCATAAGAACAAAAATAAATTATCTACCTACTACAAATATTAGTTAACTAGCTTCTGCCCGCGACTTCGTCTGCGTATTAGACATATAAACCTTCCTCTTAAATCACTCTTACCTATTTAAAAAAACCGCATCAAAATCCGTTGTGTAGTTTTGAAAATATAAGCATACATAGGGGCATAGGGACAGAGAAAATGACTTTGTTTTATACTATGTAGTGATTTCCATTGTAAAGTTATGTTCATAAATATTATGATGTTACAGTTTTTTAATAGATAGAGTGATTCAAGAGGAAGATTTTTATGTATAATTCTACGCAGACGAAGTCGCGGGCAGAAGCTAGTAAATAAATAAATACATCTCTTGGCATAAATATAAAAATAATGATGTTGCGTAGCACTTACTAATTGCAGCCCCCAAGATCGTTTTAGACACGGGAAGTCTTTCGAATAAGTCTGCACTTCGGTCTCCGATAGTACTCGTTGCAGTCGCAGTCCATTAGTTTTTTTCCATTTTTCGGCACACAGGGCATAGTTGTCCACAGATGATTTTAGCCACTCCAAACATTCTTCTATTTCCTGTGTATTACTTTTGCTGAAAATTAAAATCAGTGTCATAAAAATTAATTAATTATTAAGGATGTGTGTGAACAGCTCGTACCGGGTTTTATTTTGCATACCTACTATAGTGCAATTTTTTTTTCAGCAGGTACAATACAATACAAATACTCTTTATTGAACACCACAAATCAGTACAAAAAATACAGAAACAAAGAACAAAGTATACAATAGGCGGTCTTATCGCTTAATAGCGATCTCTACCAGACAACCATTAAGACAGAGAAATAAGTTACCTACTACCCCACAAGTACCTACTGAAAGGGGGGTTTCAAACTTCGAAGTGGGGCTACTAGGGCATCATATTAATATGAAAAAATATAAAACTACTCGCTTACCAATCTCGTTGCTCCAATGCAAGCATATGTCCCCGGTCACCGGTGCCTTTGGATCAGCGTGTACTATTTCTCGTGCTATTTCTCTAGTCAGTAATTTTCGCATCTGGTCTCCCAGGGTCTGGGAGCGCTACCTGAGGAGTAGTTTACCATCCTGTGTTTTTTCAAGTAATTTAATTAGATTTTTGTCACACGACGCCAGTATGTCAGACATACATGAGGCCTCCGAGGTGGATACCGTCGACAGAGGTGACCCTGGTATACTTCCTTTACATAAAGAGACAATGTTGTCCAGGATGTCTTCTGTTTCATTGTTAGTCTGTAAAATATTAAAACGTTTTTTTTTTTCAAATACAAATTAAATATTTAAATTTAGATATTAAACATCCAAGACTCGAGAACAAACATTCTTATTCATTATACAAATATCTGCCCCGACCAGGACCAAATCCGCCACTGCGCTTTGTATACATACAACATGTATATGTGTATGCCGTACGTGATGTAAGAATGATACCTATATAGTCGTAACCTTACTGTTTGAACAGTTAATGTAAATGTTTTCAAAGTTAGGTATATGTATTAAACGTATCTTACTGACTTTAATTAATAATTATAAACTATGCTTACTTACCAAGAAATACTTTGTGTATCTTTCAAAACCCCACGCTTTAAGCAATGAAGATATCGTTAAAGTTGAATCGACTTCCATTTGATTGAACACGAACACTTTTACGCTTTTACTGAAAAGAAAAACAAACTTAATTATTAAACGGGGGGCTCGCGCTAACACTGGTGACGGAACGGCCGAGGCAATTACCTATAGGATAGGCCTTGCTGCGTGCGAGCTTAATTATGGTTCATGCTCCAAAATCGACCAACACCACAAGACGCTACACTAAGACTAACATGACGCGACGCTAGTCGCACGCCTAGGCGCGGGCGCTCAAGGTCAAAATACAAACACCCTCCCCGCCCCGCACCACAGTTGCGCCAACTGTATGAACAGTTGTCCTAATTGTATTCAAAGTTATATTCAGAATTCAGAACTTTATTCGTGACCACTACTGCCACATAAAGCAAATACCTACTGTCTGAAGAGATTTGATTTGAAAGCAAAATAACTGGGTATTAAACAATAAAAAATCAAATCAAAATCAAATTACGCAACATTCATAAAGTTGTTCTATTAATAGGTACACGACAAATTGTCGTCGACAATATGACTTTATGCATGACAATCCATTCACCTCAAATCAGCTAAATCGGCCCAGCAGTTCTCAAGTTTATGCGCGATAAACGCATTTCATTTTTACATAATAGTAGATTAATAACCTAGATTCAGTTGTTACGTTGTTGTTGGTCCATTAACAATCTTTCATAGAGTACCTACAGGCATCTCATACATTTAATCAAGATTGAGTTTTTGTGATTTAAATGCACAACAGTAACTTTAACTGGGCCCATTTGCAGTCAAAAACTATTACAGCATTAAAAACTTAAGTTAAACTGTTACAAATATCTAACTAGGTATTTCTTTCCAGATTGGCGATAAAATTTGTTTATTTATTAATAAAAATATCTGACACAATATTACAGTGTGACACAAAGGTATTGAGTAAGGCAGACAATAAAAGAAAGATAAACAGGATCATAAAATTAAAAACATGAAAATTAACAATAATAATAAATAATATTATTTTTATATCTTCTAACAACAATATTTTAAGGCGACTAGTGCCTTCAAATGCTGTAAATTAGGTACTTTCTAAAGCCTACTCCTCTTAAAGGGCTGAGCCATTTTTTTTTTAAATATATGTTTATATGAATTAGCAACTCTTATACAACATTTGCAACGTAGGTCGCTTAAGTATCAGTAAAAGTTCGGTATTTAAATAAAATTCAACGGAATGGTGTTTTTAGCTTGTATTCCCTACTGCTCCTAAATGGTACATCTTATGAAAATATTAAAATGTTAAAAAATAAAGAATCTGATGTACTTTTAACACAACGTAGCATTTTTAAATCAGTAGACTTTCTCATCACAAATAACAGAAAAACACCGAAAATTTGTAAGTGTGATTTTCTTTACTCCTCATACGTAAAGAAAAAGACAAAGACAATATTTTGAAGGCAATTAAAAATGTCTTAAAAATTCATAATAACTAACTGCACTACATATTATTAAACGTTCCTTTGCTAACTAGGATGCTTAACAGCTTGTCAGAAACCATCCTTGTTTCTAATTAGGATACTTTTCCTTACTTCCTAAACGCAATTACACTTTACTAAATTAGGTTTCTAAATCATTTAGCATCTTAAATTTAGCAATGTGTAATAGGCGCTAACACGGAACCATACAAAGAAACAATTATTGACCGTATAGGCGAAAAATAATCTTACCCATTTCGGCATTTTCGAGATGGAGTTCATTGAATGAGATTCAAAAGGATTCAACTTATACTTGTAGGTACATGAGGAATTAGCAAACCACTTTATCACTGAAACAAAAAAAACTTACATAATTACACATAAACGGATAACTCACGTATAAAAAGTCGAGTGATGCTCGACATGTTTCATGTTGTGTCGGTAGTTTCATGTTGAAAAAACGTACAGGTTAGGTCACGGAAGTCACGGAACCATACTTATTGACCGTAAGCTAAGAATAATCTTATCTTACTTACCCATTTCGGCATCACGGCATTTTCAAGATGGAGATCAGATCACACATACAGTCAACCGAATATTGGGTATTTAGGTATTTTCTACATGTTAAAATCTATGTATAACATGGTGCCACATACGGATAGCCATCAAAATATCGCAAAGAATCCTTATGTAAAAACAAAAAATATATATGTATCGCAACTATGTAGGTACCTACCTAAACGCAGTATTTGACGACCAAAACAGCGATTTACTTATTTTCTCATGTATACAACGGTTGGTTTGAGTCTGTTCGAGTATTACTTACAACGTGACGTGACGTCATCAGTTAAAACAACAGCAAGAAAAACGTTATTTTTACTGATCAATCATTAGAAAGTAATTGTTCCAAACGGTTAAAGTTAACGGTTTTGAACAGTGAAAGTAACCGAGCTTACAGTTGGAAAAACTGATTTTCACTATAACTGAATGAAACGTTAAAATAACTGTGACAATCGATTAATTTTACTGATCCTCCGTTTGAAGGTAACTGTTTCAATCAGTTAAAATAAATGACTAAACAGTTAATGTACGTTTTGTATGTATAACTGTGTGTAAAGTTAAAACAACAGCAAGAAAAACGTTATTTTTACTGATCAATCATTAGAAAGTAATTGTTCCAAACGGTTAAAGTTAACGGCTTTGAACAGTGAAAGTAACCGAGCTAACAGTTAAAATAATGTTTTCACTATAACTGAATGAAACGTTAAAATAACTGTGACAATCAATTAATTTTACTGATCCTTCGTTTGAAAATAACTGTTTCAATCAGTTAAAACAAATGACTAAACAGTTAATGTACGTGTTCTATCTATAACTGTGTGTCAAGTTAAAGCAACAGCAAAGAAACGTTATTTTTACTGATCAAACATTAGAAAGTAATTGTTCCAAACGGTTAAAGTTAACGGCTTTGAACAGTAAAAGTAACTGAGCTAACAGTTGAGCATACTGATCTTCACTATAACTGTATATAACGTTAAAGAAACTGTGTCGAGCAATTATTTTTACTGACAATCCGTTTGAAGGTAACTGTTTCAATCAGTTAAAATAAAGTAATAAACAGTTAATGTAGATTTTGTATCTATAACTGCGTGTGAAGTTAGAACAACTGCAAGAAAACGTTGTTTTTACTGGTTAATCATTAGAAAGTAACTGTTCCAAACAGTTACAGTGAACGGCGTCGAACAGTGAAAGTAACCGAGCTAACAGTTGAACATACTGATTTTCACTCTAACTGAATGAAACGTTAAAATAACTGTGACGATCAATTAGTTTTACTGATCATCCGTTTGAAGGTAACTGTTTCAATCAGTTAAAATAAATGACTAAACAGTTAATGTACACATTGTATCTATAACTGTGTGATAAGTTAAAACGACTGCAAGAAAATGTTATTTTTACTAGTCAATCATTAGAAATTAATTGTTTTGAACAGTAAAAGTTAATGGCTTTGAACAATAAAACTAACTGAGTTAACAGTTAATCGTACTGATTTTCACTGTAACTGTAGAAAACGTTAAAGTAACTGTGATGATAAATTATTTTTACTGATCATTCATTTGAAAGTAACTGTTTCAAACTGATAAAGTAAATGTTTAAACAGTATTGTTTTACTGTAACTGTATGAAACGTTGAAGTTACTATAACGAAACGTTGATTTTACTGATTATACATTTATAGTTAACGTTTCAAACAGTAAACGTAACATTTTCGAAAAGTTAAAGTAACTGTTGGAACTTTCACAGTGTGAAAACGTTTAAATTACTGTTTATGATACGTTACTATTACTGAATAATGTGTACCTTTAACTGTTTAATCAGTTAAAATAACTGTTTGCCCCTAACTGTTTGAAAACAGTTACTCCAACCTAGTGAAAACAGTTATTCTTACTGAAATATACGTTAGTTTAACTGTGTAAATTTTAACTGTGCAAAAAAGGCACACAGTTAGAAAACATTTTTTTCAGTGTACTCTATCGCGTTCTTAACACTAAAATTATCCTTTAACACCTAAATATAATTATGTAATTGCACAAAAGCGGTGAACGATTTTGTGCCAACATACTTGACGTACCTTAAACATACTGTTAAAAATTACAATGTTTTTACACGCTTTTGCAAATGGCACACTTGCAAATGGTTTTTGGAAATCAAAATTAACTCAGTGTTAGTGGTGGTATTGACTTGACATTTTGTATAGGTACCTATGTTAGATTGATGACAATTCAAGTACACTTAGCAAAAAAGCTTATAGTATTTTTTTTACAAACACTTAATTGTTTTCGTATAAAGATCCGATGTCTGGTTTTCCAACTAGTCTGCAGCAGTTGCGAGTTGCTCTTTATCTCGAGAGCCGTGAGTTCCGTAGTAATAAAACAGACCTGCACCATACATGGTAAATATTAAAATACATAATTTCCAGCTTTGCACTGTTCTTGTGCAGATTACAAAGGAGCTTGATTCACCAAACTTGTATTAGGTACAATATTCCTTTAAGTAATCGACATTGTAAAAACAAACACAGTTGCAATAACACGTTTTCTGTCTTCTTCATTCTAAAGCACTTGTTTGAGTTATCTGTCACGTTTGCCTTTGCCAGACAATGTCGAAACATACATGATCATAATCGGTTTCATAAACTTTTATGAAATTATTTAAAAACAAAAACAATACTGCCAAATAATTAACTGAAAAGAAGAATAATGAGCTCTAGAGCTGCGACAAAAGAATTTCCTTTGAATGAAATACAGCAGGCGAGGCAAATCCTAAATTAGTTTATATGGAGGCCTAAGTGCGCCTCGCATGCTTTTACGGGAAACGGGGATTCCCTTAGTCCTAAATATTTTCCATTATTTGGTCGTGGAGGCGTTTTTACACCTGTATCAAGCACAGATTAGCTAACATATTTTGGCCTGAGCAAATAATCATCGGCATCGTATTTCTCAATAATTTCAGGCACTTCACACAAGAGGAGTTTGGTGTTAATTAAGCACTATACCTACTTCACTTTGTGATTTATCTATTATAATTTTGAATACTCACCTATATATTTTTGAGAAATTATAAAATGTCTTATTGTAATGATCCGAAGCGAAATCAAAAAAGGTTTTAATTGAAAGACGAATGTTGAAGGTGCATTTAAAGCCAACGAATATAAAATGTATCTATTTCAATTAAGGCTAAAATCACTCTCTTTACAATTTAATATTAATACTGATTAATTACAATGTTCACAAGTTATCAACAATTTATTCATTATAGCTTATAAAACCGTCAATTTCTGAAGCTGAACTCGCTGATCGGTCGTTAATTTAATTGTGAATTTTGCACGCCATTCTGTCTATACTTGGTTGTTTACGGATCAGCCATTGATATCATAATTTTGAATAAGTTAATTAAATTATAACGTCATGTCTGTTTAATGTTGAACGTGAATGCAATCCGAATATGGTAGCAAGTGCTTAATTCAGTTGTCAACTGTTTTGACTTGACATGCCGTTATGGAATATTGGTTACCAATGTTCCAAAGTTGAGCTGTGAATCGGACAACGTTCTAGGAGAAATCGCGATCGCTTCGTCTCTGATTGAGGGTCGTAAGGGGTAGCGTTTGGGCCGGTACACTCCGGGCAACATCAGTGTATGAATTTATATAATGAATCAGCTTTATGATAGGTTAGACCAAATGCCACCGCTCTCGACCTCTGTATCTCTCTATTCAGAGATAAAAACGCCACTCGGTCAGTTCTGCATCCAGGTCATCACGCCATCTCAGCATCGGCTTGCCTTACTGCCGGTAATCGTTGGGCAGTAACCACTATGTGACTGAATAACTGCTAAATATTTAAACAAAATAAAACAATATAGCTACTTTTACAACGATTAAATTGGGTTATCGAGGACAAGGGCGAGTTCATTGCTGACGAAAAAACTACGCGTCTGAAGAGCTCCTGACAAAGTAACGTCAACCGGTTTGGAATGTTTCCTATTTTGTTCCACAGGACTGTGCAAAATATGTAAGTTCAATGAAACTATAACTCTTGCAATTCATGATGGCGAGTGAACTTCATTTGTGGTAAACGTATCTGCATACGTGTTAAAGTGTGCGAGTCTTACGGAGCGATTTTCGAGCGAGATTCGTCTTTATTTTTTACGTTTACCGTACCCGCTTTCGCTCTCACACACACGTTGACAAATACGTGTTTACCACAAATAAAGCTCACTGGCCAACATGAATTGCAAGAGCTAAGTATAGTAGGAAATACCCCCTATTATAGGAGCACTGAAACATGCATACGGTCACTTCATCAGGCACCGTTAATCTGAGCGGTGAGTCCATATCGCATTAGGCATGTTAATGGATGCATAATGCGGCTCCCGGTGCTATTCAGTATCAGTGCGTCCCTATCATAGTGAGTTGGTTTGAAAGGGCTAAACAGAACGACAGAGCCAGTAACCACTACAAAAGGATCTATTAAGGTCAACGAGGTCATGGACTACTGTGAAATTCAGACGTGAGTAACCCAATACCGAACGTTAATAATTTTGCAAATTGTTGCTGTCCGCATGTTTTCCTTTAGTTTCAGTAGGCGCTAAATTTCATGAAAAATTATGTAGAAGATTCCTATAATGGCATGTAAACGATCTACTTCATAATAACCGTCGCGTTGTTAACTGAATTCATAATTATAAGTTGACGACACGTGAATAATTCGCGAGCGCTATCAGTAGCGCTGCTATGTCGCTCGCGCGTGCGAGTGCCAGTGGTAGCACCGCGATTACTCTGCAATGGACGGTGTTCATTGAAGAGATTATACTCGTCGCCAAAAATTTGCGCGCCGTTGTGTGAGAATGGGAAGTGCGGGAAGCTTTGATTTTTGAGGCTAGATATTTGATGGGGTTGCAATAAGGTTTCCATTAGATTGCTAGAATAATTGGTTAGGTTAGTTTATGTTAGCTTTTGGAAGCGAAGCGTTTTAGCTGCCGCTTTGCGTTACTAAAATTGACGAATATCTCCGTGAACTAATATTACCTTGTTACTTCGCTACGGGTGTGTGTAATCATTTACGTGGCAAAGTACTTAATTGGTTTTTCTGCTCATGGATACATTCGTCAAATTTGATAACGGCGGGTTGAACGTTTTGCAGCATTAGAATTTAATTAATGTTCTTAAAACAATAGTATTATTTTCATTTTTATTGTTATGTTATTTTAATGATGATCTTTTATTAGCTACCTGCTGTATTAATTACCTACTCATTTATTTTGTTACCTACGAAACGAGGATTGACCGGGACTTGATATCCAGGAACTGTATACTTTTCTGATATTCTATAGCAGACTTCTTTGTTTTGGCGTAATAATAACAGTACATCTTTAAACATTATTTTTCCAACTAAATAAACAAAAGCGTAAATCTGATCTAAAATTCGAACGGATACGAAGTTCCTACCAATACCTAACATTCAGCCGGACCGCAAAAAACAAAGTCCGAAAGTCAATGTACGCAAAACATGTTCCCGCGTACTATTGTCTGACGTCGGACTAATTGCCCGATAAGTCGTCGATTCGCGTCTCGTTTTAATAAGGTGCCAGCACTGTGCATGTGTGCACTGATGGAATGCCGCGCGCCTGTGTAGGTGACTCGCCATAGTGTGCGTGTGACGTCTGCCGCGCATCGAAACCAGCCAGGCTACTGTGACCTCCTCCCCGTCCCCCACTCCCGGACAACAATGAAGCTAACGGGTAAAGAAAATGTTAACTCGGGGCTTTTGGTAAACTGGGCGGTGACTTTGTTTGTTGCCACGTGCACACACGATTGACGTCGGTGTGTAGCCTCGATTTGGACACGCTACTAGAGGCATTATGGGTAAAAATACAGTGTAATTGCGGAATATTTTCGTCCTAATGAATTACGCGAGGTGCGTCTATAAATATTTAATAAGTTCTGTAGTTATCATCGTTTCTTGGTGTTCGATAACCTAACAATGTGAAATTAGACTTCACTTTAAATTAGACTTTTTATAACTGTTTAAAACACAGATTGACGTTTTTTTTAAATGACCAAAAAGCTAGTACTAGTGTAATGGTAGTATTCGTTATACGGTACATCATAATATAGCTACGCAGGCTTTCCCACGCTTAGCTGCCCGTGCCACAGGATAAAGAAACGTGAACAGTAGAGAAATCGTAATCATTTTAAGTACTTAAATAAAATGTACCTGCTTACCTCCAGTGATTTTAATTTATACAAAACCATGAGCAATATTGATGTTTTGTTTATTAACCCGGTTTCTAATCAGAGACCTGTTGCTGACTCGTTTCAATCAGTCCCTCCCTGTCTCTCCCTTTATCCCGTTTTAGCGATGTATCTTCCAGACCGTAACAGATAGGAACTAAGATTTTCACAGAATGCATTACAATGGTAGCTACAACAAGAAATAATAAAAATATGCCTAATAAAGTTTAAAATTGAAAAATGGTATTTTTTCGGAGTACCTGCTTCGTACAGTATTGGTATTATTTTATAATTCTAAGAAAAAAATATAATTACTATTTTATCACTACTCTGAGTAAAACCATAAAACTTATTTGTCTAGGACAAAGCGAGTCATACCTACTTCTCGTTACAAAAAACTCAAAGATACATTAATGACAATGACTAGTTGTACTTAAGCAAATATATTATTTAATCACTAGTCATCTCAATAAGCAACAAATTCATACATAATCATTCAAGTCATTCTTGAAGTTCAAGGTCAAATTATATAATTAAGTTGATGTAACAACTGTATCCGTTAGTCTGCGATTTTGTACTGTTTTTTCAACGTAATCCTTTGATTCTAATATAATGCAAGTTTAAACACTGTTACGCTGCTTTTGTCTCTTTTATTCCACAGGCCAGTGAAAGAGATAGCATATAGAGGTCTCTCTACCAGTGACGACAATTCTGTTTACTTCTGTGTTATGTATTCTGTGTATGTACTTGATATTTGGACTAGCAATGAGAGTGGACAAAAATAGAACTAGCACCGTATCATTTCAAAAATGTATGCTTTTTTAGTTCACCTGAAAGCTTTGAAAGTAACACTGCTTTTTTATAACGGATTTTGCACGCAATTGTCATATTTTGTGGAACTTGACAAGATTTTGCCTTGATTGAACGTATAATAGTTTAGTAATTTGCTGTTTCCATAACGTGATAACGAATGTTAACTTCATTTAGAAGACTACCCACCTGCTATGGGTGGTGTAGGGGTATTATAGCACGCGTCACGGAATGACGAGGATCCGGGTTCGATTACCGGCCATAGCTTTACTTTTCGAATTTTTCTATGTGTTCTAATTTTCACTGACATTTAGAAATTTCATTTAGAAATTAATCATTCATCGACTAGTGGGAAGGCGAGGTTTGGTTAGACTCCAAAAAGTAGCACAATAAAACCCCAACATTAGCAAAAGCGGTTAGGTATATCGATAGAGTCATAAAAAAGATAACCTTTATGCCAAAACAAAAGCGCATCGACGCGCGTCCCTACTGCACCCGGAGGTTCTGCGGCCCCCCCTCCCCCTTCCCCTGTTTGCCTCAGTGCGGGTTTAGTATTCAAAGCGGCAGCACACTCCGGCGACATTACACTTTCATATTTATTGCGAAAACGCCTCCCGCAATACCTAGCCTCTCTTGATCATTGTCGGGGACATAAAAATTCTTCAATATTTCATAGCCCTCTTTATTTATGACGAGCCCTACTGTGTAGAAAGCGTTGGCGGCGAAAGTGCGAGAGCAGATTAGGGAGTGAGTTTCAGTTATCGAATATTAAACTGAACGTCATTGAGATCATGCCACAGTTGCCTGTCGCAAAAGATACACCCCCTTATTCATAAACGCACTGTAGGCTTCTGCTAACTTAGCAATCGTTTGTCCTTATCTGTCACTTTGACATTTACCTTTCACAGATAAGTACAAACGATTGCTAAGTTAGCAGAAGCCTATAGAGCGTTTATAAACAAGGGGGACAGTAACTAGTATCAGTGTTGCCAACTTATATAAATAATTTCACGTCAAAATCAACCAGCTGAAATCTTCCTTAATTCGATTATCCCCCACGACTACGCCTCGCAAGGGTAAAACATTTACATTTTAATTATTTTATTTTAAGTTTAGTTTTAGTTTAGTTTTTAATTTTATCATATTTAATTTGTTTTTAATTCGTCTTTTGTATTTTTAGTGTCGATATCGATATTAATATTATGCTTTCTCAACTCTAGCGTCATTCTTGACATAGGGATAGGGCCGGCCAATCAGAGTGCTTCACCGTCGTCATTAGACGTTTTTTTTCAAACAAATCAAATGACATTATGCTCGATGGAAATCAGACAAAAAACATTTGAAGAATAGATTTGATACAAACTCTATGTAGGACTCAAATTATCATCACTTTTTAGAGAAAATTATGACTACTCTAAAATCACTAAAGCCAATATTCGAAAAAGTAACGAATGTCGCGTCACGAAGGTGACTCCGTCTTACGCTCGTCATTGGCTAATTCTGAAGGGCAATTCTCGTATCTCAAAGTCACAGTCGGATTAAAGCTGTGATGATGGAAAGATCTTAAGTCACCTCTGATATCTTTTAACCTTTTAAGTTTCTTCTTGTTACTACTGAAAATTGGCAACGTGTTCAGTATCACAATATTATGTTTTTGTTGAATTTTTCATTCTCTTATCAATGTGAAACAAAACATAATTCTATTAAAAATATTGCAAATCTAAAAAAATGCTTAGCTTGACAGGATACGAGTATACAGAATGATGAATTTCGTTCTTTCAATAGCACTGTTCATTCATTGGTACGCTTACCTTAGTCGAGATAACATTATGCTTTACCTCAATGACAGTTGTACTTAGGTACGAAATTCTTTGCAGATTTCGTTAAACAACCATTAAATTAAAAATTGTAAAAAATACCAGCAAACAATCCCACATTTTACCTAGACGCAAAAATTTCACAGACGCGAGCAAAACCTAGCATACAAACATTACCATAAAGGAACCATATTGGCCTAGCTCCAGACTGCTAACATAGACTTAAAACATCCGAGACAAGGAACAAATAAGTCCATTCATCAATATAAAAATAAAATTAATTTGTTCAGGGGGGAACGACTTGGGTCGTCTCACGCGTTATTTTGGTCGTCGCGCTTCGAAAAGGGAATCGGGAATTTTTAGGAGATCACCCTTGAGGTGTCGGTCATTGACTGCTGCACTTCTTTTGTTTTCAACTTGACCACTCAGTAATAAATGGTTTGTGATACAGCTCCGGGAACCGACGGCCCAATCCTTGGAGGGATTCTGATTTCTCTAATATTCTGGAGGCGTTTTTCCCTAAAGATGTGAAAACAATACTAACGCGGAATTGACATTTGAATACAATTATTTGTGACGGAAGTTTTCAAAAGTAAAACGTGTGATCGAAAAATCGTCATTTATGGTGAAAGGAACGGCGTTTCATTGCAATAGTTTCCGACGCATTTGGCGTTGGCGAACAAAAGCTAATAGGTACACAAGTATATGGATATGAAAGTAATGGTAATGATATTATATTTCGCACCTTCGCTTCTCACTATGAGAATAATTACAAAACAAATCTAGCGCCACTGGCAAGTCTAGCGCACGTACACGGCACGAGTAATTTGGGTGCTAATTATAGGTGGTATTGCGGTTATAATAAGATCCTCTCGCTTCCCAGAATCGGGGCCGGCCGCTTTATTAATATTTATCCGATACACGAACGCCGTCCCAAAGCTAACTGACGCAGTTAAATAAAACAGGACCGAAATAAAGTCGTAAAGTACCGGAACGATTTGAATCGATGTTCTTTAAGAATATCGCTCTGTAAATGCGCAGAAGCACGTAGTATCGGGGGAAATGTGCGTTGTTATCGGCTAAGCGCTGTTGCTTGAATTTTTTATGGCATATGCAAGCGTAACGAGTAATTTGAACGGGCCAATCGGAAGACAATACGCGCGACAGTCTTATCAGCTTGGATGTGTAGCGTGGTTGTTAATGGAGATGAATTTTACTTTTTTATGAAGGTCATTTGGTAAACAAACGTTTATAGCAACTAATTGAGTCGCCTTGTCGCTCGCACGGCTAACACGAATGCGCGCGATAGCAGTGTTGCGTGCGAGATAGACTATCTGTTTCTTTCTAGAACAAAGAGTAAGAAAGAGACTGGTACCTAATCTATCTCCCTCGTTAATCATATTAACTTATACATAAGAATAAGGATGTAGAGTTGTGTTTTTAGTTAATAAACTAAACATCGTCTGCTAATTCGGCGCTGTGCTCTAACTCAATCATGACTTGACCCTTTCGCTCGTAGGAATTACACGGAGGCAGGTGTCTAGACGTTGGTCGGAGGTTTTCTTTCATTGACCAACTTCAAGACGCCTGATTCCGTATAATTTTGAGCAAACGATCGTGGACGAGGTATTTTTTCAAATAACTAGTCGTTGCATTTTTTTTTTCCAAATATTCTTTCATAACTTCAGGACAAAAAAGAATTGAGAAAACGATCCAGCCGTTCACGCATGATGCCCTAACCAAGAGAAATAGTTCTTCATTTTTATATAGATAGGTGAGACTTCTAAGTAAATAGCCAGATATGGCACGTGTATTAGCTGTTCAACATTTGAAATAAGACGAATGCTGAACTGTAGCAACAGATTTAGTTCCCAAAAATGTCAGGCTTATTGTATACTCTCCAAATATGTTAACTTGACCATTTGTTAACGTTATTACAGCACGTTACGTTACGTAGCATTAATAGTCAGTAGGAAATGTGATTCACTTACCGTAATAAAAAGGAAAGACGGAGTTCCGTGAGGGGCAAAGTGTGGCCGGGTGAAACTACGCCTTGCCTCCTACGTAAACGTGCAGCGCCACTAGTTGCTTTCTACGTTTCCACCCTAGTAGCCAGGAACAGTCGCCACACGTGAAAGTGTAAGGCAATGCATAGTTTAGACGTCCGCAGATGTCTGACTTCACATTTAATTTGATCCGACCTCAGTTAGCAAAAGAATGTTATTTTCACATTCCCTCACACGCATCTGAAGCATAAATATAACAAACCTCCGATCAATTCCAATAATTTGTCGAAACGCCGAAGAAATCACAGCAATTTGAAGCATTTGAATTCCACCGGAATTCCCACGTACCGAAACAACAGATATGCGATTAGGCTATAACAAATTGCATTCAAATCAGTTTAGAAAACACGTATATAAACTTATGCAAGGAACTGCATAATTTTCGAATAATGCTATGATTAATATTGTTAAAGATCAAAAGCTGTGTTTTCTTTTTTTAGGGTTCCGTGACACAGAATTAAAAAAGGAATCTTTATAGAGTCACTGCGTCATTCATCTGTCTCTTCGTCCGCAGTTGTCTGGTGGTCTCAAGTTGGAATTAATACAAAATACTTGGATAGCTACGGTTATGGCACCTTGCCACCGTTAAATTACAGCTCAATACTTTTCCTGCTAAAGCTTTGTTGTTTGATGTTGCAAATGTTCTTCAAGCAAATATTTTTATAGTGTGGTGTCGCCAGAGCTAGTGGAATTTGAATCTCGGTAGCGGCAAGAAGATTTGCACTTGAGTCATGGTTGTTATATACATTTATCCGTTGCTGGTGTCCTAAAGATAAGGCTTCGCTTAGTTTGTGACTAGGTTAATTGGTATCATTTTATTTATTAATTAATTGTGTCTAGTGTCTACAGACATTGCCTTTGCGACTATTACAAATGAAATATGGAGTATTGTCTGGGAGACAACGTCTTCTGTTGCTATACAAACCGATGCGAGAGCCACATACTCGCCTGACATATACCTAATATTAACGCACTTCACAAATTATAGCCAAATTTTCTTGGCATGTTACCAATTTAGCTGCACTTTTAAATTCACCACAGATAAGCCTGCAGCTTCCGAGGAAGCTCACACGCATATTTCACCGGCACGCATGGGCATCTAATGGATGCCTGACATGCCTTACGGGAAAGAGAAATTGCCAGCAATCGAATCAAAATTCGAGCCAATCATGCAAATGCCATCTTTGGGTAGAAGTGCGCAATCAACATTAAAGATTTCAAGGTATTAGAAATAAGTTCGTGTGAATTTATAATTGTATTATATCATGTCCATATAAATTTTCTAAACGACACTGAAAATTAGAAGACATAAAAAAATAACAAAAGTAAGCTATGGCCAGGAATCGAACCCGGATCCTCGTTATTCCGTGACGCGTGCTAACCCCTACACCACCCATAGTAGGTGGGTAAGTCTTCGAATTTTTGTCGCTAAGCGCCATCTGTTTGAATGATGTTCGACACAATTACAATTAGTTTAGAAATTTAATTTGTAACGGTAAAACCGTAAAAGTAAACATAAAAAGTCAAGAAGTAAAAATTCTTGATTCTTTTGATAGTACCTATCATGTACATAAATGTTATAGACTACGAGTATTTAATTTTGATCATATAGTACCATAAAACAGAGCGATTTTATGAAAACGGCTAATTTAAAATTAAAAATTTTAAGTCATAAGTTTTCCAACAGAGGTGATTTTTTCACAACTCGTCGAACATAAGATCGGTAAACTTCAAAATCGAATGAAAATTATCGTTTTACAGTAATATTTCCCTAAATATAATAATATAAATATACATTGATAGTTATACATAGGTACATAATAATATGTTAAAAAAAAATGGTTTCAAACTTCTTGCTAATTTGAAACAACGCATTACGCTCAATTTGGGTACATAAATTGCAGACTGGAAGTGGAAAAAATTAAAGCGCCTTTTTAATTTTTGTATAGATCAACTGTGTTACACACAGTCTGTGTAGAAACGATCCCTCAACTTATCGGATATGCGAGCATGGCTCTATTTAATTTGTGTTCATTGTTTTCAGCAACTCTTTCTCTATGATGGGTGTATACGCGTCTGTACCAGTACCAGCCAACTCCTGATACAGCTTTATAGCAGTTTATCTTATTTATATGGTTTAGTGATTGATGTAACTATTGCGGTGTGGTAACGAACGGTCAGTGGTCGCATTGGCCCCCCGCCAATACTGGGCCTCAAATTGATTTCGTTCATGGACCAAACGCGGGAATCCTGTAATTATGTACCAAGAGCTATTTTTTCCATAAATCACATCTTTAACCCTTACGGGGCAGACAGGGTCTAACAAGACCTAAAGGCCACTTTTAGCATGATTATATAGGCGTATAGGCGGAAAACGGAATCATAATAGTGATGGGTTAGGCGCGGCGCCTATAACACGATGTCTAAGATTTCCGCCGTCTATGGGCTTTTACCATCTTCACGGGATAAGAGAAGCGTCCGGTACATTCTACGTGTTTTCTTTGCTTCCAGACCAGTATGGAAGAGTTATTATTTATTCAATTTATGTTAATAATTTATACTAGCAACATTGCTTGTAGAATTGATTGCCGTTGAGCCGTAGGCTTCTGGGGTGGCGACCTCTTACCGCAAGACGAAATATTGGTAGACCTTAACTTCTATTGGGCTGGCAATTACAATTAAATTGCCGAAAGAAGGCAGAGAGTTTGCCCAGTATTCTCGAACGAGGACGAATGACAGCCGAGCGAAAGCAGAGTGTTAGTAGAGGAGCGCCGGTACAGCGCTGAATAGAAGCCTTTCTGGAAGATGGGTGGGCGATGGGAAGTCGTAATACGCAAACGAACGGCGTCCTTGGAGACGGCCTATTTAGTGGGTGTCTTTTAACTGATACGAAGATGATAATAATTAATTCAATATTATTATCTTTTTTATTTCGTCATCCTACGCAGCTAATTGCGAAAAAAGATTTTCGTGCTTATTTATATACCTGTTTATTTTCGTATCGCACTTAAACATAGTAGAGTTATTTGGACGATCCCTCGCCTCGCCCACATGAGCGTTCAGTACTTCCTAAATGAATAAAGTAGTGTCTCTTTAATCAGACTGGCAGACAGAATGGTCCACGAGCTATCAAGCAACCTGACGGTAAGAGAGCACCAAAACTGATGACCACTTGTTAACACTAGAAGATGCATTGCTATTCTTGAGGTCTAAGACAGAATACCTCATGTGTGATGATTTGTCAATCCCAAAACAATATTATTTGTATAATTACATTCTGGTTTCCAAAGTTCAAGAAACGGAAACGGGTGTTAAAAGTTATGAGATGATACGAAGCTTATCTATGATGCCTAACATCGGCGTACCGTGGATCCGGGCCTGGCTGGTCGCCAGCCAACTTTGGTTTGAATTGCTTCACCCGCTCGTATGATTTTTGGAGAAAAGTCGGGAGATTTCCATGTTTACATAATTATTGACTTAATGCCTGGTTTTGTACAATCAAATCAAGAAAAGAAAAAGTTTTTTTGTATATTTTTTATGTAGCATTAAAGTAAGTAGATATTTTGTTATTTGCAAGTAGGTACCTATAGGATACTTTTGCTGCTGTTTGTTTTCAAAAGTAGAATTAAGAAACTCGTGCTTAGTTTAGCGATTCCCAATAATTGAAAAATAACTTGAAATTCAGTACACCTAAAGATTGATCTTTGATCAAGGTTCATCAGTTCGTACCTGAGGTCCCATTTTTGAAAGCACAGCTGTCATTTAGAGAAGAAAATTACAGTCCTAACTAGTCTTGTGAAGTTGTCGGGAATTTGTTTTGAGCTTTACTTTAGCAGCACAGTTTAATTTTTCCCGATTCTAATTGTGCCTTCGAGTGCTTTGATAAATCAGTAAGTACCCTGCCCAAAAAATGATTTCCAGCGAATCCGAAAAATGTTCCTAACCTATAAAATTTTTGAAATGGTTGTCATAGCAACTTATTTGTCTGTTGCTTCTGTGACGTCTAAGTATACCTTTCTGTGAACAACTCCTTGGTAGTATGTTTTTCGTTATTTTCGAGGAAGTCATTACCGTGACGTTAAGAGAGACGAGTGGTATACGTTTTATTTGCTTTTTACACACGTCAGTTTTCTCTACGTATTTAATCTATAACTATATTAATTATAAAGAGAAAGGATTCGATTGTTCGCTTGATTGTTCGTTTGTTTGCATTGAATAGGCTCCGAAACTACTGGATCGATTTGAAAAATTCTTTCGTCAATAGCATCCCACATTATCCCTGATGAACATAGGCTATAATTTAATTCGACGCAAACAAAGTCGCGGGCAACAGCTAGTATATTATAATCATCTCTTCTTCCCTGATACAACCACACTTTTTCCGTTTACCATGCTTCCACTTTTCTAGACTCATTAAATTTGAAATTCACCACTCACAACTTATTGATCCATTTCCAAACATTGGCACGGATTAGACAGACAATATTATCGCGATACTGCTATCGTGGATATCAAAACCAGGGATGTAACGGAGGTAGTTTTATCGGAACCGAAGGCGGAGTCGGAGTCGGAATCGGAGTCGGAGGCAGGGTCGGATAATTGACGATAGAGTGAGCGTAGTGGGAGTCGGGAGGATGCCCCGCGCGACATGTATGAACCTGTTCATAACAGTCGACACAGGCCACCGCCGCCGCTATGTTATGCTTCGACCTCCGATTAAAGCCTTCGATTTAAAAGTGTCGGAGCCGAAGTCGGAACCGAAGGTGTAATAATAATCGGAAGTTCCGACTTAACGGAACCGGAGTCGAAGCTCCGTAACATCCCTGATCAAAACAGCCGGATTCTCTGCACGCATCAATATCTTGTGATATGGATCGCGATAATATTGACTACTCCATCTCAATTCATTTGTCTGTCGTCAAAATTGCCAACAAAATCTTATAATATATCGAAGAGCACCGTTTAAAATCCAGTGTACCAACTACCGAACTTAAAATCTCTCAGCAATTTAGCTAGTGTTTTCTTTTAAAATTCATAAATTAAGTGAGTAAGCGTGCTCTTGTACTGGTGCTCTCCGGGTGTCGCTAGCTTATTTCCACTGGCTCGCTGCCAGGAGTCGCTGGCTGAAATTGCTTTTACCGTACATTGTAGCAATGATACTGAGGCTGTACAGGATGCCCGAGTTGATATGTGTTCGGAAGGTCACTTGGTCGACCTGGCTAAAAATAGAGGCCAGTTTGAATAAATAGTGATATGAACTCGAAAATTTAACTTTAGGGAAGTCCCTAATCTTAAAGTTCCTCTTAAAGGTCTATATCAGAGGCAATACGCTACACATCCCAGAAAATAGATAATGTAAATTATTTTCAAATTTGGTTTATGAAAAATGTACAGTCGAGGCCATAAATATGGATACAGTCATCATGTCAAACATAATGTGTCACTGGCCTTATTATCTATGGCATAAAGCTGTATAGATGTTTTTGACGTCTTGGCAACATACATTATATTTAAATCCTTGACTGTACTAGTGGTTAAGTAGAATTCAGTTACGAACATGTATGTGTATTGAAGAAATGACTTTATGCCAAGTTTTTTGCGGTGCATTCTTCTTGACAGTGATGGTCTCTACGAAAGCGTTGGTAGTTTCACAAAGGGCATGTATAAGTTTTAATTTTGAACAATTGAAGCTGTATACATTTAACCTAACATACGTTATGTAATTGTGTAAAGATAATAAATATTAATGATATATGAAAATAAAAATTCAAAGACCAAGGCTTAAAAAATTACTCTAAACAATTTTCTTTAATGGCTGGATTTTTGAAATAGCTCGCAGCATGAGCAATTTGAAATATTTCTCAAAACGCATTCGTTTCTCACATTACAAATTCAATGCAAATTAATGTAATCAAACTGACGAGCCATTATACATGCTTTCCCTTCTACATGCGATTTTATGCAAGACTTTTGCCTTTGGCTTCCTCAGAAGCTTGTTTTTGACACGCATAGCGCATCGATACGCATAATGCACCAAATTGGAATTTGCTATGGATACTTGTGTTGTTTTAAGTGTTCAGGTTTCAATCAGGTTCGTTTAAAACATAAATAAAACTTGTTATGAAATATTCACTGTTTTTTATGAAATAGGACTACTAACGAGCCTCCCGTGGAAAACCAACGAATTCCAGATGCTTTGTGAAAATGGAAGGCTAACATAGAAGAAGAGAATTTAAAAAAAAAGTCTGCTTGAACATTTTTTCCATAATTTAATTACCTTGGGTTTTTCTTACTCAGAATCGTTTAGCCTATCGATTCTGATACAAGAAAAAATGTGTCCCCGATTTTACTATAGACTTTATTCCTGTTAGTCACGTTCCATGCGTACCTATTAAAAAATTAAGAACAAAAAAGTGACGAACTGAAATGGAAGTTTTGGGGCACATTTTTTCTTGTATAAGGATTTAAGTGGGAAAAAGAAAAAAATATTTAAATAGTGGACTTTTTTGAAAAAAAGCTCCAAATACTTCACCTTATGAATACAACATACGTACATACATATATCACGTTTTTCCCTTGCAGGGTAGACACAACCTAAGGTAACAAAACCTTAAGGCCACGTTTAGCATGATTAAGGACGTATAGGTGGAAAGGGAAATCAAAATAGTGATGGGTTGCTAGCCACACCGCCTATAACATGATTCCTAAGACTTTCGCCCATTTCCTCAATGGGCTTTTACCATTTGCGCGGGAAGAGAAGCAACTGGTAAATTCTGTTTTTTCTTTACTCCCAGACCAGCATAGAAGAAAACTATAAACCAGTAATATAATTGTAGTGGCAGAATTAACGTAAAGGAAGTGTTAGTAGTATTTGGCGATCTGAAAGGGCCCTGCATAAGGTCTTGGTTCCACCCACAATTCGTATATACTTACCTAGTTTTTTTAACCGATTTTTTTTTCTTTTGGCCAGCACGTTAAGCTTAGTTCAAATCCAAACTTCATCTAAGTAAAATATCACCAGCGAGATTGAAAAGCCGTGAATTTCTATCACTACTTTGGATAAAGATTGGCTACCAAGTGACAACGACGGATGCATCGAAAATGCGCCAACACATATCGATGGCATCGTAAATCTCGTGTTGTTTTTATTAAACTAAATCAAGTTCACCAAGGGCAAGGGAATGTGAACGAAAGCAGGTTGCTGACTCACAGCATTATACCAACCGGAGACGATCTACGCACTGATTACAAAAAAATCTTCGCTTTCAACGGGGGAAGAGGAAGAATACGCATACAAAATAAATGCTTACACATTTCTCGATCGCGTTGCTATACACACAAGAATCAGCGAAGATTTACTTCCACGTGCACTCACGCGTCACCATGTGAGGCTTATACTGTGTGCCGATAGACTTGTCGTTGACGTCTCCGGTTGGTTAGTTGCTTTAAGGTTGCCGATGACGGCTCGCCATAGTTATTTAATTTACCTGAAGGTCCCACAAACAAAACTGGAGAAGCTCGCCCGATCATTACCGAACCCGAATTCTAATGACCCACTTGATTCGACTTCTTTTCTTTTCGCTCGAATTTAATCAAATTATAGGTTGGGCATTATAATATTTCAATACCGGCACCGTTTGAGGAATTTAGCTTTTTGTTTGGTTCACGGCAATTTTTGTGTCTAGACGGAAAAAAACAAGAAAAGTTATAAATACATCTGTAAATAAATTTCTGATTGATTTTAATAACGAATCTTGACTACCTCCCTAAAAGTATAAATACGACTGATTAACGATGAAATGAATAAGATTATCAGTGCCTAGATTATGGTTAAATATCCAAATTGTCCACA
The DNA here is from genome assembly GCA_949127965.1 of Pandemis corylana. Lineage (NCBI taxonomy): Eukaryota > Metazoa > Arthropoda > Insecta > Lepidoptera > Tortricidae > Pandemis > Pandemis corylana. The sequence continues at coordinate 7,407,029 of OX421856.1, read as the reverse complement.
GCTAAGTTCTTAATAAATTTAGTTAAACCGCAAGCAACGAGCAGTTGAGTTACTTTTGTTTTTTACTCATCAATATGCAAGTAACAACAACGAATCCTAATTTATAATAACATCCAAATGACTTTGTAGAGTACATAGCGTACGCACTTAATGATCGTCTGGACTCTTGAAGGTGAACAAAAACTCAGTTAGATTCATACGAAAATTCGAGTGCTAAGACCCTTCGCGGGCAAACAAAGTAAATGGTATCGAAACGTCCCCTGCACTGTGACTTATTGTAGCCGAAATGCGTCCTTTTCCAATTTGATACGACTAACAAAGACAGAATATTCATGGCATTTTCATTTCTCAACACAGACGTGATGGAACAAACACGTGAATATAATACGTACTAAATCTAGAATTTTTACGATCATTGTTGGAAACACAACTCAATCGAAAGTAAAACAGGGTGCAGATTGTTATAGCTTGGAAAATCCTTTTTTGAATTCCTAAGGTGAAAAATTGTGAGTGCGTCCCAATTGTCACCTTACTGGATCTCGATAAGAGCGAAGCTGTCGGTGGATTTTCTGGTTTTAGAGCGTTTTGGAATGTTTCGCTGGCTTCTGTCCTTTTCAGTTTCAGTGGGGGAGGAAAGAGAGGGAACGAGGGGAGGCTCTCCACCTCCAGTCTCTGCGGGAGGTAAAAGATTAACCCAGTTTTGTTATTTGTCCACTGTCAGTGGAGTATTCACAATGCGGCCGGAGTCTGCCCGACTGGGTCCTGAGCCCGTTTAACGTAATTGTGAATGATTAATGTGTCTCTACCTCTGTGTAATAACGACACTAGATTGGGAACCGATGCTTGCGTTTGATTAATGACGTAATCAAACCTGGTTAAAAGGAATGTCTAGAATCTTTTAGAATCGCCCGTGAACGATCACGTAAGGACATTGCCACTAAAATTGTTTGCAGCTACACCCCCTTGCAAAAAAATCGGGCACCTATGGTTTTCCACATTAAGCTAAGCACTAAAATACAAAAGCCATCGGTGCCCGTTTTTTTTTAAAAGGGGGTGTATTTGTCCTCTCTGCAAGTCTAACTAACTGGGTGGCCACTGAGTCGTATCAAGTTTCGAAGAAAATATTGGGAACTACATAAGGGATTTAAAATTATCCATACTAACATTTATAAAGAGGTAAAGTTTGTGATACAACAACCACACGGGGGTAATCCTTGAATCTTCAGAACCGATTTTGAAAATTCTTTTACCGATACCAAAGCCACGGAATCTGTGAGTGTCATAGGCTGTCCGCTGTATTAGTTTCTGCGCCGACTGATTCGCGGGCAACAATTGGATATGGAATATGTCAGCAGGGGATTAAGTTTCTATTGTAATTTTTTATTCAAGATTAAGAAGATTCCTTTGACGCCGTACACTGTAAACATCCACCAATGTCAGGAAAAAAATATCAATTTAAATAAAAAAAACATACTTTGCTAATCGCATACATTTAAAGAGCTAACGTTCTATTTATTTGACATGAAATCAATATAAGAACTGTGTCAAAACAAAATATTATAAATTCATGAAGCCTGGATTTGACTACATTGACGTAATATCAAGGTCACGCTAGCTTAGTCATGACATGACGTTCGATTTTATGTCAAGTTGATTACTACGGCGTTTAAGTGGCTGTCTATTTTTATATTATTACCCCATTATAATGCTGAACTTGAGCTATTCCACTTAGTTAATGTGTTTTGTACTAGCTTTTGCCCGCAACTTCGTATGCGAAGAATTCAGAATACTACCATTTTTTAAAATCTAAACTTTAGACAGTTTATTAAAAAAAGGGAACCACACTTAGATGTAAATCTGCTGCAGAGCCCTTACATCTTAGTCCTTATGTCCTAAAGTTGGGTGACAACGCCGCGACTTTAACCCGTCTCCGATTTTAAAAATCAGTAAAAGGACGAGCGAGTGCGGCGACCCTTGGGGTGGGTTGGGGGAGAAACTGTTATTAAAACAAAAGGGATTAGTTACAATCTTTTTTAAAAATGCTGTCTATATTTACGTCAGTGAATAGCAGTCGTAGGAAAATATTATTTTGCTTACTACTTGAGTAACTATGTATTTTTGAAGTGAAAACTTCTTTAGCGGCGTTGAGCACTTTTTGTTTTTTTTTTTATATATAAGAGGGGGCAAACGAGCAGACGGGTCACCTGATGGAAAGCAATCACCGTCGCCCAGGGACACCTGCAAGACCTGGGGAATGATTCAAAACGCGTAGGATAGCGCTGGGCGCTTGCGTGAGTACAGGACAGCAGCTTATAGTAAGAGGTTTAGTGCTTGTGTGTATTTTTTTTGTAAGCGGCCAGTACGGTACGCGTCTTTAGCGTCATGGGGGTCCAACATTTGAGTCGTGGAGAAAAAGTACTAGGACATCAGCAAATTGTTAGAGGTTCTAAACGTACGTTGATATCGTCATTCACTACTAAGTAACGTTTGGCCTAGTGGTATAAGGTGCGGAAAAACAGTGCAGAAGATTTTTCTTTTTCTTGCGCGAGGGTGCGTGTGTTTAGTTTTCCCTGCTGCCGGCACTCACGGAGTGCAATCCAGATTTTTTTATTATTTATTAATTCATAACGATGCTGTTTGTCTAAGTATTGACTGAAGTCATAATTGTTCTTCAAATCACATGGTGTCACCGTTTTATACTACCTAGTTTGAGAAAACACCTATTGAACTATATTCCTACTTTTATGTATCACGACACGACAACATAGATTAACTACCTACCTATTAAGTTATCAGTGATAAAGCGTATGTTTAGCATTTTCAAGGCATTAAAGAAGTCCATAATGGAGATCGTAATGTTGGGTATACGACAACTAGCGGAATCCATAGGTTTGTCAATCTTTGTCAACGCAATCCACCAATTGACTTGTCAAAGAACGCGCGAAAGGCGCAACGACCAGCCATCTTGAAGTGACCATCCGAACCGGTTCAAACCGAATCGCAAAGACAAATGGAAGTGCTAATATTCCTCCCGGCCAATACGCTCTCGTAATTTAATCCCGGCGCGGCGGGGCATCGGGAAAATCTATAAATCTCCCGCCATTAGAGACTCCCCGGGACTCTTATTTACTTCGTGCACAAATTCAGATGACAATGTTTTAGGGGAAGGAGCTGTGTAACTGCCCTTCGTTGGAATAGGGTTGCCGCAGGCGCCTGATCATGTCGACTTTGGAAAAAATAAAAATTCTACATACAAACATACATAAATCACGTCTTTATCCCTTACGGGGTAGACAGAGCCTAAGGTGACAATAAAGGCCACGTTTAGCATGATCGTGGGCGTATGGATGGAAAGGGGAATCAAAATAGTGATGGGTTGCTAGCCGCATCGCCTATAACATGATTCCTAAGACTTTCGCCCATTCCCTCGAAAAAATCCTACTAATATTATAAACGCGAAAGTTTGTAAGTGTGGATGGATGTTTGTTACTATTTAACAGCAGAACGGCTCGACAGATCTGGATGAAATTTGGAACATAGATAGATTATAGTCTGGAATAACAGGCTACTTTTTATCCCGGAAAATTGCGTAATTCCTGCGGGATAGTGATAAACGAATTCTATGCAGACGAAGTTGCGGGCAACAGCTAGTAAAATATAATCGTTAAGTCTTCACTGTGCCACGCTTTAAGTATGACATATTTGAGAGCTAGTAACTGGGGTAGATGTATTCGTAGAAAATGAATACAATAAACTTATTTACTACGCAATTTCCATTATTTCAATCCAACGGTCAAAGGTGCCCTCACCTAGAAAGAGATGGTGAATTCACATTCGTGGATCACATGCGAGAGATAGTGCGACAGACAAATCTTACTACAAGTTTAATTAAAGGCTACCTGAATGTGTTTGTACCCCAAATATGTTATTCTAGTCAAGCTCGACAAAGATAAAACAGTAAATGAAACTTTTCAATACGAAATCGTAGCCATATCCCAGCATTCAAAGTCAATAATATGACGGGCTAGATGTTGCCCGCGACTCCCGTCTGGGCAGAATTTGCTTATCGCTATCCTGCGGGAACTACGCAATTCTGCGGGATAAAAAGTAGCCGATGTGTTATTACAGACTATAATCTATCTATACTTCAAATTTAATCATAATCTGTTATGCCGTTCTGGCGTGAAAGAGTAACAAACATCCATACGTACATCAATACTGACAAACTTTCGCATTTATGATATAGTAGGATTAGTATAATAGTATGTACTTCCATGCTGGTCTGGGAGAAGAAGAAACATAGAATGTACCAGATGCGCAGATGGTAAAAACATATCGAGGGAATGGGCGAAAATCATAGGAATCATGTCATAGGCGGTGCGGCTAGCAACCAATCACTATTTTGATTCCACTTTCCACCTATACGCCCTGTGTCTTGCTAAACGTGGCCTAGGCTCTGTCTACCCCGTAAGGAATAAAGATGTGATTTTTGTATGTGTATGTAGGTATGTATGTAGGATTAGTATAATTAAGTGACTCCTTTTTTTGCTTTTCATTATCATGGTGTTGTATGTATACTTAATTCTTGTTGTGGCAGCCCTGCCCCCACCTCGCCCCCGTCAATTACCAGCCCTGACCGTCCGAGGCGAGACTTATTGACGGACTGTTCGCGTTTCGACGCCGACTCTTTGTCCCGCGATGACTGACTGAGTGGTTACCGTACTGAAAGACAATGATTATTGCTTTATTATGTTAGTATGCCTTTACTTTTTGATTCCCCTTTCCAGGCGCCCACAATCATGCTCAACGTGGCCTTTTGGTGTTACCTTAGGCTCTGTCTACTCCGTAAGGGATATTTTTTTAGTTTTGTGCCTTTACAGATGCCGCAGTCAAAATGCTGAAAATGGAAACCTTATAGTTTTGTTTGCGGGCCTTTAATTCGGAAACTTCGAGGACTTAATTAATGTAACTTTAAAGATAAAGTGTAATAATAATTGCTATAATACTTCTGTAAACTAAATTAAAAAAAGTTAAGAAGAGAGTACTACATACATGCAACCGTAGTGTATTTGTAGGAATAAAGAGTGTCTGAAAAATAATTAATTGTTTTTTTTGCGCCTTGTTAGAAATTTTTACTTAAAATTTGAATATAAATTTCACATGTCCATCACTGGAGCGTATATAAAGAAAGGGGAAACCGCCAAACTCCTTTCTTAAGAAAGTCTATGAAAGTCTTCAACTGAAGACCACGGTCACTCCGCAAAGAGCCTAGTGACTTCAAATTCCTCGACTTAGAAACTCTCGACGAATCTCGTCTGTGAAGTGATCGCTCTACTCTAGAGACAATCTTAACCTGACCCGTCCGCTAGAAGGTACTGTGCGTGCAGAGCGGTGTCTGGACTTTCGTGCATTGTCGTTGACAACTAGATCTGAGAACCACACAGCTGGGCTGGGTGTAGTGAAGGCTTTAAGCGCTGAAACACAACAAAGATAGCCAATCTGGCTCTAGACATGAAGTGGCTACCCTGAGTCACCAATAATCAATAGAAATTACATATTTATTTGAAATACCGGCTAAGTGGTCATGAGTCACGCTTCTATCTGTACATATTATTAAATATCACAAATCGATAACAATGTCAACCTACTGACCACGAAACAGGACATTTATTACGAGAGCTGCCTTTTTTACCTTAAAGTTGCAAGAGCATGTATGAAGAGATTGATGAATGTGGATGAAGCGAAAGAAGTATGTCAGGATCGTAACAAGTGGAACAAAGTAGTCTCTGCCTACCCCTGTGGGAAAGAGGCGTGACGGTATGTATGCATGTATATAAAGTTTTTTACTGTCTGTTACCAAATAAAATGACGGGTTTATGAATATAGCCAGCGGGACCAAATTTGGCCCAGTCTCTATACAAAATTACAGCTTGTTCCACGTACATAACCAAGTTACATAACCGACACTGGTAAAATCAATGTACATACATACATACATACACAAATCACGTCTTGATCCCTCACGGGGTAGACGGAGCCAAAGTTTAATAGTTTTTTTTTTATTAATTTATATTGGTCGCACATCTCATTGTTATTAATCTATCTCGTATATATTTATAGCCAATGTGATTGCACTTATTGTAATATGACATGCTAACATAAACATACTTGATATTCGATTTTAACTAACCAAATACGGACCAAACGCAGTTGTCGGAAATAAACTTATTTTTTATAAAACACAACCTCCACACGAATGTAAAATGTGTACATTTTCCACTACTAATGTGATGCCGGTGATCTTTTGGCGGATAGGGATGACACTCGTTGTCGTCTCTTGTCGTAAATACTTAGTGGACCATGGACTTGATAACGGCCAATCGAAATTCTCTCAGATAAAAATGTGCTGATTATTAACTTATTACAATATTATATGCAACTTAGTTTAGATGGTAAAATTGTGAAATAATTGCCGAAATAGATGATTAAGTAGACTTAAGTACACGGAATATTTAATTTGAATTAGTAATAACACAAACGATTTTCTAATAAAATCAAGTCAGTAAAATATCTATACGGAAAATTAAAGTTCATTCATCACTAAGATAGAAAACTTTTACGTTCTCAAGTACAACTACTGTACGACTAGTACCAGTAGTATATTGCGCGCGAGAATAAGCGCTCAAAATATGTAGCTAGTAAAAAAAAAACTGAAGCTTTTCAAAAACACTACTAATGGCAACATTTGCAACGAGCCGCCATTACCCCGTTAAAGCGCATCAACAAAATGCCACCTCAAAAAACCTATTCAATGGTTTCAATTCTCAAATCAAACAAAATTACAGACGCGACAGCGGGGCTCGAACAACCCCGCAAGACCGTCTGTCACCCCAGAGGGGTAGTCAAAGTATGGGGCCGAAATCATCCCGCGAATGATACACCAAAAGCTCAATCGAAACGATATATTGCTCCGATATGCGCGCGGCGGACGCTAATCCAGTTATAGGTGACAAAGAATAATCGAATAGACTAGCCATTTTTAAATAACATTTGAGTAAATGTGCAGAGGATCGCGCTGGATGCAAGCCGCTTCCAACCGGTCTTATTGGAGATCTAAAGGAGAGGCCTATGTCCAGCAGTGGACTTGTAATGGCTGAAATGATGATGATGATGATGATGAAATGAGCAGTGGGTTAGAGAAGGTACCTATATTTATTAGTTATCTATATAGATGTGGGTAAATGGACTTCCTCAGAGATGCACACATCTCACTCTCAGAATAAACACAAAGGTTAGGCTTTGGTTTGAATTTGAGAACTATGGGTCGCTTTTCAGCTACCCGCAACCAAAGCTTTCTGCGATTATTACCAGATCATCATCTGAATAAATGGAGAGTTTCAGGGTAGGTATACTTATAATTAGGAGCAGTGGACGTCATGCACTTGATATGCTGATGATGATTTGTTAATGTATGTGAACAGCTTGTTTAACTGGTTGTTTAGTAGTCTTATAAAATTTGGTCTAGTTTGGGACTTGTGTAAAAATTGATCCATTGACATTCGTTACTATATTACGCAGATTCCCCTCTGTTATAGAACTCTATACAAACATAAACATACATAACAAAGATAAATCACGTCTTTATCCCTTACGGGGCAGACAGAGCCCAAGGCAACAAGACCTATAGACCACGTTTAGCAAGATTGTGAGCGTATAGGTGGAAAATGGAATCAAAATAGTGATGGGTTGCTAGCCGCATCGCCTATAACATGATTCCTATGATTTTCGCCCGTTCCCTCGATGGGCTTTTACCATCTACGCGGGAAGAGAAGCAACTGGTACATTCTGTTTTTTCTTTGCTCCCAGACCAGCATGTCAGTCCAAACTTTTCTTTTTACACTTTTTGTCGCTTCTCACCGTTGGAATTGCATGGCAGTAAAATTTGTTAAAAGTAATGAACTGTTAGGTATATTAACAAAAATAAATGGAAGAAAATATAATACCGTCGTGTCTGCGCTCCGATTCATTGCATGCATTGCATCCATGTTTCATGCGGGCAGTACGTATTGGCATTTGGAACCTGCCATCCCTGCCGTCGTGTGAAACATGTTATGCTGTACCGAAACATACTGAATATATGTTGTTAATAGCTTGATCAATACCGAAGCGGAGTATTAAACGTATATGAATAAGTGGAGTGTTTTAGTTTACATAGGATGCACCATTTTATCTTTGAAATAGATTTTCAATGCTCACAGGTTGCATTGACTATGCTCAATGTCGTTTTTAAAAAGTCAATATGTTTCACAATATTTTTACAGCGATTTTCTTTTTTTACTGAAGCGTGACCATGACCATTTATATACCAACCATTTATAAAAAACTTTTGACTTCCTAAGGCAGATTATCAAAACTACCCTAACTATTGGGGATACGGCTATTGCAACAATATCACTTTAAAAAAATACATAAAATTTCACTCTAGCTCCTGTTTATTTACTTCTGTATTCCGACGGTTTTTTATATTCCAAATTGCTAAAATGGTTTTTATAACTTACTTCTGACTACGTGCGGCTTTACGTGGTGTTCAATGATAAACGATGTGTTTTTTTGCTTTCATGGAAAACTCATGGTCCACATTACAACGGTTGATGATTAGGTTGTCCGCTTCGCAACCCGTTTGCAATGTAACAGGGCCTTACAAAGCATCAATATTTCATAGCACGGGAGCGGGCAATATCGGTTTAAACCGGCCGAGTCGTTATTGCACATCTGAACTTTATGGGACGCCACCCCCGTACATAAATTTTGGAGAAGTGCACTGCTTTTATGGAAAGGTAAAATGTTTCACTATACTGTATTGATTTTGTAGATTGACGCGTATTTGGTGTGCCGTTTATTTGTATTTATGTAGCTCAGCCCAAACAGAATATAAATATAAGTGAATGGCAAAGTGTAGGATGCTCCTATCTGCATTTATCAGCTAACAGGTCGTCGTCTCCACCCTGTAAATGTCCCACTGCTCGGCACAGATCTTTCAGAATGAGAGAAGAGGGAAAGGGGATGATGATTTTACATTACAGGTGTTTGTTACGTAACGGAATATTTTTCATCACAGATTTTATTTTGAGTTTCCGTACGCGGAACTATAACAATAAGTGATGTTTTAAAGGGCGTGTAAACAAATACCTACTGGATATAATAGTTACTGAAACGTTATGGTTATTATCTGGGCAGTTGAAGGTTGTTGTTATGGTACTTATGGTGTATGGATTCAATGAAGTTTTGTCCAAGCCGATGGGCAAACGGAAATTTACATTATTTACATTTTCACGCCTGATTGTGACTATTCCGTGTTGAGCAAGGACAGTTAAGATGTTTGTTTTTTCCGTATGAAAAGACAAGTGCTGACGTAGACTTTTTTTCAAAAGACAAATTATTATAACGGATTCGCACTTTTTACGGTCCTACCAAAAATTTGTTACGCTCCTACAAACTCTATGGCTATACTTTTCCCATGATATTTTGAAAGAGGAAAAATTCAGCCTTACCTTGTAATGGACTTTTAAATACTTTGTAGATGTAGAAGTCTATGTATTAACAAAGAAGAGTACGGAACTCCAACACCAGTAGGTAGTGCACCGCGGCGATGACAATACAAAAGTGAATGAATCCACACCCAACAATATCAAAACTAACAGTAATTAAGATGCTATTAAGATTTCTAATGATTTTCCAGATTTTTTCCGTGTGGCTGACCAAAAACATCGTCACGAGTCATAGTGAACATTGCTTTGAATGAGGGGGATACTCGCTATTTTTTATTGTCCTCTATTTATGACTCTGTAGATTGAAAGGGGAGCCCATTCAGACGGGATGATTGTAACGTGCCCACAGAACTGCGAGTGCAATAAAATGGACATGATGAAATACCTCGCCGGTATAAATCATTTAAAAGACGAATTTTGAAGTCCTTTTTTCAGCGGGCGAGTAATCGAAACGGAAAATAAAAACCATGGGCCAAATTTCAATCTACATTATAGATAGATCATTTAGATGCTGAAGTGATTTTTTATGAATAAGACTAATTTTACCTTATGTCTCTTAGTTTGTCAAGCCCTAACGCGTTAGGCCACAAATTTTCTTCTTTTCCTCTAGTTGGTGTTGCTGTGCCATAGACGGTCTGTAGCGTTTTTGAATCTAGCAATGAAGGGCTCATGATTATAGATTTTTTCTATCCATGTCATTGATCAGCTGACAAACTTTAGACTGATTTAATTTATATTGGTGGTTGATGGGCCGACAATGCACTGGCATCGCGTGAAGCGCTGCGGGTGTCTATGGACAGTGGTGATCATTTAACATCAGGTGACCCACTAGTTCGTTTGTCTGGCCTCTCTAACATAAAAAAACAGTTTTTTTTAAGTTGTGCCGATAATATTACTTTATTTCTATGACCGAACTAAAATAGCCAAAGCTTCTTAGGGTGCGCTTCGATTAACTAAAATCCACATCTTATTCTGCTCTCCTTGCAATGTTATAATGTGATTGATCATATCTACACTTATTGGATCATTACCTTTTTCACTAGTTAAGACGGATAAAATAACTTTAAGTTATATTTTTTACTGTATGTTTCCATATTTAAGTAGGTACACTAGATAAATCTTTGATCTTACGTTGTACATATTTCATATCACGTCATTGTTTCCCAAACGTCTTCGTAACTGAATCTCAGAAACCTGAGATTATGATGACTTTAGTCGCTTCACCCTTTCGGAATAGCGAATAGTTCTGAACATCCATAAAACGCGAGCGCAAATAAACATAGCAAGCTATAAGCGTGTATGTACACCCACCCTCGATGAAAGACAGATATGTAAAAACCTAACGGGAGTCACTTCAATCAATACACGTTACTAGATGATGTAAAAGCTTTCTTCTCCTCAAAACACACGATACCAAACTGTATTTCCACACACGCAAAGTTTATATCCCATGTTTGCATACCGCGGATTTTCCTCCAGACAATGTGAGCAAACACATGCCTTGCCAGTTGAAATGGGAGCCTGTATACAGGGTGGGATAGTTCGCATCGCGTTGCAAAGCTCCCGGGGAAGAGTTAGTTTTTTTGTGAATATCAAAATATGAGCCCCCTTTTACAATCCTATTGTGCCCGATATTGATCCTCATAATAGTTTGAGTCGCTGGTCGCAGGGTCTTAATATGGGGGATAATAAAGAATGCTCCCACACTCTCCCCCGTGATTTATGCGCTTATAATTTTATAATATTTGCGTGCACTTCGAAGAAAAATGCGTGCGTCACTGTTAAAAAACAGTGACGTCATACTCATACTTGGCCGTCCATAAAGTACGCCACACCTTGTCACTATAAAGTCTGCAATTATTTTGTTTGTGTGTCTCAAATTTCCAGGACACGTGTGACGTACTTCGTGGATGGCCTCTACTGTATGGGAATCTTAATTTTGTGACACCCCATTCAATTGTGGGGTGATGCTACTTCCATGCTGGTCTGGGAGCAAAGAACAACATAGAATGTGCCAGTTGCTTCTCTTCCCGCGCAGTAAAACAACCTTTACTAGCAACCCTTCACTGTTATGATTCCTCTTACCACCTATACGCCCACAATTATGCTAAACGTGGCCTTTAGGTCTTACTATCTGTGACGTGATTTATGTATGAATCAAATCAAATACCAGCAATAATAAGCAAAGTGCGTCTAACTTCTAAATTTCCCGCGTCAAACTGCGTGTTTCCCCTGTTTTCGGGTCTGTGATCTGTAGGTTTGCAGTGACCAGACAATTGTCCGATTGCCACTGTATCACCCTCACTACCTCAACAGTTGGTAGTCCACGACCGTTCGTTTTTGGCAGAACTTCTTTCCTTGCATGGTTAAACTCTGGTATCAGCTAGCAGCACCAATTTTCCCGGACCGGTACGACTCAGGAATCCTCAAAAAAAGAGCCTATTCTTCAGGATGCCGAGAGATATTATGAAAATAGACGCACTCTAGACATTTTAGAAAAAAAAAGGACGTATATGTTCCTATCGCACCATGCCAATGTTAAGTCTGTGCACGTAATTTCTAAACAAGTCTCTATACTTCTTTCCCTTTTGTTGAAGTCCAATGTCGACATCTAAAGCAGTTTTATAGAAATCAACGTGTTTCAACTTTTGCTGTAAACCTCATTCAATTAAAAAAACTACTTTTGCTCATAACTACCACTCTTTTTTAAATTACCTCAACATTGTCAGCGGACTTGCACGTGATCGCGCCATTGCAATGTGACCGAAACGTCGAGGTAATTTTGAAAATACTCAATGCATGATAAGTCTCGGGATCTGATACCAATCTGGTCCAACAATGGAAAAGCAACCATTGAAGAGTATAATCATTATTGCAGTAACACTACTCCTTGCCCAAAGTAATTGGGGCATACATTTTTAACCTCGCTTAATGACATAAGACCGTTACGAATTAAACCCCACTTGCCTCAATTTACCTACCAACACACTTCATAATTAAAACAATTGACGATAACACATTTAATTCGTGTAATGATATAAATAAACATGTTAACAAAAACAGATTAGATCGAAATCAGCTGAACAATTAACTTATTGTTGTACAGCTACTGGTTGTAAATTCAACAAATTCACGCGTTCACGCCGGAATTGTTATTTGAACTGCCGACGGTTATCGTTTTATTTTAAAACGTTAATGGTATGTTGACTTATTTTATTATATTTTTATGCCAATACTTACTATGTTTATTATCATTGCAATCAAAACGAAAACATTTTTTTTAATGAATGGAGATAAGAAACACATGTCATTTGACAACAATTTATTTGAATTTCGAAGGAATAAGCTAGATATATATTTAAAAACTAAAACCCGACGATTGACAAAAGACCCGTTCTAAATTGTAGCAAACTTTACGCAAGCAATATGATCTTCAAATACCAAATTTGCTTGTAAAGTCACTCAATGACTTATTTTTTCATAATAATATTATGTTTAGGTACCCGGGCTTACGAGCATCCCCCTTTCGATATATTTGGCCACTTATACCTATAAATATCTAATACTCACTGTCTGCATACTTTGACCTCAGATATCACTTATCTATAGGTACTAATATTATAAAGAGGAAAAATTTGTTTGTTTGTTTGTTTGCATTGAATAGGCTCCTAAACTACTGGACAGATTTCAAAAATTCATTTGCCGTTAGAAAGCTACATTTTTTTTTTTTTTTTTATATGAATAGGAAGGCAAACGAGCAAGTGGGTCACCTGATGGTAAGTGATCACCACTGCCCATAGACACCCGCAACCCCGGAGGCATTGCGGATGCGTTGCCAACCTAGAGGACTAAGATGAAATGCCTCTTGTGCCCGTAATTTCCCCGGCTGTCTTACTCTCCACACCGGAACACAGCAGTGCCAGCACTGCTACTTAGCGGCTACATTATCACTGAGTGACATAGGCTACTTTTTACCGCGGGAAAATACCTTTTCCTACGGGAAAATTAATTTATCGCGGGCGAAGCTGCGGACGGAAGGCTAGTCCTTATCTATTTTTTGTCTTTATTTGAGTTGGGACATCTATATAAATAAAAATGAATTGCTGTTCGTTAGTCTCGCTAAAACTCGAGAACGGCTGAACCGATTTGTCTAATTTTAGTCTTGAAATATTCGTGGAAGCGCAGGGAAGGTTTAAACGGTGAGAAAATATTGAAATTTAGATGAAAAAAAACGGGAGCGAAGCCGCGGGCAACAGCTAGTAGTTCTATATATTTTTTGTGTTACATTTACTCGGTACAATGTGTTTGTGTGATTTTACTTTAACTATCTCAGTTAGTATGAAATTTGCTCTTCCTACTCTTTCATTGTTTTTCTGCGTTAAAAGTCTAGAAGACCACAAAAATAATTTTAGACCAAATTTCTATATCTTTTTGGCGTAGAAGATTTCATTTTGTATTGCACTGAATTTCCCTTATTGAACAAAAATTGCAAAAATTTGGTTAAAAGAGCAAAACAACTAGGCTGGCTGGTAGAGATCCTTTAATTAAGGGAATAAATAATTGTATCTTACTACAGTCACTATACAATCTTTTCACAATCAACGTCGGAGTACTTTGACACTGACAGACATAAATGACAAGCCGATCACTTATTGCGATAAGGTTATATAGTGGCCGAGGGTTCCATTTAGTTGAACGTTGTATCTTAATGTTCGTCAATTGTATTTGTTGGTAAGGTAAAAATACTGCACTACTTAACCTAATTACAGTGACGTAACGCTACGGGGTTGGTTCCGCCAGCTACGCACGTAGCTACGTGTTACGTAACCGCGTAACGGGCCGGCCATTGACCCCGCGACCTGCGCCCGCGCCTGTCGACGCCCGCTCGGCCGACCTGCACATAGAGCGGGTGGGAGTAGAGGCGCATTGTAGGCAGAACGTGCTGATGTAATGTTCTGTAAGGTTATATCTTTAAATGCTGACAGTACAGTTCGTGAGCGCTTTGGAGTTTCGGGTACAATCGGACGATTCAAGTATCAAATTCGTTAGAGTGAGTAAGACAGCAAGACAAAACCAAATGTCGTTCTAGGAGGTCATGGTCGCGGACTATATGTTGAGTTTTTTTTTGACTTTTATTTTGTATAGCTGTTGCCCGCGGCTTCACCCCCCTTATAGTCTTCTTTTTTTTAATTTGCTTCTATACAAACCTTGTCCAAAAAGTAACAAACGCAATTAAAAAAGAATTATCCAATTCGGTGCAGTCGTTTGGAAGTTATGCGCGTGCATACATTTCGACGATTCATTTTTATTTATATAGATTTAAAAGGGTTTCGTTTTAACCAACAGGTTCTTATTTTATCTCTGTCGTAAAATGGGCAAAACACGAACAGTTACACACACGTAAATTTTGTACGTGCGGGACAAGTTTTAGATAATTATATACACGTTTTCAAACCGCACCAAAATAAATCTTGAAAAGATAACCTGTTGTGGCCAAATGCTCATTAAAACTCGTAAGAAACACACATTCAAACATTTTTTTTTCAAATTATCACTTCATTTCTTTTTCTTGTTGCCAAAGTCCTTCTGAAGCCGTAAACAAAAGAACACTACCAGCCTAAACGCTGCACACCAAATAGTCTTACACTCTCGCTTGCGTCGCTGACCGTTACCGATTGTAGGCATTTCATCCCGGCTGCCTCAGTGAGAAACTCGACGACTCCCAACCAGTCTGTCTCCTTAATCTCTTCAGTGCCCCTAGGACGTGTTTCCTCGTTAACAGACCTGCCCCGTGCGCCACGGGACGCCACGCCGTGACGTTTATAGGCTTTATTACGACCATTGTTGGTGCGGCTCCACCTAATAATTGGCTCCGTTGTCACCAGATTGTAGTGATTAAAAGTGGTAGGACGCTAGAGGAAAGAGTAGAGACTGCTCATATTTATATATACAGAGATACATAGCGCCAAGCCTTTTTCCGATAGGGGTAGGCAGCAGTGGCGTGGCGTCAAGTATATCAGAAGGCAAGCCGAAGGGAATTTAACTAGCCTTTACCTCTAATTCTGCACAATAAAAGTGCCCAACTGCTTTAAAATAGGCAAGCCGGTGGGAATCGACTGGTAGGCAGTAACTATTTCGTTCCACTTGCTACAATCCTGATATACCTTGTTTGTTTCGTTCACATTCGTCAATACATGCTCGTCGGTTTAGGGTACTCTTTACCTGACTTTTTATCAAAACGTCGCCAGTCAAAATAGTGATGGGTTGCTACCCGCATCGCCTATCACCTACGATTTTCACAGATACTCTCGATGGACTTTACTATCTGCGCGGGAAGACAAGCAACTGGTGCATTCTATGTTTTTTCTTTGCCAGACCAGCTTGGAAGGAGCTGTGTAAAGTTAGAGGTAAGTAATGCGCATGCGTGACGCCCCGAGCCGCAGATAAACGCGCCAATTGATTTCCTCGTCCGGACTGCGCGCGCGCAGCCGGGCTTCATCTGATTGAGCTAACCGTAAAGTTACGACGGCGCCCGTGCCCACGGTATTACGGGTGAACATACATAAATACATTAAAAAAAAACTTCTTTATCCCTTAACGGGTAGATAGAGCCTAAGGTAACAAGACCTTAAGGCCACTTTCATGATTGTGGCTGTATACGTGCGGATTAGGGAATCAAAATAGTGATGGGTTGCTAGCCGCATCGCCTATAACATGATTCCTAAGATTACAGGATTACGGGATAAATAAAATAATAAATAAGTAACTATAAATGATAACCCGTGAAATTCCTAGCTTATTGGCATATGAGTTGTTTTATTTTTCCTGTTTATTTTCTACTAGCCTTCCGTCCGCAGCTTCGCCCGCGATAAATTAATTTTCCCGTAGGAATAGGTATTTTCCCGCGGTAAAAAGTAGCCTATGTCACTCAGTGATAATGTAGTTTTCTAACGGCAAAAGAATTTTTAAAATCGGTCCAGTAGTTTCGGAGCCTATTCAATGCAAACAAACAAACAATAAAAATTTTCCTCTTTATAATATTAGTATAGAGTATAGATAAATGTGTGTATGTTCTCTTATATTTGGTGCCTTGCAAAAAGGAATAAATGTCTTCTTTCTTTCTTTTATCTTATTAGCCTCTCGTAGCGCTGTCGGGTTGATCTGTAGTTTCAACACAAAATTCGGAGCACTCAGATTGCAGTCGACTCCTACCGCAAAACACCTGCTCTCCTGCCGTCTGTCTTGACAGCTTTAAGCAATTCGTCTATGGCCGGCCTAATTCTGGGTATTTAATACTTAAGTCGACAACATATTGTTATAGAAATTGTTGTCACAGTTTAAGTCACGGCCAGGGACCCCATTTTTAAATTCAAAAGCGGTAAAAACTGTGTGCTACAAAAATACTAGTCTAAATTTTTAACTAGAGTAACGAGAGCTGTAATTTAGCGCTACACTACTCGTAACTATTTTAAATTCAGCACTAATTTTCACTACCTTCGAATAGCATCTTTCGAGTATAACGTTCTTTCAAAAATATGGAATTCGAAAACAACACCATATTTAGTCTTCATCGAAATAATAATAAATAGACATCACGCTCCCAATGACGTGAACCTAGCGCAGGCAGAGAAGAACAAAGTCAGCAAGTACCTTGACTTGGCTCACGAGATTACCGCCATGTGGCCTGTTGATTCGACGATCACTTCTCGATAGTCGTTTCGGCGAACGGTCTAATAGCGAAGAGCCTTAACCATCACCTAAAAAGGCTAGGTGGTTGGGTCAAAGGTCAGATACAGAAGGCGGTACCCCTGGACACGGCTCGGATAGTCAGGAGGTTCCTCTCTCTGTCGCCCTGTTAGGTTTTTATGTTTTGTATTAATATTGATTTATTACTTTTTATATGAATATTGTAAAAACCTAACTTATGTAAAAAATAAATATACAGAATAATAAGAATATCTTGGGACAATTGACACCAATTGACCTAGTCCCAAACTAAGCAAAGCTTGTAATATGGGTACTAGACAACGGATAAACATACTTATATAGATACACACACACCCACACACAAATCACGTCTTTATCCCCTACGGGGTAGACAGAGCCTAGGTAACAAGACCTAAAGGCCACGTTTAGCATGATTGTGGGCGTATAGGTGGAAAGGAGAATCAAGATAGTGATGGGTTGCTAGCCGCATCGCCTATAATAGTCATGGTTCCTATCTCCATGCATAGATAAATACATAATTTAAATACGAAATCCAAGACTCAAGAACAAACATTCATATTTTTGGACAAATATTCGCCCCGACTGGGGATCGAACCCAGATCCCCAAGCTTCAAACTCAGGTTCTCTAACCACTGGGCTATCTTGTTGTTAAAAATAATAATATTCATCTGTGTAACACCCTAGTATCTGTATAAGGCCGTTAGTGGCACCAGCGTTTGTTCAGTTATTTACCGAATAGGTGCATTATTACCATGTGAGTGTGACTACACTCTTAATATAATGCTTTAATGCAAAATCTGAAAATGAAACTACGTCTCAGACTGAAGCAACAATAGATTTCCAATGTGCATGAAAAATGCTTTCAGTCGGTTCTTGAACCCTCAATCACTTAGCGCTAGCTAGCATTGACCTTTACGGTTCTAGGGTTAACTTTGAAGGAAAATGTATCTATATTTAGATATTTCTCTATTTTAAGAAAGTTAGCGCGAATCAGCTAACGACACGCGTAAGACACCACCCACACAAAGATGAAACATGAGTTGCTAACTGTGTTGCCTTATTGACTAACGCTCGCACGGTCGCAATTGCAATCGTCATGTCGAAATGTCAAACGGTATTGAGATGGTGTTAGAAAGAGATGGTGAGGATTGTGATTGCGCGTTAGACAATATGGCCTCAGAAGGCAACGATTGCCGTTGCAGATTTTTCCGCTGCTTATTTGGACTAGCGAGTAAAATGGAGCGATCATAAACCAGTTTGTAGAATATTTCCTATTAATGTAGCCAACCTTCAAATAATTATCTCAAATTAGGAAAATATTAAACCGAGTCCAATTGAAAGGGGTAGTGGAAACTGACAGACAGCCTGAGGGAAAACATGACATTCCTCCGCCGTGAATTGATCAACAGTCGATTCATAAGTTAGTATGCAGCTAAATTCATTTCGAACAAATCCGCATTGATTATTTCCAATGCAATACGTAGTCGAAATTTAAAAATATGCAGCGCACTCGACTGGGCGTGTAACACGGTCTAGCGTTTTAATTATTTCAGAGATGGCGGTGTTACTTCCATGCCGGGTCTGGGAGTAAAGAAAAAACATGTACACTTAATGTTTTGCGTTACCCTCCCCCCCCCCCCCCACCCCCTTGAGGCCAAGAGCCTCTGTTAGGAGGAAACTGCATCACTAGAGCTCTCGAGGAGGTTTCCGACGACGGGGTAGACAGAGCCTAAGGTAACAAAACCTTAAGGCCACGTTTAGCACGATTAAAGGCGTATAGGTGGAAAGGGAAATCAAAATAGTGATGGGTTGCTAGCCCTATAACATGCTTCCTAAGACTTTCGCCCATTCCCGTTGTGGCGAACTGGTGGACTGTATTTAGAAATGGAAACGAATTATGATAATGAACTGGTATTTAATGAATATAAGTAAAAATAGGAAAACATGAAAATGAGCGGCCTCGTGGCAGCAGCACCTCCTACCGTGGTTCGTAGAGAACTGCCATCCAATATAAAAAATGAGATGCTGCTGTCACGAGGTTTACAGCTGCCAGCTACCAAAGAGTACAAGATTTGGCACTATAAAAGAGTTTATCCTTCACACCCCTCGATGGGCTTTTACCATCTGCGCGGGAAGAGAAGCAACTGGTAAATTGTATGTTTCTTTTTTACTCCCAGACCAGCATGGAAATTTAACTTGACATTTTTGACCGCCGAATTACATTGCAGGCGCGATTTTCTGACCATAAATCGGATTGCTGGACTATTTTTCATTTGTTTTTAACTTTTTAAAAAGTCAAAGAGACTATGGAATAATGAACAACAATATCATACAGCCAAGTCGATGGCCCAGGAGTGCGTGTTTTGTTCGAGTCTAGTGTTTTTATAGATGTCTCAAATAGCTTACGGTGACAGATGACATAAAAAAAGGCGGGAACATGAAAACCACCAAAGTTGCGAAGGAAGTTTAAAAAACATTATATCTGCCTCAGCTGGAAAAGCAATTGGCATTGTTCATTTTTTTTAGTATGCTCCAATTCGAAAACCATTTCGAGGAAAACCATCAATTATCCGATTTACCTTGTCCGATTTCAAAAATACTTTATGATTGCAGATATTTTTGTAAAAGTACTTTGAACCTTTGTTTGACCGAACGACCGGGTTTTTAGACAGAATCCAGCATCGAATGTTTGCCACAAAAATGAAAAAAAAAAGTTTGGCTATGGCAACTGTCACGTGTCACTGTCAAATCTAACAAAACCATAGACAAAGCCGTTTTTTTTATAGCCAGCCGAACGAAGGCGATTGGGATTCTGTCTAAATTCACGAATTATCAAACAGCGAAAAAATATTTATTATTAATTAACAAAGCTACGTAAAAGCATAATATTCAAATTAGTGGCTTGAAATAGTCCATTTTATCAAATAAAGGTGTTAAAAGCACAGCTTCAAAAAAATGAACAATGCCAATTGCGGGATTCGTAACTTAAAAAAAACACTCACCTGCGGTTCGTGTTTTTAAGCAAGTTACTCATCCAGCAATTGGCTACTTCCCAGGCCTCGGCTTTAATCTACTATTATTTGTCTTTGCAATGCTTTTCGAATGACATAAATTTCATAATGTTAATGGTTTTATAGTGGCCTAGGGAATCACATTAGTTGACTGAACAACAATGTATTTCAATTAGTCTCAAACCGATTCGGGAGTAGATTTGAATGACTCGGTAAACACTAGATGGCGCTGGTAGTACTATTCAATCTACTCACTTAAACCATTAGTTGACTGCATTGCAATCCATTATCTAGCAAAATAGCAATCAGAGAGCACATCAATAGTTTTGTAGGTAACTACTTAACGGGATGTATCGAGTTGATGGCATCGTCTGAGAAATCGTAATGGTTACAATACCGCAGTTACAAAATTTGATTAGCGGAATGGTCACGTCGGAATTCGTCTATGCACGCGCATGCGCGAAACTGACGGGTGGATGCGGCAGTTTAGAAGGTAAGCAGGGAAATTAAAGGTATTTTTTTAATTACTTGTAACAAAATAGTAGAACGGTTGAGGAAGAAAGATTTTCGAAACCACGGGCCCAATTTTTGAAAGCACATCGCTCAAAAGCACCACTCGAAAGTGGTATAAATCTGTTTATATCTTCAAAACTACAACTCTAATCAAGTTTTTGACTAGTTCATTAGATTAATGAGAGCCGTAAGTATATTATAAGCTACTCGTGTTTCAAATTCAGGGACCCAATTTTTGAAACCACATCACTCGAATGTACCATACGAAAGTGGTATAAATCAGCTTATATCTCCAAAACTACAACTCTAATCAAAGTTGTGACTAGTTCACAAGATTAATGAGAGCTGTGATTGTCTTCTATGCTACTCGAATTTCAAATTCAGCACAATTTTTCACCCCTTTCTAGTGGTATTTTCACACATGTGCTTTCAAAAATCGGGCCCCAGGTTATGTAAAAATATCACTCGAAAGTGGTGAAAAATTTAGTTGAATTTGAAATACGAGTAAAGTACACGAAAATTACGTCCAATTTGTTTTCAAACTAGTAACAATTCTAATTTGAGCTGTCGTTTGGCAGCAATACACAGATTTTTCTACATTAGAATGGTAATTTCGAATGACGTGCTGTCAAAGATCGGGCTCTAGGACACTTTAGCACTCCAGAAGTTTTTCCTCATTCTAAAATCCGCGTTATTTGCATAAACCATGGCATACATGGTAACTTCAAATTAGTATACTGACAGCAACCCATACCCAGTAACAATGATACTTACATTTTAATTATAAGTTTGTAATACAAACATGTTTTTTTGTATAGAATTTAATTTTTAACCGAAATTATTGTCATCCCATCACATTTTAAAATTATTCAGGTCAAAAGGCATTTAAATTTTTTCTAAATAATTATTATGACATGTATGTATAAATACGAATTAACAATAGGTACTGCTAGAATATTCAAATTTTCATAACGAAATCATTTAATGTAGTAATGGGGGTTACCATGACGTCTTAATGCGATTCAATTCCGATTCAGTTTAGGTTCGCTCGCTGTCCAAAAATGACAGCTAAAACACTAACTGAGTCGGAATTGAATCGCATTAAGACGTCATGGTAAGGCCCCTGTGTATTAATTCAAAGTCACCGGGTACTTGCCTCATCCAAGAGCACAGAGTAGTTCTAATCTTGTGGACATAGTTCGGCCGTCCAGAGGCAAGTGGAACGGGACCGCGGGCGTCGACCCGAGATCGTCGATAACTCATCGCCGTATTTATTCATTATTACCGAATGCCCGGACCTGCGCCTGCGCATCTACCAATGTGCCTTACCAGTAACAGACAGTTTAGGGAAATAATAGGGAATAATCATGTTTTTTATATTGCTTTTATAAATACAGAATACTTACATATCTCCATGCTGGTCTGGAAGCAAAGAAAAAAACAGTATGTACCAGTTGCTTCTCTTCCAGCGGAGATGGTAAAAGCCCATCGAGGAAATGGGCGAAAATCTTAGGAACCATATTATAGGCTATGCGGCTAGCAACAGTAGCAACCCATCACAATTTTGATTGCCCTGTCTACCTATACGCCCACAACCATGCTAGGTCTTGTTACCTTAGGCTCTGTCTACCCCGTAAGGGGTAAAGACCTTACTTATGTATGTGTGTATGTATGTTAAAGAAAGAAGTAAAGTACAAGTGGCTAACAATATTACGGCGTTCCGTTAAGAGTATCAGCTGGTATTTTACATAAAACAAATTAATTAATTTATGAAGTCGTTATTGCACAATTGTAAAGTCCCTTCGGCTTCATTGATATTATTAATTATCAGTTTCTAGTGATACTAAAAACAATGGCGTTATAATAAGGCTAAGGCCATACTCAAGTTAGGCTCACGGGTCGAGCGCTATTTTTTGTCTCCATTGGAGGCGCGTTCTCATCACCGCGTTTATTTATTTTATCGTACGTGTCGCGTATTAGATTTTTGTCATTCCCGTGGGTATACACTGAAAATGGTAAAGAAATAAAATTATCACATCACATCTCCAGCCTATATACGTCCCACTGCTGGCACAGGCCTCCTCTCAGAACGAGAGGGCTTGGGCTATACACCATTGAATTGCTTCGCAGATGTGTGCAGGTGTAAATTTCAAATGTAATATCGCACATAAATTCTTAAAAACTTAGTGGTGCGAGCCCGGGCTCGAACCCACGACCCTCTGCTTGAGAGGCCACAGGTCCAACCACTAGGCTACCACGGCTTTTTTTAAATTATCAACTTTAATCGTTAATCTATAGGTAAATGATCTTCAATTGATACCTTTTGTTCAAGTCTCATAATCATAAGATACCTAAGTATTAGTAGAATTAGGGCTTAAAGGAAACATAGTTTGCGCACTGTTAAATTTAAACGCATTTTTCTGTTACATAATGTTGTAAGCTCGTTTTAAAGCAATAACGTCACGGTGACGTAACTAGTGCGGCCTCAGCTTTAAAGCCAAGAAAAGACGTTCCCAAGACGTCGGAAATTTTTATTTTGAACAAAGCCGAATCAGGTTTTGTGACCGAGAACATTTAAGCAATAAATAACTCCGCATTCCGTAACAGTATCATCGGACTGTTCAAACACTTATTTTGTATAAATCACCGTCCGAGTAATTAGTTGATCGGGCAACGCCGACCAGTATTCTACGAGCCTATGTAACTGTTCATAACATTTTGTTATGTTTTAAATAAATAGTCTAGCACTATCTATTTATAGGTGAGGACCAAAAAGTTACACACCGTTAAAGTTGCGTTAGTAAGGTAATTAAAATTCGCTAACTTTTTCCATTGTGAGACGAAAATTAGTCAATTGTATGGATAACTTTCGTGTCACAATGGAAAAAGTTAGCGAATTTTAACTACCTTACTAACGCAATTTTAACGGTGTGTAACTTTTTGGTCCTCAACCTTATTTAAATTTATTTTCAAAGATTGATGAATGTGGATGAAGCGTAAGGTATGTCAGGATCGTAGCAATTGGTACAAAGAGGCGTGACGTATGATGTATATTTAGACTGACACAGTAGGACAAGGTTTGTTACATAATTATGCTTTATCTACGTACTCGTGGAGGAAAATTCGTTCTTGTACCTAAAACCTGTAACAGGAGCACTCTGTCCCAAAGTTCAACTTTCTAGTCTATATTTGTATTTCTTTTTGTGTCACTCGTCTTGGTCACTCGTTTTACTCCATTTGACTTTAAACCTACAGGCATTAAGGAGCGACCACATTGCCGCGTGTGCGTATACGTGTCTTAAGTGTCACGTTTTCTCACCGTATTTTCATACATTTTGTTGCGTAAACGCACCGTCAACGTCTTTTACGCACCTTTAGACGGGCAACATTATGCATGTCGCCACCCATATCTATCTCGAAATATTGATGCGAATCGCAGCGAACCCACGATCATATTGACATGCCAATATCACGATAATATTGACGGCCTAATCTATGCCACGCGCAAAACGCATATATTTTTACCTTCCCGCAATCTAAAACCCACCATTTTAACCAGCCGTGTCTTTACTATTAGCAATCGGTGGCGATAAGTGCAGCGTACAAACAGGTTGCATATATTGCGTATATCGGTGTGATATTGAAATGTTGGAACTGGTTTGCCCCTGGGCATGCCAAGGAACGCGGTGACCCCGCATAGACTCCCCGGGAATACAGAATCATGCCTTAGGATCTATTCCTACAGAATGCGCTAGGCATAGGGTATTAGAGGCGGCGCCGGACAGTATTTATTGTTTCGTCGGCTAACATTGTGCGGCATGGAAATGCTGGCTGTGACGGTTTGTTGAATTATTTGCGTGGGTATTATTTAAAACGTATGAGGTTCGGATTTCTCACTAGAATAAGTTTTTGTATTTTAAATTCTATAACATTTATTTCAAAACGGATCAAGGCAGCAACATTATTAACTTAACTGCTATCTAAATATACAACAAATTGTCATGAAACTATAAATAAAAAAGTTGCCCTAAATCGCTGCCCGGTGGCATGGTGCCCAGAAGGCTGGCAGCATTACCGCGTTGTATGGCAAGTTTTTGGTAAAAATTCCTTTGGTTTTAAATTTTTTTTTGTTGAGCGTACTTGTGCAAGTGCAAATGTAAGTATCAATTCAATCCTCTCATAAATATGTACCGAGACATTATTCCGTTGACATAATGTTGGTATGGGACATATTTATTAAAAGTTATGTACACCTATATTTTTACGCTTGACTACGTAATAAGATTGATTACTCGACTACTAAAGCACTGGAAGTAGAAAATTGAAATTCACTAACCGAGAGGTTCAACATACAAGGGAATTTTCCTAAATTACTACGAGATAGAGGACCAGTGATCTTATTTTCTCACGAAAGCTGGATGTTCAAGCTAGTTGAACATAAGACACTATTTCAATATAATTTAACCACGGAAAAGAGTGAAAATCAACTTGGAAAGTTTTATTTACATACTAGCTAATAGTTAGTATTAAATAAGTATTAAACACTCGTTTAAAATTCAATTATACTGTTACTTACTACTTAAACTGGGGAGTTGCACCTTTGACCTCATCAGCACTTTCCATCAGATGATTTAAGTAATTCGATATCCAACGTATTTGCGGGAAACAGAACCTCATGCAAGGGCCGTCCGGGTCGTCATCGTTTTACTCGCTAATCTTGCCGCCAAGCAGCAGTGCTGGCGCTGCTGTGTTTCAGCGTGGAGGGTAAGACACGGTGAAATTACTGATACATGAGGTTGAGGTATTCTTTCTTAGCTCTTTAAGCTGGCGAGGCGATGCATTTGCAATCCTCTAGTGTATCGAGGTGGTCCTAACTTACAATCAGGCGACCTTGCTCGTTTGGCTACCTTATCTTATAAACAAAAATACAAGTGATTCACATTTTTTGTGTTGCCAGACATTTAATACTTTTGTTGATGACTCAATTGTAAATCATTACAATTGAGTCAACAGGTATCAACATGTTGACCAAAATAAAATAAAGGTGACCTCAAGAGGCGTCGTATTTCAATTCTTAATTACTAGAACTTGTTACAAATATCTTATTCCATTAAAAACTTTATATGAATCCCTGGTGGCTATTACCACTGTCGCCTCGAAGAAGCTCAAGGTCGATTCACAATCAGGCCGCTCCAAACAAGTCTTTAACAATAAAAAATGAATGACAAGAGGTCCCTTGATTTTGTTAAATGGCAATGTGTGTCCTCAAAAATGGTAAAAAACAGTCGCTTGCGCAAGGTTGGCGACGTGCGTTACTAAACGCTACCAGAAGCTCGAGATAAAAATCTCAAGGTACTACTTTTATCTAATGTCTGTTCTACATTGCTGCGTTGACTCGACGATCAAACTAGAGCCAAAGACGAAGGAGCGTTGGAAGGTGTTCATGCGAGTGCGTCGCGTCAGGTGCATTTTATCACCTCACACATTCTTCTTCGGCGTACACCACATGTCACTAAAAATAAAATAAGTAATTCAATTTAAAAACGCTGAAACTTGAACTAAAACGTGTGACTTTCATATAATTTGCGACGATAACCACAACACTGTAGTTTCAATATTTCATGAAAGCAAGGTTCATTAATAATTAAGTTTAATAAGCGCAATCGTTGATTTAATTTTAATAATGTCCATTTAATGGCTACTATTATAATAATGTTGACAGCGTTGGTTCCACCGCCAAAAAGGAATTGCATATAATCCCTGTTACACACATCAACTCGTACTGCGGGTCGCCGCCTGTAGGGTTGCCTGCTATATATTAAAAGAGCATTTCGCAAAAAAAAATCCACTTTCAAAAAATGATCATTAGATAGCAATTTTATATCGCTAAGAATTTAATGTTGTTCCTACACAGAATCACAAGCTTTTCAATCTTAATGGGACAAAAAAATGACATTAAGTTTTTTTCCTATTTTTTTACTATTTTCATATACTTATTATTATTATTTGCCAAGCTCGTCTGGGAGCAAAGAAAAAACATAGAATGTACTAGCTGCTTGAAATGAGTGAAAATCTTAGGAATTATGATAGGCGATGCGGCTAGCAACCCATATCTATTTTAAATCCTCTTTCCACTTCTACCTATGCGCCCCCAATCATGCTAAGCATGGTTTTTGGGTATTGTTACCCTAGGGCTCTGTCTACCCGTAAGGGATAAAGACGTGATTTATATATGTATGTATTGTATGTGTATTATTATTTGCATACACTTATTTTGTAAATACTTTGTATGGCGTAACGACAATGAAGAACATAAAAATTTTGGAACAAGTCTTATCTCCTACAGGAATGAAAAGAGCTCTTGATTCTGAGTGGAAACATCATGCATTTAGTATAATATAATAAAAAACCGGTTGTCTATAAAGTCGGTTTACGGACAATAACGATAAAATGTATCACATGCTCTCGCTTGCACACTCTGACGTCACGCGGATCGTAACGCAATGAGTCATGCTTTTTCGTGAGTGCAGCCGGCGTTCATCGATTTATAAGAAGTTATTATTATCACGTCAAAAATTAAGGGGGGTGGCATTTTTTTGAAAATTACTTAAATAAGCTTGTACGGTGCTTCTACTTTCTTATGACTTTTCATACGATTAACATCTGAACTGAAGAAACACGAAGGCTGCTAGATGTTAAGAACATAGAAGAATTGAACATCGTTACCAAGACGTCACAAACATCTTGTACACCTTTATGCTACAAATGATAAGGTCAGTGAGTATTGCACTTGATTGCTGTTTCGATATTAACGCCCTCGACAGTACCTAATAGTGCAGCCGCCCTGAGGGAAGCCGAACATCGGGAGAAATGGAGACATTGTGAGAACTGTGGAGGCTTTGACCACAGACACGACCTTTAGTAATGAAAAAACGACCAAGAAGAAGTGCAGCTAAATAAAGGTTCAAACTTAAAATAAAGACTGTTTATGTAAGTAAGTAAGTAAGTAAATGCTTTATTGTACAAATATAAAGAAGCAGAGACAGATCACAAAAAAACAACAGAAGAATGTATGTATGTATGTAAACTCTTTATTGCACATAAAAATCAAAAAATACAGAAGTACACAGAAAATAGTACAAAGGCGAAATTATCCCTAAGAAGAGATTTCTTCCAGCTAACCTGACACAGAATGGAATAGTTTACAAAGAAAGGCAAGCAGTCATTGTTATGCGCAAATAAGTAGTCTTAGTACTTAATAAATTAACAACTAAAGTTAAAAGTAAAACCATAATAAAATAATATATGAATAACGGAATAAAATTTATCCAATAAACTTACATAAACACTATCGAATATCAAATAAAATAAATAAATACTCGAACCGAAAATACAATATGAAAGGCAGCTACCGCCTCAGGTGCCAGTGCTTAGCCACAACTTCCTCAGCCCACCCCTGAACACCGCCACAGACTGAGATTCCCTCAACGTCAGGGGCAACTCGTTCCACAACTTGACGGAGCGGATCGTGAAAGATTTGGCATATGATCGTGCCTTGTTAGGCGGAAAGGCAAGTGTGAGGTTGGAGCTCGACCGCAAACGGTCCCCGCTTCCAGTGGCCAAGTAGCCAAATCTTTCATTTTGAATGTGGTCTCAGATGTAAGATTTAAAACCAAACAGGTCAAAATTTTCCTCCACGTTTTGACGCTCGCGTTCAACCCTACCGCCGCGTCGGTGTGAGCACTCGCCCGCGTACGTACACATGCTGGTGTGGGTGCGGCTGCGGCCACCGCGATGTGTTGGTATTTATCCCACATTAGCATGCATCCGTTCCATTGATCCTACCTTTGTTCGTGAGCCTTTATTTGGCAAATCCCCGAAAAGCTATTACACTTCAAAATAACATTATGTTCTACCGGTTTCGTGCTCAAGCGGTGTGGTAATTGTTTTGTTTAATACTGTTTTATTAAAGCTTGTTACTTAATCGCTATAAGATATCACGGTTACTAATAACTAATTTCTCTGTTGACGACAGAATTTAAAAACGTTTCCGCTATGGGTTAAATGGTTTAATAACACACAAACAAAGTAACTAAGAGCCTAATACGGAACAGCTGTTTATGCTAGCAACCTGACAGAGCTACTAGAAGTAGATGTCAGCACAAATGAAAGGTATTTTAAAATTGGAACTTAAGTAATTAATATACAAACTATGTACTAAATGGAGGCTCTAATCCAGCCAGTCGCCAACATCCTCTATACTCAAAAGCAAAAACAGTAGTTCTGATGTCTCTTAATCATTTTCTTTTGTTTTCTTATAAATATTTCCGTACACGACTCCAGCTATCAATTGCATTTATGACATCTATACGTATAGTGACAACAGGCTTTAGTGTTGAAAATATTTATATTTTTTTGCATCAAATTTGAACACGGAACGCCTAGTAATGAAAATTGACATCCCTTTTATTGATAGGTGAACACAATTTAATCAAACATCACTATCCCGGATACCAACAATATTTCACGCGACGAAACATTGCAACGTTTTTTAGTCTGACGCATCTGAATGGTCCTTTCAAACGGCTAGCAATTTTTCCGAATTTCCCTGAAAGCGTTAAAAGCTCCGCAGACGAAAAAAAAGACATTCATATATTAAATGCGTCTGCATGCATTGTACTTTAGAAAGTACTTAAAGAAAGTCTTCTTCAAAATAATACGAGATCAGACTCCGTCGGTCCCCGGTACATAATGTAGGGTTAAGGGTAACCCGGCTGTGTTGTGAAGTCGCTGTTGAGGCTGTGATTTGACGCAGTTTCCTTTAGTCGCAATTTGGTCGGTTTATACGCACCAGCCGAGTGGGTTTATGACAATATGTAAGTGTAGCCGCTGAGCCGTTGGCATCGGCCAATAAGTAACTTTTGTTTGTAAGCGTTTAAAACTATAGACCATTTGAAACAATTACATGATTCATCATGAAAATTTTAATTTCAATTCTGTACTATAAATGAATAATACTTATCGGTAACCATAATATGAACGTAAACACACATTGTCTAATTTTGAGGTTTCGCAAACAGCGGTAGCTATCTAGATGAGCGTCATCTATGGAAAATCCCAACCCATCACTATTTTGATTCCCCATTCCACCTATACGCCCACAGGCATGCTAAACGTGGCCTTTAGGTCTTGTTACCTTAGGCTATATCTACCCCGTGAGGGATAAAGACGTAATATGTAAGTATGTGTGTATGATACGTATGTATCATAGAAAACCTATCTAGATTTTATTATATGTTGAGTCGCGTCGTCTTTTAAGAGACGCCAAGAAACGCTATGTCACGCAGGTTCTATCACATCGATTGGGTTTACTTATTCAGTCTTGTTATTTTTATTACGGATACGAGAGCCTTCTTTATACGCAATCGTGTTAGTAGGTAATTATCAGTTTTAAAGGTCAAAATTTCGTAACCTACGCAGTAGGTCAATAAGGTTCTTCGTCGCGAGACCTTTAAACTACTACTTGGTTCAATTCTAATTTAATTTCTCCTTGGCTCACGCTATTCAATACAACATAATTAATAAAATGAATTGATAAGCCACCTACAATCTTCAATACAACAAAACCTTCCGTGTATAAAATAAATTAGAATCATCTTGACTTTGTTCAGTTTTCTTTAGGCTTTTTAATTTTTAATCGAAATGGGTAAATTTTTGTGGTTGTCAAGATCTGTCTTAATTAATAACAAAATTACATTATATATTATCTTAACAACCCTCTAATCTTATTAAAAGACTAATCTCAAAGTAGCTTCAATGAAACATCCTCCAACACAATGACAAACCTCTTTATAATACGAGAACAATCGCAAAATTTTACATATCCTGTAAAACGAAGCGCGTACCGATTAAATGAGGTGCTCGCGTTTCTCCAGATAGCCGCGCGGCGTCACCCTCCCACCCGCAGGGGACTCCATCTCCGTCCCTCTCTAGCACTGCGCAGTTTCATCTGCTGGCACCTCGCCGTCGCCTTCCAGTCACATATTTTATTTGTGGAGCCTCCTTGCATCCACTAAAGCCTTCCATGCGCGGGAAACCGGGAGCGGCGCGACTGAAAATCTCAACTTCTCACGGATTACGCCTTACCGAATGCGGTTTAGAAGTAGTGGAGTAATGAACAGTTCGCTTTAATGTTGGGAACTGCCAATATACACCCACACATTTAAGTACCGGGATGCAATCGGGTTATACCTAGTTATATGCCGATAGGTGACGATGCTGGTGATACGAATGTGACTGCGAACTGGAATGCCGACGGGTAGATTTAAATGTTGAAGGTTCTCAGGCAATAAAGTACGGCTCGCCGTTAAATAAAAGGACGTTTAATATTATTTATAAACATCGCGGCATACACGAGTTTTATCGGTATGAAATTGGAAGCAACGGTTCCAATTGAATTTTGCATTTTTTAACTGACCGCTGCATTTCCATATTTACCTAGGTACATACATACATACACATACACAAATCACGTCTTTATCCCTTGCGGGGTAGACAGAGCCTAAGGTAACAGGTACCTACAGGCCACATTTAGCAAGATTGTAGGCGTATAGGTGGAAAATGGAATCAAAATAGTGATGGGTTGCTAGCCGCATCGCCTATAGCATGATTCCTAAGACTTTCGCCCATTCCCTCGATGGGCTTTTACCATCTGCGCGGGTTGAGAAGCAACTGGTACATTCTATGTTTTTCTTTGCTCCCAGACCAGCATGGAAGAGACCTAGGTACATTATAAATAAACAACGCAAGTTTAATAGATTGTAAAAAAATAACAACAGATGTTTACATCTTCGAAACGCACGCCTAACAACAAAAAAAAACATTTTAAAGAAAAAAATGGTAGAAAACACGAAGAGATAAAAAAAGGTACGAAAGGTGGGGTAAATTCGAAATTGGGGGAATTTCGAAAATCATGGATATCCACTAAACGGGGAACAGTTCCCAGAATCTGGCAAAGCTTATCTAGAAGTCAAAGACATTGGAGCTTCTAGGCAAGCGTTGCTAGATTATGTAATTGTTCCCCGTTTAGTGGATTTAGTGGATGGATATCCACGAGTTTCGAAATTCCCCCAATTTCGAATTTACCCCAACGCACTATTTTCCGTGCTGTTCAACCAACGAAATAAAAACGTTTAAAAAAAACCGTCACCTTAACTGTCGATAGAATGCCTCTTTAACCGCACCACACTAATACTCGAGGTTTTTAATAACTTTATGTTACAACTAATGTTCTCTTTTTATTTCTGGACTAAAAATATACCTTGCTAGGTTGTGCCCATGACAGCTGCCTTGGTAATCACAGATGTTTTCCTTTTCTTTTACATGCCAAGGCATGAGATGTCAATATATAGTAAGTTTGTGATTAAGTGTACATAAATATTGTAATAAAAATCTATAAGGTGTAACTTGAATGGAATCATTAGATTTGCATAAAAAGTTGAACTATTGTTGATCTTTTAACTACAGAAACCTTTAGTAATTCTCGGACAGAACCATTGACGGTTTTAAATTCTGAAAATAAATCAATAAAAAAACGAAAATTTGAAATTTGAAATATTTTGCATCCAAAAAAATACTAAGATCCGTTCACAACCTATGGATGGACAATGGACATAGCCAAAATAAAGACTACAAATTGAATTGGGGCGCCACAGTCTACGTATTTAAAAATAGTGACGGGTTATGTATGTGCGTCGAGCCTCTATTGTTAATTTTCACACGAAAAAACGTCTCTTAACGCGTTAACGTCTCAATTTAATATGGGAAAATTAGCAGCGCCACGTGCGGATCGAAACGGCAACAAGCTGTTCAGCTTCGAAATGACCAAACGCGTTCGTAACGTATTTTGTGACCGAAAACTTACAATAAACTTACTGTACAGATGTCGTGCAAAATCCTTTTCCACCGTATTATCTCGGAAATGTTCGTATTTCGTCGGCATCATTCGGAAGTAATCGTGTGTTCACGATGGGAGAGGGTTATTTACTACGTCTGTTCCGTATACACCTCACCACGCACAAGAAATGGCAGAAAAAATCAAGAGCAAAAAATTAAACCAACTCCTTTAACAAGTGTTTTATCCAGAACTGCCTTAAATCTTCCTACAAGGCAAAATGCAGGGCAAAGTTACTAAAAAGCTTGTAAAAAAAAAGGTAAAAGCTGAGAATTCCATACTCGAGCATACAACAATGGTATTTAAATGTACAACCAAACGCGCCGCCTGGGTTTATGACCCGGAGACAGATTGGACGGTGAATCATGACGCGGACAGCAAAAAAGTAAAAAAACTCGCCTACTATATAAATAGCTAATTTTGTACCGGTTTATACGCCATAGCTCATTGTTAGCTCAATGTTCTACTTTTGATCGAATTAGCTTATTGAATTGTGTTTGTGAACGGTGAGTGGCCTAACTGGTAGTGCAACTTTCAGAAGTGATGATGGTCTTGAAGTATTTATAGTTTAAAATGTTGAAATTGCAAACGCGATCTTTATAGATGTTTACGCTAACGAAAAAGCTGAAACAGCTATTCGCAACATTGTTGTGAATTCTGAATCAGATTAGAATAACGTGAATCTCGTTGGTACAATAAGGTGATCCACATTGAACGCTCAGCGCCTCAAATTAACGTTCCGATAGATTTACGCGTTTATTTCGAGAACTTACAAAGAGTGCGCGTTTCTTCAGCAGACGCTGTCCAGTTTATGGCCAATGAATGATGAGTTACGCGAATACCACGATCTGCTTCATTGTTACTCTTGATTAATTTACGGGACGTTTCTGGAGAAAGCATTTAAATGCATAACTTGAATATTACAAATACGGCTGAATATTGCCAATGACGAATACCCGCTGCAGTATAAGCCCCGCTTCCAACATTGTGTTCTTGTTGCGCACTTAAATCCTGTCGTTGATGTCTTATTTTATTTTAGTTATGGTTTACGATTGCCCTGGGTGTCCTGGTCCATTAATGTGGGTTTGGTCATTCTCAGAAGTACAGCGGGAAAATAAAACAAACACGCACGGCTGTGATGACCAAAACGTTTTAAAGTGATAAAACAAAAAAGCGCAAGAAGCGATGCCAAAGAAACATCTCAGCATCAAAACAGGACCTCAAAAAATATTTGATAAACAAAAAATTACAATTGACAATGCTCGCAAACTCGGAAGAATATTATTTAATTTGTGATCCTTTCGGTCTCATTTAAGAACCTATCCCAGTAGACTCTGTGACATATATGTCTGACAGACGATTGATCCTTTTAAAAACGAAAGCAACCACAATAGCAACTGAGTTAGCTGTAGACAAAGAAATGGCCGACAGAGTTCACGCATGTTTAAATAAATAGACTCGGCTAAAGCATTCTGATCTCACCATTGAGGTATGAAACATCGGTAACATTAGCAAACATGGACCTTTTAATGATCAAACGAGCGCTCTATTTAGTATTGATATAAATGGTGTATGAGAAAAAGGATAAAATTTTCATAAGTAATTCTTTTCAGCTATGATCGAATGTTAGTGATTAAAGAAATACCCATAACTCATATGCACACACATGAATGAAGTACCTGGCTATTTCTAAGATCAGGATTGCTCGTTATGTCATCTGATAAGTTTTTTTTTATGGGAAATTAATAGCGGTAAAACGGCGAGAGAATTGCCGAATAAGTTGGTGGTAGTTACCCAGATGGAGATACTACCCACAGTAACAAAACTAGTAATAATACTTGACAGTAATGTAACAAGTAATACTGCTCGATAGTAATATAACAAGTACCTATTACTGCGGCAGTAATAGAACAAGTATTATTAATCGGCAGTAATATGAAAATAATACTAAAGCGAACAGAATAGCATCCTATTGTAACTAGCTCTAGGAGTATACTTAGTAGTCGCTTAACAATAAAGATTACGTAAGTTAAGTGTATCTTTGTTATTATTTTGTTTTTTAGGGAATGAGAATACAAAGCCTCGTCCACGCATGTGAGTTTTCATGCATCGACGTCTAATGCCAGTCGGGGCGTGAGAACGCGTCCACTGCGCCGGCGCGTAATGCGATCTGGACACCGCTTTGTTTCGATTGTTATTATTACAAACGAATTATGAATTGTGACAAAGTCATGGAAATAACTTATATTTTTTTACTTGTTACCATTTTCGCTTGACCAGTTGTGAGTCACATATTTTAACATAATATAAGCACATATACGTTGATTATTATACATGTTTACGTTGAAAATCTCACAGTTGCTTGATAAGGAGATAGGTTAGTTATTATTTAAAAAAACACGATTATAAAATCGCTACTGTAGCGCCCCATGATGGCCTGCAGGCGTAAACTATATCTAAGAACATGCACCGATACGATAACAATACAATGCAAATAACCGTATCGCAATTGATAAACTAGTTTTCAAGAATAATGGTAACAGATACCCACACAAACAAACTCTAACCCCAAACGCATATACCGTCTCCGTTCCGTTCCGTCCGTCATGGGTAAAAAATGTACAATAGCCGACATATTTTAAAAGTCTCGCTTTAAATATGTATAAGTCCGATTCTAAATTAAAAAAAATCAAGAGCAATGGCATCCAGAAGTTCTTATTTTACGTAAAAACTATAAATGCATATAGATACACTTATGAATACGGACACAGCCAAGCGAATTAGCTCGTTGAAGTGGCAATGGGCAAGCCATATAGTACGGAGAAGAGAATAGACTGTCGTTGGGGCCGAAAGGTTCTCGACTGGAGACCGCAGATCGGGAAGCGCAGC
Organism: Pandemis corylana; assembly: GCA_949127965.1. Lineage (NCBI taxonomy): Eukaryota > Metazoa > Arthropoda > Insecta > Lepidoptera > Tortricidae > Pandemis > Pandemis corylana. Next base: position 7,371,387 of record OX421856.1, on the reverse strand, counting down.
GTAGGACGCCACCAACGAGGTGAACGGATGATCTGTAGGCTTATTACCTAACTCGCTCGCAATCGCCATCGTGTTCATTTTGATAGTTCATGTATGGTCTGACAGTTGGCATCGGGATCAGCTAGCTATCACATTCATACAAGAACTGTCAAAATGAACACTATGGCGATTGCGAGCGAGTTAGGTAATAAGCCTACTGGTTAAAGTCGCGGGTTCACAGTGGACGCAAGCCGCTTCCACCTGAAGCAATTGGAGGTATATGGGGGGTGCATATGTCCAACAGTGGACGTCCTACGGCTGATATGATCATTATTTATTTATTTATTTATTTATTTAGTCAATAAAAAATTACAGCATTACAGTCGAAACCAATGCGCTATAAAATTCAAAAAACATAATAAATGTTATTTAGGCGACGAAACGTTGTGGCTCCGCTGCGTCGTCATCTCCGGTGTTGGATTCGGTAGTTTGCCCCGGAACCGACGAAATACGACACCCTTATGATGACGAACCTTATGAATCCTAATAGACTCGATGCACTTTTTCCGCGTAGGTATAAATAATCGATTGCAACGACTCAGTGCCACCGCGAGGCTGCGCGTGAGATCTTTCCTCCTTCCGCGAAGCCTTGCGCGCGCAGAGGCCGTCTCCAAATAAACCGCAGTCTTTATGCGCTTCGAACTAATGCATGTTTCGATTATAATTTCATATCATTGCATTTTGAGCTCCATGACCAGGTGGGGGTCATTTCATTTTGCTAATAAGTTACAATACCTTTAGTGCTCATTTGCCGCCTTGTGTCACAGGATCTACTGTTAGACGATAAATGTATTAATGTTTGTAAATAAATATGTCGATTTTAAAAATTTCATTGCATAGTTACTGTTGTTGTCGTAAGAATTTATTATGTTATATATTATGTATTAACTGGCGAATCGAGCGACGTAAATCGACCAGTAGGCTTATTGTCTAACTCGCTCGCAATCGCCATCGCGTTCATTTTGACAGTTCTTGTATGAATGTGACAGCTAACTGATTCCGATGCCAATTGTCAGCCCATACATGAACTGTCACAATGAACACGATGGCGATTGCGAGCGAGTTAGATAATAAACCTACAGGTTTTCGTTCGCTGCCTGAGTAAAAAACTGTTTGTAAAATTACTATAATAATAAGAGTTTTATTTAAATTAACAAAAAATACACACACTCACAAAGTGGTGAGTAGCGGAGCAGCGCGGTAAATATTTTATGTTCATGGAAATGGACCTCCGCAAAGTAACGGCCTGATTCAATAAAATATAGTTTTATTTAGTCAGTCCTATATTAAATCCCCTATTTCTATACCAATATATATGTTCTTCAAATTGTAAAATTATCAAAAATGACAATCAGAAGAATTAAACAATGTCAATTGATGCAAAAATCATATCAAAAACAAACAAAATAAGTTCACGTGTCGATAGGTAGGTATTAACACTATACTGTGTATGTATGTATACTGTTATGCATACACAAGTTATGCATAAGCACCTAGTTAGTTTAATTGCTCATTACCTAGGAACCCAGTGGATTCAAACGTTTTATTCCTACGCGGACGTCGAAGGAAACCATTACACTTTCTTATTTCCCAACTTCACAAGGCAATCTAGTGGAAGGCAATCTTAGGGACTCTCTCCACGAGTTAACGTATGGTGAAAGCTGGTTGCATAAGGGCCTAGCTACCGCAAATCGCACCACGTGCCGGCTTGCTATTTGATTAGGTACAAATTAACTGAACTATACGGCAGGGACGATTCTATTGAGAAGTCCGGAGTAACGCACTCAGTCCTTGTAATGTATGATTTTCGCTACAACCATAGACGAAATATCCAAATAGTAAAGGCTATCCAATTGAGGGAACACTGCAGTCTTTTTCGACTGAAACCATTATAACGTAAAATTGTCGCGATTGCCGTGCAATAATCGCGAATTTCGGCTTGGCGTAATTTTATTTCATGTGAATTTGTAGGAAGAAGAGGCAGAGGAAGGCCGAGACGTGAATTTATGGACCAAGCAAAGGAGAAGGTTAATGTAGTATCCTACCAGGAGCTCAAAGCAATGGCAGAAAGAAGTAAATGGCGATTACTCCACCGACACGACTATATCATACAATTTAAGAGAGATGAATTGTAAAACGTTTCCACTCATAAGGTTGTTTGCTCTATGGCTACACAGACGTTTCGAACGCCCTCGCGTCAAACTGTCAAATACTATGGAAATATTTTACTGTCATAATACGCCGCTACTGGCGCTGCCAGTTTTCCAACAGTAATTGAGACCTACGACGAAACTTACACTAACAACCTACTTAAACGTTGAGAATTATCTCAGGTGATCTGAAATGTTCTTACGACTAGCTATTGAGACAAGCAACTGACACATTTCCTAACAAAATGATGGTTTATTCTGAGGTAGCAGGTAAAAGATGTATGGCTGACGAACGGTATTGAAAAGAAGGCAAATGTCTTCTCCAAACTGGATTACATATGTTTAATTTAATTCATAGTCAGCCCGTCCGAAATGGCCAAGAAGTACTTATAAAAAAAAAGGTTGACGTAGTTTTGTTAACTGTGTCAGAGGTTGACAACGATGATGCGCCAATGCCAATGCAAACATGCAATATCTAGATTTTACAAAATGTTGCTTAATAAGACGTTAAATACGTTGCCGTCGACAAAAACTTGGACAGGCACTCAAAAATTGTTATATTAATTGACGCCACTTAATCAGAACTTTTAGCACCTTTCGAAATTAAAATTAACAGCTCAAAACTTTAGGAATGTTGTGAAAACTACAATAATTGAGCATCAATTAAAACATTTGGCGTGTCCCGGAATCCGATCATAAACCGCCAAGTTTAGTGATGGCCTTTTTGAGCTTTGGTAAGGTTATTATTAAATTATGGTTGAAATGAGTCAATGGGTCGGGCAAGTCGAGACGGGTACTTCTCGGAATATCTTTGTTGTATATCGTATATCATACCAGCGTGTCCTGCGGAACAACCTCAGTTGACACACAGACGCAAACAACATGTGAGAGTTGGACCGTGTTACTTTATCGATAACTGTAAAAATAACAACCCATCACTATTTTTATTCCCCTTTCCACCTACTCCCACAATCATGCTAAACGTGGCCTTTAGGTCTGATTACCTTAGGCTCTGGCTATACCCCGTAAGGGATAAAGACGTGATTTATGTTTGTATGTATGTTTAAAAATAACAGAAGATTTTGAGTTACACAGAAAACCTATGAATAAAATTGTCGGCCGGCGATGGTTAATGTTATTATTAAAAAATATACATCCGTGAGTCACACCTGTATCTGTTACGAGGTAGACAGAGCCTAAGGTAACAAGATCTAGATGCCACGTTCAGCATGATTGTGAACGTATAGGTGGAAAGGGGAATCAAAATAGTGATGGGTTGCTAGCCGCAATACCTGTAACATGATTCCTAAGTTTATCGGCCGTTCCTTCGATGGGCTTTTACCTTCCATTCTGTGTTTTTTTTTGCTCCCACAGCATGGAAGTATGGAAGTAAAATAACTTGATGCAACAGTAACAATTTAGATTACAAACCTTTTGCTGCAGATATCGAAACTTCCATAAACATTGTGGACAACAATACCGATAAGTGCCTAGTCCTCTCAATACAAGAAACTACTTTAGCTCCTTTGCTGGTCTCTACGTAATGGAAATTTCTTCGTGGAGGATTGTCACATTGACTTGAAAGTGGCAATGAAAATGTACCATAACATTTTATCACGCGCCTGCGCAAGGCCGGCACCAGAGCGCGCGAGAGCTGAGTCGAGCGTGTGATAGACTACCCGTCCCTTTTTAGGTCGAACAGTAAGAAAAAGACGGGTAGGATATCTAGCAAACGTTTATAAGGGGGTAAATGGGAACTGGTTGATGAAGTTATGTGCTGAATAAAATACGCAAGAAATTGTCAAATAATAATACGTATATAATTTGGAAAAATTTACTCCAGAAGTATACTCGTACGTTATGTCCTCTCTACATTGTACCACAATATTTATATAATTTAGATACTTCTAGAAACTTCTCTTATACATACATTTAAAACTAGACATATACCTAAATATAAAAATATGAATGCATTACAAGATAAATTAATTTAGCCTCCCCCGCGGCATTGAGCCAAATATGCTGGCAGCATTTCCCCGCTGTATTGAAATACAAAAAAAAACATGTACCTAATATTCTTGTATTTAAAATTTATATTAACTAGGTATTCTTGGCCAACTCGGGCAAACCAAGTATATGCATTATGTAAAACAGAACCAATAAGAACTAAAGTTGACGGTAGAGCATTTGTCAGGTGGAACCAAGAGGCCGTTTAATTCGTATAAACGTACTTTATTCTAAATAATTATTAAGTCGTATAATGAGGTAGCTTTCACTACATTAAGCGTCTATTTTACTTCTGCTGGCTTCTCTCATACTGGCATGGCCGTGATAACTGTTGTACAAAATTTCTTGGGAAGATTTGCACCTTGAACTTCATTACCAATTTGATCTATTTACCTAAGCCGAAGAATATTCAAAGGTTTGAAATTTTGAATATTCAGTACAACGAGTTATTTTGATTTTTTTTTCTCAACCTCTTAGAACTAGCGGCAATTTCAGAAATAAAGGCTTACCTACATCAAAAAATATGTCCTTACAACTGGGTATTAACTGTTGCTACGAGCCTTTCACAAAACTGAAGCAACATACACATTAACTGAACATACCAAGCACGTGCACGACTTAATATTGCCCACTCCCTAATTTGTAATCATTACGTTCGCTGATCAAATGGGCCTAGAATATCTGCGTCAGTGTCCCGGGGCGAATGATGTCATACAATGGCTCAGACTTGGTAAATGATCAATACTAACTTTATTATCTCATGTTGTACATGCTTTTATCCGTGACAATGGGGCTCTATTCGTGTAGGTATACAATTTTGCAATCCGAGACAGACGAAACAGAAGAACACCCCGACTCAAAGACCTTCAGTGGTATAAAAGCAACCGATCATTATTGCTCCATTAGCTGTTATGTTGGAGATTCGTAAATAACCTTCGATAGAAGATGGTACTACCAGAAGAACCATTTTCGATATGCAGCCGTGTGATTCTTCAAGAAAATCGCCCGCGAAGTGATCGCTGTATTTGGAAGGCAGTTATAACTTGATCCGTTCTCTGGTAGGCGTTATACGGAGCCAGGAGGCATGTTATTGGTAGTGCGTTGACCAGTTGACCAGACACATGACTTCGTATAATGCTTGAGAGAGAAAGGGCCAAGTTTGTCAAAAGCTCTTTGTTCAGCTAGTACGAAATGAAGATATCACTAATTTTGCAGTAAAGCTTTGACACTTTTCACGCCCATTTCTGACTTATACAGTAAGTGACAGACGCACAGCCGTTCTTAAGTTTTAAGAAGTCCATTTAATTCTTGGTCTCTCGTTTTTTGTGATCATTTTCGGCTTGCTGTAGAGTTTTTTACTGAAATCACATAAGTGTATGTTTTTTTTATAAAAAAAGAATGTCGAGGTAGTTTCTCACATTACAGGCTGATCAATGTAAATGAACGATGGATTGAGCAACTACGCTTTACTCTTACGAAAGCAGTTTAAATACGGTAGCTCGTAATTTAGGATATCTTAAGGGCAAACGTGCGTCACACGAATACAAGGCTCGTTAACAGAGTGAGCTTAATTCCCCCGCGCAAGATTGTTAAGAAGAACACATCACAAATTAGTTCGATCAGGCACGTGGGCGGCGGTTCACAATTCTTAATAAAATCGCAATTACCCGTATTAAAGCTACCAATACGAAGGCGAGTGGGCAGCAAGGCCTGTCCTTGTTTGGAAGAAATGTGTGTGATATACATGCGAGTTACAAGTTGATACATCGTTGGAGTTAGCCAATGTTCGAGCCTTAGCAACAAGCGTTTAAAATAATCCTTAGACTGTACCTTATCGCGATAACCAGTAACTAAAGACTAATGCGAATTCAAAAGCCAACACGCAATGCGAAGGCAGAGTCTATGTTTTACCTTGTTTTGCGAGAATTGTCATATCGTATTTTCTTCTCTTTTATTACACGTCGAGGTACTGAGCTAAGATGTAGTACCTTACTAACGACGCTATAGCTATAGGTTCCAACCCTTTTGTATTTACCAGTTATAATGACCTTAACCAAGTGAGTAAAAGACATAGAAAACCAAGTTACTCTGCATCAGTCCGTGGTCTCCATTCAAGAAGATTTTCTAAATCGTAGTCGGCGAAAAAAGAAGATCGAAACGGTGGACCCCACGTGAGACCGACGCAATTTGGATGGGGATTTGACACATCATATCCATTCCACTGAAGTGCAAATTTTGCTACTCTTAAATTGGGTATAGAAAGTGTATCTAAACGCTATTAACCTGAAACAGAAATGTTTAGTCGTATTCTCTTCTTGAGAGTTTTAAGTAAAATTCAAAATTTGACAATTGCCCTGCGCCACTGCTGCGATGTTCGATGAAGCAGCAACACACCACTATTCACTCAACTCTTCGATGCCTCTCTTGCTGGTCATGTCAAGAGAGAGACAGAGAGAGAGAGAGAGACGACAAATAACTTGGAGTACGGTATGACGAGTAACGTAGCCACATCCACATTTACATCTCAACCTCTTTTTACCCACGACAGACGGAACGAAACGGAGACGGTATAAGTGTTTGGGGTTAGAGGTTGTTTGTTTGTTTATTCTTGTTACTTTCCATGTCACTTGCCGATATTACTGAGATTAGAAAAGAAGTACCTACTTCTGTACCTACACTACACCTAATGTGTATTGAGCCACTTGTCAATACACATTTGTCATACCTAATGAATACCTATTAAACTTTTAAGATATAAATAGACATATATAGGTAGACGTCAGTGGTCTCATAGGCTCCGTCAAGCGATGACTTAACCATGGGCTAGGCATAAAATTGATAAATTAAATCATTCTGACCACGTGATGACGTGATTATAGACCGGTTGCAATCATTTAAAGGATACACAAAGGATCAGCTCTGAGCAATACATGGAACTTTATTGATGTAAAGATAAATTAATGTGCTATAAGTATTGTAATTTTATGTTACGGCAGGACTGTAACAATAAGACGTTTAGCATTATTACTTGAGTCATCATTATCTTAGTTAACACTTCCCTGTTTCGTACTTTTAAGCTCCTTTTTTCGAAAAATACTGCATTGTACACTATCGAACCGTTTGGAGGAATTTGCATGGTCCTACTCATATTATAAATGCGAAAGTTACAGTGACAGTGTGTATATTTGTTTCTTCTTTACGCTGAAACGACTGGACAGATTTGGATCACATTAGATAGCTGATACCCTAGATTAAAATGTAGGCTATTTTTATCCCGGAAAAGTGCTTAGTTCCCGCGATAAACATATTCTTTGCAGACGAAGTCACGGGCAATAGATAAAGCAAAGCTAAACTAAGCTAGTAATAAAGTATTGTATCGTGGAGACATCGCTGGTTACACACGTAAATAGTCGCGGAGTAGGAAGGTAATTGGTTCCAATTAGTTCAAATCACTTTATGATGCATAGAGTGAGTCGCATCAGACTACTCTGATCACTTCACGCTTCAAATACTTAGTTTGAGATACAGCAATAGACCAAAATCCGCACCTTCAAATCCAAATTTGGTTTAGCCAGCCATTTTTACTCTCGCCTCAGGAGCTAGCAGTGTTCGCCGTTGAACAAACATAGAATGTACCAGTGGCTTCTCTTCCCGCGCAGATGGTAAAAGCCCATCGAGGGAATGGGCAAAAATCATAGGAATCATGTTATAGGCGATGCGGCTAGCCCATCACAATTTGGTTCCATTTGCCACCTTTCTTTCTTTCTAAACGTGACCTGTAGTTCTTGTTACCTTAGGCTTGTCTACCTACCCCGTAAGGGATAAAGATGTGATTTATGTATGTATGTATATTTCAATTATCATAAAAATATACCAACTAAAACAGCGAAACTAGACTATATCAAGTAAAATTTGCTACCTACGAGATAGCGGAAACCATCCGCCCACTGCATTATTTACATGAGTCCAGTTCAGATGGCGGGTAAAAACTCGCATGACCATTTAAAGTAATAAGACAATGTAGTTCATTAAGACTTCGCCCACACCATGGCACCTTGTTTTCTGGCCCAAGATAACTTTACGTCTCAATATTTGACTGATTTCAAGGCTGGCGGCCATTTTTGGTTGCCATGGCCACTGGTCAGGCGATCTAATTTAAAGCCTATGTTGTTCTAACTCATTACGCGTGCAGGCGGTTAGTAGGATGTAGAAGAATTAACATTGTGTTAAATTATTAAAACAGTACTTACCGGAGGCCATATTGCTTTCTGTCTCAAACGGAAGAGGATCAAAAGGTATGGTGGTATGCGATTACGACGAAATCACTTCTGGCTATTATTTTTAACTGGGATTGAATACATAATAATTGATCAAGACATAACGGGAAGCAATTTCGTTTTTTAAACTGCGAGGGTTAACTATCTATTAGATTAACAAAATGCTTTCATATTCCAATTTGTCTGATTAACAACATACAATAAAACCTCTGAAAATGGTGAATCGTAAACTTTTTACCAGTCTCGACAGTAGCATTTTGTTACAAAACGCATCAACAAATTAGCGTTATCTGAGTCATAAGTTATGATCTACAATTAATTTAATGAATACGAGTCAAAACAGTGCCTTGAATTAAATCACGGTTTGACTTTCTGACCAGAGTTCAATAAACTGTTGATACCTACTTACGTCTCTATTGGTGGGAACTCCATTACTCATCTCATCTGTGTAGGTTTATCTGCCTAAAAACTTGGCATTCGTTTATAGCTTAAATTCGACAAGCTGAGAAAATATTTACAAAGCTATCATGTTTAGCAAAATGGCGTTTTATTCGTTTGTCATGCTTTAACAAAACATAAGAATATCTGTCATCTTTTACCCAAGATGTGTCGTATTGGTTAAAAAAAACTTGAATAGCGGACTGCTGCAGCTATAAGCGCATTCAGATGGAATTGGTTATTACTTAGCTCACACAATCTTCATCCCAGACCAACGAATAAGTAAGAGGTAAAACACGCACGCAGACTCCTTCCTCCATTCAGGAAACTGTCACTGAAGGTCACAGTGAGTGCAAATTCTTTCCGTGTAGCGATAAAAAGAAACTTAGCAGGCAGTAAACTAAACCGCTTTTCGGAGCAATCCCTATGCTTAGATGCGGTAAAAGACAGACAGGGATGCAACATCCCTCTGTAAAGACAGCGGGTCACGCCGGCCACAGTCGCCGGTGGTCGACAACTCGAATTGCTTTTCGTGGAATGCGGATGAATGGAAGAAGTTGATATCACAGATCTTACTAATATTCTAAACGCGAAAGTTTGTGAGTGAGGATGTCCGTGTGAGTGTGTATAAATTTGGAACGGAGATAGCTGGTACCCTAGATTAAAATATAGGCTACTTTTTATCTCGGAAAATTGCAAAGTTCCCGCGGGATAGCGACCGACATTTATCCAAACCGATACAAAAACACCGCCCCGTTTGAAACGACTTACGAGTGGAACGATTCAACTAGAGCCGTTGACTTTCAAAAAGCCGTCGTATTTATAAAATGTATGGAACAAGGTTCGACCCTCGCTCTGCGTTCGGACACGGGAAGTAGATGCATTCGCGTAATCTAAGGTATATCTGATATCTGTGCTTGATACTGAAGCGCTATGGTCCGAATGTTTTATACGTACCATTAAATACTACGTACCTTGAATTATAACCCCGTCGTTACTAAAATATAGTTACATTATGAATTTTATGTTGTTTCACAGCCTCTAATTTACACACTATGTTGCAATTGCTCCTAATTTACTTAAGTAGCTGTTACAGTCCTTACAGTGTAAAGCATAGAAAATAGTGTACCATAAACGGGGTAGTAAATGGATACTTGAAGCCCTTCCAGCGCAAATAACACCATGTATGGCTCTGCACGCCTCCGAAGAAAGTCTGGTATTTTACAACCTTTCGATTTTGAATTTAGGAAGTAAATATCGTATAAAAGGACACAATTAAACAGTAAATTACTCAGCCAGGTTGTATAAGCAAATAAAAGTTCTGATTATGATAAGTTTCTGTACTAAATAACCGAACGAAGGTAACGAACCAATTTGAATCTGAAGCTTGTGTATATTTCAGATGAGTGCCGTCGTTTGTGTGTGTGCGAGTATACACAATATTTCATCTGACGACGAACAAGTTTGCAAAAAACCCCACCACATCCTTTAAAAAAGCACTATACGAAATTTACGATTTCTCCTGAAATAAATCACTCCTGGTACCGCACCGTAACATTTATCATCGTAATAACATTTATAACCAGATTGTAAAGCAATCAATTAAGTCCCATACTGTTTAATGTCCATAAATATGCGGTATGTCGCCACAATGCGTTGAAATGCCCGCGAACCATCAGGAGCTGAAAACAATCGCGCGCCAGACATAATAAAGTGTAAATAATAACGTATGAATAAATAAATAATGAGAGCGGACTCTGAATTTTACATTATCGTGCGGAGCGCGCCGCCGGCCGGTTATGCCGGCCGCCCGCGCACCCAAAGCCACGCGAATATGCTAGCTAATGATTACCTATAGGCACTCTGAAATAAATAAAATATAGTTACATTAGCTCTATAAAATAAACTCTAGCTTCTTGTATTTATCATGACATGATAGTGAAAGGAAGAACACAAAACAATGTCAATGGAGCGAAATTAAATACGCGTTATTTTTTATCAACTGCAACGACTAACTAAAGTCAAAAACGGCTTTTTATGTAAATAAGTTTCCTACCAATCAGCGGGTAGCATTTTAGGTGCTATCACTCTAATTGATTCATTGCGGATTGTTGCTTGCGATCGAGCGATAATTAAATAAATAAATATCAGTTGACTTCGGTTCGCAGATTTTTCTACACCGATTCTATCTACATAGACTCGGTCTTACAAATCTATTGCAGACTAGCATCGATTAGTTCTTACTTAGTGGTTATTAAACACAAATTACGATCAAACTTCGATTGTTTTTAATATAGCTCGGTGAATGTTTTGACTTTTTGTCTTTTAAATTAGAAAGTTTTGAAACCACATTAACCTTAACCATCTAATAGCAAGGGTGCCGCCTGACGCGTGACTGGAACAATTTATCGAATGTGTTGCAATATCGATTATAATACCCAGATATACCTACGTCATTCATCAACTTAGATTTTAGTTAGCTCATTTCATATCGGTGATATCTAATATATTAGGTGACTATAAACTGAAGGCTTTGTCTGATCGATCGTATTTGAAAACGTGTTCTATATATTGCAAGTAAAAAGTATCAGTAGAGAAGACAAAAAAATATGGCAGCAGAATATGTACCACTGAATACTGCCGTTTCTTAATCACCTGTGCTTGTATTGAAACGAGGTAATGATATGGAGCCTACTTACGTTCAATTGCTAACCGAAACACCGTGACGAGGTCAAAAAAGGTAGTTCCCACGCGACCCCAGTATAGTCAACACACTGAATAACTTCGCAACACAAACACATCAACAAAATTTCATTATCTTATTCAAGAAGTCTTACGCAACTCATCCAGAAAGTGAAGTGATCTCATCACTCGTTCGTCTATGCCTCTATATTATTATGCAAGTCGTCCAGTCGTCACTCGCATACAATACGGCACCATTATAGGTAAATCTATTGGCATTTAGGCAGTCACAACACACGGTGTGTTGCATTAACCGAATACTTCCACTGACATTTTGACTTCGAGTATTGGTCAATTGGTTGAGTCTAATAATACCCTCTTGAGTGCGGTGTGGTGTCCGGTATAATAAATGTATTAAGTGTATAAGTTATTGTAAATGATTCAGCGGCGTATTCTGGATGTGAGGGTCTTTGAACGCGTTCCGTGCATAGCGATGGTATTGCTCGAATGCAGCCATTTGTTAAGTTTAATCATGGCCATTTTGTTTGCTTCTTATTTTGCTAGGAATTCCAAAAAAAATGAGAGACGTTCTGTCTTAGTAGCCGTATAAAATCAAGTTTCAAGACCAAAAAATATCAGTAAAGTTGCCTTTAATGCAGTCCACCGAGGTCAGCTGAAGGCACCAGACCACCTTGCACCTCGGCTTGTTAATATTTAACAGTGCATCAGAAAACAAGGTCTTCCGTGTTTTTTGAAAAAAGAGCAAGCATAATTGACTGTAAAATCATCTTTTAGGTCATGCCATTGTTTATTATTCAAGTTCATTATCATAAGTCAAGAAATGCACAAGTTGCTGTAAATGCATGCGTATCTGTCCTTTTTATAGAACTTGCTTTATACAAATAAACATAGTTCTCGCCTCTTCATCTAACCTAATGTAGCACGTAATACTAGAGGTTTTGCGCGTTGCGAATCCAGCCAAGACATACTTTTATATCTAATGTTTTTATCTTCGTGATTTTCACTTCTAACTTCAATGACCACTAGGAACTTAATCACATTAATTATATATTGTCATGGCATAAAGAAGAGTCTTTATGTCTTTCTATTACCTCTGATGACATTTACAATATTATTATAAATACTTGGGAGTCGGATAATGATGCCGTTTTTTATCACATCTGGGAAAATAGCTTCAAGTGGTAATACATACATACACACAGTATTTCCCATAGGGGTAGGCAGAGACTACTTTGTTCCACTTGCTACGATTTTGACATACCTCTTTCTCTTCATCCACATTCATCAATATCTTCATACATGCTCGTCGGTTACAGGTACTCCTGACCTGCCCTTTTTCCGAAACGTCTCCTATTTGGTCCAGGAACATCCGTCTAGGCCTTCCCCTCTCAACCCAACCATTCACACTCCCCATATAGATCTGTTTAGTTAGTCTAGTTCAACTGGTAAGTGGTTTAAATATCAGTTGAATATAATACGAGATAATTACAGCTGTAAATTAATGTCGACCAGCGCTGTATCGAAGTGACATACCAAAATTTACCGACTGCTGTTCTCACAAACGGGATTTCAATAATCGGCCCCCAATTTGACTTTCAGCTGCAAATAATGATTTCATAATCCATTTAATTGACAAGGTCGCTTATCCTTGTCTATGTTCTTTAATATTTCTCAATGTGTGTGACCATGCGCGGCTTACAACCGGAGGAAAATGTGCGTATTCATAATATGCTCATACTCGGTATTTGTGTCATGGCCTGGCTGTTTACGTGACTGTCCTATGTTGACGCAAAGATCCGACATTACAGTAAAGTATTCAACGCATTTAGTAAGTTAAAATTAATGCAAAACATTAGCTGTGACAAAGTGAAGACGGACTTGCTTGCGGAAGATTAATTTACACTCCAGATACAATATTGTCTACAATTTAATTAGTTTTTAATTTTAATACATTATTTGGCATCGGTTTTCACCCCGCGACTGCACAGAAAACAGCGCTCTTACCTACTGTAGATGGATATAAAATGATCGATTATTTGCAGTAAACGCTGAAAAGAACGTAAGATATCTTCTTATTTCTTGGAAACATTTTTAAATTTGTTTCTTTTTAATTTTAAGAGAAATGACTTTCTGCCAAGTTTCGTGCGGCACATTCTTCTTGGCAATGATGGTCTTTCCGAATGCGCTGGTAGTTTAAAAAAAGACATGTAAAAGAGCCCATGGAGAAATTTTTGAATTTTGAATTTGGAGGGATTGACGAATGGATGCGAGGTAGGACTACGTTAGGCCATTTTGGGTACCTACAGAACCAATCACTTAAATATGGATTTATTAAGTTGGGTTTGTCAGTCCCAAAAGCGCCATACATCTTTTAAGTCCCTTCTCAATTTTAATGATATTGACATGTGTTCAATCGTCATACATAACATTAGGATGTTACAATTGCTTAACTAAGAGTTATTAGTAGACGTATTATGACATTGTTGCATATATATACCTATATATGTATATACGTAGGTGCAGCCGGCCGTCAGCCTTGAAGTGTCAGTCTCAGAGTAAGCAACAAACACATCTTTATACTTGAGTATTCAGCTGATAGTACCTAGTCTGCATGTTTGTTTAGTAACTGTTAATTTGCGATTTTTACGTTTAAATTAATGCTAGGTGTTTCAAATGTTGCTGGCTAAATTCGCGAGAAAACCTACTGATAAGTTGCTGTTAATTCCTGAAATGTAATTGTTTTGCCAAGCACCAAATTTAGTTTTTAATTTAAAGAAACATTATTTGTATTTTTTTTTGCGTTTTCGGGTTGGTGCAAGATCGCTTTAGCTAAAATCGTTAATTTCTACTAATATTGTAAATGCGAAAGTAACTCTGTCTGTCTGTTACGCTTACACACCTAAATGACTGAACCGGTTTTGTTAGACTTTGGTATAGAAATACCTTCAATCCCAGGAAAGGATATAGAATAGTTTTTATTCCAGATAATCACAAATTTCCAGCGGGATAGCGATAAGCGAATTCAGCGCAGACAGAATCGTAGGCAACAGCTAGTAACAAGTAATGTAAGAAAACATAAAATGCACATTATACATTTTAATTTCATTAAGTATGTGGCGCCATCTATCGACTAAATCATGTACTTTACCTTGAACAAAACCGAGCGTTGGCTCTACTAGGTCATTAATAGGGAAAATCGAAAACAGATTTTATTACTATCTGTAGAAGGTGTTTCAACTTGCAATAACAGCATTATGTACTGCTTCCACGAAGAAAGCTCAAAAATAAACTGATTTACATCGATTGACGTCATTAACAGCTACTTACTTCATATTTATAACAATGTCTAGAACTGTCGCGAATACAATCTACATTTCAAGAATCAGTCGCCAGACGCATGAGTTTCAACGTTTGCCAAAAGTCATCTTTGAAAATATTCAATAAAAAGGTTTTGGTTACTCCACTTCATCTTGAATATAATTTATAATATTAGGTATAGGTCAGTATTAACGAGTAATGCAATAGTACATTACAGACCTAGGGCGGTGAACGCGTAATTGTCCCAGATCGCAGGTGTTGGTGGCCATAAATGTGCGATCTGGGGCTTTACGAATTACCGCCCGTGTTTTGTATAAAATTTTACGTCTTGCCTTGGCCAGGAAGTGAGATTTTCTGCCCGCTAAGCGGGCGTAATATCCCTATTACGGCCTAGGGTGACGTAAAAGAGTTTTTAAACGTGTTTTCAACCCCCAATGCAGAAAGAGGGTTGTCATTTAGGTTTGAGGTCGATCTTTCTCTGTGTGTGTGTGTATGTCTGTGGCGTCATAGCTCTCAAGCCGTTGGACCGACATCGATGCAATTTTTTTCATTCGAAAGCCAGTTTACTTGTGGCGGTTCTTAGCCATGTTTCGTAAAAAATCGGTATAGCAGTTTGAAGAATGTCAGCTCTTTTCCAAAGTGATGTAAGGCGTTTTTTGCAAAACATAGAATTATTTATTAAATTTACGGTTTGATTGCTCGATTAATTATTTCAATAATTTACATATAATTATAGCAACGTAATAAAAAAATTACAGAAAATTTAACCGCATAATTTTTACGTATGAAAGCATCTTCTTTTCAATACAAACACCACAATAATTGAAAATAGCTTGTTCTCTGTAACATAACATATCGCATTGAAAAAAAATACAGTTCCTTGTTTGTCTGCATAATAAGTAATACCTACTTATATTTAATTTACCTAAGTGACATAACTTATATATGATATCACGATAATCCGCCGTACATAACTTCCTTGAAGCGACAATGACATTATTAACATATAGAACAACGCGAGTGTAACAGCACGTTTTCTATTTTTCATTTCAATCGCGTCGTTCCGCCTTTCGATACTTTCCTATACTAATACGCGGCGAAACAAAAGTAAGTGGAGCTACCTCGTCCCCTGGGGTACTTAACTAGTCGTAGGAAGTGACGGGTTTAGAGTGTAAATCCGGGGGTCTGCGGCGAGTGGTCGGTGGGAAGCGGAAGGCGCCTGGAGCGCGGACAATGCCCAGCCGACGATCACCGCTAGGTTCCCAGCTCATTACGTATTTACTATAAAACTTCTATTACTTTAGACTTAGGTGGTACTTTGTTGTTTGGATTGAGCGTTTTGTTTTTTAAATTATTCTCACACAATAGAGGTAGAAACTCGATTCGTGAAAGTCTAATGATGCTGTCGTCAACTCAACAGGGTTATTGGACATCTAGGTCGCGGGCGCTATGTTGTGATGAAACCTTGTACATACTATAATTTTTCAATTAAAATCTATTTGTTATGCATGGCACGGTTTTCACAGAGTAAATCAAGGATACGTTTGCGATCAAAGCAGCGTTTCTGTTTGAGAATCATAAATGGCCGATTTCACAATCAGAACGATTTTGAATGTCAATAGTGGAAGAAACAATTCGATTAAAAATGGAATTGATTCAAATTCATCAACAGTCAATTGAATCATAAGTTTATGGAGATTTGGCGGATGCTTATAGATATTTTCATCGTAAACTTCGTCTGACATTTTCTTACGACGCAATGGCAGCGGCCAAGGATGCCCAAGTTCGTAGTGTACGTAACGGTCTACGTATTTAGACTGGACTACCTCGGAGTTGGCAGCATGTGCTTCCTTCATCAACATTCGATTATTTCATAACAGCGCTCCAGAATCGAGCGGCTAAATCGATTAATAGACGTTAATCTTTAACCATGTGACATGTTGCGACATCGCTTCCGACTGCGGTTGAATAAACGAGCTTCGCCGAGTGATTTGAACTCGTTTTCAAATTGGCCTTTTCGTAAGTTTAATAAACTAATAAAGCATCATTTATTTCTGAGAATAGATAGGATGATCGTGTCTCTATTACTCGTATAGTCAATAAAAAAAATGGGTAGGTACAGTAGCCTTAATGTCTAACTCGCTCGCAATCGCCATCGTGTTTATTTTGACAGTTCATGTATGAATGTGACAGCTAGCTGATTCCGATGCCAACTGTCAGCCCATACATGAACTGTCAAAATGAACACGATGGCGATTGCGAGCGAGTTAGATAAGCCTTCAAATTGTACAAGTGCAGATTTAAAATTTAAGTATTTAGTGTTTTTTGGTACATGGCACGTATTAAGTTGTAGTAGGTAATTATTATAATTTGTAAGTAATTGTAGCTAAATTGTTTTTGAGATATTAAAAAAAGACGTCGTACAAAGCCACCGATAAAAGTAAATCAAATATATAGTTTTTTAACAAACTTTTACCAAAGGTTTGCTCTGATGCCAGAAAATACTGCAAACGGGGAAACAACATCGATCCTGAATAAAACTAAATACGGAATCCACAGTAATGTTATCTAACGCCGTATTCTTTACGCTCACTACCTTGATATAAATAAAGGCACAATAGCAGAGGCATAAATAGGAAATCGCCGCTCCAGTGGCTCGAATAATTCTTTAAGATTCTTAGTTGCACATGAAAATTGTAATTTCGTATGCAAATTGAAGTTACTGTTAAAACACGGGAGATTAACCTTTCGTTTACACACACTCATTACACGTTGATACCCAGAGTGGCAACTGTTTCGGCGGTGACTCAGCTAACCGTGACGTCATAACTACCTACCTTTCAAATTCACAAAGTTTTACTTCTATGCTGATCTGGGAGCACGGAAAACTCAGAATGTACCAGTTGCTACTCTTCCCGCGCACATGGTAAAACTTGAGGGAATAGGCGAAAACCTTGGGAATCATGTTACATAGACGACGCGGCTAGCAACCCATCACTATTTTGATTCCCCTTTACACCTATATGCCCTCAACCATGCTAAACGCAGCCTTTAGGTTTTGATACCTGTTATGCATGTTTAGTTTAACAACTTCTGTTCAATGAATGTGAACTCTGAATACCCTTAAATACTGTTATGACTAAAACACCAACAGACCAAACCACAAGGAGTCTTCTTGATGCAAGAAAAAGGGCTGTGGATTCACGCATAGCAATTGGGCACGTGTTGCCTGGAATTACTGGTACTAACCTCAACTTTTAGAAGCTTTTGCCTCACATGCTCGTATGTAAAAGTGAGTTTACAATAAGTGAAAATTTGTTAGTCAAATTTCATATGACTCCAGTGTTCGGATTGACCTAAAATTTAATATTGTTACTTACATTGGATGACAATGCAAGTACGTTAAACAAAAACTGCATTAATACTAAAAACAATATTTTGAGTATCAATAAAATACAACAATACAACGACTCTTTATTGAACAGTGAAAGCGATACAAAAACAGGCTCATAGAGAAAATTGTTGGGTAAGCAATAGGCGGCCTTGTCGCTTCAGAGCAGTCTCTTCCAGGTAGCCTCAAGAACAGAATGAGGAAAAGAATAAATGCAGGTGATGCAATTAGCAAGTGAAATAGTAGCTTAATAGCTTAGTTTTTGAATTAAAAGCTTATGTAATATTAGTATTCTGTGATACTCACCCAACGAGCTATGGAGAGGGCTATGCTGGGAGTCTCTCTGCGAGATCGAATCAGAAATGAGGAGATCCGTAGAAGAACCAAGGTTACCGACATAGCCCAGCGGATTAGCAAGTTGAAATGGCAGTGGGCAGGGCACATAGCACGAAGGACGGATACCGATGGGGTCGAAAGGTCCTCGACTGGAGACCACGTACCGGCAAGCGCAGCGTGGGACCACCACCCACAAGGTGGACCGATGACCTCATTAAGATCGGATGAACCGGTCTTATTGGAGATCTAAAGGAGAGGCCTATGTCCAGCAGTGGACTTGTAATGGCTGAGATGATGATGATGATGATGATGATACTCAAGCTATATCTGCTAAATAAATCTAATAAAATGAAGCAAATCATTACATACATACACTACTCATAAAACTCCTTTACGGAACCAGGGAAAACACGCGTAGATGAGTATTATATTTGGGAAAAAAACTGCATAAGTATCAAGGTTCTGCGTTAAACGTGGTAACCTTAACTGGGTTTTATTGTACCTACATGGCAGCTAGCCTTTTTGCGAAACACAAACATCTAAAAAAACAAGATAATACATATTGTAGTCACCATTTTATCAGATTGAATGAAATTGTTGCCTCCAAAGTGGCAACCAGGTGCAACTGTTATCCGGACTGCTGGATTATCTTTGATTAAAACCCTGAGATTATCAGCATAAGCGGTAGTGCAACCGACCTTCAAAGAAAAAGCGCGGGAAACTGCAGTGCGTAGTAAAGCCCTTTCGGACATTGTTTTACACCCTAAACCCTTTCCCCATTCATACTTTATTTATTGAATCAGATGTTGCTTTGTGGAGGTCCATACAACATTTACTTTGCTACTCCACAACCATTATTTAGCCCAGTAGCAAGGCCAACTCTTTTGTTCACCATTCATTCATCCTTTTGCTTGCGTAAATATGAAGACTGTTTGATACTTTTTAATCTGATGCTCAATTAGATGAACAAGACCGGGGATAAGAAATATTTTACCTGAGGACACTTATAAGAGGGACGGTGATACGACAAGGAGATTAATCTTGATGAAGGAGAGGATAAACGGAAACATGAAGCCATGGCCCTCAAACTAGATAATAAAGTAAAGATATAATTCTGCGCCTACAAGCAAGTGAGGCAGGATAAAACTACGCCTCTCCTCGTGCGTGTGTTCGTAGCTCAATTAGTTAGCTTGGCGTAGAATGGTCGCACTTGTATGGTACTGCTTTTGGACTGAGCCATTGATATTTAGAGACGATAAAACAAAGCAATAAGGCACTTCAATTAAAGTCTGTTCCACGAATCTCTGTTAAGTTCCCTGATACCTTAAGTGTTCGATCTTTGTCTGCTCCATAGTAATAAATAGAGACATCACCGTAGATAAACATACAACATACCGTCACGCCTCTTTCCAACAGGGGTAGGCAGAGACTGCTTTGTTCCACTTGCTACGATCCTGACATACCCTTTTCGCTTCATCTACATTCATCAATGTCTTCCAACACGCTCGTGGGTTTCGGGTACCTACTCTCAAATTGGGTCCCGTTAAATATCTGTTAGGTACTATCAAATGAATCAAGAAATTTTATTTCTTGATTTTTATGTTTCACTTTTTCGGTTTTACCGTTAGAAATTAAATTTCTAAATGTCGGTGAAAATTAGAACACGTCATAGAAAAATCCGAAAAATTTCTATGTGATTTTTGTGTGTGTGTGTGTGTGTTTCTATGTGATGTAGGATTTTTCTATGTGTTCTAATTTTCACTGACATTTAGAAATTTAAATATCTGTTACTTAAGATATCAGGAATTTAACAGGGAGTGATGAAACAGGCCCTTTGTAATAATAAGATGATGTTGTGAATTGTAGTGGAATGGAATATTTTGTTTACAACACTGATCTCGGAAGCTTGGTACTCGGAAGTGAGCGTCGGACAAAGGTTGTTTAAAATGCGAGTCATGTCATCGCCGAGCAACGATCGCAGATTAGGTACTATAAATAGACGTACGATGTAATTGGCCAGGTGATTAGTACAGTTTTTCATGTTAATACTGTTGTTAAATTTAATATTTACAGCCTTGGAAGTATCAGTGTTTAGGGGAAATCTGTAATGACCTTATGATATGAGCCGCTGTTTCCCGCGACTCCGTCTACGCGGAATTCGCTTATCACTATATGTGTCAGGTTAGCTGGAAGAAATCCCTTCTTAGGGATAAGTTCGCCTTTGTACTATTTTCTGTGTACTCTGTATTTTTTTTTATTTTTATGTGCAATAAAGAGTTTACATACATACATACATACTATCCCGCGGGAGCTTTGCAATTTTCCAGGATAAAAATTACAGGACTAAAACTATCTGTATTCCAAACTTTAGCTAAATTAGTCCAGCGGTTTAAGCGTGGAAAGGTAACAGACAGACGCGAACGTTCGCTTATTATTATGGTATTGGTATCCCGTATAGCGCCGAATTTAATAAATTTTATTTCCACTGCTGGCCACAGCCTCCTTTCAAAACGAGAGAGCGCGTCGTAATAAAAAATCTTAATATATTCTGTGTTGGCATACCAAAAATAATGCATTACATTTAAACAGGTGCACGGACATCTCATAAGTGTGCAACTTATTTATACTTTAAGTTATAATATCTGTTACGAGACTATGCAATCGAAGTAATCGATACCTTTATAGTCTTATTTGAAAATCAATAAACGATGCAATAATGAAAATAATCACACCTACCGAGAAGTGGTCATCCGATACTCGCCGCGTCAATTAACGTCAAGTTACAAGCATTAAGCGTTTTCTTGAATTCTTCCAACTACTACCCACTTGATTGATTCAAAGATTATCTTTGATCCTTTAATTAACAGTGTGGACTATACTTCGGTTTCTTTAGAATTAGAAAGAAGGTAAACAATTTTGACGCCTTTTTATCAAAAAACACTTAAAAAAATCGGTAACTGGAAAATAAAAAAAACAATGCACAATATTCCAGGGAATTAAATTGTAACTTGCTGTTTTTTTTTTACTATTTTTCAGTAAAAAGACGTAATGATTGTTTACCTTTTTTCTAATGCAAAAAAAAACTAAATGTTTATAATTAATCGACGTGTGTATACATGATTTAAGAGTACTTTCCTACTAACTTACGATGGGGTCTGAATTAGGACTTTTGTATTTTTTTACATACGGGATTAAATGATGAACACTGGAACGCTTGTTCTTCTATAGGTAAATATGTTTTAAACTTTCGTCATGTTCACTTATCGTAACTATGAAATTCCCGAAACTAAAATATTATTATACCTACCTTTTGAGTGTATGAAAATGAGTGAATTATGTGTGTGAGAAGCAACTCAGCAGACTGTGTACTATTTAAAGAAATTTCCACGAAAAAAACTGCTTTATGATGACGGGAACTCTCGTGATAAAACATGAGCATGTCCTATTTTGGTAATTTAACATAAAAAATTACTGCGTTTATCAGTCTCAGTAATGAAAAGTGGATAGGCACTTGAAGAAGTGTTTATAAAAGGCTAGTAATTACTGAAGATAGTATAGTATAGTATACTTACAGTTCACGAGCACTTAAAATGCCATTCAGATATGTCTTGCTGTCTCCCCCACTCGGCCAATTCAAGTATCACACCCATAAGATTGAGTGAGACAAGAAGACATACCCGAACCCGACTGTACTCTTTATTGCACATAACCACATAACAACAATGACAAAGTACAAAGGTGAACTTGTCTGACGAAAGGGATCTCGCCCAGTTAACCTGGTTTAACGCTAGTAGACTCAGTCAATCGCTTGTGTCCGATACCGCGCTTGTCGCATGTCAGACAGAGAGCGGTTAGAAGTCGGCCGTCAAATCGCGGCGCGTTCAGCCGTCCTTCACGCTTGAGTATGCGCGCGCGCCTCCACCTCGCGCGCAATCACTATAACCAGGAACCATAGGTATACAGTAAACAATAAGTGTAAGCTACACAACGGTAGTTCATCTAATTACTCTCTCATATACTCAATATTATATGTATATACTAAAAAAATCTACTTATTGCAACTTTAAGGCCCTGTTTCATCACTCTCAGTTAAAACCCTGTGATATTTTAAGTGTCGGTTATTTCTGTCTGTTTCAAAATAAGAAATAAAGAGGGAATGATAGATAACTGACAAAGATATCAGGAACTTTATAGAGATTGATGAGACAGGCCCTTAAAAACTAAAATCATAAAACCACGGACACAAATCGCAAAACATTGTCTCAAATAATCGATCCATAATCCAGTGGATAGTAGAAATCATTGCACTAAGTTCAGTATAGCTGGCGCGGTGCACTGTCATAGTTATATAGGCTAGAGACCAGGAAGCAGAGGTCTTTGCCTCCAAGGAATGTGCGTAGGCGCAGCTCCCATGCACGCTTTCTATTGATGCAATGGACACCTATCTAATCTATTATCCTTTCCCTTCATTTGTTTCGACATGTCTTAATTTGGGAACAATTTAGAAACAATTGAATTTGGGTTGGTGAAGTTGGCCTTTTGTTACGTTTTTACGAACTTTTATTTTAATTACAGTGTTTTTTGGGGTCAAATCCAGCAAGTCAAATACCCTTTCCAGTGATCCGTTTGATTTTAAATGTGCTACATAATATGATAGATGACATTGCAAGAACAGTGAGCAAGAAGTGCACTTAGCAAAAAAGCTTTTTATGTGTGTCTGTATATACATATAAGATGCCCTCGCACTGCCTACATTTTGCTTAGGAGCAGGGCAGCCTTACCATGACGTCTTAATGCTATTCAATTCCGATTCAGTTTAGGTAGCTCGGTTGTCAGATCCATACTAAAAATGACAGCTAAAACCTGAACTGAGTCGGAATTGAATCGCATTAAGACGTCACGGTAAGGCCTCAGGGCTCTGCTAACAATGGATATTTACATGCCGAATTTGCACTTTTTTTTTAATTTTGTACTAGATTAAGTACATTTTCTTACCACTTTTTAGTGATACTTTCAAGTGTTTTCAAAAATCAGGCCCTTATCTCAGTTTAGCTATTACGAGGGGTGATCCAAAAGTGATGATAATCAGTATGAAAGATACATAAAATGTTTAATAAAATAATTTATTTTTCTACGTAATCTCCTTCCAAGTCTACACACTTAGACCATCGTTTCTCCAGACCACGAATTCCTTTTAAAAAAAAATCTTTTTCTTGACCCTCCAAAAATGCCTCCACAGCGGCCATTACCTCGCCATTATTCAAAAATTTGTTGCCTCTAAGATCTTTCTTCAGCCGTGGAAAGAGATAAAAGTCGCTGGGGGCTAGGTCTGGCGAATATGGGGGGTGTTCCAGCAATTCGAACCCTGAATCACGAATGGCAGCCATCGCAACGCCGGCCTTGTGGGGCGGTGCGTTGTCCTGGTGAAACAGGATGCCAGCTCGAAGTTTACCCCGCCGCTTCTCTTTGATTGCCTGTCTCAATCTGCGTATTTGGTCAGCGTAGTAGGAGCCCGTAATAGTGGTACCCTTTTCCAGGTATTCAATCATTATGACTCCCTCAGCATCCCAAAACACTGAAGCCATGACCTTACCAGCGGAGCTTGCTACCTTGAATTTCTTCGGTGTAGGGGAAGACGCTCGCTTCCAGGTCATGGATTGCTGTTTGGTCTCAGGATCGAAATGGTGGATCCAAGACTCGTCCATGGTTACAAACCGACGCAAAAATGTTTCGGGATCAGTTTGATATTTGTCAAGATTGGACTTCGAAATCTCACATCGTATTTTCTTTTGTTCAGCCGTTAACATTCTAGGCACCCAACGAGCGCAGACTTTTTTCATGTGTAGTTCATCAGTTAAGATTCTTTGAATGCTGCCATACGAGATGCCTGTGAGCTCAACTAGATGCCTGATAGTCATCCTTCTATCTGTTAAAACGAGATCATGAATTTTTTTGACGTTTTCTCCAGTAATGGCGACAGATGGACGGCCTTCGCGATGTTCATCTTGAGTGGATGTCCTTCCCAAGTTAAACTCCTTTGACCACCGTGCCACTGTGGAATACGGCGGAGCAGACTCGCCCAGTGTGCCCACTAATTCAGCGTATATATCTTTAGTACACATTTTTTTCAAACAGAAGTATTTAATAACCGCTCTCACCTCAGTTTTCTCCATTTTTGCGTTATTGTTCCGACTGCTCGTGAAGAAACAACTGCAACTCTCTGACAGATACATATTTTTTAATTTTTATTTTTTTTATTTAATAAGGAGTCTTTATGGCCAGTAACTGCATACCTATTTATTTTAATCCGATTCAATAAGTATTCAGTTATCATTACTTTTGGATCACCCCTCGTATTGATACGTATTTTTTGTAAAACAAATATTTACCATCGTTAAGCTTGAGCGCGTTATTTTAATAAGCAAATGCAAAAACTACTACATCATTATACTCGTATTAAGAAACGCGAATAAAAAATAAACAATCATAAAAAACAACTTAGCATCTACGTCACAATTGTATTTGTTCATGACCTTAAAAAGAAATTTCATTCCATTCCGTCCCCGTTGCACTGACCCTTGACCGACTGCATACTGATTCTTGCAGTTCTCCGAACGAGGTGCTAAGTGCATCTAGTTGCCGCTCACTGCCCAGAGATGGCGCTACTAGCCTGTACTAAGGCTACGGCATACAAGAGTGCAATGCGTTGACGATAACGAAAATTACCAGGTAGTAAAGTTGTATGCTTTAGGCGTTTAGCTAGTTTGGCAATGGAGAGAAAACCAGCTGACCAATAGAAACGTGTTATTTTATTTATTTTTCTAAATAGCTTACCTTAGACTGTACGGACTAGCTGCCAGCAATACTATGTGAATATTGCATTTTTCACTGGACAAGTGGACACCAAGTGGAAAGTAAAAAGACGGACACATAAAAAATGCAACTGTGTGGGTAACGTGCCATTGTTATAATATACTCGTATAGTTCCGTATATGTACTGGAATTTTAAAAATACTACAATACCATGTCTAATATGCACATTAAACGTATAACGAATAATAATTTCGTTTGACGTCATAGTCCTGAGAAAACATCAAGTCTGGCGTCGTATTTTCAAACAAGCCGTGACAACTTCTTCATATTTCCGTTGTTTATAATTTTTACTACAACATTATATATTTTTGCTGCTATTTACCTGAAAATATTTCGCTTTTGATCAAACTTTTGATCAGAATCACATCTGATTATAAGCCAAGATGTGGTGATATATATCATCATAGACATCATAAACAGATACGGACATAGAACAAGATTCAATAGAGTAGTAATAATTACACATAAACAGATAACTCACGTATAAAAAGTCGAGTGATGCTGGACATGTTTCGGACTATTTCGTAGTCCTTCCACTCGGAGCGCTTTTTATACGTGAGTTATCCGTTTATGTGTAATTATGATTAAGTCTCACGGTAGTTTCATGTTGAAAGAGTAGTAATAATTTAACTGAAATTGTGACTGATTGCCGAAGCAGTATTCTTTCGCAATATATTTGACTATTTTTAGTTTCATGTCTGTCATAGTTATTGTTCTATTACCGTGTTGCGATTCTGTTCCGATGACATGTCGGGGCTTTGTACATCATGCTATCTAGTAAGTGCCCATTCATCCAAGACTTGAAGAATGCCAAATTGTAGTGTTCAGGGAATGCTGTCAGAGAGTTCCAAACTACAATCGTCGGGATATAGACGAACTTGCGTATGCTTTATGTAAATTTCAGGGACACTAACATAAACGCGAAGACCTCCACCAGTGAAAGAGAGTCAAAATAGGGGTTGCTATGCTAGCCGCATGGCCTATTACACGAATTTTGCCCGTTCCCTCGATGAGCTTTTACCATCCTGCGCGGGATGAGAAGCAACTGGTATATTCTATATTTTTTCTTAGCTCCCAGACCAGCATGGAAAAAAAGATGTTATTAAGTAAGTTCCTGCGAAATTTAAACTGTTACGTCAATTACAGCTGTTCCCAATCCAAAGCCGCTCATCTGCGAGCTGTTACTGTAACTGTTGCACGTTACAATAAATAAAAACCCTAGTGTTGACGTAGCGTTCCGTTAGCGAAAGGCTCGCGAGGCACTTCCACACTGTAATGGAACGTAATTTTAAAAAGTTAAAACTATTTTGATGTTGGCAACACTGCCCGGTAATGGCCCCCACTTCCATTTCTAACTGGACTGAGAGACGCATCTCTGTACAACATTAATATTAAAATAGTAAATAAATATCTGAAAACAAAGAACAACTTTTATTAACAACAATACAGTCATGTCATGCAGTCGGACAACAACAATAATCACGCAAGATGAACGTGGTTTAATTCCAGGTAACCGGTAACCTCATAATCATAATGCCGCCATTACAGATGTGCTTACTAAATTACGAAGAAAATTTGTATTAACTAATGACATCGAACGAAATGAAAAACAATACACACAACACACTACGGTTTTTAGTTAAGTTAATGTAACGTGCAACAGTCAAAGTTACAGCTCGCAGATTCATACCCTGGCTCAAGGAGTATGCGTGCATACAAAGATTGATTTCGCCAAACCATTGCGACATTTTAGCTCTCTTTTTCGCACAATTCCTGCGCGTGAGATTAGAATAGAGTCCCCGTAAACAATTTCAATATCGCAAAACATGCTTTCCGATTAGAAGCTCTGACTGAGTTAAGTATAAAATTAACATTGGAGCATACGATAATCGTCCAAAAATAACTCGCATGTTATTTGCTACTATGTTATCGCGATCAGTGGCACAATAAATAATATTACGGCCTAATGATTCGCCATGGTCAGCAAATGAGTCTAAATTTTGTGATCCAGAATCCACGTACTCGCAGAATCAGAGATTACTATATAAGGGTCACACCAGTCACAGTATACAGATAAGCTGATTAAAAAGTGACTGCTGAAACACCGGTTTCTTCAGGGGAGGTTTCGTTGTAACAGGCAAACACACTTTACGACAATTTAAACGTTTATTGACGCAATCCGTCTGAATTAACACAAAAGCTTACAACTTCTCATCAACCAATACAATCTCTAGTCCCAATATCAAAAACAATATAATTCGCTGTCTTTAGGAAAAAACGTCCACACACAATCGCCGTGTCAATTCCCCTGTCCTAAAGTCAGTGTTGCCAACGTGCATCCACTCAACGTTTCGTTACACTTTAAATTCCTACAAATATTATAAATAGGAAAGTAACTGCTTCTGTCTGTCTGTTACCTTTTCACATTTGACCCGCTAAACCAATATAGTTGGAATTTGACATACAGATAGTTTCAGTCCCGGGAAAGTACATAGTATAGTTTTAATCCCGGAAAATAGTTCCCGCGGGATAAGCGCATTCTGCGCAGACATAGTCATAGTCCTGAATAAAAACTGGTGTAAGGTGCTTTGAAAGTCTGCATGCAGATAAGTTAAACAAATGCCCTAAAAATAGTTTCAGTCGTTAATTCTCGGAGTTAACTTTGCTGTAGAGAACCACGAAACACCGTGAAGTAGATCGTTGAGTAGCAAGGTTGTTATGTCATCATTATCATCGTCTCCAGCCTATATATTTCCCGCTGGGCACAGGCCTCCTCTCAGAACGAGAGGGCTTGGGCTAGAGTTCCCACACGGGCCCAGTGCGGATTCTGAACTTCACACACACCATTTAACTACTTCGCAGATTTGTACAGGATTCCTCACGATGTTGTCCTTCACCGAAAAGCTCATGATTGTATATCAAATTTAATTTCGCACATAGGTACTTATACATTCCGATAAACTCAGAGTCCTTCTGTTCGAGAGGCCACAGGTCAAACCGCTAGGCAACCACGGCTAGGTAATTATGTAGGTTTAGTAAAAAAGAATTGTAAGCAAGAACCAAGCATCGGCTCATAAATTAGTTATTGTTATTTAAAACATCATTCCCGATGGCTTAATGTTAACATAAATTTGCTGAACCGAGAATTTGATTTCATTGGTGATAAAACCACTGCACTCAACTCAACCAAACTGTTTAAAAGCTTCCAACATTACCTTTTTATGAGCATGTGGAAATTATGTTGTTAACATACTTAATTATGTTCTTAAATTGAGAAGCTGATGTATATAACATGTGTGGCACTTTATTTGTGGTTTTATTATCATTATAATCAGGTTTTGCGATGTTTTATTGCTTGGTTGAGTTACTGTGCGAATATGATTCAGCTGATATTGATTTGGTTGTCAGTAGAATCATTTTTGAATTGAAAACAAATATCAATAAAAGTACAACTATAAAATCACTAAGTAAATCTACAAATTTTATTAAATTAATAATTTTAATATTATTCAGGTCAAAAGGCATTTTGAATTTTTTCTAATTAATTATTATGATATGTATGTATACAAATTAACAATAATGCTAGAGTATATAAATTTTCATAACGAAATCATTTAATGCAAGCAAAGCAAGAAGTGCACTCAGCAAAAAAGCTTTTTATGAATATCTGTCCATATAAGATGCCCTCGCACTGCCTACATTTTGCTTAGGAGCAGGGTCCTTTACCATGACGTCCTAATGCGATTAAATTCCGATTCAAAACCTAAACTGTGTCGGAATTGAGTCGCACTAAGATGTCATGGTAAGGCCCAACGTATTTATAACAATCGTAATTTTGTACAACGCATTATGGTGTTCTTTATATCGAGTTTTCTCGCAAATACCAACTAACTATTATCGTTTATCAAAAAGTCAGTCAACACGTCATTGGGAATTTTCAGCCGGAAAATTAAGAGTCATGATAAGTAAATACCAATAATAACGTAATTCCCAAGTCGAGATGAGATAAAGTGAAATACATCTCACGTTCGTGATAAATAATTTAACTTTCGTGGACTTTACAGACTTACCAATAGATGTCAGAGTAGACAAAATTGATAGTAATAAATTTTTGGTGTGTTGATACATCAGTAATGATTTCACACATTTCCCCAAGTAAGATAAAAATATTTTTGGTGAATTAACTAGTTTCGTAAGTTCTATAGATATGGAATATTGATCTCAAGTGCGCCTACCGGGAGATAACGTCTTATCTGTAACTATCGACGCACGATTTCCCAAATTCACTGCGTTAGTCGATTGTTTTACTTGCCAAAATGTGGATAGCTCTCCGAAATTTAATATTACTTGGTAAGCTAATTCACTTCAGTAATCAATTTATTTTCGGATGCTGCCAATTTGTCAGAACTTTATTTGCTTTTTTGACATCGTTGCACATTTTGAATTTGATGAAATCGATCATTTTTAAATTCGAATTATAAATAATACGTAGATTCCTGGAGTAACCCCTTATTCATACATGCTTGTTAAACTTATGTTACCTACTTAAATATGTATTTGCGGGTGCAAGACGCAGACTAAGTTTAATTTAACTATAACTGAACAGTAACTTTCTGAGAATAGGGTACTCCCTACAAGTCTCCAATTACTCTCTCATATAATTACCACGTAACTGCGTGAAAGGTGTAAACCAAAAAATATATTAAAATATAATAATAATAATAATAATAATAATATCTTGGGACAATTGACACCAATTGACCTAGCCCCAAACTAAGCAAAGCTTTACTTTATTTACCATTATTATTATTATTATTATTTTTTTTTTATTATTATTTATTTTTTTCTTTATTTAGCTTTTTGTTATTTACTTTGTATCTGGTTGCAAAGGCCTAATATCGACTGCTGCTTGTTTATAACCAGCCTAACTTATATTTTAAATAACCCGAAATTCAAGAAGTTTTACTGTTTTCTCCGTTTTCAGCTCAGCACTTCAGAATAACTAAATAAATAGACCATGGGTTTTTATTCAAACAACCTTAATCTACCGTCGTTTTCAAAGTACTAAAATATTCTTAATTGCGTTGCCTTTGAAGTGCATTATCACAATTTCCTTTACTATATCATTCCATCATACGGTGTACGATGAAAGACAGTGACAGTATGGTGGTTAGTAATTACCGCCGTACCCAAAACCTTGCCTTTCTAATACCTCTTGACTACCTTAACTTTTGAAGACCTTACCTTACAAAATATGACATCACAGCGCTCATGTTAGACAACAAAGTTTGTGATGTTTCTGGCTTTCACATCTGCCATCAAACATCGAGATCTTGTTACCCTTGGCTGTATGTATCAAACGATAAAGGGTGATCCAATAAATCGTCATTGATTTCAGGTTTCATCGCCACAGTATCATCAGTGCCTTTAGAAAATGCGCTCGAAGAATCCTCAGCGCGAATAGTAAACGGCTTCGCAGTGGACATATCAGAAGTCCCATACCAGGCAGCGTTGAGGCGACGAGCTGTTTCAGGATGGGCCCACATGTGTGGTGCAGTCATCATCACCGTCAGAGCCGTTCTGACTGCTGCTCATTGTGGAGACCTGTAAGAATACGATCTTTAAGTAATTTTTAGTAAAGCTGATCAACTTCCATCAAAACGTGCAAAATACGAGTAAACGGCTGTAGCTTTTTACTGTTAGTTTTGTGATAAATATGGCAAAAATTGTTCACCAGATGGTTACGGTTGAATGGCATCTAGTAGTACACAGACATGTAGTAATAGTATCTAGTAGCAGACATGACAATTTGGAATTTTTTGCGTCGCAAGATCGGTGTTTTTATAGCCATCTTAATAACCATCCAAAACATCATTTGTTTTGTAGCTACGTCTCCGAGCCGTCATCTCTTCGGCTAGTAGTGGGCACCTCTAACCGCCTCTCCGGTGGTTCTACCTACGACATCAACAGAATTCACGTCCACGAGTCCTACTCCTCAACCACCTTGGAGAATGACATTGCTGTATTCGTCACTTCGAAGAAAATAAGCTTCTCCAAAAATATCCAGAGTGTTCATTTCGCCCCGCCTAATCACAATCTACCGACCGGGACTGAAGCTCTAGTGTCGGGATTTGGAACAACATCAGTGAGTTATTCTAGAAACATAATTTTTTCACCTTTAATTCGGCTTTTTCTTCGTCTTTCCTATGCCTGTTAGCTTTATTCGACAAGATAATTTTAGATTTAGCTGTCATTAATATATCTTAATGCAAAGCTACAAAGTTATCGGAAGACTATCTCAACATTCAATTCACGCTGTATACGATTATCAACATTGTCCCTAGCCGTTTGTTAACCAGAATGTCAAACAATTAAATTCAACCCAATTGCTTCTATTTTAATAGTTTTAAGAAGGAACATGTAATTTTCTCTATCTTTTCTGACATCGTGTCGTTTATTAACTGAGCTAACTTCTTGCAGTACGAGGGTTCAGCATCATCAGTCCTGCTAGCAGCTCAAGTAAGGATAGTGGAGCAAACAGATTGCGCTCGAGCTTACTTGCGCATTGCCACTATAACTTCCAGTATGCTCTGCGCAAACGCCACTCAGCCTGCAAGGGATGCTTGCCAAGGAGACTCCGGTGGCCCTCTCGTCTCCAACAACCTCCTAGTAGGAATAGTCTCCTGGGGTGAAGGCTGCGCTCAACTATCCTACCCCGGCGTCTATACCAGAGTGTCGTCATATTACTCCTGGATTCACGACAAGCTTGCAACGACTTGGGACTAGTGATCTGATTAGTGACTTGGGGTGCTGGACTTTTGAGTAAAAACGACGTTGATGGAAAGAAAAAAACAGTCGGCGTCAAAAGGGCATTGCTAAAACTACAAGCAGGTTTTCAGTGTAACCTTTTTGCTTAAAACTAGGCCTAAAACTAAAAATATTATGTGATGGTTAAGCCGGGTACTTATCTGTGAGCTGCAGCCGTAACTGTAACGTGCAACAGTTACGGTTCCATCTCGCAGATGGGTACTCGACATTATGTGATAATACTGAATACAGAAAATTCTTTAAAAGTTTTGTATATTTTTTCCAGAACTTATAACAATGAACTCGGTTAAACTCACATGATTGAAAAAAAACGACAGCGTGGGAGAAATGGAGTCCATTGATATTTACCTTTATCAGTGACACTATCGGTAAATGAATAAACTAGTTAATTAGCTGATTGTAACTACGATCCCAGCTCGAACCAAATCCGTTTATCCTGCCTTTGTTCACGGCAACTATTTCGGAAAGCAGACGCTGAAATAACATTGAATTTAACTGGAATTTTACGAATCCAGCAGATAGCCAAGTTATCAAGTAACCAGGAACTCTGTAGCTCTTCAGGTTTTCTGTTAGTTAATCAGGTCTCGTTTTACCGCTAGCAGAAGTTTGTCATATTTTTTTATTAGCTCTGATCGTTTTAAAATCAAGCCCCCAATTGACATAAAAATGAATGACGTTAGTTTCATAAAATTGAAGTTCCGAATGTATAGGTTGACATAATTTTCGTAAATCATAAATCTTTTTGTTTCTGGAACTGTAAGTAAAATAACTGTTTTCTTTTTGACGACCAGATAGCCTAGTGGGTAGCGACCCTGACTATGAAGCTAGAGGTCCTGGGTTCGAATCCCGATAGGGGCAGACAGTTGTATGATGAATACGAATGTTTGTGCCCGAGTCATGGAGGTTGTATGTATTTATCTACACTATATAAGTATGTTTATCCGTTGCCTGGTAGGTACCCATAGTACAAGTTTTGCTTAGTTTGGGGCTGGGTCAATTGGTGTAATTTGTGCCAAGATATTTATTTATTTTATTTATTTATTATTTAGTTTTGGTGAGAAAATACGTTACGCATAATCATGTAATCGTGAGGACGGCATGGGAGTTATATAGCAAGTAACCTAACCTACTGACCTACTGCAAAATGATGACATTTCCAAAATTCCAAAAAATATACGATTTCATGTGTTACGAAGAAAAATATTTATGACCAATGAAATTTGGGGGCAAAAAGGGACCTAATGTATAGCACTTATTAACGAATTTAACGTTTCATTAAAAAAAATTAGAAATTAATCGCAAAGTAGTAGATGACAATAGTGTCTTTATACACCGACGTCACTAAATCCCAGGACGTTGATTGATAGTCTAATTTGAATCCGCTGCAGATTTTATTATGATAAAGTACTTATCGCACTTAGGGGATGTTAGCAGATTTTCACCCTCAGCTTTAGATTTAAATATAACTTAACTTGTCACTCTGCGTACTTACTTAAATTACTTGTGCATTTAGATTTTAGGAGAACAGAAAACATTGACTAGTGTTGAGTTGACCAGAGGATGTTTGTGGCCTTCCGCCTTGACTAAAATAAATGGCACTCAAGATACGAGGTCAAAATCCATCCAATTATCAATACTTAAGCGACAATTGAACTAAAATTATAGGACGCGGGGATTCCCTGTGTGTAGATCAATTGAGCTGCGTTTACATGAACGAAACTCTTCGCGGAGATTCCCCGAGCATAGACAAACTGCTGTGTTTACACAAAGAAATTAAACGTGACAATGGTGCGTTACTATATATTATATTATACTATTACTACTAAGGAATTTATAAGGTACTAGCTTATGCCCGCGACTTCGTCCGCGTAGATAAATCCCGTTTTTTTCCTTATCCCGTGGGAATTACCAAAAATCCTGAAATTAGTTTCTTAGTTTTGTAATCATCTACTTTTGTATCAAATTTGAAGAGTCTAGTTATTATAGTTACTGAGATAGCGTCACTCGGAATCGAATATATAATTCCCGTTTTTTCCTTATCCCGTGGGAATTTCCAAAAATCCTTCCTTAGCGGATGCCTACATTGTATAAGGTATCTATGTGCAAAATTTCAAGTCTCTAAGTCCAGTGGTTTGGGCTGTGCTATCCCGCGGGAACTATGCAATTTTCCGGGATAAAAACTATCCTATGTCCTTTCCCGGGAGTCAAACTATCTGTATACCAAATTTCAACTAAATCGGCCCAGCGGTTTAAGCGTGAAAAGGTAACAGACAGACAGACAGACAGACAGAGTTACTTTCGCATTTATAATATTAGTAAGGAAGTAAGGATAGTAAGGATCTATCGGTATCGGTAAAACATATATTTCGCGAGTGTTGTACCACTCAACTAGGAAGCATTGCTCTCAAGTTAGTGGCAGGGGGGCAGGTCACGTGACTCGCAGAACCGACGGCCGATGGAGCTGGGAGGTTCTCGAGTGGCAACCACGTACGGGAAGACGCAGCGTAGGAAGGCCCCCAACAAGATGTGCTTCCGACCTGAGGTCTTACCAATCCATGACGTCTTAATGCGATTAAATCCCGATTCTTTTTACGTTTTAGCTGTCATTTTTTGACACTTTCAGTATGGATCTGACAGCGAGCTGTCCAACTTTGGTTTGGAATTGATTCGCATTAAAACGTCAAGGTAAGACCCCTATGAAGATAGTGGGAGCCCGCTGGATGAGAACCGCGAGGACCGGTTTTTGTGGTGTGGTTCTTTGAAGGAGGCCTATGTTCAGCAGTGGCTGTCTTTTGACTGATGATGATGATGATAAGAAATTATTGCAAGGTCCATCTGGATCCCTAACAAGATCTTAATCCTACCACCAAGCAAGTCTTTGCGCTGCTGTGTTCCAACGTAGAGAATAAAGCACCCAGTAAAATAATTTACTAGCATAATGAGATAATCTATCCTGGCTCTCTTGGCTGGCTGCGATTTATAATCCTCTGGTGTTATGGAGGTGTATGGGTCGTGAGGCGCAA
Organism: Pandemis corylana; assembly: GCA_949127965.1. NCBI lineage: Eukaryota > Metazoa > Arthropoda > Insecta > Lepidoptera > Tortricidae > Pandemis > Pandemis corylana. The sequence continues at coordinate 7,336,004 of OX421856.1, read as the reverse complement.
CACCATGAGGTGACCCACTTGCGGCAGTAACCGTGATATGTATATCGGTGGTATCCATAATCATTATCGTTATCGGAAGCATTCCAGTTCAGATTTTATTGATTGGTTCTTTTCAATGTTTGACCTTTTTAACGGGCATCTGCAAATCTGCATACTTTAATTTGTATCTTGGTTAACAAACTTGTCATTCCGTCCGTGGTCATGAAATTCGAAGGGCTCAAAACTTGTTGATTTACTGGACGAGTTCATATCCTTTTAAATTAACTTGTACAAAGATAAATAGAGGAGCAATCACAACATTCACAACATTTTCCGATATGCAATCAACTTATGCCGAAAAAGTACAACAATCTTAGTTAAATACGACGCAGGCTTCCGACACTCCGCTCGTAATCGCTTTCCTCATTCTACACTACCACTTTGTTCTTCTACGTTGACACAAACAAAACCAACTTTAACTATACCAGCGTTAAGTACAATTTGTTCTGCCACACTCCGACGAGCATTTAAGACCTTGTAAGTGTAAATACAGAAATTATTTACGACACCCCCTCATTTAGAGGTTTTTTATCTCTCTCGTCGCGAAGTGGCGCGAAGTGCCGTCTCTTTCCCGCGACCTTTAATAAATTTTGGGGTGACTTCGAATTAACAATACCATAGTCATAGTCATAATTCGCCAGCCTGTTGCGGCCTTTTATAGGGATATTTTAACGACTGACTAAAAGGGTGAATGCACGCTTCTTATAATTATAAAAGGAAACAGTATCAGTAAATAAGCAAAAGTCAGTTGTACGAGTATGTTACTTATCATTCCAATCAACTCTTTAATCTTCATAATAGACACGGAAGCTTTTTAAAGCAATATTTTATCATCATTTTGATTTTACATTGTTAACTAATGTTTCTTGTTAAAACTTTATCGAGACAAATAACCAATTAAGATATTTTAAGAAACGTAGACATGTCGATACTTAATTACATTAATTAGTTACCGATGTTATTGTAACCTTGAACAGTTTTATCCCCTCGATTGTCTTTTACCGCAGATTGGAAGACAAAATCAACATAGTAGGTGTACAATACATAGAGAAGAGACCAGACAAGTAGACATAGAATACACAAATACAGAGGGATAGGCGTCGAGACTCGGGTTGTGGCGAGCGTCTTGCTCGGATCAATTCTAATCTGTGATGTCACGCCCTCCGGTCGATCGCGTCAACAGGCTTGACGACATCTAATCATAAGCTTTGTCTCTAACTGCCTTTACAAAACGATCGTCAATCCCTTCGAGCTGCCATTTATTTTAGCATTGACGCGGATTTTGATTGCTATTATTAATTACTGTCAATTGCGTGTTTATGTTATTTTTAGGTTAACACGTTCGCTGCGGCTCAAAATGTTGTTCACTTTCAACTAGTGCTGTAAGAGGTCTTTAGGCCTTCACTGTACGATTTTACCGGTGCGGCTAGGGGCCTTAAGACCACTCACGGAACCGAATACTTAAAATCCATATATTTCTGCGAATTTCACAAAAAAATATATTAAACATACTTATGAGCATTTCTAAAGGACTATTCTGTCTAATTTTAGCTTCGCCCAGAGTTTCGATGTAAGGAAAAGACAAAATGACAGAAAATAATTAGGAGGCATTTAGACCTCTTACAGCACTGAATTCACGGTACGCTTGTAGCTACCGCTAGGGATGTGATCAATAAAAAAGCAATCATATCGATGAAGTGAAGAGAATTATTATAATCTATTACTTTAATTACATATGATAATTAATATTATAAGTAATATTACATAACACAATTGACACTTATTACGATGTGGGTGAAGACCAAAAAGTTGCAAACCGTTGGGGCTGCGTGAGCAGGTAGTTAATATTACCACATTTTTTTTCCATTGTGACACAAAAGTTATCCATACAAATGTATGACTAATTTACGTGGGAACTATATATATAGCCCAAGCCCTCTCATTCTGAGAGGAGGTCTGTGCCCAGCAGTGGAACGTATACAGGCTTAAGATGATGATGATGATGATGAATTTTAACTACGTAATAACACAGCTTTAACGGTGGGTAACTTTTTGGTCTTCACTTATGTACGTACTTTGACTCGCTGGCAAATTCAATAAATCACGTGCATTGCTCATCGATGAGTGTACATCACTGTGTTATAGTTTCATTATCATAGACACAAGCAGGTGCGGGAGGGGGCGAAAAGACCCGTACTATCTACATGAGGTCTTTAGACCCCCTATCCGCACTGAATGTTCACTTTTCACTCTCAGTGCGATAAGGGGCCTAAAAACCTCTCGTGTTTTTTAAGGTTTTATCAAATTCTACGTTTGAATATAAATCGAACCATATAGCGATCTCTTTTGTACCTATGAAAATATACAAGTTATGAGCTCCGCACCAGAGCGAAACCGCCGTATTTTTAACCGCACAGCCCGGGAGTACAGGCAGGAGGTCTTTAGACCTCTTATCGCAGCGAACGTGTTAAGTGTTGACCTCAAGACAACACGCGTAGCAATTTGGATTTACGTGACGCGCACCTTTTATACACAAGTGACGACATTTTTATAATTAAACATAAATAATTAGCCGCTTTCCCAGTAATTTGTATGCCCAAATTTCCTGTTACAACCATTACCCGGGAATTCCATAAGCTAAGTGATAAAATTCCCGGCTTAATAGCTCCAATGCACACGATAATGCCACTGTTTCATGTGAGGAGCTCATTTACTCGACCCTAATAATGAATTTCAATGCAAAAGTCAGCGGCATCAATCTGTTGGCAACATTCAATTCGATTAGGCCGTTGAGCGCCTAAACCCACCAATAAGTAGGTGTAATGCTATAGCCCTCGGCCTATTACCTGGCAATTTCACAGAACAATCTACGTCGGATCGCGCCGACGACACACAGAGATGTGACACACACGCGGCGGCCGAGAGGGACGGCACTCGCCCTACGATTTGTTTACACAGTGTAGCTTTCCCTTTCGCGGTGCGCGTGTGTGCGGGCCATCTGTCGGGTGGTAGCTGCTTGGGTGTGTGCGTGTCGCCCCCACACTAAGCGCACCCTGTTTCGGGGTAGCGCCGCGTCTGTGTGTGACCCACTCGTATAAATCTAACGTAATACACACAAACATATTGGTGGCGTAGCGTGTCATTTTTACGCTTGTGTTGTTACTTGGGGTTCTTTATGCGGAGCGGTGATATTATTATTCTGACGATTACGACATCCTTTATGCTTACAATAAAATAATTAATAAGGGATGAATTGTATTCTTGCGGCAGTTAGTGATCGGTATCAGGGCACTTACCTTCATTCACGCTTTGGTTAGGTTACGATAAGTTTATTAGTGGTTATTGTAATGCTGTATTGTTCGACGCTTAGCAACCCATTTGTTTATGGTCTTGACGACAGGCTCGACTTTACCGCTTGACTCGGGAGCACTAAGCCCCCGACGTTCGTTTGTTTATCTGTTGACGTAGGTCATTGTGCTAATGAAATTATAATACGTCGTTAACATAATGATCGGAACGTGTTTGTCGCATTTCGCCTCCCATACAACATTATACCAACTCTGTGAATGAAATGTTATCGAAATAATTGAGCTGAGGAAATACCCCATATGCTTTATTCATTTGTTAGGCTTCAAAACATTATTAACAAACACACATTTTCGCACACATATTTTATTTTGTTTTGCTAAGAAAGTAAGTTAATATAAAGGTAATCTAATTGTATAATTGTCTTTTACAAACTTGACACGTTCTCACCAATTTAATTCAAAACAAACGTCCATTTTTTTTAATGCGTGACAAAATGCGATGTCGTAGATTTAATAAAATAGATTAGCTGCTACTTATTACATAATTATAACCAACTATTACACACTTATCTGAAGCTCATAACACGTTAAAAACACGTCCTTTTAAATTCCAAATACCAACTAATTAGGTTTATAATATCGTACGGAAAAACAAACAGACTTACTATTCAGTCTGACGGAGCAGTTGACAGCCGCTCAACCCCTGTTCAGTTTAACAATTACGCGACAGGGCTCATTGTGAACGACCCTACCTACACCATTGTGGACAGCACTACGCCAAAAACCAGCACAACTTGCCCCCTACAAACCCAAACCCACCCCCTTCTCACACCCCCCGCTCAAACCAACTGTAGAGGCCCGACAGCTCACCTTACACTGGCAATCGGAACACAAATATTATTATCCAAGCTTCACAAATATCAATAACGTAGGTATTATAACGACTAACAGATTTAAATAGGCGTCTTTAAAAGAGTTATCACGACATTTTGACGTTGATACCGGCTGTGGTTTCAGAGTCAAAGTTGTGGTGTTTGCGGTGGGGGCAGATTAAGCCAATACAAAACGTATCATATTTTAATCTGTTTTAATTTGTTCTCTATTGTGACGTGAAGCACACATGAACAGACTAGTAGTCGTAGTTGAGGTATGCCCGACTCGTATCGAAACAATACGTGTATGGTTCTTTCTCAATGTGAGCTGGAACAGATAGGCAAACGTGAACGTTCTCTCTTTCTCAGCTCTCTTAGCGGCGCGGCGGCGAGGAACTACCCTCGTTTTCATCACAATTTTTGCTAACACATTATAAGTTTCAGACTATACTACAAAAATAATTACAATAGTAATTCTAGTATTTCTATTATAGTTCTAAAACCTAATTAACATTAAAGTAACATTAAAGAGTCTTCTGTTCACATTCAGATAAACCTTGATGAATCCAGGTACAAACACCCTAAAAAGGTAAGGACTCTATTATTGAAAACAATTGCAAAAGTGACCGACGATTTACTTTCTGATACCTGCTGTTATTGTCAACAAGTGACGACGTGCCTGTTTGTTACATACAGCTTGTCCAATTCATTTGTTTAATTTCCGACGTGTTCGACTCGACGAAACAATTGACACTCACTCATTTTGCAAAAATCGCTTTAGAATTAACAAAGAAAGTGATTGGGAGGTACGACAACAAGGTACGGAATTTGTTTCTGGCTGAACATAGAACGATGTCACCATAAGTTTTGTGAGTTGCACCATATTTATCAAAAAAATAGGTATCTTTAAAGATTCTTTACGCAGCAACGATGTGTGAAAGCGCGTAAATCATTTATAAGAGATACTTCATAATAATAACTACGCAATTATTTATTTTCCTATTGTAATACCTTTAAGGCTGTTTTAATTGCCTTTATTTTTAGTATCAACAATCTATTAGCAGTCTATATAAATTTCAGGTTTATTAACTCGTAATAAACTTGCAGACATGAACTCTGTGCTCCAGACGGCCATAGAAGTCGTGAGACACAAAGATAGGAGGAAAGGAGAACAAATGACTTCAAAGAACTTTGAACTAGCGTAGCATTAGTGCTTCGTGTCCTGTGAAAGTTGTAAGTCGTATTACTTAAACTGTGTTTCAGTTTCTACTGAGATAAAAAAAATCTCGTCGTATTTGTGTCTTGAGAATATGTATGAACAGAAAATATAAAAGTAATTAAATTGAGGCTGGTGATCGAATCTCATTTTTATCATACCGTAACGCGTGCTAAGCAATACCTACGGGAAAAAGCATAAAATAAATTTTTGAGAAAGAATATTCTGAACATGATTAAAGATTTTCAACATGAAAGTACCGTGAGACTTAATCATTTTATACGTGACCGACTTTTTATACGTGAGTTATCCGTTTATGCGTAATAATGATTAAAGATCATGAACGTCGGTTAGTATTAAAATGGTAAAAATATTTAAAAAAATCGAATCAAACATTACTTTTAATTATTATTGTTTTCAAATTTTAAATATAACTTATTTTAAAATAAATATCTAAACGAAATATTATAACAATGTGATCGGGATCGAGTGCGATTTCTTATTCTTAGTTCAGAGAATAGTATACGTTATAGGTCTCGGTTCTATGTTCGCCGTACTTTACGGCAATGTGTCGCCATCTTGTCCTTCTGTTGTCCTTTATACAAAGCTAGACTTTTAACTTGTTGCTTAGAAAAATTGTTTTAGCAAGACTTGCGTCACTTCTATTGGAATACGTTAAAACGTGGGAGTATAATCATTAGCCTAATTTATTATTTAATGAACGTCATAATATTTAAAAATTGGTAACTAGCTACATATTTTGAGTAAAAAAACGCACAAAATTAACTCGAAACTTTCCTAACCCAAGTAACAATCCAAAACCGGGCTAAATCTAATATGCCTTAAAAATATCTAAAGTTGGTTTTCACTAAGGCATTTTACACTTAAGTCTGTATTCATTAAATCTTGTTAGTATTTAATTCAAAATTTACTTTAAATAAGACGACTTAAGATTATTTTCTCTTCATCAAAACCAATCAGATTTAAAACTGTCTTAAATATGTCTAGTCAAAAACCAACTTAAGGATAGTTATTCTTATCTCATATTTATAGAAGATTAACTTAAGATTAACTTGAATTTAGTTGAATTAACCAAGACGAACTTAATGCAATGTTGAATAAATAGGGCTCAAAGTTTTCTTTGAATAAATCTTGTTAGTATTTAATTCGAAATTGACTTTAAATAAGACGACTTAAGATTATTTCCTCTTCATCAAAACCAATCCGATTTAATACAGACTTAAATATGTCTAGTCAAAAACCAACTTAAGGATAGTTATTCTTATCTCATATTTTTCGAAGATTAACTTAAGATTAACTTGAATTTAGTTGAATTAACCAAGACGAACTTAATGCAATGTTGAATAAAACGGGCTCAAAGTTTTCTTTGAATAAATCTTGTTAGTATGTAATTGGAAATTGACTTTAAATAAGACGACTTAAGATTATTTTCTCTTCATCAAAACCAATCCGATTTAATACAGACTTAAATATGTCTAGTCAAAAACCAACTTGAGGATAGTTATTCTTATCTCATATTTATCGAAGATTAACTTGAATTAACCACGACGAACTTAATGCAATGTTGAATAAATAGGGCTCAAAGTTTTCTTTGAATAAATCTTGTTAGTATTTAATTCGAAATTGACTTTAAATAAGACGGCTTAAGATTATTTTCTCTTCATCAAAACCAATCCGATTTAATACAGTCTTAAATATGTCTAGTCAAAAACCAACTTAAGGATAGTTATCCTTATCTCACATTTGTCAAAGATTTACTTAAGATTAACTTGAATTTGGTTGAATTAACCAAGACGAACTTAATGCAATGTTGAATAAAAAGGGCTCATAGGAACTAGTTAAGTATTAACAGTATTAACTTATTCTTAACTTTGTCTTACTAAGTCAACATTGTCCTAAGTTTGATTTGTTTTATTGTAACTTGAATTAGCGCCATATTAAATTGCATGGGAAAACTAAATATTCGTAAACAGATTTGAAATCATTATTTTTTCTGCTTAGGTCAGCGTAATTTATTCTTTAAAATGATTTAAAATTAACAAATATTCGTATGGGTAGGGAAATTATCTCTTTTTAATAGAAAATGTGCAAAAAGTGACGTGCATGTATGGCGATGTGAATATGTATATTCGTAATTTTTCATGTCATTTCTATGTTATTATTAAAGCCCGTCTATTTCATAGTTAGATCCATAAATTTTACTCGATGAACGAATCTGCGTTGAAATTTCGGCGGTATTATTTCTACAAGTAATGTGACATCCATTCCTCGTAATTCGTAACAAATAAATGAGCTACGCCATTTTATGACAGTTACAGGTTTGTTAATATTATTTCGCCATTATTTTTCTGTTTAATAACTACGTGGAGTACGTGAATACTAAAATCTGTTTTTTTTTGTCTAGAAAAATGCCTATCTTTCTTATTGTAAAATTCTTAACTTGGTATTCTAGTCATCTTGTACACCAAAACCTTTGCCTTAAGTAAATCTATAGGACGTCTTGAAGATAATGTTATGGCCTTTCATAATAACTTGTCTTAAATAGGGTTTAAGTGTAAATTTAAAGAAGTATTGAAGTCGACCTTAACTTACACTGAAAACTTGTGCCCACTTTTACTAAACTCTGTCCACTAGCTTTCCATTAGATATCTTTAAGAAAAAAAAATACTTAGCCAAGACAATGGTGAAAAATCGCTGTTTGACTCCAAGATATCTATGATTCAAAATTTAGAGAAGCCATTGCTACTTGGGAATGATGGAACTGTGAAGCACCAGCATCTACTTCATTGTAGCTCCGATTTAGTCAAGTTAACATGAGGTCAAGTTTTCAACCTCTGAAAGAAAAATCAAGTTTTGCTCGTGAACTACAATTTTGCCATTTTATCAGCGTCCATCATAATTAACATTACCGATATTATTAAATAATCGGTACAACATTTCGATTTCTTGCAAGACATGTACAGCCATTTTATTATTTAATAGACCGTTTAGGGTGAATACTTGTGTTCCATTGCCATCAAAAGTCTTAATTTTATAAAATATATTTTTATCGCTTTACCCCCATTTATCGTATAAGATTTTTCCACTTTCCGTATGTATTAAAAAGTTTCAATGCTCCCAATTATTACTCCTCCTTCCCCAAACTGAGAATTTAAGAGGGTTTCTCTCCAGATTTCGCTTATACTCTATGGTAAATACAGATCCAAAGACAATATCTCGGGCGCTAAAAGGCCAGCCTGGGGGGGGGGGGGGGGGGGGAGGCGCCACCCCCTGAAATTACTACATTCAAGGGGAAGTTTTTATGAAGAAAAGCCGCATCTATGAAACTTGAATAACAATTAAGTATCGGGTGGTGAGAAAGAGTGAGTTTTTTTATTGTATTAAATAATTAAAACTATCAACAGATTGCATTAAGAACAATGCTGACTGCAACCATAATCACACGATTTCGGTTTGACTTGATATTGATTGATAGACTGATCTAATCAATAGATTCAGGACTTTCATAATTGTGTAACTACGGGAAAACTTGGTCAAAGAACGCTCCAGTATTATTTGATAAAGATCTAAGAGTACGGTCGTCAGAATCATTGAATATTCAAATCCAGTTCTAATTTCAATACTACGTAGAAAATAGTGGAGTGTATTTTAATTCATTCATTCATCACAACCACTGCAAAGTTTCTAAATAGCCGGCTACTTTTAGTGTAGTCGCAATGGCAACACGTTACTCGGAAGGATTCGGGCATGTTCGGGGACGCCCGATGTCAGTCAATAAAGAGCATCGTTCGGCCAGAGACGCATTTCTCGACATAGGGATACCAGCTTACGGAATTTACCTCGAAACGGGGAAAGTTCAGGAACACTAACAGCTTTTGCCCGTCGTGATACTGGTATTTAATGGACTTTAAAGTAAACTAAGCTATTGGTCACGACTACCAACTTTTGCGTTGAACCGTAATTCAGTGAAACGTTTGTAAATGCGGTTTTACAATTGATACAGTTACTTCAACTATCAACTTTAAGCAAAATTAAAGACAAGTATTTTCAACTCGCACACATAAACTTAACCATTGATAGGCATTGCAAGGAAACAATTTTAAAATTGGCTCGCACAACGTTAACCATCAACAAATTTAACGTTTCATTTAATAAATTCGAAAGGCAATTTGTGAATCGAAGTTTACGAAGTTCTAAATTATTTATTCGTGAATTCAACTCAATCGCGAGCTTTTATTAATCAAGCCTCAGATCCGTTAACTATTCTATATTGACCTTGTGTTTTTTGAATATTCATGAGAATGCAAATCAGCGCTTTGTAACATTTAAAATTTAGAATCAATGTCAAAAAAGTTGGCGGATGACATAAAAAATCTATCAACTTTGGATATACGAACGTATCTACCAAGCCTATAACCGTTTCAATGCCATTCGCTTCGCTTATAAACCAATCAAATAGGCTCCAAAGCGTTATAACAAACTTAAATACGCGTAAGTTTGTTTAAATATACAAAAGACTTCCGTCCCAAACCGAAAGGGCTGCAACGGAACCTCAAACAGAAATGTAATGTGTCAATCGCAGCCGAAAGTTGGTCTAAATGTTACGTAACATAGCGTGAGATATCCCTGTGGGCCGGACGGAATGCCGGAGGAAAGCAGTCGGCCTTGACATAACAATATTTGGTGCTTACCTTCCCGCCACAGGCTAACAACGACCCGCTACTTCCCGGTCCAAACTCCGCGGCATCTAAAGAGTCAATATCACTCGTTCCTATACTGTGATGTTTGTGATAGGGAAGTGTGTATTGAGCTTTCACGCCCATTGCGCTTGCGTTTCTAACCGCTACATGGTAATTAAGACGATTCTATCGCGTCTGTGATCCGAACTCAACGGTGATAATAAATTTATTACCGGTTTGAATTACGTTCGTTCTAAGCGGCGTGTTTCAAAAATGGGAAACAAACAGATGATAAAAAAATTGTTCACGTGAATGTATTCGCGCGGACAATATTTTAAAACAAAATGTCACACGCTTTCCACGGGTGGCCGCCCCACCCTGCCTCCACGGGGCCGGCCTCCCCCGCGGGCCCTCATTGTGGACTGTGGTGTCGTAACTCCGCGAACTTTTTAATTTACAATTAGGTAGCTTCCCATTTCTCTGCCCTATTTAGCTCTCGTTTTTCCGGTAGCCGAGGCCGCAGTTTGTAATTAAAATTTATTTATCGCATCATCCCGTGAATCAAATTCCAAGATAATTGTTTGAGCAAGTTGTTTCACCCTCTTTTTCTTACCCGTTTCAAGACAAACCGCATGTGTCTGGCCACTAATAAAAACTACAGTATGTTTTCTTAAACAAAAGATAGTCAACTACAACAATTACTACAGAAATTTATTTCTTAACCTGACACAACACAACATGTTAACGTCCGAAGTCTGTACTTCAGACCCAAGTAAATCAGTCTCCCAGCGGGCGCCGCAATTGTCATGGTACCTGTTGTGACAATCTGCCTGCCCTACTAATTAACTTGTTTAACAGCGCTGTGTCATTTGTGTTTTTTACAACTTCCCTGCAAAAAAAAGCACTACTGGTCAAGAACATAAAATTTTTGATGGCTTTGTATCCCAATGGCGCGAACTAGGTACAAACGGCACTATTTTCCAACACCACTTTAAAATGCAAACTTTATTCACTATTAAATACTTTTAAGGAAACCAGATTTAAAGAGAAACACCGATTCGAAACCATTTTCTCCTTTTGTCTCACAAAGAGTCGGAGCGAAAACGAAAACATTAGCCTTGGAGTTGAGCCATTTAGACAAATTAGACGATATTTTACTTTTATATAAAAACGAGCTTTTTGTGTATTATAGCAGCCATTGCCCTTGAATAAAAAGACTCAATGTGTAATACACTCAATAAATCTCTATAGGTATGCCTAGTCTGGAAAAGAGGTGAAGGAGAATAACAAGGGGTGAAGAAACTCATTATTGTCGCCATATTTCTAAAAAAAGGGTAACATGCTTGTATATACTAACCGTTTCACATTTTAAGGTTCGCCAATGAACAATTTGATTTCAAATTAATAGCCGCCTGTGAGCGTTCTTGCTTAGTAAAGAATTAAACCAATTAAAGGATATCACGTGTTCAATTAAATTTGACCCAATAACCGTGGGTGTTCACTGTTTGCTTAGGCTGGACGATGTAACTATAAAGGAAGCCATTAAAGTCAACACGAGTTTTATGATATTTCGATGACTTGAGGAGGCTATTAAGTGGTAATACAGATTTTTTTCACATTTATTCATAGTTAGTCTATAAAAGATGTGAGAGGCTAGTAATTTGACCTACAACCTCTCAAGCTGAGGGTCACGCGGGTTCTAGTGCAGATTCGCCCCTCCTGAGTTTCAAAATTTGCCTGGGCCCAGCAGTAGAAAATTAGTATGCTTTCTATATTAATTCGTCTCTTTTTTACAGGCTAGGAACGATAATGATAAGCCATTTGCACAGTATAGTTCCGATTTATTTATTCTGAAAAAGATTCCTGAAGATGCATAAAACATTGACGTTAAAAGACTTCCACGAGGCGCTCCAATTCAGTCAGTCTTCGTACAATTAATATTATTTTTGCATCTATGTATCTGTCTAGAAAATATTCCGAACAAATTTGAACTTTAACAAGTTCTGAGCCACTTACCGAATATTTCAATTGTTAACCCACCAACTTCCAAGAAAATCTGCACACCTGATTAACAAAAGAAGTACCTGAGCCCAAGTATGTAGTACCGAAGTTAACGCAAAAAATGCGTCAAATCAAAGTAGGTACACAATCAAAATTCAAAAGTTCTTATGGTATCGTCAGCCATTTTGAAGAAGAATCAAGAAATCTTCCGAAGTTAGACACCAGAATCCAAAGGTTTTTAAGACTTCGCGGATTGTTAATTTTGAAAAATCCCAGTATTTTCCTTTAGCAGCAGCACAATTAGTGTTAAATAATAGGTTCATTTTGCATCCCGCTTTTTGCTTGAACGCTGAAGCAAAAAGAATCAAGTGTAAAAGAGAAGGATCATTCAATGTCTAGACTCGCTCGGCTCCTGGGGGACGCCTCGGATCACAATCCTCCCTCAGGTAAATAAATTAATGTTACTTGCTTATTTTTAAATTCGCTAAAACCTCGATCTTGTTTTATTAGGGGAGTTAACTGATTGGTGGTTTTGAATTACAATACCCAGTACATCTGATTCTTGTTCAATAAACAAATCTAGAAAGAAACAAGATGCATTAGAATGTGCAAGATTCATTTGATTCATTTGAGCCAACACCATTTTTAGGCTTCTACTCATCACCACTTTATTAACTAAAGCAAATACCTGTCAAGCACTCCTTTCAGAAGACAACTTGTCTCTTCATTTTTATCCAACTACATACTTTTATTTTTACGTATGCACAATGTCCAAAGAAAGGAGTGTAGTGTTTTAACTAATCAATCACCACCATATTTACTCGCTTCCAAATCCTGTTGAACGACAACACTATTGTCTCACAATCACAACATCTGAAGCCAAGCTGCGCAGCCGCCTACCTACTAAGATACCGTTAGGGTTGCCCTTTCACAAAAAAACCTTTGGGCACACCGACACCCCCGAAAACGGGCAAAAAAGTAAAACAGAGAGGACCACAAATTAGGTATCCGGAATGTTACACCCTTAAAGCATATGAGTTGTTTAGCAACCAATAACCATTTTGTGGTGATAGACAACAGAGTATAGCTAGAGTTTAAAAAAGTTGGATATACTTGCGTTGTCGAATGACCACGATGACCTGGATGCTAGAGGCGATGTGGTTTGAGATGAAAAGCACGCTTGGTTATTAAATGTGTTTAAACAAATGTTTATGTGAAATTGCTCATAGTAGTAGACTTGTTAAAACGAGATAAGATTTTACAATGTTATGCGATCATAAAAGTATACGGTGGAGGGTTTTCAAGGTTGTATCCGGGACTACTGACGTAAGTCAATATTGATGTCATGGAATTTGAGACGAACTAAGCTGATGACGGCCCAAGTTTTTAACTAGAGTAAAGGGAGGTGAATATTCAATGGAATCTTTAAGAATCTCGTTACGCACCATGGACCGTTGAGTATATAAAAAGTTACCAAGAACCTAATGCTAGATTTAATACAAAATATACACGCCCAACGTAAGTAGTTAACTTTAAGAATGCAAAATTACACTTGACTGCCCGTAATTAGCAACGTGATAATATTTACACGTGGTTAAACAGAAGGTTTGCAAAGCGTAACAGAAAAACCTCATAAAATGACAAGTTATAATTTTGTATGTAAATGAAGAAGTAATGAATGAGGATGGCTTAGATACTATCGTCAGGATAACTCTGAGCGTGGGAAGGCACTTGAATGAAGTACAGAAAGGGGCTGGTGTACGCCACAAAGGAATATTTTCTAATTTGGTCGTATAAAAAGTTTTACCTGCTTGTAAATGGCGGAAAGGACGATTGCCACGTGCGGCGGGTCTCGTTTGCAGCTTGCTACCATTATGGTGCGCTTACGCAGCGCCCGAAGCGAGGAGCTTTAGCTGTGTGATTCTCTATAGGTTCCCTAATTTTGTTAATATTTGATCGAACGCATCGTCTGACTGACACTTCATGTGATAACCGTTTATTTTCTACTAACATACCAACTTTTTTGGAAACTTATAATGGTTTTCTATTTTTAAAAAGTTTACGGTTTAGCAGATATTAAAGGGTTGTCAAAGGAATTGTTTGTCAAACTTTTGTCGGTCACATAATCAGACCTTGTCCAAACCATACTCATCCGTGAAGTGGTCTCTGTGCTCGAGAAACAATCATAACTTGACCTTTTCGATCACAAATAATGTACGAAGTCGGGTGTCTCGATGTCAACGCATCATGGACAAGATTTGTTCAGTTGGAGAATCACGCTCCGGTAGAAAATATATCGGCCCAAAAATTGGCCCGATCTCCATACAAAATTACTTATATTGCATGTGTATACATGAGAGCCACATGTTTTGCTGCTGAGAATGTTTTATGATATGCGTGTTCATTGGTTTTCGCACTTCAAAAACCATAATAGGAGTTTCTCAAATAGAATGATTAGATCATTTTTTTTTAGATTTTTTAAATGTTTGTATTATTTATTGCTTTTGTCATATTTTTAATGCAACCGTGATGAAATTAAGGATAAATAAGATAGCTGGAAACTCCGTGTCATGCTAACTAACGTCACTGTTGGCTTCGATGCAAAGTTACTTACCGTGGCAATACTGTACTTTATAAATCATAAATAACCGCTGTACAACTTTGCTAATATCATCATTTGGCAAGAAAGTTGGAAATCCTGTAATCCGGTTCCGTTTACAACTTCGTAAATACTAAACTCAATGACGAAGACAGTCGTTGTCGATGTAAGCGTACCGTCACTGCGTATGCTTTATGTGTCCAAACACTTATATCTACGTCACTTTAAACCAAACATTTGTTGCCCAAGTGCCAATTCCCTTGTAAATTATTGTCGCCTCTTGCCATTTACATGTTTAACATGTGACATATCTGATTTGTGCCGACATTATCACCGATTTAGCGATTATTGCGGTTCACACCTTTTTTGGTGCTTGTGATACATGGCTTGAGATAATGCATTGATTTAGGGTTTACCTTTGTAATTGTGCCTAATTAGGAAGTTAGTATCATTGGTTTGTTTGAAAACGTGACGTCATACACACAATTATCATCAAGAATGTGTACTGACACCACGCTTAACTAAAAAATTTACCAATGATTTTGACGTACACGAACGGTACGTAGGTAACGTTTTGACAGAAAATCTATGAAATGTACTGTCAAAATCTCTGGTTATAGTTACTGTTAAAGAAGCTTGGTGCAACTCACGTTTAGTAAGGTAACTCTGCCGTCTAACCAGGACACCTTTACGGTGCGGTGCTGGGAAACCCCCACCCCCCTCCACTCCGCTACTTTGCAGACCCCAGTATATCCGAGTTTCAGTACACACAGACTCAGCCGACTAAAAGCAGTTAATTAACTATTATAAATTATTATAATGTGATCTAACTTCCAATGCTGGTCTGGGAGTAGGTAAAGAAAAAACATGGAACGTACCAGTGTCCAGTTGCTACCCTTCCCGCGCAAAGGAAATGGGCAAAAATATTAAGAATCATGCTGTAGGCGATGCGGCTAGCAAGCCATCACTGTTTTGATTCACCTTTCCACTTATTACTTTAGGTCTTGTTACCTCAGGCTCTGTCTACCCCGTAAGGGATATAGACGTGATTTGTGTATGTAGGTATGTAAGTTTTTCTTCGCAATAATATTCATAACTTCAATAACAATTTAAAGAAGCTGTTACTATTAATAAATAAACGTTTAGAAATCAAAGTAAAGAAGGTGAAATTGTCGTTTTCCTAATTATAGCCAATAAACTCAAACAGCGGTCGAATAGAGGGCACGTGAAGGTTACAAAAAGAGCAAAACGCTTAATCGAAATGTACCTACTGTGATTCCGATACAAAGTTGTATTTATTTGGAAATGAGACAATCACGAACCTACGCAGTATTTGAGGCCGCTGGCAACAGAATTTTTGGTTGTATTAGAAAGAAAAATATCGTTAGATAGGTACGGAGCGGCAAAATGAGTTGCCCTCAGTCTGTCTGCAAGGGTGTGAGGCGTTCGAGAACGGGCGCGTCCAAGTTAAAAGCAAAATGCGATGAATTTTAGAATTACTAATATCAAACAAACAAGGTCATTCGAACAGATGACGCTTGGCGACAAAAATTCGCATAGAAACATGGTCACGTGACAGCTAGTAACAGATAGAAAAATTCGAAGGCTTACCCACCTGCTATGGGTGGTGTAGGGGTAGGTATAGCAGGGTTCTAATTTTCAGTGTCGTGCTGAATATTTTTTTGCTAAGGCCAAGTAATAGTAAAAAGTTAAACCTTGAAGTATTAGCGCCAAAATATATGACCAACAAGCGTTAAACTGCAAGACGGATTTACAGTATTTGACAACATCAATCACTGGACAGGCTTTTTATGAGCTGTGAAAACGTGATTCTTCCATAGATTTTGTATTGCAATAGCTATTTCACGGTACTTACATATTTGTTAACTCAATTGATTATTTCTTTCAAAGCAACTAAAAGTCAGATATTGCGGTTGCAGTTAATTGAAAATTAATCATGTCGGAGCTAAAAATAAAAATACGCACAATCAAATGAAAAAAACACAATAACTATGTTAAGTTGAGTTGCTTTTTAAGTAAAAATTTATAAATGTCTTCTTTCTTTCTTTCCAAATTATTTTAGTACATCTTAGTTAAGACTCTAAGTTTCTAACTAAGAAGTTATCAGTTAGTTATTATGCGCTATCATTTTACCGCTGACTTTGTAAATATTTTTTGTCAAAAAAACTACTCTCATCACCACGCCGCCGCAGGAGAGGCTCTGGTACTGCTACTCTGCTAAATATTCATGTATTGATTTCTTCCACCCTCTGGTCTCTCATCACTTGGCACCTCAACCCTCGGCGCCCAGTGGATGGGTCTCTCCCGCTCCGCCATAAATCTTGGGACCCTTCGGCCGCCACCCGGAATCTCGCCGAAAACATCTATAAATACCCTCCTGCCTCCTTTTCAGGAAATATTAACAGACTAGAATCGAATGACGAAGTCACTTCGCACTGCGGTCGAGTTTGGAAACCTGACGCTATCATTACCTAAGTCCTTAAAACCTACAGTACAGTACAGTACCTTGCGACCATAAAGATTGCGCTTCGGTCTTTGGAAAGAGACAGTTAGCATCACGTAGGTTAGAGGGAGACAACGCTCTACGAAGCCGAAATGAATAGCCGAGAAGACCGATATGCAATCTTTATGGCCGGGTACTATACTCACCGTTACTATTTTGGCTAATTAAGGATCTCCAGTTCTGAGAGAAGACCTGTGCTCAGCATTCTGACGTATATAGGCTGGAGATGATATGATGGAGATGATATGATATAGACTCGAAACGGTAGATTATCCGTTACTGGCTTGCGCCCGCAGCGTTTCCCTCGAAGCCGAACTACCTATCCCATGAGGATTTCGCAAACACCGTTCTCATTACTCCTCAAATTTATAAAGGCAGCCTCTGCATATATATTTGCTTTATACGTCATCAAGTCGGTTTTCTATAGAGTACCTACCGATTCCAGTGACTTAGATTGAGTATGTCCAAGCCTTACAGAATCATTCTCTTCTTTTTACCCGACTGCGCGACGCAAAGGAAGGAAATGTGTTAATGAAATAGCTATTACATTAATGTACCTACGTATTTGTGTGTGTATGTATATTCCTTGGTGACTGATTCTTACGTCAATCGTTTTGTTTAATTATTGAAAATGTCACGAAAGATACGATAGTAGTTACAATTCAATATGGCGACCACCAGGCTCCATTTTGCGAAAGAAATGTTACGTCAGTGAATTGTTTGTCATTGAAAAACTAAATCATCCTTTGGTTTATCAAGGCACTTTGAATTTTGAATGACCACTCAGGATCGAGTTATAATGATTTAGAGTTGGTTATGCCTACTGATTGTTCAAATCTCGTCTTAAACTACCAAATATTGCATTTTGTCATGGCCTATTCACAATAGATCTTACTCATATGGTACATGATACCGATTACAGACATTACAACAACGTTCGAGGTCACTAACCTTTATTATTTTTCCATTCACTTATTTATATTTTTATTAGTATGTTGCTATCAACAAATCGACGTCAAATGGACTCACCTTGATCCTGTGTCCAATTTTGATTACCAAAGTATAAAAACAGTAAGCAATCGACGAACAATGTGCACAATCGAAAGATACATTCGCCCATTCTCCTTCACTCTCGAACGCTCTCCCGTAAACTCCCGCGAGAGAACTTCTGTCTCTATTGTAAGTTCTTGACACTACAAATCTTCTCAAACGCGACTATCTTTATACCTATAGGATAGGCAATTGGCGGTGATATAGGTACTACTGTTATAGTAGTAAATACTTACACAAACAGGATTATGTTTGCAACATTTGTTACAAAAACTTACACTGAGGGCCTATTTCGCCACTCTATGTTAAGTTCCAGTTATCTTAAGTAACACTACGAAACAGACAAACATGTCATCATAGATAACTGACACATAAGTTAACTGGATCTTAACAGAGAGTTGTGAGACAGGCCCTTAGTATTCAGAGTCTAAACTTCAGGCGTGATTTTGCTTAGCAACTGAGATTAGGTAGAGTGCGCTTGTTGTTTGTTTATTGGTTACTGTTATATATGCTGTAGCATGACGAAAGCTCTATCCTTGATACACATAAGTTTATCGACAGCTCAATGATACGCTATATTTACTACGTACGCCGCTATTTGTGTTGTGAGCAATTAGGTCCAAGTTTATCTGAGCAAATTTATATTTAGCCGGCATTACCCTTGAACTAATATACGGAGGATTTTCCGTACGCAAAAAGGTGGTCCATTTAGCACGTATTTTTGACCTAATTATTAGGCTTTTTGGCGATGCCCTTCGTATCGTCCAATATTTTTTGGTTGAATGATCGTTTAGTATAATTTTTGTATAGTTGAAACTGTAAATATTGTGGAAAATACTATTAAAGTAAGTAAGTATCAAGGTGTATTTTTGTAATACTTTAGAAATCGACGGTGTTAATATAATTCCAATCATATGAAAAGATTTCTTGACCAAACTTGACCCACTTGGTCCTTTTAAATTGAGGCCAAATCAAAGCCTGCTTCATAAACAAAGAAGCAACTTCAGTTGTATGATGCTGAACTACGGGGAAATGGCTATAAAAACTGGCATAAACTAAGTAGTAAATTCATAGTAGATGCAGTAGTTATATACTAACGTATGAAGTAAAGGATGTTTGAAGAAGATTGTTTGCGTTGTGTGTGACGTTTCGCTTCGTCATTCGCATCCTATTGTGAAACGGTGACGTACCGATTGGTATTGTTTTTTCCTCATTTGCGCAATGGGAGTTTCTCGGTTTATTTTGTTCAACGGAACTTAGATTTACGTGATTGATAAATCAATGGGGATTTGGAATTCTACTGACTTTTTTTATTCCGTTCCAATACTTTTACTGTACGAAATCTCGGCGTTTCCATACCCTTTTACGGTAATCTAAATATATATATAACTCAAAGGTGACTGACTGACTGACTGACATAGTGATCTATCAACGCACAGCCCAAACCACTGGGCGGATCGGGCTGAAATTTGGCTTGCGGGTAGATATTATGACGTAGGCATCCGCTAAGAAAGGATTTTGATCAATTCTACCCCCAAGGGGATAAAATAGGGGATGAAAGTTTGCAATGGTCGTAGATGGCTAGAGTCGCGACGTTAATAGTTATTGCAGAATATACTGTCAACATCAGTTCTCAAGTCTATTTCTACGCGGACGAAGTCGCGAGCAGAAGCTAGTATCACATATTTGGTCATTTTAGTAGCTATGAATTGAAATCCATGCACAATGCAGATTAATAAGACGCTTAAAAGATTTCGTTTAAATGTTGCGCAATACAAGAAAGTTTTTACAAAAATATACACCCTATTTTATTAAAAAGTAGCCGACAAATAACCCTCGACAGAGATACGTGGAATTCTATACGGACGACTATCATTTATTCGAATTTCGTAGCCACGCGTTGATAATTGTACAATAAATACCTACACCAATAAATACTGAACAGTTATAATTGTGGTTAAATTCTATAAATAACTTGCTTTGTTTAATTAAGTATGCCAGCGTATAGTGGTGCGCTGCGACACTAATTGTTACAAAATGCGACGGAATGCTGATATGCGAATCCAATCAATAAGTCATTAGTTAAAAATGCATCCTCGTAAATTTAGAATTTTTTCAGGTTCCACAAGACAACCGGCACAAGCGGGACCCTTATTGGATCACTTTGTTATCCCTTTGTCCGTCCAACCGCCTCTTTTTCTCAGGAACGCGTGAAAAAATCCCAAAGGCCATGAAAAAATCAAACTTTTAAATTAACGCAATCAAAAGATACAACCAATAGGATTTTTTTGTCGTTCGGTTTTCATTCGGTTGAAAAAAAAATTCTTGGTCCTAGAGAATTTTGCAAATAGGCTCCTTTTAAGATATATAGACTAGGAATAAGTTCTTAGGTACTATCAAATGAATCAAGAAATTTTTATTTCTTGATTTTATGTTTTACTTTTCCGGTTTTACCGTGCTATGCCGTGCTGCTATGGGTGGTGTAGTGGTATAGCACGCGTCACGGAATGACGAGGATCCGGGTTCGATTCCCGGCCATAGCTTTACTTTTCGGATTTTTCTATGTGTTCTGATTTTCACAGACATTTAGAAATAAGTTCTTAGGTTTTTTTTATCAAACTCTTACGCGCAAGCTAGCAATTCGTACGAGACAAGCACAATCATAAACGAGCGCGATTCTATTGCGTTAACGCTTGAACTTTAAATGTTTGTACCTACTGGTATGAAATAGAATTTCGCTTACATGGACAGCGTCAACGCTTATAAATATTTTATCATCAAGCACATATAAAATACCCAACGAGAAAATAAACACGTACTTACTTATCCCTTAAACCATTAAAAATGATATAATTATTATTTTTTAATCTTGACAGCTTAAGCATTGATTAACAAAGCGAAAGTCTCGCAAAAATTGGCTCAGTTTGTTTCGCTCATTTCTCTAACTAGTTTTTTAACGACTTACAAATTAAAATAAAACTATAAAAGCATTAAATTAAACAATTTGGTTAGCAAATTTATGCTTTCCTTTTACTGTGGTTCCGGAATTATTAATTTTAGGAAACCAAGTCATCATCGTATGATGCGGCCATTCCTAGTAGTTCCGATAGGTTATCTGTAACTCTATGGGTCCCAGTGATGAGTCATGGGTGATGAGCTAGAGTGCTCACAACGAATGACTCAGATATCCTTCATGCAAAGCTTAAAACGTTACGAGAATTACCTGCTTTTGGTTTCCGAAGGTGCTCGGAATATCCCTGACTCATTAACATGAACATGACCTGCGTTTATTTCTTTATGCATATCACGGTTTTACGCACTAGGTCTAGATCATTCACTACTATTATTGACTAACTACGCACTAAGAATCAGTTTCTGTCGTGCCAGTAGAGATGGCGTTGCGTTCCAATTTTTTTTCTTAATTATGCTGTGCAAATAACCCGACTTTGTCTAATTTACATTATTTTATGTGCATAAAAACTTACTTTCTGAGCTTTAATGCCTAAAAATCCGAAAATATTGTAAAAAGGTAAAGTTTGTGAGGTTTGTGAGTTTGTTGGTAATCTCTGGATCTAATGAATTAATTTTGAAAATTCTTTCACCAATAGAAAGCCACATTAGTTGTGAATGACATAATATTTAATTCTGCGCCAACAAAGTCTCGGGCAACAGCTGGTATAGGTATATAGGCATACCTAAAACAAATAGGCCACGTCACGCTCGTACTAAAATTCATCCCAAGAAAACCAATACACGCATGCGCCCCAGTTCGCTATCGGCGCATAAGCAAGTGAGCGGAAGCGACCTCGCCGCCGGCGCGCGGAAGTGCCATCCACTTATACAGGTCATGGACCCTGCGCGCGCGCAAGAGATGTCGCGAGTGGGCTATTGTAATAGTTTTTAGGGAAATGTGAGTAATTTAGAGGTTTAATTTAATTCCATTTTGGATTAGCTTTTGGCGACTTCGTTCCCGTAGAATACCTTAGTATTTGTGCCAAGAAGCAGGGTATGTGTCAAGTTATCGTATAAGATATCTCCGTTTCGAGTTGCGTCTAAATCCGATTAGCTGTTTTAGCGTGAAGATGTACCAAAGGTAGATACTCAAATGAACAGATCAGCCATTGTTTTTTTCGGCTAATATAGCTCCTACTAATATTATAAATGTGAAAGTTTGTGACTTTGGATGTTTGTTACTCTTTCACGTCAGAACGGCTGGACAGATCTGGATGAAAGTTGGAACATAGATAGATTATAGTCTGGAATAACACATAGGCTACTTTTTATCCCGGAAAAATGAACGGTTCCCGAGGGATATATGATGATGATGATGATGAATATATTACTACTAAGTGGGTACTATTACTACTATTACGTTGAGGTTTGTGATTGCAGGTAAGAAATCAAATTATTAGTAAAATTAGTAAAATATGTCCTACTAATAATATAAATGTGAAAGTTTGTATGGATGTTTGGATATTTGTTACTCTTTCACGCCAGAACGGCCGGACAGATCTGGATGAAATTTGGAACATAGATAGATTATAGTCTGGAATAACACATGGCTAATTTTTTTCTTTCTTATTCCGGAAAATTGCATAATTCCTGCGGGATAGCGATAAAGATAAAGCTAAAGCTATTTAGGATATATTTAAGGACAGCCCTATAGGTTAGGTTAGGTTTGTCTTATAAAAATCCTGCAATATTTAGTTTCAGAAAAATTAAGGCAGCGGGGCAATGCGTGGGGGGTTGCTTGCATGTTTGCTTGAGCCCTTGCTTTGCATGCTTGCTTGCATGCATGCTTGCGTGCTTACTTGCATGCATGCTTGCGTGCTTGCTTGCACGCTTGCTTGCATGCTTGCTTGCCTGCTTGCATGCCTGCTTGCATGCCTGCTTGCGTACTTACATGCTTGCATGCATGCTTGTAAGCTTGCAGGTTTGGTTGCTCGCTTGCTTGATTGCTTCATGTTCAGGTTCATGCATTCTCGCTGAGTGCTTGCTTGCACGCTTTCTTGCACGCTTGCTTGAAAGCTTGCAGGTTTGCTTGCTCGCTTGCATGCCTGTTTGCATGCCTGCTTGCATGCCTGCTTGCATGCATGCTTGAAAGCTTGCAGGTTTGGTTGCTCGCTTGCTTGATTGCTTCATGTTCAGGTTCATGCATTCTCGCTGAGTGCTTGCTTGCACGCTTGCTTGCATGCTTGCTTGCATGCTTGCTTGCCTGCTGCTTGCATGCCTGCTTGCTTGCCTGCTTGCATACTTACATGCTTGCATGCTTGCTTGAAAGCTTGCAGGTTCGCTTGCTCGCTTGCTTGATTGCTTGCTTCTTTGAAATGCTCATGGTTCACGCGTGCGAAGCCGCGGGCAAAAGCTAGTAGCTCATAAATATAGCTCTGACTTAGTTGAATCGCAGTCTCCATTTTAATAAATTTCCAAAAAAAATATTGTCATATTGTAATTCAAAGGATGAATGTTTAATTTAATTTACCATAAACCTGGTTATTGAAAACAGCAAGCTTTGGCATCCATTCTAAGTTTAACTAGGAGGCGTGGCTCGCACATACATTATTATCTTTAACGTCTTGTTTGCCCACACAAGTATAGTGATTATTGTTGTTCTATTTCTCTAAGTATCCGCTATTGAATTTCCGTGGAACTGGCTGGTGCACAGTGAAAACCCAGTAAGCTGTCTACCAACAAACAACGCAACGAATTTGTATTACAAACTCGCGCCGCTCGTAAATTCTCGGTAGCCGTGAGCGCTAGTTTTTTGTTCCAACAAACGTCTTAAACGCGTTCGTGTAGTGTCAAATGCTATGAGAACATCACGATTATAAATATATTATACTATCCTTCCGTCCGCAGCTTCGCCCGCGATAAATTAATTTTCCCGTAGGAATAGGTATTTTCCCGCGGTAAAAAGTAGCCTATGTCACTCAGTGATAATGTAGTTTTCTAATGGCAAAAGAATTTTTAAAATCCGTTCAGTAGTTTCGGAGCCTATTCAATGCAAACAAACAAACAATCAAATTTTCCTCTTTATAATATTAGTATAGATTATACATTTATACATTACCTTGCTCTCCTTTATTGTTCCTTTTAACTTGTTACTAGTTGTATTGTTCCTGGCTTAATAATCGTTAGGCGAGCTACTTAAATTTTGGATGTTATAAATCATGTCTCATGAGAGATAAAGCTGAAGGTACTAATAATTTCCCCACAGTAAGTGAGACGACTACGTCCTAACGCCTTCGCGACATTTTAATAAAAAGAACGTATACTAAACTCACTTTATCCCAATCGTAGCGCGGGCGAGAGTGGGCTAGCATGCTTAGGAAAGTGAAAATTCGGCACGTTGACTGTAGATTGACTACTGGATGTACTGTGGTGCAGCCGATAACCTCGTTTCCATACTTTCCCGGCACGGTTTTGTGAGTCTCACCGCGAACTAAGAGCGGCCTTGTTAAAGGGTTCGGACTGGTTTGTTTAGTTTTATTCATCAAGACAAAACAAAAGACAAAAGATAATTTATTGCCATAAACAAAATATAATAAAATGATAGTAGTTTAGCCTGCGACTTTGTCGGCGTAGAATTAGACTTAAGAACTGATGTTGATAGTATATTCTGCAACAGTTATTTACGTGAGGACTCTACGTAACTACGAACTTTGACATGTTCATCGCTATCCCGCGGGAACTATGCAATTTTGCTGGATAAAAAGTACCCTATGTTGTAATCTAGGTTTCCATTCCCAATTTGATTCTAACCCGTCCAGCCATTTCAACGTGAAGAAGGAATAAACATACTCACTCACATTCTCACTCACAAACTCTCGCATTTATAATATTAGTAGGATTGTCTTATATTCAAAATAAAACTACTTAAAATATACTGAGTGAAACAAAAAACACTAACGTCATTTCACAAGCTTGCCTGGTTATCTAACTGGACACCTCTGTAAAGTTTCATAATCTATTTACATATTTAATTTTCTTAAATATGTACTGAACGATATTTTAACGTTTGTTAGCTAGAAGATCAATCATTAACACACAGGTAGACAAAACTTTGCAGGTATATTTAGACCGACGGTTCATAGGTACAAACATCCGCAAAACAACGCCTGATTGAATCAAAATTGACAATTAAATGTATAATTGAGTCGTAAAAAATTACAAGGTTAAATAACTATAGTAGTGTTGTTTGGGCGAGTTTGTGTCTATGAAAGGGGAATCCCTCACTAATTATATTGCCGCTGAAGAGCTAATTTACTATTGTTGGGGTACCCTTAAACTGTTGACGATGATCTTCATATTCATTTATTCATATAATAAAATACGTCTATGACCGTGACCTCAAGTCATAGAGTGGTACTTGAAGAAGATTATTTAATAAGCGTTATTTTCCCTATTACATGATACAGTACATACGCTGAGATAAGTACACGATATCGGTGCTAGCGCCGGCGCCGCGCCGCCGCGCGACCTTATTGCAACGTATTTGCTGTGGACTCGGCCTCCGCGTGCCTACTTAGTGAACCCTATTATATTAACAAATAATGTGGCTGTTAAGGGATTTAATAAAGCATCTAAGGAGATAGATATTGTTAAAAGCAGTGTAAAACACGACTGTTGCTGACTGCGCAATTATACGAGACAAAAAGTAGTATATGCGCTATACCTGATTATAATCTGTATCTGTGCTATTTACATCCAGATTTGTTGAGGCGATCTGTCGTGAAATAATAAATTCAATGTGACTTTGACAACTGTTGTGACGGCACACTTTCGAGCGGCTGGTATTACGTAATGAGTATAAATGATCAATGCTAAATCGAACTAAAACTTATATTACCACCGACTTCCTCTTAGATTGAGAGGGCTTGGGCTTTTCTCGATAAATTCGCTTATCTCTATCTCGCGGGAACTATGCGATATTCCGGAAAAAAAACTATCCTATGTCCTTTCCCGGAACTGTGACTATCACTGTACCAAATTTCAACAAAATCGGCTTGCCCGTTTTGCCATGAAAAACAACAAACATCCAAACTTTCGCGCTTATAATATTAGTAAGATTGGACTGCTACCCAAGTGAGCGCAACTAAAACTAAAGGTGCCCAAAATCGCCGCAAATGGGAAGAACGTAGAAGGCTGGCAACATTTCCAAGCGGTAAATAATAAAAAATAACGTAAAAAATCACAGAAACATAAATACGCTAGCTAATTTACAAATATTTTGGCAGGTATAGACAGTAGGTATGTAGCGTAGGTGCGACATCATGCGGTCGAGATCAAGCTTTTTATAAAGCAGGCCAATATGACGATTTTAAATAAAACATCTGCCAACAACGATTATCGATTACAAAAATACACGGACCAGTACCCTAGCCGTCTAAATAAAGATGCAACAAATTAACAAGTATCGTAAGAAAAACTACTCCGTGTGACATCAAACCAGGCAGCCAGGTAAATATTTATTGCAGACGTAGGGTAGACTAGGCATGGTTGTACCATGGTGCGGTAGTGACAGTGACAGACCTCCACGTGTGGTCAAGAGCTGCGATTCGTTTTTGGATCTGTCCGGGGGAAGAACAGTGCTTGGTCCAGTGCACCCTGGTCATCGGCTAATGATTTCCTGGCAGTTTCTGAGGGATATCATTGACCATTCGCTTAGATCCCGACGGGGCGGAGGGGGGTCTATGACCGTGTTACCGTACAACGTTGCCGACATTTTATCACAAGATTTTTTAATCATACAATGGCGAAGTTGTCGTGGCTATAACGACTTAATACGCCACAAATAAGAAGAAGAAGAAAATACGGAAAAGGAGCAAAGGGAGGAGCATTTTGTCCGTCTATTTTTTTTTCAGTTTAGCCTCAACATATGAGTTATCCAGTATTGCGCCAGCTGTTGCGCGAGGTAACGTTACCTTAAGTCAGTAATATGTGCTGTTATTTACAGATAGATTAAATCGTATTTTCTCATTGTAAGTCAATCATTATTATCTAATCTAGCAAAATAGCAGTGTATAATTTTTACTTAGTTTATTTGATACGGGCGTATTTTATGAGAAACAAGAACAGCAGCGGTCCATATACTATATATACCACTCGCTGCGCGGAAATAACATTATATTTTAGCCTTTTTCTACAGGTGAGGCAGTTGGCCTTTGAAAACTATCTTTGAACGAACTCATGTTACTTTACATTGAATATATTTTGCCATAAAACTAAGTAGATTTTTAAGCCTAATCTCTACCGAGCCTAAGCGCTGTCATAGCCGACGTTCTATACTTTTTTTTCATTTGCTCCTATCGTTATCGTAGATCAACAACAACTTAGGAACCCAATTTAGGGTTTTTTTACTACTCATTTCAAGATTTTTTTTTCCAGAGTACAGGTTTTTTTAAATTAGCTAATTTACCATAAATTGTCGCAACCGTGCCCAGTCTACTCTGCTTGAACGTGTGCCAAGAATTGTTGGACTTCGATCGAGTAAGAAATCTCGGTCTTACTTGTTTGTTTTAAAAAATTAGGACGCGTTTTGTATAGAATTCTTCCGTCCAACGACTTGGTCTTGTTACATAGAACGACTTGGTCTTGTTGCAAATGAATGGAAGGAAGAAACAGGGGGGCTACTCAGAAATGTTCAAACTTTGTATCATGCCATCCCTCTCATTCTCAAATTAAAGACTATAGGACCTGTATCACCACTCTCTGTTAAGTTCCAGTAATCTTGTGTCAGTTATCTATGATTCCGGCTCTATTTATTACTACGAAACAAACAGAGACGTCACACGTTACAGTGCACTCACAAGCTCTTAACGCGTGTTTAAAACTGTATAGCTCTTGCAAGTCAAGATGGCGAGACAGCTTTATTTGTGGTGAACACGTATCTGCATACGTATCCAAGTGTGCGTGAAAGCATAAAACGGGTATGGTAAGCGTAAAAACATAATGTACGGTGTAGAAGGTCGGCAAAATAAAAAAGGCCTTAATCAAACAATTAAAACTCGTGTCATATATTAGAAATCCGCTTTTATTCCAAACGTTTCTCAAACCAATAGACTATTCAAATTAGTGGGTTAACTGTCTCAATTAGCGATGCGTCCGAGCAGAAAGCGACAATGCATTAACCTACAGTGCTGTTGCAGGGAAAAGCGTCACACGAGTTTTGCTCAATTAAAGTGAGCGCCGCGGATGTAAAGGGCATGGAAATTGCTTCTAATAAAACAAGTGACTTCTGAAAACATGTGACGTTGGAGAATAATTTTAAAACAAAGTCTGTAGTTCAAATTTATGTATATTATACAAATAAAGTGGTAAACGTTGTTCATTTGTGGAACGTTTAGTTAAAATAAAGCTTTACTATTCGTAATTAAAATAAGTAACTTTTTTGTAGTGACAGTCGCCGTTTTTTGAATAAACAGTTTGGATAGAGTGATGCGAGGTGCGGCAGTTGCACTTGCTCTCGATCTCAACAACATTATTTTTCATTCATGTTTATTCAGAACACGGTAACTGTCAAATACATTACGAAACTAGAAGCACTGTTACTCAGTAGGAGATTGCGAGAAACTGCTTCTGCTAGTTTTGCCGAGTTAAATGCATAAATGTGAAATTTAAATGTAAATGCCAGTGGCGTCAGTAATGCCGTGATAGAGCGAAAAATCAGTGAATTACCTATGCTATTAATATACACTGACGAACAAAAATAACGGGTCGGTTTCCATATAGATTTGTATGGAAAGCGACCCTTTGTTTTTGCTCGTCAGTATACTATGTCAGTTTCATGTTTTCTGCAGGTCATTTTCTAGTTTATTTAAGAAACAGACAGTTATATTTTCAGTATTAATTTAAGTAATTTTAAATTTATTGATTTAACAACTCTATGAAAACTGATGCTACGAGCTCAGATTTTATTATAATATAGGTTTAATTATCAAATGAATCAAGAATTTTACTTCTTGATTTTTTATGTGTACTTTTACCGTTTTACCCGTTAAAAATAAAATTTCCTCTACCCCTGCCTATATACCTGCTATGGGTGGTGTAGCGGTATAGCACGCATCACGGAATGATGAGGGTTCGGATTCAACTCCCGGCCATAGCTTTACTTTTCGCATTTATCTATGTATTCTAATTTTCAGTGTCGCTTAGAATTTTTTTAAAGGTTTCATTGCCAATACAAGCTTATCTGCGGATTACACTTGCACTCTCATTCCTCCTACATTATGTATCATCGATATTCAAATTGAAACAACCACTAAAAGAATTGAATCAACATCAACACAGCAAGTTTAAGAAAATCATTTAAAAAGATGCACCATCCAGAATAAACAAGATGGTTTCCACGTCCGCAAAGACAAGGCAGCAAGAAAGTGGACTTTCACTCGGCCAGTTGATGCCTGCTCCTAAGTCTATCACACCTCATTTGAGCCTAAGGGCCCCTTTTATTGCTATGCGTCCACATCACAATTTTACTTCGTTAATAATATATAATATTCGTACCCGACTCTAAGACAAGTTTTGACGTAGCATCGTATCCCGAAAAATTTCGCGTCCTATTGAATTCTTTAGATGCGTGTATTTCTTTCGTACATCTGAAGAATACCTTGGGAAATAAGGTTAAAGATGTCAATTATTATAAAACGTAATACGAATAGGTCGGTATCATCGCGAAGATGGATGATTACGAGAAGGGCGAATGAATTAAGAGCAATAAAGGAACGGTTTACCGCTTGGGGGGGGGGGGGGGGGCTGATCCACGAACACAAACTATTATATCCGATGTTATCGAAGATAATTATGTACATATTTAACGAGCCAATGATTAGGGCAAAGGGTTCAATGTATATCGCAGCAAATTTGGTATGTTAATACATACGAACCTATGAACTTTTGTCACTTGCTTGAAAACGTTTTCTGTTATGAAATAATACTGTTGTATTTTTTTATACCGATTGAAATTTAAACTATCCGTACATGAAATGGAAATAAATGAAGTACTCCCACAAAAATGAAATCTACACGAACGAAATCACGTGTGCTAGCTAATTTTAAATAAAATAAAAGATGTAATATACTTACATTCCTAGGCATGAGCTGGAAAGAGGAGGTCGCAGCAGAGGATCGTCCCAAGTGGAAATATATGATGAGAATGAGAGTCCGATGGCCCTGATCAGGGATTACAGGATGCAATAATGATAATGATTATGTACTAGAAGTAGCAGTAGGTGGTATTACGAGTACTGAAATAATTAATACGCTCCTCCCGAAGCCATCAAAAGTAGCAAACTGGCGTCCGATATTGAGTGCCATTCTATTCTTAGCGAAATAGTGCGAGATATGTGAAACGTCAAATCCTACATGCAGACATTTCTTGACCTGAATATTCCGTTCAATCCGTCTGCTCTATAAATATATTGATCCACTATTTACAATGAGGTAAAATGCAGCGAATGTATAAGTAATAGGCAATCGCGGGTAACCCAGATAAAAGTTAATGATTTAAACTGAAACGTAGTGAATAAGGTCTGCCAATTATATTACAATTGACGACCGGACAGCCTAGTGTTTAGAAAACCTCATTGCAGCTTGAGATATACTGGCTTCAAAACACGGTCGGGGCAGATATTACTAGTACTTATGCATGAAAAAAGAAATGAATGTTTACCTTCTAGTCTTGAATGTTTTACTTGTATTTAAAGTATGTATTTATGTGTATGCTTATCCGTTGCATAGTATCCAAAGCACAAGCTTTGCCTTTTCTGGGGCTGGGTATAAATGGTTTTTAATTACAATATTTATGAGATTACTTATACCGGGAGAAGATTGTCTTTGTCTTATTTAAAATACACAGTAACCATTAACAGCGACAGCGGCTAAAATACAATGTTTTCTGTAGGTATGTTATGTCAAGGTGAATAAAGGCCGTCAATCATTATGGGTTACTAACTTATTCATACATTATTTACCTTCAATAACACACTGCTTCGATAGCAACAATAATGCACATTTTACAATTTAGCTGAAATAATTCTTATGTTTCCACTGATAGTTTCCGTTGAACTGATTGTCCTGAATTTCCTGTTGAAGTTTCGATGAACTAGGTATAATTAGACGAAATTCTTTACGTACTTCCCCGTGTTACGCCGGGTTTTAATTGTGATTGTGCGAGTATATCATTAAAACATATGAAATTAGTGAATTTCAATTTAGTAGGCTGCGGTGAAATTTAAAGCGGGGACGGATGCACCAAAATGCGCAAAATATATTCGAAAACGTACTTACTGATTTTTTGTTAATAAATGTTATGTTTAGGATATGTCAGCTCTTGGAAAGCAGTGTAAATTAAGTACTTTTTTCAAAGCGGTTTTATTTTGTACATAAACTAAATGTTCAACTGTTTGTTCAACTAATAACACTTTTTTTTATTTCATGGATTGTGATGTAAAATACTGTCACTGACATACCATAAAAAATTAAAAACATGTTTACAAAAGTCCATGCTTTGAGCGCTCAGTAAAAGTTTTTTGTAACTTACGTCTCAAAAGCATTCGCTTTGAAGTTTCAAACACTATGAGATTACCTATTTTGTTGCCGTTACGTGCCGCTAGCGGCGCTGCCAATTTGCCCATAGTAGTGTGATGTTTCCATGAGCATTCAACTTGCATTAGGGACTCGGTTCAGCACGCGACGTATCTTAGCGCAGTATAGATATAGTATATCAATTTAAACTCGCTGGCTAGTAAACACAGCCTTACCGAGCATAACGCACGGTCGGAAGGTGAAAGGCGTATCGCTTTCGAATTAGATCGCTGTGTATTGGCAACGGTGAAAACGCACAACACTTACCCACAAATGCTTCCACGACAATGCACATGATTCATAAATGAGACACGACTCACGACACTACTTACATTAGACTTTTTACACGGACATAAAAACGAAAACGATGAAACATTAAAAAAGTC
This sequence comes from Pandemis corylana, assembly GCA_949127965.1. NCBI lineage: Eukaryota > Metazoa > Arthropoda > Insecta > Lepidoptera > Tortricidae > Pandemis > Pandemis corylana. Next base: position 7,303,725 of record OX421856.1, on the reverse strand, counting down.
CGGTGACTTACTGAGCCTCTAGTGAAAATTTTCGACACAAAAAACGGGTGCGGGTCAAAATACTCGGGTCATTATAACCTGGGCCCCTTTGAAGCTAGTGGCCTTAAAGCTGGGGCCCAGTTGTATAGTGATAAAATACATTTCCATTTTTCCAGCGAGTGTTGAACTATGCCCCTATTTCCTTCACTTAAATAATGGTATCAATCAAACACCACGCCAAAGTCATGTCGACCTGTCGTTTGTCGTGTTTACATCGAAGCTCGTTCACTGAACTGTATCTCGACGTAACCTTGTTTTGACGATTAGTAAAGTTAATTGATTGGTAATAAATTCAAATTATAACGATACGATCGTCACTTGCCGGGTTTCTAAGTAAATCAAGTGCGCTAAGTTACCCGTCGCACTCGACTATCGTGCTCTGGAAAGAGACAAATGAAAGAGAAAGTATGAGTTATTGTTTATAATATCGTCTATCGTCTATATAAAGACGATACATAAGTTTACTTACTGTAACTAGTATGCTTTATAGTTAAACTCGTTTGAAAAGTAGCCTATTTTGAATTCGCAAGTCTGACATTGCGTTTGAGACTCGTAAAGAACCTGTTTGTTACGTCGATCGTCAGATTGCACGTTTATTTCAATTTGGAGCACATCTGTCGTTGGACCGTCAGATATCTTGAATTACAAAGTAAGGAGTTGCTCTTCTATGAAGGAAAGACTGCAACATTACGGTTAATTACTTGGAGACTGCAAAAATGACCGCATGCCGTGTTGAATTGCAATTTGCTGTACGCACAGTATTTATTTAACCGTTTACATATGGTTCGAGAGCCAGAATATATTTACTTGCGTATGTTTGTTAGTAAAAAAGTCAACGTCAAAATCACGAATCCGTCGTTTACGAAAGGAAAGGGGAAATAGTGATAGGTTGCTAGCCGTATTCCTATAACGTGATTCCTAAGATATTCGCGCATTCCCTCGGTTGGCTTTTACCATCTGAATCAGCAAGAGCTGAGAATCAGCCGGTACATTCTATGTTTTTACTTTGCTCCCAGACCAACACGGTACAATTTGCCACCAGCTCTTACATAACTAGGTAGTCTACTATCATTTCAACGGCCTGGATGTGACGTAGATTTCAGCTAATGTGATTGGTCGATTCTGTACGCTACTGTTTCTATGGAACCGCATACACATCGAAGCCAGAATTGGTTCTGAATTTATCTTCGCCAAACAACGGCCAAGATCAATTCTAGTCATGTACAGTATATGAGAAAAGTATATTACTTACATCGCTGTAAGTAACGCGAACGAACCTAACCTATATGAGCAATAAAAGGCAACTCAATAATAAAACGTTACGGCTCTTCGGAAAATTGCTTTCATCAGCCGCGTAAGGTCAGCAAAAACAATATTTTGTGCCTAGCTGTTATGTAATAACGGGGCTATTAAGATTTTATTAAAGATTACTGTGTATGAGGTGTGTTATGAATATCAGTAAAAAGAATAAAATTGTAACTGGCCATCAATAAAAAGTGGAGACGGAGCTCTGAGCTATACCTAAAGCTACGAAGAGTTTCAACCGTATCGTTTGAGTTATCCAACGATCATTGATACTCAAGATATCATCGGCAGCTCGAAAGTATGCCAGCAAAGCAATCCTCAAAGTTTTGAGAACTGTTTTCAGCTAAACTTATGAAGATGACCAACACATACGTCAGCTTTGAGTTATTGACTAAATCGACGTTTTTAGCAACACAGAAGATATGATTTAAATATTTCGCGACCTTTCCCGCTCGTGAAAAGTGTTGTCGTTTAACAAATGAAAAATACATGGCGTTATCTGCCACGTGATAAGCAAGAGGAGAATAATGGTCATTTGTTTACGGAAAGAAGTAGGTCAATGAGCAAATCCACCTGACGGTAAGCGATCACCGCCACCCATAAGAACCAGCAGCCCCAGAGGTGTTGCCGATCCGATACCAGCATTTACGGCAACAGGGTCCGTACCATAACGTCCTAATGCGATTCAATTCCGATTCCGTTTAAGCTTGCTCGCTGTCAGATCCATACTAAAAATGACAGCGAATTAAGTCGGAATTGAATCGCATTAAGACGTAAGGCCACAATATGCTTTTTTTTGTAGTCTCCGATGTCATAATAATTCGAATTCCCACGTTCACTTTCTATTTGTTAGCCACTACTGACAATTATTTTGTAGTGTAGAAATATAAAATTATAACTTGACGATAAATTTACCTGAATTAAGCAAATATGTACACGTTGAGATAGCAAACCACTGGTAAGCCTTCGCCTACTTAAAAGTTGTACGCCCAAGCTGTAGAGATACGCCTCCCGCAGTCATACTTAGAATGACCGAACCTTTTAGAATTCATTTAAAATAATCTTCGGTATGCAGTGTGCCAACTTGTGAAAAAAAAATCGAAACGACACAGAAAAATCCGAAAGTAAAGCTATGGCCGGGCACGTATCATGGAATGACGAGGATCCGAGTTCGTTTCTATGTGTTCTTTTCAGTATTGTTTAGAAATTTAATTTATAACGGTAAAACCGTAAAAGTAAACACAAAAATCAAGAAGTAAAATTCTTGATTCAATTGATAGTGCCTGTCAACTTGTGGACATCGCGTCAATATTGTAACGGTATTTATTCAGTGACAAATATCCAAAATATTGTGATAAGAATTGTTTAATCTACCTACGCCAAAAAAACTCTAATTACTGATTAGTCAATTGCACATAAACCGCACAAATATTATTGGCATTATCTTATCATTCAATTTACGTTTTTCTGGCATTTAACATTGATAAACTACCGGAAATAGAAACTGCCTAAAATTTTTAAAAAATGCAAAAGACATTAAGGTAACCCTAAAAGTCGCCAGAAAAGGCTATCATCTTGTCGCTAAAGCTTGCCGCAATGACCTAAACAAAAGTCAAAAATGACATTGGCAACACTGGCATTGATAGTGTTTCATATAAGCCCAACAATCAAAGGCTTTCACATGTTGACTAGGGGGTCGGAGGAGTGTCACCTGTGTCCACCAGTGGTTGTCGACGAGACCTAATTGTGTTTTTCTAAACAATCGTGTCACGCGTTTACGTGATTCATCGCAGCTTCCTTCGGATGTTTCTTAATGGACGCCTGTCCTAAATTAACTTCTTCCGCAAAGGGCGGTCGACCTTCGTGTAGGTAACCTTGTGTGACCTAGTCAAAAACGGAGTGGATAAGACTAAACGTAACACGCGAGGCATACAAGTAGATTACGATGCGTTGTAAAGATAAATAAAACATTTTGATTATTAACATTAAGGGCATGTTTTACCACTACTTCAAACTGAGTTTCAGATATCTATTTTTTATTGGCCTTTTATTTTAGACAACTCATGCTCCGGCACAATATCAGGCCAGTCCCCCATATACGCGTTCGAATCGTTCCACCGTCTTCTTCTAGGTCTGCCTTGTCGCCGCTGGCCATTTTCTGGCACCTATCAAGTAGCTGAATGCCCACCTCTGTGTGTGCATGCGGCAGACATATCCCATTTTAACACAGCAGTCTTCTTCCCGACGTCGTCTATACGTATCATATGTAGCCTGATATCTATGAAGCCGTCTGTCTTTTGTAATAATAAATAGAAACAGCACCATAGCTATCTGAGACTTAAGATATCAGGAAGTCAACAGAACTGGCCCTAAAAAAATTATATCTCGGACACGGTTTGATGATCGATTAGCCGACCAGGCTACAAAGCTTAAGGTCCCCGATCCCCGGTCGGAGCCGATATATCACCATGTCAATTGTGTCATGATATTTATTTGTTTACATTTACATAAAGTGTTTATGATTAAGACCCAGGAATTGGAGAGACGAGATATTTTAACTTGAAATTTAAAAACAACGGACAACCGTACGCAGAAGGCTGCATCTGTTTGGACATAAAAAATATCATAGTACTAGCTTTTGCCCGCGGCTTCGCACGCGTGAACCATGAGCATTTCAAAGAAGCTAGCAATCAAGCAAGCGAGCACCCAAACCTGCAAGCATGTAAGTATGCAAGCAGGCATGCAAGCAGGCATGCAAGCAGGCATGCAAGCAGGCATGCAAGCAGGCATGCAAGCAGGCAAGCAAGCATGCAAGCAAGCGTGCAAGCAAGCATGCATGCAAGCGAGCGTGCAAGCAAGCATGCATGCAGGTAAGCACGCAAGCATGCATGCATGCAAGCAAGCATGCATGCATGCATGAAAGCAAGTATGCAATCAAGCATGCAAAGCAAGGACTCAAGCAAGCATGCAAGCAAGCCCCCGCATTGCCCCGCTGCCTTAATTTATCTGAAATTGTAAATATTGCAGGATTTTTATAAAAAAACGAAAAATCGATCCCGTAGAACTGAATATATAAATCCCGTTTTTGTCCTTATCCCGTGGGAATTTCCAAAAATCATTAAAATATTATTTTACTATCATAATCACCTACTTCTATGCCAAATTTGAAGAGTCTAGTAATTATAGTTCATAGGATTTCGTTAAACTGAATATATAAATCCCGTTTTTTTCCTTATCCCGTGGGAATTTCCAAAAATCCTGAAATTAGTTTCTTCGTTTTGTAATCACCTACTTTTGTATCAAATTTGAAGAGTCTAATTATTATAGTTACTGAGATAGCGTCACTCGGAGTCGAATATATAATTCCCGTTTTTTCCTTATCCCGTGGGAATTTCCAAAAATCCTTCCTTAGTGGATGCCTACATTGTATGAGGTATCTATGTGCAAAATTTCAAGTCTCTAAGTCCAGTGGTTTGAGCTGTGCGTTGATATATAGTTAAGTCAGTCAGTCAGTCAGTCAGGACTTTGAATTTTATATGTATAGATTAAAAAACGTTGTCACAAAAACAATACACTCTGCTAACGTAAAAATAGTAATATGAATTATACTTAATACATTCTTTGGCATTAAATAAAGCTAGCTCGCGCATAATAGGCATCGAATTAAGATAACACACGACATTGAGATTAGAAACCATTTAGTTTCCGTACGTTGTATTTAAATTTCCAATTGCATAACAGTATTGCACATATGCACACACGTACGCCAGCGATAACTTAATAATAGGTACGTATAGGCGTAGGTACGTATAACGCCACAAGATAACGATATCAGTTTGCATGTAATTGACATGGAAGAGATTGGTAAATACTACAGTATTGTTCAGACAATGACAAGCATTTTTGTACGGTAACATTCTAGAAGACGTTTTGATGGTTGTGTAATCTTGTTTATTATTATTATTGGTATAGGTTTGCAATAGGGCCCTTGGTCCTTACCATGACGTCTTAATGCGATTCAATTCCGAATCAATTTTGCGTTGTCATTTTTGATACTTCTAGTATGGATCTGATAGCGAGCGATCCAACTTTGGTTTAGAATTGAATAGCATTAAGACGTCATGGTAAGTCCCCCTGGTCATTTGAAAACCATACTGGATTACCGGGCTGTGGAGTGAGTTATTATTATTTTTATACTACAAGGAAGAAAACGTGTAATTGGGTCATCTGATTGTTTGCGAGCACCATCACCCACCTTGCAATACTAGAGAATAGCAGATGAATTGCCAGCCAAGAGGGCTAAGCTCGAATACCTCTTGTGCCTGTAATATCACCGACTGTCTTACTGGATTTGCAAACTGCAAACTGGATTCCTTATAGGAAAATTTTCGTTTTGTACGCATAATATATGTCAATGATTGTCAACTGCAGGGCTAATTTTGCATGACATAATTATGTATGTACTACGTAAAGTACTGAAGCAGCTATGTATGGTTGTAGTTTTTTTAATAAACTAGCGAGACATAATTACACCAACGGATAACTCACGTATGTTTCGGAAAATGACGATGATAACGAGGGTAGTTGTGCGCCGCTGTCAGTTGCGTCGAGTAGCAGCGCGAGCAGAGCGCTGTGCAGTGTTCGTTTCGCTGCCGCCGGGGCGAACGCTCCAGGAGGAAGGACTACGAATTAGACTGTTATACGTGAGTTGTCCGTTTGTGTAATTATGATTGAGGCTCACGGTAGTTTCATGTTGAAAGATACTAGCGTGAATTGAAACGCGTTATACAAGGGCGTCGCCAAGCGAAGGAGGGAGTACAGAATCGAAAAATGTACCCCCTTATTCATAAACGCTCTATAGGCTTCTAATTACTAACTAACAATCGCTAACTACATTAACAATCGTTTGTCTTTATCTGTGGAAGGTAAATGTCAAAGTGACAGATAAGGACAAACGATTCCTAAGTTAACAGAACCCTGCAGCGCGTTTATGAATAAGGGGGCTAGACTTGATTTTTTTGACTTTGACTTTCAAGTGCCGCCAAACTGTTTGAGCTCCCAACAGACGCTATGCTTCTTTCTATTAGCCGTCCCCTTGATCAGCTGGCAACCCCCTTGACGTTATAATATTTTTAAATGAAAAATTGCAAGCTACGAACATGAACCGAACGGGGTGAATAAAAATGTTATCCTTATAGTAACATTTACAATCGCTCCAGCGTCCCGCCAGACGCTGCGTCATAATCATAGGTCGATTCGGTTATTTTCCATGTGACACTTCCATCTTACTCATACGCCTTTGTTTTGGTGCCATTCTAATAATGGATATCTATTTCTGTCTTTGAATATATCCAGCCTTAAACACTGTTATTATTTGGTTTGGACCGAGCAAAGGTTCAGTCTACAATCTGTGATTTACATAGGAACTTTTTTATGTCAGAATTCGAAAAATTTTGAAAAAAAAAACAACGTTGATTTTTACTAATTCTTCCTAAAGTAATAACAATTTAGATCTATAATTTAATAACCAATCTTAAGTAGTAAATCTACCGGTAAGTATACCAACACTACAAAGTGGTAAACTTTGGTTTTTTTTTACGTTAGAGAGGCCAGACAAACGAACTAGTGGGTCACCTGATAGTAAATGATCACCACTGTCCATAGACACCAGCAGCGCTTTACGCGATGCCAGTGCGTTGTCGGCTCTAAAAACGAAACGGTTGTAGGTAGAAGATACTCTCAGGCACGAGTAAACCAATCTAAAAACTCTCACTAACAGAAAGTTATACTGTTCCTGATTAACATAGTACTTGTTACCTTGAAAATGCGCAAAATTTTTCCGGGACACAGCCAAAGCGGACAGCAGCTAGTAGTGAACAAAATATCCACGAAAACGTGGGAATGGGGACCATCGTTTCTTTGCTCACCAGTCGGCGCCGCTGTTGACTAAGGTCCAGAGGTATAGCTGTCAAAGGCGACTTTATAAAATCGGACCGAAACAAAGTTTTAAATCTTGAATCTCATTAAATTTCTTAATTATAAATAACTACCATCATATCGAGTAGCTATGCGGCAATGTTGTGCAGTTCCTTTATGTCACGAAGCCCGCCAAAAACCAGTGAAAAGTGAATGTTATTTTACCTCACGCGACACTAGCGCCTCTAGTGGCAAATTCACGCGATAGCCCCCATTAAAGAACTCCTATTATCATAAAACCATTTTTTTTTCTATTCTACCTACGACCCTTTAAATTATCTGAAATGTGAGCAAAATACAGACAGCACAAGTGGCCTGGCTCGCCTGTCAGTAACCTCTCATATGGTTTGATTGCAGATCAACGTTCTGTATCTAAAATAAGACGTCCTAAGTTAAATTTGCGGGTGCTAAGACCTTGTGCAAGGTCCACCCGGATCGCTACCATTATCTGATACGCTAATCGTGCCGCCAAGCAGTAATAGGTACGTTGTTCTGACGTGGAGAGTAAGACAACTGGAGGAATCATAGGCACACGAAGTCTACCTGAAATCCTCTGGCGTTGAGGGTGTCAACACCCGTTGAAATACAAAAAAAAACGTGTGCGTCGAGACGCCCGACAGAAGTGATAACTTAAACTAATCTAAGTTACTAGTATAGGTCTATCGCACACTAAACAATGAATAGAGAGAGGGTTAGCGTCTGTCCGAAATACGACTAGCGCTGTGGGTTAGAGTGAGAGAGGAAGAGTCTGCCTACCGTTGCCGTATGCGTCAAAGAAAGGGAAGCCAGACAGTCTGGCGCCGTAACGCGTTACGTTACGAAGCGGTTTAACGTCTCATAAGAAGTTATCACTTCAAAAAATACTTGGTCTCTTAAAATTGTTCAGAATTCAGCGTGGGTTTGGTTAAGTTTGACCGACAATGGACTTTTTTTCAGTATTTTTTAACCATACATAAATACACAAATCACGTCTTTATCCCTTACGGGGTAGACAGAGCTTAAGGTAACATGACCTAGGTCACGTTCAGCATGACTTTGGGCATATAGGTTGAATTATCTGAATAGTGATGGGTTGTTAGCCGCATCGCCTATAACATGATTCCTAAGATTTTCGCCCATTCCCTCGATGGGCTTTTTCTACCTGCGCGGGAAGAAAAGCAACTGGTATATTCTATGTTTTTCTTTAGTCCCAGACCGTTAGGCTTATTCTCTAACTCGCTCCCAATCGCCATCGTGTTCATTTTGACAGTTCTTGTATTAATGTGACAGCTAGCTGATTCCGATGCCAATTGTCATCCCATACATGAACTGTCAAAATGAACACGATGGCGATTGCGAGCGAGTTAGGTAATAAGCCTACAGCTTGGAAGTGAATCACAGTGTATAAATATTTCCATACATTGGTCGATGTTCAAAGTTAATCGCGTCAAGGGCGTGACTAAATTATAATTGAAAAATCTTCCGTTTCCATTTTCCACCTATGTTCAGTCAAGCTGACCCAACCTACTGGAATATTTCAGAATAATTCCGAAAGTCCTTGTATTCAAATGGTAAAGTTCTAGAACCTTCCATCACCTTCCAGATACGTTGTCGGTTCGCGGGTCGAGTCGCCGCTATCGCCCGGCCGACTTGACATCGATAATGCAGTTGATAATGGCTCGTTGACGAAACCGCATTGTTTATGTATAGTCGAAGATAATGAATCACGTACTTCTGAGGACCCTTTTCTCGTACAATTTCGCAAAAATTTCTTTGGAAGGTGTATGGTAAGTCATATGACATTTGCAGTGAAAAGGTTCTACAGTGGTACGCGATTCCGTTCCTTTCACTGCGCTAAAGTGGAATGATCTAACATAATCAGCCTAGAGTATACCTAGAGTATACTTTAAGCCAAATTTCTACTTGGCAATGATGTACTTCCCGAATGCGCTGGAATTAATAAAAAGACATGTAGAAGAGCCCTTGGCGGCCTATTTGGAATAAAGTTTTGAATTGTGCATTTTTGTACCTATTTATTTCTGTGCGATAAATAGCAAACTTAGGTAAATTTTAACTTTCTGCATTTAATTTGCATTTATTATTTACTAGTTGTTGCTCACGACTTCGTTCGCTCAGAATAGAAATTTGTATCCCACGCAGCTTGACTTTTCCTGACGCTTCGGACGATTATCGTTATATTTCAACCAATTTACACAAAATCTTGACAATACATGAACCTTACAAGTGAATCACTCTATTGGTGAAACCACATGGAAATCCGTTCAGTAGTTTTTAAAATATTATCGCTAACAGACAAAAAAATATTTTACACTCGTAGAATATAGTGATTAAATTTTATGAAAGCCGCTTAAAAATTGAGCATGGTTAGAAATCCAACCAGCATATTTGAAACGCATCTCTCTCCGCTTCACTACATAAGTATAAAACAAAGTCGCTTTCCGCTGTTTGTCTGCTTAGATATTTAAAACTACACAACGAAGGAAGGAAGGTTTATATGTATACAACTCTACGCAGACGAAGCCGCGAGCAAAAGCTAGTTATTTATAAACAGTGAAACAATTACAAAACGCATAAAATCCAAACACAAAAAGACGGTAGGACAAAAATTCAAATTGTGAGCGTCTCAACCGGCCGCGAGATGAACGGTGCGCGCAGGCGCGTGGCGCGGACAGCCGGCCACTCGGCACGCCAATTAACGCGGCGCGTTCACACGCCCGACTCCCGTGCCCAACCAGTTTACGTTACGCTACCCGGCACCGTTCACTCGCGCACCCAACACAAACGATAACGCACGCGTTAACCACTCCACGCCTTACTGACTCGCGGCTTGAAAATAGAGAAACTCAAACATTCGCTCGATTATCAGGATCGCTGTCGATGCTCGGTCAGTGCGCCTTACTCGCTTCGCCTCGCACTATTTATATTAGAATGAGAGAGCGTAGAGTGCTTTATATATGTATTTTATTACCATTTGTAGCCGGTTTTTGGTTATAACTATTAGTAACGCGTTTTATTTTACTGTAGACACAGACTCAGTGGAGGATGACATATATGTTTTTAGCACAAATAATCAAGCGCTTCGTCTGAACGGAAGGCGGTGCGAGCGTTGCAGCTGCCTGGGTGTGGCACGATGTCACAAAAATGATAATTATTAATTATATCAAAAGACTGCCTCAAGCGCGTGCTCTTGAAACGTAGGTGTCCTCTGAAACCGGTTCCAAGAAGCACTCAATACAACGTCCACTTAGCTATAGTTTTATTTTGTCAATCAACGCGATATCTAGGTATTTATCACCTCTTGACGTCACATTTACCTTGATAATTATTGCAAGTACTCGTACTTCGCGAGGTTTACAAACAAAACATAATCGATGCTATTCGTGGCAACCAGGCAAAAAGTAAATAAATACCCGCTTGAAGGGTCCAACACATGTACAAAAAGAGTTGTGGGACTTGTGGGCTCTTAAAAAATCCGTGGATATTTTTAAAATCGTGTCGTGGGAGCGCGGCGTTTGAACCGTTTGAAGGCGCCGCCGCGCCGCCGCCGCACTAAGACAATTTTTTATTACTACCTGCTCTTTTATACAAAAATTAAAACTTTATAGAGCTGTGTGTCTGTATGTGATTCGTCAAAGAAACCGCCTACAGCTGCGTCTTCGGCTCTTCCAGTATTTTTTGGTCTCTTAATTTGGCAAGCTTGTCTGACATTGCTAATACTGCAACGTCATCGTCGTTTTACTCGCAAAGTTATAAATTTAAACAAGGTGACATGTTTTATAGGTTAACTTGACCTTTAACGTAATGATGATCACCTAGGCTGTAAAATGTCCTACATTCAGCTCTAAAGACTTAAATACTGTGTTAATGCCTTCAACTTATTTTCTTTTTTGTTCTTTTGAAATTAACCTTCATTGATCGATCTAATTTTTAATCCCTGATGCAATGGCAAGAGGTGGATTAATGTCGGTTTTTGTTTGTATATGTTATTTCTAGCTGTCTGTAGTATCACAGCTCTGAATTAGACAAACCAATTCCAACGTGATTACTTTCTTCGGAATTGGCAGCTGAAATTTTCAGTTATAAGTCAATTAACTCGCTTTTAAATACGGTAAGTTCATTCTCAGCCATCTACAAAGCCACAAGTATTAATGTGGCAAATGAATCAAAAAGTCTGACAAGTTGTCTATGGTCTCAAAGGGCAGTGGTTTGCCGCTCTACCTGCGCCCTGTGTGGTCCAATGACTGGCCACTCATCAACTTGACTCCGATACTTCATAACTGGATGCCATTAGATCACGATTTAAAAAGAAGTTGCGAATGGAACAAATTACTGGCTGGATATATTTTGAAAACGTTCCTGGAAAATTAGATAAGCTTGTCAGTAGCGTAGGTACTAATTATGATTGCCGGGTTACTGGAGTTTTCCTTATCATCCTTACTAATATTATAAATGCGAAAGTAACTCTGTCTGTCCCCTTCTGTAACTGTGTCTGTTACCTTTTCGCGCTTAAACTAAATTGAAATTAGGCATACAGATGGTTTGAGTCCCGGGAAAGGATACATGATAGTTATATCCCGGAAAATTGCATAGTTCCCGCGGGATAGCGATATGCGACTACTGCGCAGACGGAGTTGCGGGCAATAACTAGTAGGAAATAAAGCTAAAATTTACCTATCTAAAACGAGACAACAATGATAAATACAATAATACGTCTACAATTGAGTTATATTTAGAACGTCTTTTTGAATGTTACCCATACGCACGACACAGGATGTTGGTAAGACATTTGAATAATTAGAATAATCCTAACAGAGCTCACCTTAAAGTGTATTGTATTATATCATAACAATTTGTACACAATATTGTACGTAATTTTCATAAAGTTAGTGTCAACGTTAAATTGGTCTGCCTAATCGCATTCCTAAATAGTATAAACGTTGACAGAACAAGGAAATATATTTTGGCCAAGGATCTTCCTAGACATCTTATGATTTAAGCAGAATAATTAACGTATAACAGTATAATACATTTTCTTATAAGCCTTATCGTGAACAAACAGCATTAGATGCGAAACATTATCTTATCTACTGACGTCATCATTTTGACAAACACGAAAAAAACTATGTCATTCAATAAAAGCTGACTAAACTATCAGAAAGTCAAGCGGGTGTCTTTTTTGTGGACTTTAGGAACATCGAAACGATACAGTTATTTAAGTGATGCTTGAGTTCAGATTTAAGATGTTCGGGCGTGACCGCGCTCAACCAAATGATATCATAGCAACAGACCGATTATGTAGTAATCAAACGAACTACCACGTTATCACAAAACGGAGCTCAAACCGCAAACATTCACCGTACACCGTATCCAATGCGCCCTATCCTAAGACTGCTTCATTAACGTTCTTTTTTGAACCGTCCACGGAAGACATCCATTGCGGAATTGTAAATATTGATACGGGGCAGCATTGTGAGAGGATCGCGGTCTACTGATAATTGTTGTCTAAATATTTACCGTTCCACAAACACATTCTAGCTCATTTCAGACTGCGAAACTAATTTGTTATTTGTTGGCAGAATGGTCAGTTTGAAGCCATCGGTTACGGACCATGAATGCTGAGTTTTATAATTTCATGAAGTGCTTAGCATAAACGTATACATTCTGTTACCGACTCGGCTTGCTTTTTTGCCACATAGAGATGACCCAGACTTCCAGAGTAGGTAATAACCTTGATGAATAACATGAATAAATGTTTAACTGTTAGGTTCCCATTTTATTCAATGTATAAATGTAGGTACATAACATTTGAACACAAGGTCAACAGGAACTGGCCGTTTTTGCCGTAGTTACTCGGAATCTGATATCGAATTACCAAACAATCTGTGAATTGATGTGCTCCGAGTGTTTGCTGCACAAATTATTTAATGGCAATAAAGCCTCCGGATAGTATTGTCCATTAATAGATAATAGATCACGCCGCATAATCAGTTTGCTAACGTAAACTGCGGTCTGATGTGTATAGGCGTACGCGCACTAGATGCATATCTATCGGGTTATTACTGTCGCCGATAATAAACCCATCTATTTAGACTACCAGTTCGTTTACTCAGCTCTGTAGTTATTTGTTTAGTATTTCCTTATTGAAAACAAAACACATTAACAGACGTATGCATCTACTCCAAGGACGAGCTGAGCCTCCCGAAATTACTCTATTTCGCATTGCTGTCCAAGTGATCTTTTATAAACGACGGAAATCAAAATTGTTTCATAGAATTATCAGTTTAATACTCCGAAAAAACGCACGCCAAGTGATGGTGTGTGTCTCAATTAACACTTAAAACAAAACACTGCCAGAACGACGTTAGCGATCGGGCAAAATTAAACTAATACATAGTCAAAGTTAAAAAATGACGCACTCACTTGGAATAACTCGAATAGACATGTGAAAATAAAAGTGGTTGTCATAGCAAATAAAATAAAAGACAGTCTGTCAATATTGTTTTGACTGTTTCAGCTAAAACCGAACTATCTAAGTTACGTAAGGTGACAGCTGAGCGTCAAGCAAGGTTGCTGTGACGTCACACGAGGAAGTGAGCAGCCATTTGCATACTTTAAAATGTTACGCACTTGCAATGCAACTACTCAACTGACTGATCCGAGAAACGACAGGCGCTGATGTGCGTAACCATCTGATAGAGATGTAGCCCAATCGAGAATGATCTCTATCCGTTATGTAAATGCCGAGTGATCTGGGTCATTTTCATTGATTATCGGCTTTGTACTTGGCTAAAGTCATAGTGCACTGTAATCAACTGTCGCGAATGTTATTTGTTAGCGATATCTTTATGCCGCGCGAAAAACGTTTCATTTTCCCTTGACGTTTCGGTCGTACTGCAATCACTACTGCGGTCACGAGCCACGAGTGGTCTGCTATTTTTGACGTTGAAATATGTACGATACTAATAGAGTATATTGAATTTCAGACCTACTCATTTTGTTTATGTTTCTAGCAATGTACTTAGGGATCAAAAGAAGGTCCGAATGGTTCGTGTAAGGACACGGTGCTGCGCGCCAGTTCTGTTATCTTGAATGTGGGCTTGACGTGCTGCCGCGTGTCTTGATTTACAAAACCAACCAACTCAACCTACTACATTTGTTATTATTTCTAAAGATACATAATCGATAGACGATGGTGATGTTATTAGAGTAGGTAACAAGCCAAAATGATAATAATTAAATCTCAGAGGCAAAGAGGTTTTAATTTCGTAAATTCAATAAGAGCGTCCAAATGCGAGCCTGAATCAAGTTAATTCATCTAACTAAATATATGTAAAACAATCAATAGTTCTACAAAAGGGCCTTTTCCTGCGTGTCCGTATGAGGTTGTTTATGTTTGCCGTCAATAGTTGGAGGCCCGAAAGCCGAAGGTCCGAGGTAAGGTCACTTGCGCCACGCGGTCACGGCCGGTGCAGTCACATCCGAACATTGACTGACTTCCAATGGATTTAGCAGCTGTGATTTTACCCGAAAACTGCCAAAAAGAGAGAGTGTATTTTTCGAATGTACTGCGAACATTCCAGAGATCAAATTTTTCATATACAGGTAGCTAAAATCTTAGGAATCATGCGGCTAACCCATCACCATTTTGATTACTCTCGCCACCTACATCCACAATCATGCTAAACGTGGCCTTTAGATTTTGTTACCTGTTGAAAATAAGATGTATTTACGTCGTGAATGTTTGTATTGAAGTAAAGAGAATTGACAAACAGCTGATTATTCAAAAAGAACAAAATTTGAAAATGACATCGATAATTATAAAAATTATAACTACAACATTACCTTCTGCATGTCTACCCATTAAGGGATAAAGAAGTATGTATGTACAGGTAGCTATAGAACATTTGTAATAAATCGGCTACATACGAGAAATAGCGATAATAAACGATATGTAATGGTGAGATAGATAGATGAGACCATTTTCTGACATGCTGTGTGATCCAGTAACTCTTAATTGAAAGGAGAAATGAATGCTTCTTTTTCTTTGGCGCGCGCTGACAGCTGTCAAACTTTTTGGATTCGTTTATTTACTTCAGCAATGATCTAATCTAACGTAGTTAGTATCTATATCTATGGTTTTGGGAGTGATATCAAAATACAGGCGAGGGTCGTGTTCTTTGAATTCATTTCGAATGTACCAGTTGCTTCTCTTCCCGCGCAGATGGTAAGCCCATTGAGCGAACGAGCAGCATTTTATAGGCGATGCGGCTAGCAACCTATCACTATTTTGATTCCCCTTTCCACCTATACGCCCACAATCACTAGGTCTTACCTTACCTTAGACTCTGTCTAACCCGTAAGGGATAATGACGTGATTTATGTATGTATGTATGTATGAATTTTTAAACATTTAATTTACCCATCGTAACTTTAAATGATAAAGTTCAATACCATGTCGCAACCCCATTGGGTTCGTTGACCGCTCTCGAATGCCGATAAACGAAAATCGCAGACATATTTGTTCTAAGAGAGCGCACTTACTAATTCGTTGGTTAAACATAGAACCGGGTGTCAGGGACCCAGGGTTTTCATTAAGCGAATGAAAACATTGTAAGCGTAGGTAGGTATGCACACGTCAGTTTTGTTGTAAATAATTCAGTGGTTCGTGCATGCAAAGGTTTAGTGATGGAAAGAGCTGCAGTAAAATCAATAACGTTGCAGGAGAGTAGATTTGCAGCATGTATTTCGCTTTGTATGGTGAGACATTTTCTGAGTTCTGGTGCACTACTAAAGCCTTAATTATGTCTGCGGTAAGTCTAAAAACACATTAGGGCTGGTTTTTACCAGATTTGACATAGCATTGACAGTTTTAAAGTTGCACTGAAAGTAACAATTATTGGTATTTGATTAGGTACCAACAGAACCTAACTTTATCCATTTATTAGTAGGTAAGTTAAGTTCTAACCCTAGCAGTCTAACGTAACGTTGCCGTGCTGTTTTGAAGCTATATTATGTCAAAAACTCGCTGCACAAATAAACAAATTATTAATTAACTACCCACACTCTTTAACAAACTACCACGCGGCAATGGACAATATTCTTCATAGAAAATTTCTAAGTAATGATAAGTTGTTATCGATAAGTGACGCATCGCACGAGTCGGTCTTTAGCGCATACATTATTTATGACGCGAAAACATCATTAGAGTTCCTGCTTAAAATAGGTAGTAGGCAAATCCTGTAGCACAAATCCTGTAAAACAAACAATTACTATTGAAGCTATTTATAATATTTTAAATGTGAATGTGAAAAAACATAGAATGTACCAGTTGCTTCTCCCGCGCAGATGGTAAAATACCATCGAGGGAATGGGCGAAAATAATAGGAATCGTGTGATAGGCGATGCGGCTGGCAAACGGTCACTATTTTGGTTCCATTTTTGGCCATCTATACGCCCACAATCTTGCTAAACGTGGCCTAGGTCTGGCCACCTTAGGCTCTGTCTACCCTGAAGGGGATGGAGACGTGATTTGTGTATGTGTATGTGTGTGTGAATGTGATTTTGTTTGTTAATTACGCGTACAAGCGTTTACTACTCAACCGATCGTGATATAATTTTGTACGGAGATAGCTTGAGACCTTCAGAAGAACATAGGATGGTTTTAATCCCGAAAAATTGTACAACAGCTAGTGCAATAATAAAATAGAAAAACTCTGAAGTTTTTTCTAGTTTAAGTATAGAAAAATATTAATAAACTTTGCTTACAACTTTTCTATACTAAACGCAAACTCGTGGCACTCGGTGTCACTATTATCGTCGCCGACATTTATTATTAAACGCATTTCTATTAGCCTTTAGAAGTCTATAGTCTGAAAGCCAAGCTGGTTAGAGTACAACACTAGCTGCAGTAGCAGAGGTCAGGCGACGAGCGTAGGCGACGCTGCAGCGGTCACGGTCGCACCGCCGACCACGGCACACGGTCGTGGGCGGCCGCTAAAATGGCGCCTATCTGTAAGAAATTTTAATGGCGAAATAGGCTGTGAAGTATGAATTAGATTTTTTACGACGATATTCGGGTTTCGGATATCGTCGCCTGATTCAAGTATTAAACCCAAAAGAGTGAGGGAGACAGCAAGACGGAACTTCGTCTTTTTAAATACTATCGCACAAGTGTTGTTTTACGAAATCGATGTGTCATTATGATCAATCGATCGAAATCAATCGATTAATTAAAAGTAGTCTGTTAATATTTAGTTTGCAAATTTGACTAAAAAGGTTTAAAAAGATTTTTTATATTGTTCAAGATGAAATCACGCCTCTGACTTAGAGCATCGAGGCCATCAAGTAATATATGAAAACATTACTCAACATCATGCAGAATACTGAAAAAATATTACAAGGATATCTATTCAAACTTGCACAAATTATGAGAATATAACTGATTTTGAAAATCAAATATAATGTTGAATACCTAACCTACCTAATTACGTCGTTTACCGGCAGCTAAAAATACCATGTTTTGCCGCCTACAGGCTCACGATAAACAAATTATTTCAAGCATCGAAATACATCTGTAAATGCTAAGTGAGATCCTACTTGACATGCACCTACGCAAGAAAATAAAAACCGAAAAATCTCGAAAGGGCATATTATTACCCCGCATGTATACATTTTTACTCGAGTGGTCTATAACAAGACGTATTTTCCGGATGCACAGTAAATTGAATCGCGTGGTCTGCGCAAGAGTAATTAGACGCCAAAATGGCGGCCTTGATCGTATGTTAGTTACTCCGTTAATACTTCCGTGATAGGTGTCTATGTGTCCTGTTTAAATTCTGCAAGCGCAGCCACAGTCAAGGTTTTATTTATGCGCCCTCGCTCTGCAAACAATCGATCGTGAACTATGAAATCATGAATTATTTTCCTGCTATTTTTTCTTTGGCTTTGGTTACTTAGTGGATCTAGCAGAACCATTGCTGGAGCCTTACTATGACGTCTTAATTTCAATTCCGATTGAGTTAAGGTTCGCTCGCTATCAGATCCATACTAAAAATGACAGCTAAAACCTGAACTGAGTCGGAATTTAATCGCATTAAGACGTCACGGTAAGGCTCTATTGTAAGTTATTGTCGTAACAAAGTCGAACACGTTCGCGTATAAGTGTCTAATATGTACCTAATACTAGCTGTTGCCTGTAACGCCATCTGTGGAGAATTCGCTTACCGCTGTCCCGCTGGAACTTTGCGATTTCCGGAGATAAAAAGTAGCCTATATTTTAATCTAGGGTACCAGCTATCTCCGTTCCAAATTTGATCCAAATCCGTAGAGTCGTTCCACCGTGAAGAAGGAGCAAACATACACACTCACTCACAAACTTTCACATTTGTAATATTAGTAGGATTTGCTTACATTTCTTCCATGCTGGTCTGGGGGCAAAGAAAAAACAAAGAATGTACCAGTTGCTTCTCTTCCCTCGCAGATGTTAAAGCCCATCGAGGGAATGGGTGAAAGTCTTTGGAATCATGTTATAGGCGATGCGGCGAGCAACCCATCACTATTTGATTCCATTTTCCGTCTATACGCCCATAATCTTGCTAAACGTGGCTTGTGGGTCTCGCCTTAGGCTCTGTCTATATAGTACCTATGTACGTAGGATTAAAAATAATGCTGCCGTCACTAGCTGCTAAATAGTTATGCTGCTTATTTTTCCATTGTAACTGAGATGTTTTTATTTTTACTGTCAAAAACTTACACTGGCTAGAGACTCTAGATGCGCAAGATGATCGAGGGGTAGCGTTAAGGTTACCTAGTTACAGTACATGAATGTGCCTGATTCAATCAATTGTAATTTTTTCTGCTTATAGACTGTCATAAACATTGGGCCAGTGTACAAACCTAATTATTGTCCTTCCAGGTGTTTTTTCATCGTTACAATAAGTTGCCAGTATATTGTAATGACGCATACCTTAACCTCAATTTTTTCTTTTGTTTAAAAAAAGTTGTTAAGTCAAACGGCATACATACTTAGTACCTGATTAATCATTTTACTATATTCGTTGACCACAGAACACGGTTTCTCGTGTTCTACACCAAACATTTGGTAATGGTCATTATGTTGTTTCCAATCGTTTTGTTCGTTTCTCATGGCTAAACGGTTGGCAAATATCCTCTCATACTGAGAACTCTGATGCAAAATAACCCAATATGTCTTCCGTTGAACAATGGCGATAAGCAAGGGTACAATTACGTAAAGGCACGTCTTTAAAGTTCATGTGAATTCGTTTGAAAATTACTGTAAGGCATTTGTTTTCGACATAGTAACAACACGAGAATTTATGCGCTGATAGTTCCTGCGTTAAATTGTACAAGACAAAAGGAGGCTTACAAAACAGGAGTGAATTACATTAAAAGTAAGTATGAAAATCTTAGGGATCATGTTATAGGTAACGCGGCTAAGAACCCATCACTATTTTAATTCCCCTTTCCACCTATACGCTCACAATCATGCTAAACGTGGCCATTAGGTTTCTTAACTTAGGCTCTGTACGCGATAAAGACGTGATATATGTATGTATGTATGTATGTATGTCTTTTTATTTAGACGTCGGGTGTCTAAATAAAAAAAAACATTCGTCAATCAGATGTCGTGAAAGTTGAATGAAAATGGAGAATACAAAATTATATTTAATCTGAGTCTACTAGCTCTATTATTATTTTGTATTAAATGAAGAGATGCACACACAAACATATTACTCACGTGTTTATTTCTTACAGGGCAGACAGAGCCTTAAGAAAAAAGACCTAAAGGCCGCGTATGACGTCATTGCGGGCGCATAGGTAGAAAGGGGAATCAAACAAAATAGTGATGAATTGTCAGCCGTATCGCCTATAATTCCTAACATTTTCGCTCATTCCCTCGATCTAAGAGCATTGAATTGTACCTAAGAGTTGTATTGTATTATGGTCACATTGGTTTAGGAATCGTGGGCTTGTCGACTCAAGTGCATCGCAGCCAATCGCAATGACCATAACATCGATATTGTTATGCAACAATGGACACCAGGAAACCAGGCGTGGGGAGGTATCTAAGGAAGCGAAACTGACCAGTTCACATCCTTGTGCATTTCGTCGGTATAACACATATCGATGAGAAATAGTTCGAAAAAACCGCCAAACATCTTGTTTGGGAAATATTCTATTGTTGAAAGAAACACTAGGAAAGAGCCGACCTACGTATCAAGCAAGGATCAAAACTGGTATCCGGAAATACATTGGCAGGCAGTCATTTACCTTAAAGTCAACTAACGGAGAGCGAAATTGCGCTTCCCGAGCTGGACTCCGATCGAGATCGTCAATTGTTTATTTCGTAGCTCGCCTTCATTGTACTCGATTCGAATCACCAAAGACCATTTATAGAACGTTCTCCCTTACCCAGGGACCCTAAAAATGTATAAATACAATCCCCGTTACAATCAATCAGTACTAAACACTGTGGGAGCGGGCGGCGTGAGAACCGCGGCATTGTTTCTGCGGGCAGATGAGCTCACACTTGATTGTTCGATCAATTCTACTGCCCCTGCACGGCCGTTTTAATGAAACTCTCTACTTTATAAATTATTTGAAAGTCAACTGCGTTACGTTTGGAGCGTTGCAGAGTCGATATTCAGCGTTTGTGCGGCGTTTTTACGTCGTTATCCTCAACAAATATAGGTATTTAAAAGAGATAATGCTCTGATAGCAGCGACGCAGATCTAGTTTGGTCTGGTGGGAGGATAATGACGATTGACCCGAGCGGTTGGAACGCTTGAATATACGTGTACAAGTTGTACATACCCTAGGATTTCTTGGTTGAGAGTTGTCTTATAGCGAAACCATCTTAAACAATAATATTTTTCTCCGTGCACAGGACGTAGACAGGATTAAATACAGTTAACGTGTAATTTATTTGGACCTCTATTTTACTTTGAAATTATGGTCAAATTGTTGTGTCTATCCGGGTAACTGCATAATTTGCGTTTTATATGTAGATGATTTGTTTAATATTAGCAATTTAAGTTATTATAATTAGAAATACCGTTAGGTACCTACCATTCGGCTCAAAACTAAGGACTGAAAATGTCAAAAGAAAATATAGTACTTAAGTCGAAGTAGGTGACACAAACTAGATAACTCATACAACAAAAGAAGATCATTCATTAAAATAACCAACTAACGTAGACCGAATAGTTCACAAACCAAACTTCCAAACCTGACCCGATCCTAATCCAAATTCCAATTGTATCTACGAAGCTAACACAATTAAAATTCCTGCGAGCATTCATCATAATCAATATCAACAGGCCATTACGCATACCGCAACAGGCATCCGATTCGTAATGACATCCGTCTGTCATTCACAAGGAACATCCATGCAGTCTAATTCGCAAGGTTGCAGATAGCACGAGCGCTCGCCACCTTGGATGCTAATAATTCCCAATGATCTTCACGCATCATACCACTGTTTCCCACGTACTTTATTACCCAGTTATTTATCACTACTTGTAAAGCCGCGGCGTAAATGAATGCTTTATTTCAATGCGATCATGGGTGGTCTTTTAACGGCTTAAATCAAAGCGCGCACGCCAGAATTTACGAGATCGCCCATAAAATAAGTTCTAACATTGTACAAGTTACACAATCCGTACCCAAAGTGCACCGAGAAATGTTCCGATGTAACAAGTAATTGTGAACATGCTGGGTTATTAAATGCAACGTTTAATCCTCTCTTAGTCCAAAATTGGGTTAGTATCATGGTAGTTAAAATCGCAAGTCGTCTACGGCATGAACTGTCCCAAAAATCATTTCGGTAAATTTGCATATGGTTGAATTCGTAAGCAGCCTATGAAGCAACTCGTCTAAAATCAACTGGACAGGGTTAGTCTCATGTGGTTAAAAACGCAAAACCATTTCATCGATTTCGAGAACTGCAATTTACTGCGATAAAAAGTATCCTAAATCCGTTGCCAGGTCCTCATCTCCAAGCTTTCCCACTGTCGGGAACAGAATAAGATCCCTCGAGCTTGAGTCCACCGGGTCATGATCTTTGTCTATATGCATCCTAATTTGTATATGCAACCGTTTACGAGTTATTAAACCACTAATAAACCAACAAACTTCCTTTATAATATTAAGTAAACAAAATAGGTAGATTTTGTTTGCAAGGTATAGATAGATATTCGATAATAGTTGGACCGGCTGAGCGCCTCAGATAATTCATATGGAGTGGAGATATGATTATCCAGAGTAATGTGACAACATGTTCGCTTTATGGCGATAAGTCTTTGTCGTAAAAGTAAAATACTGTATGAAAACGCCCTAAAATGAGAATAAAGAAGAGAATATGTGAGTGAATCCCGAAATAACGACCAAGAATGAAATTACTTGTAAATATACTGAAAATAAGGAAAACAACAACTTGTTGAACCATGAGTGTCAACATTTTGTTACATTGGAAAATTCGTTCGTACTTCGTAGAGAGAGCGGACATGAATTAAGCTATGTCATACAATTCATTTGAAAAAGTAGGTAATTGGCCAAACTACTGAGGTAATTCTTGTCACTAAACTATTCTTTCGATACGACAATAAAATCATTGCGTGAATGAAAATCACTTTTATTAACCAAAAGAAAAAATATCGCGTAAACTAGTGCTAGTATTAACGAACATTTTGATGTGTTGCAAGAATTGGATTTGCAACCCTTATTAAAACCATCTACGTTGACTGATTCCCTTATGAGAAAGGGTTTCTGTCTTGTAACACTATTAAAACTCGTGAGACTCAACTGCGCAAATCGACCGGCACACATTCAACGTCAATGTTAGGTATATTTCCTTATCTCATACCAAAACAAATATTTATTTCAGTTGCCTATTACGAATGTGTCCTTGTTGGACCGCAAGTGGTGGCCACAGCGATAACACACGATAGATTGATATTGCTCACGTGTGCACGTGCTCACCCTGTTATATTGATAACAATGAAATTTATCAAATAATCGATGCACTATAAGGTTGACCGCAAGCTCAGTGCGGCGTAATTATGTTTGTAAATAACCGAAGTGAAGACGTTCTAGCTTCGTTCATTCTACGCCGAACTTAACAAATTTCGACGTCATCTTAAGAGACAATCGGGTGGCTATTTCTCCATTTAAACGTCTACCTAGTTCCTCTCTTGATAATCATATTAGAACGAATATTTTCACTTCACGTTTTCTACCTACCACAGCCATGTCCCTATGTTCCAATTTTGGGGAGTTGAAGGTTCTCGAATGGCGACCAACTACCGGAAGACGCAGCGTAGGAAGGCACCCCACAAGATGGACTGATGAGCTGCTGAGGGTCGCAGCAGTTCGCTGTATGTGGGCCTCGCAAGGCCGGTCTTTATAGAGCTCGTTGAGGAAGGCCTTTTGCAGCAGTGGACGTATTTTGGCTGATGATGATGATGAGACCTTGGTTATTTTGATGTTCTCCAGTACCACACTCCAGTATTGGAACCAAATATAAACTAACTATCTATTGTAAACTGACCTGAAACTGCTACTTCTTGACCCGGAGGTCATTCTCCTTCTGCACAGCTAGCACGATAGTGCGCGAGATAGGCTATCCGTCTTTTTCTTACTGTTCCTTCTAGAAAGAGACAGGTAGTCTATCGCGAGAGCTGTTTCACGCGCGCACTCCTGCTGTGCCAACTGTTCCTAGAGTCAGTCGAACCTAGCAGTATGTACATTAGATTAGATACTAGGTATTAAATGAAATGATACTCCCATGCTGGTCTGGGAGCAAAGAAAAAACATAGAATGTACCAGTTGCTTCTCTTCCCGCGCAAATGGTAAAAACCCATCGAGGGAATGGGCGAAGATCATAGGAATCATGTTATGGGCGATGCGGCTAGCAACCCATCACTATTTTGATTCCACTTTCCACCTCTATGCCCACAGTGTCTTGCTAAACGTGGCCTGTAGGTCTTGTTACCTTAGGCTCTGTCTACCCCGTAAGGGATAGAGGCGTGATTTGTGTATGTGTATGTATGTATGTATTAAATGACGACGCCGTTTCTTCATAACTGTCGCATTCTTAATGTAATTTTATCATTAAAATTAACGAAACAATTATGTACGAAAATGTTTAATTGCCTATCATACCCATCAGACTGCAACAGTTTCTTCCACACATTATTTACAAATACGATGTACAAAAAAAACTTAAATATAATTACTTCATCCATATCAATCTACAAATAGCTAACGGAGTAGCCAAGGATAACGTATTTTTTTATATTCATGCAGACTTTTTAAGACATTGTTTAAACACTCTGATAAAATGACGTCACTGGGTCTAGTTATTTACCTACGCCTACAAGGATGCGCTCGGAAAATAGGTCAGGGATCGAAGAAGGGCAGGTCAACGTTATATTTGTATTTATCTTCGCATTTCTAACCTATGAACCGAGCCATTTCAAGATTAACCAATAAACTACGGTAATACATTAGCGTAATTACGAGTACCTACATAAAAGCCTGTATAATTTACTAGCTACGCTCGTTTCGTAACCTGTGTAGAAACCGTTATGTAACCTTGAATTTGACAAACCACCCCTTACTTGGCCGTGTTTAAGTACCTACACGAAATTCTTTAATGAATTTCTTAATAACTTACACTCTTGAGGTGTTTGCTACATTTTAATAATTGCTACGACACCTTTTGCATACGTTTATCCCGATTGCGTAAAAATTAGCCTGTCTTATTCCAGAGACCCTACTGTCTACACACAATATTTTTTCTTAATCCGTTCAACCGCTTAGCGTAAAAGAGTAAGCCATAGTAGTAATAGGCATACGAACGTTCACATTTATAATATTAGTGGGATATTCGTCGATTTTGATGAAAATACTGCAATTGAAATGGTTCGCGGCCTTACCCGCTAAGTATTTAGTAGATGGCACACTCGATGTCCCATTTCTTAAAGATCTGAACGGAACGCTAACAATCATCTCGTAATCTATCCAGGTCAACTCGAGTAGCACCGACTAAGTAAAGGCAAACAATTTGAGATATTGCATAAAACAAATTGGATTAAAACAGATCATTTAATTCAATGTAATCGTCCACTTGGTAAGATTCGCCTTTAACAGATCGCCGTGACCTACTGATGTTCTTCTGTAGTGAACTGAATTAGGCTTAAACAACTAAACGGTAGAGCGGGCACCATCTGCCAAGATTTATAGTCACTATTCTTGATAAAGATGTAATGTCAGTAGAATAAATGTAGAAGATCTGCATTTTTGTAAAGTGGGTGGGTCGATTAGGTAGGATGCATTATTTGTTGTGAGTAGCGGTAAGCGATTGAGCTGAAAACACCATGGCCAAGCAAGATTCCGCTTCGATATTTTGAAACGTTGTTTAGAAAAAAGTGAAGTGAGTTTAGGGAAAGCTTAATTTGTAACAGTTCTGCATGATATGGCTTTTCACTAATATACTCGTAGATACAGAAAGACTGATTAAAGATTGTATTGCAGTTACAGGCAGGTTATAAGTTTTTAACCGTACTTTTATTGTCAGGCGAGTGACGATTTCCGAAAGGTAGCTGTCACGTTTTAGAGGAGGCCTATGTCCAGCAGTGGACTGCTATATGCTGATATAGGCTGATAATGATGATAATGCGTTGTCAAAAAGTCACAGCATTAGTATTATCAACTGCCAATTTTAAAGTAATATCTCTGAATTAGTCGTTGGTTTGCATGCTAAACAGTTTGTGCTCGGTGTACTCCTATGAGGATGACTCCGTAGAGGGTATATGGTATGGAGTAGGGGACAATGAAGTTTGTGGAATTTACGTATGTTTAATGTATGGCAGTAAATTTAATAATGCAGCCTTAGAACGAGAGCACGCTCACCGCAGTGGCGCAAGCGCCGTTCGGCGATGCTCGATTAATTGCTGCTCCTTTTTCATAGAGCCACCTCTTAACTAAATTTCTACAGACTTGGGAAATACTAGGGTATTGTGACACGATTCCGCGTTATGAAAGTCGCCCAGTTATTTCACTTGTTTTATTTGTTTACTTTATAGTTGATTGGTTGGAAATTACGTTGCAACCAAGAATAGAAAGTTATTGAAGTGCCTTCCATAATTTTATGACATTTTACAAATATCTGTGCCCGTGTTAAAATTCCAGTAACAGATACTGGAGAATAGAAAAATGATAGGTTCACCAAACTAAAGATAGTGACTAATATGTAAACCTCCAAGTCGTACGATTAGGGCATGGTCTTCAGGATTGAAAATTCTCCTCTTTGCAATAATTCCGATCCTAATCCTAATGGTACTTGTACGGGTCTATCAGCAGCAGTGATCACTTAACATCAGGTGAACTGCATGCCCGTTTGTCAGCTTTAATATGTAAAAACTAAACTCTGCACCAAGAAAAGTCCAGCTCTGGGGTACTGGAAACTAAATGATTGTTCAGTCTATTCTGATATCTTTCTCCATAAAATTGTACTTTAGACGTGTATGTAAATAAATGCTTTATTGTACAAAAATAAAAGAACAAACACAATTGACAAAAAATATAACCATAGTATAAAAAGAAGAGAAAGAAAAGATAAGAAGTGATGAGTAGATGAGAGGTGCATTAAACTAGGGACTATATGTATATTACATAGTATGTAACGTCGAAGACAGTCCCATGTTAAACTCTCGACTCGAGCGAGACCCCCACCAAGTGTTGCCACGTAAAAGCATCAAGGAAGCTTATTGTAAAAGAGGTTTAAGACAATAGAGGTCGCGACATCGCTCGGTCATAACTCAGTACTAACTCATAATAAACATTACATAAGCAGCAATAAGTCCGTGACGGTACGAATGGTGCTTTTGGTCGACACGAATTCGATGTAACCAACAGCTGTTGAGTTCCGCGTGACAACAATAGTAATTATAATAACAGGTTTAATTTCTGATTCCCCTTAAAAGTATAAAAATCAGTAAACCCGGGTGCAGCTGATCTCGCAAAGGGCGTTCCCCTCCGTTACTTGTGCTTGTGATTTGCGGTGCAAGGCATAAGTAAACCGCTGATTATGATATGTTACATTGATACTCATAATTCTGCCTGTACCCACTTGGTTAAAACAGGGACTGCGATATGGCTCTTGCTTCAGCGATTCCCATTTAAAACATAATAATGTTATATAAAATGAAGAATACGTGGATATGACAAACATTCCTGCTTAAAGAAACGTAATACATGTAAGTAAACAGATAATTGAATTCTGGTTTCCTAGAACTCTAGCTATTTAAACAGATGTTATAGCAAAATGCATGTTTTGTGATACATGTCTGACGAAGGTAGATGTGAAATTGACGGATAATGACATACGAAGTGTTTAAATGAATAACAGAATTCGGCTACATTGTAATAAAAATAAACTAGTTTTTAGTGGTCAAAATGTATGGAATGGACAGTCAGTCTTGTTACAAATATAACGCATTCGAAATCATTATGGCATTGACGATTAATATACGTTAATTTAGACTGAGAGTAGAATGAAATCTCTAGAATAAGGATTCAGAATGCCTCCTAGCGACTTGAACCTGATTTATTTTCCTACTTAGTGGCCGTAGATAGTGAAAGAAAGAAAGAAAGAAGACATTTATTCCTTTTTGCAAGACACACAGATATAAGAGAACACATAATTTTATAGAAAATAAACAAGAAAAAAAAAAACACTTCTTCTCCACTTGTGTGTTCTGTGTTCGTGTGTTGTCTACTTTTGGCTTCCCGCGCGTCGCTAGCGCCGCGCACCACGCCACTCTTGCGACGTAACAATTACATAAAAATGGCGTTCACATCGGCCCGTTCTTCGGCCGTGTTTCCTAGCCGATCGTGTAAACTTTCACGAAATCAAACAAAGAAATAGCGAGCCGGCTCATTTGCATCTTTCCCATGCGGACAAAAAAATTGACTCGATCCGTTTGGCAAGAATGATGCGTCGAGAAACATAGTCACGGTCCGCCAGCCGCCATGTGACCAACAAATCGTTGATACTGTGCAGCGGGGCCTGAGGTTAACTACGGAGTTAATGCAGCCTGGGAAAGAGGTGAAAGGCGCGTGGGGTGAAATGGGGGGTAAGTATGTCTAAAATGAGGAGGGCAGGTAACATCGTTTGTAGAAGAAGTTGCTAGAAGTTTCTCGAGTAGTAACCACGTACCAAATGATGCAGCGTTGGCAGGTCTCCCACAAGGTGGACCGAGTCACGAGAGTCAGTGGTTCATGGCATTTTAAGGGGAGGCCTTTGTTAAACGATGGTGTTTCTGACGACGATGACGATGAGGAATGCGAGTAATCATTCAATAGATCGTGCTTGAAAATAACCTCTGCGTTGAATTTAAGGACGAAATGTAATTTTTGAACGTACGAGATGCAATGCGTCTGCATTACTACTATCTAGTAAAAAGGTCCATTGGAAATGTCGACTTCAATATCCGGAGCATCTTTAATTTGCATAAAAAATGCAATAAGTGAACGTGAAGTGACAGTTGATAAATACAAGTGTCGTAATGAAGAAAACAATGGCTGTGGTACTTTCTATTCGCGCGTGCCTCCCCCACTTTCGTACTCCCTTCCCCCCAATAGTGGTAAATAACGCTCATGGGAGAAAGCCTTTGACCTCTAGGGCTTGTTGGTAAGTATTTGTAGCACTTTTGCATGTCCAAGCTGTATGAAATTGAACGTCGGACTATTTATAGCAGAGCTGACATTTACTCGATGCCACGTGTGGACTTGCTTAAGTGACCATTAATTCCTTTTTGAATTTTGAAACTCAGCGAGTCACGAAGCTTTCGCAAACTAAATGATTTCGAAGCCATCGTATTTGTGACATTACAAGTTTAAAAAAAAAAACGATGCGTGGGCTAATCGAAACATATGAACATCGTACATTAAGTAACTGGCCGTTTTTTATTAGTACGTTGAAAATGCTTCTACTACTTTAAGGGCCTTTTTCACGACTCTCTATTTAAGTTCCAGTTATCTTAAGTGTCAGTTATCTATGATGTTGTCTCTGTCTGTTTCGTTGCATTAAACAGAGACGGATTCATAGACAACTGACACTTAAGATAACTGGTGTTTAAGCGAGAATGGTGAAACAGGCCCTAAGAAAATTGTATCCAACCATTCCAAATTGAAATCTAAATACATAAATGGCCGGTTTTTCTCATCACAAAAACAATCGTCGATCACTCACTAACTCACCACCGTTCCAAATTCAATCGTAATTCGTTTACTGCCTTATTCCAGAAACAATTGCCGATCGAACATCTAACGGCCATTTGCACCAAAAAAATAAATGTAGCGTTAGCTGTCAAAGTGTACCCAACTGTCAGACTTGAACTAGTTTTTTCTTGTCCAAAAAGCCTTAAAATTATAAATGTTTTATATGACAAACCTTTTTAATGTTGGACTAATATAGTTAGAGAAACAGGCCCCTAGTTCAGTCTAGTTCAGTCCCTACCGAGGTCGGTCGCGATCCCGTTGGGCGTCGGGTCGGACTAACGGACAACTAATGAGGACGGAGCGAGCTATGCAGATGTCGAACGGAACGGTAAGTAAAGGTTGAACCACGCCGTTCTTCTGTTAACTCTCGATCTTGTAAATATCAGATTTAAAAAAAATGCTTTAGACTTTAGTGTTGTAGTATATGGCAACACAATTGAATTTTAATGGTGGACTTGAAACGGACGAAATAGGTACTAAATGTATTTACAAGATTATGTTGCCATGTTCAAGCGTATTAAGTCAAAAATGTGTTAATTAAATAGGTAGAAATTGGCGCTTGCTCCACCATCTTATTTCTACACTTTGTGGTTGCAAACTAAGAAGTTGACAGTCGAAATTTAATTTACTCTTGTAACCTATGGCCTATAAAGAAACCAGCTTTAAAAATGCTACAAAAACTTTTTTGCGGGGCCATATTTATTGCAATATTAAATACATATATTAATGCTCCCAATATTAAGATCATTAAAGTTTATATTGCTACCAATGTTATAATTACACGCAGATAACTAAAATATTTATTAACTTTTACTTTTGAGACCAACTAAGTGCCTTGTAAAACACCTAATTATTTTTTAACGTCGAACTGCACGAGTTAACAGCCTCTTTAACATGCAAATGGCGAAGGGTGCGCAAGCGCCGACCGTCGCGAATCGATGACGTTTTGCAACTAACCGGCCAAGCACGCAGTGTTGTCAACCAACTTTTGCAAAATTCGCTAGCACATTTAAAATATTTAAGTCGCTAGATTGTAGAAAATAACTTCCAAAAGTCGCTAACATAGTCCCAGAAGTCACTAGATCTAGCGACAAAGTCGCTATGTTGGCAACACTTAGCACGCTACAGTCTGCGAGCTCTTAGAATGCTTCAGGTTTGTCTTGTTTTCACTCTTATGGATTTGATACTTGAATAGGCCGAGTGAGACAGGAAGAACCCGAATGGCATTCTAAGAGCTCGCGGACCATACGTTCTGTGGATGACATAGTACTCTGCTGCTGTCAGGAGTCATTTGCAATTGTTTGTCAACCATAAACAGCCTTTTGTCATGTACAAAAAGTTGAAGTTGACGTACAACTCGACCGAGCTAAGTATAAACCTCGCGTCTTAATAGGAATAGTTGAAAATTACAATTCATCAAAGGGAGACGAAAATTCGTAAGACGCGTATCTGCGTGTAATTATAACATCTTCCATGCTGGTCTGGGAGCATAGAAAAAACATAGAATGTACCAGTTGCTTCTCTTCCCGCGCAGATGGTAAAGTCCCATGGAGGGAATGGGCGAAAATCTTAGGAATCATGTTATAGGCGACGCGACTAGCAACCCATCACTATTTTGATTCTCCTTTCCACCTATACGCCCACCATCATGCTAAACGTGCCCTTTAGGTCTTGTTACCTTAGGCTCTGTCTACCCCGTAAGGGATAAAGACGTGATTTGTGTACGTACTTGTACGTATGCGTATCGGCAAAGATGCAAACCGTATTGACGCGACATGGGGAAGCAGGCGCCGCATTCCAGCGAGGGGCAAATTTAGCTCGGTCAGTTGTATGTTCTGTCCAGCAGGGTAGTTACCGTATGGTGTAACTATTTTGACACTCGGCATCGGATTTAAATGATAGTTCTTGTATGAATGTGACAGCTAGCTGATTCCGATGCCAATTTTATTGTCAGCCCGTTACATGAACTGTCAAAATGAACACGATGGCGATTACGAGCGAGTTAGACAATAAGCCTACAGGACATAGTATCCCAGGATTGCCCAAACTTTTGAAGCATGCTGTCTATTCTCCTTTATAATTCATTTAAACGCCTTGGTAAACAAAAGAATTTCATCTAAATCCCCATACAATCACTCATTGTATGCAATTAGCATCACATCCACCTTAATGCTGGAGTACCTTAAGGATTGCACTTCGGCCTTTAGAAAGAGACAATTGGCGTCACGTAAGTTAGAGAGAGACAACGCTCTACAAAGCCGAAATTAGCCGAGAAGACCGATATGCAATCTTCATAGGTGATATCTCACATTTTTAATTTGTTTTAATAAATTTTACCTGAACTTGACCGTGCACTATAATGTACAGCTTTGTCTCAGAAAGTCATCGTTGTACTGATCAAGGAAGTCTCTGGAGCATTAATTGAGAGAAGGTTGTGCTGCAGGTTCAGCTTAAGGCTACCTACAGCGTGCTAGGCCCAAGTCAGAGCGACTGTCAGATTGTGTAAACGAGTCTTATCGCTTTCAATTGACAGCTGGTATCACACGCTACGTGGCATGAGAATAGACATTCGTTTGTTAGTTGAGGAGCAGTTTTACTACTGGAATGGGAGTTATTTCCTTTTTTTGTTGCGAATGTAGAAAGATAATGTAATTCAAACGTAGGTATTATCGTTCCATAGATAGGGTAATAACGAGCTTTTGTATGTTTTCTATTAATTAGAGATAAATCGTAAATCTCATATCTTTATAGCGTAGTAGTGAGTAATGGCATAATTATGATGCTGACTAATTAACACGTTATGTTCCATACATATAATATTATGCATTTCTCTTTATATTTTTGCTCATTTTCCATCTAACATCTCAATATTGAAATCACCATTATGCAAATAGTAAATCTTTTACTTATTTGATAATTTAATACAATACAATTTATTTATTTGTTAAACATAGGTCAACCGTCAAAATTGTGTGACGCTTTCATTAGCCATTACATATTGATGTTAATTTGACACTTATGACAGAATCAGACAACGGCAATAGCGATCATTGCACGTTACGTAATAAGGGACGCCAAATACTCCGAAGTTAGATATTCGAAGTTCGTTTCGTGCTGTTCCGCTCACACTAATAAACATTAATAGGAGAGTGAAAGGGACAGTAAGACACAAACTTCGTATTTCGAATGTTTGAGTAACCCTTCAATGTTTCGTTTCTCGTGACCGTATTTCAGAGAACCGAGTTTATGATCGATTATAATTCTCACAGTACTAAGCTAGTTAGGGTTTGTAGTTCGGCATTTTTCGTGGTTACCTTGTTTTATTCCGTCATTTCCTTTTTGGCATGCGCATCGGACGCTCTCCATTGAAGTGGAATTAATACAGTTAAATATCTACCCTCTATTTATTTAATTCAGGAAACAATTCGAAAATTATCTGCATAGATTGAAAAGGTTCTTGACTGTTATTCAGAGATTTACGAGATATCAAAATAAAAGAAACGAGAGTCATCCTTGAATAAGCAGAATATCACATAAGTTATGTACTTACTTAGGTATAACATTTTGTTTCTTTCCGAAAACATGGTAATCTTCTTTACCTAGCGTCACTATGAACGGTTGCTGGCCTTCTACGACACCAAAGTAAGTGATCTGTCAATTGGCATTGTTCATTTTTTTTAAGCTGTGCTTTTAACACCTTTATTTGATAAAATGGACTATTTCAAGCAACTAATTTGAATATTATGCTTTTACGTAGCTTTGTTAATTAATAATAAATATTTTTTCACTGTTTGATAATTCGTGAATTTAGACAGAATCCCAATCGCCTTCGTTCGGCTGGCTATAAAAAAAAACGGCTTTGTCTATGGTTTTGTAGATTTGACAGTGACACGTGACAGTTGCCGTAGCCAAACTTTTTTTTTCATTTTTGTGGCAAACATTCGATGCTGGATTCTGTCTAAAAACCCGGTCGTTCGGTCAAACAAAGGTTCAAAGTACTTTTACAAAAATATCTGCAATCATAAAGTATTTTTGAAATCGGACAAGATAAATCGGATAATTGATGGTTTTCCTCGAAATGGTTTTCGAATTGGAGCATACTAAAAAAAATGAACAATGCCAATTGCATAAGGTTATTGAGTACTTTTAACGAACACTGCAATGAAACAATGTCCAATAATAATGCCCAATAAACTGCTCTAAAAGCATCAATAAAGCAGTGTTTCAGGCTTTAATAGATTAGAAACAAGACAATAGGATAAACCGGCACCACCACTTGATAGATTTGCAATAAGTCTGTTTAGACCCGTAGGGTTGTCAAATGATTTTGATTCTATTTTTAAATTCTACACTTTCTGTTTCCACAATTTTCATACATACCTACATAAATCACGTCGTTATCCCTTACGGGGTAGACAAAGCCTAAGGTAACAAGACCTAAAGACCATGTTTAGCATCAAAATCTTAGGGATGTTTTGAATCCCCTTTCCATCCACACGCCCACAATTTTAATTTTTTAGCAAAACAACAATGGTGTCACAAATCAAATTAATTTACTCGCTAATCCAGCCGCCAAGCAGCAGTGCTTGCGCTGCTGTGTTCCGACATGGAGAAAACAGCCAGTGAAGTTACTGGCACATGAGGTCATCTTGGCCTTCTAGGCTGGCAATGCATCTACAATGCTCTAATGTTGGGGGTGTCCATGGATGGTGGTGCTCACTTGCCATCTGGTGATTCACTTCCTAGTTAGCCTTCCTTGTCGTATAAAAAAATCCGCCGTAGAACAAGCAACCCTAACACAAGAGTATATCGGAACGATTGGAATGCTTTCAACAACTAATAGGCGAGTTGCTATGTTGCTAGTTTACTGTCTGCCAGTGAACTTGGCTTCATCACTACAATAATAGTCTACCCACAAACCACCTGTGACGCGACTTGCCTTCAGTTTATCTTTGCACTTCGTTTTTTGTCGCTTTCTGCGGGGGACGAGGTACAATAGGGCTATTCCGCAATTCGATATTCCGTCTCTCTCACTTTCAAATTAATCACTGTTAGTGTGAGCGGAACGGCACGAAACGAACTTCAAAAATGGAATTTCAGGAGTATTTACCTATAACTTTACACACGTTAAAATTAACGTATAAAACACACTCATGATAAAATAAAGATATTATTATTAAATAATGACGTATCTTCACTGACTGACAAAAGTATTATACTTTGTGGTTTGTTGATTACGCTCATATCACTAATACGAGTTGCTGCCCAGGGTGCATCGGCCCAAAATCTACTCTTCCCCCCAAAACCTCAGGGCCTGTTTCATCACTCTCTGTTAAGCTCCAGTTACTATCTTGAGTGTCAGTTATCTGTGATGGAGTCTCCATTTATTACTAGGAAACAGACAGACCGCCATCAGAGATAACTGACACTTAAGATAACTAGAACTTAACAGAAAACGGTGATACAGGCCCTTATTCTTGTTTGAACACGCTACGAGTTTATCCAACTCGTATTCCAAAAAAAATGCGTACACGCACATCATAACACCTTGACATCTTGACCACTATTGTCATGTACAAAATAAAGTAATACAAGGCCGGTTAATGATGAGTTAATCAATATTATAATGTGATTAAGAGGATATCATGACTGTCTAATTCATAACGCATGCGTAGCTACTAAATTCAAGTTTCTTTGATCGCGTGCTAATTATGATCAGTTGAAACAATAGTACATTACTGAAGAGGCCGGGATATACGAGGTTGGCGGCCGAGCGTGAGCGAGGCTGGATATTTGAGGCCGGCAACCCCTTTTTCCGCCGAGGTATAGTGTTTTTCTCAAACATGCAATGAAATAAATTATCTTCTGACTTAGACTTTGTTCCGTGTAGAAGATAAAAGAAAAACAATCGCGGAAAACAAGGGTTAGTATGGTCAGAAGGTACTCGAATGGCGTCCGTGGACCGGGAGACGAGCTGTCAGTAGGTCTCCAACAAGATGGAGCGGCGACCTGATTAAGATGCGGAAAGCACAAGACCGCTCTGAGTGGAGAGCCAAGGGGAGGCCTATGTCCAGCAGTGGACGTCTTTAGATGGCGATGATGATGATGTGTTGCCGGAATTTTAGAGCCCTTATTACCACTCTTATGTTTGGTTGTAACGTAATTGTAATTTTAAATCGTTGTGACCATTGGACCCATTTACTCTCAAGTCATTATGTTTAGACTGTCAGCCCACCTTGAAGTCAAAGCTCCTGACATAAATCTCGATATGGATTGGCCACCGTCACTAATGACAAATGAATGATAAACATTAATTGAACTACGTAGTTGCGACGGACAGGCACTGTACGGTCAGCAAGAAGGTAGAATTAATGTAATGTCGAAGGTTAACAATGTCTAGAGTAAACTGATGAAACACAACACAACACAAGACAGCCGGGGAAATTACGGGCACAAGAGGCATTGCATCTTAGTCCTCTAGGTTGGCAACGCATCTGCAATCCCTCCGGGGTTGCGGGTGTCTATGGGCAGTGGTGATCACTTACCATCAGGTGACCCACTTGCTCGTTTGCCTTCCTATTCATATAAAAAAAAAAAAAAAAAAAAATGATTAGACGCAAGGAATGCCTA
The DNA here is from genome assembly GCA_949127965.1 of Pandemis corylana. Classification (NCBI taxonomy): domain Eukaryota; kingdom Metazoa; phylum Arthropoda; class Insecta; order Lepidoptera; family Tortricidae; genus Pandemis; species Pandemis corylana. The sequence goes on along the minus strand of OX421856.1, from coordinate 7,267,470 downwards.
GGCAATTTTACTTGTAGGCATTTTTTTTATTATTAAACATACATACATAAATCACGTCTTTATCCCTTACGAGGTAGACAGATCCTAAGGTAACAAGACCTAAAGACCACGTTTAGCATGATTGTGGGCGTATGGATGGAAAGGGGAATCAAAACAGTGATGGATTGCTAGCCACATCGCCTTATAACATGATCCCTAAGATTTCGATCAATTCCTCGATGGGCTTTTACCATCTGCGCGGGAAGTGAAGCAACTGGTACATTCTAAGTTTTTTCTTTGCTCCCAAACCAGCATGGAAGGAATTATTATTAAACATCTGGTGATATTTCCCCTGTCCTGACTTTGTTTTTGAATATGACACAATTCTGACATGAAACGATTTGGTTTGAATTATTTTAACAGTATTTGTATCAATAGTAAAATTAGAAAAAGTATCGATAATAATCTAGTAAAATGATACATCGATGTCGATAAATCGTAATTTAAATATCGGTATTATACCCGATATAAAGTACCGCAATTACAGTCTGCACGCTTCGCGATTGCATTTGGACACAAAACTAGTCAAAGGTAAACTCCATCCCTTTTCCGGGGTCAAAAACAACCGCTCCCAATCGCCTCGGCCTCAGCAAAATGAAAGTAACAATCGCTTTATGAAACGTCTCTGCAGAAGGTAATCTAATCGGGCCGGTTGCACAACAATACGACTTCGAAACAGCGAAACAAGTTCACTTGTCCGATGGTTATTGACTCATGTGTAATGTAACGCATTCTTTTAATGTTTATTTGGGCGCAAACGGTACATTATTCTTATATTTAACGTTAGTTGCCTACTGTTTGTAAACCAATGAAGCTGCCACTTATTGACGTTTACTTGAGGCACGGAAAACAAAAGCATTAAGTTTGCTGGGGAAAACCAAGATAGCAATAGCAATCTATAATTATAGATTCCGTGAGACGTATTCCATTCAGAATGGACAGAATGCTGCACTTAAACTTATCTTAAATAAATTAAAAAATAACCTAACATAATCTGACCTGACCTACAATTACCCTGACAAAATTTTTAATACTATTTTTTGGCCGAACATGGGCGTACCGAATTATAAAGCTACTGGTACTCGTGTTCTTTTAATGTTGAGTGAGATGGTTTTGTAATGACAGTGTGTTATTATTATGCCATGCGATAACTAAAAATTGTCTGTCGATATCGATACTGCTATCTGTTTGCTCAACTCTAATTTCATGATTGACCTTGGACCGGCCAATCAGACTACAGCAATCGCCGCAGTGGTTTAAATGTAAATCAAAATAGTGATGGATTGCCAGCCGCATCGCCTATAACATGATTCCTAAGACTTACACCCATTCTCTCGATGACCTTTTACCATCTGCGCGGGTAGAGAAGCAACTGGTAAATTCTATGTATTTTCTTTACTCCCAAAACCTTGAACCTTTAATTTCTTTATACTACATATAACCAAAAAAACACCTTCGATCGGTCGGATTTCACAAATTGCACACGCATCCGGTAATACAGTAAACTCGACAAACAAGTGAAAACGTGTTGCCGCGCGTTAAACAATGATAAAAATGAAATATCCCTTAAAGCTAGTATTACGTTGTTTATCATAAAGAGAACTGTCATTATCGCGTTAGGAGACTACATACGTATCACATGATAGTCCATTACTTTCTCCGTTTGTTTTGGAGTATACGGGTCGTTGCGGACGTAACCGCAACAATAGGCGGGCTCGAGCGCGAACGAGGTACTATGAGTAGGAATTTATAGACTATAGGTAAGTAGTTTGTCCGGGTATAGTATTTTATTTTATTTCATAGAGACAAAGTAGCCCACGGATAGTCAAAATTGAGAGGACTAGCATGAACGAATGCAAGTTCCACAATAAAAATAGGGAGATAACATTAATGTACGGTAGCGAAACTTGGGTATGGCAAAAGAAGCATGAAAGTAGAATAAATGCAGAAGAAATGAGAGCGTTAAGAAGTATGGAAGGTGTATCACTGAAAGATAGAAAAAGGAATAGTGTGATAAGGGAACGTGCGGGTGTGAAAGAGGATATAGTGACTAGGATAGAAAAAAGTACGCTTAGTTGGTTTGGTCACGTAGAGCGGATGGATGAAAGTAGAACTAAATAGATCTGTATGGGGAGTGTGAATGGTTACGTTGGGAGGGGAAGGCCAAGACGGACGTTCCGAGACCAAATAGGAGACGCTTTGAAAAAGGTCAGGTCAAGAGTACCCGAAACCGACGAGCATATGTGAAGAGATTGATGAATGTAGATGAAGCGAAAAAAGTATGTCAGGATTGTAGCAAGTGAAACAAAGTAGTATCTGCCTACCCCTGTGGGAAAAAGGCCTGAAGGGTCGTATGTATGTATGTAGATAATCTTCGGCACTTATGAACGACATTGCGAATGGGAATATTGGTCTAATTGATGAAGATTTGGCAATTGAAGAATGAGATTATTGCTCTGTAACAGTTTATTTTGATGGACTCTTCGTATGTCGTGTTGTTTTTATTGAATACTAGCGACCCGCCCGGCTTCGCACGGTATATTATGCATGTATTATACATATAAACCTTCCTCTTGAATCACTCTATCTATTAAAAAAAACCGCATCACAATCCGTTGTGTAGTTTTGAAGATATAAGCATACATACGGACATGAGGACAGAAAAAGCGACTTTATTTTATACTATGTAGTGAAGAAGCTTCTTCTTCTTCTTTTCTAATATGGCCCCATCGATCGATACGATGATTTCGCCAATGTCAAAGTAATAAATACAGTATTCAAAAATTTTGTGACAAAAATGACGACAACGTTGTACGGTAGGACACGGTCAAAAGACCCCTCCCCCCTGTCGGGCTCTTAGCCAACGGATAACGATATCCCTCAGAATCTGCCAGGAAATCATTAACCGATGCCCAGAGTGCACCGGACCAAGCGCTGCTCTTCCCCCCCGGACGGATCCAAAAACGAACCGCAGCTCTTGACTACATGCGGAGGTAACCCGACTTGCACCCCTGAATAAAAAGTTAGAGCTTTGAAACACTTTATTTTTGACATAATAATGTAGTGTTGCCACTAAAATAAAATACTATTTCTACCATAACTTGATTTTGAGTTCCGTGATATTATCGAGATATTTTGTTTTGCTCGTCAGTATAGTTCGCGGAGCCGATTTGTTTTAAATCTAGATACAATCTTTCGTCACAATGCGGATATACTTGGATGACATTAGCTACAGAGAAATAAAAAACCTCTTGCCTTGAACGTCGCAATAAAATAAACAACGGTTGCTAAGTTTCTTTTGCCTTCCGAGGAATCTTTATAGTAATTACGTTGATGCAATTGTTTGTGGAATAAATAATTACACTAAGGATAATATGCTGAGAAAAGTGAGAATGATAAAGATAGTTAACAGTCGAGGTTTTCAATAACTAAGCAATTCAATCCGAAATACCTACTGCCACAGGTACTACTTAGTACCTGGATAACCGAGCTGTTTTCGGTATTTTTTTAGTACGTTTTCTAAAAATTTAGATTTGTCGCCCCCGAAACCCCCGGCATACTAAATTTCATGATAATCGTTGGAACCGTTTCCGAGATTCAGATTAAGGGCCTGTTTCACCACTCTCTGTTAAGTTCCAGTTATCTTAAGTGTCAGTTATCTATGATGACGTCTCTGTCTGTTTCATAGTAATAAACAGAGACGGAATTAGTAAAACTTAGCTTATATAACTGATGCTAATATCTATCTAATACCTTGAGGGCTTGTTTCACCAATCTCTGTTAAGTTCCAGTTATCTTAAGTGTCAGTTACCATGATGAACATTGTCTGTTTCCAACTGCTTATAACTGACTCTTAAGATAACTGGAACTTAGCAGAGAGTTGTGAAACAGGTCCTTACAATCGAAGCTTCGGTGTTGAAGAACTCGGTGGTCTAAGTTCGGACCCTAGTCAAAGTTACTAAACACAAAGTCATTACGGCTAGTTAGATAATTCAATAGGAAAGTTGGTTAAAATATGAATACATCCAACATGTCTCGGATGAACAAACGATGCACGGTCGGAGTCACCGGCCGCGGTACCGGCACCGTTACGCAACTTGGAGTACGGATTGTCAAAATGTCGCAAGCTCGGATCACGTAGGCCGAGACTCCGCGACGCAACCGACAAATAGCTAGGAAAGCATAATTTCTAGCTATTCCGCTGGCCACGGGATTCCGACCGCTCGAGATTAACCCCCTTATTCATAAACGCTCTGTAGGCTTCCGCTAACTTAGTAATCGTTTGTTCTTATCTGTCACTTTGATATTTACCTTTCACAGATAAGGACAAACGATTGCTAAGTTAGCAGAAGTCTATAGAGCGTTTATGAATAAGGGGGTCAGTCTTCCGCCATGATTCAAAGTTGGCGTCATACATTACGAAAGTTATGGTGATTTTTTTGTTGATAACATAACGTGCCATAAACGTAATTATTATCAAGAGCGTTCATTTTTTAGTGCAGGGTAAGGAGACGAGTGCAATACCAGATAAGACCACTTTAAGAAGTGCACTCAAATTCGCTTTAACCCGAAATCACGGACAACAGCTAGTAGAGTTTAAATTGAAAGATTTTATTATTAAAGGGTCTCAACACCGAAAGGGACAAAGTTATATTCGGTGCTGAGACCCCTATATTTATTTATCTTGCCTGATTCGGCCGCTTCTGCAGCCGCGCCTGCTCTACTCGTTTAAATTTAAACTAAGCCGCTTATAATATAAGACTGATGTCATATTGTATAACTTTGAATGGACTCTAAGTCAGAGTCGGCGTGCATATAGATCGATATGTGTTGACCTTCACCCGGCATTCGAATCCATTAAAACTCTTCATTCTGGCTGTACAATAGTGATCTTTATGGTAATTCCTCAATACGTGCGGCAACCTTGTTACAGATACCAAATGTCATGTTCGTGTGTTTGGGCAACACCAAACAGACACGATGGCCACTCTTGTATTAAGCTTCATTCACAATATAAAGACATTCGCGCGATGTCGCTGCGATTTTTCGTAATGAGGTCCTGCCTGGGCTTCGCGTCTTGACGCGTACAAGCAAAACACAGAATTTCACCCAAATCTTGCAGCTTGTACAGTCCGTAAGATCTTAGAATGTCATTCAGGTTTGTCTTGATATCTTCGAGTATCTAACCCATAAGAGTGAGTGACACAGCAATACAATCTCGAAAGGCAATGTACGGGAATGTACGGTCTGTGCGTGTTTGGAAAGATCTACAATGATTCAATAAACTAGTCTCATCTGTGAACTGATCTTGCGCTCGAGAGACAATCATTATGAGACCTTTTCGCTCGTAGGCGTAATACATAGTCAGGGGTCTCGTTGTCAACGTCCACGCGAGAAACCAAGACATTTGACTCCGTACGATTACTCCATACTCTACGGGCGAGGTTAGTTTGGACAATCACATGGCTGTGCGCAAAATCGCTGAGATTTCACCCAAGTTTGTTTTCATTGTGCATGTAACCTTATACCTCGCACTCACACAATGCTAGCGCATTAACACGCTGCCCTGTGAAATCCGCTTAAACATTGATTAAAATGAACGGGTCATAGTTAATATTATATTTGTTTACCAATGAAACCTTTTCATTTGTACAGTCATTGTTTAAAATCAGGTACGAGTTGTACACGTAACAAGATGTGATGACACAGCATGTGATGGCATCCGTATGAGATAGCAATAGTGGCGAAAATCTAGACTTCTTAACGTTTAATATAACGTTTTATACGCGTTAATTTTATAAACCAAAGCATTATAAAAGAAATTAAAGTCACAAACGCCAGTGAAGATGAATGAAACGTTATGCAGAATAGCGCCACTCAGTAAATAGATTAGAGATTGCTTTCAATGCGGATTCGGTGTCACCAAACGGCTCATTCGGCTCCGAAATCAGAGGCACGAATCGAACAATGAGCGACGCGACGTAGACCAGAAAAGAAAATTAATTTAGGTATTGGTGCCGGTCGGCGACCCGCAATTGTGAAACGATTGCTCAGGCTCGGTGTTTGTGTAACGCTGCACAATGCGCCCGCGCCGGCCCTCGGAAATCTCACCTGTGACGAAATAACTCAATAACTTCACCGATTATTACTTTTTATTGTATAATCGCTCTGCTAAGGTTATTGACCGCGATAAGAATAGACACTTAGTGAAAGCGTGCGCACCGTAAAAGCTTAATGTAAACACGGACAAACACATAAACATCCAAGTCTTTAGTGTTCATCAGAACGATGAAAAAATTAAACTAGATTTACGAGACTAACGGCGTTACCGGTTCCGCGGATAATTTATTGGTTAAATCAATTTCGAGCAAACGTAGAAATCTAAATGTCAACATAGGATTCAATGTTCTTGTCGGTAGTTTTTAACATAATCGCGCCGAGTCGGGGGGACATAAATTAAACGTGAGCAGTTTACGACTATTGGGCAACAATGACAAAAATCGCGGGGCAAAGCACACGAACGCAGCGGTAATTGGAAGATGAGATCTCGTGTGGAACGTGGCCCCAGGCGGCATGAATGAAAGCCGCTCAGTGGCATCGCACTACATTCGCTGTGCCCTCGCCACAAATCAAATAAACACCGTCCGCATTAATAAACACGACATGCATCACCCGTTGTCAAGCTCTCGCCACTCGTCTGATTGAAACTTAAGCGGCAATGTACAGCAGTGTTGACGGTCGGTCGCGCTCGAGCAGCGCTGGCTGGTGAACCTTTAAGGATATCGACATCCGCCGAACGAGTTTTTCCAGTCCGTATCATCGCAATATCACGGTTATTATTGAAACGCGCGCCGCGGTCGCGACAGGTAAAGCATTTATCACGAGAAATATTTACCGAGTGTAGTTCGAAACGATATCTGCCTATAGTTAACGCTTCTCGTTATTTATAAATGTGTATTGAATTATTAGCATTTGCTGCTTAGTCATCGATATGTTGCGGTTAAGCGAGCTTTGAGGAATTAATTACTCTCTTTATGTTAATGGAAATCAAAACCACAGCTACAAGAGTGAACGATGATATCGATGTTTCCAAATCAAGTGGCTTTCCAAAAGCATTTATTAAATCTAAATTAAATGCAGATGAACTCGAAGCGCATCTCACTTAATGTTATATTTCCCAATAAAAACCGTTTAAACTGACACAAGAGGTCCCAAAACCATTGCAGACGCAATAAAAGAATAGTATCATTTACGTTTAACGCGCGGCCGAGAGCGGATAGAAATATGGTTTAGAAAGTTCATAGTGGTAAGCATGAACGCGGCCGTTTGATTGTATCTGCGTGAACTATTCCACTTACGGCACACATGGACATCGTGGGCAGAGAAATTTGGTACTAACACAAATATTAAGCCGCGTTCATAACAATCGAGAGCGATTTGTAATGTGACCATTCGTCACGCTCGCGCTGAATGCACGTCTTCGCCAAACAGTAGATTGCGCGCCGCTTTTGTTATATTGTCAATGTGTGCACTCGATTTCTTTCTCTTGAGCACGGAAATTGAGAAATAGGCTGTCAATTGTTTTAAGTCACTTCAGGCGCATGCTTAATATAAATCTACGCTTTCTTCATTAAAAAACTAGATATGACGGGTAACATATACATACACAAATCACGGCTATATCCCGGGTAGACAGAGCCTTTCTTTTCCGGTGGGAAAATGTTTAGCGCATACTCCCGCGCCGTGGGGACGGCATGGGAGTTATGTGGGACTCTCCTTCCCTTTCTTAGCGAAAGGAGGGGGTGAGGCGTACCCACTAAAAACCCACCGGTATTCCCTCACCGCCATTGGACAACGTGAACAACGTGAACGGGTAGACAGAGCCTAAGTTAACAAGACCATTATCATGATTTTGGGCGTATAGGTGGAAAGAGGAATCCAAATAGTGATCGGTTGCTAGCGGCGTCGCCTATAAAATGATGAAGATGTACGCCCACTCCCTCGGTGCACTTTTACCATCTGCGCGGGACGAGAAGCAACTGGTACATTCCATTATTTGCTTTGCTCCCAGACCAGCATAGAAGTTAGTATGACGGGTGAAATGGTAGTAAAACGGAGGATTAGTCGTAGAAGAAAGTTCTAGATTATCACCTTATTTACCCAGTGTCACATTTTGTACTAACTGGCAATCTCCACTATTTGAAGAAGATCTATAGGAAAATGGGTTACGTCACGTCACAGTTTTGACTCAGGATTTAAATTTTAAGAACACGTGAAACTTTAGGACCGTGCCCAAAGTAACCGCTCGAAGAGCATTCCAGTCAGTTTGCCGCTTCAATATAATTCACACGCATTTTAACGAGTAAATTGCGTCTGGGCAGGCTTAATCGGCATAATTACGCGATCGCTATCGTTTTACAAAATGTCTTTTGTTTGGGAGACTTCGCCCACCTCTAAAGAATCATCCGTCAGAGTACAAAATAGAACTTAATTCCGCGCAATCTCCTGAAAAGGTCTTGTCTTCAAAATTTTTGAGTTAAACTAAAAATATATAAATACGCGTCGAATTGAGAACCTACCTACTGTTTTATTTCGTCGGTTAATAAAAATTTTTTCGATAAAAGTTATCTAAAGAAGTTATCGAAAGAAGAAGATGTTTTGGTTGTTATATGTGGTGTTCAATAAAGAGTTATTGTATTGTATTGTATTGTAAAGAAGTCGTACGTTTTACGCTTTATCGACTTTATTATCTGTTTGGCAATTTTTTTTTCTTAAAACGGAAACATAACCGATTTGAAATGTAAAATTATGATTAGTGAACCGATCTTAATAAAAATTATATGGAATGATCTTGGAGGCATATCCTAAACGGGGCGGGTTTGTTACAGTAACCAAAAATCCTGGTGTGAACATGGCGTTCTGCTCGCAACAGATTCCTGAGCCACGTCCACATGAAGGTTTTTGGTAAGTAACAAACCAGTCACGGTTACATTTCGCAGATGTGTACCAGGCTTAAACACTCGATTTACTGTATGCCTATAACCTCCGTAATAATGCCAGATTTTCCTAAATTATTACAGTAATTGCCGTTTCGTAAAATGTAACTTAAAAAGGATAAAATAATAAATGATTCTCAGAACCTTCTGGAATATGCCTCTTGTCTAGAACCTTGTTACGCTCAAAGATTTGGTACAAGGCAAGAGAAAATAGCTATTTTCAGGATAAGCGACAAACCTGCTTCTTGCTAATAAACGGAAAATAATATCAAATAAAATAGCGATTATACAACAAGGGCCTGTTTCACCACTCTCTGTTAAGTTCCAGTTATCTTAAGTGACAGTTATTTATGATTCCGTCTCTATTTACTTCTACGAAACAGACCGAGACATCATCATAGATACCTGACCTGTAATTAAACATATACCCCCTTATTCATAAACGCTCTATAGGCTCCTGCTAACTTAGAAATTGTTTGTCCTTATCTGTCACTTTGACATTTACCTTTCACAGATAAGGACAAACGATTGCTAAGTTAGCAGAAGCCTATAAAGCGTTTATGAATAAGGGGGTATATGTTTAATTACCTCAATGTTTCAGCCGCCATACAGCGGCCGTGGTCAAGAGCAGATTGCAGACTATTACAATTTTTAGTAATACTCTGAAGTCTACTCTACTCCTTAGTTTTTCGAACTACCCGCATCAACATTCTGTTCCGGCACTATCATACCGTCACACAACACTAACAGTGTCAATAAATATAAATCTTTCCAATGGGATAGTTTAGTCTTCAGTGTAATCGTTGCTCTGACGACCTCAGCAAAGAGTTCATTATGCTTTTTACTCTTACGAACTTGCGGAGTCTTTACAGTGGGACCCCGCGCCTGTCAGAACTCGCTTTCAGCCGCACCAAGCCCTTTGGCGCGTAGCACATAGCTTTCGTAGCAGCGTAGGCGGGTGACGTCATAGTGACGCCAACGCCTACGAAAGCTACGGAGATATTGTACTATTAATAGTACGTGCCACACCACAGTGAGTAACGTTTTAAATACAGTGCGGTTTAGTTTTCATCCGTTTACTGAATTACTGAAAGTAAACACGCGAAAATTAAATTAGCTTTGCTTCTGCGAAGTCTTTTTGCTGAAAGTTGTTTTTCGTTTATTCATTCTTAGAGTGACTAAATATATATCGATATCGGCCATAATACCGGCAGTTTGAACTCTAGCGACCTACGTTTGAGCCATAAAATCATAGCGCAGCAATCGCCGCATTTAGGGACTTTTTTCAAGCATATTACATTTTCACTCTATTGGCAAATTGTTCTACATTATATTACATCTACATATTTATTTATTAGGTAGTTTATTTTATGATTTGTTTGTTGTATTTAGAGATGTACGTTTTATTGTGGCTTTCACTGTCTGGAATTTTAACTCAACCTTTGTCGGCATTTTATAGGGATAAATTCGACTTTGTGCATATATTTAATGTTTGTTTTATGTGATTTGTGCCTGTTTCTTTATACTTGTACAATAAAGCATTTACTTACTTATAATACCCATACAGTGTTTTGTTCTCGTCGCAAATACTTTAAGGTGCAGATGCACCTGTCAGCTGTGGACTTATTGTTTTACGTATTAAGTGCAAAAATAGCACAATTGTCGGCCAGGTGCGCCACACCTTTACGCGACTCTTATTCTATTTTATAATATACCTCAAATATTTCCATTGGACGCGTCAGACTATCATTGTGAAATACAAATGGATCTCTATTGTGTCGAAGGAGACGAACTGCTGAACATGTTTCTAACTAAACCATAGTCCTTACTCACTTGGTGTTATTTTACACCATATCGATACTATTCTTAAGTATATTGTACTTCTTCACATTACGTATATATCTACGTGTATCGAATGCGTGTAAATAAATTTTTCTCTCTCTCCCCCTCCCCTCTCTCTCTTTCTCTCTCTCATATTAGTAATTCAATTTTATAATAGAATTTACTTGTGAGTAATCTCAGCATAGATCTGATTTTTATCATAACTTAAATATCGTATTATGTCGTATTCAAGTCTTCGAAAATGTAAAATATGACAGAATCTATGCTGGTCTGGGAGCAAAGGAAAAACATAGAATGTACCAATCTACTCTCCCGTTCCGCGCAGATGGTAAAAGCCTATCGAGAAAATGGGCGAAATTTTTAGGACTCATGTTACAGGCGATACGGCTAGCAACCCATCACTATTTTGATTCCCCTTTCGAACTATACGCCTACAATCATGCTAAACGTGGCCTTTAGGTCTTGTTACTTCAGGCTCTGTCTACCCCGTAAGGGATGTAGATGTGATTTGTGTACGTATGTATGACAGAAACGTCGAGGCAAACCACATATTTTTACAAGATATACGTAAAACATTCGTACATACATTACATTCGTAAAAATCGTGAAAATTAGAAAAAGATGAGAACAAGAATTTCAATTTAAAAACGGTCCTTCGAGCTGGATAGATAAAGAAAAAGTTGACACGGTAAGTCATACGGGTCCTTTTGCACCTGACGTCAGTCGGTCATGACAATTTTATATTCAGTCACAAAAAGTAATAAAGTTGCGCGCTTTATTAACCTCTGAACACCGTATGCCACGGCGAGGTCCGCTCCACTGTGCGCCCAGCAATACGTGCCATTAACTAAAATAAAATATTTAAGGTAAGCTTATTCGGCATATTTCATAGAACGTCTTTGACTAACACTTATTCGAAAATAATGTCACCTCAATTTATTACAATTAGGAATCAAAAGCCAAATCGTTTCGTATATGATTAACTCTGCAGAAAACAAAGTGTTAGAAGTTACACTTATCTACATTTCCCGTTGTACCTACTATACATGTTCATTTGACTCCATAAAGTGTTTAACTTTATATATTTAAAGGCACAAAATTTGGCCTAATCTTCATACAAAATTACCTAGAAATACATACATGTGTGCCAATTTTTTTGCCACTGTGTATATTTCAGGAAAAGAGAGTTTGCAAACTATTTCAAGCGCAAACATTCGTTAGTATTCTGACAAGCTTCTTAGACAATTATTTATTATGGTCGATAATTAGCGCATTGCAAAAAAATCACATTCGTATCGCCTAGGGCATATTTGCGTTTCTGTGATTGGTTACATGATATATGAGCTCCTGTCAAACAGTGTTTAATTAACCGTTTAGACTACGCTTAGCCTGTTAATTTTTTGTTGTAATTATTAGACTGACTTTGTAGTTTCAACTAAAAGAAATAACACTTTTTGGGTAAACAGGTTATAAAAAAGGTTGGCAACATCTGATCAATAGATAGTTGTATTATTATGAAAAAACAAGTTGTACGTGACATGACAAACTTTACTCAAAAATGACAATCACCATTTAAACGCATTTATAAACCGTTTTAGTTACGAATTTTCATGTGATAAATCGTAACAAATGATAGTTTGTTGGTCTATTAAAAGACGTCGAATGCGGCGTTTAACTAATACGCCATAAAAAACCCAAAACTCTAACACGAGTTCATTCACTTCGTTTACCCAACTTCATTAGTCCACGAACTAAGACAATTTCAAATTAATCAGAGACGAGCGCGGAGCAAGCCGTTATTCGTATGCCCGTACCGGTCCCAAGAACCTGTCTTCGGTGAAACCAAACACAGTAGAGTAAAGAAGCACCCGCGTCTCGAAGTACGCTCTCATCCCGTCAACGTTCGCAACTCTACCGTGTAATAGTTGACTGTAACTCAGTAAAAATCGTGGCGGGTTACCATGGCAGCGAGAGTTCCAGTGGCGTCAGGAAACGTTGAGCTTCGAGGGTGATTACATGATTAGTACCTATAGAAAGAAAGTTTTGTAACAATATTACATACAGTTACAAACGTGAAATTACCATCCCTTTTGCCAACTAAATGAATGTTAACATGAACAACATGACAAAAGGCTAAATTGAATAAATGTAATTGAGAAAACCTGTACACAATTTCAATGACTCCAATAGGCTTGAATGAAACCTATCATTACTATTTTTAATACTGCATTAAAAGACGCGCATGAAGAATTGAAACTTGGGAATCGCCTCGATGATGTCTCGTAGTATCTCATGGACGTTCTTTCTCTCTTATATATCCTGCTTGAACTGAGACGTCTCTTTCTTACTCTAACACAGAGCAAATCTTGTCTTTTTTGTTTTAAATTACTCTTTATTCCTGGCTACCCAACGGATGAGACGCTGTGGGCGCGATCTATGTAAATAAATGCCTACACGTTCTCCGCTTTCGAGATATTATCGGAGTTGTGACTCGGTCTTTATGTTCGCGGCATAAACGACAATCACATCTTACCTTATAATGATTTCATTATTCTGTGAACCAAACACCGACGCAGGAAGTATGGGTTACATACCTACAGTCAACGCCAGGAATTGATAGGTACACCTATGAGACTGATATTCATTCAAATCATTGTCCAAATGTGTGCAGTCACAGCCACTGTACAAATTATTTGTTGCGGCATTGCATCTGCAATCCCCTGGTGTTACAGACAACGCATGACAGAAGTTTACTACTGAAACATTGTCAAGTGTCAGATTTCACGTATATATTACTATAAAACTGAGAGGAAACTAGGTAACTCTTTAGCTATGTATGTTCAATACCAGCGCATGAGTAGAAGGTATGACACACTTGCGTTGGTCACGCCATCTATGGAGATGCACAGAGCGAAACGCAAAATGAAGAACGTTGTTTGCTACCATAAATGTGCAATAGCTAAAAACGACAAACAAGAAAGACATTACACAGAAAAAGATTATATATAAGGAGTTTTTAGCCACAAATCATGCCACTTCTCGGGATAAAATAAATATACATAAATCACGTCTTTATCCCTTACGGGGTAGACAAAGTCTAATGTAACAAGACCTAAAGGCCACTTTTAACATGATTGTGGGCGTATAGGTGGAAATGAGAATCAAAATAGTGACGGGTTGCTAGCCGCAACAACTTTGGAGCCCTTCGTTCGTAGTAGAAATAGACTCACTTATATTATAGTTGAAAAGACAGAGCCTTTGACAGTGTACGGAACCCTAAAAACAGCATGAGTGAGTAGGTTAGATACTAAATAATAGTAGTGAGGAAAAAGTTGTTGAGAAACAAATATACTGCATCAAATCAAATAATGAAATGCATAAATTAGTATAATTTGAACACATTATGCGATTCGTAATTTATTCGACGTATTTAAATTCATTGTGTTAATAAATTATTTAATTATTATCTATATAATCGTAATATGTATCATCTTCGTAGCTTTTATGGTTAACTGTGAATTTTAACGATGGTTTAATAGGTAAAAGATTTATGTTGTCGCTTAAAGTCAAATATTTATCAATACATTGAACAAGTTATAATCTTTATTAAATTATACATAACTAAACTACATTACAAACACAATGAATTTTCTTCTATCTATTTCTATTCTCTACACAATATATTTTAGTTTGTACTGACTGATCTATCAACGAAAAGACAAAACGACTAAACTTAGAAGCTGAATTTTGAGCCACAGATTTATTTTACAGTCTAGTTTAAATACTTACGTGTGTTTTAATTCGACTAGCGACAAATAGTGACAATATATGTTAAAAACTTGAGACACAAAACATTTGTTTGCAGTATGTCTGGTTTTTAAATTATCTTTGTTTTGGTGGTAGAACAATGTATCACGTTCAAGGTTCATTCAATTCTAACCACGTCACGTCTGCAATAGAAGTCGTCATTTTAATTTAAAGACTGTTTTAAGTTATTTACTTACAGACTTCCAAAAAACTGTAATATTTTAATCTTTATTTTTCATTTACTATCACCTCTAGAAAAAAAAGGTAACTAAACAGATTTATTTTGGGAATGGGTGCGTTGGGAGGGAAGGCCTAGACGGATGTTCCGTGACCAAACTGGGAATGTTTTGAAAAAAAAGGCCAAGAGTAGCCATAGTGGATATGCCCGGACAGAATAAATCCTGACGAATGGCAACCAGGTACAGGTGAGTTGAAAAACCACAACAAATTTTATTCAAAGGAGATTTTGGTACGTATATTTTTGAATATCCGAGGTCAGGAGTACCCGAAACCGACGAACATGTTTGAAGAGATTGATGAATGTGGATCAAGCGAAAAAGGTATGTCAGGCTCGTAGCAAGTGTAACAAAGCCTCTGCCTACACCTGTGAGAGTCGTGACGGTATGTATGTATCACCACTCAGGCTTAATCAAGGTTAACCGAAGTGACTTTGATCATTTTGGGGCTACTTTGATCATTTTAAAAATTGCTATAAGCTGATATGTCCATATGCGTGCATGTAGACGCAAAGGCGATCGATGAAGACATCGATTGGAAGCATTAAACGCTAATAAAAATTAACGATTTCGTCGTTACTTTAAAACTACTTTTTAAAGTCACCCCACCCCGTAAATCGAAGTCACCCCGGTTTACAGTAATTAGTTTAACATTTAATCTCGCTCGACGTTTTGGCGGCGATGCAGCGGCCATGGTCACGAGTAGACTGCAGGGTATCACAACAGTTTAGCTGCGCGAGTCTTTCTAACTACCCGCACTTGGTCAACATTTTTGTACCGGCACCCTTTTTTTTGTTTTTTTTTTTTGACTTGTGGAAAATGCACCTTATGCATTTCCGCGCTCGGGGCAGCAACGGGAGTATGACGGGCTCTCCAAGTCGCCGCTGCCTTTTCTATGGAAGGAGAGGAGAGGCCTAGAGAGAGTTACGGGAGCACTAGGTGTCACCGCGACGCCCAGTGGCTGCTTGTTCCGGCACCCTAACACACCCGCACACAACCTTTGTGTCTACGCAAAGATCTTTTTTTAGCCCATTTTTAACCCCCGCCACAAAAAGAGGGATGTTATAAGTTAAATGTCGTTATCTGTGTGTGTATCACGCGGGAACTATGTTCTTTTCCGTGGTAAAAACTACCGTATGTCCTTCCCCGGGACTGAAACTATCTGTAAACCAAATTCCAGCTAAGTCGGTTCAGTGGTTTAAGCGCAAAAGCTAACAAACAGACAGGCTGAATTAATTTCGCATTTATAAAATTAGTAAGGAAGTAGGGATGAAATGAAATAAACTATACTAAGAAAATTCCTACATACTCAAGTTTCGATTTCCACTTTAAAGACAAGTCTGGCAAGTAGCACACACACACACACACACACAAAAATCACGTCTTTATCCCTTACGGGGTAGACAGAGCCTAAGGTAACAGATACCTACAGGCCACATTTAGCAAGATTATGGGCGTATAGGTGAAAAATGAAATCAAAATAGTGATGGGTTGCTAGCCTCATCGCATATACCATGATTCGTATGATTTTCGCCCATTCCCTCGATGGGCTTTTACCATCTGCGCGGGTAGAGAAGCAACTGGTATATTCTATGTTTTTTTTTGCTCCCAGACCAGCATGGCACTGGCAAGTAGGTAGTCCAAAAAACGCTTCAGTCTAGATAAACCGGTATTAATGACCGTAACTATGAAATAAGTGGAATCATAATACGTTATACAGTTAACTTGCAATATGAATGTGAGCGGTATACTAGGCAACGCACCGTATGCAAACACACACATGCATTGACGTTATGTGCGGCTTGCACGGTGCGAATTCGAAGTTCATTGAGATGAGACTTTGACGTTGTCTATCGTTTTGAACGTAGCACGTATAGTAAAAATCTCGTACTGTAAATGTAAGTCTGTTTCTGTGTCACTCAGTACGCAGTCGCATGATGAAAGATGTCTGTTGCTATGAGGTTAGAAAAGTCGCCAGTGCCGCCACCACGCAAAAGTGGAACACCTAAAAACTCGTGCTATATAATAATTATTTTGAGCGATCAGAAGTTACCTACGTTTTGAAAGGGTATATTTATGAATAAATCTTGAAAATCCTACGAATAATAATTATTCTTACTTATTATTTTTCGTAGTGAAAATCGAACTTAGCTACCTCCAGTTGACAGGAATTATTAAATTTGGCAAGAAGCAGGGCCATTTAGGTAACTACCCAAAGGTAAAATTAAAAAAACACTAATTAATAATTTCCAAAGATAATTTTATTTACAAAAATAACAATAGAATACAAAGGCTTTTCATAGAACAGTGAACACCACATATTAAACAATACAGAAAACAGGTATAAGGAAAAAAATACTAGGTAAACTATTGCTTACCACCTTACCACTTTGGTGCAATGACCTTTAATACCTTTTTTTACAAGAAACACCGTACGGCTCTAAAAAAAAACAAAGTTACATTATAATTTTCATATTTGTACGGAAACCTAACGCGAGTCCAATTCGCGCTTGGCCGATTTTTTGTGACATAGATCTAAGTATTCGCGGGTGTCTTTCCCACGTTTGCCGCTGCGCGTCCGCACGTTAAGTGGCGACTGACGACACAGACAAGTCGACAACTGACGAAAGGCTTTACCAACTTAGCAGCGATTAGTCTTCGCTTATCGAGCGCCGATTGTACGCGACAAAACCGTTTACGCTATTAGATTTATCGCTATTAAAAACTTAATGACCAGCTATGAGAGCTAACTCCCGAGAATTATACAGTAGGAGGCGGGTCTTACATAAAATTAACATAAAACCTGTTAATACAACTATTATAAATTGTTAGCGCGACTAATTTATCGCAGTTTCTGTTTACCTTGTCAGCGAAATGATGGCTCTATCTTTGTAGCATTAATAAATAAATAATAATATACATAAAATTATTCGTGGTTGTCAGTGGATTAATGGTTTTTTTCTTGAGTTAGCGACCTCGGTAGGCAATGATTACCGAGAGATTGGCCCGTTTCGGATCACTCGCATTCCACAAATTGTTAACTCGAGTTCAAACAGCGCAACAGAAGCGACTCCCGGCTAGGGTTACCAAGCTTACTGAAATACCTAGACTAACAACGAATATCAAAAACCCAGCAAAAATTCTCGAGTGGCGTAAAAAGCACTGATATCTTATCAAGGTTTCGAGTGATGAAGACAAGTTGTTTATTCTAAATGCTGCCCTTTAGCCTATTTTTGTTAATGATACTTCTAGTTGTACGAGGTTCAGTTTTGCGGTCGATTACAATACAATACAATACAATAACTCTTTATTGAACACCACATATAACAACCAAAACAGAAAAAGGTATACAGAATATTACAAGGTAACAATAGGCGGCCTTATCGCTACAAAGCTCGATTAAGCTAGTAACGCGGTGAAAAATATGACAGAGCAGACAAACGCTCAAATATTTTGAACCTTTAGCACAACCTCTATGTCGTAACAATCGGCGGGTAGTGCGCCTGCCGCCCGCACGTCTCTCGGCCCCCTTTGTCGTCCCACCCCGCCCCACCCCACCGCGCGGGCGAGGACTCATTTGAGCGGTCGGTCTATAACTGTCCATTGCTATGGGAACACCGCGCTTTGCGTTAGTTTTTTGTCGCAAGAAATGTGTCAAACGCGTTTGCGTGAAAGTATCAAATACTATGATAACACTTTCGTGCCGTAACGTGCCCCTAGTGGCGCTGCCAACTGTTCTGTAACAATTGAGAGAATTAACAATTTACGCGAACGTGTTCAAGACGTTTCGTGACACAAATCGTATGGTAGCGTCTAGGTTTTCTACTGATACGCGACGTTTGACACCCCCATAATATTGCCGTTTCCTTTTGGAAAGAGCATGAAAGGGACAACTGTAGCCCGAGCTGATAATACCAACAGAGAACTGATGAAATCGGCAATTCGTAGTCCCCTGTTTCCTCCTTCAAGACTATACCTTTGTTTTTTTTTTTCAGATATAATACAAGGACTTTAGAATGGTATGCTTATGCATTGACTAAGCTTTTCTCACGATTTCCTCGTAACGCGAACAGGTTTAAGATTTTTTTATGTCAAGAAAACTACAGGCTCTACATTTGGAATGTCTATAAAACCTAACGCCCATTAAGTTGGTAGCCCTGCTCCCGGCTAGAAATCTAACGCTCCGATGTTGAAACAAGCCGGTCACATAGCGCTGACCACTCAACCATTTAAACAGAAGTATTCTTTGTGAAATCAAAACAAATTTACAATGGAACAAGATCACGCATTTCACCGAGTCAAAGCGGCCGCGTGTAACTGTGAACTGGCCGTTTTGTCGACTCGTGTCAATAAACTTGATTCGAAAGTGGAAGACGTTCCGTCTTACATAAGCAGGCAACAATGTGAGTGTGGCCGGAGTAT
The DNA here is from genome assembly GCA_949127965.1 of Pandemis corylana. Taxonomy (NCBI): domain Eukaryota; kingdom Metazoa; phylum Arthropoda; class Insecta; order Lepidoptera; family Tortricidae; genus Pandemis; species Pandemis corylana. Next base: position 7,248,128 of record OX421856.1, on the reverse strand, counting down.
ACACATAGATTAGCCTAGCTGGTGTCGTTCACTGCTGTTTTTATATGAAACAGTAATGTTGACGTACGTAAAGGTCATGAGCACGTCCTGTGCCCGCTTTATGCACTGCTACAATGTTACATTAATAGAGTTAATAGACTCATTTAAAGTAAACATAGTAAGTAAGTGAATGCTTTATTGTACAAATATAAAAAAACAGACACAAATCACAAAAAAAACATTAAATATATGCACAAAGGCGAACGACTTCATCACAGGTTCACGGTGGATGCAAGCCACTTCCAACCGAAGCAACTGAAGGTCTATGGGGAGGCCTAACTCGATAAATTTTTGACTAAACTTAGAAAAAAAATAAGTTTATATTTGAAGTAAAAATTCTCAACCGTGAGATTGACACATCGTTAACTTCTCCTAGAAGAAGGACTTCGGAATAGCCCGAAACATGCCGAGCAATTCTCAATCGTAATTGCGCAAGCTATCCGTATATGTCAACAAGTAAAACTTCGTATAAACTTAAGGATTATAGGAAAAGCGTGGCGTAAAATCTTAGCTTTGATGGTTTTTATACACAGCAACGGTAAAGCAAGGTTGTAGAGGTACAGTTGGCAGAAGAGGCATGTCAAGAACACGGTTAGTGACTAGTCAGCAGAGCGATCACAATCGTGAAGTATGAAGTTCTAATTCTGTCAATCATTGCTGTGTGGTTTATTAAACAATATTATTTCGATGATTTATAATTTGCTTGGCATGTGCTTTGTTAAAATTAATAATGCAGGTAGTTGCTGCCAAGATAGAAGCTGCAATAACGGTTTTTTTAAAGAGAGAGAGTGGTTTTGGTATTTGTGTATTGAAGACTAAGAAAGTTTTAAAGAGAGGCTCGTGTTTAATAATGTAGCTACAGAGTCTGTAATTATTTTATCTCACACATTTTCTGTACTGCTGTCTCTTCCTACAACGGCAAAAGACATGATAGCTTAATACACTAACATATAATATTTAAATCTTTGATAAAATTAGCACGACGCGATTTTTTTCTTTAGGTATACGATATCAACTATAAAACCACTTAAGTTAAGGCATTCGCTTTAAAACCTGTCTTTTGTTTCTAATTTTAGTTTAAGACAAGAACCAGTAGACATGGCGAATACTAATTAATCAAATTTTGAAATGGTTGTGTAAAGTTTACGTAAATAGTTGCATACGCGTAATACGTACGAGTTTACTTACATAACATAAGATATTGTGACAATGTGCAGTTATTTATTCGGCGTAAGAAATTGTACCATCTCACTACAAATACAGGCAGCGAGATCACCGTCAGTATTTCATTTATCTTATTTTAAATAATTTGAACGTTGTGTTAATAAATTAGTTAAAACGAAATACAACCACATAAACAGTAAAATACAAACTAATATGAGTCTCAATCCTATATTTCACCTTCACAGTAGAACATATACCAAGGAACATAAAACCTCCTTTTTATATGTACCTATACATATTTTTGTGACTTGGTGTATAGATATAGGTGACCTTGACTGTAAGTATTTAGCCTACTAAGGGAGTGTTTGACCATATTTAATGATAATTTGTATATCACAAAAAAAAGGAAAATATCACATTGACGTGTAAGTGAAAATACGCAGAATTTTGAACTTCGCCTACGGCAAAAAATAGAGCCGCACCAGATTTCCATTTTTGATTGAAATAAAATGTTTTTTTTTTTCTATATTTATACCTATTATGATAACTTTGTATTCAATGAAACCCCGTATTTAAATGTTTAAGCAAAACCGACTTGCACTTGGCCGGATTTTTCGGAGCCAAGCTGCAATTTGAGGTTAGAATTTTGTTTACAACGCATAGTTGAACAGACGGTGCATCCACTGTATAATGGCGCCGGCTTGTTCGCTCGGTTCGGTCCAGTTACTTGTAAAACCGCTATAAGTAAATAGCTATCCCATAAGATGGGACCATTAGAGCACTTGCTATGGTTATAAGTGACCGCCGTACTCACAGAACGTCTATTATTATAGGTATTTAATTAATTAAGTACCTCCTAGTGCTGCATAGATAACATAAAAATAAACTCATTTCATAAGTTTTTTTTAATAATTTAAATTATAGTTAGGTACAATAAACCTATACCGTTTTCCGTTCTGTAACCTTGTGAAAAATAAGGGTTAGCATAACACCTAGGTTTGTTGTTCTTTTAATTTCGACTACAATGATTAAAGCAATCGAAAATTTTCAATAGATACTGTCTGTACCTACGCAAGATAATTTCTTAATAGCCGTGAAGCAAGTCGTATTTTTATATGAGGTTACGTTTCGACCATAAATATATGAATTGCTTAACTGGCTTATTGCTATAAAATAAAACATTGTACTTATTTATTTTTATTAAATCCCATAATTGTTGCCACAACTGAAATGTAAAAAAGCAACGCAAATTAAAACAACATTAAATCAAACTCAACTAAGCCCTTAAAAAGCCTGCGGTGCAGATTAAACAAATAACCTTCATGGGCCGGGTCAATACCTAGACAAAGGCTGTGTAAGATTATAGTTGCTTCTCCGATCGGCCTCAAATACTTTACGGTGAGTTTATTAATTAAAGCGGCAGCCGACCTTGCGGCCGCACATCCAAGGAGGTCGGCGGGAGCGGGACGGCGATACCCCCCACTTTACCCCCCTCTTCCAAGCCCCCTCGCCCCCCTTCCCCCTCCGGGCCGCGCGCGCCGTCTCATTGACCTTCCGTTATCTGCTCTGGGATTGTCGTCTACTTATCAAAGGTTGTTTTTTTGCTTACCCTATTAGTGTTAAGCGTATTGTAATTCTGTTGCTATGATTACGAATAGAAAATCAGATTTTTAATTTATTTAGATTAATTGATTCTGAATGATTATTTTAATTGGGATGAACGTTCTAATTTTAAAGCCTAGGCGTTCTAAAAATTCCAGTCGCCACGCAATTATACAGATTCTACAAAAGTATACATGACGTATCATACCACGGCGGGCGATCAAGAGCGCAAGCCGCGAGATCACTCGAAACCGCACCTTAAGCTCATTGTCAAACCGATTACAATAAACAAACAGAGCAGACGCGGTTGGAATCTTGTCAAACAGGCGCGTTCAGGCGTCAGCTTATTGTCGGTAAGGCATTTCTATCTGCGCATCCAACGGACAACCGACCTTAAGTAGTAACAGTCAAGCTCAAATCAAAACGCGAGTTGTTGTCGAATACACAGGTAAGGCACGAGCGCGTCACGCACACATGCGCGCGCTCACTGCTGCCATAAATAAAAGATTCCAACAGAAACAATTGTTGCGTAGAAGTGAGTTGAGGTGAATGTAGCCGGCTAATCGGCGCGAGTCGATCGTACGAAAGTAGGTGGCCGCTGATTGACGGTTGCGAAACACCGTTCGATGACATTTGGTTAGAGCGGACAATGAGTTAAACCCCCCAATTATGAAACGCTTCCTTCGGACGCTTATGCAAACGCGCTCGTTATCTGACCCAACTTGAGAGATAACGAAAATAGACGTTGATGTCACCAAGTCATCATAAATCCAAGTCTAATTTCACATTCGCCAATAACTTTGATTTCAGTGCATTTACCCAAGTGATCAAGTGATGACAGCTCTTAAACATAACTCCAAAATAACCAAAATACGTTTTACCCCTTAATCCAACTCCATGGAATTTCTGTTCAGAGATAACGCCGCCGCTCTACTTAACCTCGCCACACAGAGATGCGTAAACGTGAAACAATACGGTATAGTAACACAAACTTATTTATTAATCCGCCTGCGATCCCACCGTTCCAATCTAAACCTTGTCACCCACAAACAAGACCCAGTTAAATATTCCATGAAAACGGTAATATCGTGGGCGGGTCAATACGGAGTGTGCACGGTTACGTGCACGCACACAGCTTCGGGCAGCGTCTGTGTACGTACGGGTACGCGCTGTTATTGTGTGGGTGGCTAAGGTTTATATTTAAGTAACCGGTACGTTGTTCATTTCGTTAAACATCTCACGTTGCTCAGTAATTCACGTTTTTTTTTATAAACAGATAGGTATAGCGTCATTAAATATGTTATTTTACCATTATTTGCTTGGAAGCAGTTGAGTTTTAATATGCAACGCGTAGTTAAAAAACAACTCAATAACAGTTTTTTTTTTAATTAACATAGGTACATATATTCAGTCGCAGAAATACACTAGTAAAAATGTAGTGTCATTTTTTTATCAGAAAATGTTACTTAACTACAAAAACCACAAGACGCAAATACACATAAAAAGAAATAAATTAACTGTCAAAGTGCTAATTTGCTAAATATACACTTACTTAAGTACTTCTTTCACTGCGCCAGCGCCACCCTCCACCCCCGACCCTATGCGCACTTAAAGAACAACAAAAAGTGAATAATTAAACCATTTATCAACGAGAAAACAATTTAAATAAAAAAGGAGAGTTTAAAGACGTTTTCTCTTACGCATAAATTGTCATCATATCGAAAGTTTAAGTCGGCTCGGTGCTTTCTACAATATAAGTGATGTCAGTAAAGATGCTGTATACATTTTAATTAAAAACATAATTTACTTGGAAAATCATGAATGAAACAAGACATTTACTTAGTCAAGGACAAACAAAATTTTGAAGTTATACAGCAGAACCAAAGTATACTTAAACACAGATTTCATAAAAAAAATTTCTTCAGTTTTATAGAAAAGTAAAAGTATTATAGGCATTTTCAAACAATCATTCACAAGCATAAAAGGAATCAATGAAGTAAAGAAAGTTAGTTATAAACATTGAAAAAGATCTTTTGATTTTAATATAGATGAGAGAACATTGGACAAGTTAATGAGAAAAGCCCTTTGTTCTGATAAATAAAAATATAATTATGTAGAAAAATACTCTTAATATTATGTTTAACATCAGGCGTATCGCATGCCCATTTTGTCGGCTTTTATATAAAAATATTTTTATCTATGTCTACATATTATAAAACAAATTTCTCCGCCACGTCTGTGTGTCTGTTCGCGATAAACTCAAAATTGATTCAATGGATTTTCACGCGGTTCTGACCAATAGATGGTTCACGAGGAAGGTTTTGGTATATCATTTGTCACGGTTTTTTGGTTGAAATATGACGCTAATTGTGGCAATGCCGTGTTAGTATCTAATCTGCTATCACACGTGCACAGGGCAACGCAGGGGCGGATCGCTAGTGTTAAATAAGCTTAGCCTTACTGTCTAACACACGGGCACTCGCGATCACATTTACCATCTCTTACTATCCACATCTTTTGCCGTTTGACAGAAAGGAATGGTGAATGCGAGTGTGATTCAGTCGACTCAATGGGCGTATAATGTCGGTGACAAGTGACAATTGTAATGCAATTCATATTCAATATGGAGCCAACCGGCGTAGATACTCGTCGAGTTTGTAATCAAAATTGTCGCCGATAATTGTCGCGTTGGTGAACTATGCTCGAGAAACAATCATAACTTGACATGTTCTCTCGTTAACACTGTCGGTCAGGTGTCTTGTCAACGTCAACGCATGACCTATGTCAAGACACGTGATTTCATACAATGCCTACTAGCGAAAGGGTCAAGTAATATTATAACTCCACGGACTAAGTTCGATACCCAGCGTCTCCAATCGCGTACTCAAGCCATCTCAGTCTGCGCATAGTTACAAGTCTCAGAACTGAGTTATAGCCGGGGAAAGGCTCCTGGGTCAAGGCAAAATGGCGTGTTTTATAACAATATCATTTTGAAGAAGTAAAAGAAAATTTGGAAGTTTGTTTTTTATCACGCCTACATTACTACATTAGAAAAGTATCTCTCTTTACTCTCACTCGGTAAACAACTACTTCTATTTAGTCAACAAATCCCTTGCAATCGTCAAGTAATCTAAACAGATGCAAGTGGATTTACTCAACGCACCGTCTCGGCCACTCGGGCGCCACTTTTATTACTAAGACGCCCACGACCTACTGTGATATACTTGAATTAATCACTAATTATTCTCGAGAGGCATGTGTCGGATGTCTCATACAAATAATTCAATATTATCAAGATCTAAAAGAATCCAGTAATAATGTTGCGTAACAAACCGATAGAGACAATGATAAGCTATATTTGTACGAAATTCCAGTCGGCGTGATTATGAGGCTAACATACAAAATTAACCTTGTGGAAAGGTTAGTATAATAAAGTAATAAATTGTCAATCAAGTCTATATGGCGTTTATGGTGAACATTGATAATATTAATATTTAATATCAAGAATAAAGAAGCTTAACATAATGTCCGATGTGAACTGCTTTCATATTACATTCATACCGAGATAATCGTGATTTATAACGAATTTATAAACGTGCTAACTATTATGCGTCCTTGTGGAACTCCCCGCTCAATTGAAAGACCAAATCGAAAATATATCTACTAATTTAGTATTTTTTCCATTATGAAATTTAGAAAGGTAGAGTGAAAAAACAAACAGCTTTTCTAATTATATCTCACTCGTTATAAAACCACAATAAGACTTAAAATAAGTGACGAAAGGCTACTATAAATCGATGCTAGATGCGGAGCTATCCATATCTTCCGTGCCGTACATCAACTTACAAAGTGCAAAAAAGTAGCAATTAAAACTAATGCACAAAGATAAATTATTACACATGTGTATTAGTGATAGATTGAGCGTAAAATGTTAAGTGTCAGATCGGAAGGATGGTATATGTACGTAAATATGGATAGTCTTGTATGGCAGCCGGCGACGGAGACCTCTCGAAACGCCCACTCACGTCTTATCAGTAGTGGCTGTGAACTCGCACCGAAACGATGTTAATCCTCTTCTCGGTCATTGATACTATTATAATAAACATAAACATTATCATAGCGAATAAATTAACAACACGTCTAGCCGTAGACAAATCACGCGCAGTGCAGCGTGTGAACACTGGGTTACCGAGAAGTCTTAATGCGACTCAGTTCAGGTTTTAGCTGTTTTTAGTATGGATCTGAGAGGTCCCCCCCCCCCCCCTCTCCCCCGGATAAATTTCTATTTTGAACCTATGTATGTTACCAAATTTGTATTTAATCCTGTAGGCCCTAGGGTAGGGCAAAGGACGTGAAAAGATTTAAGGTTCTTGACCGTACTAGTGACCCACGCCCCCCTTTGCAGGTCTCTGCGCCCCCCTTGGGTGGCTCGGCCCCCACTTTAAATCGCTGCCTTAGAGAATTTTACAAGCCTATGATTTGTAGTGGATCTATGTTAACCTCTTGTCATTGTTATGTTGTTTGATTTATTCTTCTCTACCAAATTAAACGGTGAAAATGACACAAGGATTAACAGTTTTATATAGGGGCTTAAAGTCGCGTCCGTGAGCTGTTAATATTTTTAATTGGAAATACCTGAAAATTAAATAAAAATATTGTTTTTTAACAACAGTTACATCAAGAATTACTTAGTAAACGCCAAAACTTGAACCAGTCAAAGGGTACTTAGTTGCATCCATATTTATCAAGTACTCGTAGTTTTTACGCCGCCTAATTAATCAACAGTCTTTTTTGTCTGAGTCTCTAAGTATCATGATCATACTTGTTTCGCCAACATTTTGTCTCAATGTCATATATGCTCAGACGTCTAATACGAGGCGACATAAATTTCAACATTACAGAATGATTAACAAATACATACATCGTATGTTTTTTGCTGTACCTTTTGACATTAAAAACTTGTAACAAAGCAAAATATGGCCATAAAAAGTCAAGCCAAACCAGTTGTTACGCAATCGCCTGTGATTAAGGCATCTGTCAGGCTGGCACAAGTTATCAACATGTGACTCGATTTCTGGGTCTCTTTTTAACTGGACCGGTAAAATAGAGACGTGTTATCGAAACGGTTGGTCACGCTAGTCGCTCTGACGACGAATCTTATGCTCGCAATGAAAACTCCTTTTCAAATTATTAAAGGTAGTCTTGAACTCGGAAATTTACGAATTTGTCTAATGTAATAGTGGCAAATGTTACGGTGATACGAAAGATTTTTTAAATGAAGTAGCACCGTGTAAGACGTAGAAGAACTTATTAAGCCTATGAGGCTTACAAACATCAAAGCTTATTAGGTAACGAAATTTGCGATTATTTATTGTTATCGAGTTCAAGTTTTAATTTAGTTTTAAATTTCCACGTAATGTGTACTTTCAATAACCAGTGCTGCAGTTACATCAACTCGCACCAATAGAGAAAAGGAAAACAAAACGAAAACGCGTTGTCTCACGTTTTAGTCCATATATCGACAGAATTTATGATAATACGTTATATTATCGGCATGTCGCAAGGCTGAGAGCCGCGGTGACATCAGAACAGATCACAATCGCTACGATTTACAATTGTCATATTGATATACGGCCACAAAATATACAGATTTACTTTAAAGTGTTATGTTACCAATTAATTTGGCCACCCGTACGGGCTCGTCCAGAAATCATGTGATCGTTTATGGGGGGGTGGGGTCAGCAAAATATCACAAATGATCACGATGGAGGAGAGGGGTCCGAGATAACACATCACATGTAATTTTTTTTACACAGCAGAAAAGTCTGAAAATAACGAAATTACTCAATAATTTCCTCGTTACTGCTGTTTTTATTAATTAATTAACTTAATTCATACTAAGTCCGAAAAATAGACGTGATCTTGAATGGGGAGGGGGGGAGAGGATAGCGTTACAATCGCCAAATATCACCAAGGCGGTCAAAAGAAGGACAAATATGATCACATGATTTCTGGCCGAACCCTAACTGCCTAAATTTGAGCGATCTGCCAATTAAATTCATAAATAACGAGCGATGTATATTTATAACTCAAGGCAAAGGCTATCTATATCTTTGGTAGAAAGGTCCATAGACAACGCTTTTTTTCGCTACGCCTTGCGTAGCAAGTGCTACGCGGCTCTACGAACTATAGATAGTATAGGCCAAACAACTTTTTTCCGTGCTCACTATTATGCAGTATAAATACCGATATAAGTAGTGCTATGTGTGAACTTTCATTCCATAATTGAAATAGCAACATGTTTCTTACACATTTAAATTTGTGCTTTGAAGTTACAGAAGTGAGACAAATAAGATAATTGCTTTAATTAATTGCCAGTAAACGTGATGTCAATTTCAAAACTGTTATCAACAGAACCGGTTAAACAATTAGCGAGCCGACACGGCGTAGGGCGACAGTTGAACGTCATTAGAGGAGGACAACGTGATACGCCTAATGTTTGTCATTTTTACTCTAAACTAATTACAGTAGTAAAACAGGAATGTACGACAGAAGCCCTTTTCCGTTTAAGAAAGAAAGAAAGAAGGAAGACATTTTATTCCTTTTTGCAAGACACACAAATATAAGACAATATACACACGTTTATCTATACTAATACTAATCTATACTAATATTATAAAGAGGAAAAATTTGATTGTTTGTTTGCATTGAATAGGCTCCGAAACTACTGGACCGATTTCAAAAATTCTTTTGCCGTTAGAAAGCTACATTATCACTGAGTGACATAGGCTACTTTTTGCCGCGGGAAAATACCTTTTCCTACGGGAAAATTAATTTATCGCGGGCGAAGCTGCGGACGGAAGGCTAGTAGAAAATAAACAAGAAAAATAAACACAGACATGAAAAATATTATAATAATATTATTACATTATAATATTATTTAGGTATATTTATAACATTTGTGGTAATTAACAAAACAATGACAAGTTTTTAAATTGCGAAACTTTGAATTTTAAGAGTTTACGGTAAGTCCTAGGCAATTTTTAAAATTTTCAAGGAACTTCTTGACTGGCTTGGCCTTTTATAATAAATATTTGGTTCATAACAAAGTGAGAAAAACGTGACGCATTAAAATTGTAGCTCGGAATTTTCTATCATCATTTTTATTTCCGTTTATGGGCCGCAAGTTTTGTTCTTACTGATTTCCCGATACGAAAAGTTGATTGATAAGACAGGTATGACGTTACCGGCTTACACTAACTATACCGGTTGTGAACGCATGCGCGTAATGGCTACAAACGACTCAACAGGTATTCACGACATGTTCGCGTACATGACAAATATGACACTTGACGTTGTCAAAAAGTAAAGTTATAATTTACTGACTTCTACCCGCGAAGACTTAAGAACTGATGTTGATCGTATATTCTGAAATAACTATTTACGTTACAACTCAAGGCAACTACGACCTTTCACATGTTTATCGCTATCCCGCGGGAACAAATAACCTACGTTTTAATCTAGGATACCATCTATCTCCGTTCCAAATTTGATCCAAATCCGTCCTGGCCTTATACTCCGAAATTCGATTTTCGAAGTTCGTTTCGTGCTGTTCCGCTCTCACTAATGGTTATTAATTTGAGAGTGAAAGGGACGGTGTGATACGAACTTCGAAAATCGAATTTCGGAGTATCCCCCCTGTCGTTTCAGCGTGACGAAGAAACAAACATACTCACTCACATCGTCACAAACTTTCGCTTTTATAATATTCGCAGGATTAAATTTTATGCGTCTGACGTGTAGACAGAGGTACAGTAGCCAACATTGCCAGGCGTATAAGTGTTCAAAGTTATTTCCAACATCCTTGACAGTAGTTGTTGCTCACACAGTTTCTTTTGAGCACCTGAACATTTTCACTGCGAGTTTATGGCGACTAGAAGTAAAGCGAACTAGAAAAAACTTATCAGAGCATAATAACTGCCGTTAGGCTTGCTTTTATTTGAAGAAACAACACAAAATTGGATGTTGTTTTGTAAGTAAATTACGCGACAAACCGTTTACATTCCGATATCGTGAGTAGCAAATCCATCGGTAGGTCAATTAGGAACGCATCCAAAGAAAATGTCAATAATCTAAGTCTGCGTCAACGTCATGATTTCCAGAGGATAGTGTTACTAAAAACACGGAAACCGTGCGAAGGTCAACCTAGTTCTATGAATTTATGTCGCGCAATAAATCTGCTCAAAATAGCAACAAAAACAATAAAACAAAGTCACATATTGCGAATAGGAAGCCGAATATATGGTCTGTCTGATGACCTATTTGTTAATCTGATCTGATTTGAATAGACAAAACGCGAGCCTGGCGCGGGCGTGTTCGATAGGTTTTACGGGGTTACGTAACTTTCGTCAATACGTAAATGGGTTTGGTTGATAGTAATTAGTTGTGATGGTCGCCGTATAATGGTTCGTGGGTAAACAGAGTGGGGCTAAGGCGACCTCGCTCGTCTGCTGTGCTGTACTCCGGCGTTCAATGTCGCAGCAGTCATGGGACGCATGAGGCAAGCTCTAGCGTTTTTGTGTGAGTCATTTCCGCTTTTTAAGGTTCCGGACCTTAAAAGGAAAAACACCTATCAGAAGAACAGGGCCCAATTTTTTAAAGCATGTTTAAAAATACCGTGTGGCGAAAGATTTTGACGAATTTAAAATACGAGTAGATTAGAAGAAAATCACAGTTCTACATAATTTATCTGATATGCCAGTTCAAAATTTAATTTAAGCTGTAGTTTTGTAGCATTACACAGATTTATATCACTTTCGAATGGTACTTTCGGGTGACGTGCTTTCAATAATAATTGTTTGATATCCGTCTGTCACTGCCAAATAGCTTTATCTTTTGAATTAACTAGTTAATTTGGTACACTCATGCATTTCTGCAAACCAAACACGGACGTGTTACGTGAGATAAAGATAGGGCATATCAAATAAAAGTGGCAGTTTGAATACTATTATTTACACCGACATCAAAGCGATGTCAAATATAAATAGCGAGTTAAGAAAACGCTATCGCTTTTGTTTGGCGGCATTTTACACAGATCGCAGGTAACAAGGCTTCGTTCAGGAAAAGATCGCTTCCTGCGATCACTATCTATAGCTAATACAATGACATAACGATTACTGATATCGGTATAATGTTCTACAAAAAGTTATCGCCTCGGAATGATGACATCTACCAAATTACGCTATTCCCCGCAATTGCGTTGTTTTGTTAATGATCATATTTCGTCACTAAGATAAGCAGGTGTAAAGGACTTTGGTCAAGATTGTGTAGAAATCATTGATCACAAAACACGTAGGTATAGCAGTTCTAGAGAATTTTAAAAGGTTTTCAATCCATTATGAAGTTGCATTAAGTAGTTTGACAAGTGCCTAGCAATAGCGGCATGAAAGAATAATTTCCCCTTGACACTTCTGTTCTAGAATGTTCCATTTTCTTTTGTTAAAACTATTTCCTAAAAAGGGGCAGTAGATGTTTTTCATAACAATCTTTAACCTTCGTTATAATTTCGTTTACAAAAGTATGTGTGGATCTAATTTGGAATCCGTGTGGTTTTTAGTGAGTAAGCCTATCGTCATGGAGGAGCCCTACATACCCCCGGTAGCCCCGTACCTGGCGGATGCATAAGGCGTATTTCCCACACCATAAAAAAGGATCTAATGTGTTATTGTAGTGGTCATTTCCGTCATACAATTTAAACAGGTTGCGCTATTGTTATGTAACAACCGACAATAGGTACACTTGATACCAATGTAATAAAGTAATGACAAATTATTCTCGTCGAGCGGTGATTTTTGACCAGCCATAATATTTCTAACGTCAATACCATAACGTATCTTTTTCCTGTTTTAGATAACGATCTGACATTCGATATGTTTACCGTGTAATGGAAAAATTGTGGACAGTCAATTAGGCTAGAACATATCGGAGTAATTAGTAGGTTAGAAACAATTGACGCACCACCGTTGAAATTTTGGAAGCGATTAGAACTATAGACCGATCGTTTAAATTAGTCCTCGCCCGCGCGGTACAGGGGCGCGGGGTAAGCGACAAAGGGGGGCCGAAAGAAATGCGGGCGGGTAGTGCGCCTGCCGCCCGCACCTCTCTCGGTCCCCTTTCTCGTCCTACCCTTCACCCCTGTACCGTGCGGGCGAGGATTCATTTAAACGATCGTTCTATAGAATTTAATAGCTAGCTAGGGCTAGCGTCAAATGTATACTACAAATTTATTTAAACCTAGTATATGTAAATTCGTACTATCGTTCCATGGCTCAATGAGTGGAATATTGTACATAAACATAATGCGAAAGCCACGAAGTAATATGCATCAATAAACACGAAATCGAACCAAAATTGATAGACAACTTTATTAAACGTTTTACACCACTTACTCCGATCGAATTTTTATTTCACTCAAACATGGTAAGCCCGTAATTTAAACCATTCCGTACCTCGGAATCATAACTGATCGACAAACTGGCGCAAATGGGGTCAGCCTCGCCGCCACACACGTCTAGAATGTAAACATTCGCGCAAATTAGGCACATATTGCACAAAATGTATCTCTAAATTGAGCCGGCATTCCATGCATCGTAATAAATCAGCGCTTCAAACTTGTATTGAGGACAGGTCGGACCTAAGAAAGGTAAATGCCTCAATGCTAGTTGTTATAGCGGACACTGACGGAGGCGAGAGGTCGGCCGTTCTAACGCGGCCGCCGTCGGCCCCGAAACAAATGCACGCTTATTAGCCAATAGTCTATAGATGCCTTAAATTTTGAGATTGGTATTTGGCAGTCTACATTGATGTTGTGCATCACTAACCTCATTATACAATGTATCTATAATGTACCTATCCCTTTAGGCAGTGGCGCGTAACAAGGATTGTGTATAGGTTCTAAGGTAGCGCCAACGCTAAGTCTAGGTAGCGGTAGCTAGTAGACAGGGACTACTTTTTTCCACTTGCTACGATCCCGACATACCTCATTCGCTTCATCCACATTCATCAATCTCTTTATACAATGCTCGTCGGTTTCGGGTACTTCTGACCTGACCTGTTTTCAAAACGTCTCCTATAAGAATAAGAAAACTTCATTACACAAATAACAGAATCAGAAGGTAGGTAAATATTTACAAACTAAACTAAAAAAAAGGATTCCACTTAACAGTTGCTAGTTTAATCTTCCTTCAATAAGTAAATTGATAAATACTGGTGATTTTTAAGCTAACGGTTAAGGTAGCAGCGAATCTAATGATCGAAAGGCATACGAATTGGATGCTGAGACTCGACAAATTAAAAACAAATTACATTTAAATTCCTATGCAAATTATTTCGAAATAATTATTTTAAGAATACAATATCTACAGGTACTAATAATTCTATGCAAACTTAAAACGCAACTCTTACGTAGGTATTTGCATTGTGACACTGTCACGAAATTAATTTCGAAAATTTAATTCGTTTAGTACTCGTGCGGATCCACCTACATTAATTTATGATTACCCGATAAAAGCGATGCTGTTCAATCTTGTTTCAAGTCGAGTTTTATTGCGAAATAGTTCGCCAGTACTTGCGCGGGCGCAGGCGGCCTCGTGCGCACGTGACCTGACGCGCAACAACAATAACCAGCGGGCCTAGCACGCTGACGTATGTCGCAGACACAATACATCCCTTTCTATCCAGTAAGCGAGTGCGAAAGGGATGAATGTTTTGGCTCCGCGTTAAAACACCGCCTGCGAATTGGCCCGTGCATCCTCATATTCATCCTCATTAATAATCTCCTCAGTTTGTAATACTCTTCTTTACAACTTGGTCAGCGTCTGCTTCCCGCGAGAACGTTATCCGTTATGAAATAAAAAATATATCTTATCAATAGGTAGGTAACGTAAATATATTAGTTAGTAAAAGGATGTCTTTCTGCTCGAGCTCTGATATAGTAAGTGCTAAAGGCTGAATTTTGTATATTAAGGGAGGCAGAGTAAAACTACGCTTCATATCAATGTGCGCATGCAACTTTATGCACACAGCGATCGTAGTTTAAACCAGCCCTACTTTGCTGTTCGCAGGGCTCCGATTTTAGTATTTTTTTTCGTCTGGATAGCAACTACTGATAAGATCCACCACCGCTTATAGACATGAGTATCACTGATGCGCTGTCAGCCTTTTGGCTAAAATTGGACCCCTAAGTCAGTAATTTCACTGGCTGCCTTTCCTTCGGAGGCAGTTTCCCGTAAGGACGTTTCAGAAAGCCTAACATCGAAGAGAAAAATAAAAAAAAATTACAATAGCTGTTACTTCCGACGACATGACTTCATTACGTCTAGAAATCTGCTAAATTAACATTCCAAATTGCATTTATACCAGTTATTGAAATTACGATTCTTATTCAAACGAATTGACACAATGTCATGCGTTTCTAGAAATACTGCACGTTATCGGCGATTTCCATCGTTGGAAAACACGGAACTTGATTAAAGACACGTAGAGTTACGTGTATACTCATCAATATTTTTTTCCTGTTATTATAATACCATTTAATAATGCCGTTCACTTCTGGTGTTTGTTAGCTTCAGATGTTCCATTTGTGGTGGCCGGGATGGAAATACAGGAAGAACTTTAACCCATTGGTATTTAACGTCAGGTTTTCGGATTGTACATACCTACATACATACATAAATTACGTCTTTATCCCTTTACGGGGTAGACAGAGCCTAAGGTAACAAGACCTAAAGGCCACGTTTAGCACGATTGTGGGCGTATAGGTGGAAAGGGGAATCAAAATAGTAATGGGTTGCTAGCCGCATCGCCTATAACATGATTCCTACGCCCATTCCCTCGATGGGCTTTTTTCGGATTGTAAGCTTCAGAAAAACCTGGCATGAAAAAGAATTTCTTGAAATTTACGTTTTAAAATAACGTTAAAGTAGATTTTTTGCATTTAATGTCTACCGACTTATGTATAATAATTAAATATAATTCTACATACATATGAAAACAAAGCAAAAAAGTGTTTCAAGGCTAGTCCAGTTGCATATAGAGTACGATTAGGCTTGCCACCTGCACTCCATTCGTCGGACACTGTCCTCTCATTGAATAGAAGTCAGGATGTCCACTCCAGGTGACATTTAGTTTATTTTTATTAAATATTCTAATTTGCGGGCATAGCGGATATTGCAGATTAAAATTTACATTTTGTAACCCTTTAGTTAAGTAAAGACCAAACACATTGACCAAATCCATTAAGCTTATGTTGTACAAAGTCAACATAAGAAAGCCTCCATAGGCTAGTCCTCTAGGGACACCTCATGCATCAGCATTATTATTTTATGCATATATTATTTTGTGGAGATGTAATCGAACCTATTACTGGCTAATACACCTCTCTCACATTTCTCTACGCCCCCAAAGTCCTGATATACGGTAACCCTAGGAGATGCGCGGATGCGACAGGGCACGCTTATATGGCAAGGTCGCCGCACGCGCACGCGACACGCGCGCAATCACTTTCACCACGCGTCTTGCCAAATACACCGTAATAGACGGCAGGTTGCCCTTTTTGCTTCACTTGCTGCTTCACTGGGTGTTACGTTCTTGCATGGTGTCGTTCTGATGTCGCTTTTTGAACAAAGTAAAACGAATATTAACAAATCGTTTTATACGGAATTGACATCTCTTGGACGTATTTGTTGTTTTACGTTCAAATCTTGCAAGTCGAATTTGACCTACTTCTAATGGTGGGATTGGCTTAAAATTTGGTGCACATCTGAAGAACGAATGACAATGCAAGTACAGTTAACAAAAAGTACAGTCAATAAAAAAATAATGTATTAAAAATCAAAATTTTAACCAAAACTTATTTAAACTTGACTGACAGCCGACACTCTTACATAAAGGTTCTCTTTTAAATGTAGACTCGGAATAAAAAGCCGCGAGAATAAGATAGAGGCTTAATGTACTAGAATCTATCTCAAAAGTGATGTAAAAACCTCTACGTCGCACAATGAAGAATAATCAACCTTAACCGACCATAAAGGTTACCGCAAGAATAAGATAGTGACAATGCCAACTTTTACGACTCTACACACGTGTATGGCTCAGATTAGTATGAAATAAGTATAATTGTATACACAGCGTTATGTAGAATATATAATTGTGTATCCTATTTCCTTGTCGCCATTTTAGAGCGATCAATCGTGTGCGAGCAGTTTCGTAACGTGGCTAAGATCACGTAACCATTGTTACAAGCCCGAGAAACATATGAAGCGTACAGCGAAACCCGTCTCAAATTGTATAATACGCATCCAACAAATATTCATCAGCCAATGATGCAGTGTAAAGCATTATTTAATATTAAAACATTAGAGCTTAACATCTGAATTCCCCGATCACAATAGAAACATTTAACAATATAACGATAAAACGTAATAACATTTCGTTCCTGTGATTTTCTTTATCGCTCATGGTAAACGCAAAAGGCTACAAACAATACAAAATCGCCAAATCATTTATCGCAGATTGACACGTGCAATACTAGCCATGGTATATTATTGCTGAAAACCTGTAATAAAAAACTTGATCGTCTATCTTGAGCTGTATGCTCAAGTCCATTAAGTGGTAAGTCGGATGCAATGTCGCTGTAACGCTGTGGTTGTGTATGTATGCCTATGGCTCTGATCACAGTGCGTTTGTGTGAGTGCAGTAAGCGTGGAAAAATCACTAAACTGGCGAGCACACATAAAATAAACCGATAACAGAGACGTTAAACTAACTTGTAAACTCAAATCAAAAGCTAATAACACAGGCGGAATGCTACGTTTTTGTTTATGTTTTAAACAATATTGATGGTTTCTATCGTCCAAACCTGTTTGTAAGAACTTACCTACAGGAAATCACCAGCACGTACGTACATAAATCACGTCTTTATCGCTTACGGGGTAGACAGAGCTCAAGTTGACAAGACTTAAAGACCACGTTTAGCATTGTTGTAGGTGGAAAGGGGAATCAAAATAGTGACGAGTTGCTAGCGACATCGCCTATAACATGATTCCTAAGATCACCAATGACTGTACAAATATTAATTGACGTCACTGGTTTCAGCGATATAAATACATATTTAAATCAGTTTGGGTTAAATGATATACAATATGTTTGAGCACACTTGACTCATATTTTGTAACCGATATAATACATGACAAAGTCATGACTTTGATGTACCCGCACTTAGGTGAGTCATGGGTGGGTCCGACCCAAAAGTTTCCAACTAAATGATCTCACAACAGCGTACTGAGAACCTACGGTTTGTTTACTTTTAAGCCTTTATTAACTTCCACATCAATCGTCATATTATATCACGACAGTGCGACGTTGTAAGTAGTACTAGCGTTGCTCGCGACTTCGTCCCCGCAGAATAAAATATAGCCTACTAGTTTCTAATTTCCAAATGTCACTGAAAATTAGAACATATCAACATATGGACAAATCCGAAAAGTAAAGCTATGGGAATCGAACCCGGATCCTCGTCATTCCGTGCCGCGTGCTATACCCCTACACCACCCATAGCAGACATTTTAAAGACTATTTATAATGCATTGACAACGAAATACTACTCTGCGTAAAATTCTACATACCCCTACACCACCCATAGCAGGTGGATAGTTTTCGATTCTACCTGTTACTAGCTGTCACGTGGTCTTGTTACTATGCGAATTTTTGTCGCTAAGCGTCATCTGTTTGAATGATGTGTCTGTACGACACAATTACAAACTCCCGTGGAACATCTGCTCATCAGGGACGAGAGAAGGCGCTGTTTTTCAAATGATAGGTTCTGCCTGCGACTTCGTCCCCGTAGAATGAAATGAGACTTACATTAGGCAGCTACGACCTTTGACACGATAATCGCTATCCAACGGGAACTATACTGTTTCCCAGGGTAAAAAGTAGCCTATGTGTTAATCTAGAGTACCAGCTATATCCGTTCCAAATTTTACCCAAATCCGTCCACTTGTTTCAGCGTGAAGAAGGAACAAACATACTCACATCGTCACATCCATCCATCCATTCTCACAAACTTTCGCATTTATAATATTAGTAGGATGACACTCACAAATAATGTGGCTTTCTATTGGTAAAAGAATTTTCAACATCGGTTCATTAGATCCAGACATTACCCCCTAACTACAACTTCACAGACTCGCAAATTTTACCTCTTGATTATTTATACTAGTATAGATTTGCAATGTATAAGTTGCGATAAGTACCGTCATTTGCAAACCTATCTAATTGAGACCAAATATCAACGGATTCAATGCAATTCGGACCTACTTATCGCATTCAGACCAAATTCCAACCACACAAGCAATCATTGATTTATCTATTAACTTTTCCATAGTTAAAATATTACTTTAACATCCTCAATTTGTCTTAAAATCTAAATTTTAGTTATATTCAAATTGAATGCACTACATAATAAACACGTCAGGTTTTTCACTACACGTGGTATTTTAAACTGCTCGGTGCACATTCCATTATAACCAATACATTGAAACAATAGCAGGTAAACATTGCGGGTGATTCACCGTCTCCATTCATCCCTTGGCCCGTTCCCACAAAGATAACGAAATTTTAAAAATAGCTAGAATTATCTAGAATGACGTGGAATACCCGGTATTGAATGAGACTACTTAGGTTAAACTAAGACCCCACAAGAAGTGAACTGATAAGTATCACGACTTAGCAACACAATAAGCAGGAAGAAAGAAGCAAACAACAAGTACTTACCGATACGTTATAAATAACTACAACTACCACTTGGGTCTTAATCACGAAATTATTTGATGTTAATAATAAAACTAAGATACCACGAGAAGTGAACTGGTAGGTAATCACGACTTAGCAACACAATAAGCAGGCAGAAAGAAGCAAGTAACAACTACTTATACGTTAGGTATATATAACTAAAACTACCACTCGGGACTTAATCACGTAATTATTTTATGTTAATAATAAAACTAAGATCCCACAAAAACTGAACTGATGAGTAATCACGACTTAGCAACACAATAAGCAGTAAGAAAGAAGCAAGCAATGAGTACTCATACGTTACATATAACTACAACTACCTCTCGGGACTTAATCACGTAATTATTTGCTGTTAATAATTATATCAACGTTTCGGCCGCGATGCAGAGCCTACTCGTGACCACGGCCGCTGCATCGCGGCCGAAACGGCGAGGTAATTAAACGTCAAATAATTATGTGATTAAGTCTACTGGTATTTGTAGTTATAAGTGAGAATCGCGGAAAATTAAAAGATGATAATTGCTTAAACGTTATATTATTTAACAAAATTTTGTACTTGAAACGTAAAAATGAACCACTTCAAATTGTAACTGCCGAAACGACTTCGATGGAATTTGACACATTTTGATTTGAATTTGATTTTTGATTAAAAAAAAACTAACTACTTGAGATGGGCCGAGTGCTTACCGACTAGTCGAGGAAACCGACTATTCGGCGTATTTGTAGTCGGCGACTATTCGCCAAAAAAGGACGACTAGTCGGTTGTTATTTACTAAAGAAAAGGGTGCTTAAATAAAACCACGGTGACTATATTAAATGTCTTCTAAAGTAATAATTGTAGGCAAGGCAAAATGTTACTTAAAAAAATTGCAAAAACACTTTAGGTTGAAATCAAATGTAACAAAATGAGTTACACGAAACTATGACTCGATGAAGATCACTTCCAAAAAAGTGACGGGTGCAACGATCTTTAAGAAGATAACCGTTCTCAAATGCAATACCAATACGCTAATGAACCGACTTACAGTACACTAGATATGTCCGCTTAGACAGAAGCAGTTAATTCAATTAGCGAACGTTCATTTGCTGGCAACGTCAATGTTCATCGCATATGATTCGAGCTGTTTACACGCACTGGACAATAACAATCGGGCCGAACTGCAAGCGATACCTAAACACATGAGAATGTGAGGACAGGAATTATACGGGTAGTTAAATACGTATTGAGAATGGTAAAGTTTGCAATTTAATTAGTTGCTTAGTTTATATTTAAATTCCATGCTGGTCTGGGAGCCAAAAAACAGAATGTACCTACGAGTTGCTTCTCTTCCCGCGTAGCTAGTAAAAGTCCAACAAGGAAACTTAAGGGCGGTGCGACTAGCAAGCCATCACTATTTTGATTCTCTTTTCCACCTGTACACCCACAATCAAGCTAAACGTAGCGTTAGTCCTTGTTACATTAGGCTGTACGTATGTTTACCTACCTGCATTGCACGGTCTCTTTGTCTAAGGGAAGACGGGCCCAGCGTACGGGCCCTCTTCTTCTTGGCGCGGTCCTAGCGGAAGCCGGGGCTACCGGGGGGGCGTTTGTGGTGAAACCCTAGTGGCATCCCACTGCGTCCCCGTCACACCGGATTGAGGGTTTGGGTAAACCCCTTCGGGGGGCAGTCCCACATAACCCTGGGCATTCCCGTGCCTTGGGCAACCATAAAGATTTTCTCTCTGTTAAAAAAAAAGGCTGTACGTGTGTGTAGAATCGAAGCCCAAGTGGGCTCCTCAAACAATGAGCCCTACCGAGCTGCCACATCGCCAGCTACGTTTCTTAAACTTTTCGACGGCAACGACACATATCAGCACCGCAGGTTCAACGCCAATGCCCTATATATACGTCCATTACTTCAATGCAAAAGCAACCGTCGTTCAATTGGGTTTAGGTTCAACTTAAGGTATCGCAATAAAGAAGTCTGGCGTATGGGTGGCGTCACTTGTATTTGACGGGACGGCGAAAAGGTTAAACAAGTCAGACGTCCTATGAAATGAATCAAGTATTTTACTTCTTGATTTATTATGTTTACTTTTACGGTTTTACCAGTTAGAAATTAAATTTCTAAACAACACTAAAAAGTGTCGTTCAGAAATTTAAGTCAGACGTCGTCAAAGCGTCGCCAAGTAAGTGACACTGGCAGCCGCTACATTTTTATATGAATTTGTTTGGCTACGGTGTTATGGCATCCCGGTGAGGCACGGGATAGCTACAGCTCTAAGAAGGTTTTTGTATGGAGACCAAGCACTGGGAGTAAAGGCTACAATTCGAATCTTTAGGGGAGGCTCGGCAGCCCCCCCCCCCCCCTGCCGACGCTCTTGAGTGTTGTATGCCGTAAGAGTTCGTTGTACCTATTCGTAATCGTTTATTGTTAAAATAACCTAAACTAAAAATTAAATTTTAGATAAGGGAACATACCCAAACTACGTGACCCTTTTTTTCGTGTTTTTTGACCCCCTCCCCCCCCCTCGGTGACCAAGCGTAGTATATGCCCAGACCCCCTCCCCCCCCCCCTAGTTTTCACGTAGTATATTTTATCAATATTTTTTGCGTAAAGTTACAAAATAATGGCTTTTGTTTGTATTTTCTTATACGGCCCCTAAAAGTGCGTACTTTGAGAATGCGTACCTATAATTGCATACGGTTGTAATTGTGTTTAGCGCGTCGGCCGCCGTCAGCGATTGTCGGAAATTTTATAGTGATGTGGCGATACTGGACAAGTTTTATTGATGGGGTAATAAAAACGTGGCGTTCTTAAAAAAAAATTATTGACTACGTGACAAGAAACCAAACCCCCCCCCCCCCTCCCCCCGGTGACCATGAGTGGTACTTTGAAGACCCCCCTCCCCCCCCCTAAATCGGTCACGTAGTTTGGGTATGTTCCCTAAGTACAAGCTTTTTTGCTGACTGTACCTACTTGCATTGTCATCCGTCCTACATATGTGTACCAAATTTTAAGTCAATCAGACCAACCGTTGTAGAGTTCCCTCCTGCGGAGACGGTCCTGGCTGAACCACCAGATTCCTACTATCAGATTATTGTATTGTCATCAGACTTACACAAGTATGCAAAATTTCAGCTCAATCGGAGGAAGATATCTGCTTCAAAATTGAGTCGCAAGATTCCACCCGGACAAACATACGTACGATACGTTGCAAGTGAATATAAAGCTTGTAAAATATGGAATAGGCTCCATATTAACTGCGAGTAAGGAGAGATCCTCCTCTTTACTCGCAGTTAATATGCAGCCTGGTGACGAGGCAGCTGACGTAGATTTTACTTAATTATTCAAACTTAATTTTTTACAAAATATGCGTACTATTTTACACACTATAGTAAGCAGAAATTGTCATAGTAAACATTACCCGCTTAAATAAAATTTAAATTAACAACTGGAAACAATAGTTTTCGTAAATTAATTTGCACGAACAATGTGCTATATATTTAAATGTATTTAAATCTTCATAGACTAAATATCTATGTTATAACGATTCCATTAGCATATGTACTCTACTCGCTTAATTATAATTTATTTTATTTGAAGCTTCGTTTATTTTCAAGGTAATTGTGTCACTACGGGAATGATCTTTTGAGTAATGTTAAAATACATACATACCTACATACATACACAAGCTTTATCCCATACTATATGTTAAATATAAATATATGTATTTTGCATGGATGGAAGTCTTAAATGGATTTATATTCAGCAGTAAACGTCATCAGGTTAAAATATCGTACTGATAAGCACAGGCCTCGTCTTTCTACAAAAAGACTTGATTTAATAAATTAATCAATAGATATTGATTATTTTGTATAAAATTACTTACATATCATGGCGATAAATGTGTAATAAAGTTAGTGTACCTATTAGTATTTCTTAATATGAACTAAAGTTAATAGGTGGGTACCTACTAGCACAAGATGTATTCTATCCTAGCCCTCTAGGCTGACAACGCATTTGCAATCCTCTAGTGTTGCGGGTATCCATGGGTGGTGGTGCTCGCTTACCATCAGTTGACCCACTTGCTCGTTTGCTTTCTTTGTCTCATAAATAAAAACAAAAACACCTATTTCTTAAACGCTGGGTCAGCTTTAGTTAACTTATCATTCTTGTAATTTTTGTTAAACAAGAGGTAAAAGAAAAAATGCAAATGAGCGAATAAACAAAAAAACATCAGGAGGCCTCTAATCATTTGTCTCCAAGAATCGGACATCAAAGAAGCAACACGTTGATGCAAACTACGTATTAACAGCAATGATCTGCGATGACGGAAGGCAGAGCAAATAACATCATTATCCGGGTACATACATCATGCGCGAACGACATTCATGCCCGACCATTGTTGAGATCGCGTGTTTTGTTCAATGTCGCACCAACTGCCGGAGTACTTACGTGTTTAACGATTTATCCTTTACAATCATTTACATCCAAAATCATTCAATGATTACTTCAGAGCAATATCTCCAAGCGGCATGAAAACAAAATGATCAGTTACCAAGAAACAATTGACGTATCATAAACGATGGTGGCTACTAGACTAGAAGAGAAATTGTGATACTTTTATGCAGTTTGAACGCAACGGCATTATTTGTGGCAGCGGCGCGTAAGTCAACACCGCTACTTGTCCGCACTATGCAAATGGAGATAATATGCGTACTAGCTAAGTGACCGGGTTGCGCTACGTATGTACGTACTCTCACAATGAGGTTAGCATCCAGCCGAGTTGAATATTAGAATAACGTGCACCGTTCACCGGTGCTTAACGGCTGTCCAGATTTGGTCGGATTGCAACAGAAATCGCGGCAGCCAACTGCAAAGCGCATGTGCACCAACCGAATGGGGTTACCTCACCCACATTCCTGCCTTCCGGAATTTCGCGTTGACAGTCGCAATGCACTGCATTGATTGGTTTAGCGAAATCACTCATCGACTGGAAAAATTGATTACTGCAAATAACCATGAACTGACCGCGGTTTGAATCTAATTTCAGAACCAACAATCGCGTTATAGCGTAGCGATATACCATCTAACAAATCCGTATTATACGTACTTACCTTCAGTTTTAATAGCAATATTTATCCGAAGTGATTTTACAAGGCGAAAAACCAGTTAGACGTTTTTTTCCGTCGTTCTTCGAAACGGTATTCAAATCATACTTATAGCTCATCATCACTCAATCCAAAACCGCCACAGGACACAGGCCACTTTAAAATAAAAGGACAATAAAATTAGGAGTCGTCGAGTGCAAGCGCGGTAGACCCACACCAACAAAAAGACAAACAGAGCAAAAAGTTATAATAAAATAAGACGTCGGTGACTTAAGGTATTTAAGCGGCTATAGGTTTTCGTTAGTATGGGTACGGGTTGAGACAAAGAATTGCCAATTATTCCACCTGCCCCCGCACCTGCAACGGCTGCTCTTTTTAAATTATTTTATTTCTACGCCGGTGATAATTCTTAACGCGTACAAAAAGAAGGATGTTATGGGTTCCAGTCCTCGGTCGTGCGTTGTTGTATGCTCGCTTCAATGTGACACGGTCGCTGATGGCTGCAGATTTAGTAACGATAATTTCGAATATTAAACGTGTTTAAGAACAAAATTGTTAGTGTTATCAGTGTCCGAATATTAAAAAACAATTTATAAGCAATTAGAAACTTTCTGTCATTAACGGATGAGCCAATTAGTTGTTTATTTCTTCGACGAGATATTGAACCGTAACCCACTCAGGCCGAAGGTTTCGGTTAATTCAGACCATAAATAATGGATGCGATGCTCACTTAGAATTTTAAAAGCAAGAATTCTGGAAAATCGGTCATTTATTTCGCCGACTCCGGTTTATCCAGCGAAGTAACGCTTCTGGGAATCAATCACCCTTTAGTCTCTCACACTCACAAAAAATACATAATTTAGCTTTGAGTACTTTTACGTTAGCCAGGGTTTGGAATAAACCTTTGTTTTGTGACTGATTCTGATAGTTTAAAATCAATGTGCGAAAAATCAATGTGTAATAAGTTAGATTATCATGTTTAACTGCACGTCTTCGCGTGTTCAACTATAAGAGTATAAAAGTAAAGTGTGTTAACAGTTTTATTAAAATCCTTCAGCACCTCAGCTCAGCTCGCATCACAATACGACACGCTCGTTAATTCCCCGTGATCATAAATTCAACCCACAATATCTCAACCGATCTTTTCGTACCAAATGTACATACCACACGAACCTTTTAATTATATTAAAATCTCTTTCGAAATCTCTGCATTAATACAAAAACAATAAAAAATTGAGCGAGGAGACGCGGACACGATGCGTCGCCGGGTCGTCGACCCCGTCGATATTTCTCGAAATTCGCCGCGGAATCCGCGCTCTTTTCGCTTTTTAATTGTATGTAACCAGCACCAAGCGACAAGGTGATACGTTTCCAGAGAAATATGTATGACCGCGTCCACACTCCGGAATTACTGTAACGGAATATACGCACCAAGATTTGCAAGAAATTACGAGCGACAGATAAAAATTGTGTTGAATATCTTTAACCCTATTACACGCGGTAATCACCCGGTTTTTGGTAAAACAACATTTGAAAGAAACGATTTCCAGCAAAAGATAATGTTGCCAGTGCATGTCGTTGCGGGGAAATAAAACAGATTAAACATTGAAATACGCTATCAGAGTGTGTAAATCGTAACAAAAAACAAAAGATACAAATTGTTTGCAATATCTTTAATAGACGTTGAGCTCTATTGTATTTTTAGTTTCCCAATGGCATCGCGGAAGTTTGATTTTCACGCGTACCTCGAACAATGGGCTCACACGTCTCAGTAACGGAGTCATTCGTATACATGCAATTTTGCTATGAATTTGATTACCTTTCTATTATTAACGGTTTTTTTCACTCAATATCGTGTAAATATCGAAGAGAATCAGAATCTCAGTCAAATGATATTCTCTTGGCTTAACCTGCAATTGAATTGTTGACAGTGTGATCCAGACTGCGTATGGAATTTATTAAAAATCGTTGGCAACGAACCAAGACGTTTTACACAACTATAATAATATATGTACACTGTACGTGGAAGAAGTGTAGGTAATTAGTTAAAAGTTATAATGGTGCATAAATAAATGTCATACCAAAATTGCAAGTATTTCAACACACACTAATATTACGTATTTATTGAGCTATGATGCACACATATTTGTGTTATCAGTGAACATCAAATTGCAAGATTTTTTTGTCAATGTGGATTTCAAGATAGTCATCATATTAGTAAGTAGATTTTAATACCTTCTAATAATTACGATAACTAATACAAGGTACTATGTGGCGCGCTCGGTTCGCAAACCGGCAGTGTTCCAATTTTAGGGTTGAACAGTGAACATGACAAATTCGCAGCTGTTCGGGTACTACTCCGCAATTCTGAGGTAGCCGGGGGTTCTCATGATACGTCGTGCCCCGGGTCGTCAAGCTTTGCCCCAAGGCCATTGCAGAACGGTGTGCATAGGTCATCACCAAGCATATCTAGGGCTAGACGCAGGTGTTTTCCTTGTCAATGGTGTCGAAAAATAGTATAAAATTGGCAATTGGAAACCCCCTTCCTTACCCTATGTACGTACTGTATTTATTAGTTAGGCAAATTTCAATATATTTTTAATATAACTTACTTTACCACGCATGAACAATCTTACATGATTGCCACTTTAAGCAGGTCGTAAATAACTTACATCAACTTTAACACAAAGATTACATTCACTTTAGGTTGTAATTACCCAAATCGGTCCGTGCTTCGGGAGACAGGAATAGGAAGCGTTGAAAAAGTGCATAAAAATACATGCGTGCGCGACCCTAAGTTACGAGCTCTCGATGATGTTTAGTGGATTATAATTAGCTGCGCTCCCAACCAGCGGGATGGGTTCCATTCCGAGCGACAAGCGCGGAGATTCATACCTGGAGCGCGATTTAAGAACATCAAAACTCTAACACGGAATTTTCACTCGTCAAATTTCGAATGACGCGACAAAGTTGAAGTTTATAAACAAGACAAGGTATACTATTGAAATGTGCTACTTTTGTTACAAGAATATAATGTAGTAGACTTTATCATTATCACCTTATTGACAATAATTATTATAAGTTTGAAATAAAGCTGTACTTCCGCCGTGACGCAGAATCCGCCCACTGCAAGTCGAACGATAACAGTTGAAAACGATTTCAGCTAAGCGCTTTCACAAGTGCGAGCTGATAGCGCTAATAATTAATTAGTGGAACTAAACTAGCGTCATGAAAACGTTGATATTTAGCACACATGCTTCTCGCTTTATTACTATCCGTTCCTTTCTAATTTGTACAATAAGAACAATATAATAACGACGTGAAAAAAGGAGACAGCAAGCAAAAATCGGTCGTGCCCGTGAAAATAAGTAACGAGCATGAATTGTTATAGGTGAAAAACTTAAGTAAATTGTTGTATGTGTGAGTAATGTGTAGACAAATTGACGTTACAAATTAGAAAAATGACTTAAGTCCTCTATATCAGTTCTGTACCTACACTACTACATACAACAGGTCATTTACCTATCATTTACTTACTTAAGTTTTTCACCTATAGCTGTTGAACTCTGAGTGCGTCAGTTGCATGTTTGTTTACTTTTACTGCCTCGGTTGTAGGACAGTATTGATTCGGGGGTTTCCGCCCGTGACTCGGGCCGCTTCGGGCGGGTGCGCCGGGTTGCCACGCGCGCGCCGTCTGCGCAGCTACGGCAGATGTGCGCGGACGCACGAGACGCCACCGCCGTCACCACCTCCGGATCCCGATTCTCACAAAGCTGCAGTAAAACGCCCTCTGTCCCACAGCCAGATCATTGATGTTTTTATGTTTTCGTGAATAATTTAAATTTAGATAAACCCATATTCACACAGAAGATTGTTTTGCACTTGAGCCTACCTGTGACTAAAATACGTAGTGGTAAACAGAGGCTAAGCTAACAAGGCTTAAAGGCCACATTTAGCATGATTATGGGCGTGTAGGTGGAAAGGGGAATTAAAATAATGATGGGTTGGATTGGGTAGTTGTGACCAAAATAGGTATGTTAAATAAAAATGTTGAAACCCGTACAAATCTGTTCAAATCGACTTTGACCGTTAACACGTTCGATAGCAGTTCCAGAGTAGCGTAATTTAAAAATAAAATCACAATGACGTGTTGCTCCACGGTTATTTACCCCGTCTCATTTATTAACGTCTCCCACTTTGTAATAGAGAAATGGTATTTGTTTTTTCTTTACAGCTGACGAGTTTAACATGGCATGAACAAACTTAACATTTGGTATCGTGTTCACTTGTTTGCTGGTAAGTCGCATACGAGCCGCAGTTCTGGTATTTCTGATGTAGAATCAGACGTCCTTCTACCTGCATAAGATCGCCGCCTTGCATATGCGCGAACTCATGCTATTTACATAGTACTTGCTCTCCTTGAGATGCTTTTAACATACGTTTCTCGTTGCACTTTAATTGTATTTAGCATCACAGGAGGCGACTATAAAATAAAAAAATAGAAATCATTTGGATCACTGCGAATTAGCTAACCTTTTTGTGTGCACTGATGTAACGAAAGTCGAATGAAAATTGGATTAAGTAAATTTTGTATCCAATATCACGACAAAACGACTTATCTAGATAAACGTAGTCAAACATTCCTAACATAAACACCTAAATCAATCCACATCCACGTAGATCCCCGACGAAAGCCAGCCACTTATGAAAGCGGAACTACTGAGTCAGTCGCAAGAAATAATAGGGAATCGGTACTATATTTAGTTATTAGTACTATGAATAGAAGCGCCCGCGATACTCGGCCGAGTAAATCAACGCGGGGCTAATGTATTACAAACTCGCTACACCGTTCTAAAGCGGGGAACCAAAACAACGAACTTTCATGTATCGTATTCTTTAACATATGGGTAAGCGTCTGACGCTGCACATTTTTCTTCCAAAGTTCGCATTGGACCTGAAGCCTAGGTACTTTTTTTCACAAACTTACAATGGAATTCTACCTAACGTCTAATGGTGGACAAAAGAACTTCTTTTTTGCGTTAATTCGCAACTATTAATTAATTTTGCAGCAAGAAAGGTAGAAAAACTAAAGTTGTAAAACCCCAATATACTTATAGGTGGTAAGTAGGTAGGCTACGGTAGGTAGATACAGATTAAAAAGGAAGAGTAAAAAAGTTTAAGACAGACGAAAATTTTGTAATTTATACGCATTTAGCATTTGAGTTTTATAAAGGCTTAAAGAAAGTAACTAATAGAGTGGAAATTTTATATAATTTATTTGAGCATACTCTAAGCCACTGCGGCGGTTACTGCACTCTGATTGGTAGACAAAAAGCCAAACAGAACACTATATTTGGGCAAGCAGATATTAAAATCGTTATCGATAGTTAATGTTTAGTTAGGTCATAGTGAATAAAAGTTTAGTTTTTCATGAAAACTATGTAAATATATGACTAAATGCATAATATTTAGGAGGAATTCAACAGTAAAATAAAAGTGCTAGTAGGTACGGTATAAGCGACTAATAACAAAATGTCTTATAAAATTGGATAGCCCACATTACCGCTGTGTTAGTCCATTTCTATATTGGTAGGTAAATGAAACCCAAGTATTTATGGCCTATACCAAGTCACTAGTTAAGTAAAACGTTTATTGTGTGGAACGAATACCTGACCCGGAAAGAACCCTTGATAACGCACGCTTCTTTACAATTGACTGATAATGAGACCCGCTCGAGGCAATTGTTAATTTGACGAGTAACCTACCTAAAGCGGCGAACGAAGATAATTCATTGGCCTACCAGTTATTTTAGACAATAGGGGAAAAGCCAAATGACGTGTAAGAAAGGACGGACGGTTGCGACACATTTCACTGTCAAAAAGATTCTTGGGAAGCAGAGTTGAGAAATCGTTGTACATTCCGTGTACTCAGCGCAATGTTTCCTTCGATTCACTAGCACTATTAAGGGCAGGCATACCTAGTTGAATAAATTCATTAAAAGCTTCGTAAAAGAGACTTTCATACATTTCAAAATCAATAAGTAGTTATTCCTATTCCCACTTCATCATTTACAACATTATCAGGACGTGTCGAAAAATTTTAAACAAAATGACCTTTGAGACCAGAAAATTAGCATAAAAAGACGTTTAATTGACACTTCAAATGAATATACAATTCCTGCGCAGGTATATCTACATTAAAAAAAACCGGCCATGTGAGTCGTATTCGCACGACACGGGTTCCGTGTGATGCTCTTCACATACTTTACGTTTAAAAATGAGTTCTGTTTTCAAAGTATTAAATTGTTCTTTGAATCCTGTTGCATTGCTTCCTATAATTTAAAATGGAAATCACGGATTCGGATTATTACCTCTCCTTGTGTTGGGACTGTTGTGGCGGCTTACTTCTTGCCAAATTTTATAATCTTATGAACACGTATGGCGAAGAAGCTGGCATGCACTATCAAGCAACAGAAGGTTGCCTATTTGGGGCACGTGCTAAATATGATATGACAGATACTATTAGGTAAGGTGATGCGCAAAGTGGCAGAAAAGTGGATGGTTGGTAGAAAGAAAACGTCATGGCCTCGTAATATCAGAAGTGGATCAGCATCAAGAACATGGAATAACTACTCAGATTAGCTCTCAAAATAATATTGACAGACAAACGTAGTGCCGATGACAAAGTGATCATTTATGCAAGTGTTCCTTGTTCTTTTTTAGGTACGGAACCCTAAAAACAATGGAAAACAAAATCATTATTTGAGTAAAATAACTTATTCAGTCGCTGCTGATTTTTTTTATCATTGACGAAATAGGTGTGTATTACCCACATTTATTTGGGTTCTTAGGTCAAGGTGATTTTTGGAAAACAGAATTATTATTTTCCTAGCTCGCTCTTGAAAGTATATTTCAATTATGAACTGACAATAACTAACTCAGTATGTTTGGTAAAAATAATAATAATTAACAATAATAAATGAATAAAAAATAAGTATCTTGTGAATTTATACCATTGAACCCAGTCCCAAATGAACTTAAACTTGTACTATCGGTCTATCTATACACGTATATGTAACGTGTATAAATACAATATTTGTATCATACAAGCGTCAACCGGGGTTCGAACCCGTGTCATCTAGTACTTAGCATAAAATAGGCCATCCAATTTGTCTTTTTTGATGTGACTGTCAGCTTTTCGGTGTTCAAGTTTATCTTTTCACAGATGATACAGCTGATCGACCAAGAAGCATGTTTATCAATATAATATTTACTTTCAGACCATAAAATCCGTCAGCTAAACTGTTACTAATTGCAAAAACGCAATGCCGTTAGAAACTTGTTACTAACACCGTCGCGCCGTCAACCGCCATCAATAACCTAAAAATCGCGACGAGATATAAACGTATTCGAGTATTCGCACTATTAAGGGCAGGAGCGATGTGTCGACACATGGCCGCACACCGCAATGCGGCAATGTTGCTCCTATGTACATAATACCGTATGTACGCTCTCCGGCCGCTAATACTGTCACTGTAGTTAAACGGTTAGAGTATCTTAGAGGACTGCCTTAGCTTTAGACTTTGAAGAATCTTACTTGTGTATTGTGTCCTCAATTTCTCATACTTAATATTTAGTACGAGCCATAATTTTCATTGTGATGTAAATTGCAAAGCAGAATACTACAAACTAAGTATAAATAGTTCTTACAAGCAATTATAGCCAACGTTATAGCAACACCGAAAGCAATCGGAAGAACGCATCGATTTCAAACCCAACCGTCGAAGAAGCATCACCGCTTCACCATCAGTATTTAACGACAAAGATAAGTTCAGAAAGTTACTCGGTGCGGTCTGGACCGATTGAGGAGCCAGTCGGATGCGTACGATTATAATTAGGATTGTATTTCTGATTCCGACGAAGCAGCGGGCACGGCTGAATTCCATCTGAGTCATTGTGCCGGTTCTGGCTTTATTTTCGTAAAACACTTAGCTCGCGCATCATTGTTTCTCTTTAACTTACTTAATTAATAATCGACACTTAAAATCAATTTATAAGAAAAACTACTTACTGTGTGCTTAATAAAATAAGCTACTAATCTCTCAGGACTTCATTTCATTTGAAAATCAATCATTAAGTTCAACGAAACTGTCTCCCCAGCTAAAGATGAATGGTTCACGGGATCACGCTTCGCGTAGTTTTTCACGCTGATTAAATTCGTAAAGCAATCAAAATACTTTCATACAAGTATTTTAACGATGTACTTTGTTTGATTAAACTATGATATGTATAAAATGCCTTAGTAGAGCGAGGAATGCGTTGCGCTCACCTACAAATACTGGCTTTCTCGTCGGGACTGACGCGAACGCGACATCGAGCACGAAGAATGGAAATCATCATCGCTGTAAACATATGCAGCTGTGTGTAAAGCCGGGATTTTATAATACAAGTAAAATCATCTATAGATTGCGGGGCTACCGAAGTAGGTCCGGTATAATAAACCATTCAAGCCCTGCAATGTATTGCTACTTGGATTATACTCGCACTGTGAGAACACGGTACAACACGCGAGTCTCGGAGTGACAAGCGATGGTGTGTGACGGTTATTCAGGCAGATTTTAAATGAGATTGTAATGGACCTCCGCAACTAACGCCTGATTCAATAAAATATTGAAACAATGAGTTTTTTTTTTATTAAACTACCTAATTGGTATTAGGAATTGGCTTGGAGTTTGAATGTACCTAATAGTCGCAGTCAGACTGTACAATCATAGGTACAATAGGTAATCATAGGTAGGTGTATAAGCATAGGTACGTCTATGAGATCAAATCTCAGCGGGCAACAGTTTATTAGATAGTTTTTTTTTTTGAACTAAGTTCCTTATCGCGCGTTGCGAAAGGGGGCTAGATGGAAAAAATTAAGACTAAAAGTTGTCACCGACACTTTTTGCACTAGATGTACCGGAAGTTATTCATAGCAAATGGATAAAATTGATTAGTCAATTACCACGGCAATTATCAAGGCATTACCACGCCGCTGCAAGTGCGAGCAGGACAAGTAGCGAGTCAGTTAGCAACGAAAGGGGACTAGACGGAAAAAATTAAGACCAAAAGTTGTAACGACACTTGTGAACATACAAAGACCCTTTACAATTACAATTACTTAAATTATAACATTGCGCCTCACGCTCACATAGTAATTTTTTAAGTTACCTTTTTTGTTAGATCCATTTACAATAACCGCCCAGTTTGATAATAAATATTTGGCATAAGTACCTATTAAAGTGGTTCAATCTTTTTTCCGTGCGATATAAAACATTTTTAAATACACTTTCGATATTAAAATCTAAAAGAAGTTTTTTTTGCAATTTTGGGGTGTCATTATCCAGCTATAATACTTCATGCTGGTCTGGGAGTAAAGAAAAAACATACAATGTACCCGTTGCTTCTCTTCCCGCGCAGATGGTAAAAGCCCATCCAGGGAATGGACAAAAATCTTAAGAATCATGTTATAAGTGATGCGGCTAGCAACCCATCACTATTTTGGTTCCTTCTTTCCGCCTATACAAACGTATATATATAACGTATGTATATGTGCAATTTTTTTGCTTTTTTTATTTCAATAGCGAATCAACTAAAGCATCGACTACTGAGGTACAAACTATAACATCAAGGAAAAAGACAAATGCACAAAGATGTAGAGAATATCGTGAGAGAAAGCAATTACAAAATACAATGGTACAAAACATAAAAAAATATTATTATAACTTAAAAAAAAAATATATTACAATTACTTCACTAATTAATCGAAAGGAACTTCGTTCCATCCGGGTGTCCCTTGACACCTCTCAAGTTTTTTTTAATTACTTAAGTTTGACTCCGACTGCATTCAATACTCAGGGCAGGTATCCTAGCTTTCTCATTGTTGTAGAAACGAGGATTCATATTACTTAATATTAATAATAATAATAATAATAATAAAGATATTTATTGCCACAACACAAAAATATTCCAATATGCCAATATTAGTCACACTACAAGTATAGACTTGCACCCTCTTTATTTTTTAATTCTATTGTTAACATTAATCACCTTGTTTGCGAACCCCCGAATCATTATCATTAGCAGAGTACAAAACACTGTTTATGAGCAAAAATTACTCAGACATGAAAGCTATTAACTATTTAATTAGTGATATTTTAAATAGTTTCAATGAAATGTTTTTGCTTAAATACATAGAAACACTAATTGACGATCCACGAGTCCAGCATGATTCATGATCCAGTCGCCATTTTCGACTTATTAAGAAATCATAATAATCGATTTAAATAAATACACAGTACATTACTATTATGTGGAGTTCGAGAACTAGCTTGGATACGTAAGCAGCCATTTTAATAATGCAAATACGACAGTAACATCAAATCTATCGAAAATAAGACTAATTCAGCACATACAGTAAGGTTGTAAAATGAACGTTGCTTAAAGTTACAAATGCAAAGTAAATACAAGAAATGTACTATATATTGTCTTTATTATTGCAAAGCATGAAAATAACGTATTTGAATACTGATGGGGTTGCATACATACATAAATTACGTCTTTATCCCTTACGGGGTAGACAGATCCTAAGGTAATAAGACGTTAAGGCCATCATGTCAGTGCGATAGCAATGCTGTTCGTTGGACGACAAATAGACACGGCATCTAGTGCTTGTCGTCCTTAAGATTTAATTTCGCCATTTTCCAAGATGGCCGCCATACAAAGTGATGTCAGGTCAGACTCATAGACTCACTTGTGTTGTATAGCAGCTTTTAGAAATAGGGTTCAACTTTATACACTATAGCATAAGAAATGTTATCACAAGTATAAAGTCTATTGATACTCACGCAGTAAAGCTGTCTCCCTGCTTTAAGCTGGATTCCCGTGTAACAAATAGGTAATATGATTAGATAATAATGTATAACATGCCGACAGTACAATCGAGTGGGACGCCCCAGTGTTAAGTGGGGAAAACACACTATTCCGACCAAGGTTGCTAAATAAAAGCACCGGTAAATCCCGAAGGATGCATGACAATATAGAATTTATTCCTAACCCACCTTTAAATAAAAAACCGGTCAAGTGCGAGTCGGACTCGCGCACCGAGGGTTCCGTATCATTATCTATAAATATCTAAAACCAGTGTAAGCAGAGCCCTGTTCCAAAGCAAAATGTACGCAGTGTGGGGTTACTTTATATTGGTCACTGCTATATACAGACATACATACACATTTACGGTTTTCGCAATTATTCTTTAATCTGTGCTATAAGACCTACCTTCATACCAAATTTCAAGATTCTGCGTTCACGGGAACTACCTTGTAGGTTTTGATTCCCTTGAGAGTTGAAAATTTGCGGAAATTTGCGGCATAAACGGCTGTATCTTTTGATTGCGTTGGCTTAGAAGTTTGATTTTTTCACAGCTTCAAGGGACAGTAGACCTGAGTAATTGATATAAATTTCAGCTTCATACCTCCACGCGTTACTGAGAAAAAGGGTCTTGACAGACGGACGGACGGACAGACGGACAACAAAGTGATCCTATAAGGGTTCCGTTTTTTCCTTTTGAGGTACGGAACCCTAAAAATAGCTCTAATAACTCACTGAAACACGCAATAATGTTCCAAATAGTTTTCTCTGAAATATCGACACATGTGCGTTATGATTCTGATTACAGGTTTTGCCGTAAAGAAACTGCGTAACTATATAAGTGGTCGGTTGGTATATGCAAGATTTGAGTCAAATTAAAATCATTCTAAATAATAGTAAACCTCTGTATAGTATCTCCATACTACTAAAAGAACAAACAAATGTTTTTAAATCGTAAATTGTATCATCATGGTCAATGACAATAAATCATCAAAATTGAACTCGTTCGCACTACGTCATTGAATTTGCGGTACGAGTAAGGTCTACTTCTAGAAGTTCTATGTTAAGTAAGCAAGTAGCGAAACAAAATAAATGACAAACTATGTACACAGTAAAAACATTACCAACAAACATTGCGAATAAGCGAATAAAACAGCCAGTCGCAGTCGCCACGCGCGATTGGCGACATATTTTGCGAGCGAAGCGCGAAACAGGTTTACGCATAAGGGAGGTGCATGTAACCGCTTGCGCCGTCGACATGCTCGCTTGCCACATTGCATTATGTGCCACTTACCGCCCGCTCTAACAATTTGACTCTATTCCAGTTTTAAAACGATTTCATATAAGGAGTGCTCAATCTAGGCCTCGTTGCTAGTTATCGCTTCACGTTCAAAGTTTGTCTCGTTCGCGTACAACTAATCGATATCGTCGTTAGATTTATAAATTGCACGACTTCGAAGCATGGGCTGTCCTTAGTTAAATAAATGTAATAATTAATTGACACGGTTCCGGAATATTCAGTAGGTGGATCGGTTAAGTCGAGTGAAACCCATCACAACGACAAAGACAAAGATTTATCATTGAAATTTTTGATTAAAAATGTAGTCCCGCCTTTGACGCAATTTGCTTTGAACATTGATCAACGAATGGAAATTGGGCGACTATAATTCAAAAATCCTCAAAATATTCACAGGGCTATTAGCATTAACTGAAACTAACCCAACGTGCTGAATATTCCAGGACAATTTTAAGATACCTTGTATATATTTCAATATTGAACGTTAAACACAGTAAAGCAACAGGTTAGGTAGGTACCTGCTAGGAATATTTCTAAAAAAGCCCCTACGTAAACGGCTCTTTAGAAAAAAACATGTAGGTAAAGCCTAACTAAATACATTTTCTAGCTGTTCCAAACGTAGTAAAACTCAAACTCATCTTTTATTCATACCTACACGTAACGCGTACGTACGATTAGATTGTGCTAATCGTTATCTACAAATTCGTCACAGTCATCATTATGGACGCAACGACTACGCATTGTCACTTTTTCAACATTTTCACATATTTTCAGTTATATCCACAGTCCTTGTGCATATTTTTTTCGGAAGACAGAGAACGAAAGAAGGCTAGCTAATTATAAAAACTAAAGCTATTTAAAGATAATTAATAAGGAATTAAGGAGAATATAAAATTTGAAAAATAGGTTAATTAACAACCCTGAAGTCACGTGCGAGCACGTGGCTAGTACAAGCATAAAAAAATTATATCCACCAGGTATAACAACTCAAATTGATGAAATACTTAAGGGAAACTTCCGTTGAAAAGAAAAGAACAATACTAGGAAAAACACCAAGAAGACCAAGAAAATAGGAGAGAAGTCAAACAAAAACCAACAACGCTGAGGTCACGTGCAAGAGCGTTGCCAGTAATACCCATAATAACACACTTTATAAACCCGGTGTTCATTGTCGAAACGCGTTTAACGCTCGGCAATGGGGAACGATCGACACCTATGGATAGAATGGAAGTACAAGCGATACCGAAATAGCTGATGTGCATGTTCGACTATATCTGCTTTTTACGACTCCTGCCTCTGCGCAGTGGTCTTGAGCGCGAGGCGGGCGCGTTGCAAAACCGCCGAGTTGACGATAATAGCTGGATCGTAAAGTAAACACGGCAACCGTGATTTATTACCGTATGTCAACGAGGAAAAACTGACTATTTAATTCTCCGCTTTCAATGCTTTGATGATGAGGCTATTGTTAAACTGCAACTGACTGGAAACGGTACACCTACGATAAACACGTGACCTTACATGTCTGGTACCTGTGAGCTAAATCCGACCGCCCAAGAGCGCGGCTTTGTTTATGTTTACTAATCATGTTACGCAATCGTTATTTAGGAAAATGTTATCGTCAACATCCTAGATTATCAGAGTTCAACTATCTTCGTTTTGATTAGTACCTGAAATATACTTATCCGCGCCTTTATATTGTTTAAGAGTCGCGCGGTTATGATTCTTAGATACTACTCTGGTATTTGTGTTGGACATAGCATTTTGATTTGATACTTGCCGTACTTCCATGCTGGACTGAGAACAAAGAAAAAACATAGAGTGTACCAGCTGCTTCTCTTCCCGCGCAGATTGTGAAAGATTATAGAGGAAATGCGGCTACCAGCTAGCAACCAATAAACATTTTGATTCCCCTTTCCTCCTATACGCCCACAATCACTCTAAGCGTGGCCTTTTAGGTCGTGTTACTCTGAGCTATGTCTACTCCGTAAGGAATAAAGACGTGATTTATATGTATGTTTATATGTATTTTATTTGATATTTCGAAGTTTAGTGTCGTATCAACACATGTTTCCACATTTTAATGTAACTCTTTAGCAACTGATCTCAATGTGATATTTTCAGCATTAAATTGACCCCGATTAAAATTAATTTGGTACCTATCACAATTCTGAATACACTATCATTCCTTCAACAAGCGTTGGGATTTAAATTAGATGTTTTTTGTTTCTATCATAAATTGAAATAATCGACTTATTCCACATTAAACTAAACAAAAACATGTAGGTAATGTACCAAAGACAAATCGTAACTAAACTACCCATACCTAATCCGCCTGTCATTTTTTGTCTGACCTTCATTCTGTTCAAGTTCATTTGAATTGAAGGATGGAGCGTTGATAAACTTTATTGGTGGTGTTTAGCATTTCACAGGTAGATCCTTGAGGCGGAATCGCATTAGAGTAAAATTAAATTTCAGTTCGGCGAAGCTCGACCTTTAAACACAGTATACATGCCTACATCACGTACACACGATCAGTATATACATACATCAGAGCGTTAAGTACCGACATCGAGATAGCGATACGTGCATTTATACAAAATTAAATTATCAAACCCTAACGTCATTAAAATTATCTGTTTTGATAAGATTTTTGGCCCGGCCGAAGGAAATCAGACTAAACACCTTTTTTAATCGCCACTGTTAGAATAAACAGTTAGAAACAGATGGCTTCTGCTGTTCAAATGCTGAAAGCCTTGAAACTTGAGCCGTCGAAAATTTTACATACGCTGTCCAATAACAATTAAATGTACCTATTTACTTAATACTAAACAATACTTTAGAACGTGTTTAACTAACTAGAATGAAGCACATAACAGACGAGTGTAACATTGCGGCTGGAAAAATTATCTGCAGCGCCTAAATAAATAAATACAGATATGACGCACTGCTTATAACATAACGCCATGTTAATTTCATCACAATTGTACCAATTGTGACATTAGGAACATAAGTGTTGAAGAGATATTGGAACTAGTCCAAAGTGATTTGTAAGTGATTTTTATGAATGGATTAGGCGCAGAAGTCGGCGGACGTCGGAACGCGGACTAGCGCGTTGCGTTGCGCGTCGCTTTCCCGACTTTCCCGCCACCGCCGCCCGCGTGCGCTCGCGCCGCCTACTACGAAACGTAACGCGTTACTTTACGCTTTGCTAGCATGACTTTCAGCTACCGAAGTTTGTTAGAATTTGCGCTTTTTGGTCATTTCCTACTCATACTAGTTATAACGAACCCACTTGTCGAACAATAACGATTAAAATGTCGATCATTATCTTTTCAATTGTTACAGATCGGTGTACACTAATATTAGGCATGCGGCATGCCTAAATACGTCTGATAATAACAATTAGAAGATAATTTGAAACGCGTCACACGTCGTCCGATGCGAAAGATTTATTTGTTTTTGAGGTGTGTGAGACGCGTGCGAGCGAGTTGCGACCGAGCGGCGCAAGGACACGGCAGGACGACTGAGGGCCGCCCTCGCGTCGTCATGCGCAGGTAGCAGAGAGGACATGCCTATTGTTTATCGCTGCTAATTATTATGCCCGAACGCAGACGCTTACTGACCGCCACTGCGCAAAAACACTCGATAACCGCGCTCGTATAGGTACCTACATACCTACCTACATAGCTAGCCTTGTCAGATACTGTATCGCCTAGGTTGTTTGGTTACCATCTGTGTATGTAGAGTAATTATTTAAATTGGTTTGTGATTTTAATGACTAGTGAAAATTTTTCATTAAAAAGTAGCTCGTTTATTAACAAGAATTCAAAATAAACGATGAATTCGCAATGAGATTAGATCAAGCGATAGGTTCATCCCGCAGAAGCGATCTACTCCGATTGTACTGCCTAATCGAATGACGACAGAACAGAGCATTGCAACTATCGCACTCGCCTCGCAGTATCGCGCTCGATCGGGGACCGTTACGTGAAAACGTCGAGCGCGCGGGACGGGGCGAGCCGAGCCGATACAGCGACGGCGACGCCCGAGCGCGGCCGAACGCCGAGTGCCGAGACGACGACATGCGAGCGGGGGACGCGGGGGTGCGCCACTTATCGCAGCGAGCTGGCAACGCCGCGCGGGGTGGGAGCGCCCCGCGCCGCCACTCACCGTCGCCGGCTCGCCAGTGTTACCTTTGACGGCCGAACACGCGGTCGCTTGCCGCCAGTGCCGACCGTGTCGACTCTCGTGAAGCACGTCAATAATGTTTCGGTGATTTCAAAGTCGGATTCGGGAGTAAACGATAACATTGTCATTTATGCCCGTTATCGAAACCAGGAACACAGTGAAAATTATAGATCTCATCACACAGGATTTGGATTGTTTTGAAAGTTTAGTGACTTGCGACATTTACGGATTTTGGACATCAAAACAGTGCAGTGAAACAACCACTTGGATTGCATTTATGTGATAAAAAATTGGATATTGAAGAGAAAAAACTGAGTGATTTCCCCAAGGATTTGTGCTACGTGAAAGTGCTAGTTCAAGTAAATAAAAGTGTTTTTATTTTGAAGTTTTGGGGTGTTTATTGCTAAAAGTTATGACGAGTTTTGAAAATATTTTTCAACGGAGCATTATAATTTTAAAAATAATTATCAGTAGATATCTCCAAGTATTATTAATAAAACTTGTCTAAAACTATTAACAGACACCACCTGTCGTAAAATAGAGCGCACGTTGGATTGCCTCAGCTGATCGAATGACGGGATTCTCGGACGAAGCGTTCATCGTGACGGACACAAACGGGTAGAAAGAAAACCCATAGCAGAAATTAAAACGTGATTTTTTTAATTAACACGAAAAAATAAGAATAAATACTGATTCAAAAATCGAAGAATCAACGATTCTGTGCCTCGATCGGGACCACTAATTAAAAGTGACCAACGTAATTCAATTCAAAAAGTGCCACGACACGATGAACGTTACGTCGATTGTCGACGCCGCCAATGGAGCGTTTGCGGCGCTTAGCGCGATAAAAGAAACGCTGTGACACGTACGCTGGGAAAGCGCTCGAATATTTTTGGAGGCAAATTTGCCTTTGATTCAAAGACAGCTGGATATCAACGGAGTGCGTCGTGTTTCAGGGGGTGGTTCGTGGCCGACAGGACGGCGAACTCTACTGGCACGGTGTACGGGACTGCTGCG
This sequence comes from Pandemis corylana, assembly GCA_949127965.1. Taxonomy (NCBI): domain Eukaryota; kingdom Metazoa; phylum Arthropoda; class Insecta; order Lepidoptera; family Tortricidae; genus Pandemis; species Pandemis corylana. The sequence goes on along the minus strand of OX421856.1, from coordinate 7,205,962 downwards.
TACGGAGCTCACGCTCCTGACAAGCACAACCCTCTGCAATCGAACCTAGGATACCGAGTCAACGCCCCTAGGTGAGTGAAACCTTACTATGTTAACGGATTAGTGATCACGTTCAGTGTTTAGTACACGACGAAAAACGTCTCGTCTGTGTTAGTTAGCTGTTTGGTCAGAAATTTATAATTTTTAAGCTATTTTACTAGTGTGATATTTAAAAATTAAAATATAGCCTAAAATGAGCGACTTGCAGTCCGAAAATTTTGTAAAATATTTTACCGTTATAATTATAATTATTCAAGAAAATAAAAATTACAAGGTACTTAATCGTCAAATTAAATATCTCTATTTAAGCAGTAACAGTGCGATCCGTCTCGTGAACCTAACTAAATATAGGTAACGAAGTACACAAATATGCGGAGGACGCGCGTCTTTTTATCAGTTACCGAAACTTCACACTTACCTACGTACCGACTTGTTTTTATCTTATCCGGAACAAGTTTGTTTACATTTTCAACAAAACGCTGAAACGTGACTCGCTTACCTGTGCCACCTTATCGTTGTTAACAAGCAATAAAATCAAAAATATAACGTCTACGTAAATACATAAAGCATCCATGTTGATTCTTTACGTGCCATTCTATTCATATACATGAATGATACTAGTGCAAAAAAAATCTGTGGCTGATTAAAGTCATTAAAATCAGCGGTGGATCAACACAAATGAAATGACGATTGACTTAAATGTACGCAAGCAAAGTGTGACATTGTCGACCGCGCATCGTTGCAATTATAAATAAAATGTATGCTCTTCCATTCACACGTACATAAGCCGAGGGCACTCACACACTCGCATGGAGCACTCGCACTCACACAGCCGCGCGAGCACGCACACAGAGAGCGCTCACTCACACTAGCGCGGTGAGAATGCACGCGGTGCGATGACTGCACTTGGCGCTTACAATAAACACAAACAAACAAAACGTTATAAACTAGCAAGACATAACTGATCGCGTCGCATAGTTTCAAAGAGCAGCAATTAAATTGAGGTAATTATTATTTTTAATGAATTTACCTAATAAAATATTCATGATAATTATCAACGACTATAATTTTATTTAAAAAGTCGAGCAGGTGCTAAGTCGAAGCGCTCAACGGCTTTGTTTAGTAGTCACCTTTACAAACGACATATTGTTGATGGCTGCCTGCCTCTATTCAAAACCAATAAGTAAATAATAATAGCACGGGAGACCCGGCAACGAGATTGTGTGAACAGAACACAGGAAGTCTACTTTACACGAAGGGTAGCGAAACTTTCAATAATGTGCGACATTTTAACTGATTTTTTACGACGCTAAACAATTAATTTACAACGTTTTTTGTTAAAACAAACATGCTCAAGTTTCACTGTACTCATAATAGTCGGTCGGTTCTACACTAACAGATTTAATCAGGATTTGTAACAGTTCGTAAGTAATCGTGGGAAAAAACGTCAGTTTCGAACGAGCGGGCGGTTGGGGGCGGATGCACTGAACTCAGAATGCTTTGGCACCACGTGCTCAATAGAGTCGAACGGATTCTTTTTTTTATTTTGATTCCTCTACTGCGGTTACAAAAAAATAAAAGAAGTAGGTAGACATGGGTCCGTGTGACTATGGGACTGAAGAGTTCTATAGATAAAGGGAAGCTGCTAAATATGCGCAGATGGTAAAAGTGCATCGAGGGAATGGGCTCTAGGCGATGCGGCTAGCAACCCATCACTGTTTTGATTACCCTTTCCACCTGTACGCCCACAACCATGATATGCTATACGTGGCCTTTAGGTCTTGTTACCTTTAGCTCTCTCTACCCCGTAAGGGATAAAGACGTGATTTATGTGTATGTGTGTGCTAAATATGAATTTTGGGCTAAATCACAATCTGTTGAGAAAACAGGGAAACATGAACTTTTAAGGGTATTACCGCCGACCATTAAGATAAAGCCTTCTACACAGAGGTTCGATAGCTTAACTACAAAATCTTGGCTTTAATTCGATGTTTCGGTTCAATTTCATCAGGACAAACAAATTATTATCAGAAGCGTCGCGTAATACAGCCCCATATTGACGTGACCGGGCCCACTTACCCCACGGTCGGCGGGTGAACCGACCCTTCGCTTATTGTACCGTATTTACCCCGGAACGCTCGCCTCCATTTATAACCCTCGGAATCCGCTCCTTGAAGCATGATTCATTCTCTCCCGGCCCGGCTTCAATTGACGGGAATGAGACAGAAATCGAAATAACTCCATCCCAAGTTGCCACTTTGTTATATTATCATAACCGAAAGTGGCAGTTGGTTACTAAGATGTAAGTAAGTAACAAAGAGAAGAATAAATAATCGGCTTCTTTAAAAACAAGAAACTTGACACGTGAGTTTTTTGCAAACAATGAAGTCATATAATGCGTTAAGAAATATTTAAAAGACAGCGTAATGTTTATCACTTTGAAATCAACTGTCGAATCGTTAATTACTCGTTCATTTACACGCTGTCGCGTATATTTAAAGTATCAATAGTTTAAAGCCAGCAATGTGCGCACAAGCCACAATGTGAAGTGGTATTTATCGGGGGTGACCAACTGGCGTCGAAATGGGGCCCACCGCGCCACGGCTTCACGCTGCCATGATAGTAATCTATACAGCTCACAATTAATGCATTATTTAACACTCCACTTATAATAAAAATCGTGTTAAATGAATGAACGATATAAATCAAGATGAACGAAAACACGAAAGAATTCCAGCCTTGTCTTAGATAACATGTTTGAACATCTCGAAGTAAATTCAAACCAACAATTTTAATCGATTGTAGATTAATTTCACAAGTTATTGAAGCATTTTGTAGCTATTAGATTCAATACACGATTATCGCCACTGCCAATTAACCAGGAATCCGACACGTCTGCGCAACGATCCAAAATTAACTGCAGCCCATGTATCAAAATACCTACGCGTTACTCACACATCTCTCAATACTATGCCAAACACCTTCTAGTTTCTCGAAATAGCGACATAGCCACTCCTTCATATTGATTTATCTAAACGGTCCGTGTGTAGAAGAACAGCTTGCGAGAGTTTACGAATCAGCTTCCCTGTTAAAGAGCTGGAGGAAGTGTCATTACATTCAAGAAGACCACTACTCGTGAAGACAGACGATTCGTCGCATTAAGTCCTCGCGAAACGATAATAAGAAAAAAAATATTCCAAGAATTGTCTCAAAAGAAATGCCGGAGTCCATCGAGCCGCTCGCATTCACGATACCAAATATTTTGAACAGACCGTAAGTGATTATTCGGATGTGGTACCACTTTAACAAAAAGTGCACCAGGATACTGAACTGAACACGCTTTTTTTGTCGGGACACATTTTGGTCGGCAAAAGGAAAAAAAGGCAGACAAAACTATAAAAAGAAGTGTAAGGTCGGGCCGAGTTTACCTAAGGAAGGACCCTTGTAAATCATCTGCAGTCTCGATGAATAGGCGCAACGGCTTGAGCGTTGTTGACTCGTGTGTTTATTGGTTGTCGCTCATTCCAATGTCGCTACTAAGTATCTGTTAAGCTATTTACAAGAATACTTAAGTAGAAGTTGTGGAAAACCAACAATGGGCAACCGGGATAAATAGTCGAATTAATGACTTATTTAGTAAGTCCGTAGGTGCCCACTGAACTCGCTAATTTAAACACAAAACAAACAAAAAATAATATTTTTCTTAGTGTTTAATATCTGACACTGGCCCAACCGGTGCAGTTTTGCTTGTGTGTGCTGTTTGTGTATTCATTAAATAATATTATAATAGCGACACAAAGAGGCAATATTGTTGTGCACTACTACTAACAGAGATGCGGTGTAACAATGGGCAGCCCGTGCGAGTGTTTGTCGTGCATTTGTCGGGAATTATTAGGAAGGGCTCCGGGAAGGCTCGGGAATTCGCCCCAAAAGCAGTTCACATGAATCGCGCTCCCACTCCGGCGCCATACAAAAAATCAAACATCCCGAGAGAAACACAGGGGTAACAACGCGTCACTATACATCCATATTGATTTTTTCTCTCATTGTTCGTAAAATAATACAATCTCGACCGGTATTAAAAAAAGATCTTGCGTCGATAGAATTTGGGTTGAATATTGAGTCTGAGTTTATTAATAATCGAAGCGTTAACGTGTGGAATGTTCGGCTCTGCAAGGCCGCTTGCAATAGAAACTGCTCGCATCGTGAGTGAAATAAAGTTAACTAGACCGATTTCACATTTTAATAAGTACCTATTCGCGTTCTTGGCGCGATCCGTTAGTGTTGAGAGTGATCATGTAGCGTAGCTGTAGGTCGTCTAATAATGAATGTTTTATGCTTACGGATTTGTTTTTGTTTATCAGCGGCTATGGGTGCGCCGGCGCTGCGGGCGCGATGAGCGGCGGGGGCGAGAACGCGCAGTTCGGCGCCACCGCCGCAATGGTCGCCGCGGCCACCACGGCCGCGATGCAAGACTCGCAGCCATTCTCGCAGGTACAAAAAAAAAAACAAATCATGAAGTCAAATTCCTCACACTTTAATGTCAACCAAACCAATCAAGTACTTTAAGTTTTCGGAATTCTAATAGAAGTTTATTTTGATTCCAGATGCAGAATATGAGTATGGGAAACCCCCAATATAGCGCGATGAACGGCTACGGTCAACAGCGCACCCACAACCCAGGTATGGCTGGAATGGGAATGGGAGGCAACGGCGGTATGAACGGCATGACCGGAATGGGCCAGATGGGCAACGCCGGCATGAACGGCATGAACCCGATGGCGCAAATGGCCAACATGGGCATGCATGCTAACATGATGTCCTCGCAAATGGGGCCTGGACAGATGGCAGGATCAGCGAAGATGGCACCGCAGTATCAGAGGAGGCACACGCCCTATCCTCAAGGAACGATGTTGATGAATCAGCGAAAGACGCAGTACATGGGAGGCCAACCCACTTTCGGTCCTGGACAATATCCAGCGGGATACGGAGGCCGACCTGGCTTTCAAGGCCAGTACCCTCCTCAACAGCCGTTGGGACCTAGTGGGAATTTCCCAGCTGGTATGAGAGGAGGGATGAGGCAGACGACGCCACCTTACTCTAACCAAGGGCAGTACTTCAACGGCGGTGTTCCTAACCAGTTTCCTCAGCACCAGGGTGGAAACGGCCAATACGCCGGTCAGTACAGCGGTCAGTTCGCGCAGGAAGTGGCGATGAGAACTAACATGAGCTATCAGCACAGTCCTGTGCCTGGCAACCCGACGCCGCCTCTGACGCCCGCTAGCAGTATGCCGCCATACATTAGCCCGAACTCAACTGGCGAAGCAAAACCCCACTTCAACGAGCTCAAGCAACCTATGGGCATGCAAAGTACGTACCGAAACATAACTCTGTTTAAAAATTTAAGATGATTAATAACAAACATCAAACTAATATTATCTTTCATTTTCAGATGACGAGCTCCGATTGACATTCCCAGTAAGAGATGGTATTATACTACCACCATTTAGATTAGAACATAACCTAGCTGTTAGCAACCATGTTTTTCAATTAAAACCCACGGTCCATTCAACGTTAATATGGAGGTAAATATTCATCACGCTTTACAAATACTTAGATTGTGTCCGTAAAATCCTAGAACAACCAATAGCAACTGTTATCTTTTCAGATCGGATCTTGAATTACAACTAAAATGTTTTCATCACGAAGATCGCCAGATGAACACGAACTGGCCAGCGAGTGTTCAAGTATCAGTCAACGCGACACCCTTAATTATAGATAGAGGAGAGAACAAAACATCCCATAAACCGCTGTACCTGAAAGAAGTCTGCCAGCCTGGCAGAAACACGATACAGATCACCGTGTCCGCGTGCTGTTGTGTAAGTGTCTTCATTATATAAAACCGAGCAAACATTTGCCTTCTTATTATTCTAAAAACACTTGTAACAATAAAGCTAAATTTTAAAAGTTGTCATAATACGCTTATTCTTGAAATACTTGCGACAATATATTACTTATAATTTGGAAATCCATGTTAATTTTTAATTTTCTTTCAGTCGCACTTGTTCGTTTTACAATTAGTGCACCGACCAAGCGTTCGAAGTGTACTACAAGGATTATTACGGAAGCGGTTGCTAACGGCTGACCACTGCATCGCTAAAATCAAGATGAACTTCAACCAATCGCCAGCTAACGGCAACAATATGTCCAATAACCCGAACGACAGGGACAGTGTAGAACAAACGGCTTTAAAAGTTTCGTTAAAATGTCCCATAACGTTCAAAAAAATCACTTTGCCTGCGCGAGGACACGAATGCAAACACATACAGTGTTTTGACCTGGAATCTTATCTTCAACTCAACTGCGAAAGAGGGTCGTGGAGATGTCCTGTTTGCAAGTAAGTATTTAACAGTGTTATCAACTTTCCTCCTGATATGACCGACGCATTACCAAGTACATTCATTATCATTAGTCACGGGAATTTTACACGAGGAAACTAATTTATTTTATATTACAGCAAACCAGCGCAACTAGAGGGTCTAGAGGTTGACCAGTACATGTGGGGTATCCTCAACACCGCAAACAATTCAGATGTGGACGAGGTTACCATTGATGGCGGAGCGAATTGGAAGCCGGCTAAGACTTCGGCCAACTCTGGAATTAAGGTAAAACATCAAAAATCTATCTACAAAATATATATTATGGATTCTGAAATCAGACGGTATTTAACTTTTAAACATTGTTTTTCCAGGATGAAGATAGCAACGACAACAGCGTCGGCAAGCGAGGAAAGGCGGTGTCACCAGGATCAATGAACATGCCAACGATGAACAACTGGGACCAAGCTCTATCGCCGTACCTGCCTCCAGACATGAACACCATCGCCAGCGGCTCAATGATCTCCTCCTACAACCAGAGTACGCAGAATAGGAACGCCAATGGAAACCAGAGTTACGACTTTGGCATGAGCAACGGTCCTGGAAGCAACGAGTACGCCGGCAACGGACCGCTCTCGCACTTAAACGACAGTGTCAATTCTTTGGACCCGTTGAACGCGATGGAGAAGAGTCTGAATGATCAGGTAAGTTATATCGATCTAATGAGACTTCTTTCAGAATTGACATTTGCTTCCAACCTTAAATACATGATGGACAATATTTTTCAATACGTTGACAGCCTTAAACTCACCATTCAGCCACTCAGATTTCCCAATCTAAAGCAAAGGTCTCTCCTTCTTCTGATGGTCGCAGTAGCAAGGACTAAAGATGATTGTTCTCCACAGATGCCTCACACGCCCCACACACCGCACACGCCGGGCTCAGCACACACGCCTGGCGGCGGCGGCGGCGCCCACACCCCTGGCTCCTCCCACACACCAGGCCCACCTTCAGTCGGTCACCACTCGCTCACCGATGTGGACATTCCCTCCGACTTGAACTTCGACCCTGCGGCCGTCATAGATGGCGAGGGAACTGATAATCTCAATGTAAGTTTCTCTACTAGCTAAATTTCCAAGAAACTTTTCAGAGTTATTCAAAAAGTAATCTCATTTGTGATGTAAATAATTTTAAATGAACCCTTAAAATTTAAAACGCGTCTTCAGCTTTAAACCCATTTCGGCCAAGTCCAAAAACGCAGTCGAAAGTGGCAATTTCAATGACTCCTTTGCAGTCGATTTATTTAACTTCCTCAGCCCAGTAATGTTTCTAAGTATTTACTTTCGCCAGCTACAACGTTATTTACATTTGCAGCTTCTACCGGAGACGAGTGTGGATCCAATGGAGCTGTTGTCATACTTGGATGCGCCAGCACTGGGCGAGTTGCTCGCCACGCCGCCTTCATCTTCGTCTTCCGCGGGCTCACACCCTCCCCGCGTGCCTTCCTCAGACGACCTCCTGGCACTGTTCGAGTGAACACCCTGTACACAAGGACAAACCAGTCACTCAGCACTGATGTAACGGGATTGGCAACGGAAATTAATGCGTTTCATGCTAACCAAAACATTCAAATGAACCGGTCGAAGAAATTGATAAGGTTCCTAATGTAGTTAGCATGGATCGATCTTGTTAATTGATACCTGTAACAAGATGGAAGGAAAATGCAGTTGCACTAAAACCTCGCTTAGATCCTACTGTGGTGAACAATTTGATTGTGAATCCATAAACGCCCAATAAGGGCGACGAGTTGCTCGGATTGGGTGGTAGGACACTTCTCCTAATGTAGCAATCGTATTTTTCTGGCGAAAAATGTATACTACTAGAATAAGACGGTACAACTCGTTATGACAAGACTTCAGTGACTCGGTGTTATCCTAAAAAGGCGTTCAACTCTCATTCAAGCCAGCGAAGCCCGACATTGTGATACTAGATTTTAGTCCCTTCTCCATTCGTGAAAATGTTGTATGTCGCAAAAGGTAGTCAATGTGCTCATCGAAATAAACTGCATTTGAATTATCATTGAAGCGAAAGTTGAATCAATTTGAATTCCTTTTCACTTGCATTTCTGTTCTTGAGTTTCGATGAACGGGCACGTTCGTGTAGCATTTACAGCCGAGCTTTGACTAGAGTCTGCAATATCCAACATAGTCACACACAGTGGCGCCGGTTGTTGAAACTCCGGTGCCGGAGAACGTTTAGTATATAGGTAAAGTATGTGAGGTGAGGCGAGGCGTGGCCATAGACACTGCGGTGTTTGAATGTATTATAGTTCCTCGCACCGCCGCGCGATCGGTGGCGCATCCTTATATTCTAAACTCTAGCATAAACTGTAACACAAATTTTCATTAATACTTGATTCAACTTATTCGATCACACATAATTGTAATCGTTTAGAGTTTATAATTTGTGGGTAGTCGAGTGGGTGTACATAGCGGGGCTATTTGTGCTAGTTGTTTTAGTACCGCGGGGCGGGCGGCTCTGTACATATAGCGTAGCGCCGCGGCCCGGGAGAGGCATTCTGAATCTTATAGTTCCTATTGGATGCGGGCGAACTATAACGTTCAATTGCCATTTACTGTAAAGTATTCCTTGAATTTTTTCGCATATTCTGCATTTTTTAAGCGATAAGATAATATGATAGGATTCGTGAGTATAGTGCTACTCGCTTATTGGGTGATAAATGAGTTGTTCTAATTCAACAAATAAATGGTAACAAATTAGTTACAAAACTATATTGTAAATGTGAGTGCAAAAATGAACTCTGTTAAATTATTTTGCGTTATGTGAATCGAAGAATGATAGAAATATATTTTAATTTCTATATATAGTAATGAACTGTATTATTTGTAAATATGAGTTTAGTTTAATATTATATTACCTAGTTATACTTAGGAGAACATGGCAGATACTTATACGATGGCCAGTTTAGTATAGTATTACTAAATTAAAAAAAATCTACACATGGTTTTACATGTACATACGAAATACCATTTGTATAGAAATAAACATGCGTTCAGAGTGCAAATTACAACACGTGCCTTCTGTGTGACACCCCAAGGCAGCCTCGCAGACACGTCTGTGCTCTGACACGTGGCCACACAAACGCAAACACCAACCAGTTTAGGTCATCGTGTACCTACACGTTAGCTAAAGCAATGTCGCCAAACCTATGCTCATCTACGTTTTATTCCACAGCCCTCGTCACCTTCAGCGTAGCAATATCCTATATCTAAATAGAAAAGCAATAATGAATTCTAATAATATTCTGAATGGTGTTGTTTCAAATTGTATAGTTTTAATATACCTATATGTAATGTTGTAATAATGATAAAATTGAGATGAGCGTTGGCTGACAAGATCTTGTTTCACGTATTTTCAAATGTTTAGTTTGTGTATTGCGCTGGCGCCGCCACCAGGCGCCGAGGCCGGATCACAATTGACGCGAAATTTCTAGATGGAATTAAGTTCCCGTAAAATATCCATAATTAATTTAGATGTCAATTTTCAGAGATAACTTACTATTAGTAAATTTTTGAAAGAACGGTTAATAAATATCTTAGAGTTTATATGTAAATCTGTCAATCCTTTCACTAACTTATGTAAAAATTGGTGATTTGCGCATCTTTACTCCATGCTATGAATATGGAAGCCTCTTAGAGTTAGTCATCTATTACGGAAAACAATAAAATTAGTATAATATACAAAGCAGTGGTCAACTATTCACACGCAGATAAAAGCTCTGTTGAACTTAACATAGTTGTTACATGGAACCTTAATAGTAATTGATGAGAGCATGCCACTCATGGGGACACAGTATGGCTAGTTGACCATAGCTTTCACTAAATGCATACTTTTAAGGGACCTTCAATTCCAGATAGCTAGTTCTATTGTAGTGAATACTGCTGTTGGGTGGATCATCATGAGGATTTTTGTGAGACCAAATAGCACTTTTTTTACACATTCGCCTATTTTAGGTGGTTAAAAGACGAATTTGTTTATATAAAAATGGAAAATATCACAAAAAATTTATAGCATATCACATTTAAAAAGACAAGAAGCCAGTTGCATGATCCACCTTAACAAGTAAATTATTACAATATATTTTGTTGAATATTATAATGAACAGCTGTGGAGTAGTAGAGTTTGTGCTCTCGTACAAATAAGATGCAACATTTGGAAATAAGTGAAAGAAGATTTCTATATAAGGTATTATGCAAACCATGACTTTGAGTTCATGCGAAGCCAAACTGTACTTGTAGTTATACATTTTGAATTTAATGTGAACATTTTAGCTATCAGAACGACCCACTGAAATTCATTTTGAAATGTGTAAAATGAAAAACATAACATTTTTATGTTATTGAAAATAAAATGAATCTAAAAATTATGATTGATTTTTATTTCTCTTGGTATGAAGCTACGCTGCTATAATATTTATAACTACACAAAGATTATTTGCATTAATAAGGACCAATAAACTAAAATAAATAATAGGCAACATTGAAAACAAACTTGGAAACACTTTTAATTAATAGAGGAGTTCAAAAGCTATTCCAACTGCCTAAGTCGAACACTTTCAAACCCTTGGGTATATTTGCTGTGCTTTTAGCTTTAGTTCTGGAGAGTTTAATAATTTAATTACTAAGATATTGAAACACACTATTCCATGCTGGTCTGGGAGCGAAGAAAAAACATAGAATGTACCAGTTGCTTCTCTTCCCGGGCAGATGGTAAATACCCATCGAGGGTATGGGCGAAAATCATAGGAATCACGCTATAGGCGATGCGGCTAGCAACCCATCACTATTTTGATTCCACTTTCTACCTATACACCCACAGTCTTGCTAAACGTGGCCTGTAGGTCTTGTTACTTAAGACTCTGTCTACCCCGTAAGGGATAAAGACGTGATTTTGTGTGTGTGTGTGTGTGTGTGTGTGTTGAATCACACACATGATTTCGCATTAGTCTATGATACATTTTTTTATTTAACACAGACTGAACACTACTTATCAACTATTTGCTGTCAAAACAATAAATTTATTTTTATCTCTAAAGAATCGAAATTCTATCACGTAAAAAGGCACTGCTATGTTGAATTTAATAAGTACATTTTAGACAGAGCTGAATTTCACTAACAGTAAAATCATGATACTTGTTCCTTTTTCAGAAAGGTCAATTACGATTACAATTCTACTTACTACCGACTGAACTTATAAAAGAGCTGAAAATAGCAAAGCAAGCTAGCTAAATAATGTAGCGACTATTTAGTACAAAATAAATGTAGTAGTACTTACAAAACAAACTTGGATAAAACTTTTACTTCATAATATCTGGGGCCTATCTTATCGAAACTAAGCAGTGCAGGCAGAAGACCAGTTAGACTATGCTGAAGGCCAGAACAGAAAGTAAGCAAGCAGGGATCAACACAAGGTTTCAATTTGAACTGTCATTACTGTCAATATCATTTAAGGAGTCTTCACACCGTGTGGTGTGGTCTTACCTTTGGTACGTGAACTTACATGGGCGTACCCAGGTTCTGGGCCAGGGGGGGGCTAATCAGATTTTTTATAAGCTAGGTGCTTAAAAAAAAATAAATTAAAATAGATATATTTTATATAAATTCTTTAATTAGTAGGGACGTCAACATTATCCAGGGGGGGGCAGCTGCCCCCCCCCTGCCCCACCCTGCGTACGCCCATGTGAACTTATACAAACTACAGGCGCGCTTGCGTTTGGAAAACTATCATAATTCTGATTCAACAAGTCATCCAGTGTCACGTAGAGTCAAAATGTGTGAAACTGTCAACCCAAACATATTCTACCTAATCCAGGCTTAGCGGTAATGAATAAAACAAATACAATTACTTTGACTACTCGCCAAAAGATGGCGCTGTTATATAAAATAAAAAATAAAATCTTCAATAATTTACTTCATTGATCTATTACATTTTATTACGACAAAGGTACATATTTATTAGCAATTCTGTGTTTTTTACCTTACTTAAACGATAAAAATGTTCAATTTTTATCAATACCACGGCCTCTAGCTTAGCTAACTACATAATAAGTGCATGCGACTGCCATCTAGTTAAAGTTTCGGACAGCTTTGGGAAAAATCCCAATGTTACTTGTTGGCGCCAAAATCTGAAGTACACAGTGGCCTGATGAATCTGATGATAGGTATAGATCTTATGACGTAATGTCCTTCATCTATTTGGAATTAGCTTTGCTTTTAGTCGTGGCTTACATTTGTTTTTTATTTATAAATTATGACGGTCCAAAATTGATTTGAAATAGGTACCGACTGCGTAACTGAATTACAGTCATTATGTACGGTATATTTTCCAAGTTCTTCCATTTCATTTATTATTAAAAACAAGTTTGCAGCTCTATCAAAATCTGTATAATATTATAGTATTTATAGTCTTCATTTGGAGCATTGACCTTGCATTTAAATAGGTAGGTAGGTACCTATAAGTAACACGAGGAACGGGATAAACCAGTCCGTCATTAAATTTAAATTCAGCTCATGGATGGTGCTAAAGTAATTTCTGAGAAAAATTATAAGTTTCGCAATCGTATCCAGAGCCTGAACAAGTTAATGCCTGTGCCTGTGCCTGGGCTATTTATAAATAAAATAAAAAAATAACCTGAGAATACTACGAAAGTCTGCCAGTCCACCGTACGGGGTGCGAGCTTTGGTCGAAGAATGTGTTCCAGTCTGATAATGTTGCCAGTTGCGAGAAAAATAAACCGCCAAAATTACATTTAGTTCTACATAATACATTTACTACATAATAATAATAATAAATATAATCTGTACAACAAAAGATGACCCCGAGAATTGTGTTAAACTTTTTAGATGGCAACACTAAAATTAGTGGTCAAAATCACTTAAGGGTAAGTTACATGTCTTAATTATTATTGCTAAAATATTTTACTCCCTAATATTTTAAAACATCAGAAAATGATAAATGCCTCATTTTTAAGCCAGTTTGGTTGATTTATGTCTTTTTTTACTTAAAATGTTTTACATATGCCACATATAAGGTCATATACTTGAATTTCGTATGTATGTTCTATGCATCATATATGGTTTTTAAACCAGTTTATTTTATTTGTGACTATTGATTTAATATGTTTTACATATATTATATCACATATAATGTCATATTATACTTGAATATCATTGTGCATCATGAGACATCTAAAAAAATAGTGAACAGAGTTTTGGCTGAGATTTGAAAAATCAGCTTGGAGATTCATTTTTGTGTACCATCCTACTAATTGAGATTGAGACGTCTTTTTTTATAAAAAGCTTGAAAATAAACAAATGCTTAAATAAACTGAATCTAAATCGCGCCCGGTATTCGTGTGCATATCTGTAGGCTTATTACCTAACTCGCTCACAATCACCATCGTGTGCATTTTGACAGTTCTTGTATGAATGTGACAGCTAGCTGAATCCGATGCCAATTGTCAGCCCATACATGAGCTGTCAAAATGAACACGATGGCGATTGCGAGCAAGTTAGGTAATAAGCCTACTGGTCTGTCCAGCTGTTTGTTTCCCTTTACTGGTCGTCAGCATCAATTACACAACAATTCAGAATGTTTTAATCTATTAAATTAAACTTGTGGTTGCTTACACTTTTTGTGTGGAGATGATGGGAAAAAATATAATTCCTGATTCCGCTTCTAAATTTTTTATTTAGTTTTTATTTTTTCCTTTCGGCTCTGTAGTAGTTACGAGTTTTTCAACGCACTTTACCAACAAAAGTTGATTATTTAATTTCCTGGCAACACAGTTCACGCGTACGCGCAGCGATTGAAACCTTCGCACGCACACATACACCGGAATAAACACGTGCAACATAGCATAGACAGTCGAATCGTGGACGGGTCGAAGGCAGGTATCGCGCCTCGTCTTGTCTTACCGGTTGAACGACAAACGATCGAACGAACGCCTCCAAATCGAACAATATCGTCTTCGTATAAGTAAATAAATAAGTTATGTTTCACTAAGAACTTACAGTGCAGTGTGTGATAATAAAATTAAACAGGTATGTGGTATTTCTGCATTAAGCTTGGGTGAATAGCGGTATCACAAAACCAGATTTCTGGTGCTGATGCAGTCGCCAAAAGTATGCAGTTTGTTTATTAATATTAAGTACCTATACATGTACTCATGTACTGTGTTTTAATACTTATATAGATTGTACCTATAGACTTTTTTACAACAAAACAAAATATTGTTCTATGCTATGGTTATGGTGGCTCCAACCGATATGTAGCGCTCTTATGGATCTTGGTGCCATGAAATCAGGAATGCAATGCATTGGCACTGGGTTTTGTTCTTAGACTGACAGTCAAGATTAAAATCTATCAAACCTAAGAAATTACCTTAAAAATACCTTTTAAACTTTGTTAAGCAATAGACGTAGGTTATACGCCAATATTGTTTGTTTATAGTCAAAGTGCAGAAATCTGATCGTCATTTGGTTCTTCTTTGGTTTTTGTTTTTTTTTTTTTTTTTTTTTTTTTTATATGAATAGGAAGGTAAACGAGCAAGTGGGTCACCTGATGGTAAGTGATCACCACGGCCCATAGACACCCGCAACCCCGGAGGGATTGCAGATGCGTTGCCAACCTAGAGGACTAAGATGCAATGCCTCTTGTGCCCGTAATTTCCCCGGCTGTCTTACTCTCCACACCGGAACACAGCAGTGCAAGCACTGCTACTTAGCGGCAGGATTAGCGAGTAAGATGGTGGTAGCGATCCGGACGGACCTTGCACAAGGCCCTACCACCCGCAAAATTTTGTTGGGCCCCATGGTTGAAAGACTTGAAACTAGAGTTGGCATTATCTTCTTAGTTCGCCTTCGGATACGGATTTAGACTAACTAAAGGCTTGACTAAGGTATGTTTACTTATTTTTACAAGCTTTTATTTAATTTGCAATATCGGTTGGTATACTGTACCTACATACCTATGTATGTACCTATGTTGGTCCGGGTGGAATCTTGCAACCCAATTTTGAAGCAGATATCTTCAACCGATTGAGTTGAAATCTTACATACTTGTGGAAGTCGGATGACAATACAATAATCTGTTAATGGGATTCTGGTGACCCAGCCTGCATCATCGCTGCAGGAGAGAACTCTTCAACGGTTGGTCCGATTTACTTGAAATTCGTAACACATACCTAGGTAGGTCTGTAGGACGGATGGCAATGCAGGTACAGTTAGCAAAAAAGATTGTATTAAAAAGGAAAATTTTGACAGAAACATAACTTTAGGACTGCTTTTTAGAAGTGCCAAACGACTAGCAAATCCTATTAATCAATTTAACATGTTTTTTTAACTTAAACCACACGTCAAATCCAGTCAAACCATGCCCTTGTTGACAATATTTATCATTCATACGGCTCGTAAATAAACACAGTTACATTAACGGTTAAGTCAATGTACATTCATATTCATAAGTAGCGTTTATATTCTTTGTTTAATGTGTAAAAGTACCACCATATGGGTCAAAGTACAAAGTGGTTTGTTGACGAACTAGCTACACTCGCGTTGCAGAACCTTATTTTCGAAAGTAGGTAAGTGGTAGCTAAAATTAAGTTTCGGATTAGTTGTCAAAGTTCGTTACCTACAGTAATAATTCTCTTCGATTCTACTCCTCAGCACAATTTTGTCACCTCTTCCATGTTTGCTTTCAAAGAGCGCCCCAGAATCACGTACCTACCTATTTTGTTATTCCCTGTAGGACCTACACCACACCTGTGCTTGTATAGATGCTAAATTGCAGTGTAGATCGAAAGGTTTTAGCTCGGAGGTACCTACCACAGATTTTATAAAACACTTCGGTCAAAAAACAAATCGAAAGTGTTACATTCCGACTGGGTGACAATAATTTGGTGCTGTGATTTTCTATTATAATAATAATATATAATATAGCCTTTTTATTCCGAATTCGCTACAATTTCATTATTTTTTTTTGTTGTTGTTGTTATTGTTGTTTTTATTATTAAATTGTCGCGGGATTTATGTGCGAAAATTACATTTGAAATTTGCCATGAGCTTTTTCGGTGAAGGACAACATCGTGAGGAAACCTTGCACACATCTGCGACGAAATTCAATGGTGTGTGTTAAGTTCCCAATCCGCACTGGGCGCGCGTGGGAACTATAGCCCAAACCCTCCAATACACGGAGGAGGCCTATGCCATGAGGCACGCCGAATTACGCGATTTTCTATTATACTCTAAAATAAATACTTGCAACTCTACTCTACTCTACACTATTTCAAATTCTCCACTTTTTTATCCGGCCAAATAGTGCACACGGTAGGTACTCAGTTTACTCCAAATTCTCCACTTTTTTTATCCAGCCAGCTAGTGCACACGGTAGGTAGATACTCATTTTGCTCCAAATCCTGTATTTAAAACTTACCAACGCGCTGGATCTTAACTTATGGGCGAGGTGACGTTGTTTTAAGTGATAAAAGATAAACAGGTAGGAGGGAACAGGTACTTTTGAAGTTTGACTTCTTATCGTTGCACTTAACGGATGCTAGGCAGGTACGTAAAACAAGTGCGTAAAACGCGGTATTAATATGCATTTTATGTAGCTTGTACTATCGCGGATCACGATATAGTGCCCTCGTCAAGATGAACAATAAGGAAGGTCAAATATAACGGATTATTATCGATACAAAGCTTTGTGAACTCGTTATTTTTGGTCCTCTAAACCTAGTGGTGATTGTGGTGCTGTATTCCTAACACTGTTTTGTTTTTAGTACAAATTATGTAGACACCTATTTCGTCGTTTGTTTGCCATGTGTGAGTCAGTCTAAGTGACCGATTTCCAAGGCATCTGATAGGATCTTAAACAGCTATGATGACAGCATCGATCTATTTGTATTTTTATTATGTACCACGCTTAGAGTCTGGTCCATCCAAAGTACGTATAGCTAAAATTTATATACACACAACACAACACACATAGCGTGGAAAGATATTATCTGCTCTGGAAGAATTTACTCTAAATATTGAATTGAATATTGCACAATTTTAAAGAACTACTTTATTCAATCAAAAAAAATACAGCAGATCTATGGATTTTTCCAAAATTCGCCTCCCTCAATCGGGAAATCTAATCGATCAAATTTAACAGCAGACATATTTTTAAATTAAGTATATTCTAAAATACATACATACATATACCGTCACGCCTCTTTCCCACAGGGGTAGGCAGAAATTACTTTGTTTCACTTGCTACGATCCTGACATACCTCTTTCGCTTCATCCACATTCATCTCTTCATACATGCTCGCCGGTTTCGGGTCCTCCTGACCTCGGGTATTCAAAAATGTACGTACCAAAATCTCCTTTGAATAAAATTTGTTGTGGTTTTTCAAATCAGCTATGCTATCTATACCTAGGGTTGCCATTCGTCCGGATTTATGTTGTCCGAGCATGCTTTGTCAGGATTGCAGCCGGACTTGGTAAGACAAGTGTCCGGATTTTTAGAAATTACCTCATTGAAAGAAAAATCAAACATTGCACGGAGTTACGGAGTCGGGCGAAGTTAAAGGGAAACTTAAATCCACGGTACAGCAGTGTCCCGATTTTTGAAAGCACATCATCACTCGAAAGTGGTATAAATCAGCTTATATCTCCAAAACTACAGCTCTAATCAAAGTTTTGACTAGTTCACAAGATTAATGAGAGCTGTAATTGTTTTCTATGCTACTCTTATTTCAAATTCGGCATAATTTTTCACCACTCGAGTGATATTTTCACACGTGTGCTTTGAAAAATCGGGCCCCGGGTACATCGCGTACCGCAGCGCCTCGCCGGCTCATTCTTCATCCTGTCGAATACCTCAAAATTCTAAAATTAAAAAAAAAATCAAAATTCATTTATTCATTTCAACAAAGTGGTTACAAACAAGCCAAGGTTGAGGCTTCTCAGTAGGTATATATATATGTACCTGTATTGAGAAGTCTCGCTTCCAAATTTATCTGTTATAAAAAATTCCAGGGATTTGAGGTTCTGTCAGGATATTTGTCAGGACTTTTAATTTTTTCATATGACAACCCTAGCTGCACCAAATAACTAACAATGACTGTATAAACATTCGTATAATTACCTCGTAGTCTTTTACTCGTTAGTCGAGATGATTTAACAGTTTTCCCAGAGTTAACATTGAACTGCATTTAATACGACGATATTAATTGCTCAGTATAACGCCTTCCGAATCCACAGTCTAATAATATGACCTAAATTAAACCAAGCATTAAGAAAAACTTATTTCTGAAGCCTCGTTTGTTTCACGTTATAAAGATGGTAAACAATATTAACATGCCTTTTTTTAATAGGATACGAAATGGAATTAAAACAAATTAAACTATTAAATTAAAAACGAATTAAAAACTAAACTAAAACTAATTTAATTAATGTCTTTTTATTGAAAAACACATTTTAAAAATAATTAATTGGAACCTTCCATGCGTGTCTGGAGCTAGGAATAAACCAGTCGCTTCTCATCCCACGCAGATGGTAAAAGCCCATAGAGGGAATCGGCGAAAATCATAGAAATCATGTTGTAGGCGGTGCGGCTAGCAACCCATCACTATTTGTGCCTGTTTCTTTATATTTGTACAATAAGTAAAGCATTATTTAATTTACAAATAACTCAACTTGACTTCCATGCTGGTCTGGGAGCAAAGAAAACACATATAATGTACCAGTTGCTTCTCTTCCCGCGCAGATGGTAAAAGCCCATCGAGGGAATGGGCGAAAATCATAGGAATCATGTTTTAGGCGATGCGGCTAGCAACCCATCACTATTTTGATTCCATTTTCCACATGTAAGCTCACATTCTTGCTAATCGTGGCCTGTAGGTCTTGTTACCTTGGGCTCTGTCTACCCTGTAAGGGATAAATACGTGATTTGTGTATGTGTGTGTATGTTAATGAAATTTATGAAAGTTTTCACTCGTTCAATGTAAATAATTAATATTACGAGCAAGAGATGCTAAGTTTATTCCACTACAAGTTATTTCCATTACATTCACGAGTTACTCTGATCTTAAGTTATTTACACGTAAAGCGGCTTTAAGTAATTTTAGCACCACATCGAACGAAAGTGCTTAAAACTAAGAACGAGAAAATACAAAATAATTAGATTAAACCAGTTTTAAACAGTTTGAAACTAATTACAGTTAACACAGAAGTTATGGTTTTCTAGAAACATGAATAAAATACTCGTAATTTCAGATTATAAAATTTTAATATGTATCAGACCAGAGGAATGATTTTTGAAAACACATGAGTGAAAATACCACTCGAAAGTGGTGAAAAATTGTGCTGAATTTTAAATACGAGTAGATATTTACGGCTCTCATTAATCTTGTGTACTAGTCAAAAATGTAATTAGAGCTGTAGCACTCGAAAGTGGTATCAATCTCGAGTGATGCGCTTACAAAAATCAAGCCGCTGACTATGTAAATTTTGGGCCCTGAAAACGGGACCCTACTCGTATTACTATGACTTCACCACAGTATATATATATATTTACTGTGACTTCACTGTCCGTCTTTCTGTTTGTCTGTCTGTCACCAGGCTGTATCTCATGAACCGTGTTAGCTAGACAGTTGAAATTTACACTGACAATGTATTTTTGTTGCCACTATAACAACAAACACTAAAACAGAATATTTTTGTCTATGTTATTAGCCAATATACATTTTACATAAGAGGCAAGGCTCCGCTAACACTGGATATTATATTCACTTGCCGAATTTGTACGGAAAACTCGGTGCGCGAGTTCACACACAAAACACCTAGCTAACTGTTGTATTTCCGAATTTGGTACCGACAGATGGAACAGTTAGATGCTAGACTATAAATATTATCTCTACATTTTATTACACTATCAAGCGTAAATGGACTGTTGCCGAAAAGTTATATACCTAAAGCGGATTTTACCGTTAAAATACCCGCAAACAAATACATGAGAGATACGTTTTTTATACGTCCCGACTATTTATACTTCGAATATTATGTACACCCGACAATACAATACAATAACTCTTTATTGAACACCACATATAACAACCAAAACAGAAAAAAGGTATACAGAATATTACAAGGTAACAATAGGCGGCCTTATCGCTACAGAGCGATCTCTACCAGGCAACCATAATGGACTGGAGAACCGAACAGATCTGAGCAGGTGGTGCAATCTAGAATATATATTAATATTCTAAGTACTGAAATACGTAATATATATTTTTGTTATTTATTTTATTTTTATTATTTGTCATTTTAAATTGCTCTTAAAATAATAATTTTAATTGTATTTTGGTTTTATTTTAATTGTTATTATTCTCTCTTTTCTATGTGCTCATGACGATCTTTCTGTAAATCATCTACATTGACATTTTATTATGTTTTCTTTTAAAAAGTATATTTCTTCTTTTAATTACAATTGACGATCCTTTTGTGAATTACTCATATTTGTCATTTAAATGTAGGTATTGTATTTTAATAAAAGTGACAAATAAATCAAGCCATGGTCCTTAGACAAGGTGTGCTCCAAAGGACGATCGAACGAAAACTCCATACGTACTTTGATAAAGATCCTCCGAAACACGACGGACACACTTTGCAGACAGATACGTGGCTGACCAAGTGAGTCATCGGTTTCCTGAGTCCCATGCTAGTTTTATGGTTCCTATTACGAAACAAAACACAAAATAAAGTCACCTGTAACAAGTGTTCATCGCTGCCCGTGTTCGCCCAAAATAATTACCTAAAGGTTTGCAGAGGTGTAGCCAAATGAAATCCCTCTTGTAGCCATCCTGTAATACCATTTCTCCGCAAATCAGCTGCAATATAGCATAGTAATATTTAGATGACAGTTAGCGATGGGATGTTGCAATTCGTTGCACAATTTCATGGCATTGAAGTCTCAATTCTTACAAACACATCCTTAACTTTCCACGAACAAATGATTTGAATACGGAGTTGTATGATTATTCATTGCTTATTGGCGTCTTATAGATACAGTTAGGTATCGAGTGACGTGTCAATGTCAACCGCAAGAAATTAGTCACACACTTCTCGGCGAGACGGCGCATATCTGTGTCTCTATTCGATGCGATAAAGCGATATGTTGATCATATTGCTTTCGATGTTTTAAGTTGTCATTGCATATTATTGTGATTTCTATTCTAGGTGACATTTCGGATCCCTGCAGTGTTCGATACAACATTGTATTAGTTATCAAAACACTATCTTTGTAGTTACGAACATTCCCGGGACTTGATCATGATCACACTTTTCATAGGTATTCCTAAAGTTACCTGAGATGTGGTCAGTTTAGTCTACCCGTGACCACCTAATCCTATGTTTATATGTATTACTTTTTGGGCACGTAAACAAAAATATGAATGCAGAAAATTTTACATAATATGAAAAGCAATGCCGTTAGCTCTACATATTCAACCTATTGAGTGTACGGGTATTTGCAGGTTAATTGATAAAGAGTTCTGCAGGAACATACAGAGGGTAATATTGGAAGTAGAGAATATCGTTAGAAAATCGCCTTGGCATTCTAGAATGGATACTCTTAGATATCCTTGGTATAAAATAAACTTAATGTTAAGTTAATTGAGGTTGTGTGTTCATTGTGTTGCATTCTTAGATGTTTTTTATACATATTTGTTTGAGAGGATATAGCGCTTAACTTATGTCTTATTCTACTTCTACTGTGTCAGGTATATAATGTTTACTAACCTTTTTATTAATTTGTGTAGGAGATCTATTTCATCTCCGTATTTTATTCCTCAATGATTAAATCATAAACAAAATTTGTACAATATTTGTATGTCACGACACAACGAACTAAGTCTCTCGAAGACTTAATTCTTGAGCTCAAAATGAAGTACAACTCGATAACTCGCAAAACCGCATTCATAATAGGCACAGTTCATAAAACAACCATGAAAATGTTGCAAATCGCGAATCGTGCGCTGTTTTCGTTAAAACATTTCGAAAGCGATAATCCCGCTTGATGATTATCTGGGCCTTGCACAATTTATTGTAAGCGAGTTAAAAATATAAGACAGAAGTGCATTGTAAAGTATATTACCTATTTTATGGTTGATAATCTGTCTACGTAAACAGATACTATAAAATGTCGATCTAGTGACAAACTAAGTAGCAACATCTTTGCGCAATTGGCTGAAATAGCAAAAGCAAACGCAGCACCGGTAACTTATTGATAGTCTGTCGGAACTATCGTTAGTGGATACTCTTTGAATTTAGCTTTTTCCCGCGGCTTCCTTTACGTGAACTTTTAGATCAGACGTTGAAATACTGCGCTTTTACAAAATTCCCTTGGGCGTCTACAAAAAATCCGTGAGAATTTCCATGAAGATCAGCCGTGTTATTGTACCTATCTAAATTTCTGCCAAATTCGTCCCACCGTTTTAGCTTGAAATACTAACTAAAATACAGACAGACAATGAAATTTTGTAAATAGATAGCCGGATTTCTGGAATGACACATAACCACATAAGCTACTTCGATATTCCCACGCGATCCGGATTCACGCATGAAAAAATCCCGAAATCTCAAAGGCTAACCCCCTTATTCAAAACGCTCTATAGGCTTCTGCTAACTTAGCAATCGTTTGTCCTTATCTGTGAAAGGTAAATGTCAAAGTGATAGATAAGGACAAACAATTGCTAAGTTAGCAGAAGCCTACAGAGCGTTTATGAATAAGGGGGTAAGTGTCGAGACATGAATTTTTCATGCAACATAATAAGAATAAATAAATAAATATCTTGGGACAAATCACACCAATTGACCAAGCCCCAAACTAAGCAAAGCTTGTACTATGGGTACGAGGCAACGGATAAACATACTTATATAGTGTAGATAAATACATACTTAAATACATACAACATCCATGACTCGGGCACAAACATTCGTATTCATCATACAACTGTCTGTCCCTACCGGGATTCGAACCCAGGACCTCTAGCTTCATAGTCAGGGTCGCTAACCACTAGGCTATCCGGTCGTCTAATAGAACTACGATTATGATTTTTTTCTGAATACTCATGGATTTTTTTATAAAATCCCTCAATTTCGACGGACGGATCTGATCTGATGCTTCACGCGTATACGCGAGTAAAAGCTAGTTCATAAACGAATACAAAAAGTGTTGCCGCGAACGAAAAACAAACAAGGTTTTACACTGTGTAACAGTAAGTATTTATTTCGCAAGTACCTACTATTGCGTTGCGTCCTTTTAATAACCTTTTAAAATCTTCAGGTTAAACACCTGCACAGAGAACGGTAACATTTACAGAAAATGTTGCATCTGTTTTTGTTTACGTGGTGCAACTTACAATGCTGCAATGTGCATGTAAATAACTACACGATTTATATAACATTCGTAATAATGCAACCAATGTTATCAAAAATTTTAGGTAGCTTCTTATTTGTAATTCCACTCGTCTTGAGTTTTGGATAAGCTCCCATAGATCCTACTTTGATCAGTATTATATACCGTAACGAAGTAAGGTGTTTTGTCGTAGGTCGTATGTTGATGTTGACAACAAGACACCTGACACGAGCGAAAGGGTCAATTATGATTGGCTTTCAATCACAGCTAACACTTCACGGATTAGGATCGTTCCAATCACACAGCTGTCAGTTGGCTTGGTTTATCAAAGTGCCTCCACTTCACTCTTCTAAGAAATAATGCCTATTTCTTCTGTTATGATCTTCATTGCTAATTCAACTTGAACTAATGAGATGACGTCAGTGACCCCTGCTTGCTTCGTGGTACCACCTCCTACTTGATTATTTTCATCAAAACTACGCATAATAACACATGCTGACAATAACGTCAAACTTCAACTCGAAACAATTGATCGTTAAATCATTGTTCAATTTTAACCTCGCACTAATCGGTCGTGAGAATTCACTACATGACATAATCAGCAGACTTATTTTCTTGCTTGTACACTTTGCACATCTCAATCACAATATTTACACAATTCACTAGACTCTAAGTGACTAGAGAGATCACGATGAAATCGATCGATAAAAAATGTGTTTTAATTGTGCCTGTTATACGCTTTTTCGTCTCTAAAAGCTGCTTATTTGTTAGAATGTCAATGCTCTTACATTGTGCCTCTTGACTTGAGCGTAGCGTAGCATTGTTTTGACGAAATAATAAGAATGACTACTATATCAATCTGTGTGTATGACCTAATTCAATAAATTCATAAAGTTAGCACCCATCTTACGCTAGACCTCGTAAAATTTTATAACAGTAACTGAAATCAGCTAAGTAGTTACACTCTAATGAACTAATAACTTTCTAGTGGAACTTCCCAGTTTTCCGTGCTTGGCGCAGATATCTTTAATGCTAATCTTCCACTTTCATCTGGATAAGTTATGATTTGAACAACAATTTACTTCCGCTTCAGGTGGTGCAATAAACGATTTCCTATTACATCCTATCCTAACCTATTTACTTCTACTAATACTAAAAATGCGAAAGTTTATGAGCATGAGAATGTTTCTTGCTGTTTACGCTAAAATGGCTAATGGTTTTGAATCAACTTAGGTATAGACACGTAGACAGTGGGATCTCTGGATAAATACATGGGCTATTTTTTTATCCCGATATTCCAACGGTTTACCACGAAAATCTTCATGGCTGAGTATCAACAAAACATTGGTCGAAGGTTCCTTATGCAATATTAAATGTAAACTACAATGCGATATTTGGGATATGTAATTTGGAGCGACAAATCTGATGATGAACTTAACAGCGTGCATCCTTGACATCCTAGCGTTGATGGTTATTTTCAACAAGCATTTGTTTGTTTTGTATTAGAAATATGACATGAATCAGGAAAAACAGGAACGTTAATTGGTAGCTCATCTGTTACATACTGAAGTATTTACGCGCATTCCTTGCACAAACATAGACATACGAGATACTGGTGACGGGGTGGTCGAGTCAATGCCTTCTTTGCTGCACACTACTTCTCAATACGACAAGGGTCTATTCTTCATGTTAAGAGTAAATAAACTAAGCCTTATGCATTGACGTGCGTGGTTACGTTTAGAGTGCACTGAATCTATGAGGTAGAACTTTATTTAAATGGTGAATTGTATGTAAGATTATTTTATCATCTTGTTCTTTAGACATGTTGATTGAAAACGAATCGTTTGTAGCAATTGCGTTAAAGATATTTAATAGCCTTTATAGAACGCTTTTGATCATGCAAGAGTGAGTATAGATGTGTTTTTCTGGCTAATTCAAATGATAGAGTACGAAAATAAAAATGGGAACATCTACAAGTATTTGTAATAGTAAAGTAAGCACTCACTTTTTTATTAACCTATGTGTATGAATTTCAGTGCGCATCGAGCCAAGATTTTAGTAATGGGACAAACACTTCTAATTTAATCACAACTCATTCGTGTAATCTGAAGGTATATCCGGAGATATTAATCGAGTGTTTAATGAATTTCTTAAAAACCCCAGTACTTTGTTAGTTGAAAGTGAGGCTATAGCTTACTGTATAATTATTGTCACAGTTCCTGGAACATGGCACCTGCTGATGATTCCCATCGCATTCGCGTTAACGATAATGACCTCGCAATCAGTCCAATGCAATCTAAGACGAAGGGAACTTTTTCTCGATCAATGTATGACTTGTAGGGGCCAGTGTTGCCATACTTACAAGTCTAAATTGCAGAAATTTACCAATAAAAAGCCAAGTTACATGGTTGTTTTATCATTTTGAATTAAGCGTGTGTGAAAAAACAAAAGAGTTTATGTATTCTTCACAAGACAAGTGTAGTTTAGTTTTAAATAAAAAAAAACAAAGTATTTTTTGTTTTTCTTACTTACACTTATACAAATCACGTTTACAAACAACCTTTTTTTCACGGAATGGAAACTCTTTAAAGGTAACAAGACTTAAAGGCCATGCTTAGCATGATTGTGGGCATGTAGGTGGAAAGGGGATTGAAAATAGTGACGGGGTTGCTAGCCGTATCGCCTATAACATGATTTCTAGTATTTTTTTGTTTTGCTGTGATCCTATTTTTTTACCATTCGCTTCCGGCCAAATTTATTCCATTTGCCTTTTTGTGGCATTAAATGTTGCCATCTATTGTAACTAGGTAGGTAGGTACATTTTCAGCTGTACGGCTTTAGAGTTTATGAATAACTATAAAATCTACAGTAACTCTGGACACATCACCACTTTATATAAAAACACAGCTGTTAAAGCAGTAGGGTTGGTAACACTGGGGTTCTCATTAAGTATGCAGCCCGGTAAGCGGCAGGACGTTGCACCCGCCGCCTCGCTCCCTTCCTTTACTTGCCAAGTTATTACTGTCTCATGCTTATATGGATTGCGATATAATCCGTTCTGTAACCGTTCGTAAGTTCACTCGTAGTGTCAAATGTAAGGACCGTAACTCGAAACGAATGTGGAAATCGCTGCTTGTTATGACCTAGAAACGGACATAGGAAAGTTGAGGAGTTTTCGCGTGAAGTTAATAAAGAAATGTCTAAGGTTATGATGCCATGATGCCTTAAAACCGATATTAAAGGTATTCATACTACGACCGACTACATACATTATGTATACTTACCTTCAGTTGAGTTTCTTATTCGATTTCCCTATCCCATTTTTTATGAAGTTTAAATTTAATGAAAAATTTACATACGACATGTTGTCAGATGATGCATGTCTGAAAAGTTTCTTTTACATGTTTGATTGGATACCTAATATTTCTAACTTACATTAGTTTGTTAATTATACACTTAACGTGCATAGTAGTGATATGGATCTGAACATCGTCCGTCCCTGTAGACCCTCTAATTGAACCCAAGCTCTTCATACCGTCAAACCAACGCAATTTCCGCCATAAGTACTACCAAACCAATAGCCCGCGGGCCTTGTGTCCTGAATCGACGATGAGGTTGCCAGCGATCACGTACCTACGTCTAAAATATTGGAAAATTTGGCACACTATCATAACCGCAAAAACTTTTTAGCTCACCGTGTCAACACGGCCACGATTCTAAGACAATATTGTTATAGTAGACAATAGATACTTTTGCTGGTAGGTTGCTGCACTTTTGTGGCGATTTTAGATGATTGACATGGTTCCACAAAAGTTTGAAAGTAGCTTATTTTATTTTTAATCAATTGCAGTCAATAAATTCTTAATCAGTTATTTAATTGTTAATTTTCCATTGGTTAAGTAAATACTGTTTAACATGGAAAATATTAATTTTAGGAAAAGGAGTAATGGAGAAGAAGAGTCTCGCATAACTACCCAACGTCGGGGCGTGGGTGTATGCGTAAAGAATTTTCCAAAAGAAAAAAAGATGGAAAATTTAAATTAAAACGTTTTTTATGTAGGTCACAAGGGCTCTTTTAACTTTATACAGCAAACCTACTCGATTAAACGCAAAAAATGTGTTTAAAAAATTACTCAAGCATTTAAAAATGTTGTTGTCCCACGTTTCTTCATTTCTTCATCTGCATCACTCCCTGGCCAATGTATATCCATTATCTTCTGCACTTCTCTACCGGTATCCTTAAACCAAACCGTAGGTCTATAGGGGCCGACATATCCTACTACGGTTCCCAATGCTAAGTTATAATCAATATTGTGATTATTGTGAATCACAAAACGCAGCATAACGATAGACATAAGCGTAGGTTGCTTGAGTGACAACTGTTCCGTTATTTCTTACAAATCCGAGCCGCATACTAAAGCGGATAGTTCCTTAGCACTTCCATAGAGTTATCGTCCTTGTTTTAATAGCTGAACGGGTTATTCTCGTTTGGTTTGCCAACCGATACTTTGTGTTTTAGTGTTGTGTATATCATGTATTTATTGTGTGTAAACTCTTGTATTGAAAGTTGATGGTGGATAGATAACAGTGATTAATGCTTTAAAGCGGTTTAAATCAATCTCTTTATATATAGTATTACAATTCTAAGATTGATTAGTTCGTTAGTTATCGATCTGTCTTTACTTATAAAGTCGTTGCTTGATATCAACGCACAGCCAAAAGAAAGTACTGTGTTTAGTAAGCTGAATTTTGGATTCAAGGTACCATTGTAAATGCGTAGGTATATGAATGGATTTATCGAAATTGCCAAAGGATGGGGAACCAACGTATTTAACGTGTATTCCATTATTGATGCTGTGAGCAATTTAAACTAGTAGGTATTTCCTATTTCATTACAACAGTATGTTTTATTAGTATGTTTTAACAGAATGTTCTTTTTTTGGGAATTAATCAAATATGACGTCGTCATAAGGGAGCTTGTGTCATTGACAATCTGTCCTATAATATTAATCACCAATCAAGGGCGGATTTTTTGCACACGGGGCAAACGGGCAAAAAAAATAACGTCATTGTTAGAAATAAACTTGAAGTATGTACTGTACTGTCCACAGCCGTCGTTACAAACTTTAGATATTGTGCTAATAACAATATGATTGCCTTCATCAACCGCTTGTAAATCAACAGCCGCAGCAGTCCCAGAAACGGGTTTTTAATGACTTTGCCTACATTCATTAACACTTATCTAGATCTCGCAATATGTAAATCGGGGGTCGCAACGTGATTCAATCTGGTTAGTCCATATTCACATCCTATAATGACTGCTGCAAATTATCACCTGCCTTATCGGTGACAAATATCCATGCTAATAGTTTGTAACTTGTTAAAAGCGTGATTAGACTAATTAAAATGAAAAAGTTAGTTTAACGGTTATCAGTCCTTATTTGGGTAAAATCTGCTTCATTCTGTAGTCGGTATTTAGGGCATATGTTGACAGAGGCCGGTCTTAAGACGGTGTTTATGCATTCACACTCAAATTACAGGTTCATAGGACACCTAATATCAGGGTACTTGCCAGATTATTTGATTCTATATAGGTTTCTTCTATTATTAAATACATTTTTTTGTTGATCGGTAATAATTTTTGCATTGTTATCGAACGTTTATACATAAACCAAATTTCAAGTCAATGCGACCTCTAAAATACTTCAGTTGAAATTTACTTGCAATATTTGACGCCAACAAACAACGAAAATGTTTAGGTACTGTAAAACTGATACCTCTCTTCCGTGATCGTTTGTTCACTTTCTTTCTTTTGATTGTTTTTTGCATGTTAGATATCCTCATTTCCAAAATATATTTTTTAATTTTTTATTTGTCGCCTGAAGGAATATTTAATCTTAGACTAGACTCTTTTATCTGCAGCAGTATCTGTATGCTGTATCAGCTAGTTGTCTTTTATAACGGCCAGTCGTCTATAAGCTATAAGCGAGTGTAATTAGAGATATGGCTATCTTCGGTCTCATCTCTATCGACTTTCATTTTGACGTCCATGTCACTTATACCTATGTTTTTACTACTTTCTCTGACATCTGTTATAACATTTCACCTTCTTCACATTTCAACGCTGTTCTCAGTAACAATTAATTTGGATTCATAGATCCGGAGGGTATCTTATCGTCTACATTTTGTCTAGGTTTAATCTTTACATTTTGTATAAATATTTCCAAGGACCGATGGTGCTCAAAATCTTTCGAATCGGTTCGTCTGTTTTGAAATAGAGCAACCTAATTTTTTAGTTTCTCATCTGCAGGACAATAGGCTTTTTCAATTAACGGCATTTCCTCTATTTTGTAGCGTTATCTACATCCTTCTTGCTTCGTTCGTACACCTACAATCAATTTCGTCATTCCTACTGGTCTTGGTATCTTCGTCTTTTTGTGACTTACTATCTCAGTTTTAAATTCACTATTATTCAGTTCATATACGAGTTTAACGTACTTACGTTTAAAGTTTAGACTTTGCTATCAGAGGTCACAATTAAAACTGCGATCAATGCAATGTTTTTTTTAAATTCACAAACACTTTAGCATGTAAGTGACGTTTTCTGATTCGGTAGGTCAGTATAATCTTCATCATATCCTAGGAACCAAAGTAAGTACCTGTCCAATAATGGAACACGTTCTTAAGAACGCTTAAGCTTAAGTCGACTTAAATACTAGTTTCGTTATATTTTGACACTTTCGCAGGTATGATATATCTGACGCTGTTTGTACGCTAATTACAGTACTGTTTCTATTTGCTTATGCAACTTGAATAACCTTTGTCGAGTCTGCGTACCTGGTACTTTCTACGTGATAAACGCAAGGCTAGCCGCCCACCAGTTCATGTTTTTGTTTCGCTATTGCTATATAAGGTAATGTCATTAATGAAATCAGGAAGCTCTGTGGTACTTTTTATTTCCTTTCATGTCTATACCATTGTCGTTTACTTTCTTATTGCTAAACGACGCTTGCAGGAATTTTATCGACAGAAACTGGAGCGTCAAGTTCTTAAGGAATACAACTACAAAATTCGTTTTTGTCTTTGTGAGTTGTAAGTACTTGTGAATAATCCAAATCATACGTTTCAGGTTCGGTCGAAGGCTTAGTTTTGTTTTCGTTCCTCTGCGGGATATTAACAATATCTCGGATTCCGTTTTATCCTCGTTTTATTACACTTGACCGGTTTTAAAACTGAGCAGTTTTAATCCACCGCCGGGTTATTTGCATTCCGGTTATTTTGTGATTTGTCGAGTCGTTATTGTACAAAATATTCAGGCGTAATCATAAATTACTATCAAATATAAGCAGGTAAAGAGGAGTTTAAAAACTCGTTAAGTAATTCTGTAACATCCTCACATTTTCCTTTTAATTTGCCGAACAGTCCAACGTAAAATATTTAGTTCAGGGGTCTTATCTTGACGTCTTAAAGCGGTACAATTCCGACTTAGGATCTGACAGCGAGCGAACCTAAACTGAATTGAAATTGAATCGCATTAAGACGTCATGGGTAAGGCCCCAGGCCCGTATTTTGCCAACTCGACAATTGTCGGTGAAAAGTGACATTTATGTTTACATTACAAAATCGACAAGAATCTACGATTTTCGGCTTCATATTGAATACGCATTGTGTTTCGAATCGACAATTGTCTAGGTAGTAAAATAGGGGCCAGGTCATTATGTACCTACATCTTTTTCTAATACTCTTTCTCACAACTTTATTAAAGGCGGAGGCTTGTTGAACATGCATATCTTATTTGCCTAAGGTAAAAGAACTTTCGACTTAAGTGATGGGTAAATAGGATGTTTCGGTAATTCTGTGGCTATGAGGTAAGAACAAATCTTATGAAAACGAGCGACTGCATAATAAATACCAACTGAATTCATGCATTTTTGGAATAAGAATTCAGGATTCACATTCTACTCAACTATTTTTCTCGCAAGTATCGGTGTAAATTATTACTTATAAGTTATACTTTACCATCGGGAAAATTTTTAAACAATTGTAAGATCTTAAGGAAAGAACAAAGTACTAAACTCATCTAGACGGTTAGTCACGAACACTTATCAGTTAATAGCAATAGCTAATGAAGCTGCAGTCACCTTGCTTTGCTTGTTACCTTAGAGAGGCTTTACCAAGGCGACAAGACAACAATTGCATGTGGGCTTCACCTTCTGTCTTTTGTTTGGAGGACCTAGCCCACTAGTTTGTCTTTCTACTTTCGTGGACGTTTGGGGGATATTGTTGTCTGGAGATGTGGCCATGTTATCTAAAGCATTTGGAATCAAAATTTTATTCGGATTTCCTTTATGTTATACGGTACTATACTTATTAAAGGATGAGTGTAGAAAGAGATAATTAGTGAATGCTGTTTTATATCTTTGAGCGCTCGCACATCATATACGGTCTCTACGCTTGGTCAAAGTTGAATGAAAGTGAAGTGGTCTTTACCATGGACCCCATGTTGTGCGAACTTTTTGCAGAACGTCTACACACGACTGTAGAAAATTGATCTTTCAAACAACTCAACCTTTTGGCTGTCATCCCATGCGTGAAAACAGTGTAGCATTGGGTGCGCTGAGGGTGCGCTTGATTTCAGCTGTCACTTCGCAACAAGGTTAAACCTGTCATCATGCTTATAAACTCGCTTTCAAAAGGTTGTGTTTTGATCGTATGAAGTTGGAAACGTAGTTTTTTTATGGTTGTAAGAAAACACAGCCCTAAGTTTTTCGTGTTATAATTTTCAACGCTTTCTTAAGAAAAAGGAATTTGACATTCGCACAAGAATGTGGTCCTAAAAGTGTGAAAACCTTATGAGGTACGGAACCCGAAAAAAGCATTTCAGCATTTTGCTGACTGCACTTGATTGTCATAGTCAACAAAATTTAAAGTAATCAAACAATTAAATGAGCATAGAAAATTAATATACGTACTGGAGTTATAAAGCTTGTAAAAAATGGGAAAACTAACAGCAATGAGTCAATCTTTCTTCAATCTTAAATAAAAGCTGAGGGATATTTAACAGAAGACATTCGTTGTTACCTCACTTAAACCAAATTCCTTGCAATGTTTGAACAAATGTTATTTATTGATTTAGCTGCTTGATGTTTGTCTTCATTAAAATTACTTAACACTGTGTTATATCTAGAGCACTCAAGAAGCTAGTTTCTGTCTACTAAATTCAATTTACTAAGTTCTGGATTATGTTCAAACCTTTCCTTCCGTCACATTGCCCAGTTTACCTTTGTCGTTTTCTACGTTTGCTAGTTCTTCATAATCGTCTTAAAGCAGTTACGCAGCATCGTTGTCTCCTCACTTTCTCTTAGTACAAAGACGACCTTTTCCTGAGCGTGTTTAGTAAAGACTATAGTCGTAAATTATCCGTTTTCATAGCGTAATTTCTGTTTCAGGAAGCAAGATGATCGTGACGGATAAAATAAAACAATCGGTGACCTACAACCGTGCTATTGTCAGTTTTCACACTTCGTTAGCGTCTCAATGTCAGGGTGACTATTTAGCGATGCGAGGCGTAAATATGACTTGTGAAAGTATTTTATTGCGATGCAATTTAACAAGAAAATGTACGCTTCTACCCTACTAGGTAACTAGGTGGGTAGTGATTATTGTTGCTAGTAACGCCACAAGGGTAGAGCAAGTGAAGCAGCCGCTCTAGGCGCCAGATAACCGAGCGCCAACATCTGATGGCACATAAGCAAAAAGCGATTTAGCAGGGGGAATAGAAATCGTCAACCTAAGGTCACCAAAAGACACACGTTTTACCTAATTCGATCAAGAGCTAGGGCCCCAGTGCTTCCGATGTGTTATCTGGTTTTTATATTTTTTTAGCGGATAATTTTTTCTTACGTTGAGACCTATCAAGGTTAACTTGCCTCCTAAACTTAATCTACGTACAACATTTCATCTTTTTAATTCGTTTAAGCAGTCTTAGACAATCATAATTATGCTTTTAAACAAGAAACACTCGATTGAAGTATAAGTAAGATGTCTTAACACCATTGCAAATTACAAGTCAATTGTTGCTGTTTCACGCTCGATTTGGAACTAATCCCGGCCCGGGGCACTAGTAAATAGGAATCACGTCACGTATTAAAGTAATTACATAATTGAAACATCGAAGCCTTACGTAATATCGCTAATGCCATGCATGGTAATGATTCAATAATGATATTAATGATTGCATTGTAGACTTTGTCGTTACTAAATCATTATTCACGTGCAGACCACCCAGCGGACTTGACATTATTGCTAATTAGGTGTATGATTAATTATGAAATGTGTATGTATAACTGTTCAAGTTTGGTCAATTCATACTTCATGACTGTCGGAAAACACGTGTGTCTGCTGTTTTATTATTTGTGAAAGAGATAGTACCAATGTTCACACACTCAAAAATCCCAGAGCCAACTCTAGCCCAGTATCAAAGTATTCGAGTAGAGTGGTAAACCCCCACATCCCCACCCCACCCCCACATTGTTCTTCGCACTCCGTGGCACCTAATTTTGGCGCCCCTTACTCGTCATTTGGCGCCTAAAGCGGCCGCTTCACTTACTCTACCCTAGGGCCGTTTTTTTAATTTAACACTTAATTCCTAGCGGGTCTGACTTTTAGCTCATATATTCGAACATGGTTCGATTCCAAAGAACTCCAGTCCGTTCTGTGCTAAAAACAGGTTAGAAAGTATACACACATATCCTTGAATTAATACATCGAAAGGTACTTAAATCATACGTGTGTTTTCACAACGGCCTGGACTAGCCACATTCGCCTGTCCCACTTATCCGAAGTCGTCCAAGTGAGTTGCGTAACAACTGAAACACCCTGTATCGCTGACATTTCTTTACTAACGGTAATCATGGATGATGGACGTGTGACAGGTGAATTGGATAGGGTTACGCTTACATTTGACGACTTTCAATTGTTTCGAATGAGCTCGTTTGAAATTAGCGTGATCTTTCGGATTAGAATGCATTTGGTTTTATTTCTGGCCAGATACAAACATGGATGTCTTTTATTTCAGTAGAAAACAAACTACCTGTTAAGTTCCAGTTATCTATGATTCCGTCTCTATTTATTGCTACGAAACGCAAACGATAGCTGACATTTAAGATAACTGGAACTTACCAGAGAGTGGAGAAGGCCCTTAAGGTACCAGGAATTTAACAGAATGGTGAACAGGCCCTAAAATTGTATACGTAGTGTCGACGCATTCGCTATCAGCTTTTTGTTCAAACGTCCGTTCGGTTGTTTGTCTAACCTGAATTAGTATGAAATGTGGACTGTTATTTCGAAATCGAACCTAACTGAGCTAAGGACCGATAGAGAGAAACGGTTACAGATACGAATATTGTTGAAAGTGCACTTTATTATTATGTTAGCCTATTGGAGTATCTCACTGCTGGGCAAAGGCCTCCCCTTTTTTCCAATTGTCCCGGTCGAAGGCATGCTCCTGCCGCTCTAATTGAAATGCGTCCGAGCCATCCCGCCATCTTTTCGGTCTGCCTACTCTTCTTCGATGGGCTACGGAACCCAACCCAACGCAGCCCAACGCTCTAGATTCTGATCAAATAGTCATACTGGCAACAATATCTCTTACTTTAAATCAATCTTTCATCAAGGCTTTGAACTACTACGTATATCAGTGGCGTCCTTACAACTCAATTCCCACCGGGTTTCGCTACCTCGCTTCTCTTTCTCGCTCTTTCATTACGTAAAAATGGAGTAGGCAGAAACTAGCTGTTTTTTTGCTCCGGGTTTCCTAATCGAAACGCCACAGCTACGCATGTCAGTTGTTCCACTTTACGATAGTCTCCTCTTCCTAAATTTAAGAGCCCAGCTCTTGTCGGTGGAGTAATCGCCATTTACTTCTTTTTTGCCATTACTTTCAGCTCCTGATACGACACTACATTAACCTTCTTTGCTTGGCCCATAAATGCACGTCTCGGCCTTCCTCTGCCTCTACAACAATACAATAGTAAACTTCGTGAAATGACCCCAGTTAGAAAATATCAAAGTACTTATCAGTGAAAGGTGCTCGACCAATTTAGGATAAACAAGCAGCCAATATCTATAAACCGCGAGTGGATGTCTGAAAGTGAGGTATGATTGCGAAATTTTATTGTATTAAACGAGTATATAAGTGGCCGGTATTCGACGCGCGCAAGCGATATCAAAACAATGCAAGCGAGATTTTACGTCTCTCTTGCACAGGGCTACTGCGTCAGATCATAAAATATCGTATACTGCATAGTATACGCACGATTGGCCTGACGGGCCGAGCGAGACTCACACACATCTCACTTCAACGTAAGCCTGCGTCCTTTTCGGCTAGTTATTCTACTAGCTCAATAGCCATACCAAGTTCAATAAGCTCGTTCTACCGGCATTTCAACCTCTACCATTATTTATAGCCAATATAAAGTTCTGCTAGTTCTACTTCTACCAGTATCTTAAGTGTAGGTACCAGTATTTCATTGCAGTTGTCAAAAAATTACGAATGCGAGGAAGGGGGATGGAGATAGGGGGAGGTGGTGAATTTTTGACGCTTGAAACCTGAGTACTGAAGAAACGACATGTAGAAATAAGCCATACCGAGCTCAGGGAATTTACGAAGCGGTACGCTTACGGTATAGTTGAGTCAAATATATGTAAGACCGACCTTATTGTTTGTTGCATCTAGGTATATATATGTTTTTGTCGTCTTGGTAACGTACATATACGAGTATTTATGCCCTTGACTGTGTAATGGAAATTTATAAATTTTTAATGCCTACAGTATCTAATTATTCCGATTTGTGCGACATACTGATAACGGTTGAAACGCTACTAAAACTGCTTAAATTTGTTCTCTGTCGGTACCAGTTCCCGTCTCCCCGTAGGCGATGCTTGTATTTTCAGGTCCGGTTCTCATTGTCAATTGCACAAACGCAGACGACGATATCGCATATGTGAGCACAGAATACTGGCCCAGCCCATTCCTACTTGTATAGAAATTCGTGAGTGAATGATTGCCTGTAAGTGGTATGCCACGTTTGAAAAGTCGAACGCGCAACTTAGTAAATCATTACCTCTTATTTTTCGGTTAGAGCTCAATTTATCAAATAGAATCGGTAATTAAGATACTTGGTAGAGTACGAGCATGAACCATTATTTCAACCATAAAATGAGCGCAAAAACTTTTGTGGTAACAAAATATTGTTACAACATTTTACATTTTATAAATTAATTTTGCCATGCGAAATTGTTGCCTTCAAGCAGTTTACGTCAAAAATGAGACGACTAGACCGACCCCTTAAATGAGTCCTCACCCGCGCGGCATAGGGGCGAGGGGTAGGACGACAAAGGGCGGGTAGGTAGTGCGCCTGCCGCCCGCACCTCTCTCAGGCCCCGCGCCCCTGCACCGCGCGAGCGAAGACTCATCGGTCTATAAATGAATAGCCTAGTCTAGAAAAATTTAAGCTTCGAGAAACTGGCCACTAGTGTAACAAGCAACATAACATGCAAATCAATAAAATATTGGCGCCATTAAATATGTAGAGCGTGATGTAGGTATGCTGTGTTCACATTAATCCCACTGCGTTTCCGCATACACACTTATCTAAAGATATTATCAAATGTAAACCGCAATTAAATCGCATTGCTACTATGGGTACATTTATATTTACCTACTCGAGGCATAATATACCTATCGTCGAAGCAGGAACTGCAGCCTTTATAATTATAAACCAATAAACATTTATTATTATAGCACGTTTAATAAGTGCTTATTTTTTATTTCAGGTGAGCGTGTGCATTGGTAGCATATTTTTTTTATTAACATCATACGTTTAGATGTTACTATTACTGTTGTCCCGTAACCGAGGAGCATGTATGAAGAGATTGATGAATGTGGATGAAGCGAAAGACGTATGTCAGGACCGTAGCAAGTGGAAATAAGTAGTCTCTGGTTGTGGGAAAAAGGCGTGACGCCATGTACTATTGTAAATGCAAAAGTTTATATGTAAATATCTTAATTTCACTTTCAGGCTAAAACGCATTAACGAGTTTGGATAAAATTTGGTAACCAACCAACCAAAACCGAGGAACATACAATTTTATATCTCGATATCCCGAAAAAAAAAAAGAAATCTCGACCGGAAATTTTGAACGGACGTTCTGTTCTGTCAACTCTCCATTAGTGCAATTCCGATAGTTCAACTTCCAGATTTTAAGCTGCAAGTGAGCGAAGCCAGATGCGAGCTATTTGACTAATAATATATCTATATAAATAAAAATGAATAATGAGAGAGGCAACAGGCGACCCTTGCGCCGGCAGCCATCTCGCGCAAAGAATCGCAATCGCAGTTCAGCGCGGGAATGCTGCCTGCGTGGTGGGCACCCTGCCAAGAGGCCCACCTCTCTTTCACAATTAATTTTAAAGTTTATTTAGTTATTTTAATTTAAGAGTAGTTTTAGTTTTGTATTTAAATTTTAACTATCTGTTTTTTCAAAATGAATCGTCGAAATGTATGCGTACATAACTTCTAAACGACTGCACCGAATTGGATAATTCATTTTCAGTTGTATTTGTTACTGTTTGGACAAGGTTAGTATAAAAAAAAGAAAAAAAAATGCTGCTGGGTCGAAGCCCCGGGCAACAGCTAGTTAAAAATAAAAATATTTACCAAGTTACATAAATGTCTGGGACTGCCCAAGTAAATAGTATATTTTCAATAGTCTACTTGTATACAAGCTTTCCTAAACGTTTAAATATGTACATGTAATGTACATAACTTTTATATCAACAGTCGAGAATACACCTAGGTACATGCATTTTCTGTTGTTCTTAAGCGTCTCCTAAAGGCACTAACTTAAATAATAACTTGAGAAATTAGCGTGAGAAGCTTCTACGCTAATGAAGCAATTATAATTCAACACGTATGAGCAACTTAAGACTGAATTAACAAAACCCGTTTGCCCTAAAAAAACTTATATTAGAACACACACGACTGTGCTGAATTTTTTTTAAAGTCTGCGTTTCATAGAGAATATATTTCACAAAAATGTATTGCAAAGTCTGAGCGCGGGTTTCGAGAAATCGGGGACTGAGGAAGGGGGGTGCGCCGCGTCCGGACGCTTTATACCCCGCACTTGCCCAGTGCTAGTGTAGGACTTGACACAAGAGCTCGCTTAAATTAGAAACACTATTCGACGGCAAAGGCTACTTAGAATTAGGCTACCGCGTCCACACTGCAGCACCAGGTAGATCGGCGAGAGAGGTGTGCAAGGAAATCTACCAATAGGATTGTTTCATTTTCCCGGCTTTTCTCCGCGCAGCATTCCCATTGGCGGATTCTCTACTTGATACAGCTGAAATCTGTACCACTACTTTTTTTTTTAAATAAACCTATTCTATCTTTGCCTACACAATATCTTTCATATCGCTTTTTTTTCTATTCTTATTCGAACTCTTCAGCATCAATGCAGTACCTACCTACACATAATTTCGTAAAAACAAAACTAATATCAAATTTAATATTTATGTCTGCAATCCGTATTGCACATTGCAACGAAAATAATGTGTACAATAATTTTTATCACTCTATGTAGTAAAGATATTTTTTCAAATTATTTAAGAAAAGGTTACGGGATGATCAGTCCGTTAGCTTTTATTAAATTATTTTCAAATTTACCTTTTATTTTTGAATAACCGTTTGTATCTAACATATTACTTAAAATGGCACGTTACTTTTCCTGACAACTAAGAATTGAAGAAAAAATGTAATTGTATATTGGTTTACCTAAACGTCACATAAAATAATTTCATTACATGATAATCTAAAAGTTGTATAAACGTTGCATAGTGACGAACTTACCTTCGGTAATCTGAGCTGTAATAACAGACACTGCATGCCTATCCATATTTGATGATCTATCTATTTGGTCATCTTACTTACGACTGTTACTATGAACAATGACTGTCTATTTTTAGATATTTTAAATGTATTTATAAGTTTTTTCGTTTTTGTGTTTAAAAGGATATGCATTTAAATTTGCGTCATGAATCAAATTTACTTATTATTCTCAAAATTAATATTCAAATCACAATTGCGTTCTTGTATCCTTAAAATTTCATCAAAATCTGAATGTAAAATTTTTAATTTACTTCTTCTAAAAAATAATTAAAGCTATTATCTCATCAACAAGCGGCACCTACATAGCTATAAATACAAAAAAAAAATTAATTCATAATAGTTTTTAATAGGAAGTGATTAATTCTAAGCCAATAAAACCTTAAACTCTTTGTTGTTGTTACAATCCTGGTCCGTCTTGTCCATTAGCGATACCTTCTATCTTCTGCATACCAAAACGACACCATCAACTCCCTGCTGCTCCTCTCAGGACTCCGTCACCTCTCGACACCATGCACTACCCTGCAGCCTCCTGATCTTGTCCTCTGCTCATCCTCTGGACTGCTACATCTCCCGGCAGCATCCTTTAAACTCCTTTTTATTTTCAATTTTTTTTTTCCATCTCCTTATTCTTCATTTTCGTCTGCTTTTATTTAAGTACATAAGTATTTTATTCTTCTTGTTTCACTGTTTATTTACGGTTATTTATTTTTATAACTATCGTACATTATAATATTATTATGGTTCTAAATTATTTCTACTCAGTGTCTATTTCACTTCACTTTGTTCTTCTTTTTTTTCCATGAATATTTATCGTCTTTTTATTTAACTTTTACCACTGGTCGGCGCAGCGCGCCACCAGTGCAGCGCCAAGGCCGCACTGGCAGGGTCGCCATGTGAGGATGGGCGTTGGGAGACAACTAATGTAGACGAGTTTTAAGTTAATACTGTCCTTTATTATACAATTAGCCTACGCTTATATAGTACTACATACTGGGAGAGTGTGAGTGTGGCACAGCTCACACTACAGTACAGCCAACTGCCATAACCAAACACACACACCACCATACACAGATAACTGTTTGGCAGATAAGTCCCAGCCATTCCCATTGTCTCGGGCCATGGGAAATACGTAACCCATCACCTGTGTTATGGGAAGGTGAACTTGTCACAATTATCGGCAATCATAACTGTGAAGCTTAGGGTTACTTACCATTACTCAATAAAGTGATTACATGTCTTGGACTTATAATTGGGCAACAAATGCCCTGGGCTAGTGCATAATGATACCTCCACATATTTTGCAACGTGCAACTATTTAAAAGCTACTTTGACAGACTCCACTTCAGCCATGACCGTGAGGAGGGTTACCAGAATATTATGGTAAGCCTAATGGCTACGAGCAAACAAATAAGATAAACCACTACAACTGCAACTTAAAAATTACTTTAGAACGAAGAATTTTTGATAAAGGATGTGCTTATAGACATAGCGTAATAGAAAGGTATTGTATGAACTTTTTGAGGTGTCCCGATTTCGTTAACAGCCCACCTTTCTGAAATGGGCTGGGCTGAAATGCGTCTCCCACAACTCTAATTCGCAGTCTTCTGGCCTTCTGGTATGGAGTGCGCGCTGGGAGCTGATTGTATCCACTTTTAGAAATTGTTACACTATGGTACAGCTATCGCATTTTATACGTAGGTACTTAAAAAGTTTTCACAGCAAACGTTACTTTTTCTGTCGCATGAATGACAATGCGAATTAAAGACAGTTCTTAATAACCACAAATCGATCTCTATCATAAAATAGATAGCAAAAACGGTGCACAGGTTCACGATTCAATGCACTTTTGAGGGGCGATAACATGTCCAAAAGGCCTTACCTCTATTCTAATGACTCAGTCAATATAGACTTTATGTGGAAAAAATTAAGCTCGTATTAAAACTGTAGGCGTCATATGTAAAAAAGCCCTTTTCTAAAAATCACCATTTTGATTAGGATTAGCGTGATGATTAGATTACAGTTTGTTCATCTAATTTGTTTTGTACAGCTTGCGTAACTATAGTAGTTGCCCAATATTGCGAGTAAGTACCTAACGTAACAGTACTAAACTGTAACCGACGGATTTTTTCTTAACCTACTGTATCGAATCCCTAAATGACCTCTGCACCAGAGTTTTCTTTGCAATCTCTACTTCCATCATAATGTTAACTCGTGGCATCTGTGTAGAACAATTCGGGTTAACAACCTTTACTAATTTAATGTCCTTTTAATTGATTTATTGTGGCGGTCGGTAAAACAATTAATCGTTTGATATACTTTCAACGTTCTTTTACAGCGTGACATTGCGGCCTTGGAAAATGAGAACGTGCATCTTCATTTCCTAAAGTCGTTTCTGAGTTGCACTAAACGAGAAATGTCATCCGTTGAATACAATACAATCCACTACAGTTCAGTTCACACGCCAGAGCGTAGGCTGCGGACGTATTCGCTGCGACATTGAGCACCGACCTTTAACTTTTTAATTTTAAAATCTACACGTGTGCACCGATGCTAAACAGCCTGAACGATCAGTCAGTGGCTCAAGCCGCTGAAAGAAAGTCGTGTTCGCGTCATAATTAAAAGGTTGCCAACTTACGCGTTCCTTATCTATGATTGTCTTTTAAGAGTACACAGATAACATCTAGTGACGTGTCTTGTTTATTTTGTGGAATGCCGATAGCAGTGTAGATAATTTAAAAAAAACTTTGGTTTGCGGTTGCGGTTGGTGTTGTAAGGTATTTTTACTGCAATATTAATCTCCGATCTTGCTATCAAATAACTATGTTGCCACTTTGTGCCTTGGAAACGATATTTTCTTTAGTCTCACAAATAGTTATGAGTAAAACTTGTTTTGGTTTTCTGCTAAGGGTATCTATAAAATGCTTAATCTCTAAAAATACATATTCAAAAGGCCTTATTGAAAGCCTTATTTCAATAAAATATTGCTTTAATTCTAAATTTATAATTTAATCTGATTAGTAGTCAAATCTGACTCTAGGTAGTTTTAAAATAACTGGACCCCGGTAAGCACGAAACATCGGAAATAAATTTGAATATTAATCACGTGATAAATACCCCGGTTTAGAGGATACTTAATACGGATGTTGTAAGTTATAACTCAATTAAAGGCTTTAATGTTTCTTTACTGCGCGTAATGACTTAAAATAAGCTTTAACCATGTCAGGTACATTTACTACAGGAAACTAGCAGTCCACTATTAAGTCGTCAACATAGATAGCCATAGCCTAGTCTCGTCGTATGCTTGAAAAAACTCCGCTAAATCAGTTTTCTTTTTACAGACACAAATGAAACTACAATGCAGACTTCAAGAGAGTCAAGCAGACAGAGACGCTGCAACAAACGCCGCAATTCTAGGAAGAAGTCTTTATCGCCGTCCGATCTAAAATGCGTTAGAGACGCGAAATTTGACAGCAAGCGTTCGCTCTCCGAAGGAGCGAAAGTGAAACATCGAAAGAGCAACATCCGAAGGACATTGACGCATCCCTTTACATGTGCGGATGATATACAGGATGTGACAATGATTGGTGTGTTTAATCGTGAAGTGAAGATTCCAGTGCCAGAAAGTGACGAATCTAATATCCCTCCGACTAGTAGTGATAGGGACACGGAGGATGATGCGCGAGTGATAAAGTCGGTGATAAACAGGTCGAGATGGGATTCGGGAAGTGAGATGGACTCTTTGGTCTCTACAGTGGTGAGGAGAGCCTCGGCCCGACGACGCAGGACGCCAGCAAACCCAGGTGAGCTTTAAATTGTGTATAATTGTATTGTATGTGTAGTGAAAACGTCGACATTTATTAGACTCAACATCAACTATGTGATGGTCCTTGGTTGCTAGTTTTCAATTACCTTATTTTGCTTTAACCTGGTTTGAGTACCTATGTCTAGAAATGAATGCGTTTTCGTAGTCATGATTCTTTTTTAAAGTACTGCCGCAGTAAAATACTGATATTGTCTATCATTTGTAGTATCATCATATTAGAAAATTCTCAGAAGCTGTCATAAGATCAATCAAAACAAGTTCTTTACAACAAGAACCAATTACCAATACCTAGGCAAGTTGCCTCAACGTT
This sequence comes from Pandemis corylana, assembly GCA_949127965.1. Taxonomy (NCBI): domain Eukaryota; kingdom Metazoa; phylum Arthropoda; class Insecta; order Lepidoptera; family Tortricidae; genus Pandemis; species Pandemis corylana. The sequence continues at coordinate 7,161,979 of OX421856.1, read as the reverse complement.
AATGACTTGAGGATGAAGTCTATTAGGCTTCTGCCAAAGGGGTCATGGTTGTAACATGGATGTTTCTTAGTTATTGCTGTCAATCGATGTGGCCTTTCGTTTATTTTTTTTGACTACCAGTAGGTAATTTCAATATAACCACAAACGCTTTACTTCTCCGAATCATCTCATCATTACCTAGTCCTTTATTAGACTTTGGCCTCTATTTCTGATATCCCTCAATCTCTTCCTCTATCCTTCTTCTTGTTTCTACTGCTCTTCTTTTTGACTTCGCACGACATGCTTAGGTAATAATTGGCTCAAATGGTCGTAGTTTTTTTCTTTGTCTGCATTGTGCGAATTGAGAACATATAGATACAATATTTTTTTGCTAAACAGAAATAAATAAAAAAACCTTGCATTTCTCGTTGCTATTTACAATCCAAACAGGAAAAGCAACACAATCGAACATGAGCATTCGCTCGCGCTACCCAAACCTGTTACATAATCACATTCACCTAGCAAAGTAAACTACAGCTTTCCTGCAATCCATAAAGGCAAGACAATGCCTCACTTATACACAAACCTGAGTAAATAGATAGGTGTACAAACTGTTTAGTGTTCGGTAGGGTTACCGGTATAAATAATGAGATTTCCTCATCATTTTCCAGTTTTCGGGAAGTTTAAAGTAATTTTTTAGGTTATTTTTCTGTAATTTTTTATGCAGCATTTGGAAGCACTTACAGCGTAGATCTACAAATATTAGGCCATTTAGTTGCCTCGTGTTTATATCGATTTAATTAAAAAACGATTGATTACAGTTTTTCTAGTTTCCTTGACGGAGGGCCATCATTTTTGACTTATAGTAATTAGTAATGTAATGGTAACCCTGGAATGTTTAAGGTGCGTACAGATGGTTCATTGGATGTTGGTTTCTTTGCTGTTAGAGGCATTGAGACTATGAGAATTTGTTTTATTTCATGATCATTTGCAGCAAGCAAGGAACGGCAAATTCTTTCATTGCATGTTACATTGGCCTGTACATAACCTAAGAAGTTTTTATATGTGTGTTTGATGTGCATTTGTTTACGTAGTACGTGAATGGGTTAATTAAATGGTACTGATGCTAAGATTGCATAAGATAACATCTTGCTGTAAATAGGTATCTTGAGCTGATGTTTACACATCCAGATATTTCTGCTTCATTTCAAACAATAATACCAACTTTTCTTGATGTCATTTTTAGTGTCTCTTAGAGTACTAAGTACCCGGTTCCATTAGTGTAGGTACTTATACCAACAACAACATTACAATCCACGTTCTTGCTTGACAAGCGAAGTGCACTCACTAGTGACATCTGTTGATCACTTACGAAACTTCATACCCGAAAGGTTATCTCGTTACTGATGAATTGTGGAATTATCATTTTTATAAGTTATTCTTTTACATATGTGAATGAGTATTAAACCGACATTCATTACTAATATACACAAATATATTTTTTATCATATTGCTATTGCAATGCCATCTAATAAACAGTGAGAGAAACGCTTCGCACATTTGCACGCATCGACTAAGTTCGTTCCGCGCTCTTGCGGTTAGGAACACATTCGGTAGGTGGCGTTGTAACCAATGAATGGTCGGGTCACCGTACCAGTGCTACTATGGAACTTTAGACTAAGCCTTCTAGTGTAAGTTTTCGCATATAAAAACGTCTCGAACGCGTTCACGTAAACGTCTCAATTTCTATGGAAAATTTGGCAGCGCCACTTGCGGATCGAAACGGCAACAAACTGTTTTAATAGTATTTGACATTTTAACGCAAACGCGTTCGAGACGTTTTTTGTGGCCGAAAACTTACACTAAGCATACTAGTTTCGAAATAAATATCAATTAATCCTTTTGTTTTATATGCGTACCTCAAAAATAATTTAATTGCAACGGCTAACTAGTTGCAAAAATTATAAGAGCTTATGTTTTTTCATTGATGAAACATTATTTTCATCTGTAAGTAATTACTTTTAAGTAGTAAAGTTATAATGGCCTGACCAAATAACCATTATTTTTATGATTTGATTTTTTCAATAAAGTTATTAGTGTTACCTTGTACGGTATGTAAGATTGATTGAGATAGCTTATTTGTTTTGCAATCGGCCAATTTAACTTTTTGCATAGCTACATTTAATTGTATACTAGCCTTCCGTCCGCAGCTTCGCCCGCGGTAAATTAATTTTCCCGTAGGAAAAGGTATTTTCCCGCGGTAAAGAGTAGCCTATGTCACTCAGTGATAATGTAGCTTTCTAACGGCAAAAGAATTTTTGAAATCGGTCCAGTAGTTTCGGAGCCTATTCAATGCAAACAAACAAACAAACAAATTTTTCCTCTTTATAATATTAGTATAGATAAATACGTAGGTACTCGTAATAAATCACATTGCGTATAATAATCTCCGTAATACTGGCATTACCTTGTTATGGTTAGTTATTTATGGAGTTTTTAAAAGTCGATTTTCAATATTTTGAATCGAGCTATTTCAGTATACAATAGTAGTGAGGGGTGTAATGTATTTTTACCGAATGTTATCGATATTATTTTTGATTATTCATTGTCAACGTGCGATCATCCTGATGCCTCCATAGGCTCTATTTTTATCGATAATATCCCTGAGTCCTGCTATTTCTAAATAAGTCGACCTGTAGTTTTGGTAATCCAAAAATGTTTTTACTTCGTAACTTGTAAGCACATGTTTAATCATACTATTGATTGATTTATGGCATACGTATATGTTTTTTTTGCTTTAGTCATGAATTGAATATATATCTATCTATGTACATATATTGAAAGGCAAACTCAGATCTGGTTATAAACATGCTTTACCTTTTGCATATAAGGTAGAGTCTAGTTTATTACTTCCCGTGTGTCTTAATTAAGTCAGACGTATGTTGTTTGTAATCAAGCGTATGAGCATTAAGAATGAAGCACATAGGCCTAAAACACATTTATAAACTCTATCCCCCTTATTCATAAACGCTCTACAGGCTTCTGCTAACTTAGCAATCGTTTGTCCTTATCTGTGAAAGGTAAATGTCAAAGTGACAGATAAGGACAAACGATTGCTAAGTTAGCAGAAGCCTACAGGGCGTGTTGTGTTGGACATGTTTGAGTCTTACCTGAATGTAGGCGACGATGTAGCCCAAGATGCAGCACGCTTGCCTACACATTATAATACCCTTACATTTACCTTTGAATTAAAGGGTGCCAGATTATAATAAGCAGAAAAAAACAGTTCTCTTTAACAGTGTTGCCGTTTGGTTCCGTTTCTTCCGTTTTACGGAGCTTCGGAACTTTTAAGGTCCCGGCAAAAGATAATTTTTTCCTGTTATTAACACTATGAACAAAAATGTTATTCCTCAAAAACGGAACTTTTTAGGAATGCCAATGTGATTTTCAAGGGAAGCGACCTGGCAACACTGCTCTTCAAAAACAATCCTTCGATGAGTAAAAATAAAAACCTAAAGTAGGTACTATGCCATTCTTGCTCTCCCGTTTATCGTCTCTACTATAAATGAATGGAACCTCAGGCATAGACGGTGCTGCGTGGGTGACATGTATTGATTGTCAGTCTTTGGCATTGACGATCATTTTGCAGTAATAAATCATCATAGTCATAAGCAAATACACAATGACTTGTCTAAAGTCAACAATCAAATTACGACTTATCTTTTTTGTTGTGAAACCCTTAATAACCCTGCTGCTTTTCTAATTTATGTATACATAGGGAAATCATCTTACATTAAATTACCATACAGCCATGAGTTTCTCTGATGGAAAATGAAGTTAAACTTGTGAAAATGTGGAAAAATAAACTGACTGGTTGGTTTAATGTTTTCACGGTTGTAATTACAATTCACAGCTTTGACCGGCGATTTCACCCTCCGTTTAATTTAATGTGATTTTTATGTCTGAGTTTATATGAAATCAATGATAATAGGAGTATATAAGTACGCTGAGTTGATAATTTTGTTTTTATGTTATTTTACGCTTTTAATAATAGATGGGAACGAACTTTCTAATAATCTTATTGTATTTCTTCGTTACAATATTATTAAACCCGTTGATGTCTTCCTCAGTAATATTAGACAAAATAAAATAAAGGTCGTAAGTTTCTAATTATCTTGCTTATCTAGTCATTAAACTATTATAATTGCGTTAGTCGCTGAATTACCCAATTAACAAAATTTGTTTACTAATCTTATTAACAACTAGCTGACGCACACACGTCGTTTTGTCAAATCCTATTTTTATCTTACGTGCAATTTTTCCATTTTTTATCTTCATAAGAGCCTTCGCAGTGGCGTAACTATACCATCTGGGGCCCGTAGCAAATTCTTTTGATGGGGCCCTATCAGTAAAAATCATCACGTTGTACTCAGTTTAATTTTAATATTTTTGAGCTCGCGGGCTCTTGGACCGGGGCCCTCTTGGGTCGGGGGCCCCTGGCATTTTGCCAGCCCTGCCTGTTACGCCACTGAGCCTTCGTCGGACTCCGAACGTTTTTTTTAATCAACCTATTTGGTCTCACTGTACTCAAGTTTTGCGCCTCACAACACTTAGGTATATTTAATTTATTTAGATTTGTAACTGTAATCAAACCAATAAATCTTGATAAGCATTGAATGGTATATACTAAGTGCTATAAACGCTATTTAAAATCAGAATTCACGTAGTACATTAAGTTGAAACCTTTTTCTTACGTTTCCTGCATTAAGCATACGTCATTCCGTCCCGGAAATTAAAGCAAAACCACAGCCATTAAAAGCAGCTTGTGGTTTTCGTCTCCTTTTAATTAATGGTGCCAGAAAGAGACAAGCCTTCCGAAGGTAGACGCCGTTGAAGTCTTTTGTATTGGGACTGGTCTGAGTTCAATTTTGAACAGGAAAAGACGCTTAAGTATAGAATTGTGAAGCTGGTTTTTATTAGGGTTTAATTTATCATTAAAATGGTCAATGAGGCGTTTATAAAAATTATCTTTAGGTGGATGGTAGGATTTTTTGGATATTTTAGCATAGAAGTCCGACCATAATTAATTTTTGATACGGGAAAGCGCTTGTAGTTGGCTTGGAACCTTAGAATACTACTTACATCGTCAAACAGCACATTTACATGTAACCACATTGAATTTTAAATCTCTAAAAGAAGAATCAATCCTCTTATATTATAAGCTCTATTATTACAATTCTTGTGTTTTAATCTTTTCATAACACACTCAACGCTTGTTAAGTAATTCGATTTCACGACCTCCAACCAGCAAGGTTTTATCTCCATGGCAAAAAACTATTGTAATAAAAATCATTATTAAGTTTTTTGCGACTTTATAACGAGCTCAGTCACGATATGAGACTTAAGTTATACAGTACAGTTAAAGTTAATATCACCTTAGTAATGTAAGTAAAGGTATATTATACAGTTATCGTCAAGTTACGTGGTAGAGTGTAGGTGTCGCCTCCTACACTGGGCACAAGCAAAAGAACGACGACGGTTTCCAAACCAGAACGTGTTCCATATACAAAAGTTCTTTAAGTTCGCTGTTTGGTCTAGTTCGCCAGTGCAAGTTCATTGTTCGTTGCACGGCACCGAATTGAAAGGGTCTAAACGCCAGGCGCTTATGGTTTTTTGTGGCAATGTTTGGTTCGAGGCGGCACCGTTTTTGTGGAGTCGTTACCGGTCGCTTACGTCATTTAGTCTTCTAGTGCGTTTTGTTGTCGGTGTTGTTCGAGTGAGTCACGATGCTGGTTACCGACTGTCGATATAGGTGGCGATAAACGTCATTCAAATTACGCTGTGCGAATATAATATGCAGATTGGTGTTTGTCCTAGATATTCTGTATGGAAGGTACTGTGAGCTTACATTGTTTAACAACTAGTTTTGCACGTTTTGTTGACTCATCTAACAATAACATACCTAGTACGTAAATTGTCTACACTCTTATCGTAGTTCTTTTGTTCTCCAGACGTAGCGTAGGTACTCGTACAATAAACATGCTCGCGATAATAGCGTATGCTCTTCTGCAACTTTAACAATTATGTATCGTTAGGTTGCCAATATTGCTGCGTGAAGGTGTTCTTTTTATTTATTTCCTAAAGTCTGGTTAACGCCACATGACATGTAACCTACCCAGAAAGTCCCGCTGGATGTTAAATCATTCAAATACTATTCTTATAACCTTACAAATAAAAACCTTGTGTATGTATGTTATAAATAAAAAACTGATGTGCCTTATATCATAGTAGCAGCTTGCCAATAGTCAGTAATACACGAAAAGTTCATATATTCTATGACTTCATCAGAAGGAAAAGTAATGTGTTAAAATTTCTGAACAACCTTTGTACACACAAAGTTCATCGACAAACCAAACCATCGAGCTCAGTCCTTCCCTAGCGCGCTCGGCGAGCGCAACAGTCGGCCGGCCGGCTCCCTGCGCACATCCGTTTAGCGCTGCTCCGCGCACGAACCGACGGCTATTTTCAAAATTCAAAACACGTTCCATTTTCGAAAATCCTCGCTCACGTGAAACAAAAAACAATCGGTGATTTTTAATTAAATGCTTTGTGAATGACCAGTGTTTCAGTGAAGTTTTAATTTAGTTTTTTTTTCGTGAACCGTGAACTTTAACCGAAGGGGAAACCTTTCATGAAGCCTTACTGGGAATTTTTAACATACTAAAAGTAAGTAATTGGATATGGCTAAGCGAGGTTGTGTAATACGATGCTTAGAGTTAAGCCCTTAAGGCCGTAAGTCATTTAAGTACCACGTTTGCAGGAAGCCCTAACAATGACATTTATAAATGTAACTAAGCCATTTATTCAAGTTTGGTGAATGCGAAATAACCCCACGGTGTTCCTTTGTTCTGATATCGTTCTATAACACAAGTTTGTCCTAACTACACTGATGAGCGAAAATAAAGGGTCGCTTCCATACAACTTCCATGCTGGTCTGGGAGCAAAGAAAAAACATAGAATGTACCAGTTGCTTCTCTTCCCGCGCAGATGGTGAAAGCCTATCGAGGGAATGGGCGAAAATCATAGGAATCATGTTATAGGCGATGCGGCTAGCAACCCATCACTATTTTGATCCCATTTTTTGCCATCTATACGCCCACAATCTTGCTAATCGTGGCCTAGGTCTTGCCGCCTTAGGCTCTGTCTACCCCGTAAGGGACAAAGACGTGATTTGTGTATGTGTATGTATGTATGTATTCCATACAAAGTTGTATGAAAAGTGAAACGTAGAACCTAACTTCGATCACGGATATAAACTTATAAAGCTCAATTACACGTTAAATCAGCATCAGTGACAAATATCCCTGTCTCATTTCCCAGGCCTTATACTCTGCGTGAAAATCGAAGTCCGTTTCGTGCACTAGTCACTTCGAGAATCCAATTTCGGAGTAGCCCCCCGGCTTCTCAAGTCTGAAGTTTAAATGGTCGTAAGTACAGGCTTGACCTGTACTTTCTTAGTCAGTCGGCTCGTGTATTGTGAAGCGAGATCGTGCTAAACTGTGACCCAATACCTTATCGCTATTGTTATTCAGATTTATTGCTAGACCAGTCCAGTGTTTTCCAAACTTTTATGTCACGATGGCACGAGAAGGAATGAAAACAAAAAATTGAGGCAGTTGTTTAATTTGTTCTTCCACACTGGCATGGGAGTAAAGAAAAAACATAGAATTTACCAGATGCTTCTCTTCCCGAACAGATGGTAAAAGCCCATCGAGGAAATAGGCGAAAGTCTTAGAAATCATGTTATAGGCTATACGCCCTTAATCATGCTAAACGTGGCCTTAAGGTTGTGTTACCTTAGGCTCTGTCTACCCCGTAAGGGATAAAGACGTGAGTTACGTATGTGTATGTATGTATGTTTAATTTGCTTCTATCTGACGAGCGGAAATAACGGGTCGCATTCATACAACTTTGTATGGTAGGCGACCCTATTTTTTTTATCGTATTTGACGTATTTGTTAGAATCTTTATAATAATGATTTGATTTATCGTAAGGGTTTAAACGCACATATGCGTTTGTATAACTGCTAAATTGTGACAGTACCTGCGCGTGGGCTGGCAGTGAATGTGGTAACTCTACGTACGGTACGGTACGGTAACTCATCTGCGAGCTGTTACCGTAACTTCTACACGTTACAGTAACCAAAAACCTGCCGCGAGCGGAACGCCATGCCACACCAGGGTTTTTGTATACATGTACATACATTTTTTTTATATATATAAGACATATGAGACATATGTATAACTCTTTATTGTATATAAAACACATTAATAATGCAGGTAATATTGATAAGCTCAGTTCAAAATGTTTCAACTATAGCAGCTCCCAGATGAGTGCCCGCTTTTAAGGGTAAAAGTTGCCGTCAAAACTTTGGAAAACACTTATGTAGTAACTGCAAAAACGTTTCTAGGATAAGCATCTAGATAACAAATAATGTCAGTGCAGTGTGTGAACTTAAGAGAGCCTCTTGAGTCACACTTCACGACCCTAATCAGATAACATTTTGAAGTTGTGAGAAACTTTGCTATAATTTATTTTGGGTACCTATCTTAGTGGAGCTGGTTATTGAGCGACTTGTGGTCTAAGGAAAGGTTGAGAGTACCAGGCCACGAGGAAGATCGCCTATTAGGTGGGCTAACCAGATAAAAGCGGCAGTAAATGACTCATCATCGCTACATGAACGCACGAAGAAGGCGGCCATTAGAGAAGAGTGGCGGCGTGTTGTGAAACTTGCCACCAATACCTAAAGTGATGACCACGACCAGTCTTTTAAGAGTGATACCGACAAGGAGGAAGAAATCTTACTAATATACCTACATACATTAATCACGTCTAATCACTATTTCGATTCTCTGTTCCACATTTACGCCCGCAATCATGGTAAGCGTAGCTTTTGGGTCTTGTTATGTTACCCTAGGCTCTATGTGTTTTCTGAACACCATATTTGAATAATGAACAATATGTGAAACAGGTGCATAGAGAAAATTACTAGGTAAGCAACAGACGGCCTTTTCGCTACAGAACTATTGGAATGAAAACGAGGCAACCTTAAGAACAGTATGAAGAAAATAATAGATTATGGGGTAACAAGACTTAGCAAAGTTTAGCATGATTGTGGGCGTATAGGAGAAAAGGGAAATGAAAATAGTGATGAGTTGCTAGCACTTAACATCGCCTTGATAACATGATTCCTAAGATTTTCGCCCATTCCCTCGATGGGTATCTGGATGGATACCCAGTAAAAACCGTGGTAACTCAACGGTTTCACCTATGGCCTCTCAGACATTGGATGGTAGGTGCAAACCTGGACTTGTATCTCAAATTATTTCGAATTTATGTGTGAATTTAAATATGATAGCTGGTGAACGAGAACGTCGTGAGAGGAAACCTGTATACACCAACGAAGCAGTTCAATTGTGTGTTGGAAGTTTCCAATCCGTATCCACAGTGGACTCTCGTACAACTGAGAACCTGTGTCCAGCATTGGGTCCCTACTTCATCTTCCAATCCCAATAAGTAGTCTTGAGACGAAATCTAAGTATATCTTCATATTTAAATTCCTTATCTCAGGTTTACTTTTGCAAGACGTTAAACACTGATAGTAAAAGATAACAAATGAATCTCATGAAAAACATAAATTAAGGCGCTGTAGATAGTGAAAAGTACAATTTTAGAAAATATTAATAAAATACTTGCACAGAACTTACAACTGCAATTTTTTTATATGTATATTTTCAGTCTATTCCCTAGATTTTGACTTCATTAGAAACACGATTGCTGAAAAAAACCTCGATAGTTTTATTTTTTGAAAATAACCCTTTTTTTACACCTTAAACCAAATATTTCGATGACTATTATGAATATCTGCACGAAATTTGTTTTATTTGATAGTTTTTTAGTAGATCTAAATTTGTGCTTCATAGATTTTTAATAAGTTGAGTACATCAATCATACCAACTTATTTCGTTTTTGGCAAAATAAAATGGTTCAACGCGCGGCGGCGGCCGACTATTGCCCAGTCGCCAGTACGTTCGTGGCCGCTGCCGACGTCGGACCTGTGCACGTTTTTCTAACTCGGTAATACTACTTTAGACAGCAAGCAATATGGGTAATCGCAGTGTAAATAAAGTTAAGTGAAAGAGGAAACGCTTAAGTGAACTAAGAGAACGTAATGAGAAACATTAGAGTGCCTAAACGGTAAGTACCATACCAAACCAATCGACCGGCCGCGTCGTAGCGATTTCACATTCGTTTTGACGTAGTTGGTTTGCAGTTTTACTAATTGTGTGTTATACAGTTCTATTCTATTCCAAGTGAGTTACAGCCGTTATTTCCTTAATGAGTATTAATATGTCTTACGATAATTTAAAATCCGATTTGTAATGCATTAACTTATAACCGGATATGATATGACCGGATAGCCTAGTGGTTAGTGACCCTGACTATCAAGCTAGAGGTCCCGGGTTCGAATCCCGGTAGGGGCAGACAGTTGTATGATGAATACGAATGTTTGTGCCTGAGTCATGGATGTCGTATGGTATTTAAGTATGTATTTATCTACATTATATAAGTATGTTTATCCGTTGCCTGGTACCCATAGTACAAGCTTTGCTTAGTTTGGGGCTGGGTCAATTGGTGTAATTTGTCCCAAGATATTTATTTATTTATTATTTTAGAGGTGTTGAATAAATACCATCCTACTAATATTATAAATGTGAAAGTTTGTGAGTATGGATGTATGGATGTTTGTTACTCTTTCACGCCAGAATGGCTGGACAGATCTGGATGAAATTTGGAACATAGATAGATTATAGTCTGGAATAACACATAGGCTACTTTTATCCTGGAAAATTTCGTAATTCCTGCGGGATAGCGATAAACGAATTCTATGCAGATGGAGTTGCGGGCAACAGCTAGTTTAGTATAATTGTAATTTTAGAGCAAAACAGGACTCTCAGCTTGAAAACCTCGGAACGTCACTTACAACCCTGACACCGATAGATGCGTCACTGCCAAACTCAATGGACACTGAAACCCCTAATCCTTCTCGTAAGGAGTAGGTTTCATCACCATAACTTAGATAATTCTTAACTCACATTATTACTGTATTTTCCCCGGATAGTTTAATTCGAGAAATGCTTTATTATTCCATATCTCACTCGTGTCGTCTTTGTCTCAGAAAATAATAAAAAAAAGAAGCGTGAGACACCCATGGACATTATATAAGTAGTCGATATACGCTTGACATGTGTCGGGTTCGTCCGAAACCCTTAATCAGAGCGGCCGCAGCACGTTTACTGCGCGTGGTCGCTCACTTAGCTCAGCAGAATTATTATGAATTATTATGAAATATTAGAGCTTATTACGAAAACGCTTGATTATTATCCTATCTCTAAGTCGGAATATCATTATATGACTTCTAAGTTACTTTAAAAAAAAAATGGCGATGCTCGCCAGTTTGTTAGGTGAACTTGGCTGGAATGGCTGGTCATGCTGCCGCTTGTCTAGATGTTTCAATTTCTGCCGTCTTAAAATAATGTTTTTATTTCAGGGCAGAAATAACTTGTCGGCTTAATTACCCTAGGCCATCTCTATCAACTCTAGAACACCTACAATCACCAACTGAGTATGTGGGTCAATTTCAACAGTACTATTTTTTTGTATCATTTCGGTGTGATGCCTTATGTGTTTTTTTTAGATTTTTAAATGTCGAACGATACCTTAGACTATTTTGCAAGACATAATGTAAAAGGGAACCTGAAACCTTAAATAGTTTTCAAGTTATTAGAGGTCGAATTTCTAAACACACAACGGAACGGAATTATATATGTACACCGGAATGAATGATACCTTACAACGGAATGATAAATAATTATGTCTTTAGTATTTATTGTGTAGCTGCGAAATAATCCTACATCGTATGTGAAAATCAACTGTCTAGCTATCACGGTATTCACGGTTCATGAGATTCACCCTGGTGACAGACAGACGACGAACAGTGGTCTAAGTAATAGGCCCCTGTTTTTGCCCTTTGGGTACGGAAACCAAATTTTTAAGCCCTCTTTGTAGCGCCCCCTAATGGTCTAAAAGAGTAAATTTTATCTAAGAACATGAGGTGTGGTACAATAAAATAAGTTCAGTATTTGATTTTAGAAAATATGCTACAGAACCATTTCATAATAATAAAGTGAAGCTACATTTGATGTCATTCCGGTGTTATTTTCATTTTGGTGAGTATTTAAGTAATTTTACTACACCGGAAACACCGGAATAAATATGGTGGAATGAAAAACTTGACATAAAATAAACAATAAAAAAAAAAGTAAGCCTCGTGTTCTTAAACTAATTAAACTCTTGAAATCAGGACTACATTAGACGTGAGACGTGACATATATAAATTTAAAACAAAAGCGATACAAAATATAAAAGCTATGACTAACTCCGGAATGAAACTTTTTTTGTCCCCACACCATGGCAATGATAAATACCAGGGGTGTTACGAATATTCGCATCCACATCCATAAATGCGGAATATTCGCATTAATTCAGACATCTGCATCCGCATTCACATCCGCATCAATCAATGCGGAGTTTTTACGGATGCAGATTCACATCAAGAAGACTCGACAAGTAACTACATGTTAAGAAAGTGGGCGGAGCCAGAGTGGCACGTGCTTCGCGTTTGTTTACATAAATACTATTATGCACTAATAAGTATTATTATGCATTTAAAATTTAAATAATTAACCTTTTAAAATCCTAAAATCTGCATCGCATTCGCATCCGCGGATGTGAACTTCTAATAATCCGCATCCGCGGATGTCTAAATTTTTGCATCCGTAACAACCCTGATAAATACCCACGTTTTGCTCGGAAACGTTCGCCGTTACACACGTCTACTCTCGCCGAGCGCCGCAGTTCGACTATTGCTCGGGGTGCGCGAGAGACGGAGGGGCTTAAGGGTCAAACTCGGCAAATAAATCGTTCCCTAAATTTGTCCGCGGAATGAGAGCGTGTCTCCGGACAAATACATATGCACATATTCAGAGGTTTACAAATGAGGTAAAAATCAGGCGATGTGCTTTTTTTGTTACCTGTCTATATGGTAATAAAACAAAGGTAATTTTTTTTTGTTGTCACGCATATTGTTTGACTTATCGTTACGATTTTGTAACTTAAACCGGCTCCGGGACAACCCACCTCGATGAGAAATATGGTCTAAATATATTTTTTTAAATTATTAAATAACATAATATTTTAATTTTAGTTGTTGCCCGAGGTAGATAATAGGGCGCTGTTTCCTAAAAAAAATTGTTCTACATTATCAAAGCCTTCTGCACCTGCGTTTTCAGTCTTGCCATCAAAATTTACTGCTTGGGAAATCCTATAATGTATCATTAATGAGTGCATTAAGTATAAATAATATTACTTGCAGCATTTTTTCCTAACTTTTATTTTGATTCTGTTTTCTGCATTGAAGCTAATTATAATGATAAATCTCGATTAAGAGTCTATTTAATTTATGTAGTATTTTTTTGTATTTGGCGTAAGCAGGTCTTTATTATACACTTTTTTTTATGTGAATAGGAAGGCAAACGAGCAAATGGGTCACCTGATGGTAAGTGATCACCACTGCCCATAGACACCCGCAACCCCGGAGGGATTGCAGATGCGTTGCCAACCTAGAAGATTAAGAACCAGCAACACTGAACCAGCACTAAACTTAGTTATATTTTCAGAGAAATTACTGAAGATCTGCAAGTCGAGACCAGATCGAATGATGAGAATTGGTCACAAATTCAAGGACAAAGAATTATTGACACAACTTATTTTATTCAGCAGCTGTAGACCATAGCCAGCCACGATTCCTTGTTTGATTGCAATTTTACTTATGTGTCACATATAGGAGAATTACAGGAATTACTTCGGCTGGAATCGGCTATTCCCAGTTTAAAGAAATCACAGCTTGCATTGATATACCAATATTTACGGCAGCAACTTATTCAAAAAGTCAAGGTATTATCTATGATAACTGGGAATTAACCGCTGTTGAATCCATGGCAGCAGCAGCTAAGCGTGAGCGTGAAGCGGCGATAGAAGAAGGCAAACTCAGAAAAACGTCAGATTTACAATTAAAGCCCGATATGTCCATATTTTACAAGTGACGAAAATAAGGAAAACATCGCTTCTTGCTCCAGACAATTAACCTTTGAAGAGCTATAACTACGGTGTGCGCTGTCAATGCCGTCATTGATAAAAACACGGTCTACTGTTACCAATATGTGTTACTATTAACATTAAATGAATATCAAATGAAGCATTTCTTTTAATTAATCAAAAAATATAGTATTTTATAATTTTCGGAAAGCTCCGGAATTTACTTCTACCAGAATACGGTTACGAACAGAATAAGGCCATGCGCGGGCCGCCCCGCATGCGCCTCCACCGCGTCTCTGCTTCACCGCCGCAAATACCTAAAATTCGTCTATAAGCGCGCCTTAACCTGTTTTAATATTATGTAGTTGGTACCAGTGCCCGATATGAAGAGACAATTCAAACAAAGTTTCTTGGAAAATAATACTTTGTAAGTTGTCTTTTCCGAACTAATTAACGCCGGTATTATCACTACAGGTATAAAACAATGTCGATTTCCGCTGTCTGTCTGTCTGTCCCTTTGTATGCTTATATCTTTAAAACTACGCAACGGACTGTGATGCTGTTTTTAATAGATAGAGTGATTCAAAAGGAAGATTTATACGTAAAATTCTACGCAGACGAAGTCGCGGGCAGAAGCTAGTTATAACATAAATCTTTAAAGATATTTTTTACCACTTGGACTTGTAATGCAAGTGAAACCCGTCGAAACACACCAAAATTCGAAACGTTGAACTTGGCTTTTCCGTTACTATTTCGACGCAGATTTAAATTTAATTAACAACAAATTGCGTAAATCGGAAACGCAACGAAAAACCTTGTTTAATTGGTAAATTTTCTGATGTTGCAACGCTGTTGGTACACAAACCCCATCAGACAGAACTATCAGAGCCATCGGAGCATAATACGCACCTGTCCGTACAATGCTAGCTGGATCAATGAAATTGGAAAGCTTATCTTAATCTTGTAGCATGTAGGCCGTTAAGTAGAATATCTATCTACAAAGCAGGCTTTTGTGCCTTTGTCTTCAAAAATAAAGAATCCTCTTCAGTCTTTACTCCTATTCTATCTTTCTTTTGATATTTGCGTACACAAAGTCGTTCTTTACCTGAGATTCTATTTCCTTTTGTTTTCAACGTGGTCTTCTTATGCTTGGAATACCTAGAGGTATCTTCTCTTCGTAGTTATCCCGAGGCCCGGTTTGATCATGGTTATAGCCAACACAGTTATTGCAGTCGTCTTTATTCCCTTATCACTTTCTTCATCTTCGTCTATACTTAATACAAATCCTCCATCGGCTTCATCATGATCGATCACAAAACTAGCACTTTCATTTTCACACAGATACTTTTATCTCACTATGACACATGACCTTATACAGCAGTCTCCTGTCATTCACGTACAGAATTCTTCAATCTAAGCTTTTGTCTTTGCACCGAAGGACGGAGTGGGACAAAAAACTTCTTATTCGCCGTTCACTTTTTATTTTGTTTAATTTTGTCCACCTGTTTCTTTTGAAATGTCAGGTGTTCAGTTTTTTTAATAGGGTAGAGTGCCCTTCCCTTTCTGCGGCGAAACGATTGCACGCTATTTCCGGTTTGAAAGGGTGGGTACCTGCGATAAAAAGTGCGTTGGGTTGAAAAAGTAAAGACAAGAATAATAATGGTTTGTTACCGTGCCTTACTAACAGCAAAATAGAATAATGGGCAATATGAAAACCGTCGTGTTTCAATTTCGATACTAGGATAGTAAGTTTATAGGGAGTGTTATATGATGTACCAAAGAAGTGCCCCGAGAGTGTGCAGTGTGGAAAATTCTATCCGTTTTCATTGCCTTTAACGATATTCTAAACTAGCTGTTGCCAGCTTATCGCTATTTTGCGGGAATTACACAATTTTCTGGGATAAAAAGCCTAGCCTCTGTGTTATTTATCTCTTTTTGAAATTTTATCTAGATCTGTTTCGTTTCACTAACTTTCGCGTTTGTAATGTTAGTTGGATAAAAATTTGTGTACATACCTACACGTAACCGTTATTGAAAAGTGCGTCAAAATGAAGGTCAGTTATGAAGTTCAAAACCATGCCTATGAACATAGCGTGATAACAAATTAGTTTTCTGGTTAAAGTAATGAGTTTCGGCGTGCACGTAGGTTACTGACCTGCGTTGGACATTAAGTTTGTGATGGTCGTTTTGCTGTCTATATTTTATTGTCACCGCTGGTAAAAAAAACAAGAGAACATTGCCTACTAAGTTAACGCATTCGCTGCCGCTGTCGCAAACGCACACGGTGTGTTCGAATGTTTGTAAAGTTATCAAAGCGACCAGCTCAGGCAAGTGCTATACTGAACTGTCCACGGCTCATTCGTCAACTTTAAAAAAGGCGGAGGTTCTCAATTCGTCGAAATCCAATATTTTTTTCAGAAGTCTTGAGATGGATGAAGGCAGGTAACAAAATTTCTGTACTTAACAGTTTGTTTTGGAAATCTACGCACACCATAGCGTAATGAGTGTTGCCAAGCATGCTTCATGGTAACTGGCCACTGTATACCGGAACGGGACCATTAAATACTATATTGCAGTACCGGAGCTTGCGAGAAAACCGGTAATTTTGTACTAAAAGCCTTGACGTATTCAAAGTTCTTGATGAACGCGGCCAAAAGTGGAACTAAGCTAACACTGCCAGATGGCAGTTTCTATGTTTCACTGTTTTCAATTTACCTATTTGGGTATTGTGATTGGCTAAAAGTGTTCTATTTGGTCTATCAAACACAGCAACTGCAACAGAACTGTAACTGGAATTTTAGAGTTGGTTGGTTTTTTGGGTACCTTTTTTTATAATTAAAGAAAGCAGACGTAGAATGGTATCTGCGTGACAACGCAACCTCTAAATACGAGTAGGTAGGCTTCGGTATGATGTGCTTATTGCAGTCCGGTTATTGTTGTCACCTGTCACCATTTTGAACGCATTCACTGCCACCGACGCATATATGCGTTTTCGTGACTTTCGCCCAGTGCCGCTGTCATAATTTTACAGGCATTTGAACGCACATGTGCGTCCGTTGCACCTGAAGAAGTCTCGGGTTTGCCAGCCGGCACCGAATACGTTAATACTGTTTCGTTTGGCTATGCCCTTAGTATCTTTATTTTAGTTTTTAGATAGAGCCTAAGGTACCAAGACCTAAAGGCCACGTTCAGCATGATTGTGAGCGTATAAGTGGAAAATGGAATCAAAATAGTGATGGGTTATCCCCATTGATTCCTAAGGTTCTCGCCCATTCCCTCGCATTTTAGACCTAGACTGGCTGTAAAGGGTATTCGTATCGTTTAGGAAGGCTACGATAAAGGAATGGAGGATACCTTATTCATCGGCGAATTTTACCAGTGGGGAATCCCATAAATCCCAATCACCACAATTCGTACGAAAAGGGCGTTAGCGACTGCGAAAACCGCTTTTGTAATAAAAAGACTTATGTACTAAACGCTCACCGCAGTAATTAAGACAACGGCAAAATGCTCCTTATTGCTTTCGAGGGGTTATTACTGTTATTAGGTATAATTATAGATCGACCGTTTAAATGAGTCCTCGCCCGCGCGGGGACAAGGGCGCAGGGTAGGACGACAAAGCCTCGGCCTCCTTTGTCGCCTACCCCGCTCCCCTGTGCCGCGCGAGCTAGGACTCATTTAAGCGGTCGGTCTATAATACTTATTTGTCATGCAAGGCTGCAAAGTTTTTGTTTGGCACGAGTAGCCGTATTGAAACCCGAGCAAGCGAAGGATACCTACTATGATTGCATGAAGAATCCTGAGCGCCGCAAGGGTTTCAAGGCACGATACACTAAACAACTTTGCTGCCGAGCGAAACACACAAGTTTTCACCTCATTACAGCTAGAAAAATGGTGGGTGGAAGAAAAACAACTTCTAATAGTAAAACAGTTTTTTATTTACCAACGAACCTTGGCAAATCTTGAAAATTACTCAGGAAATAAAATTGGAAATTAGTTAGTTCCATACTAAATCAAGACTTGCTTGAAGACCATACCATATTCTGAAACTGAAATCAAAAATTGGCTTGCTCTGATTGCTTGAGAAAACAAATCCCGTTCGTACCTTTGTACGCCAAACACGGCCCTTAAAAATATGATCTTTTCATAATAGTACGCTTGTTCCCCGTACATAACTATTTTACATAACCAGCACTTTCTAAGGTAAAATAAAGTCTATTTCTAAATTAAAACAAACATGTTCGCGGCTTAGAGGTGGCCCTCGGGCCACCCCCGCTGCACCTAAACCCAAATTAATCCAAATTAATCATCCTGCATTGGTTTTACCAGTCCCGGTTATGTAACTTGGTTGTGTACGGGGAACAAGCTTACGCCTTACCAAAAACCAAAATGGCTGCGTTCTTAAAATTGCTACTAAACCAATCATCTCGTGCGATATCCGCCGAGACCTGTATCTTTTGTTTTTTCCGCCTTTGTACTGAGGTTGCGATTATCCCATGGCTCAGTAGCTTTAGAGCCGTCCTGCGCGAGCGCAGGGTCACTGACACTTCGTTGAATTAGCTTGAGACATGCTCTGGTAGCCTCAAAGATTTAAAAATTATTCGTTTTGGGTTTAAAATTATTACTGCCTATTCTTCGTGGCGACGGAAAACCTTATTTAATTAGGTACACACACAACCGTTAATAAATTAAATAAATAAATAATAAAAATGATTCACTATTTTGATTCCCCTTTCCACCTATATCTATACGCCAACAATCATGCTAAGCGTGGCCTTTGGGTCTTGTCACCTTAGGCTCTGTCTACCCCGTAAGGGAGAAAGACGTGATTTATGTATGTATGTATGTATGTATGTAAAAATGATTTATTGTGTAATTAAACAATGAAGTTACAGTACTTATGGGACTATCAGATGTACCGAGAAGTCACATGATTTGTCAAAAATTCCGATCCCCAAACTAGGTAAAGACCTGTGTCTTGGGGGGCTGAGTTTGAGTTTCTCCGACTTTGGCGATCTACATATAAAAGGCGCAGAGAACAATGAATAATACTCGCTTAGCAACATAAATAGATTATATTAATAAGGAACACTTGTGTTTTTTTTTATTTATCTATACGGTCCAAGAAGTTGAATCGCGTACCGTGGAACTTCACATGCAATTTCACCATTATTTCTTTGGCATTCGTATGGCATATTACTATGGCATTTGCAGTGAATAGGTTCCACACGTGAATCGTCTTCGACTGTACATACAATTTTGTTGGTTGACACAAACTATCGGAAAGCTGAAGTCAAAACCGTGATTGATATTCGTTTTCATATTTTCGTTTCTTTTTAATTCTGTTGGTCGTCATCATAAGTAATAAGGACGAAACAGTATTCCAGGCCAAAGTAAAATAACACGTTTCTGTATCTCACGTATCTAATGGATCAATGTCCATCTCTACAATGTTGCAGGTTTCACGGTCGAGTTAATGTGAAACTATGTGTTTAGCAGATAGATATCTTCGATAGTTGCAGTAATTGTTAATTATTTAATTCGATTAGCGAGCACATTATCGTGTGTATGATCTTATGCTAATAATTATACGAGAACGAATTCTCGGACAAAGAATGTTAAATGATGTATATTTTATAAACTACGATTTCTGAAGTACTCGTGAATACTCACTCGCTCATCATTGAAGTTTCTACTGTTAAAGACAACTAAAATCACGCCTATTTCCCTATAATGGAGTAGACAAGTAATAAGACACAAAGGCCGCGTTTAGCATAATAATTGTTTACGTATAAGTGTACAGGGGAATCAAGCTAAAATTAATGGTATGAGAGAACAGAAGAAGAGAAACAGAGAGAGGAGAGAGAGAGAGAGAGAGAGAGATATGTCAAACTTATAACACTCCTCTTTTTCGTCGGAGTTGGAAAATAGCCATTACGTCTCTTTTAAGACGTTAACACTTTTCGTGGCTCACTATGATGGGCATAAGATATTCACATGTTACTACTCTGTCACAATCCTACCGTGAACACAACCGTAAACAGAAACTCATCGTTTTAATTTATGTACAGTTAGCAAACTTACGTATGTCAAGACAATCGTAGAGCTAAGCAAATTATAATTAGGTAAAAAAGCTCTCACACTTGTGCGAGCGAACAAAGCTAGACGACGGTCACATCGCATGGTCACAAAGGATTACTTGCGCTATGTAACCTGGAGACAATTGTCATGGAACGCAAGCAAGTTGACAATGTTGACATGCTCGGAAATAATTAAATGAAACATACCACGTGTGAAAATAAACCTTTGGAAAGAAAACATTTGTAAGTTTAAGTTTAGAATTACAATACAATTAACTTTTATTGAATACCACAACAAACAAAAAACAAAATAACTTGCTACTCCGCTGTCACGTTTAGTAGTGGAGTAGCAGGAGTCAATATGAACCACTGGCTGGTTCAATCAAACGCAAAAGAAATTAAGTTAAATTTAGAAAAATTGATAGCGAAAGCTGAAGTATTCAAAAACTAGCGACGCAGTTCGTGTGCGCATTCGTTCATTGATTAATAATTCATTCATGTACCGAGTTTCGTAGACTATAGCACAGCAACAAGAGTTATCGTGGTTTTGTTTGTATTTCTTATTCCGTGCACACAAGTAGAGCTCAACGGAAATCGCACGCATGTTGCTCTAAAAGCCACCACAGACAGACAAATTTCCGCTTTGAAAAACGTGTCAATTTGATTGGAACCGTCGTCAATATTAGGTCGAACAGCGTTTAAAAATATTGACGCTGAAATTGAATCGATTTATTCGCGATCGTTTGCCTGGCCTCTGCCAACTAGCAATCTATTCCTATTTTTCTGCCCACTACAAAACAGATGCAGCTGATTTTTAAGGCCACATGTCATACCAAAAGCTATGCGCGCGGGCAGCGACCTCGCTGCCTCCTAACCTCCCACGTCCTTAGGCAACGAGCCTTGAGTCGGCGCCAACGTTCGTGCTCTTACTTTCATTGTCCGAGTGATTTGGTTACAATGCTCAAATAGGGCATTATCTAACTAATATGGCACGTTTGTCGGCGATTGATTAGGTTAGGCGTTTGCGGCGAGGCGACATCGTGCCCCATAGAGCGTGCTGCATAAACAAATGACGCATTGTATTGCGACATTAGAGAACTGAGCTGCATTGGTGTATGCAGCCAGTTCTGCGATAATCCGTAGATTTAGAACGAAGTGCTCAATGAACATAACTAAGTTATTAAAAGCAGCAGAGCGTGTTTACAATAATTCAGTATTTAACACCGTATCCCCTCGAATCAAGTTTTATTAGTAGTTGTTTTTTTTCATAGAAAAGCATTTGCAGTATCCACTAAGCCCGTATCGTTTGCAATTTGCAATACTCTTAGGCGGCGGGTATCTGCTATCTACTCTGATGCATCAGAGAGCATCTGGAGTAGTTGCTAATTCGTGCAGTTAAACTTGATGCCTGATCTATACATATAATAAATCAGTAGAAAGTTCGTGTCTGTACATTAAATAAATTCATCAAAAATAAAGTGCTAATGATTAGGGAAGAGTAATAAAACACCAAAAATTAGATTTTATAATTTTTATCTGTCTGTAATCTGTATGTATGGATGTGTTCATTCAACTATGTCTGTGTTCGCTAAACTGTTGGACCGATTTAAATGAAATTTCGCCTGGTGGTTGGTACCTTATGTCCCTGGTCAATATTTTAGATACTTTTAATCCCGGAAAATTAAAGAGTTCCCGTGGGATAGCGATAAACATGTCAAAGGTCGCAGCTGCCTAATGTAATTCTAATTCTACGCGGACGAAGTCGCGGGCAGAAGCTAGTAGTCAATAAACGACTTACATATTTGTTTAATCAGAAGCAGAATAAGTTAGTCGAACACTTAAAGTGGGTTCCATTTCCAAGATTTGGTTAATTAGTACAGTAGGCTTTTGTCTAACAAACGCCATCGTCTTTTTTTGACAGTTCATACATGGGCTGACAATTGGCATCGGAATCAGCTAGCTGTCACATTCATACAAGAACTGTCAATATGAACATGACGGCGATTGCGAGCGAGTTAGATAATTAAGCCTACAGAACAAATATACATCGGGATGTGTGAAACTACCTACTCAAAAACTTGTATAAAAATGGTCTGTGAATGCAGCATGCGGCACTAATCCATGTGGCACAATGTGAAGTTAGTAATAAATGTGGTCTGTGGTAGGGAAATACACGAGGGTGTGCTAGCAGCGTTTGCGCTTATAATGGCAAGTCAGATAAGTGTTTATGTTAATTTAAAAGCGTGCCTTTTGCTCAACTTAGTGCTGGTAGTGATAGTAATAGCTTGTACAATAACACCATTCAAGCAACCTGGCTAAACGTTTTGTGTGGTTTATTAAAAGTAAACTTTGCTTTGAGTTTTAACATTATTTAACGCGAGTTTGAAGCACTTTGTTGGTTTTGATTCCACAAAATAATGCGTATTAGAAAGACGAATGTGTCTTTAAATTACTCAAAATTTGGCAAAGAGATAGTTTGAGTATCTGGGAAGGACGTGTGACAGTTTTCGTCCCGGAAAACTGTATAGTTCCCGCGGGATAGCGATAAGCCAATTTTCTGCATACTAAGTTGCAGGCAGTCGACACTAATATTATCAACAGGAGAAATTTGATCGTTTGTTTGTTTGCATTGAATAGGCTCCGAAACTACTGGACCGATTTGAAAATTTCTTTCACCATCAGAACCCTACATTCCTGATGAGCTAAGGCTATATTTAATTCTGCGCGGACGAAGTCGCGTGCAACAGCTAGTATACTATATTTCTTCGATATTTAAGCTGTCGTAATAACTTGATGCCCTTATTTGGTGATGATGATGAGTTTTATTTTCACCTATTTTCTAGCACAAGAATATACTCCTCTTTTCGTAAAGAGATGTTGTTAACCTTTGAACCTTGGCTTTTTGAGAGCTAGCCTCTTTTCATCAGCCAGCAAAGCGTAGCAATATATCTTAATTTCAAAGCAAGTGTTCTTAATGCAAAACTGTCACGTTCGTATGTTAAAAATTATTTTAGCATTCAGCACATATTGTGCGCCGTCACGTAATGATTAATGAATGATGATGTGCTTTGTTATCAATGTAGCTACATGAGTAGTACGCATAAAATCATGTAAGTATTAGTGATGCGGAAACGTACTCAATACAGCATTTTTAATTCGATGCCGTGTGATACGTTTAGTCCCAAATTCGATTTTCAAAGCTCGAAGAAATTTAAAAAATCAAATTTCGTTATAGGTATTAGGCCTTATGGCCAGGATCTGTCAATTTGCTCATACGAGCTTGTACGAAAAGCGACAGGTCGTCAGTATAGTTGAGACTAGCTTAACCTTTTCGCCGCTATGTCAAATACAAGAGACGTCACCCATACGAAAGACTTCTTTATTGCGATGCCTTAAATTGAACCTAAACCGTAACAAACGAAGGTTGCTTTTGCATTGAGTAATGGATGTAGCAGCGGTGCTGATATTATGAGCCGATGGCGTTGTAAAGGTTAAGACGTTTTTTCTGTTTAATTATGTATGTGCAAAATAGGAGACATAGTATACACATAAGTTTTTCTTCGCCCTTGGTCCTTCAAACACCAGATACAAAGGTGTTTTTTTCTCTCTGATAACGAGATAACTATTTCGTAAGATTGCACGGAATTACGAGCATCTTCATAATTAACGTTACAGGAACTCGATGGAGCATAGGGCACTAAAGTTTACTTGAATCTTTTAACTTTTCAGGTACTTAACCGGATAAACAAAGCCGGCACGTTAGCACGAGTGAGCACAAGAGACTACCCATCTCTTTCTAGAACGAACAGTAAGAAAAAGATGGGTAATCTCACAAGCGACTCAGCTCTCGCGCACACTCGTGCTATAGAACGACCGCTTAAATGAGTTCTCTCCCTCGCGCCACAGGGGCGCGGGGTACGACGACAAAGGGGATCGAGAGAGGTGCGGGGGGTAGCGCGCCTGCCGCCCGTACCCCTCTCGGCTGCCGCGGTCGTCCCAGCCCGCGGCAAGCACTGCGCGGGCGAGGACTCATTTAAGCGATCGGTCTATAAATTAATACTATAGTCTAGTCAAATTGGGGGCGCGGGGTAGGGTGACAAAGGAGACCGAGAGATGTGCGGGCGGGTAGTGCTCGCTCGGTCCCCTTTGTCGTCCTACCCTGTGCCGCGCGGGCGAGGACTCATTTAAACGGTCGGTCTATAGCCGTCCAGTGAAGTGACGTCTCTGAACAATACAAAAAGTATACTACTAACATTTAATTGTATACTCAATCCACCTCGGACAAAACCGTGTAATACAAGTACTAAGTAAATCATTCACGCTGCGTGCCGTATCCGCTTGCGTTCTCCTTGTATGAGGCCTGTCAGGCATGCTATTAAAGACGGACGGACGGACTTGCAAAGATAAGTGGGGAAACAATAGACTTAGGTCTCTGCGCTGAGATTGTACGAGTAAGGAGTTTTGTTCGTAATGCAAAATGTTTTTTTAATTCTTATTTAATGGTCTTAGTTATGTGTCTCTAACGGCCGGTTTCACCGCTCTCAGTTAAGACCCTGATATTTTTAGTGTCGGTTATCTATGGTGTCGTCTCTGTTTGTTTCATAGTAAGAAATAGAGAGGGAATCATAGAAGACTGGCAGGAACTTTACAGAGAGTGGTGAGACATGCCTTTAGAATGTAAGGTTTTATGGCTTGAATGTGTGCAGCAAATGCTTCTTCAAACTGTAGATATAGATTTAAAGCAGGTTTTCATGTATTTAACTGATAATTAAACACTAGCTGTTGCCCGCGACTTCGTACGTATACGGATGTTCTGTGATTAATAAATTGGCGAATAAACTAACTTACCTGCTAAGTCATTAAGTTAATTCATTCAATAATTATCTTCAAATAACAATGTCATTATCATTTTCACTCTTTTGTGGTTAAATGATAACTTGATTATCGATCGTTGACTAGCCTTGGTAAAGTACTAGTCGGTAAAGAGTACCTAAATGAACGTTTTAATTAGAGATGGGCCGAGTACTCGTTTGATACTCGGTACTCTGCGTACTCGGCGGGTTTTTTGATACTCGTACTCGGCCGAATAACTCGGTTATTAGATAACGAGTAACGAGTATACATACTTTGTTTAAGAAAAGCAATATATTTAGGTAGATATAATTAAAACAATTGTTAATCAAAAAGTATTTATTAGTAATTTAGGAAATCTTTCAAAATCTAAATTAATAAACAAACTTTTTCAATTATTTATTTACTATGACGCGCAACGTGACGTGTTTGTTTGCAAACAATCAAGTGACTAGTAGTTGAAAGGCGTGGGCGGGGTGAGGGGTGTATCAACGCGAGCCGACGTCTTGACCGGCGCAAACCTGTTTGTACTTGTTTACGCGCACGAAATGCGAATTTGATTGAACCGAGTTACTCGGCCGAGTACTCGGTTGAAAAAAAATTGAGCCGAGTAAAACTCTGTACTCGTTACTCGGCAAAAGTGTTACTCGGCGCATCTCTAGTTTTAATCGATGATTAAATATCAAAAGAGGTCCGGTTGGACAACCGGCCTGCGACACCGTTTGCTTACTGCTGCCGTATAAAGAAAGAAAGAAATAAAATTTATTTGCTACATAAAACAATAACAGTGCAAGATTAAAACATAGAAAGAAAAGAAGAATATTAAAAAAAGTCCTTCCCCGGAACTGAAACCATACTTACCTATGTAGGTAGTACCAAATTCCAACTAAATCGAATCAGTGGTCTAAGCGTGAGATTTAGCAGTTTTATTTATAAATATTTACCATATCAATAGGACAATGCGAGCCTCATAGTAGTTTCGTCTTCCAGTCTTCATATAAATGTATAGACCCCCTTATTCATAAACGCTCTATAGGCCTCTGCTAACTTAGCAATCGATTGTCTTTATCTGTGATAGGTAAATGTCAAAGTGACAGATAAGGACAAACGATTGCTAAGTTAGCCGAAGCCTACAGAACGTTTATGAATAAGGGGGATAGAATATAGTAGAATTACAATCCCTCAGCACGCCCGCAAGCGATTGCTAAGATTTCATTTCGCTATCATTTCTCCAACATTACCTTGTCACAGCAATCCCGTCTAGGAAACAGAGGAAATCGCGTCTTGATACTCTCAGGGCTGTTGGACGACTATTCTCAGCTGCATGATATTATGTCGATGGACGTAAACTTTATACAGCAAAACATCTTTCTTATGTATTACTAGAGAAGCAAGCTCGGCGGCATCACTTCTCGTGTCACCACTCGCTTGTATACAAATTTATGGTATTTTGTCTATACACGCGTGCTGAAAGCCGATCGAGAATTTTGAACAGGACAGCTAACCTGACCATGCTTTCTGCGGTCTGCGATTACGTTGCAAAGGCAGATTACTTACGTGCGTACTTCAAGTGTGTATTGAAGTCTTGATTTGCAAGGTAACAAGACTTAAAGGCCACGCCCAGCATGATTGTGGGCGTACAGGTGGAAAGGGCAATGAAAATAGTGATGGGTTGCTAGCCGCATCGCCTATAACATGGCTCCCAAGTTCTTCGCCCATTCCTTCGATGGGATTTTACCACCTGCGCAGGTAGAGAAGCAACTGGTGCATTCTATGTGTTTTCTTTACTCCCAGACTAGCATTGAAGGGACATGAAACAAAATATTACAGGCAGCAATTTTAGTTTCACTACCCAAAACAGATCAGATAAAAGAATAGATAAAGCTAAAAAGACGGAGAGAGAGAGAGAGAGCGAGAAACCTACAACTTCTTAAATTTTTAAATATAATAAGATTAACTTCACAACTAAATCACTTCCCTGCCGGTCTGGGACCAAAGATAAAACATGAATATAACAGTTGCTTCTCTTCCCGCGAAGATGGTAAAAGCCCCTAATCGGCGAAAATCGTAGGAATCAAGTTATAGGCGACGCGGCTACCAATAGCAACCCATCACTATTTTGATTCTCCTTTCCACCTATACGCCCACAGTCATGCTAAACGTGGCCTGTAAGTCTTATTACCTTGGGCCCTGTCTACTGTCTGTGTGAAAATTATGAGTAAAAATGACGACCGGTCCAGAATACACCCTCATCTCGATAGGTTCGTGTAGCATGTCGCTTTCGACTCACGACGCGCGGCCACCCATCCGTGGTGCTTTCTACGATAGCATTAGCATGATTGCGATCGGGGCATGGCATTCCGTGGACCGGCAGGTTGAGAATAGGCCACTTTGCATCTGGGGTTATTGACTGGCCAAACCAATGGTTTGATACCGATTGTATGTGTTGTACGTAAAATCTTTATTGTGCAAAATTTAAATAAAAATAAATACAATTGACTAACACTGAGATACATGCACAAAGACGGACTTTTTACTACCATAAAAAGATTAAAACCGGGATCCTATTACTAAGACTCCACTATCCGTCTGTTATTACCAGGCTGTATAGCTAAAAAGTTGAAATTTTCACAGATTAAAAATCTAACTTTTTTATGTCTCTGCCTATTAATAACCAACATAAACTGGCCTCACACTGCCTATATTTTGCTTGAGAGTAGGGCTCTGATGAATTTTATGTCCACTTTCCGAATTTTAACGAAACCTTTTGATGCACGAGTCCGACTTGTACTTGGCCGGTTTTTTTTTAATACGATTTTAATAACTTGACTTACCAAGTAGGAATGGATCGAATTAGACCTAAGTAAATTAAATTGGCATATTGAACTCGAATATGCAAAGACCTGACATGAATTGACCAACGCGCAGGCGCCTGTAACTGCATTCAACTCTTTTCTACGCCCATCTTACCCTATTTGACAAAAAGAAATAGGGAATGCGAATGTGATTCCGAGGGATTTCGACAATAATATCTTTGAACTCCGATGACATTGTAAAAAAAGGTTTTTGATAAAAACTACGTAATGAACTATTTATATAGATTCTGCCCGCGACTTCCTCCGCGTAGAATTAGCAATTCACATGTTTATCGGTATCCCGCGGGAACTATGCAATTTTCCGGGATATAAAGTACCCTATGACCTGGCCGGTGATTTTCTCAACAGAAATAAAGTTTGCATCAAAATCCGTTCTGCCGTTTTCACGTGATGCGCTCGCAAATATACAGGCAAACGGACAAAAATTCTAAAAACTGTTGGAACTTGTTCTGTTATCGATTCTAAGTATCTCCAGCCAAATTTATTTTTGATATCTTCCATGTACTGACTTTTGACCCTCTTCAGCTTTATTATTATGTTTAGATTCTAATCATATTTAATGAATGTTAAAACATTAATTAAAAGTAAGCAAAGACATGATTAGAGTCGGCTGGAGCATGCTTGCCTAGTAAATACACATTCATCCTTGATTTGAAAACTGCCAGATAGTAGCGTTCAGGGAACACAGACGCTTGCAGAAAATGTTACAAGAAGTCCTCAAAATTAACTGGAATATTACGGCGTCGAAATAATTTGATTGGATTGGCACCCAGAACGAGGCAATTATAGGTTTACCTGTTTCTCAATTACCATTACTTATAAGATACCGTTCCAGTTTTCAGATTTTAACTGTTAACAAGTGCTAATGAAAAGGGCACTTTTGTTTAAAGAGAAAGCGATCGATATAACTGAATCGTTCTTTTTTCCTACTCTAATTTAAGCCCTAAACATTTATTTTAAATACGCTTGAAATATCGTTGGAAGACCGCCTAAACAGACGTTTCGAGACCAAATAGGAGACGTTTTGGAAAAAGGTCAGGTCAGGAGCACCCGGAAAGTGGATGAAGCGAAAATAGTATGTCAGGATCGTAGCAAGTGGACTAAAGTAGGTACTGCCTACCCCTGTGGGAAAGAGGCGTGACGGTATGTATGTAGGAATATCTATCATAAAACAGTTTTCTTGCTCACGGTATTAACTTTTAAAGCAATTGCATATTTTTTACGCGTTACCAGAAAATTATCGTGTCAGAGGCCACACAATGCGCCTCCATTACACTTTTTTTTATCTTTGTAGGTAAAAATGAACGACTTAATTATATTAAAAGCGTGTGCGCTGCGAACTTCTTAGAAATAAACGCCTGCTGTTACGCCGTTAGCTCACAGCGGTGGATTAGTTTCGTTGCCTTTATATTTTAAGTAGGCGCTTCGTAATACATGAAATGAAATGAAACATGATATTGCGAGTAATACAAGAATTTTAATTAAGTTTAGCGCTCGTAAAATATGACAATATTACTTTTGAATAAATAACACGTGCATTATGTACTTAGTTATGTAATGTGACCTACTGAATCTGGTGCTTCGAAAATAAGTTAAATTTTGTTTTGTACAGCAGAACAATTACTAGGGTGTTGCTAACTTTTATTATCTAAAACTTTTATGATACCATGGTTTTATGAACCACATAAACATACTTAGATAAAATGAAAAGATTTTCGTTTATGTGTGTGTGATCACTTTTAATATCTCGTACGTTTCCTTAATCCGATTTTTTCAGCTAAATGCGTATAACGTACATTTACAGTAGAATCCGTTTAATGTGATTCCGCCTACCAACCGCCTAATTATGACGCAATTAGACAACGAAGTTTGGTTTTCATATAAAATAACTTTGCTTACAGTGACATGTCGCTTACTTTGACCCATTTTTAATAAATTATGTTCGGTTATAATGACCGACATAATGCCTTCGCAATGTTCGGCAGGGCACTTGACGCCCGACGACGTTCGGCACGTCGCTTGTTTTTATTTTGAAATGAAAAATATACATACATACATTTATCGTAATTATTGCGTACAATTTATTCAATATGCTATGTTTCTCTATTAAAATAAATAGTTACATAAAAACACAGGAGGTTGTTTATTTCCTCAAAATGCTTTGAATGACCTGATTGTCATTTCCCTTTAGTGTAATTATAAAGGGATTCCACTGTAACAGTTGTTTTAATTAGTTTTTTTCTTGTTTCCAGAGTGGGGCGTCAGCAGCGAACCGGGCGAGGCGAGCGAGCCGGAGGCCGGTCGCATGCGTCCCGAGGACTATCGCCTCGTGTTCCTCAGTTCAGACTCGTCCTGCCGCGAGGACACGGAGGACTCCTCGTCCACCGCCTCCTCCGCCGCGCCGCTCGCGCCCGACGACTGCGACTGGGACTACTTCGAACCGGGCGCGGCGGCGGCGCCCCCCCAACCCATACCTCCCACACCCACCCCCCGACACATACCCCAAGCTTGCCCTAGAACCTGCTCCTGCGGCGCCGAACCACGCATTGTCGCTGTACCCGTCCCCGTTCCCGTACCTGTTCCTGCCGCGCTCTGGCCCGCCCTCCTAGCTTTCCCACAAAACCCACCGACGCCACACTGGAGCACGTACCCCGGCTTCCCTCCCCTCGATGCCGCAGCCTTCGCGCGACTCACGACGGCCGCCGCTGTCGCCGTCACCGCCGCCGCCACCGCTACCGCCAACGCCAATGCACTCACCCTCAACAAAACTCTCGATATGACCACTGTCGAAAAGACCGATAAAGCTATACAATCTGAAACGTCACTAGCTCCGGAATCTCGCAATATTGATACCACTGATAACGTTATTGAACGGCCAGTCGAACATGAAACGTCAGACGAAATAAAAGTGATAGCGAAGGACTATTTATCAGTGTTGTCGGAGCCACCGGACGCGATGCCCGAACATTTGGAGGCGGAGAAAGCGTTTGTGTCTTCAAATGAATCTGGGGATTCAAGTGATTCCGAGGCGGGTGTGGAACGACGCAGCTATGACCTGATGAGCGGCGCACCCGAGGAGCCCGCCACGACCGATGAAGACTCCGACGACTCCGGAGGCGGAGGTGGCCAGTTTTCGCGCGTCTTCGTCGTCAACCCGGCTGACTCCTCCTCCGACATGGAAGACAATGCAGACAGCAGCGGCATTGATTGTGATGATTCCTACGACAAAAACTCTGATAGTTTGGAAATTATAGCAGTCGAAGTCATAATGCCAAACGAAGTCAATATCAATCGGGTAGAAGAAATCAATGTCCAAAATAATGAGAACAACGTTGTGCTTATAGAGTCCGTTAGTTTAAACGAAGATGTTCCTGTTATCCCGTATGGTAGTGAAGACGAAAACAGTGAGATGAGAAAGTCTAACTTTATGAAATTTTGTAACGAAAATATGCTCCGAAGTGAAACCTGTGAAGAATTTAATAGTTTTAATGCATCGTGTAGTACGGATTATAACACTTTAGATAGCAACGAAAATAAAGATAATGATAGCAATAGAAGTATTACTCCATTGGAAAACAACGAGTGCGACTCGTTGGACGATACGTCTAGTACAGAAAGTGATATGAAAGTAAAAGTCTCCGTTGAATTGCCTAATGAGAAACATAACAATGAGGAATTATTTTCTAACGAAATTTCGCACGCAGCGCCGGCTAAATTAGCACCTTCGCCCGAACCTACGGCCGATACTCAAAGCACACAGCCCGTTGAAAAAATAGACCTGTTCAAAGGTATTGAACGCACGCTTAGTGAACTATTGAAGAAAGAATTATTACTGGAAGAGCAAGAGGAGAAACTGCACGCCGCGGGGCCGGTTTGTTTGGAGGCGGGGGGCGCGGGCGCACCTGCCGCGGACTCGGTATCAACAGTTTGCCGTTCGCGCACGGCCGATACGGACGGCTCCGCGCGCTTTACTAGCCGCGTTATGATAACACACGATCGCGTCTCCGTCGTCACGTCGGATACGACGCGCCTCATGCGCGACATAACAGTGCATCATACCAACTCGGTAAACGAAACGAACCCCAACGCGAGTGCACAACAAAACGAAAATGACGACCGATTGTCCGACGACGAAGTGCCACAGCCTTCAGGCGGAGTGACGGTTGTTAGCAACGCCGACACTCTCTCGGCCGTTGTGTGTCTCGAAGAGGGGCTTGCAGACGACGACTCTTGGGTCGAGGACGTCAGCCATGACGAAGACGAGGCCACTTCGCCCTCCGACTCCGACTCGGGGGATGAAGCGTCGCTACCCACGCGAGGAGAGGAATTCGCATACTGTCGGCGTTCCTTAGACTTTACTTTACACACAATAGTCGAAGAAAGTTGCGAAGAAAGTGAAACGGAGCACACAGCGAAAAAACCGCGACCTATATCAGCTACTGAGTTAGAAAAATACTTTTTCTTCGGTTTGGGGGATGGTAGGAATATTCGTGACGATGAAGAGCCTATGTCCGAAACATCGAGTGTGTGTAGTGAGGGTGGTGAATCTATCCCGGATAACGAGCAGCCGGAGAGAAGTGCGGACAACGACGAATTAGTGTCGTCGCGTTTAGAAAAATATTTTTTGTCTGGATTTATGGGTTTTAATCAAGAAAGACGCGACTCTGATGGTTCAGGCAGTGTGGGCAGTGACAGTGAAGGTAGACAAAGCCCCGAACAGAGACGGAAACGTCCTTTACGAGCCCGGGGCACCCCTCGCTCACATTCATCATCTTTAGATAATTTATTGGCTGGTGAAGAGCCTTCCCAAGATGCTCAGGAGGTATCAGACGGGTCAAGTACAGAGACTGATGACCGACATGATTCCTCGGAAAGGCTCGATTCGCAAGGTGAATCGAAAAGAAAGAAACAAGGCAAGAAAACTAGAGGTTCCCCAGCGGACGAACGCCGCCTATCGACAGAGTTCGCGGACGAAACTCGAGATGACACACGATCTGTTTCGGAGGGTGAAGATGGCAGGTTAACGCCCCGGCCCGAATTTCCACCGCTTGGATCTGAATTATCTGAATCTAAAAAACAAACCAGCAGAGATAGCGGGTTCGTAGGCAGTTGTGATGATCTCTTAAGAAATGGTGATTCAAGTTCAGATTTTACACGATCTCAAGAACCTAAAGTAGAATTAGAGGAAATTATCGAAGAAATTAGACCCGATGTAGAGGAACGCGTCGAAGGTCCCCCCACGTCCCGTCCACCGCCCACCCCCCTAATACGTAAGGATAGCTTTAATAATTGGTCATCGGATGAAGAAACTAATCTTATGATGACGAAAATGCGTCAATTTTTCAAGCAGATGATAAATTCTGCTAATGTTCGAGCTTCAACGCCGCAATCGTCTAACTCTGAAAGTTCCCGCCCGCCGAAACCTCCCCAACTTTTATATTTCGAAAGTGAATTGACGAGATTAATGAAAACCGTCCCAGGAATTCGCGATGAAGAAGTGCGTGAAATAGTTGAATATTTATCAAGCGAAGACACGTGGAGTGATTCGTACGATTCGTCTGACTACGCTGGCTCGGATTTAGAAGGGACTTCGGCAAATCGTTCGGCCTTGAGGAAACAGATATCGGAGAGTTGCCGCGAGATAATTGATGAGTTCGATCGTGGCAATGGTGAGGCAGGGTCTCTGGAGCGCGACGCTGCGGGCGCGTATCAGCGTTTGGCGGCGACTCTGGGTCGCGCGGGGGAAGGTTCGCCGCCTCTCTTCGGAAAAGTGATGCGACACATTGGTGGTCGGTTAGTAGCGTTAATGCACGAAGTGTCTGGTGGTGTGCCAAGTACGGATGATGATAGTGCGTCGGAGCCTGGTGCGTTGGCTCGCAGTCGCTCCCACGATATCCTGGAAGCGACTGCAAGTCGCGGAAGTGTCGCGAGTGATAGTGAAAGGTTTTCGTGGCGTGGTAGTTTTGAGTCTGCGTTGCTTGCGGCGGACTCGCGAGGCACACTGGGTGGCGGAGGCTGCGAGGCGCGGCGGTCGCCTGCTGGCGCTGAGCTAGCGGCGCAGAAGTCGCACTCAAGGAGTTGTGGTGCCATTGGTGGGAGCGAGGACCGGCTGTGGCGAGGCAGGCGTCGGGCGTCCGCTCCTGATGCAGAGGTAAATATTCCTGTCTAAAGCGTAACCATATAAACATTATAGAGCTTCTAATAGTTGAAGCCGGCAGCGGAGAAGTGGCTCCACCCCATTTATCTATGACTGAGATGGTTTTTATTGCAATAATATTCAAATTCATATCGCAATCGCACTGATATCGTATCATAGTGTAATGCCACTTCTGCGGTGCCGACGTCATCAATTCTGCTCTTAGAAAGGAGATCTCCTATGAATAGATAAATTAAGTCGAGCTTAATACTAAAGGGTACATTCTATTAGCTTGTTCCATAAGTAAAAAGTAGGCATACTCGTTACCACTAGACAGCCAACAAAAACATTAGAGTCGGTTACGAACTCAATGTTTTGTTTTTGTATTACGCATTTTTGAGAACACAAAAATTGCTTTGATCTACAACTTCAATTGGTCGTAACTGAGACCTACTTTTTGAAGTGAACAAACTCATTATCATAAACATAGAACACAAATACCCAATGAAAAACAGTTAAAATGTGGTAAACGCCAACCTTGCATAACGATACCTTTACTAATATCACGAACCGTACAAAATGCGTGGTGTCAATGTCAGCGTACACCGTGACATGCCACGCGAGTTAAAAAAAACAGATACCTATTTATGTGAAAGGTATGCGGAATTCAGATATATTACTCATTATTGTGTTGATAAAATGTGCGAGTATCGGCGTTTAGAAAAGACAAATCAGGTTATTTTGTTTACCTACAAAATTGTAAATTCATGAATCACCCCTTCCATAAATAATACGTACATACTTTCGACAGTTGTCTTGATTTCGATTTTGTATAAAATATCATCTCATTTTTTCCGTAGCCATTCTAGGTACACGCAAAATTACACATAGTGCAGTAGGTTTATTACCTAACTCGCTCGCAATAGCCATCGTGTTCATATTTACAGTTCTTGTATGAATGTGACAGCTAGCTGATTCCGA
The DNA here is from genome assembly GCA_949127965.1 of Pandemis corylana. Classification (NCBI taxonomy): domain Eukaryota; kingdom Metazoa; phylum Arthropoda; class Insecta; order Lepidoptera; family Tortricidae; genus Pandemis; species Pandemis corylana. Next base: position 7,126,858 of record OX421856.1, on the reverse strand, counting down.
TGCCAATTGTCAGCCCATACAAGAACTGTTAAAATGAACACTATGGCGATTGCGAGCGAGTTAGGTAATAAGCCTACAGGTCAGACCACTACTGGCACTAACTTCTTCATTCATATACTTAAGTATAAAGAACGAGTGGATAGTACATATGGAGAATGTATGCTACGCCTATGCTAATAACTCAGTAAACATTTACCAACCAAAAAGTTTCTAATCTACCTGAAAGGTCATTAAACCTCCGCCATTACACGGTAGGTAATAGTTACTGAGATAGCAATTAAGATAGTTAAAAATAAGAAATTATCTATTACATTGCGTGGGTACACGAATTGCAATGTTTGCATCGTTAATCCGACGTAAGACTTACTTTAATTAGTTGTTAGTGGAAACAATGCAATGGCTATTTAGTTAACGCTTTTGTCTAGAAGCAAAGGCAGTCTGACACTTGACCGAATAACAACTAATGGGGTATCGTTTGCCTGCCGTTAAGTTAACACAAGCTCAACAAACCTTCATGAACAAGGGAGTGTCTAATTACATCCTACCCAATTATAGATCCGATTTTTTGTTTGTTATGCTCTCACGCGTAAACTACTCAACCAATCGTAATAAAATTTAGCATGGAGATAGTCTGAGAGCCTGCGAAGGACATAGGATAGTTTTTATCTCGGGAAATTGTATAGTTCCCGCGGGCGCGTGATAAACATTCTACGGAGACGAAGTCAAGCAACGGCTTGTATGATAATATTTATTTTATTATCTTAAATCCGTATAAATGTTTTGTTAGGTTTTGTTAAATTGTTGTAAAATGTATTAAATTGCAAATAAATGAAACCTTTTTAAGCATTACTTAATTAACCCAATTTATTCATTGTCGTGAAACGTTATGTAAAATCATGCATCAATAAACCTTAATTGGTGCTTTGCATCAATTCATTGCATACGATGCCTATCTAGCTATCTACTTATCAATAAGGACTAAATAGCTAATCAACTGAACAGGACACGAAAATGTTTTTTTGATGAATCACCCTTTATATAAATAAAAACTCACTTTACCTTACGAATAATAATACTTATTTTCACCCTCTGTTTCATGCACGGTACGGAGCGAGCCCTTTTCGATTTTGTTTTTTAACTACATAGATAAGTTGCGGTTAACGAGACACTTTTTTTTTATTCCGAATTCGCTACAATTTAATTTTTTTTTGTTGTTATTGTGTTGTTTTTTTATTATTATTAAATTGTCGCGTAATTCAGCATGCCTCATGGCATAGGCCTCCTCCGTGTATTGGAGGGTTTGGGCTATAGTTCCCACGCGCGCCCAGTGCGGATTGGGAACTTAACACACACCATTGAATTTCTTCGCAGATGTGTGCAAGGTTTCCTCACGATGTTTTCCTTCACCGAAAAGCTCATGGCAAATTTCAAATGTAATTTTCGCACATAAATTCCGAAAAACTCAGAGGTGCGCCGCCCGGGATTTGAACCCACGACGCTGAGAGGCCACAGATCAAACCACTAGGCTACCACGGCTTAACGAAAGACACTATGTAGTTTGTATATTATTGCATAACTACTGTGCAGTGCATACTGTCATATCAGTCATCTACATTATTATTATTTAGTTGACTGTGGGCCTATTTTTCAATCGTCAAATATTTTATTAATCCGGACTACTGCAGCAAACGAATGGGTTCTTGTGGTTGAACACTACCGTACTAAATATTTCATCGCAGATTTGGATTCAAAACTAAGTAACTCTTTTGACGCCACTTTGAACATCGACAAAATGCTTTTCAAAATTCAGAAATCCAAAAACTTTTGCAAATAGGCCGCCAAGGGCTCTTGCATGTCTTTTTTGAAACTACCAGCGCATTCGGAAATACCATCATTGCCAAGAAGAATGCGCCGCGAAAAATTTGGCAGAAAGTCATTATTTCAAAATAAAATAAATTTACAACAATAGTTAAATTCTACTTAACTTATAATACATTTATAAAAGGGACGTGTGGTATTAGGTCCCCAAGTTAAGTAGGTACCTTAAATTATATTAGTCTATAGTAGTTGTATAATAGTAGATTAATGCCAAGACTTGGAAAGTAGCCAATTGCTGGATGAGTAACATGTTTAAAAACCCGAACCGCAGGTGAGTGTTTTTTAAAGTTACGAATCCAGCAATTGTTCTTCCAGCTGAGGCAGATATAAAGTTTTTCTCAAACATTAAATTTTGCACTAAACTTCCTCGCAACATAGGTGGTTTTCACGTTGCCGCCTTTTTTCTTAAGTTTTTTTTTTATGTCATCGGTTACCATAAGCTATTTGATACATTGATAAACACATTAGACTCGAACAAAACGCGCACTCCTCGGCCATCGACTTGGCTGTATGACATTGTTGTTCATTACTCCATAGTCTCTCTGACTTTAAAAAAAAGTTAAAAACAAATGAGAAACAGTCCAGCAATCCATTCATCGTCAGAAAATCGCGCCAGCAATGTAATTCGGCCGTCAACAAGGCCCTTCGTGTTCTGTTAATTAGAATACAATGACGACATTTACGACAGTGTTTGAGACAAGTCTCTTTTTCAAGAGGAGTGTTCAGTCAAACGAACCCAACCACCTGATGAAATATTATGGAATAATTCTGTATAATGTAAGGAAGGATGTGACTTATTATTTAAATCGTAACTTTCTATAGGTAACTTTACATTACACGAAACACTTAAAGAATTATTGTTTCTGATTTCACCGAAAGAGCTAAATTTCCAAATTAAACAAGAAAGGCGAATGATTACTATGACTGCTACTTAATAGTCCCATCGAGCTCTTTTTTCCACTTAGTCTGTAGCAATCTAAAACAAAATTCAAATGACTGCTTCGACACAACTTTCACTGCGAATGGGATTTTAAATTTACAACTTAAAAAATAATTGGAGCCGGCAAAAGTGAACTTAAAGAATGCATAACTATTATGTAAACCATGGGCTAATAATTTCGTAAGATATTGCTTCATAGTACAAAACTGCACTGAAGATGGACATAAAATTACATCATTGATGCCTTCCTGATATCGCTTGGTTGTGGGTTGCGTGTATTTAACTGTTGCAAACTTTGTTTTAGAAGTCCTATGGAGTAAATAAACTATATACTATCGCTATCGAACAAGTCTATTCCTGACCCGCAGTAGAACGATGTCTCAGTAAACGTCACGTGATTTTCCTTGCCAATTTGTGTAGTCTCTATGACATTTTGTTCGATGGTGCATGCTTACTGTAAAAAGTCATGGACGAGATGTTTAGATAACCTTACTTAATCTATATCTGTACTTGTTTCCATTTACTTACAAGGTTGTTTTAAGTTTCCTCTAGTCCATTTTTTATCGTTTGTTTGCCAGAGCCACTCTTTTTCAAGTGGTTTATCATCTAAGCGTAGGGTCAGGTCAATGTATTTAAAAACTAAAGTTTAGTTTTTAACCCCCTTCGCAAAAAGAGAGGTGTTATAAGTTTAACGCCCGTGTGTGAGTGTGTGTGTGTGTATCTGTCTATGGCATCGTAGCTCTCATACGGGTGGACCGATTTAGATGCGGTTTTTTTCATTCGAAAGCCAGTTTCTTTGCGGTGGGTCTTAGTCCAGCATATTGGAGAGCATCAGTGCTTTTCCAAATTGATGTAAGGCATTTTTGGCATAAGTTGAATTATTTTTTATTTATTTACGTATGATTACTCGTTTAATGCGTGGCGTGGGCGATATTCTTAATTTTGAATTTAATGTTATATGACAAGTGTGTTCTATGTCGCTAGACTTTACCATGTATAAAACGGAATCATAATTTCCCAGCCGGAAGAAGAGCAACGAGCCGGCTCCCTTCCCCGGCTGCCGTCCATCGCGGGAACGACGACCGTGCCCGCGGGCCCGGTGAAGTCGGCCCGATACCGGGCCCCTGGCTTCAGAACCGCGACCCGGGCTGCGTCGGCACCAGGCCTCCACGCGCCGCGGCGTCGGCGACCGCCGCCCGCGACGCTACAACCGCCACCAGCTGCGCCTGCGTCTGCACCTAGCTTGCAGGGTGAGTACTATTTAATCTCTGATTCAAAAAATAGGAGTGTTAAGTCTGACGTCGATATCTGTGTGTTTTTCTGTGTCATCGTATATCTCAAGCAGATGGAGCGATTTCGTTGCAGTTTTTTTAATCCGAAAGCCAGTTTCCTTGCGGTGGTTCTTAGCCATGTTTAGTAAAAATCGGTCCGGCGGTTAAAAGAGTATCAGCTCATTTCCAAATTGATGTAAAGTTTTTTTTTATATTTACGTACGAGTATGATTTTTTAAATAAGGGTCGATCAATTTCATGTGACTCGTTGACATGTTCACCCTTTGAACCGTCGGTTTATTGGATTGAAATTTGCTAAACTTTCATTTTTATAGCTCCTTCCATAATTGCTCATCTACTAAGCTTGTAATATAAATATGTTATGTGAATGTAACACAACATTTCTGCTAATAAACTGTACCTACTACTTACTTGACGGAACGGAATAAAAACAAGCAATGGTTGATATTTATGGAAACAGCGGTGTTTAGACATCGCTGGATGAAAAAGCGGTAAATAACTTTGTGATGCGTGCAGGGCAGTTTTGACTATGAATAGAAACAATTGAAAGTAGACCGAGTATTCTCCATTTTTTTTTCAATATTGGTTTAAGTAAGTATTATATTCAAAAATCACAATCAAACACAACCTTAACCGTAAAGTCGCTAAGTGTTACATCTGCAAAGTATTTTTTAAAGTTCAAGTCATTCGGATTACACAAGTGGGGAAGTAGGTAAAGATTACTTGCAAATTCATGTACATACTATGTTTGGTTAGGTTAAGTTCAACATGAATACTAAATTAACTCTTTACAAACCAGTGGCTTTGTGATTTATTTATTGTTGTTACTCTGACGTAAATAATTTAGTAAGTCAATTTAGTTTTAAAACTAAAATTGCTCGGCATAGAGAAGATTTTTTGATTTTAATTAAAAATCTGTTTCTCAGTTATCAGAGTTTCTTACAAGCTTTGAATTTTCTTTCATCTATTTTAAACGAATAACATTAATAAGATACAACGTAACAGTCAAGTGGCTTACATTTATTTTTAATTTAAGCACTTAAAACATATAGAAACAACGCCAAATATATTTTCAAGTGCGCAGCTACTCCACTTACATTTAACTATCTGACACTAAATATTGAATAAAGTTACCAATAGTTACAAATTGTGTACAATCGGGGCAACATCAAAAGTCACGTACTTCAAGCTAAGTGTTAACGTTAGCCAACCGTTGGCAACGATGACGGCTTTATTAAATGCCTGTTATGTTAAGTTAAGGCTGTCACTAACGTGGCTGTTCCTTTACCGTAACGAATATTTTATGCAAATAGTTGCAACTTAATGCGAGACCAGCCCAGCGAGCATGACGCTTGCAAGATTCTTAGAACTGTGTTTTCGTCTGAATATAGACGCGATGCGTTCTGCGTTTCCGTGGTAAATCAGCTTATCACGTCAAAATTCGAATAACAATCGGATACACCCCTCTATCAATTGTTTGTAGCCTTTACAAAAATTAAATGACACAAGAAAGCCTATAGCGCCCAGGCCCCAATTTCACCAACTGGACCATTGTCGGTGACAAGTGAAAATTCTGTTTATATTACAAACTCGACAAGAATCTACGCCGGTTGGCTTCATACTGACTAAGCCTCGCATGTCGAATTGTCACATATCACCGACATTTGTCAAATTGTGAAATAGGGGCATGTTTTTTTTACGAACATAAAGCACAACTCCAAACCAATACAGCTTGTGAAACAAGGAGTAATGCTTGGCATCTAGAATAAATTCTATTGTGTTGTCCCATTGGCGTAATTTATTTTATTAGTTTATTTTATGCATTTCTATAAAAATAGGATTAGTTAACTAGATTCCCGTATAGCCTTACTAAAGTTGATAGTTAAAATAAACATGGATCTCCTTGACATTTTGCAACTATCTAAGGCATACTGTCAACCCAGAAATCAAAATGTCAAATTCCATACAAACAGCATGAGTAATCTGCACGAGGACCATGTCGTGACGGTTATGAAACCTGATAGCAGATGCAGATAACATGATAGAGACAAATCGCCATCCACTTATTTACGAGGCTTTGCAAACTATTAAATAAACTTTTTATTTGTTCCGGCTTCATTTTGGAATGAAGTGATTCTTGCGGTTCTAAAAGGTCGAAGAGAAATACACACAGTACGAAGAGAAAAGCACAGATACGTATTTTTTAACTCCAAAATTATTGTGATCAAACATTTACGATTTGTTTGTCAAAGATATTGGTCACTTCGTTACACAGTTTGTTGACCAATACTGGCAATATTGCTATTTACTCGGGTACTTTGTTGATAAGTGAATTATTACGTCAAATTTAAAGATTTAGACGTTTCATCATCTTTTTCTATCCTATTAACTCTTGATTATAATATTGTCAATCGAAACGAGAGAAAAGATCTAGCATTCACGCAAAGGACAATTAGGACAGACGTAGAGGCATATAATTTAACGACGGGACTGAGATAAAAAAATATAAAAAATACTGAAATACAGATTTGAAAATGGATGTCTATATTAATCTCTATGTAATTACTATATTCCTCATAGTCATAGGTAGTTCGTTTGTTATAATGACAGTCACTTCATTTCGTACGTATTTATACTGGCAGCTTCTTTTGACGAAGAATTGACATAGCAATTCAGAGAAGAAATGCTGCCAGCATCTTTGGCACCATGCTTAAGGAGACCTCTTTTAGTAGTATATTTTAATTGTAGTGTATATTTATTTTATACATATACATTAAAATTAGATTAGTTGGTTTAAATAAATGCCTTAATTTATAGATGCAGTTGCAAATACTTAAAGATTTACCTGTATTCTGTGTCACCGAGTCTGTTTAAGCAGACTGGCTAAGGAGGTCAAGCCTCGGCTCTTTAACGGCCATTCCACGTTGTTTTTGCAATTGATATCTTTATGCACGGCCTGCGGTAAACGTGGAAAGAAATAAGATAAAACGCCGTGAAACCTTCAATGGAATTCCAATGTTTTTGCTCAGTTTTGTTAAGGTTAGCTATTAAGTGATAGACATTTAAGTTCTGTTAGGAAAGAGTTTCTTAATGGTTGGAAATATCTCGGCTTGTTTATTTGAGACGTCTGTTATCTTTTTGGCAAAATATACTTTCAATGGGTGTCTTCGTAACTACCTAGGTAGGTAGGTACATATACAATCATGATGACCATGTAAAGGCATACACAATCGCGTTTAGGTTAGGACCAGTAGGGTATTCTTCACATATGATATTGATTGCTTTTTAAAACATTCGTCGAAAGAGTCGTCTAATATAGAGTTCGTTGTACACCTAACCTATACGTCCACAATTGTTAATAATTCGTCGTGTGAACCCATTGCGATATCCAGACAACATAAGCGTCATGAGCGTCAGCGTCACTATGAAGTTGTAAATTTAAACTGTGCCTATTTTGCTTGGTGTGCCTCTGGAAAATAGATTTAAGTGTAGGCTTCCTTCGGCAAAAGGCAACTTACATATCATTACAACCCAACCATGTCAACAAACCTAGCAATATTTCCCACAGTTATAATGGCATTAGTTTCATTGCAAATAGTTCAATTCAATCCACTTAGCGTTGCACAGGCTTATTGAAACTAAGTAAAATGTAACAATTTACATGGATTTCTTCGAAAGCCTTACAATTGAAATGTCGTAATGCGTTTTTGCAACTTCAGCATAAAATCAATTTCAATTGTATTGCATTCTTATGCTGTTCGGAGTCTGTTTAATATTACACATCGTTGTAGATTAAATTATGAAAATTTGAGAATCCACGATGCTTTTGCTCAGAATATACCTATTAAGTTACAAATTAAGGAAGATTAAAAAGAGCCACGTCTTAAAGTTGGAAACCCCTCCAAAGCGTACGCAACAAATCTTTCCAATATCAGATCGTTCGATGACAATTCGGCACAATCGATTATCCTACGCTCAAAACAATAGAATCAGCAAGGAGCCAGGTTTTCCTCGAGTTCAACGAACCTTTCGCAACAAGTCTCCACGCGCCAGTTGCTTGTCACGCCCCGCGGCTTTGCCTCCGTCTTCCATTTTTGGAAACCATAAGTCTTTAATTGAATCGCCAGACCTTAGACGTCTCGGTATCGCCGCCTACTTGTTTTTATTAAATTGGCTGATATTTTGTTTTGGACAGACGAGTTAACTAATCACAATGGGAAAATATAAATACACTAGTAGTTGGCCTTGATAAGATGGAATCTCTCGTTATTCTAAAACTGTTCATCTTACATTACATTGCATTTTGTCAAAATAATTTCGATTTCGCGTTCAGAAAATGTAGGTCATTCGTTATTTTGAAAATGTGGTATTTTTGGTTTCCATTTCAGACGAAAGGAATCGTTCAAAAATTGCTTACTAAAATAATTCAGTTTCTCACAAACGCACGCCCTTGGGTCATAGTTTTTATTATTACTAAGCCAGTGCGAAAACATGGTCTTTGTTTTAAACAACACAATGTTCGTTCAGTGAAAGTCGATTGACAATACCACAGTATGCTGTCATGAGATTCAATATTAACCTAGAAATATGGCGATATTAGAAAATTGTGCGCACGCACCTTTTGTTCTAACCTTCAATAGGTATCATCAGCTGCAGAAGCATGAAGAATTCCAAAGATTGAAGGTATAAACGACTTTTTAGTCGAGACCGCGAGAGCTTTTGGAGATAGATATTCGTTCATTTAGCTTAGTATACTTTTGCAGATGACTGTCATGTAGAATCATTAAATTTCCAATAGCATCCCTCTATTCCCTCCCTCTAATCCCTCTATTCGATGCTACGTCACTTTGTACGCTAATAACTAGGTTAAACGGCGAAGCATGTCAGCGTCTTTTGCGGAGATACTTAGGCGTCCAAGCCGTCCTTCACTAAAGGTGGATATGAATTGTTCAGAGATTCTAAAAACTTTAAAGTAGGCCTGTTAACTAGAACAGGTATAGAAAAGAAAAGCTGTTTAACCACGCAACCCACGTTCAGGCCTGTGTTAAAACAACAGCATTTCAATATTGATAAGTCAGTTTCGTAACGTATAACAGGTCGGCACCAAATATTGATACCACTTGTCAGATACGTAATAGTAGCACCTTTCGAAAAGTTCGTAAACCAGTTGGGTGATAACGTTTCCGGCTTGCTAAACTTCTCGGCAAGGAGTTACGAGGAGTTCTAGATTATGATCTATAACAATTTTCTGTTGAGCTCGTGTTGTGACCCGAAAATCTATAGTTATATTTCCGTGTCGAGAAATGAGATCCACTTGCAATTAGCAGTGTCTGCTGTGTGCGTAGAGGATTACTATTGTGCGTAACAAGGGGGCCTTCTGATACTCTTTAAGCCGATGGGATCCTTCAATGGAATGGTTTCTTCTCCACACTCTTCTGAGGCGTTGAAAAATGCATCGATAAAAACTATATTCTGTGATCATTTAGCATATCTGCGTGCAATTTCATAAATTTTGCGAGACTGCTGGGAGTAGAATTCTCTGGTAGTGCGAAATCGGTCGTCGTTGTGATCTTTGAGAATGGAAAGCCTGTTACTAGCTGGTTGACATGATGATAGAAAGGGTTTTTATCAGATTTGAGGCCGCGTCAGAGTGAGGGTGTCTTTACGGAAAATCTTTTACGAGTACCTGTCAGACTAGGAGGACTGAACAACGTTGTTCATTATATGTGGCTAACTATGTATGAACAGTCGAAACTGACCGTATTCAAGTCCCTTATTCCGATATGAAACAATAACGTGGCCGTGCCGTTATGAAATACAGTTACTTTTGTGTGTCACACCGAATACTAGGCCTAGTGTGTATGGAAATTGGTTATTGTCCTTTAGAAAACCTTGTGTGTCACTTAGACACGCATACGCATAAACGTATCTAAGTGATGTAAGCCGAGGAAATGAGGGCAGGGACCTTGTCCCAATCTGCCTAATTCGTTATGATGATATTTGTATAAGCCATTTGTTCGGCGATTCAAAACCTACGCAGTTAAAACTAATGGACAATTTATTAAAGACGAGCTTGTTGCTCACGATTTCGTCTGCAAAGAATTCAGTAACGCTATCCCGCAGGAACTACGTACTTCTTGCGAGTAAAAAGTAGTCTATATGTTATACCAGACTAATATAGGTAAAGATACCAGCATAGAAGTTCCCTATACCTATAGATAAGAATCTATAATATAAGTAACTTCCTTGCTGGTCTGGGAGCAAATAAATAACAGAATGTAACTGTATGTAGAATGTATGCTGCTTCTCTGCCGGCGCAGATGGTAAAAGCCCATCGAGGAAATGAGCGAAAATCTTAGGCGATAGTCATAGGCGATGCGGCTAGCAAGCCATCACAATTTTGATTCCCCTTTCCACCTATACGCCTATAATCATGCTAAACGTAGCGTTTAGGTCTTGTTACCTTGGGCTCTGTCTACCCCGTAAGGGATATAGACGTGATATGTGTATGTATGTATCTTAGCTATTTATGTTCCAAATTTCATCCAGACCTATTCAGCCGTTCTGGCGTGAGAGATTAACAAACATCGATACATCCATATACTCACAAACTTTCGCATTTGTAATATTAGTAGGATAAAATGTACCTCTATCTAGTAGTGCCATAATATCATAACATTTTGGTGGTGGTTCGCAACTACAGTGGGATGATAAAGAAATTAAATGAATACGATTTTTTTCGTTAATTTCTTTCACATTTCTCACGTTAAATATAGCTTAAGTTAGGCGACAATTTCGTATGAAATTTAGTTCCTCTTTTATCCATTTTCTATTTTTGTTTTTGGATTGCATGAGATGAGTACATATAAATTTATTTTGGTAGTATAGGATATACTCTGATTATATGAACAAAGTTTTGCTAAAAATTTTCCTTAAAGTGACGTATGAGGCTTTAAAACTGGAAATATTATTCTCAATCTATTTCATTTTAGCGTCATTTGTTTTGAGCTGGCATTTCAGTCTTGTCTGTTATTTTGCCTCGACATGTACACAATTGCTGCTCCACCCATTTTTGTCCTAGGTAAGTTACAACGATAATTATGTAAAGGTGTCTACTTTCTCAGAACAAAACTGTATAAAGTTTTTAAAGGTCGGAAACGTAATCGTTCTGTAAATTAGTATGTTGGCTGGAACCTGTTTACTCATGATATCATCTTGCTTTTTGTGTACCTGTATTATGTGGTTCGTGTCTACTTCTGAGGTCGACAAGCCGCTTCGCTTTGAGCTGCTTTTAAGGAACCAATCCTTTCTTTAACAATCAAACAAGACACGAAGCAGGTATATATTAATTCGACTTACCATGCTAATTGTTGACTTTTATTGCTAACTGACTCTTCTAAGTAAGGTTTAGGACCTTGGTATCCATGCATTCTATACATATCTATAGTCAATTGTCTTGCCATACGAATTACAGGATGATAGATGTATACTTAGCCTTGAGACTCTGACATGATTTGATTTTAAGAAGTGAACGTCGGATAATCATATTTTAAAATGTTTCTAATTCTAATTAATCACTTCACATATGGAATGATCTTTTAATTGTTCAATCCTATTTAAGGAATCGCCGAGACTAAATTAGGTAGCTAGTTTTAATAGCTTTGACTTTGACATCGCATTTGTCTATTTTATTACTGCCTACAATTACTTTTAACACCAAAACTTTGTCCATTAATGCCAATTTAAGTTTCCTAAGTGAATATTAAATAAATCTGCCAAAAATAATAGCGACACTGGCGACTACGGTAGGTTCGAAAAAGTTTTTCTTTGCTGAGCGAAGTTTCTAAAATCTCATATATTTAGACCTCGACTCGAAGTACCCAGTCGCATCCGCTTGTCTTACCTTGACTTTACGTGCACAATGTAAGGTCTCAGGTAATAAATAAACGAGTAGTTATTTACAAACTACGAAACATAGCATAACATACTCACGATTAATCAACTCTCAACGTTCCCTGGTTGGTTTGTACAACTGGTCTGAGCGTTTGCAAAATGGGACGCGTTTTGAATAACTAAAACAATGTTCAAGGCGTATTGTGTGTACTTAACTTATCCATGTATTTTAGGACACTTTGTAGAATAATGAAGATTTCGTGACATCCACAAAGAGGGTGTGAAATGGTGTGATGTAAAAATAAAACTTATGATTGTAGTATATGTGACGACGTCATTTTTCGGTTCGGTTAAACAGATTGTCTATTTCACCAAGGCCTTTTTTGGTTGATATGCAAATTTTATGTGCTTATTTATTTCTATACTTCATTTTAATTATTTTATAGAGAAAACTGCTCCTAAAAGCATAAGAAACAGAAAAAATATACTACCAATTTTTATTGAACCAATAGGAATTCAAAGGAAAGTAGAACAACAATACTTATGAATGAACAATAGATATAACTTATCATATTTCGAACCGGATCTAAGGACCATGTTTAATCGATTTTGTAATTGAAAAAAAATGTTAGATAATAATCATTTCGCAACCGTAGCACCTCCGCTTAACATTTGCATTACGTGACAGTATCTGTATAGTAATATAACAATATGAATGGTTTATAAAACAATAATTTATATAAGCATATTGTTAATATGGGATGGATTAGTTTTAGTGGTATTTTGCAAGACTAGAAGACGATACAAACGGACAACTCGCTTCTGTGGCTAGTTATTTTATGACTGAAATAAGCATAAGTTCAACAACACTTCTTAGAAATCAGTTCCGCTTTAAGTTGACTTAATGACATTCCACTAACGCGATGTAAAATGGTCGCCGACCCTAGAACAGCGCCATCTCTTAAGAAATCTTGGTACTTTACTTGCCTCAAACTGAATACGGAGCAGAGAAACTGCGAGTATACTAGGAACTCGGAAGTGGCCAGCGGCTGCTCGCATTTGAAATATTTTTTCCCGGCTGTTATGGCCGTTATGGTGATTAGCTTATTGACGTGTAAATGCTTTCACTTCGGCTTTTACTTATAAATGTTATGTTTCAACCGGCCGATCTATTAATAACGTTTCTTAATCGAAGGTATTTACAACTTCCGTTGCTGTATGCTTATGATTATAGCACTAATAGCTTAATGATTATTAGATTGCGTATCAATGAGATTTTGGCTTAATTTGTTTTTGTGAGAACTTTCTACCGAGGCCATATCCTCTTCACAAACTTACATAGAGGTACATTTCTTTAAACGACAAAAAAGGCCAACGAGCAAGTGGGTCACTAGATCGTAAGCGACCACCACCCATGGACACCCGCAACCCGCAACACTAGAGGATTGCAGATGCGTTGCCAGCCTAGAGGGCTAGGATAGAATACCAATAATTTCACCGGCTATCTTTAACCGAGTAAGACCTGCACGAGGTCCTACCCCGACACAAACATAAAAAAATAAAAATACATCTGAATTGATGACCACCTCCTTTTTCGAAGTCGGTTAAAAAAGCGGTGTATAATGACTAATTACTTTCTTAATATAGCTTATGCTAAATCACTTGTGAAACACAAACCACAGTGATAATTAGCGTGCTAATTGCAGCGTCTAAGTTTAGTATTCGATACAGTCGCATGCGCATGCATCCTATTCTTCCAAGTAAAATCGTGTCTTTGAAACATTTCTCATTGAGATTATACTTCGAAGGCTACAACTGGATAATGGCAGTATAATAATAAGCATTCGAGAGGACTGAAATGTCAACAGCCGCATGCGAACAAATGTTGAAAAGGTACCTATTGCTACACAAGTAGGTACTGTGAGGAAATTTTACAGCTCGAAATAATGTTTTAAATATAATTGCATTGGGGTAAATTCGAAATTGGGGTAACTATAACATCTTGACTGATTTTATAACTGAGCGCGATAGTAGGACCTAGAAAATAAATTTAAGAAACTTCCATGTTTCACGATCAAGTACTACTAACTAGGGCCTTACCATGACGTCTTAACGCGATTCAATTCCGATTCAGTTAGGTTCGCTCGCTGTCAGATCCATACTAAAAATTACAGCTAAAACCTGAACTGAGTCGGAATTGCATCGTATTAAGACGTCATGGTAAGGCTCCTGTACTGTAATAGGTACTTGTACAAGTCACGGAAATTATAAGGGAGCAGTTAATCTCGCATCTCCCTCATGTTCAGCCAGTGTGAATAGGAAACGTTTTTTAAAGAAAATAGTTTGAAATTACACGGGAGTGGTCGCGCACCGTGCAAGAATGCCTTGTTTCTCAATGATCTGTGCCGTTAACTGTCGTTTATTTAAATCACGTACCGTAACTGTAGTAAACTGTTTTTAGAAAAAGTAAAGCTTAAGTTGAACCGTAAACTTTATGAGTTAGCAAAATCATCTACAAACGCGCCGACTTTGGTACATAATTAGGGGTAACAAAGGTGTGTTATGCCTTTTTTTTGTTTACATTTCTATCTTGTTGACACATTCTAAGTTCCAAAAGTGAGAGCTGTTTTTTCTAGTGGCGGTGGAGAATTAGACAGGTTTTCTGCATTTTCTGCTCCCAGAAGATTCGAGACAGGAGAAAGCAGAAAATATAGAAAAGAACTAGTTTAAAACAGGCAGTTTTTTTTATTCTTTCGGACAGGCTAAGAGTAAAGCCATATCGCTTTGTCATTTAAGTTCAGAAATATTTTGATGCTTCGTATAAAATGTATTTTCATTCTTTGTCATCCAGTTTATTAGTCTGTTGCTTTGGTTAATTTCGAAAATAGAAGCAGTTGTTAGACGAAGTATTTCCTGCCAGTACAAAGTGTCACACTTCCACAGACGTCACAATAAAACAGCGGTTTTCAAACCGAGGCTACAGCTGACGCAACCACGGCACCATAGACAATACAATACAGTACAGTTGCCATCCTCTCTGACCGTTACAATCACGTCAATTTTATCGCGATTAGTGGAAACTTCCCTTTAATGCCGACGTTGATTAATGTGAAGCGTTACGCAAGAATTAAGTGCGGTTATGTTGGTATGTTGCATTACCTTCCGAGTTTGACCGTTGTTGAATTAATTGTCTATGTACTTGAGAAACTGCTCTGGATAAACGTTCGTGCGTTAGATTGCGCACAGCACACATTAGCTGATTAGATGGTTTAATTTTCGTTGTAAACTGCTTCTCAGTGAAGCGTTTCAAGTACCGCTATGCTATCCTGGAGCCTTATCATAACGTCTTAATGTGATTCAATTATGAACCAAAGTTGGATCGCTCGCTGTCAGATTCATACTAGAAGTGTCAAAAATGACAGCCAAAACGTAAAATTTAATCTGAATAGAATCGTTTTAAGACGTGACGTGATTAATGCTATTCAATTCTGCTTCTTTGGCTGTAATTTTTGACACTTCTAGTATGGATCTGACAGCGATCGATCCAACTTTGGTTCGGAATTGAATCGCATTAAAACGTCATGCCATAAAGACTGCACATCGGTCTTCTCGGCTAAGTTCGGCTTCGTAGAGCGTTATCTCGCTCTAACTTAAGTGAAACCAATTGTCTCTTTCCACAGACCGAAATGCAATCTTTATGGCCGGGTATTGTACCTTTTATACCGCCTAAGTAAAAAGATGTTTACTTTTTTCACGCGTGTAAACAACAGCATGAACAAACCAGTTTTATCTTAACACATGGCCATCAAGCTTGCGCAAGTTATCGTAAGTACCTAGAGTAGTTATAATCGGAGAGATAAGGCCACAGTGGTGC
This sequence comes from Pandemis corylana, assembly GCA_949127965.1. NCBI lineage: Eukaryota > Metazoa > Arthropoda > Insecta > Lepidoptera > Tortricidae > Pandemis > Pandemis corylana. The sequence goes on along the minus strand of OX421856.1, from coordinate 7,110,981 downwards.
AATATGCATTTAATGAGCTTTTGTATGAGAAAAGAATGCGTCGTTGAATGGTTGCTTGGAGATGATTGCGTATGCGTAGTTTTCTAATTACTTATTACAGTTTTGGTCGTGCGTTATCTTACATTTATGGTACAATAGGTAATATTGCACTTTTATAGTAATCCAGGAAGTTGTATTTTATTTTACAAAACACATCAACTGTCTGTCAAATGCATCTATAACGTGCATATATCACAGAAACAAATACTTGAGACGCAAGTTACGTAAGATGCATAATACACTAATGAAAAATGTATAGGCAAACCGCTTAAATAAGTTCTCGCCCGCGCGGGTACAGGGGCGCGGGGTAGGACGACAAAGGGGACCGAGAGAGGTGCGGGCGGGTAGTGCGCCCTGTACCGCGCGGGCAAAGACTCATTTAACCGGTCGGTCTATGGCTGGTATGGATTAAATATTTAATTGAATCAGGCGCTACTTTGCGGAGGTCCATTTTAATGAACAAAAATATTTACCTTGCTACTCCGCTACTCAATTATAACATAAATGCGTTATTTTATTCACTGTCACACCCAACAACTAGGCATTTACTGTCTATATTGATCACTAGCTGTTGCCCGCAACTTCGTCTGCATAGAATTCGTTTATCGCTATCCCGCAGAAATTACGCAATCCGTTCTTAGAGGATGCCTACGTCATAGTAGCTTTATGCATGCAAAGTCTCAGCCCGATCGGTTTAAAATTGACAAAGTTTCATACAAACTTTCATCCCCTATTTTATCCCCTTGGGGGTAGAATTGATCAAAATCCTTTCTTAGCGGATGCCTACGACATAACATCTACTTGCATGACAAATTTCAGCCCGATCCGTCGTGGTTTGGGCTGTGCGTTGATAGATCACGATGTCAGTCAGTCAGTCAGTCACCTTTGAGTTATATGTATTTAGATGTGTATTTAGATGATGTCTGCTTACCCAACTCTAGTGTCCTGCTTGACCTTGGGCCGAGCAATTGGTGTAGCAATCGCCGCAATTATTTTGAGATTATTTTATTAATTCCGCTCTGCTGGAATCTCACGAAAGTTAGCGTTTGCTACCAAACTTTTATCCCCGTGTACCCGCGTTTAGTTCTTTAGTGGCTTACGGACACACTTTCCCACATAATTATGATTTTAGATCCCATACTTAGGTAACGGTTATTTTCTTTTGTCCACGCATGCGCGACTCTCACGTGGTTAATATTGTCATCATCGTTAACGTCATCAGCTGGTATTGATGTCGCGTCAATGTCATTATTCATGTCGACGCTTGAAAGGCAAAATGTCATAAGCGACAAAATGGTAATTTTACATGTGAGCCAAAACCTCGACGCAGAAAAATCTGCTGATTTCAATGATATATATAACATATAACTCAATATCACAAAAAATGTCGCTTATCCCATTTCGCCTTTCAAGCGTCGATGTGTAACCGGGTTATTTTTGATCTTAGAGATTTTCAAAGCACTTGTTTGGTTCATGAGCACATATCAAGCGTTTGGTTTCGTTTTTCTGCTTCGTCTTTATACACACAATACAATACACAAATCACGTCTGTATCCCTTACGGGGTAGACAGAGCCTAAGGTGACAAATACCTACAGGCCACGTTTAGCAAGTGTGGGGCTAGGTATAGATGGAAAATGGAATCAAAATAGTAATGGATTGCTAGCCGCATCGCCTATAACATGATTCCTATTATTTTCGCCCATTCCCTCGATGGGCTTTTACCATCTGCCCGGGAAGAGAAGCAACTGTACATTCTATGTTTTTTCTTTCCTCCCAGACCAGCATGGAAGTAAGCGTAAGTCGTCTTTATAAGCTACTAAAAAAAATTAATTTCTCTTTACTTAACCTTCAAATTGTTGCCGTTTTTTTAACACTACCTACTAGGTCCTATTCGTGATAATAAACAAGACCTGTTCATAAGATACAATGTAAAGTAATTTCCTATTTAAAATTACGAAGCCATACCTACTTATTTACTTAAATTTTTCATTAATTATATGACGTTAAAACGTTAAGGACTTGTTCTGGCAAAATGTATGTTTTATCTGTGGCGAGGCGAATGTCAAAGTGACAGATAAAGACAGTCGAATGTTTAGATGACCATAATGTTAACAGGCTTTGATCAGTAAGGTAACGCGGTAAGTGGCCGTCGAAGTATTAGGGTACCTACTTACGTAAACAGCAGAGGAGTGAACGGTTTATATTTGCTTAATTTTTGTTTTTAAATTAGGTATTAGAATCCCGCTTATATATAATACTTAATCGCCTCCTATGTCCACAAGCATCCATACCCATTAGCGTACTCGAAAATAATTAAACATCTAGTGTAAAACGAAACCAATGACAGGGAAATCATTACATACAACCTTAAATTGTTGCATTACGTAAGGTAAATGTTACATCCGCTCTATCGCCCTTTGACATTCGACGTAACAAAACCTTTCAGAAACATAATAGGTCTATTAAAGGGAAATTCTGAACAATTATACATACATAACCAAGCATAGATTTAATACTTGTTTTCTGTAATAAACCAGTAAAGGTTAGTCGCATTGCGTCCACTTTCTACAGCCATGGGAAAACGGCGCTCATGTTCACGTGTTTGCTTTCTACTGCTGCGTTTAATTAGAACTGTATACTGTATTTTATTACCTTGGACGTCAGTTGACAATTCAGGATGGAAGAGTACATGGGTTTACCATGACGTCTTAATGCGATTCAATTCCGGTTCAGTTCAGGTTCGCTCTTTATCAGACCCATACTAAAAATGACAGAAAAAACATGATAAGGCCCCAGTTCGTGAGCTCTTAGAATGCCATTCGTATGTCTTGGTGTCTCCCTCACTCGTCTGATTCAAGTATCAAACCCATAAGAGTGGTTGACAACTGCCAAACCAAGACAAAGGTGACACCCGGGCCGGAGGCCATATTGTCTAACGCGCGGGCGCAATCACCATCTCTTTCTATCCTATACCGTTTGACAGAGAGATATGACAGATATAATTTTCATTAATAATTGCCTGTATTTTAATTTGATTTAATTTAGAAGTATATTGTATAACTTATGAATACGGGTGTAAGAAAACGGGCCAAATAAGATCTTATTAAAGTGAATGCGCCGACCGATATATCGAATGGTATGGTAATTACTAGTGATGAACCGACTACAGATTTTTCCGAATACCCGACTACCCAATTAGTTGGAATTGCCGATCATTTTAGGCGTTCGTCAACTCACTTTGATTTTACAGCCGTCCGGATAAAATTGACTTGAAATTGAATTTTAAATTGATTGATTAATTGATTGAATTATTACTTTAGAAGGCATTTAATTTTGTCACCGTGGTTTTATTTATGCACCCTTTTTTTAATAAATAACAACCGTCTAGTCACCATTTTTGCCGAATAGTCGCCGACTACAAATAACTCCCCGGCTAGTCGGCAAGTAGTTGACCCATCTCTAGTATGTAATTACTTTAAAATAGGTAGGTAGTTATTATTTATCAATTATCATTTATGATTCTCTTATCTTATCTTATTAATCGATTAAGTATTCAAAGATGGATTAAACTGACATATTAATTTATTATTAGCCTTTAGGTACGTGTAAATATTTTGGCCTTCTTGGCCTTGACCGTTGGTAAACTTATTTACTGACACTAAATTGATGCTCCGCAAATGACTTCCTAGCTTGTATAAAAACTTAAAAACGTATGCCTAGAGCACACGAAACAAGCCAGATATTCGGCTGTTAAAAATCCATTACATTAAGTTGTATAATACATACATACATACATACATACATACCGTCACGCCTCTTTCCCACAGGGGTAGGCAGTCTAAGTAAGTTGTATAAAGCCTCGCTTATTATGTACTATTCCTATCGACAAGTTACCGCTTTAAAGTTTAAACCGTCTATTGTTGGGTTTACAAACTAACGCTATTCACATAATAAAGTTTTCTTATTGCCAATATAAAGATCATCAGATGCCAATCAATTCGTTGGAAATGGTTTTACAGTTAGATTTATTTTATACTTATTACCTTCTTCTTCTTCTTCTTTTCTAATATGGCCCCATCGAACCATGCGATGATTTCGCCAATGTCAAGGTAATAAATACAGTATTCAAAAATCTTGTGACAAAAATGTCGGCAACGGTGTACGGTAGAACATGGTCATAAGACACCCCCCCCCCCCCTGTCGGGCTCTTAGCCAACGGATAATGATATCCCTCGGAGACCGCCAGGAAATCATTAACCGGTGCCCAGGGTGCACCGGAACAAGCACTGCACTTCCTCTCGGACGGATCCAAAAACGAACCGCAGCTCTTGATCACACGCGGAGGTAACCCGACTCGCACCCCTACTTATTACCTTATTACCCCTACTTATTGCGTACGTACAAGTACGCATTTTGACATACACAACCTGCACACCGAGTGAAAAAATGCCGCATACGAACTTTGAACTAGTAACATACCTACGGAATACTTAACTATCAAAAGTCTTGGCAACTCTGCGGACCGGTTTTTGAAATCATATCATTCGATAATACTATTCGAAACTGATAAAACCAGATAACATTTTTCACTTGCCAATTTGACAAGTTTCTTGCGGCGCATTCTTCTTGGCAATGATGGTCTTTCCGAATGCGCTGGTGGTAGCAAAAAAAGACATGTAAAAGAGCTCTTGGCGACCTATTTGCAAAATAAACTTTTGAATTTTGAATTTCCACTAGTTGACATTTCCTTCTGCTTCCTTAAGGAGCGACCACACCGCCGCGTATATGCAGTGACTTGTTGTAGGAGTCACGTTTTCTCACCGTTTTTTCATACACTTAAACGCACCGTCAATGTCTATTACGCACGGGTGTGGTCGCACCTTTACTCGTATGTCAAATTCAGCACAATTTTTCGCGACATGTGCAGCAACATACGTCAAGCAAGATAGCGGGGTTTTGCCGCAGCTAAACTCATGCGCCTGCCGTAGCCATTCGACACGCGCGGGCGCCGATCGTGGCCCAGGGCTGTCGCGTAGGCATTCGACTTCGTAAATACAATTTCGATATAACATAATAATTTATTTAGATTATGCTGGATGACGTTAGTAATTTCAGTGGCCTAACCTACTGCAAAAATTATTAACAAACGCCTTCGAATGTTAATGAAACAAAAAGTATGTAATTGTAAAAATTCCGACCTTTTCAATTTAGTCGTAATGATTAGTTGGAAATTGCTCCACCGACAAGAGCCTAGCTCTCAAGTTTAAGATGAACAAGAAGAATTAGTTGAGATGTTATGAACCTGTAGTGTTTTGTTTTAAGTTAAATTTTAAAAATATGAGTGGTATTAATTAAACACGTGATAGATGTAATCGAATTCGTGCTCGCCTACGCGTCTATTCTTAATGGATAAATCTAACTTTGATTTAGGTACCTATATGAACTTAGAACTATGAGATCTGTAGATTGTGAACAAACATTTATTCGACTTATGATAAACTCTTGATTAAAGAACAGTCAGTTCTCAGTTCCGAGCAGAACTATCCAAGATATGGACAGTCCTAATTATAGGTCTTGTACGAGATGGCATCGTAAGAAGACAGGTAGACATATATATACCTCAAATAAGAGTATAACAATACATATGTAATATCGCTAAATTTTGCAAGACTACCTCTTCAGTTAAGAAATAAAAGAAAGTGCAACTGCCACCCCTACCTGTGCATAATCGTATCCAATTTATGAGTTATGAACATTGCGTGTTCCGGCTAGACATTGGACATAAGTAGTCTAAAAGCAATCGATTCATAGGAAGCTGTATTGAACCAAAGAATATTTAATAGTAAGTACTAATCTGTATTACTTCCATGCTATGGTCTGGGAGTATGAAAAAACATAGAATGGGTTAAAATCTTAGGAATCATGTTATAGGCGATGCGGCTAGAAACCCATCACTGTTTTGATTTCCCTTTCCACCTATACGCCCACAATCATGCTAAGCGTGATCTTTAGGTCTTGCTACCTTGGCTCTGTCTACCTCGTAAGGGATAAAGACGTGATTTATGCATGTATGTATGTACTAATCTGTACAGAATGGCTATAGGGTGATATATATATATATGATATATAAGTTATTTTTATGACACCGCGGCATTTAGATATGGAACATTTGTTGTGTATATATTATAAGTATATGTACACTTAATTTCGATAAAAGACTGATAGTAGGTACTCGTTCTACCTACGTTTTTTCGGGCCATAAATTATGTTGCGTCAAATTTGGGGAATTACCGTTTATTTTTGCGAATATTAGCTATCAAAATAAATTGTATAGGCTGTGTTTTTTTAATGAAGATTTGCTAGCGTCGTTTTAAATGCTACACTTATGCTAGCTTTTAGTTAATGATTTAGATCTAATATTTCTTTCGCATAACATCAGCACATCACACAAAATGTAGCTAACATTTGACTGCTGACAGCTGTCAGCACATGTAGTGTTATAATATAACAACACACAATCATGCTTAACGTGGCCTTTATGTCTTGTTACCTTAAGCTCTGTCTACCCCGTAAGGGATAAAGACGTGATTTATGTATGTGTGTGTATGTATTGTATAATATAATATCTTCAACTATAATAGGTAAGCTCGTGCACCTAGTTGTCTTCTACCAATGTATCCGCATTTTGCAATGGCATGATAATAGCGTACAGAATGAAGAATCAAGTTTCACACACTTAACACATTTTTACTGCATTGTCACTCTTACTTTTTAACACTTTCGCATGTGCGTGCTCATGTCGTTAAAACAAAACATAATCGCCAATTTGTACATATTTCAGGATTTTCAAAATGTAGTAAACATACATACACACACAAATACACAAATCACGTCTTTATCCCTTACGGGGTAGACAGAGCCTAAGGTAACAGGTACCTAGTACCTACAGGCCACATTTAGCAAGATTGTGGGCGTATAGGTGGAAAATGGAATCAAAATAGTAATGGGTTGCTAGCCACATCGCCTATAACATAATTCCTATTATTTTCGCCCATTCCCTCGATGGGCTTTTACCATCTACGCGGGTAGAGAAGCAACTGGTACATTCTATGTTTTTTCTTTGCTCCCAGACCAGCATGGAAGGCAAAATCAAATCAAAATGTATATATGTATGTTTCAAAATGTAGTAAAGTTCCTATAATATTACCAATTTTACGTTAGGCATAGGTCATTTTGTTGCATTTATTGCAAAGGACCTTTTTTTTTGGTGGCTTTCACCCTTGCTTTATTTTAGCAAGGCGTGTTTCACCAATGTCTACGTAGTGAAATTACACACGTGAGATTGTTTGGTTTAATGTACCTAATTTTGATTTTGGGGCAGGAGCAGACAGGAAACCTAAAACAAACAACACGTGTTATGGACGGTACTGCCAAGGACTTCTTATAATTTTATTACATGAGGTGTTTTGCAATCTCATGTCTAAGAGGAGTTTAGACCAATATGACGATATAGTTTTTCCGTAACTGTAAGATAGCAAAAGAATTTAATTAAGTAAAACAAAAACTTACATAAAAATATGACAAAATTTCCTTCATAATATACTATTTTTCGCGGTAGTGCAATTTTTTTAAATTTAATAGCCAGTCATTTTAACCAGGAATTTACGTTCTTACACTAAAAATACGTATGTTAAAAATCTCACCTGAGATTGGAAAGGGAGGGAGGGAAATGTTTAATCAACTGTACCTACCTATAATTTTAGTCCGAGTTGAGTGCTAGGTGTGAAAACTATAACGACTTTGGTAAGGAAAAGTTCATAGCTAAGCGGTTTGTCACACTTGATCATGAGACAGGTGATAAAACATGTGCACGTCATTAAATCCGAAAGGGTTTCATTCATGCCAAATCTCTTGCCCAATTCGACAAGGCGTTGACACACAATACACAATATTCTAACACAGAAGCCCATTGTTTCGCATTGTAATGGCTACCTTTGATTTTCTAATTAGTATTTATTGCAATTTGAGGCCACGGCCGTAACGTGGATCTACTTGTTTGTTTTATAATTTGCCTGCATTGCTAAAGAGTTGACCTCATCGACCCAAAGTACATATTAGAGTTTCAATCGACCGTTGCATTGAAAAAATCGATTCAATGTGCGTGGTTTGTGACGTAACCGATTGAACGCTGACTTCTTTTATATTGTTTCTAATCTAAATGAGATTCTAATAAACAGTTCAACAAACGCTAACTTCAGACGAATGCTCGTTCTTTTTACCTGGTTATATTTTCTGTCTGTGATGTTAACGCAAGAATATAATTGTAACAACCCTCCCATTTCTTAACAAATATCCTGGATGCTTTCTCCGAGCGGATGCCGTAACAGACAATTTGATGCTAATGACAAATCTACGGGCAAATAATAAATCATTACGAGTGCACCGTGCGCAGTTCCCTGCGGTTGCATTAACGCGGTCATTTTGCATACGAGCCTCTGCGGTTGATTTCTTGACAGTTAAGCGTTGCGTCATTTGAATGGAAAGTACTTTTGGTCATGTGGAAGAAGTCTTTTTGGTTTTTAGGAATTTGAGATTAAGTTTAAACTAGCTGTTGCCCGCGACTTCGTGAGCGCAGAATTTAAAGTATTCCGGGTAGCTTGTCTTCTCCACAATACCTTGACACGTTATACATAAACCTTCCTCGTGAATTACTCTATCTATTAGTGAAAACCTATGATATGAAAAACTGATTGGTTGCTTATAGAGTACCCATTTAAACTTATTTCAAACGCTCCAAGTTGTAGAACATTTTCAAAGTTGAAGATCTCAAATTGCTATTATTAAAAAAAAATACTGTGCACGTGTAGCAAGAGGTACACACGCGACGCGACTCGCGACTCGACAAATCTCTCCCGCGGCTGTCAATTATCTCGCTTTGCGTAGCACGATGTGACACCGCGACAAAACTGGTCGCCGCGAGTTGGTAAAGTCGCGGGACTCGCGGGCGACATACCGGTGATGCCATGTGTGTAAAAAATTTGGCCAAGTGTTTTATTCTTTCGTTACAACACCCAATCGGTAATAGTGCGACACTATTTCGTTCGTTCTTTGAGTGAAGTTTTTGCTCGATAAAAGACAAGCGTTCATAGCATTATGTCGCGCTTCTATGTCGTTCTCGCGCAAGTCGCGCCTTGTCGTGCTAGCCGTGCTGGAATGTAAATAATATAAAGAAATAATGTATTGTTAATCTAAACGTCCATTCAAAACAATTAACAATGCGCCGGCGTTTTCGAATAAAATGCAGGTTCCGTTGATTGAACTAATGACTCAATTTAACTAATTTGAATTCCTTTGCTATGTTTCACAATGATTTATTACTGTTATGCAACTCTTTTTATCATGCAATATAAAAGTAACGATAAATACCTTAAGAAACAAAACTTGTATTTGCATTGAACTTTTTAACACTTACACGTTTTTTTGTGCCAATAGTACTTATGTAATGTCATTGGGCCTACATATTCCTGACTAGCTGTTGCCCGCGACTCCGTCTGCGCAGAATTCGCTTACCGCTATCCCGCGGGAACTATGAATTTCTGGGATAAAAACTGGCATATGTCCTTCCGAGTAACCGAAACTATCTCTGTACCAAATTTCATTCAAATTGCTCCAGTGGTTTAGGCGTGAAAGTGTAACAAGCAGACAGACCGACAGAGTTGCTTTCGCGTTCATATTATTAGTAAGGATTAAATATTGATTAAAAAATCACTTACTACATTTGTTTACATGCATTGTTAGTGCATGCGTAAAGTGAATTATTAGAATAAAAACGTGTTATAAAGATCTAGGGATAGAAAAGTTTTATGATAATCTATAGACCGACCGCTTAAATGAGTCCTCGCCGGCGCGTTGCAGAGGCACGGGGTGGGACGACAAAGGGCGGGTAGTGCGCATGCCGCCCGCACCTCTCTCGATCCCCTTTGTCGTCCTACCCCGCGCCTCTGTGCCGCGCGAGCGAGGACTCATTTACCGGTCGGTCTATAGGTTATAGTTGATTATCAAAAAAATATAGTTAAAGATTTTTTTAGTTGATAGAAATCAAAAGATAGTGGCAATGTTGGTAGGCGTCAAGTAGGTTAACTTAGAGAAGTGAAAATTTCCCAGTGCACGCTTCGGAACGTCACACCGTCACATCCATGCATATATATAATATCTATTATAAAGAGGTAAAGTTTGTGAGTGGTAGGGGTTAGATAATCTAGATAATATAGATAATCTAGATCCAGATCTATAGAAATACATACATACCGTCACGCCTCTTTCCCACAGGGGTAGGCAGAAACTACTTTATTCCACTTGCTACGATCCTGACATATTTCTTTCGCTTCATCTACAGTCATCAATCTCTTCATACATGCTCGTCGGTTTCAGGTACTCCTGACCTGACCTTTTTCCAAAACGTCTCCTATTTGGTCTCGGAACGTCCGTCTAGGCCTTCCCCTCCCAACGTAACCATTCACACTCCCCATATAGTTCTGTTTAGTTAGTCTACTTTCATCCATCCGCTCTACATGCCCAAACCAACTAAGCATACTTTTTTCTATCCTAGTCACTATATCCTCTTTCACACCAGCACGTTCCCTTATCACACTGTTCCTGATTCTATCTTTCAGTGATAGAAATAATTCTGAAATGAAATCTCAAAATCTTTTACCAATAAAAATCCATTATTTGTAAGTGGCATACGCTGTATTTAATTCTTAGCGGATAAAGTCGTGGGCAACAGCTAGTATTTTATATACTTCATCAACAAATGATTCATTTAATTTAATCCATTCCTCATATTCTAAACATACGTGATCTACTTCAAACAGTCGCTGATTAGCTTTTTACTACGTCAGAGATGTCGTTTTACTTTAATAGTCGAGAGAACATTTTAATGAAAAATGTAAGCACTTAAAGGCGAATGGTCGCAATCGCAACCACCATCCATACATGACCCATACATATCTTTCGAAAAGCGTGAGATAATAATAGGTATAGGGAATGTACGATTGTAATTGATTATATTCCCGCGGGTTGGATATGATATGGAATGGAAAGAAAACGTCGCTAATGTACAATTAAGAATTAACCGGCCTCTCATAGTGCGGCTTCAACTATGAATAGGTGGGTCGAAAGCACGTCCGAAACTAGTTTACGACAGGTTTGATCCTGATTTTAGTTTTTGACAGTAGAAATGCAAAAAGATTGTTACGTCAACTATTAGTATCAGAAAATAGCTTGTGTTGATTTCCAAGATTCATCTAGAGCCGTCCAGCTGTTTTAACGCAAAGAAGTAACAAACATTCTCTCTCACGCACACTTATACACTTTCTCAATTATAACATTATCACTTTGGCATGCTTAAACGAAAGATGTGGGTGCTTATTTTTCATTGCAAATCTGTTTATTTTTGGTCTCGTCTCATTTACTTCAGAGCATTGTTTCACTCGTTTATGCTGCTTATTAGTACCATACTAAGTCTTACTGTAAATGTGTGGTTCCATATCTCTTTCGCATCATGGCAAAGCCCCTATGAAATTCCCATCGTTAATTAACTATGAAATCGACCGTGACCCCTAATCCAAGTATACTTAGTTACCTAACAAATATAAAAATAAACTAAGGAATAACGAGCATCTTGTTAATTTGTTTGGATTAGATGACATTACAAAATTCGTTACGAAAATGACTGCTTCAGATAGAAAATGATTCGATTGATCTTTGACTTTAGCAATTTGATGGAGTCTGGAGTGCGTTTGTTCAGCGGGATCTTGAGAACGTTAGATAAAGGCACTTACATTATTATTTGGAAATTTTACACGTTAATCTCGATTTAATTTAGCCACATTCCATTGTCAGAACCCAAACATAAAAACCAGTTTTAGGCGTCAAGTGATACGCAAGAACTAGAACATTTATTTTTGATCTCATGAATTATTTAAGTATAAGGCTGTTTATTTAAGTTGGCGTTTTTTTATATTGCGTAACATTTTTTCCTAATATCATTAAGGTCGTTAAAAACATAAACGCGTTTGTCGAGAAGAATCGAACAACGAGGTTATTTAAAGGCTTGGGCGGTTGAAACAGATTCAGTTGGACGAAGTTTTGTACGCGGTTAACATATAAAAGATAAAGTGTTATTAAATATGAAGAATGAAAATAAAAATGGTGTTGCTACTAGGAATACGGCAGCTGCCAAAAAGGATGCGGAAGTGACGTGTTGGAACTGTTTATCGTCAGAAAGTTTTGACAGAGATGTTGAACCCATCCCTTTGTCCAAAGTACGCAAACAGCACAGGGATAAATTACGCCTGTATTCTTTCATAGCATCGCAAGTGAGTAAGCCTAGAGCTGTGCCATTAAAACAAAGAGCGAGTGAAAATTATTCTGTGGCTAAAAAGCTGGATGAAAAGATATCAGAAGAACAGCGTTCTAAAAATTTAACGGAAAATTTTAATCAGGAGATAAACATTGCATCAGAATTAAATGACCACCTTGACCCAAAATTGGAAGGAAATCGTGGACAAAAACTGGCGGATCTGGTGAATGAAAATATATTTACTGACAATATTAGTCAGAGATTCAACGATTTGAAGGCTGAAGTTAAAAAGTTCCCTGAAATAAACGCGAGTCTTGAAAAACTTGAAATACAAATTAATGATAGCGCTTCTAACAATAACAGCAGCCATAATTTCTTAAATGTGTCAGCTGAATTTAAAGATTTATCTGATTTTAATCAGAGTCATGAAAATAGTATTTCTAAAGCTACATATAGCAGTAATTCTAAAATTGACATTAATCAAAGTGTTCAGACTTTAACAGCCGAAAATAATTCACTTCAACTTAATATAAAACCTCAGAGCAACTTGATCAATTATGACAAAATCTTAACCGACGACATAAACCATAGGATCGACACGCTATCTGCTCAAAAAGAGTTGTCCAAATTGGATAGTACCCCTGGAAAAGTGGTGATAAATACAGAAAACTATGCTTCACCCAGTGATATAAAACAGATAGTTTACACATCAACAGATCAAATCGTGACGTCCGAATTGGAAAGTGTTCCTGATAAAGTGTTAAGGGCAATAGATGACAATAATTTCGGCACTGAAATTAAACAGAGAGTCCATATATTATCGGCACAAAAGGAACCCCAGCTGGATATTAGTCCTGGAAAAATTTTAAGAAAAGAAGATGACAAAACTTTAACTGGAGACGCTAACCAAAGGGTTCACACTTTATCAGCTAAAAAAGTGTTGCCTAAATTCGATAATACATATGGAAAAATCTTGAGAAATGTGAATGTCAATACTTATAAAGGAGACATAGACGAAAGCTCCCAGACCTTATCAGTTGAACTTGAAGAAGAGGTAGACGAATTAAATGCACATTCTGACAAACTTGTCTCAAAGATTGATAGCAATTATACTACTAATGAGAATCAGAGGTTCCCGAGGTTATCACATGAAAAGAAAAAGTTAGATAAGACACCCGAAAAAATATCGAAGAAAATTGATGACAATACTTTAACAAACGACATGAAACAAGAGCACCAGTCATCGTCATCTGAAACCCAAGACCCATATAAAATTAACAAAACACCTGAGGAAGTCAAGGTTTTAAATAAAGTCTTGGTAGAAACATCAACTCCTAGGAAAAAGCGTGCGCTGGTAGAAACCAACAGTCACAAATACAGTACTCTTATTGAATTCAAGAAAAAAGATGATACTATCGAAGAGTTAAGTGATGAAACCGACGGTGTTGTGACTAACAGCGGAAGAATATCATCAACTAGCGTCACTAGCGATAAAGTTGACAATGCTAGTTGCAGTGGTTCAGATTCTGGGTACGCAGAATCATCCATAGCTGCTACAGAATCTAAAGACAGCGTCAGAGACCTATCTTCACCAGAACCTACATCACTAACAAGCGATAAGATTGACAATGCAAGCTGCAGTGGTTCAGACTGTGGCTACACGGAATCTTCCTCAACTGTTGCAGGCTCTAAAGACAACGTCAGAGATCATGCGTCGCCTGGTTTTTATAAGAACGAACCATTGAACAAATCATGTTTGCGACAAAACTTTAAATCATCTCTTCCATCTCTGCCGACCACGCAAAGTCTTTCTGCAAAATCTACGACCTCTTTGTACCCGCCTATGTCGCCGACGAAAAAAACGCCTGAAAAATATATCCGTTGGAGCACTCTGTCCATCCATCAAAAGCCAATCGCTTTTGGCGGTACGTAGTTTTTTATTTTATTCTTTTGCATTTAATTATTTATATTTTGCCCAGGGAAGACCAGAAACGCTTCAAAGTTAATAAATACCTGTATTTTTTTATGTTTATCCTCATGTCTGTATGGTTTTGGTATTCTGCTTTAACAAATACAAAATGAAAATCACTCTTGCTCTTTAATTTAAATATCAGATCATTGTCTGGTCCGGATCAAGGGTCCTTCCCGGCTTCACGCACTCTTGGCGGTCATTTAATTATGTTCTTAGCCTCACTTGATGATTGAAACGGCCTATGTGTTCTGCATTGAGCGGTTATGTGTACCTACTATCGCCAGTACTGTACTAACAGGAAGCTAAACAACAAAGCGAGCACAGGATACGATAAAATGTGGAATTAGTTTAATGAACAACCATAGTGTGATTTAATTTCATTGAAACAAGTCGTGTTTAGTGTTTTGTTTAGTGAAATTATGGCCAATGTGCCATACCGCGCAAAAGTACGGTATTTAACTTTCGAGAATAGGACTATTCGAGAACCATCTCCTATAGCTAATTATCAACCTGTCAATGTTTACACCATTAATAATGCTACCAGTGGTGCTATAATCGAAGAGAAAATGACGTTTCGCGAGTGTCTCTCCCGCTTGTGTTGTTGTTGCCAATCGTCGACTAATGATCGGTTCACCAGCATCCCTCATGATTCTCCTCTAGACAACCCTCATTCCGCGTTAGCGGGCCCGACGGGCAATAGTTATACCCTAAATAAAGAACCACCAAAGCCATTAGACCAGTCTATTCCATCGTTAACCGTCACCCGATCTATCGAAGACGAGATTTCAAAGTCAACTACGAAACTTCTGCTAGACAGCGAGCAAATTTCTAGTTCTAATAGTTTGGCGATGCCCAAGTATAAGGTGAAGAGAAAATCACCGAGTCCTTCGCCTAAGGACTCCCCGAATAACAGCCGCAGCAGTACATTGAGATCTGGTGAGAAGGCCTTCTTCATTCGTGAGGTTTTGGCGTGTCGAGACACTTTTTTAAAGTCGTTAGAGTGGTGCGACAATTCTCTGACGCGGGGCAAAAAATGCCGTCACCTCAAACGCGATGAGTGGATTGAATTGGACAACGAGGATGGTACAAGTGATCAGATTAGTCATGGCACGCCCATCTTCTGTCCACAAGGCTATTTTAATGACTAAATTTCTTCTTCCACAGCTTTTTGCTCTGACACATTCTGCTGCACCGTTGTAGCTGTTTTACCTACACCTTGCGCACATTAAAATCTTATAACAATACGCAATAAGTACCCCATATTTGTAGGAAAGCGTACGTGCAGGAGATTTATCCAAATTAACGAAACAAATGTTCCTTATGTTTCTAAGAATGATGTTTACCGCAATGATATTATTAAGAACATACAAACAACATCAACGACTGCAAAATTATTGGGACACATTTCAAACGACGTGATGTTTTTCTTCGTTCACGTTATATCTTGCCTATAAAAAATACGACAAACAACAAAACAGGATCGAGATTCACCCTCGATAACTTCCAAAATAATGTAGCTTTAATTATAAATCAAAGTAAATATTATACTAAATGTATTTAGGCATAGAATTATCATCAATTATTGGACCGGTTTTTCTTATTTTTCAGATGAGACGTACGTGTCTGACTCCGTGTCACCGGGGCACGCCACGCTGCCGCGGCGGTCTAACTCGCCATTGCCGCACGAACGCGACCTCGGGGACCGGTATTCGCTCAACAGGAGTGGCCTTCAGGTAATATGATACACTTAGGCGTAGAAACAAAAGAACTTACTTACCTATATAATTATTAGGCAAGAGTAATGTTTCTGCAATGGGTCATTATCTACGGGAGCCCAGGCCAGGCAGATCTTGCTGAGAATCTCGTGGCCTCTCGAAGAATTATTTGGAAAACTAACTTGTGGTATCTGGTGCGGCTTTATGATTTGATGTAATCTGGCGTGTCCTCGAGGAATAGTCCACTATCGTTAGTTATTATAACTTCGACGCTCTTGCGATTGATTAAATTACATAATGAAGCTCCTAACAGGTAGTTTAGTTGATCCGCCTAACACAGGCTTTATCATTCTCTTGAGTTATGACATTTTATAGACCACATGTAACTTTATTACAATTGACGTGAGTTTTTGTTCAGAACAAAGAGAAAACAAATTCCCATTTTGCGGGCCGAAACACCTTTTGCATTCAAAATCCAGACTTTTGTAATTGCCGTTAAGACTTGTTGCTTATGTAAAAACATTTGTAAGTGCACACGTATTGTTTCTGTGTCCATTGTATTATGTTCTTGTTTTGCAACACGGCTGCGAACGACGCGTTTGCAAAACGTTTACCCGACCGAATATCCGTAGAAGTTTTCTGCTTTGTGACAAGACAACTGATGTAACTGACCGTGATCTCGCGTAGAAAGAATTCTACGTTGTTTCTTTAGCCATTAGAATAACCTTGACTTAACGAAAGCGGGTTGCCAATGCAGTAAGTAAGGCTGGGTAAAACTACGCCTCGCCCCGTGCGCATGTGTATAGCTCAAGCAATTTCGTTTCGATACACGTGTGTCCTTGCAATTGTATGTGGCAAGGCGTAGGTAGTATTAGTATTACCGCTCACTATTTATTTATCGGAGATTTCTGATTTTAACTTTTGTTTTGGTCCGAGCTTTTTAATTCGGCAGCCAGTTTCCTTAGTGGTTCTTAGCCATTTTTGGTAAAAATCGGTCAAGCGGTCTGAAGAGTATCAGTTCTTTTCCAAAATGATGTAAAGAGATTATTGCATAAAAGAATTATTTTTATCTACACGTTACTCGATTAATGCGTGGGGGTTTTTATTTTTTTATAATTCAATGTTATACAAGTATGTTTTCACGGGCTTTCTAACTTTCATTGCTATTGGATAAACGATATGGCAAAGCATAAAATACGAACAAAGAAACATTGAATTTTACATAGGTACGAAATCCAACAACCCGACGCAGTGTTCGTTTAATCTTAATTACATTTTTTTCGTCTTATCAAGCTACCAAAATTGTAATAGGTATGGTATGGCTTTAATTATTCATCAATTAAATTAATTCACCCAATCAGCCTCTCATTACCATCCCGTAGCAACTGGTTATCAAATCGCGACCCATTCAAAGCCGAACTAACACGATGTCCGAGGCCCACAAAAATATATTGACTATCAAAAATAACGGGTACATTTTCATACGAAGTTGTACGAAAAGCGACCGGTTTTTTGTGCTCGTCAGTGTTAATATTTCATATACTTTCGTTGTCAACTGGGCGTGTACTTAAAACTTGATATGTTGCAACATTAATCCCTTTTAAAGTGTCACAGTGTGGGTAGATACGATAAAATGTTAGTCAATGCCGTGCGCGGTCGGCTGGCCTGTTTCGCTTGCTGTGCTTGGTGCGACGGGTGAGATTAAAGCGAATTTAAATTATTAAAAAAAAAGGATAATTCCACATATTTTATACCATCTAGTGATCCAGGAAGACTGAATGTCAATAATCTTAGACAACATTAAAATACTGTACATATTGTTTACTAAACACCAGAAAACAGTAAAATGATATTCCAGAAATAAAGATGCAGAGGACAATTTGGCAAACCTACAGTTAAGCTACACGATTAGACTTTCTTAAGAGATAATATACTTGGTTGGTGAAATGTTAGATCCCAAAAACAATATAGGGAGAAATAAATTCACACATATGTCTATTAAGCAATACGTATACATACTACTACCGCGTAGACAATACCGTAGTATATGCAATGGGGACTATCGTTTCTTTGCTCACCAGTTAACGCCACTGTTGACTAAGGTCTAGAAGTATAGCTGTCAAGGGCTTCTTTATAAGATCGGCGTCGAAACAAAGTTTTTTAATCTCGAATCGAATTGTGCAGTTCCATTTTGTTCGAAAAAAAACCGCTTTCAAAGCGTTCACATTCATCGCCAAATAATCCATATTTGCGATAATTTCACGAGGGAGATTTTCAACAGGTAAATGAAAGAAATTATAATTTATGTCACGAAGCCCGCCAAAACCAGTGAAAAGTGAATGCTATTGGACCTCACGCGACAGTAGTGCCTCTAGTGGCAAAACACACGCGATAGCCCCCATTGTACACGTTTTTACTTTTTTTTTCAACTGTATACTTGGTGATTACGAGTATGCTGCAATATCACTGAAATTAATGGTAGGTACCTACTAGATAAACTGGTCAGTGGGTAGGTAACTTCAGTACCATGGTTTTTTTATAATCGCTAACGCTTGTAATTTAACTCCACAGATTTTTATCGGAAAATGAGAACGTTATTCTAATGACAATTAATTAAAATTTTCGTCAGTTAGGTATAAACAGATTTCAACATTATTAACGTGCCACATATTTATATAACAAAATAAAGAAGCTATTTATAGTTTTAATGTTTTCGTATACGAATCAGTACTTACTGAATTAACATACCTACCTACTTCAATGTTTAAATTGTGACAAATATTATTATACCTTTTACGATCAACGCCTTCGAACTGACATAAACGACTTTGAATTCCAAATGATTTCCCGTTCCTTGTCAGCCTACAACAATAATACAACAATCGATTTCTTAATTGGATTTAACTAATTTAATATGTTCCTATTTAAGTCTTAAATACGTATAATTATATGCGTAAGGTATCAGTAAAGAACCGCGAACAACAAAGTTAGGTTCGGTAAAACTACGCCTCACCTCACGCGCATGGAAAATTTTACATTATATGCACACTGCTCTCTTCGCAGAACTCCGTCTTTAATTTTTATTTGGTCGATATATAGGTTTCTCAAAGATTTATTTGTAGCTAAGTCGCCACATAATTAAAATTAAGCGTAGTTGTTTTATGTTTGAGAAGAACTAATAATTGTATAGAAACTAAGTAGTTTGATCTTGAATGTTTTCCACTGACAGTTTGGTAATTATAAAAAAAAGCTAATTGGATGATCACTTTTATGAATTGCTTCCGACAACAGACCACAGTAATTAAATGCCTTTATTATAATTACGCCATATTATAGTAACATACGTACTTGTTAATAGTAGCTATTTTTACCTAATAAAAAAACTTCTGCATACATAATACCTAGTAAACATAAACAGTCATCATTCAAGTAAACAAATATTTGGCCTCGCAAGCGGTTTTTTTTTCAATTACCTACTACACATTTTGTAAATACCTACCTTGAGTGATTCCTTCCATTCAGTTTGTTACTATTTGTATGACAGTTTCAAATTAAACAAATGGATATAAATACTTTTGAAATACCAACACATCGTGCAAAATGTTGTTCAACAACAAGAAACAAAGAGGTGTAGGTACACTAATGTATGGCATTGTTTGTATCGCATTACACCAGCACCAGAGTTTCCCAAAGTGTGCACTCTGATCGTAAATTTAATAAATCACTCGAAGGACAATTGCACCGTAGCTGTTATGTCACTTGAAGGTGTCTAGGTTACAGGCCCAGAACGCCACCTATACTAGGATCTCTGTAAATGCATTTGAAGGCCTATGCAACTGGCTTCCGCAAGTTTTCTTAAATAAGATCATTTCACCCTGGCTGGTGACAACTGACCACTTTAAAAAAATAAAACATAAACCCACCCACAGAAAAAAAACTCGTACATAAATCTCGTCTATGTCCCTTACGGGGTAGATAGAGCCTAAGGTAACAAGACATAAAGGCCACGTTTAGCATAATTGTGGGCGTGTAGGTGGAAATGGGAATTAAAATAGTGATGTTTTGCTAGCCGCATCACCTGTAAAATGATTCCTAAGTCTGACTAGAGTGTCTGAGTAAAAGAAACATCTAGTAATTCTTTCTGCCACGTTTCTTGCGGCAAGAAATCAATAATGGTATCTTTTCTAAATAGAAAAAAAGACGTAAAAGAGTGCTTTGCGACATACTGATTAAAGCCTTGTTTTTGCCTTTTCTATTTTGGACGCTAGGAAAAGTAAATAATCCTATTGGTGGATTTGTTGCTCGCGCAGCTCTAGTAAATGTCCATTAAGATGTGAGGACAGTTTTGACTAGGGCACGGTTTAATTACTAACCCGGTAAGCACGCCTCGACCCAATTAAGTTTGAGAACGCTTG
This sequence comes from Pandemis corylana, assembly GCA_949127965.1. Lineage (NCBI taxonomy): Eukaryota > Metazoa > Arthropoda > Insecta > Lepidoptera > Tortricidae > Pandemis > Pandemis corylana. The sequence continues at coordinate 7,090,474 of OX421856.1, read as the reverse complement.
CATTACACAAATAATGCAGACGAAAGCAGGCGCTGTGGGACGCAGCCGCGCGATACGCACTTGTGACAACATACTATTATAATTTCAATACAGCTGGAGTAAGTTTTATCTGTGTCTGTACACTTGTCGAATCGATTTGGTCAATTGTTTCGCAGTTTTCGTTATGACATTGTACTCATGTAAGCATTAATTTTCTACCCAAGACGCGACTCGAGTAAAGGAGACTAGTAGCTATGGGTATGTTGATACAAAATAATGTACTGGCAGGTCGTTCGCACACGTTTACTTCATAATATTATTCTCGCGGCACGTTTAAAAATTATCGCGCTAGAATTCTGTAATCCATTAGATCACGAAGTATCACAACACACATTTTCTTCACCGTATAATTTTAGGTTCATGTATGTAACTACATAAAGGGATCTATCTTCTAATAAAAAGTAAAAAACAAAAGACTCGTTAACTATTAACATTCTACCGCCAAAGCAGACCGGCCAGTCTTCTTATGAAGGTGCGATCAGACACTGGTCATTAGTGCAGACTTTTTTTGTGTACTCGAGTATCATGTCAAGTGGCATAGCGGTCTTCTACCAATGATGCGCCCCCTAGTCCGCCATACAACGCCATTGCCGTCATTAAAGTAAACTTAACCAATAACATCGTATCCCTTTTACAGGCACGTTCGGAGTCCATGGCTTCGGTGTACTCCGGGGCCGGTGAGGGCATGCGAGGCAACGTAACAGTCCGTGGCGATGTGCAGTTCTCTCTGCTGTACAACTATAGGCTCGGAGCGCTGGAGGTCGGAGTCCGGAGGTGCAGAGACCTGGCTCCTGTCGATACTAAGAGGAATAGATCAGATCCTTATGTTAAGGTGAGACTTGCAGACTACATTTTGTAACAAAATATTTATGTGGCGGTTGATAGACTTTGAATTGAGTTGATTGTGATAGTGGCAGTTACTCCAGATACATGCAAGTCCACACTTAACGATTAGCTTTACTGAAGGAGCTGCATGAGACAGATTTTTTTTTCAGGTCATCTTAGTTCCGATCAAAAACATCTACCCAGTGATATGAACCTCACTCGGTGTGGTTCCGGTCCAGTAGTCCCTGACGTGCTAACATTCCTTATCAAATTCCAGGTGTACTTGTTACCGGACAAGTCCAAGACTGGCAAACGGAAGACTAAAGTGAAGAAGAACACCCTGAACCCCGTCTTCGAGGAGACCCTCAGCTTCGTGCAGCCGCTGGCCTCGCTGTCCGCGCGGACACTGTGGCTCAGCGTATGGCACGCTGACATGTTCGGGCGGAACGACTTCCTGGGAGAGGTGACGCTGCCGCTGGCCGACGTCGTGTTCGACGACGCCGCACCCATGTGGTACAAGTTGCACGAGAGGGTGAGTAATAGCACGTTGTTCATCAATCGGAATACGTCCACGAATAAAGCCTTAGAATTCCACAATGTAAGACAAGTTGCCACCTACACCCACCGGGTTTTCCGCAACTCCCACAATGACATCGGTCTACCTAGTGTTCCATAGAGGCACATTAACAGTGTCTACTCTTCGGAAATATCTAAGATGGTGTAAGCGTTTCTGTTAGTTACCATCTAACTATTTAAGCCCAGATCATAAGTCGTAGGTACCTACCTATTTGTATTTGTCGTAATTTAAAAAAAGGATTCATTAACTATGAACATGGAATGACCATACCAAGTTCATAGGCCGTAACTTCCTCCAGACTACAAAGTATTACTCGTTGTATGTACTTGACTGAACTTATTTCTCTTTGTTAACCAGACTGAACAATTCGACGAGCAGCAAGGCACGCGTGGTGATCTCATCATAGGCCTCAAGTTTGAGATGCCGGAGACAGGGCCACGGGCCAAGGGCACCCTGCATGTACTCGTGAAGGAAGCTAAGAACGTCGTCGCGACCAAGCCCAACGGGCTCGCTGATGTATTCTGTAAAAGGTGAGAAAGTTTCTGAAAGGCTTGACATAACTTTACTGATTGGCCTATTGATGCTGGTGTCGAGCCAATGAACGTAATCAATTTTTTTTCCCCATTACAAGTGTCAAATATAGGATTTTCTCTCATTGCTACAACATACATACCTCTATAGTTGAAACCTATGTAAGCTTGTAAAGACTTACATTGCATTTACTGAAATGTATCATCTGTAACAGCATGCATAGGCTCTTTGTGCATTGTTAGCAAAAGATCGCGACATTCGATAATACAAATTAACTTTTCCAATGAAGTTACAGAAAACCGCTACTTGTGGTCTGTAGACCGATTGTATTGTCAAGGCACGCACGTTTTGCCAAAACTTATTTTGACTTATATGCTTGTATTAACCACTTGTTTCTGTTGTTCCTCTAACAGCTACCTACTCCCCGAGCGCGGTCGTCTCGCAAAACAAAAGACGACGGTATGCCGTCGTACTCTATGCCCACGCTGGGAGCACACGTTTACGTACCGCGGCCTTACCATGCAAGAACTGGCCACTAGGGCTCTAGAGCTCAGTCTGTGGGATCGCGACCGACTAGCCAGCAACGACTTCATGGGCGCGGTCAGACTGTCCCTTGGAACTGGTGTGTATTCTAAGAAACTACTTATAAAGTAATATAAAGAAGGTATCGAAAGCATAAATCAAAAACGTGACCAGCGACATTTCGTAGCCGATGCGAAACTTGTGTCAACTTTTAAAGGCGGTAGCGGCAATATATTCCGAATTTTCATAGTCACTTGTCGGCTGTCACGGTTTTGAAATAAGTGTCTCGGAACTTTACCCGATTGTAATTACTGGTACTAAAACAAGTTGTTGGCGTTTTCCTGATTATCAAGTGGAAAATCAATAACTTTCGATAGAATTATTTGTTGACACTGTGCTACGCGTATTATAGACACCGGTGAAAAAATCCTTTCTCTTGTCAGGTCAACGCTCCTGTCCTGTGTGTATTGAAATTTTCTAAGGGTGCTGGCCTGTCTTAAGAATCCTTGTGTTCCAAGGAACAAGGGAATTGTGGGGCTCTCCAAAAGTGGAACTCCCGGAATGGGATTTACGGCATTATACGATGTGGGTTTTTTTAAATGTATATTTGGCATGCGTTTGATCACAATCACGCCTAATGGTAAGCATAGATGTGGTCTAGTTTGAGTTTGGCAATCCTCGCCCTCCTGCGCTGGTGACACTTCTATAAAGTTTGTCTCATCGTAGGGCTAGGTCTATTCCCAGCTTAGCTGTTACACAAGTGCGTCAACTCAAGCGATAATGAAAAATGACATACGTGTGAACCTACCCAATAATCGGGTCCACTCTCTGTCTACCAATGTCTTTGAAATCCAGCTTTGTGATGCAACTAGAACATTACTTACAATTTTATGTTTGTTTGCAGGGACATACATGGGAGCAAGCGTCAACTGGATGGACAGTGCCGGCAAGGAAGTGACTCTATGGCAGACCATGATGCAACGTCCCAACTTCTGGGTCGAGGGCTCCTTACCTTTGAGACCACAACTTAACAACTGAACTAGTATTTAGCTAAAATTTTCTACCATTGGTTGGTTCAAAACTTTCTGTCTATTTAGTACATGCAAGTAGCACAGAATGTTTTGGACCTGTCCCATAAGAAAAATGCCTTACACATCCTACCTGTTATTTATAGCTAGATATAAATTTTGGTAGTACTTTTGACACACCGATTTTCTTCGGAGTTTTATAAAGCCAAAATCGTATCGCCTACTTTAAAGTCTTGAAACTTGCCAGGGTTTTTGCAGACAATCATTGAACTTCTGCTTATCAAGACGATCAAGTCTGTATTCTTTTGTTTTTCCTCAATAGGGTAACCTAGGTTTACATCTTACTAAGGACCAACGTGCCAATGTAAAATGTTATTTTATACGAATTTGTATACCTACCTTCTTTCTATAACAATATTATATGTGTCTGTCTTCTAGGATTTTGGATACTCACCTACATATAGGTGTTTATTTACTGATGAATACTCTATTTACTTAATATGTATACTTACTAATCAATTACATTCCAACTTTGTGATGATTAAAATTATAAATTATTTTTGTAAGATTTTCAATGACAATAATTTTAATTTCTAGTTACTGCCTGCTAGTTGTAGAAGTTAAAACATAATTAAGTTTATGCATTTAAATTAAGTTTAATGTACAAATTAACTTCACATGAGTTAAGTTCTGCTCATGCGTTTTGTGATGTAATTATACATTTTGGAGAATGTTTAAAAATAGTGTAGGTGTGCAGAAATTATTGTAAAATGTAAAAGATATTTGTGAATAATGGGAATTTACTATATTTACTTACACTTAGCTATACCTATCCTATAGTATGGAGACGTCCATAGTTTGTAAAATTTGCTTGTTTACCTACTTAACGACGATACTGAATAAGTGTAGGTTTTGGTTTATTTATAACTATTTTTGTATTAATATTGTCGACGTCAAAACAATATAAAAATAAACATTGAATCAATTAAATCCATTGTTTTATTTGCGAGCAAAGTATATCCCCAGTAGAAAGCGGCCTATGCGACCTATACCCTATACCTACGCCTAAAAAGGGCTTGTTCGCCGATATTATATCGCCTGAATTAGCCTATTTTTTACATTTCGTTAGACGGAGCCACGGACATAAGCTCGTCTCTAATAAATCCTTGAGTCGATAGTCAACAACATGGGGCCTGTAGTTTTACTAGGTCATTATTTTTACAAATATTATATTCGATTAAATCTTTGATACCTAATCGTGGAATATTATCATGCTGTGAGTGAGCGTAAGCGTAACCATAATACCCGTTTGTTTCATTCTTTAAAAGAAAATGGCTAGAGAGCGTTTACGAACTAGGTATTACTATCCTTATAGGTGGCAGCAGCAAATGGACAGAAGAGACACCATGTGGACGATTAAAGAAACTTCCAACGTATTGAGCTATGAACAAAGATCTTTTCAGGTAAATTATTTTTAATATGATAAAAATTATAAAATGAGTTCCCGTCAATAAATAACGACCAACAGCGTGCCCAAAATACGTTCAAAGGTTAAAAGCTCCAAGAAGTTGAAAAATAAATAAATAATGAAAATAAGGCAATGTTTATTGTGGTAATTGCCTTATTTTCTTTATTTATTTATTTTTAACTTAGAGCTTATACACATGCAAGCTGACTTATCACGTGAGTATACTATTCGTAAGAAAGTAATAAAATTTTAGGCCTATTGATATATTTTTACTGTTTTTATGTTATTCCTACTTCCAAAAATGTAACAATACACAGATTATTATTCTTCACTTGTAATAGTACATTATGATACAAGTGTGCTATGTTGGTAATTACACACGAGGCGTATTGTACGCGCGAGCGCTAGCGAGCGCGGGTAAGAGAGCCGAGATGTGTAATTACCAAAGCACACGCGTCGCATACGACGTTTTTCAACACATTTGCGAGGAAAAATAAATAAAATTTAGTTAGTAAAAGGACTTTAAGAACTTTAGTTTACCTTTGTTACCAGACATTGCTTACCTGGAGTTGCTTTAGAACTTTACTTTATCATTTTGGTAATTAACACCTTGGATTTCTTACTGATATAACTGTCCGAACATTGTCCGAACATATTTTAGTATTTCCAGCGACGGACACTACATTTCTTTATTACTTGAACTAGTAATTTTTAAAGTAATAAAATAACAAAGCCTGAATCAACAATATCAGTGAAAAATGGCGGCAGATATTATTTCTCCGCGCCAATCCGCACGCAGCACTCGCGCATGCGCGCTGTGCACTTAGCATGCGCGTGACGAAGACACTGACAACAGACTGCTAAACAGCCTAATATTAAAATTATAATAAAATAATTAATCAATGTCTTAAATATGCAAATTATGGTCCCTTTTTAGATAAAAATGAATAATTTGTCGAAATTAAATGTTTATTTATCATCTTTAAACTAAAACAGTTTAATATTCACGAAAATATGCCTTGTTCCTATTGATACTGAACCGTTTGCTGAGATTAAAAAAAAGTTTATATTACCGCACTCGTGCGGTAATATTATTACAGCACTTGTGCGTAATAAGCTGTATTATGAGTTTAAATGCGGTGCAATAAGACTCAATTTACGAGCAACTGTGTTGAAAAATTAATTACATTTGCTCGTTCTAAATGTCACAGTCAAGTATTGCGTAAAAGTTTTTGATTGGCGGCACTAGATGGCAGTACCCTCGTTTTGTACGTTCCCTCTTCAGTACTCGTGCTCCCAGATATACAAATTATAGCCATATCTGCATTTTCCGGCAAAAATGTGGCAGTTACGTGGAAAGTGGCGCCCTCATACCATTTCTACTCATTTGTATTTTTGTGGCAGTTCTGTATACCTGTCTGATCTGTGGTTAGTCTGTGAGTTTTGATGAGTTTAAAATTTTATTCTTCAGTTCATTCATTCCATTCAGTCAGTCAGTCAGTGTTTGGATGTTTGGTTGTCCGTAGTTGTTGTATTTTAAACTTTTAACAATTTTTTATTGATTCGTCAATGTAACAACAACTTCTCTTTACTTACTTGAACAAAAATCGATCACCAGAATGACGAGTTTACACAAACCTCTACTATTTTTGTGTCTAACGTTAACAACATGGAAAACAGGTACGTTTAGGGCGTTGTTTCTTATTCAAAACTTTGAAAACTTTCTTTTGTTTTAATTTGTTTATTTTTTAGTTGAATCTATAAACTGCTATCAGTGTTCTGGGACGGACTCGGACAATCCGTTCGAGTGTAATGAATATTTTGATAACGACATAGATATTGTGCCAAAGGATTGCTCTACTATTCATAATGCTCAGTACTGTATAAAACACGTCGGGCGGTATGAAGGTGAGAAAACCAGGGTTATGATGCGTATAAACTCACCGGTACAGGGTTGACTAACAATAGGACCTAAAATAACAAACTAAACCATTCAACTATACACTAATCACGGTTTACTTACTGGAGATGGAAATGGGCTACTGGTATATAGTTAATAAGTAGTTACATACATAAAAAGGGATCAGAAGTAGATAAGTCATAATTATGTGGATTAATAAAGGAACAGAAAGAAGAGTTCATATAGATAAGTCTTTGTTGAAGTTGTTATCTGTCAGTCCTTCGTTTCTGGTATAGCAGATAGATATATACAGGCTTGCTCAGTCTAATATTAAAGTTTACAATCACACCTTGTTATTTTATTACGGACAAGTTTGAATTTATATTTGCCAAAATACTAATTCATTTAACCTATCTGAACTCTAGTTCTGCACAAAATTACTAACTCAGTTGTAGGTAACTGCATTCTTTAAATGATGAACAAAATAAATTTCTATTATTTCTCAATCTAACAACTCCCGATTAGGTCTAGCCATAGACTGCTATCAGTGCAACTCTTCAACGACAATGGAGTGTGGCGATGGCCTTATGCACCTGGACGGAGGAAACCTGAAGCCAACATCTTGTGAACATGTGTTTGATGCTCAATACTGCATAAAACATACAGGTTTAACATAATACACAAAGTAGCATTGTTGTGGAAAATAGTGTTTTGAGTTATGCCAAGCAAACAATTATGTATAAAACTACAGTCCATTCACAGTAGCCTAAGTACTAATGGGGTGGAAAGAGTAAAGAGACAAAATGCCACCAATCCCTCCCTAAATCTATGGAGCTCCGAATTTGCTGAGCCTGAAACACGAAACACGATACTGAGGAAGGATATTTGAAGAATTTGTCATGGGCCCTGACATGTTAGTTATTCCACTGCCCATTTATGATGTCAATTGATTTATTCTCCAGACTCGTTTATAACTAATTCCAGAAGGCTAACAGCTATTCTTCTTCCATGCTGGTCTGGGAGTAAAGAAAAAACATAGAATGTACCCAGTGGCGGATTTACAAATTTTCAAGGTATAGGCTGAATTTTTGCCGCCCCAAATTTGCCGCCCCCAAAATCTGCCGCCCTAGGCTCGAGCCTTCTCAGCCTTATGGTAAATCCGCCACTGTATGTACCAGTTGCTTCTCTTCCCGTGCCGATGGTAACAGAATGGGTGAAAATCTTATGAATCATGTGATAGGTGATGTGGCCAGCAACCCATCACTATTTTGATTCCCCTTTCCACCTATATGCCCACAATCATGCTAAACATGGCCTTTAGGTCTTGTTACCTTAAGCTCTGTCTACCCTGTAAGGGATAAAGACTTGATATGTATGTATGTATGTATGTAACAGCTATTTGATACCTCCTGTCATGCTTACTAATATATTGAATAATACTCGGAGACAATCAATTTGTTAGTTCCTGTACTATATTGTGGAAGGGGCAGGTTCTTGCAATCGTATTCACCATCTTGCACCTAATTTGACAAAGAAATAATGAATGAGATTGTGAAATCCTGCATATTAGACAATTAGGCTTCTCTTTGTAGTTTAGTTTGTGCAGGAGTATTTAATTCTTCGCATGAATTTTTAGTTCTGTTGTTTGGACTTTTACAATACCTAACTATACTTGTAAAATCTGCCATAAAAACATTATCACCTTTTGACTTTCTCTATAATGAAAATTCATGCTAAGTCAGTTAAATACTGCTGTATATTATTTCACCGCTATTGCTAACGCACTGGGTTTTTGAGGGTTGACAGCATATCACACAGCACTCCGCTTGAACTTTCGGTAAGCACTGCATGTTTCAAAATATTAATATGAGATTAAAAAATCTTAAGCATCTTCCATGCAATTTGAAGTTTCAGAAGTTTTCTAAAGCTGTACCAATGTGTACTTTTATATTCAGTAAAGAAACACTTCCAAATATAATTATAATCAGTGTGTCAGCAAAGATTTCACTTTATTGTGATCAATATGCATGCAAGATCATTTACAGGTTTACTTATTTTTCAGGTGGCATCAGTACCAAAAGGTATTGCTCATCGCTTGATCTAGGCAACTATTGCAATTACGTACAACAGCCAGGAGACAAACTAGAATACAGAACATGCATATACACATGCGGTGCAGATGGATGCAATACTGCGACCAGCCTGCCAATGTCAACTGTAGTTCCTTTCCTAATATTCCATATATTCAGATATATGCCAATACAAATTTGAGTGTGCGATTCAGTTTAAGAGTAAGACAATATTAAGTAGAGAAAATAATTAAAAAACATCATCATCTTGAAATTTGACCAATGAATTGTGCTTATTGAAATAGTTTTTCTCTGCATAATATAAGTGAACTGGGGTATTGTAGCTACAGGGTTAGTGAAACTAATTCAATCTTCATAGCTGTATAGCTTTTAAATTATTAGTTATAACAATGTTAACCTCAATAGCTACCAATAACCCTGGTTCAGTTTAGTTGATAAACAATGTGCCTTTTACCTAATCAAGACTTAAAACAAAGTGTATCTGCAAAAATAACCAAACGTGACCTCTAAGAGATAGGGTGTTGTCATTCCATTGATTAAGAAAATTCTAAGCCGTCCATTGTAAGTTTTGTACAATTTTATAATACGTAGATTTTTATTTCACCCGCCAATGTATATTTTGAAGTAAATTAAGTAATTAATTAAGGTGTGATTGTACCTAGGTGTTTTTCCATAAATTGTGTGAACTTTTATTGAAGGAAGATGCAAAGAATCTCAGTAGTAGCAAGTAGGTAACAAACAATTTGAAGCATTTATTTACACTGACTGATATCGTAAACGAGAAATAAAGTTTTAGCACTCATTTCGTTTAGTTTTATTTAAGTAAGTATAGTATCCAACATCAATAAAACAACGCGAGTACTGTTCAAACATTTATTTGAAAATTTGTGCTACACAAGCATGATATAAAAATACATGATAATAAATATTAACACTGACTTAGCTAAGTAAGTTTACCAGCTAATGCACAATAATACTTTGATTCACTTACCACACTAATTATGCCTTTGAGACTGAATATGGAATGTAAATGTTTAGTACCGTTAATTTTGAATGTTCCAATTACGTCGATCTAAAGGATAATTGCCTTTAAAGTTTAATTAGACCAAAATGTTTGCGAGTTTTCAAAATCCACTTCAAATTGTACTTTCAATTATTTATTTATATTTATTCGTGGCCAGTCGTAGCTGTCGAAAGATTGTTTATGAAACCAAAGTTCAAATGGCTACCAAATTATAACTCATCCTTAGGGCGAGTCACGAGAGCGCATAAAATATGAATACATATAAATGTCAATACGTTTAGTTAACGTAAAAAAAAAAACTTTTCAAATCAGTTATCAACAATTTTAAACTGTTACATTGTCAGACCTATAGAAATTAAATGCCTTAAACTGGAATAATAATTATTATAAAAATACTAAAAAATATTGTAAGTAATTCATAGAAAGCACATACACATAATCAGTAACTATACAATACCTGGTAACAGTATCATGAAATTCAGACTCTTAAAACAATCACTAACAAAATGTCAACTTAACTGTAACACATGGAATAAAATTTATTATGTGCTTCTTAAAAAGGTGCCCAACAAACCGATCGTAATAATAAACCATAACATTCCCACCCTGTTATTAATTGCACATAATTTTTAACGTAACTAATTATAATCATACAGAGCTATCAAATCACGAATAAAATGTCAGAAAAACAAAGAAAATACGGTATCAATAGATACATCTACATCATTATTTGTGATCATGTAAGATTAGATTCGTCATGGTCTTAGAAGCTACGTGTACAAGTAGCAAGATCCTAAGTAAACATCAACATTTTGGCAACATGACTTCAAAATTACGCATTTGAGCCACACTAATAATGACGCACTCGCCTGTTCTTTCTCAAGCCGCTGTAATTCTTAGCAAGCTAAATTTTGAAGCGTACAAGTATTACAAGTGCACAGATAATTACTAAAGCCTTACATCTAGCTAATGTGGCCTTTGAGCACTCACTTTAAATAGAAGAAACTTGTGACCAGTGTCTAGCATCTTTATGGCTATTTTGATGTAGGGTCATAACGTCATTAGTAAAATACAATTGCTAGCAAATAAATAAATTCTAGAGTGCGACAATGAAGAGTAGAATCCAGCGAGTGCCATTTTCTTTGTAACCGTCATATTTTTGACGATAATTGCTTGTATATGGCAACAATTTTGTATGAAAGTTTTTAGATACACTTTCATTCGTTTTCTACTCTCTATTGTGGTACTATAGAAGCACAATTGTTATGAGCAAGTACAACATTGACACATCGCATATTATTAACTTGTACTAACTTGTACCTAGTCCATTTCTAACGTAGCCCTAAGTATAAAAGGCTCTATAAGTTCAGTTGGAATGATAGATCAAATGTTAAAAGTCGCTAATGAGATCTTTTATTAAAAATGGTTGAGAGTTCCTATCTAACTAAGTAATTAGCAACGTGTCGACTTCGTTAAAAAACACCCGGATAATACCTCACCTATTTGGCGTTTATTACTAGCTATAAAACAGTACTGTTTAAGTTAGCATAAGTCACATTATTATCACCATGATACATAGCTAGCCGTTCCGTAAAGCCTCCAAAAAGGGCCTAAGACTGTTAAGTCGACGATCGCAACACTTGCAACAACCCAGTAGGGGTCTCTAAATAATCAAAAGTACCAACAATCCAGCTTAATTCAAGCTATAAACTTGACACAAGTATTTTGAATTCAATTATTTCGGAAATTAAATTAAAAACATGATACTACGTTAAATTGTCACACATACAATTCTATTCACATGAGCTTTACAAAAATTCTCAACCAATCGTGTACTACTTGAGACAGCTAAGATTGTTGGCTATTAGGACTTAGTAGAGAGTGTACGTCCTGAATGGACGCTTGAGCGAGGCGGTGCGTGCGGCGATCATGTCAAACACAAGCAAATCTATGTGAGCGTTGAGTACCCGCTCAGCCCTCAGCTGGACGCTCGCCACTCAGGCCTTACACGAAGAATCTGCCACATTGTCAGATAACCTATAATTCGTACTTTAACGGGCGCTTCAACGTGGCAGAAACGTAAATCGAAAAGTCCAGAGAACCCCGGCTAAGTGTGCTCGCAAGGACGATGGGTGTTTAGGATGATTCTCGTTGTATATGCGACTGGAGCGCCGCGATATGTTGCTCCAATTCGCGCACTCGTTGCTGGCTGTTGTGCAGCTGACGTTTCACGATCCGCAACTCCTCCCCTTGACGATTGAAGGCGATACGAAGCTGAAAACATTAAAGGTATGTATGTTACCTTATGTCTTCATTAAATATTTGAAATAGGTTACCCTATAATTGGATATAATATTTTTTTTTTTAACCCGGCAAGCCAATGTATTTGAATTCAACAACGTTTGTGATTCAAGGGACGTAAATGAGCATTTACCTCCTGCTCGGTGCCGAACACATCCCCCTGGTTGATCTGCTTGTATAGCGGCACTGGCTCCGCGTCCCCGCTCTGCTTGCCGAACATCTTCTGCAGCTGGTGGAACTTGGTGTTCTGGTTGGCGCTCGTCTTCTGAGATTTCTCTATAACTGGCGCCTGGTAGAATAACAATTTTGTTATATACCTAATGTTTTATACTATGTAGTGATATATTTATGTACCGAATTTAATAATAATGAACTAAATACTCAATTAAATTCTTGAAAGCGACAACGTTAAATTTACTTATAGGTGATTTTCATCTGGAGTCTCTAAAAAAAGAGAATGTCATTTTTGGAAAATATATTATCACACTGACATGATATTTAAATGCCTTAAGGCTATGGTGAATAAATTCGTCCGATCTATATAATATTATCTTACGCGGCCCACATGCCTTCTCTTTTAGTTTTGAAGGAATAAACAATCATCAGACATAAGGTATCAGGACCTTAACAGGTAATGGTGAAATGGGCCCTTATTGTCTGACGCGTGCAATCACAATCGCCATCTCTTTCTGTCTAACGGTCAAAAACAACTTATTGTGAGCAGTAGGTACGTGCATCGAGAAGTAAATGACACTAATTCATGAGCCACGAAATTTTGAAAAAAGGGCCGCCAATAATAACACTTTTTTTTAATAAGTTTCAATACCCACCTGCACATCATTATCGTTGTTAGCATGGTTGTCCTGCCAGGTGCCGAGCGGGCGGTAATCGGGCGTTGTCTCCCTAGAGAGGAAAGCGAACTTCTTGCGGTTGTTCGCGTCCTGCGGCTGCAGCGCCGGCGCGTCCTTGTTCGTAGTGCGTGGCTTGTGCGTCGATATTGTGACACCTGAAAAATAATGCATTATTGTGTAGTACATTATAACTAGCTGTTGCCCGCGAATCCCGCGGGAACTATTCAATTTTCCGGGATAAAACTATCATATCCTTCCCCGGGACTGAAACTATCTCTGTACCAAATGTCATTAAAATCGGTTCCGTGGTTTAGGCGGGAAAGCGTAACAGACGGATATACAAAGTTACTTTTGCATTTATAATATTAGCAGGGATTCTTTTTGTAAAATAGAATATTTTCTCTCATGGATATTGACAATTATGTTTTTGTGTTGTAGGTATTGTAATTAATTAAATCAAATTTTACTCTAATATCTATATTGGTTAGTGAAAAGTCACCGCCAAGTAGTGGTAGTGGCACACGCAACTGTCAACTTTCTCTTGTCAAATTTAGGTGCATTTTAGGGGTGTTTGTTTTGGATCCATCCGAGGGGAAGAGCATTGCTTGGTCCGGTGCACCCTTTTTTTACATACATACATATATATCACGTCTTTATACATGTTAACTTACGTGGAAGCGGTACGTGGGTGGGATGCATAAAACATGTACGAGTAGCAGAGACGCAGCTGTCTTCTACGCTAGATCACCGAGTAGTAATCTAGTATAGCTGCACTGTATATACATAGTATGTTACCTGTTTTCATGCTGATCAGTAATGGTGGTGCATTCATCCCGCTCAACCAATCTTTGGCGGACAGAGCGGGCAGAGGAGCCGCTGTGTCAGGGTACAAATCCTCCTGGAAATAATATTTATACTATATATAATGAAAAAAGAAAAAAAGAACGGACGGGTTGCACTCCGGGAGTGCCGGCAAAAGTGAAACTAAAAGTGCACAAAGCACTTCAAAAAGAAAAAGGAAAAAAACCTTTTTCTACAAGAGATTTGAATCACGGTCACCGGAGCGACCGCAGTTATTCCACACCTTATACTACTAGACCAAATGTAGCTTACGAGTGAGTGACGAAATCAACGTACGTCTTACCTGACGCGAGTTTAACATTTTTTACCCATCCCAATAAGTGCTCAACGCCGCTAAAGAAGTTTACACTTCAAAAAGTTTATTTTCTCAAACATGCTCGGAAATGTACGCGTTAATGTCCCGATATGAGGACATGAAGTTTCTCGTTTATGGCTCCCTACATTACTTCTTGGCTTAGGCCACAAAAGTTAGTATGAAAATCCATTTTTGTCCGCTGCTCTAATTTTTTAAATTTCTATACTAAAATTAAATTGGCAAAGGAAAAAATTACATACAGCCAACCACCACCACAATCTGTACCTAAGCATAATTGCGACATAAAAAAAAAATCTATGGTACTATATTTATGTGCGGTTAAACATGGTGCTCAAATGGCTGGATCAAATTAGTACATTTAAAAAATAAAAAAGGTGGCAAATCGAAAATCTTTTTTTCTGCTTATGCGTATTTCGTAGTGATTGTTATTATAATTTAACAGAAATAAAAATGACTTCTAGTGATGAAAGTGACGGGAACTTATGAACTGTACTCCGCCTCATTTAAAAGAGGAGGCAAATTTAGCTATGCAAAATATGCTACCGGAAAAAAGTAAACTATGATTTACTTGATTGTCTAGTAGTTATTATAATTTTAATATTTCCTCACATTGTTTGAGAAAAGCACTATACAAGCTTTGGCCGGAACAGGGATTGCAGGACTCGTTCTATCTGGCCTCGTCTTCGACTCGGCCACCTACCCCAAACTCGTCCAGCAATCCCTTACTTCACGGCCTCTGCAGTAATGTACTATTATGACAATCACAAATGTAGTTAAAAAAAAATATAAATATAAATTGCCACAAAATGGTCCAAACTCAGCATTAAAGACAAATTAAGACATTATACAGCGTGAAATTTTATATGTGATACAAAATTAGTGTCTGAAGCTAAGCTAAAGCTGGACAATATGATGCATTAACTCAATTATTTAAATGTGGGACAGAGGTATGACGACATACTATGTGTATGAATAGACCCGCTTAGTGAGACTTTTAGCCTCTTAAGTCCTAAAGTCTCATTTTTGGGAATACGAAATATAGTCCTTCCGGTCCAACCAAATATCGAAACATTAATTAGCGGCTCAACCTTCCAAATGTAGGACATGCACTTTAAACACAAACCGATCCTTGAACTTTGCGTGTATCGGACTCCAACTCGAAACATTCGATTTTTAGATTTTAAAGCAAACTAGCTTCTGCCCGCGACTTCGTCTGCGTAGAAATATAGATATAAACCTTCCTCTTGAATCACTATTAAAAAAAACCGCATCTAAATCCGTTGCGTAGTTTTAAAGATCTAAGCATAGATAGGGACAGACAGCGGAAAGAGACTTTGTTTTATACTATGTAGAGATGACAGGTCTGGGCCGCTAGCGTATGTGCCTTTAGTACTCTGGGTCGTTACAATAAACGTTCTAAAATTATCTAACGAGGTTAGGGATGCTAACGAGGGTGAAGAACCCACATAAGTCATTACAACCTGTGAAAGAGAGATGGAGGACAGTGGCGTAACTATAGGGTGGCAGGGGTGGCAAAATGCCAGGGGCCCCTAGCTCTACGGGGCCCCGAACTGAAGGGACGCCGATGCACTTCTTTATATTGAGGAAGGAGCCTGACGAATTTGCCGGGGGCCCCAGACGTTATAGTTACGCCACTGATGGAGGAATAAGCAGGATCGCTCGTCATGTTACCTGGAAGCAGTCGGACTTGCGCGGCACGATCATGGCTATGGGTTCGCAGAGTCCCCGCGACGTGTGCAACTTGTAGAAGCGGAACACCTCGCACGCGGCCGTGTTCACGCCGCGCTTAGGCATGAAGCCCAGCCCTCGCTGGAAACAACACAATATTCATCATATCAGCGATAGGACGTCCACTGGACATAGGCCTCCCCCATAGACCACCAGTTGCCTCGGTTAGAAGCGGCTTGCATGCACCGTGAACCCGCGACTTTAAATAAGTCATCCGTCCACCGCGTTGCGCTTGCCGATCCGCGGTCTCCACTCGAGAACACACAATATTACTTAACTAGCTTCTGCCCTCTATACTGTGTAGTGATTAATAATAAGCTTAAATTAAGTCCCTAGCCCTCTCATTCTGAAAGGAGGCCTGTGCCCAGCAGTGGGACGCACATAGGTTGGAGATGGTGAGACATGATTATGAAAACTACAAAATAAAAGATGCTTCAGGTTAAACATTAGTGCGGCGAACGCCACCGACGCAACCTTGAAAATATCTTTCCATAAGATCGAAACCAGTCGAAACGTCCTCCACTTATAATCATGAGTGCAACGCTTTATTTTGTATTTTTGTAATATTGACCCTCGCCATGTTTCGGATTTTCGGTGGTAAATCTTTCTTTATTTTACTGGCAACGAGTAGCAAAGTTGCAAGAAATAGTACATTACATTCCAAGGATGGTGAAAACAAGTATGTCTCAGATCGCAGGAACTTGTCGCACGAGCCAAAGGCGAGGGCGATAAACATGCGACCTAAGCCTTTCTTTATCACCGCCCGAGGTGTGTACACAATTTTACGTCTTCCCTTGGCCAGGAAGTAGAAATTTCCACACGCATTGAGCTCGAATACATTAAAATATTTACATCAACAAAATAAGAAAGGATTGCATAAAGTTTCAATAAACTTCTTTTTCTTAATTAGTCGTTAACATGACCGGTTACAATAAAATTTGTAATGCAATACATGACATACGCGAATTATTGCTATAAATGTAAGCTGTTTGCTGCTATACCATTTCGGGGCCAAAACAAATTTGTCGGCTATAAGCATTTGACCACCAATAAAGCGACATGCATTTTATTAGCTTTACAAACGCAATTCCCCACAGATTTTGTTTGGCAACACCAAGCTGTGACGTCACTAAATTGCCAATTCAATTGGCTACACACCGCTAGGAATGATAAAGCGCTCGAAATCGCGATTTAACAGGAACATTTTTACATTTCTAAAAGCAGCAGGTGAGTAAGCTGTCACGTGACCTTGTTACTATGCGATTTTTTGTCGCCAAGCGAACATTTTTATCGCTGGCAAATCACTACGTAGGCCCAGAATTAGCTACAAACAGGATATATTTGTGTACAACTCACTTGTGGGTTACCGGATAAGAACTGGTTTAGGAAATGCACGTAAGGCGCTTCGTCCACCACTTCGTAGTACCGTATGTTCCCGTCGCCCTTGCCAGCAAGGTAGACCTGCAAATTAGTAAATACTATTACAACTAATGGTCACACAATGTTCCATGCTGGTCTGGTAGTAAAGAAAAAACATAGAATTTACCAGTTGCTCCTCTTCCCCGCGCAAATGGTAAAAGCCCATCGAGGGAATAGGCGAAAGCCTTAGGAATCATGTTATAGGCGATGTGGCTAGCAACCCATCACTACTTTGATTTCCCTTTCCATGCTTAACGTGGTATTAAGGTTGTTACCTTAGGCTCTGTCTACTCGAAAGACGTGATATATGAATGTATGTATGTATGTATGTATCTCAATATTTATATGGATACGACTAGTGCAATTTGTTAATTGTGGAAGCGAATTATTTTCATTTTTCATTTCTTTCAGGCGTAATATTTTTTACTGTACATTGTGCATTAGAAATATTAACTATTTCAAAAATTGACACACAATGTTTTTATTTATTATCATCCTAATTTTCGCCAATTATTAACAAAAGCTTCCAAAAAGGTTTTTATTTTTTTGTTCCGATAAGTTACATTATTTTTATGTGTAGAAAAAATAGTAAATTATACCAGTCATAGCCATATAAATATTGAGATCGCTACTTCAAATCAGTTCTCTAGGATATTTGCATGGTGTTATTAAACATTGGATGAGATCAGTAGGCTTATTATCTAACTCGCTCGCAATCGCCATCGTGTTCATTTTGACAGTTCATGTATGGGCTGGCAATTGGCATCGGAATCAGCTAGCTGTCACATTCATACAAGAACTGTCAAAGTGAATACGATGTCGATTGCCAGCGAGTTAGATAATAAGCCTACAGATCACACTATCCTAACTTACCATATTGGTATCATGGTCGTAATAAGGGAACACAACTCCCGAGGAGCTATCAATGGTCTCGCAGGCCAGAGGCTTGTCCAACGAATGCTGGTCCCAGATGGCATACTGGCGGTCGCTGTAGCGCGAGAATCCCGTTGTCAGGACCTTGCCCTGGCTTCCCAGGAAGGTGCACTTGGAAGCCTTAGTGCCTAGGTGGCAGGGGCCTTCCTGTGAGATAAAAGGAGACATTTTGTTTTGAATCACTGCATTTTTGCGGAAATACACATTACAGAATAGAAGGATATTTCGTACTGGTTTGCATCATGGTGATCGAATATTTTATTTGTCCTAATATAGTGAACATTTAAGTCTAAATTAAAAAAAACATAGTACATACATATAATATAGCCTTTTTGTTCCGAATTCGCTACAATTTCAATAAGTATGTTGTTGTTGTTTTATTATTAAATTGTCGCGTAATTCGGCGTGCCTCATGGCAAAGCCTCCTCCGTGTATTGGAGGGTTTGGGCTATAGTTCCCACGCGCGCCCAGTGCGGATGGGAACTTAACACACACCATTGAATTTCTTCGCAGATGTGTGCAAGGTTTCCTCACGATGTTTTCCTTCACCGAAAAGCTCATGGCAAATTTCAAATGTAATTTTCGACGTCAATCTTATAACATACCTCTTTTCTCGTTGGGGGTAAAATAATTTTAAATACAAGCTTTTACATGTATGTAGTGTTATTTAGCTTAATGTAAATAAGCAAAGCAAGATTCCCTTTTTCCAGTAAATTCAGTTTTGATGTTTCATACTAGCTGTTTCTAATATAATCAATATAAGCACCCAATGATAGTACAGGACTTAGATAAAAGATAGGCAATGTAAACAGATAACAGTGTCGGTGAAATTGACACTTTTATTGATTGCCTGAAGTCCCCATCTATTACAAATTAAATAAAAAAAATCTATCATTTGAATCATCGCACCAACTAGTTGTCCTGTTACCGGCAGGGTTACTTCACTCTTAGTAATTATTACACTAGGGCAGAATACATTTTTCGCAGAAAGGTCATTCCCGTTTCGCAGTGGGACGTGCATCGCCGGGATAGGCAGCGCGTACAGTACAAATTATGTTGCGTCTCCTTCTCACTTCCTACCCTGGCGACTCCCCACTGCACGCCACTATACTATCGTTTTAATTCAAAAGGATGCATGTCCAAAAAGAAACAGATTGCTTTTTTTACATTTTTGGACACATCAATCTATCATAAACTTCTCGAAACCTATGTGATAGATAATAATAATAATAAATATAAATAATAAATATTAGGGAACAATTCACACAAATTGACCTAGTCCCAGAGTAAGCGCTAGTGAGGCTTGTATTATGGCTACTAGACAACGATATACAATACTAATATAGAGAAATACTTACTTAAATACATAGAGACTTCCATGACTCAAGAACAAATGTTCGTGCTCATCACACAAATATATGCCCTTATCAGGATTCGAACCCGGGACGCTTAGTTCGCAGGCAGGGTCGCTATCTTAGCCAACCAAGTCGTCAAAATATATATAATATTGTTATAGTATAGATTGACGTCTAATCTGTCCAAAAAAAAAACAATCTTTTTTTTAATAGGACGGCAGTATAGGCCGCCACTTTTATGTTCTGAAAACTACAAAGTACAGCACTCACGGAAAGCACGATGCCGCTCCTCGGCTCGATGACACGCAGCTTCTTGTCCTTGCAGGTGGTGGCGAGCAGGGAGCCGTCGCGGTTGAACGACATGCAATAGATGACGTCACTGTGGCAATCGATCACTTTCACCGCCTCGCCCTTGCCTACGTCCCATACGAAGATCTGCGAGAAAAAAAGTTCTTATTAAAAAATAGTACATTACTATCTGTAGTAACGTACTGTTGCCGGGAAGTAAAGTCGCCGGCCGAAAACAAACAAACAACGAGCGCGGCTTGACCGTTTGAGGCGGGTCCTTGTCACTGCGAGGTAGGTATAGTGCTTTTCTCAAACAAAAAAAGACTCCAAGAAATTAAAGTTTTATTCGTAGAAAAACTAAAAGTAAACTAGACAAAATATAACAAACATTTTTTTTTAATAAATGTATTGACATATTGATGAAATATTGCGTAGATTTTTTTATGGCTGAATAAATACTGTGTCGAAAATGTGTGGAACGGAAATTAAAAAAGAGCACATTGCCGGCCTTAGCCTGCAATGGTGTGTGAAATACCATTAAAGACCTCTCGCCTAGTCGCACCCGAAACGTGACACTTCGTAGCCTAATATAAGGTAGGTACTTAACATCCATATCATCGTAACAAATCAGAAAATAACGTCTCTACGAAAACCACGGCCTCTTTATCAAGAGTTTAGCGACTTCAGAGCTGATACATGTATAACAGATGTTGGGCGATCATTTAAGTTTTCGTACGAACATGGTTATTATCAATAACGGCACTTAAAACGGTTACAATCTGCTTCTAATACTTTATTCGAACCATAACGTACCGCGGTACATCGCTATGGTCTAAACTAAACGGTCTAATCGCCCCATACGCCGTCACGCGTGATTGTTGATTTGATAGACTCGTCTGCAAAATGAGAGCGCATTTGCCACAGAGCACTTGTAACAGGAGACGGTAACACGCTCTATGCCCTCCGCCAAAAAGTATGACAGGCGACCCCATTGGTCATACCAATAGCAGCATATCGAAATGTTTAGTTGCGTGCGTGTTCCGCAGAGGCCTTTCAATGTGCAGGGCCGTGTACATTCTAACCAGTTGATGAATAACCCACCGTAGAACGTTCGCACAGTAAACGCCACATGATTTTCCTTGTCAATTCAATGTATCGTCACTATGACATTTACTGTGAGAGGGTTCCACAGTGGGTCAGCAATCAATTTGTTCGATGGTACTCCAGTCCGCGGGTCATCTTGAACGCGCGAAAAAAAACACAATGAAATGCATTTAGAAAAGAGTTAACAACTGTGTATGTTTGTTAGAACAATTAAGGGGACGCTACTTCTTTACTTTTTATTCTTTTTCTGTGATTGTGTACGCGAGAACGTGATTTTTTTTGACACGAGCGTAGTTGAGTAGAACGAAAATTAAGCTACAGGCATCTCCTGTTCTTAGTGCTTTATGGCATTTTCAGACCGGATAAATTGATATTAATTATTATGCATGTTTAATTGGCTCGGATGAGAAGAATGTTTGTAAGATTGTTTCTTTATCATGTAAGAGTTTTCTAAAAGTAAAAGATAGTTTACTGATGAACGGTTTTTTCTTGAAGGAAGGAAAATTAATAACACAAGACAAAGTAGATAGGTAGACAACCTGATACAAGATCAAATGCAAGTTTAGAATAGTTTTGTCTATTTCTGTCATTGTATTTTTTTTGTAAATGAGAACTGTAATGTTGTATAGTACTATACGTATTTTAAATGATATTTTCCTTTCATGCTGGTCTGGGAGCAAAGAAAAAACATAGAATGTACCAGCTGCGTCTCTTCCCGCGCAGATGGTAAAAGCTCATCGAGGGAATGGACGAAAATCGTAGGGATCATGGTGTGTATTTTTCTTACCAAATAGTCGAAACCGGCGCTAAGTAGTATATTTTCGGCGGTGGGATGCCACTCGATGTAGGCGACGCGACGCTTGTGACCGTGCAATTCCACCAGCCAGTCTGTCAGGTGCATAGACAGGCCACCGTCTGGGATATGCCATAGCTTAACCTGAAAAGTACAGTGGACGTGTAAGCCTTTGGTGAGAAAAAAAAGAAAGTTATCTATGGTGCGATATTTGGTGCTTTAAATGTATGTATATTATATAATTGTTTCGTTTCATCTAGTTATCTAAGGTTAAAAAAATACTAGACTAAGCAAATTATTTAAACTGTCATGTATCTTGTACCACAATAAAAAAATAAAAAAAAACAATACATAGGTACTCTCTCTTTGTACGCGTCGTCGTGTGAACAAATTCTAACTCTCCGTGTCTTCTTCATCAAACTTAATATTGTTAGTATTGATACTAAACAAATGAATACAAGTAAACAAAACCACAATAACACACTTTCAAATAGTACAAAAACCGGTAAATTGGTCAGTCGGAACTATTCTTAATGGGTACCAATTTGCTCAGACAATAGCGATCGTGGACGATAAAAAAATTGGCGCAAACTAAAATTACCGTGCAGTCATCGGAACATGATGCGATGATGTTATCGTTGAAAGGGTTCCATTTGATGTCGAGGACCGGGCCTTTGTGGCCGGTGACGCGGCTTGCGTTGAAGTCTAGACGGCCAGTCTGAAAAAAATAAAAGAATGTTACAAGTTATCAATATCAACCTTCTACAACCCATATACATTGCCAGTGCTAGGCACAGATCTCTTAAAACCAGAGAGCAAAGTAGGCACATTTAACTAAAAATGTGTAAGTAGGTAGCACTTTCAATAAAAATACTCGAGTCTTCCAATGGGAGTCCTATTGTGTCCCATAATTTACATTCTTCGTATTACGAATATTCGTTATTAGTTTGTTTTTCATTACAACATGAAAGCGTGCATTTTTTTGGAATTTTGCAGTAGGTTAGGTTCTGTTAAAACGCTTTAAAATTACAAATGAGAATTATGTAACTATAAATTCGGAATTTCAATGTTATGGGACAAGATATAAATCTTGCAATGACGTCAGAAATGGGCCCTCGTTTATAGCGTGTAAGCGCCATTGTATGGCAGCCATGGTGACGTCATACTGCGATTAACAAGTACTGATCAGTCGCACAAATGTAATTGAATAAAAAAACCATTTGTCTAAGTATGTACGCAGATGCGGCAGGTCCGTACGAGATTGATACGACACAATGCAATTAATATTCAACCTTACTTATTCGTGACAGCAAATGCAATTAAATATACGATATTGGTAGTGCTACTACTCTAACGATGTCATATTATGGAATTCATTGTTACTGGACAGTAACAAAAAATATAATAACAATGCAAAATTGCGATCAGATACACCGGTGCAGTTAAAATGCTCAAAATGTCTCGATACGCACTAAAGCATTACAAAATAGAGTCGTATTCGCATATCTGAAGGCAACTATCTATTTTTCATGTCTGTTTTTTTTTTTCTTGTTTATTTTCTATAAAATGTTGTATATTATCTTATATTTGTGTGTCTTGCAAAAAGGAATAAATGTCTTCTTTCTTTCTTTCTTTCTTTCAACTGTCGCAAACGCTAGCGACCTTTTTAACCGACTTCAAAACTACTTTTTTAATATTTCGTTATGCAAGATTAGGATTAAAAGTGATTTTAAACAAGAGACATTGTTTTCCTCACAGCAACTGTGGATAATTTCTTTTCTTTCTATCGTAAATCAATCTCAAGAGAAAGAAGCCGAACAACTGTTACAAAACATGCGGCCTCTTTGAATTTCTCAACGTTTGTATGAAAAAAAAACGTTATCTCGACCAATCCCAATTACAACGTGCGAACACAATTCCTGTAATTACCGCGATAATTATTTAAATGCCCAAGATAATACGTCACTTATTGCAAAATCCGAGATTGCAAGAGAAACTGTGGAACTGCCAGTTAAGATCGTTTGTATAAAACACAGTATGACATTTATTGCTATATTTCTCACGGCGTAGGTAGTAACGTTCGATTTCAATGCCTTTGCTATCACCTGGCGTGTTACGGTCTCATTAATTAGCTACTAAATTAATACAAACACTCTTTGAATGAGTATATAATGCTGTGTGAACCTCGCATACATTACTTCGTTGTGATAATGCATTTTGGTCAGGTACTACGTGTCAAGGGCAAGTGGACAAGTGATTGTAAATATTTGACAATCACTTAAATAGCTCACAGTCGCGTGCGATGAGTAAACAAGTCAATAAGAAGCGGCGATAAATCATAGTTCGATGGTACATGACGTAAGCAGGCATTTGTCTCGACTTAGGTCAGCTTGGTAACTGTAGATACAAACGTTTACACAGTTAAACCACCCTTAAACTCATGTATTGTGCTTGCAACTGAGAAACATCATAAGTTACAGGAGACTATTCGAGGATTTTGATTTATAAACATTAGCCCCCTTATTCATAAACCCTTTGTAGGCCTCTGCTAAGTTAGCAATCGTTTGTCCTTTTCTGTCACTTTAACATTTACCGTTCACAGATTCCTTGCTTGAAGACAAACGATTGCTAAGTTAGCAGAAGCCTATAGAGCGTTTATGAATAAGGAGGTAGGTCTATTATGAACGTAAACAGACTTTTCGATAAAAAATAAATACAATCCATATTCGATATTACTGATGACTCAAACTTGGAGAAAATACTGATGTACAGTCGGTTCCCCACGCCCAAATCACGTCTACATCCCTAACGGGGTAAAACAGAGCCTAGGGTAACAAGACCTAAAAGCCACGTTTAGGATGATTGTGGCCGTATAGGTGGAAAGGGTAATCAAAATAGTGATGGGATTCCTTAGATTTTCGCCCGTTTCCTCGATGGGCGTTTACCATCTGCCGGTCTGTTTATCGGTCGCCGATATCCAATTCAATTAGATTCAAATGCTTTACTTATATCATTTCTTACCCAATTTAAATATCAAGTTTTCTTCGCAGTAAGTTAAGTATATAAAAGCGGATACTTGTGTTAGGGAACCGACCATACGTTTAGATATTTTTAGGTTGTCTTGCTTTGTCATCGGCAAGCTTTTATGTATCGCGTCGTTAACTGGCAGCCCGTTTTTTGCTCAATATTTTTTACTACCAAAGTAATTTAATTAAACTTGTTTCTTTCGGATGTAAGACCCCATCAATGATTTAGGTACCTCTGGATTACGCCCACCTACGCTCTAGGGTCAGTTTGCATCCGCTAACCTGATTCTGTGAATTGAATACGTGCGCAGACTTTTAACTTCGTTATTACTGGTATGATCTGTTTCTATCCTACGCAAATTTAAATCTGGGCGGCCTATGATTGAACGGGGACCTGAGGGCCGATTCTCGGTGCAATTGAGATCAATCTCCACCATATCATTTCGGAAGAGCTGATACTCTTCAAACAGCTGAACCGATTTTTACTAAACATGGCTAAGAAAGAACCACCGGGGGTAAAAATAGATACGTCTCGACCGAGTTTACGTTAAAATACGACGCGAACTAATTGTTGCCTTATCGTACCCCTAGTAACGATGTCAAAATAGTAATTAAGACGTCAGTGGCGTGGCGTAAAGTATATCAGAAGGCAAGCCGAAGGGAATTTTACTAGCCTTTTCGTCTAATTCTGCACTATAAAGTGCCCAACTGTCTTAAAATAGGCAAGCTAGTGGGGATCTATGTACTGTAAAGGTCGATTTACATCAAACGAACATAGAGCTAGAGCTAGAACAAGAGCATTCTTTCGTAATCTTTTAGTGTAGCTACATACAACTCTAGGCCAAATCCGTTCAGAATGTATAATTTACCCGTTTTTACCATTTTACAGCTTTGGACTATTTAACTGCATTGCATACAGAACGAAGATTATTTACCCGTGGGTGACAATTAAAAACCTTAAGTCGGGTACACACTAGTGGCTAAATGTGCAGATACTGTAACCAGTGTGCATGGGGTTTTGCGTTCCATTCGCTCATAGGGAGCCGGCTACTTGGAAATCGCTTTACACGTACACAGTTGTATCTTGTTACAGTATCATTCGGTTACGGTTAGTTCCCTAATGAATAACCGGCTTTAAGGGAGTCCTGAGCATTATAAGGTTGTGTCATTCCAGCAATGCAATTGACTTCGATTGTCAATGAGAACACTGAATAAATGGCAATTGTTCGATCGATTGTATCATTGTACTAGATGGCTCAGGCACTCAGTGGTTACACCAAGCTTCGCATATTCTCGCCTCTAGCTCACCGCATTCCTTTCTTACTGTCCAATCCTTAAAAGTGGTGAATCATCAACATTTGCAGCCTATATACGTCCTATTGCTGAGCACAGGCCTCCCCTCATAATGAGAGAGATCTGGCTATAGTTTCCACGAAGGCCTAACGCGGATTGGGATCTTCACACACACCATTGAAATGGCTCTCAGGTATACACAGCTTTCTTCACATAAATTTCAAATCTGATTTCGCACATAAATTCCGATAAACTCTTTGGGTTCGAACCCACGACCCTCTGCTTGAGAGGCCATAGGTCAGACCACTAGGCGACCACGACTTACGTTATCATTCAGACTACGCACAATAGGTTTGTGTGGGTTTGTTTGTGAATTAAGGGGTCAGTATTTCATTAAATTGTCTGAAACAGGTTTATTTACTTACATGATCCAGTGGCAGAACTAGGAAGGCGCCTCCGCCGGCCACTTCAGTGACTATGGCCACGAACTTGGGGTTGACAGCGCAGAAGTTGGAGTCATGAGCATTCCTGGTAATCTTAATGTTGTCATAGCAACGCTCCCTCTTCGACGGAACACCGTACACGTGGCGGAATTTAGAGCTCCTCACGCCACGGAACCAAACCTGAAAATTGGTCTAATTAGCGAATTCCTTACTTTACGATGTTAGGATATCCTGAAACAAGGTTGGCGTCCCAGTGCCAATTAGTCGGTTTTAAGGACGTAACTTTCAATGTCACATAAAATGCTTGGCAACGTTTGAACAATAAATGGTTTAAATGATTCACGGATTACGTTATAAATTTTCTGGAAAGATTTTTTGTTCGAGTCCAGCCGTGAGTATGAGGCATGCAACTGCGTTGAAATGATCGGTAGCTTAAAACTACGACAATTTGCAGGGTTTCTCAGAACGAGTAACATACATACAGAACCCTAGACCACTGTAGAACCTTTTCA
Source organism: Pandemis corylana (assembly GCA_949127965.1). Taxonomy (NCBI): domain Eukaryota; kingdom Metazoa; phylum Arthropoda; class Insecta; order Lepidoptera; family Tortricidae; genus Pandemis; species Pandemis corylana. The sequence goes on along the minus strand of OX421856.1, from coordinate 7,063,226 downwards.
CAATGAACGTCGGTGTATTTTGACACTGACAAACACTGATAACAAGCTGATCACTTATTGCGATAAGGTTATACCGTGGCCCAGAATTCCATTCGGTTGACCGTACAAACAACAAAGATTTAAATATAAAGCCAAATGTTCACTTCTACCTCGATTTGTACTGACTTAAGTAACTAAGCTATTCCAACATCGTTTCGTTCAGAAACAATAAGCATAATCGATACATGAACACTAGTTTCAGCAATGAAATAAATAGATTGCAATTGGGATTAATCACGTTACATGCGTTATTACGTACTTGCACTCATTCGTGAGGTGTGCACGCAATAATTAGAAAACTATCTGCATTACAGTAGTTATAATTTTGCATAAATAAACTTGCAAAAAATCGATACGCGTTACGAGCGAAGAATATCGAATTTAACGCCACGTCTCTAACGAAGTAAATGCAGACGGAGGCCAAGCGATTAATTACTTAATTTTTATAGATAGTTACAAAAGTAATTCGTTTTGCCATTTCGAATTGCTAATTGTTTATAAAGTCCCCCCTTATTCATAAACGCTCTGTAGGCTTCTGCTAACTTAGCAATCGTTTGTCCTTATCTGTCACTTTGACATTTACCTTTCACAGATAAGGACAAACGATTGTTAAGTTAGCAGAAGTCTATAGAGCAGGGGTCGGCAAGTTGTTTTAATCGGGGTCCGGGTACTGTGAGAAATTTTTAACGAGATCCAGAATAAAACAATTATACCTTATCTACGTGTTAATTGATACTTGATATACAATACGTTACAATATTTGGCGGTCCGAGGTTCGACCTCTCGCGGTCCGCAATCGGACCGCGGTCCGCCTGTTGCCGACCGTTGCTATAGAGGGTTTATGAATAAGGGGGCAAGGTTTCGCGGGATACAGATATCGTCAATATAGACGTGTTGCGAAATCCACCTTTCGTGTCGTTAGATTCTTTACAAAAAATATGACTGGCGCTTTCGAAAAAAAAATAAGGTGCCACAGTTCAGTCAATTCTTAAATTGGGCGCGTATAATAAAGCCAATGTTGTGCACGAAATATATTAAGTAAGTATATATATCGTTCGTATCCAGAACGAGCTAAGTTTTGATGATTAATTTTTACCACTCTCACTGCCACTGATCAAACTCAAGATACCATCGAATAAGTATTTAATTAATGATAATAGGACCTCATTGAACCCTGACGAACAGTATTCAAAAGGATTCTTGTTTAAAAATCGGCGAGGTTAAACTTCATTCTGGGAATTAATGTTAAGACTTGCATGCATCGGTGTGGCTATAGGAGAGACTTCTTCTTCTTCTTATGGCTCTCCATCCATTGAAGGTTGGCAGTCAGCTCCACATACTTCACTCGGTCTCAGGCCAGGTTGCAAAGCTCCGCTTCACTTGTGATTCCATTCCCGGATATTTTGAAGCCAGGATTTCTTCCTGCGCCCAACAGCTCTATTTCCAGCCACTTTGCTCATGATTATAAGTTTTAAAAGCTCGTATCTTGTGTGTCTAAGCACGTGACATATAGGTCCTAAAATCGACCCAAAACTAGATATTGTATAATTACGTATTTGCTTACAATATAGCATTTACACCAGTGCCTTATTATTTTTAGACTTTGAACTTACGTGCAAACTATTAGGAACTAAAAAAATGAACACCTCATCGTTAGAAATTTATCATCGAAATGGCGTCGAACTTTCGTCTCGCCGTTATAACTGCCTCTTGACCGGTTTTTGCAAGAGGGTTACGGATAAAGAAGCTACATAATAACGGCTATAATAAGGCGTAACATCAAATTTAAATAATGGAAAGTCTACTTTTTAAGTGCATCGATTAAATCAGTGGCAGGATTAGCGTAGAGTTTTTTTTTTCAGTTTAATTTCTAAACAAGGAGCCCAATTTTTTTTTATCCGAACGGTCTAGGGCGTGTCATGCCTTGGGCGTGGTAGTAGATAGCTAAAATATGTATACCTTAGCATCTTAACACAGGCCAGGCGCCCTAAGAATTTTGGATTGGAGTCTGTCAATCGTAGTTTACCCGATCAACAATAAATATAACGAATGATTTCATATAAAACGAAGATCTTATTGATTACAACCAACGCTCGAATATCTGATTAAATATAATATATATCTTGATAATTAAGTGCAGTAGGACATTGCGATAGTGAACAAAACGATTATACTTAGCTAACAGCTCCAACAATAATATTTAGATAGCAAATACTTCACCTAGTGTTAGACCGTGTACAATCACAAAAATATAGGTTTGTGAACACTTTTATTACCCTCAAGAGACATTGTCCACTTGTCCATGAACTAATTTAATAGACAGTGAAGAAATAACGTAGAGTGCCGCATGAATTAAGTCCCATTAGACTAAGGAGTGAAATTGACCATAAGAATACCTACTACTGAGAAAGATGATCGTTTGGCTCAAGAGAACACAAAATTAAGAACAATTGAACTCTAGGAACAATTCCAGTGGAGGGCATTAATATCGATACAGCCATCATGTCAAATATATGTGTCGCCGACCTTTGTGGCATAAAGTTGTATAGATGTTATTAACGTCTTGGTAACGTACATATATTGATGCCCTTGACTGTACAAAAGGTAATATAAAAAGCTCTAATACCAAAATGATTTTCGAGTGTGCAAAATAATAGAATAAAAGATACTCTACCTGTGAATTAGTCATGATGTCTCCAGTCTATTCAGGTGCGATATCAAGGCATGCACTACAAGGCACTCCCAAACTATAAAGTCTTGTGCATTATAAATAATCGTGTACACATATAACAAAAAATCCAGCTGCCCACAACATGACGCACTGTAACTTAACACTGAAATATTCAAAACAAACAAAATGGATGCATTAAACACAAAACAAATTGCAAAATAAGGGGGTGTTACACTGGACGCATAATTGGATGTCACATGTGCTCCGCAATTATTGTTATAAAACGACGTAGACGCGTGCCTCGAGCGGCGGGCGAAAAAAAAGTGAAAAGCAAATTTATAGAGTCGTTGCCGCCGCCGACGTCGAGAGTAACAAAATCACGCGTAGCTACAAGTATATAGCTATCCCAACAGCTATAGAGTTCAATCAATTAACTAATCACACCTCTCACTAGCAAAGTTTAAGAGGTCACATCGTGTACTTCCTTTAATTTATAATCAAACAAACGTTGCGTACATAAATGCGACTGACGTTTAAATTATTGTGATTGTGATCAATATTTATATAACATAAAAAGCCTGAACAAGTGTTTCGATAAAGCTATTATAAAACATGACTCATACAATACACTTTAAATGTAGCAGTAGTAACACTTTCCCTCCTCTTCAGTTAGTTACATGATGGGCAACTGAGCGTTACACTAAATACAACGGGCACTACCGCATACATCTTTAACAGAGTCGTATAATGAAATAGTAAAGTTATTTCTGCTTCCATTGTGGCCATTTAATAGCAGTGTTAAGACTCTCTATCGATAAACTTTTACTACCAAATGCGACTTTAATTAGTAAGTATTAAAGAACTATTAAGCTATGGCCACATTTGGAGCAGATCGGTGATTTATTTATCAAAAATAATATAAAAAATACTTTATATTGTAGCTTAAGTTTACACTGACCGCAAATAGAAATTGTGAACTATGAAAAGGAACTTTTGATAAAATATAAGATGAATTTTCGTCCATGCTGGTCTAGGAGTAAAGAAAAAACATAGAATTTACCAGTTGCTTCTCTTCCCACGCAGATGGTAAGAGGCCATCGAGGGAACGGGCGAAAGTCTTAGGAATCATGTTATAGGCAATGCGACTAGCAACCCATCACTATTTTGATTTCCCTTTTCACCTATACGCCCTTAATCATGCTAAACTTGGCCTTAAGGTTTTGTTACCTCTGGCTCTGTCTACCCCGTAAGGGATAAAGACGTGATATATGTATTATGTATGTATGTATAAGATGAATATATATCGCTACCGGCGAACAGCTTCAGTTTATTTACATTTTGATGAAAATTGACTGACTTCTCTCGACCAAGTCACCTTTCAAACAAGAAAACAATAAGTATTTTCTCCGTTTGTTAACTAAAAATCCACAAACACACACATCAAACTCATAACAACCCTCTGTTGGCGTCGGGAGATTAAACAGTGATCTTTTAATTAAATCTTAACGCAAGCGTGTATGTTAATGACGTACAAGTGACCGAAATATAAAAATGCTTGAGACCCCGACTGTACACGTAAGTAGCACTTATGTCATGGTTTGGTGGTCAAAATGTACTGAAAATGACATAACATTTGAGTTCAAGTTACATCATACTTCGCCTAACAATTAGGTTTAAAACATCTTTAAAACATTGTGACCTTGATTTTTTTGATAACCGGGCCATACCTGCTTACGTCCAATACCATAGAGAAGACAAAATATCGGGGGAGAGACATCAAAATTTTGTCGACATACATACATACACACATACAGATACCACGTCTATACCCCTTACTTACGGGGTAGACAGAGCCTATGGTAACAAGACCTAAAGGCCACGGTTAGCATAATTGTAGGCATATAAGGGGAATCATAATTGTGATGAGTAGCTAGCCGCATCGCCTATAACAAGATTCCTACGATTTTCGCCCTATTCCCTCGATGGGCTTTTACCATCGGCGCGGGAAGAGAAGCAACCGGTACATTCTATGTTATTTTTTTGCTCCCAGACCAGTATGGAAGCATATAGGATGCTTTTATATTTATATTTAGACTGACCGCTTAACTAAGTCGTCGCCCGCGAGGCACAGGGGGCAGGCACTTAGTCCACATGTTGTTCATATCAGTAAATGGCGTTAGGCGTAGTATTCGGTATAAAAGCATATAGTTTTTATATCACAGAACTAGTTTGATAGAAAGTGAATTATAAAATCGGAGGATTCTTTCATTGCATAATACCCATATTACATGACAAAGTTTGATTAATATTCATGGCAAAGGTGAAAGTTATTATTGAATTAAAAATAACAAGTGGTTCCCAAGCTATATTTAAACGAGGTGTTCTATGTAATTTCCTTCAAACTGTACACAATTTGATGAAAATTAAATTAATTAAATATACCATGGGCTCTTATAATTGAATGTTGTGGGAACTTAACATGCTTTGAAATTTCATTAGCCTTTTATAGCTAGAAGCAAGAGTAATGGTGAAACTTTATGACAGCACGAGTGGCTGTAACTTAGGTGGCTCTAACTCAAATCGAATGCAATAAAAAATCAAAACTAAATTTTGCGAACGGCGTGGTGAGGCCAGTTTAAATGACGCCTTAGCGTGTGCATACGTTTGTACGCACACAACAAGCGCAACTAAACTTTGTCAATCTAATTGAGACATTTCACGCGCACTTTTGTCTTGAGTTTTCATTTGGTCTGAGGTTGCCAGATTGAAAAGCCTCACGCGTAATCTCGGTGTTCAACAATTATCCCCTTATTATTAGGAAGTAGGTACCGGTGATACAGCCATCAAGTCAAATATTATCACCCACCTTATTGTTCGTGTACATCAAAGCCACCGAACAACGGTTAAATAAATAACGACACTGTCTTCTTCAACCTCGACATTGGCGGAATCATCGACAGTATCGATGGCGCTATTTCTTTTTTTTAAATTGAATTGAATTATTGTTTGTGCTTAAGTATATAGACCGACCGCTTAAATGAGACCTCTCCCGGTACAGGGGGGCGGGGTGGGACGACAAAGGGGGCCGAGGGGGGTTCAGGCGGCAGGCGCACTACCTGCCCGCACCTTTGTCGGTCCCGTCTCGTCCTACCCCGCGTCCCTGTGTATAGATGTTTTTGAGGTCTCGGTAACGTACACATAGGCCCATGCCTTTGACCGTAGTTGAACTATATAAACGCGTCTAGTCTATGGATATGGAGTTTAGTGTTACTAGTTAAGTGAACTCCCTAATGAGTAAAGACTTCGCTAAACAGCATTTATCTACGCACATATCATTAATGCTCTAAAATGCGTTCAGAAACCCTAGGAAATGACCAGCTTTATTACACCCTTAAAAAATCTATACCTTGATAGAGATACCTTGTCTATCAAAAAAGTGTAATTTGGTTAGTACGTGAGTGTGATATTTGTTGTTAAGTAAGAGATATGGCTATATGTATTTAGAAATAATGTAGTGTTTCTTAAACTTTTTGTGGTCACAGACCACTTTCAGCATTTTCAAATAGTCCATGAACCCCTGTTAAAGATTATACAGATCCCCATAAAACTTAATATGAAGTTAAAATGTGTCGCATACTTTTTTACTCAGTATTAGCTGATGCCCGCGGCTTCGCCCCCATCCCTGTTTTTTTTTATAAATTTTTTCAATGTTTAAACTTTCCCTGGACTGCAACAAATATTCAAAAACAAAATTAGCCAATTCGGTCTAGTCGTTTGGGAAGTTATGGGCATACATACATTTCGACAATTCATTTTTATTTATATAGATTATTGCATGCATGATGCATGCATATATCACGTCTTTATCCCTTACGGAATATACAGAGCCTAAGGTAACAAACCCTTAAGGCCATGTTTAGCATGATTAAGGGTGTATAGGTGGAAAGGGAAATCGAAATAGTGATGGGTTTCTAGTCACATCACCTATAACATGATTCTTAAGACTTTCGCCCAAGACTTTCGTCTAAGACTAGATTATTCCCTGCTCTAATGTTATTGACGCTTAGCTATTTCTCATAAAATCTTAAACTTTTTAATTATGTATGTATGAAATGAACAGATATTTAATTAAGAGGAGCTTTTTAATTAAAGTGGACAAAGTTATTTAAAATAGGAATCATTAATCATACATTTCATGATTAAGACAACAATTTTGGCTACTGTTCGCTGTTAAATAACCCAACCTTTTATACTTTACTACTAGCATTTAAAATGTATTGTAGAGGTATGTGAATAGCACAACATGTATAAAACATAATTGAGAAGCACATTAAGCTGAAACCACAGACTTGCTCAGTCAGTCTAATACAGTTCTAAAATGTAGTTATTTTGTTATTTTGTCTAGCCTGAAAATAAGGCAATACTGAATTATAAATTGTAATAAGCTTCAAGTGTAGATGTATAAGAATGTGGCTCCAACTTTAGACAATTGTAAGCTTTATAATTAAGCTTGTAACAGATACACAATGTGGTTTTAAATAACATCCTTTCTTCCAATCCATGAGTAGGAACTACAAGACTTAGGTATAACCATTTCACTGTAATCAATGTTAGACTTACTAGCAATTAGACTAAAGTCGAAATTGTGATAATAATTTGTGTGGAAACAAGTCTTTTTGTTGTCACTTTTCAGAGTCGCTTTTGTTTATGCACCTGCCGGCTCCAAGAGTACTGACAGGATCACAAAGAGATTAGGGAAAACATCGCGTGGATTACTACTTACAGTTCGATAACAGTAATAAAACAATAAAAATAAAAGGTAAACTCGCAAATAATCTGCATGCGAAGTGAAATGCGGGAAAAATACCATACATATGTCAGAGATCGATACATGGATAAGCAAAATTATTGATAGCTTTATCTACTATGTTACCTTGGCAGCAGGTTTGTTGCAAGCCCTTACATCAACCAAAGTACTTTTTGCAGGACTTTTCTCCACAATATTTAAAATTTCCAAACAATTTGTCTCTTGTATCGACTCTTCCTTTGCCGGAGGCATGCCTTGAACGGAATCGTTTAGGGCCTTAAATCGTTGTTATAGCGTAAATATCACTTAAACCGCTTAGTTTTAGACGGCAGACACTTAATACTAAACGTAAAATAAATCAATTTAATAAATTAGAAACCACACAGCAAGCCACTTTACTTGCTGAGGCTGAACAGCGTCGCTGGTTGACAGCTATCTGTGAAAATGAACGAATGGTATCGGTAAAGTAAACGGTTCGTGAACGAATGTAATTTCACTCGCAGTGGAATGGCGTGGCGTTAGAAGGAACGACCGTCAGCCGAATGAAAGAAGCGGTACAAACTTTTTGGTACCTGAAATTAATCAAATAGCAAAATCATATCGCACCTCTATTACAACAACGACGTAAATGCAAGTTTTGTGTTTTTTGAGAAAACGCATTTGAAAATTTTATTTCACTGTAATCACTGTAAATTTTTTTCGTTAGGTGTTTAGTAATAGTTTGAATCATAAAATAGTACATTATTATATAAGCCTTTTTTATAGTTTTATTTTATTTTTTTAAATCTTTTATTTCTTTGGTTATTGCCATTTTATTTTGAAGGTACCTACATTTAAGTCGTTGTTCATCGAACATATTTAAAAATATTCAACTTTTGACAAGCAATAACGACATAAATGCTTAACATTTATTATTAACTGAAATCAAAACTTAAACCAGCATTGTAATAATATTGTTTAAATAAATATGCAGTTAAAATATAACGTAAGTAACATATTTTTATTATAAGCAGCAGTTTTACCAACTAATTATAAGCAAAACAACCCAACGATAAATTCATAGAGAAATAAAACTTCAGTTCTGCATTAATATTCTTTATTTCTTTTAAAACGAACAATCGCTATAAGGAACACTTTTAATTGGCATATCAAAGTAACTACCTAAATAGTAGATTTCAAGTAATAAAGTGTAACAAAATAACAAAACAGACACAATATTATTTGGGAACAACAATGACCTTATTGCTACAAACGTCGATATTACACTAAATATTTGATCTTAATTTTGTTAGTAAAATGTAAATGTGACGTTTAACACAGATAAGTCAATATCGTATTGATAAACATACATTTTACTTGGGAACAACAATAACTTAATTGCGACAAACGTCAATATTGTAAAGAATATTTTATCTAAATATACATCAGTGACACGCTAAAAATGACGTATAAGACCTTTATGTCAATGTTGTTCTTTAAATCGCAAAAAAGTGAGGTGTAATTATCTTTGCGTCGATGTACAGCTGCGGGACAACTGACTTTCTCCCCTCCCCGCGAACAACTGACCAATCAGTCATTGTTGGTTTCAATAGCCGCTCAAAAGAACAAAGACACAACGCCCTCTGTAGGCCAGGGTCGATACCTTTGAAAATGATAAAAAGTAAAATAAAATTATAGTAGGATGAAACCCATTAGAAATGGTAGAGAATATTACAAAAATTAAAGGAAAAATAAATTACGGTCGATCTGAGGTCGGGAAGGGGGGAGGGGGGGGGGGGGTTTAAGGGTGAAAAACGGTTTATCTCGATTTCCGGCGAAACTACAAGTCTTATGAAAAAAAGTTAAATGGCAAAGTTGTAGGTAATAAAAAGATCTACAACTTTTGCTTTTACACTTTTTTCACATAACCTCAAAATTTATGTGAAAAATTCAAATAACCATGTTTTTGGTTTTTTATTTTTATCTTTTGCAAAAATAATAATTTTTTCACGAAACTTGGTGAAAACTTACCTTTTTATGTCCCAAACTTACAGTATTTTTTTTGATTTAAAAGATTCATTTTTTCACCTTATTTTGACTTAATATCGAAAAAGCACCCTAACTTTCAATCGAAAATTCTCACGTCAAAATATCTGTTTTTTTTTTAAAGTCGGTGGCCTTTTTGTTCGTTGAAATCTCTACTTTCCGATGGTATAAAAAAATATATACATTACAATGGTAATTTTTGTCAGAAAATGCAAATAAAGGAATAAATCATTATGTTCAATTTTGAGCTATTTATTAAAAATTTACACCTTAATTACTTGTTAAACGTAAGATTACATGTTACATTGATAAACAAAAAAATTACGAATCCATAAAACATAAAGATTAGAAAAAACATGCGAAAATAATTATTCTAAATATTAAAAAAATAGGATTTAAAGGAGATTTCATCTAAAAAATGTGACTGTTGCAATATTTTTCAGTAATGAAGTAGATTTATTAAATTCTAATTACATTTATGTCATAGAAAATCTCATCTTACTAATATTATAAATGTGAAAGTTTGTTACTCTTTCACGCCAGAACGGCTGGACAGATCGGGATGAAATTTGGAACATATATAGATTATAGTCTGGAATAACACATAGGCCACTTTTTATCCCGGAAAATTGCGCAATTCCCGTGGGATAGCGATAAACGAATTCTATGCAGACGAAGTTGCGCGCAACAGCTAGTAATATATAAATATACATGTAAATCGTACTATTGAATTTCGATACTTTATACTGATTACGTTATTCATAATAATTTTCTTAAATACAATAAAAATAGGATTTGAATCCTATTTTTAAATATTTAGAACAACTATTTTCGCATGTTTTTTGCAATCTTTATGTTTTATGGATTCCTATTTTTTTTTGTTTATCAATGTAACATGTAATCTTACGTTTAACGAGTAATTAAGGTGTATATTTTAAATAAATAGCTCAAAATTAAACATAATGTTTTTTTCCTTTATTTGCATTTTCTGACAAAAATTACCATTGTAATGTATATATATTTTTATACCATCAGAAAGTAGAGATTTCAACGAACAAAAAGGCCACCGACTTTTTAAAAAAAACAGATATTTTGACGTGAGAATTTTCGATTGAAAATTAGGGTGCTTTTTCGATATTAAGTCAAAATAAGGTGAAGAAATGAATCTTTTAAATCAAAAAAAATACTGTAAGTTCGGGACATAAAAAGGTAAGTTTTCACCAAGTTTCGTGAAAAAATTATTATTTTTGCAAAAGATAAAAATAAAAAACCAAAAACTTGGTTATTTGAATTTTTCACATAAATTTTGAGGTTATGTGAAAAAAGTGTAAAAGCAAAAGTTGTAGATCTTTTTATTACCTACAACTTTGCCATTTAACTTTTTTTCATAAGACTTGTAGTTTCGCCGGAAATCGAGATAAACCGTTTTTCACCCTTAAACCCCCCCCCCCCCCCTCCACCCTTCCCGACCTCAGATCGACCGTAATTTATTTTTCCTTTAATTTTTGTAATATTCTCTACCATTTCTAATGGGTTTCATCCTACTATAATTTTATTTTGTCTCAAAAATTATCGACCCTGGCCTACTGGTGGAATTTTGCGGGAAAAACTTGAAAGTCAATGTAGCACCAAAAAGTTCGATCGATTTCGGACCGTTTCCTATCATTAAGTCGTTTATTGAAAATTTTGCATTTACGTCGTTGTTGCAATAGAGGTGCGATATTCAGACATTTTTTTGCCTTTACATTCAAACTTAAATCATCATAAATAAATAGTATAGAAAACGTTTCTGATTAACCTTAACCTTAAACCGAGGGAATGGGCGAAATTCTTAGAAATCATGTTATAGGCGATGCGGCTAGCAACCCATCACTATTTTGATTCCCCTTTCCACTTATACGACTACAATCATGCTAAACGTGGCCTTTAGGTTTTGTTACCTCAGGCTCTGGCTACCCAGTAAGGGATGTATGTAAATTGAGAAACAAGGGATGTAAATTGAAAAACCTAAGTTAGCATTCTAGCATTTTTTATTGTTTTACCGTAAACCACCATGCTCTTATTCATTAAATATAGAAATATGTAAGACACAGGATTACTTAGCAACCATTTTCAGTAAATTTATCGAATCGCAACCCGTTATAACTCATTTTTGTAAATGAAGTCTTGGTGGCCGGCCTTTACTCTTTACGATCAGCTCCATATTTCACCTAGTGGTTGTTTTATAAATATTAACGAGTAGGTATATCGCTAAAGGTAGCTACTTATGCATGCCAAGACAAGATTTTATTAGTTAAATATAGAGTAGGTAGTTTTGAGACCAGCTAGGACTAGACTAATGTTTCTTGAACTTTTTGCAGTCAAGAACCACTTTTAAAATTTCACAAAGTAACCTACATGGATTTCCTGGTCTTACTTCAAAATTCAAAATTCGTTTCGTGCCGTTGCTCACACTAATACTATTCGTATAATAGTAATCAATATGAGAGTGATAGAGACAGTAGGATACAAACTTTGAATTTCGTAAGCATATTATAAGAAAAGATAACAAAGCCTAATATTAAAAAACTCAATCATTTTAATAAAAATGGCAACGGTTGAGTAGCTGAGCTAGCTGCTGCAGACCCCTACGTAATCCATGGACACTACTTTAAGAAACCCTGAACTAAATTACTCCGAGCCAGATACAATAAGATCACTGGCTGATAGGTTATTTTGATGAAATAAAAGATTTATTAGTTTTAATTAAGTAAACATCTTTATTTTGTCGCGCGTACAAATTTTGCACAAGTTCTTTTGCACACTGAGTTTTTTTGCGTCATTAGATAAATTTTAAATTTGAAGCGCTCCAGTGGCAGGTATTTATATTAATATAGAGGTCATTGTCGTAGCATGACTGGAGTAGTAACGTGCGCCACTGATTACTACTTAAGCCGAATATCAAGCCCAACGAGTTAGTTACAGTTAGTTGTACTTGTACCCTTGTAGTGTGATATCTGACGACGACAACCGCCATTTCGAACTAAAAACGAACGAGTTAAGCCAGTCAAGTCAGTCTCTCTTGATAAGTCAGAAGAAGTAGTTGTGCGACTAACCAACTAAAAAAAGTAAAACTATTTTAAACGAAGTTAAGATGGTAAAAATTCATAATTTTGGCGCCGGCCCAGCAAAATTGCCTGAAGAAGTAAGTTTAGCCAATTCAAGTGTATAATTGAGTGCTAGAAATACATTAATGCTAATTAATTGTTTGAATTGCTGTTTAACAAACGTGTTGTTGTTGCATTCCTAAAACGTTTTGTATTTAAGGTGTATGAAATCATTAAGAAAGAGTTGACAAATTATGAGAATTCTGGAATAAGTTTACTGGAGACAAGTCACCGTTCAGGGACTTATTTAAAGTTAAACACAGAAATTCAAGCAGTTGTGAGAAGGTTACTGTAAGTACGAAAAGAAAATTTCTAATTTATCTTTGAGTCAATATACTCTACATATTATATAGTAATCAGCGGAAGGAAATACATCTTTTTAGCTCCTACTTAGTGAAAATAATACCTACTGTAACAGTTTTAAAAGTTTAAAATGTATCCCATAAATACGTAAATTCCGGTACATTTATTTTTTGTTGCCGACATTGTCTCATCCCTAGCTGACGACAGTTGCCAAAAATGGGTGGCGCGAAAAGTGGGAGGGAAAATTGGAAAAACGAAACAAGTACCCTTGTCGTCGTTTATTCGCTATTTCCTCTAGTTTAGTTATAGTTTTAAATGTATTTAAAAAACTAAATAATATACTTTGACAAATTATGGCTAGGATAATTCAAAAACCAAGTCCAAATTTTTTTTTTGTTTGATTTGACATTCTCACTAACTCTTATTCATCCGAGCACTGATCAATCCTTATCAATCAGTCAGTTTTATTGAGTTGAGTCAAAGTCAATGTGTCAATGACCAATAATTGTTTTGTGAAGTTGTGTGTTTTGTGAACTTTTTCGTCGACGTATTGAAGACATTTTTAAAGTAATTGAAACTATTCGATTTTAGCAATGTTCCGGATAATTATAAAATCCTTTTCCTGTCCGGCGGCGGACAGGGTGAGTTTGCAGCAGTCCCACTCAATTTGATATCACGGACTGGCACAGCTGACTACGTTGTTACAGGTAAATATGTACAATTCACGTCTTTATCCCTTGTACCAAGGTTTACCAAGGGATACCGATATTTTAGACAGGTAAATTCTATTTAAAATCATTATATATACTTTTATTGGTCTTATAGTTATACTTTTATTGGTCTTATGAATAAGTACTAACAGTAGTCTGACTGAATCACAATTTTCACCGTTTTTTTCGCTACAATTTAATTCATTCTTCATACACGCATACATACACAAATCACATCTATATCCCTTATGGGGCACAGAGCCTGAGGTAGCAAGACCTAAAGGCCACATTTAGCATGATTGTATGTGTATAGGTGGAAAGGGGAATCAAAAGTGTTGGGTTGCTAGCCGCATCGCCTATAACATAATTCCTAAAAATTTCGCCTATTTGCTCACTTCTCATTGCATCTGCATTCTGACTGCAACTTAATCGCTAACTGCCAGTCCCCATAAATTTTCTATTGCAGTTCTAATGCAAACTACATGCTGTATGCTGAACTAGACAAATAATGCCCACTCTGTTCAAAAAAAGGTGAAATGTCTACATCTATTTTATTTCGTCTTATTTGTTTTGATTATAGGAGCATGGTCAGCTAAAGCTGCTAAGGAAGCGCAGAAGTATGGAAAAGTTAACATAGTAACACCACCCACTGAACGTTATGAAGGCATCCCTGACCAGTCTACATGGAATTTGGACCCAAATGCGTCTTATGTCCATATCTGCACAAATGAGACCATCCATGGTAATTATGTTTGTATATTAATGACCAGGTAGCCTAGTGGTTAGGGTACTTGACTATGAAGTCGAGGGCCCAGGTTTGATCCCAGTCAAGCCAGGTATTATATATGAAAAATAACGATTGTTCTTGAGTGTTCGATTAAGTAACTCACTTCACTCACTCACTTCGTCACTTTTGTTTGTGTGACTGTTGTCTAGTACCCTTCATAGTACAAGCTTTACTTACTTTGATGATTATAATGTCAATTGTTGCGAATTATCCTGTGATTTGTATCATTAGCTTATAGTGGAATGAAGTGGAATCCAATCTTTTGGCCAACAAATCTACGATCAAATTTATTGTTTGACAAACACTTTATTAGACAACACTATCATTTACTTTATGGAATATAATGGATGGAATAATGGAGTTAAGTACTTACACATACATTGGATTACGCCTTAAAACTTTTGATATTTCAGGAGTGGAGTTTGATTTTGTCCCAGACACAAAAGGAGTGCCACTTGTGGCAGACATGTCATCTAACTTCATGTCCAAGAGGGTTGATGTCTCTAAGGTGAGCTTGGAAAAGTACTGCTTGTTACTTATTTTATTTATATGGATAAAGAGATAATTGTCAGGTCTATTTGTTGTCAAGGGAGTTGATAAGATAATCCATTAAGTGATATTTATTTTTATCGACTTTGTGACACACCAAAAGTGTTCAGAGATCAATCGCTTAATGAATTTTCATACACTTTTGATCTTTTTTTTTTAGTCAACCTCATAAAAACTAGATAAAAGGAGGGGGTTCTATGTTTATCAGTAAGATCAAGAGAAGGATTTTTTTATTATGTACACGAAAGCTTTGTCTAATAATTCATCAAAATCGTTTCACAAATTATAATTTCATTCTAATTAAGTTATTTCATATTCGCTGGCAGCTGTCAAAGTCGAGTCTTCTTCAGGTGCTCTAAAAGCACATGTGCATTCAAATAACTGCTAATTTATAACAGAGGCATTAAGCGAAATCACGAAAACCCGTTTATGCGTTCCTGGCAGTGAATGCGTTAGGGTTTCTTATTTTAGAAAAAAGTTCTTGAGCAGTTTAGTCAACTGCGGCTTTCTGGCTTAGATTTTCTTAATAGTTGCATTTTTTCTTTCATAAGAAACACTGCCAAAACACATCTGTGCCATAACATAATTTTTTACTTTAACTTCTGTTAAAGTCGACTTTTAAATCAATGGAGACCAAACGTGGAAGACATCAGTGTTGTGTGACGCATTTAGGTATAATCTTATGCAATTTTTCCCCAGTATGGTGTAATCTACGGAGGTGCTCAGAAGAACATTGGTACATCAGGTGTTGCACTCGTCATCGTGAGAGAAGATCTGCTGAACTATGCTCTGCCAATATGCCCCTCTATTCTGGACTGGAAAGTAAACGCCAAGGCAGACTCCATCTTAAACACACCACCAATGTTTGCGTGAGTAAATTGAAACTAAAAGTACATTTCAAGCAAGGCAAAAACTAAGGAACTGATTATAAGAAGCTTTTATTTAGGCCCATTTCATTTTGTTTGTTGTAAATCTTGGAAATCGATTTGTAATGGTCGCAATATCTTGAAATTAGTAAGACGTATAAAGCGCCAATGACAATTCCATAATCAAGTATTGTCACCACAAAACATTTACTCAAAGCAAAGCGGAGTAGCAAGGTTTTTGTTCAATGTATGATACGTATTTAAATGGACAGTAAGTACCTAATGCAGAGAAATTTCTTGAGGTAAAAATAGATAAATTAGGTAAGCAAATCAAGAAAGACTGGAAATGTTACGCCATTTCAATTGTCAATAGGTGTAATAGCAGTATTGCGAGATATATATAGGTTTAATATGTTCCGATTGAAAGAGCCTTTTCCATCCACAGAGTTAGAGAAAAACAAAAGATGATAACTTATAATCTTATTATTTAATTTCAGTATCTATATTATGGGAAGAGTTCTCCAATGGATTGAATCGAAAGGTGGTCTTGACAAAATGGCTGAATTGGCTACAAAGAAATCATCGCTTGTCTACAATGTTATTGAGGAGTCTAACGGTTTCTACTACGCTCCTGTCGCCAAGAACGCGCGGAGCAAAATGAACATACCGTTTAGAATTGGATCAGCTAAAGGGGACGACGCTCTAGAGAAAGAATTCCTGAAGGGCGCAGAGGCCTTAGGATTAATACAACTTAAGGGACACAGGTAAATTTCATTTTAAGCTTTTTAAATTTTAGGTTTAAGCCTAATTTCATTTGTGTGTGTAAGGTGGATGTAAGATCTGGCAAAGATAGGTAAGTTATAGCTGCGGGTAGCACAAATCCGATGGTTATTGAGATCCTTTGGGAAGTTAATATACGTATTGTTATGACATTTAGCTCCAAATATTTAAGAGACATTATAATATTTCAAAGGTAGGTAGTTATTGCATAATGGTACTCAATTCAAGGTACTAAAACTATCTTTGTCCATTGAAAGTCTAGGTCTATTGTTGCTGTATACATCTCGCAGCTGGGCAGAGCCCTCCTCTCTAAATGAGAGGGTTTGAGCCACGCGGCAGTTATTTAGAAAAAATGTTAAGTCAAGCAGAACTATGTGGCGGGACTTTCGAAAAGCGTAATGCTTCATGACGCAGAAACTAAATAAGTGTTGAATGATTGCAAGTAAATATGAATATTTGAGATAACGCGCTTTGATTACGGCTAAGGCAGAAACTAGAAGACAAAACAAGGGATTTTGCAACACGTTTGTCACTGGAACAATACTATCTACATAAATGACAATGAAGCAAAAAATAATGTATTCTGCAGTTCTTACTAGTTGTTTTAAATATTTATGTGATGTGTTTCATTTGTTACTATCAAGTTTCTGAGGTAGTAAAAGGCGTTATCTGAATAATAACATTTTTACGCCTCAACGAGGCATACAAAATATCGAAATTTCTGCATGATCGGTTGAATGCTCTTTCTAATCAGGTGACTGATAGACAGATAAACTTTATTTGTCTACTAGTGTTATCGCTGAAGAAGCAGTGTCACTCTGTTATTGTAAAATTGTATTGCAATTTTCTCGATCTAACTGGTTAATTTAAGATCTGGTTTATAACTGGTTTTAACCAGAAATGCGGATATCTTGTTGATAAGAAGTAATAAGATTGCAAGTTCAAAATTTTAGACTGCTCCATCAATTTTTATCTGGATATTTTAAGCTGTGACTTATAACAGTACCTACTTATAATCATTATTTAAAAACAACCTTTCTCGATGTCTGCTTTTTTATGCTTAACAGGCATGCGGTGTGATCACAATCACTCCTGATGGGGAGATGTGATCGCTGGCCTATTAACTAACTCGCTCGCAATCGCGTTCATTTTGACAGTTCTTGTATGAATGTGACAGCTAGCTGATTCCGATGCCAATTGTCAGCCCATACATGAACTGTCACAACGAACGCGATGGCGATTGCGAGCGATTTAGGTAATAAGCCTACTAGATTGTAAAAAAGTAAAATTATACTATGAGCAACATTGATTGCTAAAGTATTTGATGTTGTTTGTACCTAGCTATGTTTATATCGTAACAATTTCGGTTTGCTCTTTCAGAGATGTCGGAGGTATTCGTGCTTCTACATACAATGCTGTCACATTGGAAGAAGTGGAAGCTCTAGTGAAGTATATGAGGGAGTTCTACAGCAAACATTCCAAGTAAATAATATTTATGTAACATTATCATACATAAGGTACGTTAATATTTAGTATTTCGATATTATATTCTTTTTTAGTGCCTTAATCATTGGCTGTGTAAAATTGGAATAAATCTTGTTTACGATATTAAGGTTTTATTTACGTTTATTTTAGTACATTTTTAGTTAGAGGTAAAATACATCCTAAGAGGTACTACGATTCAATTTAGATCGATATGACTCTACATAGGCCTGTAGGTACCTGTTACCTTAGGCTCTGTCTACCCCGTAAGGGATGAAGACGTGATTTGTGTGTGTGTGTGTGTGTGTATGACTCTACATATAACATTGTCCTAGATAATTAACTTTACGGGTTGATGACACAAGTTAAAAGTAAGTAAGTAAATTCTTTATTGTGCAAAATTAACATAAGACAAATACAATTGACAAACACAGATACATGCACAAAGGCGGACTTATCCCTTTAAGGGATCTCTTCCAGTCAACCTTTGCGTGGATGAGAGGAGTATTATATTAGGGACGGACGAGTGAGTTTAAAATTGTAAATACTGAGAGCCACAATACATAACTTTACCGAATATAATACAGCCTACTAATCCTACTAATATTATAAACGCGAAAGTTTGTGAGTATGGATGGATGGATGGATGTTTGTTACTCTTTCACGGTAGAACGGCTAGACAGATCCGGATGAAATTTGGAACATAGATGGATTATAGTCGGGAATAACACATAGGCTACTTTTTATCCCGGAAAATTGCGCAATTCCTGCGGGATAGCGATAAACGAATTCTATGCAGATGTAGTTGCGGGCAACAGCTGGTATATCAATAAAATATAATAGGTACATATTATTATTATTATAAATAAAGAGCAAGACGTCATGCTAAACGTGGCCTTAAGATCATGTTACTGTAGGCTCTGTCTACCCCGTAAGGGATAAAGACGTGATTTATGTATGTATGTATGTAAATAAAAAGGACAATAATCAAAGGAATACTTGCACTCGACTTAAGAAGATGGTGCCAGCCACATCTTCATACCTTCAATAAACGACGAAATTGCCTGTTTCAAAAAAAGTTTGTTTGGTAGTTCAGTTTGAAAAGTTTCAGTCAACAACCTACAATACTACCTCGAATATCTATTAAAGATTATCAGTTTATTTTGACGTCTGTTTATCGTAAATAAGTATGTCTGAAAGTTACAATGGATAGAGGCGTGATCGTGTCAAATGTCAGCAGTTATCGTGTCAGCAAGACAATAATACCAGTTATTTCGAAATTTATATTAATACTTACTCAGATGACCTTTAGCTTAGTAACATTTTCGTATCACATTGGCTTATGTTAATTTACATATCTTATGATGACAAATGATAGTGGCACCCTTTCCATGCTGGTCTGGGAGCAAAGAAAAAACAGAATTTTCCCGCACGAATGGTAAAAGCCCATCGAGGGAATGGGCGAGTCTTAGGAATCATGTTATAGGCGATGCGGCTAGTAACCCATCACTATTTTGATTGCCCTTTCCACCTATACGCGCTTAATCATGCTAAACGTCGCCTTAAGGTTTTGTTACCTTAGGCTCTGTCTACCCCGTAAGGGATAGAGACGTGATGTATTACCTATGTATTTAATCGTCAAGGTTTATCTTCTTTTCCCATGGCCCTAGGTCTTACTAATGGTACTAATAAACTATGTTATTGAGAGGTCCTTCAACAGTTGTGTTGTGCAATCTTAGGGTACCATGGTTCTGCCAATAAGACCTTAGTTATGAAATGTGCAAAAAAAAACTTACACATGCCCAAAAACTATTAGCGCCATTTACTATTAGTTAGGAAATTAAAACAATCGTTTAAAAATACTTATAAAATTTATTACATTACATTTTTTTTGTAAAAAATATTTACTTCAGTAATCACTAATTGTGGTAATAAAGTGTGATGAAATATTATCAACCGCTCACGGTACATATTCGACGGATTCAATGAGTATTGTATAAATTTAGGTTACCTACTTAATGTTACGGCTAAAACGAATAAATTGACTATTGAAACAGCTCTATAGGTTGGGTATGATTTAAAAATAATTATACTACTTCTGATAATAACTCTGAGGACAAATGTATCAAACATCTTAGCTGTAACATTCAATTTTAATCAGATCTGGCAATTCTACGTTATATTACATCAATTACCTTGCCCTAAAATGATTTGAGAATTCATACCTTAAACATTATTTGTGTACAAAATTAACTTAATCCATCTTAAGCATGGACAGATATTACGTATATTAGTATCCGAATTATTCATACAAAATGTTTTGCTATAAAAATAATTTATTTGTTTCACTACACATACCGTACGATATTATACATAACATAATTATTTATCTACTCTCACGTCCATATAAAAATCATTCTGTACAGTGCACTCACAATATAGTATATCTCACATTCACGCACACGCATTCACATTAATTGTTAAGGTAGAAAAATACAGTCCAGTTTATAATACAAAAACAGTTGACTTATAAAATCATCAACTAATACTTTCCTTATTATGTCTGAAATCGATTACAAAATATACAAAACATATTTTAATCGCATTATATACAAGAACATCAATTGATATGTCATTGGAATGTAATGCATTGTATTAAAACCAATTTACAAAAAGCCCTGCTTACTATGGCAGTGTTCGCCTAAAAAATACTTGAGCATTTTGTTCGTTGACGATAATCTCGGGACATCAACACAATCACTGTTTCAAACAAAAATCTAATGCCATTGCGTCAATTTCACTATTGTGCGTCATTACTGGTTTGTGACATAAATTATAATAATATATTTGGTGGGGCTGTAACGATTAAACAGTGAGTGTGTTAATACACATTCTTTTAATAAAAAAATAAACCTAACACTAAAGCTAACCGAATACAACGCTACATACATCTCGGCTGTTGCGCGTCACGCAATAATTGCAAGTCTTTACAGCAATAATATTGACTATTATTGTTCGGGTACGCCGAGAATTGAAACTAGTACGATACAATATTATGTAGTTTGACCAGAATTCGACAAAACGCAGTCCTTATGTTTACTGACCCTCACTGTCGCTGTCACTCTTATCTGTAATGATAAAGACAACAAGCGTTAGCATTGCATCATGTAATACATAGACACAGTAATATGTTTGCATGCTTAAAAATTGAGGCAACCGTCATTATAACTGATAAATATTGGTATTGACCGAGTCAATTGGGGTTCAAACGGATGACTCAATATCTGCTTCGAATCGAACAAAACAAATATCAGATGTTTGTTTAAATTATTTTTCTTTCCATGTAGCATTTTGGTGGTGATAGATTTATTTACTGTGCAGTCTAAGTTACTACTGATTAGATAGTGACACAATAGAGCGATAAGAAGCTATTATTTTAAATGCTATTTTGATAAACAGCGTTAGATTGTGCCGCGGCAACATATTTCTTTCCATAACTTCACTAATTTATTGTACAGATTCCTTCAGTTTTTTATAACCGAAGTCTACGTACGGCGTGATCAGAGACAGAGATGCAAATAATCTACATCGATGTACATCGAATACAATTATAATCTGTCTTTGTCCACAACTTCTCTTGGTGCCTATTATTAGATGTACTTTCCACGGGGTTACACACCGTGTTTACCTTTGATAAGTACCCGATATGCAGTTCCATGCATCATGAACGCTAGTAGAACGAATAAAGGCAATCGTAGTCTATACCCCGTGGTAAATGTTTTCCAATTTTACTGGCCGTGGCTCATTTAAAACTGTTAAATACTTCATATTAGGAAAGTTATAGAATTCTGTATGTGAAACCGTAGCATCAGCGTGCGTGAGCTGCAAAGGAAACATAAAAGTGTATCTAATCTAAGTGCCGAATTACTGACCTTTCTTACCCGGGTACGCATGCCTCTTTAGTCTGTCGTAGAGGTCCTCCTTGGTCCCGTAAATACTCGCATTAGATCTCGCTAAACTGTTCATTTTCCCATTCATCCCGTTGTGCAAGCTCTCTTTCATGTACGTCTCATTGTAAAAGTTCGGCATTTCCCAGCCGTCCTCTTCGTCGTCATAGTAATGAGCGTACGTGGAGTGGTGTGAGGGCGCGATGGACTCCGCGTACGGCGTGTGGGCTCCGTAGTAGAAGTTTACTTGCGAGCCGTTTTGGTCGATAGCTGGCGTTAGAGTTTTCTTTGGTTCCTTCTTCTTCGTAGACCTGTTGCAGATAATAAAATAGTAAGTATACGTAATGGTCAAAATGTAGCTCCATTTTTGACATAGTGCTTGAACATGGTGACAATTTCATACGAGAAGGTTAAGTTCATCTTGCATCCGATTTCTAATATTTGCTGTAAGTATAGAACTTTGTTGGGTGGATTGAAAGATTTTGTTTTATCTATAACCAACGACATGCAATCTTTTAGGAAAAAATATCAAATCGTCTCTATAGGTCAAACCAGATAGATACTGTCTCGACGGATGACATACTTATCTACAAACGGTAAAGGCAAATACTGACCTAGCGCAAATCATCCATACAAGAAGCACCAGGAATATGATAAAGATGACTCCTCCCGCGACACCGCTAGCTATATACGCGAACTCGCTCTTGTCTCTGCAGTGGCGGCCTGTGAAGGACCCAGTGCATCTGCAAGAGGGTTCTCCCCGTGCGTCTTTCACACATTCGCCGCCGTTGTCGCAGTAATCCAGGCACACATCTGAAAAAAGTTGGTAATTTTATTTATCCGCCTGATGGCAACCTTGACTTTCAAATCGACTCTTCCCCTAACTGAGTTAGCTAAAGTAATTAATTAGGCGAAACAAACAAGCGCCTAACGTCTTGGCAATTATCAAGATTGATAATACGCTGGGCGTTTTCAAATAGAGGGACCAAGGTTCATGACTTATCGAACCTGCCCTACAAATCCATTCAATAAGAATTTTAGTCTGTACATACGTATGTACCCCTCTCAGGTAACGGATGCAAACAGAAAACACTAATGCAGGAATTCTCACTGCCACATTTCTTATTGATAATGATAGTGGTGTGGACTGAAGCCACAACAGGGGGTTATACCTGCCTGGTATTAGGTACTTGCCGATCGAAGTCCGAAGGAAGCGATTCAGAAGTTGTATTTATGCACCCGCGTAAAGAAAGTTCCGTAGCGCGATGCAGAACACTGATGATGTTACAGGCGCTCGCTATTCGTGTGTTTTTTTGTAGGAATTTATGTAGACGACTAGGTGGCGCTAGGGTCGCTACAGTGGTTTAAAAATTCTTACCTATACACAATTTTCCGGTGCTGTTAAAACCAGGCTTGCATTGGCAAATGAATTCGTTGGTCTCTGGTATAAGCAGACAGTACGCGTTGGTGTCACAGTGCGTTTCAGGGCCGTTCATTTCGCATGGGTTCGTGCAATCCGTTTCGGCAGTCTATAAAGCAAATAAAAATAGTAAATTATATCATATAAATATTACAAGAGTGGGAGTGGAGGAAACAGGAGTTTTGAAAACGATCTTTTAAATTAAATTTGGCGTCATAAATACCTAATGAAAAAAGTGCTGTCAACAGCTGGATTGGCATTTATCAGCAAAATTATACCCAGTTTTTCCCAGTTTTCTCTGGACTTACTTTATTTTCATACAATAATGTATACATGTATACATGGTGTATGTGTGCATGTCTGAAGAGATTGATGTATGTGGATGAAGCGAAAGAGGTATGGCAGAATCTTAGCAATTGGAACAAAGTAATCTCTGCCTACCCCTATGGGAAAGAGGCGTGACTGTATGTATGTATGTGATAATGTATACTCGAGTGCAAAGAAACCGGGTGGGTCACTTTTCATAAAATTTTCTACGGGAAGTGCCCCGGTTTCATTGTTTCCATGTATATTTTTGTAACATTCATACATAAATATTACGTACATACATAAATCACGTCTTTATCCCTTACGGGGTAGACAGAGCCAAGCTTGTTGGGGCTTAACAAGCGTTTACAAGACCGCAGCCATTTGCCAGCTTTATACACTTGCCAAGTCTTTGCCAGCGGTTGCAAAATCAAGCACATAAAGGCGACTTAATCCAAATGAACTACAGTAGGTAAGTTATAACTTACGGCGCCGGCTTCTCTTGTGCTGGTGTTGATTGGACAAGGCACACACTGCGTCTGCTGCGCTTCCGATTGGTAAGTTCCCTTCTTGCACTGGATGCATGTGTTCAACGTCACGTTTAGGTATGAACCTGTGGAGTAGAGTTGGTTAGATGATTTGGTTCTTGGTGTTAGGGTAAGATTTACTTCCAAGTATCTTTCAGATGACTTAAAACTTGGCCAATTTTCAAAAACATGTGGATTGGTTCTTAGCAGCGTCCAAGCGAAGAGTATTCCCACTTTGTCATCTTATTCGTATCACTTGGTAGCTGATGTATTTGTCCTTAAATTTACAGCATCATCCACATAGTGATACAAAAACTTTTTCAATATCTTCAGACAATAATCGTTGCGTTGTATTTGAAGATGCTTTAGAACTGCAAAGCTTTATACAAGCTAAGTTTTATAAGATACGGTTGGATGACCTCACTAGGTGTACCTCGTGCAAAGTACTAGATGCTTACCAGCTCTGCAGACTGGCAGTGAGCACTGATCAGCGCTAGACGCGCCAGTTTGCGGAGTAGTCGTGCCTGGAGGACAGGACGCGCAAGCAGCGCCGCTTCCGAGCGCGCGCCACGTGCCTCGAGGACAAGGCTCGCAGCCCCCGTCGCTACCTAATTGTTCTCCTGGAAAACGAGTGTTGAGCTAGAAGGGGCAGTCAAGGGACTAGCTATCACCTTAACGTGGATGGAGGTCCGCCGATCTTCGGAATAAAGGGGCCACTGCCTTCATTAGGACCGTTAAGACAATAGGATTATGACTATTACCTACTTATCCAGTCAATAAGTAATAAAATGGCAATTGCTCAGTCTGAGAAAAAACTTCGGATGATTGACGAGAATCACTCAGGACGCGCCTACAAATGAAATGAAATGAAATGAAATGAAATGAAATGGTTTATTTGCTAGATATGGGTTACAGAATGTGGATGTTATAATAATTTATATTACAAGTGCGCCAATATCTGCTTGAGTTAGCATGCAAAATATAAAATTTCTAAGTGATTATTATCAATTATAAAAATATAGAAATTATCCTGGTATTATCAATAATTAAAGTTGACAATCATTCACTACATATCTTCAAACTTGTGGTTTAAAAATTCGTTGATGCTGTAGAAACAGTTTTCAGTCAACATTCTGCGCAGGTTGGTTTTAAATGCGCGATAAGGTAATATTCTAAGAGCGCTTGGTATTTTATTAAAAACGTTTATACACATATTGTGAACACTTTTTCTTCTGAGTGCAAGCCTGTTGCAAGTGGGTAGTGCCAACCTACATCGTCTGTGACTCCTTGTGGTTTCCTTATCTTTGACAAAGGTAAATAGGTCCGAATGGGCTTTTACAAATATGGCAATCTCGTAGATATAAACACAGGGTAAAGACAACAAATTAAGTTTGATGAATAAGGTCTTACAGGATTCTCTTGGGCCTACTCCACAAAGAGTTCTAATGCACTTCTTTTGGACAATAAAGGCACGATCGGCGTCGACAGAGTTGCCCCACATTATTATACCGTATCTTAGAGTTGACATAACATAACCATGGTAAGTTAATAAGGCACTTTTTAATGATACCGTTTGCTTAACGCGCCAAAGTGCAAATAGGAATTTATTAAGTTTATTGCAGATTGTATTTATATGTTCTTTCCAGTTGCAATGAGTGTGTATTCAAGCCTTGTGTACTCCTTGTGCAAGCCTTGTGTACAAGCCTTGTGTATTCTAACATCCTCGATCGGAATTATGTTATAGGCGATGCGGTTAGCAACCCATCACTATTTTGATTCCCTTTCCACCAATAGGTACGGCCTATGCTAAACGTGGCCTTTCGGTAATGTTACCTTCGGTTCTGTCAACCACGTCAGGGATAGTGACGTGATTTGTGTATGTTTACCTGAAGGACAGTCATCTCGGCACTCAGCCGCAGACACGGCTTCGGTAGCGCGAGTAGTCTGTCCCCTCGGACAGGCAAGGCACGAGAATGCTCCTTCGCGGGGCTGGTAAGAGCCGTGTCCGCAAGGCCTGCACAGGTCCGCCTCAGCGTCGTAGTATTTACCCGCAGCGCACCTCTCTAGAAAAAGGAAAGAAGAATAATTTATCTAGATTCAAAAATTGCACCAGTAGCGAAATAGAGACTGTAGGACTCAATTGTAATAACTTCTCAACAGCTGAGAAGATCATGTTAAATGGAAAGTGATATTAGAAGTCTAAACTTGTTTCGAACTATTTTGGTTAATAATGCAAGAGCAAACGGATCTAAAACGACAGAATTTTGGATACTTGTCTTGATGAAAATCTCTGAAGTCTTTTGGTGTCGCCTTGCAACAAAGTGGAAAAAGGATTGACTTACCTTTACAATCAGCTGCGCTACGAGCTCCCGTTGCTTGTGTGACTCCGGGTTGTCCAGCGATGGCGGGGCAAGGGGTACATTGCAACTGGCCAGCCTCCGACTGATAAGTACCAGATGGGCATGGCTTACAGGTGTCGCTTGCTCCGTCCAGATATGTACCAACCGCGCAAGCCACTGGAATTATAAACAAAAGTTTCATCACGTTTCAACACGTTCTCATCAAACTTATTCTTATCTGTTTATCTTAGTTGAGAGCCAGGACAAGTGAGATACTAAGAGATCATAATCACATGCTCTTATGTTGATCATCTACTGTTACCATTGCTCTCTCGCCACTCCTCTTGTTTTCCTCTTAATTACCTAAGTAGTGTTGAGACACGAAAGATACAGTCATCTGCAACTCATGATGGAAAGAAATAGGTAGGCTGTTGACAGAAGGACTCGCATCGCGAGTGCTGCCCATTTATTTCGCCTCCCGACACGGTGAAATTCTAGAAGCTGGCTATCTTCATAAGTCAAAGAGGCGTATAGTGTTAGTAGGTACTATGCTTACCACAATCGGGAGCCATAACGACTTGACCCATAGGGCAGGCGTAGTCGGAAACCAGTTCCAAACTAGCCGGATCTGGTACAGTGTTCGGAAGGATGTTTCGTACTTCGAATTGTTCGTCTTCGAGAATTAGTTTCTCCAGTAAGCGTTGAACAGTGGACCTCTCGTTGTTACCACTGTGGATTACTGGGTCGCTGGAATTTAAAGAAAATAAGGATTATCCAGTGATGTAATATTTTTTATGAAAACGGAAGCATTAACCGACAAACATGAATAAAATTACAATCACCAAGCTGATTTCATGAAACCCATATGGGACCACATCTTGAATCGTTGGAATTGATTATGAATGGTGTTGAAAGCGGCGAAGGTATCGTGGACATACAAACAACGAAACAATGTCGAATCGAGAACTTCCAAATTTTATTGATTCAGTCCCGAGTGTTACAAAAATTATATGGTCCATACTGAAAATAAAATCAACACTCACCCCAAATTTTTTTGGACATACATAAAATCTGTTTTTGCAAAAAGTGGTCTTCCACAGGTTATGCATTATAAAGGTATGACAGCTTCTAGCGGTACGCAGATATGTGATTTTTTCAATGATCATTTTTACTCGGTGTTTGAAAAGCCAAGTACAAGTTCCATAGATTTAAACAACATTCCGCCAATAAGTGACACCATTTTCGGAATGGATACAATTTTCATAACTAGGGACCTCGTTGGCAGGTATCTTAAATCGATAAATACTCATAAGAGTGCCGGTCCTGATTGTATTCATCCCATTATAATTAAAAGATGCTCTTCTAGCTTAACAGAACCTATCACATTACTTTTCGAAAAGTCTATCAGGGAGGGGTGTGTGCCTTCCATATGGAAGCGTGCACTTGTTACTCCGATACCAAAAGGTGAGGTCAGTTATGAAATAGAAAAATACCGACCAATCTCGAAATTGTGTCATTTTGGTAAAATACTTGAAAAAATTGTTACTGATCAGCTGTCTGCTGCCGTGCGTCGTTACATTATTCCAAACCAACATGGTTTTCTCAGAGGTCGTAGTGTCGATTCTAATCTGATATCTTATACGGAAGTTATATTAGATGCATTAGATAACAACTGTCAGGTAGATGCCGTGTATACCGATTTTGCCAAGGCATTCGATAAGGTTTGTCATGAGCGTTTACTTTTGAAGCTTTGGCATTTCGGTATACACGGTGACCTCTTTCGTTGGATTAAATCCTACGTCGAAAATCGTTCGCAAGCAGTAGCTATAGGTGGGTATACTTCTCAGTACAGGCCTATCACTTCGGGTGTTCCACAGGGGTCCCATTTGGGGCCTTTATTGTTTATCCTGTACATAAACGACGTCACGGAATTCATAAAAAATTCAAATATGCTCTTATATGCCGACGATGCAAAGATTTTCAGAGTTATTCGAAATATAGACGATTGTGATACCTTACAAAATGATTTAAATAGTTTTGAGACTTTTTGTGTCTCAAGTAATTTGTTCTTAAATCCAGACAAATGTTTTGTTATCAGCTTTAGTAGAAAAAGGAGTAATATAAATTTCAACTATAAACTTTGTGGTAAAGAGCTGGGTCGTGTTGATCAGATTAGGGATCTAGGCGTAATTATGGACTCTAAACTTACCTTTATACCTCACATAGATAATATATTAAGTAAATCTTACAAACAATTAGGCTTTATATTGCGAGTAGGAAAGCCCTTTAAGAGGGTTTTAACATTAAAAGTACTATTCAATAGTTATGTCCGCAGTAGATTAGAATTTGCTAGCGCAGTTTGGAACCCACTTTACGCAATACACAGCGATAGAATAGAAAAAGTGCAGAAAAAATTTGTTAAAGCAATTGAATATCGCACCACAAATAAGCACTTGGATTATGTCACCGCTTTGAAAAGACAAAACATAACATCCTTAAGTTGTCGTCGTGAACGTATTGATCTATTACTTCTTTACAAGGTTATTAGTAATCATGTCGAAGCCCCTATGTTGTTACAATCCCTTTCCTTTAGAGTGCCCCGTCGTTGTGAGCGAGCATGCAGAAAGAAACCACTATTTCACATCCCCCGTAGTCGAACTGCGTATGCAAATAATTGTTTCATTAAGAGAGCGTGCAGGTTGTATAATGATAAGTACGTAAATTTGGATATTTTTAGTAACAATTTAAGTAGATTTAAGAGACAATCCTTGCAGTGTATTACTGATTATGATTAGGCTGGGTTCTTTTTTATTTGTTTGTGCAGGTTAAGAGGAAAAAAAAAAAAAAAAAAAAAAAAAAAAAAAAAAAAAAAAAAAATCGTATACCTACTTTTTTGTTTTTTATGCACAAAGGTGCTTCACTCTGTAAATGTTATGGTTTCAATATTTTTCTATAGGAAACTGTAAGTCTAGTTTTTACAAAAATGTAACTGTAGTACATATGGCTATAAGAGACTGTTTGTTTCTAAATAAATAAAATAAAAAAAAAAAAATAAAAAATTTGTATCTGACTTAGTTTTAAGGGAAAAACTACTTGTGCGCTCCAAGACCATGCAAACTTACTTGACTGCCGGGAATGAGAGTTCAATGCTGTAGGTATCGCCAACTTGCCGTCCCTCCCTATTGCTTCGTGTCCTAAGTGCAAGAAAACATCATGCAATAGTGATCGAAGTACATGCGTTTAATCTAATAAGTGCTTAAATCCAGGGGTATTATAGTGACTATTCTAAATATAAGTTAAAAGTTACAAGAGTGTCATGAAATGTGTCTATAACACATGCTATATTCTAGTGTAGTAGTGTACATTTTTTTCCTGAAGATTCTGTGTGTGACTACTCCAACACCTGTCTACACCAGGAGTTTTGAGATCCTTCACATTGTTAAAACTGCTCATTCCTCTACTTAGTTCTGACTTTAAGTGCGGTTGAATAGGGTTGAATACTCACTCTTCCACAGGAATGATAGCATCCAGCACATACGTGTCGTCAGCCGTAGCTGTTGGCGCTGTGGATACTTGTCTTGTTTGCCGTACGTTAGCACGATGGTCACATTTCACGTTGATATCCAGTTCTTTACATTCGCGAGTACCTTCAGATGATTAAATAACATAAGTGAACTGTAGAGATAAGTTGATTCATGAAAAGTACAAAAAAGATAATGAAATTTACCATCAACAGCATAAGAGCAGAAGTTCCAGTCTCTGTTGAGTTGGTTGATAGCGCTGCGAACCTTCTGCCGAAGCACTGCCTGTCCGGCGTCGTTGCAAAGCACAGAGCTCGGGAACAACATCGAAACTTTGAAGACTCGTTGAGCTGGTGAAGCCGCTATAACACAAAACAATCGTTAAACTTCTAATGTCAATACAAAGTTTTTCTAATGTAAACGGACGCACAAGTTAAAAATGAAATCTTACGTGAACATGCAGGGTAAACTAGTGGCAGAGATGGGTCAGTGGTAGGACGCCAGAAGCCTTCAGCGCCGCAGGTGTAGAACGGAGGTACAGGCTGCGAGAAGCGTAGGCCGTCGCGGCACGCAATTTCGCACACCTTGAACTGACCACCTGCACCCCAGTCTCGGCATGATTGGTATCCGCCAAGCGGGTCGGCCAATGGAGGGCAGAACTCGGCTGCAAATAAAAAAAGTTATAGCTATGGTTTACACAGCTACTCATGCCGATACTGGACAGTAGTTTAAATTTTGATACTTACACAGAACGGTGACCTTAAACGTGCAGGTGGCTGCATTACCAGCCGCATCGTAAGCAACGTATGCAATGTCATACGCTCCCCAAGCAAGATTTTGTCCTGGTTTGTGGCCATTCTTTTCGACCACTTTGACGACTCCCACGTTGTCACTGAACGCTGGAGCATCCCAACTGACAATGGACGATCCGTTCTTTGCTATTACCCAGAGATCGCCAGGGCAACGGTCTACGCGTGGCGGCTCCTTATCAGTTTGTAGTTGCTGGCATTTAGCACCAGTGTAACCGTTAGGACATACTCTTTGGCCGCAGTGCGAAGGTACAATTCGCTCAACTCCACCAATGACATCTTCGTATCCAGCCCAAGTAAGGACTAGTCCGCTGTAAAGTACTGGCTCTGTTCGGCAATCGCGTACTTGTTTTTGAATTTCGTTACTGAAATCGAGTGCGCGGTTCCAGATTTGTACTTTGGTGAGGTGCCCTTGGAAGCCTGCTTCTGTATATGCCTTTGGATTGTCCGATTGAGGCTTGCCGAGTGTAACCCAAACACTGAAAGACAAAGTAAATTAAGTAAGTTCAATCAAATTGCAATTAGTCGAAGAGATTCAGATGATGGAATACAACACGAATCAAAAATTGAGACTTACTATTGCGGTAGTGTTCGTCCGCTGCCATATCCTTCAATCTTGCTGGCAATCAATCCTTCAGTAATCAGAGTCAATTCACCGCCATTGTTACCGTCCCAGACTATAGCGACGTGATGCCATTGACCGTCGTTGACCGTGGCGTATTCACCAAAGCTGAGATATACATCTTGTAGTTCGGGGAACAATGATACTTGGACACCATTCGAGTGCGCTTGGATGACGGTTCTTCTATTCAGAGCAATGTGAGAGTTGCTATAAAAAAAGGTTAAGGTAATGTTAATTTTCGTCGAGCTGTCCGTTTTTTGAGGTTTTTCAAATTAGGAAGTGGTACTAACCTAACGCTGTAAGCAGTGAAGAAAATTCCACCCTCATCTTGTTGTGTGTACTGAACCCACAGGGCAATAGTCAGACTGTCTGTTGATCCAGTATCAAATGGTACCACTTGAGCGGCGCTTGATCGCAGTGGGTCGCTGAAGTAAAGGTCGTAATCCACGCTGATAGCTAAAAATTATAAATAAGATTATAGATAAGTACATGATTTAAAGCATACAGAGACGGCGAAAAAGTGTTCAATCATTGTTTCTTACATTTTCTGCAATCATCTCCAGTGAGGTTAAACGGACACTGGCAGTAGAATCGTCCTGGTAAATCGATACAAGTCGCTGATGGTGGGCATGAGTTCTCTTTGCAGTCCATAATATCTTCGTCACAGTTCTTTCCCTTGAACCCAGGTGCACAGATGCATGAATAACCTTCGCCGTCATCAACACATGTGGCTCCATTCTGGCAAAGACCGGCTTCGCAAGCGTCGAATTCATATTGACATCCAATTCCGGTGTAGTCAAGAGAGCAAGTGCAGTTGAGGCCAGAGCCGAAGTCTTGGCATTTTCCACCGTGCATGCAAGGACTGCCGATACATCTTTCAGGAGCCGTCTCACATTGTTTTCCGTCTGTGCCGCTGGGACACCTGTAAAATATTACATTATTAGTAATATTGCCATTACCACACTCTACATAATTTAACTACAATGAATCACTTTAAAAGCAGTACTTACACGCAGAAGAAATCTTGGAAGAGATCGATGCAGTTTGCGTTGTTTTGACAAGGTCTGTTCATGCAGAATCCGATGTCGTGCTCACAACGATGACCAGTCCATCCTGCTTGACAAGAACATTTGTATCCTCCGATTTCATCTTTGCAGGATCCACCGTTGAAGCAAGGATCCGATGCGCAATCATCAATGTTTGTTTCACACATTTCTCCAGTGAATCCTTCTCGGCAAACGCATTGGTATTTATTGTCAAGATCAACGCAGCGATCTGTGCCGATTGGATTGCAAGGCTCATTTAAGCATTCGTCTATTGCAGATTCACATTGTAAGCCGATAAATCCGGGTCGGCATTTGCACACAAATCCTTCTAGTTGATCAACGCAAGTGGCACCATTCTGGCAAGGATCAGACGCACAGTCGTCTATCGTATGTTGACATCTCTTGCCTGTATAGCCGGCTTCACAGTTGCAAGTAAAGTCATCTATGCCGTCCATACATTGGCCTCCATTTTCACAGGGTGAAATAACGCACTCGTTGATGTTAATGTCGCATGATGGACCAGTCCAGCCTGGTTCACAAACACATTGATGCCCGTATAATTTATCAACGCAAATACCATGTTTGCATGGTTCGTTTGCGCAAAGATCTATCTTTTCGTGACAGCGTTTGCCAGTGAAGCCCGGTGGGCAAGCACAGCTGAAGTCATTCACTAAGTCTGTACAAGGAGCGCCCAGGAGGCATGGTTTTTCAATGCAGTCGTCAGTGTTGGTTTCACAAAGTTGACCTTCCCAGCCTGGAAGGCATTCACACTTAAATCGACCTTGTTGAAGAGCTATGCAAGATGCCCCGTTTGTGCAAGGATTTCCGTTAGCAGAACAAGGATCAATCTGAAAAATAAAAATAAAGTGTTAGAAAGGAAGTGACCAACTGAATGATTGATTGCAATTGGAAAAGAAAATCTTAAAATTACGTACCGTTATGTCACAATCGATACCAGTGTAACCCGATCTGCATAAGCAAGTGAAATTGTTATATCCTGGTTCATCTTTGCACATGGCGCGTTCTGGGCATGTATCATTTCGGCAGTCCGATTTTTCTTCTTGGCAATTAATACCACCGTAGCCAGGAGGGCAGGAACATCTGTATCCTTGTGGCAGATCAGTACATGTTCCACCGTTGTAACAAGGTTGGCTGGCACATTCGTCAATATCGATTTCACATCTGCGACCGGAAAATCCGGCAGGGCAGTAACATTGAACACCATGACCCTTGGGGATGCAGAGACCTCCATGCTGACAAGCACTGTTTGAGCATTCGACTGGCAAACATTCTTCTAATCCAGTTGTTCCTGTGCCCACTGTCTTCATATTAGTCGGACATTCCATACAAGATGTCTGACCCACTAAGTTTTGGTAGAAGTTTCTTGGGCATTGGGAGCAGGGCGCTAATCCAGTTGGGGAATATGTTCCTGGAGAGCACTTGGCTCTGCATCGGTCTCTGCCTGGCGCTGCAGGTTGGTAGGTGTACGTATTTACGGGGCAGGCTTGGCAATCTTTGAACCCTCCTGGTGGCGGTTCAGAAGTATAACTGTTTCTCGGACACTCTAAGCAAGGCACTAAACCGGTTGGTGAGTAAGTACCATATCCGCACACGGGTATGCAATCAGTGACGTCTTTCGATCCTTCTTCCCTTGTAAATGTTCCTTGTGGGCATTTTAGACAAGAGCCTTGTCGAGCCTGGTTCTGGAAGTATCCTCGTGGACACATCGTGCAAGATTTTTGCTTTTCACCAGCGAAAGTTCCAGCAGGGCAGTGTACTGAAATAAATCGATTTAATTATTAGATGCATTAGATTAGGCATTGAAATTGAGTAAAAATAATGGACTAGTGAACGGTTCAATACTTACAGCATCTAGGAACATCATTGGTGTCCATATTTAAAACTTCTCCAACGCTACAAGTAAATCCTCTTGAGATTGAACTTCTAATAGCGCGGAGTGGCGGACATTGGTTCCCAATAGAAGATACGTTAAGCACAGGTTCAATTAAAGCACTCGCATATGGCACAGATAGGTCAAATATTAGATTTAATGTAGAACCGCATAGATCATATAGCTGTGTTTGTCTGATAGCTGGCGTGATAGCAAGAACAAAGTCCATTTTAACTACGTTTTCATCCAGCAGACTTGGCATTGCTTTTATGAATGTTACGTTGATGTTCACATTAACAGCCGAACAACGTTGACTAAGCCTTTCATTCAGTATGTTATCGTACTGAGCAAGCAAGTCCTTGTACTGTGGTAAACAGGCGTTTGATACTGCACCCAGAGCACGGTACTGCACACTGGCCACGACATGGTAAGCTGCTTGTTGAGTATCTGAAAGGACATTAAATCTTGTAAGTTTCAATTCAAATACTTCATTGAACGGATCTTATATGAATACATGCGAAGAAAATACTTACTTTCTGAAACACAGTCCGGTACAACAGCTGTTGGTGCCCATTGACGTTTAGTTTCGCATACAAATGTTTTTACCGGTTCTCCATCGGTAAACCGGAAGCCTGGACTACAAGTAGCAATACATTGAATTCCGCGGTCTCCAGGTAAGCAATTCAAAGCGCCATTTGCTGGGGGAGTCAGTTCCCAATCGACACAAGGTGTAGCTTGAACGGAGACTTGGAAGTGACATTGAGCCTTGTTTCCATACTTGTCAGAGGCAATAACTGTAACATTTTCATAGCCGCGAATTGGAATAACAGCCCTGTCTGGGATGAACTTCAGGAAAACTTCTCCAGATGCATCTGTTGCGTTGATTCTTTTCCTAGTTTCATTGAAATTGACCGCGTAGCTATCTTGCTTGTCAACCAATTCTATGACGTAGCTCTGCGGGCAACTGAGTTTTGGTGGCGTGTAGTCTGGCACAGTAATGTTCACTTCACAAATAGCGACGTTGCCATCGAAGTCAAAAGCTACATATCGCACAACCATATTGTGGAATACTTGGAGTGGAGTTTTAAAATGCTGAGGAGTGACTTCTAATCGCGCAATAGCTCCAGAGTTGTCAGTGGCAGTTGGTTCAGTGAAGTTTACAGGTAAAAGACCTCCGTTCACGTCTGTTTGAACTACTATTGGTTGTTGTGGGCAGTTTTGGAAAACAGGAGGCTCGTTATCTGAAAGATTAAAAATACATTATTTTTTACTGACACATCTTATCAATTTTGATTTGAAATATATGAAAGTAAAACTTACCAACGCAAGGTGAATATCCATAGTCATAACCTAACAGTGGTTCCGTAGTAGCTTCGTCACAGCCCATCAGCTCAAATTTAAGACAAGCGTTGTCCATGAAACTGACAATACCCAAGATAACAAATCTTGCTTGTACATATTTAGGCAAAGTTATCATCGCTAATTCACCATAATTTCCTGGATCCCTCATAGTAAGATTGAAATTGGGGAAGTAAACAACGTAATTTTCGTTTTCAGCCTGTTTGTAGAAGAAGCGAATCTCTGTGGGGCGGCCAACAATATCCGAAGTTACAACACCCTTTACAAGAATAGCCTTCACTCTGTACACTTTGCCCAAGTCCACGCTTACGTATGTGAACGCTTCTTGTTTTCCACACCAACCGGTCACTGAATTGAGTCTTACGTTCCTGGCCTCATAATTTGGTCTTTCAGAAGTAGCGTTGATTGCAGAGTCAGGTATTCTTCCAGATGCTAATCCGAGAGGCTTAATTACTTTGCATTCAGGTTCACGTATACAGGTGATGGGTCTAGGGTTTATCAAAATGTAACCAGGTCGCGAACATCCGAACAAAACTTCTGAGCCTTGTTCGTAACTCCTTGCTAGTTGGAAGCCATCAGCAGGTCTGCCTGGGTCCTCGCACACTGGCCCTTCACACCTCAAATCACCAAAGTCCCAAATACTGTTAGCTTGGCATCTGACAACGTTGTCATGTTTGCTTGTTTGTCCAGCCAGCTTGAAGGTATTTTGGCATCCGAAGAAGAACGAGCTTTGGTATCTGGTGTCGAGATATTGACCGTACTCAGCTCCAGGTGTAGGCATTGGCACACCACAGTCCTTTCGAGGGCATTGCGGCTGGGCGCCTGATAACCAGTATTCAGGTAGACCCTGCAATTAAAAAAATATTAAGTTTGAGATGATATTACTATAATACCTAAGAAAATAGTAGGCCTTGTTTTTATGCTTGGACTTACCGGTTTAGGATCATATACACACTGCCTAAATGACGATGTGACTGTGTTTCTCAGTTGGCGACCAGGGGAAGTACAAGTGATGGTGACGTTGTCTCTATAGGGCAGGAGCACACTCTCTGGATCATCTCTTATGATTTTTAATCCATCGTTTTTGTCATCAGATAAAGTAACGCATCGAGCATCTGGAAGGATAAAGTTAGATTAAATACAAAATATTATATAATTTAGCTATAGAAAACGTACTAAGTAAGTATACGTAAGTAGAAATAAAATAACTTACATTGACATTCAGGAGCTGTTCCATTCCAATTACCACTAGATGTGCAAAGTAATGAAGAGAAACCAGACATTACATAACCGAAATCACACTGGAACTGAACAATGTCGCCAAAATGATAACCAGTTTTCGTAGACAGAAGTTTTCCATTCTCAGGTGAGGCTAAAGGCGGACACATGACTGGTACACATGATTTGTTTCTCTGGTAAGTATCACCGTCTCTTTCACCGGTTTCTGATTTTTCTATACTGAATCCTGCAGTTCCATTAGAAGCATACAGCTCGTATCCAATTTTGCAAGCGCATGAGAAATTTCCGGGCCTAAAATGAGTTAGTAAAATATTAGTCTGAAGTTCTTAAAGCTAGAAACAATAAAGATAAACGATATAGAAATATCTTAAGAATACTAACGTGTTGATACACTTCTGGTCACATCCGCCGTTATTTTCACTGCATTCATTAATGTCTGCGCAATCCAATCTTGCACAGCCCATCACTTCGAGCTTCAGACAAGGTGCGCCTACATAATCTTGAATTTTGAATTTTACGTACTGAGCTTCAATCGGCATTGGCAAATTAAGGACTGACAGGGTAGGTTCCAAAATACGGAATTCTACCGCTGTGCCATCCGGGTTCGTATAATCTTTGAATGCGTCTGTCAAATCGTTCGTGTATTGTATTCTAATGGCGGAAGTGAAAGCGATGTTGCCGTCAGCCCGCATGACACTCATAGTTCTGAAACCTCTGATAATGGTCGGGGCTCTTAAGTCAATGAGGATCCAATTAGCACCTGCTTCCAAGTTGTTACCGCACCATCCTCCTCCATTATTTAGTCGAACCATCTAAAATTGAAAGTAAAGAGTGAGTAATCAGTTACTTAATATAATTTTTGTTTTAGACTTAATGACAGTTTTCGTGAATGGCACTGACCCCTTTGTGGTATCCAGGTTCTGGTGAAGAAGTCGTTATAGATTCATCAGGAACTGCTCCATTGATTAATCCTAAGTCCCCAACAGGTCTGCAGTCCAAGCTCGGCGCGAATCCAGGCCGGCATGGGCAATAAAATCCACCTTGAGTGTTCTTACAATTGGTAGAAGCTGCATCGCATTGACTGATCAAACATTCGTTAATGTCATCGCAAGTTGGTGGTGCATCGAATTCTTGGTTAGGTCCACATTTGAGTACGCTTGGGCCATTCAGTTTATATCCTAAATTTTTAAATGGTTAGTAATTAAATTTTAATCGTCCTTTAATTGATACTTGCACAAAATACATGTCATTATCTTACTAAATTTACGCACCTTTGAAACATTGTACCCGTGCCTCATCACCGTACATGTACCCTCTCGTTTGATCGACTATGAATCCATTTTTAATTTCCGGGAATATTGGGCATATAGCTTTTGAGCATGTAGGGACGTCACCAGACCATGTTCCATTGCTCATACACAGAAGGACAGGCTGCCCTGATCGTACGTAACCTGGCTCACATTCGTAACGCACAATAGTACCGTAGCTACGACCACCGCCGTTGAGAATAGTCACGTTGGCATGAGAAACGTCCGCAAGAGCTACACATTGAGACGCTGGAAAAGAAACAATTGTGAAATTAGATGCTGTTAAAACATCTTAGATAATGTAACTGAATCGAATGTAAGTTTCTTACCAAGGCAAGTTGGGGTCCTCTCCCATCTACCGTCAGATAAACAAGAAATCCTCTCAATGGGCTGTCCAGTAGGGAAAGCGAATCCAGCATAGCATTGATATGTTGCAACACCACGGTAGGTGACATTGGTTGAGCCGATTGAGAAACCGTTATCGATTTGCGGAACTGGACCGCAGTAGACCTCTGTAAACAAATTACACAATGTAACAAAAGCAAGAAAGAAATCTTATTTGTAGATGTGAAAATCGTAAAAATGTTTACCTTGGCAGCTTGGGATGTATGTTATTGACCATTTACCACCATCCAAACACTTGGTGGTAAGTCGAGATTTTCCCGTAGCAAACTCCTGACCAATCGGGCATGAGAAGGTGACAACTGTTCCAAAGGCGGTATCTCTGTTCGACGCCAACGCACCTATGCCAGACTTCAGCGGTGGGCAATCTAAAATACATAGAATCATATAGTTTAACTTCTATCCTATTCGTTTTGCCGAGATTAAGATCTTTCTCTGATTAGACATACCTGCTGAGAACGTCGCCTTCCAACCAGGACCGTTATGCAAAGCGTCAGACACGAAGCGTATTAACATTTCTCCGCTGGAGGCAGTTAGTGTTATCCTTGGTTTAACAATAAAACCATTATCTGAATGTAATCTCAAGCCACTTGCGCTTGCTCCATCGAAAACTTGTACAACATCGGACGGATGAATGCTGAACTCGTCAAATTTAAGGGAAAGCGGCCCGCCGTTCGGGTTCTTAATCCTAAATAAACATTCTTGGTTGTTCGGATAATTGCCGAGGCCGTAAGCAGGCGAAGTGAGAGTGCCGTTAGATGCTATAATTGTTGCTTTACAGCCTTGGGAGTACCTCATATTAAAACCTTTCTTAGAATCACCTAGACTTGTGCGGAAGTACATATATAGGTGATTTGTTGTTGATACAACAACTTTCTGATTTTCCTCACCAGGTCCGGTTAACCTTGCAAGAACAGGACTAGAAGGAGTGTTTCCATCCTTAACAACAATGTAATCTCTATTCATTCCTAGTTCTAAGTCTTCAATCTCTAGCGAGATAATTCTTCCTGCTTGAGCTTCAATAATATACATGCATTCCAAACCACCAGGATACCCATTTGGATAACCAGGTGATGTTAACACTTGGCCTTGCGGCGTGGCCCTAAGAATGCCGCCACAGTTCGATGACTCAGTTTTCCAAGAAGCGCGGAATCCTTTCCTTTCTACAGATCCGTCTGTGCTGAATTTAATTATCATAAAGTTCGAGGCAGATACGAATATTTTGTTTGATAAGTCTTGTTTTCCTGATAGTGTTGCTAGGTTCACAGATTTATCTTCGGTCCTTCCACCGACCAAGATTTGGACGGTATCAAAAGTTTTCTCGGTTTCGAAATCTTGGAACTGTAAAACAATGTTTTGACCTTGCGGGCCTTCAAGAGTCCATTTGCAATCGCTGAAAGCGGGATACTTATGTGGGTAGTTCGGACTTTCTACTACATCTCCGCTGCTGGCCATGTAAAAGTGGCATTCGGAAGAGCAATCCATTTCGTCGGATGCATCACCACAATCATCCTGCTTGTCGCATTTGAAGGCTGCATTGATGCATTTTCCGTTTGAACAATGGAAGGTTCCTGAAACGCAAAGCAATTGTTTTGAGAATCTTATTGTTGTTTTAAGAATTGATTGGTTACGCTTCAAAAATCATTGAATGAAGGTTAACTTATTATACTTACCAGCGGGGCATGCATTCGCTCTGCACATGAAGGGTAGAAGGCTTTCGCAGGTTGTAAGTTCCCAGGATTGGCTGTCAGCGGCTACGTGGACATCGACACATTCACCATCTTTAGGATTAGGCTGTCTTAGGTCCCAAAATCCAGCATACTGCGAGACCAGAGTTCCCGCGGCCGACTCGAGAGTGTTCGTCCTTAGATCGTCAACTGTCGCCAGGCCAAGCCAGTAATGGTTGTTTGTGGGACTGGCAGGAACCATACTTGCCGTCATATTGTTCTCAGAATATGTGTCTACAACCATTAGTTCGCTTCCGTACCTAGAAAGGATATAAAACAATGTTACGTAAAAAGTTTCTGTTTAAAACAAAATAAAATAAGTTTACGAAAAA
Organism: Pandemis corylana; assembly: GCA_949127965.1. Taxonomy (NCBI): domain Eukaryota; kingdom Metazoa; phylum Arthropoda; class Insecta; order Lepidoptera; family Tortricidae; genus Pandemis; species Pandemis corylana. Next base: position 7,022,267 of record OX421856.1, on the reverse strand, counting down.
TACAAATGTATTTACCTCCGACATAATTCCGCCGCCTTTTCCCATGAATGCCTGATGTTGAAGAATTTGTAACAGTGCAATCCTTTTAGCTCCCAACCTGAAAAAATAAAAAGGTTTCAATTTAGTTCGCCGTGGAGTCAAATTGGCATCATTTAGAAGAAAATTCCGACGTTGCATAAGAGTGTATACGTTATCTATGTAAATGTGTTCTAATACCGCATATTAACTTTCTTAGCTAAACCCATTTCGTTATTGCTTGTTTCCTAGCGCGAGTTTTTCATAAATTCGAGAAAACATTTCTGAACAGTTTTCAAACAAGAAGCGTGGGACTATCTATCAAATAAATTGCCGTGATAGTCACTTTTCTATCCGCGTTCGTTTTCCCATACTAAAAACCATCAACAAGCTTTGTCAGCGAACTCGTGAGAGGCAGCGAACATGAGAAATGAAAAAACAAGCAACTGACGGTCCAACATGCCGTGTAATCTTTTATCTTCTGATGCAAATAAAACCTATAGGAAAGAGGATTTAGCTTTTGTTAATTGATGCTGCCGTTGCAAGTTCAAAACATAATTCGTGTACTCAAAAAGCTCTCATTGTTCGAGCTCAAAAACCGATTTTACGAAGTTCGATCTAAAATGCACCGCTGGCCCTTTTACGTCTCAGGAAACCACCACAAACTTATGTAGGAGCGCTCTCAATTTGTAATTCGTCGGGATTCTTACGATGACTGACACGAGCACTGTTTTATTTTTGCAAGCGTGAAAGTTACAGATTTGCCTATCTCCCCGCTTTCACAGGTCTCCCGCCAAACCGTTGTTTACTAGTTTCACTACCCGAAAATCAATTTCACGAAAAATTTACGCTCTTCGCTGGCTTAACCACATCCCAATTTGTCAGGCCGATGGGTAAATCGAATGTGAACAACAGATTATGTGGCTCAAGCCATTGCTCGGTAAAGTAGAATTGTTTTGATTATAGGAGAACAAAGAACGTGGAATTCATTTCTGCTAAAATTTCATGCATTGAAAGTTCCCTAATACTTGACACTTGACTTGTGCAATTATAATCTACTAATGTCATAGAAATACTTATTTATACTTTTAAAAACTACGTGTTAGTTTGATTCGTGTCGCAATGCGGTGGTCCAATTTTTGAGATCACATCTGTATAAATGCCGCTAGGAAGCGGTAGAATTTGTGTTGAATTTGAAATATAAAAAGAGTAAGAAGAAATTTGTAGGTTTAATTTCGGATTGCCCTAAAATAGGGTATAGAACTAAGCGTGTATGTTGGATATCTAATTGTTCGTATAATCCAAAACAATCCTAATCGAGTACACAAATCGTTTTCATCCACGCGTGTTCGCGTTTAAAAGCAAATATCGTAAATAGAGCGTGGTGGGTTTAGCGACCTATCGAAGACGATGGATGCACGCACCAGTGACGCCGGCGCAACTCGATGCAACGCCGACCCACTTGCACCAAGCAAGGCGCGTTGCCGCGAAATGCACTCGATTTCCGTTATTTCCATTTTAATCAACAATATCGTGCATTAAATGGCAAGGCTATAGCATTTCAATTACGTTCCCGTGCCATGCTACAGTGGCTGCCAAAATTAACTTAAGTTTGTACAAAAGTTTAAAAGCTTTTAAGCCCATCCATTAATTTATTAAAGGTTTATTTTTACGATCTTTTTCAGTTAATTGTTGCCTAGGAGACATCGCTCTGAAACGATGGCAGGATCAGGACGTATTGTGTGGTATTCACAAAAGTCATTGTATTGTTTTGTATTGCACATATTTTTCATATGTTATTGAGTTTTGTATCAACAAACCTTCTGTATAAAAATTGAATAAAGTGCGTTGCTTAATGAACGTGCTCGAATTCGCCTAAGTTCACCGTCCATTTAGTATCGACTAAAGTTACCAAACCATTTACCGCACTAATGAAGTTCGTAAGATAAGATGGTGCAATCGAATTCCAAAGCCATTCGCATCCGTTAAGTTGTCTAACGTCACCTCTAGCACTTGCGGTCAACCGCTTAGACCAACTTAATAGCAACTACCTGATTCTACCGAAATTAAGAACTAGGTTCTTAATTAATTCTGCTGTAGCTAACGGTAAATGTCATAAAAATAATGACTGGCCAACAGCTATTGTCCAGCGAAACAATAAAACAAAATGACGATCAGCAGAAAACAGGCATATGTCGAGGTATCATTTAAAACGTGGTTTAATTATCCTTATCACATTACAGTAGCATTTCACATGGTTGAATACATCTGCATTCTATTCCCATGTCGAGTCATGGACGACCACTCGTATAACTGTCGGAGTATCGACGTATACTCGTAGGTTGAGTTTCGATGTCGACTAGTCGACACGGTGTCTGCAGTTCAATTGTGTGGAGTGCTCTCGTCCAACCTTCAAGCCTTGTGAAGGATCCACGGATACGCTAGTGCACCGGAGATTGAGTTACTGCTTCACTGTAGCAAATTCTGGCAGGGCAATGGTAGAATTTACGGGTGTAACGAATGGCACAGTTTTGGACACATATTGGTAGCTTAAACAGGAATGGTTTTGCAGTATGCGATTGTTTATCTATACTGAATTTTATTCGTTTCGTTTAGGAGTTTTCTACTATCTTTTCCGAATTCTTCTTAATTTTGTTTTTAAACTGACTGGCTAATCTAAAGCTAATAGAGCACCGAATAAATTCCCGTGGATCGATTGGCAAAATACACTTGGCGTCGTACGGATTTTATTCTCGATGTAAAATAAAATTTAACGTGGATTGCATACTTCAACTGAATTCGTCTCCTTGACTGTAGTTTTAGTATTCATTCCATAAATTATTTCTTTTACAGCTAGTCGTAAGGCGAGTGCCTTCGGGCTACGTTTATAGCAAAGGACCTTGTGGTCTCAAGTCACGCTACCCCCTCATACGTGACTCTGAGAACAGCTCACTAGATAATTGTATTTGTTGGCAATGGAACTATCAGGAAACTAAACTAAGTTAAACTTGAGTTTTGGAACAGTTCTGTCGGAATTGGTCGTCTGGTTTAGTGGATCGACGCATTTAGCAAACCCAATGTTCCGTGGCTATTGCGTTAAATCTGATTCAATTTGGTTTGTTCACACGTTGCCCGTTCCCACAGAACTATTAATAAGAGAAATTGAAACGTCATCGAAGCTAGCGCATTAGCACACACGTTTTTTTCCATTTTTTTTTCTCTGTCGTTATAGGTCACTAAGGACAGCACTCTCCAAGCTTATCATAAAAAAAGATTTAAAAATAAACACAAACCCTCTTATTCATAAACGTTTTGTAGTTTTCTGCTAACTTAGCAATCGTTTGTCCTTATCTGTCACTTTGACAATTACCTTTTACAGATAAGGACAAACGATTGCTACGTTAGCACAAGCCTATAAATAGAGCGTTTATGAATAAGGAGGTATCTCGACAATTACCCAATATTTAATCAATTAATTTCGTTACAGACTGAAGTGGGAGAATAAATATGGTAGGTATTATTATAGTTTTTTTTAACTCGCGTGACATTTCTATTCTATTCATCTTATTTTTATTATTATATCAATGCTATTTAAACTTGGAAGTATAGGATTTGTCATTGTAACTAAACAAACAAGGTACAAATCAAACTAGTGACACAAAAACCATTTATTATCAGTTATTTATCGTCACTTTTATTTGCGATAAGTATTTTTATTTAGAATCATACGAATTATAGCGGTATTGGACACGATCCAAGAAGAATGGATCGTAATGCAATACGCTTTTCGCATTTTTACATTGTTCCATAAACAAGTAGTTGAACATTTTTGGAAATGCTTGTAAATAAAAAGTTAACGGAAACTCGTTGTGGTAACGTTGGAAGCTATAATGATCTTGAGTTATGAGTACGCTACGACGAGGTTGACTGAGATCAAATCTTTCATGTAATGGCATATTAAAAGACATCGATGACTCAAGCTCAGCATATATGATCGGGTTGCCTTTCACTCATTATACATTTGCCGTCAAGGCTGCTAGCCGCTCAATTGACTGTAGATACAAAGGCCACATTGTCTTGTTAGACAAAAAACTCAATCAATAATATTTTGTTTAAGTAACGGTTCCTACGTATGTAGGTGAGCAATTAAGATGAAAAGTAAATAATACAAAAATTATAAAGCCTTAATAATTACGCAGGATGAGATCTCAACCAATTTTTTTCATTTGGCATAGTTCTCTTATAGCTAAATCCAAAAAACTTTAAACCACATTTGACTCAATTGAGTTTTTTTTCGAACGAACAATACTAGTAATACCATTCAATAATAGAACGAAAATAAGTCGTCTACGTAAGCTGAAATTTACGAGTAAGTAAAAAATCATGTTGATGGCTCATTATCCACGTATGATAACTTACTATTGTCTCACATGCCGAGAAGCGCCTTACTAAACAACTGACCTAGATTGTAGGTAATGCTCTAAATCTCTAAGCTGGCGCGTGCCAAGTTTAGAGTTAACTTAATAGGACCATGGCACAACCGAGACATGACAAAAGGTTTTAATGCTCCGTCATTAAGTTGTTCACAGCTGTGACATTGGGCTTGATTTTGGATCATGATGCATTGACACATATAAGCAAAGTTATGGTCGTCAGATTTATTTGACGCACGCGTTTCAAGTAAATACAAAATTTGATGAAACCACATTAAATTTATTTATTTAGGCATAGTAGGTCATAATAAAATGCCCGTCTATGCCGTAGAGTAAATTTCTACAAATTCAAATTTCGAAAAATCCGTTCATGTTAGGTACTTAAAAGTGTAATTGTAAAAAAAGCTTAGCTCCAGTCGGATGATTTATCTTTATACAAATTTATAGATACAGACGACCCATACTAATTTTAGTTTTGGATCTATTTGACTGACTTAGAGTATTGTGCTTTTATAATACGAAATATTGTTTCAATTTTTTTTCGTGATGGACGCCAAAGTGCCAAACTTGATCACTGCCGAACGCTATACGTGCAAGTACACAGCGAAAAATAAGTAAAAGAACTAGCTCCTAACAAAAGGTGACTTGACACGTAGTCAGTCCGGTGTGCCATTCCACACTTGAAAGGAAAACTTAAACCCCTTTCACAGATTCAGCGTGTTAGTTCAGCGCTGTGAAAATGTGACTTTTGTAAAAATTTCCAATAAAATTGCCTTTATAAGATTTTCATAAGGAATGATGCCATGCTGGTCAGGGAGCAAAGAAAAAACATAGAATGTACCAGTTGCTTCTCTTCCCGCGCTGATGGTAAAAGCCCACGGAGGGAATGGGCGAAAATCATAGGAATCATGTTATAGGCGATGCGGCTAGCAACCCATCACTATTTTGATTCCTTTTTCCACCTTTACGCCCAGAATCTTGCTAAACGTGGCCTGTAGGTCTTGCCACCTTAGGCTCTGTCTACCCTGTAAGGGATAAAGGAGTGATTTGTGCACGTGTGTATGTATGTATAAAGAAAATCACTGTTGCCATAAAAAAGATAATTCAATAATTAAAAAGAAAAAATAAAATTTGTTATAGTAGTGGCTGATCAAATCGTTTCTCAGCGATGATTTGAAAAAAAAAACCTATTGTTAAACTTAATGAGCGTCATTAAAATTTTTACTGTCCTTAGATTTGACGTGTATTCTATGTATTATGGATGCATGCGGAAGGAGCCACAGGTGAGTCATTAGGCGTCATTGTGTGATGTAATGTGGCCTTTACGGTGTCTGATGCTCCTTTATCATTATTCTAAAGTAATTTAGCCGGTTAAAATAAACATAGCTCCCAAATTAAATTACGACGTCTGAAAATTTAATCACAGTCAACGGAAATACACGTCGACACAAAATTTGCTCTAACAACTTTATTCGTTATGCTTAATTATGAAATTTAAAATCTAGTGATAACGGCATTGCTGTAAATCTGATAGCAGTGAGTTATTAAGTTGCCGTATAGGTAACTGGGTAGCTGTGTTCAGGCCAGCCCGTTGTATAGGCAGCCTAACGGTAAGACTTGGTGAAACTAGTAGTATCGAGGAAACTCGAGCCTGTAATTACGATATCGAGATGCCTACGCAATCTCTATGCGGTCCTTGTGCTTTGCATTAAACTTGCAACACATTTAAACTGCGGTCATAACTGTACTTTGCATTGCTGTATCTACGACGGAGTTTCAAGCTATGTCCGCAAACTTCTGGGACGAGTCTGATTGAGTTTTGAGAATCAACTAATATGAAGTAGCAACGCAATAAGGTCCTCGTCATCTTGCATCTACCCAAGGATCGAGGTAGCGTCAACTCATATGTCAATATCGTAACCAGCTGTGGTGTGCTGAGCTTACAATAAATGTGCTATACGAAACTGACAGCCAACCTCTAACCTATGTAGGAAGCGTGAAGAGAAATATGCTGTCTACTGTCTAAGGCTATCTATATTGAGGGCGTAACGAGCGCAAGGAGCACGCCTTGCGGCCTGCGTTTATCTTGAGGCTTCATAACTCGCCGGTGGGTGAAAGCAAAGGAATTCCTGCTTCGTATTGAACAATAGATGAGGCACAGTTAAGTTTGTAACAGTTCGATCAGCTTGTGCTTATGAAGATTTAATTTTGTGACAAGGACTTGGTATCATCGATCAGCACTGAAGTTTATTGTAACTTTTACCACTTTTAGTTCGCTCTAATCTTGTGTGAAAGCATGTGATTATCAAAAACTACTACAGTCCTCTCTCTCGCTCTCCTGTGTTAGAATAGTGCTGGGTAAGATTCAAGAAGCAGGAAACCTGGAAGAAGACGAACCTCAGGCCTCAAAAACTTAAAGACGTGATTCAAAATAAACACTAGATCTCTGTCCAGTGCAGCTGTCACCAGGGTCAGGATAGCCATAATGATTGCCAACCTCTGGAAATAAGAGATAACACTGTAAAGGAGAAGATTCGAATAATATCATACCGTCTTTACAATTATATAACTTTTGAGAATCTTCGGCGAAAATATGTCAGACTTAGCAAACTGTCCCGCGCAGCCTCTGTGACTGCTGTCCAGTTAAAACTTGGGATTCGTTCGCTCTGCTCCGCGGAATCTTTAGAAGGTATTTCTCGTTTGTTTGTTCTCAACTTTGCAGGTTAATTTGTTATTGTTTCAAGGGAAACTTTACTTGTTTTCCAATTATACTAATGATAGCACTGTTTCCAAAGATTGTTTAGTCTTCAGTGAATCTTTTGATCTGAGAAAATACTTTTATAATTGACGCGTTGAGTTAGCCAACACTTAATCGGAAAATAAAATTATTGGTAGCTCAAAAACTTTGTAAGATCTGCTTCAAGGGTGGTCATTTTTGAACCTCGTAGATAGTCGTTAAAACTAAGTAGTTATTAACAAATTAGTTACTGATCAAAATGCAGATTGTGGGCCCCTGGTGCTCTCATCTATATTGTACATCCCTTGTATTTCTCAACAGCGGGTAGACATTAATGAAGATTGGTAGTCAAATTGATTAAAGGTATACATGTCTCAAATTTGATGGAGGCTCCACAATAGGCAGGTTCAGAAGCAAATGTATTCACAGACATGGCGATACTTAGCAAAATTGAATTTATAATCAGACGCGTTACATTAATTGGAATTCTAATTAATTCTAAGCTCAAGCTTATATCGAGGATTTGATAATGGCTTTGTACTACTCAATCAGTGATTATGATTACACATTCAGCAATCTATGATTTTAGAGGGTAAATTAACCTATTACTTACAATAACACCCAGAGAGTGTCAGTGTAAACAGATTAATCCATTCTCGGTATGAAAGCACCCATATAACTAAGTACACATTACAGAACAAAGTCCCCCGCCGCTTTTATGTCTGTCTGTTCGGGATAAATTCAAAAACCAATGAACGGATTTTCATGCGGTTTTGATCAATACATAGAGTGATTCACGGGGAAAACTTAGATATATTATTTGTCAAAGTTTTGTGTAAATTGGTTGATATACAACGATTATTGTTGCAAGTCTCGTGAAAAGTTAAGCTGCCTGGGATTCAAATTTTAATTTCGCGCGGGCAAAGTCGCGGGTAACAGTCAGTTTTCTTCTGTGACACAATACAATGACTCTTTATTGTACACCATAAAATTTGTATACATAGGGTTTAAAAATTAAATCGTTAAACGTGGGTTAGGGGCAACAATTCCATACCAATGTCTAAACATTCCGAGTTAAACGCTAAATGTATAGGTAAGAATTTTTACTTTGAACTCAAACCAGGGTAAACAAATACGTAATTTATATTGGTTATTCTTCTATTGTATTTCTTACCCAAGATAGCTTTACATACTTCGGAGAAAAGAAAAAGGCTGACCCTCATTATTACAACCATCGAATAATAGCCGCCAAAGACCTCTTACAACACGCGTATTAAACTCGCACTTAGGTTGTTATACTTCTAAACGTACCTATATTCTATGCATCGCAAGACTGGAACATTAACCTTCTTGACTGTGAACAGAGACAATTGGAATCGGACCAGATTATCTGATACTGGCTAACATCACCACCGCGTCTTAATCACCCCACGTACGATGCGCAATTAATTCAAGTGCGGCATAACTGGCCAGCACACAATAAGCCAGAATTTCATAGGTTCCGAACATCTAAAAGCTACCTTGATGCCGTATGATAGGGATTGCGTTTAGGATTTATGGTTTTGGCGACAGGAACATGAACTAAGGGGAAGGGGTAACGTTTGAGTGTGCTACGTTAGCAATTAGCAATCACTTGATTTACGATAGTACATTTATCAGCTTATCACCATATCATTATGGCATTTTCTGAAGTTTTATACCTATAGTGCGTTACTAAATGTGTATGTATGTAAACTCTTTATTGTGCAAAATAAACAAGAGAAATACAATTGACAAACACTGAGATACATGCACAAAGGCGGACTTATCCCTTTAAGGGATCTCTTCCAGTCAACAACAGTCTTCTCGTCAAGTCAGTCAATGTGTTGTAGAATCGTTATGTATAACAGCTTACTAGGTACAACTCTATTTGTTAATTCCACCGAGAAAAAACTACCCATTTCAAATTTGTCTAATCTTATAACTTGTCCAATTTCAAATTTAATAAATCCGTCAAAAACCGAATACAGAGATCATCAAAGTTACGTTATTTATTACTACGATTCGGTACTTTGATAATGTATGCTTAGCTTTCAATTTCAAAGTGTGCAGTTAGTTTGTAAAAGCAAATTAGATTGAGTTCCTACGTATGATGATAATGAATGATCAGCCCACACTGAATTATGAAAGTAGGTTTGACTGAGTGGGATACCGGCCTTCGTCTTTAACAGGTGTTCAGTTGTGTAAGACAAAACAAAAGACTTGCTAATTGCTGTTAATGATTCGAGAGTTGATGCTGTCATAGATATTCGAAGAGCTTCAATGGCTTCTCGACTTCTTTATATCGGAAACGAAAATAACTTGGTTAAGCTCATATTATTATTTTGCTAAAAAGTCGATGATTCCAGTAGGTAATTTCAATTAGACGAAACGATCGCACCGAAGATTACATTAGGACAAAATATTCGACTACTTAATATAGACCTTGATAGTTTTTCTTCAACTTTAAAATAAACATAAAGGAATCAACGTTTTATTCACGGATTTAAATAAAAAATATAATTTATGTTTTTGCTTTCTGGCACTCAGCAAATCCGAGCCGTCTCTTGGGGATTGTATAATATCAAAATTCACCCGAATTTCGATATAACCGGATTAACCAACAAACTTTCACATTCTGTAATATTAGTAACGAAGAGATTATTGGTGTTACGAGTATGAGATTTAATTAAAAATTAAACGAACTTGTTTAAAGTATCTGCACTGTTTTTGTGCGCTAATATTTTGATAAATTTTGACACACCGAAGAGACACAGCTGTAAGTAATAGGTATTATGGTAAAAAACAAATGAAAATCGACTCTTCATTCGTTTTTATAATGCCAATGTATAAGGATTATGATCGAACTATAACTATAGATCCATAAATGGAGTATTTTCTATGTGACCAGTAACTTTCAAATAGGTCGTCGATGTAACTAATCACTAAATAAAGCAAAATAAAGCAAATTGTTTGTATTTAACACAAGTGGCGGTTAACTCGATAATCAAGCCTCTCAGAATGTAGTGACGTGTCGCGAAGATTAATTCCTTCATTTGGGGATGTCAGAGGAACTCCTACAGAATCCTAATCCAAACTTTGAATTGACTCAATCCGTCTGGAACCACATTCTTAGCCGGATCTAGCTCGCGTCTACATTAAGTGGAGATACGAGTAGTGATTTCATTAACGCCCAAGTTACTCTATGATCTACTACGGAGCCGAAGTCTAACTAAACATTAGCGTTTAGTATAGGTACTCCAAAAAGATTTTATGTAAGTAATAAGTCATAAGTCATTTATTCGTCGCTTTCATGTATGCAATATCAATCATTTATCAGACTTTGCATGTTAGTTGTACTCTAATGCTAGGGGCATTACAGTGGATCAAATTGTGGGATATGTATAAAATTACGACTAAGTTATGCAATGCCATTCGCTTAGCTGTTATTACATACACAAATCACGTCTACCCTTACGGGGTAGACAGAGTTTGAGGTAACAAAACCTAAAGGCCACATTTAGCATGATTAAAGGCGTATAGGTGGAAAAAGGAATCAAACTGGTGATGTGTTGCTAGCTGCATTGCCTATATCGCCTATAGCTATTTAAGTACGTTAAATTAATGAATTAATTATATTTTAAACATAAATCAAATCATTCTTACACGCCGGTCTGGGAGTAAAAAAAAACATAGAATGTACAAGTTGCTTCTCTTCCCGCGTTGATGATAAAAGCCTGGTGAATGGGCGAAAATCTTAGGAATCATGTTATAGGCGATGGGGCTAGCAACCCATCACTATTTTGATTCCCCTTTCCACATATACGCCCATAATCATGCTAAACGTGGCTTTTAGGCCTTGTTACCTTAGGCTCTGTCTACCCAGTAAGGGATAAAAACGTGATTTATGCTTGTTATGTTATGTCAAACATAAATCAACACGCAATTCTGCCGATGCTAATATTTAGGCGATAGTTTCCACATTTTAATTGACGGGTTGGATCATGTTGTCATTGTCACATTCCTTTGCTCTCGAAACGAGGTGTCTGACGTCAAAAGTATCTGTCATAAAAAGATTCTTTGCTCATAGAATGATTTCACGTCTTCCTCTGAAGTGTTGGAGTGAAATGTGAAGAGAACTCAAGCATACATTGTACGCAGTTAAGAACGTGGACGTTCAAATGTTATACATCCGAGCTTCCCACGTCTATCCCTTGGATTGTTAGACGATGGATATGCCTTTGTTTACGCCGTCATCAAAGCTATAAACTCCGATTTAGGAGATAACTTAATGGAAAAAGCGATCGGCGCCGTTACGACTGTACACGAAAAAGTATATTCAAAGTTACGAGTTTAAGACGTGAAATAAAATAAAGTTTAATACGCATCCAGTTTGGATTTCGCAAGTTCTAAGTCGGAACAGTTAACTGGCGGCTGCGAGCGAGTTAGGGGAGAATTTCCAACACTAATTATGTGGCTGATGAAAATCTACTACGTTCCAGGGAATAATTCCTTAATAGCTTGACGGCTTGAGGTGACAGGGGGGGCAGTGACCCGTAAATGCATTACAGGCGAGACTGACGCATATTGGCCTAATAATTACTACCGTTGGGTATACATAGGGTTTGCATTTTGGCACAGTACGGTATGGTTGACGGGAAGAGAATTTAATATGTTTAGCAGTCCACTATGTTCTGTATTTGCCTTTGAATTGTAATATAATTAGTAAATGTAATGTAAGAAGTGATTAGTTAGATGGAGCTAATCCTGTACTTTTCAATATTCTGTCTACACCGTAAGGGATAAAGACGTGATTTATTTTAAGAAACTTACTACTCCGTGACCAGTTGTTGGTCACGGATTTGCAGACAGGAGCCAGGTTTCAGTCCAACGAAGAGGACAAAGCAAGATTTTAAGCCTGACGTATGATAGTCTAGTTCAAAGTTCTAAATCTTAAATCCGAAATAATGACGCCACTCCGCTGTCTACGTCTACACTCAACAAATTACATGGTAAATAATTAATTAGTATACACAGATTGTGAGAAGTTTGTCTAGACTTTATTGAATCACCGCTGTCAAAGAGAATATGGCGCTTTATCATTAGCGAGCAGTTCAAGTAATCAAAGGCGTATATTGTTATCTAAATACTACATGTATCACATTTTATTCGCTGTAGTATTTTTCTACGAACATTCGCCTGTTTGTGTAGAAAAAATGCCTGTGTATCCAATTTCACGACGTAATTCAGGCGTTAATATGTTAATAAGAGCCTATTCAATTTATATAGAAGTTATTTGGGGGTATATAGCGTTTGTAATGTTAGGCAACTGATACGGGAATGGATAGGCTACTTATCTCACTGAAATACACCTATAGAAAGAAACTAGCTACTCTGCAAACTCACTAAACTATATAGGTACAATAGAGTTAAAATGGTGGAACCTAGCCAATTGAGCAGAATCGACCACAATATTCGTAAAATAAACTTAAGGCAATGACAGACAGACCTTTAGAAATGTTAGGGTTGGATTCCATTGCGGTAGAGCGAAGCGTAGGCATGCAGAATCGACTTATTGCATTATTTGAATTCCGATTCTTGTACAATATGACAATGTGTGTGTGTGTTTCAACTAATTTGATTACTCGATACTGTAAGTTTCCTCTCGGATTTAATGGAAGCGCACCCTCAGAATAACTCGTGAGAACTGTCAGAGCATTCTACCGTTAGAATATCTAACCAATCATATTTATTATAGGTGGAAAACAAAGAGATGACAAGAAAGAAAGACGTGTCAGGTGTCAAAAACTTGATGACAAGCTCAAATTTGGATGGTCCAGTTGCCGGAAAACTTCGTAAGTTTTGGGCAACGTAGTGGGGGTAAGTTAGCGCTTACTTTAGTACCAAAGAGACGTTTAATTCGATTCTGAAGTTAATAAAGAAGTGACCGGCAGCGATACCTAGGTAGGTTAATCGTTATAGGCATGAAAGGAACATAACTAGTGCAGCCAATAAGAACGTCTTAATATTTCTAACTGTATTTAGTTGTGCATTTTAAACACTGTCCAGTCATAATGTGGCACACTAGACGGATGCACAAGGTCGTTAGAGAACTAAAACCGAGAAATCGAACTGAGCGGAACCATTTCACACGTAGCGCGAGTGAATCACGCGCTGCGTTTGCTGGCCCTCGTTGGAACGAGTGGGGCTAGATATTGGAACTTTCTAGAATATATTATTAAGGACTATTTGAGAATATTTGAAAAGTGAGTGCATGAAGCGAATGCTAATGAAGTTGAGTTAGAAAAAAACGGGAGCGGGGAGCTTTGGACCCCAAGGCAATGAAAATAAATATAACTATTTCTAAAATTAAAACTCTATCGCATAAGAACAATCTGTAAGTCCGAAGTTGTTAAAGAAACCCACCCCACACGTCAAATAAACTGTTGCAAATGCATCGTTCCAAAGTGACAATGTGTCATGGAAACAAAATCGATGATGAAGTTGGTCTTTGGTTAAATATCAAAGGTAATTAGTAGAAATGTTCGGCTTGCCATTAACGTTCGAGGTAATCCTAATTGTTCACCTCCAGCCAGTCAAAGCTACAGTTGCCACATAATTCTAACATAAGTTCCCTAGCATTGTTAGCTGTTTATAAATTATTACGGCGTACCCACGCGACTCTTTGGTAAAACAATGCCTACCGTAACGTGTTATGAACCCTCAAATTGCTTAGAAATAAACAACTAGGGACATTTTGGGGCTGGGAAACTTTGTTTGCGGCTGGCAGAATCCTGGTTTAACGAAATTGTTTTCATGAACAATTTTGTTGCTGGGTAAAGAATCATAAAGCATTATGACCTAAATACGTCATAAGCTACATAATTCTCCCCTTTCCCCTCCAGTCCCTCTTCCCCCCTTCGTCTTTAAATCACATGATGTGTTTACAAAAGACGTAAAAACATCTTGCAACAAAAACCTGACCGATTTTGGCGCGACAGGGAGGTGGGGAGTGGAGTGGTTATCATCATACAAAGAAACTGTAACTCCCTTAGGAGTCGCGCTTGTGACGTAGTTTATTTTCAAAATAGCAAACACATCTCGCAATTACAGTTGACTGCACTTGATTAATTCAAATGTTACCAACATAATAAAAAAAGAAGAATTCGGAACGCCTACTTATTCCTGCCTACTTAACCGAACATACAAAGTCACATTCTTCGCTTCGTATCTGCATATTTCGCATATAACTTGTGAAAGAAAGGTCAGCTATAAATATGTTGCTACTATGCGCATTACGTAATTTAATTTGACTGTTTGTAATGTGATGTAATTAATAACGAATTTAATGTAAATAAGCATTTTAATGAGCCTCGTCCATGACATTGAGGTATTGTAATGCGTTTTATTTAGACAAGGTAATAACATTGATAGCGTTATGAACGATTAATGAAAAATTAACAACGGAATTAATAATGTTGGATAAGTTAGCCAGGAGACCCGGGAAAATTATTGGCTCAATGGTTGGCATGGATTATGGTCAATATTATCGTGTAATCCATGCATAACGCGATCCATGTTACGAAATATTGATGCGTGTCGCAGCGAATCTGGGGCTCAATTTTTGAAAGCACAAAACTCGAAAAAACCACTCGAAAGTGGTATAAATCTGTTTCATACCTTCAAAACAAATTTTTCACCACTTTCGAGTGGTATTTTCACATAAGTGCTTTCAGAAATCGGCCCCTGGTTGTTTTGAAATCCACGATCCTATATTGACATATCAGTCAGTGTCACGATAATATTGACCGTCTAATCCATTAAGTATTTCATCTTACTTGTTTCTTCAAAATATTTATGTGCTTAAATTTACGCGAGTAAGTTTGTTTATTATTCCTTTACGCTAACATCTGGTGGGATTTGGATGAATGGTCATGCTAGCTTATACCTTGAATGAACAGGTCATCATCTTTCAGAAACAAAAAACATAAATTACTAATTTTACTCGAAGTCGCAGTCAGAAACTAGTTCAACATACTTTTTTATCAATTTCGTATGGTATTTTTAAAAATTGGCGTTCTGCTTTCTCACTTGTTTGTTAGTGTTCCTTGTCTGATAAAAATAACTCACCATTTGGACACGTGAAGAGGTTGTCCTGAAACAAAAGAAATGATTTTTATAAGCATGTAAATAAATATTTTACGTTAATTCTTATTATTAAGGCGGTTGCTCTTCCATACAAACCTTCCGTGCAGCTGCATTTCGTCCACAGGCTTAATTTCAATGCGGTTTTTTGAGGATAGTTAGCTATGGATATATTGTCTGCGCAAATTACAAAACAGAGTGCATTTATCATACCTAAATTGCAGTATGATGCAGTAAATTTCGATGCATTTTACAATAGTGTGAGTAGCTAGTGTCAAATAAAACATGTTGTAAAAACCAATCGGCTATTTCGAGCTGTCACGTGACCTCCAATCTGGCTCAGTGGTCGTGACTTAAAGGACTGAATAGTTAGAGACCAAGTTCGAATCTCGAGGCCGTGAACGATTCTTTTTTAATTTTATAAACATTGTTTTTAATAACTTACTTACTTAGTAATACTATCTCGATGAGATTTAGAAAACTTTATGGTAAATTCAATATTTTTCTTGTCAAATCAAACCAAAGAAAGTACTACCTAAGTGGTTTTTAAACAACCACAAGCTTACGCTAGTTAGATTTTACTGTTTACGATAAATGGTCTATACCATCAATTAGTTGAAAATAAAATGTACACTTGTGATGGTAAACTTATTCTAGCCAAGATTTTTTTTTAAACTAACACGTAGTTTCGTATTTTTTTTTGTATAACTTTGTAGCAGTGAGGCATCGCCAATTTGAATGGTTTAGCGGGTGGCATTGCCAGTCCTAAACTTGGCAAAGCTTTCATGCCTAGTAAGTTCTCTAGTATTAGGATCACGTGCTTATTAATTTGGCATAGATGGTGGCGCCCCCCAGTCATATTGCCGCCTTAAAAACACGTTTTGCCTTATATATTTTTAAAAAAGTACTCGACCACAGAAAGTTAAAAATAAAAAAGGCTTCCAGTTAATTTTGCACTAATGCTTCTCACGAGAATCGAACCCTAACCCTCTGCATCAAATCACGGCCATATACCACGGCAATGATTCGTGAAATCCGACAAGTGCTAAATACAAAATAGGCGGAGTAAATAGGTTTTCTCAATTGCAGAACAATTAAAAAAAAACATGCGAGTCAAAAACCTGGCTGGTTAGACAGGTAATAAAAAAAACAATGATATGAATTGTCATAAACTAATGGTTGACAGAACATGGTGTCTCAAAATAAAAATAATCTATTCATTTTATTCGTAATTAATTGAAGTCAAAGGAAGGAAGTAAAAGACGTTACAAGCTACGATATTGGACGCAGCGTAGACATTTATTTTTACGTACAGGTATGTACTTATCAATTAATCATAATAAATTTTGCTAAGATACAACATTCCAACGTTTGTGTGATTGGTACAAATTATTTTTGTAAACGCAATTGAAGTGCTCAGTCCCGGTGTCTGCATGTAATCAAATCTTGCAAGTGAATTTTGACCCATTTCTAATTGATCACATTGACGTGAAATCTGGCATAAGTCTGATGACAATACAGTAATCTTGAAGTGAAATTCTGGTGACCCAGCCAGGGTCGCTTCCGCAGTTGGAAACTCATCAACAGAAAGAGTAATAACTAACCATACATTACGCTTACATCTAATTATAACTCTTAGAACTTAGAGGAATCCTTAGTGCTCGAATCGAACTTGCTATTGATCAGCTTTTTTAGGGTTCCGTACCCAAAGGGTGAAAACGGGACTCTATTACTAAGATTCCACTGTCCGTCTGTATGTGTATATGTGTTTGTCTGTCCGTCTGTCTGTCACCAAGCTGTATCTCGTGAACCGTGATAAAGTAAATTTTCACAGATGATGTATTTCTGTGGCCGCTATACAGATACTAAAACAGAATATTTTTGTCAATCTGTCTATGTAAGTAACCAATGGAGGAGCTTATGTATTACTAAGTTCACGCTGTATCGTGGTTTATTTTATGGCCACATTGTTCAAATCCGTCCGTCTATATCTGTCTATCTGTCCGTCTGTCCTAACTTTATAGCTTTTTTTACCCATATTACGTAGCTATATTTTTTTCATTTAGGAGCCACTGTCCGTCTGTCTGTCCGTCTGTCTGTTTGTCACCAAGCTGTATCTTATGAACCGTGATATGGCTATCAGCTATCATGCTTGTCTGGCGACAGTTCACAAATGACGTTTCTTTGTGGCCGCTCTAACATCAAATACTAAAAACAGAATATTTTTGTCTGTCTAAGTATGTAAGTTACCGATATAAAATGACCTCACACAGCCTACAATTTGCTTAGTTGGCAGGGCTTTGCTAACACTGGATTTCATATTTACTTGCCGAATTTGGACGAAACCCTTGGTACGAGAGTCCGACTCGCACTTGGCCAGGTGAAAGGAACTATTGTTAGAAGCACATATATTTTGTAGGTCCGTCCGTTTGTCGGCCTATCTTTCCGTCTGTCCAGTCTTCTGGGCCATTTTGCGACAATTTATTTATCAGTGGCTTTTATATTTTTAGCTTTTTTATGTTTAGATAATTCTGTTTTTTTAACTTCTTTTGTGATAAATAAAAAAATTCTTTAAATATTTCTGACTGTCTGTCTTTTTGTCTGTGCGTCCGATCATCCATCCGGCAGTCCATCCATCCGTACGTCTATCTGTCTGCCTGCCTGTCTGTATGTATGTATGTTTGTCTGTCTGTCAGTTTGTCTGTTTGTCCAACTATCAATCCGGCGGTCCATCCGTTGGTTTGTCTGTCTGTTTGTCTATGCTTCCGACCATCCGTCCGTCCGTCCGTCTGCTTGTTAACCTGTACGTCCAATCATCCGTCCGTTTGTCTTTCTGTTTGTCCGTCTGCCTGTCGCTAATAGTATGATTATAAAATAAAGTCATCTGCCGCGTCGTTTTGTCTGTCTGTGTGTTTATTTACTATAAACTCAAAACTTTTGGACGGATTTTCATGCGGTTTTCAACAATAAATATAATGTTATTATATACAGGGTGGTCCAAAGACTGACGTCTAAAAAAAAAATTTACATGCCTCACATCCGGGGCTATCCGAATATACCCCATGCATGTTGGCCGATTTTTGTAGTTTTCGAGTAATTAATTTTTAATGATTTTTTCAAGAATTTTCGGGCCGAGCAGTTTATCATCATATAACTTTTTTGGTTACGTTTTTCTGAGTGTTTATAAAGTGGGGATAAATTTGTATAATCTTTGAATTTAACTTGCGGAAGTTTATGTGGTCTGTTTATGTTTGTGAGTGTCAGTATGTATGTTTGTTGGTTTCCTATAATGTGAACTGATTTTTATTTCAATTGTTTTATTTTTATTTTGCGAGTGAGATAGCATTCAATTGGTCTATGTTAATCATCTTATAACTAGTATAAATGTGTAAAACAAGTATTTTTGTATCCAGAAAACGTTCGAATTGAGTTTAATTCTTAGTGAAA
Source organism: Pandemis corylana (assembly GCA_949127965.1). NCBI lineage: Eukaryota > Metazoa > Arthropoda > Insecta > Lepidoptera > Tortricidae > Pandemis > Pandemis corylana. Next base: position 7,003,472 of record OX421856.1, on the reverse strand, counting down.
CATCATGTCATAGTATGCAAGCCTAAAAAATATCTATTTATCCTTTTGTTGTACTGACTGTACGTTAATTTTTCAGATTCACATTGGATTCGGAAGGTAATTTTTGTGCATTAACAGGAAATAAGTGAATCATACATCCATTGGACGCGAGATTTTACTTGCTATTATTGTGCAAGAAGAGCAAGAACTTTATTGCTGGTGTGATGACAAAAAAATTGGTTGGGTCTAAAAACACTGATTTTTATTGATTTAATTTGTAATAACGTTACGAGGTAAAAACCTCGTTATGCTTTACTGAGTATGTATGTATACATATCTATATATGCACAGGAGACCCAAAAACTGTCATAGAAAAACCTAAGAAAGTCTTAATTACAGTATTGGGAAGTAAAATTCTCGATTTAATCGATATGGTCTGTTTTCGTTTCATCCAAACTATCAATATATGTTCTTACATGCTGGTCTGGGAGTAAAGAAAGCTTAGAATGTACCAGTTGCTTCTCTTCCCGCGCAGATGGTAAAAGCCCATCGAGGAAATGGGCGAAAATCTTAGGAATCATGTTATAGGCGATGTGGCTAGCAATCCATCACTATTTTGATTCCTCTCTTCCATCTATACGCTCAAAATCACGCTAAATGTGGCCTTTAGGTCTTGTTACCTTAGGCTCTGTCTACCCCGTAAAGGATAAAGACGTGATATGTATGTATGTATGTATCCATAGTGCGGTGTTGCAAAATTTTGTAACCCCTATTACCACTCTAATTGGTTAATTACTTTATGTTGCTAGGGAAATTATCAAGACCGTGAATTTCCAGATGTCCAACAGCGGAGATTTGTCAACCCTGTTCTGAAGACTTGAAGACTTTGAGTCCGTCTTTCATGTTCCCATTACCTATGATCGGCAGAAAGAAGGAAAAGGAAACTGTATGATACAGAATGATATTAATATCACCGTCCAAGTTTTAGGTTGACCTAGGTATCATATGCAACCGTATAGGTACCGTAAGTCGCGGGTTCATGGTGGATGCAAGCCACTTCCAACCGAGGCAACTGGAGTTCTATGGGCGGTATCTGAAGGCCTATATCCAACAGTGGACGTCACACACCTGATATGATGAGGATGATAATGATGACAGGTATCATTTAATGATACCATTTGCAATATTTTAACACCAAACTTAAAAATAATGCTTGTATTCGTCGTGTTGTTTCTTTTGACGGTGATAAAAAAAGTCAGCCTATATAATTCTAAGTAGTAAAATAAGTTATGATTGTTCTTGTATGCATGTAAAAAAATATTTTTGTGAACAATAAATAAGTGGCAAATTTCCATTACATGCAATTCAGTTATGAATTGAGTATGTTGCGTGATCTACAAACTACAATTTCGTGACATCCTTTGATAATTTAATAAATATTTTGAGTTTCGTATCGAGATACTCGTGTATTTGGAAAGGCTTGTATTTTTCGTCTTATTTTCTAGGTGATAACTACACTGTATATACTACACAAGGAATAAAGACGTGTTTTATGTGTGTATGTACAGTCAGCGTTATATAGTAAGTAGAAGTCAAGACCTTCATTTACTTGGAAACACCCAAAATGGTCATTAACAGTGACTCAACCAAAGCGGTCAAATTGTTCGGGACATCCATCGTGCACAAATATACTGGAGCACGCACATCGCCAAATACTTAGTAACATTCAAGCCAACATTAGTACCGTAACATCCAAACCGCCACTGGTAGCGTAGTAGTAGTAGCCGAAGTATCCAAAAGTATGGAACGTACTAGAAAACTGAGCTTTATTTTAAATGGTATAAGATTTAATCTCGTGTCAAGTAAAAAATAAATAAACACGTCATAAGATTCAATATGGCCTGACGTGTTTTTGATTCTAGCGAAGCTCATCTCTTGACGTTGACAATCACCGAGAAGAGTACTAACTTGTCAGTGATCGTCTCGTCTCTTTCATTTGGAGCCTGACGCCTGGTATAGAAAACATCTAATCATTACAATATATGTTCTTGACTTTGAAGTGTGTAGTGTCAATGTTTCCTTTTAAATACCCTGATAATAATGGCCTGAATTTTGCCAATATCATTGATTACATACATCATAAAAGAGTTTTCATTTAAAAAAGTATTAACTTTTATTTAAAAAATATCGAGGTTTTTTTAAACTATCAGTGCTTTGATAAATCAACCCTTTGTGCGCATACCACGTGTTGCGTGGCGTATTGGCCTAGCTATTGTGGGATCTTATCTAACGCCTATAATAAACTAGACGGTCAGCATTTGAACTGCAAGCTAGCTGCAAATCGACTGTGCAGTTTGTTTGCAGTCTACCCGTAGCCCACCTAATTTGTCCACCCAGAAAACCACTGAAATTTCAATACCCAGAAAAAGGAGCTCCGCCCAGGAGCGGAGCTCTGTCAAAAACCAGGTGGCCAAACTGCAGGTGGATCATGGTTACAGACCGAAAAAAATATCTAGAGAGTTTCGTAGTTTAGCACGTCTCTGTTCCCTGTTTCACTGGTCGACACGCGTATAGTACAGGCGCTATTGATGCACGACGCTAGCTAAATTCTATGTCATTTTTATGCACACGATTTGGGCCTAAATGTATGACGCTTTTCTCCTGGGCCTACTTTATATTATGGACTACTAGTTGTGCCATTAGGAATTTCACTCCACCGTAAGATTGACGGCGGGGTTCCTATTTCTATTCGGTTTGCCCTTCGGGCATTTGAAGATGCCTAATGGACCTAACCTAATTTTACTATCTCTAATGAGAATTTTTATTTTTATAAGCCCGAAATTCCTATTGGCACAACCAGTTGTGCATATAGAGTTTGTCCATGCGCTGATATAATTCGCGTCGAGCTGCAATTTTTATTTTTCACGTGTGGACTAGACACCGTGAGAATCTGCTTTATCCCACTGTTGGTAACGCTACCCAAAACCATCGATGGATGAAGTTCGACTTTTGTGGAAGTAAGTAAGTATCAGTAAGTAAAAGTGAGTTCAGATGGATTCAATTTGTTTTGGAGTTGTCATTATTTATTTGTCGTGCCTACCTATTGCAAAGTCATCATAATTATCTAATACTAGTTATCTAATATTATTTTTCCTTTTATGCGATGTACCATGAATTAGTGATATGAATTATGATGACATAACATAGAAAGGCAGGTCGCAACTCCGGAACAAATATCTAACCGAAAACCACCTGTCTAGCTCACCTGGGTGGACCACGGGCAATTTTTCTTGCCAATGGTCCACTTCAGTACACCTAGGTGAACCATGGGCACTTTTTGGGCCATGACCCATAGTCATTTGCCCGTGGTTCACCTAGGTGTTCTGAGGTGCAATATCTGCAAGAAAATGTGCCCGTGGTCCACCCAGGTGAACTAGGCAGGTGGCCCATGACCGATGACTATCGAAATCCCTAGCCAAAAAGCAGTCAGACGTAGTCCCTACGCGCTATGCGTTATTATTTAATTTCCTTTATGTGATCCTATACTCCAATGCATTTTGGTGAAAGGAAAGGATCCGAATGGCTAGCACGAATGACTTCGTCTCATTGTTGTAAGCAGGCTGATTCTCAAGTTACCTGTTTACGAAAGCCTATGACGCGAAACGACAATACCTATAGTACAGCGCTAGTTGTTTAGATGCCCCAGACGAAACGTTTGTAATGCAATGCATAGGAGTATTAATAAAATGTCAGACGATGGTGATGATGATGTCTCTACGTGTGAGCGAATATCAGATATGAATCGCGGGTTCCTACATACTAAATACTACTCAAAGACATTTCAAGATACTAGCAATGACGGCATATGAATTCGCCGCTAGAGGCGCTATTGTAACTTGAGGTATTTATTATAAATAAACGTAAAATTAGTACTACCTACAAGTTGCATATTCCGGCTTTACTTTACATTGTTTCCGAATATTTTCGCAGACATACGACAGGTTTATTAAAATGTTAAAAGAAAAGCTATGAAAAGTAGGAGCCAAACTAAGAAGGCAAATAAAATGACAGCTAATTTAGAGGATAAACGGGACTGTGCAACACTGTGGGTAATAAATAGCTTGCTATTAAAGATAAATTAAAAGAAATCCTGAATAATCTGATATGATATACCTTACGAGGGGTGATCCAAAAGTAATGATAACTGAATACTTATTGAATCGGATTAAAATAAATAGGTATGCAGTTACTGGCCATAAAGACTCCTTATTAAATAAAAAAAATTAAAATTAAAAAATATGTATCTGTCAGAGAGTTGCAGTTGTTTCTTCACGAGCAGTCGGAACAATAACGCAAAAATGGAGAAAACTGAGGTGAGAGCGGTTATTAAATACTTCTGTTTGAAAAAAATGTGTACTAAAGATATATACGCTGAATTAGTGGGCACACTGGGCGAGTCCGCTCCGCCGTATTCCACAGTGGCACGGTGGTCAAAGGAGTTTAACTTGGGAAGGACATCCACTCAAGATGAACATCGCGAAGGCCGTCCATCTGTCGCCATTACTGGAGAAAACGTCAAAAAAATTCATGATCTCGTTTTAACAGATAGAAGGATGACTATCAGGCATCTAGTTGAGCTCACAGGCATCTCGTATGGCAGCATTCAAAGAATCTTAACTGATGAACTACACATGAAAAAAGTCTCCGCTCGTTGGGTGCCTAGAATGTTAACGGCTGAACAAAAGAAAATACGATGTGAGATTTCGAAGTCCAATCTTGACAAATATCAAACTGATCCCGAAACATTTTTGCGTCGGTTTGTAACCATGGACGAGTCTTGGATCCACCATTTCGATCCTGAGACCAAACAGCAATCCATGACCTGGAAGCGAGCGTCTTCCCCTACACCGAAGAAATTCAAGGTAGCAAGCTCCGCTGGTAAGGTCATGGCTTCAGTGTTTTGGGATGCTGAGGGAGTCATAATGATTGAATACCTGGAAAAGGGTACCACTATTACGGGCTCCTACTACGCTGACCAAATACGCAGATTGAGACAGGCAATCAAAGAGAAGCGGCGGGGTAAACTTCGAGCTGGCATCCTGTTTCACCAGGACAACGCACCGCCCCACAAGGCCGGCGTTGCGATGGCTGCCATTCGTGATTCAGGGTTCGAATTGCTGGAACACCCCCCATATTCGCCAGACCTAGCCCCCAGCGACTTTTATCTCTTTCCACGGCTGAAGGAAGATCTTAGAGGCAACAAATTTTTGAATAATGGCGAGGTAATGGCCGCTGTGGAGGCATTTTTGGAGGGTCAAGAAAAAGATTTTTTTTTAAAAGGAATTCGTGGTCTGGAGAAACGATGGTCTAAGTGTGTAGACTTGGAAGGAGATTACGTAGAAAAATAAATTATTTTATTAAACATTTTATGTATCTTTCATACTGATTATCATCACTTTTGGATCACCCCTCGTACTCTACAGTGGCGCCAACTAGTGAGTACAAATACGATAGCCCTCTATCTAACAAAGTACAAAAAAATACTCCCTAATATTCAAAAAGGGTTGAAGGTGGCATTGATTCACATGTTTGCATCTGCTAGACTCATATATAATATTATTCTGTATTTGTAACTAGCCGAGCTGGCAAAAAATATTCCGCCTTAAAGTCAGTTTTTGTCAGAGATGGCGCTGTATACGAAAAAATAAAGAGTTTTTTTTTGCATTTTTCATATTTATGATAAGATATTTGGCTATTCGAGGAAGAGAGAAAGCTAACAAATCAAAAATCATAAAAATCCGTGCAGCCATTCCAAAGTTATAAATGGTTGAAATAATACGATTTAAGTTTTGTACGTAATAGATTTGTAAAATTTCTGGTAAAAGTAAAGTTGATATAAAAACGTAAATATAACGTGAAAAATTACGCTAACAGCTTAGCAAGGTGTTGCAATATTTTTCCGCCAGTTGCCGCCTCCTATTTGCATGTGTGTGTAAGACTAGTATCTGTATAGGGCCGTTAGTGACACCAGCGTTTGTGCAGCTATTCTCCGAATTGGTGCATTGTTACCTTCTGAGTGTAGTCTCAAAAAATCGGACGTATTAAACTGTGTGCGCAAATCAATTGATAATCTATAAGTGTTCTAAGAATCTTCTAAAAACTACAAAAAACACACATCATTGATTACAGCGCCATCTAACGGGACTTCTTCAATGAGCTAACGCGAGCATCCGCCTTAAGCTATATTCATTGGCACAGGAGAGATTGGGTACGTTTGAGATTCGAACCGTTTTCTCGTTAATTACTGCAGTTTCATTTCTAATTTCATCGCCAACTAAGTGGGAAAAAAAAACATGATTTCACTTGTTTTTTATTCATTTGTTTTAGATGTTAATCGATAGACAATAGACAGTCAAGTATAAGTCAGTCGAATAGCAAATGACATTAATTATGTAGGTTGTCTTAAAATTATTCCAGAATATAATATTTCGGCTGACTGTGGGATTAGTTTTATTGAAGTCTCATAAAAATTAAACACACCTTTGATGCCGTACACCTTGAACATCGACTTGTGTAGAAAAAAAATACAACATCAATTAAAAAACATTGATAAACATTAATAGGGGTGATGAATCAAATTTAACAACAAGCTGAAATAATCCGGAACAATTGGCATTGTTCATTTTTTTTAGTATGCTCCAATTCGAAAACCATTTCGAGGAAAACCATCAATTATCCGATTTATCTTGTCCGATTTCAAAAATACTTTATGATTGCAGATATTTTTGTAAAAGTACTTTGAACCTCTGTTTGACCGAACGACCGGGTTTTTAGACAGAATCCAGCATCGAATGTTTGCCACAAAAATGAAAAAAAAAGTTTGGCTATGGCAACTGTCACGTGTCACTGTCAAATCTAACAAAACCATAGACAAAGCCGTTTTTTTTATAGCCAGCCGAACGAAGGCGATTGGGATTCTGTCTAAATTCACGAATTATCAAACAGCGAAAAAATATTTATTATTAATTAACAAAGTAACGTAACAGCATAATATTCAAATTAGTTGCTTGAAATAGTCCATTTTATCAAATAAAGGTGTTAAAAGCACAGTTTAAAAAAATGAACAATGCCAATTGTGAGACACCTTGTGGAAGCGTTCATTATTAAATGTCGTCGAAGAAGCCTTGGAGATCCGTATTGTGGAAAGTATACGATGCTCGTATCGCGAATTATTTGTAGAAGTATTAGTTAAGAATGCAGAACGCAGCGACGCGTCCCAAGCTGCACTGCCGGGGCTTTATTGGACGAATAAACTACTCGTATTTCCTACAATATTTACGAGAATTGGGTATTTTTATACTTCCACAGTCAATTTTCCCGTACTAACTCAAAAAAAATATTTGTATAAATAATTATGTTAATTCAATGTCTTGTTCAATCCCTTATTCATAGACGATCTTTTCTGTGTTCAAATATGATCTTAACTTTTGTAAGTAAGCTGAAAGAAATAAAGTTTTTCTTTTGTTTAAGTTAAGAATGTGTTTAACACTAATTTAGACCGAAATTGTCGCAGACCCAACGCACATTATTTTCTATTCTAATCAATGTAGTGATTAGATTTGTATATGTATATCGAGGCACCGAACTGTGTAGTTTAAATCAGCCATTGATCTTTTTATATGCGCTTCAAGGCTGTGTTGCGTGACCATGAGGTAACAATAAATCGGTTCGAAAGTTATGACCCGGTGTGACGGACAAATCTTAAAACAGCTACGGTAACTGCCTTTTAGAACCATTACGATCACGCCGTTATTGAGAATCGACTTGCCCGCCAAGTTCGCAAACAATTTTCTGTAACACAAGTTACAGAAATAGAAAATTGACGGAGTATTGAACCGGGATAAAGCCATAATTAGAAGTGCGAAGTTGCGGAAATATAAAATGAAAATGAAATGAAATGAAATGTTTTTTATTCCAGACTTGCATCCATAATAGAATTTACAAAATAAAATAAAATATTAAGTGAAAAATTAAATTAAATGTCTTAAAATCAATAAATAAATCAGTAAATAAATTAGCGCAAGAATATAAGAAGTCTTGTTACATTGTTGACGTGATATTTTTAATGACAAGGCCACCGTATCATTTTCATGGAATTATCTTAGTATTTACCTGAACCTAGTTTAGATTTCGAATTTTCACTTTGAAGCCATACCTCATTTCTCAATGGTCCACGGTGCTTGCGAGAATCAAATTTATCACAACTTTTTGCTACTCCCAAAACTACTGGGGAGTTTAGTTCAGGGGTTCCCAACCTATTACCCTATGCGCCTTCCTCAAGTTTATGCTAAAATACTACGCCCCCCTTGTCCCAACTCAACTACGATGGAAATAAAACAAACAATCTACAACATACTATTAATGATTACTGAGAACATTGTGCTTGCACTTTATTTATCAATTTAGGAATTTTAATAAATACCTAAGCCGCTCGTCGCACCCCCCGTTGGATTACCCTACGACCCCCAAGTGGGGCATGCCCCACTGGTTGGAAACTCCTGCTCTAGTTCAAGTTTTCACGCAAAAAACGTCTCGAACGCGTTCATGTAAACCTCTCAATTACTATGGATTAATTGGCAGCACCACTCACGGATTGAAACGGCAACAAACTGTTCTCATAATATTTGATATCTTAACACTCATGCGTTCGATACCTTATTTTTGTGACCGAAAATTTACATTAAGCATACCACGTCGCTTGTTTAGGAACAACTTAGTAAATATTGAGGACTTCCACAAACCGGTCTAAAGAAGCGTCGTGACTGTACTCAACGATTTGGCAAAGCGGGGAAAGCTAGTGCGGACGGTACATGTGACCACGCCCTGAACTATTCACCCTCGTAAAGTATGTAACGTGGTTTAGACTACGGAATGTTGCCAGACTTCAGCCCGACCTTTCGGCTCAAGTTCTGCAAACATGGGTTAAGTGTAGCTTTTCTCTGTTAACATAATCTTTCGACGGCTAGTCGAGAGATTTTTCGTCCAACGTTACAGTAGCTTTCTTGGTTTTGGAAGAATTGTTGAGAAATAAAAATATGTCATGTTTAAAATTTTATGAGAAACTTTAACATGAATGGAAACTATTCTGTAAAGAAAAAACGAAGTAATGTGGAATTTAAAATTATATTAATTATATGTATTAAGTAATTGATTCTAGTCTAATCTTTTATTTCTACTTCACAAATGCGGCGATGCACATAAAACTAGCTAGCAAATTCAAATTGAAAATGTAAAAGTACCTCAGTACAAAAGACGTTATTTGTACAGAGCATCTAATAAAACCAATCGTGCAAAAGCACGTCTCTGTACTGCACGTTCACGAAACCCGACAAACACATAGTGTATAAACATTAAATATTCACTCGGGTTCTTCATTGCTTTTACCTAATCAAACAAACGTATAAACGCCTGTCTCGTTCGTATGACCATAGACGTCACGGGCGACAAGTGACTAAGACACTTTGAAATACACTGCTTGCTGGCTTGAAATAGCTCCTCCTTTAAAAAAATTTGCTTCGAAATTTAAGCATTGTCAGTGTCAACTGTCGCTCATCTCGTTAATTTGACTGCTATTTTTTATCCCTTCTTCACGATCTTTGCTTATAAAGCTAACGTTTTATCGAACTGGCCACTTTGGGCGGTGGCGACAGTTCGACATAAAAAAACAATATAATAAGAGGTAGGTATAATAAAATTAGGAAAAATAAAAACAAAATCGGTTCGGATTGTTTCAATTTCAAACTGCGAACACTATTAAACTGCAGCTATTAACGGACTGCTAAGATTCCAATTCGTCTACAGTTTTGTTATGCAATCTCATTCTTCTCGATGGGAATTTACTCAATAATCTTTTTTGTGCAATGGAATAGACGCCTACAACAAATTCAGCTCGATTTGCGTGCTCCATAAAAAGCCGTTGAAATCTACTTAATTGGTACTTCGTAAATTTGTAAAATATTTGTATCATCTTCGTTATCTACAGTATGTTTCGTTTCACTCCTGGGCACAAGTCTCCTCTCAGAATTAGAGAGCACAACGCGTGTTACCGCCAAAGATAGAGTTATTCGCACTTTTAAACAGGTTATCCCAGGATTATTTTCCTTATCGGAAACCTGTAAAGTCTCCAATGTAATTTGGCATTTCAATATTCGTTATTGCAAATAATATATGTATTAATTTTACAGAACTAGACTGTTATTTATTTACAGAAAAGCACAGAGCTAAATGTAACACAAACACAATCTTACGGAATTCTACCCAAAATATACAAAACACAAAAATAACTGAACCAATATAAAAAAGGACAGCTTTCAAGTCATTTACTTTTCGCGTGAGTCGGTATGAGTGAACATCAGGTATATAGAATTATTAGGTACTCACTGTTATGTCGTATTTTCGCGATATTATTACAGCGAAAACCTTGAGTCGGTAAATAGAAACAATGTTAATATAAAACCGAGTATAATTTTAGACAAGGCAGTCAATGAGCCCGCAGTAGCCTGGCGGTTTGACCTGTGGCCTCTCAAGCAGAGGGTCGTGGGTTCGAGCCCGGGCTCGCACCTCTGAGTTTTTTGGAATTTATGTGGGATATTATATTTGATTTGGGCCCACGTGGGAACTATAGCAATACCCCAAGCCCTCACATTCTGAGAGGAGACCTGTGCCCAGCAGTGGGTCGTATATAGGCTGGAGATGATGATGTAGGTAAACGAGCTATTGCATCGCATGATGGTAAGTGAGTAGCATCGACACCTGCAACACTAGTGGATTGCAGATGCGTTGTCAGTCTAGAGAGTCATGATAAAATATTCACCACGCTGGAACACAACAAAGGAGTAAAGATACATAAATAAATCACGTCTTTATCCCATACGGGTAGACAGAGCCTAAGGTAACAAGACCTAAAAGCCACGTTTAGCATGATTGTACCGAATAGGTGGAAAGGGGAATCAAATTAGGGTTTGCTTTTTGAGGGGTTGCTAGCATCCCCTATAACATGATTCCTAAGAATTTTGCACATTCACCAGGTTTTTACCATCTGCGCGGGAAGGGAAGCAGCTGGTACATTCTATGCTTTTTCTTTACTCCCAAACCAGCATGGATGTTTAAAATATTAGGATTCAAATCACATTGTAAGATCGATTGTTAAATCTCACCTATCGTGTTGCTAATGGCAGAATGAAAGAACCGAAATAATTTGTCGATCGTTTCATAGATCGCTTGCTGTCAGTGGTTGCGTAATCGTTAGCAACTGATTGGTTTTTAAGGCATTTATAGTCTTACTTTTATTGTCAGCGGGGCTGAAGAAAGTTTGTAACATAATTGAACTAATAAAAAGAAAACATGATTTATTTCCGATTCCTTTTTAAAAATTCGACAGTAGGTACATTAAGCATTAGGCTTATTGCCTAGCTCGCTCGCAATTGCCATCGTGCCCATTTTGACAGTTCATGTATGGGCTGACAATTGGCATCGGAATCAGCTAGCTGTCACATTCATACAAGAACTGTCAAAATGAACATGATGGCGATTGCGAGCAAGTTAGGTTAGGTTAGGTTTTCTAATTGTTTATGACGACAATTGGCGTTTTGACAAAAGGTCAGGTCAAGAGTACCTTTAACCGACGGGCATGTATGAAGAGATTGATGAATGTGGATGAAGGGAAAAAGGTATGTCAGGACCGTAGCAAGCGGGACAAAGTAGTCTCTGCCTACCCCTATGGGAAAGAGGCGTCGTATGTATGTATGTATGTTTACTATGTGTTGTTATTACACGATCAGGTATATTGGGAATATATAAGTACGTGCTTTAAATTATTTAAACATGCACTTACAATACGGTCGTGCTCAGAATTTTTTGATTACACAAACAACTTTGACGTATTTGATGGCCACTTTAATAAAAAGACAGTATAAACAATGTGGCAACTTGTGATCAATTATTGTAATCTATCTTGCGCCTGTGCGTTGAAGAACGCCTACCTAGAAAGGGTAAGAACTTCGCGACATACCCTTATACCCTGTTAACGGCATAAAAGGAACTTCATTCGAAAATTTCAGCTTTTTAGGTCCAAAGGTTTACCTCCTTATTCATAAACGCTCTGTAGGCTTCTGCTCGGCTTCTGCTAACTTAGCAATTGTTTGTCCTTATTTGACATTTACCTTTCGTTTAAGATAACGACAAACGATTGCTAAGTTAGCAGAAGCCTATAGAGCGTTAATGAATAAAGGGTTAGTCTGGACTTTTAGTTAGGACTTTTTTATTTACACGTTATTTTTTTGGACCCAAGATTTTACGTCTGCTTGTATAGTGGGTGCTGGTATTTCCTGTGCGTAGCGAGCGGTACAATACAACTTATGACTCGGTAGTGAGCATAAAAGTTAACCACTCTAGTTATATATAACTACTTCTTGGATCATGGAGAATCTAATTAAAATTGAAAAATAACCAATTTACTAGAAGGTCCAGGATGTCTGTAACATTGCTTCATCATCTCAGCAAGGAGACATCTGCTGTTGGAGAGCACTTCCCTAAGTATCGCAATCAATGCCATGGATTAGTTAGACCAGGGGTTCCCAAAGTGTGCGCCGCGGCGCCCTGGTGCGCCGTAGAAAGTAAAGAGGGGCGCCGTGAGTTCTATCATTATCCGAAACCACAAATATTCGCGGGTACCTATTTGAGCGCTCGCATCGGTAAATAATATAGCAACAATACAACTTAGCCAAGGCAGGGTGCCGTTACAAAATACTAAACTTGTAACTGCGCCGCAGGTTGAAAAAGATTGGGAACCCCTGAGTTAGACGGTCTATATTGTCGTGATTCCGGTCCGTCAATATATGTAGGATCGTCGTGTCACTTCCATGCTGGTCTGGGAGTAAAGAAAAAACAGAATTTACCAGTTGCTTCTCTTCCCGCGCAGATGGTAAAAGCCCATCGAGGGAATGGGTGAAAGTCTTAGGAATCATGTTATAGGCGATGCGGCTAGCAACCCAACAGTATTTTGATTTTCCTTTCCACCTTTACGCCCTTAATCTTGCCAAACGTGGCGTAAAGGTTTAGTTAGTGGTATATACATATATGTATGTGGATTTCAAAACAACCGGAATCGCTGCGATACGCATTAATATTTCGTGATACACGATAATATCGTCCGTCTAATCCATGCCAATAGCTTCCCAAGAAATTGCACCCACGATGGCAGATAAGCTTACCATTTACCTACATAACGGACTATTATGTACCTACAGGAAATCTAGGTGTTGCCGTTTCTAAATTAATACAAACGCTGTATAGGCACTATTATAGGATACCGACACAACACATGCGGGCAACAGTGGGTTGCGATATTGCGTTTACGTAATAACAGTAGGTTTAATATCCAGCATGGTTTGTTTACCATACAATGCAATGTACCTTCGTATGATTGACAGAGGAGCCGCAAACATCCGCCTACTATCGTTGATACTAAACAATCAAATTTTCGTTTGAAGCCATTGTTTCGTTCACAGATCACTGGTTTTCTTTAATTACGTATCTTACGCTTTGTCGTTGCCTGGTGAGGTTAGAATCGTATCACTACATGCTTGAACGCTTTTTGACAGACGACTTATACCGTATACCGTTGTGTATTAAAGTACAGTAGCCTTGTAGCTTTTAAATTAGTTAACGGCCCCTGTATCTGAATTACAGAATCGCACATTTTTTATATAGAATTAGGTAAAAATGCTAAACGTAAATGACTCGTGGCTGACTTCGGCAAAATATCAAAGTTGGGATGTGTTTATAAAACGTATGATAGGTCAATTCGCGTCAATTTGCGGACAATGTGTACAGCTCGACCGAGTTAAGTTTGCACCTCGCTGGAATGCGGCGCCCGCCTGCTTCCCCGCTCATCTTCCCGCGATCGCCCTGTCGCGTCAATACGGTTAGCATCTTCGTCGCCGATACGCGTCTTACGAATTTTCGTCTCCTTTTTGTTGAATAATATTTTTTTTGAACTTTTCTTGTTAAGACACGAGGTGCGAACTTAGCTCGGTCCAGATGTAGTCAAAGCTTTGTTTTGTTTATAACCGACCAATCACACCGACGTAGACCCTGGCGCTGCGTAATTTAATTTGTGGCAAAATCGCATAAAGTGATTATACCGGCTAATGTCAAAAAACGTGACGCAGTGCACGCGATGACGCCGCCGCGTCAGCGTATTTCTAATTTTGCTATGGTTAGTTCTTTACTTAAGGCGCGCTTATAGACGAATTTTAGGTATTTGCGGGGGTGAAGCAGACATGAAGTGGAGGCGCATGCGGGGCGCCCCGCGCACGGCCTTATTCTGTTCGTAACCGTATTCTGGGTGAAGTAAATTCCGGAGCTTTCCGAAAATTATAAAATACTTTATTTTTGGTTAATTAAAAGAAATGCTTCATTTGATACTAATTTAATGTAAATAGTAACACTTAGTGGTAACAATAGACCGTGTTTTTATCAATGACGGCATTGACAGCGCACACCGTAGTTATAGCTCTTCAAAGGTTAATTGTTTGGAGCAAGAAGCGATGTTTTCCTTATTTTCGTCACTTGTAAAATATGGATATGTCGGGCTTTCATTGTAAATCTGACGTTTTTCTGAGTTTGCCTTCTATCGCCGCTTCACGCTCACGCTTAGCTGCTGCTGCCATGGATTCAACAGCGGTTAATTCCCAGTTATCATAGATAATATCTTGACTTTTTGAATAAGTTGCTGCCGTAAATATTGGTATATCCATGCACGCTGTGATTTCTGTAAACTGGGAATACTTCCATGCTGGTCTGGGAGCAAAGAAAAAACATAGAATGTACCAGTTGCTTCTCTACCCGCGCAGATGGTAAAAGCCCATCGAGGGAATGGGCGATTAAAATAGGAAACATGTTATAGGCGATGAGGCTAGCAACCCATCACTATTTTGATTTGATTTTCCACCTATACGCCCACAATCTTGCTAAATGTGGCCTGTAGGTACCTGTTTCCTTAGGCTCTGTCTACCCCGTAAGGGATAAAGACGTGATTTGTGTGTGTGTGTGTGTGTGTGTGTGTGGGAATAGCCGATTCCAGCCGAAGTAATTCCTGTAATTCTCCTATAAGTGACACATGAGTAAAATTGCAATTAAACAAGGAATCGTGGCTGGCAGCTGTGTCTGCAGCTGCTGAATAAAATAAGTTATGTCAATAAGTCTCGTCCTGAATTTGTGACCAATTCTCTTCATTCGATCTGGTCTCGACTTGCAGATCTTCAGTAATTTCTCTGAACATATAATTAAGTTTAGTGCTTCCTGCCGCTAAGCAGCAGTGCTTGCACTGCTGTGTTCCGGTGTGGAGAGTAAGACAGCCGGGGAAATTACGGGCACAAGAGGCGTTTCATCTTAATCCTCTAGGTTGGTAACGCATCTGCAATCCCTCCGGGGTTGCGGGTGTCTATGGGCAGTGGTGATCACTTACCATCAGGTGACCCACTTGCTCGTTTGCCTTCCTATTCATATAAAATATATACATACATACATATATCACGTCTGTATCCCTTACGGGGTAGACAAATAAATATATATATATATATTGTCTACCGCGGGCAACAGCTAAAATTAAAATATTATGTTATTTAATCATTTAAAAAAATATATTTAGACCATATTTCTCATCGAGGTGGGTTGTCCCGGAGCCGGTTTAAGTTACAAAATGCCGGATAAGTCGAACACTATGCGTGACAACAAAAAAAAATATCTTTGTTTTATTACCATAATAAACAGGTAACAAAAAAAGCACATCGCCTGATTTTTACCTCATTTGTAAACCTCTGAATATATGCATATATATTTGTCCGGAGACACGCTCTCATTCCGCGGGCAAATTTTGGGAACGATTTATTTGCCGAGTTTGACCCTTAAGCCCCTCCGTCTCCCGCGCACCCCGAGCGATAGTCAAACTGCGGCGCTCAGCGAGAGTAGACGTGTGTAACGGCGAACGTTTCCGAGCAAAACGTGGGCATTTATCATCGCCATGGTGTGGGGACAAAAAAAGTTTCATTCCGGAGTTAGTCATAGCTTTTGTATTTTGTATCACTTTTGTTTTAAATTTATATTATGTCACGTCTAATGTAGTTCTGATTTCAAGTTTAATTAGTTTAAGAACACGAGGCTTACTTTTTTTTAATATTTATTTTTATGTCAAGTTTCTCATTCCACCATATTTATTCCGGTGTTTCCGGTGTAGTAAAATGACTTAAATACTCACCAAAATGAAAATAACACCGGAATGACATCAAATGTAGCTTCACTTTATTATTATGAAATGGTTCCGTAGCATAATTTCTAAAATCAAATACTGAACTTATTTTATTGTACCACAGCTCATGTCTAAGATAAAATTTACGCTTTTAGGCTATCAGGGGGTGCTACAAAAAAGGCTTAAAAATTTGGTTTCCGTACCCAAAGGGCAAAAACAGGACCCTATTACTAAGATCACTGCTCGTCTCTCTGTCTGTCACCAGGGGAATCTCATGAACTGTGAATACCGTGATAGCTAGACAGTTAATTTTCACATACGATGTAGGATTCTTTCGCAGCTACACAATAAATACTAAAGACAGAATTATTTTTATGTTGGTCTGTCTATGTAAGGTAGTGTCATTCTTACCTGTCCTATTTGGTAAACAAAATTCTAACCTCAAAACGTCTTATTTTTGTAATTTTTTAACTATTTCATCGTAAATAAAGGAACTGGAGATAAAATATCAGCAAAATTATGTACAAAAGATTAACTCAGGTTTATAATCACTTCTTAACAAACAACGATTTACAAACTATTCATTTCAGACACCTGTCATTCCTAAAAATATTCAATTTACAAATAATTACTCGGTAATAATCTCATATATCTATCTATTCTACAACATAATATGATGTTTTTTCAAGTATCTAATGTTTTATGCAATTTCTAATTTGTGAATCGTTGATTTGCCTAACGTAGTTTGTAAAATGAATTCATGAAATGTTGTTTACCAAGTGATGAAATACCTACTTAAAAAATATTCATTAACTGGCACCAAATTTTCGCTCTTAGGACTATTAAAATATACTTAAGGTCTGTCTGTATGTTTTCTAAATAAAAGACGTGATTATGGAGCCTTATTTATTATTTTAATTCCGGTGGTCCATATTTCATTCCAGTGGGCTGATATTATCATCCCCGTGTATATTTATCATTCCGTTGTAAGGTGTCATTCATTCCGGTGTACATTGTATAATTCCGTTCCGCTGTGTGTTTAGAAATTCGACCTCTAATAACTCGAAAACTACTTAAGGTTTTAGGTTCCCTTTTACATTATGTCTTGTAAAATTGCCTAAGGTGTCGTTCGACATTTCACTATGTATTGCATTTCACTTCTGTATTGTTGGCACGAGGAACAGATTGCGCACAAGGAAACCGTTTTGGTGTGTGGTGTGGTCGACAGCGACAATTGTATTCATTTAACCTCCTGGATCCTGTAGGTACTGTTTATACTTAAACAAACTGGCTTTGCTTTGTCAAGGTAACATAATGTGCCCATAATGTTGACACGGTGTTTGTTTTTCTTATCTTTTTATTTTTTATTTTTTAGTGTTGACAGTTTCGTTCGGAAACGCTCTATGCGTGCGAACCTGAGCCCGTTGAAATCTGTCAGATTTAGGATTTGTTTTATGTATTCCATATACCCAATGTCTCTGACGTTCGTGTCGTAATTTTTAGTTTATTTTTAGTTTGTTTTTTTACGCTTAGTTTTAGGCAAAAGGGTCACACTGAAAATCAGCGCTGCGGCCTGCCGCAGCAACATGCTGAGTGTGGCCCTTTTGGCACCTGCGGCACATAAGTACCTATTTTATTATTATTATCATTTTTTATTTTTATTTTTTAATTTTCTGTATGTGTCGTTTTTGTGTCAATAAATGTTTTCTTTCTTTCTTTCTTTCTTTCTTTCTTTCTTTCGACATTTAAAAATCTAAAAAAAAACACATTTAAGGGACCACACCGAAATGATACAAAAAATGAGTACTGTTGAAATTGACCCACATGGTTGGTGATTGTAGGTGTTCTAGAGTTGATAGAGATGGCCTAAGGTAATTAAGCCGACAAGTTATTTCTGCCCTGAAATAAAAACATTATTTTTAGACGGCAGAAATTGAAACATCTAGACAAGCGGCAGCATGACCAGCCATTCCAGCCAAGTTCACCTAACAAACTGGCGAGCATCGCCATTTTTTTTTTAAAGTAACATAGAAGTCATATAATGATATTCCGACTTAGAGATAGGATAATAATCAAGCGTTTTCGTAATAAGCTCTAATATTTCATAATAATTCATAATAATTCTGCTGAGCTGAGTGAGCGACCACGCGCAGTAAATGTGCCGCGGCCGCTCTGATTAAGGGTTTCGGACGAACCCGACACATGTCAAGCGTATATCGACTACTTATAATGTTCATGGGTGTCTCGCGCTTCTTTTTTTTTATTATTTTCTGAGACAAGGACGACACGAGTGAGATATGGAATAATAAAGCATTTCTCGAATTAAACTATCCGGGGAAAATACAGTAATAATGTGAGTTAAGAATTATCTAAGTTATGGTAATGAAACTTACTCCTTACGAGAAGGATTAGGGGTTTCAGTGTCCGTTGAGTTTGGCAGTGACGCATCTATCGGTGTCAGGGTTCTAAGTGACGTTCTGGGGTTTTCAAGCTGAGAGAGTCCTGTTTTGCTCTAATATTACAATTATACTAAACTAGCTGTTGCCCGCAACTCCATCTGCATAGAATTCGTTTATCGCTATCCCACAGGAATTACGCAATTTTCCAGGATAAAAGTAGCCTATCCTATGTGTTATTCCAGACTATAATCTATCTATGTTCCAAATTTCATCCAGATCTGTCCAGCCGTTCTGGCGTGAAAGAGTAACAAACATCCAAACATCCATACTCACAAACTTTCACATTTATAATATTAGTAGGATGGTATTTATTCAACACCTCTAAAATAATGATACTTAATTCACGTGTAGTTTAGTTACAAATTAATGCATTACAAACCGGATTTTAAATTATCGTAAGACATATTTAATACTCATTAAGGAAATAACGGCTGTAACTCACTTGAAAATAACTAGAATAGAATAGAACTGTATAACACACAATTAGTAAAACTGCAAACCAACTACGTCAAAACGAATGTGAAATCGCTACGACGCGGTCTGGTATGTAGGTACTTACCGTTTAGGCACTCTAATGTTTCTCATTATGTTCTCTTAGTTCACTTAAGCGTTTCCTCTTTCGCTTAACTTTATTTACACTGCGATTACCCATATTGCTTGCTGTCTAAAGTACTATTACCGAGTTAGAAAAATGTGCACAGGTCCGGCGTCGGCAGCGGCCACGAGCGTACTGGCGACTGGGCAATAGTCGGCCGCCGCCGCGCGTTGAACCATTTTATTTTGCCAAAAACGAAATAAGTTGGTATGATTGATGTACTCAACTTATTAAAAATCTATGAAGCACAAATCGAGATCTACTAAAAAACTATTAAATAAAACAAATTTTGTGCAGATATTCATAATAGTCATCGAAATATTTGGTTTAAGGTTTAAAAAAAGGGTTATTTTCAAAAAAAAAAACTATCGAGGTTTTTTTCAGCAATCGTGTTTCTGATGAAGTAAAAATCTAGGGAATAGACTGAAAATATACATATAAAAAAATTGCAGTTGTAAGTTCTGTGCAAGTATTTTATTAATATTTTCTAAAATTGTAGTTTTCGCTATCTACAGCGCCTTAATGTTTTTTTATTAATTTAATTTATTTTGACTGCAACAACACATAAACTTAACTTACCTCTGAACTAAATGTGGGTGTTGCAGCGAGAAGTAGCGCGACGACACAGAGTGTCGTCGTACTCCTTATCAACATCGTAAGTCTGAAAAAAGAGAAAAAAATACATTAGAAAAAAAAAGTTTTAAAATAAAACTAATTAATATGCCTATTAAAAGGTTTTCCGCTAAATTGAGCGAAGGTTTGAAAGCGAAATGATGTCACAAACCTTTGAGGCTGTGCATTGTTTGTCAGTCAGTCACCCTACTTTTTTACAGGAGAATTAGTAAACAATATCCATTAAAAATAATGATTTAACCACAAATTGATATGATTATGGACTCTCACGAAATATAAATCACATTTAACATTCCATGCAACGTTATTAATTTGACCAAACAGGTAAGAGTATTTTACCCAAATTATAATCGTATACTCTGAATATTCAATTTGTTTACAAACAATACAAACAACACACTGTAATCAAATTAAACCCGGTGTGTTACAATTGTAAATTAAATCACTGACTATCGTTTCCGAAGCCAATAGAGATGGTAATTAATTTACCAAAAAGTATAGGACACGTATTTTTTATTTTTTCAAGTAATTGAAATGTTGCATTACATGAAGTCACGTCTTGGGACAATTTTTACTTAGAAGTGACATCACTCCACTCCAAAACTTTGACGCGCTTTAACTTTGTTACTTTTGTTTTGATTGACGCAAGAAAAAAACTTGTCCAATATTTATTGAAAATGTAACTGACGGATTAAATATAATTTCGTTTTCATTACCCAGTTATTATTCCTATTGTGTTCAAATTTTATCGATATTAACCTACGTCTCTTAAAATCCTAGAGTTGATACAGAGTTCTAAGCTCATTGGTTGCTTTTAAATAAAAATAAACATTAAAAAGACTATCTATCTATTATTGTATTATTTATAATTAGCAACGAACTGCTATTATTATTTACAACGGAATGATAAATGACCATCCCTCAGCTTAGGCGCCTAGACCAGGCGGCCTTACGGTTGACAACATCTGCCTACCTAAAAACCATAAAACACAGCAGCTATCGCCATATAAATAAAATAAAAAATTAATAAATCACGTCTTTATCCCTTATGCTATAAAAATTGCGATAGTTAAGCGACAGTCGCTATTCCGACTTTAATAATAATTAATTAAGTAGCGGCAAGATCTAGCGGCCATTCAATTTGTAGTACTCGTCTCGTACTCGTCGGGTGGCCAAGGAGCTAAAGGTAAAGGGAATGGACCATGCATCCATGGTCTAATTTAGTCGTCTAAATAGAGTATAACGGTGACTGTGACGTGTATACGGCGCTTTATAGTCTGTTAAATCTGGTTGGGTCCGAATACAATTTGAGCGCATCAATGCAATTTTAAGACCATGCTAATTGTGTATGGTTTTGGCTCGGATTGGTTGATTTGCTAATGAAAGATAATCACTTGTTTCCAGGCAGTGATCTACCACAGTAAATTACCAAGTTAGTTCAGTTTATTGAATATGAAATGTGTGCACATTTCGTCACTGCCGTACCAACTATCCAAGTTTTCATATCACATAGATGAGATACGCTTACGCAAGCACAATGAGAGGCCATAAATTTTCGAATTATTGAGTAACGTTAATTATGAATCGCGTGCCTCGAGCATTACACGCTTATGTTACATCATCAACAAACACGCCAGACCTGACCTACCTAATAAAAATCGATAATAATGATAGATTTTTGAAAAAGGACCTCTGGGGCCCGATTTTTTAAAGCGGATTTGTGAAAAAACTTGCTGAATTTGAAATACAAGCTTAGAAGAAAATTACAGTTGTCATCAATCTTGTGAATGTGATGTACTTTAAAAAATCGGGCCCCTGCAAATTACTTTTTTCAACTAAATCTTATCATGACGTTACATATTCAAGAAAAAAGCCTGACTTCTAGTCCGGGCCACAGATACCACAGAAAAAATCAATGAACAGTAGAGATTCTGGAAAGTAATTCACTCGGCTGCTCCGTTTTTCTAGAAAGACACAGACAAATCTTTGATAGCTTATATCTCGGTTGTTTTTATAGTTATTTAAAAATATTTTTTCAATATTGTTTATCACATAAATTATTTAAAAAAAGCCATGAATATTCCCTATTGCGACGAGACGAGCATGACTTCTCGTGGTATAGTATGCAGAAACATTTAGACTTATACCTATGTAGGCATACCATCAGAGCAAATTGATTCTAGGAAACGGCACATGGTCAGTATCTGGACTAGTAAAACCTAATTGCTGTTTCCTGGTATCGGTCTGTGCTTCAGTATTGCTGCCGTGGCGCAGTTAGCACTGAAAACTAAAAGGAAAGGTCTCAAAAGCTATTCATACAGACGTTTCCCGGTGAAGTTTGTATTGAAATAGCATCTTCAGAATTTAACACGGTATAGTCAATTGAGGAGCTCAAAACCTTGAAACAAACAAAACTATCAAACTGGTAATAGTTTAAAGTCCCTATCCAGGTGGAAGTTGAAACAGGGAGGTTTTAAGCATGCACATTGTCTTGCAAGTTCTGTGTAAATTCAAATAGCGTTAAAAGCTCATTATCAAAGAAACAAAACAGTAAATCTGTACCTACCTAATTAATTGAGTTCTGTGTTATTATTATTAAACTTCCTTGGCATTTAGTTGATCTTCATCCTGCGAAGATTATTATTGTAGGTAATAGAGAGAAAGGCTTGAATAATACTAGTTTCAGGCGTTAATAACTCCGCGTATGTTATTATGAGTTGATAAGATCTGATATAAATGTTATTGTACAAAAATTACACGCTTGGTGTTACCGAATACTACATTACGTAAACAAAACAATATACTGCTTATAATACAGATCTGACACGATCTTTTCACTGTTCAAACCTAATTCTCGTTTTTTTTTCTGATTATAGACAACCTCTATCTGGCCAGTATTTCTCAAACATGGAAGGTGTCCTAAAATTAATGGGACATGAAAAACATCGCTTGCGCGTAACATACCTATCTAAAGCTTTTTTCTAGCAGACCATCGCTAATCACTATCTCTACATAGTATAAAACAAAGTCGCTTTCTCTGTCTCTATGTCCCTATGTCCTTATGTATGCTTATATCTTCAAAACTACACAACGGATTTTGATGCGGTTTTTTTTAATAGATAGAGCGATTCAAGAGGAAGGTTTTTGTGTATAATTCTACGCAGACGAAGTCGCGGGCAGAATCTAGTACACTATAAAATATTATTTAACGTCACAGAACGCGGCAGTATGTTTTTTCCAAATGTCTCGTCTGCATCGTGCCCCCGTGGCCTGTTCCCACGCCTCTTTGCATTGTGTCGATGTGGATTAAAGCGTGTGAGTTGCGGCGTTCTTTGACTGGCAACATTTAAAGTGTTGATACGACGTTCGTATTTGAAAACATTGACTGTAGTAGATTAATTTTGATTAGTGTAAAGACCGACTGCAAGCGCGAAGGTTTCTAATCATCGCGTAACAAAAATTACTTCTCATGAATTATCTGGGAAATAGATCCATGTAAATATAATTTTAGAGTATAAGAACACTTTACGTCGACAGCCAGTGGTTGGATGGATTTAATTCCTTTACAGTTTATGTACAAAAAAATTGGTGCTAGAGTAGGCATGTATTTGCCAATCGTATAAAGTGTGATTCCATCCCTCGCATACATCGAACTTCTCAGACTTTCGTATTCGTCAAAATATTTTTTATTCGCTAGCAAACATAATTAATGAACACTTAGGGTAGTTACTTAAGCATGAAACGGAAGCTAAATTTCTAAACGAAAAAGTATTAGCAACTTTGTTCTTCGCAAGTTATTATTTCTGGTAAATTTACCAAAGAAATGGATAAAGTTAAAATCTGGGAATTGTCTTGATGATGAGATTAAAATGTAAAAAATTGACAGTTCGTAAACGGGAAAAGGCAAGTCCCGACTGACTGACTCATTAGCTCCTGGCCCAAAACCTTGGACGTAGAAAGCTGAAATTTTGCATAGAGGTTCGATTTGTAGGAAAAATATTAGAACGAATACTTACCTACTTACTATTAATCGAGCATACCTCGACACCCACAGCGCTTTAGCTGGTTTGCCCAATCATAAGACAGATTGCCTTGCGACATTGCCAAAGTTATCAGTCCAATTCGAGATCAGTATTCCGTAAAATCACTACCGAAAAGACATGTCGCTCGAAACATCAGTCTAACCACCGGAGTAAAACCGTCTCTAATTTTCGGTACAGTTCATGTCTGCATCCAGGCCACGGCCCCGTGGCTTCTCACCGTCCCAATACGTAACCGCAGCATTTTGCGATCAACTCAGATTAGCAGCGACACTTCCATTGTTTTTGGTCGCGATAATTTGTACTGATAAACGAATTGCTCAATACGGGCAATTGTTGGGACAGTTTTAATGACCGTTTAATTAATGCTGGGGCTGACATTATCGTAAGATACGGTTGATGCCTATTGTTTTATTAATTATCGATGCGTTTTCCGCTGGTTCAACATACTGAAACTTTATAATGTTATCTCCTTTAATTATAACCTAGTAACGCATTGTTATATCGAGAACACGTGTATGGTGTTTCAGAGTTATTATTAGCATTTCATTTGGGTCAATTATATTGAAGTAAAAATAGGTTACATAGGAAATAATAATGATTATACATACCTACAGAAACATGACAACTTACATTAACTGTCAAAAGAGCACTACAGAAAGACCATAATGAGCGTAATGTAATGCAAAGCGCGTAGAACACGAACGCCTGCGTGAATAGTGCTAATCTCATTTTACTGTTTATAGCTCATTTAAATATGGTTTTCGGTCCCACATTCCGTTACGAAGCCGAATCGGGGCGAGACGCTCATAATTGACCATTGTCACAATGGGAAATCTGCCGGCGAACGACCTCCTTAATATTGCCCGGCCAAAACAGGTGGTTTTCGAAATGTTGTCTCACGCTTTGAAATTTGCTTGTTGAGCAAGTTATGAGAACTACGCTAAGAAGATAATTGTCGGAGTTGGGTTCTCGGGTTGAGACATATGGATGTGAAGCAGTGGGATGAAATAGTAGCATTTATTGTACTAACGACGGCATAGACTCATGACGTGATTAACGTCTTGTCCACATCAGCAATATCTAAGAACCAGTCACGCATGAATTTACGTCAACGTTTGTGTATTAGTACTACCTACTTTATAATAGTCTGCAGTTCAAACTATTAAGAATAGAATAGAATAGAATAGAATCGTTTATTGCAAGTCACATTACAGTATAAAGGTGGAAATCATAATCATAAAGTAGTACAGACGTGACACCCTGCAAGGGCATAGCAACATAAATATTTTAAATCTGGAGCTTCATGTCATACAATTTGAATTAAGCATACTACAAAAAATACTGAATTATAATTATACATTTAAAAATATTACTGTACTAACAATCTTCGTCAAAAAACTCGTTCAAACTATAGTAGCATTTATTCACTAGGAAAGTTTTTAACTGTTTATGAAACGAATTATATTCCGACAGGTTTTTTAGGGAATTCGGTAGATGATTATAAATTTTGATAGTCATATAATGAGGGCTGCAGGTAACAAGCCTCAACGTGGAGAATGGCATTTTAAGTTTATTTAAGTTACGATTATTTCTTTTGTTGTTTGTTAACTCTGAATAGAGATCCATGTTTTTCCTGATAAATTTACATGTCTCCAATATGTACATAGAGGTAAGAGTGAGTATGTGGTGTTTTATAAAATAGGGCCGACATGAATCCATTTGATCAATATTCACTAGTATCCTGATGCACTTTTTTTGCAGTATAAAAACTTTGTCTATATCAGTACTATTCCCCCACAACACGATACCGTATGACAACCTAGAATAGGCATATGCATAATACGCTGTAAGAGCGGTCTTAAAATCCGTAACGCGTTTAAGGTGTATAAGAGCATAGATGAAAGAAGATAACTTTTTAGACAGTTTTTGAATATGCGACTTCCAATTCATATTGGTGTCTAGATCCAGACCCAATAAAGCTGCTGAACTCGCATGTTCCACTTTAATGCTAAGATATTCAAAATTTATAGGCAGTGTAACTTTTTGACGGGGTTTAAATTGAATGATTTTAGTTTTTTTAAGATTGAGCTCTAAGTTGTGAATTTCTAACCAATTAACAATTGTGTCGAGGATGGATTTTAATTTATTCTCAACGTCACCAATGTTGTTACATGAGAATAGCACAGAAATATCGTCCGCAAAGAGCGTGCAATGATCCATTAAAATGTCAGGGAGATCGTTTATGTATATAAGAAACAATAGGCACCCTAATACGCTACCTTGAGGGATAGAACCGGTGACAGGGACTCTATCAGATCTGATATATTGTATTATTTGCGTTTCAAAGTTTGAATTTTCAATGTCTACATATTGGAATCGATTGGTAAAGTACGACTTGAACCATTTCAGCATGTTGCCTCTAACACCTGTATTATACAGCTTATCCAACAGAATTTGATGACATACTTTATCATATGCTTTACTCATATCGAGTAAGAGGCCTATAGCATACTTTTTGTTATTTATTGAACTGAGAATCTGTTGGACATATTTGTAGACCGCCAGAATTGTAGAGCGATTTTTTCTGAAGCCATGTTGGTCATCATTAAGAATTTTAAACTTTTCATAGAAAGCATAGAGGCGTTTTATCATTGCGGTTTCGTATATTTTTGCCGACGTAGGTTGTAGGGAAATTGGACGGTAATTATTTAAATCTGTCGTGTCTCCTTTTTTATGTACTGGTTTTATTACAGAAATTTTTAACGCGTCAGGGAAAATACCTTCTGAAAATGATTGATTAATTAGTTCTGTGTATGGGGCTGTTAGGATCTCAGCACAACTTTTTATTAAAATGGGCGGAATTAAGTACGAAGGCTGCGGTAAAAAGATTATTTGAATCGACAGAAACATTTGTCAAACATCCATCGCGCCTTAAATCATTTACGGCGACTTAAATATGAAGATTAGCTTTGATCGCTTCAGCTATCGACCCTCCTTGGCCAGGCTTCATCAAAAGCAAATTATTCCTGGAATGTTGAAAATTCTCGAGATTATACCAATTTACGCCTGCTAGGTTTGTAAACGGATCTAACCAAGGAATTCCAATAAAATCGAAATCTTTGTACATTTTTGCTGAACAACTCGCCGAAATTTAATAAACTGCTGCTTACCCAGTCTATTTTTGATACGAAGGTCCTGACACTTAAAGATACTGAGAATATAGTAAAGTCGCCCACGCTTTAGGGATAACCTTATTCTAACTATACTTTTTATTACGTCTCTTTTATCCTTTTACTCAATCAAACATCTAAAAATATATTTTCCGTAAACATTTCCTTATCGTCAAAGTCACCTACTCAATCGAGATTAAATATGGATCCAAAACGTTTTACTTTTCCTTTTCATCCAAAATTTTACACAGTAGATATGTATTTAGTAGTATATAGATATCGCAAACAAAATGTTAGTTACGAACTAAGGCGTACATCTCTTCAATTGGTGGATAGAAAGACATCGATTTACACCCAGGCCTGCACATTAAGGTCAGACCAATCATTCACCTGCCTATGACGATGACAAATGCGGTTGCTTCCTGCTAAAATATCGGATTCTAGCTCTACGTTCGGTAAACAGAACGGGGCTAACGATCCGAAACACCGTTACCTGTGTATAAGGACAACGGACGACCAATGTTGTCCTGAATATTAATTTGATTGACCAAACTGCGTGTGGACATAACGTATATATAACCGTCCAAAAACCAATAATAAATTCCTCCAAATAAGCAAGAATCTACTCTAAGATCATCGCCGAAGTGGCTTTAAATATATTTAGATAATGTCGTTGTTCCAAACGGAATTTTTCGTTTGGAATGTGAAATTGTTTTGAAGACAGGCTTTTGTTTATTTTCATATATACCGTGAACTGTACGGTACAGCGCACAAACCTATAGATTAAGCCAGGTTTTATTTAATTAAGTTAATAACCGTTATCTACTAAAACTGTTGGATCAATAATAGTCAATCCGTATACGAACTTTAACATGCCTGTGTCACACTGTGTCATATTTTTGTCTAAAGAACGTCGACTGTGCTAGTCTATTAACTGTAGGCATGAAAACACCAGGGTGCATGGGAACTGGGTTAAAGTTACAGCCTGAAAAAAACTCAAATGCAAAAAATATGACACTGAAAATTTTTAACCTAAATACCTACCTAAGGTTTTAGACAAAAATACCTTCATTATGCTATAATATTTCCTATTCATAAAAAGCAACTATTGCAAAGCAAGTAAATTACAATAATATATAGAACCCAAGTATTTATTTCAAAATTAACACAATAATTATGATTTACACGAATGGTTAGTTATTTTGTATACCGATGCAGACGGACAAACATGCTGCTGCATAAATGCACGCAATTAACGAATTCAGATTAATTAATAATTCGGATTATTCAATCAACAATGCACCGTGAGTTCTGTATTTTCGGTTAAACCCCGGCTTATTTGTCCTGGAAAAGTTTTTACGCAACCATTTTTGGTTATTACGCTTTACGCATAGTCGCGGTATAATTTATTGCTTGTTACTGACACTAACCGTAAACGTTAAAGGTACAATACAGTCAAAATCGTTTATGGTAAAAGTATTTCTGTAATTTCGCATGTTCAATTCAAAGTTAAATCATCGAGGACACAAAATATATCAAGCTAGAACGAAAGAGTGTAATATACAAGTGCATCGCATGCCAAAGCCAAGGGCTGAGACCCAGATGCTCGCCGCGAATTTGAGTCGGTTGCTTTGTTTGAATCTTATTGCTGTTTGAACTTCAAACTTTGAGGTGATACCTAAATACACTCTAAAACTATTAGCGCAAGAATACGCAAAATCTAACACGCTCGTTTCTCATACTAATCGACGAACTTTTTCAATCTATCTCTATTAAAGTTTTGTGACCGAGGACCCCTTTCCGTGTTTTGTTTGTAGTTGTTATGATATGACATATGGCCACACCAGGCGAAAACCATTTATTGTGCCAAAATTTTCTTGTAATGGTAATTAGTCGGAGTAAACCAGGTTCAAGTCCGTTTTAGTTCACGCATTGGCGTTACAAACCTGACTGAAACCTGCTTCATTTGATATGCATATTGTTCCACTAACGCAAAGATTAGTCTCGCCACACGCCCGGTCATCCCATCGTAACTTTCAAATTAGAGCGACACTCTGGTAGCCTGGTACAACCGGATAAGTCGAGCTCGAGCGTGGGCGGCGAACAATCGAATAGCACAGTGGAACAAGGAACTCATTCGTTATGTACATTTTGCATGAAGATCGGTTGCAGATGTTCGGTGACATTCAGTCACAGAATAATTACATAAGACAATTTTTTTCCGGGACCGTGATTACTTTTGATGAGACCCCGATATTTCGAAGCAATTGCATGCACTATGATTTCGGGTAGACTTAACAATTGTTGGTATATGGTTGTTAATGTTGTAGACCCCTGTTGTAGACTGTCTATCTATACATATAAAATTCAAAGTCCTGACTGACTGACTGACTGACTGACTGACTGACTGACTTAACTATATATCAACGCACAGCCCAAACCACTGGACTTAGAGACTTGAAATTTTGCACATAGATACCTTATACAATGTAGGCATCAACTAAGGATGGATTTTTGGAAATTCCCACGGGATAAGGAAAAAACGAGAATTATATATTCGACTCCGAGTGACGCTATCTCAGTAACTATAATAACTAGACTCTTCAAATTTTATACAAAAGTATGTGATTACAAAACGAAGAAACTAATTTCAGGATTTTTGGAAATTCCCACGGGATAAGGAAAAAAACGGGATTTATATATTCAGTTAAACGAAATCCTGTGAACTATAATTACTAGACTGTTCAAATTTGGCATAGAAGTAGGTGATTATAATAGTAAAATAATGTTTTAATGATTTTTGGAAATTCCCACGGGATAAGGAATAAAACGGGATTTATATTTTCAGTTCTACGGATTCGATTTTTCGTTTTACTGGTCGTATAAAACTGAAATTTGCCTTCAAGTTCCCTTGGGGAGTGTTAACAATAAAAAAAGGATTTCCCGAAATTCCCACGGGAGCGGGAAAAACGGGACTTTTCGTTTTACTGGTTGCAGAAAGCTGAAATTCGGCATGTAGGTTGCTTCGGGAGTGCAGAGGAGCATTAAGAGAGTACTTTCCCAAATTCCCACGGGAACGGGAAAAATATTTGTTTACAAAGAAATACTGCGGTACGCATAACATGGCTAGAAAATTGAAATTTGGCACACATATACCTTGAGTATCCTAGAGGTGCACTAAGAAGGTATTTTTCGAAATTCCCACGGGATAGGGAAAAAACTGGATTTTTTGTTTTACTGGTCGTAGAAAGCTGAAATTTGGTAAGAGCCTTCCTTGATGAGTGTATGGGAGCACTAAGAAAGGATTTCCAGAAATTCCCACGAGAACAGGAAAAACGGGGTTTTTCGTTTTACTGGTCGTAGAAAGATGAAATTTAGCATTTAGCTTCCTTAGGGAGTGTAACGGAGCATTATAACAAAGGATTTCCTAACATTTTTACGGGAACGGGAAAAACCAGGATTTTACGTTTCCAGACGAAACAACGGAAGAAAGAGACTTAACATTTATAACGTGTGTTTCTTTAAAGGCTTTAAGTGTGCTCCGAAAGCACTCCCCAACATTTTCACGGGAACGGAAAAAAACTTATTTTTTCGTTTTACATCTTAGCGCGTACGAAGTCGCGGGCAAAAGCTATTTGGGGTAGGTATATTTTAGGACAGCCCTTTAGGTTAGGTTAGGTTTGTTTTATAAAAATCCTGCAATATTTACAGTTTCAGAAAAATTAAGGCAGCGGGGCAATGCGGGGGCTTGCTTGCATGCTTGCTTGAGTCCTTGCTTTGCATGCTTGATTGCATACTTGCTTTCATGATTGCTTGCATGCTTGCTTGCATGCATGCACGCTTGCTTGCATGCTTGCTTGAGTCCTTGCTTTGCATGCTTGATTGCATACTTGCTTTCATGCATGCTTGCATGCTTGCTTGCATGCATGCATGCTTGCGTACTTACTTGCATGCATGCTTGCTTGCACGCTTGCTTGCATGCATGCTTGCTTGCACGCTTGCTTGCATGCTTGCTTGCTTGCATGCTTGCTTGCCTGCTTGCATGCCTGCTTGCATGCCTGCTTGCATACCTACATGCTTGCAGGTTTGGGTGCTCGCTTGCTTGATTGCTAGCTTCTTTGAAATGCTCATGGTTCACGCGTGCGAAGCCGCGGGCAAAAGCTAGTCCTTGTTATAACGTTTCGATTGTCTACCCACTACGTCGCTACCATTATTGGACGCACGACTTGTTCAGTCTTATCGTGATCATGATGCTGCAACTGCGTCGAAATATCGGGTGCTCGATAAAATTAAACGCGTTTTAAATCCCGCAGAAAATACGTTTAATCAAAACATTCCCGAAAAATCCTGTCATTAACGTTCAAAAGAAAACGTAAAAGACCTCGTCGGATTAAGTTCAAGTTATTTTTAAGGATTTGTTACAGACTGTTCGGATTGACCAGTAAGACAAACCCGGATAAGAATGGTATTCTTTGTTTCATTTTAATTAGCATACGACAGGTTTTCACACCTAGCTAAGGAATTCAACCATGCCATCTGATGCAATCATTACGTGATTAATCAAATCGTATGAGAGGCCTACCGGAAAAAGTTGATTGACAACGCACCGTCCGATTGATTGCAATAATTATTGTGAATGTTCGCCGGCGAGAATTGATTGGTTGCCGAATATTCACTTTCACATCGACACGTGGGCCGTGTGAGATAATATGATTCGAAAAAAGTGAGAGGCGCTTTTTCTTTGCACAAACTGTTTGAGCACTTACTCGAAGATGGGCTAATGTTGGACGGACAATAGGAAGTAATAACGCATTCCGCTTCCGTTCGGCTTTTGCTTTCGAAAAGCGTTTTCGTATAATACAAACATAGCTTTCCTAAGCGGTTGACAAACAGATTGAATTACGGCTCTTTCCCACAGCGACGATTAATTGACACCACTTCAGAATGCTTTCTGTAGAATTTTTCACTTAAAATTATCTTGAGACTGAATGGGAATATCAATTACTTCTTAAATAGGATACTTGGGTGATCCAAGATTTTGTCATCTCTCTCTTACAAGTAGCGAGTCACTATCGCTTATAGTTCTACTCTAGACTATTTGAAACAATACATTGTATTTGTTCACAATTAGTTCTATATGGCTAACCGTGTCAAGACTGTCAGCATTGTAATACAATAACTGTTTATTGTTAACAACAATTCACATAACAAAGTCGTAGATGTTCGCTTGGATAGTGAACTGAGGTGTTTATTTTAATTTACTCAAAGTGAGAAATAATATGACCATACTGCATGCAAAATCGTAGTACCTTACAAAAAATGCCGTAGGTTTTTTCTACTAACTCTTAACTGTAGTAAAATCGATCAAAGTTACTGAAAGCACCCCAGCAGCGATCCCAGATAGCAAGGAAATGAATTAAAAAAAGATTTGTTTTAAACTAGGAATCTAGAATTGTGAGAGAGTAGCGTTTGAACGATCTTTTTGTATTAAAAGATTAATGACGTCAGTCGTGAGCCCCGTTTCTCACTCGCTTCTTCTAAAGTTGATTTATCAATTATCCAAGCCAAATAATTTAATACAAATTATACTTATGCAACAATAAGAGATATTTATCTTTAGTTGGCAGCGTTCATGGTAGACATTATTACACCAGTATTGATTGAATGAATCGATGTCATTTTAACGTCTGCTATTTCATTTTGGTTAAATACTGTCTTGTCCCACATTCAAGCAATGACAATTTTACGGGATAAAACGTGCCGAAAACGTGAACACGAAACTTTTGAAAGCGTATTTAAATGAAAGCATTCTTTATTCTTTAGCACAGTCACATAATTTACATCGTTATAATTAAGCACTCGCATTGCACCCAAAACAGGGTTATTTCGACGAAGTTTTAGCGAAATTGGTATAATAAAAATTAACAAAGTAATTCGCGTCATAAAAAATACACATAACAGCCAGTTTTGGGTCTTCTCCGCTCGCGCAATATTAAATTTGCTGCTGCAGTTGTTGGCTTCATTCACTTAAGTTTGACTACTTTTTATCTTGTTTTGAGAGACGTGGTGGCGTTCAAGAAAAGCATGAAATGTTGAGACATCTTAAACGTTTTGCACTAAAATCGTTTTTTGGAAACTGCTCTGACATTTTGATGACACTTGGAATGTTACTTGCAAACCTTGGTTTTTCCTTCCAAATTGATGCCTTGCATAAAAAACTTTCAACAACAATCTCGATAATAATAATGACGATTAGCGAAACAATTTCACGATGCAAGCTATGCCACCAAACCGATAGCTATCGAAGAAAGTGGGTGGAACCCGACCAGTTTGTCTCGCAAGTTGCACATTTTATTACCAGAAGTGTTTATCAACATACGGCTTGTGATACACAGTCTGACCCACTTCGCTGCTGTAACTGTATCCAGCAATCTGTTCTCCAAATACCGCTGGACGTAGCGTAACAGATGGCCAGAGCCGCGCGCCATTGCAATCCGCCGCGATAGCTCGATATATCTCCCGCCCACAGTACTGGGCAAGTCTAATTCGGACACTTAATAGTTTGTTGCCAAAATACGTACGGAATTAACGCCGTTTTGGCAAGAAAATGGCTTCACTTAAACTCTTTCAACTGTACTAAATTCTAAGCCAAACTTTAGTTGTAGAGCCGAAATATTTTCCAATGTTTTAAAAGGACTGTCTGCGTTATAAATCTAAAGACGGAGTTGGAGTTTCCAGTTGATATTTCGGGACTTCATTTACAATTTGTGCAGTGTTAGTTTTGCTAATGTAAGCTAATCTTATTAATTCATCTGACGATCTGCACGATGAGACTATGCGAGCACTTTAGTTGTTCGTTAGCATGTTAAATAGGATTAGCGCATTGCTTTGACACAGTGAGATCTAGCCGCGCATTCGCGCCGCCAGAGCTAACTTAGTGTTTAGTAAACATGTTTGATGATCTATGCAAAGCCAGTCTCAGCCTTATCACGTATGTCGGCGTCGCTTCGTTAATCAAGCTCGCTCAGCCGAGCTTCTAACGGAACGCAACGCAACTGTTTGTGTAAACTGAAGGAAATAGGCACCTACTGTCTTTATAATTATTACTTTCACATTCTAGAAATAATACGCAATCCTCCCATATTTATCGTGAAACGTAATAAATTGTTAGCAAGACGTATTGGTTACTCACTTGGTTAGGTATTCGAGAAGGATAAAGCACTGACCGGCAAAAAGTTGATCACTCACGACTTCCGTCATTATAAAATTCGTCGATCACGAAGCACATAACATCTGCCGTTCAATCGTTAGAAACATATCAAGGTGATCTCATCATTAGGTTATTTTCTTTAATAGATACATTACTAAGCAATGTCTATATTTATGTTTTATTAAAGCGCATTCGAAACTCATACGTGGTAAGTGCTGCTGCAAACGCACACGTACTCGAAACATACGTGACGGCCACCTAAAACGGAACGCCGCCTTCTCATTGTCAGTGTCACTCGTCCATTGACTGCTTTACAGTTAGGTTGGTACCCCTTGTTCCTATTCCCTCTCCTTATATGGAGCTTGCGACGTGCCTTCCATATTCATAATTCAATTCGAAGGGAAAGAAAGATGCCGAGAATGGTGCCGGATGAAAGGAAATAGAGTTTCTCGTATTTTAAAAAAGAAAATCTTTAGGATTTCATTTACTTAGTCTTACACATGTGAGGTCAGTTGTGGCTTAAGACAAGAGTAGTGATTAACCTCGAGAAAGCCATGTAGTCGGACACTAAGTAGGTGTTTCCGTGGCCGGACAAGACCTAAGACTTGGGAGATACTTAGGTTTAAGGTCTTTGTGGGTCAGTAGGTTGCGTTCGCCCGTACTTCCTGCGATGGTAGTTAATGGCAGCATTATGAACAATTATCTTGTATCTCCCTTATTAGATTTGTGAAGCGACGTGAGTGGTATCGACTGGCAATTAGCGGTTCGCGAGAAAGCTATTGCGGGATCTACATTAATAGAAATTAGTCCGTCGCAGGTGGATTCTTTAAAACCACCTGTTAACGGTACGTGCTATGTTTCATGTTGTTTTATTGAAGTCTCATTTTGTTGTATGAAATTTAGAACTAAATAGAAAACTGAAACCTCGCTTCTTCGTTTATTTTTAAAGTGTTTCGTTACTTTGTTACTTTGTGGCGTAAAACCTGTGCTATATGAGTGCTTACAAAAAGTAACCGGACGAGGAAAAGGCAAGTAGTTCCAGATATGTCTCCGTGGTATTTTCCATTTAAACTAGCAAGTCCAGCGGCGCGGAAGGAGGCTCATTCTTGTCTTAAACGACTGGCGCAATTCTATTAGCAGGCGTAAATCTAGTTAGAAAATGGGAAGTCAACGCACGGAAGCATGCCGTACGAGTTTTCTTCGAGTAAAAGTATTTTTTTACTTATAAAATCATAAAATATCGTAGCTAGTTAAAATATGTCCTGATCGTTTTGAGAAGTTTAAAGCTTAAAACCTTTTTTATGACTAAAAGAACGTAAGTTTTAAATGAAGTAACAGTTATGGTGTGTGGTAAAACGTTAAAATAAATTGTATTTTGGTTGAGAAATAGTGAACTACGCCGGAGATTTCTCTTGAAGAAATATAATTACATTATTGACAATATCTCGGAAACAGAAAGTTGAATTACTAATTTCATAGTTAAGTGTGTGACAGCGATATTTTAAAGAGTCTTTATTATCTTTATGTCGAGTCACGACCCCAAAAAGTAAAAGTCGGTGCTCAAATAGTTGGACACGAAGATCTAAACGAAAGTAAGCTGGAGTGGACGAAATAAAGAAAACGTTGCCGTGCTTCTGTAGACATTAGTAAGCGTGTAATGAGAGCTTTAAAAAGTTTAAAAACATAAAGACCCAGTTTAGTATTCACGTAGCGAATTTAGTGGTTGCCCGGGGACATAACGAAATGTAACTAAATTTTTACTTTTGTTTGAACTTCATTTCAACCCAGCTCCACTCTAATATGGCACTTAGGCACGTTTCAGCGTTGCCGAGTTAGCGTCGTTAAACAGTGACGTGTTGAAATATTTACTTTATTATGATGTGTTTATTCGCGTTCTGTTAGTTATGTGCGTTAATGTTACTTAACGCGTGTATGTGTTCGGTGAACCTGTCTATTTCGAAATGAGCATCCTTACGCTTTCTACGTAACCTTTATCGCTTGGAGGGAAACCAGTGTAGTGTGTTTCCTAAAGGATGCGCCAAATAAAGTGTGCCGGCTTCCCCTACACGGCAGGTGGCGAAATTATTATAAGCACCACTTTCCGTTCGATGAACCGACACCGTTAGTTGTTTTACGCATTTAGCGCTCGCCGCGGGCTGAGACATGGCACAAATAACAAATGCCTGCCAATTGGTCGCTGCTCGTGCCAGTTAGCTGGTCTGTCATGCTTCGGCCAATTTGCTATTGCCATTCGTCTTCATTACGGCCTTCTCAATAGCATTCTTAACTCATGATCGATTATATATTTTCGGAACTTAGTGGCTTTAAGTACGGATTTCATTGTATACTCGTAGCGTAGTGTTAAAATAAAGTTCTAATGTTGTATGTAGTTGTATTTTCATGTATTAGCGTTAGTAATGATTCTTGAAATCTTTTTAAGTTGCTGGTTCTCAGTTTTATATCTTCAATTCATGAGAAGTTTAAAAAAATCTTCACTTTTCTAAAAACTAAGTAAAAATAAGTCACGTACCTACGCCAGCTAGTTATATTAGTAAAATCTCGTTCAAGTAATTTCAAGTTTTGATTTAGATGTCAATTATCGGTTTAGGTAAGATAATTGTGCGGGTTTGTTGTAACACATTTGTTATACGTAGGTAGGTATAATGTACAATAGTATTGGGCACTCGAAAGTGTGTAGCTGCCTCTAGAAATAGGAAAACGCTAACAGTTATGGCTACATATTTATTTATACAACCTAATCTCAGACACCGGTGATCACGATATTGTTTGCGGAAATATGCCCATTTCGTTTGCCAGATTACAACGGAAGTAGGAGCCTGTGTTGCTATGTTAATCGTGTGCGATTCAGGCGATATTTGGAATCGATATCTGTAGAATATAAAACCATTTCTTAAAGATCAGTACCAATAATTATTAAACTATTTAGAATTATTTTTATTGCTAGGCAGAGATTGCACTGAGCAATGATCCTCTTAATTTTAAACGGCTTTCTACTAATATCTAACTTAAACATTGCAGTCATATATACTTACTAACTTCTGCACGCGACTTCGTCCGCGTAGAATTAGCTACTACCCCGCAGGAACTATGCAATTTTCCGGGATAAAAAGTAGGCTATAACCTGGCCGGTGATTTTCTCATCAGTTTAGTAAAGTTTGCAATAAAATCCGTTCAGCCGTTTTCACGTAATGCGCTCGCAAATATACAGACAATAAGACAAAAATTCAAAAAAATGTTGGAACGTGTTCTGTTGTCGATTCTAAGTATCCCCAGCCAATTTTTTGTTAAATATATACAGACTTTCAACCCTCTTCAGCTTTATTATATGTACCTTTAGACGAAGGAAATTATTTATTCAACTTTCTGTTTTCAAGACACTAACTACCGTCATTATATTTATTAGTTCCGAAAGAAATCATAGTCTATGGTAAAAGTACGATACCACATTATTATTCGAACGCGACAATCGTGAACGCATCCGTTCGTTTCGCGCGTTTTTGCGACGCCATTTTGAGTTTCTGTGGCGCGCTGCGGTGTCGTTTGATGGTAAAAGTGAAAACGGCGATGGTAAATGGCGGGGTAACTCGCGCGCGAGGTAATAAAGGGCTTCCTGCAGTTCCTGCTTACTGTACTTCACCGTCTAAGGATAGATTTTATTATAAAACGACTACCCAAAAAGACATGTTGCAGGAATGTGACTGACAGTTACGCGAAGTTTAAAGTCAGCAAAATTCTTCACCACTGTAAAGGAAGCGGTTGAACAAAAGACTATCTACATAAATTCTCTTGTAAAACTTTTCAAAGGCGTAAATGCAAATTAACAGCATCTCAGATTGCGATTCAAAGTTTGCGGTACAAGTTCTTTAACTTTGTATCTGGTATGAATGCGTGGCAGAACAGTGGAACGACTAGTTTGTAGTTTCTGACGCTAAGCTGAGTCGTTCTTGTTTGTTTCGTCTAGCCACACACCGAACTTTCTGTAAACACTGATTGCATTTGCAGTAGTATAGAACCTGAAAGTAATATTTTACTTAACCAATTACTATTTTCAAGTTGTCTGCGACTGCAACACAGGTATGAGCTGTATTGTGGTTTAAATAACAGACTCTTGTAAAGTCACAAATATTCCGATGTCAATATTAATATTAGTAACGAGCTATACAATTAAGAACGACGCTTACGAATATGACAAAACGTAGTGGTCAGACAGGTTTCTCTCAAAGTGACTATTATTTCACGCGGGGGTTTATAATTGCACAATGTTCACTCTAAATTTTACAAAGCTTTGTGTACGACTAAAGATTTTAGCTATAGATAGCAAATATTCCGGTGCTGTTGCTAAAAGCTTTTTTGTGATAGCCGTGTATTTTAAAACCATTTTGTCTGACGGACGGCTTGCGGTAGCGGTACGCTAGGACTGACTACAAATACCAGAAACACCGGAATGGCTCACTTGCCCTTCAATACCATTCCATAGACCTAGTTGCAAAGAAAGTAGCAGCTTCTCTTAGTAAACGAGATTTATAGTTAAATATTCCAGATAGTAGAAATTGAATTGATTGAGTTGGTAGTAGGTAATTAGCATGTTTCACTGCAAAATCGGCGACAACGCTGCCATAAGTGATATATACCCCTTTTCTTCCGCCTTGATGCCTCTACTAACGGACGATACGCGTTATGCTTATGCACAAGTTGTAACACAAAAGCGTAGGTTGACCAATGATGTTGTGATAAGTTTAATATTTTACTCGGTCATACAGCAATATAACTTAAAGTAAAATGAAACAAACGGGCCGTGGGACGACGGGACGAGTATCCGCTCCTGAAAACGGTAGAGGCTGGATGAATATAGATTAGGGTCGGTATTTTAAAAATGAGGCTTTAATATACTAATTGACTTTGATATCAAACCTTATGGCCTATGCAAATAACTCGAATACCTACGATATAATTTTACGTTATTAAGGTAATATCGTGTATTCAAATGACTTCAAATCCTGCTTAAATCTAATAAAATTAGCATAATCGGGTACATGAGTCGACGATCCGCTGTTGGACCTGCTCGTCTGTGTGTCCCGCTAACACGCCCGCTGGACATGCAAAGAAGGGGTTTTTATATCAATTATAACATCAAGACGGGTCTTTTATGTTCTAGAGCGAAGTACCGTAAATTTATTACGGAAAAAATACTATACTCAGATTGTATGTTAATGTAGAAAGATGACGGACACTGGCTGAGTTCGTGATTCATAAGGAAAAGTTTCTCTCGGTTTGTCTTAAGTACCTGTGTCTTGGTTTTAAAACATTGAATGAATAAAAGATATTATTGATTTTGAATGACTTGTTGTTTTCAAACACCGATGAGTAAAGCTCTAAGTCTGGACAATAAACTCAGTATCTTCCGTCATCCGAATGGCACGCCGAGCCGATAAAAACTGGTTTTATTTTACAACACAAGTATTGTTGGCAACGCTCATCTTTGCGGATTTCACTCGGTCACCGATTTTTTTGGACAATTCTCACGGCAATTACCGTATTCGCCTATTATGTACGGACATGCGATCGCTTAGAACAATTTCTACCTGCGTCGCTGATTCATCAAAGAACCTTTTGAGCACGGATGGCTACGGTCGGTGACGATGCTCTAATACAATGCACCTGATGCACTTTTTGTGTTAAAATGTTGTGGGTCTTTAAAACTTCCATGAATGTAACAAACCGTCATCTTAAAATAAAACTTAATCTACATGGCGTTGAATTCATCGTTCGCGAGGACTTAAATTTTAGGTGAGTAAAGAATTTGAGATTGTTTAAAAAAAATAATGACTATATTTCTTTCTTTTGCCATCCCATTTTTATGAAATAGAGCGTAGGTTTTTTTTAAATACATAGCATACATACCTGTGAAGGTGATATGAAAATCCGTCCAAGTTTGCGTGAAGAAAACAAGTGGACGTATGCATAAATTCTAAAACCCATGCAATTTATTCTCTCAACCGTTTCATTTTAGTATGTAGTTATATTACTATTGTATTACTCTGCAAAACACCAATTCAATCAATTTGGAATTCCAAAAGGACAGGCAGTTGGAAGGCACAAGGCCAACTGGTCTCGTTTTGGTTTTGTCCGTTTATTCGAATCGCGCCAAAAAAACACTGAAGACTAACTTCCTGCATCAACTACATTATTCAGTAGACTTTGAGACTACTGCGAGTACAGAAGAAATAATCGCAGGAAATTTAAATTTAAGCTGGCTGAATAAGTTTTAGATACAGCGGTATTTGGAATAGTTATCAGGGCACGCTGGTGTGGCGTTTGCCTTCTATATTTTATAACGGTATTTAACATGTACAAATGGCAACATTGTACACACCATTAAAGCAAGAACAGGCTGCGGGTGAAAATAAAAGAGCCACAGTAAAATGAGCCACACAAAAAAATACAGAGTAAAAGGCTCACAGTTTCTAAAGTCCACGGCCTGAATGGGGCTAACGAGACAGACGCCCGCTGACGCCCCGTGTTTTGTGGAACAGGGCAGATCTCTTACATTTAGCGCACTTTTGTGTTTAATTTTTGAGGTATATAGGTACCTACTTTAGTTCTAACATAGAGCTACGTTTAATGATAGCCTAAATAATGGTTTTACCTACCTAGGGTCGTTCGTGAATTCGTGAAAACGATTGTTGGCTTGCTTATCAACTTGCATGTCAATTTTGAAATATCTAATAACTCTAAGTAGTTACAGATATAGAGATAGGGTCACTTTGAAGCGAAAATAAAAACCCCTATATTCCCTATCCCGTGGGAAGTTCGAAAAATCGCTTCTTGGTGTATCTATGCGATCGCCAAGGAAATAC
Source organism: Pandemis corylana (assembly GCA_949127965.1). Lineage (NCBI taxonomy): Eukaryota > Metazoa > Arthropoda > Insecta > Lepidoptera > Tortricidae > Pandemis > Pandemis corylana. The sequence goes on along the minus strand of OX421856.1, from coordinate 6,962,196 downwards.
ACAAAGCCAATTTTCTATATTACAATGGCAGTGGTTTAGGCCGTGCGTTGTCTGTCAGTCAATTACTCGCCAGTCTACATACTACTTGGATGACAGTAGTCCAGATTGGATAAACTTCTTTGTGTCACAATTCTAAACGCAAAGTTTACAGAAAATCTGAATTGTTCTCTAAATCGAATTCAGGTTTATTTAATTAAACTTGTAAATACCTGCCAAAAGTTAAGACTAACATTAAAACGTTTCTCATTTGTTTTAGACAGTTTTTAAATGAAGAATGTGGAGGCTCATTGCTTTGAGCTTCATCGCTGAATCTAGGATAAAATTTAAGCAGCGCTGAGGGGACGCATATTTTTATTGTTGTATAAAATAAAACTGATCATTAAATATATCCGAAGCAAAACCGTTAAAAAGAGTCAAAAACCGAATAAACGGAAAAATTTAATAGGCAGTAAATAAGCTCATTTATCATATTTTACGATCCAGTTATATCGTTAAATATAAACTAATCTGTTCTTAAACTGATTAAATCTATTAAAGGTAAAGGATTCTTTAAAATGGATGTAAATGTATTTTAAAAGACTATTTTCGCAAAGATTTCAAAAATATTGTCCCAGTTTCTCTTTTTCAGTGTAGCTTTTTATTCCTAATGGTTAGGTAGGTAAGTACCTACTAGAGAATTTTATTATGTAATACTACAAACTACTACCAATACCTACTATCGATTATTAAGCATTACGGTTGTGATAAAGTTTACGAATGCTCAGTTATAAGCATTATCGACTGTACATAGTATAGTGTACGCTATTTTACATAATAAAACTGTCGCGAGACATGAACTATTTACCTACAGTGACTCTGAAGAAGGTGGTCAAAACATGAACTATTTACTGTGACTCTGAAGCAGGTGGTCCGGAAATACCGAAACTAGTCGTACTGCTCCCTACGGCAGTTTTATTTTTAATTACTGCAGTGTATACATACAAGCTGTTGCCCGCAACTTCGACTGTAATTTTTTTTATCGCTATCCCACGGGAATCACACATTTTCCGGGACAAAAGTAGCCTATGTGTTATTCCAGACAAATCTATCTGTTTAGCCGTTCTGGTGTGAAAGAGTAACAAACATCTATACAGTCCGTGAGCTCCTAGAGCGACATTCGAGTTATGGTTACCATCGGCCGATTCAAGTATGAAATACTAGCTGTTGCCCGCAACTTCGTCTGCATAGAACTCGTTTATAACTATCCCGCAGGAATTACGCAATTTTCCGGGATAAGCCTATGTGTTATTCCAGACTATAGTCTATCTATGTTCCAAATTTCATCCAGATCTGTCCAGCCATTCTGGCGTGAAAGAGTAACAAACATCCAAACATACTCACAAATTTTCACATTTATAATATTAGTAGGATATGAGATTGAGTGAGAAAGAAAAACAGAACTGAAGGTCTTGCACGCTCAGAAACTTTCGCATTTATAATTTTAGTACAATTGCTTATTTTATAAGCTTGTGGAAATTTTATGAGTAGGTAGGTACTTTTGAAGAAACATCGTAATGAACCTAAGCGCGGATCCTAAGCCTGTATCAAAGGTAAAGTTGGGAAAGAAGTCGCAAAGTAGACGGAGTTTTTCTTCGCATTGAGTTCATTTATGTTATAAGAAGATTCATGGTTTTTTTTTTTTTTATATGAATAGGAAGGCAAACGAGCAAGTGGGTCACCTGATGGTAAGTGATCACCACTGCCCATAGACACCCGCAACCCCGGAGGGATTGCAGATGCGTTGCCAACCTAGAGGACTAAGATGCAATGCCTCTTGTGCCCGTAATTTCCCCGGCTGTCTTACTCTCCACACCGGAACACAGCAGTGCAAGCACTGCTACTTAGCGGCAGGATTAGCGAGTAAGATGGTGGTAGCGATCCGGGCGGACTTTGCACAAGGCCCTACCACCCGCTAAATACTGGTTTAACCTCAAGCTTTAAAGAACGGTAACGAACTCAAAAGAGTTTCAATAAAAAAACTACTATCTCTATAAAATAATTTATTTTGCTTTTGTGTAACAGATGAATATTTTAAAACAATATTGAAAAACTAGTATTAGTGCATTGGGGTAAATTCAGAATTGGGGGAATTTCGAAACTGATGGATATCCAATTAACGGGGAACAATGACATAATCTAGCAACGCTTACCTAGAAGCTCCAATGTCTTTGGCTTCTAGATAAGCGTTGCCAGATTATGGAATTGTTCCCCGTTTAGTGGACATCCACGATTTTCGAAATTCCCCCCGATTTCGAATTTACCCCAATGCACCTTACACGATCATGGAAAAATCCGAAAAGCTATGGACGGGAATCGAACCCAGATTCTCATCAACCCGTGATGCTTGCTTTTACCCCTACACCACCCATAGCAAGTAACAGATGAATGTCAAAACAACAGATAAAGACAAACAAACGGTAAGTTAACAATAAGGTTAACAGTTGATATAGTTACTTGCAAAGTTCGTTATCACAATCGTGATTTAGAGTTGTATCTGTTCCACAATTAAAAATCAAAGCCAACCGAATTTCACATCCTTTACAGGTTAATTGGTATATCGGAAGCATTGGTTAGTGTTCAATTTAAAACAATGATGTTCTGTTTTTAAACGACCGGATAGCCTAGTGGTTAGTGACCCTGACTATGAAGCTAGAGGTCCTGGGTTCGAATCCCGGTAGGGGCAGACAGTTGTATGATGAATACGAATATTTGTGTCCGAGTCACGGATGTTGTATGTATTTAAGCATGTATTTATCTACATTATATAAGTATGTTTATCCGTTGCCTGGTACCCATAGCACAAGCTTTGCTTCGTTTGGGGCTGGGTCAATTGGTGTAATTTGTACCAAGATATTTATTTATTTATTTATTATTTAAACAAGCGAAGGCGAGACTCGGTTGCACGTAGGCTTGGTTTGCCTGCAAAGTTCAAGGTTTCGATGCAGCTGGCTTTGTCAGTAACTCCCCACCTTTGCGAGTTGAAAGGTTAAGGGTACGATTCAATTATCAAGTCGATAAACATACATACATACACGTACACAAATCACATCTCTATCCCTTACGGGGTAGACAGAGCCTAAGGTAACAAGAACTACAGGCCACGTTTAGCAAGATTGTGGGCGTATAGGTGGAAAATGGAATCAAAATAGTGACGGGTTGCTAGCCGCATCGCCTATAGCATCGATGGGCTTTTACAATCTGCGCGGAAAGAGCAGCAACTGGTACATTTTATGTTTTTTCTTTGCTCTCAGACCAGTATGGAAGCCAAAATCAGTAAAAGTCCCGTTAAAATGATAATATTAGTAAAATAGGGGGGGGGGGGGGGGGGTGCAAACGAGCAAGCGTCTTCTGATGGTAAGTGAGCACCACACCCGTAACAACCCGTTGCAGGCGCTTTGCCAGCCTACCTCATGTTCTTAGTTCACCGGTTATCTATAAGCGTATGCGCGTGGTGATATGATGCTGATGGACCTTGCACAAGTTCCTGCCGCCACAATGTGGTTAAATGTCGCAAGGATAGAAATATTACCTCAAGATAACAAGATAAACAAGCCACATTTAACCTCTATTATCAAGAGTTGTGTGCGAAAGAGTTTCCAAGAAGTTTTCTATTGTCGACAACACGGATACAATAGCGTCTATCGAATGCACGCTGCCAACGTTGCTATTTGCCAGATGCTAGGATCATTTGGGACTTGCCAACTTGCCAATAGGGCTGTATCGCCTAAGAAAAGTTTGTGAACGAATAAAAAATAATGACTCATGACTTACGACGATATTATTGGCTGTCACCGCAAGTTTTTGGCAAACTGTTTGGGACACCTTCTAAACTTGGAAGTCATCAAGATGATAGATCTTTTTTTGCGAGTGAAAAATTCTCTCAAAAATGAAGTTAACGCAACAGTACATGCAGTTACGACCGTTTCTTATGTTGTCTTCGGAACAGAATACAAAAGTACTTATTAATATTTATAGTAGGTATGCTCGTATATTTAAAATATTGCACATGTGCTTTTAGAAAGTGGTTTTAATGATACTGAGAAGAGTATATTTGTTTCATTATAAATATGTAATTCGATTCTATTGAGAGTTGACTAAAGTCAACGCTTTTAAATACACAAGTAAACTGACGGAGAAGCACGGCGTCTTAAAGTATTATTATTATTTTACTTATTAAAAGAACCATGGTGTGCATAGAAAGTGCATAAAAACATGGTGAGTGATAGAAAATATTCCAGGAAAGATATAATATTCTTTAGAAAGAGGAACGGTCGGGCCAATCTCGCAAAGTTTTACTTGAGTATTTTTTAAAGAAAAGCGACAAGTTCGCGAGCTCTAATAACGCGTCTTATATCCGGGAAGGAATACGACGAGTTTGGAAATACAGGTAATCCATTACGTTCCCCTGAGATGAGTCAACGGGATTATTGGTAAGGATGGGATTTTTAGCTCCATCCTAATCCCTTCCCACTACGCTCTTAAAGGATCAGTCAGTTTTGTAAAAAGTTTCAGCTCTTCACGTTTTTGGAACGTAGGTTTAGCTGCTCTAAAATGAGTTTAATTTGTATTCTCGAGGTGTTAGAAAGTGCCGCGGCGATACCGTCAGTTTTCTTTAGCGAATGGCTATATAGTGTTAATATTTATTATTCCGGCTGTGTCCTCAAGACGATAGAGGAATATAAATGTGTTATTGCCTCAATCTGAGCTCTGAACAGGCTTAAGAAAGATTTGGCTCCAGTTGTTGACATTTACGTGCAGATTAAACGAATTACATTGCGATCGTCTTGATTAAACTGGGCTTATGTTTCTAATTTTATTTGTGGGACGAAGATTCAGCTCTCTTGGATAATTGTGATAAAATTTTTCACAGTCCATTGGTATTACGTTTTAATATTGAAGCAATTCAATGGTGTGTTTGATGTGAAGTTCCCAATCTGCACTTTGCCCGCGTGGGATCTATAACACAAGCCCAATCATCCCGATAGGCTAGATTATGTTATGTATTAATTGAAAACCAAACATCGAAAAATAATGCGAATGAACTAACATAAATCGTATCGACTTTCACGACATGTATTCGCCTACGTAAAATTGCTTCATTACTCGTGTTAATTGATACATAAACAAATGCATTTTTTACAATTGCGTTCAACCAGATTCTCTATGGTTTACTTTTTAAAATCAACCCTCTTATTCAAGACAAAATTGAATACAGCATCTACTACAAATACGCAAAATTGAAATAAAACTTGTTTTCGAACATTGTATCGCATCGAAATCGTGTTTAGCGAGATCATCACGTATTCTCTAAGGAATGGTTATCGAGCGTTACATACGTGAGAATATTTGTTTTTACCGCACCGGGAGCTAAGTTATTTGCTGGCTTGTGAAATAACTGGGTGCGTGTGCTGTGTCATTTTCCACTTCCTCAATGCGAAATCAGTACAGCGTAAACGTTACGTGTTCACACAAATTAAACATTATCCGTTTTGTCACACGCACGCTGCAGGTAACTTGACCCACATTTATAATGGAGATTATTGATTAGACACTCGTCAAGCTGTGGAAATTGTGTGTCCGATAAACTATTATATCACCTTGCCTTGAAGTTTCCACAATAACTGACATGCTTAGCTGACTTAAAACAATAACACCTAACGTGGGTAGAATGTCTTGATTGCAATTCTTAAATGACTCGGAATATAGTTCAATAAAATATAAATACGTTTCAGCGATGGCGCAGAAAAATCGAGCAAGAAAGAATGGCTAACGATAACGAATGGGTAAGAAATAAAACGCCAAGATTTAAGCTCGTGTAGTTTCCGACTAAGAAAATTATTCTTTTCATTGTTATCAAGCATTCACTAAATCTAATTAACGATGAATGAATACTGGTACAAAGCGCTGATGTAGGTGTCCGAGGTTATAAAAGTGCGTAATCGCATAAGCTTACCTATTCGTAATCTTTTGTCCGATATACCAAAGAATAAGAGCGGGATAAAAGTGTATGACATTGAATTGTGGTTTACATTATTCGCAATTGTCGTTTTATAATCTGAACTTGTGGTTGTTTTGTTATGTGCAGTCGGAACCGGGTCAGCAGCAGTCGATTTCACGATACACATTTCGTAACGACCGTTCAGTCTAAAACCGCTGAAGTCGTGTTTGCGTTCTACCAGAGCTAAGGTTAGTCGGGCGTTTACAGTATTTACAGAAAAACAAGTGCAGGTTCGTTTTTGAATTTTGTAACTGTTTAATTCCGTAGAGTTCTCTCGAGTTCGACATTTAAAGTTCATCGTTATGTAAGAGATACTCAAATTGGTGTGTGAATGACCTACTGTGTAAGGTGCAAGGTTTACCAGTGAGGTGTAAGGTTGCAACATGAACCCGTAAGAAATTTATCAGGTTTTTCAACGTCAGCTTTGGCAACATCCCGTCAGCTTATTAATATTGACAAATAGGTTTATGTACAGGTTGTCTTTGGTCTGCAAAGACTTTTCTATGACTGAATGAATAAAGAACTTGTCATATAAGTTGACAGCTTTTATCTGTTCATTTGCAGTTGACGCATGACTTTTCTTCTTTGATAGGTACCTTTTTGAATATTAAAGTTAGTTTGAATGTATTTTTAAAATATCTTAGAAACTACTTTATTTATTTAAGAGCGTACAGAATCTGGCTAACGAAAGTTGAGACAGGAATCGCACGGCAAATTTAAAACTTCTATGTGGTTGTTACTTACTAATATTGTGCGTAAATACTGTATTGACACATTGTATGATAGACATTGGTACTGAGAACAATGTGAACGATCAATACAGTATTTGCGCACAAAATAGGTCATAACACACACATACATATTTAAAATTTACTCTATTCCAGTTTTCTTTAGCCAGACTTCTAGCACTTAACATTATTGGAACACTGAATTATCAAATTCCGTACAAACCAGCTTGAAACACAAGCCCCCGTATAACTATGCAATATTGCAACATTGCCTTCCACTAGCCAAAGTTCGTTAATCTAAATTGACTGTATGAAACTTCAATATCATAATCGATGTGATATGAGAAGACATGGTTGGCTTAGCTGGTAGTGACCCTGCCTGCGAAGCAAGCGTCCTGGGATCGAATCCTGGTAAGGGTATTATTTGTGTGATAAGCACGTTAATTTATTCCTGAGTCATGGATGTTTCTATCTATTTAAGTATGTATTTCTTTATATAAGTATGTATTATGATTGTCTAGTACCCATAATACAAGCCTAGCGCTTACTATAGAACTAGGTCAATTTGTGTGAATTGTATCCTATATTTATATTTTATAATCCGAACGGCTCTAAGCTGTATCTCAATAAAGGTCGATGATCATTATATTTGCCCCGAACAATGACAACTTGTAATGTTGTAATCGCATAGAAATCCGTTTGACAATGCGTTGAAGGCGTCTTACATAAGTTTTGTAAGTACATGAAGCTTTGACAATATGAACGAGTGATCTGTGCTTATGATTTTTGTATGAATCATATTTTCCACTTCGGATGTTGACCGTAAAGTTAGTTAAATAAGCAGTAAAATATTTGTAATTTTTCAATCATTGTGGCCATGCAGTTTCAGAAGCAATTGATAGTTTTTATACTTATATCATTAACAAGTTAAATCACGTAAACTAAACGTTTTTACGGGGTAGAGAGAAATAACTAAAGGCCACGGTTAGCAGGATTGTTTGCGTATAGATGGAAAGGGGAATCAAAATAGTGATGGGTTGCTAAAATTTTCACCCATTCCTTCGATGAGCTTTTACCATCTGCGCGGGAAGAGAGGTACATTCTGTATTTTCTTTGCTCCCAGACCAGCATGGAAGAACATGTGTACCTTATCGCATAACACGTGCTTCAATCTTCAAGCAAGGTTCTTATAGCACCTACTTTTAATTGTACTTGGATTTTGAACTAGTTGAATATAGTATGTCAAAATTAATAGTTCTTGTCCTAATATTAGTTGCTAGCATTGCAGAATCGATAAAGACAGGTATGCTATTCGAACTACAACTGGCTCATTAAGCAACATTGCAGTATAATAGAGGCCGCCTGCTTTATTACACTGATTAGGTGCAGTACATTATGTAAACATATTAAAAATCGTTTAGAATCAAATGACAATGACACGAACGGCAATCGTAATTAGTTGTTAATTTCCTTTTGTAACTTATTCTTTCGTAGCAAATTATTTGGGCAATCTACAGGGAACCACATCCATTTGAATTCACGTGAAGATAACTTTGCGGTTTCTTAGTCAATGATTTACGATTTAGTCATTAATTTATTGAGATTGTAATTGGTTTTTCTGTTACACATTATTCATTTACATTGTTCAATTTATATTAGCATGTTATTTTTTGTAAACTACATATTATTCATTTCTCGAAGTGTATGATACCATTACTTGAATTAAATATTTGCTTCTCCTAGACAGAATCAGTATTGTCTACCCTGCACTTTTGTTTTTGATATTTTACTACACTGATTTGCGGTGTTCAATTTAAACATGTAGAATATTTGTAATCTAAGTATTGTAAACCAAACAATACAATTGCCTATAAGTACTTACTAGCGAATGCAAGTATAATGTAGTTTCCTGAGTAGGACACCCGAATGTTTTGCGCGAAAAGTACGATCTTATGTCGCAGCGCAACATAATATTCGGCAGCCTACGGACGTGACAAGTCTTTTTTCATGCCTTCGACTTGATATTGTAGTTGCATACAAAGCCTGCATTATTGGTCACATTCCGAACAAGCCGGGCCGCACGGGCGCGCAAGGTCGAGTGAAGGGGACCCACTGAAATACCTAGAGCTGATTAACCTTTTAATCGCGGAAACAAATATTGATCTATTGATAAATTGAATCCAAAAATAGAAGAAAGTAATGATGGATCTCAGCCATGTGCGACGCCCTATTCAAGATTATCAACATTAGGAATAAGGTTTTATCTATCGAACTCTAAAACATAACCAAGTGTTAATTCGATCTTTACTGGAATTAAATTAATTGCGCTTGCAAGATTTGAAACAAAACATTTTCGTTTCCAATATTGAACAAAATATGCATGACCTACGAGTATAAAGCTGTTAGAGTGCAGATCTATAAGATACATTTCAATACACCGTGTGTTACTAGACTACAAATAAATGAATTATCAAACTAAACGACTCAAGCAATTCTATACGGCAAATTGTCACAGAATAACTTAAAAAAAAAACCATAAAACTTTTAAATTAACTGGACGGTTTTAAACGTTCAAATTCAAATGTCGCTGGTTAACAAATTTTAACTTTTAGTTTTGTAACATTCATAACTTTGTGAAATGGCTTTCAAACGCTACTGCATCTGTTGCTAAACTGTTGCTCAACTCATTTGGACTTTTAAACTAGTTATCTTCACGATAATTAATGGGCCCTTGCCGCATCAATATTTAGAAAGACATTCATTACATTAACATCGCTAAATAAACCAAGTCTGTGAAACCAATGGTCCGCAACCGGATCAACATGTTGCCCGACTGGTTGGCCAACCGTTAGAGATTCCTACACGTTGCCTAAATATGCATGATGGCGAGCTCATGCAAATTAGCATGTCTCTAGGCAGACCAATGGGTGGACAAAGGTGATAGGTGATAACCAATGGCGAGAGTCTGCGTGAAATTTTAGTAAACAAATTTTCCACGCCGCGTACTATCTCCGTGGTGGATTCTAAGAACGGCATATGGCACGTGCGTTCTCATTTCATTTTCATGAGAACTTTAGGAATTTGCAATAGTATAATGTAAACGTATTCGTGATGAAAAATTTGCACGTCTAAGCGAAACGCCTTGAGATTCTAAGATGTGAATAGACACTTCGCACCTAGCAATCGCAGCGCGACTTCACTTGTTTATTTGTCTTAGTTCCAACTCTAGAATGTCTAATTAAATTACACGTAAATACAACTTGCAATTAGAGACTGTCTTTAAAGAGGTCCTTAACCACAAAACCTTCGAGTCACTGATGGTGATAGTACTATCGCTAAGATAAGTTACTTATTAGTATAAAGGTGTAACATAGTCTTAAAGTTGAATGAAGTATGAATCATCAGCTCATGAAAGCCTTGACATTTAATTTTAACTCTTCACGGCTGAGCGAAAAATTGGCGATATATTATATGCTAAAGTTATATTTATCATACATGCACGGTCATTTGAAAGCTAAATTTTAGAACTGTGACCATGGATGTTTATGATATAAAATATTCGAAGAACTTTTATAGAAAAAATATGAATGTGTGATTTTCAAAAGCCTTGGTTTTTACACATATATTTTTTAATTTTTCTACGCTTCACGGTTATTTGTTTTTACGAGATTAGCGGATTCTTAAGACAGAAGTCACAGTTATTAAGTTCTTAGCAAAACAGCGTACCGCAGACTGTCCAATTTAGTGAAAATAGTTGCCAAAAGTTAATATTTCTTAGAAGCCACGTGGACTAAAAACATTGCCATTTCACTTAATGTTCTACAGCTTAGGGTTACGGTTCAGTATGGCAAGGTTTCGTATACAACCAATTTAATCTGTATAAGTGTCACGTTGTCTTGAAGGAAGGCGAAGCAGGAAGCACGGATTCTCTCTGGATAATCGAATTCATTAGCAACCTTTGTATAGTAAATAGTGCGGAAGGGTTGCCTTGCCGGCAGCTAAATGTAATCTAGAATTCTGTCGTAATCAGTCTTGTTGAAATTCCTTTCATTTATTATGTTTCATTTGTATAATTGTGGTAAAAGTAAATAAATGAGTGCTGAGGACAAAATTATAAAAAAAAACATTTCAGAACTAAGTAGGTGTTGCCCAAAAATATATTAAGATGTTTTCTTTTCCAACATTATTTCAGAAAAAAAATAAAATAAAAAAGAAAAAGCCAAAAACATATTCCGATCCTGCCAGGATTCGAACCTGGAATCTTCTGATCCGTAGTCAGACGCGTTATCCGTTGCGCCACAGGACCCATGAGCGAGTAGTGCGAAATAACGATCGTACTCAGAAAAGCGTTACGTCATCGGGCACGCGATAACAGCGAGTAATAACTTCGCCGCATGTTCAATTTTATCTCGTCTGATAGTCGATCAGTGATTTAAATACGTATGTTTTTGTTCGTTTAAGACAATTAAGTAGTTTCTCGACGTTTCTTTGTACATTCTGCACAGAATATCTAGAAATGCTGTGCTAAACCACTGGACGCGTCGAAAGCGTTCTCGTATGCGCATGACCCGCTTCGCTGTAACGGACTAGTAACCGTTGTACGCACAACCAGGGTTGCCTCACTAATTAAATACTAACGTTTCTTAGAAGCAGGTTGCGTTGTTTCATTGGACATTTACATTTTACATACCAGAAGTGTCATCGTGCCTTGCTATTAAAGATATCTACTTGTTGACATGTTTTAACCGATTTCAAAAAAATGGTGTTTAAAATAAGATTGTTTTTCTTTTGCATCACCTATGTACATATTGTGTAGGTCTCAACGCCGGCAGTGAACCGACTTTAATGATTATTTTTTTACCTATTCGATAGACTGTCATAAAATACAGGGGTCTTAGTGAAAAGGAGGTAATTCAGAACTTTCTACATAGCTACTTTAGACTTAACTCCTTTCACACCAGAACAGAAAATAGGTTATCATTTATTTCAGATCTAACCCCTTTTTCACTAGGACCCCAACCTATGAACCGGTCCCATATAAATTTTGTTAAAATCTGGATCTTCCGATAAGTCAAAAAAGCACTTAGTTTTATTAAGCCGCCATTTTGTAAAGGCGGTTTATACACACTATTCTGTCGTACCACGTACCATCAAACCCGGTTATACTCGTACTCGTATCTATTAGGCATCTCACTTATGTAACTATCATTGTGTCTAACTGACCAAAAATTCACGAATTAGTGCTGGCCACAGTGAGCCCCTATCTCAATAGGTACCAATTCAAATTTGGATTTCCACACAGGCAACCCTAATTTCTCCCAGATGTAAGGCGTTGTTATATAAAGCAAACAGAAAGCTAATTGAGAGACACTGAGGCAATATCCCATAGACGGTATCGGCCAGACGGTCATTGTGTAAGATGACCCGAGACAAACTTAATTATCTTAGTGGTTCCGGTAATTTAGAATTACGTTTACCCGTGATGGTTGTTACTAACAAATTCCTTCTGTTTGTATCATTATGAGTCATTCATGGGTTATTCAAATGCCGAAAAGGTTCTTTTTGATTGCCGCTCACGTTCATAATGTGCCTTGTTCGGTTGGGCTCGGGCTGTCCAATTTTTAAGTCTCGGCGCACATTATCTGTTTGTTTTCGAACAAAAACCCAAGATAACCAATGAGTTTTTTCTGCAGTTGTGAATCAGACTAATGTGCTAGAATCAACGAAAGAGAAAAGTATTTACCTCTATTCCAGTCTTCTTGTAATAAGGCCAAGTAGCATCTCATCTAAGGTCGCTTGTGGTTTTGTTTTACATAAAAAACAGTAAACACGGTACTGTAATGTCGGTAATAATCTGTTAAGATGCCTACACAACCGTGATCGCATTTACCACCCGCAAATGTGTTTCTAGTTCTTACCTACTCTTAATACGGCATCTGTGGAGATGGTAAGCTGTGTAATAACAAACATTAGTACTTATGCATAAATGTGAGTAGATATAGGTAAGTACGGAACGCCAGCCGATAAATCACGTCTTTAATTGCTACATTGTTGCAAGATTTGTTGTAGACGTGCGAGCGGCATTCCTAGCGTTATGACAACTTAAATAAGTCCAAGGTTAGCTGTAGACTAAACTTTAATTAACAGTTTCGGGCCCTCGTAAAAGTATCCGTGACAGCACATTAATGAATCCTGAAAGTTTAGAGCTAAAATCTGTTTTCTTACTGGACACACTTAAAGCTTGTGCTACACATAAACTTTGAATGGGAACGTAAACAAATTAAGGAATTTACCTTAAATAAACAAAACAGAATCGAGCCAGTCAGTCACTATAGACCGCCCGCTTAAATGAGTCCTCGCACGCGCGGCACCGGGGCTCGGGACGACAAAGGGGATCGAGAGAGGTGCGGGCGGGTAGAATGTCTGTATATATCAATGACCAATATAAAGTGGCCCCACACTGCGTACATTTTGCTTTGGAGCAGGGCTCTGCTTACACTGGTTTATAGATATTGGTACGGAACCCTTCGTGCGCGAGTCAGACTCGCACTTGGCCGGTTTTAAATACTATCACACTGTAACTAAACGCGTTTTCTCAGAGTTGAGACCTAGCTATTATTTTTTAGAGTTAGACCTAGATAGATTTTTCGTGTCCAATATCCCTGTGTGGCTGATTTAGTTGAAATTGTTAGATCTCAAACAATACCGCATATAGTAGTACTTTTGCCCGCGACTTCGTCTGCGTAGAATTAGTATTGTGGGGAATTTCGACTCCGTAAGGGATAAAGACGTCATTTATGTATGTATTTATGTATTCCTAACGCTACGACTGTTCAAAAGATCAAAAATGTAACTGGAAATCACATATCCGCTACGCATATTTAAACAGGCGTAACTCTTTAAACTTTAAATGACGATAACTTTTTTTGCTGACATTAGATTTCAATAAAATGAAGCTTAATATATGCTCTGATATAAGTTTCAACTACTTGTGAAAACCGCAATAAAATCCGTTGCATAATTTTGGAGATTAGCGAATACAGACATTAATGAACACATCCATACAAAAATGATAAAATCTACTTTTTCGTGTTTCATTGCTCTATTAAATGAGAAGCAGAGTAACTAACTGTCAGTTCTTTTTACTGAAATCTTATGATTACTTGATATGAATCTAGAAAAGAACCAATTTATTGTATTTCATTAAGGTAAAATGTTAACGAACTTAGTCTAAAAGATATGCTTATATAAGGATAAGCTTGGTCAAATCAATTTGATCTTATCTGGTTCGGTTATCTTTTTCTTACCAGTCATCTTCAAACACAACCAATCTCTTCCATCAGATCTTCAATGAACTCCGGTCTCTAACGACAATCGCAAAGAGTCCACTTTCGTTTTCGTCGTACAAAGTTTCTATTTCATCAAATCTCGTAGTTAGCACCGTAACAAACGTTTCTCACAACATTAATGTTAACTAGGGAATTTTCATATAAATATGGACCCTTGCTAAGTTTACAAGAAATGTGCCTACCAAGCGTGAAGCGAGAGTAATTAACGATCGTACGCTCCACTCCGCCGATTGTGCTAGTCTCACGAGTTTCTTTGGAAATTCTAAAACTTTGCAATATTGTTTGAGGTTAAGAAAAAACTTTAAAGAATTACATTAAGACATCAAATAAACTTTACTAAAACGTGTACCTGTGTTATGAAAAGAAGTTCCCTTGATGGCTTTAAAGTTGCGGCTCCAAAAATATTAACACTGTGAGTTCATAAACAAGTGCTTGTGTAAACCATCAAAAACAAAAGACGACGATATAGGTAAAATAGGCACCTCGAAATTCTAAAATGTCCCTAATTGTTTAAAGGTAACCATAGTTATTGTTACTGGGACGTAAATAACATGATTATCGGTAATGTTCACGGGTTTAAATTACGTATTTAAACGAAATAATGGGACGCGACTAAAGGCGTAAACTCCAATTTCATTCATGGCTAAACAACTGAACATCGCCCAGAGACAAACTAGAGATACTTTTGCATTAAAAAGGCATGGAAACGTACATGGAGACGAATTCTATGACATGGCTCACACACGATAGGAATCCGGTTTTTATTTGAGGTAAATTGATATTTATGAGTCATTTTATAACTTGAAACATAATATTTTAAACGTTAGATTTATTCAAATTGATGGAGCACCAATTACCAAAGCCTCTGTCACGACCTCTGCTAGAAACTTTGAAAGGGTCCACTCCAAAACCTAGTCAGTATAGAGAAATCCAAGAAAACCTTACAAAATTATATCCGTAAAGAAGTTCGGACAACTTGGCGACAAGTAATATTTTATTAATGAATGAAGTCAACTATTCATTTGTCAAAACTTTAAAATTAATCGAGTAGAATATCGATGTTCTCATACCTTATTCGGTTTGCACGCTAGCAATTTCATAGAATATCGCCTCCCAAAACCAATCCATTTTCCTGCCAGGAGACTCCTACATTTCACGGCAACGGCACAAATGCCTTTGACATTTCCAAGTGGTGTGATAGTGCAGATTTTACATAAATGGAGATAAAAGGGATGCACTCGGCCGCATCGTGAGTAGGTTGGTAATAATGCAGGGGGGTAGGGGGGGCTAGGAACCGGTCCGACCTCATCACGAGATGTTCCTGCGTGGCGGCAGATTCTACAAAAAACTTTACGGAAACGTTAGCTTTAACGCGCTTTTTTGTTCACGGTGCGATGAGATGGATTGCTATCGGGTAACCGCTGCAGATTAAAGACGAGTGAAGAGGCATTTGAAATTATGTTCATAAATTTACCAGGCTTTACAAATTAGCAGCATCAAAGTGCATATAAGTGCTTACGAAAGGACTAGTTTCTTTAAACTTGCCGATGTCACGTCAAATTTAGTGTTAATTTGCACACGAGTTAGCAAATTATGTTGAAAGTGGAGTTGAATTCACGTTTCGTTCAAGTGGCTCGATTTGAATCCGGTATTTGCCCTTGTTTGACTTCCCGGTTTCCTGCAGTTAGCTTTAGTCTGAAGTTAATAATTTACAATTTATTTCTTCTGTCGGAGATAGCTTTGCAAGCGAACTGGGGAGTTTAACAGAGATTTTGAATTTAATTTCTGATAATTTTTTTAGAACAGCCACACGTCTAGTTAGTGGCAATTATAAATGCAATGCTAAATACTTCTCCAATCGTGTATTTAATTAAAAGAATGGAACGAATGTACAAGGAAGCAAGCGCGAGACGCGTTGATGTCTTTGCCTTGATAACGTTCGATCAACTTTTATAGTTACTGTTTGCTGTACTTAGGACTTTATCTTCTTAAATCCCACCTTTATTAGAGCCGAGACGAGCTGCCGATGTGTTTAGCAACTTTGGGACATAAAAAGTCTTTCGCACCTCGCAAACTTTTACCTTAGGAGCACTTACACGCGTATACGCAATAAAACGTATCATACATAAAAATCTTGACGGAAGAAAGTAGCTTGTACGAAAGCGGTCCCGCGAGATCGGAATTTTGGTTGAACACGTATTACTGACACAGAGGCGCGCCCACCTGCCCACCTGAACCAAAAGTGTGTCAACTTACTCTTCGAACTCGGAACTTTCACATCATCTTATCCTTAAGAATAACAAATGTGTGCTGTCAGATCTTACCGTTTGTGATCGCGTTCTTTAAATCCGTAACACTAAGGGTTCGGGTTAATGTACCCAGCACAGTAGCACAGAACACTTCACCGAGCCACTCTGTCACATGATCGGCGGGCCTGCGTGCGCGTCGGCCGCCAGGTAAGCACTAAGGCTTTCTTCGAGACAGCCGCTTGCGCAGGTAAGTCGCACAAACGCACACTGACACCGCGTTTGTGTGAGTTGGGTAGCTCTATGGTTCGGAATTTGATCGGTGGCAATCGATACATTAAAAATTACTTAAGACTAATTATGCCTGCTGGGTATTTAATGTATAATGTATATCCTACTTATATTGTAAATGTGAAAGTTTATTAGCGTGTTTGTCTGTTTCTTACAATTTTACATTTAATTGACTGGACGGATTTTAATAAAGTTTAGCTTACATATTGATAATTTGTAACTAGAACTTATCCTGAAAATTCCATATTTCCCACGGGAAAGCTATAAACGAATTCATTGCAGATGAACTCGCGATCTACAGCTAGTACGGTTTTCTATACCTTCTCATAAATTGTTAGTTCTGGCAGATTGATCAAATCAAGATCAGCCAAGTAATTTATGTCAATGCGCCGAGAAATATGAAATTTTGACTAAGGATTCGTTTTGTAGCTGGCAAAATAATTCTTGGTGTCTCAGAATGCTTAAAAATATTACAATTGTAAGCAGAGCCGAATGCTGCATTATTACCGAACAGTGTGAGTAAAATAATACACACAAGTATGTATGTATGTATGTAAGTAAACTCTTTATTGTGCAAAATAAACAAGACAAATACAATTGACAAACACTGAGATATATGCACAAAGGCGGACTTATCCCTTTAAGGGATCTCTTCCAGTCAACCTTTGAGTGGATGAAAGGAGTATTATATTAGGGATGGACGAGTGAGTTTAAAAATTGCAAACACTGAGAGCCACAATACATAACTTTACCGAATATAATACATAAACTCCTAAAACCTACCAGTCAATAAACTACTTTATACTATCTATAATATATATCAATAAAATATACTACATAAAATAAATAAATAAAGAGCGCAATAAACAAAGGAATATTTCCATTAATTTAAGAAGGTGGTGCGAGCCACATCTTCTTCAAACCTTCCCTGAACGATACTATGGAGGGAGATTGCCTGATGGAGGTTGGTAAGCGATTCCACAGCCTAGCCGAGTGTACAGTAAAGGATTTCGAATAAGTTTTGGAAGAGGAAGAAGGACAGGCCAAAAGGAGATTAGAGTTGGATCGCAATCGATGTTGACTGCCAACAGACAAGTAGCTGAAACGTTCGGAAAGGTAGATCGGAGCTGAAGGATTAAAGAGAGAATTGAAAAGCAATGACAGAATGTGGATGTTCCAAGTAGTACTAGTTTGAATTTTTTACAAGGCTCTGAGCATCTAACCATTAAACATACATAAAATACGAGACAGAGCCTAAGGTAACAAGACCTAAAGGCCACGTTTAGCATAATTGTGGGCGTATAGGTGGAAAGGAGAATCAAAATAGTGATGGGTTGCTAGCCGCATCGCCTATAACATGATTCCTAAGATTTTCGCCCATTATAAACTACGGTAAATGATTATTTTATATTTAAGTACACGAAAAAATAATAATAACCAACGAAGTTCGCACTCTACTGTTGTCATGGGCGTATTTTTCATTAACATTATAAAACAACAATACAACATTATTACCAACAAAAAAAAAAAAAAAATTGCAATCGACAACGCTACCCAATCACTACACGCTTATTTCTGTCGCTATGCCCACAACCACATCGAGAGAGAGACTTCGCTCGTTCAAGGTAAAAAGCCCCAACCGACATTAAAACTGCATTAAATTTCAAACTTTGCTTCAGCGTGTCACGAATCAATTCCGAATGTTTTTCTATTTCGAGTTGTTGTTACTTGGATTTATATGCGGGACGTGTTCATGATAATAAATAGGCACCCAAATGCAGAAGACGGCACACTCACACATCGACAATGCGTCAAGTAAGATGCACTAGGAATATTAAAACAGGAACCTCAAGCTTATTTCAATGTTCAAGGAAATTTTGTCATAAGTTTAGACTTGTTTTCTTTCGGACCACGTTTATCTTTCTCGATATTTCGATGTAGTTGCATGCATCACACTCATGGGTCTCACGAGAATCCCGTACCTATGCTATATCTAATTTAATTAATCCTGAGTTATTATATAGAAGCTTATATTTTGTGATACTTACTGAAGATACAAAATGCGTATTATAATTTACTAGCTTCTGCCCGCGACTTCGTCTGCGTAGAATTATACATATAAAACTTCCTCTTGAATAACTCTATCTATTAATTCGGCCCTAATAAAATTCACTTAATGGTTTACATGTCGCTTACGAGAACGTTGTTGAAAAATCTTGCATTAAAAATAGCCCTTTTAGGGTTCCCTTCCGTGTCCACAGGGTGCCAACAACGGGACCACACGTCTCTGCGGTCTATAAATCTGCCACAAGACTGTACCTATCTTTGAAATTTTCACAGTGTACTGTAATATAACTGCTATAACAGAAAATAGTAAAAATGAAACAAAAAGTTATACTACAAACAAGTTTATTTCGGTACATTAGTACGGAATCCTTCATGTGCAGATCCGACTCGCCCTTGGCTGGTTGTATATTTTGTTTGTATACCTTATGTTTTTCATGAAGGTTGAACACCTTGCGACGAAATTTCAGCTGCCTGTATTTTTTTGAATACAGTGGTGCATTTGGATCATCGCTGCCTATTTTTAGGACGTGATTACTGATAAAGTACTTATCTGGCCAAAATCTATATTCAATAGTAGAAATACCGTTAAACACAACACAATCACTTTACTGTTCATCTTATACTTGTAAAGTACAATCCGCAAATTCGGCAAGATACAAAAGTAGAATCTAATCTGTCCGTAAAATTTCAATGGAGTGCTCAAGGAGTTGACAATTCTGGTTGACAGTACATTTTAGCACTTCGATAATAACTCTGAATTCAATATTTGTTCAGAAACCGACGGAATGGCCTCCTGTTTCTTCTTATCGACCGTCGTTTGCAGAATGCCACGCAAGGACCTAAAAAAGGAATAATTTAAAGCATCGAAACATAATTGAGGTGTACTGGTCTGTCTACGGCACGAATAGTGGATGAATGTAGAAGATCAGGGACCATTCAATGTGACTTTCTTTTTTCCCTTCAGTCGGTCTCCCAATTGTCGTGGACTGCTGTATCGGGCTGTATCGGTCGTCATCCCCAGGCTTTTCGGAGACCTGAGATCGTATTGTCTAACTCTACCCTCACTTGGTTAGTGATTCGGAGTGTGTGTAACAACAAGCCCTATGGTTAGACAATCACTTTGGGGCTACGTTTTCTGGGTCATTTACCCCCCAATTTACCTGTAATTTCATCTCAAAACCTGTGTTGCAACACTGTTAAACCGATATTGAAACTCTTTTAGAAAAACCTAAATTCAAACAGTGGATACTTTCCATTTGATTATGTTGACGATTGTGTTGATACAGCGCAATCACACCTTGCCGTGTACCAAGGGAATCGCTAAGAGGGGGCAGGGGGGTTATTTCTTGACGATGTGACATTCAAATGCCGCCATTACTGTTTGGCCTACCGATGGACACTGTTCTCCTCTTAGCCCCCCTCCCCCTTGCTCATCGTGTGGCGATGCCCTTGCCGCGTACTTACTTTTACAGTTACGTAGTCAATTCTTAGCATATGTTGGTGACAGTACAATGCGTAAGGACAGTTGACGATCGAGCGCAGGAATGTGGAACTTTCGCCGCGCAAGCAGGCTCGTGTGACGTCACGTTCCTCCGGTCAACTCCGGTGTGACTAAGCCGGAGGCTTTCAAAATAGGGGTTAACTCAGGTAGGACGTCAAAGATGAGTTTACAATTTTTATCTTATTCTATAGCGATAAGGTGCACGTGACCATATCTTTTGAGTCGTTTAGTTTGTACGAAATGAAGGTTTTTTTTATTTTGTATATAGAAGTGAAGCAGGGCGCGGACCGAAAGAGCATAGAGAAGAGGGTAAGGCAGCCGGATAATAACTCGCACAAGAGGCATTCTATCCTAGCATTCCTAACTCTCTAGGCTGACATAACAAATCCTTGCAATCTGTCAGTATTACGGGTATCTACAGCAGTTCTGACTATTGCTAGGGCTGTATAAGTGCAAGTTTTTGATACAAAATGCATCGAATGCGTTCGCGTCTCAAGTAGGAATTTACTACGGGAAAATAGTTTCGAGCGGGTTGTATCGCGGTTACAAATTGTTCTAAAAGTATTTGACACTTCAATAGGAGCCCAGTCGAGACGTTTGTTCCTAATTGCGGTGAAAAAAGTACGTTAGGAAATCTGCTGACCCACTTAATAGCTTTGCTCATTGTTTCTTAAAATAATAATAGAGAGGAAAGGGTGGGAGGAGGGAACAATGTTCGTATGTTTAGAATTTTTTTAATTCACAATTGAGTTAAATATCATATCACGCTATATCAGTATAACCCTGCTTATACTTATTGACTGACTGATCGATCAACGCACGGCTCAAACCACTGAACGGATTGCGCTGAAATTTGGCACGTAGATAGTTATTATGGCGTAAGCGTCCGCTGAGACGGAATTGGACGACAGGGCCGGATTAAGGTGGTTTAAGGAGTTACGCGACAATTTTTAATTCGCGACGAAGTCGCGGGTAACGCAGCTACTAAGTATTACGACTCAAACTATAAAAAAGGGAAGTGTGAGTCGTAATATTTCATTGGTGTTATTAAATTACTTTGCGTTTTTACGATAATTGCTAAAGATAATTCGACAGTAAAACTTAGTGAAAACAATAAAAATAGCAACGTCGTGTAAGTTATTGCACAATCATAACTTTACATAGCATCCTTTGTAGTGAATAAGTGAACATAATATTTTTGAATGTTGACATTAATTCGTTTAATATCTCAAAATTTTTACTCTCAAAATTAATTACACCGAAACTCATGACTTAAAAATATAAATCAAGCCATAAGGTTTCAGGTTTTTAATCGCATATAGACAAATTAAAAAACATATATCTTGGGACAATTAACACCAAGTGATCTAGTCCCAAACCAAGCAAAGCTTGTAATATGAGTAAAATACAACGGATAAACATACTTATTATAGAAAAATACAAACATAAATATTAATTAAACATAAAGTCAAGTTCTTTAACCACTAAGGCTATCCGATCGTGAAATATCATCGTAATTATATAGTAAGAAGCGTATTTATAGCCAAATAGTTAGTTCTGTGTAAGAATTTTATACAAACTAGATGTACGAGTATGTCTTAAAACGTGAACGTAAATAAATGAACAGCACTTGAAGAAAGAAAGTAAAAATTACAAAGTATAATTTATGTCTATTTGTCTTTTCGAGGCCCCCGTAGTTATGGAATCTCCAAAGTTTTCTCCATACGATTATAATATTTAACTATAATGAAGCTATTAAGTATTATGATATTTTTTATGAATGTGTTATATAATTTTTTTATTATAAAAAGAACCTTCTAAGCTGGTCTGGGAGCAAGTATAAAACATAAAATGTACCAGTTGCTTTTCTTCGCTCGCAGATGGTAAAAACCCATCGAGGGAATGGGCCTTGGGAATCAAGTTGTAGGCGATGCGGCTAGCAATCCATTACTATTTCGACTCCCCTTTCCTCCTATACGCCCACAATCATGCGAAATGTGACCTTTAGGTCTTGTTATTTTGGGCTCTGTTAACCCAGTTATGGATAAAGACGTGATTTATGTATGTATGAATGTTATTATAAATACGTACTACGTATATAATAAATATAAATTTTCAAAAAATCATGTTTAAACATTTTTTGGCTGATTTTAGCTGCATATGTGCACCAAATTTGAATTCTGTCGGATTACTAAAAGTCAGTCAAATTTGTCTTGAAAGATCTGACCTCAAAAGCAAGAAACAGGGGCGTTACCAAGACGTCTCAATGCGATTCGATTCAGATTTAGTTTAGGTACACTAGCTGTCAGATCCATACTAAAAATGACAGCTAAAACCTGAACTGAGTCGGAATTGAAGCCCCAGGTCAAGTTAATAAAAAGCTTGTATAAAGTGAACGTCTGGATGTTTGTTTACAGTGCAGTCGTTTTCGCAAGTCCTAAGTTAATTATGATTATCATGATAGCATTTTAATTGTAACTCGGCTTTTTCCCATGCAAATACTAATCGGCAAATCAAACGTCAAAGCGTTATGTAAACCACTTGTGTCATAACTAAAAGCAATTACGTCTACAATTATAGTCGATTGTAATCTTTAGTAAACAAATTAATGATTAGCAAAGAAATTGTTACCGTGGTATTAATGGCGTTTCGGCACCTAGTAGTAAGTAAGTAGTAGTAACAATAGTAACATTGTGAAATCCGATTACAATGTAGGTGAAAAAAAACAACCGAATTGAGAACCTCCTCCTTTTTTGAAGTCGGTTAAAAACTTAAGAGAAATATATGCTTCACATAACTTATGTAGTAGGTAGGTCCTACTTCACTGTGAGATGAGGTCTATGTCCAGCAATTGAATCCAGAAGTTGAAGATAATGATGAGGTTCTAATTTGAGGGCGTCCAATAATCTGTGAGACGATTTTTGCGTTTTCACGATCTCCTTCTCCCTTGGTGCGATGACAAGATTTGGTTCGATGTCTCATGTGAGATTTTTAATTCTGTCATTTTGACATCCGTATTTAATTTCATCAGATACTGGCTTCTTTAAAACGGTGTCGGAAGAAATATGAACAACCTCTTAAAATTCGTTTCGCCATAAGAACACCCCAGATTATGTTAGTTGGTAACATCCAGAAATAACGATAGAAAAGGTACATTAAAAGCGTAAATTGATATATTGAAGGAATGCTTTGCTCTAGTTTCTTGCAAAGAGGAACCCGGAAGGATTGAGACTGTTCTGTCTTGGTGACCACAATTCCAAGGCGGGATTTCTTGTAACATAAGACTTGCCGGATGAATTTAGCCGAATACTCCTTATCCGCTCGTCCACTCTGTCGCATGTAACCAACAAAATCAAACTTCTCTACTAAATAGGTACCCAAGTAAATTCCAAAAAACAATACAATACAATAACTCTTTATTGAACACCACATATACCAACAAAAACAGAAAAAAGGTGTATACCTTGAATAATACAAGCCTCAGAGGTATAAACATATATTTCAAACCGTACATTGGCATATAAGTATTTTAAACTCTACTCGAATTAAAGAGTACACAGTATAGAAAACGGGCACAAAAAATCCAACAATGTTACACTTGCAAGAGCCGCAACAATCGATTGTTTCGTGGGAATTTAGTTAAGGAAACGTTATATGGTTCCTGCATTGTTTTAAAGCGGTTGCATCAATTAACTTCCTTGTTATGTTTCGGATCACACAGATTTATCTAGACTGCTGTAGTTTGTGTATTGTATGACCTACTGAAACAAAATAAAAGTTGGACGAAGCACAGCATCATAAACTTAGTACGTACGTACTCGTTTTGAAAAAGGGGGCTAAATCAAATACCTATTTTTTTGATTAAATTACCACGTGCATTATTTTGTTTGAGACGAGAAAAGAAAAGCTGACGAGGGTTTTAATGGAATGTCTCTAGTGCCAGTTATTTTCCCAGCAAAAATATTTACTAAAGGGCATACAATTTATATTCTTAAAGCTTATGAGCAAAAAGAAAGGATCACTTTTCATATAACTTTGTAAGGAAAACGACCTCTTGTTGCTCGTGAGTTAAGTTAAGTCAAAAGTGAATTTAGCTTTTAAGTTAGGTACTTTCGTAAGGATTACGAGATAAAGTGTCACATGATATACTCGTAACTAAAACAATATACCTCCTGTAGCGGTTTTTTGTCGATACATGCCACTAAAATCGCTGCCAATTTATTCATAGTTATAGAATGTTAACGCGAACGTGGTCGAGACGGTTTATTTGGCTAAAAACTTGCACTTCAGGGTGTAATGTCGCAATTACTATATTTAAATAAAACTAGCTGTTGCTCGCGCTTTTGCGCAAAATTACATTTTGTCGCGAAGCTCCTTAAACCACCTTAATCCGGCCCTGTCGTCCAATCCCTTCTCAGCGGACGCTTACGTCATAATTACTATCTGCGTGCCATATTTCAGCGCAATCCGTTCAGTGATTCGAGCCGTGCGTTGATCGATCTGTCAGTCACTGTTGCTTTTCATAAATAATGTTTTAATTTCAAAAAGATGATACTGGTACAGGAACGAACCGGGCTATAATTTATCACGTATTATCAGGAATATTTTGTATGTAGGCGTACGTGGGTTTGATAGATGAATTGACTTGACCTTTGCAGCAATTGACATGATTCGATGGACCTTTACAGCTTTGAACAATTTTCGGACTAATTTTAATTTAGTAGTACCTACCCGACAGTCCCCTTAAACTGAGTTTGTAGACGGAACGGAAGATAATAAAGTATGTATGTGGCATCATTCACTTCACCTTAACTCCCAGGACTACAGAATGGTCAATGGACGAGTTTATTTTATCAAATAACTGGATAAAGTTTTGGATGAACAAAAGGCATTGCCTTGCTATTCCGCTACCAAGCGGGTTTGGTAGCGAAGTAACTAGCAAGGTAAAATATTTTTGTTCATAAATATGGTCCTCCGCAAAGTGACGCCTGATCATAGAAGAATTAACCCAATAGAGTGGCAGAAGGGTTATCCAGTTATGGCAAAACAACTCATTTTCGCGTTTTTTTTTCTTTATCTCCAATCTGAATATAGAACAAATCCATATACCTAATTAGAATTCTGATGATATATTTACTTTTCGATTTTTACAAATATTAATTTAGTTTAAACTCGATGCACTATGCCACATAACGACTAAACATTGAATGGATATCGATCATAAAGCTGCTTGATGAACTCTAGTGATCTGCTTGACATTTAGCTAGCCAATCAGAGTGCAGTAATCGCCAATTTCAATTCATTCATTTTATTTGTATAAGATAGGTACCTAGTTTGTTCTCTATGCGCTTTTTGGATACCTGTCGGTTTTTTTAAATCCTCTTACCTACCTTATTTGACCGTTCCGGCCCAGTTATACAAAAAATATCTACATGAAAATTAAATTAATATTTCTAGACCAACAGGTTTTGTTTATGACGAGGAAAAAAAACATTGGCTGTCTTGCACGTACGGTAGCGGGGTAATAAGGTAAATGATTATTGATAATTAAATAGCTATCGCTTAAAAATTAAAAACGAATTCTATCTAATGCGGTATTAGTGACAAATCACTATTTTTCGGAATTGAATGGCCCATTTACTACTATTGGTTTATTCTTCTGTAGTCGATCCTCATTCAAAGCTTCAACTTTGAAAATGGTAAAAGAGTCGGTATTTATTTTCAGGGTAAACGCTTAATTACGCGTTTTTAGGAACATAGGGTAAATGAGTCTGCACATTACGGGACCTTTCTTCCGGCGCCGTTTGTTTTCGCGACGTATAAATACTGCTAAAACACATTACGTACGAGTAGTCTCACCATTAGACAATTTTGTTGAGCTTTTATGTATTTTTTTTGTATTTATTTAAAGATTACATACATACATACATAAATCACGTCTTTATCACTTACGGGGTAGCAAAACCTAAGGTAACAAGACCTAAAGACCACGTTTAGCAAGATTGTGGGCGTATAGGTAGAAAATGGAATCAACTGCAACTGCAACTGGTACATTCAGTTCTTTCTTTGCTCCCAGAGCAGCATGGAAGTTTAAAGATTACTTATTTTCCTATTTAAGAAACAGCCTAGTGGTTTCATTGACTACGGCTCAAGCAGGTCGTGGATCGTGGGTTCTACCCAGGCAAGCATTCTGAGTTTTTCGAAAATCAGAGAAATCTCATTTGAAATTTATCATGAGGTTATTCAATGGTGCGTGTGAAGTTCCCAATCCGCAATGAGCTAATAGCCCAAGCCCTCTCGTTAAGAGAGACCTGAGCCCAGTGGGACGTAGGGTGGAGATGTTGAACTCATTCACGTTAAATCATATAAAACAGCAAACACATCACATTGTCACAACACATGTGGAACTTGGGCTGGCTGAGAGCACGTATAATAACTTCCATATTTAGAGCGACTAGCATGTGCATCCGAGGTACCCGTCATAAATGGAAGGCAGCAGCAAAGCTGTTTGGCTTTGATGATGGTGCTGCCCTACCACACTCCGACTGACAGTCTGTTAATTGTTTCATAGTCAATTAATTTATTAGTCTTCCATTTTTATTTGTTATTACTTTCTATGTATAATTTATAGAATATGTGTAAATAAATTATTATTTTGTTTAACACAATGTGGAACTTTGTGAGATGTGGTTTTGAACTAATGTGATTCTATGGAAACGCACCCTCACTATGGCCATCGGTATTATTTTCATCCTAGCAATCAAAATGCTTCTCATACTATACTATTGACACGTTTGGCCGTAGAGACCGTTTAAAAGCTATTATAATTATGCAAATACATTGACTAGCGTTGAATGGAAAGCTCGACACGAAATTATCCGTTATTTTCCCCTATCCATACCTATTGTTTTTTATAAACTGCCTTTGTTAAAAATATCGCTGTCAGATTTATTATTATTTCATATTATCATCACTTTATTTAGCAGATCACGAACAGTTTAACATTTTATTCAATTACCTTTTCGTTTACGTCAACGAATTAATTTATAACGTGCAAATGTTACAGCTAGTCGCGTTTTGAATTAAACAAATTAGAGAAAAATAAGTTGAGAAACTCCAATATGCGCCAGTAAATCCCCATTTCATGTCCATAAATAAAAAGTCTACGTAACATAATTTACAAAAAAGGACTCGAAAGGTAAATGAGAAAAAAATGGATGAGAATATGCAATTATCCCTTTTCATTGCTAGCGACGTGCTGGATGGTATCAGAGGGCCCAGTCTTACCTTATTCACAAATGTAACCCTACAGTAAATACCCTTGAATAAGTAATCCTGTCCCTCTCAAACTTATTAATAGTGGAAGTGGGACAACAGTATTCTTCCCACTTGTTTTAAAGCAGAGCGGGGAAAAGCGGCGTCGTAGAAAATAAATTCTAAGGCAAATCTCATTAGTACGCTCATGGGTGCTATATCATTTTTCATTAACTTTTCCGTAATTCTGAATAAAGTGACGTTATATCGGGCCGTTTATTTTAAATTTAGATTTATGATTAAACTTTCTATTGCTCTTTAAGTAGCTATTAACTTAAATACTTTCTTAGTTGTTTATATTGAACTAAGATATCATGTTCTTGAACCTAACGATGGCTCTGGCTTCAGAAATATAAAGTCAATCTATTGAATTATAACAAATTCTGGTTTACATTTCAAATCTTAATTGTATAGCATAAGTACTTACATTTTTTTTTAATTTATTAAGAAACAAACAGTCATACATAATCAAGTGATGGTAATTCGATGAATACAAATAGACCTATAGTTTCCTTAAAGAATAAGTGTAAGAGTAAGTATTTATTGCTGTCAATGAAATAAATCCATTTCTCTGTGTTCCGCTTTCACATAGGAATTCCAATTCTTCAGCATTTAATTAGTGATCCAACATCTCTGGTATAGTTAAAGCAAATATTTCAATTGCACTCGTCCATTATTTTTAACATTGCTTTGTATTCACTTGTACTGTTTTAAACAGTGTTGCCAGCAAAAAGTAATAAAGCCCTCATATTAAATTCCGTTGTAGGATTCACATTGTCTCTGTTTTCGGAATATAAAACCAGTCGACAAAAAAGATCATTAAATATTTCTTAAACGTGCTGGCGCCGGTCACAACTTTAAATAGTTTCCCTACCCTCAGCGACTATCCCTATCCCTGACAATTGGATTGAAAGTAGTCTCTAAAGAAAACTTCACACTTATCGCAGTAGCTTCTCGATAGTACTCGAGAAGTAGCAACATTAATATTAATACCGTAGACCGGAGACTTCGAACCAGCTTGGTTTCGCAGATAAATGGAATTCGCTGCCGCAACAACCCTACGATCACGAGTCCATCGACGAGGGAGGAGTGCGCTCGAAATTACTTCATCGTAGAGAGCACGCAATGGATGCTTACCGTAAGTCAATGTGTAACGAAGTTCTCAACGTTTTTCGTTAAAGTTGTGGAATGGTGCGGAAGCCACGTATCTCCCAGCGAGTCGTAAACTCGTTAGGGTAAAATGAAACCGTGCGCTGTTTGCGGTACCTTGGGGAGTTATGTATACGTGTGCGGGCCCCTCTGAAAGGATTTTAATATTAAAAAAGGTTGCCAGTCAAAACATTCGAGTTGTTGAACCCGCCCCCGAAGATGAATATTTACTAAAGGCCCGTCGGAATAGATTTTTGATCGTGTACTAAACGAGTCAGAATATGTTTGCGGAATCTACTCGCAGTGGATATTCCGTACGTAATAATAATAACACCCGAGAGCTGGGAAATAATATCGTCTCGCCCAATTGTTATTCATCCGTAAAGGTATACAGGCCGACCTGGTTTACGAAGCAGTTTGTCATGTTAACTAGTTTTCTGGTTATATTATAGGCATTATCTTCAGCCCCTACACTATAATTAAGTCCTTCCAGAGTGAAAAGGCAAGTCTGGAGGTGGTTGTAACGAAGGCACAGGTTGTACCAATATTCGAGTGTTTTGGCCGCTTGTGTCAGACGTCATTTCGCGATTTCCACCTTTATACTGTTATGTGACTTGCAATAAACGATTCTATTCTATTCTATTAGTCATTATCCTCGTTCAGGTTATTGGGCATTGTTCTGAAAATAAATTCACTCACCCTTTTTCTCGAATTATACAACTTCGATAGCAGTTCTGCTCAGAATGACGAGCACTATTGTTTTTTTTTTTTTTTTTTTATATGAATAGGAAGGCAAACGAGCAAGTGGGTCACCTGATGGTAAGTGATCACCACTGCCCATAGACACCCGCAACCCCGGAGGGATTGCAGATGCGTTGCCAACCTAGAGGACTAAGATGAAATGCCTCTTGTGCCCGTAATTTCCCCGCCTGTCTTACTCTCCACACCGGAACACAGCAGTGCAAGCACTGCTATTTAGCTATGGGATTTTAGTAAAAGGCAAAAAGTGTGTTATTTTTTCACTCATTTTCCGTTACTTCTCCATAAACACTTTTATGAGAGTAACAAAGTGGAAAGTTGATGATGATGAAGTTGAATTTATTTTTAGAAATATGCCCTTTTACCACAAAAGAGACAACAAATAACAATAACTTTGATCAAACTAGACTCGTCATCAGTATTGTATTTCTCTGACTGAATTACCTCGACACAATTAAGTTATTACTTTACAAAAAAGCTCACGGTAGATCTCAAATATAATAAACGTAAATTCCGAATTTCTTCAATGCTGTTCTGGGAGTAAAGAAAAAACATAGAATGTACCAGTTGCTTCTCTTCCTGATGGTAAAAGCCCATCGAGGGAATGGGCGACAATCTTAGGAATCATGTTATAGGAAATGCGGCTAGCAACCCATCACTATTTTTGATTCCCTTTTCCACCTATACGCCCGCAATCATGCTAAACGTGGCTTTTAGGTATATAGACCTTTGGCTCTGTCTATCCCGTAAGGGATAAAGACATGATTTGTGTGTGTGTGTAGATTCCGAAGAACACATTGCTGGTTATTCTAGAGGTTTAATTTTGGTTGCGTATACGAATTTGTCCTGGAGATGGACATCATTAGCGCCTAATTCCATCGCTCCCAAGCGCCTTAACGCCACAATTGCGGCACGGAACCCGTAGGCGCTCATATTAACGCGAACGATAGCAAAATCTCGTGTTGCCAGGTCATTACTGTTATCATTACTTTAACCGTTATGCTAAGAAGCCTGTTTTTCCTGATTGCTTCTGTTAAATATACTTTAACTTGCCAGTAGGGCTAATTGGAGTTCTGGGGCCCGATTTTTGAAAGCACATCACTCGAAAGTGGTATAAATCAGCTTATATCTCCAAAACTACAGCTCTAATCAAAGTTTTGACTATTTTACAAGATTAATGAGAGCTGTGATTGTCTTCTATGCTGCTCGTATTTCAAGTTCAGCACAATTTTCACCACTTTCGAGTGGTATTTTCGCACATGTGCTTTCAAAAATCGGGGCTCAGAACTCGTTAACGCAGTTTTTCACGTCTTTAGAATTTAATGGCTAACCTGAGGAATGAGGATGTAGATAATGATGATTGCACTTCGGTCTTTGGAAAGAGCCGATTGACGTCACGTACCTAAGTTAGAGCGAGACAACGTTCTACTAAGCCGAAATCAGCCGAAATGATAAATATGCAATCGTTATGGCCGGGTAAGGATTGTATCTTGTGATAATACTATCACAAGATACAGTATACGGGTATACACCCGAGGACTTTAATTGATGAAATATATATTGTAACTAGCTTCTGCCCGCGACTTCGTCCGCGTAGTTATAAACCTTCCTCTTGAATCAATCTATCTATTAAAAAAACCGCATTAAAATCCGTTGCGTAGTTTTGAAGATTTGAGCATACATAGGGACAGACAGACGGCGGAAAGCGACTTTGTTTTATTATTGTAGGTAGTGATAGTGAGAAGAAAATGTTTTGTAGTATTTATAAGTACGACACGGTGTAAAGGAATTGGGTTTATACGACAGCGTACAATCACGAGATAATCATACGTAATACGTACGCTTAAAATGTTTAAAATTTAATATTAAATCCAGATACTTATGTAATTGCGTCAATGTAATCGAGTAATCACGCTTTTGTGTTCCAGAATCCCTTAGAAAGTCTCCAAGCACCAGTAATGTTTCTTAATTCAATTATAACGAAAATAACTTTATCTTAAGATCTCATGTAATCCCGCCAGCATCACCGTTACATTAATTATCATGTTCCCTTTAATGAATATTCAAATGTGAAACCTTAAAAGCGTCTTTTGAAATGTAAACCTGTACTTTTCTGGAGCTGTCAGTTTTTGCCGTTCCAATTTTAATAATGCGACACGTGTAAATGCTGGCTGGTGAGAAGCACATTAATTAAACCACGTGTTGCGGCTTTATTTAAAAAAAAAAGTGTTTTTTTTTACATATTTTGTGATGGCCAGTGTCAGTTAAATGATTAAAAGTCTATTTTTTTTTCGGTATTTATTTAAATATTAATCTTATGTTAGGTTTGCGTGTCAAAAAGTCACTGTGCGCTTACGTTTTTGGTTATTGGCCGCAGGGGTTCAGAAAAGGGCTTCAACATTCACTCTGTGTGATCAAGAACGAGACATAACCTCTCTGTGAACCATGATTTTTCATTAAAAGTACATAGTAAAAATATTTATTTACCTATTTACTAGCTGCTGCCCGTGGCTTGGCCCCCGTTCTAGTTTAAAAAAAAACATAAAAATCTGGTATAATAGGTACTGGCAATAACGACACTATAAAATACTCATTCACTTTGGTGCAGTCGTTCGGAAGTTATGCGCGTACAATGTGTACATAACTATATCCACTTCGACGATTAATTTTTATTTGTATACTTATAAGAAAAAAAAACCCGGGGAAATTATGAAATACTGTCAAAACATTTCAATCGCTTTTGAATTTTTGTCTGTCTTCTTTATACCTATTTGTTCACGCTAATCTTGGGCATTTTCATTTTCATGGGGTCTTCATGAGTAGGTAGATAAAACTTAGCCCGGAATAGACTTTGTTTCATCAAAAATGAATGTCAAGTATCACAATGTATAGTCATTAAAACTAGATTCTAAAATTGGACACTCTCAAGTTTGCCAGGTGTTCATAGGTTAATAATGCCTATTTGACAACTTCCTAATTGAAAATCCCGATCATTATATAGAAAAAACAAAAAGCATAGGTAATTCCCAGCACTATTTCATTTTTTACTTTTAATATTATATTGAAAATTTTCCGAAATCTCGATTCTCATAATTGCAATTATGTTTGTAAGCGTTTGTTCAAACTATTTTATGATGAAAATTGTTGTACAAGAGTTAATTACAAGGAAATTATGTCTATCCGTACGTAATGATTTTGATACTCGGGGGTTTTATTCACGGGTAGCGTACCTATGCAGAATGCAGTGAATAATGATTTGGGTCAGTAAATAATTACCTATCGTAGTAAATAACTGTCATTTTTAAGATCATTTATTTGAAATTTATCTTCACTTTGACTTTTGACAATCACAATAACTAAAAAAGAGTTTGATACGACCACATCAATAATAAGTAGGTACCTACGCTAAGTGATTGACATTTCGCGAGTAGAGAAAGAGTTGTAGTTTCCGAGTTTATTTGTTTGATGGCAAAATACTTTCATCAGTATCTTTTAAAATTAGGTGCTGGCGAAAACTGCAAACAACCCGTCATTTTTAGCCTTTACAATTTGATACGTCAAACAGGCCCGTTATTATCACGAACATTTTGGAATCAAACCTTTTTTAATCGTCTGCCTCCGGGAAGGATTAAGAATGAAAATAACTGGCTGGATGGAGCTCGCGTTCTAAATTTAAATAAATAAACTACCTCCAACACTCAAGGGGATGGTTTTAAAAAATGTATTTTTGAATTGTAGGTGTTCGGTGGTCGCATTTTATTCGTGTTTAAGGTTCATGGGAGTTTACGAGCGGTCTAGAGGTTTGGGTTGAGGTCCGGACTTTATGAATATTTATGGCACCGGTATGGTCTGCAAATGTGTTGCGTGATGTTCACCAACAATATAATCGCTTGTTAATTCAAAGGTATACTTCCGGGGATTTATCATTATATTACTCGGTGGTTAGTAGCGTTAAGGAGGTTATTATGTCGATAGTACCTCTAGGGAACTGAATTAGTTACCAGACTCAGAAAGGGTTCTGTTCAAATTTATACAGTAGTTAAGTGGGAATTCAAGATGCTTATAATCAATTCAATGTCTTAAATGATAACTAATTTTTGTACATACATATATCTTAGACCTTAAGACCACGTTTATCATGATTGTGGGGGTATAGGCGGAATGGGAAATTTTGTAAAGCCATTTTAATCACAAATGTTTCAGAAAGAAAATATTGAGTAAAAAATCAGTTTATACTATTTCCCACAGGCTTAGCTGTCATCGACTTCCATGCTAGTCTGGGAGCAAAGAAAAAACATAGAATGTACCAGTTGCTTCTCTTCCCGCGCAGATGGTAAAAGCCCATCGAGGAAATGGGCGAAAATCATAGGAATCATGTTATAGGCGGTGCGGCTAGCAACCCACCACTTTTGATTCCATTTTCCACCTGTACGCTCATATTCTTGCTAAACGTGGCCTGCAGGTCTTGTTACCTTAGGCTATGTCTACCCCGTAAGGGATAAAGACGTGATGTGTGTATGTGTATGTGTGTACCTATTAGCTGTCATGCATGTGATGGTGGAGTAGCAAGGTAAATGTTCTTGGTTCATTGAAATGGACCTCCCCAAAGTAACGCCTTATTCAATAAAGTAAATTAATAATTCTCATTACGAATTAACTTGGTTATTGTAATTTTCCATATCCTTACATATTCTGTGCACCGTACCAAGTGATTTGTCAGGGTGTTACGGTATTAGAGAGAAAATATGAAGAGGGGTAATGAGGGTACAGTTGCTCAGGACTCGTTTCAACTTTACAGCTTAATATCTTAATTTTATGTGCTAAGATCTCATTACGCTGTTTGTATCATTTACCTGGGGTGCGGAAACGACAACATTCTGTATGTGAATTTTGCATATAATCTCCAACTGTGAGAGCCTGAAGCGAACCGATTTTTAAATTAGAAAATATTAAATTAAATAATTCAATTTTGTTAGTACATAATTTTGGAAAAGAGCCCGATTTTTACCTTTAAGTAAGGCTAAGAACCATTGCAAGGAAACTGGCTTTCGAATAAAAAGAGCCGCATCGAAATCGGTCTATTCCTTAGAGTGCTAAGATGCCACTGAAAAATACGTACACGGACATTGACGTTGAACTTATACCACCCCTCTTTTTCCGTTGGGGGTTAAAAACAGTAATACAGTCGAACCATCAAATAGTGAGTCCTCTGTGGAAGCTTTTTGCTCATATATTTTTAGAGGCGCTAAAAGGTTTTGTTTTAGTACTCGTATTGTACATAAAATAAAAAATAAATAAAAGAGATTAATTCAATCATTTGTTTACAGCTTTTATGCTACAAAAATATGAACACAATCGCAACAAACTATCAAAAATATAACGACTCATAATCCTTACTAATATTATAAATGCGAAAGTACCTAACTCAGTCTGTCTGTCTGTCTATCTGTATTCTGTCTGCCTGTCTGTTACGCTTAAACCGGTTTGCCGATTTACTTGAAATTTGGCGTACAGAATAGTTCAAGCCCCGGGGAAGGACATAGGATAGTTTTTATTCCGGAAAATTGCATAGTTCCCGCGGGATGGTGATAAGCGAATTCTACGCAGACGGAGCTGCGGGCAACAGCTAGTGCATTATAAAACGTTGTGTTACATACGTCCGGAAAGTAGGCAATTACCAACTCGTTCGAAAAATTCGAAAAATTTCCGAAATTGAATCACGTAATAGGAAATATTCGTGATTTTTTTTGCTTCCATAAAAGCCAATTAATGTAACAAACCATACCTATTAAAAAATAAGTAAGGGGAATCAAAATAGTATGGGTTGCAAACCGTATAGCCTAACACGATGGGTTTTTACCCATTTCCCTGATGGGCTTTTACCATCTGCGCGTGAAAACGGCTGAACGGAATTTGATGCAAACTTTTTTTACTTAATCTCTTGAGAAAACTGTATTATACATACCTACTTCGCACAGTTACTGTACACTATTTAACGGCATTAAACAAACGTTTGTTTCTGGGTCAGCGACATCTATCGGATGCTTAGTTAAACTTTCGCTAATACATTGACTATATCGATCGTAACAGTTACTGAGGGGCTACTCCGAAATTCGATTTTCGAAGTTCGTTTCGTTCCGTTCCGCTCACACTAATAGTCATTAATTTGAGAGTGAAAGGGACGGTATGACACGAAGTTCGAAAATCGAATTTCGGAGTATAAGGCCTGATCTTCAACACGTCGCAGCAGGAGAAAAATATAACGTGACTAGCGACTTTCAACACACGCGATTACAAGGAAACCGCCCATTAAGCAACCTAATTACGGGTAAGTAATTAGCGGCCAGTGAAGTGATCTTACTAGGTGCGACGCGCGGCTTTCTGAAATTCAGAGTCCCGCGGTCGCCCGCAACGCTCCAACTTTGGCGAACATTAGTTTTAAGATGGACTTCCAAGCGTAACGGCCCCTGCGACAGTAGCGACATTCGCTGCGACAGTGCGATAGTATTATACATACACATACATACATACATATATCACGTCTTTATCCTTTACGGGGTAGACAGAGCAACAAAACCTTAAGGCCACGTTATAGTATTATGCTGTATGAAAGTGTTTTAGGAACTTCCGAGCGCAGCGTCACTGTCGCAGCTACTTTTTTTTTTATGTTAGAGAGGCCAGACAAACGAACTAGTGGATCACCTGATGTTAAATGATCACCACTGTCCATAGACAATTAGACACCCGCAGCGCTTTACGCGATGCCAGTGCGTTGTCGGCCCTGCAGAAAATTGTACACTCGCCTCTTAAAGGCACCCAGGTCGTAACTCGATGGGAAGACCTCAGCGCTCAGTCGCGTCGTTACTGTCGCCGGGGCCGCTATGCTCGGAAGTCCACCTTTAGGATAGTATCTAAACGTTTTCGGTATATCTTTGGCCTGTATATCGGCCCAAAGTCGAATACATATATTAAATTATTATTGTTAACGACTGGCGCTGCGGATCCATACTTAACCTTATTTATACGTATGGTCGCTAAAACCTCTGTACGAGTCGGGTTACCTCCACGTGTGATCAAAGCTGCGATTCGTTTTCGGATTCGTCCGGGGGGAAGAGCAGTCCTTAGTCCAGTGCACCCTGGGGATCGGCTAATGATTTCCTGGCAGTTTCTGAGGGATACCATTGACCGTTGGCTCGCCCGACAGGGGGGGGGGGGGGGTCTTTGACCATTACCGTACAACGTTGCCGACATTGTGTCACAAGATTTTTAAATTATTATTTTTGTTACTTTGACATTGGCGAAGTTGTCGTCGCTATAACAACTTGATACGTCACACATAAGAAGAAGAAGAAGCATCTGTAAAAAGTAAATCATATTTTATTGCTACAAAATACCGTGTTTCCATCTCCACCACGCATCATAAAATCCTAAACTCTACCGCTCCATTACAATTATATTGAACACGCTTTTTATTTTTAAGAAACAACCCTTAAAAACTAGAATAATTCAATTTTATGCCAAAAACTAGCGACCCGCCCGGCTTCGGACGGGTGCAATCAGTATTTATTTTCTCCATTATGTTATGCGTGTATTATACATATAAACCATCCACTTGAATCACTCTATCTATTAAACAAAACCGCATCAAAATCCGTTGCGTATATATAGTTTTAAAGATGTAAGCATACATAGGGACAGACAGACAGCGGAAAGCGACTTTGTTTTATACTATGTAGTGATGATGATGCCATACATCAAACTGCTGGACTGATTTATACCAAACATGGCTAATAACCACCGCAAGGAAACTGGCTTTCGAATGAAAAAAACTGCATCCTGATCGGTCGATATGCTTAAGAGCTATACGATGCGACAGACACACACACATACACACATCAATTATGTCAAACTTATAATACCATTCTTTTTGCGTTGAGGGTTAAAAATATAAGTTGATATTATATTTAGCGAACGCACGATACTATTTCTAAAGAATATACAACATACGATTTTATTTCGAAAGTAACTTGTGAGTTTAATGCTTTTCCAATCTCAAGCTTTTATTCTACACACAAAGCCAGAGACAATACCTACTCAAGAAAATCCAAAGGACA
The DNA here is from genome assembly GCA_949127965.1 of Pandemis corylana. NCBI lineage: Eukaryota > Metazoa > Arthropoda > Insecta > Lepidoptera > Tortricidae > Pandemis > Pandemis corylana. Next base: position 6,924,641 of record OX421856.1, on the reverse strand, counting down.
AAAACACATTTTCTAATTTGTAACATTAGAGAAAACATAATAAATACAATGCTTTCCTTTTAGCGGGACTTCGTGAATAGAACTCCGATAGCAAACTTATAGGAACTTAAGATAACCCTAAAATGTCTTAAAGAACTTTGCTAATATTCTGTTTTGGGCTGCAATTGTTAGCACATTAAGTTCTGTTTACAACGTCACCGAAGTGTAAATAAGTCCTTTTGTAGACGTTACTCCATGTCCAACGGTTTTTCCACCGCCTTGCACACTAGGTTTTATCGTGGGCATAAAGCATCCATCCTTATCGCTCTTACTGGTTAGATAGAGACGTGTGATAGTCAATCTCGGTTTACATTTTATATCAGTCTAACAGGGCTCGCTGTTGACGGCTACATCAAGGAGGAAATGATGATGATGATTGATCCTTTAACTCCTCGTTGAGCATAGGACCTCGACAGTCTTTCTCCAGACTTCTCTATTCTAAGCGCTCTCTTTGGCGTCGGCCCAGGTCATCCCGGCAGCCTTGAGTACCGCCGTAATGGATCTCTTCCAGGACTCTGTGGGACGACTCTGTCTTCTTCTTCCGCCAACAGGAGATTGGCCATAGTGGTACACATAGGTACTTACATTTATTAATTCTTTATTTTTACTTCCATGCCGTTCTGTGAAGCACGTAACGAAGAACGCAAAGAAGAAAGATATGATAGAATACCAGCTGCTCTCTTCCCGCGCAGATGGTAAAAACACAGAGGGAGTGGGCGAAAATCTTAGGAATCATGTCATAGGCGATGCGGCTAGCAACACATCATTGTTTTACTTCCCCTTCCACTTACACGCCCACGTTATGCTAAACGTGGCATTTAGGTATTGTTATCTTAGGCCTTGTCTACCCCAGAAAGGATATATAGACGTGATTTGTGTGCATTTGTGTTTATTATTACCTATTAATTAAAAACGTGGCCTTTAGGTCTTGTTACCTTAGGCTCAGTCTACCCCGTAAGGGATAGAGACGTGATTTGTGTATGTATTAAAAAATAAAAAAAAATAATTTCATAATTCAAAATTTATTTTTGCAAATTGGCCGCCAAGAGCTCTTTTACTTGTCTTTTTTAAACTACCAGTGCATTCGGAAAGACCATCATTGCCAAGAAGAATGCGCCGCAAGGAACTTGCCAGAAAGGCATTTTTTCCGCCAGCCGCACCAGATTGCTCTTGGCCATAGTGAGTACGAGTGCATGAGTGAAGATCGCGACTTCCACTGACAGCTTCAGGGGGTAAACCATTCGATTTTCGAATTTCGCAATTTCATATCGTACCGTCTCTCTCGTATTTGAGAACGATTGATTATTAGTGTAAATGTAACAGCACGAGAACGAACTTCAACAATCGAATTTCGGAGTAAAGGGGAGATCGTTGCTTTCTAGTCTAACCAGTAAACGGAATACATATACCAATTGCGATTGTTTGCAAATAACGATTGTTTTTCAATACTCACGTAAAAAATACACAATATGAACGAAAAGGCGAATCTCGGAATCCTTAATGATGCGGCAGGAAGTAATATGAGCTCTTGTTTTTATTTCGGAATCAATTATTTGAACAATAATTAAATTAAATTAATTTGAATTATTTCTTCCGTGCTGGTCTGGGAGTAAAGAAAAAACGTAGAATTTACCAGTTGCTTCTCTTCCCGCGCAGATGGTAAAAGCCCATCGAGGGAATGGGCGAAAGTCTTAGGAATCATGTTTTGATTCCATTACTATTTTGATTCGCCTTTCCATCTATACGCCTACAGTCATGCTTAACGAGGCTTTCAGGTCTTGTTACCTTAAGCTCTGTCTACCCGGCGAGGGATAAAGACGTGATATATGTATTAATGTATCAATTAACAATGTGTACTTAAACTAAAAACATTAGATCCGTAGCTATTTATAAGAGTTTAAAAAAATACTAGATAGGTACCTATTTTATGCGACCACACACCTACCGACCTAATGTAGTATTGCGTAAACTAACTACGTTCGATGAGATTGGCACTGAAACAACAAAGCCGAAAAGGTTCTGATAAAAAATAATTTTAACCTTTTTGCCGCCACATGAAATACAAGAGACACCACCCATACGCCAGACTTCTTTATTGCGATGCCTTAAGTTGAACTTAAAGCTAATTGGAACGAAGGTTGCTTTTGCATTGAAGTACGTGACATTGAAGAAGTGGACGTATATATAGATCGTTGCCCTTGTACCTGAGATGCTTATAAATATGAGTCGTTGGCGTTAATACAAGCTTTTTTGTTAACTGTACTTGCATTGCCATCCGTCCTACAGATGTGTACCAAATTTCAAGACAATCGGACCAAGCGCTGAAGAGTTCCCTCTTGCAGAGACGATCCTGGCCTGTAGTCTTATTACCGAACTCGCTCGCAATCGCCATCGTGTTCATTTTGACAGTTCTTGTATGAATGTGACAGCTAGCTGATTCCGATGCCAATTGTCAGCCCATACATGAACTGTCAAAATGAACACGATGGCGATTGCCTACTGGTTAGCTTGCGAGCGAGTTAGGTAATTAGCTTACTGATCACCAGAACTCCACCACCAGATTATTGTATGTTCATAAACTTACGCAAGCATGCAAAATTTCAGCTGAATCGTTTAAAGGTATCTGTTTTAAAATTTACTTTTATATGACAAGGAAGGAAAACGAGCAAGTGGGTCACCTGATGGTAAAGGACTAGACGATTGCGGATGCGTTGCCAGCCTAGAGGGCTAGGATAGAATACTTCTTGTGCCAGTCATTTCACCGGCTGTCTTACACTCCACGCCGGAACACAGCTGAGTCGCAAGATTACATACATAAGTACATAGGTACATACTTTGCAAGAAATAAAAGCTTGTAAAAAACTTGTAGTAAAAAATCTACAGCTCTCGGTGCGAGTCAAAAGAAAGTATCACTACTCCTTTCATTCTTTGGGTGTGCGGTTAGCAAAGCAAAGCAGGCAGTAAAAATAGAAATTGAAGAACTGAAGCTTGCTATATGACTGTTAAGGAACTGGTTAAAGAAGCAGCAAGAATGTGAATTTCTCAACTTATATTTCTTTAAAGAAAAAAAAATAATTTAAAATTAAAAAAATAATTATAAATAAATTAAATCAATTTATTTTTGAAAATTAATTTTAAATTTCGAAAATTCAATAACATCACTTAAAGTGCGTAATTTCATTTAAAAGTGCCAGTGGGTTCTTCCAGTCTCATGGTGTCTAACAGTCTCGTCCCGTCTCGGTTTTGCATAGGATTTTCAATAAAAATACCATGGTTTTTATGAAACTCATTAATTATTTATTGTCTGTTTATACAGACATGAATATAAATGAGTTAAATGCTGCCGCTTCTTCTTCAGTATTAATGTACAAAATTAAAAAATATCACACCCAACCCACAGCCATCTATAGGTTACACCTATTTTATATTGAGCATAAAAAATAATTATATTCTTATTTTATTATTATGACAAACCTACACCTAATAGTTATCTACAATTCCAATGAAAGTGAAGTTACTGGTTACCATTGTAAGTTCATTGAGACATATTATAATACTTTGTTAATGTTAAACTTAAATGAAGATATGACTAACGTGGACGTTTTTTATTGCATTTAGTATCATTAATTGACAACATTTTATATTTCTGAGCCTGATGGTTTTTTATCGATAGGGCTTTTTTATTAATTTTTGCTTATTCTCCGATTGTACGGCGCAATACGCACTTATCCCTTTGTCTTCTCTCAATAGAAAAAAAATCGAAGTGGTTTTCAAACTGTCAATGTCAGACTTTATTCTACGATATACGATTTTCGAGGTTCGTTTCGTGCTGTTCCGATCACAGTGTGATTAACTTAAGAATGAGAGAGAAGGTCTGAAACCTCGAGAATAATATTTCGGAGTTGCCCGTGTTTAACTTTGAAGTTGTCAAATACAAAATTATGATAGCTTATTTTTACTCGCGAAAAAAGCGAAAGGCATTTCATCTATTTTGACTTAGGTACGATATTTTTTATTAAGTATTTTAATTTTTGTAATAAGCGATATTAAATTTATACAAAGCTATTGCAGTGATCAGAGGCGAATCATTATATACATTTTCAGGTGTTATGAAAATAAAATGTCGTCAATTACTGAACATTAGTCAACATTGTTAGTTTGGTTAATTTTATTATTAAAATATATTAACAAATACAACTTAAAATAAAATTATATAAAACTAATTGGCAAGTTTTACATCTATTTTACGCCTATGTGGGCGTTAGAGAGAGATTGTATCTCTGTGGGGCCGTACAGTAAGGGAAATATATTCACGCACCACCGTAGAACCCTGTCGCAGTTGACAGGCCGCAGTTACTAAAAATCGAGTGATATGTCAACGTATTACGATAGGGTTCTAAAAAGGTAAGTGAATACATTTCTCTTACCGCACGTGCACTGTATTAAGTTACATAAGACAAAATATTACCTTAATCTTCATCGACCAAATTCTAATGAGGCAGCTTATTTTAACAGTCTGTTTTACATTATCTTAAATGTATATATCAGTAAATAAGCATTTAACATTAATTGTCATAATGTATCACATAGGTTGACTCTTGTGAATATTCTTTGATTATTTTTCAAAAAAGGCACATTCATATAAGAATTTATAGTAAGGTGGCACCTGTACATACCCACTAAATTTATATTCTATCCCAAGACTTATTTCTGTAGATACGCTGAGAGCGCTGATTCTTTCAATGTAACACAATAGTAGGTACATCATAGTAGATTTTGGGAATTGAATTGTACGGCCAATACTGTCCATCTATCCTAATGCGCTCCAATAAAGATCCGGCCACACCAGTGCGTAAAAGACGTCGACGGTGCGTTTACGCAACAAAATGAAAGAAACGGCGCGAGAACGTGACGCATGCGACAAGTCACTGCGTATACGCAGCGGTGTGGTCGTTCCTTAATGTAATAAATAAATAAAGAAGTTAAAATATAGCGACTTAAAGTCTACTGTGTCAAGTTGTACAAGTTGTAGACCAAATAGAACAGTTCTGCTATGCATTGATAGATGGCGCTGTTCGACTTTTTAACATGGTAGCGAAGTGTCGCCGCGTAAAGCATAAACCTGGTTTTCTAAAGTCATTCTTATTCAGAGACTCACTACTCAGTAAAGTTTACTTGTGTCTTTCTTCGAAATCATGAGGCGTCGTTCGCGCAAGCTGTTTGCTTTGGCTTACAATAGCATGTACGAACGTGGTAGTGCGCAATTCTTGTTCGTACTTCTTGCAGTGCTCCATGAGCGTTGGGTACAAGTCATTGAGTTCGGCGTGGTCGATAGTCGGGAACAGATGGTGGAGGTAGTGGTCCCCAAACCGGGTGAGGGATTTGAAGTGGTTCCCGGCGTAGTCGATCCTTTCTACGACTGTGTCCAACTGGTGAAGACCCCAATCTATGGTGTTACCTCTGAAAAATAAGATTCTAACTGATTTACTCAAATTCTCGTGACGTGACATGATTTAGTAAAGTGTTAAGGCTGGGAAAGTAATTTCCCTACCTTAACACTGATGTGAAGCCTCAGTGTAAAGATGGGTCAGACGGGATTAAAAGATAACATTTAAACTTTATATACCTGTGTCGACAATCTGTTTAATGTAAATTTATTTGCCTACATCAGCAGCTCTAATATTTGTAAAAAATGTAGTTATGAATTAAAGCAAAGTTAATGTAAATAGCGTGGTTACACATAAACGGATAACTCACGTATAAAAAGTCGAGTGATGCTCGACATGTTTCGGACTATTTCGTAGTCCTTCTTCCTAGAGCGCTCGCCCCGGCGGCAGCGAAACGAACACTGCGCGCCAGCGCTCTGTTCGCGCGGCTGCTCGACGCAACTGACAGCGGCGCACAACTACCCTCGTTTTCATCGTCATTTTTATTACTGCGCGAACAGAGCGCTGGCGCGCAGTGTTCGTTTCGCTGCCGCCGGGGCGAGCGCTCCAGGAAGAAGGACTACGAAATAGTCCGAAACATGTCGAGCATCACTCGACTTTTTATACGTGAGTTATCCGTTTATGTGTAATTATGATTGAGTCTCACGGTAGTTTCATGTTGAAAGTAAATAGCGTGGGCTAAGTTAAAAGTGCCATTTTGTTTCATTAAAATGTAATAAAACTTTGCACATTAGTAATAAACAAATACAATATTCACTCTCATAAGTCTGTGCCCAAACTTGTCGGACTAGTGATATTGTCAGACTATTTTGTCTGGGGACAGGGAATAATGTTCATAGCTTTTTGAGATATTATAAGTAAAGGGAATTGTCACCTTGTCATTTCGCTCATCCAAAACAACAATGACGCAATTGCATTTTTGCGATTTTACAAGAGAATGATTTAATACGCCCACAATCTTGCTAAATGTGGCCTGTAGGTACCTGTTACCTTAGGCTCTGTCTACCCCGTAAGGGATAAAGACGTGATTTGTGTATGTATGTATGTATGATTTAATGATTCCAAACCAAAATTTCTAATCCCAATAACAGGTTTTTTGCACTAGTGTCATTGTTCTGTTGGATCAGCGATTTATTATTGTCCGCTACTTCGTCTATTAAGAATTATTTTTGTGTGCCAAATTTCATCGAAAGATTATCAGACACACATACTCAATAATTTATGAATTTTATCTATATAAAAGAAAGTCGTGTTAGTTACACTATTTATAACTTGAGAACGGCTGAACCGATTTGGCTGAAAATTGGTAGGGAGGTAGCTTAGAACCAGGAGACGGACATAGGATACTTTTTATCCCGATTTTCCCACGGGATTGGAAAATTCCGAAATGTTGTACTAATAAAGCTACAGACATTAAATTTAGCATGCCTATACATTATTCCTTGATTAGTATAAAGATGCACTTACAAAGGAATTTTTCAAATTTAAGGCGGAACAAAGTTCGCCGGGTCAGCTAGTAATATTATAAATAGAGGTAGGATAGAAGTTCATCGAATGGAATTTATAATTTGTATAAACAAACATAATGATGTTTAACGTGTATGCATGCATCGTGCAATCATGACGTTGACTTGATTGACGTACTCGTAACTTTGATAATAATTATATTCTAGAAAATACAACTACTTGTCTAAGGTCATTGTGTACACTTGCCTCGATTTGCATTGTTTGTTACCTTTCACAGTTACACAAGTAAATTCTTTTCTTTACCAATTTTTATGACAGTTCTGACATCAGAAAAAACGGAATCTCACATTAACTTTTAAGTGAAAGCAGTCTTAATTGTTTTAAGTCCCCAAATGACATCGACCCCCAAGGTGATAAGGGACTTCTTCATCTATAAAGGATACATCCATATAGGTTAGTAAGTATAGTCAACTAAGAAGTTCTTAGTTGACTATACTCCTTATACATCTATATCCTTTATAGATGATTTTATATTTATTGATCTGGCCATCGAAATCCTACACTGACAAGCAAAGGCAATCATACCATACAATGTTGCATAAAAGTGAACCAGTATTTTTGCTTGTGGGAATAGTTTCCTTACCTGGGTTTGTCACCTTCGAAGAAGTTATCGTGAGAATGGTGGCCAGCAGTCAGTCCATATACCACAAAGAAGAAGCTGGCGCAGATTAAGGTCGCGATCCAAACAAGAAGAGTCCAGTGAATAGGCTGGCCTCCCAAAACAAACATCCAAATAGGAACGAAGAACGGTATGAAGTTGGTCCATTGCAAGGACTTCCCTTCGTACCTTGTGAGAGAAAGTACTATTCTGAAATGGATAAAAAAGTATTCATTAAGTCTCATGAGACGTAAACACAAGACGTTAAATACAAATGCAAGATTATAGATAAATATTTTATTGAAAAACCAAAAATGAAACCGCTAGCTCATAAGGAGGCTGGAGCAGAGAGAGAACAGATGTAGCGCGGGCTTAATACATAGATACGTTTCTGAACGCAACCCGCCGACCTTCTCGCTCGCTCGGTATCTCTCGCTCTCTCACTACCGGCATCCGATCGAGCCGCACGCGCGCCGAACCGCGGTGCTCATTTTATTGAACTTAACTTGTCTTGTAACTATTTTCTTGTACCGAAACCTTTATATTACAACTACTATTTGTTTTGGATAATAAACACCTTACATCCTTACACAGAGCATATACAAAAACACAAGCTTTTTCTTAGCCCGTAAATTATTATAATAAAGTGTCTTCATGCTGTCTTATATTTTTATATGTCCAGTCTTGTAATGAACATTTATAAGCTAAGAAATTGAACGCTTAATATGTCATCCGGAAACAGTGCAACTATTCGGATCGTTGCCGACTAATTTTTTTTACAAAACCATTTAATTTTTAGTCTGGATGGTGAAAAGTTTGAAGTTGGTATACAATTTTGAAATAGTTCGTGAAAAGTGTAAACTATTCGTAAATTTTTTTCGCAGGTTAAACTTTCTGAACTGCTCTGATACTAGTGGAACTAGCAGCATTCACTAGAGTTGTAAAATTACGTGATTTTACCAAAAAGGTGCGTAAAATATGTGTGGTGTTTCACTCTTGGATATAAATATGACTCTTGAGTAGAATTTGAAAATCCGATTAGAGCACTTACTAACTTAAAGCTTAAATTATTGTATGATATAATATATGTATGCATAATTAAATAAATAAAAAATCGAGTAATCGTACGTACTAAATAAAAAAATAAATTTTATGTTAAAAATGTATTACATCATTTCGGAAAAGAGCTGCTACTGCAATTGCTGAACTGATTTTTACCCATCATGGCTAAAAAAGAACCACCGCAAGGAAACTGGCTTTTGAATGAAAAAAATCTCATCGAAATCGGTCCATCCGTTTGAGAACTACATACACAGACATCGATGTCAAACTTATAACGCCCGTCTTTTGCATCGGGGTTTAAAAATTAATTCAAGTAAAGAAATGAGCATCAAGTGGACCATCTGATGGTAAAGTGAGCGGCAGCTGTGTTGTCAGCCTAGAGAGCGACATACTCAGCGACAGTTAAAAAAAATTTTTTTTGAATGTGCCAATTTTTATGCCGTGAGTATAGAATGTCGTATGTAATTTCACCGGCTGTCGTACTCCACGCCGGAACACAGTAGTTCAAGTATTGGGGGCAGGATTAGCGAGTAAGTAAAGTTTGTGGTACAGGCAAAACGTTAGCAGTAGGTGAAAAACTTAAGTAAGAAAGAAGACATTTATTCCTTTTTGCAAGACACACAAATAAAAGAGAATATACACAATTTTATAGAAAATAATCAAGACAAGAAAAATAGATCATGAGCGTTGTGTGTCTTCGCAAAAGTGAAACGGTCGCTGGCTCAGCATTACGCTGAGGCGTTAGACACCTGCAGCACTGATTTTCAGCCAGAACCGTGACTCACGAAACGATACACAGATAAAATATACCTACTACATAATCCATAAACTTTTACGTAAACAAATAGAACAAATAAATGGTAAAATAGATAGAACCCGACTTATGTGTAACTAAAAAAATAAATAAATAAAAAATACATAAATTAATTAAATAGTTAATTTATTGTAATAAACAAAAAATTAAAAAAGGACGGAAAACTAAATTGTTCAAAAACTTGTAAAAAGTAAATGACCCGTTGTACGTATGTGCGAGTAATATGTGCGAATAGACAAATTGACGTTCCAAATTAGGAAAATGACTTAAGTCCCATATCAGTTCTGTACACTACTACATACAACAGGTCATTTACTTAAGTTTTTCACCTATAGCGATCCCGACGGAAATCACACGAGGCAAGCCCGGAGTGAATTCAAGTGGCATTTGCATAGATGTGATTTCAAAATTGACCCCCTGTGTATAGATTGATTTTACCGTTTTTATTGCTAGCATTAATTGCATTGATTGGGGAAGGCCAGAGACCAGACCAAATAGGAGACGTTTGGAAAAAAGGACAGTTAAGGTGTACCGAGTGAGCATGTATGAAGAGATTGATGAATGTCGATGAAGCGAAAGAGGTAGGAAGTGGAACAAAGTAGTCTCTGCTACTCCTATGAGAAAGAGGCGTGACGTATGTAATATGTTTGTGTATTAATTGAGAAAATACTTACTCTTTCGCTAACATGACTATACACGCCGTTGAATGTATAAGTGGCCAGTATACAGAGGCTAGCTTTTCAAATATATTTTTCTTGCTGTACGGCAAATACAGTAAGAAAGGCTCCAGCATGCTGAGCTCAATATCTTGAGCCGTGTTAGTGTGGAGGTGATGCGACATCGCGTGCGATATACGCCAATCCCTGTAAAACAAAACACAATCGAATTAAAAACAATTACGCAATTCAAAACGCTATGTTAAGGAGCACCACACCGCACCGTACGCAGTGACGTGTCGCATGCGTCACGTTCTCTCACCGCTTCTTCAAACATTTTTACGCACTGGTATGGCCGGACCTTTATGCGGAGAGGAATACAATTTAGGTATAAGTAGGTGGGTGAAGACTAAAAAGTTACACATTCATTGTGACACGAAAATTAGTCATACATTTTAACTATCTACTAATGCAACTTTATCGGTATGTAACTTTTTGGTCTTCACCCATGTGCCATTCCTGACGACGCCCACATTGGTTCATATTGTTGCTAAAGGTTAATTTTGTTAAATGTACGTGTCTTCTAGACGGCAATATCTATTAGAGTTTGGCACTTACGTTAGCCAGACGTATTATAAAGTCTGTACAGTACCAATTGTATATTATAGTTAAAATAAGATTTGTGTAATAAAATGTAACAGAAACACAAACACTTAAGTACCTAGGTACTTATTGACAAGAAAGTGGAATAAATAGTCGCCGTTTTAATTGACTTAACCTAAGTTGTTCACACGACTCGAAGGAGCGATAAGTTTTTTGTTAAAAAACAATAGCAGAATAAATTGTTGAAGGAGTTTTCGAGCGTCTACGAAAGTTATCATTAATTGCAGACGAAATATGAAATAATTTATTACTTATCTAAGTCGAGAAATAAAAATAGTTTTATTTTTAACATAAAACAATACATTACCTATGTAAATTTATTGCAATACGTCTTATGTTGTCTACAGTTTGTGCCGCTTGAGCTATAATTCCTTTGTTTGTTGTCTTTACGACTAAACCTAGCCTGTCTAAAATCTAGCCGGCCTCCAAAGAATTTTTAATTCTTTAGTTGGCATTTAAGAGTCTCTATAGGCAAAAAGCGTTCTAGAAATGAGACTTCCGTGTTCCGAGTTCCATAAAATATAAAAAATATTAAATAAAATAAACTAATCTGCAATAATTTAGTGCAGCTCTAAGTCAAGGGGCAATTACACTACAACGATCATCTAATGTTGTCATCACACTTTTATCAGACTACTTCAGGATAGGTACACTTACACACGCAATAACATCACTTGCTAAGGAACTTTTCACAAAATTATCATTTCACGAACTCAACTAGTAAACATTTGACAAGACGCTTATCTGTTTTTTTTTTCAAAAAGTTGTTGGTCAAACCTGATCCAGTGTAAGCCACGAGAATAGTTTTCCGGATTATTAAAATTTACTAATTAGCAGATATTAAAGAGTTGTAAAATAATGATTTTGTGAAAAGGTTTTTAGTAAGTAATAGACACACCTGCAGCTTGCCTATTTTATACAATACGTGTATTGTATTGTGTGTATATAGTACTTGTTTGACATACCTCCGTGTGCTAGACACACATAAATGTGCAAGTTACAGACGAGTGTAATTTCATTACGCCCTTATTGCCTGATCGCATTCGCATTAACATTTATCATTTCTTTCTACTCTTATCCTTTACCGTTTGATAGAAAGGAATGGTGAATACGACTGTGATTCCAACCAAATCACCAAATTTAATCTCCCATAAATCTAACGTTTACACGTTATTGACACGCGGATAGATACTTTTTGAGCATCTTAAATGTGGCTTGCGCATATATTTTACTATCAATGAGAAATTTGAGTCTCTGTAGCTCATTCAAAGTCGTCATTTAAGATGGTTGACCCTTACTCCGATGAATAATAAAAAAGGTTACAGGTTTTTAGGCACTAAAATAAAAATCTAATTAATTACTAGATCTACCGGTTTCTGATGCAATAGATCCTTAAAGTTGGCACGTGTATCGTCCACGACTCTACCACATCAATTAAGTGTGAAAAACAGGTTCTTTTCAGATTTTGAATTTTATCGTGTATGCCATTTTTTAACTGCCTAAAAAAACGAAGGAAGTTCTCAATTCGACGCGTACTACATAATATTATACTAGCTTTTGACCGCGATTTCGTCTGCGTGGAATTATTATTTTGGGTGCTTATTTTAAGTGATAAACGCTCAATTAGATCACAAATTACATTACAATTAGGTTATCGTATCTTCGTAGTAAACCTCTCCCTTTTCACATCCTTTACGGATGATTATACTGCAATTAAAGACTATTCAATATGTCCTTCCCCGGGACCATAAATATATCCGTACCAAATTTCGTTAAAATCGGTTCAACGGTCTAAACGTGTAGAGGTAATAGACAGATGCATTTGACATTTATAATGGACTTAAAGAATTTAAATAAGGAAGAATAAGAATACTCACGCGTATGAAGGTCCGAGGAGGTTGAATAGATACATTCTCCAATTATCTCTCCTGTGGAAGTAATTGTGTGCGCAAGTTGCTACACTCGATAAAAGGAAACCGCTAAATACGGTCAAAGGCAAACCAATGAATACGCTCTTGGTCATCGCCCAACAAGTCAAAGAACTAACAACAACAAATGCTGCCAACAAGCCATCAGTGACGTAGTCACTCTTCTTTCTTGTGTCCTTCGGTATATCTTTTAACTTCTGCGATATTTTAAGTTTGAGTGTCTTGTAGAAGCCATCCTCTTCGAATGTGAACGGAGAATTCCTTGGGACGGTTGTGTTTTTGACGAAGTATTTTGGAAGCATTGGTTCAGCGGTCCCTTTTAAATGGTGAGTTTCGAAGGCTTCTGTTATGTCTGTGCCCTGTTTAACAAATAAGTTTATGTCAAAAATGTCATTTATATCACTGTACCGCATTGTCATCCATCATCCATCCTACTTTTGTGTACCAAATTGCGAGTCAATCGAACCAACCGTTGAAGAGTTCCCTCCTGCGGAGACGATCTAGGCTAGGTCACCAGAACTTCACTACCAGGTTATTGTATTGTCCTCTAACTTACACAAGTATGCAACATTTCAGCTCAATCGGTTGAAGATATCTGCTTCAAAATTCCATCCAGGCAAACATAGCAAGTAAAAGAAAAGCTTATAATAAAGGAAATAATAAAATTACCTACATAATTATACACTTTGTCTAGAAATGGATCGAATACTTCAGTAGATTTCCTGGTTTGTGTAACTGACCACCCCTGTGTATGATTTCAGAATGTACATTGGCCGATGGTCAGGGTATGGTATCAAAAACATGTCTTAGTTAAAAAAAAAAAACAATGAAATCAATCATAAGTGTTCATTCAAATTAACCCCCTGCTGAAATACAGAATTAATTTACGACACCTTGTTTACGCGTTAAGGAAAATGGTCGCTAATAATTATCTTGCCTGTGTTGTCTACACAGACATATTTAATTACGAATTAATTTCCTTGATTGTAATTGTATTAATTTTCCTTGCGCCAGTTTAGAATAAATTATTGACGTTGGATTGCACAGCGACGGCGGAAAATACAATGCGCGCAATGAGAGCACCAAAGTACTCTACCGCGTTATTGAAATACAATGTAAAACAAACGGTGGTAAGTGGTTTTATGGTCTACAGAAACTTACGTTCAATAGATATGTATGTTTTTATTAGACTAGTGTTAACCTGTCCTACAATCCATTGCACAGTTCCAATTTTTTTTTCTTGTATATGTTGACGATTTGCTCGCACTAATCCCGCAATAATAGTCGCCCTCACCCAAAACGGAATATTGTTTATTTGTGCGTATTAGTACGGAACGTTGATCATTTAAGATCAAGACCACGGATGCCGCAAAATATTTAAAAATATTAAAATTTTGGGCAGTGTTGTATCTAAGGTATAATAAAGTGTACATGATCAGGCCCTACATTGCACGGTCCGACACAAACTTGGCCGGTTTTATTTGGTCCGAGTCATGCCCTTTGAGAAGTAATTTAAGCTTCCATATTCATTTCTAGCCGGTAGCTGCGCGAGTTCAAAAGGGATGAATGCTTTGTGTTCGTATTAAACGCTAAGCATGATGCATGAGACCTTCTAGGTTACGATTTGAAACTAATTAAAAAAAAATAAGTTCAAGACACAACTCTTATAAAAACTCTTAGGCCTGAAAACAAGCATTACTTTGAATTTACTATAAAATTTTGATTTTGCTTTGAAATCAATTAGTCAAATTGAATTGACAAATTAAGTGATGTCACATTTTAGTGACCGGGATCAGCCGATAAAATGTACCTATGTCCATTAATTGGTGGTGTTAAATACCCTGTTATGTTATTCACATAAATACCGTAGTATGAATGGAGGCGAAGACTAGCGTTCCGTGACCAAATTGGGGACGTCTGTCAAAAGGTCAGGTCAAGAGTACCCTAAACCGACGAGCATGTACGAAGAGATTGACGAATGGGGATGAAGCAAGTGAGGTAGGTACGCCAGGATCGTAGCAAGTGGATGGTATGTATGTATATATACTCACGAGCAAAAATAATGGGTCACTTTTCATACAACTTTGTGTGGAAGGTGACCCTTTATTTTTGCCCGTCAGTGTATGTACCTTAGTAACAGCAATCCATTGTGTCCCTCCGGGATGATTGTCAATAAAGTCTGTCAGGTCATACAGCGAATCGTGTATCCTCCACAGGTCTTCCGCGCCATCTTGGATCCGCTTCCCGTTAAGCCATTGCTGTGCTGACTTCGGCTCCTCATTGCGATGAATGGGGTATTGCAGTTGTGGAAAACTAACTTGCCGTTTGTCAGAGTCTGGCGCCATGTTGGAAAATTCTAAAAAATGTAATGACTATTAAAATATATAGTGAAATATGAAATGCTATTTTACATTAAAAAACAATTTCAAAAGTATCTTGCCGTCATCCGAAAAAAAAATTACAGATAGACTTATACAAAATCGGCTGTTGAATTTACTATCATAATATAAAGTTGATTGTTGTATTCTTTTCTCAGAAACGAGTCCAAATTTATTGTAAAATATTAAGATTTGCATTTAAAAATGCCACGACCTTCTCCGACTGGCGTTTTGCAAAAGATGAATAATAATATAAATCATCTATTTAAGTTTTAAATTAAAATGTAATTTAAACGTACAACATGATTGAAAAATAATGCGTGCAGTTCCGTTTTGTTCGGAAAAAAAATCCTCTTTAAAGCGTTCACATTCATCACCAAATAATCCATATTTGCGATAATTTCACGAAGAAGATCACTTTTCAATAAGTAAATGAAAGAAATTATAATTTAGGTACCTATGTCACGAAGCCCGCCAAAACCAGTGAAAAGTGAATGTCATTGGACCTCACGCGACACTAGCGCCTCTAGTGACAAATTCGCACGCGATAGCCCCCATTGGAAGTGGGCATGGCAGTGTGGCGGTTCCATGAATCGACATTATACTCTACTGTTTTTGGTGGGTTGAGATGTCTAATATTAAGCAAATTAATTAATTTGGGAATAGTGGTCAGCGACCCTGGCCTCTATTCAGGGGCCTTACCATGACGTCTTGATGCGATTCAATTTCGACTCAGTTCAGATTTTAGCTGTCATGTTTAGTATGGTCCTGACAGCGAGCGAGCCTAACCTGAATCGCATTAAGACGTCATGGTAACCCCCAGTGCTGTACCGACGCACCTCTGTTTTCGTTCGGAAACACAAGCCAAGCTCTCTGCCTTTGTTCGGCAAATTTTTTTTTCTTAAATTGCCAACCGAATAAAATATAATGCCCCTAAAATTACGGAACGAAGACTTTATTTCATTGGCAACACTGGGCTATTGGACTATTTTGAAGAATCGTTCTAAATTATTGTTCCATCCCAAAAATGTTCTGTAGTAATATTGAATATTATTTCCAAAACAGCACCAAAACGCTGTAATATCGCTGCCTGTCTAAGGAGCTAGAGGTTCCAGGCAGTTACTTGTATGATGCATAGGTACCAATATTGGTAGCCTAGTCATGAATGTTACAATCTATCAAACCTATAACAGTGAGTGAGACAACAAGACGGAGCCGAAAGTCTTTAAATACTACCTCACTGTACTTATATTATAGTTTGGTTATGCACTATTTAAAACACTTAATTATTTCCTAAAATTTTTATTTAAATATTCTTTAACAATCTCCGATTCTATATCATCTAAGTTATACAGAATGAATGTTTTTTCTGAAGACTTTTCGGAGCTTCTTTCTTTTATTTTTATCTGTTACTTAATGCACAAACCAAGTTCCAGTAAGCTTATTATCTAACTCGCTCGCAATCACCATCGTGTTCATTTTGACAGTTCATGTTGTATGGCTGACAATTGGCATCGGAATCAGCTAGCTGTCACATTCATACAAGAACTGTCAAAATGAACTCATGGCGATTGCCCACTGGTTAGCTTATGTTATCTTATCTTAGTCTAGGGGTCCCTACGGATACACTTCGACCGTAATTTGCATTCGTGGTCTCCTTGCACTATTCCATCGCTTTTACCGCCTCATTCATGAATTGGGTGATTGGGCACAGTGGTAGTGAATTGAAATCTCCGGTTCAGGGTATCCGATGCCGAGGAGTTTCATTTTTAGTCTGGCGAGGGCATCACATTCGCACATAATGTTTCAACCTCTTCGCCACATATTCCATCCAAGTTAGCTTAGTTTGGTGTAAATTTACTATACCTACTTCGATGAATAAAACCTAAGATAACGGACGACAAACCAAATCAAATTAAAATCTTGTTCTCGTTAATGTACAGTTATTATGGGACCGAAACAGTTTTATCTCAACCTAATAACAACCGTAACATCTAGCAGGCGAGTAACAAAGTTCCAAAGCAGAATCTTACACTTACGATTTTTTCGTCACGGACAATATTGGAGTCAACGGCCAAGAACTATTTAAATTAATCTCAATCTGAATGTGAGGCGTTATTTTCCAAAATGACTTGAGCACCGACTTGTATCTTAATATTAATTTTCGAACATTTTATTATTTACAAGTCCTTCAATATACCAATCAGCCTTATTTTTTTTCTACTGTAGGGACTGTCATAAAAACGGTTAATTTCTTACTCAACCGATCATCATGAAATTTTGTACACATGTTCTTGGAGGTATTAGATGTAACATAGGATACTTTTTATTAAAAAAAAATGATGTCGCTCTGACGTTATCTGCGCGGACGAAGTCCTACTAATATTATAAATGTGAAGGTTTGTGAGTATGTTTGGATGTTTGTTACTCTTTCACGCGAGAACGGCTGGACAGATCTCGATGAAATTTGGAACATAGATAGGTTATAGTCTGGAATAACACATAGGCTACTTTTTATCCCGGAAAATTGCGTTATTCCTGCGGGATAGCGATAAACAAATTCTATGCAGATGGAGTTGCGGGCAACAGCTAGGTTACTATAATATAATACATACAACACATCATCATCATCATCATCTCCAGCCTATGCACGTCCCACTCCTGGGCACAGGCCTCCTCTCACATTGAGAGGGCGTGGGCTATAGCTCCCACGCGGGCCCAGTGCGGATTGGGAACTTCACACACCATTGAATTGCTTCGCAGATGTGTGCACCTCACTGTGTTTTCCTTCACCGAAAACTAATTACTAACTAAATAATTTAATCAATCATTTTTGTAACCTACCATGACGTCTTAATGCGGTTCAATTCCGATTCAGTTTAGGTTCGCTCGCTGTCAGATCCATACTAAAAATGACAGCTAAGACCTGAACTGAGGCATTGAATTGCATTAGAAGTCATGGTAAGGCCCCAGATAATGTAAAATGTACGTACGTGAGCTTGTTCGACTGCACGCAAGGCAACTAGAACTTAGCGAACAATTAGGTATACGAGTGAATTATTTGACAAATCGGAACGGTACGCGCAATTACTTCCAACATTGTCGAACATTTACAATATTATGAGCAAGGTGTAAGATTAAATACAACAAATACGATAAACAAATAAGTTAAGCAACAAAATGCGTTTGAAAAACGCGTTCGCGTTAACGTCTCAAAATTGTGCCGGTAAAACCGCCCTCACTAAACAAGTTTTTGTTTTTTGTGCAGTTGTGTTTTTTTTAATCTTGTTTCGCCTGGTGCCGTATTCGTTAACAGAGGTCGAGCGTTGACCACCGATGTTAAAGGATGTTTAAAAAACAAACAAATGTATCTAAAATATAGATACTCGAAGCTATATTATGTGTTTTCCAAAAAAATGATCACTTTTTTTCAGAATTTAACTATTTTGGGTTTTTCTTACTTAGAATCGTTTACCCTATCGATTCTCATATAGGAAAAAAGTGTCCCAAAATTTACATTTCTGTTCGTCACTTTTTTCATATCTATAGGTATGTATGGAACCTGACGAACAAAATGGAACTGTAGAATATTGCGGCATAGCTAATCGATATGATGATAGTTATTTATCTATACTAATATTATAAAGAGGAAAGATTATTTTTGTATGTTTGTATGTTTGTAATGAATAGGCTCAAAAAGTACTGGGCCGATCTGGATGAAATTTGGAACATAGATAGATTATAGTCTGGAATAACACATAGGCTACTTTTTATCCCGGAAAATTGCGTGATTCCCGCGGGATAGCGATAAACGAATTCTACGCAGACGAAGTTGCGGGCAACTGCTAGTGATTAATAAACTTAATGAGACTCAAGTTTTAAAACTGTGTTTCGTCGCCGATCTTATAAAGTCGCCTTTGACAGCTGTACCTTTGGCTGGATCTTAGTCAACAGTGGCGCCAACTGGTGAGCAAATAAACGATATTCTCCATTATACGCCTCTTGTCAATGTCACGCATTACGACACGTAATAAGAGAGATAATAGTACATTATGATACAAGTGTGCTATGTTGGTAATTACACACGAGGCGTATTGTACGCGCGAGCGATAGCGAGCGCGGGTAAGAGAGCCGAGATGTGTAATTACCAAAGCACACGCGTCGCATACGACGTTTTTCAACACATTTGCGAGGAAAAATAAATAAAATTTAGTTAATAAAAGGACTTTAAGAACTTTAGTTTACCTTTGTTACCAGACATTGCTTACCTGGAGCTGCTTTAGAACTTTACTTTATCATTTGGTAATTGACAACTTGGATTTCTTACTGATATAACTGAACATTGTCCGAACATATTTTAGTATTTCCAGCGACGGACACTACATTTCTTTATTACTTGAACTCGTAATTTTTAAAGTAATAAAATAACAAAGTCTGAATCAACAATATCAGTGAAAAATGGCGGCAGATATTATTTCTCCGCGCCAATCCGCGCGCAGCACTCGCGCATGCGCGCTGTGCACTTAGCACGCGCGTGACGAAGACACTGACACAGACTGCTAAACAGCCTAATATTAAAATTATAATAAAAAATAATAAATCAATGCCTGAGATTGTAAATTATGTTCAGTTTTAGATAAAAATGAATAATTTGTCGAAATTAAATGTTTATTTATCATCTTTTCCCTAAAATAGTTTAATATTCACGAAAATATTCCTTGTTCCTATAGATAACTGAACTTTTTGCTGAGATTAAAAAATATATATATTACCGCACTCGTGCGGTAATATATTACAGCACTTGTGCGTAACAAGCTCAATTATGAGCTTAAATGCAGTGCAATAAGACTCAATTTACGAGCAAGTGTGTTGAAAACAATATGTTATCAGGTCAGTTTAGATCAACCTGTATATCATTAAAGTACAATTTGATAACAGGTTATTACGGCATGAATGTGACTTCACGTTTTTCACTAGCAATGTACATTATTCTGAGATATCAGACCATTTTTTTTACCCGACTGCGCCAGGCGGCTATTTTTCGAGTGTATGTATGTATATTTCTTTGGCACGCTCTAGAGCCTAAATGGCTGGTCCGATTTAAGCTTAAGTGGTATCATTAAATTCGTCTTAGTCCTGAGAGTGACACTGCGTTATAAAAAAAAAATATTGACGCCGTCGGGTTTTTTATTTAAATAAATAATTATTATGACCGAGTATTTTGTAGAGCTTAGGATCCAATACAATAAATGTCTTAGAAGCATCAGTTAGTAAGTTCTTTGTCTGATCCGTACTTAAGTATTGCATTTGAGTAAAGCTGTTATGATCATGTTTATAATGAATGAAAATAATTTTAGTAGTCTAAAGCTACAGTATGATTGCTTCCTACAATCATTATTTTTTAGTCACCTTTATATTTACCAACACACAACATTTTAATATTTTCAGAATTATGAAAAAACAACTTGCCACCTTTAAACCCGTGATTCGGTAGTAAACAGGTAGACGTACCTACACATATTTTAAGCCACGTAGATCGATATTACATGACTGTTATCTTCCTGTCAGTCCAAAATACATATAATAATTTGACAATAACAATGAACAGGTCGCACAAAAATGATTAGTAAAAGGACCATAGCAAGAGGAATTTTATCAATTTCTGATGAATTGTCGAGTATTTTGTCACGAAGTAAATCATTCTAACGTACATAATGCGTTCGCAGCACTTGCTGACGTCACACAACAACAAAATAACTATGCAAAACGAACTTGCTTACGGGGGAAAATTATATGAATCATGTCATAGACGATGTTAAAAATCCATCACTAATTTGAATCCCGTGGTCGTGGCCTTTCGGTTTTGTAACCTTAGGCTCTTTCTACCCCGTAAGGGATTAAGACGTGATTTGTGCAAGTATGTAAGTAAATTTGCTTAAATTGTCTCTCGACCCCTCCCTCTCTCCCCAAACTCCCATTAAAGTTTGTGGAATTAAAGAAAACACAATGTGGAACATGTATATGTTACGGTATGCGAAAAGTGCAAGCATTGTTAAGTTAAGATCGGTAACATGATAGAATGAGATCGTAGAAGTAACAAAATAATTAACTAATCAGTTTAAAAATAGCTGTTTATGTTTAGTTGGTTGAACTGTCTGCAAAAAATCGGATCGCAGACGTCACGGCACATAACGTCATGACTTAATGGGAAATTAATGGAATAATACAAGGTATATTCCATTGGAGTTCATTTTAAAGAATTTGTAAACAAACAAGTTCATATAAAATTTAGATTATAACAATCATAGTAAAATTGTTATAAAATGTCGTGAGATATCAAGTATGAACAACTATCCGGTAGATGTGATACTAATTGCATAACTACAATGAGTGATCGATCCGGAATTTAGATGGAACATAAGGTCTATTTACAAAAGCGTTAAAATGGCTTGGAATGGACTATACAACCACTAGCTTCTATCCGTGACTTTGCGTGCTGATTAGAATTTGTAGTGACGCTTCTTGCTCTCAACCTCCGAACCGAAAAGATGATGATGAAGCTACCTACTGCAATATTTTAGACACACACACATACACCACGTCCTTATTCCTTACGGGGTAGACAGGGCCTAAGGTAACAAAACCTTAAGGCCACGTTTAGCATCATTAAGGGCGTATAGGTGGAAAGGGAAATCAAAATAGTGGTGGGTTGCTAGCCGCATCGCCTATAACATGATTCCTAAGACTTTCGCCCACTCCCTCGATGGGCTTTTACCATCTGCGCGGGAAGAGAAGCAACTGGAGAATTCTATGTTTTTCTTTACTCCTAGACCAGCATGGAAATATTTTAGAACAATATAAAAACGCTTTGTATAAGCATTTGTGGTATACGTGAACAACATAAGTAAAGGATGAGAACGGCTAGCACGAGTGCGCGCGAAAGCTGACTACCTACCGTTCTTTTTCTTACTGTTCGTCCTAGAAAGAGACGGGTAGTCTATCTCGCGCGCGACTCAGCTCTCGCGCGCTTTTGTGCAAGCCGTGCCGCCAGTTGCTGTCATATGAACCGATACGGAACTTAAATATGTTTTACTAGCTGTTGCCCGCAACTTCGTCTGCATAGAATTCGTTTATCGCTATTCCGCAGGAATTACGCAATCTTCCGGGATAAAAAGTAGCCTATGTGTTATTCCAGACTATAATCTATCTATGTTCCAAATTTCATCCAGATCTGTCCAGCCGTTCTGGCGTGAAAGAGTAACAAACATCCATACTCACAAACTTTCGCGTTTATAATATTAATAGGATTACTTTTAACGTTTGTCTATCCGCACACTTTACTCACACATACAACAGGTCCTTTACTTAAGTTTTTCATCTATAAACTGACCGTTTAAATGAGTCCTAGCCCGCGCGGCACAGGGGCACGTAGTAGGACGACAAAGGGGACCGAGAGAGGTGCGGGCGGGTAGTGCGCCTGCCGCCCGCACCTCTCTCGGCCCCGCGGTCATCCCACCCCGCGGCCCTGCACCGCGCGGGCGAGGACTCACTTAAGCGGTCGGTCTATATATAATGCAGTCGATTGGCTATTTGATACCGCAGTGCAAACAATAAATTTGAACTTTGGAACGCTTCGTTCTTGTTGACACAAAAGGACTGTTTCACCACTTTCTGTTAACTTCCTGATATCTTAAACGTGAGTACCAAGTTACTTTAACAATAACTTTAACGATATCAGGAACTTAGAAGAGAGTTGTCCTGAATCGTTTGAGCGTTTCAATTACTTGCAGCTACTTGGCAGCGCCTTCTAGCGGCACATTTCAGCCACTAGCTGGTCTTTATTTCGAAATTCGTTAATAGTCAATAATGAGAGAGAGAGACGGTATGATACATACATACATACATACACATACACAAATCAAGACTAAATCCCTTACGGAGTAGACAGAGCCTAAGGTAATGCTAATTGCGATATGATAAGAACTTCGAAAATCGAATTTTGAAGAAGCTTCCCTGTTCTCATAGTGTTTGAAACTTTAATTGAAAAACGTTTGAAATTTTTTAATTTGTTTTTGTATGGGCACGGCCGACAATAATATTGTGTGAAGCGTGCCCTACCCATACAAAATGAATTTTAAAATGGCATAGTATGTAAGTAAGTAAATGCTTTAGCGTACAAATATAAAGAAGCAGAGACAAATCACAAAAAATACCTTAAATATATGCACAAAGGCGAACTTATCCCTATAAGGGATCTCTACCAGTTAACCTTTGAGTAAATGAGAGAAGCATTAAGCGAGAGACCGACAAAGGGTGAGTTTAAAATATCCATATAGTGAAAGCCACAATAGAGCGTACATCTCAAAATACAACAAACAATTCATAAATAAACTACTAAATATCATTAAACATATGCATACATACAAACTACATACAATATGAGTACACACATACAATATTTAAGGCGATGGTGTGAGCCACATCTTCTTCAAGCCCTCCTTGAACGACGCCACGGAGGCAGATTGCCTGATGGAGGTCGGTAACCGATTCCACAGCCTAGCAGAGTGAACTGTGAAGGATCTGGATAAGTTGGTAAGTTTTGGATAGTTCGACCTAGGTTTGTATAGCATTTTTTTACTCCTTATGACCTCAGGAATACACTGTTCAAATCTCTCACAATGCTCACGTCCATCGTGTACATATATCAATGTACTGAAACACTTTTAAATCACCATAAAAAAGGACTGCTATGCTGATTTGGGAGCAAAGAAAAAACATAGAATGCACCAGTTGCTTCTCTTTCCGTGCATATGGAAAAAACCCATCGAAGGATGGGCGAAAATCTTAGGCATCATGACGTTATAGGCGATGCGGCTAGCAACGAATCGCTATTTTGATTCCCATTTTCACATACGCCCACAATTATGCTTAACGTGGCCTTTAGCTCCTGTTACTTTAGGCTTAGTGTACCCCATAAGGGATGTAGACGTGTTTGTATGTATACCTCTTTATTGTACATAAAACACATTAAATTTTACGGGTAATGAGAAAAACAGATGTACAAAGGTAGACTTGTCCCTTAAAGGGATCTCTTCCAGCTAACCTTTGAACGATTGACAGGACAACAGAAAGCAGAGTATAAGAGTAGACATGTATACTGAAAAGCTAAGACCAAAGAAACTAACTTAACCTAAACAAATAAAGCATAAAAATAATAATAAGAAGAATACACCTACACAACATTACAGGTATACCCTAATACATTTAAAAAAATACGATAAACTAATATATTTATGTATTGCCTTGATTTGTGTATGTATAAAAAAACGCTGCGAAAGCACTCTATTCTAGATTACTTTTACGAATGTGGACCTATATTTTTGACACTACCAAATCAAAATGTAACATTTTCCAACAAGACGGCTGAAGACTCAGAAACACTGCTACTTACCTTATAGCTCAAATCTAGCCCAAAATAGTCAACTTTTCACTTGATTCCCACACTTTTTATTTAATGCTTAATAATAAACAAACAAATTAATTCATCGGCACCAAGTTGCGCGTACGTCAGTCACCCGATACACTTTAGCCTTGACTGGTGCGCCGGAGTCGATAAGGTGGATTTTGGCTTTAATGCTGTTGAACTTGAATATTTAGTTGTGCCCCTAGGAAGCTGAAGCAATGACAAGCAAAAATAAAAGGTTCATTTTGGATAGTAGGTTTTTTACAAAGCGAACCGTTATTTTTGATCGCGACTGTAAAGAAGACAGTAAGAAATACATACGTTTATTTAGCTCTCATTACGAGTGCAAAATAAAAAAAAAACTTAACTGTAAATCATGTATCTTTCTTATGTTCTCTAGCTTATTAAGATTATGTTAACTTCGTTCCGTCAGTAGGGTTCCGTCCGTACCAAAAATTGCTGCAATTTATATTGACTTAACTGATTTAAAGAACTGATTACTCGAAAAGATTAAAGGAAGGAAAAATGCTTCATGAAAGCCGATAAAATTGTCGCTTATCCAAATCGAGTAATATTTGGGCTAGTCTTTAAATATGATATTATAGAGAGATAATAGAAAAAAACATCAAAGCGTATTGCTTGCTGGCATGCTTTCATTCTTGCTTGCGTGCTTGCTTGCTCTTTGAAACGATTGACGTTTGCGCGATCGGAGCCGTGGGAAAAAGCTAGTTGTTTTATAAACTACGCATCCATTTGACTTTTTTCGTGGTATTTTTAAATACATATCGCACAAATTTCTAAATGTCAGTGAAAATTAGAACACAGAAAAATCCGAAAAGTAAAGCTATGGCCGGGAATCGAACCCGGATCCTCGTCATTCCGTGACGCGTGCTATACCCCTACACCACCCATAGCAGGTGGGTAGTCTCCGAATTTTTCTAGCTGTTACTAACTGTCACGTGTCGCTAAGCGTCATCTGTTTGAATGATGTGTCTGTACGACACAATTACAAACTCCCATGGAACATCTACTGCTCACCAGGGACGAGAGAAGGCGCTGTTTTTCAAATGATAGGTACTATCAAATGAATCAAGAAATTTTATTTCTTGATTTTTATGTTTTACGTTTTCGGTTTTACCGTTAGAAATTAAATTTCTAAATGTCAGTGAAAATTAGAACACATAGAAAAATATCGCACACTAACTAACGAAATCAGTGATGTAAAGTCTTGATAATATATTCTATTCTGATTCATTTTTAAAATCATTGTACACTTTTTGTTCTGGTTTCCTGATTAAAAATCTCTTTTTTATCTCGCTGCGGCTAAGAAGGAGGTGTCATTACATCCGCCATTCTTCATTTTCGAGGACTAAAATCTATATATATATAATTCAAAGGTGACTGACTGACTGACTGACTGACTGACTGACTGACTGACTGACTGACTGACTGACATAGTGATCTATCAACGCACAGCCCAAACCACTGGACGGATCGGGCTGAAATTTGGCATGCAGGTGGATCTTACGACGTAGGCATCCGCTAAGAAAGGATTTTTGGAAATTCCCACGGGATAAGGAAAAAAACGGGAATTATATATTCGATTCCGAGTGACGCTATCACAGTAACTATAATATGTAGACTCTTCAAATTTGATACAAAAGTAGGTGATTACAAAACTAAGAAACTAATTTCAGGATTTTTGGGAATTCCCACGGGATAAGGAAAAAAACAGGATTTATATATTCAGTTTAACGAAATCCTATGAACTATAATTACTAGATTCTTCAAATTTGGCATAGAAGTAGGTGATTATAATAGTAAAATAAAGTTCTAATGCTTTTTGGAAATTCCCACGGGATAAAAACGGGATTTATGTATTCATTTCTACGGGATCGATTTTTCGTTTTACTGGTCGTATAAAATTGAAATTTGGCCTTCAATTTCCCTTGGGGAGTGTAGGGGAGCGCTACAAAAGGATTTCCCGAAATTCCCACGGAAACGGGAAAAACGGGACTTTTCGTTTTCTGGTTGCAGAAAGCTGAAATTCGGCATGTAGGTTGCTTCGGGAGTGTAGAGGAGCATTAAGAGAGTACTTTCCAAAATTCCCACGGGAACGGGAAAAAAACAGGATTTTACGTTTTACTGGTCGTAGAAAGCTGAAATTTGGCAAGTGGGTTCCTTGGGGAGTGTAGAGGAGCATTATGAGATAATTTCCCAAAATTCTTCTTCTTCGTTCCCGTAAGATATTCGGGAAATGCTTTATTTGGCGAAATTTTTACGGAAACGGGAAAAACGAAAAGCGGGGGAAAGTTGAAATTTGTCACGTAGGTTTATTCGGGAGTGTAGGGGAACACTAAGAAAGGATTTTCCGAAACGTCCACAGGGACGGGAAAAAACCGGATTTTACGTTTCCAGACGAAACAGCGGAAGAAAGAGACTTAACATTTATAACGTGTGTTTCTTTAAAGGCTTTAAGTGTACTCCGAAAGCACTCCCCAAAATTTCCACGGGAACGGGAAAAAACTTATTTTTTCATTTTACATCTTAGCGCGTACGATGTCGCGGGCAAAAGCTATTTAGGATGTATTTTAGGACAGCCCTATAGGTTAGGTTAGGTTTGTTTTATAAAAATCCTGCAATATTTACAGGTTCAGAAAAATTAAGGCATCGGGGCAATGCGGGGGCTGGCTTGCATGCTTGCTTGAGTCCTTGCTTTGCATGCTTGATTGCATACTTGCTTTCATGCATGCTTGCATGCTTGCTTGCATGGGTGCTTACTTGCATGCATGCTTGCTTGCACGCTTGCTTGCATGTATGCTTGGATGCTTGCTTGCATGGGTGCTTACTTGCATGCATGCTTGCTTGCACACTTGCTTGCATGCTTGCTTGCCTGCTTGCATGCCTGCTTGCATGCATGCTTGCATGCTTGCTTGCATGGGTGCTTACTTGCATGCATGCTTGCTTGCACGCTTGCTTGCCTGCTTGCATGCCTGCTTGCATGCCTGCTTGCATGCCTGCTTGCATGCCTGCTTGCATGCCTGCTTGCATACTTACATGCTTGAAGGCTTGCATGCCTGATTGCATACTTGCATGTATGCTTGAAAGCTTGCAGGTTTGGTTGCTCGCTTGCTTAATTGCTAGGTTCTTTGAAATGCTCATGGTTCACGCGTGCGAAGCCGCGGGCAAAAGCTAGTTAAATATAATTGAGGCGGTAGTCTGAAATCGAGTTTTCAGTTACCTAGGAGTGCTCGAGCTGTCAATTTTTCTTATTATTTATTTTAATTTTGCCAAGATTTAATTACCAAGGAGTTATTTATTTTGTCTTTATCCCTTACGGGGTAAAACCTTTAGGCCACGGTTGCATGATTGTGGGCGTATAGGTGGAAAGGGGAATCAAAGTAGTGATGGGTTGCTAGCCGCATCGCCTATAACATGATTCCTAAAATCTTCGCCCATTCCCTTGATGGGCTTTTACCATCTGCGCGGGAAGAGAAGCAACTGGTACATTCTATGTGTTTTCTTTACTCCCAGACTATTATGGAAGAAGAACTCACAATCGCATGTATAATATATATTAGTAAGGAAGTTAGGTTTAGGAAATACAAAGTATCTCCTTGTCAAATTTCACAGAGGTCGGTACTCCAGTTTTTCCGCGAAGAAGTAGTAGCAGACTCAGAATCTATTACGAGTACATTCTCATTTATTTAATTACAATATTTAGACACATAGGTTTTGATATCAATAAAACAGTTGTGTTTATATCTAGGTTAGCGTAGATAAGGTTAGATAAGTGTAAAAAGTTGTTGACCTCCGGTCAGATAGACCCTTGTTCGTAAGTCACAAACCTTTTATAGCAAAAAATTATGTTTTGTCGGCGTCTAGTAAATGTTTAGAAATTCTTGCGGGATATGGAATAAAATGATTTCATATTGTTATTGAAATGGGACTGGTCTGGACATGTCTGCCGCATGCACCCACAGAGGTCCACTCAGTCACATGGTGGGTGCCAGAGAATGGCCAACGACGACGAGGCATACCTAGAAGGCGATGGCGGGGCAATTTGGACGAGTATATAAATAAATAAGTAAATAAATATCTTGGGACAAATTACACCAATTGACCCAGCCCCAAACTAAGCAAAGCTTGTACTATGGGTACCAGGCAACGGATAAACATACTTATGTAATGTAGATAAATACATACTTAAATACATACAACATCCATGACTCGGGCACAAACATTCGTATTCATCATACAACTGTCTGCCCCCACCGGGATTCGAACCCAGGACTTCTAGCTTCATAGTCAGGGTCACTAACCACTAGGCTATCCGGTCGTCGATATGGAGGAATGGCCTGATATTGCGTCCGACCAAGAGTTGTGGACTGTGGAGGTCAAGAGGAGAGGTCTTTCCCAGTAGCAGGAAACCGCAATAGGTTAGGTAGGCAAAAAAATACTTTGAAATAGTCGTATCTCCGTAATAATTAGTACTGCGCGGACGAAGGCCGGCAACAGCTATCCTATTATAGCTAAAAGGTAAAAACGGGACCCTATTTCGAAGATTCCACTGTGTCTGTTTATCACCAGGCTGTAATCTCATGTACCGCGGTAGCTTAACAAAGTTGCTGCTATGACAACAAATAATAAAAACATAATATTTTTGTCTGTTTATGTAAAACCAATATAAAATGACCTCACACTGCCTACATTTTGATTACTGGTAGGGCTCGGCTAACACAGGATTACATTTACTTGCAGAATTTGTACGGAGCTCTCGGTGTGCGAGTCCGCTTCGCTCTTGGCCTACAATGACTGTAAGGGCCTGTCTCACCACTCTCTGTAAAGTTCCAGCTATCGTAAGTGTCAGTTATCTATGATTCTCTCTCTATTTATTACTACGAAACGAACAGAGACGACATCATAGCTAACTGACACTTAAGATGACCGGAGTTTCACAGAGAGTGGTGAAACAAGTGTAATAAAGTCATATATATAAGGTTAAAGAACTAGGTGAATTGGACTGCCCGAGGGTTATGTAACAAGGCCGTTTACAAATTTTACTGTTGCAAGCGCTTACGAAACAATTGAATTATTACGACCAGCATTTTAACCATTGAGAATAATAATAAAGCACTCTATGTTGCGTTGTGGAATATCAACTCGTCACAACTTCTGTTGAGAGTGAAGGGAACAAAAACCATTAGGTATACCTTGCTACTCCCTCACGTGCAAGCTTGAGCGAATTGTACATACATAAATCACGCCTTTATCCCTTACGGGGTAGACAGAGACTAAGGTAACAAGACCTAAAGGCCACATATAGCAGGAATGTGGTAGTAGGCGTAAATAGGAATAAAAATAGTGTTGGGTTGCCAGCCGCATCGCCTATAACATGATTGCTAAGATTTTCACTCTCCTCTCTCGAACCCCTCGTTGATTGTTGTTTTGAGTTGTAGTTGTTTTCTCGAACATGACTGCGTGAATAGGATTCGACGGAAGCGTTGCTGTTTTGTACGATTTGACCTCACTATATCGCGCAGTATCAAAGTAAAGTTATTCATTTATTTTACTCCGGAGGATATAAAGTATAAAGTCAGTGCTAGAATTATAGAGTCCTAGGTCATAAAATGCACTGTTTATTTATTCATATTATAACTTAAGGTCAACATCTTATATCAGGTATCTGACGTAAGAAGGACGAGTACAACATCACTACATAATTATAAAACAAAGTCCTTCTCTGCATCTGTCTGTTCTGTATGTTTTCATCAAACTTTGGTATTTCTTCTTTTTCTTCTTCTTTATTCATGTGGCCCCATCGATCGATGCGACGATTTCGCCAATATTAAATAGGTATACAAATAGGTATAGGTATCTTTGTCAACGGATAACGATATCCCTCAGAATCTGACAGAATATCATCAACCGATCCCCAGGGTGCATCGGACCAAGCACTGCTCTTCCCCTCGGACGGATCCAAAAACGAACCGCGGCTCTTGACCACACGCGGAGGTAACCCGACTCGCACCAACTTTGGTACTTGAATTTGTCAATCAACTACTAACTACCTTCAAACGCGCGTGCACTTTTCAAGCGAACCAAAGTGTACCTCCGGTCCTCATTGAAATCGCACCCCTGAATCTCTCCACTGATGGGAGCCTCACAACAATTGAGATTACACCTCCGACTTATTGAATTTGTTTTCTATTCCCCACAGTGGAAAGCATTGCCAGAGCTACCAATTCATTTGTAAACCGTGCGCGGGCACTGACGTAATGACGTAGGATTTCCCGCCGTTTGAGAGACAACTGTGGATATGGGAAGGAGAGTTCGTATTCCACTGTTCCGTTGCCTTAATTTGTCATTTACAGCCAGTGAATAGTCAAACTGAGTAGAACTACGGCTATTCGTTGAGTTATGTGCTTAAATCTATTTGGGTTTGTGGCGAAGTAAATTAAAGTTATCAAATAGCTGAGATAATAAGAAAAGTAGATGAATGAATAGGTTGTTGCTTCTTATCGATCGCGGTGTAAATGTTTTGGTGTACAATACTGGTGAGAGGAAATAAATGAATTTTAAGATGATTATCAAAAATTCTCGCGTTTCCAATTCTTGCTTTTAGCTTTTAATGCTAAGGCGGTGTTATAATACCAACACCATTTGACCTTCTCAAAGATAATGCTTAACGAAGGCATTTAAATAAATAAAGTATTGTTTAAAAACTTCATTTGGAATTTAAAAAATTGCCAACGTATATTGGAAGCTTATGATAGGTATACCTTCAGTGACAACGTTCTCTGTCTCAGTTCTATAATATGTCAGTTCAATAACTGTCTCTAACTGTGCCTAACCTTGTCTGCCCCTAGCTACGTCCCTGATATTTCAATAAAAAGATTTTCCTATCAAAGTTAAACATTAAACACATCGAAAGAACCGCGTGAGAATTCACAATAATGTTTTATTCCCCTCGAGAAATACCATTTTCGTTTATCTCCTCAGTAAAAAATCCGTACTGGAGATATCATAAAAGAAAGCAATTTTTCACTTAGCCGCTGGCATCGTAAATCCGCTGGAAGTTAGTGGGAATTAACCAAGCTCTTGTTGTTCGCGTTTCATGAAAATGAAACGTGAGAGTTAAGTGGCGCCGGTAGTGATGGCCCATGTCGATGGCCGGCGCCGGCGATCAACACTGTTAAATTAGCTGAGCTAAATCAGAATCAGAATCATTTATTTATTAAACATAGGTTAACAAGGTCGTAAAAATTAACTATCATTTCACTATCGCCTAGTGGCATACAAATAGGCATTGTGGCATGCTGCATAAAAATAAGGTACAAATAGGTATAATGTCAAACTTGGATCGTAAAACTGCTGAGCTGAGTGACTGATGTTAAGTGAGCACTGAGCCACTAATTTAACAGAAAAAAATACAGTCCGAGGTCTGAAGCTCAACCTCGGAGGCTATTTTTTACGTTTTCAACGCCTTACTTACTTACATTTTACAAAAATTACAAAACGAATCGACGATAAAAATCTACATGATTATCGAACCTGTTCACAAGATTTCACGACAGTTAGTTGAGAATTGCGACCTGTTGTCAGTCAGCCATACTGTGGGAAATAAACTATTATGAAAGCACAAATACAAATCAAAAACAAAAAATAATATAATACGTTAATAAAAAAAAAAGTATAGTCAAACTTGATTGAATATTTGTGTAGGTATCGACTTTTTCCCTCACTAGCCCGTAAAAATAGCGGGTCAGAACGTATTCCATCTATACAAAGCCCCTTAGTCTCTGGATAGATCGAGATATATTTATTTAACTCAATCTAATACCTAAATTAAAAATTACCCTTACAACTTGTTTTAAATATTTCAGTCAGAGTTGTTATTTAAAACGGTTTAGTGACTACAATAAATGGTAAATACAATAGTCTTACACCAATTTTTGTTCGTGTCTTTCCTGGGGATATGGGCTGACGTAGAACCTTGGGGGCTACTCCTAAATTAATTTTTCCAAGTGCGTATCTTACTGCACTTCTCACTTTGAAATTGATGACTACTAATTTGAGCGGAATGGCACGAAACGAACCTCAAAAAGAGAATATAGAAAGAAAAACACACAAATATAAGATCATACACACAATTTTATAGAAAAGAAACAAAAAATACACAGACATGAAAAATAGATCATCAGCGTTGAGTGTGTCTTCGCAAAACTGAAAAGGTCGCTGGCTCAGCATTACACTGTAGTGTTAGACACCTGCAGCACTGATTTTCAGTCAGAACCAGAATTTTTAGAGTATAACGCCTTGTGCAAGGTCTATATGGTATGTTACCGGAATGTTTTCCGCTAACCCTAAGCTAGACAGCAGGGGGCTACTCGGAAATTCAATTTACGAAGTTTGTATCATACCCTCTCTCGCACTCTCAAATTAAAGACTAAAAGTGTGATTGGAATGCCACGATATGAACTTGGAGACTCGAATTTTGGAATGTAACGTCAGATCTTGCATATATGTGCACAGAGGCGGAGTAAGGCAGCCGAGGAAATAACAGAAGAGGCACTTAATTTTAGCGCTCTTTTTCGAGTTTCTATGGACAGCGGTGATTATTAGTATTATTGCCATCAGGATCACCATAATGCTCGTTTCCGTCATTATAGTATTATATACTTACTTCTAGGTGAAAAACTTAAGTAAATGACCTGTTGTATGTCCATATTACGTACCTATTAGTGTACAGAATTCATATGGGATTTAAGTCATTTTTCTAATTTGGAACGTCTATTTGTCTATTCGCACACATTACTCACACATACAACAGGTCATTTACTTAAGTTTTTCTCCTACTGCTAACTTTTTGCCCCTCAAAAAGAACTTGATGACTTAAAGTCGTCTCTGATTAGGTACGTGACATTGAATTAAGCCGAGAAGAAAAAGTGCAGGTCATATCTCAGAAGAACGTAAATAATACTACTAATATACGAGCATGTCTTCAAATTAATGATCATTTCATATTTTTGATTTCGTACCTTTGCACGGTGTTTAGGTGTTTTCGCCCCTGCCACGACCATGGCTCAATTAATCATCCAAGGGATGACGAGCGTCAACTTTTTTTTACGATAACAGAGCATACTTGCGGCACATAAATCAGTACAAATTCTGTTTTAATTGCGGGGCAAATTAACATGTAATTTATTTCTTTTTATTTTTCTAACGATGATTATAGCGTCATATTCAAAGGACTACTCAAAATGCCGGCACGGCGGCCATTTTGTGAGTTCTTTAGTATGATTGGTAGTAACGTGTTGTTATACCTCATCATTATCATCATCATATCAGCCATTGGATGTGCACTGTCGGTTATTGTAACTATTTACTACTTATTCGAGTGTATAATATTTGTCTATGAGTTTGGCACTATTACTGGACAAAGGCCTCTTTCCTCTGCCACTCGTAATGTTAGAATTCTTCTTTTTGTATCACCAAAATATCTACTAATCGAAATTAAGTAAGATAAAATAAACATTGGTACAGCAACTCCTACGCATTATTTATTAGCAATGTTGCGTATCAATTACCTATGTTTGAAAACTCATTATCAGGAGACATAAATATTAGCCATGACAGCGCTAGCCACAATGCTGTTATGAATGTTATGATGATTTCCCATATTTTAATGGACTGCGAATAAAGTATTTATGAATACGAATAATTTTGGTGAGTTCATTTAGAGACTTAAATAGTAACTAAAAGCCAAGTGATGTTTAGTTCCATAGTAATAATTCATCGAGATTCTTTCGCCTAAAAGTAACTTTTTTTTATATGAATAGGAAGGCAAACGAGCAGGTGGGTCACCTGATGGTAAGTGATCACCACTGCCCATAGACACCCACAACCCCGAAGGGATTGTAGATGCGTTGCCAACCTAGAGGACTAAGATGAATGACCTCTTGTACCCGTAATTTCCCCGGCTGTCTTACTCTCCACACCGGAACACAGCAGTGCAAGCACTGCTACTTAGCGGCAGGATTAGCGAGTAAGATGGTGGTAGCGATCCGGACGGACCTTGCACAAGGCCCTACCACCCGCACATATATTATATTATATTAGTAATAGGTGATAATTAGGTCCCATCTGCCTAAGTCATATCACTTCCGAATTAGTTTTGCATTTTCTGCTCAGTGAACAGGAAAATAAAATTGAGTTTTTAATTTTATTCGCGAACTCCATTGTCCCTTAAAATTCTAAACTATTTCCAAGAAGAAAATTCAAGCGTGATATTCGTTTTTTCTTTAAAGAGCGTGAGACGACAAAAATTAGGAACGAAAGTTGGTGCTAGCTTCCTTGTTCCCAACTTTGCCGTGCCAAAGTTTTTAGGAAAAAGAACAGTGTAGAAATTTAATTAAGTACACTGTTTTCTATTTAAAAGTTTTCCCTTTATTCATTCGTTTTTAAAAATATTACCTGATTACAATTGTGACAAACAAGCAAATCGGATCATGTGATAGTATGGTGGCCCCTCCAATTTTTTTCGTGGCTAAACAATGTACATAAATATGAAGCGGTTATCGAAAGATAAATTCAAAATTTTATTCGTATTGCCACTATAGTTTCCTGATAAAATATGCACACGCAAACATGAAGCGAGACAAGACACGTAGAAACCACAGATTAAGTATAATGTTTCATAAAATTTTCGATGCATTGAAAGGTAGTTCGACGACCGTCGAACTACCTTTCAATGCATTTCAAACGGCGAACGGCGAGGTGTCATTTAAGACCTAAATGACACCTCGCCGTTCGCCGTTCGCTAAGAAGTAATTGTTGTATCTGAATAGAATCAGTAATTTATTCAGTTTTTAGGTGACACATGTCGACCTATAGCTTTTGAACCTCACTGTCGTTTTACATTGTATTTTATCATTCCTAAACGCAGTTACTTGATTTGTTTTTTGTTTTTCTCTAAAACAAAAACAATTAGCATTTTTGTTAAAATTAACAAAAGTATAAACTCGGCTCATTATTTGGGGTCCATCAAACCTGAATTGGTTAAGGTGGCTACTTGGTTTTATAAACTTATTTGTGATAATTTACAATTCAAATTTTACGAAAACTTTACCCTGAAACATTGTGGGCACATTTGCATTATTATTTCAGGTTTCCTTGAGGAGAACTCCTCAATATTTTCAAGCTAATGAAAGTGTTTATGTATGTATGTAAACTCTTTACTGCACATATAAAAGTAAAAATACAGAAATACAGAGAAAATAGTAGGTACAAAGGCGAACTTATCCCTAAGAAGGGACCTCTTCCAGCTAACCTGATACAGAAAGGAATAGTTTACAAAAAAAGGCAAGCAGTCATTATTATGCGCAAATAAATAGTATTAATACTTAATAAATTAACAACTAAAGTACATTATAAAACCATAATAAAATAATATATAAATAACGGAATAAAATTTAACCAATAAACTTACATAAACACTAAATGGTGGTGTTTAATAGTGTCCTTTGTGCTAACATTATCTAGAAGCAATTATAAAGATCCTTAAATTTATTACTTAACGACAACACGACATAGTTTTTTAATCTTTAAGAAAATTAATGATTAAAATTGTCGAATTGAGCAACGAACGGCCAAATATAGAGCCAAACATCGCGACGGGCAATTCTGCGATTTTTAGCGAACTACCTACCTTACAACCATTTTGCTCGCAGCAAACTTTCGTGAAGAAACAAAGTAACAGTCAGCGACGAAGTGGTTGTTTTTAATAAATGATCCTGAAGAAAGCAGGTGGGCGGACAGAGATGGCAGCGGAACAATCCGAATTATTTGGTTCGACGGAAACATTCGCTAGAACGCTCATTATGTACTAGTGAATGCTCCAGAGCCAGGGGTCGGCAAGTTGTTTTAATTGGGGTCCGGGTACCGTGAGAAATTTTTAACGAGATCCAGAATAAAACAATTATACCTTATCTACGTGTTAATTGATACTTGATATACAATAAATTACAATATTTGGCGGTCCGAGGTTCGACCTCTCGCGGTCCGCAAACGGACCGCGGTCCGCCTGTTGCCGACCGTTGCTCCAGACTATCAGTATCCTTATGGATACTACCTTTACTACGTACATAAATTTTAGGTTAAATGAAAAATAAAGTTGTAGCAACACCTTCATTGCCTGGCGAAGTTTGGGTGCACTTTGCCGTTGTTTGCAAAACTCTGTCTGCTTTTTATTTGATCTGAGACGTATTACGAACTAATGACGAGACTAGATTTAAGACCGACCTACAAACATAAGCATTTATGAGCCATCATTGCGATCTTATGTCGCATTAAGCTCAAAATCGAACGGGATTAATATTCCTCAACACCTCATAAGCCGTATATGGGGCTGAATCGTAAAATACTTATTGTCGTCGATTTTACGGCTACCACCGATGGTTCCATTTTTATATTTCATTCCACGCTCTATAAGGCGCGTTAATTGAACTTCAACGGTCGAGGAAATGGGAGCATTATTGACTTTCAGTGCTCAAGACGTGTAGTAAATAAAGTGGAGGCTGAAATCACAGTGGCCTATACACAGTACAATGCCTAAATGACAATAGAGGCGAGGACCTAGGGCGAAATAATCTTCTAGACACAATTATAATTGAGGTGGTATAATCTTGATTATTAAAATGTCTATCGATCAGATCCGTATGAAATCTCTCAATCACGTCACGTTCATAACATTTTCGGGAAAAGTACGGTTTTGTAATAAACGGATGTTTTTGGCATTGATAAGAATTCAGAGTATCGAAAGGTAAGTTTCTCTTCTTGGTTCTCTTCTTAATCTTTTTGGTTTTCATTTATTTATCATGTGCTATATTGAACAACTTAAAATTAAAGTAAACCAAGCTAAACGGCAATTAATCTGGTGAGTGCATTTTCGCTAAAGGCTTGATGGAACTAGAACAAAGTTTCCTCTGCGCCCGACAAGTTTGAAACGCCGCAAAAAACCCAAAGCAGTTCGTTTGACGGAATTCTTCTAATATAACTTCCAAGCAAAATTGAGAAGCCGTTAAAATCCTGTACCTTGTGGCATAAAGCCGAGAATTACTCCTGTATATTCTCGCTTAAACGTACCCCTTTGTGGACGCGGTGTGATAAAGGTGAAAGCAATTTGTATCGTCAAATAGAGAGTTACCTACTTTAGTTTTTTACGTAGCTACGACATTCTCACTGTCAATATCAGGTTTATGATAACGTTAGAAGGTTTTAGGGAGGACATGGTTCATAAGAAGGTTTTGATTGGTTTATATTTGCGTCACAAGAGGTTTTTGGAAAACGGTTCCTCGAAATGCGGTGCCTATCCTGAATTGCCGGTAATCAAATTCTAATAGGTACTAATAGCAGGCAGTAACTGATGCAACTTCCTAGATTATATATGATTATGTTTATACGTAAATACATACACATATCACGTCTATATCCCTTACGAGGAAGATAGAGCCCGAGATAACAATACCTAAAGGCCACGTTTAGCATAATTGGAGGCGACTAAGTGGAAAGAAGAATCAAAATAGTGATGGGTTGCTAGCCGCATCGCCTATAACGTGATTCCTAAGAATTTCGCCTATTCCCTCGATGGGCTTTTACTAACTGCGCGGGACGAGAAGCGACTGGCACATTCTATGTTTTTCCTTTGCTCCCAGACCAGCATGGATGAGTAAATACATGATGTCAAAAGTTACAATAGAACGTTTTTGTCGCGAAATCATTGTAAAAAAGTAATGTTAGTGCTAACTAATTCTTTATTTCTTAGTATATATATTGAAATACCTACTAAGATCATCAAGTTTGCCATAAGTAGTTTTGCCGCTAAACGCCGTATGTGGCCGTCCACATCCCGTCTTAACATTAATTGGAAACTAATCGCTTGAGAGAGGATCCAGGCCGCAAGATTGGTGGGGATCGATAACCTTGAGCTAGCTTGAGAGCACATTGTCAATGTTGTGTGCTCTAGCACGTTGTGTCAAGAGAGATCAAGGAGAGAGCAACAAATCGCTTGCGGCGCGAAACATTTCCATGATTCCCTTGAACAGTACAGTCGGTTCTTCTATGTTGGTCTGGAAGCAAAGAAAAAACAAAATACGTATCAGCTGCTTCTCTTCCCGCGCAGATGGTAAAAACCCACGGAGGGAATGGGTGAAAATCTTAGGAATCATGTTATAGGTGATGAGCCTTACCCATCACTATTTTAATTCTCCTTTCCACTATACGCTTACAATCATGCTAAACGTGGCCTTTAGGTTTTGCTACCTTAGGCTCTGTCTACCCCGTAAGGGGTAAAGACGTCATTTATTGGTATGTATGTATATTATATACAATTGGACACGCTGATAACGCTTTATAATCTAAATGATGGCGAGGTCGCCTTCCAGAATCTACTCGTTAGTAGCGAAAATACATACATACATAAATCACGTCTATATCCCTTACGGGGTGGACAGAGCCTAAGGTAACAAGACCCAAAGGCCACGTTTAGCATGATTGTGGGCGTATAGGTAGTAAGGGGATTCAAAATATTGATGGGTTGCATCGCCTATAACATGATTCCTAAGATTTTTTCTCACTCGATTTTCCCTTGATGGACTTTTACCATCTGCGCGGGAAGAGAAGCAACTGGTGTACATTCTATATTTTTTCTTTACTTCCAGGCCAGTACGCGAAAACACATGCTTTTTTTTATATACGAACGGCAGCAATTTTGATTGATCCCAGAGGCACTCCAAAGCCGCATGGTCGATGGTTGCTTGTAGTCTGTTTAACTGCATGCTGCATTTCCGTAGGACGTCTTCTAGGAACCCAGATTACTTGCTTCAAGGCTACGAATTGCGCTTATAGACTACAAGCCCATGGACAAACAAAACATGTGAAATGAACCAGCGTGAATGAAGCTTAGAAGGCTGTTACTATATCATAAAATAACTCTGAGCGCTATGCCGTCATTTTTGAGAAAAAAGAAAAAAAAATGCACTAACTTCCGGCACCACCACTTTAAAGCGGCCCTAGGTTTTTCGACATTTATTTTTAATCATCTATAAGCTATAAAAACGCCGTAAATTAATGATTAGTCGTAGTTCCTCACTTGTACCTGAGAAATTCCATAAATGTACCGCTCAGAAATGACGGCATAGCGCTCAGAGTTATTTTATGATATAGTAACAGCCTTCTAAGCTTCATTCACGCTGGTTCATTTTACATGTTTCTTTTGTCCATGGGCTTGTAGTCTATTATATAAATATAAGGCTTCATCTATTTAAGTATACAGCAAGTTTCACGGCACTTCTAGCAAAGTAAGTATTAACTGTATTAATGGACTCTTAGAACTGGCAAATAGTGTCCGTTCAGGGCTCCCTGATGCGGTTGGCTGTTACTGTTTCCAATTTACTTCTAATAAAAGAACAGTGATAATGTCTACTCATTACGAGGTAATTGCCTAGTACTAAAGTGCTTTTATTGACCTAACAGTTTTACAAGGAATCGGATTAGAGTGCATTGGTCCCTGTCAGGCGTCGCAATGCTATAAGGTTACTTCATTAATTATCAGAAGTTTTCACAGAGTTCTTTGGAAAATAAACAATACCGTTAAAAGGATTGTTAAAGCTTTCGTTTATACTTTATCTCATAAACTCACTACTTGGGTGCTACTCCCACTCGTTCTTGGATGGTTACCGTCAAAAGTCAATCTTGATTCGATCGTTTGGGATATTTACAAATCTTTGTCGGCAAATAAAATTGTAGGTAATGTCTTTATTTCCAAATAGTTTGCTTATTCAGTGGGGTTCGAACTGAACTATTCACAAAGAAACGAAGTAATTTAAAAGCAAATTGGTTATTCTGCAGCTTCATAGAATCCCATTATTTTTTTAGTTCAATTTTTAGAGAATGAATATGAACACTTACAAAAACTTTTTACTCATTATTATACAACTACACCTCAGTGATTTCGCAAATTAGTTGCGAAACTTTTGTAACTAATGTGAAAGACATGCATAAAGCCAAGAAACCGTCGCGAAGTTAATTCAAGCCATTAAAACTTTTAGTTTCGAACTCGTGGATCTAAAATGTGTGAATTTGGTGTTTTACGAACGCTAACACTTGCAAATACGTCGTACGATAGCGTTTTGAAAAATCACTATCTGCCAATTTTTTTTGCGGTACAATAAATGCTGCCAGTATTAAAAAATAAATGTTAAACCGCCATCGGCGGCCTATTTGCAGAACAAGCTTTTTAGTTCTGACTTTGATTTTGTATAACGTGGCTGGATCTCTGAACGAGGAATACCATAAAACGATTCACGACAAAAGCCACGGAATTGTAAAGTAGATGTCACCAGACGACTTATCTTGCGTTTCATTTTATTAACCCCCGATGCAGAAGGAGGGGTGTAACAAGTTTGACGTCGATGTTTGTGTGTGTGTGTGTGTGTCTGTCTGTCTATGACATCGTAGCTCTCAAGCTGATAGATCGATTTCGATGCGGTTTTTTTTATCTCGAAAGCCAGTTTCCTTGCAATAGTTCTTAGCCATGTTTGATAAAAATACGTACAATAAACAACTAGACTCCCAATCACGCTCAATAACTGTCGGAAGCAAAAGTCTGCACGACACGTCTATTGTGCAGAGTTTTGGTTCAGCCGTGTTTCGACCGCGCTTTGATAACAATGTATATATGTCTCTTGCGCACCGTAATCTCAAACACTTGAGAACAAAAGAGACGGATAGGTTTCCTTACTTCTCACGATCGTATGCAATTGACATTAAACATTACTGCCACGAGATGTTTATTTGAACGAATTTGTTAATGTTATCTGTATAAGTTGATGTGTTGACACACACATCACACAGACAACGCCGCTTGGACATTTCTTGAGGAACTTTTGTTTGCGATTGGGAGTTAAGATGTTTATTGTACGTCAATGATCTTTTCCAAATTTATGTAAGATATTTTTGGCACAAAATTGAACTATTTAGGGGTAGTTTCTCAAACTATATGTCTTTTTTGCGTTTTTTTTATAGTTAATTGTCATTTTGTTATTGTTTTTAGCTAAGTTATGTTTGCTTAAATCTGGCAGGCTAGCTATTTTCGCTTGTTGCCATGCGGAGTGAAAATGCTCAATTCAGCGAATTTGAGTAGCTAAGAAATTATAAGCAGCCGTCAGAATGTAGATATTTTCCACTGAAATGTACCTACCGGTGTCACGTTTAAAAAAACCAGTTCAATGCAGATTTATTTGGCATAAGTACCTATTGAAAGATTTACTCATAGCCCAAAGGGAAAGCGGAGGCGGGTAAACTAGACAGCTATTAAATATGAAATACGATACATATATTACGTCTTTATCCTTTACGGGGTAGACAGAGCCTATGGTGCCAAGACCTACAGGCCACGTTTAGCATAATTGTGGACGTATAGATGGAAAGGGGAATCAAAATACAATACCGACCGTTACACAAATACCATGTCGTTTAAAAGCGATCTCTTCCAGACAATAGTTTATATAGAAACAAAAAGAATACACTTTGTAACTTACATACAAAAATAGGTACGTACATAATTAATCTCAT
Source organism: Pandemis corylana (assembly GCA_949127965.1). Taxonomy (NCBI): domain Eukaryota; kingdom Metazoa; phylum Arthropoda; class Insecta; order Lepidoptera; family Tortricidae; genus Pandemis; species Pandemis corylana. The sequence continues at coordinate 6,882,432 of OX421856.1, read as the reverse complement.
CTTTGTCTCTTACAGGGTAGACAGAGCCTATGGTAACAAGACTTGAAGGTTACGTTTAGCGTGATTATTGGCGTACCTATAGGTGGAAAGGGGGCTCAAAATAGTGACGGCTTACGAGCCTTATCGCCCATAACATGACTATTATTTTCCCTCAATTTGCTTTGGCGTGGGTAAATAATATGTTGAAATAATTATTACACAATATTATGAACAAATCAGATGTCATCGGTCAATGGTGTGCGCCCGATAACCAATCATGGATGAGAAAAAAACATTAAATGTAAATACTTTTATCTTAATTTTTGTGATTGGTCTCACCATACATATCCCCATTGGGTATTTGTAATACCTACGTAACATTGTAAGTAAACACTGGGCCATCCCATGAATCATAGACATAACTGACACAGCATGGATAAAGATTTTTGTAACGGATTTTCAAATTGTGGGTGGTAACACAATTCTACAAATTTTTTAGGATAATATGGCGCCATCGATCGATGTGATGATTTCGCCAATGTCAAAGTATAAAAAAATTACATTCAAAAATCACGTGACAAAATGTCGGCAACGTTGTACTCCTTTTGTGTCGGGGGTTACAAATACATGTATTGACAGAAATTTGACACAGAAATACAAAATATTAAAGATAAAAAGTAAATTGGTAAACAACTAACTCCATGCTGCATTTCTTCCATGCTGGTCTGGGAGCAAAGAAAATACATAGAATGTACCAGTTGCTTCTCTTCCCGCGCAGATGGGATTGGGCGAAAATCTTAGGGATCATGTTATATAGACGATCTGGCTAGCAACCCATCACTGTTATGATTACCCTTTCCATCCATACGCCCACAATCATGCTAAACGTGGTCTTCGTCTTATTACCTTAGGCGCTGTCTACCCCGTAAGGGATAAAGACGTTATTTATGTATGTATATAAGTAAACACTAACAAATCACTATTACTACATAGTATAAAACAAAGTCGCTTTCCGCTGTCTGTCCCTATGTATGCTTAGATCTTTAACACTACGCAACGGATTTTGATGCGGTTTTTTTGAATAGACAGAGTGGTTCAAGTGGAAGGTTTATATGTATAATTCTACGCAGACGAAGTCGCGGTCAGAAGCTAGTAATAAATAAACGCTAAATACTGCCATAAACAACAAAACGTCGTACGGAACCCTAAAAAGAGTAGGTTCCCCGTGTTTTATGAGTGATGGCATAATTGGCCATAGAGTGCGAGGCGTTGATAAAAGCTTGCCGTTGTTGTCATTATGTTGTCCTTGATAAATTCAGGCAATCTACTTTACTACCTATCGTTCTCTAGGTATGAACGCTAACTGGAAATTCGATACAAAGTGTGCGCGTTGTTTTTGCTCGTCAGTGCAGAATACATTTACTTACTGGCTTACTCCATTGAACTGTATTCAAATTTTACCTCCTTACAATGTATAATAAAAAAAGGCCTAAATATTTTTGCAAGCAACCCATCACTATTTTGATTCCCCTTTCCACCTATACGCCCACAATCATGCTAAACATGCCTTTGGGTCTTGTTACCTTAGAATCTGTCTACCCCGTAAGGGATAAAGACAAGATTTATGTATGTATGTATAAAATAGGTAATTTACTTATCTTATCCTAGTTTATACTTTTCTTTTTATCTTAACTATATCACTCTTTTCATGATGTGTACACATAGTTTTGAATTGTAAATGATGCTTAGTCCTAGGTAATTACACTACTGTACCACATGTTTACAATTTGTTTTGTGTGCCAAAGATAACCCTCTGCAACTGTGGTGACTTTTTTGGAACGATTCCACTGATGTGGTGTCTATCAGACCTCATTTTCGATAATTCATTAAAATTTAACGATATTGAAAATTTGAACTATTATTGTATAAAACGATTATTGCATTTATAATAGATTATAATAAATTAAAAAAGTGGGTTGGAAACAAAACAAACGAGAAACATATACTCAACTTTAATGAGATCACAAAATCAGTCATTTTGTACTTAGGTACACTTAAAAATAAAAAATAAAAAAACAATTAACAACTTCGATCAATTTAATTAATATTTCTTCTTTTAAACATTATATGTTTACTTATAAAAAATATCTATTAAATCTAAAGGTACATTATGCCAGAAATCAGTCTTTGAGTTCACGCTTACTTTAGAGATCTATTTCACAATCTACGCATTATATGGTCTCAGCATTGAAGGCAAATGGCTCTGTTACAAGCACAGCAAGTGAATTTTGTTTTTCTTTTCAATCTAGCAGGGCATATGGTGCATGTTTTGCGTCCAGTCGGACCTGGTGCTGGTTGAAGGGGAGATGCAGGCAAATCGTTTCCCAAACTCTTCTATTAAGTTAATCGCAGCTCTCTTGGTAGTCGTTATATATTGACGCAAGCTCGGCAGGACTAATTCTCGTGCCAAAGATTTTAAAAAATCGCTTTTACGTAAATTGGCACCTAAACATCCCTTATACAGCACATATACGTTAGTACCAGCTAGACCTAAAATCCGGTAAAATATAGTCATGGGCCAACGACGTGTCTTCAGACTGCTCGAGTATATACTCGATACCAAACAAATGTTTGATATCAAACATTTTTTATCAATTTCGTCCACACCACCCTTAGTGTGATTGTAGTCCAGGATCATAGTACTGTCATTTTCACTCGCAATAGAGCCATCACTTACTTCTTGAATCCTCTGCCCGCTACCTGGTTCAGCTGTATCAACCACGAAGTCAGGGTCTTCGTCCGAGTCGTCTACGTCACTAAACTCAACTTCATCGTTTAGTTCTTCCAGCCATTGACTTATTTGTTGATTACTAGCGACCAGCTGTCGTGATTAGCCCCTAAAATAGCATCTAAAATATAATTATTTATGAGGTGAGGTCTCTAAGACACTACAGGAACATTAATATTTTAGTGAGCTGAAGTCCGACAGACACTATAGAAACATTCATATTTTTGTGAAGTGAGGTCTGACAGACACTACAAATATTAATATTTTTATGGGGTGAGGTCCGTCAGACTCGGGACTTGTTGCTGTACTCACGTCTGTGGGACACCTGCAGCTCGTACTTTCCAGCATTTGCACCGCGTCGCCGCTCGGGCATCACTGGCCGACGCCGCGAGTCATTCGCGGAAGGTACTGAGCGAGACAGAGCTATATCGCGCCACATCATGAAATGGCAACATGAACTTTATTCGGTAGGGTCTGATAGACCGCACATCAGTCGCAGAGGGTTAATTAAATAAATAAATAAATAAAATCAAACCTCTGTGCATAGGAAGACAATTGTTAACAAAGTTTTGTCATTATTGGGAAAAAACACTCATAGTAACACTAATCAACCTGTCCCCGAACTTGGTTCCATTGATAACACTGCTACCTGACAACATTTATTTCGCAGTAAGCACACGCCATCAACTGAAAATTAGTGTCAGCAAAGGGATTACACTTGCTCAAAACTGTGTCATGCTCAGTTCAAAACTTTGCTTCAACTTTAGTTATTTAACAAGCAATTATTCCCCGAAGTCGCTGCGTACGTGAGGAAAATTTATGGGCCATGTCAACTGTTGGTGACCAAATTTTGGCTGTCATTGGCCAAACTGCTAGGTCCCGTGATAAGTGGATTACTTGGTGGACGTTGACGCGCATCGCGGATATGGGGGGGGGGGGGGGGGGGTTCGAATTTCATGTCATACTTTCCCTCTCACTCTCAAGTTAATGGCTATTAGTGTGAACGGAACAGCACGAAACGATCTTCGAAATTAGAATTACAGAGTTTACCCGAGCCCTGGACTGTGAAATACGTTAAGGTATGCCCAGTCGGCAATTGTGATTTAAATTTTAACCCATTGTAACGTGTACACCTTGTCCACTTCTGGCATGGGGTGTGAAATGCGAATGCACTAAGGGTCTATTTCACAATTCTCTGTTAAGTTACAGTTATCTTAAGCGTCAGTTATCTATGATTCACACGTTGACACTTAAGATAACTGGAACTTAACAGGGACTGTTGAAACAGGCCCTAAGTATAAGAATAAGAGATCTTTTTCGCGGAAACACACCTTTGTTTACGTAAAAGTTTATGGATTATTTTGTAGTATATTTTATCTGTGCATCGTTTCGTGTTTCGTGAGTCACAGACGGTTCTGGCTGAAAATCAGTGCTGCAGGTGTTTAACACCTCAGCGTAATGCTGAGCCAGCAGCCGGTTTACTTTTGCGAAGACACACAACGCTGAGCATCTATTTTAATGTCTGTGTTTTTTTGTTTTTTTTTTGCTAGAAAGTTGTGTATATTCTCTTATATTTGTGTGTCTTGCAAAAAGGAATAAATGTCTTCTTTCTTTCTTTATTTCTTATACAGAAATGTTCATACATACATACAAGCATAAATCACGTGCCTATTTAATCAATTCACACGTTAAAAACGCAAGGTGCGCTTCAATTAGCCTCAATCTTAATAATAATTCAGGTTGGAGCTTCATTTTTTTGTAACTGTGCTCGCGTCTTAATCTACCGAAATCAGAATTTAAATTGGCAAAGTTTTATTGTCTTTTGTGAAGTAACTTACAGTTAAGTGACTGACAAAGTTGTTGCCGGGTGAGGGATAGCGGATGCATAAATGAATACCTCATAGAGGCCAAGCCTCGTACAACAACTCTGAGGTGATAAGTAGATTTTTTGCTACTCAATTAATTTCAAATTTTGAAACAATACCGATTCGTGCGATAATTTCACGAAAGCTAGGCAATTGGAGAATATCTTATTCATTTAATTTTTTTAGTACTTAATTAATTATTATTATGAGAAATCGGCTCAGAGTTGCTCAGCGATCTATGGAGAGAGCTGTACTTGGGGTTTGAAGAAATGAGGATATATGTAGAAGAACAAGTAAGATGGTAGTCTCGATCTCGACGAACCCTGTTTAGGGTCCTGAGAATCACTTGATAGATAGACGATCTTTGATCTTGGACGATAGAAGTTATGTCTTCGGTTTCTTTGATGCTCGTAGCCTTCATCTACCTACGTTGACTTATAGCACGTGGACAACCAACCTTACGAAATCAATACTTAGAGATGATATAAATTAAATAGTGCTAGTAGATAAACCGAACTGCCTTCGTTAGTCCAAACGATGGACAATCTGAGGTAGTTTCTACCCTTATTATAAGACGGTTGCAAGCTTTGTCTCTGTGGATTATGTATAATGTGTTGCGGATATATATTTCGATAAAGAAACGAGACACAAAATGGAGAACGTCACTGTTTTGTGACAAGAGAAAATGCTTTGAAAACGAGTTCATAACCTCCCAATTTTCAGGCATTTTCACATTTAGGTACTTCAACTTAAAAAGTGTTAGTAGGTAACGTTGCGTGTGTTCTTGAATTATTTCCTATGGGATATATAGGTATCTATATCTTATGTTCCTATATATATACACGCCCTTGCAAAAACATCGGGCACCTATAGTTTTTCAGATTGTTAGACATCAAAGTTTAGAAAGTAAGCTTTATGCACATAAAATACAAATACCATGGGTGCCCGATTTTTGCAAGGGGATACCGATGACGTCATAATAAATATCTGGGCACCGAATTTTAGCACAATCCGTCTTATTTGTTTGAGCTGTGCGTTGATCGATCAGTCAGTCAGCCAGTCAGTTTCTTCATTTATCTCTTTTGCGACTTTTTCTATCTGTACCTACCAACTGTCACGTGACCTTGTTACTATGCGAATTTTTGTCACCAAGCGTCACCTGTTTGAATGATGTGTCTGTACGACACTATTACAAGACTAGACAAGTATGCTAAAAAAAAAAAGTTTTTTGCATAGGGTCGAATTAAGGTGGTTTAAGGAAATTCGCTACAAATCTGAATTTGACGCGGACTTACTATCATATATTTAATTACATTTTTTTTTATTTTTTATATGAATAGGAAGGCAAACGAGCAAGTGGGTCACTTGATGGTAAGTGATCAACACTGCCCGTAGACACCCGCAACCCCGGAGGGATTGCAGATGCGTTGCCAACCTAGAGGACTAAGATGAAATGCCTCTTGTGCCCGTAATTTCCCCGGCTGTCTTACTCTCCACACCGGAACACAGCAGTGCAAGCACTGCTACTTAGCGGCAGGAGTAGCGATCCGGACGGACCTTGCACAAGGCCTGCACAAGGCAAGGTCTGTACTAATACTTTACAAACTGCGGTAAAAATAAAGGAACCGTAGCGGAAGTCAAATCCTATGATGGAATAATTTATTAAGTTATAGATTAATGCTTTTCAGCGACCTTATTTCTGAAGTACATGCATATATACCCACAATCTGTGCCTTTTATCCGCCCAACCGTGCGTGAAAGAGTGAGAAACATAGACAAACGCTCACACTTTCAAATTTATAACATTAGTAAGAATTAAGATAAACATTACAGCATGTGTATAACTATTCATGTTTTAGAATGTTTACAGTAAATTTAATCGTAACTTTATCGATTCAAAACATGACCATACGTTTTGACCTCCAATAATTAATAGACTACCAGAGAATTATTATGCAATTTAAGTACCAATGTTGACAATAATTCAAGCAGAGGCGACTTATCGGACACAGGTTCTGTAATAATAAAACCTTAATAGGTTTAAAATAAGATTTTTTTTTTATAAAAATCGATACTTAAATTTCTAAATGACACTGAAAATTAGAACACAGGAAAATCCGAAAAGTAAAGTTAAGTATGGCCGAGAATCGAACCCCGATCCTCGTCATTCCGTGACGCATGCTTATACCACCTAGCTGTCACGTGACCTTGTTACTATGCGAATTTTTGTCGACAAGCGTCATCTGTTTGAATGATGTGTCTGTACGACACAATAACAAACTCCCGAGGATCCGGGTTCGATTCCCGGCAAAAAACAAAAAAAAATACTTAGCACCATACTTAGCTTTGCTTTTTGGATTTTTCTGTGTTTTAATGTTCAGTGTCGTTTATAAATTTAATTTCTAACGGTAAAACCGTAAAAGTAAACATAATAAATCAAAAAGTAAAAATTCTTGATTAATTTGCTGGGAGATACTCAATAACTAACCCTCCGGTCAAAGACTGACTGCTGCGAGTAGAGACTTGTCTTAATGTTTTTGATCGTGTTCATTTGTTTATTTTTGTATAATAAACATGCTCTGTGAGAGAAAACATCCCAATATTGTTTATCATTTTTTGAAACGAAGTTTTATCACACTGATAAAAAACAACGTATTTTTGAACGCTCCAATGTCGTATATAATTTACTTTCAATTTGTTTGCGTCAAAATGTTCATACCTCACCCGTTAATCTGATTTATGTCCATCACACTTTATTGAACGCTGCAGATTGAAATTTGGTTAAAGCTTCGAGTTGAGCTAAATTAGCACTCTAAATGATAATTTTCAGTTTGTTCTGTGTCAAAGATGAAACTACCGTGTTTTATATTTTTACTATTTGCCTTCATAACCCAATATGGCTTAAATGCCCAATACGGCTAAAAGATTAACGTAGACTTAGGTTGCGGGATGAACAGAATGCGTAGCGAAGTTTACCCAATATGGCTATATTACTGACACGATACAAGCTTCTGACTAATGAAACAAAACATTTTAATATTTATGTGTGTGTTTGTACTATAAAAACAAGTGCGTGTTATACTACGACACGTCATGTCGTACTAAGGATATCGATGATAATATCAGGCAAGTCCGACTCTGGTCATGCTTGCTCTTGGGCTCGCATATCAGAGTACAGCAATCGGCGCAGTGTCACTTAAGGTGTACAATTCGTTGAGTTATAAAAAAATTATTTCTTTTAGGCCAGTTAGCTCAAAGAAACATCTGCAGATTATCTTCAGTAAAAAATAAATAAACGATGCCGCCAGTGAGGGCAACAATAAACTCAACAAGCGTTTATTAATAAGAGGATACATTCGTTCCATGACCAGACTGAAACACAGATATATTGAAGTCTATTATTGAGAAAAATATTCTTATTCGTAGGAGTATTGCTTTTCTATAAAAATAAACGCACTTACTAGATTGAAAGTGTTCAATGAACCTTGTATCGACCGTGAGAGTAAGACGTGATAGATGCAAATGCAACGCTGTCTGAAGGAACCTTTTCAAGTGTGGTTATTTCAAAAAGTAATTCAATGTGTTCAAGTGAAATAACATTTTTACCTATGACAAGGTACACAGAGATATTATTGGAATGTATTTTATTTGACCGTTATTTTAAGTAGATCAGGTAGAGTCCGACTAATAAGAGCATGACTTGAGAAAACGCGCTTAAGTCACACCTTCATAAGGTGTCCTAACAACAGAAGGAGAAAGTTTAAAGACTTTAATGTTTTTGTAGTACTGTAAATTAATTAGATTTAATACAATACGTGTACAAAATAGTTGTATCTTGTATCAAAAAGGAGAACTAATCATTCCCCCACCTAGCCATGATACTGCCCATTCTGCTTGGCACTTATTAAAAAAATAACATTATAATATAACACACGACAATAGTCAAGAAGTAGTGTTAGTAAGTATTACCAGTTTAAAAATAGAAAAAAAGAGAATCACGGTACGCTGAAGACAATTTAGTAATGACCGTCGACGCTGCATTTACTGAGTAACAGTTCATGAACCCATTTTGCATCCTGTTGGTAATATTGCCATTAAAAAATCGGGACACGCTTTCGGTAGTCAATTCCCTCCCGACCCAACCCGATCATGGCCAATTAATCGCAATTAGAGGTTCGAAAATGTCACTAAAATTAAATTTGAGCCGGTTCAGCTTCATGGAAGTGGAGGCTGAAACCCGTAACCTACCGACGTTATTAAGCAACTCCCACCTTATGTGAATGAAAATAGTCAATTTCCGTGAGAGGGTAAATCGCTGTGATGCCGAGATAAGTTGAGGCGGGCACTTATTCTGAATGAAAGCAATTCCGAAGCTCGTGCGAAGGCAAATTGTTTAGAATTATAACGCCTCGAGAGGTTCTCGTGGAAAACGATGAAAATTCGGGGGCATTTTGCGCAGATAACCTCCTAATTAGGCTTCCGCAGAATAAATATTCGGCCCACGTCGGCCCTTGTTACAGGCGTTGGTGTTATTTACGCTTTTTGTCGAGTTCTGGAACAATGCTGGCGCGGACCGAGGGAATTTGCAAAGTGCGCAGGTTAAAACTTTTTAATATTAAATAATAACGATTCGACTGGCTGAATAGAAAAAAGAAGAGATTTAATCCAATAGCTTGTTCACTGCTTTGGTAAAACAATTGCAAGCCACAAGACCATAAAGCTTAGCGAGAAACTACGGCGCGTCTCTGACGTAACTATACTTAATTTAATTAATCGGATAGTCGTCTGACAGTTTCGTATTCTATTCCAGATACTTATTCATGTAACGTGTGCGTAGCGTCGAGTTAAGAGTCACAGCGTGGGTGACGGATGATTACCTTTCTACCCAATGTATTAATTTGAGTATTTCGAATTACGAAAATCTCTGGTAGCTACCTACAGTAATTTTCTGAATGAAACTGAAAATTAGAAAACATAAAAAAATCCGCAAAGTAAAGCTATGGCTGGTGAGCACGCATCACGGAATGATGAGGATTCGGGTTCGATTCCCGGCCATAGCTTTACTTTTCGGATTATTCTATATGTTGTAATTTTCGGTGTCGTTTAGAAGTTTAATTTCTAACGGGTAAAACCGTAAAAATAATCAAAAATCAAGAAGTAAAATTCTTGATTCATTTGATAGTACCTATACTAATGTCATAACATTTTCCACGGGTGTTTTTCATATTTTATAAACTAAGACTACGAATTAATTTTCAGGGATTGGCTTGATTTTTGGTGAACTCAGTAAATTTAGTAAAATCTCTACTTCAAACGATCAAATCCAATGATTCACGGGAATGACGCCGCGTGTAAAAACTAGTTTGCAGTAGTGAAGACGATCCATTGGCTAACAAAAAATCAGAATTTATCTCGCAGTTGCACGTATACGTATATTTTTCTGTTCTATACGCAGACCAAATCCTACAACGAATATTAATTGCACCACTTTTGTTCGGTGGCGCAGGAAATTTTGCAGCTAGCAACACCGAGCTACGGACGACACATGTGTTGCCATCCGCGAATAATTTATGCTGTCGGGATTATTGCATGCGATGATAAGCAGGCGGTAAATTAACGTTTTCGTGCGTTCCTCGTACAATGTAAACGTTTATTGGGTGAAAACTTCCACAACCCACTGTAAAATTACACTGACGAGCAAAAGTAGAAGGTTGCTTTTCAAACAAATTTGTATGGCCACCAATTATTTTCGCTAGTCATTTATATTTTGCAAGTTTCTATTTAACTTGCCGTTTAATGTTTGTGTGGGTAAAATCTTGCAAGTAATTCTTACGGGGCCCAAAAATGTGTTGAATACACGATTTGAAGATGTTCAGGTTTGTCAGGTAACCCCTCACTAAGTTGCTGGTAACCCATACCAATATAGTCAAGCAACATCTGGGGAGCCCAAGGCCGAAGGAAGAGTGTTGGATGGAAATACTATGCATCCGCGTTAAGAAACTGTAATAGCGCGATTTAGTAGTTGTTTATATAATCAATGACTAGGTGGCGCTAGGATCGCTTCAAACGGACGCAAAAGAGAGTGAGCTAAAGTGGTTTTACATGAACGTTCTAACTCGTTGCTAGTTCGTCATCCCGAAACGTTTCACTGAGAGGTCAGAATTATGTTACGTATCCATTAGCGGCGGACAGGAACCTAAACCAATCCGATTCGCTTTCAAACGCTGTCTGCCGGTAACCGAGTTAGCCGACGTTTTATTGGGAATTTGAACCTTTCTCTCACTATTGACAATTTATTGTATAAAATTAATTAACCCGATGCAACTGTAGTTAGAGGTTTAACAGATTATTATTAGAACATAAAGGTTGATTTTTAAAGAGCTTTTGGGTACCACGGGATGAATTAGCTGACGTAAATTTTCTAGATTTTTATAACAATACATTTGACAAATAAACCTAAGCTTCAATGCTTTCAATGCTTTCTTTCATGTCGTCTCGTTTGAACTGTGAAACCTCATTAAAGGTACACAAGGGCCCTTATTTTGTTTCTAAAAGGAATACACATCGTTAGGTTAATTAATGTATTGGTATGGAATTAATGATTTATAATTCCAGGGCGTGCTTATATTTACGTTAGTCAAAGGGAATTCTTGATTAGCTCAATGTGAGTGTGGGATGCAAAATTACTGTGTAGATTCTTGCTCAGATCAAACAAGATTAAAGAAGATTTCTGCGAATGGAGAAGCTGTGCGCCGTCGTGTGCATTCGGTTTCACGCACACAAGTGCAATCAAATATCGCTAAGTAAACAAGTTGAACAAGACACGCGAGGCGTGGTGCATTTTTAACCGGCCTCACTTAGCGGTCACAGAACTACTCGTAGGTACAGTAGAGGGCATAAAAAATATCGATAGGTACAGCCATGTCAACTAAATGTGTCACCGACCTTATTGTTTGTGGCATAGGTGATTTTGACGTCTTGTTAGCGTACATATATTTTATGCCCTTGACTGTACGTTCTTACTATTTATATGTTCTGAGCCATGACCAATTATTAACCTTTCTTTTATACCTACCTGTTTCCAAAGTCAACTTCAGAGTCGCGTGTAAATTCAAAACATATATATTAAAAGATTATTCTTCAAGCATAACATGACAATCCGCGAAATTATTTAATAAAGTACCACAGTCATTAAGAATGAAACAGTTTTTTTTTTTTTTTTTTTTTTTTTTATATGAATAGGAAGGCAAACGAGCAAGTGGGTCACCTGATGGTAAGTGATCACCACTGCCCATAGACACCCGCAACCCCGGAGGGATTGCAGATGCGTTGCCAACCTAGAGGACTAAGATGAAATGCCTCTTGTGCCCGTAATTTCCCCGGCTGTCTTACTCTCAACACCGGAACACAGCAGTGCAAGCACTGCTACTTAGCGGCGGGATTAGCGACGTGTGTTTGTTGAAGACCATCGAGAACAGAAGAGGAAAGACGTTGGGATACCAGATACGACACGACGAATGCATTAAGATCATAACGGAAGGAAAAGTTGAAGGGAAGCGGAAGAGAGGAAGGCCAAGAAGAACATTTATGGACCAGGTGAAAGAGACAGTAGACGTGTCGTATGAGGAAGTCACAGAAAAGACACTGGAAAGGACCAAATGAAAATTGCTCCACCGACAAGAGCCTAGCGCTTAAGTTTAAGAAGAAGAAAGTCATTAAGTAAGTAGGTACCAATTAGTTTAGACAATTTGGTAATCATTTTGATGTAGGGTTCTATAATATAAAAAGCATTTGGTGGGTATTCCGTTACCTTAAAAGTTTGGGAACCCCTGCCACCGCGCTATCACCGGATAGAGGAATTATAAAAGACGACACCGAGGACCGCCTCGGTGTCGTCCTTTATAATTATTAGAAAAGGAAATGTAGATACTCGTAACATGACTAGACCCCCAGATGCCTTGAGGTACAAAATAAGGGATGTCAAAGGAACTCCAACGACAACGGCTGCAGAAAACGTTAATAAACGAAAATAATTCCCGAAGTAAGCTTGTGTTATTTTATCCTTAATTAATATTTGTTACTTACTTGCCTTTTTAGGGTTCCGTTCCGTGCCTCAAAAATGCGTAGATAGGAATACTGCTTCTCTTCCCTTGCCGATGGTAAAAGTCCATCGAGGGAATGGGCGAAAATTTTAGGAGTCATTTTATAGGCAATGCGGCTAGCGACCTATCACTATTTTGATTCCCCTTTCCATCTATCGCTCATAATCATGCTAAGCGTGGCTTTGGGTCTTGTTGCTCTAGGCTCTGTCTAGTGTAAGGGATTATGTAAGCATGTATCGAAAGTAAAACTCCCAATAAAAAGTAGTAAACATTTTTGGGGGTTTAAAAATAGCATCCTTATAAGATCACTCGCATGTCTTTTCATCAGAGCGCTTAGTGTAAATATTCGGTTTGAAATACATCTCGTACGCGTTCGCGTTAAACTGTCAAATGTGTACTATAAAAATATTTTATCGCCGTTTTCTACCGCTAGTGGCGCTGCTAATTATTCCAAAGTTTTTTTTTTACATAAAATGCTTACGTTTGACTTCAATCTCGCTTGATGGAAGGCGAAGATGAGGCCTAAGATGGTAGTACACGTTTGCCTAGCAGATCCTGTGGGGGGTACTTCCAGTTGTTCTGGATATTTCTTCTTTTTATGGTGCCTCTCCATCTAGTGAAGGTTGGCAGTCAGCTCCGCATACTTTACACGGTTCCTGGCCAGGTTGAAAAGCTCCGCTGCACTTGTGATTCCAGTCCATTCTCGGATATTTCGCAGCCAAGATTTCTTCCTGCGCCCAACAGCTCTTTTTCAGCCACTTTGCCCATGATTATAAGCTGTAAAAGCTCTGGATATTTCAAATTGGGTTATACCTTCAAGAGCGATCTTACACGTCAGTTAATAAGATAAATCTATATTTTGTATCTATCGCGGTTTTTTAACAAAATCCTATTTTTGCGTCCGAATTATGCTGGACTCCCTAAAATAAATCTTGATAATCGTGTAGACAAAACTAGACGTTGCTTCTAGGAAAAACGTCATTCTGTCTCATCTCACCTCAGGGATAAAAAGGAGCATGAAATAAAAGATACTCCAATAACACACTAGTAAATAATATGTATTCACTAATCTATCTACAAAACTGGAGAACGGGTGAACCTATTAGGGTAATTCTTTTTTTGTTGTGCTTTTTTTGTCGTGGCAAGGTTTTCATGACACAACATTTTGGAAAAAAAGAAAGAATTGGAACGGAGCGAAGCCCCGGGCAACAGCAAATAATATTATAAAACATTATTTAGGTGTCCTGGGGTATAGTGCTATGTAATTTTTGTCTAAATCGGTAACGAAATTGCATTTTCTTTCAATTTTTAGGTTTCCTTTAGAGAAAAGGAAGTTACTTTAGTGCGCAGAGTTCGAAGACGTCAGTCCTCATCACAAACGTCAACTATAACTTCTCGAGCACCGAAACGGATGTCTGTAACATGGCATGTCATGTGCCGATGACGTAGGTCCAACATCCAAACTTTGCCATATGTGTCATGTAATCGAAACTGCTTTGTAGATACAAGTAAAGTTTTATTCGATAAATAGGGGCCAAGTTTCATCAACTTTTGGGTAGATTCAAGTTTGCGGGAAAATAATTTTGTTGCTAATGTAAAGTTGTACCCAGCTCCTTATTAAGAAAAGATAGATGTATGAGCCTGCTCTTGTAAATTGAAAAGAAAGATGTTTTGAAGTAACCAACTGAGCATAGTTTGGTATTTCAAACAGCCTTTAGAGCTGAAGAAGCTAATAACATTGTTTTGAAAACAAAGACTGCAGAACAAATACCTATATTCTCAGTGCCTTTTCTGCATTTATCACCATCATATCTAGACGTCTACTGCAAGGCAGGCCAATATCTGCACAACGATCGTTTTTGTGCTACCCGAAGCAAATGGCATCCCACAATATTTATCAGCTGTGTGATTTTCTAAACAAACCTAAAGTTGTCGTGTTGTTAGGGAGACAGTCATAGCCTGACTCTAGGCATATACCAGTGGCGTCTATCAATAGCGACTTTTTTCGCACTGTACTATAGCGAGTGGTAAAATAAAATCATGAATTATATTTTTTTAGGGTAACTCTTTCGCACATAGCGGGGATGTTTTTTTTCGCATTCGTTCCCATAGTATGGAGTGTCGTTAGAAAGGTCTTTTAAAAATATTGTGGGTGTCGCGAACTCATTTTTAAATTCAGGGATTTACATACACAAATCACGTCTTTATCCCTTACGTGGTAGACAGAGCCTAAGGTGGCAATGCAGGCCACGTTTAGCAAGATTGTGGGCGTTAAGGTGAAAAAAGGAATCAAAATAGTGACGGGTTGCTAGCCGCATCGCCTATAACATGATTCATAAATTTTCGCCCAATTCCTTGATAGGCTTTTACCATCTGCGCGGGAAGAGAAGCAACTGGTACATTCTATGTTCTTTTTTTGCTCCCAGACCAGCATGGAAGAATCCCACACCAGCATGGATGAAATTCAGGGATTTGATTGCGAAATATTAACTTTAAAGATTTAATTATCGTTAGAGTCAAGTGTCCTACCCCCCTTGCCAGCTAAAAGGTTGTATTTGGATAGGCAAAAAAACTAGTGGTAAAGTACTTTCTACTCGCACTAATGGTCATTACTTTGAGAGTAAGAGAGACGGTATTATACGGACTTCGAAAATAGAATTTCTGATTACTCCCCCCCCCCCCCCCCCTGACCTGGCGTCTACATTGCACAAAGCCTTCCAATACTTAGCTTTCGGCAAAATTACGTTGAATTAATTAAAAAACAAGGGTTTCTAAGTGTCAAAAGATATGCTGGACATATATTAGAAATATGAGCAGGTGTAATTAAAATTTTTGCCTTGTGGCCTTTGATATTTAATATTTAAAGGCCGTGCTTTATTCATTTTTATAATATATAAAAAACGTTTTTATTTAATCGAAATGGTTACTACGTGTCAAAATTGAATGGTCGAATAATTTTGTTCCAATAGTGTTTCTCAACTTAATTTAGACAATAATACATTTTAATTTATTTTAGTTCTTTAATTAATTTTAATTATATTACACTTACCGAAACCACCGATTTTACAGGAAAATTATAACATAAACTTAATCTAACTCTAAAATATCTTCAGTTTCAACTGGACCAATTTCAGACAAAACTAAAATTCGTCCAAACAATTTCCTTGACCAAAAAACTTAGTGCACCCGCTCGCCACGAGTACATAGAAGTATCACTCAAATGAAATCAGATTTAAATTTTTTACTATCCAAGGTCTTTTAAAATTGTTGGAATACTTACCGGAACTTAATAGCCCTGTAAATATGTTTTTGTAAATGGACTCAGAAGGTTGTCGACATTTTGTCACAAGATTTTTGAATTAGATTTTTGTTACTTTGACGTTGGCGAAGTTGTCGTCGCTATAACGACTTGATACGCCACAAATAAGAAGAAGAATAAGAAGTACATGGGTGTTCAATGAAACTAACAACCTCCTTCTTATATATTCCGGAATAATTTGAAGAGACGCTGTATACGAGTACTCTCCCACGCGTTGACGTAGCTTCCTATGAATGCATATCGCCCTCCAACGTCCATAATACCATATAAGTATAATGTTGGTATACTACAAAAAAAACAATGAGTGCAAGTGAAGCCCGTAGCTAGAACAAAGGGCGCTCACAGGGGTTTATTGTTGGCAATACAATACTCTATTGACGTCAAACCGGTCGCAGGGAAAAGCTTACGTAGGCGCCGCGTTTATAGAAAAACGTGATACTCGGAATATGGGAGCTATATTTTATTTACCATGCTGAGCTTCTAGTGTAAGTTTTCGCATATAAAAACGTCTCGAACGCGTTCATATAAACGTCTTGATTACTATGGAAAAATTGGCAACACCACTGGCGGAGGGAAACGGCAACAAACTGTTCTCATAGTATTTGAACTTTTAACGCAAACGCGTTCGAGACGTATTTTGTGACCGAAAACGTACACTAAGCGTACTGGTCTGGGAGCAAAGAAAAACACAAAGTATGTACCATTCGCTTCTCTTCTCACGCAGATTTTTGTCTGATCTATCATGTTATAGCCGATGCGGCTTGCAACTAGGGTTGCCACCTGTACTATATTTTATAGTATCGTACTATATTGCGGTCAATTGTACTATATATTATAGAAATATAATATAGTACGAAAAATACTATATTTTCATTGCTAACTCCACTGCTGCACTTTTTTGTATAAACATCGACTAAATTGGAACGTACCCGTAGTGACGCGTTGTGAATTTTATAACGAAATGCGAAACATGATAAATGAATGAATGTGTACTATTTTTTTTCCAAAATTTCCCAAAAGTACTATATTTTGGCAAGGTTCTGAGAAAAATACTATATTTCTTCAAAAAAAAGGTGGCAACCCTACTTGCAACCCATCACTATTTTGATTCCCCTTTCCACCTATACGCCAACTATACTACACGTGGCGTTTAGGTTACCTTAGGCTTTGTCTACCCCGTAATGTAATGGATAAGACGTGATTTATGTATGTATGTAAAAAATATAAAGCAGCAGTATTTGCGCTATTGTGTTCGGTAAAAAGTCAGATAGCCTATGAAATTGGCACATGAACTTAAGCTGATGAGTCTTAGCTTAGTCCTCCATGCTGGCAACGCATTTGCATTATTTGCAATCATCTCGTGCTACATCCTTACCATTAGGTGACCTACTTGCTCGGCTGCCTTCCTTGTCGCGTAAAAAGTGTTTTTTTTTTCATTTTAAATTAAGTTACGTTTCCTTGTTATTTGCGGAGAGGCAATTTGCCGGCACACCACGTGGGGCTTATCCCATAGCAAATTCATTGCGTCCGTAATTGGCATGCTATCGACAGCGGTTTGAATTGACGGCTTCTCATTTTTTAAACCCATTTTTATTAGCGCTTTCTACTGCACAGAGGGCAATGCTACAAAAAGGTTGATGCTCATTTGTTTCATTACTAAGATTACAATGGTTTTATATAAAATAGGCTTTTGTTTAACCGCAATGGTAAGTGAAGATGGTGTAATAAAATTACACGCATGCCTAGTAAATGCCCATTCAGCCTAGATTTATAGATGGCAATGGTGGTTCAAAAATGGTAAAAATCTGTGTAACTGTGACGGTAATTTTCTTATATTCCAAGTACGTTTTTTAAGGTTCCTTACTTCAAAAAGAAGAAAACCACTTGTTTTCCGTCCATCAGTCCGTCTGTCAAGACCCGTTTTCAGACACAGAGGAATATAGCTGAAATTAATACCAATTACTATAAATATGTATTAACGTAATTTTATATTGAATGATCAAAACAAACTAAACTAAACTAAACGGCTGTTTTTTTTTACTTTACAATTTGTATTCTTACAATCACAATACGTAGTAGCATTCTGAGCCTCTAGTGTAAGTTTTCGCATATAAAAACGTCTCGAACGCGTTCACGTAAACGTCTCAATTACTATGGAAATATTGGCAGCGCCAATTGCGGGTCGAAACTGCAACAAACTGTTCTCATAGTATTAGACATTTTAACGCAAACGCGTTCGAGACGTATTTTGTGACCGAAAACTTACATTAAGCATACTGGTAACATAAATGAAGATTTCGTGTCACCTTTTCGTTAATACATCCACAAAATAATTAAAAAAACTGTCATTTCATTTTCAACTCGCTTTCCTGTTTATTAAGCAGCGGTAAATCTCCAAGTTAATTTTAATATGTAAACGCCACTATTAACATAATGGGTGGAGGGGAAGAAAATTAAATTTTTGTTATGGGTTTAATACCGCGTTACGGCTAAGATGTTTATCTAGAAAGCCGCGGCACCTCAATAACTCTCGCTTATGTGAGGATGAATGGCCAATTTGTGGAGAATGAATTGCCGCGATCTGAAGATAACTTCAGTCTGCAACCGTTCAAAATAAAGGATCTAGGTTACCGCTGAAGGTAATAGGGTAATAAAATATACACGACTCTATTTATTAAGGAATACAGGTGAAACCATAGCGTAGTAATTTATAATAGTGGGCGCACTATAATCTGCAGAGTCCCGGCGCGCATTGAAGGTTGGACGTACTGGCACTTGCGAATAATCCTTGGAGAGGACGCAGTCCGGTCCTCTTTCGCATCGTATTGCGTATTAGCCTCGTCTAGTTGGCTGAGCTGCCTCACTAGTTGTTATAATTACGCTATGACGATGATGATACAGTAGCTTCTACGACTCTAATAACTCTATTGCGATTATTGTAATAAGATATAAAGTAATCCAAACCACTGTTAAACATTTATATAAAAAATTAAAAAAGTGAAAGTAAAAAAAATTATAAGTTAATTTAATGACGTATAATCTTCTTCTATATAAACAAAAATCCATCGTCGAATTGGATAATTCTTTTTTAGTTGTGTTTGTTACTATTTGGACAATGTATGTATAAAATAGAATTTCGAAAAAAGCAGTGGGGGCAAAGCCCCAGGCAACAGCTAGTAGTAGTGAAAAGCTAATTATTATTGCAATTTAATTAAATTATTTCAAATAACATCCGATTAAACTTTTTCCAATTAACTTAAATTAAGCGTTACTCATTTTAATTACATCTAAAGATTTTTCTTGAACATCCAACCTTGTAATTCACCAGAGATAAAACCCAGCACTCGGCCGCTTCATTAACCGAGAACGTTTTCATGAACTTGTTTCATAATTTTTTAATTACAATCGCGTTTTCCCTGTTCAAGCTCAATTTGCGTTTCGACTTTTTACGCTTTTGAACTCCGTCCGCATGGTCTCCTTAATTTGTCCTATTACCATTTGGAATTGCGTGGACACCCGGTAGTTGGCTTGGTATTTCTCGCATAGATCTAGGAAGAGCGGGTGTAGATACTTCAGCAAGGAGTGGTCGAGGGTCGGGAACATGTGGTGTAACGCGTGGTCCCCGAAGAGCGTCATGACAGCAAAGACATTGCCATTTATGTCGCTGCGATCCAATAGGGCCTCCACTTGATGTATACCCCAGTCAGGTTTCTCGCTCCTAAAATTGATGGCGCAACGAATCACTAAATTATTCAACCCGACAACCCTAACATTCAAATAAATAGCTCTTGTCTCAATGCGGAAACTTGTTTACGATTCACCAACTTAGTAAATTTTTCTCGTAAGCAATTTATAATAATAATTTGAGATTTACTTTTACTAAGTGGAAGGGAAATCTTTTTCATTTTCCGTGCGGCTTGCTTCGAAGTCATGTTATTATTAAATAGAGTCCTTTTAAGTACTGTCCGCTGAGGCGTGGCAAATGTGGCGTTGACTTGAAATTGTAGACGTCCTTTCGTATCAACGCTGAAAGGGAACAATTTACTCGTGGGGAGGGAAGATCAAAGCGACTAAACGTGGAGTACAACTTTTGATTTTTACCAAAAATTATGAAGATATAGCCCGCATGAATTTTGCTTCAGACCTGTATTTATTTACTAACATCTGCAAGCCGCCATTTTTTAAATGTTCAGTGGATTTAAATGTTATATAGATAATATAGATTTTAAATTTACTCCAACTAGCTAATTCACAAACCGTTTTTAACGCGTTCACGTTAACGTCTCAATGGCAAATAATGGCAAATTCGAACGCGTCCAAGGAGTCTGTTGTGAAGTGTACCTACACTAAACTTGGAGTGTTTAAGGTATACCTGGGTTCATCACCATCTTTGATTGCATCTGGATGATGATGGGCAGCGTTTACTCCGATGCTGTAGAAAATCAGACTGCCAGTGCAGTTGATCCATAGCCACGTAGATGTGACGTGCAAGAAAGAAGAACCACTAGTGATCCACATCACTAAAGGCAGAAGCAGTCCAATAGCATCATGCCAACGGTAATGATTCCGGAAGAAACCTTGACGTAAGAACACGGAGATAAACCTGAAATATAGTGTTTATATTAATTATGCGGAATTATCGTTCGGCGTAAAACATTTCTGAAATTTCATTCTTTTTTGACGTTGATTTTTAAAAGAACGTTCAAACAAAATGCTATGTGAACCAATAATAAGTACCGGTTAAAATGATTGGTAATAAGGCTTGTATTGACTCTGACCGGTCGATTCAATTCATTAGAGTTTTAATTCACCGTATTCGGGTTATATTTAATTGTATCGCATGAAAGGAATTGAAAACAAGTCGGATTTTAAATGTATAACTTTGTATGAAAATTTACTCATGAATTTTTAAAAGAGCTCAAGTTCCTTACATATCGTAGATTCAAAGAAAAATACGGAGAATCCCAAAATGCTCTCTAGAAAAATTATTAATATTTCAGATTACTCACCTCTTGGTGAAACTGAGCAGAAACACGAGGGGGAAAAAGGCCAATTCTGTAAGGAATCCGATTCTCGCGTGTAAAGGCTTATCCTTTCTTGGATTGTAGAATAAAATTGGCTCGAGAGAGCTGATCTCGAGATCCATGAGTGTGTTTGTGTAAAGATGATGTGATATTACGTGGGACACGCGGAAATCTCTGAAATTTGACGCGTGTTAATATTGCCATCACTAAATACATATGTAAAAGCAAATAATTCAGTCAAAATATAAATCTTAAGTACTTTTGATGTGATCTCATCATTCTCAACATTATTAAGCTTATCTATTGCAAAGTCAATTTAGTGTAAAGTGGAGCTCTTCTGGTCAGATTTCAAGCAAATTTCTTATTAAGATACATCAATTTATATCCACGCATTGTCGTATGACTAAGGTTGCTGGGCAATTTTCAGGGTTCAAAATTCATACACCAATTACTTTGAATTATATTTATAACTTACCTGTAGGACCACATGCTCAAATTAAAAAGATACATCTTCCAGTTCGTTCGTCTATGTATATAGTTATGGCATGCTACCGTCAGAAGCGCAAGGTTGATCGATGCATAGATGTACCAGAACATTGCAGCATAATTTTGTGTCACCCAACAAGCTAAAGTAGAACTACAAATGAGAGAAACGAATAACCCACTCGTTATTATATCTGCAATTTTCGACACATCTTTAGGTATTTTCTTTAACTCATCGTACGCTGCTCTTTTGAGTGTCCTGTAAAATCCATCGTCTTTAAAAGTAAACGGTGAGTTTCGTGGAGTATTTGCATCTCTAATGATATATTTGTCTAGAAGTTTCGCCGTAGCAGGTTTCAAATGATGCGATTCAAAAGCTTCTGTTATGTCAGTGCCCTGGAAAATAATTATTAGTGTCAAAAATTATAATTTAATTCGATAAGTGACTTTACTGCTGCCAAAGACTGTCGCAGTGAATAAAGTACATCTTATTTATTTATTAACTTAATTGTCTGTTAAATTTCAAAGTTTATCCTTCAATAAAAAAATCTTGCTGGAAAAAGTTAAATCTCGATTTAGGTAGTGTTAAACTCGATTTAATAGTTCGAAAACTTTTAGAACTTTCAAGCTCTAATTTTTAGCGACTAAATAGAAACTCATCTTTTCCAGCAAATGATCGTAAAACTTTACCGATTTGAGTAAAAATTTTAGATTAAAGTAATCAGTTGATAATAAAAGACTTTCATATCCAATTAGTGCAGAGTTCTCTCATGGAAAATACACTACTTATCATGATAGAGTATTTGTCATGCAGTAACTAAAAGCAGCATTACATTTAAAATTTACCTTAGTCAGTTCCAACCATTCTTCACCGCCGGGATGATTCTTCATGAAACTGGTAAAATCATACAGTTTGTCGTGCACCCTCCACAGACCTTCAGCGCCGTCGTCTAAAGCCTTACCTTCAAGCCACTGTATAGGGTCTCTTGAACCGTTGTCCCTTAAAGAAGGATATTTTAACTGAGGAAAACTGACATGCGTCTTCTTTTCTACAGCTCTTTGATGAGCTTGTACACTCCAATCGGTTTTTTGGGGTGGCATTTCTAATATTTTTAGAGTCTAACTGCGTTTAGTACGCGCAGTGGTTGGTTATCTAATGCCTTAATGACCGGGATTGTATGCATCGGGTTAGCTGATAAAGTAATGAATAATATCTATCACGCTAACGGCTTATGATGCAGTTATAAGGAGCAACGTTTAATGTCAATATCGGTGCATGACTATGTATCTATCTACGTACGCTTCCAAGCAGCGCCTCCACTGCTGTGTCAGGGTGTGGTGAGTGGGGGAGAAATTACTAGCATATGAAGTGCTTGCTCTATCTTAGTTATCTAAAAATCTGCGTTCACCTGGTTTGTTTTTCATTAAATAAAAGGCAGCAAAACTGAACACTAAATACAAGTTACTGGTAATAGACAGATAAGTCTTAAATCATCACGACAATCCGTTAATACTTTACCGAGGTCCATTTCAATGAACAAACAACATTTGCCTTGCTACTCCGCTACTTATTTGCAAATGTTTTTTATTCATTGATTTTCAGATGTTTTCATCATCATCATCATCATAATCAGCCTGAAGAAGTCCACTGTTGAACAAAGGCCTCCCCGTTTGCACACCATAATGAACAACAACAAACTCGCTACTTGCATCCACCGGTTTCCCGCAACTTTCACGATGTCGGCGGTCCACCTAGTGAGAGGCCAATAAATACAGGAATTAATAAAGTACTTTCTATTTATGTTTATTTTATTGAAAATTTAATATAACGCACACATTTAATCAAGTTTGTAAACAAATGCATTGATAGCGTAACAACGATAAAGTTATGAGTTATTTTGCTATTCGTTTTGGAGATATGGAAGGTGAAGGTTTAAATGATAGGGAGTGGTGTAATAGGCATAAATAAGTAATAAATATTGGTTTTCACGAGAAATCACTGAGTTGAGACCCGGAGCATTCCGTGTAAAGACGTCAAGATGGCACCTAAAGGGGCTGATTATCAAGAAATAGCCCATCAGCGGGCAATCGAAAAGAAGACACATGTAACTTTTCCTCAACTGAAATATCCTTCTTTAAGGGATAGTGCTTTAAAAGATCCGGTGCAATGGTTGACGGGAAAGGCCATGGACGATGGAGCGGAAGGCCTTTGGCGGGTCCATAATGGGATTTACGATCTGAATGAATTTCTTCAGAAGCACCCTGGTGGATCTGAATGGTTGGACCTAACCAAGGTAAATTTACTTACGTACTAAAGCGGCATTAGAAAAGAGTTAGGTATTGTTTTAAAATAGCATTGTTAAGCCTTGGTATTATTTATTTGCGTTGGTTACTGAAGTGTGGGTGGAAGCCATTGCTTGTATTAGTTGTATATAGCAATTGTATTGTGCAATTATTAATATAGTTACGATTTAGACCACGTAAAATCAAACCCTAGTAACATTTTCTTCACGAAATCAGGAAAAACTACAGTGTCCTCTGCCACATGCTAAATTACTGCCTAATAAGTAATAAGTTTATTATATGATCGTTGTTACTACTAATGACTATTTTTTTCCAGGGAACTGATATAACAGAAGCGTTTGAATCCCATCATCTCAATCCGTCCGTTAACAAGGTTCTAGAAAAATACTACGTAAGAGATGCTAAGACACCACGTAACTCGCCATTTCTTTTCGAAGAAGACGGATTTTACCAAACCCTGAAGAAGTTGACCTTAGAAGAGTTAAAAAAGGTTCCGAAGGATACTCATAAGAAATCAGACCGGATAATTGATGGGTTGTTCGCAACATATTTATTATCAGCAGCATTTTCCTGCTATACGAAAATTCCTGTGCTCGTAAATTTATCATACTTCATTGCATCTCTTACGTTAGCATGGACCATTATCGCGGCTCACAATTATATCCACAGAAAATCGAATTGGAGGATGCATCTTTTCAGTCTGGGGATGTGGTCATACAGGTTAGTAAATTTTATTACAAACTAAAAGACCACACAAGTATATTCAATTTTATGTCAAGAAGTCGATATACATGTAAGCTAGCGACCAGCCCTGGTTTTGCACGGGTGTAATGGAGATACTAACACGGCGCTGCCACAATTATCGTCATATTATATGCCAACCAATTTACGAAAAAAACCAAACTCATGTACTATATTTCTTGCATTTACAGAGATTTCAGAGTCTCACACGCACTCTCTCATCATCTGTATCCCAATACCCTCATGGATTTGGAGATCAGTGCCTTTGAGCCCTTGGTCTACTGGAACCCTAGAAAAGACAAGCCGTTCCATTCTAAGCAACTTGCGTTGCTGATCGAATGTCTTTACTTTCCATTTGCGTTTCTCGTCTTGTTTCTGACCAGGTGAGTACGATTTTTATACAGCATTTGCAGGATACCCTCATTATTTGTAACATCCGCAGTGCTCGGATTATTTGCTTTGTAAATTCCATGTTAGTGAATCAAAACTTGGTACCTAACATCTCGATTCAAATTTCAGTACAGTTAAAAAAAGTATGTCACTTTTTTCTTCTATTCTGTAATACTTACCTGTATTTTTTTTCTAGGTTATTATCTGCCTTCTTCCGTAAAGGATACTATACTAATCACTTTCATTTCACGGACTTGATCGGGTTAGTTGTACCGGTTTGGATGTGTTTGGCCAGCGGGTGCACTTTCTATGAAGCATTCACCATGTGGATGTGGATTATCTGCACAGGAAGCTTCATATTTTACACTACTGGTTCAAATGCTGCACACCATCACCCAGATATATGGAAAGACGGCGACCAGCCGAGGTAAAACACTTTACTGTTTTAAATTTTACACTAAAACAATATTATGTACATGTGTTTGAAAGAAACACTGCAATGTATACTTACCAACACAGCGAGAGCGTTCGAGAGCTATGTCGCGCGCGAGATACCCGACTCTTTTTTGAACGAACAGTAAGAATAAGACGGGTAAGCTATCTCGCGAGCGCACTCAAGCTAGTCCTGCAACCAGTTAGTCACAAGCACAGACCCGCCAGTCAATCAGGTGAGATAGAGGTCAATCGCTGGTCAGTTTATAATAAAAAAACAACTGGTTGCACTCTGGGAGTGCCAGCAGAAGTGAAAACTACTCACACGCACACTCGCGCAAGCGCCGCTTAAACGACCCAGAAGCATCTCTCCTTCCGTCTTACGAATTTTCAATCAGGTCACGTGTCCTGCCGGTCACGTGACCTGATGCGAGTTTAACATTTTTTACCCATCCCAAAAAGTGTACAACGCCACTAAAGAAGTTTTCACTTCAAAAAATTTATATTATTGGTTCCATCCATTTCAGTTACAAAACGGAAACTCCTGACTGGGGCATGCACGAGCTCGAAGCAGTTATGGATCGCAAAGACATCAATGGAAGCCACTTCAGGATAATGACGTTCTTCGGCAATCACGCCCTTCATCATCTCTTCCCTACTCTTGACCACGCAGTTCTGACTTATTTGTATCCAGTGTTCTTAGAGCATGTCAAGAAGTACAGAGCTAACTTCAGAGTGACCAGTCAATTCGATCTATTCATAGGCCAGTATAAAAGCACGCTCAAAACCAGTTATAAAGTGTTAGATGATGAGTAGAACTTAGGCTATCATATCATAATCGCGTTCGCCATCTCTTTCTATCGGCATCTTAAGAAAGACAGAAATAGTGATTGAAAATATAGTTTGCAGATGTGAAGTTTCTTGTTTTTTAAATTAAGTATAGGAGTAAAGAAATGTTTTCTTTTATTTGTTCGCTTACGTATATTAGCGGAAAGGTTATACAAAGAATAAAAAAATATATGAATTAGCCATTTATACATATTGTTTCCGTATGTGAATGATTGAGATTTGAAGTGACAGTCAGACAAAATGTAAATGTGTAGGTGACTCATCAATAAAACTTTTTATGTCAGTGTTTTGTTTACTCGTCGAATCACTGTATAGTATAAAACAAAGTCGCTTTCCGCTGCCTGTCTGTCCCTATGTATGCTTAGATCTTTAAAAATACGCAACGGATTTTGATGCGGTTTTTTTAATAGATAGAGTGATTCAAGAGAAAGGTTTATGTGTATAATACATTCGTAATATAGTAGAGAAACACTGATTGCACTCGCGCGAAGCCGGGGCGGGTCGCTAGTAAAGATAGATAGATAAAATTAAGTAAAGAAATATTGTTATTATACTGGAAAGATAGGAACACAGTGGTATTGACTTCATTATATAATTCAAAGTGATAAACTATGAACTAGAAGTGTTTATTATGATTATTGTAATCACGTGGAGCAAACTAGTGACAACGATAGAGAATATGATAGTGCAATAACTATCAAAGATGATTTACAATGTTTTGTGAAATTATTTTCTAGATCTTGTATATATTGTTATTCTTATACTGTTGAATAAGATTTCTGAAAATTTAATACGATTTTTTATGACCAACCTAAATCTTAGTATTACAAAGATGTCCAACATATACACCGTGGGCCTGAGGAATCCGACAGATTTTAACAGCGTATTCCTGACATTATTACGAGTAAATAATGTTACATGAACATAGGTACAATTATGAAACTTAATAAAAATAATAGAACAAAATTTATCAACGAAGGTTAGTACTTCCATGTGAATAAATCTTTAGTTGAGAGAGCGAGAAGATAATCCAATCCTGAGTCGAGAAACAAAGTAAGTAAACGACTTTTCAAAAGTCACTCCGACCGACGTCATACGATATAGATTCACGATAGCTCATGAAACCTTTATTCTGTTGCATAACAAACTTTAACTTAGAAACTGCCCACAAATCACGCAATTAGTGCTTCTGCGTAATAATGTTATTAAGTGTGTCTCGCACGTCGCTTACTTAGGGAGTGAGATTTTACAACTAGGTTTTTTTTTTAAATATTGAACATCTCTAAAATTATACGTTATTGGCCTACATATTAACTATACCGCTTTATATACTTCAAATAGGCTCTAGAATCGATGGTTAAAATTGGTCGGGTACCTCGGGCCGAACGATCGAAGAAATCGGTGCAGCCGTTCTTGAGTTATGCATGTTGAATATAACCCGATTATGTTTTAAATTTAGATGGATGATAATGCAAGATTGTACATCAACAAAAAGACAGCTAGCAAAAAACTTTTAATCATTTTTGTTGGTTTTGGTGCAGGTCTTGTCTCAATCAAAAACAAGATCGAAATTTTATTTTTGCGAATTGGCCGCTAAGGGCTCTTTTACATGTCTGTTTTGAAACTACCAGCGCATTCGGAAAGACCATCATTGCTAAGAAGAATGCGCCGCAAGAAACTTGGCAGAAGTCATTTTTTCAAAACGAAATGGAAAAATATTTGGAGTAATATTTATGCACGTAAATACTTATTTAAATATTTTGTCCGATCAAAGGCAAAAACCCTTCCATTCCAGGATAATACTTCGCTAAACTCAGTATTGTTTTAGCCCAAACATTTCATGCGCGGCATTTCAGCCATACTTGAACGACAGATATATTAAATCCGGTGTATTTGGACTCGTGGTTCTGCACGGGAAACGGTAGTAAAAGCCGAGACGATTTCCGACAATCTTTTCCGATGCCGACTTGCGACTTCCTGCCAGTCGTGAACGTTACGCGATTCGAGATTATCACTCCGCTCCAGTTTCTTGTAATAATACCTTTGTAAAGATTAATTTTGTATTTTTAATGTTAAAATGGTTAAAAATGCTTTTTTTTAATAAATATAAATCACAGTTAAGTACTTGTCTGTAGAACTTTCGATGGGTACTTCTCATATCGACCATTTGGTTTCTTAGTGAATATCGCTAAGATCAGTGCTGTCCTGTTCTTTCGATTTTATCTTTTTAATTCAGTATAATCTTGGTAGAGTGGTGGTTTCCCTTTGTCTTCCACACCACATTTTTTAAGTCCAGAGTATAGGTACCAGAGTAAAGATCGTAATAGACAGCACTGCCGCGTACTCTCAGATCAGGTTCTTTAGTCGCCTTTTTCGGTACCCACAACAAGTTTGATCCCTTCTATTCTAAACGGGGCAGGGCATGGAATACTACTACTTTATGCCAGCAAGTTAAATGACAGTTCACTTAATTAAGGAACCGCGTCACTGATTCAAGGGTTTCCTCGACGAGCGGTCTCGCGGCCGAAAACGTCGCTTTGTTTGGCAGCCAAAACCATTTGCTAGAGCCGCCAAAATCTAATCGGACCTGCCGAAATATCCGCGCTCCATTATCGTTGTTTCTAGTTTTCTTAATTCACTATAGTAAAATCAATAAATAGTGTATAGTTCTGGAAAAAACAAGAGACATGTGGTCAATGCCGGTGTAAAGGGACACAGCTAAGAAAACTGTCTTCATAATATGCATTTCATTTCTTTAGCCATCAGACACACCAGAACTATCCCAGCATACAACATACACAATAATATCGGAATACGCACTTATTTACGCTATTGACAATACGAGACGGTCATGTATAGATATTATGGGTGCATCAAATGGCAACTGTACTTGATATCTTTTCAGCGTTGCGTGTTTCTTGTATAAGTATAAAATTATAAGTTTTGTAACCACTGACTGAAGGCTATAGTCATAAATGTGCAGGGCTATATTTAGGTGACGTTGACAATTCGATCTAAATCTCGTATTCAATATGAACCCAACCAAGGAACTTTTCAGAACCCACCAAATGTGTTTTGAATTATCACAGCTACACGTCGCTTAAAACGTTTTGAAATAGAGGTACATTTGCTTACAACCCTGCAAAAAAACTCTAAAGCTCCTTTCAGTAAGATTTTGTAGTGTGAAATCTAGAAATACATCAAATATTAGCATCCTCAATGACATAGTAAATCACCGAATATCGCAAATCCTAACTCGTACCTAATTTAACAGATAAACATTCAGTCGGATTCATAATTTGCGACGCTGGAATAACAGGCAATTTCATATTTAAATCAGGGTAATATAACTAAAACTGGACTTAAAATTTCACTCAGACATTTAAGTAGCGAGAGCTACGGCTTATTTAATTTCAAAGCGGTGATTTCTCAACACTGTTACTAGTCACAATTGAAAGGATACAGTAGGTTCGATAAGAAATCAAATAAATGAAACAAAACCCGTCAAAGGCGAATAGAACTCGCACAAAGTAAAGTACTCACCTGCGACCTACTACTGTAAATGTTACGTTTCTGCCACCGAAAACCCTAGTCTAATGTTTTTGGTTACTGTATCGTGCAACCAGCTACGTTTCGGTAACAGTACGTATCGTTTAAACTCAAGATACACCATCGGCAAGGCGTAGTTTAAACCAGCCCCACTTTGTTGCTCGCAGAATTTTGGTTTTTGGATTTGAAAGCCTACTATTTAGGACTTTATTTAGGACTTTATTTAGGACATTGGGCGGCAGGAGGCTAGACTTTTTATTGTGTTGAGGTGACTACTTACTTAAGCTCAATCAACCGATCTATCAAAGCAGCCCACATCCACCCACCGCTGGGTAAGGGCCTTTTTATTTTCACGTCACTTTGCCCAGTTGTATACTTTATGTTTATTATTTATTGGCAAAAATGTAAAGGTTGCCGATAGCTTTTATCGTTCATACATCGATTCCACTTCAATTTATGCTTCACTTAAGTACTTCAGTATATTCAAACCAAATTATCAACACTTATAAACTCGTTCAGACATGTCTCTCTAAAATTTGTCACTGGTGCAGTTGCCTTTTCTCCTTGTACCGTTATTATGTAATAACCATTTAACCATCCGGCCGGTTAATGACCCGTTGCTGCAACCCGGGAAGCTACTGTAATTCAGCAAAGTTTATATTCGCTCCTCGTCACTTTAAACACGGCATTATGTATATTAGCAAAGTCTCATAATTCCATGCTGGTCTGGGAGTAAAGAAAAAACCAGTTGCTTCTCTTCCCGCGCAGATGGTAAAAGCCCATCGAGGGAATGGGCGAGTCTTAGGAATCATGTTATAGGCGATGCGGCTCGCAACCCATCATTATTTTGATTTCCCTTTCCACCTATACGCCCTTAATCATGCAAAACGTGGCCTTAAGGTTTTGTTACCTTAGGCTCTGTCTACCTCGTAAGGGATAAAGACGTGATATATGTATGTATGTATGCTCTTATAATTTTACCCTAATATTTGAGCAGGTTGCGTTAGTTCGACTGAAATCCCTATCCCTACTTATATTATAAATGCGAATGTAAGTTTGTTTGTTACGGTTTCACGCAAAAACTACTCAACCAATCATCATGAAATTTTGTACACATGTTCTTGGAGGTAATAGAAGTAACATAGGATACTTTTTATAAAAAAAAATATTTTTTATGTCGTCACTCTGACGTTATCTACGCGGACGAAGTCGCGGGCAAAAGCTAGTACCCTGTAAAGATCTTTCATTTAAAATTTGGTCCCGCCCCGCCCTTATCGCGGTTCCCTTTGAACATGGATCATGGAGTCTTGGATGTTTAATATGTATTTAAGTATGTATTTATCTATATAAGTATGTTTATCCGTTGTCTAGTGCCCATATTACAAGCTTTGCTTAGTTTGGGGCTAGGTCAATTGGTGCCAATTGTCCCAAGATATTATTATTATTATATGATTCAAACACTGACAAACATTTACATGGCTATTTAGTCAAACTAACACAAAATTCTGTTATGTTCTGGAACAATTTTAAGAGACTATAATACATAATAACGTTTGCATGATAAAAACTATTCAAAGGTGCTGCGAAATGAGGTAAATATACAAACACGTACGAATTTTTTTTTTCGCTTGAAAGTAAGTCAGGTATTTGAAAACTAAATGTAGAGAAAAATGTTCTTCGCATATATTATTAGGTGTGTACAAACTTGTCACGTTCGGTAGGTAACGCTTTGGTAGTGCGCCAAATATTCATTGAATTTGTTTTCTTAAAATTCGTTCAGAAGTTTCAAAAGGCTTTTTTAATAACTGTTTTTGGTAATCAATACAAGCTTAAACATTTCAAGCATAAAATGTCTGTGACGTCTTTTGAAATTTAACTGTTAACAAGGTAACTGCCCCGTAGTTACTCTTACTTGAAAGTAATATTTTTGACCGAGTTACCAAGTGCTTAAATAATATTAAGAATCCTTCGCTTGCGGGGCATCATAGGAGTGCTTCAAGCACAGAAATAAAATAATAATAAAGATATTTATTGCCACAACACAAAAAAGACATGATACATATTTATCCAAAAGATGCACACAATAATAATTTTGAAAAAAAAGAACAACAATATATATACATAACACAATTACACAAAAACAATACACAACAGTTGGTGGCAAATAACGTAGTAATACTATTGTTCTGTGACAGAAACAAGAATTAATTAAATTACTGTTACAATTTACTGTCCTTAACTCTTTCCACTTTCTTGGAACCAAGTCACTGCAACGCGACGACAGTACAAAGCGCCTTACGTCATTGTTTCCTCACTAAACACAGAAGACAAATAGTTTAACAGAAAACTTGCACTTACGAGGGCGACTCGCCGTCCAAGACAAACAGCGCCTTGCTTCACTTTAATCCGATTTTAAAGGGAGGTTTAAACTTCAACAGAATTGACCGATATCCTTTTCATTAAGATAGGACAACGGAACAAATGGGTATTTCCATTAGGTTCCAGAGTAAGCTGGCCGTAATGCGATTTGCAGGCTTTTGCGGGGATCGCACGACGACAGTGTCTTGTAGAGCAATTTGCTTTACCTTTTATCCCGCACTTAAGGGCTGTGGCAGCGGGGAATACTTTTAATGTTTTGTTTCTATGAATTTGATTTAGGTGCGGAACGAGGAAATGCCGTGTATATATAATACATAAAGAAGAAAATCAATATGAGTACAGTGCGAATCATCTCATAGCATTATTGACTATATGTCATATTGTTCATAGAATCGCCCTCGCCCTCGTGAGGACTGCGATTCGTAATCAACGTCTAACGAAAAAAAAACCGAATATAGAGTTGTTTTCAAAATTTCAATCAGTGAACAAGATTAGTCTATATGGCCTCAAGTTTATCAGTAGCTATAACTATGTTAATGGCGAAACTTTCCGTTAAATTAAAAAACGATTTCATTTACAGTATTTTTCTCCTAATCTCAAGCGAAATTGATGTCAAACGTAAGCCTATT
The DNA here is from genome assembly GCA_949127965.1 of Pandemis corylana. NCBI lineage: Eukaryota > Metazoa > Arthropoda > Insecta > Lepidoptera > Tortricidae > Pandemis > Pandemis corylana. Next base: position 6,849,599 of record OX421856.1, on the reverse strand, counting down.
TTATGAAATAAAATTATGCTAATTAGCGATAACTGCACTGCGTTAGTGTGGTGTAAGTCAAAAAGACTTAAGTGTTGCCACAATTGCTGTATTACCATTATAATTGGTTATTTCCTCTATGCCTCAGTGCTAAATAGTATCGGAAACCCACCGCTTAGTTACGCTCGATTTAGTAACAACCAGGCACTTTACATTCAGTAAAAATCGAGGTTTGCGAAAAGACGCTAATCGGGAGGTTTTTGCAGCGATGCAGGCCCTTTTTTGTGCAGAACTACGACATGTGCGCTCTATCTACTTTTCTGTTTGCGATGTTCCAACATGAACATTCGGGGACAAGCAAAATTCTAAAACTAAAACTATTGGGTCTGTAACATTTTACGCGTGAAACCTCCCCGGGTCGGCCATTTAAAAAAAACTTAATCGGTAAAAAATCGTCATAATTATCCAACCACCTTACAAAACTAGAAAATTGGTTGGGAAATGTGATCTATAGAGGTAAACATACTGGACATAAGTAAGCATTTACCCTTAAACGTTAGCGAAAACAAGTGAAGTAAAACAAATGAATTGATATTTTTGCTGCATACAGTGGCCTCAAGTGTTCTGAGACCGACGCCGGGAACCGCAAACACAGGCGGAGTGCAGCCTCTGGTTCGCCGCCGCTAATAATGAATGCGAACGACTTCTATTGTTAATGACATTCCCACCCCTATTCCCTTCAAAGAAAATGCTCCACCAAAAAGAGATTCCAAATCACATTTTAATAACCAAAGCAAACATTAAATTATCCCTTTCATTACAGAAACAGTAGATGAGAGATTGTCGTACACATCATTAAACCAGAAAAGAAAATAAAAGATTTGTTACTGTTCAAGTTTCCAAGACAAAGATCCTTTTGCATGGAACGTTTCGATGTTCTTTGTAACATGACCAGCGGTACAAGATCTCTCATTTCTCATCATGTTACCCTTTTGTCGCCCTGTTATGTTAGTGATAAAGGAGAGGCAAAGGTTCTCCTATAATGGTTTCTGTACTATAAAACGACAAGGCTTGTTATCACTAGACGATATTACGGCCTTCATTGCTGTGACTTTATGCGCCGTAAAACGTCATTCGTTAGCAAATGAAATAAAGTATGTACTGGAAATGTGAACTCTGTTTGAACGTGAAAATTTGACGCATGGATTTATGATTGGAACCGTAAATTTTGAGGTAAGAACGTTAAAGTGGTACCATGCGCAGTGAAACTTTATGAGTCAACTGTAGATTCCGCACTCCAACTCGTAAAATTCCATGTAGGTTTGTAAAATAATATTGAATCAGTCGCTACTTTGTGGTCTGACATCAGTAAAGTTTTAGAAAACAAAATCTTAATCAAAACAATGAAAAAAAATAGGCCGATAAAACTACGCCTCGCTTTGTCCGTACAGTCCATCCGCTTGGCAGCTAGATTTTGTTAAGCCAATACTTTGACCCACACACGTACGTGCGAGGCGTAGTACCCAGCCTTACTTTGTTGCTAGTAGAATTCTACCTTTGCCTTTTAAAGTAGATTTCATGATCATGATTAAAATGAAAAGCAACAATTATTGTACACTACTTACTCACTAAACCAAGTTACATACACACAAATCACGTCTTTATCCCTTACGGGGTAGACAGAGCCTAAGGTAACAAGTACCTACAGGCCACATTTAGTAAGATTGTGGGCGTATAGGTGGAAAGTGGAATCAAAATAGTGATGGGTTGCTAGCCTCATCGCCTATAACATGATTCCTATGATTTTCGGCCATTCCCTCGATGAACTTTTACCATCTGCGCGGGTAGAGAAGCAACTGGTACATTCTATGTTTTTTCTTTGCTCCCAGACTAGCATGAAAGACCAAGTAAAACCAAGTTCTACTTCAAAATTTGGAGTCAACGTCACACGTCTTACAAAACTGATACACGCGAATGCAATTTTCAACGTAGTAGATTGAACGAGGCGAAAATATAAAAGAATTATTCATAAAGCTTCGTGAAGTAGGCGCAGGAGATAGCACACGGTTGCCGGTGGGAATACAGCAAACTACTTGGTTATTTACTGCGAAGTCTGCGAACCTCAATTTACTGAACTCGTGGAATCGGCTAGATTCATCGTGGCATAGTGAGGTTACGAGTTGCGCATTGACAATAAAGCTAAGCGAGAATGGTAGGCGCTCGTATATTTATCATCTTTGATTTACTTTATTCATCTCTCGTATGGTTTACATAGTTTTCTACTTTTTAGGGTAAGACTCCATTCTCTGTCTGTCCGTCTGTTTGTCCGTCACCAGGCTGTCCTCATGAACCGCGATAGCTAGATAGCTGAAATTTTCACAGATTATTTATTTCTGTTGCCGCTATAAATCAAACAGGTACTTAAAGCTACATTTTTTATGTCTGTCTATGTAAGTTACCCATATAAAATGACCTCACATTGCCTGCATTTTGCTTAGGTGCAGGGTTCTACTAATATGGGTTTCTATTAACTTGCCCCACCCTTGTTGCTTGTACGGAACCCTTAGTCACGAGTCCGACTCGCACTTGGCCGGTTTTTTATATTAGATTTGAGGCATGTAACAGCATCCGTCGAGAGATCTTAAATTTGGTGAAGGGATACTCAAAAATGAAGTGGTGTACTCTCTGATCTTAGAAACCACCCTGCCATTTAGCTGAGACGCACCATCCCCATTTGCACAGAGAGGCATGATTGCTAACGCCTCTATTGATTCGGTTTACATACATACATACTGTCACGCCTCTTTCACGATCCTGAGGCACACCTTTCGCTTCATCCACATTCATCAATCTCCTCATACATGTTCGTCGGTTTCGGGTACTCTTGAAGTGACCTTTTGTCAAAACATTCGTCTAGGCCTTCCCCTCGCAACGCACCCATTAACATCCCCATATAATTATAATAATAATATCTTGGGACAATTGACACCAATTAACCTAGTCTCAAACTAAGCAATGTAATATGGGTACAAGACAGCGGATAAACATACTTATATATAGATAAATATATATTAAATAAATCTGTTTAGTTTATATACTTTCATCCATTCTCTCTACATGACCAAATCAACTAAGCATACTTTTTTCTATCCTAGACACTATATCTTCGGTTTAACAGGGACCTAACCCGTCAGGATTCTGGTGAGCAATTCCCAGATGAGTCGGGCATGCTGTCAGGACCGGCCTGGCAGTATATCATGAGTAATCTCCACTCCCACGCAAAAAAAAAACCCGTCAGGATTTCTCAAAACCCTCTGAACGGGTCCCAGCGTTAATCTCAAACAATTCACTAGGTAGCGGTATGATGAAACCACAGAATACGAAGATGTTGGAAGACCCCTCATACCTGTTGTGTCATTCTCTACAAAAAAACCTTAGCCCGGGAAGTGATTGCTACGCTCGAGAGACTATCATTTATTAGCCTATTCACTCGCACATCATACGGTCAGTATAAAAGACTAAATTTAGACAGAGATCTTAACGTACTTAGTATATAACACAGCGCTCCTCGTCATCTGTATGTATAATAGAACTTTGCGAACTTATGATTCAAGAGGAACGTATTGTTTAACCTGTGCGAAGCGAGTTGCTATAAATGTAGTGAAAATAAGAATAACTTACCAAAGTCAGGTCCATTTCCTAGAAGTTTTTAATTTCGCCTATTAGTATATCTAGTATAGCTTGGCTATGGATAAAGTATAAAATCACTTATCAGCACTTCGAAATTCGCGTTGCAAAGCCAATGGCAGATTGTGAGGAAAGATTAAAAATTATACGGGTGCTGTCCACGCGACCCGAAAAAGAACATCCTAATTCAGCAAATACACGAAATCACGACCCTGACTTGTAAAAACGTTTTATTTATCTGAACGTGTGTGATTTTAACAGGCTCGCGCATTTGTACGTGGCATAAATTACAGGGAACACCGGCGTTTGCTGTGTAATTCATTTCACGGTTCGTTAACCTTTTTCTGAATGTGGATACCTCGACTCGCCGCTGATCATGATTCTTGATTCGGAATTCTTGCACCATTTTACGGTGAAAAAGTTTCGAATGCTGAATTGGGTTCACTGATTTCACATTTTGTTTCTAGGCTGATTTAGATGTTATTGGTTGCCGCCAAATGTTAATAAAGTTAGTTTATATTCTTATCGTTAGAGTTTTATGAGTTTACCTTGTCTTGCTCTTATATTGTTAGAAACTCACATCAGCTGAATCCCAGGCGATTAATTCAGTATCAACAAAATGCTAGTTGTGATCACAAAACAAATAAAATAAATAACTGCTTACTAGCGTAGAGTGAAACAAAACTTGGCAGATGGTCTTACTACAGTCTCTGGGGAGTTTGAGTACGCTATAATGCATCGATCGAAGCAATTTGGTGGTAAGTGACAGCTTCATCAGTGATCGAAGTCATGATGTGCGCTGTAAACATTTTGGCACGTGGAGCAACGGTCGTAGGTAGGTACTAAAATAGGTCATCTGTCTTGACACAAACGTTAAACCGTAATCGAATCCGACAAAGAAGATAGAAAAAAATAAACTCGGTACGTGAGCCGAAAACACGATCGCACCTACTCAGCATTTGTTTTGTAAGTCAATGAGAACCTGTGTAGTGTAGGCGTTTGTAAAAAAACTCATTCCTTATTGAAACCGTGTGAGAACACAACTTACAATATACATTGGGTAAAGACGATGTTTTGGATTAAAATTCCTAAATCACTAAATTAATAACAGGGCCCTTACCATAACGTCTTAATGCGATTCAATTCCGATTTTTCTTCATCTTCTTGTTCTAATTTGACCATGCATGATGCGATGATTTCGCCAATGTTAAAGTAATAAATACAGTATTCAAAAATCTTATCCCAAAAATGTCGGCAACGTTGTACGGTAGAACACGGTCAAAAAAACCCCTCTCCCCCCTGTCGGGCTCTTAGCCAACGGATATAAATACCCCTTAGAATCTGCCGATGCCCAGGGTGCACCGAACCAAGCACTGCTCTTCCCCTCGGACGGATCCAGAACCGCAGCTCTTGACCACACGCGGAGGTAACCCGACTCGCACCCCCAATTCCAATTCAATTTTACGTTTTAGGAGTCATTTTTGACACTCCTAGTATGGATCTGACAGCGAGCAATTCAACTTTGGTTCGGAATTGAATCGCATTAAGACGTCACGGTAAGGCCCAGACTAGCATCTATTGGTGTTTTTAATAGCTACTCGTACGTTTGATGTCGTGAAGCACAATTTGGTGAACTAGAACCGATGATAAAGAAAACAGATGATTACCAAGCTACCAAAGCAAGCAATTCAAGCTCGTCACAATGCATAAAGTGACGTAGAGCTGGTGGTGAAGTACTAGGACAATTCCTCTGCAGTAAACTTTTCCGCTCCAGGAAAAGCGATATTTCGTAAAAAGTGATGAGAAGTTGTCATTGTGCTTTACATAAATTACAATCCGATCCCACAATAATTATGCAAACCTTTATGCAGAAGCAGAAAAGTCACACATGAAGTCTGAGGTATTTTCCAAATTCTTAACGCTAACAACTAAAGTGAAATATGAAACATCAATCTTTACACGTATCAAGGCTCAGTGGAACCGATTGAGGTCAGTAACAGTCATATATCTTAGTCAGCGCCGAGCCCGCTTACTGCACTAAGCTCCGACGTAGAAAAGTTTCAATGTACCGCGTTATAAAATTGGTACGAAAATTTCTCGGTGGGAAATTTTCTACGATACCTCTTTACATGCGGCTTGGCTTATACCTTTGAGATGCCAGGCGACATTGAATAATTGAAATAGTTCGATCAGTTTGTAGTGAGGCGTTGAAAATCATGTATACATTACTAATAAACTCGTTTTTTTTTAAAGAAATATGGCATTGGCCAACAATTTTTTGTTTACGAGCCGTTGCCTAGGATTCTTTTCCACGAAATAATACACCTGCAGATGTATGTAGTTACACATGTTGGTTAACCATCGTTCCGCAAAATAATGTGTCACAAATCGATCGTTTGACAAACATTCCGTTAGACTAAACTTTGTTTTGTGCTCAAGTAGTTTTTTGGAAAAATTATGAAGCCAATCTTACGAACTAATGAATTCAATGAATTATTTCAAAACTATCGCGATTCGAGTTCTAGTTTATCCTATTTTAATATTATAAACGCGAAAATTTGTGAGTATGGATGTATGGATGTTTGTTACTCTTTCACGCCAGAACGGCTGGACAGATCTGGATGAAATTTGGAACATAGATAAATTTTAGTTTGGAATAACACATAGGCTACTTTTTATCCCGGAAAATTGCGTAATTCCTGCGGGATAGCGCTAAACGAATTCTATGCAGACGAAGTTGCGGGCAACAGCTAGTTTTAAATAAAATTTCGAAATTGGCAGAAAAAGAGATATCAGATAAAATAATTGCCGAAGATTCATTTTTGAAACGTACCTAGTTTGCGAATAAATTAAAATCGAAATTCGCTATACAAAAACTTCTAAATTAAAATTGCAACGTTTTCACGACTTTCAGTCGTAGACATTACAAAATCTCATAAAAATGTGCTCATATTTGAACAAGCCGTGAGGATGCTCACTTTCCAGTGAAAGACTGTTGCAGGGTTAGAAGCTTGCGCTATAAAACTTTAAATTCCTTTACACGAAACAGTACACTGTTTATAATATAGCGACATTTTGTAATATGGCGCGCTACGGTAGTGCATGTGACGAGAGGTAATATATGAGGCAATACCTCACGGCTCGCAACCGTGGCCGCGTATCTGTAGGGAAACCGAGTTCATTTTACACTGAATTGTTTAGGGTTTCGAATTTGGCAAAATAAATCTGAATTTTGACGAGTTTTTGCTGTGTCGGACGCTCAATCGCGTACTTTTATTTAACAAATCGCGGTCAGCGGCGATTGTTTTCGCTTTTGTCGCGTATGAGTGATCTTTCTTTCTTTATAAAAAAAAATTGGCACTGTCCATTCGATAATTTTGCCAATGTCAAAGTAAAAGACAATTTTAAAACATGTCGGCCATTGCACGGTACGGTTACCAGGGTCAAAAGACCTGTCGGGCTCTTAGCCGACGGCCAATGATACCTCTTAGAACCTGCAAGAAAGTCATTAACCGATGCCTAAGGTGCACCGGACCAAGGTGAAAATGATGGCCGCTGGAATGTTGCCATCCCAAAATCTCCGAGCTTGACGTATCGCAGCAAATGTAGGAAAATAAATTAAGTTGCGGCTCAAAAATTCCAAAATACCAAAAAAACGATCAAAACTAGGTGATAAGTAGCCAAAAGACAAAATAGCACACACTGGAAAATATTTTAATCAATACTTACATATTAACAGCTACGGGACGAATAGAATTTACCTACAGCAACACCGTTCAAACAGACTTAATACGATCTAAATGACAAGGCTGTTTGAGTACTGGAAATAGCAGCTGGTAGTGCACTCATAAAAAAAATAATCATTACATGTCCTAACAAAGAGGTACGTCATCAACTAGTAAGGCATATAGCAGGGTAAACTTTAACGTCACGAACCAAAATAGTTTCAAAGCTAGTCACACAAATCTAATCATTTTGACCAAATTACGAAAGAAAAAAAAATAATAATTTATTTACACATTCTATAAACTATACATAAAAATATACATTAGTAAGTAATAACAAATAAAAATGGAAGACTAATAAATTAATTAACTATGTAAAGCTAGTTATATGAAAAAAATACAAAATGGTTTTTTTTGAATAAATAAATATATATAAAGGGGAGGCATTTCAAAAAAATCGCAAGTCTTCTGTAGCCGTATCAAATATAACGGACTTAACTTCGTGACATTTGTTGTCGTTAACGTGCAAGCATCATAAAAATAGACAAAATAATACTTTGCCCTCTTGTTTCCGGCTATTTTCAGAATAGGTCGCAAATAATCCGTTGCTTTGAAAAGGCTCTTTCTAGGGGAAGTCACGTTCGGCTTCTGAATAGCTCAAATAACACAGTTATCGCGAAAACTTATTCCCCTTACTAAATTCTATTCACTAACTATAGACGATAATACACTCGTTATGTTATATCAGTTAGTTCGTGACATCTTATATCAATGTTATTCTCATTTTTGCTGTCTTATACTTGACTTGTTTGTTAACTTACTCTAATAAAACTGCATTAATTTTTATACAGTACAGATAGCTCAAGAGAGTACCTTACCATGTTCATTCTAAAAATCACTATGCTATTATGGTTTGCCAATCAATGGTGTTGACAAACAGTTAATGAGTGTACCGACGTTAAAGAAAAGTTTTCGATTAAACACAGTGAAAGTTTTACCGATGAAATTATTTTTAGAGGCAGATAAAGGTACGATTGAGGGATAAGGTAAACATACTCTTACCTTTCAGTAAAATACTCATACTTAATCCGAAAAGTTTGATGTTGGGTAAATTTTTAAAGATTTTATATAGGTAGGTAAGCACTACTATTTACATTTAGGTATCTTTTTAGTCAAATGAAGATAAAGGACAATTAGCAGTTATTACTAACTGTACGTAGATTCTGACGATGACAATGAGGACAAGACGGCCATTATGAAGAAGTGTATCTCTATAATAATTGTTTGTAAAGCTTCTGTTAACTTAACATTAGCTCTTCTTTATATGTCACTTTCACATTTGCCTTTATCTGCACATATTAAACATGATTTTTCTAATCAGATGTGTATCTTTATTGAATAATGGGGGTTAATCTTAACATGTTTAATGTATTGATGATATTGAAACACTTTATTGAAACAAATTTCACACATTTACATTTTTCTTTATTCTTCTATTTTTTTATACAATTTTGGATGAGAAGAATTTTTTCTCGCAACGTCATTGTTTTAAACTAGGTATTGCTTAACAGATGGAACGCAGACTTTTTTAGTTGGTATTAACCGTATAATGCTGTCTGAAGACGCGTAAATCAGATTGTTATCTCCTTCGACCACTAATCCATAAACATTATCAAGAATAGCAAGGTTATTTACGCGTTGGTTTTCATCAATATTGTAAAAACCACCGGGCGTAGAGAAATACAAATTTTTGTTGATATCAGCTGTAAAGCAATTTAAGTTATAATCACCCATGAAAACAGTCTCGCTTTTACTTTTTTTGTAACAATACAAGCCGGTAGAATTTTTGAAATACAAATTGTCCTTGGCGTCCTCAGCCACTAACAGTGCTTTGGTATCTTTTAGTTCTGGAAGTAATGTCGATACGCCGTCTTTAAAAGTGTAAACATTTTCATCAGGATAAGTTGTATAATAAAGTTTGTCACCAAAGAACATTTGCCAGATGCTGTTTCCGTCGTGTTCAAGATGGATCGCCTTATGCGTAGAGGCATTGAATTCGTATACACCATCCCTTCCACCCAAATACACTTTCTGACTATGTTTGTCTACTGTAGCAGCAAATCCTCCAGAGATGCCAGTAATCGTAGCGTATTCGTTAGTCTTTAGGTTGATATAACCTGATTTAAACATGTCTGTCGCGCCGCCGACATTTGTAAAACTGAAAAATAGTGTGTTGGTGTCGTAGTCGATTGCCATTTGATACGGGCTGTCAATATTTTCTCGCAGGACTTGTTTTTCATGGTTGATGTTGTGGATGGAAACAACGTCACATTCAGGATCTATAACTTTGGCCTGACTTAATGCCAGTAGCATCAAAGCAGCGACACGTTTCATCTGAAAAAAAAAAGTATATCGTGTTAAATCAAAATTCGTGTACTCGGTTCATCGTGACCACGAACTCTATTATATTTTGTTGAAAAGCGAACTTGCTGAGACACGCACACGATGCGCTAAAGAGTACTTTAAACCGGCCTCAGTTTGTAGTTCGCGGAATTCCATCATGGCTTCTTATTTACATAGTCTGAGCCTGGTACCTACTCGTATAATGTAAACAAGGAAAAGTCCCTTACTACTCCTTGATGAAAAACCCTTGCTTTGACGAATACGAGGAGCCGAAATAAAATTTCCCGTTAATTAAAGAAACCCTTCAAAAAGTAGCGTTGTCATCATCATCAGCCCATCATGTCAGTCCATTCCTGGACATAGGCCTCTCCCATGGCACGCCACTGCACTGATACGAATATCGTCGCCCCGCCTAGATACAGAACGCCTCACACTACCTTTCAAAGTAACGTATGAATCTGTATATTAATGTGGTCAAGAGCTGCGGTTCGTTTTTGGATCCGTCCGGGGGGAAGAGCAGTGCTTGGTCCGGTACACCCTGGGCATCCGCTAAAGATTTCCTGACAGTTTCTGAGGGATACCATACCATTGACCGATGGCTAAGAGCCGGACAAGGGGCTAGGGGTCTTTTGACCGTATTACCGTACAATGTTGCCGACATTTTGTCACAAGATTTTTGAATTATATTTTTATACTGGCGACTTTGACATTGGCGAAGTTGTCGTCGCTATAATGACTTGATACGCCACAAATAAGAAGAAGATTTTGTACTCACTTTTTACGTATAGTGTCAACTGAACAGCAATCGATGCGATGTTGAACTGAATAACACTGTGTTTATGTCCTCGTTTATCTCATTTTATTAAGGTCAGCAGTAACTGAGTGTTATCGCTGCTGTTTTGTTTATTCTTTGTGGTACTTAATTGAAGATCAATTCTAAAAATATATGGTCACAAAAACAACTATTTGCGAGTTTGTTGTTCTGTTTGTCGTCTGAGTGAAATTTAAATTTTTGTAGATATGGTTTAAATTAGAAAGTAAATAAACGAAAAGTGACTCAAGTCTCGCACTCGTGTTAGAAAAAAGGTGCTAAAATTATTGTTTAAATATGCGATTATAATGCGATTATTAAGCTTTAAACACAATTATACACGCGTAAGATGTAAAATGCCCTCTATCTGCCAAAGCAAAAAAAGAAGAAGGCGGATTCTATTTACCACGACATAATTAAAACGGTAGACAACCTGGGGCTCGATTTTTGAAAAGCACATCACTCGAAAGTACCACTTCAAAGTAAGTAAGTAAGTAAGTAAGTAAATGCTTTATTGTACAAATATAAAGATACAATTTACAAAAAAAATAAAAATAACATTAATACATGCACAAAGGCGAACTTATCCCTATAAGGGATCTCTACCAGTAAAAAAAAGTAGTAGTAGTGAAAGTGGTATAAATCTTTTTATATCTTCAAAACTACAGCTGTAATCACATTTTTGACTAGTTAACAAGGCTTCTAAGCTACTAGTATTTCAAATTCAGCACAATTTTTCATCACTTTCGAGTGGTATTTTCATACATGTGCTTTCAAAATCGGGCCCCTGACTGAGCGACAATCTTGAAGGTCTTTCACAATTACCCCATTATTAACGATTTCTAGGCTTCTGTTAGTTTAAAGTTCATTTGTCAGTCACTTTAACATTTTCCTTTGCTGGATACATAAAATATATGATTTAATTGTGACAAGGTTGTAACTTTTTAAATAAGGCGGTTAAGTTGTATCACATTAGAAGAAGGAATATTGTTTGATAAGTTCAAGTCTATTTCGCCACTAATGTACAAAAATTTCCTACTGAGTACAAAGAGGAGTAAATTTGATGATTCACGGGTAGGTAGTTCTGTTTCTGTTTAGCGAACATTTAATCTGTTGTAAAACAAAAATATTATATCGAAAAGTAAAATATGGTTCATAAAGGTTTTGAAAAATCACAGCCAGCATATTGACATTCTTTCTGAAGAAAATCGTTGTGTACATGCCAGGTCTTACAGAAATGTGACAGGCGACTAGTGACTCACAATTTGAAATACATTGGTGGTTTCCGAAGTTCCGTGTTAAACCGTTCTTTATATTGGCTAAGAAATGTAAGCCAAATCCTCTCGCTTGCCTCGTTTGTGAAATAGTATTCAAGGCAAATTTCTAAATGACAAAAGTTTAGTAAATGTTTATGAAGAATGGGGTAAGTGCAACATTTACCGTTTCATAAAGTAAAAAAATTGTATCGAATTTTTTTAAGGTATCGGCAAGTTAATGACTCAAATGAACCCGGACAAACGAGATTGTTTAACCGTGCGAAATAAAAGCAACAACGCTCAAAGAAATGTTTAATGGAGAGCAAAGGTTACGTTAAATACATATTTTCCATCCTTATTTCCGTCTTTTTAAAAAATTGCGTCGGTTGTTTATTACAATTATTACATTTGAAATAAAAACATTTTCTCGAATAAACATTTCGAAATTTAGGTGATGAATCGGAATTAAGTTAACACAAACGACATTTCAAATGACACGGATCAACATACAAACGATCCTTTGCAATGTATTTTATATATTTTAAACACAAAGACGACGCAACACTACCATTCGAAAGCGGAAAATTGATTAGAGGTGTATTTAATCTATGTTAAATAAAAATTAATGAAACAAAACCACCAAATTGATTTTTTTATCGTATTCGTTGGTGTCAGGAGTAGTTTTGTATGAAACAATTATTAGGAAAAAAAATAAAAACTGGAATTGGGACGAAGCCGCCGTAACAGATCAATTTCTAGACCCAAAATAGCCCAACGAAACTGTTACATGTTTCAAAAACTGTTTAAAAATTGCTCGTTACGTATTTCAATGCATATAAAAAGTTTTGAAAAAGACTGCAACTTTTAAAAAGTTAATATGTATTAACTTTTTAAAAGTTGCAGTCTTTTTCACCAGTTTCTTTTTTACCAGTTTAGGTATGTACCTAGTAGGATTATATTCTTCCCAAGCATCATAAAACTAAGTCAACGTCGATACCCTGCTGTGGCTAGCGTATAAACCCGTCAACATGTATGCTCCAAGTTCCAATTACATGGTCTATTGTGGCGCCTTGCCGTCGTAATGAAGCAGTCGGCCAACAGAATCGACTGTCCGATAATACAGTAATTTATGGGGCTATATTTCTCGCTACGAGCCCCGATGGGACCCTTATGACGATCACGAGGCGCTCTGTATCGGGAAAAATCGTTGCGAACTTGTGCAAACAGTGTGATGGAATTTTTGAGCTGCCGTGGATTTTAGGTGGTATAATATACTATGTCTAGTATAGAATGTATTCTTATTCAGTATTCGGCATTTATTCAGTTGCAACGTTTCTTATAAAACCTCTACAGAGAACATCCTTTTGTGGCGTAGCAACGTATAGTTTTAATTAACATACTTATTTATAACTAGCTTATGCCCGCGACTTCGTCTGCGTAGAATTATACATAGAAACCTTCCCCTTGAATCACTCTGGCTATTAAAAATTTCGCATCAAAATACGTCTGTATTGTTTTGTACTGATTTGTGGTGTTCAATAAAGAGTATTTGTATTGTATTGTATACGTTGCGTAATTCTAATCATACATATGGACAGACAGCGGAAACCGACTTTGTTTTATACTATGTAGTGATCAATATTAAAATAACAGATAAAGTGGCTATAAATTGTATACATCAATTAACTTTCTCTAAAACGTGGTTATGTTAAATAAAATGTATAAAAAGAAACCATATCCATAAATAGACCTTAAACGTTTTAACATGAATGGTAGGTTTACTGATCTATGAACTGGAGGCGTCGCAAAGTTTATCGAATGAAAAAGTAGCACAAGACATCTGATTTCATACAAAACTTGTGAACAGAAGGGCCAAGTTATGATTGACAACCAAAGCGTAGCGATGATTTCATTCCCTAAGTGAGTGTGCAAGAAACCAGTTAGTATTATCAAATAGAGAAAATAATGTACAGTGCTTCTAGTTTCTTAATGTATTTGACAGTTGTGTTCTGAATAAACTTGAATGAAAAATAATGCAGTTAAGATCGAGAGTAAGTGCAACAGCTGCTTCGAGCATCACTGTCCAAACTACTCGCTCTCATCCCCAATGCACTTTTTCATTCATGTTTATTCGAAACACGACAACTCTCTAACCCATCAAGCGTCCAAGCGACTACAGTAGTCCCTAACTTTTTCGGGCGGGAAATGTCCTAGGGACTGCATTATGCATTCACGCCACTGGCCAGGTCTTCCTCCCTTGGAAGAGCCAGCGACAACTCGCTATACATGCTTCTCGCTCTCTCTTTAAGCCTCCCGCCCGAAAAAGTTAGGGACTACTGTAGTCGCTTGGACGCTTGACAGGTTAAGAAACTAGGAGCACGGTGAGAGTCTCTTACGTAGGTACAATGTTTCGGCTATAATTTTGAAATACAAATTAATAAAACTCAGTAGTCTAAACATGAAAACGTGTTAACGACCAGTCAACAGAAGGTTACGGGTAATTGCGCCGTACAAAAGATAACCTAATGGTATCATCGAAAACACAATGTACTCGTATTCATTTAACCTTTTCTCCGCCAAACAGCTCTAGTGTCACTCGCAACTGTCAACTTTATATTGCCAAATGAAGGTGCATTTTACATTTTAGCTCATGACACTTTTAACCTGGCGTTGAAAAGGTTAAAAATATCAAAACAATAGTCGACCTTATAGCCAAGTGGTTAGTAACCCTAACTACAAAGCTTTTACCTTTAGTCAAGTGCAAAATTAATCAAACCAGTTGACATGACATAAAAATGTTGCCAAAGGTAAACATCGATAAAATTATGGTCCATAATGAGAATAAAGAAACGAATGATCAATTGGGAATTTTCAGACAAAATTGTTGCCATTTCAAATTATAACTCGTCATTTTTTAAAATCAATATTCTTCGACATGGTTGGTTCAATTTTAAATTTCTTGCTGTGATCAAATATTTTTCTGCAAACTTAAGAACATAGTTATATTTTGTCAAAACAAACCACTGGTATCGATATTTTATTAAATCGATGGGAACACGAATCGTGGCAACATTTATACCATGTTGATCTGTTACACTAGTTCAGCTAATTTTATCGAAACTTACCGTTCAATTATGTACAAGTCAACTGTCAGTAATAGAACAACTACATGGAATTTGCAAATAGTTATGTAAACATAAATTCCGAAGATTGTAACGCATTGTGTGACTGGTTTGATACATCAAAGTAGGTACCTATGTATACAGACTATTTTATAAAAAGGGTTCTTCTACTTTCCCAGTCTTTAGTTTACCGTTGGAAATGTTCGTGTATCTTGCACGAAACGAACGTACGTAGCAGCGCGAGAGCACATACACGTACGGGTATTATTGTTTTATTGTATACTTCATTTAATTTAGAATGAGAAACCAAAACAAAATTATATTGCGTCTGGTCAACTATTTCTTAACAGCAAATAGTACTGTGCAATAGTCTGGGAGCCGCAAAATAAAATTGTTTTAATGTCACTCTATTTTCGTGTCGTTTACAATTAATCTAGTGCAAATTGAAGAGGGGATAAAGCGTGATTTATGTATGTATGTATGTATGTATGTAAATTGAAGAGAGTACACTTCACGAGCCGCAATATAATGTTGTGGTTTCTCATCGTAAATTAAATAAAGGTGTGTTTATCACAGAGGAAATATCTATATCGACCATAATACTACCTGCTTGCTCAATTTTATTTAGCCTTCTGACCTTCGGCCGGTCAATCAGAGTGCAGTAATCGGCAATTTTGGCTTGCCGTAACTTTATTTCATATAAATTGTATGACGTTTCCACTCTATCAGGTTATTTGTTCTACAGTTACTGATTACGTTCTGTGACGTCAAATAACAGATAATTAAAATTAAGTGTTACATTTGTCATACCTAATAGTATATTTGTTGTAATTAAGTGTTTTACATCAGTAACTCAGCAGTAACTGCTACTGGGTAAAACCCGAAATACTTGGATAAGAAAATTCGAAGAATTCGAAGAACCTTTACGAACAAGCGACTCTATTGCGTCGTTAAAAATACAAATATAATTATAATAAATATTTTCCATACCTAATCATATCAGTAATTTAGTTTACATACTATCTTATACTTAGTAGGTAGGTACATATTTTTAATCCCTGCCGCAAAAAGAGGGGGGTTTTAAGTTTGACATCAATCTCTCTCTCTCTCTCTCTCTCGGTTTTCTCGGGCTCCTTGAGGTGGTACATAGTCATGTCTGGTAAAAACCAGTTTGAAAAGTATTTACTCTTTTTCAAAATGAGTTGTTTCAAAAACTATTAATCTTTTTGGTGGTTGGTTTTCTAAAATTTACATTTTACCTATTTATTCGATTCTGCAGTCAGTAAAACGGCTCTAAATAGCTCCGACAGACAGTTCATTATATTGATTATACCTGAATATTGAACGACAAAGTGAACTAATTAGTTGATGATTAGGTGATGATTAATCAAGAGCGGATTCTACTGTGCTGCGTAAGGACAATTGCATTTGAATATAATTTTGACAATTAACAGGGAAATGCAATTTGGTATAACATTTACTACGCGAGCGGAAATTTTTAACTTTCTGGCCGGGGGAAGACGTAAAATTGTGTACACACCTTGAGCGGCGATAAAGACAGACTCAGATCGCATGTTTATCGCCCTCGCCTTTGGCTCGTACGACAAGTTCCTGTGATCTGAGGCAATCTTTATTTTACCACCCTCGGGGTGTAATGTACCTATACTATTGTGTAATTTCAAGATCACTATGCTAGTGTAAGCTTAAGAAAGAAAAACTCGAAGGCTTACCTACCTGCTATAGGTGGTGTCCCTACACCCCTGTATAGCACGCGTCACGGAGTGACGAGGATCCGGGTTCGATTCCCGGCCATAGCCTTGCTTTTCGGATTTTTCTATGTGTTCTAATTTTCAGTGTCGTTTAGAAATTTAATTTATAATAATAAAACCGTAAAAGTAAAAGTAAAAAAACAAGAAGTAAAAATTCTTGATTCATTTGATAGACCTATCATTTATAAGAACAGTGCCTTCTCTCGTCCCTGGTGAGCAGTAGATGTTCCACGGGAGTTAGTAATTGTGTAGTTTTTTTTTTTTTTTTTTTTTTATATGAGAGGGGGCAAACGAGCAGACGGGTCACCTGATGGAAAGCAATCACCATCGCCCAGGGACACCTGCAAGACCTGAGGAATCACAAGTGCGTTGCCGGCCCTTTGAGGAACAGGAAGGCTCGCTTTTTAAAAATCCCTAAATTTACCGCTCAGGGAATGCTGCAGCAGGAAGTTGGTTCCAGATCTTTACCGTTCGAGGAAAGAAATTGCGTTTAAAACGCACGGTGCTTGACTACAGACACATCATTCAAACAGACGACGCTTGGCGAAAAATATTCGCATTAACAAGGTCACGTGACAACATCTGCTATGGGTGGTGTAGGGGTGCACGTGTCACAGAATCACGAGGGTCCGGGTTCGATTCCCGGCCACAGCGTTACTTTTCCGATTTTTCTGTGTTCTAATTTTCAATGTCGTTTAGAAATTTAGTTTTCAATCACAAAACAAAATAAGTTAACCAGATACGTCGCGAACGTGTTTGTGTCAAACTCCAAATAGGTACTACGAGAACTATTAGTGCCTTACTATGACGTCTTAGTGCGATTCAATTACGAACCAACGTTGAATCGATCGCTGTCAGATCCACAGAAGTGGCAAAAATGACAGCTAAGGGATCGGAATTGAATAGCATTAATACGTCACGGTAAGGCCCAGTATGTTGCCGTTTTGATCCGCCAGTGGCGCTGTCAACCTTTAGCAATTGACACGTTTAAGCGAACGCGTTCGAGAGGATTTTATGTCAAGACTGTATACGAGAGGCTTTGAAAACGTAATACGAAGTTTAATGTTAGAGATGATTTACTGAAAAATGTGTTTCACATGATTCCTAAGATTTTCACCCATTCCCTCGATGGGCTTTTACCGTCTGCGCGGGAAGAGAAGCAACTGGTACATTCTATGTTTTTTCTGTGCTCCCTGACCAGCATGGAAGTTTTTTTTTGACTTATTGATTTATAATCTGTGCTAGCGGTTGGTGGTTTTTTTGAACAACAGCCGCTCCTGTATCTTAAAGCGTGCCAAAAACTCGTTTAAACTTCGTGGTCAACTTCGACATCGTGCACGTAGAAAATGCCAACAAAAAAGGTCTAAGCGACTAAGCTCTACTAACGAGTATTTAAGCGCCACATCGGGTTCTCTGATGATAATTACATCTCTCGCTTGATGACTGACGCCTTAATAGCTCTCACTAAAGTTACATCGGTCTTCAGGAACATTCTTGAAAAAATTGTCTCTCAGAATGGGCTCTCGACCTTCATTAGACTTAGTGAAATTAAGTAGGTAAGTAAGTAAATACTTTACTGTACAAATATAAAGAAACAGATACAATTCACAAAAAAATAAAATTAATATATGCACAAAGGCGAACTTATCCCTATAAAGGATCTCTACCAGTTAACCTTTGAGTACATGAATTAATTGAATTCCTAAAGAATATTACACTTGCTTAACTTGGAAAAGTTCAAAATGTCGCTTAATACAAAATGGCCTTAATTTACTTCAGGTTGAAGATACCTTATTCTTAAAAGAATTACAGAAATTCATTTAAATGAGAATATTTAAATATTTTATATTTTACAATGTACCAGTTGCTTCTCTTCCCGCGCAGATGGTAAAAGCCCATCGTGGGAATGGGCATAGGAATAATGTATTAGGCGATGCGGCTAGCAACCCATCACTATTTTGATTCACCTTTCCGCCTATACGTCCACGACCATGCTAGACGTGGCCTTTATGTCTTGTTATCTTAATCTCTGTCTACCCCGTAAGGGACAAAGACATGATTTATGCGTATGTGTGTGTGTGTGTAAATATTTACAATTAATTTGAATGAATTATAGGAGATGGTAAATTGCTACTTACGGCCCAGGGTAACGTAAAATATTTTTTCACCAAACTATTTTCGATTTGCAATCTGGCCGCCGCCGGCGCGAGGTGCGAATCTCCCTACTTAATGACTTTATTATCGATTCCCAAATGCAAACTTAGTTTATTTAACCATGTTCCGGGTTGCGAGCCGGTGGAGCGAAAAATTGAAACCCCTGGCGGTATGGGGAACATCTCTGTCATTAAAAATAAATATAGACTCTGTTAATAAAAGAGAACACCGCACTCGGTGCGTGTTGGAATATTAAAACTTTCTGTTAAAAAATAATTACAATCATATTCTAGATTTAATCACGTAACGTTTACTTTTTAAAATTACTTTGAAGTTTAATTTGGATATTTGATTTTTATAGGCGGTGCGGCTAGCAACCCATTACTATTTTGATTCCATTTTCCATTTATACCTAGCCCCACAATCTTGCTAAACGTGGCCTGTAGGTATTGTCACCTTAGGCTCTTTCTACCCCGTAAGGGATACAGACGTGATGTGTATTGTGTATTGTATGTATGTATGTATGTATAACTCTTTAGTGTACACAAAACACATTGTATTGTTTAATTTGATTTTATTTGGTATTCCGTGAGAATTTCGGAAAATACCTTCTCAGATAGGTAATAAAATAGTAGTGTCTCACAAATCCCAAGTTTCTAGACACCTCATTGTGCTCGTGCGTTGTGTTGTGTCAATCAGTCAGTCACGATTCTTTTTACAGATTTTAAAAACTTTGTCCTTTGGCAGACACTGTCCAAACAACAAATCCTGTAAATTAAAAATACTTTACGGACGGACTCTACACAGCGTTGTCGAAGCCGGCTTCCTCAAGGTTTGTGGCTTTGAAATTGATTGAAGGCTTACCCACCTGCTGCTATGGGTGGTGTAGTGGTATAGCACGCGTCACGGAATGACGAGGATCCGGGTTCGATTCCCGGCCTTAGCTTTACTTTTCGGATTTTGCTGTGTTATTTTTCAGTGTCTTTAGAAATTTAAGTTTTCTTGGTAATCCAAAGGTATTCTCCGTGATTAAAATACAAGAAAGGAAAGTGGCGCATTAACATTTCACACTGAACTTTAGTGAAATTTCAGACACGTGAAGTTGAGCCTCGAAAGTTCCCTCGAGAAGAATAACTTACTACTTTATTACATGAAATTCATTCTCGGCAGGCGCGTAATTATGACGTGATAAGAATTCTATTTCGTAATAAAGGGAAAAATTGACTATTTTGTGTACTATCGAATGCATCAAGAATTTTTACTATTTTATTTTTATGTTTACTTTTACGGTTTTACTGTTAGAAATTAAATTAGTACACATAGAAAAACCCGAAAAGTAAAACTATGGCCGGGAATCGAACCCGGATCCTCGTCATTCCGTGACGTGTGCTACACCCCTACACCACCTATAGCAGGTAAACCATACCACCCAAGGCAAATAAGGTAAAATCAAAGAGTGGGAAACAAGGAAAGGATAACGTTTCATCTCCATTAATGAAACATGGACATGGTTAATTAAATCACATAAGAGAACTGCAGTCAATTTTAAACAGAATACCTTCGAATTCTTATTAATGTGTTCTTCTACAATGGAACGCCTGAATGAATAAATTATTTTATTTCAATTAATCACACGGTGGTGCAAATTTGACTGCAGGTAACTTGATGAATGTTAAATTTTTAACTGTGCACTCGGTTCCAACCATAGAGTAAATAACAAAATAGAGCAGTAATATGACCTACCAAGTCATCAACATATTAGTGATTTATCATTTACACCATAATGACACAATTTTTTAACGATTGTTTTTCCCTTACCTCATACATATATAAACATTAGCTATCTATCCATATCGATCATATCATAATAGCTGCTTGTGCAACTCTAGTGACCTGCTTGATTTTCAGACAGCCAATCAAAGATTAGTAATCGCCACACTAGCTTTGCAAAATTATCGTTTAAATAAATTGTATGACATTTCCACTCTATTTGTTACTTCTTCTATGGTTCCAACTATTCCATTACCGGTCTCAATTAAACTGAATACATTTAAACAGATGTCGTTTGTGAATATCAAACTAGATCAATGGCCAGTAATTGCTTTTTATTATGGGCGCGCTAAAAAGTTAAATCGCCTGAAATTGATTAATTGAAAAAGTTTTTCTCTTTTTGCTAAAACTTTTGATAGGTGTTGAAACACTTTTTGTGTGCGGAGAAAGAGCTGAAAAATTAGATCTATCCCGGCTTTTATATGCAAACTACAAAAACAATAATGAAACCTACGAAACTACAAAAATGTGTTGATCCCTTCGTCAAACGCCCTTATTATTCTTCATGAAAAATATAGCCCTTGCTGTCCCTTTAACAATTTAACCAATATCAAAGTAAAAGACGATTTTATACATATTGGCCATCGTAAGGTAACACAGACAAAAACTCTTAGCTAACGGTCAATGTGCACTGGACCAAGCATTGTTTTTCCCCAAAAGGATCAAAATAACGAATCGCCTTTTGACCACAGGCGGAGGTAACCGACTCGCACCCCAAACGCCCTTAACAATCGTGAAAATAGCAATTTCAATTTGAAATCTTACAAACGTCGCGCTATTTACTTTGAAGAGACGGTTGACATTTCAATCTCTACTCAAGAAAATACGTAAGTAATACGCTTTGATTGATTTCCAATGAGACGGTTTCCCGCCGTCTCGTTCTGAAATACTTTTGCACCTCGATATGAATGAAGTCCTTGATTTATCACAGACCCTCTTCAATGTTGAACAAGAGCAATTTGTGAGAATATAGGCAAACGCTCCGCTCGACTTATTGGCGCTTAAATGGAATTCTCTTAAAAGGTTTGCCGAAACACTTATACTGAGCTGCAGGGATCTTTTCACGTACGAGTGTCTGACTAAGTGCGTTAAGTACCTCAAAGTGGAAATTGCTTATAAACTAAGCTCACTTTATTGTACTGATTTTTAATTTGGGTTAAGCCACCGCATTACACCACCACCCACCCGCTGAAAAGCTGAAAACAGTTTGTTCAGAATCAAGAGTATAATTCGTTACACTATATTTCAAAGCAGGTTGTATTTTGTCACAACTTGACGTCGTCCGCGCGGAATTAAAATACGACACTCACAAATAATATGGCTTTCTAATGGTAAAAGAATTTTCAAAATCGCTCCAGTAGATCCAGAGATCTGACTTGTTTAAAGTCGCGGGTTCACGGTGGAGGCATGCCGCTTCCGACAGAGGCAACTAGAGGTCTATGGGGGCCTATGTTTAAGAGTAGACGTCCTATAGCTGATATGATGATGTTAAAGCTATTTTGTAATAGATACACTGAGAAAAATAACCTTCTGATATTGGAAGGATTTACCTTCTATTTTGACTCAGTAGGAATTTTACCGTCTAGTTTGGATGGATAATTTACTAAGTTTTTACCGTCCAAAACTTTCCTTCCACATGATTCCTTTCTGAAATTTCCTTCTTTTTTGATAGGATAAGTGAAAACCATAATTACCTTCCTTTTTTTTCCTACTGAGTCAAAATAGAAGGTAATTAAACGGACGGTAAATTAAATTGTAATTACCTTCTAATAAATTCCGACCGATTAATACCTTCCATATTTTTCCTACTGAGTCAAAATAGAAGGTAATTAAACGGACGGTAAATTAAATTGTAATTACCTTCTAATAAATTCCGACCGATTAATACCTTCCATATTTTTCCTACTGAGTCAAAATAGAAGGTAATTAATGGAAGGTAACAGAATTGTGATTACCTTCCTTTTTTTTCCTACTGAGTCAGAATAGAAGGTAACTCAACGGACGGTAAACACGACTGTGATTACCGTCTAATAAATACCGTCTGATTAATACCTTCCACATTTTACCTACCAACTCAGAATAGAAGGTAATTCAACGGAAGGTAAATGGTTAAAACATTTACCTTCCAATAATTTCCAACTGATTTATACCTACCATAATGGAAGGTAAACGCAGTAGGAAAATAGAAATATACCGTTCAATATAAGAAGGAAGTTCCTACCGTAAATATAAGTTTCCTTCTACAATGGAAGGTGAACCCAGTAGGAAAAGTGACGTACCTTCCATTGTAGGAAGATTTTTCCTACTACATTGTTTATAATTCCTTCTGCAAAGGAAGGTGAACGCAGTAGGAAATGACGTATTCCTTCCGTTGTAGGGTGGATTTTCCTACTATATGGTATGTAATTCCTTCTACAAAGGAAGGTGAACGCAGTAGGAAAAGTGACGTATACCTTCCGTTATAGGAAGAATTTTCCTACTATACGGTTTATAATTCCTTCTACAAAGGAAGGTGAACGCAGTAGGAAAAGTGACGTATACCTTCCGATATAGGAAGAATTTTCCTACTATACGGTTTATAATTCCTTCTACAAAGGAAGGTGAACGCAGTAGGAAAAGTGACGTATACCTTCCATTGTAGGAAGGATTTTCCTACTATATGGTTATAATTCCTTTTGAAATAGACGGTGAATACAATGGGAAAACTGGCTGGTACCTTCCACTGTAGGAAGGATTTCCTACCATATGGTTTGGAATTCCTTCTACAATGGAAGGTGATCGCAGTGGGAAAACTGGCTGGTACCTTCCAATGTAGGAAGGATTTCCTACCATATGGTTTGGAATTCCTTCTACAATGGAAGGTGACCGCAGTGGGAAAACTGGCTGGTACCTTCCACTGTAGGAAGGATTTCCTACCATATGGTTTGGAATTCCTTCTACAATGGAAGGTGACCGCAGTAGGAAAACTGGCATATACCTTCCATAGTAAGAAGGGTTTTCCTACTATAATGTTATAATTCCTTCCAGAATGCAGTAGGAAATCTGTCACGTACCGTCCATTGTAGGAAGTATTTTCCTACTATATGAATAGATTACACCATTTAGCAGGAAAATCCTTCCCATAATAGAAGGTACATACATATCAGGCTTCCCATTGGATTCACCTTCCATTGTAGTAGGTAACTTATACCAATGATTAGGGTTACCTACTACAGAGGAAGGTCAACCCAGTGGGAAGCCTGATATGTACCTTCTATTATGGAAGAATTTTCCTGCTAAATGGTGTAATCTATCCATATGGAAGGAATATACTTCCTACAATGGACGGTACGTGCCAGATTTTCTACCGCATTCAGCTTCTATTCTAGGAGGAATTATAACATTATAGTAGGAAAACCCTTCTTACTATGGAAGGTACATGCGAGTTTTCTCACTGGCGATGGATGAAGGTAGCCATCTCATCTTCCCCGTGTATTCATCTTCTATGAGGCAGCTACTGTAGTTTCCTTTAATATTCAAGCCTGAAAAACAACAAATTCATCAGTTGGTATATATAGGTAATAATTAGATTACAAAATAAAACCAGTAAATAGTAAAGAGAAAAGCGTGTATTTATTTTCAGCTTATATTTACCCTACACGACACAGTTTTTGAAAAAAATAAAAAAACTACCAATAGTTTACAAAAATTGCTAGTCATAACCAAAACACTACGAGATGGCTCCCCTACTTAAATCCGTATTGCGTCGTAAGGCTAAATTCAAAATCAGTGGTTATGAAACTGCATAATAAAAATACAATCATAATGAAATGTTATGGCGTCTGTGAGTTTTAGCTTTATGTTTATATATATTTACTGTGCCTAAATAATAATGATGATATTTCATTATGATTGTATTTTTATTATGCAGTTTCATAACCACTAATTATTTGAAAAAAGTGCTGCTCGAAATTATCATTCATTGCAAAGTTACACCATAATCATTCATGGACGGATTTTATCGTGTACATAACTACATAATTATAACTTATTAATTTATGTAAGCTTATAAAATAATGTTATCCTGTGAGATAAAGACACAGTTACTATTATATTACTTTGGACTTTTAGAATCTAGAATAAATACAATGATTATACACACATAGACCATCTCAAGTCTATAACTGATCATGAACTCAAGAATGTTATACAGAGACAAACACAAAAAGTCAAAAAGAGAAATTTAAAAGATAACAATGAACCTTAACAACTTACGGTAAGGTTGTAGTTAGTTACTCCGACATTATCTCGTAATAGTATGTACACGATAAAATCCGACCATGAACGGTGGTGTAACTTTGTAATGAATGATAATTAAATGAAATGTTATGGCGTCTGTGAGTTTTAGCTTTATGTATATATTTTACTAATGATAATTTCGAACAGCACTTTTTTCAAATAATCAGTGGTTATGAAACTGCATAATAAAAATACAATCATCATGAAATGTTATGGCGTCTGTGAGTTTTAGCTTTATGTTTATATATATATTTACTGTGCCTAAATAATAATGATGATATTTCATTATGATTGTATTTTTATTATGCAGTTTCATAACCACTAATTATTTGAAAAAAGTGCTGCTCGAAATTATCATTCATTGCAAAGTTACACCATAATCATTCATGGACGGATTTTATCGTGTACATAACTACATAATTATAACTTATTAATTTATGTAAGCTTATAAAATAATGTTATCCTGTGAGATAAAGACACGGTTACTATAATATTACTTTGGACTTTTAGAATCTAGAATAAATACAATGATTATACACACATAGACCATCTCAAGTCTATAACTGATCATGAACTCAAGAATGTTATACAGAGACAAACACAAAAAGTCAAAAAAATTAATTTAAAAGATAACAAAGAACCTTAACAACTTACGGTAAGGTTGTAGTTAGTTACTCCGACATTATCTCGTAATAGTATGTACACGATAAAATCCGGCCATGAACGGTGGTGTAACTTTGTAATGAATGATAATTTAATGAAATGTTATGGCGTCTGTGAGTTTTAGCTTTATGCATATATTTTACTAATGATAATTTCGAACAGCACTTTTCAAATAATCAGTGGTTATGAAACTGCATAATAAAAATACAATCATAATAAAATGTTATGGCGTCTGTGAGTTTTAGCTTTATGTTTTTATATATTTACTGTGCCTAAATAATAATGATGATATTTCATTATGATTGTATTTTTATTATGCAGTTTCATAACCACTAATTATTTGAAAAAAGTGCTGCTCGAAATTATCATTCATTGCAAAGTTACACCATAATCATTCATGGACGGATTTTATCGTGTACATAACTACATAATTATAACTTATTAATTTATGTAAGCTTATAAAATAATGTTATCCTGTGAGATAAAGACACAGTTACTATAATATTACTTTGGACTTTTAGAATCTAGAATAAATACAATGATTATACACACATAGACCATCTCAAGTCTATAACTGATCATGAACTCAAGAATGTTATACAGAGACAAACACAAAAAGTCAAAAAAAGAAATTTAAAAGATAACAAAGAACCTTAACAACTTACGGTAAGGTTGTAGTTAGTTACTCCTTTTTATTTATTTTTTCAGACTGCTGGTATTAATTCCAGTCAGCTTAAGTGTTAAAATATCTGAAACTAATGCTTGCAAAAGTTCCACAAGTACAAACTGTAGTAGCTCCACAACAGTTATAGACTACAGGCCCACGTACAAAAAATGTGGGTCATATGAACCACCAGGAGACGTATATAGGACGATATAAGAGCATAAAATAATAAGATTCAGCACTATGCCGTCACTTGTAAGCTGTCCAACTGGGTGCTGGTGAGAATTCAAAAGTGAAGGCAGAGTGAGTGAATGTACTCACTCTACCTGCACTTTTGAATTCTCACCAGCACCCAGTTGGACAGCTTACAAGTGACGGCATAGTGCTGAATCTTATTATTTTATGCTCTTTTATATCGTCCTATATACGTCACCTGGTGGTTCATATGACCCACATTTTTTGTACGTGGGCCTGTAGTCTATTACGTCAAAAAGTACAGCAAGCGCTGAGACTAAAAGTATTGATAACTTGATGCCGATTGTGCTACTGAAAGTAAACAAACACCACAGAAAATTACTAGGGCTTCCGGCCTCAGACCTTTTCAAGAGGAAAATGAAGTATCATACTCGGCTCCAGGTATTTAAGTTAGTGTAGCTAGTTTAATCATTATTTTATTGTTGATTCATGGTCTTATGTTATTTTTCTATTTGCAGTACCCGAAAATGAAAAATTGTAGTCAGTTGTGATCTATTTAAGAAATAACGTGCCAACACATGTCTGCTGAATTATTACAAGCAATTAGTACAGTTTTTCTTGGCAAAGATATCTTTGACCTCGACTGTACTTGGTACATTGCATATAAAATAGTGAATGAGCTGGCGTTGTAAGTTTGACAAAGGCTCCCGACCAAAGAACCACAAGTCCTGCTGAACCTTGGTATCAGTTGAGTCCGCGTGGTCGTCGCTGGAAACAACTGCTTCGAGACCTACGGTACAGCAGTATACGCAAATATTTATCATAAAAAGTCAACCTTCCAAGTCATGAAATTAATAAAGATATCTTTGACGTCGATTGTACTTAGTACATTTCATACAATGTAATAGGCGTGGGTATAAATAGGAAATCTTAGTAAAATAAATGTCTAACAATAACACACCACCAGCTATTTGGGGGCAGCATAGTACTTGGTACATTGCATATAAAATAGTGAATGAGCTGGCGTTGTAAGTTTGACAAAGGCTCCCGACCAAAGAACCACAAGTCCTGCTGAACCTTGGTATCAGTTGAGTCCGCGTGGTCGTCGCTGGAAACAACTGCTTCGAGACCTACAGTAGCAGCAGTATACGCAAATATTTATCATAAAAAGTCAACCTTCCAAGTCATGAAATTAATAAAGATATCTTTGACGTCGACTGTACTTAGTACATTTCATACAATGTAATAGGCGTGGGTATAAAAAGGAAATCTTAGTAAAATAAATGTCTAACAATAACATACCACCAGCTATTTGGGGGCAGTTACTACTACTAGTTCAGACACAACAGTGGATTCTATATTTTTATTAAAATTAAATTGACAAGAGACGTGTGCTCTTTTAATATGTGTTCTTAGTGCATTCAGTGAATCGAAACGCTCAAAACAACCTTGCCCACATTTATAACCATCTACACTTAAAAAGTTTGAAGCTACATTATTACAATCCCTTTTTAAATGACTAATTAAAGTATTAACATCAGAAAACACACTTGAACAGTAGCCACAACTCAACATAATTGAAAATATGTGAGAAATACAATTAATATTGCATTAAATCACAAATATTCTTACAATAACGAATGATCCTACTTATTAAATTTAGTTACATATAGATGTTTGAGAAATGAAGTGGTGCTTCAAACAAATTTAGTTTATTTTTTTTTGGTCACTTTCGTCAGTCTCGTATGGGTCTTTCGCTTTAATGTCACATTTAATGATTCAGCTAACTCAGATGTCGATCGGTGGTTCCAATCGAAATCTGTGTATATACCATAGACTACCTGTTGTATAAATTCCCATACGTTATGACATTCGAGAGGATATTGGGCATGTAATGAATAAAAAAGTTGGAAACACACTTCAACTGCCTCTAGAATGGTCGGAAAAGAATACAATATTTTATCCACAACAAGGTGAGTCTGATCGATCTGGGCCCATGAGGTACCCACTGATAATACGAAAGGTTGTAGATGTATTTCGTTCCGCCACTTCAATTTACGTGAAACTTCTTTAAGGTGATTACGCAATTTTTCGATGCCCTCATACACGTCAGCTTGCGTGTGAACTAAGAAAACAAAAGAATCTAGTACGTTACTTTTAGTGGGCTTCCAATTTTTGTTGACTTGATATACTCCGGGGAACAGAAACGGTAGCAGCAAAAGCAGTCCAGTTGTTTGAAGTTCAACACTCTCGTCTGAAATATTTATAAGATTGTTCAAATACCAGTCGTAGTTGGCTACAAAAATATTTATATCGGAGATGAAAAATCTTTGGTGACCCGATTTCCTCTTAAGGAAGTATTTGCGGGTGGTAGGACCTCTTGCAGTCAGTCCGGATCGCTATCACCATCAGTCGTTAATCATGCTGCCAAGCAGCAATGCATAATCTGCTGTTCCGGCTCGGAGAGTAAGACAGCCGGTGAAGTTACTGACACATGAGGTATTCTATCTTATAGCCATCTAGGCTTGGCAACGCTGCAATCCTCTTGAGCTGCGGGGTGCCCTTAAGTTGTATGTAATTTTGCCGTTGGTATTTTTTAGTTCAAAAAGTAAAAGAAGGGCATACGAACTAGTGGGTCACCTGATGGTAAGTGAGTATTATATACCACCCGTGGACTCCCGCAACACTAGAGGGTTGCAGAAGTATTGCCAGCCTAGAGGGCTAAGATAGAATCCCTCATACGTCTTACAAACCACGCCGAAACACAGCAGCACATGCACTGCTGCTTGGCGTCATGAATAGCGAGTAAGACGCTGGTAGCGATCCGGACTGACCTTGCACGAGCTGGTCTTACCACTTGCAAAAACTTTCTTAATAAGACATCAAACAAGTTGAATGTAGTGTTAAAATTTTAAAGTAAAAGTGTACAAGTAGTTAAAGTTTCTTATGGAATGGAAGGAATCAGTCGCCTTAACTGTAATTTAGCATCGATTAAACTAAATATACATACACATACATAAATCACATCTTTATCCCTTACACAGGTAGACAGAGCCTAAGATGACAAGACCCTAAGCACAGTAAATAAATAGACCAGTATGGAAGCTAGGCATACTTTTTGAAATAAATACCTACGCTCCGTTAGAGCGTTAGGGTTGTCGATTTAATTTATATAAAATTGTAAAGATTTTTGTTTAGTTAGCGCTATAATACCAGCTAGTAACGCCTGTTTTAAAGTAACTAGCTACACTTAATTAAGAGTATTAGGGTTGGCACCCTTAATTTGTCTAAAAAAAAGACAAACGTTTATTTGGTTTCTATGATGGACACGGCACTATAAAACTGTTTTTTTTTCTAATTCTTTGTAAATTAATAAAGCTACTTTGCACTTTATATGTTGTCTCTGACAACAACATCGAAAAGATCCAATAGGTAATTAAAAAGTTAAAAATGGCGGCTACTTTTTTTAATTTCGTTAACAGATTCGATGTCGGAGATCAACCATATCCCCAGATATCGATTTTGAAAGCAATCGATCGAATAATTAAAAAGTTCAAAATGGCGGCTATTTTTTCTCATTCCGTCCACGGATTCGATGTCGGAGACCAACCGGATACCCAGATATCGATTTTGAAAACAATCGGTCGAATAACTAAAAAGTTCAAGATGGCGGCTACTTTTTCTCATTCCGTTAACGGATTCGATGTCTGAGACTAACCATATCCCCAGATATCGATTTTGAAAGCAATCGGTCGAATAATTAAAAAGTTCAAAATGGCGGCTACTTTTTCTCATTCCGTCCACGGATTCGATGTCGGAGACCAACCGGATACCCAGATATCGATTTTGAAAACAATCGGTCGAATAACTAAAAAGTTCAAGATGGCGGCTACTTTTTCTCATTCCGTTAACGGATTCGATGTCTGAGACTAACCATATCCCCAGATATCGATTTTGAAAGCAATCGGTCGAATAATTAAAAAGTTCAAAATGGCGGCTACTTTTTCTCATTCCGTCCACGGATTCGATGTCGGAGACCAACCGGATACCCAGATATCGATTTTGAAAACAATCGGTCGAATAACTAAAAAGTTCAAGATGGCGGCTACTTTTTCTCATTCCGTTAACGGATTCGATGTCTGAGACTAACCATATCCCCAGATATCGATTTTAAAAGCAATCTGTCAAATAATGAAAAGTTGTGGTATAGGTAAAGTACGTATCGGAATTTGGCAAGACATCCTTCAAATGCAGTCCTATATATATAAAATAGTAGGTATATTATAGATGCAAGATGATACCGACGAAAGTCCGTAGTAGAATTTTCACCAAAAACGTGCTCCATAATATATGGCAACTACTTTATCATTTAAACAGCCTAACGTTTTATTTAACAGAAAAAGCATTTTATTTAATAATAATGTATTCTTATCTTTCAACATCAGCAGGGAGTTTAAAAAGCTCCGGTTGTGAAAAAGTCGAGTTCAAGCAGCCGTACACTGCGCAATACGCTCTTGGCATGTTTAACACGAAAAAGATCGCGGACTGTCTGGGCGCACGTAACAGACAACCGCTCGACTCAACGCGGCACTCGCGACTGACGGCACCTCGAGATCCCCTGAGGGGCCGTGTAAAGCGCGCGCCTGTGTGCGTGTTTCGTTTCAACCGATTTGTTCGTAGTTTCCTTACTGCTTTAGCTTATATATATACTGTGCCCTAAGGCCCTCGTTTAGCATGATTGTGGGTGTATAGGTGGAAAAGGGGAATCAAAAAATAGTGATGGGTTGCTAGCCGCTTCGCATAGTTAACATTATTCCTAAGATCTTCCCCCATTCCCTCTATGGGCTTTTTACATTCTGCGCGGGAAGAGAAGCAAAACTAAATATAGTGGAGTCATTGAAGCGAAAAATACGGTCTTACCTCCGAATTTTTTTACTGTGAACCGATTTGCATGAAATTTTGGAATTAGGCTCATCTTACCCTTAACTTCAAAAGTGAAAATTATTTGGACTCCGCCTATTATTTTTAAGGGGTGTAAACAACCCCTTAATGGAAAAATTGATATTGAGCCATTTTATCGCTAGAAAACATGTCTAATAGTAAGTGGTGAAATTATAAAGTATTTTCTAACATAATTACCTCATATTAAAATCATTTTCAACCCCTTGAAAATCTTACAACCCTTGCAAACAACCCCTAAATTGAAAAAATCACAAAAAAATACTTTGGTATGACATAAAAAGATGTAAGTATAGAGTAAGTAATATTTTATATTCTCTATAATAATTATCAAATTTTTAACCCCCTTTCAACCTTTGAAAACTACCCCTTGATAAAAAATTGTTAATTTTTTTTTTTTTATAAAATGAAAAGGATTTAAATATCCACACTAAGAACGTTGGTATATTCATGCCTACGTTTCCAAAATATATGAGCCATATTATGTATATATATACACATTACAATAGTTGTGGGTCTCTATTATACTGCGTACTTTCACATTGCTCCAAATATTCACACTCCGAAATTTTCAGTTACTAAGTAGAAAAAAATATGATAAGTTTTTGGACCATAACTTCTTCAATTTTCATGCTATCACAATTTATAAAAAACCATTGTAAAGGTAATTAAGAGAGCTACAACATCCTTCATTGCAATATATAGTAAAAAACCTTTTTCTAAAACGGTGAAGGGTTAAAGGGCTTAAGAGAGGCTGTGATTGCGCTGCCACGCGCTCTTTAAACAATCATATCTCCGTCAATTTTTGTTTGACAGATAAAACAAAAAGACTAAATTGTTTGTCAGAAAAATACCTAAATTTTTAATTCATACACTTTTCTACGTATCTGTCGTCATTTCTGAGATATTATGAAAAGAAAGTGGGTTTTTATAAAATTTGAAATTTTGTTTTTTTTTTAAATCGTAACTTTTATGAAAAATATGTGTCCTGAAGCAGCCAAACTGATACTATCTATATAACTCTTCATGATAAAGTTAATTCTAGGCGGAATACGATTAATTTTAATTTTGGTGGAAATGGCACTTATGAAACCCATTGATTTAAAAGAAAAAACATTAGATGCTCCCCTTATTTGCAATACAGCTCACTTATTTTACGTGCAAAAGACTTTTAATAGTGCTCATTTTAAAGCTTATTTTAAGCACTACAAAACCCTTTTGTATTAGAATGCATAAAATGCATCTGCTCGCCGCTAGATGGCATTGACCACATCGATTAAATTTCAGACACAATAAAAAACGGCTTTGATCTTTAATATCTAGCTTAATATTGCACTTAGAATACTTTATAAAAAACCAAATTGTTCATTGTTTTACCTGCTACAATTTTGTTCTTTATAAAATTTTCGATAAAACGTATATTTTTGGAGATATTTGCAAAAAACCGATGAAAAACGTGAAAAAATTGCGAATTTTCAATTGCCAATAACTTGAAAAGTATTGGATTTTTTGAAAAACTTTATAGACGATTTTTGCTTAAAATTAGGCCTTCTATCGATATCCGAGGTTATTTTGAAAAAAAAATTATTCACCCCCGAGAAGGGGTGGCAACCACCCCCAGGGTGGTCGCGGAGTTCAAATCATTTTCACTTTTGAAGTTAAGGGTAAGATGAACCTAATTCCAAAATTGTATGCAATTCGGTCCACAGTAAAAAAATTCGGAGCAATAATGCTTCAATGACTCCACTAATAGAAGTATGTATTTATGCTTTTTAAAACTAACCTTTCGCTAATTTCACAAAAACTGCAACTTTTTCTTTTTGAAGTTGAGCTGTTATTTTACTTTGCACTTCGATAGCAAGCTCCAAAATATTTTCCTTTTTTGATATTAGGAAATCTTTCAGTTTACTGCTAGACTCCAAATCACCGAACAATAACTGGAAATCTTTTTTTATCTGCAAATAAGAAAAAAACGTAAACAACTGGAAATATCAAAAACCGAATACCACTCAATTTTCTCTAATAATGTGACCCAGGGCTACATGTAGCTGAAGCATTTAATCATTCTCATAGCTTATTTCTTTGAGCAAAATATACAATACAATACAATACAATAACTCTTTATTGAACACCACATATAACAACCAAAACAGAAAAAAGGTATACAGAATATTACAAGGTAACAATAGGCGGCCTTATCGCTACAGAGCGATCTCTTCCAGGCAACCATAATGGACTGGAGAACAGAACAGATCTGAGCAGGTGGTGCAATTTAGAATATATATTAATATACTAAGTATTGAAATACATAATATATTATACATTAAACACACATTTATAATAAATGGAGATATAAATAGACACATACACACATACCTAAAAAAAGCCAGCTACAAGATTTATGCACAAGATGACAGATAGTGATCCTTCAACATAGATTTAAATATAGTCAGTGTGAGATCATTTTATATTGGTTACATAGACAGACAGACAGACAGACAGACATGAAAAATTAGTTTGTACCTACTTGTACTAAATATAAGAGATACATTAATAAAATTACTAGGCCAACTGGAAGTACCCTGTCTTATTCAGGAGCACGGAAATTTGAATGGCAACATATTTTCTAATGACAGTATCTTTTGATTTTTTCACGGCTCCAAGAAACACAGACCTAAGCATTTGGTATCAACTTCAACTTTACACCTCTACGTCCCCGTGTTCCTGAGATAAAGGGTCTTGGCAGACAGACGGACGGACGGGCTGACAGACAACAAAGTGCTCCTATAAATAAGGTTTGCGTTTTTTCCTTTTGAGATACAGTACCATAAAAACATAATCCATAGCGTGTGTATTTCATACAAACACATATTTTATAAAATAACATTTTGAGTAGAATTTCATACTTACTAACGATGGTCCAATATTCGGTAGGGCTAGTCCTTTATACGATGTGATATACTGCCACAGAGTGCCTTCAGTTTCTGTCAATTCTTTCATGCGAATGACATGAGTATCTGCCCAGGCTTGTAATAATTCAGCAGACACATGTGTTGGCACATTATTTCTTAAATCGATCATAACTGACTTCAATTTTTCATTTTCGGGTACTGCAAATAGAAAAATAACATAAGACCATGAATCAACAATATAATAGTGACTAAACTAGCTACACTAAATTAAATACCTGGAGCCGAGTATGATACTTCATTTTCCTCTTGAACAGGTTTAAGGCCGGAAGCCCTAGTAATTTTCTGTGGTGTTTGTGTACTTTTAGTAGCAGAATCGACATCAAAAGCCGACGAGGCTCGTGAACCTGTTTCGCTAGTATCACTATTACTAGCACGCAATTTTGCGGATTGATCTTTACTTATTAGTTTTTTGCGCAATAGACATAGTTGATTGTATAAGGCTCCCGTAGCTCTTCCTTTATTAACAACTTTGCCACTTTTGGTCTTGTATTTTTCGTTTTGGACTAAGTAGAATCTTGATGTGCTAGTATTGGGAAATAGGGGAGCAAAATAATTTTCAGCCCAAAAAGTACAAACTGCCGGTAAGACTTGTCGCTTAGGAGGTATAGCTTCTGAGAATAGATATTGAGCAGTTATTACAGCAATTTCTTTAATGTCGGGTGCGGTAAGATTAGTTTCTTCAGGCAAGGCGGCAATTCGTTTTCCTATTGGATATTTGTTCAAAAGTACCCAAATAGGATTCCTTCTGCGTGCTGATTGTAAGTCATCATCTGGAGATTTTTCTTCAACAGTATTTAGTCCTTCATTGAACACAAAGTTTTCGACATTTGTCAAATCTTCAACAGCTTTCACATGTATATCTATGTTATCTATGTCACTATTTAGTAAGGTAATATCGAGATTATCAATACTTTTAGTCTCGGCGCTTGCTGTACTTTTTGACGTAACTGTTGTGGAGCTAGTACAGTTTGTACTAGTGGAACTTTTGTTGTCAGTTTCAGATATATTAACACTTTTAAGCTGACTGGAATGAATACCAGCAGTCTGAAAAAATAAATAAAAAGGGAATTTTTAACATTAACTTTAGTGTCAGATTACACGACCCAAAGTGACGCGGCGCGTTTAGCTATGCAATACATAACTTAATTTGGCAACAACAACAAAACTGGCAACGCATCTGCAATGCTCCGGTGTTACGGATGTCCATGGGCGGCCGTGATTACTTACCATCAGGTATCTCACTTGCCCGTTTGCCTGCCTTGTAGACTACAAGTTGTAGTATATATATATTTTTTTAATATATATGCATCATTATGCAGGGCCCTAATAAAATTATATATTACATTGTGTCGCTAACGCCCCGCGTCGCGTCTCGGTGAGATTTGACCCTAAGAAAAAGTTAGATATATTTAACAAGAGAATTAATTTACAACATGCAATAGAAATTAGTCCCATCATGGAAATTAAACTTTTTTCTAAGGCAAATTGAAAATTACCACGGAAATGTAAAATAATGGTTTAATGGTAATTTTCAGGTTATCTAATCCAGTGTATATCTACTAATTGAATCAGTTCTGTGAAACTACTAAAAACTAAAAAAATAAGAACCAGAAGAAGATTTTCTTCTATATCCTGATCATTATCGAGGAGCCATGAAACAAGGCTGAATGCGAAGCGCTTTCTTGGAAGCATTTGTGGTATTACATTCTTGAGTTCATGATCAGTTATAGACTTGAGATGGTCTATGTGTGTATAACCATTGTCTGAAAAGAAAATTACAAATCACACATAACCACACCAACCATGCATTTAAAATCGTTTTATAAGTATTGTTAACCATGTTAAGTAGACCATTATTAAGACATTTCCTACACTACACCAGAAAAAGCAATCAGATTCAATCCTTTATAACCCCACACGCAAAGAGGTTTAATAGCTGTGTGTGTGTGTGTGTGTGTGTGTGTGTGTGTGTGTGTGTAACAGGGACCGGAACCGGTATTTAAAAAAACCCGATTTTGCCTAGCATATTGAATTATTTTATGCTCTTTATGCAGGTCTCAATCATGTATTTAAGTACCTAACAACTTCGTATTATGAAATTTTCCTATTAAAAAATAAATTATAAACCAAACAACGAAATAGAACACAATAATACCGTTATTTTTGTATGAAGAAATACCGGTATCCGGTCCATGGTGTGTAACTACTTTTGGTAACTACACAAGTTTTATATACTTAAATAAACTCTCTCATTCTGAGAGGAGGCCTGTGCCCAGCAGTGGAACGTTTAAAGGTCGGAAATGATGATGATGATATAAGTTCCTGTCAAAAATTTCATTTTGAATACAAGCTTTTGCTGACTGTACTTACATTGTCATCCGTCCAGTCCTTGTGTACCAAATTTCAAGTCTATCAGACCAACCATTGAAGAGTTCCCTCCTGCGGAGACGTTCCTGGCTGGGTCACCAGAACTCCACTGACCGATTATTGTATTGTCATCTGACTTATTCAAGTATGCAAAATTTCAGCTCAATTGGTTGAAGATATCCGCTTTAAAATCAAGTTGCAGGATTCCACCCGGACAAACATTCACACATGTTACAAGTTGCAAGTTAAATAAAAGCTTTATTATAAGAAAAACGGGACTTAATAACGTAAATAAAAAGTTTTTGTAAATACTTCAATGTTTCGGAATAAAAGCTTGTAACGAAAAATATTGTTTTAATTCAACTTATTTTGGAACAAGGTAGTCTCTGCCTACCTCTGTGGGAAAGAGGCGTGACGGTATGTATTTTATTTTTATGACTGTATTTTTTGTTCACTTTATTTGTTTTGTCATTGGGGCTCTATAAATGTACCAATTTCAAGTTGCCATTAAGTGAGTTCCCTCTTAGGGAGACGATGCTGGCTGAACCACTGGAATTTTATCAATAAATTAGTGTTGTATTGAAGTCAAATTTGCAAACATAACATGTACCACTGGTTTCAGTGGTGGTCAAAAATATAGGGTTATTACAAGCTTTTATATTAACTTGCAACATATGTATGTGTGTATGCAGCATGTATGTTTGTCCGGGTGGAATCTTGAGACTCAATTTTGAAGCAGATATCTTCATCCGATTGAGCTGAAATTTTGCATACTTGTGTAAGTCAGATGAGAAAACAATAATCTGGTAGTAGAATACTGGTGGTCTAGCCATGACCGTCTTCACAGGAGGGATCTCTTCAACGGTTGGTCCAATTGACATGAAATTTGGTTCATATAATGTAGGACAGATGATAATGCAAGTACAGTTAGCAAAAAAAGCTTGTACCTATCTAGAACGAAATTTTTAGATTAGGTTTTTTTTTATTTATGTTTTGCCTGTGAGCATACAAAAATTGATATCAAGTTTGTATCTAATAAATAAATTTTAAACTGAGTAATGGGGCTAAGGATATTAGGTTATTATGTAGCAAACCGATAAAATAACATGTCACATGCATGACACGCCTCTAAACAGCTCTCATGCCTCTCGTGTCAGGCATGTTTAGATAGTGTCCCAAGTACAATACAATACAATAACTCTTTATTGAACACCACATATAATAATCAAAACAGAAAAAGGTATACCTACTAACAGTAAGTAAGTACCAGTAAGTAGTAGGTAAGTACTTACTTTTATGCACTTGCTTTACTTTACCATTATTTCATGTCAGTGTCAACATGCTACAAGGCTTTAATTGCCACGTCGAGCGAGTTGCAAGTGGTAGGTACTTAAAGGAATTTCGTGGTCGACTATACTTAACTTAGGTACCTACATAATGTTCAAAGCCTTGGCCAAAAGTATATAGCGCTCTATAAAATACATAAGTAATATATGTATATTCACAAAATATGTCCACTTAAAGCCAAACATAACCATAAAAAGAAAACTTACATACATGCAAAGGCAAACGTACATAAACCACGTCTTTATCCCTTACGTGGTAGACAGAACCTCAGGTAACAAGAACTAATTGGCCACGTTTAGTTTAGCATGATTGTGTTGTGGGCGTATAAAAAAACTTAAGCACAAAGCGTATATAAGTAAGGTACAAATCAGACAGGTCAAGACAGGTGCACAATAGTTTTGGCCACGCCTGTGGTTATAACGAACACACGCACAATTAGGAATATATTGAATAAACTAGTATTTTGCGTGGGGGCCGCGGGCCCCAAGGGGCCCGCGGAGGGTCCCGTGCCACCCTGTTTTGTTTTAATAATCCTAACCTTTTTTATTTTATTCTTAGACCGCAATTTCTAATCCGCCATCTTGTGAAAAGCGTTTCGCGTGGGGGCCGCGGGCCCCGCGGGACCCGCGGAGTCACCCTGCCACTCTGTTATTTTTCAAATATTTCTGACCTTTTTTTACTTTATTCTTTGCCCGCAATTTCGAATCCGCCATCTCGGGAAAAGCGTTTCGCGTGGGGGCCGCGGGCCCCGCGGGACCCGTGGAGTCACCCTGCCACCGTTTTATTTTTCAAATATTTCTGACCTTTTTTTACTTTATTCATTGGCCGCAATTCCGAATCCGCCATCTTGGGAAAAGCGTTTCGCGTGGGGGCCGCGGGCCCCGCGGGGCCCGCGGAGTCACCCTGCCACCCTGTTTTTTTTTCAAATGTTTCTGACCTTTTTTTACTTTATTCTTTGGCCGCAATTCCGAATCCGCCATCTTGGGAAAAGCGTTTCGCGTGGGGGCCGCGGGCCCCGCGGGACCCGCGGAGTCACCCTGCCACCCTGTTTTTTTTTCAAATATTTCTGACCTTTTTTTACTTTATTCTTTGGCCGCAATTTCGAATCCGCCATCTTGGGAAAAGCGTTTCGCGTGGGGGCCGCGGGCCCCACGGGACCCGCGGAGGGTACCCTGCCAGCCTGCTTTTTTTTTCAAATTTTTCCAGCTTTTTCTACTATATTCTTTGGCCGCCGTTTTGAAACCGCCACCTTGGAAAAAGTACTTCGCGTGTGGGCCGCGGGCCCCACGGGACCCGCGGAGTCACCCTGCCACCCTGTTTCTCTTTCAAATATTTGTAACCTTTTTTAGTATATTCTTTGGCCGCCATCTTGGGAACAGCATTTCGCATGGAGGCCGCGGGCCCCACGGGACCCGCGGAGGGTACCCTGCCAGCCTGCTTTTTTTTTCAAAATTTTCCAGCCTTTTCTTCTATATTCTTTGGCCGCCGTTTTGAAACCGCCACCTTGGAAAAAGTACTTCGCGTGTGGGCCGCGGGCCCCACGGGACCCGCGGAGGGTTTCCTGGCACCCTGTGCTTTTTTTTCAAATATATCTAACCATTTTTTTACTTTATTCTGTGGCCGCCATCTTGGAAACAGCATTTCGCATGGAGGCCGCGGGCCCCTCGGGACCCGCAGAGGGTACCCTGCTAGCCTGTTTTTCTTTTTCAAACATTTCTAGCCTTTATTACTATATTCTTTGGCCGCCGTTTTGAAATCGCCACCTTGGAAAAAGTACTTCGCGTGGGTGCCGTGGACCCCGCGGGGCCCGCGGAGGATAACCTACCAGCCTGTTTCTTTTTAAAATATTTCTATACTTTTTTACTATATTCTTTGGCCGCCATTT
This sequence comes from Pandemis corylana, assembly GCA_949127965.1. Lineage (NCBI taxonomy): Eukaryota > Metazoa > Arthropoda > Insecta > Lepidoptera > Tortricidae > Pandemis > Pandemis corylana. The sequence continues at coordinate 6,809,533 of OX421856.1, read as the reverse complement.
TGAATCCACCACCTTGGAAAAAATTAGGTTCATTAGATTGCTCATCCCACCTAGAACGACACTTGGTCGAGCACAATCCATCTATCTCGACTGGCCACTGAGATATTCGCGTTTCAGTTTTGTATGGCGGCCATCTTGTTTTTGCAATTTTGAAAAAACAATACCGGTCCACCCATAGGCTGGCTGTTCTGAGCGACTTTAGTTCCGGGCAAACTCGATGCGGCAAGTCGTTGCGGAGAACTGGCCCATGTGTCAGGTCAGTTTCTACGTTCAGGACAGTTTTGCATTTTTTTTGTTCTTGTGATAAAATTTCTTATGCGATGGTGTATAAAGTCGAACCCTATTCCTAAAAGCTGCTTTACAACACAAGTGAGCCCATGAGTCTGACATTACTTTGTATGGCGGCCATCTTTGAAAATGGCAGAATCGAAAAATTAAGTATGGCGTTTGAATTTGTGGTCTCGAAGAGCGCCCCGGATGCAAAATTTTAATCGGATCGGAGTAAAAGAAACTTTGGCCGCCATTTTGAATCCGCCATTTTGGAAAAAAAATTAGGTTCATTAAATTACTCTGCTCACTTTGAACGATATTTGTTTGAGCACCAGCCACCTGTTGCGACTGGCCTCTGAGATATTTGCGTTTCAATTTTGTATGGCGGCCATTTTGTTTTTGCAATTTTGAAAAAAAAATACTGGTTCACCTATTGGCTGGCTGTTTTGAGTGACTTTTGTTCCGGGCAAACTCGATAGGGCAAGTCGTTGCGGAGAGCTGGCCCATGTGTCAGGTCAGTTTCCACATTCAGGTCAATTTTTCATTTTTTGGTACTTAGCATAAAATTTCTAAAGCGGCGGTGTATAAAATTGAACCCCACCTATTATGGGCTCTTCAAAACAACAGTTCAAAGATACAGAAATTACTTTGTATGGCGGCCATCTTGGAAAATGGCGGAATCGAAAAATAAAGTATGCGGTTGGAATCTGTGGCCTAGAAAAGCCCCGGATACAAAATTTCAATCGGATCGGAGCAAAAAAAAATTTGGCCGCCATTTTGAATCCGCCATCTTGGAAAAAAAATTGCATAGTCAGATTTCCCCCTCAACTCTGAATGACATTTGGTCGAGCACCACCCATCTATCGCGACTGGCCTCTGAGATATTCGCGTTTCAATTTTGTATGGCGGCCATCTTGTTTTCGCCATTTTGAAAAAACTTCGACCGGCTCACCCATTGGCTGGCTGTTCTGAGTGACTTTAGTTCCGGGCAAACTCGATAGGTCGAGCCGTTGCGGAGAACCGCCCCATGTGTCAAGTCAATTTCCACGTTCAGGTCGATTTCGTATTTTTCTGGTGGTCACGGCGGCATCTCTGACGCGATGGTCTATAGAGTCGAGCCGTACCTCTTAAGGGTTCTTCAAAACAGCATGTCAGTCAGTGAGTGAGTGAGTCAGTGAGTGGGTATTCAGCTATATATATTATAACTAGTATTTCGCGTGGGGGCCGCGGGCCCCAAGGGCCCCGCGGAGGTCCCGTGCCACCCTGTTTTGTTTTAATAATCCTAACCTTTTTTTTTTTTACTATATACTTTGGCCGCCTTTTTGAAACCGCCACCTTGAAAACAGTGACCCTTACCGCCCTGTTTTTTTTTCAAATATTTCTAACTTTTTTTTCTACAATCTTTGGCCGCCATTTTGTATCCGCCATCTTGGAAAAAGTATTTCGCGGTGAGGCCGCGGGCCCCACGGGACCCGCGGAGGGTTCCCTGCAACCCTGTTTTTTTTCAAATATTTATAATTTTTTTTTTAATCTTTGGCCGCCGTTTTGTATCCGCCATCTTGGAAAAAGTATTTCGCGCGGGGGCCGCGAAGGGTAGCCTACCATCCTATTTTTTTCGCATGGGGGCCGCGGGCCCCACGGGACCCGCGGAGGGTACCCTGCCAGCCTGTGTTATTTTCAAATATTACTACATTCTTTGGCCGTCATTTTGAAACCACCACCTTGGAGTATTTCGCGTGAGGGCCGCGGCCCCCGCGGGGACCGCGGAGGGTAACCTACCAGCCTGTATTTTTTTCATATATTTGTCACCTTTTTTTCACTTTATTCTTCGGCCGTTATCTTGGGAACAGCATCTCACATGGTAGCCGCGGGCCCCACGGGACCCGCGGAGGGTACCCTACCATCCTGCTTTTTTTCAAATATTTCTAACCTTTTTCACTTTATTCTTTGGCCGCCATCTTGGGAAAAGCATTTCGTATGGGGCCGCGGGCCCCACGGGACCCGCGGAGGATGCCCTGCCAGCCTGTTTTTTTTTTCAAATTTTTCCAACTTTTTCTACTATATTTACTACGTTTTGAAACCACCACTATGGAAAAAGTACTTCGCGTGTGGGCCGCGGACCCCGCGGGGCCCGCGGAGAGTAACCTACTGCCCTATTTTTTTTCATATATTTATATCCTTTTTTACTTTAATTTTTGGCCGCCATTTTGAATCCACCACCTTGGAAAAAAATTAGGTTCATTAGATTACTCCTTCCACCTAGAACGACACTTGGTCGAGTACAACCCATCTATCTCGACTGGCCACTGAGATATTCGCGTTTCAATTTTGTATGGCGGCCATTTTGTTTTCGCAATTTTGAAAAAAAAAATACCGGTTCACCCATAGGCTGGCTGTTCTGAGCGACTTTAGTTCCGGGGAAACTCGATAGGGCAAGTCGTTGCGGAGAACTGGCCCATGTGTCAGGTCAGTTTCCACGTTAAGGTTGGCTTTGCATTTTTTTTTGTACTTGTGATAAAATTTCTTATGCGGTGGTGTATAAAGTCGAACCCTATTTCTAAAAGCTGTTATTCAACACAAGTGAGTCTGTTAGTCTAAAACTACTTTGTATGGCGGCCATCTTGGAAAATGGCAGAGCCGAAAAATAAAGTATGTCGCTTGAATTTATGGCCTCGAAGAGCCCCGGATGCAAAATTTCAATCGGATCGGAGTAAAAAAAAATTTGGCCGCCATTTTGAATCCGCCATTTTGGAAAAAAATTTAGGTTCATTAAATTACTCCGCTCACTTTGAACGATATTTGTTTGAGCACCACCCACCTGTTGCGACTGGCCTCTGAGATATTGGTGTTTCAATTTTGTATGGCGGCCATTTTGTTTTTGCAATTTTGAAAAAAAAATACTGGTTCACCTATTGACTTGCTGTTCTGAGTGACTTTTGTTCCGGGCAAACTTGATAGGTCGAGCCGTCGCGGAGAGCTGCCCCATGTGTCAAGTCAGTTTCCACGTTCAGGTCAATTTTTCTTTTACTTGTATTTTTGATAAAATTTTTGATGCGATAGTGTATAAAGTCGAACCCCACCTCTTATGGGTTCCTCAAAACAACAGGTGAAAGAAACAGAAATTACTTTGTATGGCGGCCATCTTGGAAAATGGCGGAATCGAAAAATAAAGTATGACGTTTGAATCTGTGGCCTCGAAGAGCCCCGGATGCAAAATTTCAATCGGATCGGATAAAAAAAAAATTTTGCCGCCATTTTGAATCCGCCATCTTGGAAAAAAAATTACTTAGTCGGATTTCCCCCTCAACTCTGAATGACATTTGGTCGAGCACCACCCGACTATCTCAACTGGCTTCTGAGATATTCGCGTTTCAATTTTGTATGGCGGCCATCTTGTTTTCGCCATTTTGAAAAAATTTTGACCGGCTCACCCATTGGCTGGCTGTTCTAAGCATTTTTAGTTTCGGGCAAACTCGATAAGTCGAGCCGTTGCGGAGAACCGCCCCATGTGTCAAGTCAATTTCCACGTTCAGGTCGATTTCGTATTTTTCTGGTGGTCACGGCGGCATCTCTGACGCGATGGTCTATAGAGTCGAGCCGTACCTCTTACCAGTTCTTCCAAACAACTCTGGGGTGAGTCAGTGAGTGAGTCAGTGAGTGGGTATTCAGCTATATATATTATAACTAGTATTTCGCGTGGGGGCCGCGGGCCCCAAGGGCCCCGCGGAGGTCCCGAGCCACCCTGTTTTGTTTTAATAATCCTAACCTTTTTTTCTCTATGTACTTTTTGAAACCGGCACCTTCGAAAAGTGATTCGTACTATACCGCCCTGTTTTTTTTTCAAATATTTTTCACCTGTTTTACTTTATTCTTTGGCCGCCATCTTTGGAAAAGCATTTCGCATAGGGGCCGCGGGCCCCACGGGACCCGCGGAAGGTACCCTGCCATCCTGTTTTTTTCAAATATTTTTAATCTTTTTTACTTTATTCTTTGGCCGCCATCTTGGGAATAGCATTTCGCATGGGGGCCGCGGGCCCCACGGGACCCGCGGAGGGTACCCTACCGTCCTGTTTATTTTTTCAAAACTTTCTAACCTATTTTTACTTCATTCTTTGGCCGCCATCTTGGGAAAAGCATTTCGCATGGGGGCCGCGGGCCCCACGGGACCCGCGGAGGGTACCCTACCGTCCTGTTTTTTTTTCAAAAATTTCTAACCTATTTTTACTTTATTCTTTGGCCGCCATTTTGAATCCACTACCTTGGAAAAAAATAGGTTCATTAGATTACTCCTCCCACCTACAACGACTCTTGGTCGAGCACAACCCATCTATCTCGACTGGCCACTGAGATATTCGCGTTTCAATTTTGTATGGCGGCCATCTTATTTTCGCAATTTTGAATTTTTTTTACCGGTTCACCCATAGGCTGGCTGTTCTGAGCGACTTTAGTTCCGGGCAAACTCGATAGGGCAAGTCGTTGCGGAGAACTGGCCCATGTGTCAGGTCAGTTTCCACGTTCAGGACAGTTTTGCATTTTTTTTGTACTTGTGATGAAATTTCTTATGCGACAGTGTATAAAGTCGAACCCTATTTCTAAAAGCTGCTGTACAACACAAATGAGTCTATGAGTCTGACATTACTTTGTATGGCGGCCATCTTGGAAAATGGAGGAATCGCAAAATTAAGTATGGCGTTTGAATTTGTGGCCTCGAAGAGCCCCGGATGCAAAATTTCAATCGGATCAGAGTAAAAAAGAGTGTTGGCCGCCATTTTTAATCCGCCATCTTGTAAAAAAAATTAGCTCATCAGATTACCACTCCCACCTTTAGCAACATTAGTTCGAGCACCACCCATCTATCTTGACTGGCTTCTGAGATATTCGCGTTTCAATTTTGTATGGCGGCCATCTTGTTTTTGCAATTTTGAAAAAAAAATACCGGTTCACCTATTGGCTGGCTGTTCTGAGCGACTTTTGTTCCGGGCAAACTCGATAGGGCAAGTCGTTGCGGAGAACTGGCCAATGTGTCAGGTCAGTTTCCACATTTAGGTCAATTTTTAATTTTTTGGTACTAAGCATGAAATTTTTAAAGCGACGGTGTACAGAATCGAACCCCATCTCTTATGGGCTCTTCAAAACAACAGGTCAAATATCCAGAAATTACATTGTATGGCGGCCATCTTGGAAAATGGCGGAATCGAAAAATAAAGTATGCCATTAGAATCTGTGGCCTCGAAGAGCCCCGGATGCAAAATTTCAACCAGATCGGAGTAAAAAAAAATTTGGACGCCATTTTGAATCCGCCATCTTGGAAAAAAAATTACTTAGTCGGATTTCCCCTTCAACTCTGAATGACATTTGGTCGAGCACCACCCATCTATCGCGACTGGCCTCTGAGATATTCACGTTTCAATTTTGTATGGCGGCCATCTTGTTTTCGCCATTTTGAAAAAACTTTGACCGGCTTACCCATTGGCTGGCTGTTCTAAGCATTTTTAGTTTCGGGCAAACTCGATAGGTCGAGCCGTTGCGGAGAACCGCCCCATGTGTCAAGTCAGTTTCCACGTTCAGGTCGATTTCGTATTTTTCTGGTGGTCGGGCAAGCATTTTTGATACGAAGATGTATAGAGTAAAACCCCACCTCTTACCAGTTCTTCCAAACAACTCTGGGGTGAGTCAGTCAGTCAGTCAGTCAGTGAGTGGGTATTCAGCTATATATATTATAACTAGTATTTCGCGTGGGGGCCGCGGGCCCCAAGGGCCCCGCGGAGGTCCCTGCCACCCTGTTTTGTTTTAATAATCCTAACCTTTTTTTTTACTATATAGTTTGGCCGCCTTTTTGAAACCGGCACCATGGATAAAGTATTCTGCGTGGGGGCCGCGGAGGATACCCTGCCACCCAGTTTTTTCTCAAATATTTGTAACATTTTTTACTATCATATTTGGCCGCCATTTTGTATCCGCCGTCTTGGAAAAAGTATTTCGCGTGGAGGCCGCGAAGGGTACCCTGCTATCCTGTTGTTTTTCAAATATTTCAAACCTATTTTTACTTTATTCTTTGGCTGCAACTCTCGGGAAAAGCAATTCGCATGCGGGCCGCGGGCCCCACGGGACCCGCGGAGGGTACCCTGCCAGCCTGCTGTTTTTTCAAATATTTCTGGCCTTTTTTACTATATTCTATGGCCGCCATCTTAGAAAAAGCATTTCGCATGGGGGCCGCGGGCCCCACGGGACCCGCGGAGGGTACCCTGCCAGCCTGTTGTATTTTCAAATATTACTGCATTCTAAAGCCGTCATTTTGAAACCACTACCTTGGAAAAAGTAGTTCGTATGGGGGCCGCGGGCCCCACGGTACCCACCCTGCCAGCCTATTGTATTTTCAAATATTACTACATTCTTTGGCCGTCATTTTGAAACCACTACCTTGGAAAAAGTATTTCGCGTGGGGGCCGCGGCCCCCGCGGGGACAGCGGAGGGTAACCTACCACCCTGTATTTTTTCAAATATTTCTAACCTTTTTTACTACATTCTTTGGCCATCATTTTGAAACCACTACCTTGGAAAAAGTATTTCGCGTGGGGGCCGCGGTCCCCGCGGGGACCGCGGAGGGTAACCTACCACCCTGTATTTTTTTTCAAATATTTCTAACGTTTTTTACTACATTCTTTGGCCTTCATTTTGAAACCACCATCTTGGAAAAAGTATTTCGCCTGGGGGCCGCGGCCCCCACGGGGACCGCGGAGGGTAACCTACCAACCCTGTATTTTTTTCAAATATTTCTAACGTTTTTTACTACATTCTTTGGCCTTCATTTTGAAACCACCATCTTGGAAAAAGTATTTCGCGTGGGGGCCGCGGCCCCCGCGGGGACCGCGGAAGGTAACCTACCACCCTGTATGTCACTTAGTCGAGCACAACCCATTCATCTCGACTGGCCTCTGAGATATTCGCGTTTCAATTTTGTATGGCGGCCATCTTGTTTTCGCAATTTTGTAAAAAAAAATACCGGTTCACCCATAGGCTGGCTGTTCTGAGCGACTTTAGTTCCGGGCAAACTCGATAGGGCAAGTCGTTGCGGAGAACTGGCCCATGTGTCAGGTCAGTTTCCACGTTCAGAACAGTTTTGCATTTTTTTTATACTTGTGATAAAACTTCTTATGCGATAGTGTATAAAATCGGACCCTATTTCTAAAAGCTGCTATACAACACAAGTGAATCTATGAGTCTGACATTACTTTGTATGGCGGCCATCTTGGAAAATGGTGGAATCGAAAAATTAAGTACAGCGTTTGAATTTGTTGCCTCGAAGAGCCCCGGATGCAAAATTTCAATCGGATCGGAGTAAAAAAAAATTTTGCCGCCATTTTGTATCCGCCATCTTGGAAAAAAAATTAGCTCATCAGATTACCTCTCTCATTTTGAACAACATTTATAAGAGCACCATTCACCTATTGCGACAGGCCTCTGAGATATTTGCGTTTCAATTTTGTATGGCGGCCATCTTGTTTTTGCAATTTTGAAAAAAAAATACCTGTTCACCTATTGGCTGGCTGTTCTGAGCGACTTTTGTTTCGGGCAAACTCGATAGGGCAAGTCATCGCGGAGAGCTGCCCCATGTGTCAAGTCAGTTTCTACGTTAAGGTAAATTTTTCAATTTAATGGTACTTATCATTAAATTTCTGAAGCGATAGTGTATAGAATCGAACCCCACCTTTTATGGGCTCTTCAAAACAACAGGTCAAAGATACAGAAATTACTTTGTATGGCGGCCATCTTGGAAAATGGCGGAATCGAAAAATAAAGTATGCGGTTGGAATCTGTGGCCTAGAAGAGCCCCGGATGCAAAATTCCAATCGGATCGGAGCAAAAAAAAATTTGGCCGCCATTTTGAATCCGCCATCTTGGAAAAAAAATTGCATAGTCAAATTTCCCCTTCAACTCTGAATGACATTTGGTCGAGCACCACCCATCTATCGCGACTGGCCTCTGAGATATTCGCGTTTCAATTTTGTATGGCGGCCATCTTGTTTTCGCCATTTTGAAAAATCTTGGACCGGCTCACCCATTGGCTGGCTGTTCTGAGCGACTTTAGTTCCGGGCAAACTCGACAGGTCGAGCCGTCGCGGAGAACCGCCCCATGTGTTAAGTCAATTTCCACGTTCAGGTCGATTTCGTATTTTTCTGGTGGTCGTGGGGGCATTTCTGATACGATGGTGTATAGAGTCAAACCGCACCTCTTGTGGGTTCTTCAAAACAGCATGTCAGTGAGTGAGTGAGTGAGTCAGTGGGTATTCAGCTATATATATTATAATAACTAGTATTTCGCGTGGGGGCCGCGGGCCCCAAGGGCCCCGCGGAGGTCCCGTGCCACCCTGTTTTGTTTAAATATCCTAATCTTTTTTTTTTTCTATATACTTTGGCCGCCTTTTTAATCCGGCACCTTCGAAAAGTGATTCGTACTATACCGCCCGGTTTTTTTTTCAAATATTTCTCACCTATTTCACTTTATTCTTTGGCCGCCATCTTTGGAAAAGCATTTTGCATGGAGGCCGCGGGCCCCACGGGACCCGCGGAGGGTACCCTACCGTCCTGTTATTTTTTCAAATTTTTCTAACCTATTTTTACTTTATTTTTTGGCCGCCATCTTGGGAAAAGCATTTCGCATGGGGGCCGCGGGCCCCACGGGACCCGCGGAGGGTACCCTACCGTCCTGATTTTTTTTCAAAAATTTCTAACCTATTTTTACTTTATTCTTTTGCCGCCATCTTGGGAAAAGCATTTCGCATGGGAGCCGCGGGCCCCACGGGACCCGCGGAGGGTACCCTACCGTCCTGTTATTTTTTCAAAAATTTCTAACCTATTTTTACTTTATTTTTTGGCCGCCATCTTGGGAAAAGCATTTCGCATGGGGGCCGCGGGCCCCACGGGACCCGCGGAGGGTACCCTACCGTCCTGTTTTTTTTTCAAAAATTTCTAACCTATTTTTACTTTATTCTTTGGCCGCCATCTTGGGAAAAGCATTTCGCATGGGGGCCGCGGGCCCCACGGGACCCGCGGAGGACACCCTACCGTCCTGTTTTTTGTTCCAAAAATTCTAACCTATTTTTATTTTATTCTTTGGCCGCCATCTTGGGAAAAGCATTTCGCATGGGGCCGCGGGCCCCACGGGGCCCGCGGAGGATACCCTGCCAGCCTGTTTTTTTTTCAAATTTTTCCAGACTTTTCTACTATATTCTTTGGCCGCCGTTTTGAACCGCCACCTTGTAAAAAAATTAGGTTCATTAGATTACTCTTTGCACCTAGAACGACACTTGGTCGAGCACAACCCATCTATCTCTACTGGCCACAGATATCCGCGTTTCAATTTTGTATGGCGGCCATTTTGTTTTAGCAATTTTGTAAAAAAAATACCGGTTCACCCAAAGGCTGGCTGTTCTGAGCGACTTTAGTTTCGGGCAAACTCGATAGGGCAAGTCGTTGCGGAGAACTGGCCCATGTGTCAGGTCAGTTTCCACGTTCAGGACAGTTTTGCATTTTTTTTGTACTTGTAATAAAATTTCTTATGCGATGGTGTATAAGGTCGAACCCTATTCCTAAAAGCTGCTATACAACACAAGTGAGTCTATGAGTCTGACATTACTTTGTATGGCGGCCATCTTGGAAAATGGCGGAATCGAAAAATTAATTATGCCGTTTGAATATGTGGCCTCAAACAGCCCCGGATGCAAAATTTCAATCGGATCGGAGCAAAAAAAAATTTGGCCGCCATTTTGAATCCGCCATCTTGGAAAAAAAATTGCATAATCAGATTTCCCCCTCAACTCTGAATGACATTTGGTCAAGCACCACCCATCTATCGCGACTGGCCTCTGAGATATTCGCGTTTCAATTTTGTATGGCGGCCATCTTGTTTTCGCCATTTTGAAAATTTTTTGACCGGCTCACCCATTGGCTGGCTGTTCTGAGCGACTTCAGTTCCGGGCTAACTCGATCGGTCGAGCCGTTGCGGAGAACCGCCCCATGTGTCAGGTTAATTTCCACGTTCAGGTCGATTTCGTATTTTTCTGGTGGTCACGGTGGCATTTCTAATACGACAATGTACAGAGTCTAGCCTTACCTCTTATGGGTTCTTCAAAACAGCATGTCAATGAGTGAGTCAGTCAGTGAGTGGGTATTCAGCTATATATATTATAACTAGTATTTCGCGTGGGGGCCGCGGGCCCCGAGGGGCCCGCGGAGGGTCCCGTGCCACCCTGTTTTGTTTTAATAATCCTAACCTTTTTTATTTTATTCTTAGGCCGCAATTTCGAATCCGCCATCTTGTGAAAAGCGTTTCGCGTGGGGGCCGCGGGCCCCGCGGGACCCGCGGAGTCACCCTGCCACCCTGTTTTTTTTTTCAAATATTTCTGACCCTTTTTTACTTTATTCTTTGGCCGCAATTTTGAATCCGCCATCTCGGGAGAAGCGTTTCGCGTGGGGGCCGCGGGCCCCGCGGGACCCGCGGAGTCACCCTGCCACCCTGTTTTTTTTTTCAAATATTTCTGACCCTTTTTTACTTTATTCTTTGGCCGCAATTTTGAATCCGCCATCTCGGGAGAAGCGTTTCGCGTGGGGGCCGCGGGCCCCGCGGGACCCGCGGAGTCATCCTGCCACCCTGTTATTTTTCAAATATTTCTGACCTTTTTTTACTTTATTCTTTGGCCGCAATTTCGAATCCGCCATCTTGGGAAAAGCGTTTCGCGTGGGGGCCGCGGGCCCCGCGGGACCCGCGGAGTCACCCTGCCACCCTGCTTTTCCTTCAAATATTTGTAACCTTTTTTAGTACATTCTTTGGCCGCCATCTGGGGAACAGCATTTCGCATGGAGGCCGCGGGCCCCACGGGACCCGCGGAGGGTACCCTGCCAGCCTGCTTTTTTTTTCAAATTTTTCTAGCCTTTTCTACTATATTCTTTGGCCGCCGTTTTGAAACCGCCACCTTGGAAAAAGTACTTCGCGTGTGGGCCGCGGGCCCCACGGGACCCGCGGAGGGTTCCCTGCCACCCTGTTTTTTTTTCAAATATTTCTGACCTTTTTTTACTTTATTCTTTGGCCGCAATTTCTAATCCGCCATCTTGGGAAAAGCGTTTCGCGTGGGGGCCGCGGGCCCCGCGGGACCCGCGGAGTCACCCTGCCACCCTGTTTTTCTTTCAAATATTTGTAACCTTTTTTAGTATATTCTTTGGCCGCCATCTTGGGAATAGCATTTCGCATGGAGGCCGCGGGCCCCACGGGACCCGCGGAGGGTACCCTGCCAGCCTTCTTTTTTTTTCAAAATTTTCCAGCCTTTTCTACTATATTCTTTGGCCGCCGTTCTGAAACCGCCACCTTGGAAAAAGTACTTCGCGTGTGGGCCGCGGGCCCCACGGGACCCGCGGAGGGTTTCCTGGCACCCTGTGTTTTTTTTTTCAAATATATCTAACCATTTTTTTACTTTATTCTGTGGCCGCCATCTTGGAAACAGCATTTCGCATGGAGGCCGCGGGCCCCACGGGACCCGCGGAGGGTACCCTGCTAGCCTGTTTTTCTTTTTCAAATATTTCTAGCCTTTATTACTATATTCTTTGGCCGCCGTTTTGAAATCGCCACCTTGGAAAAAGTACTTCGCGTGGGTGCCGCGGACCCCGCGGGGCCCGCGGAGGATAACCTACCACCCTATTTTTTTTCATATATTTCTAAACCTTTTTTACTTTAATCTTTGGCCGCCATTTTGAATCCACCACCTTGGAAAAAATTAGGTTCATTAGATTACTCCTCCCACCTAGAACGACACTTGGTCGAGCACAACCCATCTATCTCGACTGGCCACTGAGATATTCGCGTTTCAGTTTTGTATAGCGGCCATATTGTTTTCGCAATTTTGAAAAAAAATTACCGGTTCACCCATAGACTGGCTGTTCTGAGCGACTTTAGTTCCGGGCAAACTCGATAGGGCAAGTCGTTGAGGAGAACTGGTCAATGTGTCAGGTCAGTTTCCACGTTCAGGACAGTTTTGCATTTTTTTTGTACTTTTGATATAATTTCTTATGCGATGGTGTTAAAAGTCGAACCCTATTTCTAAAAGCTGCTATACAACACAAGTTAGTCTATGAGTCTGACATTACTTTGTATGGCGGCCATCTTGGAAAATGGCGGAATCGAAAAATTAAGTATGGCGTTTGAATTTGTGGCCTTAAAGAGCCCCGGATGCAAAATTTCAATCGGATCGGAGTAAAAGAAACTTTGGCCGCCATTTTGAATCCGCCATTTTTGAAAAAAAATTTGAGTCATTAAATTACTCCGCTCACTTTGAACGATATTTGTTTGAGCACCACCCACCTGTTGCGACTGGCCTCTGAGATATTTGCGTTTCAATTTTGTATGGCGGCCATTTTGTTTTTGCAATTTTGAAAAAAAAATACTGGTTCATCTATTGGCTGGCTGTTCTGAGTGACTTTTGTTCCGGGCAAACTCGATAGGGCAAGTCGTTGCGGAGAGCTGGCCCATGTGTCAGGTCAGTTTCCACATTCAGGTCAATTTTTCATTTTTTGGTACTTAGCATGAAATTTCTAAAGCGACGGTGTATACAATCGAACCCCACCTCTTATGGGCTCTTCAAAACAACAGGTCAAAGATACAGAAATTACTTTGTATGGCGGCCATCTTGGAAAATGGCGGAATCGAAAAATAAAGTATGCGATTGGCATCTGTGGCCTAGAGGAGCCCCGGATGCAAAATTTCAATCGGATCGGAGCAAAAAAAAATTTGGCCGCCATTTTGAATCCGCCATCTTGGAAAAAAAATTGCATAGTCAGACTTCCCCCTCAACTCTGAATGACATTTGGTCGAGCACCACCCATCTATCGCGACTGGCCTCTGAGATATTCGCGTTTCAATTTTGTATGGCGGCCATCTTGTTTTCGCCATTTTGAAAAATCTTGGACCGGCTCACCCATTGGCCGGCTGTTCTGAGCGACTTTAGTTCAGGGCAAACTCGATAGGTCGAGCCGTCGCGGAGAACCGCCCCATATGTCAAGTCAATTTCCACGTTCAGGTCGATTTCGTATTTTTCTGGTGGTCGGGCAAGCATTTCTGATACGATGGTGTATAGAATCTAACCTCACCTATTACCGGTTCTTCCAAACAACTCTGGGGTGAGTGAGTCAGTGAGTGGGTATTCAGCTATATATATTATAATAACTAGTATTTCGCGTGGGGGCCGCGGGCCCCAAGGGCCCCGCGGAGGTCCCGTGCCTTCCTGTTTAGTTTAAATAATCCTAACTTTTTTTTTTGAACTATATACTTTGGCCGCCTTTTTGAAACCGCCACCTTGGAAACAGTGATTCATACCCTACCGCCCTGTTTTTTTCAAATATTTCTAACCTATTTTTACTACCCCGTAAGGGATAAAGACGTGATATATGTAAAAAATGTGTATTTTTACATTATTTTTTGGCCGCCATCTTGGGAAAAGCATTTCGCATGGGGCCGCGGGCCCCACGGGACCCGCGGAGTATACCCTGCCAGCCTGTTTTTTTTCAAATATTTCTAATCTTTTTTACTTTATTCTTTGGCCGCCATCTTCGGAAAAGCATTTCGCATGGGGGCCGCGGGCCCCACGGGACCCGCGGAGGGTTCCCTACCACCCTGTTTTTTTTTTTCAAATATTTCGATCATTTTTTACTATAATCTGCGGCCGCCATTTTGTTTTCGCCATCTTAGAAAAAGTATTTCGCGTGGGGGCCGCGAAGGGTAGCCTACCATCCGGTTTTTTTTCAAAAATTTCTAACCTATTTTTAATTTATTCATTGGCCGCCATCTTGGGAACAGCATTTCGCATGGAGGCCGCGGGCCCCACGGGACCCGCGGAGGGTACCCTGCCAGACTGTTTTTTTTTCATATTTTTCCAGCCTCTTCTACATAATCTTCTATATTCTTTGGCCGCCGTTTTGAAACCGCCACCTTGGAAAAAGTACTTCGCGTGTGGGCCGCGGACCCCGCGGGGCCCGCGGAGGGTAACCTACCGCCCTATTTTTTTTCACATATTTCTAAGCTTTTTTACTTTAATCTTTGGCCGCCATTTTGAACCCACCACCTTGAAAAAAAATTAGGTTCATTAGATTACTCCTCCCACCTAGAACGACACTTGGTCGAGTACAATCCATCTATCTCGACTGGCCACTGAGATATTCGTGTTTCAATTTTGTATGGCGGCCATCTTGTTTTCGCGATTTAAAAAAAAAACCGTTTCACCCATTGGCTGGCTGTTCTGAGCGACTTTAGTTCCGGGCAAACTCGATAGGGCAAGTCGTTGCGGAGAACTGGCCCATGTGTCAGGTCAGTTTCCACGTTCAGGACAGTTTTGCTTTTTTTTTTGTACTTGCAATAAAATTTCTTATGCTATGGTGTATAGAGTCCAACCACACCTCTTATGGGCTCTACTATATACTTTGGCCGCCTTTTTGAAATCGCCACCTTAGAAACAGTGATTCATACCCTACCGCCCTGGACCCGCGGAGGATACTCTGCCAGCCTGTTTTATTTTTTCAAATGTTTCTAGTCCTTTTTACTTTATTCTTTGGCTCGCATCTTGAGAAAAGCATTTCGCATGGGGGCCGCGGGCCCCGCGGGACCCGCGGATGATACGCTGCCAGCCTGTTTTTTTTTTCAAATATTTCTAGTCCTTTTTACTTTATTCTTTGGCTCGCATCTTGAGAAAAGCATTTCGCATGGGGGCCGCGGGCCCCACAGGACCCGCGGAGGATACGCTGCCAGCCTGTTTTTTTTTTCAAATATTTCTAACCTTTTTTACTTTATTCTTTTGCCGCCATCTTTGGTAAAGCATTTCGCATGGGGGCCGCGGGCCCCACGGGACCCACGGAGGGTACCCTACCATCCTGTTTTTTTTTCAAAAATGTCTACCTATTTTTACTTTATTCTTTGGCCGCCATCTTGGGAAAAGCATTTCGCATGTGGCCGCGGGCCCCACGGGACCCGCGGAGGATACCCTGATAGCCTGTTTTTTTTTCATAATTTTCCAGCCTTTTCTACTATATTCTTTGGCCGCCGTTTTGAAACCGCCACCATGGAAAAAGTACTTCGGGTGTGGGCCGCGGACCCCGCGGGGCCCGCGGAGGGTAACCTACCGCACTATTTTTTCACATATTTATAACCTTTTTTACTTTAATCTTTGGCCGCCATTTTGAATCCACCACCTTGAAAAAAAATTAGGTTCATTCGATTACTCCTCCCACCTAGAACGACACTTGGTCGAGTACAACCCATCTATCTCGACTGGCCACTGAGATATTCGCGTTTCAATTTTGTATGGCGGCCATTTTGTTTTCACAATTTTGGAAAAATAATAACGGTTCACCCATAGGCTGGCTGTTCTGAGCGACTTTAGTTCCGGGCAAACTCGATAGGGCAAGTCGTTGCGGAGAGCTGGCCCATGTGTCAAGTCAGTTTCCACGTTAAAGTCGTATTTGCATTTTTTTTTTGTACTTGTGATAAAATTTCTTATGCAACCGTATATAAAGTCGAACCCTATTCCTAAAAGCTGCTTTACAACACAAGTGAGCCCATGAGTCTGACATTACTTTGTATGGTGGCCATCTTTGAAAATGGCGGAATCGAAAAATTAAGTATGGCGTTTGAATTTGTGGTCTCGAAGAGCCCTGGATGCAAAATTTCAATCGGATCGGAGTAAAAGAAACTTTGGCCGCCATTTTGAATCCGCCATTTTGGAAAAAAAAATTGGTTCATTAAATTACTCCGCTCACTTTGAACGATATTTGTTTGAGCACCACCCACCTGTTGCGACTGGCCTCTGAGATATTCGCGTTTCAATTTTGTATGGCGGCCATTTTGTTTTTGCAATTTTGAAAAAAAAATACTGGTTCACCTATTGGCTGGCTGTTCTGAGTGACTTTTGTTCCGGGCAAACTCGATAGGGCAAGTCGTTGCGGAGAGCTGGCCCATGTGTCAGGTCAGTTTCCACATTCAGGTCAATTTTTCATTTTTTTCGTACTTACCATATAATTTTTGAAGCGAAAGTGTATAGAACCAAACCCTACCTCTGATGGGTTCCTCAAAACAACAGGTCAAATATACAGAAATTACTTTGTATGGCGGCCATCTTGGAAAATGGCGGAACCGAAAAATAAAGTATGCCATTTTAATCTGTGGCCTCAAAGAGCCCCGGATGCAAAATTTCAGTCTGATAGGAGAAAAAAAAAATTTGGCCGCCATTTTGAATTCGCCATCTTGGAAAAAAAATTACTTAGTCGAATTTCCCCCTCAACTCTGAATGACATTTGGTCGAGCACCACCCATCTATCGCGACTGGCCTCTGAGATATTCGCGTTTCAATTTTGTATGGCGGCCATCTTGTTTTCGCCATTTTGAAAAATCTTGGACCGGCTCGCCCATTGGCCGGCTGTTCTGAGCGACTTTAGTTCGGGGCAAACTCGATAGGTCGAGCCGTCGCGGAGAGCCGCCC
This sequence comes from Pandemis corylana, assembly GCA_949127965.1. NCBI lineage: Eukaryota > Metazoa > Arthropoda > Insecta > Lepidoptera > Tortricidae > Pandemis > Pandemis corylana. The sequence continues at coordinate 6,792,749 of OX421856.1, read as the reverse complement.
CATGTTTTGGGTCAGTTTCCACGTTCAGGTCGATTTCGTATTTTTCTGGTGGTCGTGGGGGCATTTCTGATACGACGATGTATAGAGCCGAACCCCACCTCTTACGGGTTCTTCAAAACAGCATGTCAGTCAGTCAGTGAGTCAGTGGGTATTCAGCTATATATATTATATAATATAATAATATAATAACTAGTATTTCGCGTGGGGGCCGCGGGCCCCAAGGGGCCCGCGGAGGGTCCCGTGCCACCCTGTTTTGTTTTAATAATCCTAACCTTTTTTATTTTATTCTTAGGCTGCTATTTCGAATCCGCCATCTTGAGAAAAGCGTTTCGCGTGGGGGCCGCGGGCCCCGCGGGACCCGCGGAGTCACCCTGCCACCCTGTTATTTTTCAAATATTTCTGACCTTTTTTTACTTTATTCTTTGGCCGCAATTCCGAATCCGCCATCTTGTGAAAAGCGTTTCGCGTGGGGGCCGCGGGCCCCGCGGGACCCGCGGAGTCACCCTGCCACCCTGTTTTTTTTTTCAAATATTTCTGACCTTTTTTTACTTTATTCTTTGGCCGCAATTCCGAATCCGCCATCTTGTGAAAAGCGTTTCGCGTGGGGGCCGCGGGCCCCGCGGGACCCGCGGAGTCACCCTGCCACCCTGTTATTTTTCAAATATTTCTGACCTTTTTTTACTTTATTCTTTGGCCGCAATTCCGAATCCGCCATCTTGTGAAAAGCGTTTCGCGTGGGGGCCGCGGGCCCCGCGGGACCCGCGGAGTCACCCTGCCAGCCTGCTTTTTTTTTCAAAATTTTTCCAGCTTTTTCTACTATATTCTTTGGCCGCAATTTCGAATCCGCCATCTTGGGAAAAGCGTTTCGCGTGGGGGCCGCGGGCCCCGCGGGACCCGCGGAGTCACCCTGCCACCCTGTTATTTTTCAAATATTTCTGACCTTTTTTTACTTTATTCTTTGGCCGCAATTCCGAATCCGCCATCTTGTGAAAAGCGTTTCGCGTGGGGGCCGCGGGCCCCGCGGGACCCGCGGAGTCACCTTGCCACCCTGTTTTTTTTTCAAATATTTCTGACCTTTTTTTACTTTATTCTTTGGCCGCAATTTCGAATCCGCCATCTTGGGAAAAGCATTTCGCGTGGGGACCGCGGGCCCCACGGGACCCGCGGAGGGTACCCTGCCAGCCTGCTTTTTTTTTCAAATTTTTTCCAGCTTTTTCTACTATATTCTTTGGCCGCCGTTTTGAAACCGCCACCTTGGAAAAAGTACTTCGCGTGGGGGCCGCGGGCCCCGCGGGACCCGCGGAGTCACCCTGCCACCCTGTTTTTCTTTCAAATATTTGTAACCTTTTTTAGTATATTTCAATTTGGTATGGCGGCCATCTTGTTTTCGCAATTTTGCAAAAAAATTACCGGTTCACCCATAGGCTGGCTGTTCTGAGCGACTTTAGTTCCGGGCAAACTCGATGGGGCAAGTCGTTGCGGAGAACTGGCCCATGTGTCAGGTCAGTTTCTACGTTCAGGACAGTTTTGCATTTTTTTTGTTCTTGTGATAAAATTTCTTATGCGATGGTGTATAAAGTCGAACCCTATTCCTAAAAGCTGCTTTACAACAGAAGTGAGCCCATGAGTCTGACATTACTTTGTATGGCGGCCATCTTTGAAAATGGCGGAATCGAAAAATTAAGTATGGCGTTTGAATTTGTGATCTTGAAGAGCCCCGGATGCAAAATTTCAATCGGATCGGAGTAAAAGAAACTTTGGCCGCCATTTTGAATCCGCCATTTTGGAAAAAAAATTAGGTTCAGTAAATTACTCCGCTCACTTTGAACGATATTTGTTTGAGCACCACCCACCTGTTGCGACTGGCCTCTGAGATATTTGCGTTTCAATTTTGTATGGCGGCCATTTTGTTTTTGCAATTTTGAAAAAAAAATACTGGTTCACCTATTGGCTGGCTGTTCTGAGTGACTTTTGTTCCGGGCAAACTCGATACGGCAAGTCGTTGCGAAGAGCTGGCCCATGTGTCAGGTCAGTTTCCACATTCAGGTCAACTTTGCTTTTACTTGTATTTTTAATATAATTTTTTATGCAAAAGTGTATTGAGTCGAACCCCACCTCTTATGGGCTCCTCAAAACAACAGGTCAAAGATACAGAAATTACTTTGTATGGCGGCCATCTTGGAAAATGGCGGAATCGAAAAATAAAGTATGCGGTTGGAATCTGTGGCCTAGAAGAGCCCCGGATGCAAAATTTCAATCGGATCGGAGCAAACAAAAATTTGGCCGCCATTTTGAATCCGCCATCTTGGAAAAAAAATTGCTTAGTCAGTTTTCCCCCTCAACTCTGAATGACATTTGGTCGAGCACCACCCATCTATCGCGACTGGCCTCTGAGATATTCGCGTTTCAATTTTGTATGGCGGCCATCTTGTTTTCGCCATTTTGAAAAATCTTGGACCGGCTCACCCATTGGCCGGCTGTTCTGAGCGACTTTAGTTCCGGGCAAACTCGATAGGTCGAGCCGTTGCGGAGAACCGCCCCATGTGTCAAGTCAATTTCCACGTTCAGGTCGATTTCGTATTTTTCTGGTAGTCGGGCAAGCATTTCTGATACAACGATGTATAGAGTCTAACCTCAACTCTTACAGGTTCCTCCAAACAACTCTGGGGTGAGTCAGTCAGTCAGTCAGTCAGTGAGTGGGTATTCAGCTATATATATTATAATAACTAGTATTTCGCGTGGGGGCCGCGGGCCCCAAGGGGCCCGCGGAGGGTCCCGTGCCACCCTGTTTTGTTTTAATAATCCTAACCTTTTTTATTTTATTCTTAGGCTGCTATTTCGAATCCGCCATCTTGAGAAAAGCGTTTCGCGTGGGGGCCGCGGGCCCCGCGGGACCCGCGGAGTCACCCTGCCACCCTGTTATTTTTCAAATATTTCTGACCTTTTTTTACTTTATTCTTTGGCCGCAATTCCGAATCCGCCATCTTGTGAAAAGCGTTTCGCGTGGGGGCCGCGGGCCCCGCGGGACCCGCGGAGTCACCCTGCCACCCTGTTTTTTTTTTCAAATATTTCTGACCTTTTTTTACTTTATTCTTTGGCCGCAATTCCGAATCCGCCATCTTGTGAAAAGCGTTTCGCGTGGGGGCCGCGGGCCCCGCGGGACCCGCGGAGTCACCCTGCCACCCTGTTATTTTTCAAATATTTCTGACCTTTTTTTACTTTATTCTTTGGCCGCAATTCCGAATCCGCCATCTTGTGAAAAGCGTTTCGCGTGGGGGCCGCGGGCCCCGCGGGACCCGCGGAGTCACCCTGCCAGCCTGCTTTTTTTTCAAAATTTTTCCAGCTTTTTCTACTATATTCTTTGGCCGCAATTTCGAATCCGCCATCTTGGGAAAAGCGTTTCGCGTGGGGGCCGCGGGCCCCGCGGGACCCGCGGAGTCACCCTGCCACCCTGTTATTTTTCAAATATTTCTGACCTTTTTTTACTTTATTCTTTGGCCGCAATTCCGAATCCGCCATCTTGTGAAAAGCGTTTCGCGTGGGGGCCGCGGGCCCCGCGGGACCCGCGGAGTCACCTTGCCACCCTGTTTTTTTTTCAAATATTTCTGACCTTTTTTTACTTTATTCTTTGGCCGCAATTTCGAATCCGCCATCTTGGGAAAAGCATTTCGCGTGGGGACCGCGGGCCCCACGGGACCCGCGGAGGGTACCCTGCCAGCCTGCTTTTTTTTTCAAATTTTTTCCAGCTTTTTCTACTATATTCTTTGGCCGCCGTTTTGAAACCGCCACCTTGGAAAAAGTACTTCGCGTGGGGGCCGCGGGCCCCGCGGGACCCGCGGAGTCACCCTGCCACCCTGTTTTTCTTTCAAATATTTGTAACCTTTTTTAGTATATTTCAATTTGGTATGGCGGCCATCTTGTTTTCGCAATTTTGCAAAAAAATTACCGGTTCACCCATAGGCTGGCTGTTCTGAGCGACTTTAGTTCCGGGCAAACTCGATGGGGCAAGTCGTTGCGGAGAACTGGCCCATGTGTCAGGTCAGTTTCTACGTTCAGGACAGTTTTGCATTTTTTTTGTTCTTGTGATAAAATTTCTTATGCGATGGTGTATAAAGTCGAACCCTATTCCTAAAAGCTGCTTTACAACAGAAGTGAGCCCATGAGTCTGACATTACTTTGTATGGCGGCCATCTTTGAAAATGGCGGAATCGAAAAATTAAGTATGGCGTTTGAATTTGTGATCTTGAAGAGCCCCGGATGCAAAATTTCAATCGGATCGGAGTAAAAGAAACTTTGGCCGCCATTTTGAATCCGCCATTTTGGAAAAAAAATTAGGTTCAGTAAATTACTCCGCTCACTTTGAACGATATTTGTTTGAGCACCACCCACCTGTTGCGACTGGCCTCTGAGATATTTGCGTTTCAATTTTGTATGGCGGCCATTTTGTTTTTGCAATTTTGAAAAAAAAATACTGGTTCACCTATTGGCTGGCTGTTCTGAGTGACTTTTGTTCCGGGCAAACTCGATACGGCAAGTCGTTGCGAAGAGCTGGCCCATGTGTCAGGTCAGTTTCCACATTCAGGTCAACTTTGCTTTTACTTGTATTTTTAATATAATTTTTTATGCAAAAGTGTATTGAGTCGAACCCCACCTCTTATGGGCTCCTCAAAACAACAGGTCAAAGATACAGAAATTACTTTGTATGGCGGCCATCTTGGAAAATGGCGGAATCGAAAAATAAAGTATGCGGTTGGAATCTGTGGCCTAGAAGAGCCCCGGATGCAAAATTTCAATCGGATCGGAGCAAACAAAAATTTGGCCGCCATTTTGAATCCGCCATCTTGGAAAAAAAATTGCTTAGTCAGTTTTCCCCCTCAACTCTGAATGACATTTGGTCGAGCACCACCCATCTATCGCGACTGGCCTCTGAGATATTCGCGTTTCAATTTTGTATGGCGGCCATCTTGTTTTCGCCATTTTGAAAAATCTTGGACCGGCTCACCCATTGGCCGGCTGTTCTGAGCGACTTTAGTTCCGGGCAAACTCGATAGGTCGAGCCGTTGCGGAGAACCGCCCCATGTGTCAAGTCAATTTCCACGTTCAGGTCGATTTCGTATTTTTCTGGTAGTCGGGCAAGCATTTCTGATACAACGATGTATAGAGTCTAACCTCAACTCTTACAGGTTCCTCCAAACAACTCTGGGGTGAGTCAGTCAGTCAGTCAGTCAGTGAGTGGGTATTCAGCTATATATATTATAATAACTAGTATTTCGCGTGGGGGCCGCGGGCCCCAAGGGGCCCGCGGAGGGTCCCGTGCCACCCTGTTTTGTTTTAATAATCCTAACCTTTTTTATTTTATTCTTAGGCTGCTATTTCGAATCCGCCATCTTGAGAAAAGCGTTTCGCGTGGGGGCCGCGGGCCCCGCGGGACCCGCGGAGTCACCCTGCCACCCTGTTATTTTTCAAATATTTCTGACCTTTTTTTACTTTATTCTTTGGCCGCAATTCCGAATCCGCCATCTTGTGAAAAGCGTTTCGCGTGGGGGCCGCGGGCCCCGCGGGACCCGCGGAGTCACCCTGCCACCCTGTTTTTTTTTTCAAATATTTCTGACCTTTTTTTACTTTATTCTTTGGCCGCAATTCCGAATCCGCCATCTTGTGAAAAGCGTTTCGCGTGGGGGCCGCGGGCCCCGAGGGACCCGCGGAGTCACCCTGCCACCCTGTTTTTTTTTCAAATATTTCTGACCTTTTTTTACTTTATTCTTTGGCCGCAATTTCGAATCCGCCATCTTGGGAAAAGCGTTTCGCGTGGGGGCCGCGGGCCCCACGGGACCCGCGGAGGGTAACCTGCCAGCCTGCTTTTTTTTCAAATTTTTCCAGCTTTTTCTACTATATTCTTTGGCCGTCATTTCGAATCCGCCATCTTGGGAAAAGCGTTTCGCGTGGGGGCCGCGGGCCCCGCGGGACCCGCGGAGTCACCCTGCCACCCTGTTTTTCTTTCAAATATTTGTAACCTTTTTTAGTATATTCTTTGGCCGCCATCTTGGAACAGCATTTCGCATGGAGGCCGCGGGCCCCACGGGACCCGCGGAGGGTACCCTGCCAGCCTGCTTTTTTGTAAAAAAAATTCCAGCTTTTTCTACTATATTCTTTGGCCGCCGTTTTGAAACCGCCACCTTGGAAAAACTACTTCGCGTGTGGGCCGCGGGCCCCACTGGACCCGCGGAGTCACCCTGCCACCCTGTTTTTCTTTCAAATATTTCTGACCTTTTTTTACTTTATTCTTTGGCCGCAATTCCGAATCCGCCATCTTGTGAAAAGCGTTTCGCGTGGGGGCCGCGGGCCCCGAGGGACCCGCGGAGTCAACCTGCCACCCTGTTTTTTTTTCAAATATTTCTGACCTTTTTTACTTTATTCTTTGGCCGCAATTTCGAATCCGCCATCTTGGGAAAAGCGTTTTGCGTGGGGGCCGCGGGCCCCGCGGGACCCGCGGAGTCACCCTGCCACCCTGTTTTTCTTTCAAATATTTGTAACCTTTTTTAGTATATTCTTTGGCCGCCATCTTGGGAACAGCATTTCGCATGGAGGCCGCGGGCCCCACGGGACCCGCGGAGGGTACCCTGCCAGCCTGCTTTTTTTTTTAAAATTTTCCAGCTTTTTCTACTATATTCTTTGGCCGCAATTTTGAATCCGCCATCTTGGGAAAAGCGTTTCGCGTGGGGGCCGCGGGCCCCGCGGGACCCGCGGAGTCACCCTGCCACCCTGTTTTTCTTTCAAATATTTGTAACCTTTTTTAGTATATTTCAATTTGGTATGGCGGCCATCTTGTTTTCGCAATTTTGCAAAAAAATTACCGGTTCACCCATAGGCTGGCTGTTCTGAGCGACTTTAGTTCCGGGCAAACTCGATGGGGCAAGTCGTTGCGGAGAACTGGCCCATGTGTCAGGTCAGTTTCTACGTTCAGGACAGTTTAGCATTTTTTTTGTTCTTGTGATAAAATTGCTTACGCGATGGTGTATAAAGTCGAACCCTATTCCTAAAAGCTGCTTTACAACACAAGTGAGCCCATGAGTGACATTACTTTGTATGGCGGCCATCTTTGAAAATGGCGGAATCGAAAAATTAAATATGGCGTTTATATTTGTGGCCTCGAAGAGCCGCGGATGCAAAATTTCAATCGGATCGGAGTAAAAAAAAATTTGGCCGCCATTTTGAATCCGCCATCTTGGAAAAAAAATGGGTCATCCGATTACTACTCCCACCTTGAACAATATTTGTTTGAGCACCACCCACCTATTGTGATTGGCCTCTGAGATATTTGCGTTTCAATTTTGTATGGCGGCCATCTTGTTTTTGCAATTTTGAAAAAAAAATACTGGTTCACCCATTGGCTGGCTGTTCTGAGCGACTTTTGTTCCGGGCAAACTCAATAAAGCAATTCATCGCGGAGAGCTGCCCCATGTGTCAGGTCAGTTTCCACATTCAGGTCAATTTTTCATTTTTTTGGTACTTATCATAACATTTCTGAAGCGATGGTGTATATAGTCGAACCCCATCTCTTATGGGTTTCTCAAAACAACAGGCCAAAGATACAGAAATTACTTTGTATGGCGGCCATCTTGGAAAATGGCGGAACCGAAAAATAAAGTATGCCATCACAATCTGTGGCCTCAAAGAGCCCCGGATGCAAAATTTCAATCGGATCGGATTAAAAAAAAATTTGGCCGCCATTTTGAATCCGCCATCTTGGAAAAAAAATTGCTTAGTCAGATTTCCCCCTCAACTCTGAATGACATTTGGTCGAGCACCACCCATCTATCTCGACTGGCCTCTGAGATATTCGCGTTTCAATTTTGTATGGCGGCCATCTTGTTTTCGCCATTTTGAAAAATCTTGGACCGGCTCACCCATTGGCCGGCTGTTCTGAGCGACTTTAGTTCCGGGCAAACTCGATAGGTCGAGCCGTCGCGGAGAACCGTCCCATGTGTCAAGTCAGTTTCCACGTTCAGGTCGATTTCGTATTTTTCTGGTGGTCGTGGGAGCATTTCTGATGCGATGGTGTACCGAGTCGAGCCCTACCTCTTCTGGGTTCTTCAAAACAGCATGTCAGTCAGTGAGTGAGTGAGTCAGTGAGTGGGTATTCAGCTATATATATTATAATCAGCTATATATATTATAATAATAATAATAATAATAAACAAGAAATACCTTTACGAGAATTATGAAGGCTTCATGTCATGTCGATTTTATGCCAGTCCGTTGAGCCCGCATTTAGCGGGCTCCGCGTAAAAGTACAATTATATCACATCGCGGTGAAACAAAATGGTCGTTTGGCTGTGGCGGCGCTCTGACTGGGAGGGATGCGCTCGCGTCGCGACACGAGGGCAGTGTTGCCAACCAACTTTTGCAAAAATCGCTAGCATATCTATACTTCTGTTCTTTTTACTTATATTATAAATATAATTTTAGTATAATATTATAAACAGAATAAATTTAATTGTTTGTCCGAAACAACTGGACCGATTTGAAAAATTCTTTCACCATTAGGATCCCACGTTATCCTAGATACAGAGGCTATATTGATTCTGATAGGCTATAGGTATATATATATAAATAGGCGGTATTGATTCTGCCCGGACGAAGTCGCGGGCAACATTTAAAATAAGTCGCTAGATTGTAGAAAATAACCTACAAAAGTCGCTAAATGTATGAAACACCAGCTGGAAAAAAGTCGCTACCATAGTCCCAAATGCCACTAGATCTAGCGACAAAGTTGCTAAGTTGGCAGCACTGCGTAAGAGCAATAAACGGACGGAAACTCAAATATTTTCCTTCTCAGTGTTGCCCAGCATTACGATAATTCAAAGACGGGCTACGGGCTGCATGCAACCAACCTCAACCAATATGATAACTACGTATGATAGCATTAGTTATACTCTTTGGATCAATGTAAAAGGTATTTTTAATTTTTTTGCGGGACGATTACTGTTACATTTACTAATATATTTTTTAGAACTGATTCCCAAGTATGTATTACTACAGGTATTGTAATAACTATTTTATAAGTTTTATGTTAAAGTCGAAAATGAAATGTTTTTAGTGGGATAGTAAGTAAAACCACAAGCGAAAACGACATTAAAAATTAAAACATGTAAACAACACAATTTAGGCAATAGAATTAAAATACTCACCAGTAAAAATTTTCACCATTCCATCATCAGCCCCGAGTTTGAGTAAAATGTCTTCTAGAGACATATTTTGGTTAGGTAGTAACTATTTAAATTGGTACTGTGGTACTGTTCAATAACAAATATTTAAAAAAATATAAAGAGACGTCGGAGAACGTAAATTCATAAACATTCGACCTCAACTTCAACCAATGACATCTAACGGACGAACGACTACGACTAGCTAAACTATGCTTAAAAATATTGGGCATCGATGGAGGGAGAGAAGACGGGCAGTGTTGCCAACAATAATTCAGAATTCCGCCATCTTCATAGGAAAATTCCGTTTAAAACCGGTTTTGAGATTAATAAAGTTTCTTTAACCCCAAATCTGGTCTTTTCCTCCGTCAATAGGGTGCTTATCATTGACCTAAAATTATGAAGGGCTGTGCCAGGAGTTTTGGCTTGTAAATTTCAAGAATGGTGTAATACCACGTTTGTAAAAATTAAGTCAAATTTCAGCTTCCAATTCTTAGTAAAAAAAAACCAGCCAACTACTAGTCGCACTCGCGCACCGAAGTTTCTGTACAAATAAGGCAAATTTTAATATAATCCAGTGTGCTAAGTGAGTTCTACGCGGACGAAGTCGCACGCAGAAGCTAGTCATAAATAAATACTTTACTTAGTGTTCCTTTCTGTTTTACTTAATAGTACGTAGGCCTTTTTTTATGGTGTGGAAAATGCGCCTTATGCATCCGCCCGGTACGGGTATACCGGGGGTATGTGGGGCTCTCCCGCGACGGCAGGCATACCCACTAAAAACCACACGGATTCCCTCTTCAGTCGTATGTGCGTATGTGAGGCGTTACGAGAGCACTCGGTGTCACCGCGACGCCCTACGACCACCCCGGGATGGGGTTCCCTCTTCCCTCTCCCTCTCCCCCACTGGTGCCGCTTGGATTTTTTATAGAGGTTGTCTCCTCGTGGCCCCTGTCTTGAAAAAGACAGCGGCCCACGTTTCGACCCCAAGGGCCGGGTTACGTGATGACCGGCAGTGACCGAAGTCACGCCACTCCGCGATCGCAACCCATAGGTCGCACCGCTCCGACGGTGAACTTTCGCCCCCGTCCAATAAGGCTTGCCCTCACCTTTCCCTGCAGGTACTTGGCTCAGGTTCACCTCCGTCAAAAAGGCGCCGCCTTCACTGCAGGTCCATTTCTGGACCCGCTGGCTCAGATCCCATGCAACGAATTGCGGGTTCACCTTACCCCAGATGCATAAAATACTAAGTATTATGATTTCGATAAATAATCCGTCAGCCGTTAAAACACGTTTTCCTCCGTTTTCTTTACTGTCACAGGTGCTGATCTGAAATCCCCCAAATTTGACGGGAAAATTAAATCTACTAAGTTGGCAATGCAAAGTTCAAAACTTTGTGATGTTGCATCCCTTTCGTACTATAGATGTCACAGAATCGAGGGAAAGGGACGGTATGAAACGAAATACGTCATTTCAGATGGACGGAATCACGTCATTATTCCTTCTGAACATTGCAAGTTAGTAGGAATATGAGAGAAATTCCTACTGTTAGCACAATAAAATTATGGAAGGATTGATGTAATTTGTATTGATATTCTATTAAAGAGGTGCCTACATAAATAATACATAAGAATTGTGTAATTTGTATTGTTATTATATTATCGAGATGCGGCAATTTGTATGGAAGTACCTACCTATTCGAATGACTGTATCTTACGATTGCGTAGACTTAAAAGTTTGATTTTCTCACAGTTTTTAAGGGACCGGCAAACCTCAATATTTGGTATCAATTTGAATTTTATATCTACGCGATTCTGAGAAACAAATCTGGCAGGTTAAAATATAATCCAGAAATCCAGTGTAAGCAGAGCCCTGCTCCTAAGTAAAATGTAGGCAAAGTGAGGTCATTTAATATTGGTTACTTACATATGGGCGAAAATCTTAGGTATCATGTTGTTATTGGCGATGCGGCTAGCAACCTCAACTATTTTGATTCCCCTTTCCACCTATACCTACGCCCACAATCATGCTAAACGAGGGCTTTAGGTATGTAACTATATATGTATGTACCTATGTGTGTTATTTACATAGACCAACGTAAAAAAATATTTATTTCATTAGTTGTACTAAACTACCTTCGTACCAAATTTCTAGGACAACTGAAAGTAACCCATAGGTTTTCTAAACTCGGCTTTGTATGAAAGCATCATTTCTAACGACTGTACCTATCTTTTGATTATGTTGGCTCAAAGGGGTCATAATTATTTTTACAGCTCCAAGAGACTGTAGACCTCAGTGTAAGGGTCTTGACGGGCAGACAGACAGACAACGAAGTGATCTTATAAGGGTTTATTTTTTCCTTTACAGGTACGGAACCCGATAAAGGTTTTAACTAACGACTTTTTTAACCCCCGGAAAATGTTTTACTTTCCTGCGGGAACCCATCAGTTTTATGGGATACTAGCAGTTGCCCGCAACTTCGTCTGCGTAGAATTCGTTTATCGCTATCCCGCGGGAATCACGCAATTTTCCGGGATAAAAAGTAGCCTATGTGTTATTCCAGACTATAATCTATCTATGTTCCAAATTTCATCCAGATCGGCCCAGTACTTTTTGAGCCTATTCATTACAAACATACAAAAATAGGTACAAATCTTTCCTCTTTATAATATTAGTATAGACTAGCCGTTACCCGCAACTTCGTTTGCATAGAATTCGTTTATCGCTATCCCGCGGGAATCACGCAATTTTCCGGGATAAAAAGTAGCCTATGTGTTATTCCAGACTATAATCTATCTATGTTCCAAATTTCATCCAGATCGGCCCAGTACTTTTTGAGCCTATTCATTACAAACATACAAACATACAAAAATAGGTACAAATCTTTCCTCTTTATAATATTAGTATATATATAGATATAGATATAAATTTTATACGTAAAATCAGGTAACAATATGCCAATTTTACTTAATTAGATGCATAAGTTTTTGATTACTACCTATAACTGCATAAGTTATTAAGTATAGTTTTTTAACTATCCAACGGGATTTTTTTAATTTTCAGGGAATAAAAGTGTTGAAATACTATTTTATATTTACCTAATATATTATTTATTCAGGTACAACTTAAAACATGACATGCATATGACAACCAAAACAACCAAAGACAATCTCAACTAAACTACCATACAAAGAGCTGCTACATCACTACCTATATTCGAACAAAAAGTATCTAAAATGTTGACCGGGGATATGTATTAAGGTACCACCATGCAAAATTTCATTTAAATCGGTTTAACAGTTTCGGAGATTAGCAGGTACAAACAGACAGAGAAACGAAAAAAAATCTGGATGTGTTCTATTTCACTTCTTACATCCCGCAGACTCAAGCCTACCTAAGCGTTGCCAGTAATTTTAGGTGTAGGTTAAGGTAGTTATTAAATGCAGACACGTGTTTTATACCTACTATTTAGTTTTTATTATAAGTAAATATTATATTTCTAACGCTACGGCTGTTCAAAAGATCAAATGTCACTGGAAATCACATATTGTTCTGCAAATTGAACAGGCGTTTAACGCTTAACACATTGCAAGCTAAATTATTTTGTAATGAAAAACAAATACTTATCGTAGATTTTTAATAATTTAAAGGAAAACATAGTCATTAAGGCCTATTGTAATGTGAGGATGTATCAAAAATACACGCTGTACCTATATACAATGCGCAAACGCCTGCATACCTGTGAAATTTACTTTCATTGGGACTTGGACTTGCTATTCAGTTTTGTACAGGCGCTTCAACGCCTCAATAACTTTTCGGTTACTTTATTATTTTTTCCAAAACCATATACCTACTTTAAAGCAAATTAGTTTTACGGAATTAATTTCCACTTTCACATCCGACCAAAATCAATGGGTCAAAAATGTATTAAAAAGTATTTATGTTCTAAAATCTTACCGTGTCAAATCTTTTTACCGACTAATTTGAACGTTAAAGAAAGTTAGATTTCCCACTGAATTGGTAGGTCATGAGGTAATATCCTACTAAAATTTAATTTCTCTACCAATTTGGATGACAAATACTTTGTTGTATACCTACCAAGTCAACCTACAATTTGTGTTATCCACCAGAAACAAAGAAAAAAAAGAGCCGTTTGGATAATAACCCACCAAATCAGAAGGATAACCAATTAATCCTGCCAAAATTACCTTCTAACTTATAATCCATCGAAATCGGTGGGTAAAGTAAACCGAATTCCTACTCATTATTTTCCTTCTAATATTTCCTATTACCGATTTTACCCACCTGTTCGGTCGGTAAATATGATACATTTTCCAACTAGATTGGTAGGTATCTGGTAATATCCTAACAAATTTTATTTCCTACAAATTTGAAAGATAAAAACTATGTTGAATACCTACCAAGCACGAAGAATACCCATTAATGCTTCCAAATTAACCTTCCATTTGCGCTACCTACCAAAAACAGAAGGAAAAAAAATTGTTTCTTCTAAATCTTTTCCTTCTAAAATGTTTCCGGTGAAATTTCCTACCGACTTGGTAGATAATGTGGTAATTTCCCACCAAATGAGATTACCTATCAATTCGGAAGGCAAAAGCTAGGATAATAACCCACCAAATCAGAAGGATAACCAATTAATCCTACCAAAATTACCTTCCAACTTATAATCCATCGAAATCGGTGGGTAAAGTGAACCGAATTCCTACTAATTATTTACCTTCTTAAATATTTCCTTCTAATATTTCCTATTACCGATTTTACCCACCTATTTGGCCGGTAAATATAGTACTTTTTCCGACTAGATTGGTAGGTTACGTGGCAACTTCCTACCAAATTTTATTACCTGCCAATTTGGAAGATAAAAATTATGTTGAATACCCACCAACTCAGAAGGATATACGTTATTCCTTCCAAATTAACCTTCCATTTGTGCTACCCACCAAAAATAGAAGGAAAAAAAAAATTGTTCCTTCGAAATGTTTTCCTTTTAAAATGTTTCCGGTGAAATTTCCGACTGACTTGGTAGATAATGTGGTAATTTCCCACCAAATGAGATTACCTATCAATTCGGAAGGCAAAAGCTGGGATAATAACCCACCAAATCAGAAGGATAACCAATGAATCCTGCCAAAATTACCTTCCAGCATATAATCCATCAAAATCGGTGGGTAAAGTGAACCGAATTCCTACGAATTATTTACCTTCTTAAATATTTCCTTCTAATATTTCCTATTACCGATTTTACCCACCTATTTGGCCGGTAAATATAGTACTTTTTCCGGCTAGATTGGTAGGTTACGTGGCAACTTCCTACCAAATTTTATTACCTGCCAATTTGGAAGATAAAAATTATGTTGAATACCCACCAACTCAGAAGGATACACGTTATTCCTTCTAAATTAACCTTCCATTTGTGCTACCCACCAAAAACAGAAGGAAAAAGAATAATTGTTCCTTCGAAATGTTTTCCTTTTAAAATGTTTCCGGTGAAATTTCCGACTGACTTGGTAGATAATGTGGTAATTTCCCACCAAATAAGATTACCTATCAATTCAGAAGGCAAAAGCTAGTTTAATAACCCACCAAATCAGAAGGATAACCAATTAATCCTGCCAAAATTACCTTCCAACTTATAATCCATCAAAATCGGTGGGTAAAGTGAACCGAATTCCTACTAATTATTTACCTTCTTAAATATTTCCTTCTAATATTTCCTATTACCGATTTTACCCACCTATTTGGCCGGTAAATATAGTACTTTTTCCGACTAGATTGGTTGGTTACGTGGCAACTTCCTACCAAATTTTATTACCTGCCAATTTGGGAGATAAAAAATATGATGAATACCCACCAACTCAGAAGGATACTCGTTATTCCTTCCAAATTAACCTTTCATTTGTGCTACTCTCCAAAAACAGAAGGAAAAAAAATAATTGTTCCTTCGAAATGTTTTCCTTCTAAAAATATTCCGGTGACATTTCCGACCGACTTGGTAGATAATGTGGTAATTTCCCACCAAATGAGAGTACCTATCAATTCGGAAGGCAAACGCTAAGATAATAACCCACCAAATCAGAAGGATAACCAATGAATCCTGCCAAAATTACCTTCCAACTTATAATCCATCGAAATAGGTGGGTAAAGTGAACAGAATTCCTACTAATTATTTACCTTCTTAAATATTTCCTTCTAATATTTCCTATTACCGATTTTACCCACCTATTTGGCCGGTAAATATAGTACTTTTTCCTACTAGATTGGTAGGTTACGTGGCAACTTCCTACCAAATTTTATTACCTGCCAATTTGGGAGATAAAAATTATGATGAATACCCACCAACTCAGAAGGATACTCGTTATTCCTTCCAAATTAACCTTCCATTCGTGCAACCGTCTAAATTCAGTAGGTAAAAAATCCCGTTTCCGTCAACAATTTTACCTTCTAAAAATTTTCCGTCTGATATATCCTACTACTTCACAAGGAAAAAAAAAAAAACCTTCTAATTTTTAGAAGGTAATCGACTTCCGACAAACTTTGTAGGAAAAAGTAGGACGGAAACGTCTTTTTTTTGGTAGGTAAAGCACTTAGAAGGAAGAACTCAGAAGGTACTCTCGGATATTTTTCTCAGTGTACTGACAATTTTAAATGACAACATGTTCAAATTTTCTTTTCAGTGCTGCACTTTCGTTTTAAATATAATACGAAAGAGCCGTTTGCATTCAAAGCAAGGAAATAACAATGTAGGACAAAGCTTTTAGAGAAGTGACGCATATATTTCTACACGACTGTACTTACATAAACAAATAAGGAGCGCGAAAACAACGTCAAAAATTCCTTACGACATTATTCGATCATCATAAGTGAATACTGTGGCGCTTAACCAACTTTTGTTTGACATCTAATTTATTTTGTGAAGCAATTTATTCCGGTTATAAAGTACATCAAAGCAAGGGCCGAGTTGAAAGTCTCTTATTTTGCTCGGTACTTGACTGCCGAGTACGTTTTCATGATTCACATTTAAATGACACTTTGCGTCGAATGCTTAACACATCGGCCTTACGACGCATTCAAATATTTATTTGTGAGCGAACATATTCGAGTAATGTTTGTGCCGCGATTCAGAATGCTCGGAGCTTAGGCGCTTACAAAATATTCTCGCCTTTTATACGGTCTTTGGATGTGAATAAACTCTTAAATATGTCTTCAGCATGTTCTTAAAGTGGAGTGTTTTATTTACCATCGTTTTTGTGGACATTTTATCCAATGAATTTTTGGTAAGATTAAAGCACAACAATATTGTTGACAAAAATAAATTATTTTACTTCCGTGGGTAAGCCGATTAATTTTTATTGTGATACTAGCTTCTGCCCGCGAATTTGTCTGCGTAGAATTACACATAATAATATAAACCTTCCTTTTGAAGCACTCTATCTATTAAAAAAACGCATCAAAATCCGTTGCGTAGTTTTAATGATCTAAGCATACATAGGGACAGACAGACAGCGGAAAGCGACTTTGTTTCATACTATGTATTGACAAGCGGTTGCCCGCGACTCCGTTTGTCCAGAATTCGGTTATCGCTATCCCGCGGGAACTATACAATTTTCCGGGACAAAACTAACCTATATCCTTCTCTGGAACTGAAACTATCTCTATACCAAATTTTATTAAAACCGGTCCAATAGGTCAAGTGCGAAAGCGTAACATATAATACAGATAGACAGGCAGAGTTATTTTCGCATTTATAATATCACAAGAGATTTGTTTGACTCGAAAATGCCTTACGACAGTAACTCTGTGTATGGATACAAAAACTACACATAAAATTGAATTTTTGAACAGTTGAAAACATTAATTAGAAAAACCCTAGTCATATTTTAAATTCAGTACAATTTTTATCACTCCACCTCACCTCACCGATTTCCTTTAAAACATTTTGCCTCGGGGATCCAAATAGCTTCGTCGTAATTCAAATAAAACTAAGAAATTTTACTAGTAAAAGGCTCTAGAGCCTCATCAGAATTGAAACAAAACAGTGTTGAGAGCAGGCTGGGATGCAGGTTTTCTGCATAGCACGAGGTGTGAGTAGCTCTCATTGTAAGAAGTGCTTTGAACTGGTTGCATAAAGAATTTTCTTCAAAGAGTTTTTGCCGTGAAGGAAGCTGCCCGACAAGCTTTGCGGGAAATGAAGACAATTTCCTACCACAGATACCGTACTGCCTGCTTGTATGAATTTTGGTTACAAAGGTGTGTACACATGGCTTATAAACCCTCATTTTTTTGTTGTATTATACACTAAGTATTAAAAGAGTTCTTTTTGTATCTCACATTTTAAATTAATTGATTCAATTAGGCTTTACTTTGCTGAATGAAAAAGCGGCCAAGTGCGAATCGGACTCTCGCACCGAGGGTTCCAAACAAATTCAGTCACACTCTTAAGCCAAATTTAGGCAGTGTGAGGGCAGTTTTTATTGGTTATTTACATAGACAGACAGACATAAAAAAGTTAAATTTTTAGTATTTGTTGATATAGCGGCCACAGAATTACATCATCTGTGAAAATTTCAACTATACTAGCTACTAACTACTACTAACTAGCTATCACGGTTCCTGAGATACAGCTTGGTGACAGACAGACAGACGGACAGTAAAGTCTTAGTAATAGGGTACCGTTTGCGTACGGACCCCAAAAAATGCATACAGTCGAACATAGAATAGGTCCTCCTTTTTTGAAGTCGGTTAAAAACATTGACCTCGCTTTCCGTCACCACAACTTGTAGTTTTTTGGTAGCGGTGTAGTGAGGTAATGTAATTATCCGTATTATTATAATCCTTTGAGAAATAGAGAATATTCTTTAGATTCTAAAACAATATTTGTCGTAATCCACTATTTACTTGCGGGAATCTAAAACTAAAACTCAAGTGAGGCAGATAACGGCAGATCTGCACACCAATGTGAGATATGAACGTGAACTCTGGAGGCACCGCAAATGCAAAGGCAACAGCGTCATAAAGATCCTGTTATATTATTATGTATTGAAGGGGTAGTGCTTTCCCGGCCCGAAGAGTGTGCTTCACCCGCACTCAGGCTGATGCAGTTCTTGTACATAGTGACTGGTAATATGCATTTACGGTTTGCAATAGTTTCCGTCTCATTTTATTCATAACAGCCAGTACTATTTTATTACAAATTTTACATACATAAATTACGTCTCTGCCACTTACGGGGTAGACATAGGTATAAAATGGAATTAAAATAGTGATGGGTTGCTAAGCGTATCGCTTACAACATGATTCCTAAGATTTTCGCCATTTCCCTCGACGGGCTTTACCATCAGCGCGGGAAGAAAAGGAACTGGAACATTCTATGTTTTTTTCTTTGCTCACAGACAAGTATGAAAGTGACAATTAGTACTAATTTATGTCAATTTTAATAACTAAATTACGCAAGGGTTGCTCCAAAAACTTCAACGCTTTTACGCCTAGCGTCTTTGCATCTAATTGAACCTTGAAATGACAAACCCTAAAAAAATCTTTACAAATTCCGGACGGCAAGCACCTCCCTTTTACAAACGTAATTCCTAATTTGCTTTCATTCTCTTCCGACTGTTTTTATAAATTGAATAATCTCTAAAACCTTCCAAAAGACCCAGAAGAAAAAGGGTTTTATCAACATAAGAATAATCAGTAAAGAGTAAGCGAATCATATCAAATAATACTCCGCAGAGGGCCTTTGGACAATGTAAATAGGTAGATAGTAGCGATTCAATTTCACGCATCCTTTGAACTAAATAATGATATGTCCAGGGACTCTCGGGTGTAGGAACAACCTGCCATCGGTGTCTGTCAAAAGGTCTTGCTTAAATCGAATTACGATTGATCCTATGTTGGGACTGCGAACCACTGGACCGCGTCACATCGAAATTGTTTCTTGCTGAAGTAACTCCAGATACATATCGCTCTACTACAGTTTTTCTACTTTGTACGGACATTGTTCCTTATTAGCTGCACGTTTCCTTTTAATCTCATTCAGCTGTTTCAAGCTTCCAATGAAGTTTTGTACTTACGAAGCTACGAGTACATACTCTAATTTGTCGGTGTGCTAAACATAAAAATCAGTTCCGTTCCTCCAAATTTTGGTTGATACTAAAATCACTGAATGATTACAAGTTAAATGGATACTGTTAATTCTTTGATTGGATAGGCGTAGTTCACACAACAATAACATTAATTTACCGTCTTAAACTTTGGCAATTAATCTCGTTAACTAAAACAAAATTCCTCTAACTCCATCTCCTGTCTTATAATATAGTTCAGTGCTAGACAAATACCACTAAGAATTATAGAGTTTGGAAAGGAATTTCGCACATAAATTAAGAAAAATTCAGAATTCCGATGTACAAAACCACAATTCTCTGCTTAGTAGACTACCACAGCTTTTCATTTAAATTAAATGTCTTTATTTAATTCGAATCGTTCATTAAATATATGAAAAAGTAGTATTTAAAAGGGCAAAGAGACACAACTTTTTGAAGTTATTGTTTAAGCTTTGACGCACGCATATTTACTCAAATATTTAGGTTTGTATAAGTACAGAGAGAGAAACAAAAGTTATATTTCTGTCTTTTTAAAGGATTTGGCGTTATTTTACATAACATTTTCTTTGAATGGGCTAAAAATTAATCAAACGCAAAAAACACAAATATTGATTGATTATTTTTCGTCAAACCACAAGAAAGACGCAGTCTAAATTCTCTGTATACCTCGTTTTGAAAGGGTTGTCCATACAGTAACATACTTTGCATTGTCAGCCCGTCTTACTTCTTTTCTCAAAATTCGCCCAATCACAAAGAAAGCACTTCGAAATCCAGCGACAAAATCAATACACCAGGTTTCACAGCGAGTGTTTTCACTCTCGTTTCATGGTTGGATTATCTCGCGTGCATTCGAGCTTAATGAAGAGGATTATTTGCAAAATAACGCTGTAAATTTAGCAGAAGCGCACACGTGGGGGACATCGCTCTTGCACGACAGAGGACCATTTGATTGCGTCTGGAGAGAATTTATTTCTCTCCTTTACTCTTTATTCCTCAAGCGCAGGGTTTCTTAAACTTTTTGCAGTCACGGACCACTTTCACAATTTAAACAACTTCACGGACCCCTCTCAAAAAATATTTTAGGGAAATAATAAAAAACCTTATTTAAATAAAAAAAAATCTTTTATTGCTAGTTTCGCTTATATATATATAGTTACCTTTTTGTTTTCTGTTGTTATTTATGTACCTATTTAGTTTAACATTCGATTCGATTCGCCCGACGACGACGATGCGTCTCGTCAAGTTTACGACACAATTTCCTAATAAATATGATTACATTTAACTGACCTACTGCGGACCCCTGATAGACATGCCACGGACCCCTAAGGGGTCCGTGGACCACACTTTAAGAAACCCTGCTCAAGCGGGTTGCTCACACAAGACCGACCGCTGCGCTGAGACGCGGTTTATCTTCAAAATTAAGTAAATATAAATTAAATGATGAGTTGAGGTCGTCTGAGAGATTTAAGTACGTAGGTATAGTGATTGTTGCTTTATCTGTGCACGTATTGTTGTATTTTACACGATTTTATTTAAGTGAAGTAACTAGATAGTAGACCTATGCTTTGAAAAATATAGGTTAAAATTGAACAAAGTACGTAGTACTTAATTTTAACCTATACGGTATTTTGCGAATTACTATCTGCTACTACTTTTGCTTTTACTTTTACTTTTTTTGGCCTATGAGGCACGCCAAATTACGCGACAATTTAATAATAATAATAAAAAAAACACAATAACAACAACAAAAATGGAATTGGTAGCGAATTCGGAATAAAAAAAGGCTATAATATATATAATATATACTACTACTTTTACTATCTAGTAACTCCATCTAAATAAAGTCCTGTAAGCTTGTGCCGGTTTGTAGTAACTACGAATTTGTAATTTTTGATAAGTAAATAAATAAATAATAAATTTGGTTGTGGTTGCTGCTTGTAAAAAACCATCTACTGAAATATTTTAATAATCTAGTTACGATTGGATTAGTTGCTATAAAACTATACTAATAACTAAATATTTTCGCCTGAAAAAAGAAGACATCTGCCTTAAATATACTGCCTTTTCTCAAAAATGTACTAAAAACGTAGTTTCTGAAAATATTCAGTAACAAACTGGCTATAAAGAGTTACAGCATAGTACAAAGGTTCATATCACACTGTTCTTTTCATGACATACTTGTGCCTTGTTGATAAAATATTTTATGCATTTCACTTTATCACTTAAAGCCGTGCTCACACCATTTATAACACCTCAATATTGCTACTCTAAAGCCGAGTTCAAACGAACGTAATTTTATAAGTTATGAACAGCATAATAAGGTCTGTGTTTGATACTAATGTTATGTTTTCCACACGGCAGTTCTCGTAGTATTTGACATTTTAATACAAACGCTTTCGAGATGTATTTTGTGACCGAAAACTTACCTACACAAAGCATAAATTTCTTGCGGCGCATTCTTCTTGACAATGATGGTCTTTCCGAATATAGTTTCAAAAAGACATGTAAAAGAACCCTCGGCGGCCAATTTGCAAAAATAAATTTAAATTTAAATTTTCATACGGAACCTTGTAGGATACCGGTTCTCATAATACCGGTTCCTAAGCTTAGTAACGGTACCGAAGAAGCTGTTCCTGTCAAATATCGGTTCGTGGTTCAAGGATACGATACCAGTTACGAAAATACCGGTATATCAAGCGTTGCCCGTGCGTGGGCTGAGCCGGCGTTCAGCATTATAACAATATAAGTATTAAATATGCATATAATGTCTTTGCCAATAATATAGCAAATTGCAGAATTCAATTCAGTTTACGAGTATTGCCACGTTTTAGATATTAAAGGTAAAGTGCCTGTTTGAATGCAACTGTATCGCAACGGAATGCGTTTTCACTTCGTACAATGTTATTACCGTCATACATGCAACGATAATACACGAACTTCATAATAGTAGATTGTACACCGAGGGGATAAAGCACTGTATTATGTCACGGGCGCGATATTGAAGGCTGAACGCAGCAAAGGACTAGATTTAACTCCCGAGCGTAGCGAGGGGGTTATGAGTTAATTCCTGAGCGTAGCGAGGGAATTAAGATTGAGTCCTGAGTGGAGCGAAGCATTTAAGCGCACCCAAGACATATGCAGTTTTATCTCCGAGGAGTATACTCTACTTTTCTCACCTTTTGCGAGACAATAAAAACCAAGGTAACTAGAAAAATAATTTAATTAAAACAACAGTAAAACAAAATTAAAAGTAAAAATTTAAGTTTGAGAAATTAGTCCAGTTGTGTGATGATACAGCAATATTTTTATTTTGGAATCTTAGCAGTTCTATGCGTGTAATGTTACAGCGTCGGCAAATACTGGCTGGCAGCTTTTGTTTTATTTGAAATTTGTTTCATTCGTTCGAAAATCGAACGCCGCTTGCCGTGGCGTGGCCGTCTCGATTTTCGGAGCCGTGCGATTTTTACGAAATTGGACTTTAAGTGTATAGGAATAAGAACTATGAGAAGTGAGAATCATATTACTAACCTACGGGTTATAATGAAATCCAGTACAATATTACTACCCGGCGAAAGCCAAGGGCTATAATGACTTACTTTGAGTAAGGTTTACATGATATATAATTAGACATTGTCGAGCAGGTGGTGTGAAAATGAGATTAATGCCGCGTGTGTATGAGTTCCGAAACAATCGAGTTTTTAGGAGGCGACATAAAAGCTTCTGCGGTAAAGTTTGATGGCGACGTTACATTTACTCGTAACATGTCCGAGATGCGATATTTTAAAATGGAACTTTTTTGAACGCGCAGTTAAAATCATGAATTTTAGTAAGTATGGATAGAAAAAAGTATGCTTAGTTGGTTTGGTCACGTAGAGCGGATGGACGAAAGTAGACTAACTAAACAGATCTACATGAGGAGTGTGAATGGTAACGTTGGGAGGGGAAGGCCTAGACGGACGTTCCGGGACCAAATAGGAGACGTTTTGAGAAAAGGTCAGGTCAGGAGTACCCGAAACCGACAAGCATGTATGAAGAGATTGATGAATGTGGATAAAGCGAAAGAAGTATGTCAGGATCGTAGCAAGTGGAACAAAGAAGTCTCTGCATACCCCTGTGGGAAAGAGGCGTGACGGTATGTATGTATGTATGTGTATGGGAGAATGCTTTCATACTGGTCTGGGAGCAAAGAAATAACATAGAATGTACCAGTTGCTTCTCTGCCCGCGCAAATGGTAAAAAGCCCATCGAGGGCATTGGGCGAGAATCTTTGGAAACAGGTTATAAGCGATGCGGCTAGCAACCCATTACTATTATGATTCCCTTTTCCATCTATGTGCCCATAATTATGCTAACCGTGGCCTTTAAGTCTTGTTTCCATAGGCTCTGTCTACCCCGTAAGGTATATAGACGTGATATGTGTATGTCAGTATGTATTAGAGAATGATAGTTCAAATGGTGACGTTATTGTGAGACATAATAATAATTTTTGTTTCAATTTCTATGGATCCAGTCTTGCAAGTATCGTTAAATCTCTGAATTTGACCAATTTTTAGAATTGAACTAACTTGAAATTTGGTATAAATACTATTTTCATTATAGTGTTCTTTATTTACTTAAGGTACTTATTACATTTTACTAATATATAAATACATAAATAAATCACGTATCCCTTACGGAGTAGACAGAGCTTAATGTAACAATACCCAAAGGGCACGTTTAGCGTGATTGTGGGCGTAAAGGGCGAAAGGGGAATCAAATTAATAGTGTTGGGTCGCTAGCCGCATCGCCTATAACATCATCTCATCTCCAGCCTATATACGCCCCACTGCTGGGCACAGGCCTCCTCCCAGAATGAGAGGGCTTGAGCTATAGTTTCCACGCAGACCCAGCGCACACACCATTGAATTGCTTCGCAGATTTCCTCACGATGTTTTCCTTCACCGAAAAGCTCAGAGGTGCCTGGGCTCGAACCCACGGCCCTCTGCTTAAGAGGCCGCAGGTCAAACCACTAGGCTACCACGGCTTTTTATATAACACTAGCCTTCCGTCCGCAGCTTCGCCCGCGATAAATTAATTTTCCGGTAGAAATAGGTATTTTCCCGTGGTAAAAAGTAGCCTATGTCACTCAGTGATAATATTGTAGTTTTCTAACGACAAGAGAATTTTTAAAATCGGTCCAGTAGTTTCGGAGCCTATTCAATGCAAACAAACAAACAAACAATCAAATTTTTCCTCTTTATAATATTAGTATAGATGATTCCATAGATTTAATTTACTAATACATATCGTAAGCATAATATTTTGCACCGAAAATAATAGGTTTTTGGTGCAAAATATTATGGCTTCGATGTTTTAGTTTCTAGCTCTATAAACCTTATTGTTTTAAGTGCAAAATATCGAGAGACTGACGGATACTTAGTACGTACTATGCGGAAGTAGTACATGGTCGTAAATATAAGTATTGAGTCACTGTGGAACGCTGTCACATTAATATTGCCAATCCCTAGCAACTTGCTTGTTAACAATCGAAACCCATATCTCACTATGACAAGCGCAACAGTCAAAGTTCTCGTTGAAACAACGGTAACAGATAAGGATACCTAATGCTACTTGACTATTAGCTATCATCTATGATAATAGACACATTAACCAATAGAATGCAATCGCTATCTTATTCTACAAGTTAGTGATTTGTAACTTAATCCTGCCGTACTTGCACTTTTAGCGAAAGTTTTTTCTTCTTGGCTATAGCTCATACTTAGCTTCACTCCAGTGGAAGAAAAAAAATTGCATAGTTTCTATCCTGTGAGAATATTGAAAAACTACCTTTTTATTGTACTTTTATGATCCTTATGCTAAGCACTTCCATGCTGGTCTTTGCTTTTTTTCTTTTCTTTTTAGCTTTAAAGACAGTGACCTGGGCGCTGTACTATCAGCGCTAGTACTTGTAAATCGTCTCGGACAAGGAGCTACGTATAATTATGATATAACTTCACTAAGTAAGTTCATTTAATCATACAATTATCCATTATATATTATCAGCTAACTTAACCTGTGGTATACTGCTGTAATTGGACCGGATAATCGGTGCGCAGCAACGCCGCAGCGGTTTTTGAGTATTTTTTTTTTTTATTAAATACTAGCATTTCACTATGTTTTTTACAAAACAATACAATGATTCTTTATTGAAAACCACAATGTGGTATCGTAACAAACAATACAAGATATCAGCTACATGGATAAAGTTACCAGGTTAGCAATAGGCGGCCTTATCGCTTCAGAGTGATCTCTACTGGGCAAACTTATGAACAGAAGGAAGAAAAGGATGAACTACAGTCATAAATACCGTCACGCCTCTTTCCCATTGGGGTAAGCAGAGACAATATTTTTTTTTTGCAAATTGGCCGCCCTGAGCTATTTTACATGTCTTTTTTTAAACTACCTGCGCATCCGAAAATACCATCATTGCCAAGAAGAATGCGCCGCAAGAAACTTGGCAGCAAGTCATTTTTTCAAAATAAAATACATTAAGAGTAGGTACTTAAATTCTACTTAAATTAAATACATTAATAAAAGGGATGTATAATGTCCCCGAGCCTTAAATAAAATATATTAGTCTATGGTGGAGATCTATAAAGTCTCCACTAGTCAAGGTAAAACAAAGTAGTTACGCAAAAAAAGAAAGAGAAAAAAAGACAGGACAGGACAGGTAGTAGGCAGGATAATATAGGGGCAGGGAAGACATCACCAGGAACAAAGTATTGTTCCTGGCACCGCTTCTTTTCGGTGTCTTCCTCATTCAACATCAGCTTCGCTCCATCTTTCAGATCCGTCTCATTTGAATATGGATTTCGAATCATATTAATGACAAAATGCAAGTGAAGCGTTGGATTTCCATTCCGCGATCCGAGTGAATTTTCCACAATGCTTGCACTTTGGCTACAAAGCAAATATGAAGGGAGTTGGCTCTAGCTTTATTAAAAAAATGTATTTTTGCAAATTGGCCGCCAAGGGCTCTTTTACATGTTTTTGAAACTACCAGCGCATTCGAAAAGACCAGCATTGCCAAGAAGAATGCGCCGCAAAAAACTTGGCAGAAAGTCATTTACAATAGGTATCTAGGTACATTATCAAATATTTTATGAGATGTACCGGGTTGCAACCATGGACTTTCCTATATAAATATTGTGTCGTCTAAATGACGTACAATTAATTTGTAATTATCAAAAAGTTCGATTAGAAAAAAATACAACGACATTAAAACATTAATCTATATGTACATAATAATTTACATTTTGATATGACACAGCCTGTCACTTTACCATTCAATCACTATTTCTTTGTAATCATTGAATTGGCAGTAAAATTTTACAAGCTGTAACTTGAAAACAGTTAGAAATATTAACATAGTTTTTCTGAAAAAAAAAATGAAGTCCTAGACCTAAATAACACTTTATTTTTGGGAAAAACCATGGTTGCGTTTCAACCGGCATATACCTATGTACGCGGTGAGGATTCTTTAAATGAAGCTTGTCCTTGAGGTGATCGTTGCGTTTGGTACCTGAACCTATATAACTTGACCTTTTGCTCGTTATGTATTATAAAGAGTCGAATGCCTAGACGGAGGTCGTGCGTTGACGTTCAGAACATATCTATCTCCTTACAATGCTTAAGAGCATAAGGGTCTAATTACTTTTGTAGCCAGAGCGCTGTGATGACTTTACAGTCGAGGTTCGATTAGAAGGAGTTTCCTAATTTATTTATAATGCGCCCCTTACTAAAAAGAAAACCCGCTCCAAACAGTTAATCTTCGGTTACTATCAAAATACAAAGACAGAAAAACCTCTGTACAAACATTAAAATATTAGTATATACTTAATGTGAAAATAAATTCCTTGTTCGTATTGGTAGACCACGCCCCTTTGCAGGTCCCTGCGCCCCCCTTGGTTGGCGTGACCCCCCACTTAAAAACCAGGGGTATCAGCAGGCAATACTACATTAAGAAGTCTCTCTAGCAAACCAACGATGTATTCAGTAGGAGCGCCATTTATGCATGTAATATACGTGCTGCACAGACGCAGCCGCGTCTTCTGTGTTTTTTGTAAATGCTTGTCTTTTTTATGGGGAAAACGGATCACCATCTCCTGTAGTAAGTGCTCTGGAACTGTCAGATATTCAGCGTTTAATATTCATCTCTAGCGCCACGGCAGATTTGCTTCCTTAGCCAGAAATTAGATATTCGCTTCTCAGCAGGAACTTGGGTATTAGCTTCTGAATACTCAAGTTTGCCCTTACCGAGAACCTACAGGACTTTATGGCCTATAATTCTCTTCTCCCATTGATTTTAGCAATTTGGATCAAGTACAGATTCGTAATTAATTAACCGATTCCGATTTGGCGTCAAATAAATTGGTATTTTATCTTAGTAATTGCAATCCGTGAAGTTTTCCTTGTAAAACAACATCGTTACCATTAAAATAACATTTTAATCTGTAAAAGGAACAATTTTGATTGAGGGATAGACTCCTTAACTGCTAATTTAAACTTTTTAAATTAGGAGTGAATTTTGGCATGGGTTTCCATTATGACAAATAGTAGACGAGAAATATGGGGGAATATTGCGAAATTCCCATGAGGCGAAGAGTTTTATGATTGGGGCGACCCCACGCGCAAGCTAGAAATACAGACATAAAAATTCGTTACTCGCTTTTTCCATCAAAATATTTTTTAAGCGAATCAACATGTGGTTCAAATCAATTTGTTTGCTGAGCAAGATTGATCACCAGTACGATAGGTACCTAATATCATCGAATAATTCGTCCTTTTTGCTATGTCACCGGCCGATCATCAATTACAAAGATGCATTTGCTATTATTCCGATCATGTCGTGACTGTGAACGAATTGAAATGATCGTCTGGATTTCGATATTGTTACTAAAATTAATTTATTGAATCGGACGTTACTTTGCGGAGGTCCATAATAATATTATTGACTGGTTGCGGAGTAGCAAGGTTAAACTTTTGTTGTTTACTAAAATTACTGAATCGGGTACTACTTGTACTTTGTGGAGGTTTTGCTACTCCGCGTATTGTGACCGTATAAATAAATGCACAAATACATAATTGTAAAGTAGGTAGGTTTTTTATAGGTTCGAACTTCGAAAATTGATAACCGATATGAAAAAAATCTTTGAAGTTACGATTCCCGAAGTGGTCTTGTTTTAAATATTATCAAAAATCTTATTGAAGTTCGTTAATCTTTTGCTTTTAAGAAAAAAAACTTATTTTCTGTTTTTTTTCGCTACGAGATTTATTGCATTTAAATGAAAATTAACTTTCAGCAAGAACCCGAAACCCGTTTATCTTAAAGTTAAAAAACAAAATGATATTCAGTTTTTTATGAATTTCATAACAAGGAAGACCTGAGTGGGAGCCAGAGTTCCGTAAATTACAACTTCGTCAATTTAACTTTTCACACCTCACTTTGAAGTTTTGTTACTCAGTAACTTTTAAGTTTAGAAAATCGTTCATACAAACTCGTGAGTTTCTTTGTTTCCCGGTTATAATCCTTACCCTACATACATAATAAAACTAAAACACATGGCGGGAAACTAAAAGTTTATCTTTTCTAAACATATTGTAAAGCTAAAGAGGGCAAAAGACTCATGGACGATATTAGTCAAAAGAAATTGGCTGGGGATACTTAAAATCGATAATAGAACACGTTCCAACAGTTTTTTAGAATTTTTGTCTGTTTGTCTATTTGTCTGTATAATATTTGAGAGCACAAACATGTCAATTGCTAATTCAACGCGGACGAAGTCGCGGCAGAAGCTATTTTTTTTTCATGTAATTACGCGCTAAGCAATCAGTCTTAAAATATTATAATTATTTAAGTATAAGGTACCTATTATGTATACACATGTCATTGGTTCACAGGGTTGCCAAATGAAATGTTTGTCAAACGATTGTGAAACTTTTGTCGGTCAAATGATCGGCTACCCATGTCATTTCATTAAATAAATAAATAAGTATCACGGGACAATTAACACCAATTGACCTAAACCTAGGTACCTAGTATATTATTATTAACTACACCGTTATAGCTTTCTATTCATACGATATCACTCAGACAGAAAAAAACCTACTAAACAAACATTAACAAAATAAATTACATAGGCATCTAGTCCCGTTTATTGCCATACTTTCTTTCACAAAGTGTCAGTTAGTCAAATTTACCTCAGCGTTATAAAATCAAAACGCAGTAAAAGGGCGTTTTCAATACACATAGTGTTACTAGGCACGCATAAAACATACCCTGTATCCCAGCCTTCTAAATCCTTGTAAGCGATTTGCACACCTTTGAGCGTTCACACTGGTCGAAAAGCCAGCTACACCTAAGAACCCAGCAGGACGTGAGGCTACTTCATTCTAACCAGTTTGCGTGTGCGAAAGAGAGATGCTTCGTCGAACTCTCGTATGGTATAAGTGGTCGTTGAATATGCACGTGTTGTAGTGCATCTCTGAGGCTTATTCCATTATTTAGTAGGTGCTTACCTCGGCTTGGCTGCTAGTGGCTAGGTTAACCGCAAAAGTGCAGATGGCTGTCGCACTAATCTCTGTCTTAGGAATTGATTTGAGAGCCATTCATTGCACTTTAGGTAGAGATTGTCTGCTTTACCAGACTATCAAATGAATTAAGAATTTTTACTTCTTGCTTTTTTATGTTTACTTTTACGGTTTTATAGTTAGAAATTAAATTTCTAAACGACACTGAAAATTAGAACAGAAAAATCCGAAAAGTAAAGCTATGCCCGGGAATCGAAACCGGATCCTAGTCATTCCGTGACGCGTGCTATCCCTACACCACCCGTATTGCTAGGTGACCTAAAATTCGCTTTACCAGTATTTCAGCAACATTTGTGTTTCCGCGCTAATCATTTATTAACGACCATAATTAAGGCATTGACGAGAAACATGTTAATTAGGTACCTACCACTCTTTTTACATACATACATACCGTCACGACTCTTTCCCACAGGGGCAGGTAGATAATACTTTGTTCCAATTGCTACGATCCTGACATACCTTTTTCGCTGCATCCACATTCATCAACCTCTTCATACATGCTCGTCGGTTTAGGGTACTCTTGACCTGACCTTTTGTCAAAACGTCGCCGATTTGGTCACAGAACGTCCGTCTAGGTCTTCCCCTCCCAACGCTCCCATTTGCACTTGCCATATAAATCTGTTTAGTTAATCTTCTTTCATCCAGGCACTCTACGTGACCAAACCAAGTAAGCATACTTTTTCTATCCTAGTCACTAATCTTTAGTCAATCTTTTTGTAGTAAATTTGTTTGTATCCCGCAGGAATTGTGCAGTTACCTGGGATAAATAGTGGAGGAGTTAGTTAAAGATGGGGAGCATTGTTTCAATTGTGCCCGAATTTTTTGAATTGGTTAATAAGTTTTAAGGACACGGAAATATATGACAGAGCCTAAGGTAACGAGACCTAGAAGCCACGTTTAGCTTGATTGTGGGCGTATGGATGTGGGTGTTTGCAAATAACGCTATTTGCTAATAGAAAAATTAAAGTATGTCGTTAATTTTTGAATAAAAGTATCATTCATAACCCGTTTAAAGTCATGGCATTTCTGAGAAAATACCCTTCAGCCCAACCACGTCTTAATATCAACTCAAATTCCAACGGTCTTTTTAAGCTCCCAAATAAAAGTGTTTCAACCTAATGTTATTTATCATTATGAGGCTGACAAATCTGTTTTAAGCCTGTAAATGGGAGAGCGTATTTTCCAAAGGGTACTGTAGGGTACAGAAATAGCGTTCGGCTAAGTTTACCCTTCTTTGTCGGTTGCCGGTAAAATGTTACCCACATTACCGTCGGTTGAGTATCCCCATTTATAAATTGAACTTTCTGACCGCCCTAAAAAGGCTTTAATTTAAAAGCTTTTGCGCGAGTTCAAATTAAAATAAAGCGTTTCTAATATATCACTTTCGCAATATTAGATGTAATGCGCGATGCCGCCAAATTTAATTAATTAAAGTATTTTAGCTGTATTTGAACAATCGACAACCTGAATGAATGTCTTAAAAAAAGCGGGTAGTTGGCGAGGCGAAAGAATACGTTCCCAATATTTATTCTTTAATTAATTATGGTGGTTATGTTTGTTCTTAGATTGTTATTTATCGCGAAGTGTGGATTGAATTGACTCTCAATAATTGTTGGCAAAGTGTAAGACTGGCCTAATACGGTGCACAAAGTGAAGGAGGGTGCTGTGACTTTGAATGTTGGAAGTGGCCACTGGCATTGCGGATTTGGATTGCAGTTCATATTTTCTATATATGTTTGTGCTCCCCTTGTGGATAGGATAGGACTCCATATAATTTGAAAACAAATAAACATTTTTTGTGTTTGCTTTTTCCTGGTGTTATCAACAGCGCCATCTATTTGTTTTCGTGTCAGTTACTCGAGTCGGACTCTGACGTACGGACCTGGCGTTGTTTACCCGTCATCTAGTGTTGTGTGAGGTGACAGGCTAATAAACAATCGAGCAACATGACTCAATGTGGAGGTTGCGGCAAGTTCTTGTCCGCCACGGGCGGAGCTGTGTGTGTGAAATGTAAACAAATATTTCACAAGCAGTGCGTTGCCTTGGGAGCATCGGAAGGCGTACCAAATGACTGGTTATGCCCATGTTGTGTCATAAAAATTCCACGCCATGACAACACTAACACCCCTGTAAAGGGTGTAATTGGTGGATCTAATTCATCAAATAATAATACTACAAACAACGCAGATTCGCCTTCCCCTGGTTCGGAGTCTTCAGAAACGAGTCATCGAGACCTCGACTCACTAATACGCGGTGACGCCAGGATCTCCGAATTAATTACTGAGATGAAGCTCATGCGTGCAGATCTTCAAGCGGTCATGCAGGAGGTATCCAGATTCCGGGAAGATGTGCGCGACATTCGGGAAGACTTGAAGAATTGCAGGGCATCGGTGGCTTGCTTTACGGAACGAATGAACAGTGTCGAAGAGCGTTTGGAAGAAGTGGACAGCGCTAGAACACACGTAACAGAGTTGCAGTCTACAATTAAAACATTACAGTGCGAGTTAAACGACAATAAGCAAGAAATGTTAGTGAATGATGTGGAAATTGTTGGAATTCCGGAGAAAGACGGAGAAAATCTAGAGCATGTGGTGGGACTTCTGGCCATGAAGCTGGGCACGGCGCTAGATGATTCCGAGATTGTGGGGGTGTACCGCGCCGGTCCGCGTCGCGCAGTGGTGAGCGGAGGGCCCCCGGCGCGACCACGGCCGATCGCGGTGCGTCTCAGCCGCGCAAGCGTCAAGCAACGGCTGATGAAGGCAGCAAGAGTTCGACGCAACGTTAAGTCTACGGATCTGTCGCTCCCTGGTGCGCCTTTATCTATATATATCAACGACAGATTGACAGCAGAAAACAGAAAACTTCTAGGCAAAGCAAAGGAGGCAGCGCGAGAACGAGACTGGAAATATGTATGGCCTTGGTACGGTAAAATCTTTGCCCGGAAATTTGACAAGGAAACCGCGCATCACCTGCGGGATGAACAAGATATATTTCGAGTTTTTGGTGTTGCTTCGCGTGATGAAATTCATCCCTAATGCATATGGTTTTTATAGTATAAGAATCCTAATTAGCAAGTTTTTTACCTATGCATGTTGCTATAGATTTTATGCCTTTATAGTTTTAGTAGCGATTTTTTCATATTTTTTGATAATGTACATAGAAATACCAACACTGTTGACTTATATTTTTACAGATTTGTTTTTTGAGAATTACACCGAATACTGTTTATTGTCTTTTACTTATGTCATTTTGAGGAATCATAATTTTAAAAGAACTTAGGCGTAAGGAAATTTGTTTAGTCCTGGGACTACTTAATGTCAGATCTATTAACACTGGTAAAGATGAATTGATATGCTCCATTGAACGATTAAAACCAGATATCCTGGCACTGAATGAGACATGGCTGAAGGACGGCGCAGAGATATGTGCGCCGTCAGTGCCGGATTATCAACTAAAACACTCGCCGCGCCGGGGTGGCGCGAGAGGCGGCGGTGTTGGTTTTTACGTGCGTCGCGGGATGCGAGCGCGCGTGCGTCCGCACCCGGCCTCTCCGCTCGAGCAATTGTGGCTGGAGGTGGCACTGCCGGGAGGGGTAAAGGTTGCCGTCGGAACAGCCTACCGATCGGAATCGGGATTGTCCGTGAATAATGCTATTGAGGCTTTGAGCGAATCGATAAATACCTTTGAATATTGTTCGCATATTTTCGTGCTCACAGATTTTAACGTTGACCTTTTAAAGCCTGACCGTAAACCGGCTGTAGATCTTATGCACTTCCTTTCGCAGCGGAACATGGAACAACTTGTGAAGGAACCGACCCGAGTAACGGATCAATCGGCCACCCTTCTGGATCTTATCATTACAGATTCACCGGCATTATGCAGGGGCATTGGTATTCACCATAATCCAGTATTGAGTGACCATGCGCTCGTTACATTGGAGCTCTCCGTAAAAAAATATAAGGCGCCACCTCGATACAATAGCTATCGCAATCTTAATAAAATAAATGATACTGAGTTCGTTGCAGATCTAAACCTTTTGCCATGGTCAGACGTCGAGAGATGCACCGATGTGAACGGTATGGTAAATAAATTCAATGATTTAATTACTCAATTATTCAACAAACATGCACCCATACACCGTACACGTGTCGGAGAGAAGCCGCGACCATGGCTTACGGATACTGTTAAGCTAATGATGTCTATGCGGGACCGTGCTCTGTCTAGAGCGCGTTCAACTAAATCAGAGTCACATTACAACTACTACAAAAGTTTACGAAATTTAGTAACGAACTCGATTAAAAAGGAAAAAAAGGCCTTTTTTGCCTTTTACGTCAATAAAAACGTTAAAAATCCCAACAGAATGTGGTGCTACCTAAAGCGTTCGTCAGCATTGGAATCTACAAACCGATCTGAGTTGCCACGGCACCTAAGCGACCCAAACACCATCAATGATTTTTTCCTTAATATACCAGGTCAGGGAAATTGTGATAGGAATGCGATGAGTTATTTCGCTAATAATAAATTTTCTAATGGAAATTTTGAATTAAGTCAGTGTACAGAAGATGATGTTTTGAAGGTTATTGACGGAATAGCTACAAATGCGTCCGGTCATGACCTTGTAACCGTGGAGATGATACGCAGAACACTGCCTATAACACTACCTGCTATTACCGCCATTATGAATAAATCACTGACCACTTGTACATTTCCCGACGCCTGGAGGATAGCCCGGGTAAAGCCATTGCCAAAGGGCTGCAAAGTTGAACATTATAAGGACTTGCGCCCTATAAGCATTCTTCCAGTAATGTCGAAAATTGTAGAACGAGTTGTTTGCGGGCAGCTTACGTGTTATCTGGAACACGAAGGTATATTACCTGATGTTCAGTCGGGATTTAGAGCCGGGTACAGCACTGCTACGGCACTGGCGCATGTTACGGATGACATTATTTCTGCATCTGACTGCGGTGAGGGTGGCATATTGGTGTTGTTGGATTTTTCTAGGGCATTTGACTGTATAAGCATAGAACTGCTACTACAAAAGATGTCTTACTACGGTATCAGCGCATTGGCGAGAGACTGGTTTGCATCGTACCTTACAAATCGCAAGCAATTTGTTGCCGTGGATAGTGATCAGGGTACAGAAGTTCACTCGTTGACTAAGCTGATCAGTAGGGGCACTCCTCAGGGCTCGATCCTGAGTCCTATACTTTTTA
Source organism: Pandemis corylana (assembly GCA_949127965.1). Taxonomy (NCBI): domain Eukaryota; kingdom Metazoa; phylum Arthropoda; class Insecta; order Lepidoptera; family Tortricidae; genus Pandemis; species Pandemis corylana. The sequence goes on along the minus strand of OX421856.1, from coordinate 6,757,583 downwards.
CATTATATACCGCTGATTTAAGTAGCAAGCTGCAATATTGTAGCATACACCTGTATGCGGATGACACGCAAGTGTACCTCTCATTTCGTCCCGGAGATATCGACGAGGCGGTGCGAAAGATAAACGTGGACCTTGAAGTCATTTCGCAATGGGCCAACGATAACTGCCTGGTCCTTAACCCTGCAAAGTCCAAGTATGTTATCTTTGGGACGAAGCACCAGTGCAGAGAGATATCAGATCGTAACCCCAAAATTATGATCGATGACAGCGTCATTGCACAGTCATCCACTGCTAGGAATCTCGGCCTCGAAATGGATGGTGAACTCCGTTATGCTGAGCATGTTCGCAACAAAATTAGAAACGCCTTCTACCGCCTTAAAATACTCTACGGGATAAGGAACTTTCTTTCTGAGGAAGTAAGAGTGACATTGGTCGAATCCTTGGTGCTGTCACACTTTAATTATTGTGATACAGTTTACGGACCCAGAATACTCGCCAAAACTGCACATGCCATACAGCGAGTTCAGAATGCGTGTGTTAGATTCTGCTATAAAATACCGAGAAGAGCTCACATAACACCGTATTTAAATAAATATGGTACATTAAACATGGCATGTCGCAGACAACTTCATTTGGCCAGCTTTGTATCCAAAATTGTGCACAAAAAACGGCCAAAATATCTGTTTGACAAAATATTCTGGGTCCGAAACTTACACCAGTGGAACACTCGAGGACAGGCCTCCAATAAGGCAGTGATACCCAAGCATCGCACTAGGGGATGCAGAGGTGGGTTCAAATTTGCAGCTTCCAAGATATGGAACGACTTGCCACCCCCTCTCCGTCAAAGTATGTCCCAGCCTACATTTAAGCGAAAGTTTAGAGCCATTATGTTAGAAACACAATTGCAAAGTAGCTGCAACTATCGCTTATTGAGTTCGGTGTAGTTCTCATATGTTGAATGTTAGTTTATTAATTTGCCTTTTTTATTTTTATTATTATTATTATTACTACTATTGTTATTTTTTATTATTATTGTTTAGTTTTTGATTTCTTTAGATAATTTTAAATGTATATCACTACATAGTATAAAATATATTATATAGTATTGCTGCAATTTGCTGTTCGTGGGTTTTGTTTTCTTCTTGCACGCCAATTAACCCGCTATATTCGGCACACCAGCATGAGCCACAGGGGCAGGCTGAAAACCAGCGCTGGCAGCTTCTGCGTAAGCGCAGCATAAGCTGAGCCTGCTCCTTTTGCCATTGTGTACAAAATTTTATTTGTTAAAAAACAATGTGTAATGTTAATTCTTAAGTTAAGTCTGTATTTCCTTTATTTCTTATTTTTAATGGCAATAAACGTTATCTTATCTTATCTTATCTATCTTATCTTAAGATTTTATGTTTATTTTCCTTTGCTGACGCTTTCGTAAACTTGCATACTAATAACCTAAACCTAAAAATTACATTTTAGATACAAGCTTTTTTGCTGAATGTTCTTTTTGTTGACTGTACTTGCATTGTCATACGTCGTACATTATGTGAAACCAATTTCAAATCAATCGGACCAAACGTTAAAGGAGGGAACTCCTGCGAAGACGGTCCTGGCAGGACCACCAGAGTTCTACTACCAAATTATTGTATTGGCATCTGACTTACATAAATATGCCAAATTTCTGCTCAACCGGATGAAGATGTCTGCTTCAAAATTGAGTCGCAAGATTTCACCCGGACAAACAAACTACATACATACATACCTACATTGCAAGTTAAGTTAAGCTTGTAATAAAAATGAGAAGTTTCTCAAATACTTGCGTCTTACAATGATTTCGGAATATTTCAGCAAGTGCTTCACTCACTCACTCACTCACTTACTCACCACTCACTCACCACCACTCCACCACCACTCACCACTCCATCACCACTTTGATTGAACACTCCTGTTAAGTATTTTATTGGATCAGGCGTTACTTTGCGGAGGTCCATTTCAATAAACAAAAAATATTTACCTTGCTACTCCGCTACTCACGCGCAAGATAATCAAGCCTGTGTGAAATATATATGTTTTTCATGCAATCCCCCCTCCACTACTGCCGCATAAAACACATTATAAATCCCACAAACTTAACTATCCCATACACCACAACGACCACCTGGCCCTTATTTCACCAATTCGACAATTGTGCGTGACAAGTGACAATTCAAATTGCAATGCGTGGTCAATATGAAGCAAACCAGCGTAGATTCTCGTCGAGTTTGTAATGTAATCAGAATTGTCACATGTCATCGACAATTGTCGCGTTGGTGAAATAAGGGACCAGCTGACGTATTCCGGATCAATTGCAAGAAAAACTGTAAGAACACGGAAGCGAACTAAGAACGCGCGAAGAAGAGCGGGCTTAAACTGTTTGTTTAGCAAAAAACGACATGATTTATTTTCAAGCAAGAGTCAAACCTGCCTATTTCCAAATATTCCCCACATCTGTTTTCTAACCGTTTGCAATTGCAACACACTGCCGAATTCCCACGAGCCTACGCTCCAACTTCACCCGTTAACACAACCACTAACGAACATGTACAACCATACACACACTCGCATACGGGGTACTGTAATGTCCTTAATTTGAAGCGTGAATTCAGCGTGAGAGCTCAGACACATTAGGCGCACATTAGGGACATCACGGCCACACATTCGCGCTTTTACTCAGAAAGGCATCCTTCTTTATTAAAATTTGTAATTTACATGTAGGGCTGGCCCCGAAAGCGCGAGATGCTTTCATACCGTACGACGTCGTTGCGAAATTCGGCAGTTCCACCTGAATAACTTCTCACAAAGCCATGAGTTTTCACGAGGTAAAATTAACGTGACATACCTTATGTTTTTTGTTACCGATAGGCCCTCGAGCAGGTGTGGGTCGAAAATAACCTTGGCCCGTCTTAGTATGTATGTAAACTCTTTACTGTGCAAAATACACATAAGCAAATACAACTGACAAACACTGAGACACATGCACAACATGTGATAGAATGTTACTTAGTTACCATTTTCCTATTTTAGCACAGGAGACAATACATGGTCAGATGAAATGCAAACGTAGGATGCACAGGAGTAATCCTAGCTGAATCAGTTGCATTGTTGGATGTAACAGACATACATGCATACATAAATCACGTCTTTATCCCTTATGGGGTAGACTGAGCTTAAAGTAACAAGATCTTAGGGGTATAGGTGGAAAAGGGATTCAAAATAGTGATGGGCTATTCGCTTAACCTATGTCATGATTCGTACGATTTTCACCCTTCGCTCGATGGGCTTTAGCAGATGATCTGCTTAAAGTCGCAGGGTCACGGTGGATGCAAGCCGCTTCCAACCGAGGCAACTGGAGGTGCAGGAGGCCTAAATATCTGCTTGCTGCATCTGACGATGATCATGATGAATGTAATTTTAATGTTATGCGACTTGTCGCAATCTCTTAAGACTGATAGCGGTTAAGCCAGCAAAAGAATCAACCCTGTTAACAGATATTAACGACATATTACTCCAGTCATATTACAGTTACGCATTGCTTCCTCATTTATAACTTTAGAGTATTGTGGAAAGAGAGAGAAGGAGAGAGACAGAGATTCATTAACGTAGGACCACAGTCAACAGTAGGTAGGATGTTTTCGAATCGTCTATCGACACTCGGCCTTCATTTCCGTAGTTCGACACATGGAAATTGCAAGCCCAGCCAAGCTGAATGTTGTTTTTTGCGTTTTAATAGGTACGTGATGTTTGGCAATTCCGACTATAACCAACATCCTTTGTGTTTATATTCTGTAAATACATATTACCAAAAAAGCTACAACATCTAGGTCATCTAATTGTGGAGTTTATTAAAAAAAATGTTACATACGTTTTGTCATTTCTTAATACTATGGAATTGGTACCCCAACCTTAAGACGTCTTAACGTCCCTTAATTTTTTATTTAGTAAATAATTATTTAAAAACAAAGTCCCATTTATCGATATCACTGCTACTTAATTTTTCAGAACATTAATTACCATTTTGCATTAAACCAAGACAAATTACACCATCAAAAGTGAAGTATCCTTATATTTTAATAATATTATATCCATATTACCCAACATTTTAATTAAGTATTCAGGCTGAGCCTCATTATGAAAATAAATTTACCTTCGTCCCTTATTACACAACAGGTTTGGGCACCTAATAATAACGTCTCGTTTCAATTACTTAATCATGGAGTTGGCAAACGATAAACGCCTTCAAAAAAATATTTATATTTAATCTTAAAAATAATTTGCTAAGAAAAGAACAGTCTGCAAAACAAAATCAACAGATCTTTTAATGTGGAGGTGAAGCTTGTCTTTGTTTACAAAGTGGTAGGTAGGTAGATCCAACTTTGAGGAAAAAAAATTATTTTCGAATCCAACTCAGTTGGGCAGCCATCGGCCATAGCATCGGGCGTAGCATCTTTAACCAATGTGTTTAACCGTCTTACAGTGGTCCTCATAAGAAGGCTTAAGGTCACTCAAAAAAGGTCTATCTCCAGCATTGACTGTTCTAAACGATGTAACGATGATGTTATCTACATAGAATGCATTTTGCGAAGCACGCATCACAAAATGACGAGGAAGGGGCTGGATCGAATTCGGGGAAACGATTTTTGAAAGTGAATGCATCACTCGAAAATCTGTATATTGCTACAAAACTACAGCTCAAATTAAATTTTCGACTAGTTGACTAGATTAATTAGAGCTGTAATTGTCTTCCAATCTACTCGTATTTTAAATTCAGCACAATTTTTTACCACTTTCCAGTGGTATTTTCACACATATGTACTTTTATTAGTTTCGGTAAGTACAAATACCTAACAGTAAATATGTAATATCTCGCCAGTAGGTAATCTCTAAAACAAAGACATTTTATGTTTTACATTAAAACGAGCAATGTTTCTAAATATTAAGTAAAAGAAAATAAAACAGGAAAAATAGTTCAAAACGCAGAGTCCTTCATATTCCCTCGAACGTCTCTCGTCTTTGAGGTTATGAATAATATTCATACTTAACTATTCTTTTCTCTCAGAATCCCTAACGAAACCCCTTTTGTTTGAAATGGAAAAGTAGATTGAATTGTGTTTGCGTCAATTCGCAAATCTTATTTTATCTTGGCAAGAGCATATTGCGATGATGCTATGTTGTAACTTTTTTTTACATTACCTACTTACAATCTCATGATATTGAATACCTACCCTAGAAAAAAAGTAGGTATCATACACTCTAGGCAAAAAAAAATTAAAGTAAAAAAAATATTACTTAGTAAATGATCCCACGGGATTATAAGCAATATAAGTAAACAGTTGACTCTCAAATGATTGCCGAAATAAACTGGCAACTGAAAGATAAAATAAACAAAACTTCTGACAAATAAATGTTTGAAAAGCGACAAAAAGGCGTTTCATTTTCAGGATTACTGAAATAGGTAATGTGTAAATTGCGTCTATACTTTCACATGTTGAACACCAACACACTTTTGTAACTTCGCTTTTACCGAAAATGGGATTCATTGTCTGTGTCTGACAAAAGCGAATGTCAAAATTACAGACAAAGGCAAACGATTTTTTTCTCAGCCTCGTTGGTAGACTGCCATTCACCAAAATGCTCTGGCTTGTGTGTTTCGTACAGCAGGCAGATGTTATGCTTGGAGACCGAAGTCCGAAGGAAGAAAATTGAAAGTTGTATTGATTCATTCGCGTTAAGAAACTTCGCTAACGCGATGTAGACCATTGTGACGTCACTGGCGCAAGCTATTCGTGTGTCGTAACAGTTCATGTAGTTGATGACTAGATGGCGCTAAGGTCTCTACAGGATTATGAATAATGTGGGTTAAGTTACTAATAAGTAGTCCATCGACAGCTGATTTTGATGAAGGACAGATGATTTAAAAGGAATAATTTATTATTAGTCAAAGTTTATTGGCAATATTTGAGCTACAACTGATATTAAAAATGCTGTCAAAGCAAATAGGTTTTACTTTTTATTCGGTTGAAAGTTAAATAACTAGTATTTGTCAGTTTTAGATGTATGTTGAATAAGTTTCAGTAAATTAATAAAGGCTTTCCATTATTAAATTTGTAACATGTTTTCGCATTTGGCGATCGGATAACCTAAAGGTTGAGGAGCCTTGGGTTCTTGGGTTCCCGGGTTCTATCCTCAGTCGTGATAGAAAGAAAAACCTAAAATCGAGTCTTGGATGTTTAATGCTGTAGGTATGTAAGTAACTACGTTTACCTGTTGTGTGATACAACCCCAGAAGCTTTGATTAGTTCGTGACTAGGTCAATCGGTGTCAATGTCTCATAAATATTTATTTATTATTATGAGTATCATGGAACGAACTGTTTGTTTTTTTGGAAATAAACTTACTAGTATGTCTTCGTAGTCCTTGCATTTTCTTGTTTGACTTGTTTTTATGTATCTGCTCTGATTGAGTAAGTGATTTTTGATGTCATGATTAATTCCAGACCGGTTTCGTTCATTGACCCTCAAACCTGCTGCGATGTAAGTAATGTCCAAGGTGCAGGCGCTTGTAATTGCTACAAGCATCTTTAACCCTATCACTCCTATCATAGTTTAATAGCAAGAACCCTTGAATGCGATTGCGATTCTGCTTACGTTAGACAATATTATGACGTCTGGAACAAAACACAGCTGGGATTCGAAGTTTCTTGTTGCCAATCGAGACCAAATAAAAAGTAAAGACGTGGTTCTGCAAAAGACAAAGTGAGGCCAGTTAAAACTGTTTTGCCTGGTGTCAATTGGTTTAATTTGGTCTTCGATATTTTATATCATCTTCAGCCTTTACGTCCTACTGCTATAGGCCACCTCTCCGAAATATTTTTTTATGATTGATTTATTACCTTGCCTAACTGTATTATAATATGCACACGGAAAAGTGTAGTTTAAACCCCCCAGTGTATACCCCACTTTGCTATTCGCCGAACTCCGTCTTTACTGTACATTTGGTCTGAGAGTAGTATGTAAAACAAGTACTTTATCTTAAATAGCTGTGTAGAACTCGCACCCGCTTATTAGTAAGACGTTAAAGCTCTTGAACGAGTAATAAGTAACAACGCAGCCGGCTACAACTTTATCTCATAAATCATCAATCTGTAGCAATTCTGCACAAGAACAAAACAACGTTAAATCATGGAACTCGTTGGTGTATTAATAACTACAATTTGCAACTCGGCAGATGGATTAGTGTTAAAGGTCTAGGGAGAAAAAGTTAGCTATCAATGATCTATCTAAGGTCGAAGAAGAATAAAGTCTGGTATTTGGTTAATTTGGTACGGGAAAATTGTAAGGTGGCATTAGTTATTTGACCATTGAAATTTGTCTGAGGACCAATAAGTTAACACATCGTTAAAGTTGCGTTAGTAAGGTAGTTAAAATTTGCTATCTTTTTCCATTGTGACACGACAATTATCTATACAAATGTATGACTAATTTTCGTGTCACAACGGAAAAAATAAGCGACTTTTATCTTACTAAAGCAACTTTAATGGTGTGTAACTGTTTGGTCCTCACCCATTTATGTATACAGATTTAATCGGCGGTTCGATTACAATAATATTACCTTCACACTGCATTCTGTGCTGTGGAATCGGCTACCAGCCCTGCATCAGGCAATCTCCTTCCGTGGTGTCGTTCAGGGAAGGCTTGAGGAAGACGTGGTTGATACTACACTCTTTAATTTAAGAAATATTCTTTTGTTTTTTGTGTTCTTAATTTAATTATTGTTAGTTTTATTTTCTTTGAGTTTATGTGTTGTACTGTAGCTTTCACAATTTTTAGTTTTAAACTCACTCTTTGTCGTTATCTAGTCAAACGCTTCTCGTCCACTCAAAGGTCGACTGGTAACTTGATGTCTAAATTAGCCTTTGTACATTTATCTTAGTGTTTGTTCCTTTATTTTTGTACGATAAAATGTTTGCAATACGTACTTTATTATTTTCTGTATCTGAGGCTACTTATTTCATTGTACTATGGCCATGTGTCACTCCACAAAAAGGCCAATCTTCTATTTGATGAATGTGACGTTCCTCTCACGCAGGGACCATATGCCGCTGTCACCGGCAAAAAATGTATGAAGACAGCATATATACGCCCGGTTTTATAACGAACAGCTTTTGCAGACTAGTTTGAAAAATTCGTCAATGGTGGAACTTCATTAGCCTCGGAGACGAAGTAATACCTGGATTTGAAAATACGCTTGGGAAACTCAAGATAGGCACGATGCACCTGACTCAATAGAATGGTTGGTTGTTGTTGAGTATGCACGTGAACCTTTATTTATAAACTCGGAGCTTATTTTAAACTACCTGTCTACCCCGTAAGGTATAAACACGTGATTTATGTATGTATTCTTTTAAACTGAACTTTTTTGGGGAGATCAAAAAGGGTATAATTATATTTTAGAAATTTTAGGTGTTTTATCGATTATTATAGATTCTTGTACGAGGAAAACTGTGTTTGTTACAAAGCTTTCCTACGGCCAAACAAAAAATTACAAGTATTTAAAGTTTGGTTTACTTATTTCTTTTCTTACTCTAAGTAAATTATTCGATTTTGAAGAAATATTGCAAAAAAATTGGAAAGCAAAATTTTCAAATTCTGATAAAAAACGACTAAGTATTTTAAGATTCCGAAACTAAAATGAAAAAAAACGGAACTGTTATGTGATAATTTGTGTGTTTGTCAGCCTGTGGTCTGCAGCCGTGGCGGCCTATTTGCATAATAAAATATTGAATTTTGTCGTTGCCAAGTTGCTTCGAAACTACTGAATCGATATACTCAACTTGAGATTGTACACACTTGCATTTTAGCGACCTAAAAATAGTAGTGATACGTACATAAATGAACTTTGAAAGAGTGTGAAAAATGAAATCAAAAAGTTTGTGAAAGCCCACAATCATGCTAAACGTGGCCTTTACCTTAGGCTCTATCTACCCCGCGTATAAGGGATAAAGACGTGATTTAAGTATGTTTATATGAATGTAAAAAAAAAGCCGTGGTAGCCTAGTGGTTTGACCTGTGGCCTCTCAAGCAGAGCGTCGTGGGTTCAAATCCCGGGCGCGCACCTCTTGAGTTTTTCGGAATTTATGTGCGAAAATTACATTTGAAATTTGCCATGAGCTTTTCGGTGAAGGAAAACATCGTGAGGAAACCTTGCACACATCTGCGAAGAAATTCAATGGTGTGTGTTAAGTTCCCAATCCGCACTGGGCGCGCGTGGGAACTATAGCCCAAACCCTCCAATAGGAGGCCTATGCCATGAGGCACGCCGAATTACGCAACAATTTAATAATAAAAGTCGGTATACGGGCGAAAGTTTTACGTGACAACGACTTTGAGTGGTAAAATAATTTTAATGTGAATATTCATTCGTGCTCGAGTGGAAGGGACGCGTGCCTTTCACTTTTTATGTCTGTCTCTCTCGCTCTTAGGCGGGCTAACCATGCCTCTCACTCGCTCTCATTGTGAGCGCATAACGTGAGCGGAGCGTAACGCAGTTTCTTGAAGTGTCACCCGGCAAACCAATTTATAAGACGTTGTCACGTCAAAACAACAACAACAACAACAAATTAAATTGTAGCGAATTCGGAATAAAAAGGCTATATTATTATTATTATATGAATGCATGTACAGGAAATGCTATAGCGAAAGGTCAGAATTTTATTTTTATATGAATGCATGTATAGGAAATGCTATAGCGAAAGGTCAGAATTTTATTATTATATGAATGCATGTATAGGAAATGCTATAGCGAAAGGTCAGAATTTTATTTATGTAAACGTTAACAGACAGATACGGCGCAGTGAAATATCCCATTTGAATTTTAATTGATATACGATGGAAATGAGCCCGTACGCTGCGTTTTTATCACAGCATGGAAATGTTTTTCACAGAGATAAAAATAACTTATGCCTCAACTGGAAATTTATATAAAAGTAAACAGCGATCTAATGAAAGTTCGGTAGAAAAAAAAAAAACGAACCTCTCGATGGGCTCTTTTAGATCCAGTGTAACTCCTCAACAACTTTTTTTTTTATATTGGTGATGTATCTAGGCGGATAGACATAAAAAAAAAATCTTAGAGTCATTTCATTAATTTTGCTATAAGAGCTGCCTTCACACCAAATTTAAACTGGAAATAACCCCTATTTTTGGGAGCAGGGCAATTTGTATGGAAACATGTTTATAATATATTTGATTAAGCACACTTGGTGGTTAGTTTTCTCACTATAAGGGACCGCTGTTAAGTATTTGGTATTAATTTCAACATACCTTTACGCGTTCTTGGGAAAAAAGGCCTCGACAGACACCCGAACGAATGCACGGGCAACAAAGTAATCCTATATCCTAAGGATCCAAAGGGTTCCGCATTTTTCTATTGTTGTATGGGACCCTAAAAATATCGTAAAATAATATGCCAATCGACTAAGATAAACAGATAAGGTAACAAAAATTTCTAAATGTCAGTGAAAATTAGAACACAGAAAAATCCGAAAAGTAAAGCTATGGCCGGGAATCGAATCCGGATCCTCGTCATTCCGTGACGCGTGCTGTACCCCTACACCACCCATAGCAGGTGGGTAGTCTCCGAAATTTTCTACCTGTTACTAACTGTCACGTGACCTTTTTGTTACTATGCGAATTTTTGTCGCTAAGCGTCATCTGTTTGAATGATGTGTCTGTACGACACAATTACAAACTCCCATGGAACATCTACTGCTCACCAGGGACGAGAGAAGGCGCTATTTTACAAAAAAAAAACATAAAAATCAAAAACACAAAAAAAAAACAAAAAAAGCATAAAAAAACAAAAAACATAAAAAAGTAAAACATAAAAATCAAGAAATCAAATTTCTTGATTCATTTGATAGATAAGGTAACGCAGAAACGCAGAGTGTGTTTTGAGGGTCACTATTTCGCACTACGACACATCGATACACGATAATTGACCAAGTGCACTGAGACGTGAACGTTGACGTAGATATTGTGTCCAATGCATATGTATAGGTGTATCTAAACATGCACCTCATTGAAGGTAGTTTCAATGGCTGTCTGTCGCACAGTCTCCGCGTTCCCATCCGGTTCCGGGAGACAACTGTTATTCTTCGGAGAGTCTGTTACTTTTTGATGCAAAAAAGATCGCGATGCATAGGTAAATTGGGATCCCCACTAACAACACGTTAGGGCAACGTAGTGTTCTCATAGTTCGATACTTAGTCTTAAACGAATCGAAAGGTATTTATTGGGACAAAATTTACACTAAGATTCTGGGTCTCTATTGTGCCAAGTTTTTGACATAAAACGCGTCTCGATCGTGTTCACCTTCACAATTAAGTACTGTGGCAAAATTGACAGCGCCACCAGCACACGTAATGGCGATACCGCGAATGTGTTTGTTGTGACAAAAACTTACGCTAAGCTTCAGTCCTAATACAATACAATAACTCCTAATATGATTTTATGACACAAAAAACAATAGCTTTGGACGCGTTCACGTAAACGTCTCAATTATTATGGGAAAATTGGAAGCGCTATTATTTGTCAAATCTTCTGCTACTATTGCTGCATTTCAATTGACCGGCCAAGTATACGCCTGATATTAGAGTTGGGCACGCAGACATTATTATCGGTATCATTGCCAAAGTTTTGTAATTGCGTGGCATAGTGACAAAATTATCGCAAGAAAAGTATTTCTAAAGTGCGACTTTGATGACAAATCACAATCACTAATGAGCCCCGCAATTAGATGCCCCACATTATAAATATTAAAATATAAAATCTTGTCAAAAATATTACCAACCTCACATTAACATTACCATATTTAAACTGCCATGTTTTAAACATAAACCGAACGACCAATTACGTCCTTGCTCTAAACGCGAGTCGGTCACGTTTTTGCTTCGTCAGCAACCACTCCGGAGACACTACAAAATGTGCATACAACACTGGAACAACGCCAAATGTTTATAAATGCAGCGGAGAGTAACGAGCGGGTTCTTCGGGAGATCGGCGTAATTGTGCATTCTGATGCGGCGTCAATTAAAATTTTAGTTATATTGCGTAAAACCGAGCGGGGCTATTCCGACTGAAGGGCTTTTACGTCAAAATGATGCGGTTTGTCATGAACGGATGTAATATAACAGTGGTAGTTAGGGGTGCGAGTCGGGTTACTTCCGCGTGTGGTCAAGAGCTGCGGTTCGTTTTTGGATACGTCTGAGGGGAAGAGCAGTGCTTGGTCCGGTGCACCCTGGGCATCGGTTACTGATTTCCTGGCCGATTCTGAGGGATATCATTATCCGTTGGCTAAGAGCCCGACAGGGAGAGGGTCTTTTAACCGTGTTCTACCGTACAACGTTGCCGACATTTTTGTCACAAGATTTTTGAATACTGTATTTATTACTTTGAAATTGGCGAAATCATCGCATCGATCGATGGGGCCATATTAAAAAACGAAGAAGAAGAACAGACCGATAGTCAAATTCGGAAATCTTCCTTCCTTCATGTGGCGCACGAGAATAGTCCAGTTGCTCCATAGGGTTTATTCTAACTGTCTTGTTAGCTTGTATTTTCGATTAGGTATAGAAGTCACTTGAGCATTCACCGTGCGCTTCGACATAGCGAGACACGTTCTCTAGATTTAAAATAATTCTCGAAAGTTCGGAACAGAGCTCAAAATTTCAGCAATTTATTTGTTACATCATGTAATCGTTAGTACTGAACAGTTAAACCTTTTGTATCTATTTCCCAATCATACAGGTGGTTCAGCGCACGGGTGTGCCTTCAAGTTGTAGTAGTGTGCAATGTTTGACTTCCCTAAACCAAGAGCTGGCGTTTGCTTTCCTCTTATCCGTAGTGCATCTAACACGCTTGCTTGTACTACTTAGGGTAGTAAAACGTTCCGGCTCGGTGCACACATATGCACCACTACAAATTTATTTACACCACACCATTGTACCCAATAAGAGCGAAAATAATTCTTACCCTTGCATATTGTGTGCCTGAATAATAAAGCCGAAGCTGAAACACGAGTAGTGCCATTTGAATGCGTGACACGTAACCAGGGCGCGGTGCACCGTTCAACATACAGTTTTTATTTCCTGTTCCATTCAGGCGACAAACAAACATTCGTACTTTCTTTATAACGTACAACGCATGCAATATTAAAACGCTTGCCAACTGGAATATAGGAGCAAGTTTGAAAAGTTTATGAGTTCAGGTTCCGTGTGGAATTTAGTAGCGGGCAAGAGACACGTTCGCCACTGGGGAAAGACTTGGTTGAGAAACTGGAGTAGACTAGAATGAAGTTGCGAGTGCTGCGCAACTTTAACTGGTTCTAACTGAGATAGGCAACCTCCCGCACTCGAAGGGCTTCCATCCCGGGAATCGAGACTCTCGGGTAACCGAGAGTCTCGAACCACCTTCGGTCTCGAGACTTAGAGTTTTAGTCTCGGTGATTTTAGAGACTTCGAAATTCGTCAGTCCAGCAAAACCGGGCCCGGACTTGTGATGTTGTGTGTGATTGTGATGTGACTTGAATTTATTTAAGTAACAGCATTATAAGAACAATGAACAGAATAACAATGTAAATAAGCGAACAATTACGCAAAAACCTTTGAACTTGCCAGTGGAAAAACTGAGCCTATTAAAAAAACTCCTATTATATGCTAAGCAATATTTATAATACAATGCCAAAATCTGTAACTGGTCTAGTTGGGCATAAATTCCATACAAGTGTTAAGACATGGTTAGTTGAAAAGTGTTACTATTCATTAAATGAATTCTTTAGAGATAATATATATTATAAACAACTAGAGTGACATATTTATTGGGTTTTTTGGCATTTGTTTTAATTGTATTTACTTGCGCTCAACTCACAGACATCTCAATTATTGAATTTTGTCTACATTTTGCATGCCATAAGAGATTTTAGATTTAAGGTGTATATTTTGCATGCTGTAATTCAGCTAAATGTGTGAACCTTTTATAAAAATATTGCTTAAGAGCTTTTGTTAACCACATTTAATGCAAAGAAATGATTATTATTATACATATGAAATAATGAAGTATTATAAAAACAAGGCTAAATGGGATATCATATCGCTCACTCACAACTTACAACACAATTTTTTATAGTCTATTATAGTGTCCCACACTTAAATAAAAAAAAAACTTCTGATTCGTAATTATTATATTTAATTCGAATATAACATTGCCAGGCGTTTTAATTGGGGGAAAAAGCGCCAAAGTTACCCACCGCTGAAAAGCTGCCAGGCGCTCGAATTAATTAATAATGATAGTATGGCATACTAACTAGAGGGATTTCGTTGCTCTATAAATAGTACCTATACCTATTTCCGTAGCTCTCCGTCTATAAGCAAATGACAACTATTTAATGCCCAAAAACTTTAACTATTTAATATGAAAAGGATAACCATGAACCAATTGGTTCAAGCTTTGTTGCCAATAACGAATATGTGGGAATAGTTTTGTGAACGATTAAAAATAACACTGTACACTATATACACAATTTAGTTACACGAAGTATATACAAATAATTATATTAAGACGGAGCGACATTGAAAAGCAACTACGCGCATGCTAGCCTAAACCGAAGAGTAGCGCGCATGCGCGAGTTTTATCACACTCCCAGTTACACTGAAACCGGAGACAGAAATTAACGAAAAAGTTACTTAAGACTATTTACAATATTATAATAATATACAAAAAAAGCAGTTGCCACAAATACGACTGCACAAACAAATTTTCAAGCTTTGATTTCCAAGATTGTACACAAAAATATTTCTATTAGTCTTGAGTTGCTGGATAATAAAACAGACCAAGTAAAAACGCTTATTGCAACTGCAGACTTCAAGGAATCCTGGAAAATAAATTGGTATCCTGAAGAGAAAATAAACGAATCCAGCTAAAGACGTGTACCACAATTCCTCGGGGCATGCTTGCCTGCAGTCCATAACGTATCCACGGTTCTTATAACGGAATTACTATCCCGCGGTTCAGTTAGGTACCTAAAGTTTTTACTTGTTCATGCACATACGAAAATTGTTAAAGAGTAGGGTGGCGTTACATGGGAATCAAAAGTGTGACAAACCTAAAATGATAATTGAAAGCGCTCTGTTTCTTATCATTCACTCATTCAACAATCCAATGTGGCCCTAAGTACCTGTGTACTCCAAGGAGCTGGCAAAGACGGTACTGGCCCTTACCAAATCGACAATTGTCGGTCACATGTGACAATTCGAATTGCGATGCGTGCTCAATATGAAGCCAATCAGCGTAGATTCTTGTCGAGTTTGTAATGGGAACAGAATTGTCACTTGTCATCGACTATTGTCGAGATAGTGAAATAGGGGGCTTGTATCTGATCTTTTGTTTTTTAGTGTTTGCGGACTGTTTTGTAAGGGTTTAAGGCATTAAAAGATAAAAAGCGTACTTTATGCTTCATAGATTATTTTCTCAATACTATGTCTAAGTAGATATTGCGCAGACAGTTTTTGACAAGAAGTCACGCGCGGTTCAACTTTTGCCTGTTCTTTTAATCACTTTCTCATGCTTATAGACTTTCAGTCATATTGATAGTGTGATGTAATAAAAATATATTTTATGTACGTATTTTTAAACATTGCAGTGAATGAAGAGCGCTCGGGGACGCATAACGTTAACAAATTGCGGCAATTTCCAATGTGTAACACATTTCGATGGCAATTTACCCGTTCGGAATGACGCTCAAGTGCCTCCAACGGGCGCTCTTCGTTTTCATATGTCATCAGAGAGTATGTTTTTTACTTCGTTATTTTAAATTGGAAGGCTACTTGCAATTAAAGGGAACGTGCTCAGCGTTCGACCAAATCACTGACCAATTCCACGACATTAACTGTAGGTATATATGCTTTTCTGTGAACGTTATCTGCTGGAGATGATGAAGATTGATACTCGCATACCTTCGATTATTTAATATCATTAGGAACTAAAAATACATCGTGTAAAATGCTAATTGCAAAATTATAACTACTTGTGTTGAGCAATGATGTAGTGATTAAAAATTATAAAAAAATCAGAGCGATATTTGTATGGGTACTCGTAGTCAGAGTGTTTGAATAATTCAATACACGCGGTTACCTTCATCTTGTGAAGAATTCATAAAAAAACTAATTCACTTCACCTTATTCAGAATGCAACGTACCTACTAAAATCCCGGTGCAAAAGCCAGACAGAGTTTAATCAATTGAAATTTTAGCGGCTACCCTAGATCTGATAAATAAAATTCACGAGGAATGAAGTGCAAAATAACAAGCGTTTTCTATGAATATTTTGGAGAGGAAAAATGTTTGCCATGAATCAGGAGTATTTTTTCCGGGCCATAAATCACTAAGGTTTTTTTGTTGATACATCCCTTTAGCACAGGCGGCGGAATCATGTCGATTGTACGACCAACGCACGAACAATGTTTTTTCCTAAGCCATGGTTTTGAAATTGGTAGGATGATAATAAAAAGGGTTACGCTGCTCCTTAAATAGAATTATCGTTCTTTATTAAGTTGGTATCGAATCTTGTATTCATAATTTTTCTATTAGTACTATTTTATTTTATACAGTTTTTTCAAGTGAGATTAATATAAGTTACTTTCAAATTTTCCCAGATTTGAAGAGGAACTAAAATGGTGCCATTGACCCTCGCTGATACTGACTACTCGAATAAACCATTTGTTAGTAAGTTAACCAACATGTTGAACCAACGAGCTCTCCCAGTTCCCCTATGTTGCGGTTCTTAATTTGTAATATGACTAGGTTATGCATTTTTTCTTACAAAAAATGAAATGGATTTTGGTATGCTATGTAGGTATGTGAAAGTATTATTATAAATGCGAAAGTTCATGAGGATGCATGTATGGATATAATGGAAGTTTGTTGCTCTTTCACATCTGTACCGCTGAACATATCTGGATGGTACAGAGACAGATTATAGTCTGGAATAATACAAAGTGGACTGGAATCAAAAGTGCAGCGGAGCTTTGCAACCTGGCCAGAGACAGAATGAAGTACGCGGAGCTGACTGCCAACCATCACTAGTTGGAGAGGCACCATAAAAAGCAGAATAACACACAGACAATTTTTGGACCCGAAAAATTGCGTGTTTCCCCATTAACTTTTGAAGCTAATTAAAAAATACAGCTCTAACATACAAAAGGGTAACAATCACAAAAAAAGCAATTGAATTGAGAACCTCCTTTTCAAGTCTGTAAAAAAATCTAACATACAAAACGAACCGCACACATCTTCATGTGCTATATACAAACAGATGGCTCTGGCAAGAACACGAATAACATTCCATCGATCATTATTAGCAAACAGAGATTAATTAAGCCAAAGCTAAATGAATTCACTAAAGCCCGGAGTTGATATATCACTCTATACAGTGCCATGTATTACTCCCCTCACTACAGATTAATATTACTTACATAGTGTGTTGTGTGGTGATCCATAATCGTCGGCCTTTTCAGAGTGTCTTTTCGAGCAGGATCAGTTTGTAACTAATAATAATGTATTTTTGTGGCAGCTAAAAAAAGCCGTGGTACCTTAGTAGTCTGATCTATGGCATCCCAAGCATAAGAGCGTGAGTTCCAGCTGCATATCTGGGTTTTTCGGATTTTGTATGCTAAATTTAATTTAATAAGGGATAGTAATTTAAGTACACTACAGTTATTTTTAATATCTTTAAATTAAAAATGGTGTATCCATTACCACCTATTACTAATGCTTGTCAGTTTAAAGTGCCCGACAATGGTGCCATCAATCCATGAGTTTCTGGTAAAGCTGTAATACGCTTGCAAAGCAGTTCAAAGGCGTGTGTGAAGCTATGACGGAATTACTATTTTTAAAATTTTACGACAAATTAATGTGTACAAAATTTCGAGTCAATCGGACCAACCGCTGAAGAACCAATTCCCTTCTGCGGAACCGATCCTGACCGGGTCACCAGAATTCGAATTAGAATTGTCATCTAAATTACACAAGTATGCAAAATTTCAGCTCAAACGGTTGAAGCTATCTGCTTCGAAACTGAGTTGCAAGATTCCACCCGGACAAACACCAATGCATACATTGCAAATTAGATAACAGCTTGCAAAATCAAGCCATGCATAATTGTGTTACAAGCCAACAGGCTATTTTGCCTTCCTTAGGAGAGCGTAAAATAATATAGTAGGGCTCATTTGTTAAACTGAATTATGTAGTACCCCTATCCCAAAATCATATTACGACGGTCTCCAAGAGTACCTACATTGGACGTCACTTTAGTTTCTACATTCGAGTAATGGATAGCTCCTGATGTATCAGATTAATGTTTGGCTTCATGTAATGAAGCTCGTATCTAACTCGTTGCCTAAATAGCTTAGATGGATTACGGAGCTCTATTTCCTGAAGATAAGTAAGTATTATGTTACCCGTCGCTCGAGGGAACAATTATTTCCCGAAATCGAAGATCGTTGACGACTGTTTGGAGTTGATTTTTTTTTAACGAACGCGGTGTTATTGAAATAATCTGTATTTTAGGCAGTCGTTAGGTAAGTTCTACTCAACGAGCCTGTTGAAGTTTTTCAGGAAATTTTAATCGATGTCGACGAATGTTTCTGTACCTACATTATGCATAGGTGGTGTATTAGGTCAAATCAACTAGTAGAAGTAATGACAATGTTCAAATATTGAAAAAAAAAATGATCAGCAATTTTTTTCACAACTCTCCGAAAGCCGAATAGGTTTCTAGAATCTTCATGATTCGTTCCTTAACTTGAATAAGCTGTCCAAACACTTTTAGACGCCATCTTCAGGTAGTCCGGGGCGCATTGGAACGTACAAATTTCAGACGCAAAACTAATTTCGTCTAACGTTTCAGCAAAGTGGGTATTTGGAGTATTTGGTTATGTTGGGGAAGGTTCAGTATACCGCTCTACATGGAAATTTGAGTCGAGTTAAATGCTGTCTGTAACTTATTTGTTCGGTTTGGCTGAAATTGCTGTAGTTTTAGTTCGAAATATCGCACTAATCAGAGTAATCAGCTAATCTAAAAAAAATTTTGCACACAACCATTTTTATTTTTTTTATTAGGCCTTGTTTATTAGGCAATGTTCTCATTTCTAGCTACAGCCCCCGACTTCATCTGCAAAGAATTTGTTTATACCTACATATCCTGCCGTAACTATAAAATTTCCCGCGATAAAAAGTATTCTATTAATTACTATCTCAGTCAGGCATCCGTCACTCGTCCATACCTACAGCTATAATCACCTACATCTACAGCGCGCGACAACTTGAGATTGCCTAACAGTCGGGGCTGTCGCGTGCCTACGGACACGCGCGTGACGCGACACGCACAAAAATATTCTCGGTCGCCCATCTCAGAGCCTTGCTTTGAATGTAATAATAATAATAATAGCTTAGGCCTCGCCTCGCTGCCGGCGGCGCCCTAGGTTAGGTTTTTATAATGTTTTTATATTTTGTTTTATTACTTTTTATATGAATATTGTAAAAACCTAACTAGAGATGAAACTAAATATACAGTATAATAATAATAATCCATTTATTGCTTGATAACGGGTACAGAAGAATAGATGGTAAAATAATAATAAAAACGTACATGACCGTAATCTACCATATAAACATGGTGTGCAATACTTCAGAATAATAACTAAGTAGTAATATTAGATTAGGTTTCTATTAATGCAAATTATAATGTCAAGAATAATATCGAATTACAATAAAAAACAGATGTCACGTGGATATATAATTTTTACATTAAGTTCAACAGTTATTCATCCATTTTCATTCATTAATTTGTTCAACATAGGTAATTAACTAATACAATAATAATTCAAAACTAGAACTGTTTTGATCTTTACCTAAATGCACCGTGGGAACGAATGATGCGACAAATTTTTATCAAAGATTCTAGTGCCTATTTGGACTAAAAATGTAATATAAACATTGCTGGATAAAACCTAATTTTCGAGATATTAAATTGTTTCAGTAATTCCCAAGTTGAAAAATCTCAAGGTTAATCCCCCTCACCAATCAAAATAATCACCTTCATAATGTGACACACATGCACACACACGAATTACGGGTCTAATAATAACAAACTTACCTGCCATCTGCCATAATTTTGAGTACTCGGATAACTTTTTATTATAAGTTAAGTTTCAACACCAAAAAGATCTTTGGACTTCTTAACCACTTTTTCTTGTTAAAAACAAGAATTGAAGGTACTTTTTATAATTGAATTTATTATAACAAACTTTTGACAGCCGTGTAAAACGTAAAAATGATTCAGCAAAAGTAAAACATTACAAAATTTCATGATTAAACAATCCTGAAATGAATCAGCGTTCAGTAATAAAGTTGCAAGCAGAAAATGACTTCATTACAACCCGAACCCGACCCAATTTTCAGAGGCGTAATAAAAACGGATTTAAAATCGTCACACCATCGCGTGGTTTCTAATCCGTTCATTTTCTAACCGCACTGCGTCATTTGTTTAACCAAAAAATGTTACATATCCATATAGAAGTCTCCTCCAATTTTGATATTCACTTCCTCAGGAGAGGGTTCACTTTTGGTCGTGGCTGCCTTCGGGACCCGTTGGTAATTACTTCACTAGTTAGACGGAAAACGGCCTAGGTTCTAACTCATGGCTATTGTTAGCTAATTAACGCCCTTAAATGAACTGAGTTAACAGAAGACAGTCAATTGTTTTAGCATTAATGTTAGTAGTAAATTTACTCGATAACACAATCACTTATCAATTACAACTTTAAATGAATGATTTTCAATATTCTGCCCGTAAGACTGAAGTGACGTCTTAGCGTCCTGGTTTGACCTAATGGAATTTTTCATGAAGTTCTCGAATGCTGTGTGCGAAGTTTGCAATCCGTACTGCCCGCGTGGGACCTAAGTATAGCTTGGGTATTACGAAACGCCTATACTTAGCAGTGGGACGTATAGACGAGATGATGACGATGACTAAAGTAATAACTATATTGGATATCTTTGTATCACTTGGCAAACAACATCTACAAGTGGAAATTAATCCATAACAATACGATCTTGGAGGGTGCGGATCAGAATATATAAAGTTTAAAATGTATAATGGGTTAAACTACATAATGGTTCAAAGTATACAATGGTTTTTTTTTATGTAACTATTAGCTAAATGAACTTTTTTGATAGCGTCGTATATAGTCTGATTTAGGTTAGGTTTAGTTTATAACAATTCTGTTAATTTGCAATTTTCTGAGAAAATCGCATTTTATATTTGAAACCATTGTGGATTTAACCCATTATACATTTTAAACTTTTTGTATTTTAATACGTACCCGATATTGGATGACTGGCTATGTATAGCTTCCGAATCATTTAATATTCTCAAAGTAAGCATAAAGTTACCTGGAGCAGTAGTCGCCTGAACTTTCTATTCTCAGGTAGACAACCGAGCGGAATGGGATTGTCTGAAATAGAAACTGACGTAAGACTGTCTGTGAATGACTGAACAGAGCTAAATTAAGCCATGTCTATTGTCTAACCTAGTAAAGGCTACCCCAGATTTAGCTTATTAGATTTTGATCTTCATGAAGTATTTTAACATTTTTATGTCTATGTATAGTTATGTCCATGTATTTTATAACGGTTACTTTTCCAAGTAACAAGTTTAGGGTTTACTAAGTTTTGAGGCACATCCGTGCTGTTTATTTTAATTAACACAATGCAGAAACGAGATGCAAAGTTTTTTTTAGCAAGAAAATTAAAATCGGTTATTTACTGAAAAGGATTTTTTTACAATTGACTGAATCAGGCTTTAATGAGCGACCACACCGCTGCGTATACGCAGTAACGCGTCGTAGGCGCCACGTTCTATCACCGTTTCTTCATACATTTTGTTGCATAAACGCACCGTTGACGTCTTTTACGCATTGATGTGGCGGGCCCTTTATTTAGCTTTTTTCACTCCGCTACTGCACGTGCAAGATAGACACGTTTGCAAGACACATTCATGTATTAACATGCAAAATCCGCCCTCCTCTTCTCGCAATCGAATTTGTACATTGTCCAAATTTAAATTTTATTGAATCATTAACCACTAGCTTTTATCCGCACTTTTACATTTTATTTGTGTTCATAATACATATCCATAAGGTCGAAATATTGGCGAAAATTTAATACAGTGTTTACATGTTCCGAGTAGTTATGTAAAAAAAGTAGTCCACAAAAAAGTAGTATGCAATTTACATTATGCTAATGGAACCATACAGAGGTAGGTAACCGTAGCGGCAATAAAAATACCTAACAATATAATTAAGAATCCGTTCACATTCCTACCAGGTTTTATTTCATATCAAGTATACCTACCAACACTTGAGACTGCACCAACAATTTTTAAAGTTTTTTTTGTGTTTTATTGGTAGGTAGGCATTTTATTTTTTGTGTCTACTTAGCGCTTCGTACTTAAATAATCTATAAGAAAATGACCAGTCCAATCTTAAAATTGAAACTTTGAGGAACTTAATTTATTATGTTCGAAATTATTATCATAATGAAATTCAAAAATAAATTAAATATTCATTAGTTCTGACAGAAATGGCTCTAAAAATATTTGACGAACATTATTATTATATTTACGACTTATTTGTAAGTTTTGCATTACACTGACAGCTAATTTAAATTTTAATTAATTCAACCGGTCACAAATACGGATAATTAATTATTCGGGTACTGAAAATTTACGATCAGCACGTGTTGCTAATTGTGGGCGGTCGGACAAGTAACAACCAACAAATTGATAAGTTGGAAAGCTAATTTTTATTGTTAACCTCCAACGCAAAAAGGGGCGTGTTAGTTGACGTCGATGTGTGTGTGTGTGTGTGTGTGTGTGTGTGTGTGTGTGTGTGTGTATGTCTGTGTGTCTGTGGCATTGTGATGCAGTTTTTGTCTTTTGAAAACCAGAGTCCTTGCGGTGGTTCTTAGCCATGTTTGGTAAAAATCGATCCGGCAGTTTGAAGGGGATCAGCTCTTTCCCAAAATGATGTTAGGCGTTTTTGTTATAAAATTGAATTATTTATTTATTTATGTATTCGATTAAAACTAGATTGATGCGTGAGGGGCTTTTAAATTTTAAATTTTAATGATATATTATAATGTATACTACATTAAATATTTGAAATAAAACTCTCACACCAAATAAAAAGTTAAGACGGAGCTCTGTGATAGGCATAAGGGCGGTTGAAACTATGCTTCACAGTGGGATTACAATGGCACGCACACAAGTGCAAATATGTATCACGACTTTATTATATTTCGGGAGTCAGTTCACAGAGCCAGAGCGCATTATAAACGTAATATAAATAAGTCAATACGGTCGGATTTTCACATCAGACCTTATGCTTCTCGAGTCGAGATTTGTCATAATGATTATTGTCTATTAAAATCCTGTACATGCGTATGAGGCAAGGCGTGGTTTATGCCGGCCTCGCTTTGTTTTCGTTCATTCCCGTTTTTTTTAAACTTCCTTTAAAATATACTTACCAAAGTAAAACAATAAAACTAACCTTCTTATTTTCATGAATTAGGTGTTGCTTTGCGGAGGTCCATTTCAACGAACAGAATACCAGACGTAACGACGCACTGGAAATCGATGAAGTCGAGATTTTAAAGTACCCTGTACCTGTGGTACGAGTACAGTAAATAACCACTTTAATCACAATTAAAAAAAAACCGTTTCCCCGTTTGGCTGAATGCGCCAAGAGCGTGAGACCTAATAAAAAAAAAGACAAACAAAACAAAAAACACTGGCTGGTATTAATGGTAAGTGCGTTTTATTGATCAAAATGCGCCACGAAGCAGGTTTGTTATCGCTGTCAATATTAAGCAAACCTAGTTCCTGGTGCATTTGAGGTCGTCCAGTCACGAAATACAAATTGCGCTGTATCTGATTTAGTTGGAGACATGCATTTTGGTTTGCAATATGAATTGTGACTGTTCGTTTCCCTCGTTTACATTGTCGTAAAGCGATATTTAAATAGAGTTTAAAAGTTCTCACTGAGATATTCTCCGTATCGTGGCGAAGTGTGAAGAAAAAACGTATCGTCATTTACCTTGACCATATTGTTTCCTTTTTGTGAGCTAACTAAAGTCTTAAGGAAAATTAAGGAATACAATAAAGGTTTTTTATTTTACCTGTCCGGCCCTAACAGGAACTCTCATAAATTTGCTACGTAACTACGTACACGTGTTGATTGCATTCTAAATTAATAATGCATTTGAGAAGAAAATAAAGTCGACTAATGAAAAATTAATAATACAACGACAACAGCCGTTAAGTAGACAGAGACAGACAATATGTGATCAAACGAACTTCTTGAAGTGAAGTTCGATCGATATTATATGAGTCGCTTCATTCAAAGATATAATATTAACAAGGTAGTCCCTTAAACCTACAAGGTAGCATTCGCACAATTTAAAAAGTATCTTTTTTACTTCCATTTCCTTTAAAACTAGTTCCTGTTGGCGCCACGCTCCCTGTGCGCGGCCATTCTATCGTCATTCTTTTTAGAGTACTTAATCATATTATCGTTTACCAAAACATTATTCTGGGATATCGGGTGGGAGGGTCCTTATATCTTTGAATGAAGCGACTCATATAATATCGATCGAACTTCACTTCAAGAAGTTCGTTTGATCACATATTATATTTCGTCGCTTCATTCTTCGATATAATATTAACAAGGTAGATGTTTAGAGCTTAATGTTTTGGTTCCATCAATCAAACGATAGTAAAGTAAGTTAATCAACTTTTTTATTGTGATTAATTAATAACCGAACATAACAAAAGTTTTTAACAATCAAATTATTAACTAATAATCATAGTTTTCGTGAATTATACAGTTGTCTTATTTGCGAAACAAACAGATCTAGCAAATTCACTATTATCTATAACAGGCCTATTATAGAACCTGGCGAAGGTAAGCGATGAGCTCGACCAGGTGGCGGTCTTGCGGATGACGTCGACGGAGACGCCGGCCGCGCGCGCCGCGGACGTGGCGGCGTGCCGCGTGCTGTGCGCGCCGAACACCGCCACGTCTACTCCGCTCTCTGACAACACCTTTTTAAGCCATTTACTTATGGTCTGAGCCGTAGCTGGTTTATACGGTCGCTTATTTGTTATAAACAAACTGCTGATTTTATCCTCTCTAATTTTGATTGTAGCTCTCAGATAATCTTGTAACGTAGTAGCGGGGCAAATGGTTGTATTTTCGTTGAAAAAGGGAAGAAATAACACGGGCTGGTCGCGATTAGGGCCTGAAGTCTTAATGAGATCAGTGATTGTAATTTTTGCGCCGCTGCTACTGAATTGGATGTTGTCTATTTTGATCAGGGAAAGTGTTTGAACTCGATGAGCCGTACATAGGGCGAGTAACGACACTAACTTTTTCGTGAGATTTTCCAGCGGGATATCTCGATGAGGAACCCATTTGGATACATAGCTCAACACGAGCTTTGGATCCCACGTGGAATTGTATTTTGGAGAAGTCGGTCTCAATTTGTAAACGCCCTTTAAAAGTCGTTTTACAGACTCGTCGACTCCAATATTAATTTTTCCTAATAAAATAGACAACGCCGATCGGTGACAATTAATCGTGCCATAAGAGGCACCTTTGTGGAACTGTTCCGATAAAAAACCAATTACATCCTTGATGGGACAGTCTAAAGGATTGATCTGATTCGTTGTGCAAAAAGACCACCATGTCTTGAGCGATGAGCTATACTGCTTAATAGTGTTGTCAGCGAGCGAAGCTAACATGAGGTCGACTGCGGGTACTGGCGTTCCCTGTCGAGCGAACGCGATCCGCAGAACCTCGCGGCACCCAGGGTAAGGCATCTGAACAGAGGGTGGTGACTCCTGAAAGGAGAGTGCAAAAGGTCTTTACTGGGTCCGAAATATATTACCTCAGAACATATTATATTTCCTAATAACGGGTACCACGGTTGTGATGGCCAGACTGGAAATATTATAATACCAGTGGCTTTATCCTCAATCACTTTCTGTATGCATTTTAACATTAAAGAGAATGGTGGGAATGCGTAAAAGAAAAATTGTTTCCAATTAATCGTAAAAGCATCCACAATCCACGCATCGGGGTCCGGTTTCCAGGAAACATATTTAGGGCATTTGGCATTACTGCGGGACGCAAACAGGTCAATTTGAGGCTGACCCAACTTAGTAATTATGGTCTGAAAGACATCATTGGAAAGCTCCCATTCGATGTCAGGGTTAATCCTTCTCGATTCCGCGTCCGCCTCGACATTGTCCTTGGTGTTGATGTAAGATGCGAACAACCAAATGTGGCGTTTCTCGCACCAATGCCAAATTTGTCTCGTCAGGTCGTTGAGGTGGGGGAATTGTATGCCACCCATCCTATTAATGTAACTTAACGCAGTTGTGTTGTCTACTCTCAACAAGATGGCACAATGGTTAAAATTTCTAGCTAAAGTTTTTAATCCTAAATAAATAGCTAGCAATTCGAGATAATTGATATGGCAACCGCGTTCACTGTCCTTCCAGTGCCCGTTGACTCGGTCTGTACCACAAACGGCCCCCCAGCCCGTTGTAGACGCATCCGTATAAATGACCTTATCGTAATTTAAAACTCGCATTTGATTGGATGCGAGTGAAATATTACTTGACCACCAAATAAGGTCATCAAGTATTTTTTCTGAAAGGTAGACTTTCGTAGTTATCGAATTGCAGCAGCAGAGAATACTTTTCTCTTTCCAAAATCTTGGTGTACAACCACCCATATTGGATAGCTGGACAAGCCGCGGTAAGAACTCCGATTAGTTGGGCAAATTCACGAATGGTACAACGAGGGAGTGTCATAAACCTTTTAACCAACAGTGCGATCTTGCTTCGTTTATCTGCAGGTAAAGATAATGTCAAGTCAATGGTATTGTAGATAAAGCCTAGGAATTTACAAGATTGTTTAGGTTCTAAACAACTTTTGTCAAAGTTTATTACGAAACCTAAGCACGTAAGTAACTTAATAGTTTCATCGACATTATCTTTGCATGCTTTGTAATTATTACCGATACACAAAATATCGTCTAAATATATAACGGATGCAAAGCCACGTGATCTAAGGAAGGATATTACTTCTCTCATTACTTTACTGAAGACTCTTGGCGCCACTGATAGGCCGTAAGGCATGGCGGTGAACTCGTATGTTACCAACCGTGAGTCATTATTCTCGAATTGAAAGCGTAAGTACTTTCTTTGTGATTCTATTATTGGAATCAAAAGATAAGCTTCCTTCAAATCGACGGTGGCTAAAAATCCGTCTTTAGGGATGAGCTTCGAAGCAGTCCTGTGGTCTTCCATCTTAAAATGATTGGTGGTGATGAATTTATTCAGTGCTTTTAAATTTAAGATAAACCTTTTACCACCGTTGGGTTTCGGTGCTAAAAATATCTTTGACAGATACTGCCCGGGAGATGGAAGACATTCAGTAATTGCTCCTAAGCTTAACAAATTTTGAATAGCAACTGACATGTCAGATTTTTCGTCATGTGTCATTAAATATCTCGGTGCCATGGCCTGACTGACTTCAGTATTAAAAGGAATAGTATAACCTTCGGTTACCCATTTTATAATAGATTCGTTATCAGTAACGTTTTTCCAACAGTTAAGAAAGTATTTAATTCTACCCGCATGAGGTACCTTTTCTACTGTTGCGATGTCTGAGTCTGGGCACGCGTTTGTGGTCTGGCGGCAGGTTTCGCCGGCGCGGCTGGTGCTGGGTATGGCTTGCGAGACGACGTCGTCCTCCTCGCGCCTCCCCGCGCCGTCTTGCTTGATGAAAAACGGGGAGGGCCGGTCCAGTTTCCCCGGTGCTGAGATGGTCGAGCGGTGGAAGCGGAAGGAGCCACGCTGTTGACGAACTTCTTTATCTGAAGTCCTTGCTTCTCAATAGTTTTGGATGTCTTGATCTTTTCGGACAACTTGTTTCCAAATAGAGTGTCATCTCGACAAGTATCTTGTACTACCGTCAAGAATTTTTTATCTAAGCTCGGAGTGATTAATTTGATCCGAGCTTGTGTCTCAGCGTAATGCAAGTCACTGAGAATCCGACAAGCGTCACTTAGGTACTTGATGGTCTGAATCTTGTCCTCATTTTGTCCAACAAGTACGTCCATGGCCCTATTTATAGCTGTGATACCCGAGCCAAGCTGTTGTTGAATGTTATGCATTTTTTTATCTCTGTTACGTGCGCTTTCAGTAATAGCAGCCGTAATTTCGGGGTTTAGCTTGGGTGCTTGTAAAAGAGTACAATTTTGAGGAATTAAGTATCCTTTTAAAATTTTATCTTTATCCTCTTTTGGCATACCCCTTTTTAGCAAGGGTGTCCATAGTTGGGCCAGGTTATCATGAATCTTGTCTCCATATACTGGTTCATCATTTATTTTTGAGCCGAGAGCCAAAAGGATATCAGCGTTCAGTTCTGGTATTGATTCCTGCGTAGCAGTAATGGTCTCGACAATATTTGCTGATATGTCGACATTAGTTGGGATTTCGTCAGGTATAGGGTCGATGTCCGGACTAGGTTGAGCAGTATCCTCTGCAGAAGAGCTGCTTTCCGTATCTGAAATACGCATAACGACCTGGTTACGACCGGTACATCACCATACCCAACATCTCCCACTGTGTAAAGATTTCATCGAAATACCCTCATTTACGAAAAAAAAATATTTTACAAGTAGCTGCGTATTAATTATTGAGTAATAATTATTAATTTACCTTTAGGTAAACGTTTCGTCATACGTGCATGTGTGTTCAAACCTTGCCTTCGTGTTGATTCTCGACCAACCCCCCGGCATGTAGGATAAATGAACGATTTCCTTCGTGTTGGTTCGCGACCAACCCCCAGGAATTATATGCTTGCACGGTTACCAATGTGATAACTCACGGCTACCACATAGGCCTGAAACGTTGGCTACTTTATTCACTTTAAAACAGGAAAAAAAGAAAAATATAATAAAAATAGTTATTTTACTCACCTGTTTTCTCTTCGTCGCCTGACGACGAATCCGACAAAACAATACGTCTGTAACGTGGTTTCGACGTTTCTAATTTCTTTATTTTATTCCTATAATAATCTATGCGCTCCGTTGCACTGCGCTTCGGCATCTTGAGATGTGTGTGCTTGCTACCTCGCACGAAAAAGGAATGACGATAGAATGGCCGCGCACAGGGAGCGTGGCGCCAACAGGAACTAGTTTTAAAGGAAATGGAAGTAAAAAAGATACTTTTTAAATTGTGCGAATGCTACCTTGTAGGTTTAAGGGACTACCTTGTTAATATTATATCGAAGAATGAAGCGACGAAATATAATGTAGACAATTACAGGATGATGAAATAGAAATGAGATCTTTGTTCATTTGAGAACAAATTTCATATTATAAATACTGCTGAAGTTTTATAATTATGATAGTGAGTTCGCTCTTGTCTTGGCTTTTGCACTACGTATTCTTCTACTGCTACTACCATCACTACAACTACTGCTCTTGCTGCTGCTACTACAACAGCTACTACTACTACTACTACTACTACAGCAGAATTTATGCAGACTCTGAGAACTTTCTGTATTGGTATAGTGAAGAGAATTTCTGTGCGATAGCTTTCTAAATCAAAGGGTAGGGTGGTGACGAATCAGGCAGTCAGGCAGGACTTTCCTGTATATTAATAAACAAATAAATATTTTTAGTAATAATTTATTATATATTAGCAATATACAAGTGAATATATTATCTAGTAGACCTCAAAATAGGCAGTCTACATATAGGAATCTAGGCATCTAAGAGTGCAATTTACATGAAACAGTTAATAATAATTTGCTAAGTCGGCGTTAGGCAGACATGTAACGGTTTCAAATTAATTTAGTTACCGACATTATAACTATTACAAGAAGTTACTTTTTTAAATTTACGTCCCTACTGAAGCCACACAAATATTTTACTATACCTACCTAATAAGTTGCCAGAACGGTCCAAAAACAAATAACAAATACATCAACACGTCGTTAAACCATTCACTACTGGCAACGCAAATATGCGTTTTCGTGTCTTTCGTCCAGTGCCACTGTCACAGTTTAGCGGCCATTCGAACGCACATGTGCATTCCCGGTACTTGACCCGGTACTTGACTATTGCACGGCTAGCACAAGAGCGCGCGAGATCTGTGTCGTGCGAGAGATACCAATCTCTTTTTAGATCGAATAGTAAGGTAAAGACGGGTAGTCTACCTCACGTGCGACACAGGTCTCGCACGCACTTGTGCTAGCCGCCCTGGCAGTCAAGGCCTTCAGTAAACTTTATGAAACAGTATGTACAACAAATTAATAATTATTGCCTATAGTTTATTAAGCTGCGCAGCTCCTGACGGTTTCTTAATAAAATCGAAGTCGATGCGTCGCGAGCGCACTATCTCGCGGTAGTTCATCGCCGACAGTTTCGGTGTTCGAGTCTTTTCTGGACTCTCGAAATCCACATGATACAAGCCAAACTTGGATCTGAAATAAAAATGGATTTTGATAAGTACAGTCAGCGTCAGAAATTGATAAACAGTCGAAGAACTCAAAATTATGAATGAATGATGACGATTTTTAAACTCACTTATTGTCCGTCTCTAATATAATACTCCTCTCATCCACTCAAAGATTGACTGGAAGAGTGGTGGCGTGTATCTGAGTGTTTAGCAATTGGCATTGTTCATTTTTTTAAGCTGTGCTTTTAACACCTTTATTTGATAAAATGGACTATTTCAAGCAACTAATTTGAATATTATGCTTTTACGTAGCTTTGTTAATTAATAATAAATATTTTTTTTGCTGTTTGATAATTCGTGAATTTAGACAGAATCCCAATCGCCTTCGTTCGGCTGGCTATAAAAAAAAACGGCTTTGTCTATGGTTTTGTAGATTTGACAGTGACACGTGACAGTTGCCGTAGCCAAACTTTTTTTTTCATTTTTGTGGCAAACATTCGATGCAGGATTCTGTCTAAAAACCTGGTCGTTCGGTCAAACAAAGGTTCAAAGTACTTTTACAAAAATATCTGCAATCATGAAGTATTTTTGAAATCGGACAAGATAAATCGGATAATTGATGGTTTTCCTCGAAATGGTTTTCGAATTGGAGCATACTAAAAAAAATGAACAATGCCAATTGTATCTGTTTTATGTTTATATTGAACAATGAAGAGTTTACATAAGTACATACATGATCTAGACACGAAGGTAATTATTGGTATTGCCAAGGTAATAAGAGGGTGAATAGCAGTGGCGTGGCGTAGATAGAGCTCGATTCCTACTGGCTTGTGTATTTTAAGGCAGTTGAGCACTTTATTGTGCAGAATTAGACGAAAAGGCTAGTTAAATTCCCTTCGGATTGCCTTCTGGTATACTTGACGTCACGCCACTGGTGAATAGATCAATTGGAATTCTTCGATTTTAATGTTGCTCTCATTCTACTAATATTATAAATGCGAAAGATTGTGAGTGAGGATACGAGTGAGCTGGTACCCTAGATTAAAACATAAGCCACTTTTTATCCCTAATGCATAGTTTCCGCGTGATAGCGATAAACATGTCAAAGATCGTAGCTGCCTTATGTCGCAACGTAGGTAAATAATTATTTCGGCATATACTATTAAAATCAATTCTTAAGTCTAATTCTACACGGACGAAGTCACGAGCAGAAGCTAGAGAGGCTACAAAAATGGGAGCCAAGCAGAGCTAGGTTTGAAATCATACGCCCAAATGACTACTGGTACTGAATACCGAAGCAAAACGTAAAAAGAATCACGATAATTTTTATTTCATTAAACTTTTATTGTTTGTTGATATCCATCAGAATATTGCGCATTCTGTCTCTGTAAATGTAATTCTAATTGTTAGGGTTTAAAATAAGTTTTTGTAAAATGTCCATTTTTAATACAAGCTTTTTTGCTAACTGTGCTTGCATTGTTACGCGTCTTACATATACATATACCGTCGTACCAAATTTCAAGTCAATTAGACCAACCGTAGTTGTAGAGTTCCCTCCTCCGGAGAAGATCCTTGCCCTGCCACCAGAATTCTACTACCAGATTACAGGTAGGTACCGATTTAAATAAAATTTGGTACAGAGATAGTTTCAGTCTTGGGGAAGGACATAGGATAGTTATTATCCCGAAAAACTGCGTAGTTCCCGCGGGATAGCGGTAACAGAATTTTGCGCAGACGGAGTCGCGGCAACAGCTAGTTTTCCATGAATTAATAATGCACAATCGTGACGCACGTCAATTCCAACTGGATAAACGTAATTACTATTGTAGTTATGATCATAATTTATGAATGGTGTTGTAATATAAGTGGCCATTACGTAAATAAAAGCACTTAGCAAATAATCTATTGCACCGCATCCCAGAAGCCGACTTTGGCTCTTACCATGACGTCTTAATGTTATGCCATCTCATTCCACCCTCATCCTTTA
Source organism: Pandemis corylana (assembly GCA_949127965.1). Taxonomy (NCBI): domain Eukaryota; kingdom Metazoa; phylum Arthropoda; class Insecta; order Lepidoptera; family Tortricidae; genus Pandemis; species Pandemis corylana. The sequence goes on along the minus strand of OX421856.1, from coordinate 6,724,916 downwards.
CCGTTTGACAGAAAGGAATGGTAAATGCAATTGTGGTGCCAAGTGAGTAGCCCCCTTATTCATAAACGCTCTGTAGGCTTCTGCTAACTAAGCAATCTTTTGTTCGCTTCTTTTAGCATCAAAAAGAAAGGAAGGGTTTTAAATTGAAACTAGCTGTTTTTTTTAAACTGTTTTTCAATAAAAAATACACTTTAATATTGTTAACCAAAGAAGTATAGTGGGTGCCAGCCTTAACGGCTTCTCAAGCTATGGATCGTGAGTTCGAATGTGTGCTCGAGATGGTTTGAACCCTGTCGCAATTGACAGGCCGTCAAGACAATCAAACTTGAGTGATATATCACATTATTGCGTTAGGGTTCTACAGTGATATGTGAATATATTACTTTACCTACCCATTTCACGCCTTGATACCGATTGTTTCAATTTTAAAGTAGACTTAAGGAGCGACCACACCGCCGCGTATACGCAGTGACGTGTCGTAGGCGTCACGTTTTCTCACCGTTTTTTCAAACATTTTGTTGCGTAAACGTCAACGTCTTTTACGCACCGGTGTGGTCGCACCTTTACTCAATCTTAAATCAATCAATCAATCGATTTTAAAGTGCATTCAAGTAGACTCTTAATTGACTAAACGGTTCCCACTAGCGCCGCTCTAACAGCGTTGAGTGTTTGCCGGGTACCGTCCAACCGTATGTATCCTGCACTCGTGACACTCTAGTTTGCATTCGTCGGCCTACACATCGGCATATTTAGTAGCATACTCGCTTACCCTGGCTTCTCCCTGCAAGTAATTGTCTAACCCTTTCCTACAATTCTGCTCCGTTAATAATGTGCCTTTCAAAACATTGACATTAGTTACTACGACATGTCCGAACAGAGGCCTTACCATGACGTCTTAATGCGATTTAAATCCGACTTAGTTCAGGTTTTAGCGTCATTTTTAGTAAGGATCTGACAGCGAGCGAACCTAAACTGAATCGGAATTGAATTGCATTAAGACGTCATTATAAGGCCCCAGAACTGCATACAACTCGACCAATGTAGCTAATTTATATTTCCTAACCATGTACTACCTTACAAATTAATGACTTAGGAAAAAGTCAGACTCAGTGTAGTACGGAGAAGAAATAAAAAAGAAACTGCAAATCAAGTACTTACACGTAACCATCCTTCCACTCAAAGTCGTCCATCAAGGTCCAAGCAAAGTACCCTTGAACGTTACAACCATCGTCGTGGACGGCCATCAGCATCTGAGTCAGGTATTCGTTGTAATACGAAACGCGTGCGTAGTCATTGACCCCACCAAAATCACTGAGACCGTTCTCAGTTATTATGATAGGAATCTCTTTTCCATATTCATTGGTCACCCAGTTAATGAGATTCCGGAAACCTTGCGGGTAAACCTGAAATTCAAACAGATAAAGATTAATTTGGTCAAAAATTAAGGTCGCAGGCAGTTTAATGGGGTCAATAAATAAATCTCGGACAAGTGTTTTATGTACATAGCAATAATAACGGAAGTCGTAATAGTATTATCTAACGCATGGACATGGATACTCGTAATTAGGTATGTAACAATAATTTCCTATGGTCAGATAGATAGGTAGATAGATTTATTTATTTCTTTTTGTAAGTTACATTATAATATTTAATATGTTGAAACATAAGAAAGTCCCAAAAAAACCGCCAATTGTAAATGAAATAAAAGCATTTACACTTTTATTAAATTATGCAATAAAATGCGATAAAATGTCAGAAACTAAAAATAAAAGTATAAAATTAAACAAAATGGTACAATGTACAAAGGAAGGTCTGTCTTTTACAGAGTACAGTGATTTGTCCAAAAGAATTTCTTCATATATGCCGTTTGACGGTAAGAAATAGCGAAAGAACAGAATCTGAAAATAGTGAATCTGGTTGCGAGCGCCCGCGTTTTAGACATGAAGCTTCCAAAAACTCCGACTTAAATTTCATTGATTATGGTCCAAATAAAACGCAGTAGTGTAAAAATTACTTCGTCTTCCTTCGTTGTTTTTAGGCTATTGCTTTTGTTGGGAGCTTATTAACACAGCCCGCTAGGTCATTGCAAAGAATCGCAACACGGTAATAGAACAATAACTATTACAGAAATTTAACTAAATAGGTCAAACTTAATGTCAATTGCGAAAATAATTATACTGTTTAGATAGTCAAAATTTTAGTAACAATCGAGTTTTCCAATATCTAAACAGCCAACCGTTCAAAAATATCTACATAATATACCTAATTTTCTGTTACACGACGTGCGTGTTCACATAATTTTTATACGATTCACTGTATAGATTTTGGATAACTCGACTGTACACTGACGACTCTATTGAATCTCGTCTGACCATATCTGCTTTGCGATGACTTGTCCGAGATTGGGGTAATTTCGAAACTCGTGACAAATGTCTTTGGCTTCTAGATAAGCGTTGCCAGATTATGAAATTGTTCCCCGTTTAGTCCACGTATATCCACGATTTTCGAAAATTCCCCAATTTCGATTTTACCCCAATGCACCTTATATATTAAATGAACAGATGTTTAAATTGCAGCTGAATCGTATCAAACCATTAACAAATTGTGGTGTTAATTTATGTATTCTCATCGAGTAACTAGAACAAATTATAATATTAAATTAATAGCTCATAGAGATAAAGTATAATCACTATTGCACGTTGATAGTTATAAACGGCTTGGAATTTCAATATTATATTGTGCAACCAATAAATAATTGTCGAGTCGGATAAATAAATTATAAACCTCAATCAATTTTATTTTATCTTAAAGGTATTATGTGCCGTTGTTTTTATAGCAATCACGATGTTTTAATACCGATGAGGAACAAGGAAGTGCAATCAAACAAGAGTATAATGAATAATTTACAAAAAGATAAAAATCAACGTTGACTAAACGACAAAAAATATTATATTACATTATTATTATGTACGGGAGTGGTGGTGGCAGCGGACACTACTTCCTGAATAGTCATGTGAAAAAGAAAGATTCCGTAGGAGATGCGCGCCAGGAACTTCCACGGCCATAGCGAAAGGAACGTTAGCTAAATATTAAATGCCTGACTCACTGTAATTATTCGTTTAAGTTTTAAAATAACCAAAATTAGGTGTCACGAGAGCTTGAATGTTTCTCGATAAAAATCTAATTGAAGTATTGTTAGGAAACTCTTCATGCAATATATTCGTTGCGTACTCAATGAGTTCCAAAGAGACACTACTGCTATAATAGGTATTCTAATCGTTTGTCTTACATGTATCTTTTAATCTATATTTCAAAGCTACATTGGCTATACATACTAAGTAGGTACTGAAATATGTTCATATATTATGTACTAGCGACCCGCCCCGGCTTCGCACGGTATATTATGCATGTATTATACATATAAACCTTCCTCTTGAATCACTCTATCTATTAAAAAAAACCGCATGAAAATCCGTTGTGTAGTTTTGAAGATATAAGCATACATCGGGACATGAGGACAGAAAAAGCGACTTTATTTTATACTATGTAGTGATGTATAACTCTTTATTGCATATGTATAAAACACATGCAAATAACGGTAACAGGACAAAATAGATGTACAAAGGCGAGTTTATTTCTAAAAGGGTTCACTTCCAGCTAACCTTCAAACAATTGACAGGAAGTATTTTGTCAAAAAAAGTTTTCACTGTAATGTTTTGCCATTCAAAATTAAGTTCAACAACAGCTTTCACTAACTTCTTTATAATATATATTACAAGCGAACAATTTTAAATTATGTTCTTGTGTTTGTTGTTTCTTTCTAATTTGCGATAAGTTGGAACCTCACTTTCTATGTTAAAAATAAATCAACATCATGCAATTGGCATTGTTCATTTTTTTTGGTATGCTCCAATTCGAAAACCATTTCGAGGAAAACCATCAATTATCCGATTTATCTTATCCGATTTCAAAAATACTTTATGATTGCAGATATTTTTGTAAAAGTACTTTGAACCTTTGTTTGACCGAACGACCGGGTTTTTAGACAGAATCCAGCATCGAATGTTTGCCACAAAAATGAAAAAAAAGTTTGGCTACGGCAACTGTCACGTGTCACTGTCAAATCTACAAAACCATAGACAAAGCCGTTTTTTTTTATAGCCAGCCGAACGAAGGCGATTGGGATTCTGTCTAAATTCACGAATTAACAAACAGCGAAAAAATATTTATTATTAATTAACAAAGCTACGCAAAAGCATAATATTCAAATTAGTTGCTTGAAATAGTCCATTTTATCAAATAAAGGTGTTAAAAGCACAGCTTAAAAAAAATGAACAATGCCAATTTCTTAAGTCGTGTTTTTTATCATTATAAAATTAGGTTTAATGTACGAGGAAAATTATTTTTCATATTAAATTTGCCGCACAAGTTGGCTGCCTTGGGGCAAATGCCAAAACTTGCCAACATAAATAACAAAATTTCCATACTTAACGATCGTAAACACAAAGATTAAACTAAAGTTTGACTTCGTGATTGACAAATATTTGGTCTTAGTGTTTGGAGCTATGCAAGCATTCTCATGGGTACTTTCGCAAAAACAAGTTCAATTTGGCTGTAAAATATTTATTTAGAAAAAAAATTGGATAAAGATACATAAAGTTAAAGTTCAATGTCTTAATGAACTGATAACATTATTATATCTTGCTAAAATTTTAAAATAACGCGAAAACAGTTCTTCTTCTTCTTTTTCTTATTTGTGGCGTATCAAACCGTTCTAGCGACGACAACTTTGCCAATATCAAAGAAACAAAAATATAATTCAAAAATCTTTTGTTGTACGGTAACACGGTCAAAGACTCGCCCCTGTCGGGCTCTTAGCCAACGGTTGATATCCCTCAGAAACTGCCAGGAAATCATTAGCCGGTGCTCAGGGTGCACCGTACCAAGCACTCCTCTTCCCCCCCGGACGGATCCAAAAACGAACCGCAGCTCTTGACCACACGTGGAGATAACCCGACTTGCCCCCCCCGCGAAAACAGTTCGTTAATTTTAAAGTAGGTACCTGGTTCACACGTTCAGAAATGGACACGAAGCTTGATTGCTGGTATGGAAAAAATCCAAACACAAAATTTGCTGAGTGCATTTTTTTTATATTTCGATTGTCTAATGTTTCGTCTGTCAGAATTGAATTACTAATTGAAATTATTACTAGGTAACAATAAGCATTTAGCACATTTTGTCTTCAAGATCATCGGTATGAAGTGTTAGCCTGTTTTCTGAACGTTGCCTTTTGGCCTAATGCTATAATCTGTGGTCTGACACAGACAGAGATCCCTGCTTGGCCTGTTCCCGCGATGGTCGTATTTATAAGAAAGAGCATCGTACGATACGATATACGAGTATGTATTATATTCTTCGATACCGGTGATCAGTGCTTTTATTGTCTAACAGTAGTTATCTACAACTCACCGAAAACCATTCTGCTCCAGGTTTAGGCCACTGTGCATCCTGTTCCAACTTGACCCCAGTGTCTGACTCCATTGAAGGTATTAACCACTCCTTCTCAAAGGTCGATGGAGACATTATAAACGTCGTATAGTGGTTCAATCCAAAGAAGTCTGAACTACCCCTTAAAGCGATTACCTAGAAATAAAACTAAATCAATAATGGCAAACGCATATGTGCGTTAAAACGCCTGAGAAATTATCGCGCGTTAAGAAGTATGGAAGAGGTGACATTGAAAAACAGAATAACGAATAGTGTGATAAAGGAACGTGCTGGTGGGAAAGAAGATATGGTGGCTAGGAGAGAAAAAAATATGCTTAGTTGGTTTGGTCACGTGGACAGGATGGATGAAAGTAGACTAACTAGACAGATCTATCTATATGGGGAGTGTGAATGGTTGCGTTGGGAGGGGAAGGCCTAGGCAGACGTTCCAGGGCCAAATAGGAGAGGTTGTAAAAAAGGGCAGGTCTGGAGTACCCGAAACCGGCGAGTATGTATGAAGAGATTGATGAATGTGGATGAAGCGAAAGAGGTATGTCAGAATCGTAGCAAGTGGAACAAAGTATACTGCCTATTCCTATGGGAAAGAGGCGTGACTGTATGTATGTAAATAAATTATCGCGATCAAGAAATGCCTATGCATTGGCGGCAGTGAGTGTGTAATATTATAGACAACATAAATTTAAAATGCAGTTAGGTAGTGAGGGAAATGTAGAGCCCTGTCGCAATTGACAGGCAGCCGTCACTCAAACTCGAATTATACGAGTATGTCAGCTTTTTGCGATAGGATTCTACGGTGGTATGTACGTGAATACATTTCCCTTGGTGTACGAATTAAACAGCGTGAAAATAATAGCGTGGCTTTCTATTGGTAAAAGAATTTTCAAAATCGGTTCGGTAGATTACACCTTTACAAGGGAAGCAGGGGATAAATTAACAATTTACTTAGTAAAATGGTAGGTACCTCTTCCGCTGAAAACGTAGGAAGCCGCGACCTGGTGTACCCCTGTTGTAGGCTTATGGAGTCGATTCTCTCGCGTATCGAGTCAGGGTAATCACCTTTCTTGGAGTAGATGGGATGCGCGAAAAGTCCTAGCTATTGAAAAAAAAAGAACATTAATGCCTCGACCTTACATGAATACCCATAATTTAAAAAAAACAGATAAAAATTGTAGATTTTTTTTGAGGCCGTCTGTTCATATTTTTACCACGAATAAAACTAGATACGCGGCAGCGTGTCAGCCAAGTTCAAAGTAAAAGGAAGTGGCGACGCGCTGTTTGTATATTTACACGAAACATTTCGAGCTACTTTGGACGCCTTCACAAGACGTTTCACCAATCTCTATCAAGTTCTAGATAGCTAGATAGAACCATGTTTAATTTGTAGATTTGAAAAAATAAACAGACACTATATATATATCGTATATATCTCATAAGTCTAAGCTTATCAGGGAATGTTAAAACCATTATGATACTACATTCGTTTGTCGTCCTCGACCCCACTATAGTTACAACGAATTTTAACTAAAATCTGGTCATTTTTATCGTGTGTCAGTTTGCATAGTTCACAATTTTATCTGTGTACATTTTATATCATAATATAACTACGCTTCCACCCTTTTACGCCAACAATCATGCTAAACGGGCCTTTAGGTCTTGTTACTTTAGGCTCTGTCTACCCTTCAAGGGATAAAGACGTACTCTATGTATGTATGTATGTAACTACGCTTTTACTGACATGCATTTGTAGATATCTTTCAGCAGCTTCTATGTCTTCTGGATTTGTGCCATTCTTTGGTTTTGCCCAAAAAGCGTCGAGCGTAATTCCAACTTTGCCTGCAAAATGCAATCACACATTTAAATTGCTTCACCTACAGAATGTTACACACAACGTTAAAATACGTATTGCAATGAAATTTGTGGAAATATTGAGAAAGTGCAACATCTCTGTGTTGCTACAAAACTACGGCTTGAATTGAACTTTCAACTAATTGACAACTTATCTAGAGCTGTAATAATTTTTTACCATTTCCTGTGAAATTTTCACAGTTGTGTTTTCAAAAATTGGCCACAGAGCATGCTCTACTAAAAATTACGATATGAGGATTAATATCAGATTTAATATTACCTTTTTGTTGAGATCTGAATTCTTGGTCGTAGAGATTATAAGCGGCAGAGTGTGCTAACAATATATAATGGATGCATAAGTATTCACCCACTCCATGTGATTTGATTGCTGGTGCAAAATAATCACTCCCGTATCCCTAAAATTAAACATTAAAAATATATAGAGATCGTGTGAATAAAAGTAACACAAATACCCATGCGGTTGGCCTTCTCGTTGATTTATGTAAATTAAGCTGTTCTTATGGCATTCATAAAGCGTTCATCTTTAGCGATACTCACAAAGTACTCTGGACTACAGAAAAATAACGCGCAATCATAACATAAAGTAAGATACACCTAGGCAGGGAAGGTGCGCCTACGAGAGATGCCAGCAATCTTCTTATGCAAACCGTGAGGCAGAAGTGAATTTAGCGTAGCTATCTTTTTTAGTAACATGCACTAACTTACTTCCACTACATCTCCCAATGCTCATAGCGTTAGCTCATAATGTAGCCTGTCTTGTAAGCGCATTTTGCCCCATTTACCTCAGCCAGTTACTGCTAATACAAAAAAAAACTAATCGTATGCCGAGAATCTGATAATTTCTCTCTTCAAACAATTGATAGCTACAGTTTTTAAACTTGAAGTTTATTACATTTCATGTCCTCAACAATTCCGCGAAGTCTAAAATACACAGCAATTATGTAGGCGTTTTTAACATCGCAGCATAAATTTCTGTGCGGCTGTTCCGGCCGTGTTAAGGGCTCGTAAGTTACGAAGCACAAAGCGCACGCCGCCGTTAATTCGAGAGCCCTAATTTGGAACAAATGGTCGCACCCACGTAATTTATGAATGGATTCGATCGCCAATAATGATATTCAGAAGGGCAATTACTTTTTAATCTGCTAATCACATTATCTTTAGCGGGCTTGACATGATCACCTTGTGAGGGATAATGTTTTTGAACAAATATCTCATGATTACAAGTATACACCGATAACTACACAACGCTGTAATTAAATTTTCATGCCAAAAACTTCATTAAAAATATAGGAATTCAGCCTTTCCTGGAAGCAAATTTAGTGCAAATAGGTATCCTTTTATATCTAATTCCTGTTCTGCCTAAATCTTAACATAATTGTCACTAAGTAGTTAGTTTCATTAAACAAGCAAAGGAACACCCTGATAATAATCATTTTGCGGAATTCAAAGAAAGCAAATTTGACATGCAAAGCGTAGATTACAACGTGAATATCGTTCAAACAAAACCCTCGTAACATTAGGAGAAGTCTGCATGTTATGAATAAACTTACGTTATAACAGTGCTGATGCGGTTCATTCATAGTGGTCCATATCTTTACCACGTCACCGAACAGGTTGAAGACAACCCTAGCGTAATCTCTAAAGTAATTCACCATGATAGGATTAGCCCAACCGCCCAAATCCATGAGAGGTGTCGGCAGGTCCCAGTGGAATAACGTCACAACTGGTGTTATGTTCGCATCCTGAAGCGCCTTTATCACTTTGCGATAGTATCTTACGCCAGCTTTGCTTATGTTGTTGTCCGTGCCGTTTGGCAGCAACCTGTGCGAATAAATTTGCCATTGTTGAAATCGGTTGGACAGTGAAACGGAATTGCTCGTGATAAAACTGGCTTTCTTCGGAATAACAAAACAGCGTGTTGCTAAATAGTTGTTGTGTAGCTTCTTTTTAATTGCCTAGGAACAACACGAATTTAGGTAGAAGGGTCTAAACTAAATTTTCTTATGTTGTATTCGTTGATGACCTATTTATGTTCGATACCCAGAATATCTAATAAATATCTCTATAAAGTGGATTCAAAATTTTATCAATATCGATTCTGTAACTATAATTTTATTCACATTAGAAGTAGGTTAATGTTTTTGTACTGTACTCGTATAGTACCTAAAAAAACACATTTTATTTTATATAAATATTTTTAGTGAAATTATAAATAGTAGGTACTTAATAATGTTTCCATTTGTAAAATCGTTTGTAAATCGTTTTGGTCATAAAATTGGATAGTTTTAAGTGATATAGTAATTAAAATAGATTTTTGGAATAAATGTTATTCCCACAAAATGGGAAAACATATCACTTCATTTAGACCCGGAATTTTTGTGAGTAATTAAAATAATCTGAACATTCACAAAATAACCGACCTGGATATTAGACTCTCATAAAAGAGTAGAAAATGAATGAACAAGGAACTAAAATATACGCCTAAACAAAATTGTTGAAAAGTTCAAATACTTTACTTCAAAATGTGCCCGTTCATAGAAAGTGAATATCGTCATTTTTTACTCTCGACAATGGTTAAATTAATTCGGCTGAAAACTTCCGCAACCCTGGCCAGAAAAAAACTACACTGTTCCTGAACCATACGTACCTTGGCCACGATATCGACAGTCGATAATACTCCACACCCAGTTCCTTGATGATCGCGATGTCGTCCATATACTTATGATACGAGTCAGCCGCTACGTCCCCATTGGACCGGTCTGGCGTGTAGTCGGGATTCTTGTGTAGAAACGTGTCCCACATACTCTCACCTTTACCTAGAAATAAAAAAATCAAAGACTCAAGATCAACAAAAACCGGCCAAGTAGAAGACGGACTCGCAAACCGAGGGTCCGTACAGCCAACGTCAAAGATATCTTTTCACTTTAGTGCCTTGTCGTTGTATAACTTCATGTTTGAACTTGCATATGAAGTTGTCAAAGTCCTTGGAGCGATAAGGCACTAAAGTGTAAAATGACCGTAGGTTTTGATTGCCTTAAACTAATGGCAAAGATTGTGGTTCAAAAGGAATTGCTTATCACTGGTGGGTACCATCATTTGCGAAAACCAATCATAACACAAAATAGTGTGAGTTAAAGCAGCAGCACCAAAAAAGTGGTAACATCGATCCTGGTATTCCTACCATTCCAACCTGGTACTCGTATTTCCATACGAATGATGATTCTGTTCGTCTTATTTTTAGTTAGGTATGTGGTAAGGCAGGTCGTCTCAATGGACCCAAGGTGTCGCGAGAGTAGAGACACGTAGATACCCGTTGGTAGTGATATTGGGTTGGTTGGTGGAAAGGTATAAAGTCCAGTGTGATTTATCGCAAGAACAAATCTGCAAGTTGCATTACACTGCTGCACTGGGTCGAGGACTTCTAACCCGTACCCATCATGGCCCGGCAATGTAATGAAACTTCCAGGATTATTCTTGCATGCCCAAATTAGGTAGGTAGGTAGGAGAGAGATTGATGTGAAAACTGTACAGGAGTCTTACCATGACGTCTTAATGCGATTCAATTCCTATTCAATTTAGGTTCGCTCGCTGTCAGATCCATACTAAAACTGACAGCTGAGACCTGAACAGAGTCGGAGTTAAATCGCATGAGGTCACATTAAGGCATCTGGTTGGACGTACCGTAGTAACTAATGTCAATGTGTTGAAAGGCACATTATTAACGGAGCAGAATGAACTGAACCTGAACTGCGTCAGAATCGAATCGGATTAAAACGTCAGGGTAAGACCCCAGTGTAATGTCACTGACTGCTTTACTTGGTCCTTTCAGTCTACCGACCACGATACTTATAATAAAACTTAAGATTGCTCCAAACATCAGCAAACTTGGTTAAATAAACGCAATAAAAGCTGGTAAAATAGTTTCATTTCATTTCGAAGTTTTAATATATATTAAGCTATTACTCTTTGCTGGGAAAGGGTCTCCTTATATCTCATACTTTGGCGGCATCTGGTCGAATCTTTATGGAAGACGACAATCAATATAGGTACCGGGTTCAGGCGGCCTTGATTTCTCTTTAATGGATCACTTTCAGCAGTCAAATCTATCTAAATGGATTGGCATTTGACATATATTTATGTGTAGTCATCTTTGCGTCTTGACTAGCAGTTCTACATGCTTATTACTTATTCTAAGGCTATAGGGGTACAAGCCAACGGATAATACTATCAAACTAACTGAATCCTGACCCACTGAGGAACCTTATTACAGTAAATGTCGTGGTGACGTTACACTGAATTGACAAGAAAAATCATTGCAACGTTTACTGTGAGAACGTTTTACCGTGGGTCAAGAATCAATTTGTTCGAAAGTACATTATCACATATGTAGATAGAGCGGTTGCCCGCGACTCTATCCACGCAGAATTCGCTTATGATATCCCGCAGAAACTATGCGATTTTCCAAGATAAAACTATCCTATATTTATCCTTCTCCGAGATTAAAACTATCTCTATACCAAATTTCATTAAAATCGGTTGAGTGGTTTAGGCGTGAAATTGTAACAGACAGACAGAGTTACTTCCGACTTTATAATGTTAGTAGGGATGTAGATAATTGCATATCTTAATACTTAGGCTTCTTAATTATCTACTAAATAATGTAAATCACAGTCAAGATGAGAAAATACAAGGAAAACGGCTCATTTTCATTGCACTGTACCTATCAAGGCCAAATCAATTTGATATTGAAGTTTGACGAATAATAAACTGTTATCAGCTTTTAATGGGACTGGGGTCAAGGTTAAGGTCATTTTACGCATAAAACTTTACTAATATGACTTAAAAAACTCGGAATTTCAATGATGTTAAAGGAAAAATAAACCAATTTCGGCAAATTACCTCTGACCTACATTCCGATAGCAACTATGCAATATTCCAAACATATTTTGCATTAATTTGGTTATTTGCACATTATCACTCTACTAAACTATCAAAATATGCTAAAACCATAGAGAATATAATTAAATAGAGTGGTAATATATAAGGCTATCTAATTCTACAACAATTTACAGTGATTTATCACTTAATACCGTACACTTATCCGCAACTGTTTTTCCTTAATCTCCTACGTGGAAAAAAAACCATTTGGGTTATTAACCTTTTCAACGTCAACGATTAGCACCGCAGGTTCATATATATAAGTAAGTAAGTAAATGCTTTATTGTACAAATATAAAGAAACAGATACAATTTACAAAAAAAATAAAAATAACATTAATACATGCACAAAGGCGAACTTATCCCTATAAGGGATCTCTACCAGTTAACCTTTGAGTAGATGAGAGGAGCATTAAACGAGGGACCGACAAAATGAAAGTTTAAAATTCCAGATAGTGAAAGCCACAATAGAGCGTACATATCTAAGTACAATAAACAAAACATAAAAAACTACTAAATGTCATTACACACATGCATACATACAAAATACAATAAGAGTACACACACAATATCTAAGGAGATGGTGTGAGTCACATCTTCCTCAAGCCTTCCTTGAACGACGCCACGGATTATATATGGCCATTACTTCAATGCAAATGCAACCTTTGTTCAATTGGCTTTAGGTTCAACTTAAGGCATCGCAATAAAGAAGTCTGGCGTATGGGTGACGTCTCCTGTAGGTATTTGACGTGGCGGCGAAAAGGTTAAAATTTTGAATTACATACATACATACATCACGTCTTTATCCCTTATGGGGTAGACAGGGCCTAAGGTAACAAAACCTTAAGGCCACGTTTAGCATGATTGTGGGCGTATAGATGGAAAGGGGAATCAAAATATATATAACATGATTCCTGAAATTTTCGCCCATTCTCTCGATGGGCTTTTACCATTTGCGCGGGACGAGAAGCAACTGGTACATTCTATGTTTTTTCTTTACTCCCAGACCAGTATGGAAGAGATTTGAATTACATTATTTTTTAATTTTATAAAAAATAGCGAGTTTCATTTACGTAGTTACTGCCTCACACGTTAAACACTATACGTATCGATCATAATAGCTAATAGCTGCTTGCTCAATTATGGTAACATCCTTGACCTTCGGCTGACCAATTTAGTGAGCAGCAACAGCCACATTGGTTTGGATTTTTTTTTATAAATTTTATGACATTTTCACTCTATTAGCTAGGTATTTCCTCTATGGCTAACACTAATGGCCTAATGTAAGGCAACTAGTGCATATGTCGTGACTATTTAATTTAATTTTAATATAGAGTCCGTTCATTTCATAATATTAATTTGTTTCGCTCAGGTATGTTTATTTATTAATACGTAGAGGTGCATGACCAGAATTGATACAGTAATAATTGGAACTCTTCCACGCTGGTCTGGGAGTAAAGAAAAAACATAGAGTGTGTGAAACATGTTCGTTGCTTCTCTTCCCGCGCAGATGGTAAAAATGCGGCTAGCAACCCATCACTATTTTGATTCCCCTTACCGCTTGTAGGTACCCCCAAAATCATGCTAAACGTGGCCTTTAGGTTTTGCTACCTTAGGCTCTGTCTGCCCCGTAAGGGATAAATACGTGATTTATGTATGTATGTATAATTAGACTAGATGCCCACGACTGCCCACAGAGAATTCGTTTATCGCTACCCCATGGGAAATATGCAATTTTCCGGGACAAAAAGTATCCCATGATCTTCCCCGGGACTGAAGCTAACTCTATACCAAATTCTAACTTAATCGGTTAGGTGATTTAGGCATGAAAGCGTAACAGGTAGACAGGCAGACAAAGTCATTTATAATATTAGTAGGTATAAATTTACGCATTCATCAATCATTCAAAACTTGGCTAGTTTATGCATCTTATTTATGTTTTATTATATTTTTTTATTTTTTTATAAAAAATATGGACAGAGGTTCATTGGTCAATTATGCCAGTATCAAATTAAGTAAAATACAGTTTTAAAACATGTCGGCCGCCCGGTACCACGGTAAATATCCCTCAGAATCTGAAAGGATATCATTAACTGATGCCCAGGGTGCACCGGACCAAGCATTGCTCTTCCCCCGGACTGACCTAATGGAGACTATCGTTTCTTTGCTCACCAGGTGGCGCCACTATTGACTAAGGTTCAGAGGTTGCTAAAAAAAACATAGCTGTTACCTCGGCAAACAAGCATACTCTTGGCAAAAAATAAGTTTGTAAACAGTAAACAAACAAACCTCTGAATTAGCTGCACTTTGAGGCCGCTTATTTTGACTTCTCTTTTTCTTATTTCCGCTTTCAAAGCGTTCACATTCATCGCCGAATAAGCCATATTTGCGATAGTTTCACGAAGGCGATCACTTTTCAACAATTTATGTCACGAAGCCCGCCAAAACCAGTGACAAGTGAATGTTATTGGACCTCACGCGACACTAGCGCCTCTAGTGGCAAATTCACACGCGACAGCCCCCATTGTCTGCGTTTGACATACACAAATAAATATCAAAATGACAGATACATCTTTATACAAACAAACTAATGTGTGTATAAGTAACATAAGGCCAGAAATAAAGGGTACCTAAGTTGGACGCAAAGTTAAAGTAGGAGCCTATTAGGCCAGGGTCGATACCTTTGAAAATGATAAAAAGTAAAATAAAATTATAGTAGGATGAAACCCATTAGAAAAGGTAGAGAATATTACAAAAATTAAAGGAAAAATAAATTACGGTCGATCTGAGGTCGGGAAGGGGGGAGGGGTGAGTTTTTAAGGGTGAAAAACGGTTTATCTCGATTTCCGGCGAAACTACAAGTCTTATGAAAAAAAATTAAATGGCAAAGTTGTAGGTAATAAAAAGATCTACAACTTTTGCTTTTACACTTTTTTCACATAACCTCAAAATTTATGTGAAAAATTCAAATAACCAAGTTTTTGGTTTTTTATTTTTATCTTTTGCAAAAATAATAATTTTTTCACGAAACTTGGTGAAAACTTGCCTTTTTATGTCCCGAACTTACAGTAATTTTTTTGATTTAAAAGATTCATTTTTTCACCTTATTTTGACTTAATATCGAAAAAGCACCCTAATTTTCAATCGAAAATTCTCACGTCAAAATATCTGTTTTTTTTAAAAAGTCGGTGGCCTTTTTGTTCGTTGAAATCTCTACTTTCTGATGGTATAAAAAAATATATACATTACATTGGTAATTTTTGTCAGAAAATGCAAAAAAAGGAAAAAATCATTATGTTCAATTTTGAGCTATTTATTTAAAATTTACACCTTAATTACTCGTTAAACGTAAGATTACATGTTACATTGATAAACAAAAAAATTACGAATCCATAAAACATAAAGATTGGAAAAAACATGCGAAAATAATTGTTCTAAATATTAAAAAAATAGGATTTAAAGGAGATTTCATCTAAAAAATGTGACTGTTGCAATATTTTTCAGTAATAAAGTTGATTTATTAAATTCTAATTACATTTATGCCATAGAAAATCTCATCTTACTAATATTATAAATGTGAAAGTTTGTTACTCTTTCACGCCAGAACGGCTGGACAGATCGGGATGAAATTTGGAACATATATAGATTATTAAGTCTGGAATAACACATAGGCCACTTTTTATCCCGGAAAATTGCGCAATTCCCGTGGGATAGCGATAAACGAATTCTATGCAGACGAAGTTGCGCGCAACAGCTAGTAATATATAAATATACATGTAAATCGTACTATTGAATTTCGATACTTTATACTGATTACGTTATTCATAATAATTTTCTTAAATACAATAAAAATAGGATTTGAATCCTATTTTTAAATATGTAGAACAACTATTTTCGCATGTTTTTTGCAATCTTTATGTTTTATGGATTCGTTTCTTTTTTGTTTATCAATGTAACATGTAATCTTACGTTTAACGAGTAATTAAGGTGTAAATTTTAAATAAATAGCTCAAAATTGAACATAATGTTTTTTTCCTTTATTTGCATTTTCTGACAAAAATTACCATTGTAATGTATATATTTTTTTATACCACCAGAAAGTAGAGATTTCAACGACCAAAAAGGCCACCGACTTTTAAAAAAAAACAGATATTTTGACGTGAGAATTTTCGATTGAAAATTAGGGTGCTTTTTCGATATTAAGTCAAAATAAGGTGAAAAAATGAATCTTTTAAATCACAAAAAATACTGTAAGTTCGGGACATGAAAAGGTAAGTTTTCACCAAGTTTCGTGAAAAAATTATTATTTTTGCAAAAGATAAAAATAAAAAACCAAAAACTTGGTTATTTGAATTTTTCACATAAATTTTGAGGTTATGTAAAAAAAGTGTAAAAGCAAAAGTTGTAGATCTTTTTATTACCTACAACTTTGCCTTATAACTTTTTTCCATAAGACTTGTAGTTTCGCCGGAAATCGAGATAAACCGTTTTTCACCCTTAAAAACTCACCCCCCCCCCCTTCCCGACCTCAGATCGACCGTAATTTATTTTTCCTTTAATTTTTGTAATATTCTTTACCTTTTCTAATGGGTTTCATCCTACTATAATTTTATTTTGTCTCAAAAATTATCGACCCTGGCCTATATTTGCTTCACCTCAACAAAAAGTAAATGACAGATCGAATTTCTCTGGGCTTTTTACCAGGAAAATATGAAGCGGCCCCTTAATTTATTATCAGTAAGTAATGATTGATTAAACTTCTGACAGCACAAATTAAATATTACGTTTTTTCTACAAAGTAGCTTAAAACTTTAAAAGGGAGCGTCACAATTAATTAAGCGCAAATTTTGTGGTTAGACACAAAAATTATGTTGCCTAGTACCGAATAAAAATAACTCTAAAAGTTATCAAGACCGGAGGCGTAATTTTCGTAACGTATTCCAGAGTTTTTCGAAACCTAAAAGAAAACCAGTAATGCAGATCAATCACACTTTGTGTTAGTAACAAAGTTCTTATTTATAAAATACTAGCCTTCCGTCCGCAGCTTCGCCCGCGATAAATTAATTTTCCCGTAGGAATAGGTATTTTCCCGCGGTAAAAAGTAGCCTATGTCACTCAGTGATAATGTAGTTTTCTAACGGCAAAAGAATTTTTAAAATCGGTCCAGTAGTTTCGGAGCCTATTCAATGCAAACAAACAAACAAACAATCAATTTTTTTCCTCTTTATAATATTAGTATAGAAGTATAGATTCTTTGTTTATACAATGCTTATGGTACCTATATTAATACATTAAAAAGCAACTGCTGCCCGCGACTTTGTTAACGCAGAATTAAATATTCACTCACATACAAATCGACACTCCAATAAGTAACGTGGCTTCCTAGTGGTAAAAGTACTCTCAAAATCGGTTCAATAGCTCCAGAGATTACCTCCTACGACCTCACAAACTCACAAACTTTCTCTTTATACATACATAGACATAAACAAATCACGTCTATATGCCTCACGGGGTAGCAAGACCTAAAGTCCACGTGTAGCATGATCGCGGGCGTATAGGTGGAAAGGGGAATCAAAATAGTGATGGGTTGCTAGCCGCATCGCCTATAATTAACATGATTCCCGAGATGTTTGCCCATTCCCTCGATGGGCTATTACCATCTGCTCTGGAAGAGAAGCAACTGGTACATTCAGTTTTTTCTTTGCTTCCAGACTAGGATGGAAGGGTACTTCTTTATTTATTTTATACTATTAGTATTCAAGTATATGCATGAAGTATTGTGTAGATCAAGGCTGCTCAACCGTATCCCCGCGGGCCACACTGTGGCCCACCGCCCATTTGTAAATGATCCGCGCAAGCCCGAAAATATCCGTCAAGTTGAGAGTCTATGTAGGTACCATCAGTGGCTCACCAGAAATATCTGAACTGTCCGTTTGGCCCGACTGATAAAAAGTACAGCAGCCTTGGTGTAGATGTACAACGTAATATTGCAACTAGTCTTCTGCGTTACTACAAGTAACTAATAATGCCCATAAATTAAAACCAATTACCTTTCTGCTTCGGGACTGGTGCTTGAGGCATCCATAACTTTTTGGGAACAAAAACGAATGACCTTGCTCCATGTGTTGTTATACTTATGTGCTGCGATTTAAACTAACGCCAATAGGTACTAATAGATAGCTATCATTATTCATTCATTGCCACATCTTTAATGTGCTAAAAATACTACCATTCCGGGACTAAATTATGCATAGGTACGTTTTGCCATATAGCGAACAATTAAAATACTATACTCTAAAATAGTACCTAGGTATTTGTTTAATGATGCTATTTTTAGGCTTTTGAGTCCAATATTTTGTTAATAGTTAAATTATACAACTATTTAAAGCTACTATTTAATTTGTACTCGTAACGTTCGTATGCACTCGAAAGTACAGTCAACAGCAAAATAAACTGACGAATTAGGGTCCCAAATTAATATAAATCTTAAATTATTTCAAATGTTACTGACTCTAGTTTATTAGAAGTAAATGAACACATAATGTGTCATAAGTAAGTGATCACATTTATTTCGATCCTTGACGTCGTTAAAGTCATTGTTGAGTCTTTCAAATCAAAGTGATTATCTATAAAATACGGGTTTATGGGACACTTCGGAATACAGGTCAGACCTTCGGTTTATATCGGTTGGTTGTATTTAAAATAAATCCTTTTTTTTTCGAGCCTTCATTCAGACATTTCCGGCAGTTCGAAATGTTGTTTTTCTTTTGTTATTTACTTGACAAATTCGTAATTATGACATCGTGTATTAATATCACTACATAGTATAAAACAAAGTCGCTTTCTTTGTCCCTATGTCCTTATGTATGCTTATATCATTAAAACTACATAACGGATTTTGATGCGGTTTTTTTAATAGATAGAGTGATTCAAGAGGAAGGTTTTTATGTATAATTCTACGCAGACGAAGTCGCGGGCAGCAGCAAGTTTTATTATAAAGCATTGATCGGTCACTTCATTTCTATCTCGGCGTTGCTATTTATGATCACTTTCTTTTGACTAATTAAAACTTCATTTAAAACTGTCACTTTGGTATGACTTTATGTCTGGCACGTCATGCTAGAAGATGTTTTGAAACGTTGCTTGATCACTCACTCTAGACGTTGCCTGTACAAAATTTGTAAGTTAAACGTTGTCAAATTGACTTGACATTTTGTATAGATAGGCACGTACATAATGCAAGATAAATGACAATACTCAATTCACATTAGAACCCGATTTTCAGTTTTATTTCTCTACTTGTCTTTACGAGGCTTTACTTGTTGCCTTTCACGATGGTATGTCAACAGCAACGAATTAACGAAGAAGGGAACTACCGGTATCGTTTTAGATTTCCACGGTTTTTGATCATGTATTATGAAGTTAGAAACTCTTTTGTTGGTTGCAAGAGAAAGTTCCAAGTTCACTATACTAATTTCTAACTCCACGCGTCCTAGAGTAAAAATGTTAATGACAGACAGACCGATGGACAACGAAATGGTACCATAAAAGTTACCTTTTCCGTTTGTGGTACGAAATCCTAAATTCGGAACAAATACACAGGTACATACATAAATCGCATCTTTATCCCTTACAGGGTAGACAGGGCCTAGGGTAACAAACTTGTAGAAATGTAGTAGGCAATATGTATCCCAGGCAGCTTGGCTTTTACCGACCCTTCCAACAATTCGTTATATATCAACCGATTCACACAAAATTCTTAATAATTATACACCTAAACCTTCCTCGTGAATTACTCTATCTTTTGGTGGAAACCGCATGAAAATCCGTTCAATACTTTTTGAGTTAATCGGGAAGATAGACGCGATGAAGGACTTCAAAACGGACCTCCGCAAAGTAACGCCAAATTCAATAAAAGATGTTTTATAACATGTACGCATGAATCATACGTGAGAGATTTATAAACCAATATGTTCTTATTGCTGGGGTTTTACCATGACGTCTTAACCCGATTCAATTTTGAACCAAAGATGGATCAATCGCTGTCAGATCCATACAAGTGTCAAAAATGACAGCTAAATAATCGAAATTAAATAGCATCAAGACGTCATGGGAAGGCCCCCGATTATAAAAACTTACCATCTTCATTCCATGCTCCCTCGATCTGGTAGGCAGCAGTAGCAACACCAAACATGAACCCATCGGGGAAGGAATAGTTCCTAGACTCGCTGATCGCCCCTCGCGCCGCACTCAACAGGCTATACAAAAAAAACGTAGATTTAGATCATATTTATTGGCTCAGAAAACACATTACATGTCAGATACACACATCTAAGTTTAGGCAGTCAGTAACAATTCCATACGCGTTCGATCCTTGCACATTTTTTGATATCTTATGAATTAAACAATACATTTAGATTATAAGAAAATAAACTACAATATCAAAATAATTTCATTCTCGCGGGTATCGTCAGGGCAAAGTAATAAAATAGGTCACTTATAAAAACATTAATATACTAAAACTATTTTATTTCCAAAAGGACCGTCATATTTATAGTTATAATAAAAACACAGCTAAAAGTATTCTACAAAGTCATTTAAAAACGTCCAAATATTCACAAACGTATAGTTTTAGTTAAATTATTAATCACAACTGCAAAAATCCACTGTTTTTTTTTCGAGACAATTGGTTACCAGGGAGAAACTATACGGGATTATTCCGACGGCGTCAAAACTGACAGCGATTTTTACTGATAGTTTAACCGTATTAAATGAAGTTGAATGAAAATTGAAAGCGTTAACGCGTGAAATGATATACGGCTCTTTAGGTTAAATTTGTTTAGTTACGATTGTACGATAACCTCACCTAAGACCCGTTAATGCAGCCACGAGAGCGACTAGACTCGAGCTCTGCATTGTACAAACTAAGACAACTTTAAGGTGTAACTGCTCTTGTCAACAATTAAATCTCTACTTATACACGAGAAGGTTAGTCAAACTCGACTTGATCGGGAATTCATTAATTTTGCTACAATGTAAATACCTAGATAAACCACTAAGGAAAAAAACGTGGGAAAAAACCTACCGAAGCGTTTAATAGACTCGTTTATAGGTAATCACATTTCTGTGGGTTTTTTCTAACACCGTTTTATTAGCTAGAGTTATAACAAACGCTATTAGCAATCAACAAATCTTGCAAGTCTATTTTATCCACTGTTTATGTACCGATTGAACAGATTACTTAAATGTGTACGTAAATCTCATGATCATCTAGTGATTTAGTTTTAAATGTATTCTTTTACATATTGTATCAGACATAGACACCTCATAAGACATCCCCGGACTACGTTCTTATTAGATCGCAGCGTAAATATACTTACTTACTTTATCAAGGAAATACTTTGAAATATTTCGGCTTCGGTGAGTCCGTCGGTCAGGGTTTTATAATTATCTAAGTAAGTAAAACAATTTCACTACATAGTATAAAATAAAGTCGCTTTTTCTGTCCTCATGTCCCGATGTATGCTTATATCTTCAAAACTACACAACGGATTTTCATGCGGTTTTTTTTTAATAGATAGAGTGATTCAAGAGGAAGGTTTATATGTATAATACATGCATAATATACCGTGCGAAGCCGGGGCGGGTCGCTAGTATTTTTATAAATGGGAAAGACTAAACTTGTATCTTCGTATCTTGTAACATAATGTTTATTTCGTTTTTATTTTTATTTTTAACCTATTTACTTTGCTTATTCTTTATAACACTGTTTACAGTCGTATTACTTTGACTACCACAGTATTTTAAAATTATTATTTGTACATGTACACGTAATTTCATAATAATGGGTAAAGAAATAAAATATTCTGTAACCTTATCTATTTTAACACTAAACCGGCATTAAAATATATGATAAAAATACCAGCCAAGTGCGAGTCGGATTAGTACACGAAGGGTTCTGTATCAATATACCGGAGAAAACACGTTTCTTGCCGCATCAATACTATATTATATATTTTAACATCTGCTAAAAAACTAAGAGCATAAAGATCATGATGGACATGAGACAATACTGTAATGTAACGTTGACGTAAGGGATAGACGAGATTTATGTATGTATGGATATGAGGTATATGTTACTCTTATATTATTCTTTAAAGTAGTGGATATGGTAAAGTCAGCATCACATAAACATAAATGTATATTGGTGGAAGTGACCAAATATATCGATACAAAATTTTATGTCAAGGGCTTCAGATTGTGTTACCGTACATTTAGTCGCTACGATGTCAAATATAAACAGACCGAAAATTTCAAGTGTAACAAGCGAATGAAGAGACAGACAGACAATAAAGCTTTAGTAATGTTTTGAAAAACTACAAAAACAAAAACACAAATTAAGAGTTGTTGTTGGGACCGACCTTAAGTGGCAAGATCAAGGTAACCATAGCCTCATCTATATATATAATACGCGAGGCCGATTTTTGCACAAGCCATCAGATCTACAGTTATGATCCGATTTTGATAAATTATATGTCATTAGATTCGTCTCATGCTGGAGAGTTGCAAACTGCTCTTCGTTTTTAGATTTTTTTACGAAAAACCACTAAAAAATTAATTTTAATGAACTACTGTGCGCTACCCGACCAGCCAGTATAATGTGGCCCGTGTCATGTGTTTTGACGTGAGATGACACAATAAAAATAACATGTATTGGACTGAAACATGTTGTAAGTTGTTCAGCATGAGAAAATATCTGTTTTGAGTCGACCAGATTTTATCCGCAACACTTACGTATTAAGATAATTATACAAAATACAAAAAATATTTTACGATTTCTTTGTTTACAATGAATGACTTGCGTCAACTTTTAATTTCTTTTTTATGGGACTCTATTATGTCAAAATTGATTTGCCATGTTTGTTTATTTCAAAAAGTATTTAATGCTTCAAAGTTTGATATACAAATACAGGAGGTTCTAATAATAACATGGACTTGGGGACATGGATCGAAAACGAAATGGAAATGGCATACAGCAGTTAGGTATCTTAGTCACGGATGAGAAAAAAAAGTGGAATTGACAAATGTCTCGATTTCTAGGAATCCGTTTATTTCGCAATTAACGTTTGACAACCTGATTCACTTCACTTTTAAATATTTGGAATGAAGTTAGTTACATTAAATCTGCTACATAAATAGAAATGAATCGCCGAAATGTATGTACGCGCATAACTTCCAGACGACTGCACCGAATTAGATAATTCTTTTTTAGTTGTGTTTGTTACTGTTCGGACAGTTTGTATAAAATAACATTTTGGAAAAAAAATTGCAGCGGGGGCGAAGCCCCGGGCAACAGCTAGTTTTAAAAAGAAAGCCGATGTAAACATTTTAGTTCTACAAGTTCAAAAGTAGTTTGGCCTTCGCTGTTTATAATGTTCTGGTTAGTGACGTAAATGTGCGGCTTTCCGCAATTTGTCAAAATGTAACCGAACAGAATTAATAAATAATAATATGTAGTGTAAATCTACAGCGATTTCACTCTCTGATTAGCTGGCCCAATGACACGCAAGATGTTAGAGTTGAGCGTGCAGGCATTACTATGAATTACTATTTATGATTGATATTAATAGCAATTGTTCAACCATCGCGTGATATACTGAAGAATTTAATCTATTAATACGTCTCATACGCTTGTTTCGGTACTGATAGCTTCTGGCAGTGAACTGTATAAGAGTAAATGAAGGATGATGGAAACACCTTCTAAATGTACATACATACATACCGTCATGCCTCTTTCCCACAGGGGTAGGCAGAGACTACTTTGTTCCACTTGCTACGATCCTGACATACTTCTTTCGCTTCATTCACACTCATCAATCTCTTCATACATGCTCGTCGGTTTCGGGTACTCATGACCTGACCTTTTTCCAAAACGTCTCCTATTTGGTCTCGGTACGTCCGTCTAGGCCTTCCCCTCCCAACGCAGCCATTCGCACTCCCCCTATAGATCTGTTTAGTTAGTCTACTTTCATCGATCCGCTTTAAAATTCTAAATGTATGTATTTAATTATTTAAAAGCAAAAGTAAATGAGAGTATTTCACACAATGGTGGCAGAAGGCAGACCTACTGGAGGTATATACTGACATATATCAAAAGGTAAAATAGGCCGCAAACCAGCCAGTAGCCAACAGCTACAAATAGGTTATTTTGACAAAATAGCTATGTAAATGTTATCCAGGATTTTTGAAACATAGTTGACAAATGTTTTCATACATTGATTGATGTTCAAAGTGAAACGAGTCAAGGGTGGGACTAAATTTGGAATCAAAAATTTAAATTATTTTTATGTAGGCGTGTTTATTTGGAGTAACTCAACCAAATTCTGAGACCTTGTAAAACAAAGTTTGGTTATTAACACCGTTTTAACTCAAGACCGGCAGCAGCGATTTTTAAGATATTTGTTAGATTCGTCTCTACCCTGGCTAGTGATAACTAATGAAAATTATGAAAAGACACCGAAAAATAATAATTTCGTTTGCAACGCCCTCTCAGATGACATGACTAAAACAGATTCTGAGGCAAAACGATGTTCTTCGGTTCAGTTAGCTAAGTATACTGTGGAGAGTGCCACAATAGAGAGATCTCTATCATCAAATGTTATGCCTGGGACAGAAGTCCGAAAGAAGAGAGTTGGAAGGTGTATTTGTGCATCCGCGTTGAGAAACTTCGTTGACGTGATATAGAACGATGTGACAGCTGTCATTAGAACTGGCGCTATATACTCGTGCGTCGTAGTAGTTATGTAGATGTCTACTAGGTGGCGCTAGGGTTGCTACAATACAAATATCAATTAGTCAATGGATCATAGTGTTGGGACACAGTATCAGTATCGATGTGATCTTAGCTTGTAAAAGAGAGAGCCGCATAAGACTAAATTCATTGCATTCATTTTACTTAATTTTTGATGTCATTCGTTCCGATTACTTCGCTTGATAGTATAAGGTTCCCGTTGTCCACGTTTTGATACGGAATCCTAACAACATTACGTACGTAGCAACATTTTATTTGTCTAAATTTTAATATTATTATGCAGTGTGTCCCACAATAAAAGACGCAAACGAAAAGGATGAAGCTAGAAACAATTTTTCAGACGATAAAAATAATGTTTGTTCTTTTAAATTTTCGTTTTGCTTTTACAGGAAATCCATTGCTTGGGTGGACCACACCAGAACACAGCAAGATGCTGGCATAGACCTAGTTAGTAGAGCTCATAGAAGGACGAAAAATAAAAAGTAAATACCTACCGATCAAAACTAATCGTTAGAATTGTTGTTCAGGTTAAAACCCGTGTTTTAACCAATTACTCTTAAAAATAAAAAAACCCTGAAACGTATCGTGTCTAACATTCATTTTATTTCATCATCAATTTTAATACGAAGGACACGTAAACATAAAAGAAAATCATTATCTAGCAAGATATTGAGTACTAAACACACTCATAAACGCTCTGTAGCCTTCTGCTAACTTAAAAATCGTTTGTCCTTATCTGTCACTTTGACATTTACCTTTCACAGATAAGGACAAACTATTACTAAAGTTAGCTGAAGCGTTAGATCGTTTATGAATAAGGGGGTAACAATTTAACTAATAAGTTTGTTCGAAATGAGATCCTCATTACACACACAAATTTAGATTTCGTTGAAATTCATTTTCTTTAGCCTTCTGCAAAGAATAGTGGTGTATCCCCCTAACAAAATAACATTATTTATCGCAAATTGTGTACTATTCGATTTTTCGGATATCTTGTATGATAAAAGAGTGTAAAGATTAATACTTCTTGGAGAAATTGTATCTTTCACGTTGACTGTATCGACTAGTGGAATTAAATCCTAGGATTTATTTTCGTATACGTTACTGGGTGGGTGAGACAACCAAATTTTAGAAGATCTTTGAATGTTTATTTCTCTAAAAAGAATCTTTCTTTTAAGTGAGGTCTACTTAAGAATTTAAGGTGATTTCATTTTTTTTCCACTGTAAGCCATATTCCATAACATGTAAATAGCGAGTTATTTAATGATTAGGTACCTACAGTGCAGTATATTTTTACTAGACTATGTCAGTAACCACGTTATTACCATTGCCTCAGAGATATTCTTTGTCATCGATATTCTTTAACAAATGTCATTTCCCAACACGAATAATTGCCTGACCATCTTTGAACTGCTTGTGTTGGTTACTTCCGTGCTGGTTTGGGAGCAAAGAAAAAACATAGAGTGTACCAGTTGCTTCTCTTCCCGCGCAGATGGTAAAAGCCCATCGAGGGACTGGCTAAAATCATAGGAATCATGTTACAGGCGATGCGGCTAGCAACCCATCACTATTTTGATTCCACTTTCCACCTAAACGTGGCCTGTAGATCTTGTTACCTGAGGCTCTGTCTACCCCGTAAGGGATAAAGACGTGATTTGTGTATGTGTGTGTGATGTTTGAAGTCCTATATCTTTGCATTACAACAAGGATATTGAAAGATTGTCATTGTGTCATTGATCATAATTTAAAGTGATTTGATTATGATCGTTGCATAACAGTGAACATAAACTAATGCTCTGACGTTTACAACAACGCTATTTATGTACATAAGATACACTATACAAATAATGTTCACCTAATTATGTATAAAGGATGATTAAGTTAGGGTTAGGTCTACCTACATGCATACATACACATAAATCACGTGTTTATCCCTTACGGGGTAGACAGAGCCTAAGGTAAAAATACTTAAAGCCCATGCTTATAAACGATGCGGTTAGAAACCATCACTATTTTGATTCCATTTTCCATCTATACGCCCATAATCTTGCTAAATGTGGCCTGTAGGTCTTGTCGCCTTGGGCTCTGACTACCCCGTAAGGGACGAAGACGTGATTTGTGTATGTGTATGTATATATGAAACTACATTGTTAGGCAAGCCAAATATTTAAGGTGATAAACAGATACCATAAATTCTATGCTCCAGCATGTGGTGGCTGTATGAACTGAGGGTTCCGAAGACAATAAGCTCGCAAAAAATAAGTTTGTACTTAGATGATTTCCTATGTACTTGTGTTGTGAGACCTCACTACCTCCTGAATTTCATAATTCCATGTCAACGACAATTACCTACTAACCATTACTACGGTTTTTATTAACAATTTTTTACTAACTCGCAACGTATACATTATATGTATTGTTTGTCCGGGTGGAATCTTGCAACTCAATTTTGAAGCAGATGTCTTCAACCGATTGAGTTGAAATTTTGCATACCTATGTAACTCGGATGACAATACAATAATTTGGTAGTAGAATTCTGATGATCCAGCTAGGACCGTCTCCGCAGGAAGGAACTCTTCAACGGTTGGTTCGATTGACTTGAAATTTGGTACAGATGTGTAAGACGCATGACAATGCAAGTACAGTCAGCAAAAAAGCTTTTATCAAATATGAAATTTTTAGGCTCGGTTATTGCATTAAAATACACTTTCAAAATGTTGTATTTTTTTGGAAATGCAGGAAATCTTAAGCTTGAGTAATTTCAAAGCGTTTCTGGGTAAAATGATTTTGATTTGACTGACAGACGGAGAACAAAGGGGTTCATTAAGGATTCCGCTTTTCCTGTAGACGTACGAAACCCTAAAAATCACCTTGCTACCTGAGATATGAACAGATTGACCTACAATTTAAGCATTACAACTTTATGGGAGAGATTAGATACGGAGAGGAAATGTAAATACTTTTGAACAAAAGAAAATGGTAAATAAATAAGGTAGATAAGAAAAACGCAGATATGTTTGCGATAACTACTTAGATATGGTGAGCATCAGAAGTACAGTGCGATAATATTAAAAAAGACCTTCGCTCACTGTTATAGGTTTGATAGGCTCTCAGGCTGTGTTTGCAAACCGTAGATTATATACGAGTAGCAGCAAGAACAGTCGCTATCAGATATATCGTAACGGGCGAGTTCCTCAGATATTTCGGAGCAGCATTCAATTTCAATTTGTTACGCTAGATAAGACGATAGGAGGCAAACCCACCAGCTCTCCGGGCAGCTGGGCCCATACTGGGTCGTCCGTGGCGTTCTAGGAGGCTTGAGACCGGTGCCCGCGGCTCTTCAAGTGATGCACGCACGAGTCCCCAAAATACGCGCCTACGTATGACTCATATACAATTCACATGCATCTACGCCCTTCACGACGATAGATTCGGTTTTCACAGGTAGATTTTACTGGTCCTCGTCATAAATATAAGAGCAGCGACTCTTCAATAAAATTAGGAACGTTCAATGAGGTAAAAATATCACGAAGCACTGATCGTCAAAGGTATCGATGCAGTCAGGCTGACCATAAAGATCTGTACATTTATCTGTAGTCTATTGTAGTAGAAGATTAGGCTTAGTTTGGGATTAGTTAGATCAAAGTTAAAGAGCATTGATGTAAATGTTCCACATTATTTATTTGTTTAGGATTTATTAACATAGATATGTTTTAACGTGGATTTTAGTTATCTATAGCAAAGTCCTAATCTGTTAACATGTGATGTTTGCAGAGACTAAATCAGTGATGCCATTGTGTTATTATCGTATTAGAAATTTTACTAACGTCACTAGTAAATATGCTTATATTTGTTACTAATGTTCATAAATAAAATTACCAATTGAGTTAGTGATTATATAATTTGTATCACATTGCACGTGCACTAGTTTTTTAGCGATAGTTGGATTGCAACATGGAACAAAGCCAGTGAATTGTATTATGATTTTATGTTCTTTTTTTTTATTAAAAAAAAGTCACGACGCTTCGCCACGACTTAAATGCGGACACCATCTGCTTACCTACATCTAATATGATGACGTGCAGCAGTCACCAGAGTGGTTTTTTAAAAGTCGAGTAATGCCCGACATGTTTCGGACTAATTCGTAATCGTTCCTCCTGGAGCGCTCCTCCTCGCTTCCTGTCCGATATCCGAGTTATCCGTTTGTGTAATTATGATTAAGTCTCACGGTAGTTTCTGAAGTAAGCTGATGGTTACCAGTAGGCTTATTACCTAAGTCGCTCGCAATCGGCATCGTGTTCATTTTGACAGTTCATGTATGGGCTGACAATTGGCGTCGGAATCAGCTAGCTGTCACATTCATACAAGAACAAAATGAACACGATGCTGATTGCGAGCGAGTTAGGTAATAAGCCTACAGATACTCTAAGTATATAAGATACTCGTATTTTATATTGATTTCATCTTGTTACCTCTACGAGTTCCTGCGGAAACAGTTCTTGAATAACTGACGAACAGATAGACAGCCGGGCAAACAGACAGACAAGGGTTCCTATTTTTCTTTTGAGGTATTGAACCCTAAAACAAGTTATATTTAAATCGCTCGCACTCCGTAAGCGGCGATTAACGAAAATCAACATTACCTGCACAACATTTACGCAACGTATTAATCTCGGCACACCCTAATTCAATTTATTCCTCCACAAATCAGCAACACCGTTCTAAATACGCGGAAAAGAAAAAAGAGCACTAAACCAACCGGAGGTGCACTAATTTCCGTACAAAAGATTCTGTTACTGTTCACACGCCTATTTTTACTTTCACGGAGAAGACCCCCTGACATTCCGATTCGTTAAACTCCGAGTTAACAAAAAAAAATATCTTACTACTCCGCTGCCACAACCGCGGCGTATTGATAGCTGAGTAAGTAGCGAGGTAAATGTTTTTTGATCATTAATATGGACCTCTGCAAAGTAATGCTTAATTCAATAAACTCCGAGTAGTTATCAGAAAATTCTTTACAATAGAATATAATAAATATGTAGTACCACAACAGCATATCTAAATCAAACTTAAAACTAAGCGTGCCAACTGGATGTTAGAGATCTTTCGCATTGGATGTATCGCTTTCTGAAAATAAATAAAAGATACCTATTTTCTATATGCTCCGGTTGGTATAATGCTCTAAAGGAAAAAGAAATCGTAAATAACGGTACGACACCCCGCCCGGATGCGTGTGACACTCCCTCACACTGAATATGAATAAATCAAGGAAAAGCGTTGAAGTAATGATTTATATTCAACTCTTTCTGCCCGACGGAAATCGAGTCCGAACCTTACCTACCCTCACCTTGATTTACTGCTGGGGTAAATAATGATTGCGGAGCGTTTTTAATATGTTTGCGGATAGAAAAAATACCTTTGGAAAAATACGTTGTCCATATAAAGTAAGGTAAACAAGTCAACAGCCGCACGCGTCCATGTGCGGTCAAATGGCTGCACATTTATGGTAACTATATTGAGTGAAAGTCACGGAAACGCATTTATGAGTTCGTGGCTGTGAATGCATTATGAGAATAAAGTGTAAAAGGCGTTTTAATATGATCAGCCAAGTAAACTAAATTCCAGAAAATCAGTAGGTACGTTCCGTTTTAAAGCGACATGTAAGTTTCAGTTTTTCGCTTGTTCCGTAATTTTTGTGTCATGTTTGTAGTTTCCTTGTTTTACTTTGTTTTCAGACCTCATTCACTTGAATGTAATTTAGTTAAACATAATGCTTAATAATTCAACTGCTTACGTTGCAGAACTATTTCCCATGGGAATTTTCAAAAGTCCGTTCTACATAAATAAGTGTTTGTTTCAAATGGAGCTTTCTGCCTTTGATGTGTTTGTTGGTTGTGCAATGACAATCATTGATGAGTCAGTCAAGATAAATGATTTTTGAGCATAGTATAACGATATTTATACAATTAATTTTAATAAAAAATAGCAAACAATTTTGTCGTTCCCGTTATCAACAAAAATATTTTTACCTTTTAAAAAGACAGGAATGAAGCCTCAGGGCAGCAAACATCAGAGATTTTAACGTGTATTCAACTATTAAAAAATGAAATCAATCAATTATTTTTAACAACAATGCAATGTTTTCGAAAAGTTTATTATGAATAAAGTGTACACGTATGGAAATTATGGAGACAACGTCATCAAACCTTTAGTCACAAGCTGATATATATTTCTCCTGTGGCATTATAACTCGTGACCGGGACTTAGTTTCCTCAACATGATATCCCTGGCCTCCCTTCTCTATGATGCTTTCTTGTCTAGATGCACTGTAGGTTCTCCTCTACACAGTCTTTTTAGAGCTTCATGCCTTCCTCTAGGCCATTCTGTTGCGGGGTCCATGTGAAGATAGTCTAACAGCCCTATTGTCTCCCATTCTTTCCAAGTATCCTCATCCTTAACTTTTGAGCATGATGATATTTTCTTTATGAATCAGTGTCTCTCGTAAGCGGACTATAAATTCTCCACGAATTACATATATCCCACTAATCGCGTTTCCACAAAAACCTTAACAATGTGAACATTTAGTTTAAAAAATCATGCATGATGTCCCAGTTTTTTTGCTAAGCTAAGCAAAACTAAGTAAGCTACGCAGCTCAGAATTAGTAGTTAATCATCCGGAAAATAAGTTTGTTACTACAGCTTAGTAAACCTTATATTCGCTGGCATATTAGGTTGAAAGGATAAAGCCAATTGCGAGGAGACACTGATAGAAAATTGCCGACTTGCTTTTCCATGGGCTGTCGCTTGTGCCCACAAGGCTTTTCTTGATTGCACTAAGCTTTCAGTTCGTTAGTGCTAGTTGGTGTAAAGAAACTGTCCAACGCTAAAATAATTTGGAGGTAGACTAAAAAATAATATTTTTATTAATATTCAAACTAATGAACTAACAATAAAAAACACCAAAACTAGGAAAGTTGATTTAAAGTAAATTAAGTTAAAAATGATTAAAAATGAACCTAACAATCCCCCCTGTTTCGTGCCTGGTTCAAGGTTCCCATTATGCTGGCCGCGTTGCCTCTTTGAACTGCAATGGCAACCTTTTAATAGAAAACTTAAAATTAACACAAGGGACCAGATTACTCACGTTTCAAATGAGAGCGGATCAGAATACATGAAGTTTGAAATGTATAATGGGTTAAAATATATAATGGTTCAAAATATATAACGCAAATTTTTGTAAAACTATTAGCTAAATAAACTTTTTTGATATCGTAATCTATAGATTGGTTTAGGTTAGGTTAGGTTTGTTTTATAACAATCCTGTTAATTTGTAACTTTCTGAGAAAATCGCATTATATATTATAAACCATTATGTATTTTAACCCATTATACATTTTAAACTTTATGTATTTTAATACGTACCCGTTTCAAATGTATTATGTCTCCGTCACGCTGTGACTTATGTTAGAATCCCTGATAGATTTAAAACTATCTAACCATTATCTGAAATATGAATACGTTAGGAATCCGGTGACTTGGATATATATGTACCTGTATATATTTAATCTTGACGTCTCAGAAGTGTGGTACGTTTTTTTATCTCGGTTATTTTCATAGTAAAAAGAGTAACAATAAATTTTGATCTGTGTACCCTAGATATTTCGAAAGGTTAAAATAAAAGTTCTTCAACATCAAACAGTTTCCGATTTTTTCCTTTTTCAGCTTTACAATAATTTGAATACTTAATTCAATTTCAACCTTCTGACGTATTTTCATATTCATTTATTCATTCGAATTCATGCTCATTTTCATAAGTAGATGATATAATTTTACAAGGCGTTAGTCAGATAACACTTTGTTAGGTTAGGTTATAAGATTATTACACCAATTCTTAATCCAAATCAGTTGGTAATTTAAGGATACATAATGAGAACATGA
Organism: Pandemis corylana; assembly: GCA_949127965.1. Lineage (NCBI taxonomy): Eukaryota > Metazoa > Arthropoda > Insecta > Lepidoptera > Tortricidae > Pandemis > Pandemis corylana. The sequence goes on along the minus strand of OX421856.1, from coordinate 6,691,853 downwards.
ACAAACAAAAGCAAATATTAATTTCATTGACGTACATAGCGTATTCCTAACGATTAACGTAGGTATACATTCGGCTAAAAGCCTTTTTCGATCAGAAATCTCGCACACAGTAGCCCACGATCGACTTGGAAGACATCCAAACCTATTTATGGACTTTTCGGTGACTTGGTAACAGAAGTCTTGTGGCATTCCAAATAGTTCCCAACTCTGTGACAATAAAAAACTCTTCACTGTAGAGGGGTTTGAGTGTACCTATCACTTAACTTGAGATAGTATGAAAAGTTGGAAGTTTCCTTTTCATATTTATAAGGGATGACATTGACTTATTTACTCAGTCAAGGTTACAAATAAGTTGAGTTGTATGAAGGGGTTACGTTGGCGCCAGACGTTGAAAACTTTGGTATCCGTTGTATTATTAAGTGGTTTATGGTTGCGACTTTATTTGTATAGAATTTGTAGTAATAGTAAAGAGTGAACCTGTATTTAGAGGTAGTTATTGAGGTCGACTACCAATAAAATATTCAAGTTGATTTTTTAGAGTGACAGGAGCTGGAACCTTTAACAATTCTTAGAAAAGACGACGGGCGTTGGATTGGATTGACGAAGGATAGATTTTCCGCTGGAACTTTTAAATTTTCCGTGATAAAAAATATCATAGTGATATTCCCACATAATGATCTATTATGCATAGTTTTATTTGATACGTCAACGAGTATATTAAGTCAACGTTACAGTGTTCGAACCAAAGATAAACCAATAAATTAAGCTTACGAACTATTACATTTTTAATATTGCAATGGAATTCGATCAATTCAAGTAACTAAAAGCCAGATTAAACACATACAAGAAATAAATTACAACATACACATACATACACAAATCATATGTTTATGCCTTACGGGGTAGACAGAGCCTAAGGTGGCAAGAACCAGGCCACGTTTAGCAAAGTTGTGGGCGTATATATGGCAAATGAATTCAAAATAGTGATGGGTTGCTAACCGTATCACCTATAACATGATTCCTATGATTTTCGCCCATTCCCTCGATAGGCTTTTACCATCTGCTCGGGAATAACGAAGAAAAAGATGCTGCAGAAAAAAACATGTTTCTTGTATTCAAGCAATCATAACTTTCCCTTTACACTAATATAGAAAAACTTAAATTCAAATACTTTCCCAGTCTACAAACAAATAAAGCTGAATCAAAGAAACATTTTTTCAATAACTTCTTTTTTTGATTGATATTTCATTAAAATCTAACGCGTTGCGATATTGAAATACGTGTCACACATTTCGCAAAATCCAGTGGCAAATGGAATTAACCTTTGATCAAGCTTCTTGTCTTGGACGTGACTTGGATCCAAGTAGGTGCGAATGTGATCGAGTGTTTAGAGTGATGTAGAGGACGACTCGAAGGAGTAATAAATAATATTTAGGCTCGCTTTGAGTTGCATGACAGATCCCAATTTTCTTCTCCAGTCTGCATATTAATACGCTCTACTGGTAGGCATGAGTATAACAGTTGCATCGCAAGCCCAGAACTACAGAATAGGGAATACGCATTATAAAAAATATCACATACATGCATAACTCATATCTTTATCCCTTACGGGGTGGACAGAACCTAAGGTAACAATAAAGGCCACGTTTAGCATGATTGTGGGCGTAAAGCAGAATGAAAATAGTGATGGGTTGCTAGCTGCATCGCCTATAACATGATTCCTAAGATTTTCGCCCATTCCCTCGATGGGCTTTTACCATCTGCGCGAGAAGAGAAGCAACTGTAGATTCTATGTTTTTTCTTTACTCCCAGACCAAGGATGGAAGAAAAATATCACATTTCTTAACAAAATATGAAAATATCGTAAAGGTAAATCGGTCAAGTAAACGGAATACGAAAAATATAAGAGTTCCAAGCTACTTACTAGTCAGTGATTAGAAAGACATTTGATATAACATATTGTGCTGTTATTATGTCACAACGGCCATATAAACACCACATGAAAAACCATTATTTTTGGAAAGAGATAGAGACAAATCTTTGATGAATGCTTAATACTTATATCTCGGTTACTTTGTATAGTTATTTTAAGAATATCTTTTTATTATTATTTGTTACTTAAATGAACTTTTAATGAAAGCCAGAGACAGGGTGAAGTATGCAGAGCTGACTGCCATCCTTCACTAGTTGGAGAGGCAGCATAAGAAGAAGAATTAAAGCCATGAAAAATCACTCAGATTCAGATGACGTTGCAAAAACGAGTTGGCATTCCAATATTATATTTTATTCAACTGCATCGAACATAACTATATAAATAAGTAGGTACCTACATTCAATAAGAATATTATTGCGTCTTAAAATTATACTTGATCACACGTGTTTGTGTTTATTTAATGAATGCAGGCGATTGTCTGTGCCCTCTGTAATATTAGTTACAATGATTACCATTCACAAAAACAATTGAATTGCTTATCGTCACGATTTTTCTTTCACCAAATCACTCGCAAAAGTACTTACAATAATTGTGTCGTTTTAATAACCCTAAGTTAAAGTCAGCTTCCTTCATCAGGGCTATGCATGAGCTTCCTTTGCTGTAGACTGTGACGTGTGCGTAAATAACTATGTAGAACTGGACATGTCATGAACGAATTCTCAAAACACAAAACCAAAACTCTGTGAATGTAATCGCTATCTATCTTCGAAATTTATTACCTTTTTAAAGATTAAACGTTTCGATTCTCGCTAACCCTGTAAACTAGACGAGCCAGGAATTTTGCACCGATTTGCATCAGTTGCAAAACTAAGTTATGGTAATCTGGCTATAAGTTACAGACCTGAGCTGGTAAGCCTTTCAATTTTATTGGAGGATAGGATACTTTCAGCCTCCGCGCCCGGCGAAAATTGAATTAATTTGCCTTTTTAATACAATTTGCCGTTGAATCAATTTAATTTGAATTCAGGTGTCGCTAATGGTGCTCTCTGGGGATTATGGAATCATTAAATATTCAATTTTAACTCTAGCCGTTCTTTTTACAGGGTCCAATACTGCAATGCTAATATTTTAAAACCAGTTGTAAGAGTCAGACCGAAAAAATAATAAGTTATTGTTAAAAAATTTCACTAACTAGTACAAGTTTTCATTGTAAATTTTAAAGTGGACACTTGCATACTTACATTCCCTTCAGACCCACCATACCCCTGGCACTACCCCTGGGGGTAGAGTGGGACTGAACCATGCCACCATAGCAGTGCTGAGATTTGAGAAATTTAAATAAAAAATGGACGGAGCCCCGCCACGCAGGTGGGGCTAGAAGCAGCGTCTCCACTTGTGCGGGCTCGGAGCGAGGCAGCCGCTCGACCCAAAGCTGCCTCTAGTGGATAGGCGACTGTAGAATTAGCGATTTGCTCTCATGCTTTTATTTGAGACCAAAATTTAGAACTCGATATGACGACGAGTGTATAAGCATAAGCACCATACCAATTTTAAGATAGCGAAATGCTTGTTGTACTCGTACCAGTGTTAAAGCCGAGTACTCGTGCAGTCCGTGAGCTCTTAGAATGCTTCGGGTTTGTTTGCTGTCTCACTTACTCTTATGGGTTTGATACTTGAATCGGCGTGAGTGAAAAAGACAGCAAGATAAACTCGAATGCCATTTTGAGCTCACGGACGTACCCGGCTTTTGTACCAATGCGCGAGACACCGATGGTTCCAACTATAGACCGACTGTTTAGGTGAGTCCTCGCCCGCGCGGTGCAGGGGTGTAGGGTAGGACGACAAAGGGGGCCGAGAGAGGTGCGGGCGGCAGGCACACTACCCGCCCGCACCTCTCTCGGTCATTTAAGCGGTCGGTATATACATGCCTACCCTCATACCTCTTTTTTATGGAGAGCAGCTAGACATCAGTTGACATTGGTATTTGCTTTACTGTATCGGTTCGTGTAAATTGAAAGGTGATTCGTTCTGTTTGTTGATCTATCTCTATGTCAGTACATTTATACCAGAAATAACTTGCTCGAGGCTTGTGTTAGCAGATTTAATATCAAAGGTTCGCGGTGATCGATGTGTATTTCATTTTGCCTTTGGGTTGGAATATGCAAAATAATTGTGATCTGTGGGGCTTGATCGCTATGTAGATAACTGCAATCTATACTAATACTTTCTGTCCGTATTAATAATGAATTGAGTATAGATATCATTTTATAAATTTAACCAGCTCCTGCCGGCGACTTCGTCTGCGTAGAATTATACATTAAACCTTCCTCTTGAATAACACTATCTATTAAAAAAACCGCATCCAAATCAGTTTCGTAGTTTTAAAAATTTAAGCATACATAGGGACAGACAGACAGCGGTAAGCTACTTTGTTTTATACTATGTAGGGATTGTAGGGATGCTAAAGTAACTCTGTCTCTGTCTATTTGCTACTTCTTCACGGCAAAACCAGTTTACAGATCTTGTGGCAAGGTTATAAGAAAAACAATTAAGAAATACGATGACCGTAAGATACTTTTTAATCCAAAAATGTATACTTCCCTCGATAGCAATAAACAAATTTCGCAAATGAAGTCAAGGGTAAATAATATTGACTTACAAGGAAATGTTTGTCACTATAATCAGTAGCACCTGTCAAGTTACAGTGAGGTTAGATGGATAATTGTCATCTCATCATAATTAAGTAGGTACCTACGTCAATTTTACAATTCCGTCAAGAGAATTTAAAAACATACTACGCAGCTAGATCGGCTTAATAAAGGGCATTCAAGTTAAGCTCATACGAATGTCTTTGTAATATTTATCGTAGGAGGTAGTAATGTTTCCGATGTTATTCAATTCCGCTGAAGAAACTTATTGCAAGATAGAAGCAATTTTGTACGTTCCTTTTCCTCCCTCCGCTGAAAGAATTTAAGCCCCCCATTAGAAACACACGAGGAACATTCCAGAATTTTATGTTGGAACGAGATTTTCCAATAAAACTGTGCGGCATCGGTTTCTTGAAGCATTTTATGATTTATTGCGTTCGCTTCAAAGTTTCAAGGGTGACGGATGCCTTCAGTGTCCGGGCCCATTTATGAAAAGGTCGTAACTGACGTCAAAAAATATTAAATTTTTCCAGGTCTAATTTGTCAAGCGTACACCTGATTACTTATAGCTAACGAGTTTTTTTCCCTCAGCGTGTGTTTTACGCCGTTACAAGTCTGGTACGGTAGGTACTATGTCTACAGTTCAGAAATTTTGTTGCTTGCACGGTGGAAAATTTATTACCCCTCCATATTTTATGTAGTAAGGTGTCTTGACAGCAGGTGAAACTTGTATTCTCATTTAAAAGCTTTATGCCGGGATTAAAATATTGCAGGATATTGTTATTATAGAAGACAGGCAAAAATATTTTGAGAGTTATGTGTTTCTTTTAAAGAAAAGTATACACTGTTAACTGGAATAGATCCCTTTTAGGGATAAGTTCGCCTTTGTGCATGTGTGTTGTCCTGTATTCATCTTTTTCTTGTGTTTTATGTACAATAAAGAGTTATACATACATACATTACATACACCGTGTTTTTTGATTTTTTTTTTTTTTTTTTTTTTATATGAATAGGAAGGCAAACGAGCAAGTGGATAATGTGGAGTTCCGATAATTTCGGCGTATAACTAGGTGCATCCATAGAAACTAAGTGGTAGATTAGATTTTTAAAGTACATTCATAAAGTACATTTAATTAAAAGTACCTAATTAAAGGTTCTATACCGAAAAAAACAAAATTTTGCAATATTTAAAAATCTTATCTACCACTTACTTTCTACGGACGCACCTAGTAATATGCCGAAGTTATCGGAAATAAAAAAAAAACACTTTGAGAACGACCTTTTGCTTGATCATGTTAGGCCTCCAATCTACATATTTGATAAATCTCTAAAACCACGACATCACAAGGTCCCACGCATCCTACGCAAAGGTTCTCTGGATTTCAATACAGAAATGTATTTATAGGTGACACTTAAATTGCAAATCGATGTGACCCTTTACGGTACAAGGTAACCTTAATACATCCCTTCCACGGTTGAAAGATCGAAGATTTGATATTGCTTGCTTTCTAGTATTTCGGGTCTGGCTCCATTCAATAAATGATTAGTTTACACTTCGCTAGCAGAATATGTCACGGACGCCTCTGTTTAAGAACTTGTGTTAAAACCTTTTTAGTAAGTTCACCCTGGCCGAAAAGTCAAATGCACGCAGCGAGGAATAAAAAACAATTGAAAATCTGTTGCGTGCCTCTTGACCGCGTTGTATGTTATTATTTTGTGTATAATTAATGTTATTTTATTTCAATAGTTCGCTGATTAAAAAATACAAAAGCGACACATTTCAAAATTAGACACTGTAGCATTTGAAACCGTATTATGAACGACTTTTGTTTTTAGACGCAATGGTTTTTTTTGCAATGCGTCCGTTTTCATTTAATTAACGGATTTTACAACTACACCATGGAAACTGTTTATTGCCGTTTCGTACTTTCTATAGTAATTGAGAAGTTCACGCAAACGCGCTCGAGACTTTTTTTGTGTCAAAAACATAAGCCGGGCACTCATAGAGAGCTGTAAACGTAACTGTTGCTTGTAACCAAAAACCCGAGTGTGGACATGGCGTCCCGCTCGCGGCAGGCTCGCGAGCCTGTCTACATCGAGTTTTTGGTTACTGTACCGTGTAACAATTACTTTAGCTACTCACGTTACATACAGCTTTGACCTGCGACTTTACTCGCATAATCATTAGATTTGCCGGTTGGAAATCTCGGGAGTTTACGAAAACTCCACGTCAATTGTTTTTGTGCTTCATTTACGTTGCGGGATTTTATGTCTCTAGATTTAGCGGTTGAGATTTCGGGATTTTACTCGCTTCAGTAAACCCTAATCCCGTTGGGATATTTCGGGATAAAAAGTAGCCTTTCAGTTAAATATTCCAGAGATCTCAAGTAGGCAGATATCAAGTTCCATCCATATCCGTCTACGCGTTTTATTCACGCCCACTATCAAATATTAATAATTAAAATATGATATCTTGTTGTTAAAAAACGTAAATTTTACATTAGAATTGTTTTGGAAAGTATCTACAGTCCGAACCGGGATTGTTGAGCCGCTTACCAACGTTTGCACCTCGGCCGTGTAATGCAAATCAGCTAGCTGACAGCTAGTGGGTAACATTGGTACATTGGTACGGTTAAATCACGTACAATGGCAAGTGACAACGATCCCGACTCACCACTGTAGTAGGTAAGGTAATGATTAGATTTTATATATTTTGAATAAGTCTATATCCAAACTAAATCCGATTTTGTAGTTACTTGGCGACGAAATATGCCAGAAATCTGTACGCATAATGTATATTTAAAAGTACCCCGTGGATATTAATACATGCAAATTATCGTCACCATTATGTCGTCGCGGATAAGCAAAATAATCGGTGTTAGTTTACCTATTTTGCGTTTAAAACTCGGTAAACTTTAAACTTTATTTACTCGTAGCATCCTCTTTCAACTTCGATGTTTTAGAAACTGATAAATACGCGTAGGAAACAAAAAACGTGTCCGATGCAGTCCGTGTTTGCCATGAAGCTCCGGTGGAGGAATACTGTTAAGTAACTAAACTTTCCGGACCGGCAGTAAGCCTGTCGGCTGCCACGTTGGTTTCAAGAAAGCTTGGATAAATATGCCGAGTGTTCTACTTATCACGAAGGTAACATAGAGTAAAAAGATTCTCGGTACTCTTTCTAGCTACTATTATAGCAAGAGGTTGTAATATAAGTAAAACTATACCATGTCCGTGATAACGAGTTAGTACTAGAAAGAGCGCATATTGCATATACCATGCCATTAGTGTTTAATTTTGATAAGAATAATTAGTTTACGCTCCGCTTTCTAATAGCAGTGCAATGTTTTAACGTCATAAATATTCGATACCTCTCTCATATTAGTCTTTATAGAGTTGAAAGTTTATCATTTACATGATAAAACAGGATAGCTTACTTTTCCGTGCGTATTAGATAATTGGATAAGAAGATTGACATCGTATTCGATTGTGTATCTTCATTTCGTGATAAGTACCTAAACTGTTTTGTTTCAATGACAAATATCAACCAGTTGTAAGGATCAAAGGACTAGATAAATTACTAGCTGCCAAGGGCAGACAAGACCGTCGTTATCGTCTCGACGGAAAATTGAAGCGTCATTTTATTGAAGCTACTATCACAAATTGAATGCACATCGTTGTAGATAGTATCTAGTAGCCCCCAGCATTCTTTAACCGTTTGAGAGTTGAACTTCATTATCAAACACTCGTACAGAGCTCACTCGTCAGGGTTAAAAGCATCCAGTACAGCATCATTCGCATGCGTAGACCGTTCTACCCTATCAAGAGCATTCAGTGCCAAACTAGAGGCCGGGGCGGGAAGACGTCCCGTCGACATATTCTCTACCCCACGATCGCGATTCGTTATATTCGAAATGGAATAAGTTTCAAAGACAAGTTCAGTGATTATTTGTAAATAGTGTCATCTTTATTAGACGGCAGTGACGTGAATTGGTTTGTGTTTTTGGAATTCATTCGGTATTCAAATGAAGAAAGTAATGTTAACCATAAAAAGTCAGTGTCTAGATAAACAGCCAAGCCCATGAATAAATGAGACGATTGTTTGAGGGGAAGATTAGCCTTGATTCGTTTTGTATGGAAATATTGGTATCAAGCCATATCAAGTTATAAATTTAACATGCCAAAAAAAACCGTTACAAATGTTCTAAATCAGAGTAAAGTGTCAAATGAAGAACGCTCTTGAGATTGGAGGTAACTGACAGATGGTAAGGGATTCCTATTGGCAACCTCGTCGTGTAAAAAATCAATTGTGCATAATGCGGCTTAAAGCGACGCAGACAAATTGAGTTGACTTGGCGAATGTTCGCAATTTGCCGTTTGTGGGTGACGGAGTGTTTGTGTGTACGGCGCATACGGCTGTGCCTGTCGGTCAACAAAATATTGTTCATTCATTGATAGGTACTATAAAGTGAATATATTTCTGGGATTTTCAATAAATAAATAAATATCTTGGGACAAATTACACCAATTGACCCAGCCCCAAACTAAGCAAAGCTTGTACTGTATGTACCAGGCAACGTATAAACATACTTATATAATGTAGATAAATACATACTTAAATACATACAACATCCATGACTTGGGCACAAGCATTCGTATTCATCATACAACTGTCTGCCCCTACCAGGATTCGAACCCAGGACCTTCTAGCTTCATAGTCAGGGTCACTAACCACTAGGCTATCCGGTCGTCAATCATCAGCCGTCGTCAGTCGTCGGTGGTCGTTATTTTCGATACGAAGTTTTACGGGAACTTTTCAATTGAGTTTCTATCAAATAATAAATCAATATATCTGTAAATCAAAGAACACAGAGATTCTTTAGTAAGTTTTTTTGTTAAAACAGAAACCGATGTCGACTTTAAATGTAAATGAACATTGTTGAATCAGTTTTATTGAATTTATAAATATTAAATTACATTCTAACTACAAAATAATATCCTAAATTTGATCTCAGTGTTTGAATTTATCAGTGAATGTTTATAAAAAATACATAAAGAATTAGATAAACACTAGACTTTCCTTAAAAAAAAGTTTTATTTATCATACACAGGTTACAATTCTGATTATTGGCTAAGAGCTTAAGTAGAGATAGGCGAGATAACAGCAGTTTCATAATACCTTGTAGAAACTTGTTTTGCATTCACGTGACCCACAAAATCGTCTAAATTCGCGTCCACATTGCCTTAAACAATCGTCCTAGTTCACTTAATTGCTTGCTAAACTAATTACGGACGAAACTTGGGCTATAATTGTTTCGTGCTCAAAATACCACCGAGGACTTACTTAATCATGAAGGCTATTAAATTGGTAAGCCTCGTAAACGATAAAAGAAACCTAATCATGAGATGATCTTAGAGAGTTTTAGACTTCACCATCAGTTATTTTACTGATTAAAAAAAAATACAGGGTGACTTCAAAATGGCAATACAAAACACGTGATTGTGACTCAGTTAATGCTGTATACTACATTAACTCTGTTATTAAAATTATCTGTATTTAATTATCGCAAATTTTCTAATAAAACAAATAATTAAAGTCCCGAAGTGTGGTTACCCTACACGTCATTCCTTCACGTCTATGTTATTTAGATCTAAGTTAAAGTACTGATATCGATTCAATTCATAATATAATAAGACAAGAAAAAGCTTTTTTTTTAAGACTTCCAGACAACGACTCGAACAAATAAATTTTCTGTTGTAGTAGGTCTGTAACTACACATCTATTTTGTTTGTATTATAACACGCGTATTACTTAACACAATAAAAACATTAAAGAAGTGAGATAATAGAAGAGCAGACAATAGAAAATATAAGTACCCGCATACCCACAATGGCTACATTATTTAAGTTCTCATACATCATTTAGTTTCCCAGTCAAGCAGCACGTGTGTATCGTATCTAAAAAAGGCGTGGCACGTAGATTTAATATTTCACTCGTAATTTCGAATTAGTCCGCCTCGCGCAGTGTCCATTGAATATGCACAAACGTTTTCATTTGAATGAAAGAACCGAATTATTCCGTGCACCTTCGTCGGCGCGGAGAACTTCGCCTCTGTTGAAGAGTAATACTTGCTTATACATTGATTTAAACTTTACTTTATCTTTGGTTATCTATACAATCCTGTCATAGTGAAATAACGGCATTTTAACATACAAATTTTAAAAACATTTTGACATTGACATTTTGTGGGTTCTATCGTGGCTCAATAATTAAAATAATAATAATAATATAGCCTTTTTATTCCGAATTCGCTACAACTTCATTTTTGTTGTTGTTGTTGTTTTATTATTAAATTGTCGCGTAATTCGGCGTGCCTCATGGCATAGGCCTCCTCCGTGTATTGGAGGGTTTGGGCTATAGTTCCCACGCGCGCCCAGTGCGGATTGGGAACTTAAGACACACCATTGAATTTCTTCGCAGATGTGTGCAAGGTTTCCTCGCGATGTTTTCACATGGCAAATTTCAAATGTAATTTTCGCACATAAATTCCGAAAAACTCAGAGGTGTGCGCGCCCGGGATTTGAACCCACGACGCTCTGCTTGAGAGGCCGCAGGTCAAACCACTAGGCTACCATGGCTTTTTAAAATACGCAATAATTTAAATACGCGAGTGTTAATTGTAATAAACTTAGCAAGTTGTCACACAATGGACTGTCCGAAAATCTAGAACAAAGGCCCGTCATATGGCAATGGCGTTTAGGTACTACAAATTTATTTATTCATAAAAATATGCTCTTTAGTTTTACGTCACAAAATATTAAAAAAAACTACTATTTTAACTTTATTAACACATTCAAAGAGTGACACAATTAAGTCGTTGGCTTTGTGCATCCAAGCATACCTGTAAATTTAACTTGGTTGTTGCTGTGTGCTTTTCGTTGCGTGTTATCTACCCATGAACATCTCTCCCCTAGCGCAACGGTTATCTGTTTTCTCTTGCATATAATTATAGCATTTTAGTATACAAAGAGAGTAGGTAGGTACAAAAATAGAGAAAAGAATTAAGGGACAATTCTGTTTGGTATATTAGCAATTTTCCATTATGAACAAAATAATACTTTACGGTCGTGAGGCTGACACAATATCTTTATTTTGCAACTCAGTGTACGTACTATACCATACCACAATGAAAACGTACGTGGAGAAACGTACGAATGAGAAATATAAGTTATTCATACGATATCGTGGCGGTTTTAATTTTGGGAAATCCATGTTTCCAAGTACGAGTGCGACAAAAAATATTGTGCGGCTAATTTTTAACTCCACATAATTATAACAATATCATTCAGTTTCACTGAGAAAAAAAGAAAATCAAATGACTGTTCCATACAAACATAAATCACGACTTTATCCCTTACGGGGTAGACAGAGCCTAAGGCAACAAGACCTAAAGGCGACGCTTAGCATGATTGCGGGCGTATAAGTGGAAACGGGAATCAAAATAGTGATGGGTTGCCACATCGCCTATAACATTATTCCTATGTCCATTCCCTCGGTGGGCTTTTACCATCTGCGTGGGAAGAGAAGCAACTGGCACATTCTATGTTTTTTCTTTACTCCCAGACCAGCATGGAAGCACCTAGACCCACTATATCAAAAGTTAGTTCGATTGTTTATCAATATAAATTCCTTGACATTTAATTTTAAGTGATGTAATTTTATATTGAATTATTAAATAAACATAAACATAATGTTTCCAATGTTTGTGTCACAGATCTTTGGTGAAAACTACGTAGTTAATTAGAATACGATTTACCAAATTATTTTAGCAGTATAATACAAATAATAGTCCTCACTAATTGACTATCTACCTTCCTCTCTCTCCTTCCCTCCTCTTCAAATCCGATGACCTAAAGCTGTAGAATTTTCCTTTAAGTTGCATTAGGGTGGCGCAGTAAGCGTAAGATAGTTTCATAACCTTTTCTAGCTCATAATTTATCGGGAGACCTGGGGGTTCGCTTCAGTTTAGGTTCGCTAGCAGTCAGATCTATAATAAAAATGACAGAACTGAGTCGGAATTGAATGGCACTAAGACGTCATGGTGAGACCCCAGTTCATAATCCTTTAGGTAACTGTAGATTCACAGAATAACCAGGCTTCATTTGTAAGTCAATCTTCAGTAATCTGTTGAGCTAGAGCTAAAGCTCATTGGAATATTAGGACTGGCATACTATCGCGTGTAAAACTGAATTTACTGTGCCATAGCTAGCGTAGTTTTTGATATGGTTTGATTATTTTACTAAAGTTAATGCTTAGGAATCTGCGAGCTATAATAATAAGACATTTGAAATTTTAGTATTACTGATGGCAATTGAAATTTAGACATTTAGGATTATTTTAGGTTTCGATCGGCTCTTTTACTTTTTCTGTGTGTCTACTCTTGCTTAATACTTATGTCTTGTCAATCGTTCAAAGGTTAACTGGAAGAGATCCCTTTTAGGGATAAGTTCGCCTTTGTGCATATGTGTTGTCCTGTATTCATCTTTTTCTTGTGTTTTATGTACAATAAAGAGTTATACATACATGTACATACATACAATGAGTTATACATTAGTACATTATACATATAGTACTGAAAATGGCGAAACAAAGAATGTCTTAGATCGCAGGAACTTGTCGCATGAGCCAAAGGCGAGGATGATAAACGTGTGACCTGAGGCTTTCTTTATTATCACCCGAGGTGTGTACATCATTTTACGTCTTCCCCTGGCCAGTAAGTGGAAATTTCAGCTCGAGTAGCGGGCGGTAAATTGCTACTTACGGCCCTGGGCGACGTAAAAGTTATTTTGAATTAGCTGTTACCCGCGACTTTGCGCAGAATGAAATATAGCCTACAATCATCAGGGATAATGTAGGATTCTGTAGTGAAATAATTTTTCAAGTCAGTCCAGTAGTTTCGGAGCCTATTTTGTGCAAACAAACACAACCAAATCTTTCCTCTTTATAATATTAGTGTAAATAGGTAATTATCGAATATTGCAAGCTCGTTAAAGGAAATCGCGATACACGTCCCGTAGAAAACATGCCCAAGTATGTAAATGTTTATTAAAGTAAAATTTACTAACGGTGCTCGAGTAGCGGCAGCTCAAACCTTTTAGCTACCCCGTTTTGTTACGTAGGTATACATCCAAAATTGCTTTAATATTTATTATCTCTTAATCCCAGGAGCTTAAATACATATGTACGCACGTTGTTGTTCTCGGATGTAATTAAATCCTTAGGTCAGAATCGTGAAATTCGTCGGTAGCAGGCTTTTGAATTGAGTTAACGGTCCGCCTAATCGCCGGGGGATGCTCGCTGTCAGAAATCAAATAAAGAGCTACATTTTTATTCTCTTTCACTGCACATCCTCAAATTTGATGTAAAACTGATCCAACGTAAAGGACGCTGTTGTGTATTTTAACAAACCGCTTTGAACCTTTTAAATAAGCGTGAAGCTTGCTTGTTTTTAATTAAATGAGTCTACATGGAATTCAGTGTCATTATTTTAAGGATTATGTTACAGCTTTTTCTTCTATGTTAATAAATATTTTGCTGTCTCAAATCTGTGTATTTGTGCTTCTTTATGTAATGCCGTCGCTTGATTTACCGATACGAACGCGGCACTAATAGGGTACCTAGCTAATTTAGCTGCACACTGGTATTAAGATTTCAGATGTTTTTTTTTGGAAGTAGGTATCTTATAGCTCTGTTTATCAGATATATTTGTACAAATGATGGCATGGTATCATGTTTAAGAGAGTTTCTAAGAATCTCAATACTTACTTCAATAAAATTAATCTAAGATTCATTATGTATTCAAATAGGCTTCCAAAGTGTATTTTACATCGTTTACTTAATAATATTATTAATCGTGTCGTACAGACACATCATTCAAACCGATGACGCTTAGCGACAAAAATTCGCATAGGAACAAGGTCACGTGACAACTAGTAACAGATAGAAAAATTCGAAGGCTTGCCCACCTGCTATGGGTGGTGTAGGGGAGCACGTGTCACGGAATGACGAGGATCTGGGTTCGATTCCCGGCCATAGCTTTACTTTTCGGATTTTTCTGTGTTCTATTTTCAGTGTCGTTTAGGAATCGTTTACTTTTGTTACACGCACATTGTAAACGAGAAAAACTCAAGCAGATAATCAATTTCAATCAAGATGTTTACTCTCTAAATCTACTGTGTCTAGACTATTGTATTTTTACCATTGTATTGCCTTAGTAATTGAGCAATCCAATCTATAGAACAAAGTTCATGCAAGCGAACTCAGTCGCCTCAAATTTGTGTGGTTCCCAACAAGCCTTTCGACGCGCGTCTGAGAGAATATGCTTAATAATTACATTGCTTTTCATCAACATATACCTGGCGTTACACAATTTAGTAGATGATATAATTAATTCTCAGTAACGTAGCGTTACTTAACGACAGATTACCAACTCACGTCAACAATAATTAAGGAGGCTTTGCCAAAAACGACGTACGGGTATAAAACAGCTCGTATTTTAACAAGAGGTTCTCTGTTATTTTCTAAGGTACAAACATTTTAATTGTTTAACGGTAATTGAAACTAGACAAACGTAACTAACATACATTCATACATACCGTCACGCCTCTTTCCCACAATGGTAGGCAGAGAATCCTTCGTTCCACTTGTTACGGTCCTGACATACTTCTTTCGCTTCATCCACATTCATCAATCTCTTCATACGTGCTGGTGTGAAAGAGGATAGTGACTAGGATAGAAAAAAGTGCTTGCACTGCTGTGTTCCGGTGTGGAGAGTAAGACAGCCGGGGAAATTACGGGCACAAGAGGCATTTCATCTTAGTCCTCTAGGTTGGCAACGCATCTGCAATCCCTCCGGGGTTGCGGGTGTCTATGGGCAGTGGTGATCACTTACCATCAGGTGACCCACTTGCTCGTTTTCCTTCCTATTCATATTATATAAAAAATAAAATAAAAGTATGCTTAGTTGGTTTGGTTACGTAGAGCGGATGGATGAAAGTAGACTAACTAAACAGATCTATATAGGGAGTGTGAATGGTTACATTGGGAGGGGAAGGCCTAGACGGACGTTCCGAGAACAAATAGGAGACGTTTTGGAAAATGGTCAGATCAGGAGTACGTAACTAACGAAACTAGAAAAATGTTTATTTGTTTCTAGCCTATGCTCGCGGTTTGACCTCCATTACGCAACACGCTATCCCGCAGGAATTTTGCAATATCTGTCTTTAGCGATGGTTACCATGATAAAAGAAAATCTTGTGAAAAAGTTCGAACTTTTGGTTTTGGCCTTGAAAACTTCTTTCACTCCACGTATGTTAAGTCACAGATCTGTGCAAAATTTAAGGCTATCTTATTGTAGGTATTCTTATTTAATTTACATCTTTGCTGGTCTGGGAGCAAAGGAAAAACATAGAATGCGCCAGTTGCTTCTCGTCCCGCGCAGATGGTAAAAGCCTATCGAGGGAATGGGCGAAAATCTTAGGAATGATGTTATAGGCGAAGCGGCTAGCCAGCCATCACTATTTTGATTCCTCTTTCCACCTATACGCCTACAATCATGCTAAATGTGGCCTTCAGGTCTTGTTACCTTCAGGCTCTGTCTACCCCGTAAGGGATATAGACGTGATTTGTGTAAAGAAGCGCAATTGCTATAACTTAATAAAGTATTTAAGTAACCATACATTTATTCGTGTTTTTTTTTGTAAGACTGCCGTAATTAAAGTAGGTAACAAAACACTCAGCGCCAATTCTTAAAATGCTAGATTCGCAAATTCGGTATGCTAAGTGCATAAAAATAACCCCCCTTATTAAGTACGTGATTCGGAATTCCCCCCTCATTCTGTTTCGTTTCCTCAGACTATTAAAAGGAACCGCTGTCTTTTACAATTTAGAATAATACGAGACACGAATCGGGAAGCTCTGACAAATTTAAAAATTGATAATGCTGCGATTTTTCCCTGACACTTTAGGGTTCCGTGGGATTAACTTACGTTTAAAAGTTTTTGATTTTATGAAAAAAAAATAGTTAAAGCTAGGTTTTATTGAATCAGGCGTTACTTTGCGGGTCCATATCAATGAACAAAAAATATTTACCTAGGTAATAGTTTTGCATGTTTAACAGTTGTGCTCATTAAACTTTGATAACGATCCCGTAGAGGGATCGAAACGCGTCAGCGTTTGTGTGGTGTAAGGGATAATTAAGTTTGTGGGATTTATATGTGTTTTATTGGCAGCAATGGAGGGAGGGATTGCATGAAAAACATTATATATTTCACACAGCCTTGGTTATCTTGCACGTAAAGTAGCGGAGTAGCAAGGTAAATATTTTTTTGTTCATTTAAAGCTAGGTTTGTTTTTAAACGTCTCACAACATTTTTAAACTAAACGTCAATCGTATAGATATAGTAAATATCTGTAAAACTGCTAAGTTTAAAATTACAAAAAAGCGAGGCCATTGTATTCGATGTCATAACAGAAATTAGTTATAAGAGAGTTACCTTTCTCAAGAATGTTGTGTCTCATAAGCTACCAAGAGTGTAGTAAAATAAAATTTAATACTTTCCCCGAATGGGTGTGGTCCACCATAAAATTAAATACTACAGAACCTCGTGAAACGTTTATTTCCCACTTCACCACTTTTCCTAACGTTAATTTTATTCTCGCGGGTAAAAAATTTTCGCTCGTTTGTGACGAATTGATATTTTTCATAGTCTTTTACCGTAAGGACTGTCATTTATAACCTAGGGGCGGCAATTTATTTTTGTAATTTATCATTTTATAAGTTTTTTGATTCTTTTCATGACATTGAACATTTTTTGTTAACTAATTAAGCTCCATCTCAGTCTTTGTGGAATCATAATTAGTTTGTATTTGGTGTCGTTTAAACTTGAGCGAGACATCACTACATAGTCTATACTAATCTATACTCTGTACTAATATTATGAAGAGGAAAAATTTGATTGTTTGTTTGCATTGAATAGGCTCCGAAACTACTGGACAGATTTCAAAAATTCTTTTGCCGTTAGAAAGCTACATTATCACTGAGTGACATAGGCTACTCTTTACCGCGGGAAATACCTTTTCCTACGGGAAAATTAATTTACCGCGGGCGAAGCTGCGGACGGAAGGCTAGTATAAAATAAAGTCGCTTACCATTGTCTGACTGTCCCTGTTATTTTGAAAACTATGCAACGGATTTAAATTCGGTTTTTTAATAGATAGAGTGATTCAGGCGAAATCGCGGGCAGAAGCTAGTTGCTTTATGATAACCAAAAATCAAACGGGTGAATGCATTCATGAATCGTGACGCCACGACTTAATAAAAAAGTATACATGAATCGCATTTTGTAAACATTGTATTTTTCTCTCTCATCAAATAATTACATACATACATACATACATAAATCACGTCTTTATCCCTTACGGGGTAGACACAGCCTAAGGTGACAAGACCTAAAGACCACGTTTAGCATGATTGTGGGCGTATGGATGGAAAGGGGAATTAAAACAGTGATGGGTTGCTAGCCACATCGCCTATATAACATGATCCTTAAGATTTTCGCCCGATCCCTCGATGGGCTTTACCATCTGCGCGGGAAGAGAAGCAACTGGTACATTCTATGTTTTTTCTTTGCTCCCAGACCAGCATGGAAGTTTGCAGCCTCAAATAATTATGTTCATTATTTTTTGTTATGTTATCGCATTACGTTACGAACAGTAAATATATGGCGACCAAAATGTACAGCTAATTAGGGTATCGTATTTGTTTATCATTAGACCGAAATGTAAATATCATAAAACGATCGAACGAAATAAACGATCATCAAATTTTGGATAAAAGGGGTTTTGTAGGGCCTTTAACCCAATTATTTAACCCTCAATTTGCCAATGTACACTATATTAGACAAGTTTTAAGAATACCTTTTTGTTTTTCTTTAACACAGAATTTTTGGACTCTAAAATTACGATGAGGCTTGAACAGTAAACTCAATAATAAAATGAACACAAGAAATATTGAACAAAAAATTTTAGAATGGAACTTTGGAATGGACCTCCGCAAAGTAATGCCGGATTCAATAAAATACAAGAAACATTGCTTTAGAAAAAGTCCAGTCGCAGTAGCCTATGATCCAACCTATGGTCTTTCAAGCAGAGGATCGTGGGTTCAGACCTGGAATGTCATCAGGTTTTCGGTTAATATCGTGTCGGAACCTGCTTGGGACCACAGCCCAGAGCCTCTTATTCTGAGCCTAGAGGACGAATATTGGTTGAAGACGACGAGGCTGCAATATTTGTTTCTGGCGTAAACAGCTTTACGTAAAATTAACTAGAATTTACGTCATCTGAGCCACGTGTTGCTAGAAATTTGACCTTAAACTGCGTAAAAGGTGCCTAAGCTCGAGCTACGCCCATTTATTTCCAGCTCGTGCAACGCGACACGCCTCCATGCCAGAGAAATAAATTTAAATGCGAACCACGAACGCAACTTATGTTCATTTTTCACTATTATTGTAGTAAAACTTAGACTTATCCTTCTTCAACTGTTTAAGTGGACGCGTTGGGGATATTTAAGCTGTAATACACAGTTTCGATTTCTTATAATTATCCGGACATGCCAGCGCCTGACGCTTTTAATTATCAACCTCTCAGCCATGACTATGTGCATCATCATTACATAGTATAAATAAATAAATATCTTGGGACAAATTACACCAATTGAGCCAGCCCCAAACTAAGCAAAGCTTGTACTATGGGCACCAGGCAACGAATAAACATACTTATATAATGTAGATAAATACATACTTAAATACATACAACATCCATGACTCAGGCACAAACATTCGTATTCATCATACAACTGTCTGCCCCTGCCGGGATTCGAACCCAGGACCTCTAGCTTAAAAACAAAACAAAACAAAGTCGCTTTCCGCTGTCTGTCTGTCCCTATGTATGCTTAGATCTTTAAAACTTCGCAACGGATTTTGATGTGTAATTAAATGCACTAACACTCTCATACTACACACACGCACACACACATACACAATTACACACGCACACAAATTATTTCGGATTTTTACGTTAGTCCCTTATTGTTATAACTGTCTATAGTCTCCGCGACACAGGCCCTGAGTCTAGTGCGGAGGCTGCCGTACAAACATGTTGTAACCTTTTGCATATTATAAATAAATACTTTTTTACTTACTTTACTTTAATTGATAGAGTGTTTCAAGAGGAAGGTTTATATATGTATAATTCTACGCAGACGAAGTCGCGGGCAGAAGCTAGTTTGAAGTAATATTATTCAGCTCTGCTGTCATAGCTTGAATATATTCGTGTTATTTTGTAAAATGAAGGGTAGTTATTAACTTATAGAGAGCGCACGGTCGGCATGAAGAGCAAAGCGCAACTAAACGTACTATGTGACTGATGTGAGCCGATACGAAAAAACGCTGGTTTTATTCTCCCAAATTAGAAATAGAGAATGGGAAAGAAAGTATGAAACGATATCTGAATACTTATTTAGATCAAAGCAAATTTAATGAGCAAAAGGTGACCTGATGGTAAGTAATCACCGCTGTTAATAGAAACCGTAACGTAGAGGGATTGCCGGTGCTTTGCCAACATAGAAGGCTTTAAGATGAAATGCCTCTTGTGCCCGTAATTTCTTTGGCCGTCAAATTCAAATTCAAATGTCTTTGTTGCTGTTATGAGTAATAAGGTTGATAAAGAGCTGTTCATAGATAGGCGCCATATCCTGCCTGCTAGAGGCGTACAATATTCCTGCACACTACTTCTAACATAATAAGATTTAAATTAAAATTAAAATAGCACAACATAATTCCATTTAGCACGATGTCGAATTCAATAAAACAAAAGAAAATAGTCTAACATGTCATGCAAATTCAATTCAAGCAATTACAAATTAAATGACAATATAATAATAGATTTACCAAACCAGTGGATTAACAGAATCATACATAAATAAGTCAGATAAAGTATAAAAACAATTGGCAACCATATACTCACTCTCCGCACTGGAGCACTGGAGTAAGATGGTAGCTATCTGGACTGATAAGGTCCTACTCATACCCCTAAATATTTAAATTTGTTTGGTCAATGACGTGCTAGGATCCAAGTTACTATCTACAGAAGTCGAAATGTTAGCTAGATCTTTTAGTTACACTTTAATCGTTGACTACGTGGTATGACCGAGTAGCAGTATCATTTCTCATGGGCATGGCCGTTAACCACAGTGCACACAACTACTAAAATGCCAGTGTCAAAACACAAAAGCGTACGCAATTAAACAAATGGCTCGAGTGCAGTAAAAACTGAAAATGGATGACAGTGCAACCTAGCGTGATGGTGCCAGAGTCAGCATGACAACGTGGATGGCGCTGTTCGGGTTAGTATGGCTGCTGCGCGTTCGCGGTTCGCTGTGCGGCTGCGCGGCGTGCAGGCGCGCGCGCGACGCGCCGCCCAGCGAACGCGCGCCGAGCCCCGAGCGCGCGCCGTTCGACGTGATCACGTTGCAACAGTACACGCGTGACGTCACCGTGCAGACCGACTTCGACGATGAAGACGATCTGGACAAGATCGAGCTACAGATCACCGAGGAATGTGAGTTTTTTACTCAGTATCATTAATCTCTACACCGCCCCAGTCAATCTAGTCGTGACAGGCAATGGAATCGTGACGTTCACTAGGCTCCACTATTTGTATACCACAGATACAAAAATTATAACGAGACGAGGAGAGGTGAGCTGAGGTGGCCTAGTGGACGTCACAAATGAAATGCCAACATTTAACTCGAAATTAATCCTTCTGCAATGGAATTAAAAATTAAGCCAGTTTGTGGTTTGTAGACGGTAGAGAGAGTGAGAGAAATAATTAATAAATTGCGATTTATTTTTTCTCTCACATCACAATGTAATTCTAAGTAGCACAAATAAAACTCGTTGAATCGCGGCGCTCCATTTTCTCTATTCACAGTTCCTCTCTCCACAATAAATATCGCACTGTTATCGCAGTGACTGTCAAGGAAAATTCTTATGACATCTAACTGCGACGATATTCCACGGTGAGATCACGACTCAAATGGTTTGTCTGTATACCTTTCATACCGACAGGCATCTACATCAGAAATCCGAGAACGGTACCCTTACGTTTTGCCTTGGTCAAAATCACAGCCGGACCCCGTCTTACAATACGTGTCACTCACAATTGTTTACTTAGACGAAGCCTGAATCCCGAATAGTGAAAGGATTAGATGAGTATTTTCGGTTTCGCTAGAGTGATCAACTCAAATTTTGATAATATTGCAATGCTTTGTTAGATTGTACTATACATACATGTATATATAAATAACGTCTTAATCCCTTACGGGGCGATATTGTTAAGTAGTCCATATGACATTTGTGAGAATTAATGGCTGAAAAGCTTCGTGCCTAGAACTCGCTTGGAATTAAAAAAAAACTACATCAACTGCCAACTGCCACTTTTACATTGTCAAAAAATTATTAACCAATTGTTCTTTGATATTAGGTTAGTAATAGGTATTCTTGACAAGGAAACTTTGAATTTTTAATTTTTAACGATAAATATAAGTACCTAGGTAGCCATTTTTTCGATACGCTACACGTTACCATTTAACAATGCTCTGAACAGTCAAGCCATTTCAAATTGAAAAAATATATTGTTAAATCCCACTACTCTAACTAACTCAAATCTCACTATTTGTCTATAATTGAATTCACTTCCTGTCTTTAGTCACTTTATTTTCTATTTTCTGCTTCTGATCAATCAATGTTATTATGGTCTTCTTAAATAAATATATATTAATTATTATTTATTAGTTCATTTATTTTTCGTTATTACATTCTAATATATATTTTGAATAAGTATCATAAGTATTATACAATAATGTTATGTGTGTATGTACGTATTATTTTATTTTATTTACTTAGCTATATATTATATTTTTGTTAGTACCTATTGTTTTTTTTATTTTCCTTGCGTTTCTACTGTCTATTTGTTTCCGCCACCTACTTAAACTGTCTCCGACTTATTCCATTCTTTTATTGGTTTTCTGGTAGAGATTGCTATTAAGCAATTAGACCGCCTATTTGTCTACCTAGTTCATTGTTTGTGTATTGTTTTGTACTGATTTGTGGTGTTCAATAAAGAGTATTTGTATTGTATTGTTTGTACTCCGTTTTCTAGCCTTATGCGCTTGATAAATATTTCTTTTGTTCACACCCGGTTGTATGAGTATCCGTGCCAAGGTAAGACTTACTAAACTTACTAAGTCGCCAAATGTAGTAGGTGAAGTGCAAGGACGTGATCCGAATAACTAGACTGCTCCTATAATCTTGCGATAAGAGACGGCATTTTTATTCATTATAACTAGAACAAACCGGTTACCTACTAATGTTAATAGTATCAGTAATAACAACAGCAAGAACTTCAGCAAAAATTTTATGAATTATGTTAAGTATAGGCGATGCGGCTAAAAACCCATAACTATTTCGATTCCCATAAACAAAAAATATTTACCTTGCTACTCCGCTACTCACGCAACGCACGCTGTGAGTAGCGGAGTAGCAAGGTAAATATTTTTTTGTTCATTGAAATGGACCTCCGCAAAGTAGGTAACGCCTGATTCAATAAGATATTTTGATTCCCCTTTCGACCTATATGCTACCTTCGCCCACAATCATGCTAAACGCGACCTACTTCTTGTTACCTTTGGCTTTGGCTACCTACCCTGTACAGGATAAAGACGTGGTGTATGTATGTATAGCAATAACCATGTTAATTGATCAACATGGGTCTAGAACAAAAGTTTTAAATTTAATGAACGTGATTCGACGTAACCTTAAAACTATAATTATGTGTTTTGATAACAACTTTCTTTAGGCATCGTTCCCAAGCAGACCATACTCAATTTAAGGATTGGCACCCTGAACCCAAGCTCTTATTTTAATAGCCTTTATTATGATTACAGTTAGGTAAACTACTACTATATATACTACGTATCTAACACACACACATACACACAAAATCACGTCAACAATGGTAACAAGACCTACAGGCCACGTTTAGCAAGATTGTGGGCGTATAGATGGTAAGTGGAATGAAAATTGTAATGGGTAGCAACCCGCATAGTTATAACATGAGCATCGGTTATAATATGATTCCTATGATTTTCGCCCATTCCCTCGATGGGCTTTTACCATCTGCGCGGAAAGAGAAGCAACTGCTACATTCTGTGTTTTTTCTTTGCTCCCAGACCAGCATGGAAGTCACACTTAGCAAATAAATTAGATACCAATATTTTCAGAGATGGTATCAATTGTACCATACATCAAAACAATCAATCCTAAATAGACATTAACAAAAATCATATGAATTTGAATTCAAATGTGCAATTAACTGACAAGATATTTTATTACATTAAAATTTTTCTTTCTTTTAGTCACGTGAAGTGACCAGTCAATTTGATTCTTAAGAAGTTCTAGGAAATACTCAAAGTGGTTTTAATCATTGACTATTAATTGCCTATCTCGTCAACAGGATGTTTTTATACGCAGTAAAATTATTTTCCTTATTTTCTCCAATTTATTTGCTCGGCACTTATAGTGGAGGCAAAATACGTGAAATTTCACTTAAGTCAGGAAATAATTCTAAGAACTGATAAAAACAATTGTTTTTGATTTGTATGGGTTAGAAATGGAACCTAATACAGCACTTGATATATTCACCCCCCCGGAAAGGGGTGGAATTGGTAGAAAATGGTTTAATAGTAATAACTAAGAAGAAAAAATAGGTGTAGTCTGTGCAATTTGCCATACGTTTTATTACACCTTAATCTATATTTGCACCCGTTATTTAGCTCAATTCAAGCTACGGAACATACAAAAAAAAAATCATATAGCTAAAAATATACTTTTTGGCATTGCGGCCCCGGGGAAAATACAGAACGCGGTGCAAATTGAGGAAATGATGAGAAAATATATCAAAACACAATACCAAATTTGCACCAGGGTGCGACACCCGGAAAGTAGTTTTCTATGTTTTACTGTCTTTGTACTTCGGGGGAAATTTTGAAATTAATAAAAATCGTCACAATCGTCTTAACTTGGTTTGATTTACATTCGCACCCCATAAAAAATTGAGATTTCTACGCGGAACATGCGGTTCTGTAATTTTCTAAAGAATTACCATAGAGCAATAAATCCACAGACATGACAAGCGCGCGATTAATAAAGGCAAGCGAATGCAGCGCGTTGACGTACCGTTGACGCACGTTTCTTGATGCCAGCACGTAATAGACTTTATTAAATAATACATTTATTTATTTTATTTATTTAATTATTTATTATTACATTGTAATGTAAATTAATGTAGTAACGCATGCATCTAAATGTACTTGTAGGTAATTTTGTATTTATCAACATAAGTGGTGTATATTTAGTTTTGGGAAATATAGGATGACCCGGCCACCCTGTACATGTCTTAAACCATAATAATAATTATACTTATGAATGTCTATAGTTTTGATTTAACCCTACTAGTTTGGCTCGTAGGTACCTCAAAAACCGTGCCGGATTGTTTAAGCAAATGGGTATTTTCTATGCTTAAGTATTGTAACTACTTATTAATTTTATACGGTTTATTTCTTTACTCCTAATTAAATAAGTCTAGACGAAAAATAAAGAAGAATTGATTTTTTGAGAATTTAATTAATTGACAATGATTAAATAAATGATTTAGTATGTAGTCACCATCAATTATATCGGAGCGGACAAGGTGATCACTAATATTATATGAGTTATATGAGATCCCCATTTGCGCTTTTTCTAGTATGCAGCTTCTCAAACGTCAAAATCGAGCTAGAAACAGACGACTTTTTAGTGAATCATTTTGCAATTTGTCCAACTTATTATGCCTAATACCCGCTACGGACTCGTGGTCCCACAGTTATAAAAATGACGAATTACACTCCACCATAAGGTCGAGGGGACTCCGTTTCCGCGGGGCTTCTATTTCTATTCGGTTTGCCCTTCGGGCATTTCAAGTTACCTAACGAACCTAACCTAATTTTACTAATTCTAGTGATGATTTTTATAACAGTGGGACCACGAGTAATACGATCTCATGCAAACTGTTCATCACTTTTTACTAAATATTATTTTTCCCAATGAAAAAACTTTAATAGTTACGGAGGAATTCTCTTTCAAGGTACATCCTTCATCAGCTTCACTTTACCATACATACAGGGTGTTAGGTAATGAGTGGATAATCCTTGAACTATGGATAGAGGGCACTGAGGACGTTATAATAAAGCTATAATAGGTTTAGTAAAAGTGGAACGATTTCCGAGATATTCGAACTTTTAGGTTTTTTTGAAAATGAACAGCCTTGTTCAATGTTTTGATCATAGCACCATTTTAAGCTAACTTTTTAATTTTTTAATTTTTGCTCAATATTCTTGAGTACTTGTGTTATCAGATAGGCATTACTATTTTTGTAAGACTACGTAGGGTTTTTTTAGAACTTAATTTTTGCGTTTTCAATCCTACATTGATCGAATTTTCAACTCTCATGGTGAAAAAAAAAACACTACCGCCTAGTTGCCAATAAGCTTAGAAACATGCCAATTTATTGACAATTTAAAAATAGTAATTACATTTTGAATTCAAATTCAAAACGCCAAAATAATAAAAAATACACGCTCACCCACATGGTAATGTGGAAAATGTACCTATACATTTTATGAGTACCTATGACGTGTTTAGCAAGCGTATTACAGTAATCAAATCGCAATCCCTGAATTACTTATTGAATCTGATGACCATCTGTGGTCCTCATAATCAGTTCCAATTCATCAAATAGTGCTTTCCGAAGGCAAATGCATAAGTTACATTAAAATATACCTAAATCGCTATCGCGATGCTTATAAGATTTGAAGAGTTCCTTCAGTTTCTCCAAGATCTCGTCATCAGATCCTGATTTGATGTTAATGGGACCAAAGTGGAAGTATTCCCTTTCCAACAAAAAATATTTTCCAAATCGGTCCACAACACAACTGACGGAGTTCTTAAGTAATATCATAAAAAAAAATAAAAAAAACCATTCGAATTGAGAAACTCCTCCTTTTTTTGAAGTCGGTTAAAAATAGCTATATTGAGTACTTCAGAAAACTTAAGATACCCAATTAACATGGTTTCATTACACTCACTTCCCTCCGAAGTAAAATTTAATCTACTTCGATTTAATTTCTAAATGTCAGTGAAAATTAGAACACATAGAAAAATCCGAAAAGTAAAGTCTCCGAATTTTTCTACCTGTTACTAACTGTCACGTGACCTTTTTGTTACTATGAGATTTTTTGTCGCTAAGCGTCATCTGTTTGAACAATACTTAATTTGGTACTATCGTGGTAATCTGATGATGTGGTCATCTAAAAAGAAAAAGAAAATTGCAACCACTGCTAGAAACAAATATTATTTATTTATGCACCGACGAAATACGTACTGAGCGCGAGCGCTGCGCTACCTTCTCCCGCCCGGCCGTCCCGCGCCCCGCTCCTACCGCCCGCTACCGCTAGCGTTCGCTGCGATTCCTTGCGTTTAGATAGAACTATGTTTACCAAACTTCCAGTTAAAAATTTCTTTTTTTTATTGAGTGCGAATGTAGTATCTTTTAAGTATGTGTTATTTATAAATTTTCACGACTATCTTAATTTCCCCCGAAGTACAATCTACAAAAGAGTGAAAAAAATATGTTCCATACTTTGCACCGGGGTGCAAAGTTACCTGGGTGTTTATAATACTTTGAAAAGCTTAATGTAAGTTTGCACCAACCGTCTGAATTATCCTCGAGCCGCAATCAGAAAAAAATATTTTACCAAGATTCTATACATCGTACACCTTTTTAATTAAAATACATTATGTACCAAAGGGGACCCTTCACGCGGCTAAACTTGCGCCTAATACCTTTTATCATACTCCAAAATAACGGCACTTGAAGTTTAAACCTAATATTTTAAAGTGTTCCGTACATGATAGAAACGGTGCAAACCGAGGGAAACCATCTAGTCGTGCCCTCTAACGATTCCACAAAAAAACACGACTACACGAATTACTTCCATACTTTTCCTTAATTCGACTATACTATTAATTTATTAGCACCTTATGATAAAAAACTTACCTATGAAGAAAATGTCATCTATAACACATAGGTATATTATTAATATCAACTGACTTCCTCTTTTTTTGAAGAAGGTATCATTATTTTCCATAAAGCGTTAAGATTATTACGCTAAGTAATTGAAATCAAATAAAAGTAGCGAGAGATCTCATAAGTCAAATTTGCATAGTCTCGGCAGAATAAATGAAAAGTAAAGCAAAATATGGTTCGAGCTTCGACCGAGAGCTTTTCTTTTATCAGTGGCAATTGAAAAATATTTTTTCCATTCTTAAATATTGCTTCTGGTTGCGCTGCCGCTATTGAGATTATGTTATTAATGAAATTGTGCACTATCGGAATTTGTAACAAATCATCAACATAACAAATGAAACTCAAAATTTCTTAGTCAAGCATTTGTCTTTTGAGTTAGGATAGGGTACGAGCATAATGAAACTTGGTATGTTTCATAAGTCTGCTAAGTACATATTATGTTGCTCCAGTATTGCTCAGTCTAAACTTTAGACTCTAAAGCTATTAGGGTTGAAAAATACGAGGCGCTCCGAGAAACGGTACAACGTGTAGAAATAGAAATTTACCTAAGAAATAGTCTTCAGGAAGTATGAAAAATTCTACTTTGATATTCAAATTCAATGTATTGTCAGCAATGTCTGGGACAATCGCGTGAGTCTGAAATCAAATCTGATCTATGCAGTTCATATTTTATTCTCGTTTGACATATATTTAAAAGATACTGTTATTGTTTTTAACCAATTAAAGCTTTTCCAAGATAAAATACAATACAAAACAAAAGTATTTTTTACTGTATACCACAAAAACGTACAGTGAGTTTACTAATAAATTCTAATCAGAGTAGTCAAGTGGTCTTATCGCTTACTGGCTATCTCATCCCGACCAGTCTAGCCTTCGTTATTTGAGAAACTGTAACATTGAAGCGAGCATAAAACGAATATCTGATTTCAGTTAGGTTACATTAAAGAGGTACCGTTTTAGTGCGTTGCGCGGATAAGATGGTTCTGATAGTTGAAGGGTTGAGTGAACAAACGTTATCTCTACGGCCATTTCAAACTTGTAATGGGCATTATTGTTGTAGGAATAATACTATAGTTCTAAACGATCAAGAAGATAACACACCTTTGTCTGACTAGTCTTAAGTGTTTTGTCAGCATCTTCGCTACTTAGTTTGTTTCCTGATTTATTAAGCTAAAAGGTCAAACTTTATCAATCTGTGAACGCGTTCTATTTTTGGCTGGCTAAATAAAGCACTGCGCTCCAGTTTTGAGGTCAATCAGTATTTTAGGCGGCACTGGGAAATGTCACAGCCACTTTGAAAATGTCTGAAAGCTTTTGCCTTTGCGTTTATTACCATACTAGCTATAGCAGCAATTTCATCTGCCTCTTGCGGGAACTGCGCAATTTTTGGGACAAAAAGTAGTATATGTCTATAAAGTTCTACAGCACTAAAACTTAATCAACCTCTTTTGTCAATTTTGTTACATAGTTTAACTAATAATCATAAGTATGGACAGACACCTGGTAAAAAATATTAATACTAATTTCTTTTTAAGTCTACAGTTAAAAACATTACCTGTTTAAATGTTTGATTGAATTAGGCGTTACTTTGCCACGGTGTATATTTGCAAAGGTTTGTGGTAGCTGAGGAGCAAGGTAAATGATTTTTCTCATTACCTATTGATAGATTTAGTTGGCAGCGTATTTTTACTAACGTTGGACTCAAGCAGGAAAAGCATTATTATAGTACTAAATCAGTTAATAACAGTCAAGTGCTCCATAAACGCTAGTGATCAGCAACGTGCAAATAGTAGAGGTTATACCGGAAATTACAGAATGTTTACCTATTAAACGCCAAGTGGTAGTAACTTTTTTAGGCAAACATACTTCCATGCTGGTCTGGAAGCAAAGAAAAAATATAGACTGTACCAGTTGCTTCTCTTCCCGCGTACATGGTAAAAGCCCATCAAGGTAATGGGCGAAAAACATAGAAATCATGTCATAGGCGATGCGGCTAGCATACCATCACTATTTTGATTCCATTTTCCATCAAGTCTAGGCTGTGTCTGCCCTGTAAGGGTTGAAGACGTGATTTTTGTATGTGTATGTATCAATTATTTTAAAAAAGTACACTGCCTTTTTATGCTCAAACTGGTGTTAATATTACTATAAGTTTTTCTGCTTCATCTATCTTTATAAATTATGGTAATTCAGGAATTACACGTTTAGCTGAAATGGATGTTGCTCTTTAAATTCACAACTCTTCCTAAAATTTTTGAACTTCATTGAATTGATTTGATCGCATAATAATAGATTAACGTCGTAGTATAAGCCCCAGTAGTTAATGAATATTAATTAATTAAAAAGTAATTCAAGGCTTAAATTTAAAAAATGAATTTATTCATCAATGCTGCATAGTAACAAGGTCACGTGACAGCTAGTAACAGATAAAAAAAATCGAAGGCTTACCCACCTGTTAGGGGTGGTGTAGAGGTATGTCACGCGTCACGGAATGATCCAGGTTCGATTCCCGGCCATAGCTTTACTTTTCGGATTTTCAGTGCCGTTTAGAAATTTTATTTCAAGTACGCAAAATTTCAGCTCAATCTGTTGAAGATATTATCTGCTTCAAAATATCTCAAGATTCCACCCGGACAAACTCATACATACATACAGTCAGCGTCATATAGTATATCCAAGGTGACCAAAAAGTTCAGCACACCGTACTATTTCTATGGTGTACCGAACTATTTGGCCGACTTGGATGCTTCAAACGACGCTGACTGTACATATATAGCAAGTTAAATAAAATCTTGTAAAATATACTTTGTTTTTAGCGACTCAGATGAAATAAGCAGTTCTATTTTATGTGCAAAGCTGCGGGGCGTAATTTTAGCCAATATTTACTCGGCAGACCAGGAATGCTCCGGAACAAACATACAGATTTAATTTGAAACAACCCCACGCAATATATATTTGAGCAGTCGAATTACATCCAGAGATTGGCATTGCCTACCTTAACTACTTGGAAACTAATAAACCTTTCGTTATCAACTTACTGGATTAACAAATATTTACAGTTAAAATTTCAAAAGTCATACCCATGATTACATTACATTTCACTTACATTTTACATAGAATGTACCAGTTGCTTCTCGTCCCGCGCAGATGGTAAAAGTTCATCGAGAGAATGGGCAAAATCGGGCCCATCACTATTTTGATTCCTTTTTCCACCTATACGCCTACAATCATGCTAAACGTGGCCTTTAGGTTTTGTTGCCCCAGACGTGATTTGTTTGTGTGTGTGTCACTTATATAACGTGTTTTATAATTTTACAATATTAAATCAGTTAGTCGGTTTTTTATTGTTGTAACGGCTGTACTGAAACACACACTGTAAAATTTCAAGTGCCTGTCCACTACAGTTAGAAAGATACAGCTCATGTAAGACAGATAGCCAAGCGGATGGCCAGGCGGGATAGGATCCCATTGACACTACTTGGGTACGTCTTAAATGCATTAACATTTTCCTTTTTATTTGCAGCAAACGTCGGAAACTACGAGGGTGGGCGGGAGGCACAGAGCCCGGAAAGCGCCCGACGAGCACCAGGAAGCTACCAGGTTTCACTTGACAATATTATCTCGACTCTACGGCACTTTTGTTCTTTGCTGCTGCTCCGCTTGCTAGTTGGCTTTATATACTTCGTTTTTTTCACATTAGAAAGAAGATAAACAATTTTGACATGTATTTAAAACTCTTTTTTATTATTACAAGTTATTACAAGCTTTATAATTAACTTGCCACGGGTGGAATCTTGTGACTCAATTTTGAAGCAGATATCTTCATCCGATTGACCTGAAATTTTGTATACGTGTGTAAGTCAGATGACCACACAAAAATCTGGTAGTAATATTCTTGTGGTCCAGCCAGGACAGTCTCCGTAGGAGGGAAGTCTTCAACGGTTGGTCCGATTGACTTGAAATCTGGTACACATAATATGTTGGACATAGCAAAACACAATCAGCAAAAAAGCTTGTATTACAATTTTAATTTTTGACAGGAACTTATTTAAGCATTGCAAGTATAGTTAGCAAAAAAGCTTGTATCTAAATTGAAATTTTTAGGTTGGGTTATTTATTTTAAATAAATAACAGCAAGCTACAATTCAATACTCATGGAATATAATAATTTCTTTTGTTATGGTTTTGTATGTTCCTATAAAAAGACTTGTTACGATTGTTTACCTTCTTTCTAATGTGAGAAATATAATATTATGCACGTTGAAGTGATATGACACGTAGTTTGATAACCCTATGGTATCTATGTAGGTTTGCGCTTTGCAGTCATTTGACTGCTTAAAAACAATAACGAAAATTCTTGAATTATTCCTAAAACGTCTACTTTTCTACTATCTGTTTTAAAACATCACCCGGAGTCTTTGGATTCTTTTCGATTTATTATTCGTAAATACTGAAATGTCGTTTGTCAGCGAAAATTGACATGTTGCTGAAATAGGCGCCAGTACATAATTATGCATTCAAACTAACATAGTATGATATAATTATACTCACAATTTCACGGAAGCAAGCTTAATTTATTAGGGACCACCGTTTCGCTGACCGGGCTAT
The DNA here is from genome assembly GCA_949127965.1 of Pandemis corylana. Taxonomy (NCBI): domain Eukaryota; kingdom Metazoa; phylum Arthropoda; class Insecta; order Lepidoptera; family Tortricidae; genus Pandemis; species Pandemis corylana. The sequence goes on along the minus strand of OX421856.1, from coordinate 6,659,362 downwards.
AGGGGGAAACTTTTTAATGCGGTCGCAAACGCGGGTAGGTGACATTTCTCATAATTTATAACCAGTGACAAATTTTATTTGTTTTGTTTATTTTAATTAATATTTACAACTTAACTAGTTTTTCTTGCACCTTGGTGGGCGTACTAAGTAGGTTAACTTAAAGATATGTAAAAAGCCTGGCTTGTAACAAATTCCTAAAAAAATATACCTAAACATATCTTTAAAAAATGAAATGTTAAATAATGTATTGAATCAGCTATCATTTTGCAACTCCATCACCACCATGTGCAAATTAGCTGCGTTCGTACTTCACAAAATATATATCTTAAACATATCGTTTAATGCTCCTCTCGCCTACTCAAAGGTTAACTGGTAGAGATCCCTTATAAGTTCGTCTTTGTGGATTATATTCATGTTTTTTTGACAATTCAGTGTCTGTTTCTTTATAGATATTTGTAAACCATTTACTTACAACTAAAACTGCATACAAAAGCAACTAAATATCACTATATCAACAGATGCGTTTCAAACTATGTATCTAACTAATTCTCAACATAAAACCAACAACGTGCAAACGTTAAGCTAGAATACCAATTCGAATAATGTAGATTATCCAAATAAACAACTCTAGTTCAGATTAGAGGATTACACAGTTGTTAAACGTTAATTCATTGTAATTACTCGTGTTCAATTAGATGACACGTGACACGTTGTGTCTCATGCTGATTGATTTGACAAGCTCGCACCTTGCAACATGACAGCTGCAGCTTTGCTGTCCAAATCTATTTCGAGCATCCCACTGACATCAATATCAATACATAGTATAAAATAAAGTCGCTTTTTCTGTCCCCGTGTCCCGATGTATGCTTATATCTTCAAAACCACACAGCGGATTTGGATGCGGTTTTTTTTAATAGATAAGAGTGATTCAAGAGGAAGGTTTATATGTATAGTACATGCACAATATACCGTGCGAAGCCGGGACGGGTCGCTAGTTACTAATAAAGTTTCTAAGTTTGAGTTTTGTTTCTACGGTCCTGGGAGGGTTTATTCCTACTGAGCAGGCAACGTCGCATTTTTGGTATACTTTTACAATTATTTCACAGAAATTTAATGAAAGTTTGAAATGCGCATGTGTTGTGTTCTTCGTTTTTAGTGTATCAATGTATCTTGTATATCTATATATATAAAAAAAAGTCGTGTTAGTTGTAACTCGAGAACGGCTGAACCGATTTGGCTGAAAATTGGTAGGGAGGTAGCTTAGAACCAGGAGACGGACATAGGATACTTTTTATCCCGATTTTCCAACGGGATTGGAAAATTCCGAAATGTTGTACTAATAAAGCTACAGACATTAAATTTAGGATGCCTACACATTATTCCTTGATTAGTATAAAGATGCACTTACAAAGGATTTTTTCAAATTTCCCACGGGATAAAAATACGACTATTTATAACTCAAGAACCGCTTAACCAATTTGGCTGAAAATTGGTAGGGAGGTAGCTTAGAACCAGGAGACGGACATAGGATACTTTTTATCCCGATTTTCCCCACGGGATTGGAAAATTCCGAAATGTGGTACTAATAAAGCTACAGACATTAAATTTAGCATGCCTACACATTATTCCTTGATTAGTATAAAGATGCACTTACAAAGGAATTTTTCAAATTTAAGGCGGAACAAAGTTCGCCGGGTCAGCTAGTTCTTACTAAACGAGATATTCTTATATCCCTTTAATGTGTAAATAAAAGTCAATCACGATTAGCTATTGCATTGGACACATTTGATACACTAAAAACCGGCCAAGTGCGAGTCGGACTCGCGCACGAAGGGTTCCATACCATTATCTATAAAAACGGCAAAAAAAATCATGTCTGTTGTATGCCCCCACTTAAATATTAATTTTATTCTATTTTTAGTATTTGTTTGTTATAGCGGCAACAGAAATACATCATCTGTGAACATTTTCACTGTCTAACTATCACGACTCATGAGATACAGCCTGGTGATAGCGAAGTCTTAGTAATAGGGTCCCGTTTTTACCCTTTGGTTACGGAACCCTAAAAACGAAGAACACAACAGACGCACATTTCAAACTTTCATTCGATTTCTATGAAATAATCGTAAAAAAACACCAAAAATGCGACGATGCATATGAACAAATATCATTTTCCTCCCTACCCCGCTAACAGCGAAGAGGTGCAGCGAAGCGCGGCAGCGGAGGATATTTTCTGTTTATTTTTGTTATTAAAATCACGCGCCGATATTTTAAACATGCACGGATTTATTATGAATCTTCTCACATTATGTTAATTGTGATGACGTATACCAAAATAGTCCATTACCTATGTGTAACTCTGCACTGCGACGTCTGCAACCCAGCCGTAGAGGATTATTAACAAAAGAGCCTAAACCGCTTTTAGATTATATTTTTCACTGCAACAGCTCGGAACGCGCGAAATTTCTCCCTTGCGGTGCCGTAAATTATTTTTCCTCATAGCCAGGCGTTAGTGGTTTTTTTGTGTGTAATTGTTTTAGTCTAACAACCTCGCTCAGGTGTAAGATATTTTTTCCTTTTGCTAGCTATCATCCATCTTTCATGTTTCCTTTTAGTTGCAATATCTGGGCTTTTAGATTTGTTTTTGCGTTAAGTTTCTTTTTATAGCATGTATGGTTTTCACTTTGCCATAATTTATGCTTCTCCGGTATCCAGCTAATCTCAGTGGTATACAATATCCCTTTACAAACTTAGTGATCATTAAAGATACATAAAATGAACAGAGAGACGGAAAATATAGATGATAATAAAATTGTGGGATTCCCTTTTCATTTCCTTTTTTTACTGGCGTTTGAGCTTCCATATTTTCGTTCGACCAAATAGTCGGCACAGTAGATAGGTATCTATTTATCTACAAAAGAAAACTATAAAACATCACCAACGTCCCACTGAGTACGACTTTCATTAATTTGACATTCCTACCCAAACGTATCAGACACATTTCCTATTCGAGTAGGGTTGTCAACCGAGCGTGCGGAGTGAACGTGACGCGCCACGGGTGACTTGTTATGTGCCGTTATCATTTTGCGCACCCTATATACTATTATTTAAAAGGAAGGATAGAAACAAAAACTAAAATAATTCTCTCGTATGATGACAGAAATGGCGTTCTACTCGTAGTCTCGTTCGCAGTTAAACCAATCTTACTGATTACATTAATCTTACGGATCCGTACAGTATGCAGAACAGAGGTTAATTACATAATTATAGAAAATTAATGAATTTTCACTTGACTCACAATCTTTTCACTGTTGCCAACTTAACGAAACAATAAACCTTGAACATTTACTCCCGATTGTAATGTGTAAAGAACTGTTGCAGTTTTGTTGTGTGTAAGTTTGTTAAAGTTCATTGAATCTTTTCTAGTTGAATTTACTTGAAATATGATTGGTATACATTATGCAGAATGGACTGGATGGATGACAATGCAAATATATAGTAAACAAAAAAAGTAAAAGTAAAACAGTTAGCGTAAACTAGTTTCTTTTCATCAAAAATGTATTGTATGTACGATGTCAGATTTTACTTCACGAAAGGTTTCATTACAGCAATCAGCAGATATAATGTGATGAATTGGGGCTGCATTGATAAGTTTCAATTTGCTCTAAAAATCTGTAGATTCCACAGGATTTAGTACACTCCTTAAGAGGTTTAGGAAATGATCAATGGAAACCATAGACTGGTAGTTGGATGCGCCAGTAAAATCTGTGAAATCGTCGTCAAAATACTTTTTAAAGCCATACCGACAGTTCAGAATCACTCCCGTTTATGACAGCTACTAAAAAACTCTCATTTTATCTCTACAGCAGTGCACGCTTTCCAAACCCCATTCCCGCCACCCGCACCATCCGTATCCTTTATCATTACACAATTTAACCAGTGACGTCACAGGCTGTATATTACAATAAACAACCTTTCCACAGCCTTCGGATTCAGATAACGAATCTGTTTGGGAGACTTCGGACGTGACGTTGGAGCGAGGGGCGGGGGGGTTGGGGCTGAGCATAGCGGGCGGTGAGACCGGCGGTGACGTCAGCATCACGAGACTGGCTGAAAATGGAGCTGCGAAGAAGGATGGCAGGCTGCAAATAGGAGATATTTTATTACAGGTGCGTTCATAGAATTTAACATTACTCAGGAAACAATTGACAATCGCATGCGGGAGCTAAAAGAACACGACAGTCCAGTGGGGCTAGACAAAATCACTTTCGACTATTGATAACGCTAGAAGAAGACAGAAATCGTTAAGGGTTTGACTTAAATCTACAAAAACCTTGTGATCTAGCGGAACAAACACCATCGGCGAGCGTATGTTCACATTGATATACGCTTCAGAGCGTATGTCACATGTCTAGACATGCTGAGGTCTCATTGTGTATTTGTCTTACATACTTGGATTTACAATAGTTCGTTTCTTAATATATCTCGTCAATCTTCGTTTTTCATATGAATTACGAAGAACGCCGAGTGAGATTAAAAAGAAAATGGAATAACTGCACACTATCTCTTTCTGTCAAATAGTAAAGGATGAGGGTGGAATGAGACGGTGAATACGATCGCGAGAGTCCGTGCTTAGCATAATAAAGCCTTAGTTCTTTAAATTTAATATATTAGTATTCGGGTTATGCCAAAGACGTGTATTAAAAATAAGTAGCTATAAAAACGTACCGAGCCTTCAGTTAATTTAAAATAATTGGTGCTCTACTTTTGTACCTAATTAAATCCAATTGCTCTAAAATATTGAGAAGCAATTTCTGTTCCCGAAAATGTAATAAATCGTAGGCTGAATGTAACAATGAAAAATGTATCATTATTTTTGGATATTGGTTAGGTACTAATCTCCAGAATTTTTGCTCGTAACAAAAATGTTGTATAAGTTGAATCGTTACAAATGAGAGGTATTGTCTGTCAAATGAACACGGGACTTTTTTCTTTCCTTACAAAAAAACTTATTTCTTTAACAGGCTCATTTGCTCATCTGTAACAGTTACAGCTTGCTTAGTTACTAAGCACTTAAACTATAAAGATTTTAAAAGTAGTCATTTTTCGGGTAAAGTCGGAAACACGACTTAAAAGATCCCGTACCACAACTCCATGAGGTTGAAGAGGTTCGTTGCTAGCGTTTATGAATTCTCATTATGTAGGTTTTATATTAAAAACTACGACAGGTGTGTCCAGAATGAACGCGGAAAACGAGCCCGAGATATCCTTTACTTCGGTCAACTCGAGATCTCGGCCATTGAATGCTGCGACACGACTGAGACATTGATGAAATAGATAAATATATTCGGTCATAATTCTGAATCGGGTTAGTGCATATCCGTTGAAAAATAGAATGTCAAATATTCGCTTTGCGAGAAAACATTCAACTAATATTATAATAAATGCGTATGTTTTCACGCTTAAACGACTAGACGGATCTGGATAAAACTTGAAACGAAGATAGCTGGCACAATAGATTAAAATAAAGGCTACTTCTTTATCCCGGAAAATTGCTTAACTCCCGCGGGATAGCGATAAGCTTGTGAAAGGTCGAAGCTGCTTAGAGTCATCAACATCAGTTCTCAAATCTAATTTTATGCGGACGAAGTCGCGGGCAGGAGCTAGTAAATAAATAATCCTCTGATGCCCGTGGTCCTCCTACAGTAAGTCCTACTGGATTTCAACGGAGCTCCGCCCAAGGACGGAGCTCCTTTTTCTGGATATTTTGCTCTTCGTGCAACTGAAGATACCTAACTGACCTAACGTACCTATTTATGTATTAAAATATTATTGAATGATTCAAAATAATGGCAGCATTTTTTCTGAGTAGGAAAAATTTGTACAGGCAATACAAATAATTTCAGAAAAGGCTATCTCCGGGCTTGCTCTGAATATTCCGTAGAGTCACTTTGATTTTGTGTCTTTCTCCCGGCTACTCCCGCGGTCCAAAATAGCTACATAATGTGAAATCACTCACCCATGACCTAGGGCACAAACTGAATAGTATTTGCTTATAAAAGTTAAACACAGTTTGCTGTAATCTGGCCCTAAATTCAGTGCTGAAACTTGTGACCTAGAATATTTTATGATTTCAATAGCTTATTTGATATTCAAATTGGCAAGTCGGGCCAATGCATGAACAAATCTTTTAGTCGATTTAGCTATTCAATTCAATATTTTTTTGCTATTTCATAACTTTACTACGACGATATGAAAACGAATACGTTCCCACTTAATTTTTAGTTTTAAACTATTAAAAAAAATAAGGTACCTGTGGTTTATAGATTTATGCAACATAATTGTCAAATAAAGGGTTTTTCAAAAAAAACTGTCACACATTTGTTTGTCAATTATTAGTTTTGTTATGTTAAACGGATTATTTACGTATTTATCGGACATAACATAGATTGAAATCGTTTTTAGGGTTCCGTACCTCAAAAGGAAAAAACGGAACCCTTATAGGATCACTTTTTTAGGGTTCCGTACCTCAAAAGGAAAAAACGGAACCCTTATAGGATCACTTTGTTGTCCGTCTGTCCGTCCGTCCGTCCGTCTGTCAAGACCCTTTTTCTCAGGAACGCGTGGAGGTATGAAGCTGAAATTTATATCAAATACTCAGGTCTACTGCCCCTTGGAGCTGTGAAAAAATCAACATTCTAAGCCAACGCAATCAAAAGATACAGCCGTTTATGCCGCAAATTTCCGCAAATTTTCAACTCTCAAGGGAATCAAAACCTACAAGGTAGTTCCCGTGAACGCAGAATTTTGAAATTTGGTATGAAGGTAGGTCTTATAGCACAGATTAAAGAATAATTGCGAAAACCGTAAATGTGTATGTATGTCTGTATATAGCAGTGACCAATATAAAGTAACCCCACACTGCGTACATTTTGCTTTGGAGCAGGGCTCTGCTTACACTGGTTTTATATATTTATAGATAATGATACGGAACCCTCGGTGCGCGAGTCCGACTCGCACTTGACCGGTTTTTTTTAACTATTTATTTAGCGGTATAGGTACGATGTTTTCTAATTTGTATGATTGCGAAATGCAAACGACTCTGATTTTCTATCTTGATATCTTAAGTCTAGTCACGTAATGTTTCCGTAATAAGCTGACCTCATTTGAATACATGTCCTCTGTAACAATCATGTTATAACTAACATTTAGATTTCCATATTCAAGTGCAGACCGCGGATCGGCAAGCGCAACGTAGGACGTCCACCAACGAGGTGGAGTGATGACCTGACGGCTTATTACCTAACTCGCTCGCAATCGCCATCGTGTTCATTTTGACAGTTCTTGTATGAATGTGACTGCTAGCTGATTCCGATGCCAACTGTCAGCCCATACATGAACTGTCAAAATGAACACGATGGCGATTGCGAGCGAGTTAGGTAATAAGCCGTCTGGTTAAAGGCGCGGGCTCACGATGAATGCAAGTCGATTCCAACCGAGGTGGCTGGAGGTCTATGGAGGAGACCTATGTCTAACAGTGGACATCCAAGCTGATATGATGATGATTCTAGTTTTAAACTTAGCAAAGTCATTTATGTGCATCTACATCCGATCGTTTGCGTGTCACAACCTATCATTAATGTATCAATTTACATGCAATTCGGTTTGTTAGGGGTCTCCAAATATAGAAACGACGAACAAAAACTTCGAAGTTCAAATTATAACTCCTTTATTTACGCACCTACCCAAACTGTCTCCAACTTATTTCTCTGTCGTATTGGTTGTCTGGTAGAGATCACTATTAAGCGATAAGACCGCCTATTGTCTACTTTGTTCTTTGATTCTGTATTGTTTTGTACTGATTTGTGGTGTTCAATAAAAAGTATTTGTATTGTATTGTACTAGTTACCATTACTCTGCAAGAGTTTGCAAGGGTGAGAATTTGAGTCGGAGCAAACGTTTCTGTATCCTGTTCACCATTTCACTAAGTCACTTTGAATAAAACCAATATTCACTGCCAATATCTGTTGTGTTTATCAGATATACTTTTACGCGAAATAATACCGAGTAAAGTGGCAATATAAAACAATCGCTCTTCCTCACGAGTAGCCTTATAAGAGGTTAATAACTTTGTTGTCGAGATGAAGGACAAACATGGCAGTTAGAAGGTGAATCGAAGCGAAAAAACTGTTTGGACAAGGTCGCCATATTGATCTTGGTCCAACTTTTTCTATGAGAAGTGGGATAGCGCGGAAACATTATGACGCGACTGCTCTGGGGGTCGGCTCTGGGGAAATAACAGAACTCACCAGACTGCCAAGACTAGCTATTTCTTGGGACTTTGCAAGCGTTGAATTGGCTTTTGGCTAGTGCCAGGGGAACTGCAGTTTTAGTAAATACAACTATTTAAGAATACGGGACACATCTGGAACATTATTACCCGAGGTTTATTCGTGATCGATGCTGTTACTAACCTCCTTAAATCAATTTAAAAGGTTTAAGAGAACTTATTGAGGTATTTTTTTTCTAGAGTAAAGTGGTCAGTGATGATGATGGTAAAAAACAGATAGTTAATCATCTGTTATTTCAATTGGTAGTTGATGTAATATAACATTCAATAGAAGAAGTAAATAAGTTTGTACAGAAACACAAAGACATCAGTAGAAATGCCAATACGTTGCTGGAAGATACTAATAAAGTACCACAATGGTGTTAGTATCTCACCACAATATGAAAATGTATGCATGCCATTCGATTCATAAAATTTTATAGATATGCTTGCAATATTGAGCTCATGGCACGGGAATGAAATAGAAAACTTTTACGTAGTCCTACTTTTTATCGCGTTGTTAAAAATCGCATTTAGGATCGATTGGTATTCTTTGAAACTTTTTTTTTACGGATGTTAAATCTGTGTGTATGCAGCAAGAGAATAAAAAGTTTTTAAGAGTTACCCTTAAATGCACAAAGTTCTGAATGCCCGTTTTTTTGACGGAAATAACATAATTTCCGAGAACTCAGTAAGTACACAGTTTTTGTATTAAATGTGTATTTTAGAGCCAACATTGTGCGGATTGCAAGCGACAAAAAAACTGACTATACTAAAAGTTACATTCCACACGTGAAAACGATTTGTTCCCGATTTGGCGGAATCCTGTTTCGCCAGATTCTTGTTAAGTCGGATTTTTATTTCGTCTGAAATATTAAAATTAAAATCAGTTAAGTAAAGAAAGCATGTGGTTATACATTATTATTGTACGAATTACTATTTTGTTGCCACAATCGAACATAATTTCAATTACCTAGAAATAGATTCGATGCACATAATTTACATTCATAATAATGTACCGAAATGCCTGCCTTTTATTTAATAGATTGGTAAAGCTGCGTTATTTCTATAGTTTTGTTGAATCGAAAAAATCCGGCGAAACAAGAAACCGACGAAACAAGAATCCGGCTAAGCAGGTATCCGCTGAATCGCGAACTAATCGTGATAACTAGCGAAGCCATTTTTTTTAAACATTGATTAGTAATTGAAGTGGTTAAAAGTTATATTTCAATATTGAAAACGATACATGACCGCAGATTTAGCCGAATAATTAAATTTACTGTGTAAGTTGACCATAATTAATGGGTTTCGTTACATGGAAAATCCATTTTGTCCCAGCCACGTGCGTTCAGCAATAATTTATATTAATACATTTTACTTTGCCTCCAGTATTATCAAAATGTGAGCGGAAATAAAAGTAAAACTTTATCCGATTTACAGTTTCAAACACTTCGTTTTATCATCACTACCTACATAGTATAAACCAAAGTAATTTTCCTATATCTGTCTGTCCCTATGTATGCTTAGATCTTTAAAACTACGCAACGGATTTTGATGCGGTTTTTTTTATAGATAGATAGAGTAATGCAAGAGGAAGGTTTATATGTATAATTCTACGTAAACGAAGTCGCGGGCAGAAGCTAGTTTTGTACATTTGTAAGAATAACTAGTTCCCGCGTTTAAATTTTCCAATTCTGGAACTGGAATTCGAGCGGTTTTGTATTTACATTAGCGGTCACAGAAATAGTGCACAAACCTGATGTATTAGACTTAGGTTGCTTAGGATGCTTAGACTTAGGTTGCTACCGAGCGCACGTAAACAACAGCTCCGTATAATTTTGCATTTAAAAAACATTTTTAAGCATTTTCAAACGAAAAATAACTTGTACCTGTGACATTCAGTGATGTGAAACGATTAATATAATAAGTTAAATACAATTCGTGGAAAAACCACAAGAAAAGTGAAATTTTTACCCGGCGACAAACGGTTGGTGTTTCAAATCTGAATTGTGTTTTAGTGACAAATAAACAAGATATAAATAAATCATTACAGTATTTACAGTGCACTGTCGAAAGTTTAGTAACGGGATAAACCGATATTCAACGGTAAGGTTAACGAAAGGATATTTATAGCATTATAACCTAAAACTTTATAATTCCTTATCACCCAAGTATTACATTCTGGAAGAGACTAGCGCCATCTATTGCTGAAAAGTAAAACTCTCCTTGAGGGTCTTGCATCGATAACGCTTCACCCACAGCAACAGTAACGCCTAACTAACACTGCCACTCGCCACTAGAGGGCGCTATATAACATTATGGCTCCTGTTTGTGCTGGTTGCTCACAGAAACTTCCCAACAGAGAGTTTCTAAGCTGTGTACTTTGTAAGGAAAAGTATGATTTAGAATGTGCAAACGTCCCCAGCAAACGATTCTATAATATAATGTCAGCTGAAACCAAAAAAAATTGGAACTGCCAAACATGTAGATGTAAAATGCCTAAAACAGGAAATATTAATACACCAGTCAGCCCCCGAGACCCCGGAAAAAATCAAGAAATTCAAAGTTACAACGAACAACCCAAAAACAATATAAAAATGAGGCGAAAAGTAATGATTAGTAATGACTCATCATCCTCCGAAGATCTGACTCTCCTAGGCGATACACAAGACACAACTGCTGATCAGATAATACCTGAAATAAATTTACAAACCCTAAGCCAAGTCATATCGGCAAAACTCGAAGAAAACAATAAACTCATAATATCTGAACTTCAAAATGTCATCCAAATGGAAATACAGAAAGCAGTTACAAACCTACGAATTGAACTGAAACAAGACACTTCGGCTCTTTTCAAGTTAAACGACACCAGAAAAGCCGACATCGACCTGATAAATTCTAAAATGAGAGACCTAGAAAAAGAAAACAAGACATTGCAAAAGGAAATTAAAGAACTAGAAACTAAAATTACGAAAGAAGCTGGGCCGCCAACCTCACAGCAGATACCTGGAAATAATAATAAGAAGTTAGTAATCTACGGATTCAAAGAATACTTAACTGAGACCGATTCTGAACTTCATTCCAGGCTAATGGAAATGTTTGACGACATACTGGGATTAAACACAATGGGATATATAGAAGACATACATAGAGTTGGTCGACGAAATAACAGGAATCGGCCTCTAGTAGTAGAATTATTAAGCAAGAGGATGGTAAAATATATTTTACAAAACGGTCACTGTTTCCAAGGCACTGGACTATCTATCTCGGAGTTCTTGGATACAAATGAACAGAAGGAGAGGGCGCACATGCGAGAAGAAATGCTGTCAGCGCGGAAAAAAGGTCTTCATGCTATAATTCGTAACAATAAACTGATAATAGAGGGAAAAATTGTAGATTTGAAAAAGAAAAATACTGAATCTATAATTGCGACCACCAACATGCAAGATGAGCCAAAGCAAAAAGTAAACAACGAAAAAAACCAAGATGAAACAAATAGGCAGGAAGACGGGAGAAATTATTCATTTCGACACTAAAGACATAGACTTTAGAATATTATTCCAAAACTTTCAGAGCTTATTTAATAAACAGAGTATATTAGAAGCCTACCTTGATCAAAATAAAACATACCAAGCAATTTGCATCTCAGAAACATGGCTAACCAATGACAAATTAGCATTAACTCAGTTTAGCAACTATAATTTTGCAGCATCTTACTGTAGAAAAAACCGAGTTGGTGGCGGCGTTGCTATCCTGACTCACAGCCATTTAGAAACCATTCCGAGAACAGACATCACCGACATGTCTATAGAGTATGTCTTAGAAGTATGTGCTACAGAGCTACCGCTTAGCAACATGTTATTAGTTGTTATGTATTGGAATAGGAGAGAAGAAGAAAGTTTTTTATGAACAGTTAGATAAGATTTTAAAATATTTAAACAAAAAGTATTGTAAATTTAATATTGTTATAGGAGGAGATTTTAACATTGATATAATTAAAAACAACTCCAAAACGAGGCAATTCTTAGACCTCATGGGGGAATATAACTTTACACAACATGTAACACATCCCACACATATTACTCAAACTGCATCTACGTGCTTAGATCTCTTGTTTACAAATTTCCGAACCAAAAACCTAAGCGCTAGAGTGGAAGAATTGGGTTTCTCAGATCATTATGGAACAATACTAAATCTAAAACTACCACAGATGCCCCCTCTACAGATAGAGTGGAAATCGAATAAAAGATTATTTAGTCGTAAGAATATTGAAACTTTTAAAAGAAATTTAAATACAATAGATTGGAATACCATTTTAACGGAAAAGCAAAACATTAACGCAAACTACGAAATTTTTAGTAATACATTAATAAATATATTAAATCAGTGCATACCTAAAAGACAAATAAAACTAAAAAATAAATATGACAAAAAATGGTTAACTACGGGTATAAAACTCTCATGTAAAAATAAAAGACTATTAAAAATACTAGCAGATAAGTCCAAAGACCATATACTTAAACAACACTATAAAAAATACTCAAAAATTCTGAAAAAGTCAATATGCACAGCAAAAAAGATACAGTACACAAATAAATTAAATAAATCTAATAATAAGGTAAACACTATGTGGGATATTATAAAAGAGCGCACTAATAAAAAACAAAAGATTAATAAATGTAACTTAAAGTTGAAAATTAATAATACTTTATCTTCGGACCCAAAATTAATAGCAGATACTTTTAATGATTTCTTCGCACAAACCGGCGCGAGCAATGACGGGCGCCCACCGCCGCGTGGCCGGCCCGTCATACACCCCGCGCAGAACTCCATGTTCCTGGCTCCAGCCACTTACAAAGAAATTCACACATACATCAAAACCTTAAAAAACAAAAACAGCCACGGTATAGACGAGCTTCCACCCTCCTTAATAAGGCAATGCGCTGATCAATTAGCTCTACCGTTCACCATCCTTATAAACCAATCTTTTGATGAAGGAATGTTCCCGGATGTTTTTAATTTACATCAATGACCTACCAAAAATAATGAGCGAGCCATGCATTTTATTTGCTGACGATATATCCCTCCTCACAATATGTCAAAACAACCTTAACCTAACCAACACATTAAACTCCATATTTGACAAAACTAATGACTGGATGAACGACCATAATCTACAAATCAACTATGAAAAAACAAAAATTATGGCTTATTATCCGAATCAAAAAACCCCATTAGCAATTAATTACTCATACAAAAATTTAAAATTAGAAGTGGTGGATGAATTTACTCTACTTGGACTAGTCATAGATACCCATCTAAATTGGAAACAACATGTCAAAAAAATAAGAACCAAAATGTCTAGTTTCGCGTATGCACTTCGCGAGATTAAGAAATCCACGGATTTACACGCTGCACTTGTCACCTATTATGCCTATGCCCACGCCTGGCTTAGCTACGGAATCATTTTGTGGGGAAACAGTACAGACGCACTAACACTTTTCACCGCACAAAAGAAGCTTATCCGAATCTTGGTCAATATTAATAACACCGAAAGCTGCAAGCCCCATTTCCAAACACATAAAATAATGACAGTGCCATGCATGTACATATTAGAAATAAGTAAGTTTGTCCGCAAATATCCTGATTACTTTTCACAGCGAGATGAACACCAAACTACCTACTCACTACGCCAAAGAAATAAATTATCACTGCCATCATCCTATCTCAAAATACATTCTCATGGAACATATGCTATGTCGGTAAAAATACATAACAAATTACCTATCCATATTAAAACCGAAACAAATGATAATAAATTTATAAGCTCACTAAAAGACTTTCTAGTCCACAAGTGCTACTACTCCATAAAGGAGTACCTAGAAGAATAAAAAACTGATCTCCTTATAGCTTTATAGTTATTGTTATTATAAAAGATATGATCTCACCGTATTTTGTAAGTCATTTTTATTTTATTTTAAAGCATAAAGTATGTACCTAACCCAGTTAGTCTTTAGATATATAATTTATTTTAAAGTGTCGCCAAAGCATGTTTTATACAATAATTGTATAATTTTTTGGTGCATTGCTATGTGTTAGCTATAATTATTAATTATAAGTTGCTACGTCCTAACAGGGCATCATTGTATACAAAACTTTGTAAAAAATGTTGCAATTGAATAAATCTTGATTTTCTGCTTCCCAATAATTGTGGGATACAATAAATTATTCTCCGTATGCGGAAGTGCACGACCGTTTATTATGAAAACGTATAGTTATGTCAAACAAAAGATATAATGGGGTCGAAAAACACACAAAAGAGACTTAAAAGAGACTACAAAGTATATTAGGAAGTAAACGGGTTAAATATTCTATTGAATCAGGCATTACTTTGCGGAAGTCCATTTCAATGAACAAAAAATGTTTACCTTGCTGCTCCACTCTCTCTATTGTGGTCAAACTCCACAAATGTAATCATGAAAAAAGCGGAGTAGCAAGATAATTTCTTTTTGTTCAGTAAACGGGTTTTCGGACTTACGATATTCACAACAGTAAAAGATCTATGGGGATCTGTGGGGATACATTTTAGTTCCGTGCCAACATAAATATAAATGAAACACATAATATACATAATATCTGCTTTTCGAGTATGGTAGCTCCCGTACTTCACACGGACCGTAATGGAAATTCAACCAAAATGATTTGAGGTAAACACACTTGTTAGAAGCTGTGTTTTACGCAAATTTGTGAAAGAGTTTTAGCATAATTATTTCTGCATTTGAATCCAAAAGGACAGATCAAATTTGTTTAAGTCAAAACTAATGGCAAGTCCCTTTACATTCGGTCGGGGCAGCCGTAACTTTTAAGCAGTGAAAAAGCTGGACTGGTGGATTCGTGTAATTTAGTTGCAAATTTTGTGAATGAAAATCTTTATTTTGGTGGTTGTGTGAATTCGTTTAACTTTGTGCTCTTGGTTCAGGTTAATGACGTCACG
This sequence comes from Pandemis corylana, assembly GCA_949127965.1. Lineage (NCBI taxonomy): Eukaryota > Metazoa > Arthropoda > Insecta > Lepidoptera > Tortricidae > Pandemis > Pandemis corylana. The sequence goes on along the minus strand of OX421856.1, from coordinate 6,644,039 downwards.
GTGGAGAATGCACCCCATGCTGTCGCCGTGGATGCACTTCAAAAGGCTGGAAACGTTGTGAGATTAGTAAGTGAACTATTAAACACATAGACGGATTAACCAATTACAGCGGTAATAAGGGCTATAAAGTTATGGCAACACATCAGTCTTTTTCAATACCTACTTAATTATTGTGATTGCCTTTCCTTTACCTTCTACATGGAGCAAAGTCATTTAAATAATAAGGATTTTGATTATACCTAAATATCTACTTTTTGGTTTTTATCAAAATGAATCGAGTTTTGTCTATCATGCTAGACATTGGCTGAAAATTAACTATGCATATCGATCATAATCTCAATAGCTATATCTTCAGATGGCCAATTAGAATGCGGTAAACGCCAATTTTGGCTTGGTTTCATTTTCTTTCATATGAATTTACATGGCATTTCCTCTCTTCTAGGTTGTTTGCTCTTTGACGGAACGAAACGAAAAACAAAATATAAGATTTAAATGTCGGACTAAAACACTAACGAAACTATAGGTACAAAATCTGATTGTATACAGCGAGAGTGTTCAGAAGGCTGTTAGCAATGCCACAGACATTGGCGATGGAGATCTCGCTTGTCGCTTTGAGAATTAATATTAGACGAGCATCACAGATTTGATTAATGTTTGAATTTAATTGAGCATCGGTTTCGTGATTATCCAGTCTTTTATTATTATTTATCAATTTATATCTTCTTCGTATATTTTTAACTAGCATAACAGGTTATTTGTACATCTGCTGAAAATATATAGTATGAGAAATAATTGCTGGCACTTTATAATTAAATTGTCTACCTTGTTATATGTCAGATTATTATCATTATCCGTAACATTTTCAATGAATTCAAGATTAATAATTTAATTAATAACAAACTGATCATTTGATGTAGGGTTTAGTTTGTCTTTGTTTAATATAAAAAATCGATTTAAGATGCTAAACTAATATAACATGAAACAGCAACGATATCATAGATTGCATCCTGCCTAACTAATTGCTTCACGGAGGACTGCCAAGTAGTCTAACTCTGCATGTCATGCATAATTTATCCTTTATATATTATGTAACATGATGCCTGATGAACTTGGATATTGTAGAGGTATATTGATGTTAATAAATATCACATTTTTGATTAAATAATTATTATGCCTCACCGACATTAGTACCTACGAGTATGTTTCTAACTGCTAAGTTTTTTATTGTTTTTTTTTTTTTGCTATGGTACGGGGAAACATGGATGAACTGATGAAAGCGATAGAATAAAAAGCGGAAGGATGGTACCAAACGCACAAGAAGACTCTTATAAGTCGAAAATTAGTAAACTTGTTTGTTTGTGGACATTTTAATGTGAATACTAATTTAGTACACCTATGCTCAATATGATTAGTTGTTTTTATGTAAGTGGTTTTCAAATTTTTTTAACTTGATTTATCAGATTGATTTGTAATTCAATGCAAGTAAAGTTAAGAAAATGTACGCGACCAACAAAAAAGTTTGCATTAAGAATGATTTTCTTTACAAAAAAGAATGTATTTTAACAGAGAGTCCGCCGCGCCCGGCGACCTAGGGTGGTCACATTGTGGAGAGGCGCGCGAGGCCTCGGACTCGGCGTAGCGGGCGGAGCGGACGACGCAGCGGGAGGCGGAGGCGTTTTTGTTTCCCACATAGCGGTCGGTGGGGCGGCCCACCATGACGGCAGACTGAGACTAGGCGATAAGATATTGGCTGTTAGGGATGAAGATGTAAGTAGACTATTTAAAAGATTGGTAAAGTTTTAAATGAGCTCAGGGTTAAATTAGAGCTAGTAGATGCCTGTGTACCTCGTCAGTGTGTAAATAAAACTACAAAACAGAGCGTTAACTGTTATAACGCTAACATAACTTGCCACACTGACTACAAATTTCATATAAGATAGGAACAGCATGCATAACTCGTGTTATCATTTAACTTATTCAACTTATTATACCCATGACCATAAAATCTGAACTGAGTTTCCTTTGCGAAGGGTATAGAAACGTCACTGATCGGGGCGACGCACGCGCAAGCAGTGACAGCGTTACGGAGTACAGGCGAGCATGTGACGCTAGTTGTGTTGCCCGCTGGCTCCGTACCGCCGGTCGCGAGAACCGCTCCGCTCTACTCTAGTAAGTGCACCTTTACACGGTAACGATGAATATATCAGTTATACAGTACTAACAATGTAAAATAACCCGTTAAAAATAAACATAAGCCTTAAGTTTTACTTTCAAGTGACTTAAGCGGAGCTTTAGTATTAGGTTCGCAATCCTTTGACGCATATTTTTTCTAAGTTTCAAGTCTTCAACATTATGATATGAACGCCAAGAGCGAAACCAAATAACATTGTCTAATAAGTTAGTATGAGAAATGATGGGATAGGGATGGTACTCATCTGTTAGTTAAACACACTAATATTATAAAGGCGAAAGTTTGTAAATATTATGTGTCTATGTGTGTATATGTGTGTTACTTCTTCACGCGCAAACGGCTAGCTAGCTGGTACCCCAGATGAACACATAGGCTACTTTTTATCCCGGAAAATTGCATAGTTCCTGCGGGTCGTAGCTGCCTAGAGTCGCTACGTAAAAAAATATTGCAGAATGCAACTATCAACATTAGTTCTTCGAAGCCGCGGACAGAAGCTAGTAATTTAATAAAGGTATATCCAGGATCTTAATTATAACTGAATACGTAATATTTTCCTATAATTAGTAAATAATTAAATTAAGCAACTAATTTAGTTAGTTAATTGGACAATTAGTAAGTATTCTTATAAAAAGTGAAAGTAATTTTGGGATTAGTTTAGAAGATTACGTTTTATAATAATATATAAAATAAATATGGCTACCTATATAATTACTTTGAGTTTCGCTAACGCCTTAGTTCTGGAGGTTTGAGAGCTAATCAATTACTAATTGGTTGGTGAGACACCTAGACGACATTAGTATCGTCAAATAAAGCTAATTATTGGTGTGAAAACGTGGCCTAATGTCTAATAAATTACAAGTAGGTACTTAATTATCTCTTTAATTGCCGCTTAAGTGAACTGTTTCAAAGAAAACAAATTTCACAAGCCACGCCAAGAAAATTTAAAAGTGATCGTTAATGAAGTTATTTTTTTTAATTATAGTAGGTATTTATCTCTAGTTTTTACATTTTTTTTTTCAAATGAGCGTTCAAAAAAAATTAATTTAAACCATCGTTTTGATTTTCAGTCCCTAGTTTCAAATAACTTCAACTTTAATGACATGTGTAATGCGAAAGTTTGTGTGTGTGTGTGTTACTTCTTTACGCGCAAACGGGTGGATGGTTTAGGATAAAATTTGAAACGGAGATAGGCTACTTTTTATCCCGGAAAATTGCATAGTTCCCGCGGGATGGTGATAAACATGTCAATGGTCGTAACAGCCTTCACTCGCAACGTACTTTAATCTAATTCTACGCGGACGAAGTCGCGGGCAGAAGCTTGTTGTTTTATAAATAAAAACCTCGAAAACCGCTCGGGATTCAACGAAATGTCATAGGCGAGCTTTATTCCTTACAGTACTTATTTTCGGGTTAAATGTTTTAAAGAATGCATTAAAATATAATTATGTACGTACCATATGCATAGTAGAGGATTTTTTTTTCTGAATCTAAATCTGTGTTCCTTTTTAAGCTCTTAATGAAATTATTCTACTTAATGCAGCAAACACTTTTAATCTGTTTCTGTTCGCACAGCCAAGACTCAAGCCACGTCGTGTTCCACGCTTCATGAACTTTTGGAAGAGGAGCCGAATGAAATTCCGAGGTACCCTCTTTTGTTTCTGAGCACGTTTCATGTCCGTACACGCTAACGTGTTCAGTGTTGCCACCGCACTTGGCACTAAGTCAAAAACTATAAAACGTTAACTCTCACCCCCCTCCCCCATTTTGGCAAGAACTTATCGCGTATGCCTGGTGTTACAACTAGCGTCCAATGCGATTAAAATTACTGGGAATGCTTGAGCTAGAGACATAAAAGTTGATTTGTTAGAGTACACTGTGACTGTTATGACTTCTTTTTATGGTAATACATTTGTTCACCGAGTTATGTTAGTAGCAACTTGCTCAAATGTTGTGTGTTTCGTACGAAAAATTTACATTTTAATAGATTTCGGGAAGGTTTTTATTAACTTACTCAGATTGTCAATATTAGTTGTACCTGAATAGGTGAAGAGGATTTGAACTGTTTAATTATGTGATTTAGTGAGTATGTGATTTTAAATGGACAGAAATAAATGCGTACGTCGTGAGATTTTAAATAAGTTCCAAGTTTCAGTATACTTATATCCTTAGACCGGAACAGCCTATGGGCTGCGCATAATATTTAAAAACAAAGGCGTGTAAGGAATTTGAATTCTACTAATATAAGCTCTTTTTCAGGTGCGTTCGAATGGTTAGACTCGTTCGTTCGGGGTCGCGACTCGGCATGGACATAGTCGGGGGTTTGGGGGGCGAAGCGGACACCGCCAGCGGAGCCGAGGATGACGCGTGCGGGGTTTTTGTATCAGGGGTTTCGGTGGGAGGGGCGGCGTACGGCATGTTGCATCGGGGAGATAGGATACTGAGCGTGGATGGAAGGGATCTGACGAGAGCTACGCATGAACAGGCTGCGGCTGCTTTGAAGGTAACTAGACAGAGAGGCGTCCGGCTAGAAATAAATGATTAAGTAAAACATTTCATAAACTTCTGTTACGTCCCTACAATCCTGACAGAGTGGTTGTGGTTGATTTCGAGGACCCGAAACTTTAATACGTCTTTCTCGGAAAAATAGTGTGGTGGTATTCCCTAGATTTCTTCGCTGTAGTGCTGAAGTACGGAGTTCACAGCTGGTGATAGAGAGTTGCCTTTTACGTCATTCACAGAAAGAGATGGGTTCGTCTTATTTAAAACTGAACACGGCACAGTCGTGGAGACCCAATTATTTTGCTAATACACGAACATTTACGTGCGTTACATGTATATTTTTTGTGTAGGATCAACCTCCTATCCACTCGAACGATTGTCGTAGTACTAGGGCGACCAACTTTTGTGCTCTTTTTTATGATAGTAGCTCGTATGTGAGCTCGAAATGTGTCAAGTGCTTGGCATGTTAGTGATAACTGGGCCTATGCAATGCGTATGATTAAAGCCGGGTACTCTAGCGTGGAAGTGGCTCGCGATCCTGCCGCGAGCGGAAAGCCACGCCACACTAAGGCTTTTGGTTACTGTAAATAGAGGAGCGCGGATTTCAAGAAAACCAGATTCGCTGCGATTCGAATTAAAATTTTGTGATATCACACGATAATATTGACCGTCTAATCCACGCCTAAGTAACACCTGAGGCCTTATTATCTAATGCACTCGGAAACACTATTGCTTTCACTGTCTCCTTCTGTCATGGTGTAGCATGAGGGTAGGGGGGATGGTGAATGCGATCGCGAGCGCCCGTGAGTTAATTAATATAGCATCTGAATCGATAAGTTAAAACTTTTGTAACTACCTTAACTGTTCTCTTTGCCATCATAGCAGTACTCTGGAGCAGCGGTGTCGATAGCGGCACAGTATCAGCCGGAGCAGTATGAGCGTCTGCGCGCGCGCATACGAGCGATCAACGCCGCGGCAGCCGCGTCGCCGCACACGCACCGCCACACCCACGTCCCCGTGCATCCTGATCTCCATGCTGTATATCAAAGGTTAACATTGCTTAATTATAATTAGGTACTTCCTTCTTCATCCTCGTACGTTGGAAACTAAACGGTGTAGTTTCGGAGAAATTTTCTCCCGCGAACTCTCCGGCTGTGGAATGAACTCCCAGCCAATGTTTTCCCGTGGGACAATGGGGTTCTTAAAATAGGAGTGTTAAGATTTTTAAAGGACCGGCAACAGTCATGCATGTTCTTTGGAATTGTAAGCGTCCATAGGCTACGATAACCGCTTACCATCAGGCGGGCCGTTGTTTGCCACAAACGAGGTATAAAATCACGTCACTATCTTCTGTCCAGCGATACGTATGACAACTTCACATTCAGTTCGATCTATAGCTCTTGCAATTCACGATGGCGAGTGAGCTTTATTTGTGGTAGGCACGTATCTGCATACCTGTTGAAGTGTACGTGTCTTACGAAGTGATTGTGACTTCAGCAAAGCGAGAAGATTTCTGATCTCACACTCACACACTTTGACACGTACGCAAATACTTGTTAATCACAAATGAAGCTCACTCGTCATCGTGTTCTATAAGAGGTATGTAAGCTAACTATAGCTAAACCATAGAAAGAATCACGTTAACGCACTGCTTGAAAGAGTTCTGTTGTTGATACGGGTGACTATCATCATTCTTTTTTATATTCATTAAAAAAGTAATTCGATTCAGTACCTAATAATAACCTCTCAGTAAAGTTCCCAAGTCAAATAAAAGTGCGGTACATAAAATACGAAGTTAATTTTCAAAGGAGCTTATTTCCATTTCGATTACACCTTTTTTTCTTGAGTGTAAAGCTTAAGGCTTAATATTTGGGCTCTCGTTCAATGTCTGAATAATGTTACATTAAGTTGTGTACTTTGAACTGGAAACGACCACGGAACGAGACGGAATCGACTGATCACGGCGATTAGATGCGGTGGATGTATAATATCGGAATATAATTAGCATACAAATTAAGCACTCAATGAAACAAGGGATCAGCGATTAACTGGAGCCGTGACCCACTTTTTGTCTGTGTTAGGTATACTTATAGATATTAAAACTTAATATACGCCGTATTTCCTTCTGATCGACACAGAACTTTTTCCAGTCAGTCAAACTTCCTCAGCGACCGGGAAATTGCTTTTCCGCTGTATCTTTTGTCCTTAACGTTCAGACTCGGTTAAAATTACCCTAAATAGGAATTGTTGCTAAACACAAACCTCATTCTTTCGCAGTAGGGTAAAAACTGAGAACGCGCTGTATTTGAAATTTATCGATTTTTTACAAAAGTACAAAAGACGAAGAACAATGCCAATCGAATTAGATTATTGAAGTGGTAATGGGCAGGTCATATAGCACGGAGAACAGATGGTTGTTGTAGCCGAAAGGCTCTCGATTGAGGACGTCCACCAACGAGATAGACGGATGACCTGGTTACAGTCGCGGGTTCACGGAGGATGCAAGCCGCTTCCAACCGAGGCAACTCGAGGTCAATCAAATGGGGGAGGCGTATGTCCAACAGTGGACGTCTTACGGCTGATATGATGACGAATGACGACAGGTGTAGGCAATATTTTTATGAACAAAGCATAATGTTAAAAAAATGCATTTAATAAAAAGAAAGGCGACCTTTGCGTATAATAATCACAGAAAATTATGTAAATACTATTTACACTCCTCCGGTATTCATTAATAATTATTACCCGCCCAAAATTCAGTGTACAAAGTTAAATTCGTAGTTTGATCGCTTCGACCCACTAAATTGTTGCTCAAATTGCGAATGTTTAATCTAAGCAATAACATACTTGAACAGAGAATATCGAGATGCCTGAGGGACGAACTTAATTGCTGCCACAAGCTGAAGACATAATATGATTGCAGAACGTGGGTGTGTCAAAGCATGAACGAGTAATGAAATTACAAATAGCATTTCTAAATGTCAGTGAAAATTAGAAAAAAAAAACCGAAAAGTATAGCTAAGGCCGGGAAGCGCCTGTCAGCCACCTGTCAGATACCAAAGAGGTAGTGAAAATAATGAAAAAGTTTGTCATTAAACATACTTGCAAAAATTCTAGGGATTTCCAACTAATACGCCGTGTTATGAAATGAAACCGTATTATTAGCAGGACGAAGTTTTTCAGAGATTTTTAATTGCGTTTGACATTTTTGTCCATAGATTGATCTATGTTAAAAAGGTTTTGCGTCAAAGGCGCGACTTCATCTTGAGTAACCTTTTCCGATGAAATGCTTATAGCTGTTGCTCCACCGTCTGGTAAAAAAAACATTTACCCATCTACAAATGTTTTCTAACGTAAGAGTAACTAGCTTTAAAGTATAATTTGAAAGCTCTTAAACATCACAAACGAACATAAAACCAACACAAGCAAGCGGTTATATCGTTATTCTGGTACGTAATTACCGAAAAGAAAACTCGAAACAGTACGACTTAATTTAAAATGCCGTAGCATCGTTCTAACAAATATTTCCAAATTCCCACAAATGTCTAGGCATCGCATTAAGCCAACGCAATAAATGTTACAACGAACAAATTCTTTCCCGCGACTCCATTAACGAATTCGCCGTTAACGTCACGTAAATTCAGCCTATGACTCCATTATTCTTGTTTTCAGCAATGAATAATAGTAGTTAATTTATCTCTAGTCCATTAAGATTTGCCAGTGAGTGAGGCATTAACTATTCAGCCGTGGACTATTCAGCAAGTCGTTCAACTCGGCGTTAGTACTGAGTTAGAATTGAATGAGCGCTCCCAGTGGTGTTCCCTTTCCATGGAAAATAAAGCAAAATATAGTGTACATCTAGATCCAAAGGCAGATGGGCTCACTTCGCGCGGATATTATTCTCGTCGCAGTACCGGCACATGACATGTATTATTTTGAACCTCGATATTCAGTCCATGCATAGTAAACACCTGCGGCCGGCGCATATTTGGGACACAAATGGTTGCGTTGATAGTATTTATGTTTGCTGGCAACACGACCAATTTGGGTTTGTTGTCGTTTACTTTGAAATCTAATCATGTCTTTTCTAAGCACGGATGTTGTGTGTGTACGTATTCGGGCGGTTTGGTTCACTTAACAAAGTTTTATTGCGTTTGTAATAGTAGGTAACTTAATAGGTATATAAATTTTATTACCTTTGGTCTCCCTTTGGTGTGCCCCAGGGTATATTTTCCGTATTTGAAATAAGAATAATTATATGACATGATTAAGATCCGAATAAATTTAGCAAACGTCTTTGTAGCTGAAGCGTACCTAATAAGAATGACTATAAAGCGATGAATCTGAGTTGTTTTAATTTTGTGAACGATGTTTTTAATTAGCGTTTGTTTTTTTTCGGAGTACTGTAAATTCATTCAGAATATAAACTTTCATGTGGCCAAATGCGAGGGAAAAATATATTTTAACGTTAAAATATTGGCAAATATGTACAGAGTTGATTGAATATAATATTTACATTTTTTATCTGTCTGTTACAGGTAGCAGACGACGTAATTGGCTGTGAAATTGACCATTTTGTAGGAATCGGAAAAATTGCAAGCATCGTTTTCTCTTATTTCATGTTTTTCAGATCATTGGGCAGATTTTTCAAATGTGTAAAGAGTTTAACATATTTCAAAGTTAAATTTTATACCGAATATGACTGTAAATGATTATATTGATGCTAAAGTAACGTTATTTTTATTTAATTGATCCAGTTATTGGTTACGCTGATAAGTTAATAGACTAAATAAAAATGTTAAGGAAAAGGAAGAAAACTGTACAGATTTTATATCTGATTCAATGTAAAATAATTTTGTATTCTCAAACAGATCCAAGAAGGATAACGTGTATTACCTGTAAAAAATAAATAAAACGCTAAGTACTGATACTTACTTAATAAAAAATGTTTTATTGATATCGTTACTGAGCAACGGAGTTCATTATAGAAAGCCAAAAATATTTTTTGTGCGTCAATAAGACTAGAAAGGTTTACAACACCTGATGCCTAAGTAGTAGGTATAAAAGGCGTTATGATAAAATGCCTTATGGCCAATTCTCAAAACAACGATGAGCTTGATGCGGCGCTAAAACGACGCACGGATCGCATCGCATAATTTCGCGAATTCATTGACAGCAAGTCGCAATAAATTGCATTCGCTTCACGTCGTTGCTTTGAGTTGTGGACATCATTCGAGTAAATCAATGAATGTAACAAAGTATGGTGGTAAATCGCGTAGCTGTTTTCTGTGCCAAGCATTGTAATGGTATTTGAACTCGTTAAGTAATTTTGTAAATAAAATAAAAGGATTGTAAATTACTTTTGCAACTGTGATATTAAACTTAATGTTAGCGAGTATAACTGTAAAAACTGAAATTGAATACATGACACTGATAATTAACTGTAGTTTTAATTAAAATTCCTTAAAACGATAGAATTGTGGTAGTGGGAAGAGGTAAGTTAATTTAGGAGATAAATCAACGTGTCGCGGTGACACCATAGTGCTCCCGTAACGCCCACAGTTCATGGCCAGGAGGGAACGTGTGTGTTTTTAGACGGTAGGCCTCTCCCCTCCTTCCACATGGAAGGCAGCGGCGAGCTGGAGAGCCCGTCATACCCCCGTTGCTGCCCCGAGCGCGCGGCGGGAATGCATAAGGCGCATTTTCCACACGTTAAAAAAAAACAAAAAAAAAATAGATAAATCAACGTACAAACATAATGACTATAAATCGCATTCTGCCGAAAGCGGTAGCAAAGTAGTAACGGTCTTTACAGTAAATGCCCCGACAACTTACATTGTGTATTGTAGGCACTAGAGAACGTTCACAGAATAATCTCTAGCGTTAACGTTAGCTGCGGCCTTTTTCTTCTCTACTGTAAGACAATATAATACAGTTTAATCGCTTGTTCCATTCCACTATTTTAGGTACCTATACTCGTGGGAAATGTCTCGCTCATGTGAAGTAAGAGTCCTTAAATCTGTTTCATCCAACACTCCATGGTTTTTTGTTCACGACACCTTCATCGTTAGTGCCGAAAAGTTCTGACTGCTGGCCCAAATTCGACCTAGCGTATGACCTAATTGATTTTAGTAGGTTAATCAGAAAACTAACAATACTAACATGATTAACCTTTATCTTCTTCTTCTTTCTCCTGGCTTTATCCCATTTCAGTTGGGGTCAGCCCTCCTTGTACGCTTTCGCCACAACAGTCTGTTTTGCGTCGTCCATGCGTCAACCTCCATGGCTTTGAGATCTCTCTCGATGGTGATTAACCTTTATGATCTGGTCAAATACTTTTGAAAACAGAACAATATGTCTTACAATATTTTTTCCATCAATGATTGCCTCTTTAGCAAATCCATTGAACACCAAATGCCATGGACAAAGTTTTAATTGCAATTTCTCAGTTGAGGTAGTTTCGAGTAAAGAGATCGTGATTCGTGATTCTTATAGGTACATAAAAAAGTAAAATATCCTGATTCATACACATAAAACTTTTCTATTGTTATAACTATAGATAGCTTAAATCGAAAAATGTACTGCTATAGTGAACCAGCGATTTGCGAAAGCGGTCTGTGAGGACCAATTTTAGGTACCTATACGAAATAACTAATTATGGCTTCCTCGGGGAAACCACAAATCGGTGTAAACAGGAATACAAAATCCATTCCAGTCAAGACTAAATGAATTGGTACATTCCAATACATCCAGTTCACGCACAGTGCATTTGTTTGTGCAGTACATGGAGAGATTGAAAGAGTGTGATTTCGCATACCTAAACCATTCGACACAAGGGCGTTCGTAGGGGTAAAGAATTCGTTGGAGGTTCGACGTTCAAGTTCGCTCAGGAAGGGCAGGTTACATTACCTACCTGCATCGCACCAAAGTTGTTTTTGATTTAAATCGTGATTTTATCCAATGTTTTATTTTTAATAAATCAATGATATATAATCACTAAATTTTTACTGCAACTGAGAGGTTTTAGTTGGAGTAGGTACATCAGGGGGCGGGGGTACACCACATGTCACACAATGTTAGACAAATAATAAGAGTGGCAGCTTCCTCCAGTTTATCTTTCGGTGACCTTGGGTCCACAGTTTCTCCCACACCCCCCCCCTACCCTTCAGTATTTCACAAGCCTAATGAAGATGCCATTGAAATATTTAAAATATGAGATACTCGTATATGAACCTGGCACTGCAAATTATGTCCTGTATAATAGTCATTGAAAGGTTTTAAATATATGGCAAATATATAGCAAACTCGCTATAGCCTTACACGTTGAGTTTGGTACAAGTTGTCTACCTATATAAATTCTGCATGAAAAGTGTTTTTTTTCAACAGTTACCAAAGTGTGAACAATGATTTATAAACTATAAATGCCACAAATCAGATTGTTATAAACAAAATGATGACGATGATCAATAATTGTAAACAAGTACAAACATCACCTTAAAATAATTTGACCTGTGATTTTAAAATCACCCCTAAGAAATTTATATCAATGTTTATATAAATTGTCAAAGTTATAACCCAGTTTTAGTCAAAATTTGCTACCGATATGAGAATGCCATTCTCCGGTCAGTTACCTGATACAATTAAAATCAACGTGAAGAATTTGCAAGTAATTCCCCTTTTGATGTTAAACCAGTTACTCCTGCTTCTAAAACGTTATTAGGTGTTCGTAAACGCTATCAAAATCGTGTTTTGTCTTCGTATTAGCTATATAGGTACTCGTATATTAATTTAACAATAATCTAACCATGTATAAGTGAAGGGCGCAGGTCTTAAATAAAGGAAACGCCGATCATACAATAGAAAATACAGTATTTTCACTTCTAAATCTCCAGTTCTAGTACAATATTTTAATGCGGGCGTTCACCGTACAACTACTTTTTACATACAAACACTCTATCTACCTAAATTGTTTTGATATCTCTCTTACAATGTATGTACGGCATCGTACAATTAGTACCAGAAGCACATGGGAATATTTAGACAATTCCAATAAAGAGGAAGATAATGTTTTTGTAGTGAAAAAGAGCACATAGGAATAGGCCATTCCAATAAAAAGTTTTTGTAGTGTAAAGCCAAAGATGGGGATGATAGTGAATATATTAGGTACTTATAATTTTTTTTTTAAATTTGGAACTGTACTCTGGTGCACAAGAACTGTGTTTTCATTTTGGCTTATGTTTTCATTTTAAATAAGTAGATATTTTTTATAAAATGAGCTGGTATCCATTAGTGAAAAACAATAGTTTTGTCAATTCTTTTACTTATGTCCGACAATACCCAAAAGTACATATTCTTGTAGTTCATAATAGCAAAGCCGCACATTGCATGATTATGGTTCACGCTATAATTTACCGCCAATTCTGCGTCAAATTCATACATTTGATGTTGACTCGTGCGTTAATATCACTGCCTCGTTAGCTGCAAATGGACGTGATAGCGATAGCGATAGCTATTCGCGTTCCCTAATACTTTAATCTACCCGCGGAAGTAAAGCAGCTTTATTTAAATCAACTTAGATACAAACAAAAGGTTCTAATCTAATGCGAAATAATTAAGATAAGCAACGTTCCTGGAAGAGTTACAGTAAATAATGTGGAGTAACATTTACCTTCGGCGTTTTCTTGAGGAAGTGAAACCGATGAAGAATTTTATAATGAGATGAAACCTAGATGAAGCTCTTTCTCAGGCATAAAATAACGAAGCATAACTAAGTTTATTATGGGTAGGTGTGTGACCTTCAGTGCTGTTACAACTCCAATTGCGAAATGTATAATCGTAAATAGTTTTAATCGTACAATACAATACAATAACTATTTATTGAACACCACATATAACAACCAAAACAGAAAAAACGTATACAGAATATTACAAGGTAAATAGGCGGCCTATCGCTACAGAGCGATCTCTACCAGGGAACCATAATGGACTGGAGAAAAGAACAGATCTGAGCAATTTGAGCAATTTAGTTTCGTACCTACCAAATTAAGTTTCTTTTCTACTTCATTTTGTGATCTACATCCGCAGTAAAATAAATCTGCTTAGAAATTTAGGCAAAACCGAAGAATGCTGTTAGGCGTAAATCAGAGAAGGAGGAGCAGAAACGCTTTGTGTTGATTTTAGAGATACTGACAACATGATTATGAAGACTCAACGTGACGTAATTCTGGTCATCTTGTAAAAGAAAATTGGTGGAAGATGATGCAGTTCTACATAAGCAGCTTTTTACTAAAATAGGTATGTACATGATTCAAATAAAGTTTGCTTCGTCACATGATGTTCTCGTTATTTATTTAGCTAAAACTTTACTCAGACCCTTGCGTAAACAGATAAGAACGTCGGTGGGCTGCTTAATAAAGTCATTCGCAGTTACTTTGGGCTAAAGACAGCGCGATAACTTGCTCAGCCTAAATATGTTAATGCTAGGATCCGAGACTTACTAAAGGCTAGTGCAAACGGTGCGAGCTGCTGCTTGCTTGAGGTTAGAAAGCTACTGGAATTTCACTTGCGTGACAGAAGCTATGTTTGCCGGGAAACGGTGGTTTGAGGTGACTGTAATCACGTCATGTAAGATCATTAGGTACACAACGTACTGCTAGGCTCAGGCTTCGACTCTTTACAGATATCATTGAACTGTTTCCATGCTGGTTTGGGAGTAAATAAAAATAGAATGTACCAATTTTATTGCTTCTCTTCCCGCGCAGGCAAAAGCCCACCAGAGTACCATTTCTTGCAAGGCCGGCAACGCGCTAGCAGTCCCATTGGTGCTGTAGTTGTCCATGGGCGGCGGTGATCACTTACCATCAGTTTGTCGGTTTTAACATAAAAAAAGGTAAAAGCCCATCGAGGGAATGGGCGAAAATTTTAGGCATCATGTTATAGGCGATGCGGCTGGCAACCCATCACTATTTTCACTCCCCTTTCCACCTATACGCCTACAATCATGCTAAACGTGGCCTTAGGGTTTTGTTACCTTAGGCTGGTCTACCCCGTAAGAGATAAATACGTGATATATGTATGTATGTATTGAATTGCTTCTCAGGTCCAAGTATTTTAAATCACGATGTTGTCCTTTACTGGAAAGCCCGAAGTCAAATTTTAAATACCTCGCGTGATTAAATATTTGTATTAAATTGATTAATTAATAGATCATGATGCAAGCATAATGACAGATCGCTTTTTGCCGTAAACGGTCACGTGGTGGTAACAGTGTTTTATACAGTAGCTGGTCCCGGCAACTCACATCGTGTATTGTAGGCACTAGAAAACGTCACAGACTTAATCTCCGCCATTGTTGAAGCTGCGGCCTTTTTCGTATCTACTTTAAGACCATAATACTGCTTCAGCGCTTGTTTTATACTATTGGAGGTAACTATCTGCTCTCCCAAAGTAGTAATTTGCTTATCTAATTTGATCTAAATCACACCTGGTAATTGGTGATGCGACCTAAGATAACCATTTACCGATTTGTTTTAGAGGTACGGTCGAAGGAACTGAATCACGGTCCTCTGTGGAACCTTTTCGCACGCAATTTGCAATAATTTCTTCGGCAGGCGCAAAGCCTTTCCCTTTTTTATGTCTGGAGAAAATCATCCACTAAAAGCCCAGAATATTCCACTTCGTTGTATCGCTTCCGGGAATGTGGGAACTCTAAGCTTCCATGGCCCAGGGACCCGACTTTTGAAAGCATACTCGAAAGTGGCATAAATCAGCTTGTATCTCCAAAACTACAGCTCTAATCAAAGTTTTGACTAGTTCACAAGATTAATGAGAGCTGTCTGTCTTCTATGCTACCCGTATTTCAAATTCAGTGCAATTTTTCACCACTTTCAAGTGGTATTTTCACACATGTGCTTTCCAAAATCGGGCCCCTGGTAAGCACTAAAAGTATTACTATATTACTAAAAAAAACTTAATATCATTCTTTAGGCATGCCTTATGACTCTCTAGATTTTCTGGGGTACGGTTGTATTGCTCAAAATTATTTTCTCATGGCTCTTGAATATTTATTATTTCATCACTACATAGTATAAAATAAAGTCGCTTTTTCTGTCCCCGTGTCCCGATGTATGCTTATATCTTCAAAACCACATAACGGGTTTTGATGCGGTTTTTTTAATAGATAGAGTGATTCAAGAGGAAGGTTTATATGTATAATACATGCATAATATACCGTGCGAAGCCGGGGCGGGTCGCTAGTAATTTATATAAAACGAAATTCGTAAAACGTAAAAACTGGAATATCAAAAAGTATCAGTCTCGGGCGGAAATGAATGGCCGGAGATACCTGTCTTTGGGTTCCGCTTTGCCTTCCTTTTCAACTCTTCTTTCGTGTTATCGTGTTATATTACAATCTCGAAAACACATTATCTTGTCCTTTGGATCTAATGACACTGTCGTGAAATGTTGCAGGTTTTTTACAGAATTTCTTTCATTTTAAAAGAAATTCTGTCGTTTCTTGTGTTTAGAATAATTACCTACTAAGTTTTCAGGCCACGACTTGTAAGTACGTGATATTTTCACCTACTTCCAGTCGTCACATTGACTAAGTTATGGTTCGACATGTATAGGATACCAATGTTAAGTATAGCCAACAAAGAAGAAAGTACTATCAAATGAATCAAGAATTTTTAATACCTACCTACTTGCTTTTTATGTTTACTTTTACGGTTTTACCGTTAGAAATAAAAATTCTAAACGACTCTGAAAATTGGAACACATAGAAAAATCCGAAAAGTAAAGCTATGGCCGGAAATTGTAATTGTATCGTACAGACACATCATTCAAACAGATGACGCTTAGCGACAAAAATTCGCTCATTAACAAGGTCACGTGACAGAAAAATTTGAAGGCTTACCCACCTGCTATATAGCACGCGTCACGGAATGACAAGGATCCAGGTTCGTTTTCCGGCCATTGCTTATACTTTTCAGATTTTTCTGTGTTCTAATTTTTAGTGTAATTTAGAAATTTAAAAAAGAAAGTGTCAGTAACTTACTCCAAAGACACTGAAATAACGTCGTCTGTTATTTAGTAATTCGGAGTACTGTTCGTCAACGATATTGCTTCTTATTTTGTACCGCAATGAAGAGAAACAGTGTTTTTCTCTTCAAACACTACCGACAAATTTCCAAATTTCCGATAACGACATTTTCATGAAAACTAACAACAAAATAACACCGCGATCCCCGTGCATTTATTTGTTTTTCTAACTGTGTCTTACAAAGCAATGTTTTCTCGAAGTTAGTCCACGCAAACTGTTTACCTTAACAATACTGGACTTGGATACCACCGGTTTATACACTACGACAGTTGCTAAGTCAATGTTTACGAAGAAAGTAGCTTGTTCACAATCAAACATACAGCCAAATTAGGAAAATACTTACTTCAAACCAGCTTAATGCTCGCATTTTTGATGCAATTGGAATCACCAAGAGTGAGACGTAATGTTTTCAGTACCGGTACTGAAACCGAATTTGTATTTCCCGGGACTGGAGTAGATCCAGTACCGGGAAATACCCAGGAATTCGATACTTTCGGTACTAAAGGAAAAATGCGTTAAATACTCGTTGTGCGTTAAATAAAACGTTATATATATAGTTTTATAGAAGTTTAAGTCAGTTTAGTATGCCACTTAAACAACAAAGTGACAGTCGTGTTATGACACTGACAAATTGACAACCAGCAGCCATAGCCATAGTGTCACCAACTCAAGTTTTTTTCTTATTATTTATTTTAAAACGCGCTTCGTACATAACTCAAGTTTATTATTGTAACTAAATTTGTATCAAAATATTGCTAGTTTAAGAACTAAAATATTAGTAAGTAAATACAAAATAAAAAGTTCATTGGTCACATTCACATTCACATGGGTGTTATTTCCTTAAATAAAATGTTATGTTTCAATTCATTGAGATTTCCCGGGAATTTCAGTACCGGTAATTCCCGGGAGCACTCCCTAGTGATACAGCTATCCAATTTAAGTATTTATACTTAATTGATTTTTTTTATAATGATCCCGTAGAGGGATCGAAACGCACCAGTATTTATGTGGTGTAAGGGATAATTAAGTTTGTGGTATATGTGTTTTATGTGGCAGTAGTGAAGGGAGGGTTGCATGAAAAACATATACATTTCACACAGGCTTGGTTATATTTTTTGTTTATTGAAATGGACCTCCGCAAAGTAACACCTGATTCAATAAAATATTTAAAAATATTCAAGGTAGGTATGTGGTTTAAAGGTTCTCATGTTTACGTTTTCCCTATCCAATACCTGGGGTTTTATAAACTAGGCCTTTCACTGTCCGATGTCGACAGAGCCGCAGGGCCTGTCGGCCGTGATTTTGTAGGACGCTTTTGTGCAAGACATCTGACTAAGCGCTTTGAGGTTTACATTACCATATTTTGGACAGAACATAATATTAGCATTGTACATACTTCCATACTGGTCTAGGAGCAACGAAATAACATATAATCTACCAGTTGCTTCTCTACCCGTGCAGATGGTAAAAGCCCATCGAGGGAATGGCGTGAAAATCTTACATAGACACATAAATAAATCACGTCTTTATCCCTTACGGGGTAGATAGAGCCTTAGGTAACAAGACCTAAGGCCACATTTAGCATGATTGTGGGCGTGATGGGTTGCTAGCCGCATCGCCTATAACATGATCCCTGGATGGGCTTTTACCATCTGCGCAGGAAGTGAAGCAACTGTTACGTTATGTTTTTTCTTTACTCCCAGACCAGCCGTGGAAGGCTTAAAACTTAGGAATCATGTTATAGGCGATGCGGCTAGCAAACCATCAATATTACGATTCCGCTTTCCAATTATATGACCACAATTATGCTAAGCGTGGCCTTTAGGTCTTGTCACCATAGGTTCTGTATACCCCGCAAGGGATATGGACGTGATAATGTGTGTGTATTGTAATAACAACAGAACACGGGTCACTCACTTTGTATTCGAGGTATGTTCAACACCTATGTTCTTCTTCTTATTTGTGGCGTGTCAAGTCGTTATAGCGACAACAACTTCGGCAATGTCAAAGTAACATAAATATAATTCAAAAATCTTGTGACAAAGTGTTTAAAAAAAAGTCCACATGAACACTTTTACCAGAATTTAAATATTTTGGGTTTTTCTTACTCACAATCGTTTACCCTATCGATTCTCATAAAAGAAAAAGTGTGTCCCATTTATTTTGATTTAATTATGGAATTAATTTTTCTGTTCATCACGTTCCATACATACATATATTAAAAAAAGTAACGAACTGGAATGGAAATTTTGAGACATATTTTTTCTTGTAGTTATAAGGATCGATAGGGTAAACGATTGTGAGTAAAAAAAAACAAAATAATTAAATTCTGGACTAAATGTAGGTACATGTGGTTTTTTTTTTTGGAGAACGCTCATATACTTAATGTAACTGCTACGGGTTCTCAACACTAATGTTCATATTAGTAGTTACTTGTTTTAATTAGCAGCTACGGCAACACATTGGACACAACAAATGGAACACACTATGTGCGAATGTGATGCCCTCGCCAGACTAAGAATGAAACTCTTCGGTATCGGATACCCTGAACCAGGAGATTTCAAGGCACTACTACTACCCCCAATCACCCAATTCATGAATGAGGTGGTAAAAGCGATGGAATAGTGCGAAGGAGGGGTAATTACACAAAAGATCCACGAACGGGTCGAAGTGTATCCGTAGGGACCCCTAGACTAAGATAAGATAAGATAAGATAAGATAAGCAGCTACGGGTTAAATTACGTAAATAAGTAATTAAAACAACATACACGTTCTAAAAATATCACTTTGCTTTAAATTATCAGCTGTGGAGGCTGCCGGATTAGGCTTTAAAGCCTTTTCATCCATCCGTCTGTTTTAACAGAACATTTATCTAAGTTACCAGGCGATGGATTCCGTGAAAACGGCCCCGTTATTTACGCGAGTAATTTCAAGAAAACAACTCCCAAGTTTTACGATAAAATGAACAAACTTTGTTTATACATTGCTTTAAAGTGAGAAAATTTGATTTGATAGAACTGGAAAATTAACATGTTTATATCCGTTTCGTGCTCGGTTCAGAACAACCTAAAAGTTCGCAAACTAATTTTTAAAATATTTTTACGGAGTGCTCGCTTTGTCGTTATCGTAAATTGTCCATTGTCAGTCACCCCTTGTTTATTTATCACAGAAATGCACTATTTGTTCTCATCACTCTTTGCAAACAAGAACATTTCAAAAATATCTTAACGCTTTTGGCGTCGAGCCAAATTTACTACATTAGAGAAAATTGTTTTAATAGCGGTATTTGTCACGTTTCGGTTTAGGATTCCGCAGTAAAGTATATAATAATCGTCCTGTTTTTATCCGATACGGGTACTTTTATAAGCCTTAAAGTTAAGAGCCCTTTTTTCATCACTCGCAGATAAGTTCCTTTCACCATTTCGATATCAGGAAGTTATCACAGAGTGGTAAGACTGGAAAGACAAAGACAAGCCCTCCTAACAGGAAAATTTACCAGTAGAATCATAATTTATTTTCTCTGAAAGCTTACTGCTTTGTATATTAAATTAAAGGATATCGATATCTTGGTAAAATATCAGTTACCTACTTGTCTAAAAAATTAAGGAACATCAATGTGACAATTAAAAATAATGAATTTTACCATCATTTTTTCAACAAAAGTTTTTATTTTTCTTAACAGTTCGTTCTATAACTAGTAATCGGGAAATCATACTTTATTCTTTGACAACCTCATCGCATCTAGTATCTGGAAGTCAACTAGATAAGAAACTATAACAATATAGGCAAATAGACCTGTAGACTCTCAGGTGACTTATAGAAGTTTATCTAGTAACACGAACTTTTATTCGTGAACAAAACCTTTTTACTTATTTTTACCTTTCTACTCCGCTACACGGACAGCCAAGAGCCCGATTTTTGAAATCACATCACTCGAAAGTACCACTTGAAAGTGGTATATTATATCCTATCTATATCTTCAAAACTACAGCTCTCAAATTTTTGACTAGCTCACAAGATTAATGCGAGCCGTAAGCATCTTCTAAGCTACTCGTATTTCAAATTCAGCACAATTTTTCATCACTTTCGAGTGGTATTTTCACACATGTGCTTTCAAAAATCTGGCCCCAAGTCTTGCACTTGTGGTAGGTAGCATGACCGCAGAGTAACGCCTGATACAATAAACCTTTCAAAGGCTTTATGTCAATTGAATTGATAATAAGGTTTAGCAAGACTTAACATTGCTATTAGGAGATGGCCGAGGGAGAGTAAAAGAAATAAAGTTCGGGGTGCACTAGGTATAATCTTCAAGTTCTAGTCACACACAAATGTTACATAAGTTAAATTATGATTTAGTAACGACCACGCAGGCGCAAAAGTAACTAACGCGATGTAGTTGTATGGAAGGCGCTAAGCGACTGACTTTGTGCGCCGTTCCCGGGTGTCGCAGGGAAAAAATGATGATGTGACGAAAACCGATCGCTATGTCGCCACTAAGGAACAACTTTTATCCACAAATTTGTTTCATCAAAACTTTATTTTATCATTACACTCGTTACACCCTGTTCATCATGTTGAAATTACTTGGATAGTCAGTTGAACCACACTAATAATCTAGTTTTCTTTTGCGATTGCACTCAATCAAATATCAAGGTAGAATGAATATACTTAAGTTAAATTTGCAATTAAGTCTCATTTTCGTCTATTTTCTGCGAATTCAAATATTATTTTATGGCGATACTTCGCTCAGATCTTCATCTGAGGACAAGCTGTGTTTTTCCGACTGTTTTATTACTATTCTGTAATCTCGTGTCCCCTCTCTGCTTGAATACGTTACATGAAAAGTCGCCTTTTTTGGTTGACATATTTTTATGAGTTTGTAGGGCCAACAACAACAAGGGGCATTTTGATTTTAGTAGAAAAATTGTACCACATGATATCAATTTACTATTTTTTGCATAATTTATTGTATCAGGCGGAGGTCCATAATAATGAACATCCTCGTAAAACATTTACCTTACTACTCCGCTATCAAAGGTTTAGGTTTAATTATCACTATCACTACATAGTATAAAACAAAGTCGCTTTCTCTGTCCCTATGTCCCTATGCCCCTATGTATGCTTACACCTTCAAAAGTACACAACGGATTTTGATGCGGTTTTTTTTAATAGATAGTGATTCAAGAAGAAGGTTTTTATGTTTAATTCTACGCTGACGAAGTCGCGGGCAGAAGCTAGTTCTGTTATAAATGGAGTATTTTTAATAATGAAAGACAACGTATCATCTAAACATAAGTGCTTAAAAATAAGGACAGAATACTCAAATAGAACATGTTAGAATTATTTACATACATACCGACACGCCTCTTTCCCACAGGGGTAGGCAGAGACTACTTCGTTCCGCTTGCTACGATCCTGACACACTTCTTTCGCTTCATACACATTCATCATTCTCTTCTTACATGCTCGTCGGTTTCGGGTACTCCTGACCTGGCCGTTTTCTAAAACGTCTTCAAGATCTATTTAATCACAACGAAGTGTTTGTAACATTTTAATATTAACAAAAGGAACGAACTGTTACTAGATTTTAAAAGTTATTCAAGAAAGTAATCATAGGTTTTCACAGGGTACGCAGCCCCTGTCTGAGCTTCCATTTTCCGAGAGATTTCTAACAAGACTGTTTCACTGTTCCAACCCGTATTCCATATTTAAACGGGAAATCTCCAGAATTAAGCAATTTAAATACCGGAATAGTGCACCGGACGGTAACGTAGAAAATCACATAGCCTTCTTACATTAAACTCATTACGGAACCAGTGTTTCGTGAAACAGACGTACCTACTAATGAAAAAACTTTGAGAGTTAAGCTAACCGCGTATAACATAGCTTTGCAGCTTTGTATATACCAAAGTTTGTACTCGCTGTGATATTGGATGATCGCGAACTTTCATTTACTAACTCAGAGTTGGCAATGTTTCTCTTTCGGGAATTCACAAAATTTTGAGAATTGTTTACGTAATTGAAAAATGTTGTTGAGATTAAGGTTTGGAACTCCTGCGCTATTTGAAGGTATTTTATGATGAGTTTGGTAATATTTATTTTATTTGAATGTTTGCGCTTTTTATACTTTGTATTAGATAAAGATGCATTATTAAGACGCTAAACTTAGCCAAGTGTGAATTAGCCGCAAATTGTGAAGACAATTACAGTTTTTTATTTCGTGGTAACAAATAACATACAGTTAGTATTGAATTAACACTAGCATAGTAAAGCAACGAGTTGTTCGTAGGTGCTACATTTTTTACTCCTAATTTTAGAACCTAAGCCATTTTTCAAATTTAGATTTTTACCAAAAAACTGTATCTATTAAGTGATTGATAAATCCTAACTTGAAATGCAGCACAACCAGTGACTAAAAACTCTAAATAATCTTATATTTTTATCTTCTGAGACGGACGCTGAAAATGAAATATGGACCTCCATGCGACTTAAAACCCTATTATAAGTTTGTGGACCATAAATCGTCCATACCTTAATATGGGTATTCAATAAGTGCCTCTGTCTGAGAGCAGATGCTGGGTCATAAAATAAACCGACACTAAAATGCTTTAGGGCATTTTCTGTGATTGAATCAGGTTTGTGATTTTTTGGTAGACGAGTATTATAAATGTTTATAAGTTCTGTCATAAGATAAATAAATAATAAATAAATAAATATCTTGGGACAAATTACACCAATTGACCCAACCCCAAACTAAGCAAAGCTTGTGCTATGGGTACCAGGCAACGGATAAACATACTTATATAATGTAGATAAATACATACTTAAATACATACAACATCCATGACTCGGGCACAAACATTCGTATTCATCATACAACTATCTGCCCCTACCGGGATTCGAACCCAGGACCTCTAGCTTCATAGTCAGGGTCACTAACCACTAGGCTATCCGGTCGTCTAAGATAAGACTATGAAAACAAAATTGGGATGATTTACTTAAACACGGAACGTATAAACTTAGGGACTAATATCATAAAAATTAAAGGCTATATTGTATCCAAGTTCGTTCGGGAAGTAGGTAAGTATAATAGTTTTTTGCACTCGTCAGCTAATGAAGAAAGGTGACAGACTAACTCATAAGATTTTTTTGTGTTTCTATGTAGAAACTTGGGTGTGTCATAAAATTAAACATAAAATTAAACATTAAAATATCTAAGCCTTGTCGAGAAACAAGTAGTTTATCGCATTCGCTAGCAAGTGACGAAAGGTGAGAGATGCGAGAAGACGACACAGTTCATTACTAGGACCTTATTAGTGAATACCCGCCATAATCGTATCGTTTTAACTGTAGATTACTGAATGGCAGATAATATCGCCGTTCTTTCCAGTATAAACTTGCCTCATTATGCCATGCGAACATAAACAATTCTGTCAACATAGATTTCAAAATCGTGTGAACTCTTCTTCTTAAACTTTAGAGTTGGGTTCTTGTCGGTCGGCGGGGCCTTTCCAGGGCCTTTTCTTTGACACCTATCAATTTATAATGGCGATAATTATAACAATTTTTACTGTAATTTGTAATTATTATGAGATTTCCTTAATAGTCGTCGTGAAATAAGATAAAGTATTTATAAAGTCTTATTTGTACATAACAAGAAAACATTGATGGTACTGGACGGCGACCTGTAAAATTAATCCAAAGCTTTATCACGGCAAAGTACGGATTCAAACGGGATTCAATGTCACAATCTCATCAAATAAGGAGCTAAATTAAAAACCCAACCGCGTCCAACGTAAATAAAAATAAATATTTTTATCCTAAAAATGAAACCCTTTGTGATACGGATTTCGGAGATAAAGGAAATTGCTTACTGAAATTTAAATCAAGTTTCTCAGGTCCGGTATGAAATTTCATTTCACTTCATTACACGTATATAAAGGATTTTCGAACATTTATTGAAGTGAACGGAGATAAGAAACGAACGCGTACTTCCCCCATGCTCGGTGATTGGAAATATTTATTTGATAAAAGAAGCTTAAGGGATTATGACCGACCGTTAAATGGAAAATTGGAAGGTGAAAATCTGGTTTCATCTCTTGAAATAATCGGTTAAAATGTTGCTTATTTCGTGCATATTACGACTGTTGGCTTTTTCGTGTTTATGGCTATAGATACTATACTTAGTTAACAAACATTCTAAGCGACTTGCTTTTCAGCAAAACTGCTCGATCAACTTTTTGATTTTAGACCATACAGAACAAAGTGGTGCCTAGTTATATATGATTCTTTAGCAGTTTAAATAGTGCATGCTGCTTTTTGAGACAGTAAATATATTAGGCTGAGAAGTGTCACGTTTCAGGTGCGGCTAGACGAGAGGTCTTTAATGGGATTTCATACAACATTACAGGCCAAGGCCGGCTATCAAAGGTGTTAAACAGATCTAACAAGATCTTGTCTCGGGGAAAACCACTGAACTACCACCTACCTGCCTTTATGCTCGTACAACTAATGTTCACTCAGTTAGTAGATAGACTAGAAGCTTAATAATGAAATGCAAAAAAAAATCGCTGTTTATTCATTTGCGCAATCGTATAACAATTGTTAAATGAAATAATAACAAAATGTTCTCCTTTCTCTTCCCTTAAATTAATGAAGATTGATACTAAAGAAAAACAACCGATAACTGATAGGTAAAACTTATTACAAAGGTTTACCTCCATGAGATATCGCGATATAATACTCCGAACTCGGGTGATGGATCGAGGATCCAATAGATTGTAGCACTATACTGTGTCTGTGGAGAAAAAAATACGCGGCAACTCGAGCCGGAGCTCGGAAGAACTTCTTTAACTATTTATG
Organism: Pandemis corylana; assembly: GCA_949127965.1. Classification (NCBI taxonomy): domain Eukaryota; kingdom Metazoa; phylum Arthropoda; class Insecta; order Lepidoptera; family Tortricidae; genus Pandemis; species Pandemis corylana. The sequence continues at coordinate 6,618,387 of OX421856.1, read as the reverse complement.
AACCATAAAAGTCTGCCGATAACGCTTAAATCCGAGCAAAGTGCCTCTTATCTAGTTCGCCCTTTGTGCCGCGTGTCGTTTATAGTTTGTGAGCTTAATACAATTATGAGTGTTCTATGGCGAGATAATTTCATCAGAGCTCAGAATGCAATGGGTCAGCCCCGTGCAGTGAATAGAAACTTTTGAAAGAGCGCCTAAACCCGGTCTAGCGACTAGATCAGGGGGATCCATAAAAGTTACTATGTCTGCAAAGGCTAATGTAAAAATGACAAAAATAAACAGATAATTACACAATACTTGTCACGTCAAACATAGCAAAAGAGAATGACGGAGATCTGTGGTAACAAATATTAAAAAAATTAAAAATACAACCGAATTACCTCCTCCTTTTTTTGAAGTATTTAGGTTAAAAATAATGTAAATACATGAGCTAGGATTTATTCCTGTGTTTTAGTATGTGTGTGGTAATTAAACAGAAGCTTGACAAGCGTTTCTTAATTGAATTTATAAGGAGTAAAATTTCGTAGGAAGTTACTAAAAATCATATTTACATTTGAAAATTTTAGTCCATTATTATTAATAGGAAACTTTATTATCAATTTTCTCGTATAATTTTTTCGGAAACCTTATGTCCATCTGTTATCATTAATTATCAAAATTGTTCACAATTTTAAACAAACGTTTTGTATAAATTTCTGTTTTATTAGTAATGGATTAAATGACACTTACCTATGTTCAGACAGGGTTGCGTGAAGGGCCAAAGGAGCAAGCTTCTAATATTAGTATGACAAAACCCCGAAGCTAAATAACCGAAGATGACAAGTCACATCTATGTGGAAATGTAGGGTATTGGATGTATGTAACCTGTTACTTTATGTCAGGCCGGACTATCACGCCACCTTTGATAAGGGTCCATCCAATACTACGACGTTGGCTCATAAGATGAAAAATAATATTAATATTATTCTGCTTTTCGCATCATGAAATTCATCCATTCAAGCAGTGAATGTAATATTTTCAAACAATTTTTTATGTGTAGATAGGTATAAAAGAGAAAAGTTATCTGATTTTAAATTCTATGGGTAACCGACATAAAGAATAAAATAATTTATAAACGAATTATTTAAACGACTACTTAGGTAGTATCAAGACGGTTAAAATCAAAATGATTGATTTGTACAAAACTGGCCAAAGGCGAGTGGAACCATGAACAAAAAAAGGGTGTGTGTTTGAAAGAGAGTATAAAAAGTATAGGTCAATAAAATAATTACGAGATCTAACACTAAAAGCGTGTCTTTATAGAAAAACTAGCCTTCCGTCCGCAGCTTCGCCCGCGATAAATTACTTTTCCCGTAGGAATAGGTATTTTCCCGCGGTAAATAGTAGCCTATGTCACTCAGTGATAATGTAGTTTTCTAACGGCAAAAGAATTTTTAAAATCGGTCCAGTAGCTTCGGAGCCTATTCAATGCAAACAAACAAACAATCAAATTTTTCCTCTTTATAATATTAGTATAGATAAGTGACGGTTACGTCCTTTTGTGCAAGGTAGACATTTTTTTTACAATTTCTCACAAAATATTAGAAATGTATTATTTAAATAAAATGTTTACTTTATTTAGTACGGCATTTCTTTTTAATTCTGAAATTTTACGGTATTTTATTGCTACCGTGTGACCGCAAACTTTTAAGTCTACGTCTGCCTCATAGTTAACACTTAAGTAATGTAGAAGTAGGTAAAATAGGTATTCGGTCTGGCTGGTAAGAAGATACTCTCGAACTTCATAAATCGAACATTCGTTCGATTTGACCCTTGATTGTTTTTCAAGAACTCGGAGACGGGCCTCAGACCAGCTTGATCCGGGAACGAAATCGCATCCCATGGAATATATATATATACTAGCTTTTGCCCGCGGCTTCGCACGCGTGAACCATGAGCATTTCAAAGAACCTAGCAATTAAGCAAGCGAGCAACCAAACCTGCAAGCTTTCAAGCATACATGCAAGTATGCAAGCAGGCATGCAAGCCTTCAAGCATGTAAGTATGCAAGCAGGCATGCAAGCAGGCATGCAAGCAGGCATGCAAGCAGGCATGCAAGCAGGCATGCAAGCAGGCATGCAAGCAGGCATGCAAGCAGGCATGCAAGCATGCAAGCAAGCGTGCAAGCAAGCATGCATGCAAGTAAGCACCCATGCAAGCAAGCATGCAAGCATGCATGCAAGCAGGCATGCAAGCAGGCAAGCAAGCATGCAAGCAAGTGTGCAAGCAAGCATGCATGCAAGTAAGCACCCATGCAAGCAAGCATGCAAGCATGCATGCAAGCAAGCGTGCAAGCAAGCATGCATGCAAGTAAGCACACATGCAAGCAAGCATGCAAGTAAGCACCCATGCAAGCAAGCATGCAAGCATGCATGAAAGCAAGTATGCAATCAAGCATGCAAAGCAAGGACTCAAGCAAGCATGCAAGCCAGCCCCCGCATTGCCCCGATGCCTTAATTTTTCTGAACCTGTAAATATTGCAGGATTTTTATAAAACAAACCTAACCTAACCTATAGGGCTGTCCTAAAATACATCCTAAATAGCTTTTGCCCGCGACATCGTACGCGCTAAGATGTAAAATGAAAAAATAAGTTTTTTCCCGTTCCCGTGGAAATTTTGGGGAGTGCTTTCGGAGTACACTTAAAGCCTTTAAAGAAACACACGTTATAAATGTTAAGTCTCTTTCTTCCGCTGTTTCGTCTGGAAACCTAAAATCCGGTTTTTTCCCGTCCCTGTGGGCGTTTCGGAAAATCCTTTCTTAGTGTTCCCCTACACTCCCGAATAAACCTACGTGACAAATTTCAACTTTCCCCCGCTTTTTGTTTTTCCCGTTTCCGTAAGAATTTCGCCAAATAAAGCATTTCCCGAAATTCTTACGGGAACGAAGAAGAAGAATTTTGGGAAATTATCTCATAATGCTCCCCTACACTCCCCAAGGAACCCACTTGCCAAATTGCAGCTTTCTACGACCAGTAAAACGTAAAATCCTGTTTTTTTCCCGTTCCCGTGGGAATTTTGGAAAGTACTCTCTTAATGCTCCTCTACACTCCCGAAGCAACCTACATGCCGAATTTCAGCTTTCTGCGACCAGTAAAACGAAAAGTCCCGTTTTTCCCGTTCCCGTGGGAATTACGGGAAATCATTTTATAGTCCTCCCCTACACTCCCCAAGGGAACTTGAAGGCCAAATTTCAGTTTTATACGACCAGTAAAACAAAAAATCGATCCCGTAGAACTGAATATATAATTCCCGTTTTCTCCTTATCCCGTAGGAATTTCCAAAAATCCTTTCTTAACGGATGCCTACGTCATAACATCTACCTGCATGCCAAATTTCAGCCCGATCCGTCCAGTGGTTTAGGCTGTGCATATATAATTCCCGTTTTCTCCTTATCCCGTGGGAATTTCCAAAAATCCTTTCTTAGCGGATGCCTACGTCATAACATCTACCTGCATGCCAAATTTCAGCCCGATCCGTCCAGTGGTTTGGGCTGTGCATATATAATTCCCGTTTTCTCCTTATCCCGTGGGAATTTCCAAAAATCCTTTCTTAGCGGATGCCTACGTCATAACATCTACCTGCATGCCAAATTTCAGCCCGATCCGTCCAGTGGTTTGGGCTGTGCGTTGATAGATCACTATGTCAGTCAGTCAGTCAGTCAGTCAGTCACCTTTGAGTTTTATATATATAGATTTATGTTAGAGAGGCCAGACAAACGAACTAGTGGGTCACCTGATGGTAAATGATCACCACTGTCCATAGACACCCGCAGCGCTTTACGCGATGTCAGTGCGTTGTCGGCCCTAAACATAGTTGTTGCGTGTATATAGTTGTTGTGTTTTGAATGTTTGAATAAAAATAAAGTTACCTATATGATTTATTTCAATAATCGGCCCTCAGCGACCACATTTTGGTTAGGAAATCTATAACGAACCCCGAACAGATAAAAGTATCTCCTCAAGGCAGCTCTACAGTAACTAAAAAGTTTTAATTTTGCTTATTTTGTCCATCCAACAGTTTCTATAAAACAGTAAAAACACAGACTTTATTTCTCTCCGCAGCTCCACGAATGTTAACGTTGCCAAATACTTATTTCCTTTTTCTTTCCATCTTAATTTTTCTTTTATGGGGCTCGGAGGGAAGATACAATTTCTCTTACAAACGATTACACCTAATTTTGCAAATTTTGTTTTCTTGTGTTACCTTACTTAAGAGCGTGTAACTACGTTGCAAGGTAATTTGGAGCACGGTAGCCTAAATTTCACGTTAACCTCTAGGAGAGACCTTACATTGTTTTTGTTTTTTTCCAGAATATTGTAATTTGTAATAAAAATAACGCAGGCACTACTAAGGTTACTTGATAAGAATAAAATTAAAATTTTAAACGCACTTTTAAGTACGTGTTAAATGCATTATTTTTACTAGGATCCGATCATTTGACCGACAAACGTTTGACAAATTGTATCGTTTGACAAACATTTGATTTGACAACCCTTTAATGTCTGATAAACCGTTAACTCTTATTAGGTTAGGTTAGGTTTGTTTTATAGGTTTTCCAAAAAGTCAATATTTTAGTAGAAAATAAAAGTTTGTCTGTTTGTCAAACGATGCATTTGTCAATAATTTTTTGGTCAAACATTAGTGAACCAACATTTACACTCCCTAAACTTTGTCCGATATTGACCAATTATAGATTTGCAAGTCAAAATCTATGTAGTAAATATTATTATTTTTAAGAGATTGATCAATTGTATTAGGTCAATTTTTGCTATATAAAAACAATTTAACGGATATTCCTTACATGAAATTTATTGAATTAATTGAAACCTAGCTTTTTTTGTTTTCAATTTAAAAAGACGTTTTGGAAGTAAAAACGGTCATCGCCGTTTGTGTCAAAAGCCTTGACTTCATTATAATCCTCGTCATCATCATCACCAGCCTATATACGTCCCACTGCTGGACACAGGCCTCCTCTCAGAAAGGCTCATTATAATCCTGTCAAGCTAAAATTTATTGTACAATAATTCTATTGGCAAAATAGCGACTGGCTGGTTTGAAGCCTCCTCATTGCCTGTAGCTTTAGAATTAAAATCGACTCCTGTGATGTAGGTTGGAAGCCTTAACATTTGTGGTTTCTAATATCCGTGTTAGTGTTATTGTGTCTTTATCATCAGTTGTTTTCATATAGAAAAGAAAAAGTTAAGTCGTTTTTGGTTTATGTTCTCTGTTTGTTTCGGATACATCATCGACCAATTCATCTACATCTTTATTTGCTTACTAACAACATAATCTACCTATATATATATTATAATAAATCAGTAGAAAGTTCGTGTCTGTACATTAAATAAATTCATCAAAAATAGAGTGCTAACGATTAGGGAAGAGTAATAAAACACAAAAAAGTAGATTTTATAATTTTTGTCTGTGTGTATGTATGGATGTGTTTATTTACCTATGTCTGTTTTCGCTAATCTCCAAAACTGTTGTACCGATTTAAATAAATTTATTCGTGGTGGTACCTTATATCTCTAGCCAATATTTTAGATTTTTTTTTTTTTTTTTTTTTTTATGTGAATAGGAAGGCAAACGAGCAAGTGGGTCACCTGATGGTAAGTGATCACCACTGCCCATAGACACCCGCAACCCCGGAGGGATTGCAGATGCGTTGCCAACCTAGAGGATTAAGATGAAATGCCTCTTGTGCCCGTAATTTCCCCGGCTGTCTTACTCTCCGCACCGGAACACAGCAGTGCAAGCACTGCTACTTAGCGGCAGGATTAGCGAGTAAGATGGTGGTAGCGATCCGGACGGACCTTGCACAAGGCCCTACCACCCGCTTTTAATCCCGGAAAAGTAAAGAGTTCCCGTGGGATACTTAAAAAACCATAATAACTTGCAGCTTAGTTCACAACAACAAGCATCTAATTGAGTAACATTGGCGTGCTGACTCCTTATACTGCCATGGTTACATTAAGCATACACAGATAATTAGTTAAAATTTGGTATACAGTTAGTTTCAGTCCCAGGGATGGACTTAGGATAGTTTTTATCCCAGAAAACAGCATAGTTCCCGCCGTGATAGCGTTAAGCGAATTCTGCGCTGACGGAGTCGCGGGCAACAGTTAGTCTTAGTTTCTTTTTTTATTTTTATATGAATAGGAAGGCAAACGAGCAAGTGGGTCACCTGATGGTAAGTGATCACCACTGCCCATAGACACCCGCAACCCCGGAGGGATTGCAGATGCGTTGCCAACCTAGAGGACTAAGATGCAACAAGACACGCACAAGAGGCAGTGCCCGTAATTTCCCCGGCTGTCTTACACTCCACACCGGAACACAGCAGTGCAAGCACTGCTACTTAGCGGCAGGATTAGCGAGTAAGATGGTGGTAGCGATCCGGACGGACCTTGCACAAGGCTCTACCACCCGCAATAATCCACCAACAAAAATCCACGGAAGTAAAGTTGTAACCATATACACAAACAATGGAACATCATTATGCGTCGACCCAACGACCGCAAAACGCAATGCACTGTTCATTTTTGATTTTGTTGATTCCGTTTCAGCTTTAACCTCAACAACGAACCCTGTGGATGACCGGCGGCACAATATCACAAAGCAAAAACAAATATTAACATCAAAATACTTTGTCGTCTGGCAGCGAAAAGGATTAAATGAGTATAGTTATAATGAAGTTCTTGTTTGTCTGCAAGACGAAGGGTTTGCTGAGCCTAGAAGGAACAAAACATCAATATTTCATTGCATGTTTGAGAAAATCATATTTCATCCTGATAAAATCAATAATCCAATTACGAGTATCTATAAATATAATTCGTTTAATATCAATGAATTAAATAACCATTAAAAGCTCTCATTGTAATGGCTTTCATGGGTGTGTGGATAATGTCTATTCGAACGATTAAATAATATCTTTTAATTATAATGGCATCTAAGAAAGCAACTTGCACTCTCAAGCGGGCAGTGGCAGTTTAAGCAATTATCGTTAGCCGAAAAGAAAATGGCGTCGCTCCAGAGATCTCATCAGTAAAGAATAGGCAGATTAGATCTCGTTTGTTCACTCCACTCTCGTAATCTTAATTAGCCTATTAAACCGGTTCCTTTTCATGAACCCAGAGTGAAGGTAATTTTTAACAGCGAGTTTTTACTTCCCGTAATAACAACGCTCAGCGTTTTACATAATAGGCGATATTGAAATAAAAAAATCTCAAACGGCATATCCTAATTTCAAAGTGATATTGAAATTTATTATTATTCCGATGACCTTTCAAGACGTCGGGATAAAAAGGGACCTGCCTCCAGGGCTGGTATTAATTTATTATGCTTAAAAAGGTTTAAAACCTTATGAGGGGTTGCAACCTTTGAATTTTCCTCAATACGTGAGCCAAAGCTATATTTTTTCGTCGGCACATAAATAGGTCAATGGAAATCGTAGTCAAAGAAGAAATCGTTGAAAGAGGTCAGAGCATCTATCGACTTTCATCATTACTACGTGGCTTCAATCCCAGTCAAAGCAAACAAGACGTTCAGTCAAAATCAAAATTCGCTTTCTTCTCTACCCTAATACCAACACAAGTCTAGGTGCGTGAGTTTTTTTAAAGTATAACCACGACACAGGCCTAAAAGAACTTCAAAACTTGTGTAGAAACGTGCTAGTGCCATAAGTGGCTATTTCTTTGTTCGTATCAAGTGCGGTCTGGATATGGTGTTGAGCACGTTTTAGATATCCGAGCGACGCTACCGCGTCGCTCTGCCCCTCTGGGAGCTGGAGTGCAGCTTAGCCACACTACAGATGACCCGATCAGAGTCAGCTTGCCTTCAACCGGAGGTTACTAACACTTACTTAAAAATCAGTTGGTAGTGTAAAAGTTAATGTTAGACTAGAACACATTTTAGCGCAGAAAGTTTAATAGCAAATCATTGGTAACGGTGATTTCTAAGTATTCAACTCTGACGATCCAAAAATACTGGTCGCCGTCCCAAAAACTTGGAAAGTCTTTCATTTTGAGTATTGAAGTATATTCGACGCATAATATCGCAAGAAGTGAAAGTGGAGATCATAAACTTTTGCTTACCTATTATATTTATTTGTGTAACATAAGTTTAGTAGTTAAATAACATGCAATAATATTTTTTGCACTAAAGGATCCTTTCGTATCGTAGTAAGTAAATAAAATTGCGTGGGTAATATTTGCGAATATATACGACATAGAAATTTTATTCCACCTAAAGGTTCAACATATATCATTATTTTTATTTACATGCTAATGTGACAATCTGCCTTGTTTTTTTTCTAAAGAAAATGATAAAATACTTGTTGGGTCGACTATACTAGGAATAAATTTTGCGAAATTATCATGAAATAAGGAGATAATATTGTATAATATAATATTTATCCTTTCAGGAGGGCTAAATCGCGTACATAAAGCTAGTATTTATATAATTTCAATTTCTAAGGAAACATGTTTTAATATACGCCATGAATTCTGTGTTTGTAAAGATCTAAATTCCTTTATTAAATATCTGTGACATCCGCACGGATCGTATATGTGGCCGTGGCAGATGTGAAAGAAATAAGATAGTTTTTGCTGTGTTTTCTTTTAATATCACCTTGAAGCAAGATTTGTTATGACAGCCCAGTACTTTTGGGTCTTTGATTGCTATATGAAGCGAAAATAAACATGTTTTCGACAAAATATACCTAATATTTTCGCTTTTATATTTTTAATCCCTTGACGTCTGGCGGATTGAAAGGTACTTATACTAATTACTTATGTCGACATTTAATGATAAAGTAAAATACTTGTCTTGACATACCTACTAACTTACTGGTTACTGATTCTCCGAGGAAAATCGAAACAAAAAAGTTTCCCTTGTAAGTGCCTGTTTAGCTTTAGTTTTCTTATTTACTTGAAAAACTCTAGCGAACTTAGTCAAGAATCCAACTTCGAGACTAAAACGAAAAGTTCCTTCCACCTGTCTGTACATGTCGCGGAAACCAAAGAGTGCCTTTCAAATACTCCGCGAACTTTGAATTTCAGTTCATACAATGACCATTTTACACCTTCCGTCAATGTCAGCCCTGTCCTACAAATTTCAACTTTACGCTCTTCTCTTTAAGCAGCCGCTATTCGCTCTCTGGTGGTATATCAATTGCCAAATACGCCTCCGTTTGTGGTGTCAGTTCGCATTTTGGTTCCAGCTACACGTAGAAATAATAAATAGGACTTCGATAAAATTTGGGCCTGAGAATTTGTTATAAAATTGTTTTATTTAATTTTTATTTCATGGTTTAATCCATCCATGCGATTAGTGATGTTATAATATTTCACACATAAAATTTACCTTACTGATGAAAAAAAAGATTCATCATTACAACATAATTAAATTTTAATATGAGATGTTCTGTGAAGTTAGAGCTAGAAATGTTTACTATATTCTGTACATGAATTATCAATGTTGTAAAAAAATATTTATTTATTGCAATTCACATGTCATAAGTACAATAAAATGATGACTTAAAATAACTTAGTAAAATAAAACTTATGTTAAAAACTAGCTGTTGCCCGCAACTTCGTCTGCATATAATTCGGTTATCGCTATCCCGCAGAAATTACGCAATCCGTTCTTAGAGGATGCCTACGTCATAGTAGCTTTATGCATGCAAAGTCTCAGCCCGATCGGTTTAAAATTGACAAAGTTTCATACAAACTTTCATCCCCTATTTTATCCCCTTGGGGGCAGAATTGATCAAAATCCTTTCTTAGCGGATGCCTACGTCATAACATCTACCTGCATGCCAAATTTCAGCCCGATCCGTCCAGTGGTTTGGGCTGTGCGTTGATAGATCACTATGTCAGTCAGTCACCTTTGAGCTTTATATATATAGATTAAAATAAATTTGGACCCTTAGGTGCGAGTCTTTATGCGAGAAAGATTCTGTACATAAAATAATTTTGATCTGCATTCTACTAAAAACAATAAAATAATTTGCTCGGCTGTTTACGACACCGTACCAGTAAATTTCAAAAGAACAATAGATGCTGCGATACGGCGGCGGGCGAAGATTTGCTCAGAAATTCCGCAAATCGGCTTCTTGAGTATAAAGAAACTAATTCGTGGCTTACCTTTAATTTCTTTTATTGAATTCCCCGTTGAAACCAGATTAGACGATATCCAATTACTAGATAAATTTGTAGGGAATTACGACTAAACAGCCTTCATAAACATGGTGAAAGTAATTCAACCCAACTGTTTTAGGGATTCAGTGATTGAAACCATTGTACTATTTTAGTAATATCGTATTATCAGAGTCTAGAATATTCGATTACGAGAGTATGGAATATTAACGAGATTTAGACGCAAATAATCCACATTTTCACGTGTTTAAAGTACAATTCGGACCGCAATGCTTATTTTCAATTTATTACAGTGTACATTAAAATAATATAACTATACAAAGAGCAATTATACCTAATTTTAAGTAACTTTAGGCATTGTTTTTTCCTCATACACTATAAGTACTTCCATCTAGTCTATGAGCAAAGAAAAAACATACAATGTACCAGTAGCTTCTCTTCCCGCGCAGATGGTATAAGCTCATCGAGGGAATGGGCGAAAATCTTATGAATCATGTTATAGGCGATGTGGCTAGCAACCCATCACTATTTTAATTCCCCTTTCGTCCATACACCCACAATAATGCTAAACGTGGTCTTTAGGTCTTGTGACCTTAGGCTCTGTCTACCCCGTAAGGGATAAGGACGTGATTTATGTATGTATGTGGATCGGCAAGCGCAGCGTAGGACGTCCACCAACGAGATGGATGGATTTTCTGGTTAAAATCGCGGGTTTAAGATGGATGCAAGCTGCTTCCAACGAAGGCAACTGGAGGTCTATGTCCAACAGTGGACATGATGATGATGATTACTGCGAACCTTTAAACCTGTTTTCCTACTTAACCACAAGGTAAATGAACCGTTGCCCGCAAATGTAAAATCGAATAAAGACGAAAATGACGTAAAATGTTATCATGCACTAAAGAAATCGTAGACAAGTCAGTGATGTAGAAAATCCTCACATATCACACACGTGCCATCCGGTGGGTAACCAAGTATAAAATAAAATTGACACGTTGTCCCAACGCTGCGTAATGCTTCGCTCCTTCAGTCGCAGTCAGGTCGCAGACTTTGATATAAAACAGTTTCGAGAAGATTTTATGAATATGCATTTTTCTCAGACGTATCGGAGGTTAACATTACACTGTATACGAGTATAAAGTTAAACAATGTCATTGAGCAAATAATCACTCTGTCTGTATCTGGGAAATTACCAAAACAGCACGGTGTAGGAAAAGAGGGGATTATTTGAAACAATTTCTCATAATGATTTGCTATGATTCTAAATTAAATCTTCGTAATTTTTTTTATTAGTCAGTCTTCAGAACCTTAAGAAAAACAACGTAAGACGGTAACACCTAGTTTTATTGTTTGTTTGGATATTTATGATAGATCACCAATATATTGGGTATAGCCTTTTGAATACAAGAATAGGAATAAGAATAATGGCAACCAAAAGAATAGTCATGTGAAAAAGAAAGATCCCGTAGGGAATACGCGCCAGCAACTTCCACAGCCATAGCGAATGGAACCAGTGGAGCGGACCACTGTGACAACTTAATCTTCTCTCCTCTGAAGACATGCAAGATGTACCCGAATAACATGCCGATGAAAAAGGGCGGTGACCGCACCAAAGTATTAATGTTATAATATAGCATGTACTCTTCAACGTTCCCCGTAGCTGCCCAGCCTATTCATTACAGAACCCCTGCTCCATCCTCGCAGCCAAGGGCTTTAATGTGCCTCCTTGAGCCTCTCAATCTTATGGACACTGCTCTTATGACTGAAATCTGTTCTTTTACTTGGATTGGATATTTATGATGATCCATAAATTTTACTTCATAATTGCTTAAAATGAAAAATATCTACCTACTTACGCTCGTTTCGTAAACTTTTTATGTTAGCTTTTTTTATCTTAGAGGTTATAAACTTTAAGTAGGTACATAGTACGTAGCAGCAGGAGTTTTAAACATAAGGAAAAGCAATCAGTTAACGCGGATTTTTCTAATTTGAGTGCGGCACTCGTTTTCCGCTGCGCGTTAAATTGCCTGTGGCTTTTCGGTACTTTGTGGGTAACTGCATTGTGCACGGATAAAACCGTAGCTGTGTCAAATTTCGAGATTATTTCTGGAACGAGAAAGCTATATGAAGAAAATTTCGTTTTAAGAATTTAATCACTTTTACTTTCTGGCTTATAGTTCTGGATTTTCTATTTTTTTTCTTTAAAATCGCTTAGGAGTATTTAAGTGCATTATCTAAAGCGCTCTTAATTATGAAATAGCAGATCTTTAGTAGTAACATCAGTATTCTCTGTTAAAAAAAGATACTAACAATTACGTTATTACAAAACTAAGTAAAAACAATGTCGACCCCTACTTCGACCCCTATCACCTAATTACGGTACCGGTGACTAGTGTTCAGACGCGTATATAAAATTCAATCCTAAACAAACAGTTCTGATGTTCACATCTTCAAATTAACACAGCATTTTTATTTACGACGGTCCAAGTCCTTTGAAAAACGACACAAGCCCTGTAAAAGTTGCCCTGTAAAATGATATTTATTGCCAATAAATAGCGGTTGGTATGTCGTTACTCTGAATTGGTGCGGCTTGCGGTAGTAAATTTAATTTGGGCAATGATCGACCATAATATAGACTATCGTATTTCCCTTGTGTAGCCGGCATAACTGCAGACGATAAACTTAGGGTTCGATGCTCGATAACGCTACAAATTTGATGCTTCTAGCTTGAATGAATAGCTTCAGCGTTTCAAAGACAAAATTAAAAGATAGGCCTTCTTTTTACTTGTTTTTTGAAGCTTCTTTAATGAAAACAGAAACCTTTACAAGATCACTTCGTCGTCCGTCTTTTTGTCAGACAGTCAAGAGCATTTTTCTCAGAAGCGCGTAGATATATAAATAAAGTTGACATTAATAACTACCAAATATCGAGGTCTGCGGTCCCTTAGCACTGTAAAAAAATTAACTTAACTTACTTCAAGGAACGCACTACTCTTTCGAAGCCCAATCGTGAGAGGAAGCCTATGTGTATACGATTTTTTAAATCAAAAAGTACACTACTTTACTTAGATTAATAAATAAGTGCAGAAATTTCTAATAACTTCACTCATAATTTAATTTATATTCAACCCGCTAGCAGTGGAGTATTGACTTATGCAAGGCGAGGTTTCTAAATAGAAAACTATCGTGAAACTCATGCGTAACGAATGCAACACCCTATATAGCTGCTGCTGACGTGTTAATTATATTATCTGCCAATAGGTCTAGGGTTTCAAATCTCTTTTTAAAAGTGAATAAGTGATTTCCAATGTTTTCAATCGAGACGATTTTAATGAATTCTGGTTCGCATACGTTCACCCACGATGTGTGGTTGGGGTCTTAAAAGTGAATCATCCATGTAGAAAGGCGACTGGAGGTTACCTCAGGTCAATTTTCCGACACCGACTTTTCTTTTGATAGATGAGGGACCCTTCCTAAACTAAATTGCCTATAAGGATGAACCTAGAGACTTTTTGCGATTTATTCCTTTTGTCATTATAATTTAGTGTAATCTTTTGACATAAACAATAATGATTTACAACGAGTAAAATCAAATAACTTTTATGATATCGATCGATTGCACCCGAGTGTTTCAGAAAAGATTGACATAAGGGCTTACCAAATAGGGGCTTAAATTTTAAGGAGCAATTAAGTTTTGCATCATTATCATTATTGCGGGTATGTCAGATTCATTAATTTGTAGCGGTACCTAAAAATAATGAAGGTATAAATAATACAGTCAATCGTTCTGAACAAGGGCGCAATTTTTTAAAGCACATTGCTTGAAAATGCCATTCGAAAGTGGTATAAATTTGCTTGACGCTACAAAACTACAGATCAAATTTAATTTTCACCTAGATAACTAATTAACTAGATAATTTACTAGAACTGTAAATTTTCTTTTAATGTAAAACCAATCGTATTTAAAATTTGGCTCCATTTTTGCGACTTTCTAGTGGCATAGCACATGTGCCTACAAAAATTGGGGCCTCGCCCATTCTTCGAGTTACCGTCGGAGTGACAACAAGAGTATAGAGTATTGTTTATTAATTATGTAATTTTCTAAAAGCAGAGGGATCCTAAATTGCATAAATAAAAAATAGTCAATGCAAGCGCGACTATTCTGCATGATACCCTGCCTTTTTCGCTACCACCATCCTACTCGCTAATCCTGCCGCTAAATAGCAGTGCTTGCACTGCTGTGTTCCGGTGTGGAGAGTAAGACAGCCGGGGAAATTACGGGCACAAGAGGCATTTCATCTTAGTCCTCTAGGTCGGCAACGCATCTGCAATCCCTCCGGGGTTGCGGGTGTCTATGGGCAGTGGTGATCACTTACCATCAGGTGACCCACTTGCTCGTTTGCCTTCCTATTCATATAAAAAAAAATGATTTAATCCCACTATCAACAAAGTAAGGTTTTTTTATTCTTTTGGCATGTCACTATTTTATAAGTGTTATAAATAAGTATAATGTATTATGTATAAGATAAATAAATAATAAAGCAGCTAATTAACGTACTTCCTTTTTCGTCGTCCAGCAAAAGCGACATAATTATTTATTGCTAATCACCGCGCTGAAACGTAATCCATAATAATTCTTCTTTTTGGTACATTTAACAGAACCAGCAATTTGTTGTGGCGTGATAATATTATTACCTATTACAAAAACTTCATTTACGACAGTTATCATTTCGTTTTTCTTTTCAATTAATTTGGTGATAAGGCTATGATAAACTCTGAAATATGTCTTGTTCATTCTGATATCATTGTAAAAATGAACAGATAAGTATTTTTCTGTGTAATTTTGTAATCTTACACGCTTAAGCCAGTTAAGCTTAATTAGGTACGTAGGTAAATGAAAATGTCAGTCTGTCTTTTATTATAATTTAATGAAGACAAACTATCCCCTTTTATGCTTTGAAATGAAAGACACAAAACGTCTGTTAGGGGTTGGAAGTGAACTGAATAGATAAAACAAATGGTCGTAAAGGAGACTGCCTGGGTAGTATTCAAGTATCCATAGCCACAGGGTAATGCCTTACATTCTCCCTTGCGACTAATTAAGTGCGATCCCTTAAACTAATGGTCTGAGTTGCCCAGGTGTCTTCTTTGAAATATCACGCACAATTTATGGCCTGGAAAATGTAATACGTTTGATATTAGCGTGGTCATTTTTGAATCAGTGCTCAGAAGCTATAGCAGGGTAGGGGGAATAGCCCTAGGGATAATGAAGTGTTTTTTCTATGACTAGTGAACAATTGGCTTTGCAAGAGTACAAGGTCATATAACAACCAATAACAAAAAAACTTAACAAATTATACACTTCAACCTCCCTGGTGAATCTATCTATTGTAATCTATTGGCGAAAAGTGCATTAAAGTCCGTCCAGTAGTTTTCGAGTTTGTTGTGTACAGACCGACAGACGCGATGAAGGACTTTGTTTAATATTATGTAGTGATTATTTTACAACTATTATTTAACTAACTTTGTGCCAGGTTTCGCGCAAAAAAATCCCGCAGTCGTAGAAAAAAACAAAATTCATTTAAAATTATTTTTGGTACCATTCTTTATGTTTCATTGATCCCTTAGGATAACTCGTTTTTTTTAAATTTTTAACTTATAACTTTATTCACCGCTAGTAACATTTATAAGCCTTTTTTGCCTTCTGCATATTGTTGTCACAATTATGTACATCTTTGCATCTGCAACAGATAGTATCTTTGAACAGACGCTCCGAAACTTTCAAAGGTTCACAACTTTATTGTGCGATAAATTGCAGCATTTGGCCTTTTATGTGACATTTTTATTGTAACCTTATAAGTTGGGAAAACTTTGGTCGTGGCCCTCGAGATGTGTCATTTATGAATTTACTGGTCTATATTTTATACGCGTACGGCCTTTACTTGTCTTCGCCTGAGAAAAGTTTATATGTGGGATAGGTTCTTTTGCACGTCGCTGTTTGCATACTTTATGTTTGAAATCATACGTCAATTTTATGATCCTACGGCTTTAGTATGCGAATGAAAACGATCCCGATATCTCTGTTTGCCTACGTTTAAATCTATCGAACGGTTATATGAAGCGTGTAAGACCTTTCAAATAGTTTACACATCGCATCATTCGTCACATTATACGTATAGCTAATTCATAAATTAAGTGATTACCTATAGTATAGTAGGAATTCTATGGCGTTCCAACTGATTTGATTACTATAGTTACGGCAGATCATCGCAATATATCGAAACACGGTAATATAACAATAACTACTACAGAAATGCAACTAAAAAAGGTCAAATGTTAATTGCGAATATATACTGTTTAGAGTGTTTAGGTAATCTAACATTATCATTACACATAAACGGATAACTCACGTATAAAAAAGTCGAGTGATGCTCGACATGTTTCGGACTATTTCGTAGTCCTTTTTCCAAGTGACAGCGGCGACGCAACTGACAGCGGCGCACAACTACCCTCGTTTTCATCGTCATTTTTATTATTGTCAAATGTCGGGCAGCACACAACACTGATCACGTCACTCCGTAAAGGTTCGCTCACACTCACTGTTTGGTCAATATTTAAAACAGTTTAATAGTCCGAAACATGTCGAGCATCACTCGACTTTTTTATACGTGAGTTATCCGTTTATGTGTAATGATGATTAAGTCTCACGGTAGTTTCATGTTGAAATCTAACATTAATCTTAACTTACGTAATCTAATAATAATTTTAGTTCCATTATTACGACTCTACTGAATTTTTCTCCATGTCCGTATCCATTTTATGCGATGACTTGTCCAAACTATCACATGTGCATTGGATTACCACATACATACACACAGAAATCACGTCTTTATCTCTTACGGGGTAGACAGAGCCTAAGGTATCAGATACCTACAGGCCACATTTAGCAAGATTGTGGGCGTATAGGTGAAAGATGAAATCAAAATAGTGATGGGTTGCTAGCCTCATCGCCTATAACATGATTCTTATGACTTTCGCCCATTCCCTTGATGGGCTTGTACCACCTGCGCGGGTAGTGAAGCAACTGGTATATTCTATGTTTTTTCTTTGCTCCCAGACCAGCATGGATTACCGCCACAATATTATACACATACCTATAGAGTTGGCGTACACTTCTATTACATAAATCACGTGTTTATCCTTTACGGGGTAGGCAAGACTTAAAGGCTACGTTTAGCTTGATTGTGGGCGTATAGCTGGAAAGGGGAGTCAAAATAGTGACGGGTTGCTAGCCGCATCGCCTATACAATGATTCCTAAGATTTTCGCCCGTTTCTAAGCACTTCTAGGTTATAGTAAATTAATACACATTACTAGAATGGAGTCTGTTGAGTTAAAAACTGGGCAAGCCGGCGAGGCATTTCAACCATTATGCCCCGTGAGTTGCGAATGTTACAACTTATGGACCAAAACCATTAATAAAAAAAAATGTGGTTATAGTCAAGGTAGACCACATTTTTTATCACTTTCCGTGTTTTTTTAACTATTACCCATGGCTAAGAAACTTTAAAAATATCTCAAAAACACTGTAATAATCACCACACCCTTAAGTACTTGATATTGTTTTAAACTTTTTAATTAGGTACCTATATTTTGAAAGAATCACTGATACCAGAGAACCAGTATGTTAATTAAAAGTCAAGTCAATTGTTTATGTTAATCTAAGTTAGAATAACTTTTGTCTGGCTTTATCGGAATAATACCTACGGTAGAGCTTGTTGCAAAATTCAGACAACACGAAATCACAAATTATCATGAAAGCCTACTTTACTGAATTTTTCCATACTGATCACAATTAATTTCCCTTATCATCGCTACCAAGGGTTGTTTTTTTAGTTAATAGGAGGCAGTTTATCACCTAAAATAGTCTCAGACATACATTTAAGTCCGTATTTTAATTGGCTGCCACTTATTTTGCCTCATTTGGAACGCCTAAAATGAAATACAGGGCTTTATTACATGCCGTTTACTTGGGGGCTGCAAAGTAAGTACTCGTTTATATTTCATGCGAGAGTTGCCTTTCAAGTGTAACTTCGTGATTTTATCAAGCTTCATAAGATTAAAATGCATTTATATTGCCTTTAAATAAGGACCCGTTGATGTGAGTAGAACTTATTAAAAATCTATTTCTTTTGCTAAAAAGGGATACTTGATTTTTTGATACTTTGCTACATGGTTACAACATATAAAAATATGATCAATTTATTTTCTTATTTATGAAAATTACATTCATCGTTAGGATATGAATAAATATTTGTAATAGAAGAAAATCAAAAAGCAATTTACACTAAAATAACACTCAAATCTAAAAGGTGTTCAAGTCGCAGGTTCACGGTGGATGCAAGCCGCTTCCAACCGAGGCAACTAGAGGTCTATTTGGAAGGCCTATGTCGAACACTGGACGTCCTACGGCTGATATAATGATGATAATAACGAGCAATCAAATCAAATTCAAAGTAAAAGTAATAACAAAATGCGACGCATTGTTCTATTTCCAAGTATCGCGTACAATAAACCCTCATTGCGTTGTGCCTTAGCGCTCTTCAAACTAACCGTTTGCACGAACACAATCAATGTTCTCTCATCCGAATTTTTCTATTAGCTCGATAAATTTACCTTGAATAGCCAATAAACGGATTCCTCTAACTTCGAACGATAAGCCTAGCCCGGCCGTCGCTGTCGATGTTTGTGCCCCAGAGTTAACTGCCCGTGAATGGACGGCCGTAGAATCAGAACAGCTGCTATAAACTTCTAACAAATTCGATCTCGCGTCGCAAACTTTCATAACGACAGTATTTTGTGTGTTCTGTCCCCTCCTAAAATGAGATGTAAATCCGTGGTAGCACCCACCTGTACAAACCTCCGTTATTGCGGGATTAACCAGCGACTAACTAGTAGTTATACGAGTATTAGTTTAGCTAATAAACTTGTAACTTCTGAGGCAATATAGCCTTCAACGCTTAATTCAAACGTCTAATTCAACTTGAACTAAAAGATACTATTTGAACATTCAAAGGCTGGTTCACTCTATTTCTTTCGCTGATTGAGCGAGTCTGTGCAAAGAATAATGGTATAAGCTATCATACATCTTAAGAAACATCGGCGGGAGCTCCTAAGAGTTATTTGTATAGTAATCTTTATTTCCCAAGCGGTTGGGGCGGGCGTGTGCGTCAGAGATTTGCAGATATTTCTTGGAGGATACAGCGTATCAACGTTTGCTTTGTTTAGCTGGATTGCCCCAGAAACGGAGCGCTGCGTTTGGCAGTAAATACGTCTGTCAGCAGTTCCTTCTGTTCTTGCCGCGGCGTGTTTGCGTCCCCTCTTGATTCAGTCGTTGAAATAAAAGGCCTGTCTCCACTCCGGGGAACATGCGTAAGCCTGTTTATTCTTGCAATGTTTGTTGTGTCGGTTTTCATTTTGTACCGCGTAATATTTCGCAGGTTACTTTTACTTTTCGTAAGCTTGCGCTTTCCTTGTGATCTATCACCCGCTTTATGTATATATTTGTTTCTTACTGAACAGGTCTTTATCTAAAAAAACCTGATGTCTATTGGAACTTTAATGCTATTCCTTAAAGTAGTATACCTACTTACAAACAAATGTTTTGCAAAAGCACTAAAAAGGAATGGAATAACAATCTCCGCAATGTCAACAAAAATGGGCATTTAAAAAACTGAAGGTATTTTTCTTGTTCCGTCTCGATATTGATTCCGGCGACCCTGCTTTCGGTCTTGTTTACCGTCTACGCGGATTTTACAACGTATTGCTATTTTTAGTTGAAATCCAGAGTTTTATTTACATCTGCGAAAAATACGGACACAAACGTTTTCAAAGTAGCTATTCAGTAAATGTTGTTGAGTAAAAAGTTAACCCAACAAAAATAACATAATGAGCCAAACCGTTTCGACTTTAGATCGAATTAAGATAAAAACGCCACCATTTCCTTTGGAAAGTGCAGAGTTCCAATCCAATATTCCTATAAATCCATTCTCTGCAAATTTAAAAACACATTTATCGTAAGATGTGTACAAGATAAAAGCAATTCCAATTCCTAGAGCAGAGGTCGTGCCAATGTCACTCTAGTCAGCTAGTAATTGAAAATAC
The DNA here is from genome assembly GCA_949127965.1 of Pandemis corylana. Lineage (NCBI taxonomy): Eukaryota > Metazoa > Arthropoda > Insecta > Lepidoptera > Tortricidae > Pandemis > Pandemis corylana. The sequence goes on along the minus strand of OX421856.1, from coordinate 6,598,027 downwards.
CTACCTAAATACTTAGAAATTCTGTCTTTAAGGCTAAAACGAAACAAAAACTGCACGCGACTTAGATATCAGGTTCACTGAGACCTGAAATTTAACGATGTCATAAAATCTCAAGATTCATTTCAAATATTCATGAAAGACACTAAATATGTATAGTATTTTTAATCGTCGCTTAATTTACGAATTTGAAATGTCAACACAAGCACCGCGTGATGTGTCTATCTCACTGAGCTACTTATTGATGCACTGCCATGGACAGTCTATTGTCTTGTCTAGTCGACATTCGAACAACCGACATCAATCAATTCATGAATGATGACTTCACTAGTCGAATGCAAGGTAACTACCTAGAAATTGCGGGCCTATTTCCTGGCAAAACAGTCACGTCTGTATTGTGCTATGGAAAATCTCGTGACGATGTTTTGATGACTACATTGTAATCCCGTAATCCAAACAACTAAGACACGTTGCTAGTCGGATTCATTATAGGTAGAAGCGGAAATAGAGAGTTTTCCGACTGCGGTTCCTAACAGTGATCTGTGATCTCACGCATAGAAACGCTTCGAATTCCCCCCCAATAACCAGAAGCCATCAACCAAAGCTGTCTAAATTCAAAGCCCTTTTCCTCCGCCAATAGATAAAAATCGCGTCGCATCGCACCGCCCCAGAAATTCGTTGATAGCTATTTAATGACAACAGGCTCATAATGCGGTAAAAAGGGGTTTACGTATAAAATGCTTCCTGAATTCAAATAAAACTACGGCTGACCGGGTGCAATGATCCGAAGTTAATGGCCTCGTTACTTTTATGTTTCTGCCTCATAAACCAAGTTTCCTCAGCGGTACTCGGTATAACGAATCTGCAATGGAGGATTTGACAGTGCTTCTGACTTCGTCTATTTTACTTGGTATGGTTATTGTTTATTTAAATGGTAATTGGAATGTTCTAGCGTTACGGTTCTTCTCTAAAGGGGGAAGAGTAGCCTGGACACCCTGAGCAACAACGTTTAATTAATCTAAAATATATAAATACTACATTTTACATACATACATATATACCTTACTGGATATTTTACAACTACCTATCTCTTACACGACATTTTAGTGGAATTGTTTTTGTAATGAAGAAAAGACATTAATTTGAATGCAAAAAATATACTAATTTGACCACAAGTCTGATGGCAAGTGAAGATGTGGCTAAAAAGAAGCAGGCTTTCCTAGTAAATACTCATTTACCCCAAGAATTGAAGATGGCCAAATTGACAGTTCAGGCAAGCACGGAAGCGGGAAAAACTGGAGTATTTATAAATAAAGAGGTAAGTCTAATGTTATGACGTAAAATAAAGTAGCTTACGGCGTCTGTAGATATCAAATTACAAATTTCCGGAATGATAAAACTTGATAATTGCGCGTTACTTGTGTGCGTGTTCTTGAAAAAGTCGCTATGATTGACGGTAACACTATCTATATAGCACACGGGGAACAAACATGTTTATTATCTTCAGTATTTAAATAAAAATAAATTAATCAAATTATAATTATTTTAATTAAAGACGTGACTAAAAGAGATAACCTAAAGCCTGCGATAACAGCGAAACAAAAACCGTTTAACTCAGCACCCCTATTCAGTTTCTGTACAAGTCCAACTGACGAATATTAGCTCGGTCCCGGTGAATACTTGGTGAAACCACATCCAATTTGGCGATCGTAATAGTAGGTAATTTCACGCCCCGCCGTGTTGATCTGAGCAGCCAAGCCGCTCGGGGCCAACACTTCTTTAATGAGTATACGAGAGCAAGTCTTAAATTAAGGAAATCTTATTACGAAATTCCGACGTGTGTCGTCGGCTAAAAGCTAGGGCGAGGGATCCATGCGGGCTCTAATGAACGTGCTCAAAATTTATAACACCTTTAACCTTTTAGTCATTTTGTGAGGCGGACATGACCTCCTGTTACGCATTAATTACCATGAAAGCCTATTTCTGCTCTCATAATGGCTTCCGGCTCAGGAAAAATTGGGCATTCTTAATCTTCGAAAAACTTACGATCGTATCACTACTTTGACTTAATACTTAGACCATAATCATGCCAATCAGGCACTATCGAACACCAGTGAAACACTTTTTCATTGATTGACAAGGAAAATCATGTGACGTTTACTGAGAGACCGTCCTACGACGATAGTAGGTACCTACCTTCTTGTAACTACGTCGGTGGGAATATCATTTAAAAGACTCGTGTGCGTATGATTACTATTTATACTGTAAGTTGGGGAAAACTACGTCTGTTTGACCTCAGAGAGAGTAAATAAAAGACGGAACGTGAAACACGCGGAGGTTAAACTCCCGCAGTGTTTGATTAGTTCCCAAACACTGGGAGTCCGTATTGCGTGCACAGGACGAAAAAGTTATGTTACTACTCAATAGAGGAAAAACTGGAGGTCAATGTTGCACAGGATAAAAGAAAGACGTATTTTACTTCTTATAAAAAAACTGTAATTCCACTTCTAAAACTTAAAATAATAACAACATCACACTCGTGACCTTATCTATCACAAAAATAGATAGTCGAGATAACATATTTCAGGAAAATGATTGTTTATTTATCACATGCCATAAATGGTTATCTACACTATTTCCTAGCGGGTATATTTCACTAATCCTGATATCTAAAGTCAAGGTTTATCGTATAAATCGATTGTCATTTAACTGCGTCATTTCACTACCCATGTAGCATAATCATTCTGCTTAAATTTGACTTCATTTACAGTCCTCTTCATTTGTAGAGACAACATAATGAAATGTAACTAAAGCACGGAATAGAGAGTGGGTTTTAATACTGCTAAGATTAAATGTTTATCAGAGGGTGATACCCCACTGCCGCGCAGTTTGTTTGTGGAGCGTGCATAGCATGCACCAGACTAACGATCTTAAACACATATTCTAACTTAACTCAAAAGATTAGCAAATGCCATTTGCGTCAAAGTGAGCAGAAGAATAATGGAAGCACCAGGTGCGAAGGTACTCGCTGATCCAGTGATACCTCTAATGTAGGTGGTGTAGTTGTTCACACGAGTGTATATCTCAGGGAACGATGTTGCCCCGCAGTTTCCATGCAACGCAAGGATACCAGTCAATGTGCCTTCACAGATGAGAGGGTTTCCCTCGTCACCCTGAAAAAGAAGAAAGTAATTACTTAAACGGATAACTCACGTATAAAAAGTCGAGTGAAGCTCGACATGTTTCGGATTATTTCACTATTTTATTTATTTATTTTATTTTATTTCGGATTTAGTCTCACGGTAGTTTCATGTTGAAAGAAGAAAAGTCTTGAATATCGTTAAAAGTAGCCAAAAATTGTTCTTTTTTAAGATGTGTTTAAATGTTTAAATGGTTAATGGAGAAGAAATCGAATTCGTTGAAGTTTAGGTAGGTATTTGAATAAATCATGGCAGTTCTTACCACACAACCCCCGGATACGATGTCATTCGAAGCCGCACAGAGCATGGTGTTGCGGATATTAGGCATCCCTTGCTGGACGCTGAACACGTTCGTGCACAAATCTTGGTTGTATATGTATTTGGAGGCAACTTTCAGGTCGACACTGGCCTGAATAGAAAAAAGTTCTTTATTGAAATAAAATGATCATTCAGTCTTTAACAAACTAAACTGTTAATCTTAGGTAGGTATTTAATTGTGAAAAAAGTCATCCGGTTCATGTGAAATTCCAAATCAAAGTTGGCATCTAAATTCTGAACTATCCAAAATCTTCTTGCAAACATGTGTAACCTTCGGACCTCGCCTTGTTTTCTTCACAATGCATACCTAATTGTTTATTTAATCATCGTTATAACTTACCAAGATAGTAGGGCTGTTCGTTGTAGCACCCCAACCGGCAACAGTGCAGGTAAGGTCATCGCGAGGGTTGTAGTTTGCGGGAGGCAGGGCGATAGGGGTGACGACTGAAGGGGCAAAGGCCGAGGTTAGCTGCAAAAAGAAAGATTGCGTTAAAGCTTATTATATTCTACCACTGTCTATTAAATCTCTCTCTATCTCTCTATTAAGTTTCGAAGTAGTGAATAGAGATAGCACCACATATATCCGACTCTTAAGATATAAAGAACTTAACATAGAGTAGCGGATTACTATGTTTAATTAAAGTTCATTGTTCAAAAAAACCTACACGTTGATCAGGTATTTTCACATTCGAGTGGTAAACACACACATTTTCTTGGTATAATTTTCATAGTTCAAGCTACGTTCTGAGAGTAAGTTACTAAAAATTCGTTGTAATAGAATAAGCGATAATAATGTTATAAAACAGAGCAAAAACTTTGAAACACTCAATGCTTTATCTATAAAATTTCTGTTCAAGAGGAATATTTACTTAACAATTATCTAAAATTACCTCTCAGCTATCAGACCTATTAGTTGTTATGCTTCTAGTTAGTTTAACTCTACTTAGTTTTGTATCTAATCAATCACCCTTGCCGTTATCCAAATCCAAAGCAAACAGTGCAAATGGATTATTCATGTATCACCCGTTTCGAGGAATTTGATGATACACAATGTTATCTATTAGATAGTGAATATTTTATGAAATCATGTTGAAATACAAACTAGTTGCGTAAAGCAAGTGTTCTAAAAATTAAGAAACTTGGTGGATTATACACAGCTAGCTGACCCGGCAAACTTCGTTTTGCGTTAGGATCAGTTTCTGACAAGTCAACACAGATGGCGACGCATACTTACAAAACATTTTTTTTTCGACAATTGTACATAGTTTTATTCATCAACGATCATTAAAATTGGTGCAGTCGTTCTTGACTTATGAATTGTGTAAATAACCCTACTTGGTTTTGTACATAGACTTGCGAACCTATCCATATGTAGGTACCTAGAACTATTTTTAATTCATTATTTATATGGGATTTACCAAAAGTAGTGGTAGCCTAGTGGTTTGAACTGTGGCCCCTCAAGCAGAGGGTCGTGGGTTCGAATCCTAGGCTTCGCACCTCTGCGTTTAAGTGCGAAATTACATTTGTAATTTACCATGAGCTTTTCGGTGAAGGAAAGCATCGTGAAACCTGCACACATCTGGGAAGCAATTCAATAGTGTGTGTGAAGCTCTCAATCCGCACTGAGCCCGCGTGGGAGCTATGGCCCTAGCTCTCTCATTTTGAGGGGAGGCCTGTGCCAAGCAGTGGGACGATAGGCTGGAGATGATCCGATTTACAGTACTGTTACAGGGTGGCAATTTCATCATCATCATCAGCCTATATTAGTCCACTGCTGGACATAGGCCTCCCCTAATGAGCGCCATAGCGCCCTGTCTTCAGCTTGACGCATCCAGCATCTGCCTGCAGTCTTTCGCAGATCGTCATCCCACCTGGCCGGAGGGCGTCCTACACTACGTTTGCCGAGTCGCGGTCTCCACTCAAGAACACGTTCAAAGGCAATTTCATACTCACAGTGATAACAGCAATGTCATTGAGGTACGATGGAATCCCCATGTAATCAGCGGCCTCGGAATACTGTAAAATGGTCCTGACGCGATCTGTTGACGTGTCGTTGGTGAGCTGATGCGCTCCAGCAAACACCCTGTAGTTAGGAAGGCTGATCGGATTGCGGGTTCTGTGAATAATAGTTTAACATTAATTTCATGTTACATACTAACACGTTAAAATAACAGTTAAAATAATATAGGTATTTGCTATGGTTTTATCATATCAAGCCTATATCCGTGACAATACTAATGTAATTATCATTAGGTTATTAATACAAGGTCTTCCATGTTGGTCTGGGAGCAAAGAAAAAACATAGAATGTACCAATTGCTTCTCTACCCGCGCAGATGGTAAAAGCCCATCGAGGGAATGGGCGAAAATCATAGGAATCATGTTATAGGCGATGAGGCTAGCAACCCATCACTATTTTGATTCCATTTTCCACCTATACGCCCACAATCTTGCTAAATGTGGCCTGTAGGTACCTGTTACCTTAGGCTCTGTCTACCCCGTAAGGGATAAAGACGTGATTTGTGTTGTGTTGTTGTTGTTGTATTAATACAACTCTTTTTTCTCTTAAACTTTTGATTGTTAAGGACTGAAACCTGACCTAACCTATAGGCCGACCGTTTAAATGAGTCCTCGCCCGCGCGGTACAGGGGCGCGGGGTGGGACGACAAAGGGGGCCGAGAGAGGTGCGGGCGGCAGGCGCACTACCCGCCCGCACCTCTCTCAGTCGCTTCTGTGCCGCGCGGGCGAGGACTCATTTAGAAGGTCGGTCTAAAACATAACAGAGTTCTGCAGGATCGTCATTTCAAGACTTCTAAAAAAATTACTGTTTCAGAAAAAAAATAGTTATAGAAAATAATAATTAAGGCTAACATTACATGGCATATGATATTCTGGCAAAAATTCGGTATATTTTCGCCCACTTAACAAAACAAAAAACTTTCTATTATTATTCTACTAGCTGTTGCCCATGACTCCGTCTGCGATGAATTCACTTATCGCTATCCCGCGGGAACTATGCCATTTTCCGGGAGAAAAACTATCCTATGTCCTTTCCCGGGACTGTAACTATCACTATACCAAATTTCAATAAAATTGATTTAGCCACTTTGCCATAATCTTTTATGATAAATTTCGCCTTTATAATATTAGTAAGATATACTTCGGATTAACTGAAGAGTTGCAGATAATGTTGTTCTTTGCATTTCTTTCCTCCCAGCGCGAACATTTTAAATTCCAAAAAAAAGTATAACTCACCCGTCAAGATTCCACTCGTACAAGCAAGAAGCAGCTGTCAAGACATGTAGGTAGGTGATTAGAGCACCACCACATCTGTGGCCTCTGGTTGTCACAGCCTGGTTGCCGGCAATCCTTTGCAAGGAGGCCTGAAAAATATAAAAACTTGGAGATTAATAATAAGTAGAGAAAAAAGGTACACTTATATTATGATGATGATGATGATATTAACCTTCCGACTGATTGCGGCCACGGCGGCCACTTCGACTCCTAATCAGTTTATGGGAATCGTTTTGAGAACGATTAAAATCACATAGTACACTATATACACAATTTATTTACACAAAGTATTTACAAATAATTACTTAAAGACGGAGCGACATTGAAAAGCAACTTCACACATGAAAAATACCAACAGAAGAGACACGCGCATGCGGGAGTTTCGTCAAACTCCCAGATGCACTGATAACGGAAACGGAAATCAACAAAACACTTACTTAAGACTATTTACAATATTATAATATATACAAAAATAATCAGTCGCCACAAGTTAAACGCACCCGAAGATGGTTTACGTAACCAAACTTAGAGGATGTGATGTGTGTGTGTGTGTGTGTGTGTGTGTGTGTGTGTGTGTGTGTGTGTCTGTGTATGTGATTTAGGAACACGTGTAGTCATAGGAGTGGCTTTGATATCTTCCATGCGTAATAAAGTGTATTTTCTATATTCACGCCATTAAAATATGGTATCTTTTGAAGGTGTATTTTCGTACAAAATTATACTAATCCAACCAAAAGGCTACTTTCCGTTGCCAAGAAATTAGACCTTACACAAGTAAAGGAAAAATCTAAAAATTCACTGATTAGCAAGAAATAACTACTAGACTACTGTACAAGCCCATGGAAAAAAAACATGTGAAATGAACCAGCGTGAAACACGCTTAGAAGGCTGTTACTATATAATAAAATAACTCTGAGCGCTATGCCGTCTTTCCTGAGCGGTACAGTATGGAACTTCTCAGGTAGAAGTGAGGAATTACGACTAATTATTAATTTACGGCGTTTTTATAGCTTATAAGATGATTAAAAATAAATGTCGAAAGACCTAGTGCCGCTTTAAAGTGGTGGTGCCGGAAGTTAATGCATTTTTTTTTTTCAATGTATGAGAAAAAATCTGTACCGCTCAGAAAAGACGGCATAGCACTGAGAGTTATTTTATGATATAGTAACAGCCTTCCAAGCTTCATTCACGCTGGTTCATTTCACATGTTTTTTTTTTGTAGTCTATACGTTTTTCATGCTAATACTACGCAGTACAAACTGATTTATTTCTCACATATAAAAAATCCTCAGGATCCGATTCGCACTTGGCCGGTTTTTTCTGTCATAATAATTACTTGAATGGGTAGAAGTATGATGGACAAACAAAACGAAAATTTGACGAGTTTTAGTAATTCGAACATTTCTCTCTCTCATTTTAAAAACGTAATACTAAAATTTTTAGATAGGTAACTAGTATTATATAACACTATCGAACACGGCTGCGAATTTTGAACTTGATATTTACCATGAATGGGAATTGAAGATTGGCAGCATTGCTACCTCCCGAAATCCTATTTGATTGTTCATTGACCTCCAGGGGCACTGCACTGCCTAAAAAGAAAATAATTGAATAATTATCTGGTTCACTCAAAGCAAAAACGCGAAATTCAATTTGGAATAAAAACTCAAGTCACTTACAGGCAATGGCCAGGGCCAGAAAAGAAACAATTTTGTACATGTTGTCGGTTAGGTAACTAGCAGCACAGTAAATGCAAACGTAAAATAATACCTTGCCTTAAATATGCTGGCGCTACTATCATAAATTGTTATCAATGTACAGTCATCCTATTACTTATTTTCATGCCCGAGCCTCAAAATCAAAATGGCTTCAGTTGTTTACTTTCTATGTGGACATACGCATTTTTCTTCTGAGGCGATTTGTTTATCATTTTTGTGGAATCGATACCATATCGGCGTTAATATCCTGATTGGAAATCTCTAACGTCTTTCGGTAGGTATTTACCTTTGACTAAGACTTTCTGAATAATTCAGTTTTCACCAGACGCGTTCATCCCTTACAGGCATATAAGCAGTGCTTGTAAGCATACGTAAATGTGCCCGACACGCTTCGTACCAATACGGATCTTGTTGGCAATACGCCTACCCTCTGTCAAAATCCACTGCACGCCCCTGGTTTTCACGCTGATAACGCACATTACCTACATATATATTTGAGCCCATTTCGATGAATCATTTGATAAAAATGTGTATGTGGTAGTTCCGGAACTTCGTTATTGAGTTTTTAATTTGTTTCTTAGTAACAAGAGAGTATTAATACTCGACGCATCATTTTTATACTTGCTTTAGTAGGGTGCAATCAGTTATCTATAGGTACATATAAAATGCATTTCAGGACGACTGACTGACGGATTAGGCACAGGCTAAACCGCTGATCGTAGAGACCTAAAACTTGGAGGGTGTGTTCTTTGTATGACGTGGGCATTCGATAAGAAAATATTTTCCAAAATTCTACCTTTAAGGGGGGAAAAAGGGGGGCTAAGTTTGTATGGGATAATGTGATTCCTTGGTACGATTTAATTAAAATTTTGCATAGGTAAACATTCTTTAACAGAATTGATGAAACACGTATTTCATATTGTCTTCAAATTCATCCCCTAATGGGGTTAAAAAGGTGTAGAAAGTGGTTTTGGGGGTGATTTGCTTCGAAGTTGATAGTCAATTACTCCTTAGAGCATTTGATTTAATTTGGGGCCATATTTCCGTAACTATAATTACTAGAGTTTTGAAATTTGACACACAAGTAAGGAATCATAACTCCTAAAAATTAATTTCAGGACTTTTCAAAATTCCCGCTGGTTAGGATGTAAAAGGGATTTATATTCTTACTTTGAAATGGTCCTATCTCCATAACTATTATTACTAGAATCTCTGAACTTGGTACACCATGAGGTAATTGTGAACTGATTTTTGTATTTTGCAAAGTTCCCCTGGGATAAGAAATAAAAAGGATCATTATATGATTTAGATCCTAGGTATGTGGCCGACGTGTTCCTTGAGGATCAAAAAGGAGCACATAGAAGGGGTTTTGCAAATTTCTCACGAGGTAAAAGGACGGGATAGGAAATAATGACTTCACATTTGAAAAAGTCATTGGGTGAAGGTGGTATGTTACTTTGATGTTACCTGCACGTCTAGCACGAGAGCGCACATGAGTCGCGTCGCGCGCGAGATAGATTGCCCGTCTTTTTCTTACTGTCCGTTTTAGAAAAAGACGAGTAGTTTTTCTCGCGCGCGACGCGACTTTCGTGCGTTCTCGTGTTAGCCGGGCTGCGCGGACAAAGTCGCGTGTAAAAGCTAGATATGAATATAAAATTTATTCCCCAGAATTGCAGACAAGCCAAGTTTTCATACGCCGATTAGGCAAGTTTTATTATATTTATTCTGCACCCCTGACTATTATAAACTTTAGGTCAGGCACAGTTGAGGGGGGGGGGGGGGGGGGTGACAATAACCTCGCACTGCCGACATTTTGCTTAGGACAATATATATCTTACTAGCTGTTGCCCGCGACTTCGTCTGCGCAGAATTCGCTTATCGCTATCCCGCGGGAACTATGCAATTTTCCGAGACAGAAACTATCCTATGTCCTTCCTTGGGACTTGAACTATCTGTATGCCAAATTTCAGCAAAATCGGTCCAACGGTTCAAGCGTGAAAAGGTAACAGACAGACAGACAGACAGACAGAGTTACTTTCGCATTTATGATATTCATAATTAATTAATAATATATATTATTAGTAGGGATTTCATAACTAGTTGTAAAAACAGAATCATTTTTCTCCTTTCATAACTATTTTCGAATGTCAGTTAAGTTAGGCCACTTTTTATCGCTTATTCCCCGTACGTAACTATTTTACATAACCAGGACATTCCAAAGTAAAATAAAGACTATGACTAAATTAAAACAAACGTGTTCCCGTTTCCACCTATACGCCCACAATCATGCTAAACGTGGCCTTTGGGTCTTGTTACCTTAGGCTCTGTTTACCCCGTAAGGGATATGAAGACGTGATTTATGTATGTATGTATGTTCGCGGCTTAGGGGTGGCCGCCACACCTAAACCTAAATTAATCCAAATTTATTCTTACGTTGGTTTTACCTGTCCCGGTTATGTAACTTGGTTATGTACGGGGAACAAGCTTTTTATTCCATTTTAAAAACCTGTTATCGAATAAGAAATAAAAAGTGTTTCTTAACCTAATTAAGAAAAATTAATGATTGTAAAACAGGCGCCAACATTACATCCAGTGAGGCACACGCCATTATAAGTGGAACATTCAATTTGCTCTGTCATATAATACCACAATTTGTCTCCCAGTTAAGACTAACAACGCGTCAATAAAGATTTACGACGGATAAACAAAGCGTAACCGATATTTTCGAACAACAAGACTCAGACCGAATCGGAGCGGCATATCGAATTACTCGGTATTATTTTTTCGGAATTTCTAGAGCTTTGACTATCATGGGGCTCGAGAATTATCATTATCATCATCTTCAGCCTTTATACGTCCCGCTGCTGCACAAGCCTCTTCGCAGAATGAGAGGGCTTGGGCTATAGTTCCCACGCGGGCTCAGTGCGAATTGGGAACTTCACACACCATTGAATTGCTTCGCAAATGTGTGCAGGGTTTCCTCACAATGTTTTCCTTCACCGAAAAGCTCATGGCAAATTTCAAATGTAATTTCGCACATAAATTCCGAAAAACTCAGAGGTAATAGTTTTCAGGATTCGAAAACACGAGCCGATTTATAATATTAGTAGGATAATAATTATATGCATCGATCGTGTGAACATGCCACTCTATTACCACGTTTTCTATCTTTAATAACAAAATTAATCAGCGCAAGAAAAAATAATCAGAGCTGTCCGATGGCACGGAGTGAATATTTTTAGTGAATTAATTGTACGAAACTCATTATCCGTGACAAGTCATTATTCTTTCCGAACATTAATCACTACTTTATCGGGCAAGCCTTGGGAAAACGCATTCTCCCGGACATGTTTGAATAACGTTTCCTACTTAATTTGTGCACTCCTGGGAGAAAAGTTTTCTATATGCAGTGCGGGGTAATATACGACTCCAAGTTTCAGCAACTTGAAAGTGCTCGCTGAAATGAAATGGATGGCTAAATGGAATCATAGATTTTGCTGCATGTTGTATAATAGTGTTTCTTTGAATCTTTCTATCAATCTAAAAGAACCATCTGTCAGAAATATCTCGGCTGCGGTCGAACCGCCATATTTCCATCTTTAACCCAGAATGTTAATTTAAGAGCCTAAAAATATTTAAAGGCTTTGTTTGGAAATTTCATTTAAGTGATTTTCGGTGTATTTATTTTGACAACATTTGTCATTGATTGGAATCCAAATAATGCTCGATTCTTGACAGTATAGTATCTTTCACAATCTTAGGCATTTAATTTTGGTCGGGTTTCCATAGGCTGCTAACTTTAGGCTGCTAACTACACGCCGGTCTTCCTTCGTCATCTTTAAGTACATGTTCAGTCACAAGCAGACAGTTGCTAATACCTACATGGATATTAAGGCTCCTAGTGGCCCATGGATTGATTAAATTAGATTGTTGGAAACCCAATGGGTGCGAGAAGCGTCGAACCGTCCATCGTGGAAGCATTCAAGAGAGACTAGACTTCAAGCAGCTAACACAGCCGGTCGAAATGGAGAGGAAGGTACAACGGTAGCCGTCTTATATAGTATATTCTGGTTATGGGTTTGTAAAGGTGGAAAGTAAGTTATATTGCTCTTCGCTTGCAAGTTTAGTTTCCTTGTTACGCGAATAACTTCATCATTAATAATTTTATTACAGTGCAAAACTATGCTAGCACGTGGCATTGTTTCCATTAACGATGCAATCAAAGTTTAATTTAAATACAAAGCGCGGCTAAATTCCATAGTAACAAGTTTGTAATTTAATGAACCTTTCGACACGAACCGAATAGCGAGAATAATGAGGTTGCAACTGATGTAATCTCCTATAGAATCGTACTCGTACATCCCTCGATTTGCACCTATTCGATGGCAAACCAATAGAACTACTTGAAACTTGGGACTGTCCTTTTTATTGCATAGAGGAATGAAAGGGACAAAATGGATGATGCCATTTGGTTTCAGCGGAATTGCTTCGAATCGAAAAGCAGATTGAACTGCTAGCTGCGAGCTTGTCGGCCCTTGGGTGTCGTTCATAACAGTGAGAGTATCTGTTATAACCCAGTAGCGGTAAGCTCCCGACTCTAGTTTGACCCTATTACGAGAATGCGTAAAACTTTTACTTTAATCTTGCTATTGGACTGACTGCGTGATGCAAATGAGAAATATCGGTGTCTGCGTTTCGTACTCGTATGCAACACAAGTTAAGTTTCTGATTTTTTAGGATTCATTTGTCTTAATTAGTAAGTTGGCTTGCTTTTTCCAGACACAGACGAATATTTTTTTCTTGTTGCAAGTTTGTAACTTTTTATGAATTGGGGTTTAATAACTTAGTATTGTCTCACCGTGTTTCACGATGCTTAAGATAAAAAACCGAAAAAAAGATTTTTGACGTACCTAGGTATTGGCACCGTGCACGACAGTGGCGCCATCTCGCAAACGCAACTTTAGGGGCGTTTATCAAATAGAGAATGACGAGGGCTTATCATTTTATGTCAAATTAAATAAATAAATAATATTATACAAAGGCAATAAATAGTATTTTAGAGGCATTTGTTACAAACAGTAAATAGGAAAAATTGACGTTATTATTAAATCTAGTTTTGAGTGTGTAAAACAAAAAATAAGTTTTCAGCCCCAAACAATGCTGAAAAGAAATATATTACATAGTTTTAGCAGAACTCGTAAGGAATGTAGACGAACTGAGAACTAATGGCAATAGTTATTTAATACGAGCCAACACAATTCGACAAACATCGGTGACCTTAAAACCCTGTACAACAATGACCCATTTTCAAAGCAACGTTGATAAGTTTCACTAAGCCCCTATTGTTACCATTTCTGCCATGGCATGCGCTGTGGTCGTTTTCTATACCCCACCATACACTACGCATATTCCCAATAGGTAGTTACCGCACTAAACCAAAGATGTCAAACTGAAATGAAATTAACAAACCTATCGATACATTAGAGCTTCACTCGTCTAGAGTTCAAAAGTCAGAAAACTTATTCTGATAATGTGTCATTTTAGGTGTGTTAAATTAGTCTAGTAAGTAATTGCATTTTTTTCGGTTTACAAGTAATGAACCCCTAATAATGGTTTCGAAGCAAAGCACTTCATTAAAAAGTACTCAGGGAACAAATGAAATAGGGATTCAATGAAATTCAGTGTCGCGGCTAGCCACAGTATCTTTTTTAAGTAGAACCCTTTTCGAAGCTCTGTATTTGGCATTGGACCGTTTTCGGTTTTGTGTAGAATAAGTGGTCTATATTCTGTTGGCAGTTGTATTAATCATACGTAAAAAAACGTTCTTCTAATTAATAATAGATAGTGACTTCGGAAACGGAACTACGATATAGTGAAAGTCATACAGGCACAGCCTACAGTTAGTGTTCATGCAGTTAAAAAATCATCAGTGTAAAGAAAAAACGTAATATTTCTCGTTGCGATTTATATCAATTTGGGCAAGAGAACGGCCCGAAGGCGTAACCAAGCAAAATACAGAAAACAATAAAACAAAACTTTTGCACGATCCAAGCATAGTTTATGTGGGGGAAGATCTATAGTGCTTCGCCTGAATTTGTATCCTAATATTTAGATCAGGGAAGATACCATTTATTTTTATTAGGGGCCCCATATCAGCATACGAATGTCTAACAAAGAGCACAACTATTGTACAACGCGGCATCCAAAGCGGGTAAATAGACAATAAATTTACTTTTATTGAAAACAAAAGTACATTTCTTTTTGAATTAAGCACAAACGTTGTGCGTAAGTCAAAGTCAAACATTGAAGAAGTGTGGCGTACCTAACACTACAGATTCAGATTTATATTTTAAAAATAGGGTAGGTAACTATTGTTTGTGACTTCGTTGGCGAAGATGAATAAAAGTAACGAAATGTTAATTAAGGAATTTCCTTTTATATGGGTTCAATTTTGTATGAAGATTGTTGTGAGATACAACCTTATTTTCATATGACATGTATATGGTGTCCAAACATAGGTACTTATTTTTTTATGTTCTCAGTTGCAAAAATGTGTCTTTTAGTCTCCAAAACCCTGATTAAACGTATATCGCCGCAAAAAAGAGGACATAATATTCTTTTCACCTTTTTAAAATCACACCTAGGCTCATTTTTACTATAATCTCTAAAAGTACCTACCTTGTTCTATAAATAGTTACAAATATTTAGCAGGTTTATGTTGGGATGACGTTAAGGCTCTGGTCCCACCGCTGGGGAGTAGCGAGAAGCGAGTGTTTTTAATAATAATATGAAAAAATTGATCGCTCAGCGATACAAGTTTAAAAATTTTCTTACTTATAAACACTCGTTTCTCGGTTATTCGCCGGCGTTGGGACCAGTGCCAAAAGTTTAAGTTATAAATGGAAACTTATTCCCGATTAAAAAAAATGTGTTTTTAAATAACACTTTCTTTTTTGACTGTGAATAAAAAAGGAAGTGGATACATACATACACACATAAACCACGTCTATATTCCTTACGGGGTTGACAGAGCCTGAAGGAAGTCGATATGACAAATAGATACTCATTCAATCGCTAGACGGAATTAATTCCAAGAAATTTGACAACCAATCGTCGAAATCTTTACAACTACTAGATCCGCAAGTACTCAAGATAAGAACCACAAAATTACAAAATATGTTTCGAGTGCCAGCGAACTGCTGTAGGTTATGGATTTATGTAACAATGATAGCAAAATTCTTCTTTGTCTTGGTCCAAGTGTCATGTAGATTATCAAAAAGTATTCCTCACGTTTTTTTCTTTTTTAAGGTAATCAAGCAAGATTACGGAGCCAATATTTAGTTGAAATGTCACGTGAAGTCTTGGTACAATTTTTACTTCAAAGGTAACATCACGAGCCCCCCTACTTGTATTACACAATTTTCTAAAAAAAAAACCATGTCCACAACATTAAAAGTCGAAGTGTGTTATTGCCGGTCAATGTAAAATTAAAAAAAAACACAATTTCTCTGTTTCTCGTACATACTGCTTTTCAATTTGCGCAAAATGTGTTCAAATGACGAATTAAATTAAATATACGCCGTCAGACTAAAAAGAAGATAATAATATTAATATATAGCAAGTATCAATTTGTTTCGGCGAAAACCAAGGACCTATTCCTAGAATCTTGTGAAAGTTTTATAAAAACTGAAATGACATATAGTTAGGTACCTATATTTATTTTTATTCGTTGTTTCTAGTCCGATTTTTGTGAAATTGCACTATGGATATTTGCCTCGGCTGGAACAATAATTTCTTGCTTCGTATAAAGTATTCAATGAACTCATAAACTTGTCCGCTTAAAACTATGTTCAGTCAGTAAATGCCAACTTCCAAGCAAAGGAACTACGGCTGTTATTTGTAGCTATGTAATTTTCAAAAACAACAGCTGTCGCCATCCTCGCAACCCATTCTAACAAATGTTACGAATAATAAATATTCTGTGGCAGTGATCAAAAAACGGCTACGCAGCGATACCTACCATAAGCGTTCCTTTTTTTTGTTGTTCATACGATACGCTAAAAAAAACATCGGCGTTTTTAAATTGGTCCTATGTTTGTTGAATTTTATGGCCTTTTGCCTGATAAAGGCAGTTAAAAATGCATCCTACGATCGTTCCGTGTCGTTACGGCGTACTCCACACATCACGGGCCGGGGGTTATTTACAAAACGTGATGGAGGTCAGGGCATTAACGTTCTCATTAACGGGTATAACCCCCCTAAATGTGCTCGTAACCGCAGCCAAAACGGCCAGAATGCCCAAAATTCACGTTTGTTATTATGTGTAACGCCGTGTTACAGTGTAACTGATATAGCATGAGAATAGATGAAAAAGCATATTTTACTGTTTCAATGCTGGAAATTAAAGCAGGAAATTTATTGAAAGTAAAAGTGAATTCAGTTGCAATGCGTTTTCGTTGTTTGGAATTACACCCTCTTTTCAATTTGGGTCGCTTTCGCTGGACATAAAAAGACAAGTAAAGATAAAATTCATAAGCATTTAATCCAATTTTATATTTTTAAAGGTACTGCTCGCAACCTGCTAAAGGAATTGTATAAAAGATATGTCGAGTGTTAATAGTATTTTGTAACGTAGTAACAAATGTCAATTATAAAAACTAAGTTCCGGTACTTATTTAAATTTTTAGAGGTAACAAGTGATTCATCAAAATAGGCTCAAAGTAATTATCTACGTAATGTTTTTTATCAACATGAAAGCTTAATTTAGGCTAGAAAGTCTCAAACAAAGGTAAATAAACCAGTACTGTACCGAAAGACGTAAGAGATTTCTAATCAGGATATTAACTCCGATATGGTATCGATTCGACAAAAAAGATAAAAATGATAAACAAATCGACTCAGAAGAAAAATGCGTACCTATGTGTACATAGAAAGTAAACAACTGAAGCCATTTTGATTCTGAGACTCGGGCATGAAAATAAGTAAAAGGGTGACTGTACATTGATAACAATTTATGATAGTAGTCCCAACATAATTTAAGGCAAGGTATTATTTTACGTTTGTATTTACTGTGCTGCTAGTTACCTAACCGACAACATGTACAAAATTGTTTCTTTGCTGGCCCTGGCCATTGCCTGTTAGTAATTTGAGTTTTTATTTCAAATTGAATTTTACGTTTTTGCTTTGAGTGAACCAGATAATTATGCAACTATTTTCTTTATAGGCAGTGCAGTGCCACTGGAGGTCAATGAACACTCGAATAGGATTTCAGGAGGAAGCTATGCTACCAATCTTCAATTCCCATTCATGGTAAATAACAAGTTCAAAATTCGCAGCCGTTTACAATATTGTCATGTTATACGAACTAAAATTAAAGTGTTTGGCTTTGATGTAAATGTCACACCATCAGAAATAATTCGAATTACAAACGAGTCATCACATTTTCATTTTGTTTGCCCATCATACTCTACCTGTTGAAATTATGACAGAAAAAAGCAGCCAAGCGCGAACATCTGACTCGTGCACTGAGAATTTCATACACATTTATAATTGAGCAAAAAAATTTGTTTGTAAGTCGTAGTATTGATATGAGAAACATAGTTAGGTATCTTTTACGAATCAGTGATTTGTCAGATTTTTTTCTTTACTTGTGTAATCGTTTAATTTCTTGGCAACTTTTATAACTCTTCAACGGGAAGTGCCCAGTAGGTTTTCATTTGCATGATCTTGTATAAAAATACACATTCAAAAGATACCATCTTTTCGTCGCGTGAAAATAGAAAATACGTTTTATTACGCATTGAAGATACCATAGCTACTCCTTCTTCTCCAGGCGTTCCTGAGAAAAAGATTCATGATAGACTCAGAGACTTCTGTTATACAGGTGGACAACGAAGTGATCACGTGGTTTCACCTTTTAGTTCGGCTACATAAGCCATCTTCGGGCGCACGTGCGTTAAACTGACTAGGAATCGTATACCATCATCATATAAGGGTTCCTTTTTTTCTTTAGGTACTTACTTTTAATCTCAGAATTTTTAACAAATGTTCAATTTTCAGGCATCCTTGCAAAGAATTGTTGGCAACCAGGCTGTGGCAACCAGAGGTCACAGGTGTGGCGGTACTCTCGTCACTTACCAACATGTCGTGACAGCTGCTTCTTGCATGTACGAGTGGAATGCTGACGGGTGAGTTATACCTACTTACTTAAACTTCAAGCAGAGGTTCGCGAGTCTTGGGTGTTGAAGTGCAAAATTTTGTTCGAAGTTTTCCTTGCGTTGGACAGCCATTGAAACTTTCGGCCTCATTTCACGCAGCTGGTTCCAAAGCTACTAGGCACCGCTGGAGCCCTAAGACGTCTCCTCCCTAACCTAGGGGAGCCTAAGGCTTCATCACGGCGTTGGTATATGGGGGTTGTCCGCTCGATGGCATTCTACGGCTAATAGCTTGCAAAACCAGCAAGTCGCTCTGTTGCGCAAGAGAGAGTCAGAGTAATCCGTGGATATCAAACGATAGTTGAAGTGGCGGCCTGTGTGTTGGCTGGATTTTTGGCCTGGGCTTTTGATGCCAAAGCTCTTGCTTCCACATACCGTTGGCGCTAGGAGGTACGTTCCCAAGACCACTGGCCGGCACGACAAGAAGTAACCGCCAAAAAGGCTAAAGAGCTGTTCCTGGTCCACGTAAGGGTCCCCGCATAGTGGAGGGTATCCGCCTCGCATTGGTCTCGATTGAAGGGAATTATTTGTCCCTTGCAGCTCCAGGGCTTTGACCAGTCAAAGCCATGACTGATAGTGGAAATCCATGGAGAGCATCGATTCCCTTCTACGAGAAAGTGATGTCGCAAAAGGAAACCGCCGAGCGGGCCAGGGAGTTCAGTTCACTGGCGGACCCTGTACGCCGCAAGAGGGTTGGGCGCCGGCGTATCGCACAAAGACCGTCGGCTTCCACCTTTACTGAGGACCTAGGGTTAAGGTCACGGGGACATCTGTGACCCCAATGAGTAAGGTCCGCAAAAAGAATGGTGTGTCAAGTGTTCCTAAAAAGGACCTGACTTTAAAAATTTTACCTATTAAACCAATAAGCATTATTATTAATTACTTTTATTTTAACGTGTTGGTATGTAACATGAAATTAATGTTAAACTATTGTTCACAGTACCCGCGTTCCGATCAACATTCCTAACTACAGGGTGTTTGCTGGAGCGCATCAGCTCACCAACGACACGTCAGCAGATCGCATCAGGACATTTACCCAGTACCACGAACTCGCTAATTACACAGGCATTCCAGCTTACCTCAATGACATTGCTATTATCACTGTAAGTATGAATTATTTGCCACCCTGGAAAGTACTGTAAAAGCCATAATAAATATAGGGACCTACTTACAATTTTACCCTTAGCTACTTCGAAGTTAGGAGTATTATGTATGGTACAGAATTATAATCATTCATCATAAAGTTTCCACTGTAGCCCCACTGCCAGCAAGTAGGGAGAAGCGAGTGTTTATTAGTAAGAAAATTTTGTCTTTTTTGTCGCTGACCGATCAATTTTTCATGTTAAAAACACTCGCTACTCGCCGGCGGTGGGACTAGTGCTTAAATTCGGATTATTTGCACAATTTATAGGTCAAGAACGGCTGCACTGTTTTTATGATCGATTTGTTGAATTCTACGCAGACGAAGTCGTGGGCAACAGCTAGTTAAGTATAAATTGCGTGTCTTCATTTTCAGAGCACACCTGAATTACGCAACTATAATTTTTATTTCGACATTATTTCATAAAGTATTCACTATCTAATAGATAACAATATGTACCCATCATCAAATTCTTCGAAACGGATAATACATGAATAATCCAGTACCTGGATGACCTAGCTTTGCTCGGTATATTTTTTGATACGTTTTCTTAGCTAGATCGATTTATGGCCCCCAAAACACCTTTCATACTAAATTTCATGAAAATCGTTGGAGCCGTTTCCGATATTCAGATTATATATATACGTATATATAAGAATTGCTCGTTTAAAGGTATTAAGATTTGAATAACGGAGTTAGCAAAGTAAATATTTTTTGTTCATTACAACTCTTATTTTTACTTGTTACAACAATGTTATGTTTTTGAAAGATAGCTCCGGCGTAAACCTAAAAAAAACAATTTGAAAGATTGTGTCGTATTATAAAACGTGAATACTAATTCAAAATTTTTCTCTATAGTGTACTTGGTTAAGACTTCATCTTTCTAAAACCTTTCAAATATTCTAAAAATGTGTCATATCGGGCCTTAAAAAAGCTTACGAAACTAGATTTTTTTAGCAAAATGAGACAAGATTCGTTTGCGAGCTCTTAAGTTCTTTATATTTTAAGAGTCTGATATCAAAACAATCAGAGACTAACCAGACGATAGTATAACAAGTTCTAAACGCTATATTTCGTTTTGCAGCTAACCGCAGCCTTTGCCCCCTCAGTCGTCACTCCTATCGCCTTGCCTGCCGCAAATTATAACCCTCGCGATGACCTTACCTGCACTGTTGCCGGTTGGGGTGCTACAACAAACTACCCTACTATCTTAGTAAGTTATAATGATGATTAAATAAATGATTAGGTATGCATTGTGAAGAAAACAAGGCGAGGTCAGAAGGTTTCTCATGTTTGCAAGAATACTTCGGGTAGTTCAGAATTTATATGCCAACTCTGATTTGAAATTTAATTTTACATGAACCGGTTGACTCTCTTCACGATGAAATGCCTACGAGCAGCGTAGTTCGTGAAAGACTGTAAGATCATTTTATTTCAATTACTTTTTTGTATTCAGCCCAGTGTCAACTTGAAAGTCGCCTCCGTCTACATTTACAACCAAGATTTGTGCACGAACGTGTACAGCGTCCAGCAAGGGATGCCCAATATCCGCAACACCTTGCTCTGCGCGGCTTCGAATGATATAGTGTCCGGGGGCTGCGTGGTAAGAACTACCTGATTTATGAAAAAATAGCACCAACAAAATTAAATGTTCACGATGAACATTAAAAATATGTTGTATTAGACTTTAAACCTTTGGTATTCTTTTGATAGCTCACATGACATCGCAAGGAAGACAACTGACTTAGTCATTTCGCTAATTCGATCCAGTGCGATCTTTCAACGAACTGAATATCTTATTAATTGAACTGCTTAACCGCCTAAAAGAAGAATTCCCTGCTACTTTTAGGGATATTTAAGACTTCTTCCTTTTCCAGGGCGATGAGGGCAACCCTCTTATCTGTGATGGTGTATTTACTGGTATCCTTGTGATGCATGGAAACTGCGCAGCATCGTCGTTCCCTGAGATTTACACTCGTGTGACCAACTACACCAATTTCATCAGAAGTGTCACAGGACTCAGCGACACAACTGGATCAGCGAGTACCTTCGCTCCTGGTGCTTCCATTCTCCTTCTGCTCACTTTGACACAAATGGCTTTTGCTCATCTTTTGAGTTAAGTTTGATTATGTTCTTGATCTTAAGTCTGGTGCATGCTAGCACGCTCCATAAACAAACTGCGTGGCAGTGGGGTACCACCCTCTGATAAACATCTAATCTTAGCAGTATTAAAACCCACTCTCTATTCCGTGTTTAAGTTAAATTTCATTATGTTGTCTCTACAAATGAAGAGGAATATAAATGAAGCCAAATTTAAATTGAATGCTTGTGCTACATGAATAGTGAAATGGCGTAGTAAATGGAAATCAATTTGTATGATTAACCTTGACTTTAGATATCAGGATGAGTGAAATATACCCGCTAGGAAATAGTGTAAATAACCGTTTAATGGCATGTAATAAATAAGCAATCATTTTCCTGAAATACGTTATCTCGACTGTCTATTTTGTGATAGATAAGGTCAGAGTGTGATGTTGTTATCATTTAAGTTTGAGAAACTGAATTAAAGTTTTTTATAATAAACAAAATAAGTCTTTTTTTTGTCTTGTGCAACAGTCCTCCAAACCTCCAAATTTTCCTCTATTGAGTAGTAACATAATTAACAACATCAAAAATAAAATCCGGCGACTCTCGCACCAAGGGTTTCGTGAAGATTCGGCTCGGAAATAAAAGAAACCAGTGTTAGCAGAGCCCTGCCTCTAAGCAAAACGTAAGCAGTGTGAGTTCATTTTATATTGGATACTTACATAGACAGAAATAAAATTAAAAAATCAGATTTTTAAATTTATTTCATAAGTTGTGCTGTAAGAGCTACCTTCATACAAAATTTCAATTTTCTAGGACAACTGAAAGTACCTTTTGTAGAAGGTCCATATTGGTTTACATTTTATATTATCTCCATTTTAACTTGTAATACCGCGTAGGGATTGAAATGAAAACAAAAATATATCCTAAGAATGTTCATAAGAATTTTAGGTAAGCAAATTTTGCAGTTTTCAAAACGTCCCCAAACTGGGCAATGATAAATTTTTTTTAAATAGTAATTTTGATTAAAAATGGGAATCATAAATCAAAACAATGTTAAAAGAAAAAAAATACATGTTTTTTCAGGAGTTTAAAATAAATTTTTTTTCTGTTTGAATTCCACTCCAAAAACTAGCAAAATATAAACAAACTGCTCAATCGAGTTTTGGATCCGTTTTGTCAAATGATTTTAGTAAATTTACTAAAAGTTTCAAGAAAAACAACCAAAATGCGCCGTAACATACGAATTGCATTAGCTGAAAGCAGAATCTGAAATTGGTACGAGTGCTCCGATAACACAGTAGAGTTTTTAAAACAAATTAAAAGCAACCTTAGATGATAATTAAAAGTGAGATACGTTAAGAGTCGTGAGCCAATTGAATTTACAGTACTGTACGGCTCGGAGGGATGTATCCAGTTCTACAGCAAACTAATTGGACACTCCTGGATTTATTCCAGATGTACGATGAGCCAAACTTTCATCTAAATTATGAAATATCATAATTATAGATCCAAAAGCGTAATTTATTTCAAACTTTTACCTTTTAATATTCTAAGTTACAGCAGTAATGCCTTCGGAGGCAGCTGTACAGGTAATGTCGCAAAGAAACATCAATTTGAAATAGGGCAGAAAGTAATGATTCACGATTATAGAAAGGACAGTAGGCCATGGATCCAGGGGTTAGTTATAAAAGAGTCTGTACCTAGTGTGACTTATATTATAGACGTAGAAGGTTTAGAATGGAAACGTCATATCAACCAAATGTTGCCTTGCTCTGAAACTTTAGAATAAATATGTCAAATAATTAGTTATGTTATATAATATAGCTGTTGCCCGCGACTTCGTCCGCGTGTGTTTTTGTGATACTTACGGCTTTTCTCGATATCAAAATTATTATTATTATGACTATTAACTTCGTCACATGAACCACTGAAAGTATGTACGAAACTATACTTTTAGAATTACGTCATGAAAATAATAATTTGCGACACGGAATCTTGAAAAAAAATCAAGTGCAAACTGGTTAATGACTCATCACATTTATTTATACTTTATTTTACAAATGGTTTTATTTATAGTTTTGTTTATAGTTTCTTTATTCAAAAAAGCTAAGTACAGTTTTAATTACATCACTATTAATTTCGCCAAACTATGACGCTTATTGGCGAATACTGCGCTCGCTTTAACGATATTTGTACCCTGATTAATTTAAAAAATTAAATCTATTCTAACCAAATAATACATAAATGTTTACCTGTTTTTACCTTACGACTAACAATTCATTTACTAATCCGTTTTAATTCATATTTTGCGACTCAATTTTTTCTAGCAGAAGCTTTTTTAATTTATTTTCTTGGTTTAAGTAGGTACGTAATTACAGATTATTAACACTTATTATCATTCTACAAATTAATTACCTACAGGGGCCTTGCCATAGTTGCCATGATGTCTTAATGCGATTCAGTTTAGGTTCGCTCGCTGTCAGATTTATACTAAAAGCACCAACTTTTCACAATAAAATTCTGACATGTTCGTAGCGCAGGCGTAAACGCGCCCTTTGATTTTGCTTTTTATAGGCAAAGGTACCAAGAACATACAGCCAAGCGTTTCACGCCGCCCTCATATTAATATCAGGTTTTCAAATAAGAGTGCGTTCAAAAACCGAACACGTTGTTAATAATGGCGGGCGCAATAAATAAAAACAAAAGTAACGGTATTGCATATTGAACTTTAGGTGTTAGGTAAAGAACACAATTTAGGTCGCCAATTTAGGTTGATTTAGGATCGACAAAAATCTCTTCGTTGAAAAAATGCCTGTACAGCATGTAATTATTATATTAATGTTTTTTCAAAATTGACACGCTTTTCCGGCTATTATATCTTATGTACATTTGTATCTATCTATTTTCTTCGTAGTATTATTTTGTTTGTAACTATTACCAACTACTTATACCGAGAAAGCTGATTTTCTTGAGTTCCGCTATTTTGTGCGTAATCACCTCAAAAATCAAATTTCAAGAAAACTGAGAAATTATATTTACCTGTATTAAATTGGAAGTATTATTTAGCAATTTCAAAAGGTTACGCTTCATTGGTTTTTATTGTATAGGTGTATGAAGTTAATTAATTTTAAACACAAAACCCTCTTTTTTGCGCCTCTGGATGAGATTAAAAAAAAATGCTAAAACAGGTATTTCTTTATTTTTATTACTAAGTATTTATTCTGAGTTTCATGATTCTAGAACAATCTAATTTTCTTTTTTCATACAAACTTTAACCCCCCTTTTCACCCCCTTTTTCCAAAATTTTCCACAATTTCTGTAGCCTATATCCTATTCTGAATTTATTAGAATCGATTTGTGAACATTTCATTAATATCCGTTCAGTAGTTTTTACGTGATGCTCAGTCAAACAAACAAACAAACAAACAAACAAAATTTTTAAAAATGGTTTTAATATGTTCAGTTACCGATTTTAAGTCACCCTGGTCGGTTTTTTTTTTAAATCTTCAATGTACAGATTTTTTGGTCTCAACGATTTTATTATATGTATAGATAAATAGAGAAATAAACTAGTGTGGGAGAGTGTGAGGAACGAAACGTTATTAGACATTGCCGTCTCTCTCATCCCTCGCCCCTCTCGCTCTCTCCGATTTTCAATACGATTGCTTGTTACTGGGTTTGTAATAAATAAACCACTATTAATTAATTAGTGCGGTTTTAATAACAAATATCACAACAACAATGACCCATTTTCAAAGCAACATTGATAAGTTTCACTAAGCCCCTATTCTTACCATTTCTGCTATGGCATGCGCTGTGGTCGTTTTCTATACCCCACCATACACTACGCACATTCCCAATAGGTAGTTACCGCACTGAACCAAAGATGTCAAACTGAAATGAAATTAACAAACCTATTGATAGAATAGAGCTTCACTCAGCTAGAGTTCAAACGTTAAAAAAACTTATTCTGATAATGTGCCATTTTAGGTGTGTTAAATTAGTTCAGTAAGTAATTGTATTTTTTTTCGGACTACAAGTAATGAACCCCTAATGATTTCGAAGCAAAGGAAGTAAAAAGCACCCAGGAAACAAATGAAATAGGGATTCAATGAAATTCAGTGTCGTGGCTAGCCACAGTATCTTTTTTAAGTAGAACCCTTTTCGGAGCTCTGTATTTGGCATTGGACGGTTTTCTGTTTTGTGTTGTACAATAAGTGGTCTATATTCTGTTGAAAGTTGTATTAATCATACGTAAAAAAAAGTTCTTCTAATTAATAATAGATAGTAACTTCGGAAACGGAAGTACGACATAGGTACTGAAAGTCATTTTACTCGCGTACATACGGGCACAGCCTACAGTTAGTGTTCATGCAGTTAAAAAAATCATCAGTGTAAAGAAAAAAAGTAAATCTCGTTGCGATTTATATCAATTTGAGCAAGAGAACGGCCCGAAGGCGTAACCAAGCAAAATACAGAAAACAATAGAATCCACGCGTTGTTGGCCCCACGCATTATGAGCGTCTTCCTGCAGAACTGAAGAACGACCCATCTGACGAGGCATTTAGATCCAAACTGAGAAACCTTTTGTTGGAAAAACCATTATACTCTGTTGGTGAATTTATATTGACATGATGTGCACTTCTTTTTTTATATTTTATTGTTATTTGACATTTTGTTTTGACATTGAATTGTACTCTTGATATTAATTCTTATTTTACTGGACATTGTTCTTTTAATCATTTTATGTACGGTCAAGTGCAAAAATAAGTATCGATAGGAACTTCTCAAAAATATGTCCCACGACCTTATTACGCTGGCGTAAGAGCGTATGATACTTATTTTTGAAACTTTGGCTAGATACATATTATTACACTTGACTGTACCTATTTAATTGGATGATCCTTGTTTGGTGTCATCCATATAGCTATGACGATCCTGAGTGGAGAACCTATGTAAATGTAATTATTTATTGCTTCTTTATTATTTTATACAATTTCAGAATTTTGTCACATTCAATTAGTTTTTCAATTTTTATTTTATATGTATAATTTTTGACGATTTCAATATAAGTTCTCGTAACTTGACATTGTAAAATTTATGATTTAATTTTATATTGAACTAGCCTTCCGTCCGCAGCTTCGCCCGCGGTAAGTTAATTTTCCCGTAGGAAAAGGTATTTTCCCGCGGTGCAAAGTAGCCTATAACACTCAGTGATAATGCAGCTTTCTAACGGCAAAAGAATTTTTGAAATCTGTCCTGTACTTTCGGAGCCTATTCAAAGCAAACAAACAAACAATCAAATTTTTCCTCTTTATAATATTAGTATAGATGAATAAATAATCTAATCTAATGTAATCAATAAAACAAAACAGATCAGGGAAGATACCATGTATTTTTATTAGGGGCCACATATCAGCATACGGCATCCAAAGCGGGTAAATAGACAATAAATTTACTTTTATTGAAAACAAAAGTATATTTCTTTTCGAATTAAACACAAACGTTGTGTGTAAGTCAAAGTCGAACATTCAAGAAGTGTGGCGTACCTAACACTACAGATTCAGATTTATATTTTATAAATAGTGTAACTATTGTTTGTGACGCAAAGATACCGATATGGTATCGATTCGAGTAAAAAGATAAAAATGATAAACAAATCGACTCAGAAGAAAAATGCGTATGTGTAAATAGAAAGAAAACAACTGAAGCCATTTTGATTCTGAGACTCGGGCAACAAGAACAATTTATGATAGTAGCCCCAACATAATTTAAGGCATTTGCATTTACTGTGCTGATAGTTATCTAACCGACAACATGTACAAAATTGTTTATTTTCTGGCCCTGGCCATTGCCTGTTAGTGATTTGAGTTTTTATTTCAAATTGAATTTTACGTTTTTGCTTTGAGTGAACCAGATAATTATGCAACTATTTTCTTTATAGGCAGTGCAGTGCCCCTGGAGGTCAATGAACACTCAAATATGATTTCAGGAGGAAGCTATGCTACCAATCTTCAATTCCCATTCATGGTAAATATCAAGTTCAAAATTCGCAGCCGTTTACAATACTGTCATGTTATACGAACTAAAGTTATAGTGTTTTGCTTTGATATAAATGTCACTTAACCATCAGAAATAATTTGAATTACAAACGACTCATCAAATTTTCATTGTGTTTGCCCATCACACTCTACCAGTTGAAATTATGACAGAAAAAAGCGGCCAAGCGCGAACATCTGACTCGTGCACTGAGAATTTCATACACATTTATAATTGAGCAAAAAAATTTGTTTGTAAGTCGTAGTATTGATATGAGAAACATAGTTAGGTATCTTTTACAAATCTGTGATTTGTCAGATTCTTTCTTTACTTGTGTAATCGTTTAATTTCTTGGCAGCTTTTATAACTCTTCAACGGGAAGTGCCCAGTAGGTTTTCATTTGCATGATCTTGTATAAAAATACACATTTAAAAGATACCATCTTTTCGTCGCGTGAAAATAAAAAATACGTTTTATTACGCATTGAAGATACCATAGCCACTCCTTCTTCTCCAGGCGTTCCTGAGAAAAAGATTCATGATAGACTCAGAGACTTCTGTTATACAGGTGGACAAAGAAGTAATCACGTGGTTTCACCTTTTAGTTCGGCTACATAAGCCATCTTCGGGCGCACGTGCGTAAAACTGACTAGGAATAGTATACCATCATCAT
Organism: Pandemis corylana; assembly: GCA_949127965.1. Taxonomy (NCBI): domain Eukaryota; kingdom Metazoa; phylum Arthropoda; class Insecta; order Lepidoptera; family Tortricidae; genus Pandemis; species Pandemis corylana. Next base: position 6,569,347 of record OX421856.1, on the reverse strand, counting down.
ATAAGGGTTCCTTTTTCTTTAGGTACTTACTTTTAATCTCTGAATTTTTAACAAATTTTCAATTTTCAGGCATCCTTGCAAAGAATTGTTGGCAACCAGGCTGTGGCAACCAGAGGTCACAGGTGTGGCGGTACTCTCGTCACTTACCAACATGTCGTGACAGCTGCTTCTTGCATGTACGAGTGGAATGTTGACGGGTGAGTTATACCTACTTACTTAAACTTCAAGCAGAGGTCCGCGAGTTTTGGGTGTTGATGTGCAAAATTTTGTTCGGAATTTTCCTTGAGCGTTGAGCACTTTCAGTAGAGAGAAGAAATAAAAATTTCTCTGGCTCGGGTATTGTCTGAATACGATGCCGGACGGCATACATATGCATGCTTTCATAAGCCTCGGTGGGCACCTCCAGCCGATGCACATACTGTGATAGTCTCTTCTTAGTCGTGCACTCTTGACAGAGTAGTCGTGGTCATGTTTCGGTCGATTCCTACGCCACCGCTGCTCTCGCGACGCGTCGTCAAGTTTCTCGATGTTTGGCAGTGTGGGAGCAACCGTTTATGCTGTAGTGCGTCACAGTTTTGATGAGGTCTGTCCACCGTGTCGGGGAGCGCCCGCGAGATCTTTTGCCCTCGACTTTCCCTTGCACCACAAGCCGTTCCATGGACGGTTACGGGTGATGTGTCCAAAGAACTTGAAGATTCGCATTTGTACAGTTGACGAAAATCTTTCTTGGATGTTAAGTTCTTTGAGGATCGAAACGTTGGTGCGGTGCGCGGTCCACGGGATCCTCAGCAGGCGTCTCCAACACCACATTTCTAGAGCGTCAATCTTGCGACGGTCCTGTTTTCTCAAGGTCCACGTCTCAGCTCCATATAGAAAGATTGGAAAGACAGGCATCTCATAAGCCGAACTTTTGTATTCCTTGTTATTCTGCTGTCTTTCCAAATCTTTGTGAGCTTCTCCACTGAGGATCTAGTCACGGCGCAACGTCTTCGGATGCTCCAGCGTTGGTGATAGTGGAGCCCAGACATATGTAGCTCTTGACTACGTCGCATCCAGCTATGTGTTGTACGTCCGGTTAGTTGTTGTTGGCTCGATCTACAATCATCATTTTGGTCTTATCGCGATTGATTGCAAGTCCAAAATCCAACGCTGTGGTCTCCAGTCGTCGAAGAAGTGTTTCGATTTCGTCTCTTGTTGACGCTAGGAGGTTAGTATCATCTGCATATCTTAGATTTGATATTTTTCGATCTCCTACGGATATTCCCTTATTCCACTCTTCGAGAACTATCCGCATTATGTACTCTGTGTATATATTAAATAGTAGGGCCGATAATATACAGCCCTGTCTAACGCCGGCTTGTGTTTTGAAGCGCTCAGAGTCAACACCGTCAATTCGCATAGCGGCAGTGCTATGTTTGTATGTACAGACGCCTGATAATGTGTACAAGATGTTTTGGTACATCCATTTCTGTCATGACCAACCACAGTTTCGACCATATGACGGTATCGAACGCTTTTTTAAAGTCAACAAAACACACAGTCATAAAGGTGGATGTTAAATTCTCTGGCCTTTTCCACAATTTGTCGCATTATGAGTAATTGTTCTCTTGTACCTCGGCCTTTTACAAAACCAGCCTGCTCGGAGGCGATATCTCGAGACAGGTAAGCTTGAAGTCTCGTGTTGATAATATGCAGCAGGATTTTACTGGCATGGGATATTAGGGAAACTAGTGACAGTAGGACCCAACATTACTGTCGCGCCCACGATGAAATACCTCAGAATCGAGCTGGACAGCCGCTGGAACTTACGGCCTCATTTCACGCAGCTGGTTCCAAAGCTGCTAGGCACCGCTGCAGCCTTAGGACGTCTCCTCCCTTACCTAGGGGGGCCTAAGGCTTCATCGCGGCGTTTGTAAGTGAGGGTTGTCCGCTCGATGGGATTCTACGGCTAATAGCTTGCACAACCAGCAAGTCGCTCTGTTGCGCAAGCCTTAGCGGGTGATGGCTGTCAGGGTAATCCGTGGATATCAGACGATAGTTGAAGTGGCGGCCTGTGTGTAGGCTGGGTTTTTGACCTGGGCTCTTGATGCCAAAGCTCTTGCTTCCACATACGTGGGCGACTAGGAAAGTTCTGAGATACAGCAATTTCAAAAAAAGAACCAACTTAAATCGTACCTTTTTGAAACCATCATTTATTTGAAATTCGAATGCTGTAAGCCAATTTACGAAATATTTAAAAATAAAAAAGTTATGTTCATTTGTTTATTGCGTTTCGCTAGTTTTTTTCTCTCAATAATGGAGTTTGAACGTGAACATTTTCGTGCAATGATGTTATACGATTTTAAAGTCGGTTTGAGTGAAACTGAGTGCCGAAATAGACTTTTATCTGCATTTGGAGAACTTGCACCATCCCGTGCAACAATTTTTAGATGGTTTGCACAATTTAAACAGGGGAGACTTTCCCTGAAAGATGACGACAGAGGTGGCCGTCCTGCTACTTCTGTAACTAACGAAAACATCGAAGCGGTAAAGAAAATTTTGCACGACGACCCGAAAACTACTTACAAGGAGATAGAAGAAGCCCTAAAGATTTCATCGCCGGTAATTAATACAATTTTACACGGTCATCTACAAGTGAGGAAGCTTTGTTCACGATGGGTTCCTCATGCTTTAACCGCTGAACAAAAACAAGCTCGCGTGACCTGGTGCCGGGAAATGCTTGAAAAATTTGAAAATGGAGAGGGTCGCAACGTATTTAATATTATTACTGGAGACAAGAGTTGGATCTATCAATATGACCCACTAACTAAACGGCAGTCGATGGTTTGGGTGTTTCCGGACGAAGAACCTCCGCGGAAAGTCAAACGAGGACGCAGTGTGGGGAAAAAAATGGTCGCAACATTTTTTAGTGCAAGTGGTCATTTGGCAACAATTTCTTTAGAAAGTCAAAAAACTATAAATGCTCAATGGTACGCGGAAGTGTGTTTGCCAACTGTGTTTGACGCGTTACGTCAAAAACGTCCAAAAACAGGTTTGCGGGGGCTTTTTTTGCATCACGACAATGCTTCACCGCACAAAGCCAAATTGACTCAAGAGTTTTTGAAGAGCACAGAAATTCAGCAAATGAGTCACCCGCCTTATAGCCCCGATCTAGCCCCGTGTGACTTCTTTCTCTTCCCGAAAGTGAAACTTGGACTCCGTGGCTATCATTTTGAAAGCCCTGAGGACGCTCGGAATGCTTTCATAGCAGCGGTTGAGGACCTCCCTAAGGAAGAATATCGCCAGTGCTTCAAATCTTGGTTTAGACGAATGAATCGTTGTATAGAGACTAATGGAGAATATTTTGAAAAGTTGTAATAAAAAAAATTGTTCTAAAGGCAAACATTTTTTAGTATCTCAAAACTTTCCTAGTCACCTAACGTACCGTTGGCACCACAGGAGGTACGTTCCCAAGACCACTGGCCGGCACCACAAGAAGTAACCGCCAAAGAGGAAAGAACTGTTCCTGGTCGCCGTAGACACTTGGTGCACAAACCTAGAGCATCCAAGCGCGGGTCTCCACACAGTAGAGGGTATCCGCCCTGTACTTAAGGACTGGCTAGGGAGGAAACATAGCACGCTGACTTTTCGGATGATACAGATATTCTCAGGGTATGGGTGCTTTGGGAAGTATATGCACAAGATCGCTAAGAGAGAAACAACACCAGCATGCCATGAGTGCGGCTGTGCTGAAGACAGCTCAGCACACACTTGGGGAAATTTGGTCTCGATTGCAGGGAATTACTTGTCCCTTGCAGCTCCATGGCTTTGACCATTCAAAGCCATGACTGATAGTGGAAATTCGTAGAGAGCATCGATTTCCTTCTACTGGGAAGTGATGTCGCAGAAGGAAACCACCGAGCGGGCCAGGGAGTTCAGTTCACTGGCGGATCCTGTACGCCGCAAAAGAGCTGGGCGCCGGCGTATCGCACAAAGACCGTCGGTTCCCACCTTTACTGAGGATCTAGGGTTAAAGTCACGGGGATATCTGTGACCCCTAAGAGTAAGATCCGCGAAAAGAATGGCGTGTCAAGTGTTCCTTAAAAGGACTAGACTTTCAAAATTTTACCTATTAAATCAATAAGCATTATTATTAATTACTTTAATTTTAACGTGTTGGTATGTAACATGAAATTAATGTTAAACTATTATTCACAGAACCCGCGTTCCGATCAACTTTCCTAACTACAGGGTGTTTGCTGGAGCACATGTGCTCACCAACGACACGTCAGCAGATCGCATCAGGACCTTTTCCCAGTACCACGAACTCGCTAGTTACTCAGGCATTCCAGCTTACCTCAATGACATTGCTATTATCACTGTAAGTATGCATTATTTGCCACCCTGGAAAGTACTGTAAATGCCACTATAGTTATAGGAACCTACTTATAATTTTACCCTCAGCTAAGTTAGGAGTATTATTTATAGAATCATAATCATTCATCATAAAGTTTCCACTGTAGTCCCACTGCCAGCGAGAAGCGAGAAGCGAGTGTTGATTAGTAAGAAAATTTTGTCGTTTTTGTCGCTGAGCGATCAATTGTTCATGTTAAAAACACTCTCTACTAGTACTACTCGCCGGCGGTGGGACTAGCGCTTAAATTCCGATTATTTACACAATTTATAGGTCAAGAACGGCTGCAGACAAAGTTGCGGGCAACAGCTAGTTATGTATAAATCGCGTGTCTTAATTTTCAGAGCACACCTGAATTACGCAACTATAATTTATATTTCAACATGATTTCATAAAGTATTCACTATCTAATAGGCAATAATATGTACCCATCATCAAATTTCTCGAAACGGATAATACATGAATAATCCAGTACCTGGATGACCGAGCTTTATATATTGGTATATTTTTGGTACGTTTTCTAAAAATGGAACTTACCTAAATCGATTTATCGCCCCCGAAACCCCCATCATACTAAATTTCATGAAAATCGTTGGAGCCGTTTTCGATATTCAGATTATGTATATACATATGTATATATAAGAATAGCTCGTTTAAAAGTATTAGATTTAAATAAGGGGTTGCAAAGTAAATATGAAAAGATTTTGTCGTGTTATAAAACGTGAATACAAATTCATAATTTTACTCTGTAGTGTACTTGGGTAAGACTTCATCTTTCTAAAACTTTTCAAATATTCTAAAAATGTGTCATATCGGGCCTTAAAAAAGCTTACGAAACTAGACTTTTTTAGCAAAATGAGAAGATTCGCTTGCGCGCTCTTGAGTTCTTTATACTTTAAGAGTCTGATATCAAAACAGTCAGAGACTAACCAGACGATAGTATACATACATACATAGCGTCACGCCTCTTTCCCACAGGGGTAGGCAGAGACTACTTTGTTCCACTTGCTACGATTCTGACATACTTCTTTCGCTTCATCCACATTCATCAATCTCTTCATACATGCTCGTCGGTTTCGGGTACTCCTGACCTGACCTTTTTCCAAAACGTCTCCTATTTGGTCGCGAAACGTCCGTCTAGGCCTTCCCCTCCCAACGTTACCATTAACACTCCCCATATAGATCTGTTTAGTTAGTCTACTTTCATCCATCCGCTCTACGTGACCAAACCAACTAAGCATACTTTTTTCTATCCTAGTCACTATATCCTCTTTCACGCCAGCACGTTCCCGTATCACACTATTCCTTATTCTATCTTTCAGTGATACACCTTGCATACGCCCCTTCTTAACGCTCTCATTTCTACTGCATTTATTCTACTTTCTTGCTTCTTTTGCCATACCCAAATCTCGCTACCGTACATTAATGTTGGAACAAGCACCCCTCTGTGAACAGCCAGAAGCGCCTTCTTCGACACCTTCTCACTGCTCACAAAGGAGCGCAGCGCATCATTTACCATGTTTCCTGCAATCACTCTTCTTTCAATATCACTTTCACACTTCCCATCTTTCGTAAACGCCGAACCCAGATAGATATACAAACTCTTTTACCTGTTCGACTTTCTTACCCGCATCACAATCTCACATTCTGTCATACTGTCTCCTTTTTAAACACCGTAACTTTCGTCTTGCTTACATTAACATTCATACCTTTCGTTTCCAATGCACCACATAAAATGCTAGCCATCATCTGCAACTCCTCCTCCGACGATGCCAACAACACTTAGTCGTCAGCGTATAGGAGGCATTTGATGGTTAACCCACTCATTCTTAGTCCACAGTCATTCCCTTTCAAATCACTCAGGCATGTATCCATGAATAGGTTGAACAGCCACGGTGACGCAACACATCCTTGTCTAACACCCTTTTCAATGCTAAACCTTTCAGTTTACGCCCCGTTTATCCTCACAAAAGCACTAGAATCCTCATAGAGAGATTTTAGTGCTCGTATCAGATTACTGTGCACCCCCTGCATGGATAATGCTGACCATAATTCGACGATAGTATAACAAGCTCTAAACGCAATCTTTCTTTTTGCAGCTAACCACGGCCTTTGCTCCCTCAGTCGTCACTCCTATCGCCTTGCCTGACGCAAATTATAACCCTCGCGATGACCTTACCTGCACTGTTGCCGGTTGGGGTGCTACAACAAACCACCTTACTATCTTGGTAAGTTGTAATGATGATTTAAATAAACGATTAGGTATGCATTGTGAAGAAAACAAGGCGAGGTCAGAAGGTTTCACATGTTTGCAAGAATACTTTGGGTAGTTCAGAATTTATATGCCAACTCTGATTTAATATTTTACATGAACCGGTTGACTCTCTTCACGATGAAATGCCTATGATTAGCGGTGTAGTTCGTAAAAGACTGTAAGATCATTTTATTTCAATTACTTTTTTGTATTCAGCCCAGTGTCGACTTGAAAGTCGCCTCCGTCTACATTTACAACCAAGATTTGTGCACGAACGTGTACAGCGTCCAGCAAGGGATGCCCAATATCCGCAACTCCTTGCTCTGCGCGGCTTCGAATGACTTAGTGTCCGGGGGCTGCGTGGTAAGAACTACCTGATTTATGAAAAAATAGCACTAACAAAATTAAATGTTCACGAGGAACATTAAAAATATGTTGTATTACACTTTAAGCCTTTATTATTCTTTTGATAGCTCACACGACATCGCAAGTAAGACAATTGACTTCGGACACTTGCGTACAGTCGCTTCGCTATGTTGATCCAGTGCGATCATTCAACAAACTGAATATCTCATCAATTGAACCGTTTAACCACCCTAAAAAAGAAGAATTACCTGCTAATTTTAGGGATATTTAAGACTTTTCTTCTTTTTCCAGGGCGATGAGGGCAACCCTCTTATCTGTGATGGTGTATTTACTGGTATCCTTGTGACGCATGGAAACTGCGCAGCATCATCGTTCCCTGAGATTTACACTCGTGTGACCAACTACACCAATTTCATCAGAAGTGTCACAGGAATCAGCGACACAACTGGATCAGCGAGTACCTTCGCTCCTGGTGCTTCCATTCTCCTTCTGCTCACTTTGACACAAATGGCTTTTGCTCATCTTTTGAGTTAAGTTTGATTATGTGTTCTTGACATGACTTTAGATATCAGAATTAGTGAAATATACGGGTATACTAGGAAATAGTGTAGATAAAATGGCATGTGATAAATAAGCAATCATTTTCCTGAAATAGGTTATCTCGACTGTCTATTTTTGTGAGTCATGAGTGTGACGTTGTTACTATTTAAGTTTTAGAAATTTAATTAAAACTTCACTACATCGTATAAAACAAAGTCGCTTTCTCTGTCCTTATGTCCCTAAGTATGCTTATATCTTCAAAACTACACAACGGATTTTGATGCGGTTTTTTTTAGTAGATAGAGTGATTCAAGAGGAAGGTTTTTATGTATAATTCTACGCAGACGAAGTCGCTGGCAGAAGCTAGTTTTATAATAAACAAAATAAGTCTTTCTTTTGTCTTGTGCAAGAGTGACCTCCAATTTTTCCTCTATTCAATAGAGTCTAATGAGTAGTAACATAATTAACAAAATTAAAAATAAAATCCGGCGACTCTCGCACCATGGGTTTCGTGAAGATTCGGCTCAGAAATAAAAAACCCAGTGTTAGCAGAGAGCTCTGCCTCTAAGCAAAAAGTAAGCAGTGTGAGTTCATTTTATATTGGATACTTACATAGACAGAAAAAAATTTAAAAATCAGATTTTTAGATTTAGTTGTGCTCAAAATTTTAAATTTCTAGGCCAACTGAAAGTACCTTGTAGAAGGTCCATATTGGTTTAGGTATGTAAACCAACGATGTTATCTGTCTCCATTTTAACTTGTAATACCGCGTTGGGATTGAAATAAAAACAAAAATATATCCTAAAAATGTTCATAAGGACTTTAGGTAAGCTAAGTTTTGCTAAGTTTTCAGAACGTCCCCAATTTGGTCATTCATTAAAACGTTTGAAAAATAGTAATTTTGATTAAAAAGGGGAATATAAAATAATGTTAAACTTCATTTCAAAAACTTTGCGCACTGAAATATTAAGAAACTGCTCAATCGAATTTTGGGATCCGTTTTGTCAAATGATTTTAGTAAATTTACTAAAAGTTTCAAGAAAGACAAGCAAAATGCGCCGTAACATACGAATTGCATTAGCTGAAAGCAGAACCTGAAATTGGTACGAGTACTCCGGTAACACAGTAGAGTTTTAAAACAAATTAAAAGCAACCTTAGATGATAATTAAAAGTGAGATACGTTAAGAGTCGTGAGCCAATTGAATGTACTATACGGCTCGGAGGGATGTAGCCAGTTCTACAGCAAACTAATTGGACACTCCTGGATTTATTCCAGATGTACGATGAGCCAAACTTTCATCTAATTAATGAAATATCATAATTATAGATCCAAAAGCGTAATTTATTTCAAACTTTTACCTTTTAATATTCTAAGTTACAGCAGTAATGCCTTTGGAGGCAGCTGTACAAGTAATGTCGCAAAGAAACACTCTTGTTCCTTCCGATTCATCTTAAAATCTAAAACCATATTGTTAATATTTGCGTTACCTGCCAGCGAGTTGGTTTGTGTATACAAACTTTTGCATATACAAAGTCAAGTTCCAACAGTACTGTCTAAGTTTGATTACCACATTATCAGTTAAAATACACCTTAAAGTATAATCCATTCCTCGCGCGGCATATTTTTGAATGAAAACAAAAATTAAAAAAAAAAAAAAACAATTTCACAAAAAGAACTTATGTATTACGATAAATACTAGAAACATAAACATAGAATTTACCAGTTGCTTCTCTTCCCGCGCAGATGGTAAAAGCCCATCGAGGGAATGGGCGAATGTCTTAGGAATCATGTTATTGGCGATGCGGCTATTTTGATTTCCATTTCCAGCTATTTTGATTTCCCTTTCCAGCTACATGCCCTTAATCATGCTAAACGTGGCCTTAAAATTTTGTTACCTAAGGCTTTGTCTACCCCGTAAGGGATAAAGACGTGATTTATGTATATATGTATGTGTGTATCAGAATAAATACAGTATTACACAAAAAATAAATAAAATCCGTTTTCAAAAATGTATATGTATGTATGTATAAATGTGGGATCGTGTGAAGGAAAACAAACTTCGAAAGAATTTAAAAAGTTTATTGTAAAAAAAAAAACTGAACGTAAAGCAATTAAAATATGATTTTAGGCAACAGAAAAGACTTGTGTTCGCATAGGGCACCCGATCGTATCTCCCACTCTCTAACTCACTCGCTCTCACCATTCACTCCAACAGAAATCTCTTCCAGTCATTCAATCAGCTCTCTCGCATCAATCATTCGTCCACAGATTCACCTGCATTCCCACATTCGGCCATCCTACACACATGACTGTCCTCAGGCATACCTAACTCTAAACATAACATCTTAACATCAAAACAAAATCTTAAGTTTGGTACGCTTAACACTATACACCATACAGTTATGTGTAAGGCTTTAGAGTAGACACAGACATTATGGCTCAACAACTCTAACTAAAGTCTTTAAACTAAAATTAAAGCAACAATACAGTAACACAACTTGACAATTGCATTGATGCACATACACATCTATAAGAACAACTTGTTTATATCAACTAATAACAACACAACATTATGGTTGAATATAACACAAACATTTGTGACACTCTTATTCTAAACAGTTTTTTTTTTGCCACTCAAAAAAATAAACAAACCATAAAGTTAGAAAAACCTTAAGCTTAATAGAAAACTCAACACATGAAAAAAACAAATAACACAGTGACAATAAATTATCATGGCAACCGCAAATACTCGCTTGATACGAACCTCATGAATGTGCTTGTACTAACTGTTGGGCCAGGGCTTCATGTTGTCAGCTGAAGAAGCAGTTTTACCAGGGCCCTCCGATGAGCTCTGTATCTTCTCAACGTCGTATCGGTCATTGCCCTTTACTGCCACTACCTTACATGGCCCTAAAAACCTAGGCTTCAGTTTCAAGCACGGTCCAAACTGCGTCCTCTTGATTGCCACGCGATCGCCGACTTGGTAGCGCTGACTCTCCTTGCGCCCCTTATTGTATGTGTGTCGGTTTACTTCCTGAACCTTCAATATTTGCTGCTTAGCCGACTCTCTCAGTTTCTCTCTTGTTTGCACATAATAATCTCGATCCTCTTGCAGTAACAACTCGTATATTTTCAGATCATCCTTGGTACGCATCTTTGTACCAACCATGAGCTCGAACGGTGTTGTATCGATGCTGCGCTGATACGTGCTATTTAACGCTAATTGGAGCCTCGCCACGTGCCTGTACCACAGACTTTGATCTGAAATACAAATCTTTGTTAATACCGAAATCATTGTTCTATGAATAATTTCTACTTGCCCATTACCCCTTGGTACCCCAGTCGTTATAGAAACATGATTTATATTTTCCTCTTCACAATACGCTTTGAAGTCATTACTTGTGAAGGCCGCTCCCCTGTCTGTGATAAATCTGGATGGGTTACCAAAACATTGTTGATGTATTCTCAACTTATCAATTGTCTCTCTAGCCGTTGTCCCCTTTACTGGAAAAAGCCACACAAATTTAGAAAATGCATCAACTATAGTCAGTATGTAATTATAAAGCTTCTTTGTTTCCATCATCGGTCCGATATGATCCAAGTGTAGAGTAAACAATGGAATATTGCTCTTCTCTATGCTATGAAAAAATCCTTCTGGCTTTCCTGCCTTCTTCGTGGCCAGTAGGCATGGCACACAGGTCACAATAAACTCATCTATCTTTCTTGATAAATCCTTGATAAAATATTCTTTGTTTATCATTTCTGTCATTTTCTTCTTTCCAAAATGACCTACCGCATGTACTCGTTTCAGTATATCGTTTTCCATATCCTTCGGGATGACAAGTAATGTACCTTTGTACAGTAGTCCATCTTCAATGGTATAATCATGGTACTCGCGTTCTTTAAGCATCTCCAGGATCGCCATCAGTCCCTCGTCAGACTTTTGAGCTTCTCGCAGCCTCTCATGCAGCTCCCTTGTCACAATTCCAGTGAAAGGTGCTCGGCTTAATGCGTCGACATGTCTCATTTGTGATCCTGACCTATGCGAGATTACATAGTCATACTCTTGAAGAAGTAACACCCATCTCGCGACACGAGTAGATAAATCTTTTTTCTTCAACGTCATCTGGAACGCCTTGCAATCTGTAACGATTTTAAACTTTATTCCATATAAATAAGTTCGAAATTTCTTTACACCTTCTATGATAGCCAGAGCCTCCAACTCATAGCTAGTGTATTTTTTCTCCGCGTCGTTCGTCTTGCGGCTCATATAATGAACCGGATGCAGATGTTCATCCTCAGCACACTTTTGCAACAATACAGCTGAATACCCATACACTGACGCATCAGTGTGCAACTCTGTTTGCAGGGCTGGGTCGTAAATCTTTAATACAGGACTACAACCTAGTTTTGACTTTAATTCATTGAAGGCTGCTTTATGAGAATCATCGAACACAAAGCATACATTTTTCTTTAACAAATCTGTCAATGGTCGAGCAATCAATGCATAGTTAGGTACAAACTTTCTGAAGTATGACGTCAATCCAATGAACCCATGGAGCTGCTTTAAAGTTACTGGTTGGGGAAACCTTACCACGGCATCGGTCTTGTCCGGTGATGGCCTCACTGTTCCATCTTCTACCATATAGCCAAGGTATTCCACTTTTCGTTGAATGAGCTGCGTCTTACTCCAGTTGACTTCAAGTCCATACTCCGAAGCTCTCATTAGTACCTCTTTAAGTCGTTGCACGCCTTGTACTTCGTCGTCTGAAATTATTATTAAATCGTCAATAAAAATTAGTAAATACCCTTTTGCCACTAAATCTCTGAATATTATACTAATAAATCGTGTGAACACTTTTGGACAGACAGAGAGACCAAATGGTGCTTTCAAAAACTCATATTGACCATTATGGGTTACAAAAGCAGTGTATTTTATGGAATCTTCATGTACTCTTAAATGAAAGTAACCATTCTTCAAGTCCAAGGTGCTGAATACTTTAGCCTTTGACAACTTATCAATGTGGTCATCTATTATTGGCAATGGGTACTCGTCTTTTACCATTTTTTCATTTATCCGGCGATAATCCACACATATTCTGGTGCTGCCATCTTTTTTCTTCACAAGTACCAGCGGACTAGCATATTCAGAATAACTTACCCTGATAACCCCGTCATTTAACCACTGAGTCACCTGCCGTTCCACTTCCTTCTGCTCCACCAAAGCCAGCCGTCGAGGTCGCTGAGCAACTGGGATGTCATCTTTTAGCACAATTTTCAACTGAATTGGGGCCTCCCGCGTCTTGTTCGGTTGATAGGACTCCACCAACTGTGTCACTTCCCGCTGCACAACTTGATCCACCCCGTACCCTAAAACATCAGAAACAAACACATCGCACGAGAAATTACGAAGCCAGCTCTCATCACGCTTCAACAATTGTACACGGTTGCCATTCAAAATTACAGTCACCGTCTGTAACAATTCCTGTCCTAAAATAACAGAATAAGGCATAATGTCTCTAGGCACGATGTGTAGCACTACGTTTTCAAAACACTGCCCGTCGATAGAAATGTTCGTCGTAACATACCCCGAAGAAACCACTTTCGATGCACCGAGTCCAGTTAAAGAAAGTTCGCACTTTGTGAAGTTCGGCGCGCCTAACAACGCATAACAATCTTCCGACACAAGATTGACATCACTACCCGAATCTACTAACGCAATAACACATCGATCGAACAGAAAAATCTTCTTCGTCGGCTTCCGATCGATAATATTGTTATCATTATCAATGTTATCACGTCGGTCGCGATGAAAACACGAACTGTCAGTGTCAGTGCTGTCAGTGTCACATCTGACGTCTATCGCCGCCATCGCCGCCATGTTCACGTCGTTCCCGTTCAGCAACTCGTTCTTTCCGTTCGCACGAATGTCAGTTTGCACGCTCGTCATGTTTGCTGAGAATGATTTCGCCGCACCGCTTCCGCTAGCGCCTGCGCCGCCATTGTGTTTTTCGCCAACTGATTTTCCCGATGCTGCCGCCGATGCTGGAAATTTACATTGCGCAGATATGTGCCCGAATTGGTTACATCGGAAACACTTTGTACCTTTTTCTTTATGCGGGCACATACTGGACACATGACTTTCTTCCCCACAGCTGTAGCACTTCTTCTTATAGCTATGGTGAACCGGTTTGGGCTTGTTTCTTCTCACATCATTGTTTTGCGAATATGGTTGCATCTTACTTTTGATCACTTCATAAATCTTAATCTTTTCCTTCAAGTCGTTGTATGATGTCACACCATAAAGCATAATCTTATTTGTCTCGAGATCTTCTATCCCGTCGACAATATACTGGATTGCCACATAGTCAGGCATTTTACCGCGTTTACCCAACTCGCGCATTGTGAGCAAATAATCCAGGCAACTTTCGTCTTTTTTCTTCTTACGTGCCGCCATTAACTCGTGTATCGCCTTGATATCTACCGTGTCGGGGAATTCCTTACTGAGCGCGTATTTTAACTCGTCCCACGACTTAAACGGTCGTTCCGCTCTTAACCAAAGCGCTGCGGTACCGATCATGCTGCGCCTAGCAACAATCAGCCGCTGTAAGGGCGTCCACCCAAATATTACCGCATTTTCGTCGATGTCGTCGATAAATTTGGTTACACTGTATGTCTTGTCTTGAGCGCTGTACTTTCTTATGAGATCGTCAATATACTGCAGGCTGCCACCTTCTCTAACGTCGTTTGTCGTCATCACCGGAGGTATCGGTGACGCTAATGGTGATCTCGATGCCTTTCTCGCAGTTGTCGTCGTCGTCGTCGTCGTATTTGTCGGCATTATTATTTTAAGTTTCTGTGCCCCGTCTACACCTTCACTTTCGCTCGATGCCTCGTGGAAGTTATCGGTCTGCATCTCGCCGATGTGCTGTTTTTTGCCGCTCAAAAGCTACCGTCTTGCTCCAGAACCAGCAGAAAACTCGTCTTCGTCGTTATTTCGGCCGCCCGTCGTAAATAGCAACCGTTTTATCCAAATGTAACCGCCTCGTTACACCACACACGTAGCACACCAGTCCGTCGACTTCAGTATTTTTTTTTTTATTTTTCCTTCCGATCCCGGACGAGCCCCCAAAATGTGGGATCGTGTGAAGGAAAACAAACTTCGAAAGAATTTAAAAAGTTTATTGTAAAAAAAAAAACTGAACGTAAAGCAATTAAAATATGATTTTAGGCAACAGAAAAGACTTGTGTTCGCATAGGGCACCCGATCGTATCTCCCACTCTCTAACTCACTCGCTCTCACCATTCACTCCAACAGAAATCTCTTCCAGTCATTCAATCAGCTCTCTCGCATCAATCATTCGTCCACAGATTCACCTGCATTCCCACATAAATACGAGTACAGTACACCATTTACAAAAAAAACTAGTCCGCTTTAAAAATACTAAAGAAGTCTATTTTTAAACCCACAGTTATTTTGTCAACGTACTCTCACCGCTGCTCTCGTATGCACAGACAAGTTAACTGAACAATCTAATACATTTTATTCATCTAGCGCTCGGCAGCGCCGACGGTCCCCCCATTAACATCCATTTGGTGCACTCAGACCGTTGCAGCCCTGTTAAATAACAAAGTACAGGACAAGTTCTGTTCTTACTGCAAATGGGTGAGGCCCCGTTCCGTTTATGAGCTCTCAAGTGTGGCGTGACTAACTGCAGTTGACGCGACGTGCATTACCGTGTTGGGACGAGTGGCTGCGGGACGTGTGGTGGCGTTAAACTGTGACGAACGCCAGTGTAACAGTATTATTTAGACATTTTACACTCTCCCGTCCTGTCCTGTAGGCTTATTACCTAACTCGCTCGCAATAGCCATCGTGTTCATTTTGACAGTTCATGTATGGGCTGACAGTTGGCATCGGAATTAGCTAGCTGTCACATACATACAAGAACTGTCAAAATGAACACGGTGGCGATTGCGAGCGAGTTAGGTAATAAGCCTACGGGTCTGGGAGCAATGAAAAAACATGAAACGACATCACTCGAAATTGGTAAAATTTGGTTTAATCTTCAAAATGTTCGAATCTAATTTTTAACTAGTTCACAAGATTAATGAGATCTGTAATTTTCTAAGCTACTTCTATCACAAATTCAGCACGATTTTTCACCACTTTTGGGAGGCAATTTAACATAATAACTTTCAAAAATCGGGCCTCAGTTCTCTTCCCGCGTAAAATGAAAATGAAAATTTTATTTTTGCAAATTGGCCGCCAAGGGCTCTTTTACATGTCTTTTTGAAACTACCAGCGCATTCGGAAAGACCATCATTGCCAAGAAGAATGCGCCGCAAGAAACTTGGCAGAAAGTCATAGATAGTCGTAGATGGTGAAAGCCCATCGAAGAAATGGGCGACAGGCGACATTCTTACAGTGAGTAGCGCCAGTTAACGATAACTATTACTGACGATTTCGACGTACATTTGTCAGAGAATATAAAAAATATTATGTCAAAATCTCTGGTTATGGTTATAGTTATCGTTAAAGTAACTTCGTGCAATTCACACTTGGGAATCATGTTGTAGGCAATGCGGCTAGCAACCCATCACTATCTTGGATGCTAAACGTAACCTTGAGGTCTTGTTACCTTACGCTCTGTGTACCCCGTAAGGGAAAAAGACGTGATTTGTGTATGTATGTTTAGACTCTTGTGAGACGGGTTAAGTAAAAACTACAACACAAAATGGTTTAACTGATTACTTTATCGAGAACGCGGACGATAAGTCTAGTCACATCGACGCCGAGATATAACCGCGACATAGAAACTGAATGAAAAAGATTTTAATGTTTAACGAGTACCTATCTATATTATGTTGTTTTTTGGTATAAATACAAATTTGTATTGTTGTAGCGACGGTTAAGGCGCATTGCATAGATGGAATTTTTTATGCGTTCCGACGCGTATTATACTAAAGACAAGTATGTTCATCACAAACATCGAATAAAAGAGTATTTTTCAATACCTAATTACATTAAACTGTAGGTACTTTACTACACAAAAATCAGGAATCAGGAATATTGTATTGTTATAGGCGATGCGGCTAGCAACCCATCACTATTTTGATTCCATTTTTTGCCATCTATACGCCTACAATCTTGCTAATCGTGGCCTAGGCCTTGCCACCTTAGGCTCTGTCTGCCCAGTAAGGGATAAAGACGTGATTTGTGTATGTGTGTGTATGTATGTACTTTACTACAAACGGCATTGTTAAGCGAGAATAAACTCGCATTATTAGTAAACCACATTAAGCAAATAAATAAATAATTCTTAATAAAGACCGTCTTCCAATAGCCGATTGTTGCTTGTATTATCCCCAACTGAGGCAGATTAATTTGGTGCGGAAACAAAGAGCATTATTATAGGGAATTAATTCGGTTTCTACACGGCGCCGTATTTATTCTACATCTGCCAGAGTGCGAGGAAAATTCGCTTCCTAAGGGCTTCTTCAAGACGGCTCGAATATTTGTTTTAATTTGATACAAGCGTGGGCTCAAATAACTGGATCAATGTGAGTTAAAATATGAGAACCAGAGCAACCGTGAAATTAAAAACTGAATTGAAAGAGCCTTCTTAATAATGTATGTTTCAGGAGAATTTAATTTAGACTTCATTTGAAAATAGCAGTCACGGCTCACGGCAGCAATATGTAGTTTTTGTTGGTGACTAACTATTTTTGTGATATTTCTTGATGCCTAACTTTAGTTTTCTATAGATAGGTACCTCTTTTGCCATATTGTTATGTAAACATGAGAATTAAATTTAACAGACGAAATTGGAACGAGAATAATATTTAAGGGTGTTTTTATTAACTAGACGATCCCTGTGTTCGTGTAACGAACATTGCGGTTATTATTTTAGTGGCTAGCCATACATAATTTTTGTGTTCACAAAAATGAGAAATGATGAAAAGTCAAGCCCCATTTTCCAAAAAGGTTACGAAACACCTATAGCAAAATTCGTTTTGTTCTTCGGGTTTCGTACCCCTAAAAGAAATCGGAACCGTTAGAAGAACTTTGTTTTCCGTCCTACCGTCCCTCTGTCCGTCTGTCAAGAGGTATAATATTGAAATTAATACTAAATACTTACGTCTGCGGTCCCTTGAAGGTGTGTAAAAATCCACTCTCAACGCATTTAAATTAGTACCGCGTATTGTCCTTGTTCTTTATTTCTGTATTGTTTTATACTGGTGTTCAATAACGAGTATTTGTATTGTATTGTTGTATCGTACCTAGTAAAGAAGTTTAAAGTAGTTTAATGCAATGTTATACTTTCTCGCTAACAAAACCTAAGGCTAACAAGCACTCACCCAGCTTAGAGTTTTGAACCGAACCGGAGAGGGATTTTAAAGCTGATGTTGCTCTTTGCAGTATCTTTCTTTGACTTACCTTCAACTTGTTTTAAAAACCGGCCATGAGTGAATCCGATTGACACAAAAACTGTTCAATTTTTATCACGAAATTTGGGAAATAGAATCGTGGTTCTTGTGTCATCCGTTTTACAAGCTTTTATTTAACTTTGTTGGCATGTATCTTGTATGTTTGGGTCAAATCCTTGCAAGTTAAATTTGACCCACTTTTAGTAGGTAGTCAGTTTGACTTGAAATTTGGTATGAATATGTCAGTTGGATGCTTGCTTTCGAAACAATGGGACCTTGGTCGGCGGACACCAAAAAAAATATAAAAGAACTTTCGACACGTTTAGTGCTGGCCACTGGTGACCCTAGGGCTGGCGGATACCTCTCTGAAAGGTTAGGAATAGCAGTTCAGAGAGGCAATGCGGCCGGCGTTCTGGGGTCGATGCATGTGGCGGAATATTTTGGCAACATATTTACGGTATAGTTTTAGTGTCTGTTTTAAAATCTTGTTTTGTTTCATTATTTTTTTTTACCTGTATTATTCAATAAATCATCTAACAGTGTTTTCTTTAACAGAAAAAAAATTGGATGACAGTATAATAATCTGGTAGTGAAATCCTGGAGGAGCGGCCAGGTTAGTTGACGTCCTTTTGGGTTTGAAACCCGAAAAGCTCTAAAAACCAGTACGTCTTTTGTCTTGTTTTTAATATTAGGAAAACATTACACACCAAACACTATTTCGCAACTAACCATGAAAGCAATGCCTACAAAAGGCTCTGTACACTTTCAAGGAAAATACCTAATTAATTAATGTAAAACCAAACAAATTCTGCCAAGGCAGACTACTCGTACAAAAATTGTAGCACAAAATTGTTGCTTATTTTGTTAATTTCGAACAGCCGTCTAAAATTATTTCTAATCAACAAAGATTCCGCTAAAGGACAGGCAATATTTTCACCTAATTTGTAGCTCATCTTTTATTAAATTACCCATCAGCGCGCAGATTCCGAGCTCCGCAAACTGAATTTATTCAAATTCATTCATCAATCCATTATGAACTGCTGTTTTTTGACGAAGCGAAAATATTACTGTGAAATTAAATAATTAATAGCAAAATTCGCTGTGAAATTTGGTGACATCGCTTTTTATTTTAATACCTTACTTGTTATTACAATTAATAAAACTAGATAGAAAATTGATTATAATTATTACAAATCTGTACGATTAATTGATTTAGCTTAACATTAAATTTAAGAAACGGGAACTATATTTATAACATTAGTGCACAATGAAAGGTCTACTTCAAAGCGGCCTATACCGCTTTAATACATACATACATACATACATATATCACGTCTTTATCCCTTAACAAAACCTTAAGGCCACGTTTAGCATGGCTAAGTGCGTATAGCTGGAAAGGGAAATCAAAATAGTGATGGGTTGCCAGCTGCATCGCCCACAACAGGGTTCCCGAGACTTTCGCCCATTCCCTCGATGGCTCCTACCATATGCGCGGGAAGAGAAGCAACTGGTAAATTCTATGTTTTTTCTTTACTCCAAGACCGGCATGGAAGAACCGCCGCTTTAACGGTGATTCTATAGACATTTAAAATACAAATATTAAAATACTTATCCAAATTTGAAACAAAGAACTTAATATTTGCTTAAATTGTTATCAAAACGTAACGGACACCGTCTATCGCGAAACTTTTCGATCGGATAAGTATTCCGGATTACCTAATCCAAGCTCTTGAAACTGGGATACACTTAGAAAGTCTTGGATCAGAAACCGTGAAGCCTTAATTAAAGACCAGTAGCAAACTTTGTAACGAGCTTATCGCGGGATACCTTTGTGCGAACACTAGCCACGGATACGAAAGGAAACTAGCAGATTTAAAACATATATAAAAAAGCACGGTTAATTAAAGACACTAGCGGGTGCCCCCGATTTTCGGAAGTCGAACGTTACATTCTTTCATCTAAGTACATCCATATCATAACTTCCCTGCAATATGTTCAGAAACGATTAGCAAATGGCCTACATTAAGAAACCTGTATCTGTGGTAATTGTGGTCATATATAATGTATACTTTAGAGTATCAATATCGATACTCTAATGTGTGATTGTATTATAATGTTAACATTGGAGTATCAATATCGATACTCTAATTACATTCTAACTTCAAACAGCTTAAATAACAAAATATGTCTATTGTCTTACAGAAATATAAATGTCAGTCGTTTCATCTCTTTCGAACTTTCGAAGAACACAAAAAAACGTTAAGTGACTCCCTAATTTGATGTGAAAATGTTTATTGGAGAAAACTTATGATATGAAGGTAGATAAAGTTATGTAATGTGACTGTACATAATTAGGCAGTATAATGCAGTCACATAAACTACTATTTTAAATACTTTGTCTATGTATTATTCCATACCTTCGTATTAAAATGGAACTTTCATCAATATTTTAGCAGAAAAAAAAACTCATTCAATGGAGTCTTGGCAGACAATATTAAGTACCTATAAAATCGATGTACAGCCTCTTCAAAGTGTCTCCGATGTAACTATCATGATCGCCAAATGAAGCTTGTACGCAACATGACACGATTTGTGAAATATCGATGAAACTCTGTAATTGATCAAAGTTTATGGAACCAAGTATAATTTGTTGCCACTAACGATATTAGAACGCTTCCGAAGTGTAACTTTCTTTGAGTACGTGCAGCAAAATTGATCAAAGCAGGTGAACATTGTTTGTTATTTCTCCTCTCATTCACAATATATTATCCTTTGTTTCCAATAAATTTTACTCAACATACCAACTGTAAAATGTCACTTAGTTTTTAATTTGATTTAAAACTGCTAAATAAACTTAACCCCTCAAATGTCTTATAAGAACCACTCCATTTAGAAATAAAAAAAATACTTTTTACACAGATTACATCATATTTTTTATTTATGGAAATAAATGAAACAAGAATATTATACTTTAACTGCTATTCGCAATTTAAATTGTAAAGCAGGTTTGAAATAACCATTTATACGCTCATCAGCTTCCACGTGTAAAACTTCAGCACCTGTTTACATCACAAAAGCATCAAACTTAAGATTCGTTACCAACGGAGCATACAAATGGGTAAAGATCCATCATTAATAGCACGGTACGCATCTATAAAGCGGTAACTTCCCCAAGGCGTCAGGTGCGTTAGCAATAATTCTTCGCAGAGCTATAACGTTACGTGTACAAAGCTACCACCGCCATTTTGCTATTGCCGGAGTATCCATCCGAACATATCACCATTCACATAAGAACGAAGCTTCCTTGTCGATGTTTTGCCTTATCGTAGACATTGGCAAATAAGACTTGGTGTCGCTGAAGATAAGCACTCGACTGTTCAAGGATACTAAGGAACCCTTTGTGTCGAAGGGGGAATTATAAGGGTTAAGATTTATCTGTGACCAATGACGGCTCTTGGTAAAAGGATGTGGTGTTGTCGCGTCTAGATGTAGGGCGCGCTTATGTTGAACTTTAATAGGTTTCGTGAAAGTATATTTATTGTATTCACTGCGGTTCACACTTAAATTAAAGTTGGAGCGAGTCTTATTCCTTGTTTAAAACCAATGAAGCGACTTGTCCATATATTCGATCTATAGAAATAGCTTTAAAAAGATTAGTGGCCCAATTTTTGAAAGCATACCACTCGGAAATACTTCGAGAATGGTAAAATCTATTTATTGCTACAAAACTACATGTCAATTTATGTTTTCGGCTAGTTGGCAAGACTACAAGCTATTAGAGCTACATTTCTTCCTGGTCTAGTTGTATTTCAAAACTAGCACTATTTTACATACACATACATGCAGTCACGCCTCTTGCCCATAGGGGTAGGCAGAGACTGCTTTGTTTCATTTCCTACAATCCTGAAATACATCTTTCGCTTCATCTACATTCATCAATCTCTTCATACATGCTCGTCGGTTTCTGGTACTCTTGACCTGACCTTTGTTTAAAACATCCCCAATTTGGTCGCGGAACGTCCGTGACCAAACCAACTAAGCATATTTTTTTTACTCTAGTCACTATATCTTCTTTCTTTCATACAAGCACGTCATCACTTTCAAATAGAGTTTTTAAGTTAACGCTTGCTAGTGCTTTCAAAAATTGGGCCCGGGGTCCATAATGGTCAAAATTTTCCATGTTTTCGTAAGCGTATTAATTCCCTTTGACCTTTCTTATCTGGATAATTAGTCACGGATATCAGGCAAGGATTAGCCGTTAGTTATGTGGCTATCCGCGACGACCAATGTTAGGCGGTCTCAGACGTGAATTGATTTCAATCTAGCTTTTGGTTACAAGCTTTGTAGGGGTAGTATGAGCCAGCCAGTTTTTAACCTTGTCTAGCAATAATTTGTATCAATAAAATCCAACCAGTAAACATGAATGCACTGATTTGCTTCAGAAGACCTTTTTGACATTGTTTTGTCGCCACAAATGTACACTGCGAATCTGTTGCTCTGAAATTTTTATTGCTGTCAATTTGCTTGATTTAATTTTCCTGTCAGTTCTAAATTAAATTTAGTGATTTTGCGCAAAATTGTTTATCGAATTAAGGCTTTGACGCAGACTGAAGTTATTAAGTGGTAAAAATCTCTTCATCTTGGGTACAGTCAATTTATGGCTCAAATTGAGAAGCCCAGCAAGTGACCCCTATACATAATTAAAAACTCATTTACCTATTTACATAAGACGTCCGTGTTTGGGTCGAAATAAATGTATACCAAATTTCAAGTAAATAGATTCTGTAGAAAGAAGTTATTAGTTCGAAGCAAGTTTCATGTGACTGACAGACGGGCATTCAACGGAATGATCCTCTAAACGTTCTTTATATCATTTTGAGGACTAGAACCCTAAAAAGTTTAAGCTTGCTGATGGGATGGTAAAACTGAATTGATTTTAATGTATGTTACCATGCCATGCCCAGTTTTAGAATATGATAGACCTATGCTTACATGAGGGAGTTGTAAAAGGCGGCTAACCTGTGACAGTAGCAGCAGTGTTAATAGTGAATCTGAGACTCCAATATGCTAGTGTAAGTTTTCGGTCACAAAATAGGTACGCCTCACTAAATTTACAAGTGGCGCTGCCAATTTTTCCATAGTAATTGAAACATGGACGTGAACGCGTTCGCCACGTTTTTTTATGTGATAACTTGCACAAAAAGCTCAGCACTGCTGTGTAGAAGGCAAGGAAATACCTCCGCACTGGTTTCCAAAGAAATCGGTCATTAATGTTCATGTCCTCAAAAATTACCACGACATCTTTCAGTGTGTGATCAGTGAGTGAGTGTATAGAAGAAGAGTATGTACGACCCGAAACGCTTCAGTGTGATCCGTCAGGTGTAAACGGATATTTTGTAGAAGTATATCATGCGAGATAAGTGCTAAAATATGTCATTCGCGCACTAAAGCGGAACTTAGCATGTCTTTTTATAGACTTATTTTATACCTTCCACGAGGGAGATACTGGTTTATAGAGAGAAAATATCAGGCAATAAAGATTTCGTAATGTATATTTTCTCTGTTGAATATAAGTGATAAGAAAATTGTTGCGTAGGTATTAAGTACCTGTCAAACGTCGAGACAAAAAAATTAGGTACCTACCTATTTCAGAAGTGGTGGTAGGTAGATACTCATGTATTTGTGAGATATCTTTAGCCTTTCATGAAGTGCTGCAAATAATAATTGTATTCAAATTCAAAGGGATTACTTATTGCGGAACTATCAGGGTCCGTTTTTGCCATTTTAACTAGGTACGGAAACTAAAAAACATAAAAACGCAAACGTGTTCGTGACTCATATCATATTTAAAAACATGACTTGGAGCACAGGTTGCATTCGATAGATTTATTAAATTGGACGTGCATAGAGTATTTTTGTAAAGTTCCAAGCAAACAATTTTTTGGCAGCTATTCAATTGTGTACAAAAATTATTGCCACAACAACTACCTAATGTAGCTACGCAAACAAATTGCTTTACGTTATATTTCTTTCATATTATTATGATGTACCTATGTGTAGACTAAACTGTAAATTAAACTTTAATTTTTAGTGCTAAAACAAAAGCACTTAACGCGACCAAAGCATAAAATGACAGTAGGTACGTTCATTTGTTTTTTTTTCCGCCGTGATCCGTCGTGGTTAATTTTCGACTAGTATTTTTTTAAAATAGCCAAGTGCGACTCAGATTTCATGTCACAACAGCTTAAAGAGCGTTCGCAGTGATTTTAACGAACAGATCTGCCGAAATCCTTGTTTTTTTTGTAATCCGTGCGTTTTGGCAAGGACAGAGTATTGGAACGAAATCTATTGCGTTCCGTCCAATATTGTGACATTAAACGTTGTGCACAATCTGAAAAATAATGAATTCTTGTTTTTTTTTAATTTTTGTGCATTGTGGAGTAGAAATATTTTGCTCAGCAAATTTAAATCCGAGTGGGCGAATGTTGCGGTGCAGTCATTTATTTAGGCAAAATTGTTGGGGTTGCCGACATTCGGAGGGTCGACTGACCTACATTGTACGGGGATCCACTCGAACCGCACATCAGTTTAAAAATTTCATATTTGCTTCCGGGTTGATGAGTATGTCACTCATTGCTAAAGTATGTAATTGTGTGCGATAATTTGATGAATCGGGTGTTACCTTCGGATGTCCGTTGCAAACTACAACGAATTACTTTACCAAAATGTGATGCTAAAAGTGTGATTCATGTTGAATTTTTATGCAAATACAAATACAAAATACAAAATTATTTCACAGTGTAAATACACAAAAGTTTACACTGTTAACTTAATGCGACAAAACTGAGAGATGAACTATACCTACTTATCAAAAGGCGCGAAAACTTCACAAAGATGGAAATTGCACGGTATATTAGATTACAATTTAAACCTTCGTAAAATGAATGTGTGTTAAAGTAAAATTTAAGGTTTTTATATTTGAAATCGCATCTTGTGAAATCTCTACTTCCCTACTAAATACTAATATACCTACTGTATTATAATTCTGTCTGTTTTTCTGTTACGCTTTCACGCCTAAACCACTGAACCGATTTTAATGAAATTTGGTACGGAGATAGTTTTAGTCTCGGATAAGGACACAGTCCAGGCGGAGTCGCGGGCAACCGCTAGTTTATAATAAAGTGTTAATTGTGTATTGCTGCAAAGTTAGGTACCTACCGTTCGAATGAATTTTCCGACTTGTCAAATAAATTATCAAATTTTTGATACTCTGGTCATAATTCCAAATTGTTACCTCTTTCAAGCGGTGAAGATTTGAGAAGATTTTAAAAATAAGCCACCTGTATGAAATCGCACAAATGAACAACCTTATTTCTCTTCAAGTAACCTATTAGTATCAATATAGTATTCTTGTTTCATTTAGAGTAAATAATTTACCAGTTCATCTGCCGCAACTTTGCTCATGTTGTAATAGTAAATGGTGCAGCATAACTCTTTCATAAATAAAATAAAAATGGTTGCCTGTTGTGCGGAGTCCGTAGGATCTCCTGGGACATAATTACGCCGCAGTTGTTTCAGTCTCCTACGAAGGCTCATGAAACTTTACGAACTATACGTATGCTGTTGCATTTTTAAAGGAAATGATACGTAGAATAACTTCAACAATATGGTTAGGTTCTAAAGAATTGTCTCACTCCTCATTCTCGAGGAGTAGCTGACAATAAGTTTGCGTACATTTGTAATGTCCCACTTATTCGTAAAGTTACCTATTATAGCTTGGAAATGTTTTTTTATGGCCGTGTAGGACAGTACGCAAATACTATTCATTATGAATACTTACAGTGAATTAAATGAAAGTACTAAAACAAGTTAATTATAACCAATTAAATTAGTATTAAACTAAACTTGAATAATATCCACCAATACGCGTCTGCATTTCAAATTTTAAATTGTGTTGTACCATTTCATAAATAATTTTGATTTATTTAGAACAAGGGAAATGGTATGAAATAAATTTTACTTAGTTTTAATTCAGTTCTTACCTTTCATTTCAATTTACTAAACGAGACCCACCGGTTAACGGAGACAACACCATTAAACAACTCTAACGTACCTAAATACAATAAGTTTGACTTCCACACATCTAAACTTTAGTTTTAAAATTTGTAAAAAGTATAATAGCGTCATAAGCCACTGAACAAACTACTAATTTTACGGTAACTAAGCAATGTCATTTGGTTCAAACAAACCGAGACCCCGAGGCTATAGTAACAAAAATAAAATAGCAAGATAAAGGATTAAATTGATTACTAAATTAAAACTAAAATCCCTCCTTGAATAGTTACACTGATTCGATGAGTGTGATAGTTGCCGGCCGTTTGATCGCCAGTAGCGAACTAATTATTTTTAAGCACCACAAATGTTCTTCGTGTTAAGTATTTTGAATAGATAGTACCTTTTCACGTTCATACTTAAAACACGGACGAACTCCAATTATAAATTTAAATCTGGCAACATTATGTAAATGGCTATAGTAGAGCAACACTCAGTGAAAACTACATAATCTAACCAGCCGACAGCGGCACGGCGCCGTATTTAAATAGTCAGCAATTTACATAAAATTACACTACACAAACACAAAGAAGCTAACAAGCAACAACACTCGAAATCAATTCCCTCACTAATTAAGGGACCCCATTCACACCCGATTCAATATAACAAACGCAACTGATTTATTCCTTCAAGAGCAACTCCGAGGCAACTGAACCGGGAAGGCAGGCCGTTTGTCAATAAACAGTGCCTCGGATTTAATATATCGGTCCCATTTAGCAGGGCTGTATTCTTCTCACGAGTCTCGCATTACGGGTGGAAAGTGTGCAGGGACAGGCATCAGGACCCCTCTCAAGGCTTTACAACTTTCGCCATACTAACGATATTTAACGTTCACACAAGATTTCATGGAAATTGGCTAGTGGAGGCTGACAGCAGGCTCGTAATGGGGACGCGTCCGATGATGCCGTGAGACATTAAAATAATAGACACTGAATGTGAGCAAAAAAATAGCTTTCGTTCACGCCCCCACCCCGTGGATGAATAATAAATAGACTAGTTGCCTATTTCGTCGGAATGTCGTTTAATCCCTTTTCGATACTGTTCTATGATACTCAAGCACGAACCTATAATCTCGTAATCGTGCCTCAACTCGCTTTTCATAGAGGCGTCCGAATGTGGCAAGTCGATTAGGTTCTCTTAGACGATACATACATATACAGCCTGAGTCTAAAGTGACAAGATCTAAAGGTCACGTGGAAGGGGAAATCAAAATAGTGATGGGTTGCTAACCGCATCGCCTATTATGCCTATAACATAACATGATTCCTAAGATTTTCGCCCATTCCCTCGATGGGCGGGAAGAGAAGCAACTGGTACATTCTGTTTTTTCTTTACTCCCAGACTAGTATGGAAGATACTGATCTACCAGATCTTAGGCGATGGATGGAAAAAAGCGGTCTTCTTTTTAATAAAACCTTAATTTTGTTTGAGTACAGTTTAATGATACCTACACAAGATAGCGTGTACTAATTTCCATTTAGTAATTGAATTGTTCCAGACGTTTTTTGTGTCAATTTACACTGGAATAGGCTTAGCACTATTTATTTATTTTATTTATCCAGTACATCCACATCATGTATATTACAGTGTGAGCCATAAAAACTATAAATTACACATACACACATACACAAATCACGTCTTTATCCTTTACGGGGTAGACAGAGCCTAAGGTAACATGTACTTACAGGCCACATTTAGCAAGATTGTGGGCGTATAGGTGTATAGGTAACTATAAATTGGTACATTAGAATACACGACAGTAATTGAGAACATATCATTGTCCATACTGCGAGATGTCTATTAAAATATTACAGTTAAAAATAAAAAATATCCACCTACTTATCCACAACAATAGTATAAGTAGGTGGTAGTCAAAATTAAAATCTTATTTGGGACAAAGTGATTTACATTTATTTATGATAAACGAGATAAAAATAATCATCAAATAGAATGAAATAATTTAATTTAATTTGCTTTAGACATGGTAAAAAAGTGATCTAGTATTTAGTGTTGATGTCTAGCGACACGTCTAACCAAATAAATTGGCATGCAAACGTTAACTTATTTTCTAAAGTGGTTTTTGGTAGTTTGAACTAGCACATTTTACAAAGTTTTCATTTTTATCATATTAAATATGAATGTTACTATAAATTTTTAGTATTGCAGTTATTTACTTTAAGTACTCTTTGATTAAATAAAATGCTTTGTCCTTAACCCATTGAAATAATTTAAATCTGAATTTGCTTTGGAATGGAAATAGAATTATAAATACAATATAATAAGCATAATTTATGCCCAATCATGGATGAAAAATTAAAAAGACAAGTCAACATGCATCACTCTAACAATTTAAATTCAAGTATAACCTGAGGGCGCAAACAGCGACACGAAGCATAAAATAAAACACAACAGGTATCGCAGCCACAAGCCACAAAGTACACAAGATGTAGGTATTTGAGTCAAATTTTGTTAGGCTAGGTCTGAAGGTTGACTACGAAAAGACCAAAATCAAAAGTTTTAAGCGATACCCTTTTTTTAAAATAAAAAAGAAAGATATTCTTAAAAACCTCTGACTTTTAATAAAACAATAGCTCAAGAGAAATTTTAAAACTTACGCACTTAAAACTCAAAAACGGCGTATATTTCAATATTTAAAAGGGCCCGTAACGACGTACCAATTTATGACTCCAGTGGACCTAAGAGGAATTCAAGAGTCGTAAAAATTTACGTGTTTAATGAGAAACTTCGCCAAATTCGGTCTCGAAACGGCTCGGTTAACATTTTGAATGTAAACTTTCACAAAGAAATTATGGAGTTTTTAACTTGGATTCAATAAAAGGTTCTCGACGAAGTTATGGGAATTTTTTGTATCGCTATTCGCCTTTGTCCGAAACAAAATGGTTAAGTTAAGAAGGTATTTAATGGTACTTAATTCGTGAAAAACAAAATATGAAAGGAGAACTTCCGGAAATACCCAGTTAACTTTGGAATTGTTACCTTGGAGATTTCGATTTATTTTTAAAAATGTTCCATTGATAATTTGAACTCTTTTATTTTTGGCAAAAACTCGCGTTTTAGTCTTCAATATGTAAAAGGTTCTTTAAAGAAAAATGATTCCAAATAATGTAGGTATAACCACCACCTACAAGTTAGCAATAAAATATGGTCCCGCACGCCCCCTGGTGTTTCATGGAAGAATAAACTGAACTAAGGGTCCTCTTGAGATCAGAGGAGGATCAAAGTCAGTTTTTATCGGGCCAGCTTCGATGGCATGTAGTACGCACTAAATCGTTAATATACCTACATATGAGGGCAATTCAGTGTTTTAAAGCCGGAACATGGTGTAAGTTTCTTGCGACAAAATTTTTGAAACTGAATGTAAAGTGGGTGACAAACGGGCAAGTAAGTTCGCGTACTTTCGGCTCGACGACTTTACTCGCCTGTGTGTCAGTCTAAGTACGCCTACTTTTAGAGTAAAGTACAGTCAAGTGTTATAACATGTATCTAGACAAAGTTTCAAATATAAGTACCATACGCTCTTACGCCAGCGTAATAAGGTTGTGGGACATATTTTTGAGAAGTTCCTATCGATACTTATTTCTGCACTTGACCGTACAGGCGAGTAAAGTAGTCGAGCAGTAAGTACGCGAGTTACTCGCCTGTCTGCCACCCACTTAAAAATAACGTAAGTCCTTCTTCTACCTATACTAATGTCATCTACATAAAAAGAAAAGATTTGTATTTTTGAACGTAAGTTTGTAACGAATAAACTTAAAACTTCGGGACCAATTCAAAAAATTACACCATTAGAATGCTATGTCATCCCTGTGTAATATGAGCTACCTATATTTAATTCTGCGCGGACAATGTTGCGTTCAACAGCTAGTCTAGTTATATTCATATAAACATAAAAGTCTTGAATGTCTGACTTAAAGCTCAGCCCACCGTTCAGCCTAAATTGTTTGACCTAGAAAGCTGAATTTGTCTGAGCTGAAACTGAAGGAAGTTTTAGAAATCAACTACTAAAGGGGTAGGGGTACGTCGAATTCTATGCAGATGAAGTTGCGGGGAAAGTTAGTAAAACGTATGAAGAACGAATCACGAAACGTTTGCACCACTCAAACATTCATTGTAGACCTTAGAAATTAAAGTTCATAGGAAACAAATGGACAAGTAAATACATGATTTTCAAAGTTCACGATTCGTGACCATTTCATGTTGGAGAGAATTAACACCGCTCTGTTATAGCAATTTTGAATCTTAAACTCACAGTGGCTCTGACGGTCTGGATGTAAATGCCTAGAATATCATATACACCTATTTCAATGTACATAATATACGCAAGTAACTGTACGCCTACAATGGTGCCGGATCTGAATTTTTGTTTAACAAGAATTATAGGAAAGTCTTATTATTTTGTTGCATTTCAGTTGTTTCTCACGCTTTTCCCGTCTTCAAATCCAAATTCCATTCCAATTCCTTTTATGTGCACGCTATTCGACCCTGGAATCGGTTGCGAAATGTTATCAGGCAATCGCAGACTGTTGCTACCCTGCGCAGTCGCTTGAAGGCCTATTGGCTCGATGGATCCTCTTAAATGAATGTGGTGTGTTTTGTAAGTTCTGTTGTGTGTGTATGTTTTTATTTACATATTATGTAGTATATTTTATTTATTGTGAATTAGTTTATCGTATTTATCCATTATGTGTAGTTTATTATTATAATCTTACATTATTTAAAATTTTGGCATTTAGGATTATTTTAGGTTTCGATCGGTTCTTTTACTTTTTCTGTGTGTATACTCTTGCTTAATACTTATGTCCTGTCAACCGTTCAAAGGTTAACTGGAAGAGATCCCTTTTAGGGATAAGTGCGCCTTTGTGCATTTGTGTTGTCCCGTATTCAACAATAAAGATTTATACATACATACATTTCTTGGCCCTTATTTATAAGAAGATCCGAATGTTTCATAGCAAAATATCGTAGATACAATGAATATAAACAGATGAAATTTAATTTGATAGGAACCTTAGACTGTTTATCCTTGTAGTCCTATTTGTCGAAAAGCTATATATAAATAGGATTTTTAGTGACAGCGAGACAGGACTGGCAGTCAAAATGGCGTATTGAGTTCAGTGTGAATCAAGATGCCATTTAACTTTATTTAATAATCTATGCAACATTGTGTAATTTGTACGTGTCTGCAAATGTCAAAGTGACAGATAAACAGTAATGGGTGAGTACCTATTTAGTTTCAACTAAAAGGGTTTTTCTATTAATTACAAACTCATATTTGCCATGGTGGTCTGGGGGCAAAGAAAAAACATAGAATGTAATGTAAGATTTTGGCCCATTCCCTCGATGGGCTTTTACCATCTGCGCGGGAAGAGAAGCAACTGGTACATTCTATGTTTTTTCTTTGCTCCCAGACCAGCACGGGAGGCTTAAACACATAGGCTACTTTTTATCCCGGAAAATTGCCTAATTCCTGCGGGATGGCGATAAACGAATTCTATGCAGACGAAATTGCGGGCAACAGCTAGTTTATGATATTTGTAGGGATAAAAGTCGGAGGCAGTGTGTGAGAGCCCGACTACAACATGCGACGTGGAGGTAGGCACTACAACAATAGGTTTCCAACGTGATTTTCTGTTTCTGACTCGGTATTTACGTTGGTAAAGTTGCGTTTGCTAACATTGTGTGAATGAAAGACGTCTCATTTTGTATTAAAGCGTGTGTTGGAGGAAATTGTGAAGTTACTCTTTAACCACCTTATTTATGAAATGTTGCTGACCTGTTATAACAATCCTATAAATAACTGTCCGTAACTGTACTGTCTGTCCAATGAACGTTGACCTCGTAAGTTCCGACTTTTTATCACAGATTTAGTGCTTAAAACCTGATCTTAAAACTTTCATGCTGGTCTGGGAGCAAAGAAAAAACATAGAATGTACCAGTTGCTTCTCTTCCCGTGCCCATGGTAAAAGCCCATCGAGGGAATGGGCGAAAATCATAGGAATCATGTTATACGCGATGCGGCTAGCATTCCATCACTATTTTGATTCCATTTTCCATCATTCCATCACTATTTTGTATACGCCCACAATCTTGCTAATAGTGGCCTGTAGGTCTTCCCCCCCCCCCCCCTTAGGCTCTGTCTATGTCTACCCCGTAAGGGATAAAGACGTGATTTGTGTATGTATGTATATGCTTAAAACTAAAAAACGAGACCAAGTTCTGTGATTTCGGATGTAATTTACGCATACTTACCAAACTGTAGTTCTTATTAGCAGTTGCCCTTGACTCCGGCTGTGCAGAATTCGCTTATCGTTATCCCGCGGGAGCTATTAGATTTTCCGGGATGGAAACTATCCTATGTCCTTCACCGAAACTGAAACTATATCTGTATCAAATTTTATTTAAATCGGTCCAGTGAAACAGTAGCAGACAGACAAATAGACAGACCGCGCTAGTTTTGCATTTATAATATTATTAGTAGGGATTTAGTGCTTAAAACCGACCAGTGAGTCCCAGTTTTGTAATTTTAGCATACTTAACAATTTATAGTTCTAATTACTTCTGTATGTGCGTATGTATGTACCTATAGATGTCTTAAACTACTCAACACGAAGGTTTATACTGGGTTATTTTGATAACCCGTGTGAACCTGGGGTGAATCGCTAATAATATTTACAATTATTATGTTACTTAGGTTGGTTCCCAACAGTCCATTGAATAACAAATCACTCATAAACTTCAATCTATACTCATGACCAAAAATAACCGGTCGCTTTTTATAGAACTTCGTATGAGAAATGACACGTTATTTTTGCTCGCCAGTGTATCTAAAGCAATCGAAGAGAGCTCTTAAAAAATGCTTTTTAAGACACGAAATTAATTGCCTTTAATATTAACTGATATTTAATTATGCCACTAATCATCCCTAGTGAATAATTAAGCAATTAAATCCAGACATGGATTTTTAGATACTTACAAGGGTAGGGTAGACAAAAACATTAATTAACTCCCAGTGAACAAACCCTCGCTATGCATGTCGTTAGTGGACCTGACGGACTATATTACGTAAATTGAATTGCCAACGTAATTTCTTTCAGCAACGTAGCTTCAGAAAAGGTTCCAGTTTGCTTCTACATGGCGTGGTATCAACTTCTTTTATTGCTTTTTGGTGAAAACATGTCTGCATATTGCATGTTGTCTAATACAATGATTGCTTCGTGAAATGACGTAGTTAGTCGAAGGAGAATGTTACCTTTATTCTCTATTTGAATTAAACATACTATCACTGATTCTACGAATATTTATAACAGTGGGACCACGAGTCCGTAACGAGTATTAGGCATTATAAGTTGGATAAATTACAAAATGGTTCACTGAAAAGCGTGAATTTTTTTAAATTAAAAAATAGAACCAATTGCCTTCAAATATAGTCTAAATTCTATTATAGATTTCATAATAAATTGCATTAATTACGATACTTTAGAAATGTCAAATTAAAATTATTTTTAGGTGCGTGCTTATTTATGTGTCAAGTTGGTGCCTCAACTTGAAATAGTTGCAAGCCGAATAGATATTATCGGCAAATAGACTAGGTCTACTTCTGCCACGCATGCCATACATAAATATAACGAAGTTATGATATGGGAGCGTGGGTGGTGGCGTGGGCTGAGGTACCGACTTCAAACATACATACATAAATCACGTCTTTATCCCTTAATACGGGGTAGGCAGAGCCTAAGGCAACAAGACCTAAAGGCCATGTTTAGCATGATTGACTTTAAATATTTAGGTAGCAACCGAAAAATAATTTTAATTGCACATTTCTAAAGTAGCGTAACTAATACAATTTATTATGAAATCTAATGGCGGATTTAGGCTACATTTGAAGGCGATTCTATGTTTTTATTTAACATTTTTGTACTAGTATTGATAGCACTTCCGATTGGTACTTTCGAGTGATGTGTTTTCCAAAATCGGCCCCTAAAGAGCAATGTACCCAACGTAAAGTATGTACCGTGCACACGTCAAATTAACGCAATACTGATGGCAATCAAGGTACCACAATGCGGACCCTGATGAGCGTTATTAATAATGGCTGCACTGACAGCTCCAGATAAGAAAGGCCTATAATAAGGGCGCGTATACTTTATTACATAATTATCGTTTGGGTTAACAGCTGGGAAGTAAGCAAAAAGTTGATTTTCTTTGTTTGGTCCGAATTTCAAAAAATTTGAAGCTCACGGCTGAATTAAGTTTGGGCCGATAATAACTTTTTAATTTTTTTTTCTTCCATGCTAATCTGGGGGTAAAGAAAAAACATAGAATTGACCAGTTGCTTCTCTTACCGCGCAGATGGTAAAAGCCCATAGAAGGAATGGGCGAAAGTCTTAGGAATCATGTTATAGACGATGCGGCTAGCAAGCCATCACTATTTTCATTTCCCTTTTCAGCTATACTCCCTTAGTCATGCTAAACGTGGCCTTAAGGTTTTGTTACTTTAGGCTTTGTCTACACCGTAAGGGATAAAGGCGTGATATATGTGTGTTTGTTGTATCGTTCCAACACTAATGTACGGCAGCGATAGTGAGGTATGGCAAAAGAAGCATGAAAGTAAAATTAATGCACTAGAAATTTAAGTTAATAAGTGTGATAGGGGTGTTACTGAAAGACAGAATAACGAATAGTGTGATAAGGGAACGTGCTGGTGTGAAAGAAGATAGAGTGACTAGGATAGAAAGAAGTATGCATAGTTGGTTTGGTCACGTAGAGCGGATGGATGAAAGTAAACTAAGGGAAGACCTAGACGGACGTGCCTGGACCAAATAGGAGACGTTTTAAAAAAAGGGCAAGTCAGGACTACCCGAAACTGACGAGCATGTATGAAGAGATTTATGAATGTGAATGAAGCAAAAGAGGTATGTCAGAATCGTAGCAAGTGGAAAAAAGTAGTCTCTGCTTACCCCTATGGGAAAGAGTCGTGACTGTATGTATGTATTCTAAATCTGTTTTGAACTCCCGGAAACAAAATCATAGAAACTGAGTCCACAAAGAAGTTAGCACGTCTAATTGTGATCATAGAGATAATTAACACAAACATGCAGGCCACAGACTCCGGCGCGGGTAAGACAAACTAACGCTTTAATTAGTTCTCGCCACTTTAGTGCGATTGGTTGACTCGGGCACGGCAACCGCTTAGCGTTTAACTTGCTTGCAGATCAAGTAACATCACAGAGAAAATTAGTAATACCAGTGGAAATTACACATGTATACATACACAAATCACGTCTATGCCCCTCTCGGATTAGACAGAGCCCAAGTTAACAAGACCTAAAAACCACGTTGAGCATGATTGGCATTAAAATAGTGATGGATTGCTAACCACATCGTCTTTAACATGATTCCTAAGATAGCGCCGGAACAAAACTAGCTAGTACATTATTGTTTCTCTTTTGCTCCCAGACCAGCATGGAAGTAGTACGGAACGAATGCCGTACAAAGGCATGAAAAGTTCAATCATACCTAAAGAGTGAAGATTGTGCAGCAGGAAAATATCGGGCACACGGAGAGTTCCAAAATATGCTCACTGTAAACACGACCTACAAACTTTACCGGCATTCCGCAGGCTCCACGTAAAGTTTAAATTCTAACCACCGAACAAAATAGTTGGCGGGATTCCTGTCTTTGTGTATCTACTACTAGTTTATGGTCAACGCTTCTAAAAAAATCCCTTTGGCAGAACAAAGAATGTTTGTGAGCATCGACGAGTTAAAATACGGGAGTTACTATCAAAATAAAACTAAGGAAATACTTTTGTTAACAAATTTTTGATATTGCGTTTGAGACGATCATACCTAATATTTTATAACTAGCCTAGCTAATATTGTCGACTTCGTCCGTGTAGAATCAAACATAGCCTATGATAGGTACACACAAATGATGTGTCATTCTATTGGTAAAAGGATTTTCAAAATCAGTTCAGTGGATCCAGAAATTATGCCGTACAACGTCACAAACTTTAAATCTTTATAATATTACTAGCTTCTCCCCGTGACTTCGTCTGCGTAGAATTATACATATAAACCTTCCTCTTGAATCACTCTGTCTATTAAAAAAACCGGATCAAAATCCATTGTATAGTTTTAAAAATCTAAGCATACCTACATAGGGACAGACAGACAAACTGCGGAAAGCGACTTTGTTTTATACTATGTAGTGAAGTATACAAGTATAGATTGCTAAAAACTTATAAATTTTAAGTTAAACCTGTCCTTGTTTATTACACCGGCTGCAGAGGATTGTACAAATTTAACCTGGAAAAAACCGGTCAAGTGCGAGTCGGACTCGCGCACCGAGGGTTCCGTATCATTATCTATAAATATCTAAAACCAGTGTAAGCAGAGCCCTGTTCCAAAGCAAAATGTACGCAGTGTGGGGTTACTTTATATTGGTCACTGCTATATACAGACATACATACACATTTACGGTTTTCGCAATTATTCTTTAATCTGTGCTATAAGACCTACCTTCATACCAAATTTCAAGATTCTGCGTTCACGGGAACTACCTTGTAGGTTTTGATTCCCTTGAGAGTTGAAAATTTGCGGAAATTTGCGGCATAAACGGCTGTATCTTTTGATTGCGTTGGCTTAGAATTTTGATTTTTTCACAGTTCCAAGGGGCAGTAGACCTGAGTATTTGATATAAATTTCAGCTTCATACCTCAACGCGTTCCTGAGAAAAAGGGTCTTGACAGACGGACGGACGGACGGACAGACGGACAACAAAGTGATCCTATAAGGGTTCCGTTTTTTCCTTTTGAGGTACGGAACCCTAAAAAATATGGCGTACTTGGTTATGCCATTAACGGTTTCAATAAATTACGTTTCTAATTTAACAGGAGCGTCTCTATCATGATTTAATCTACTTTCATTTCCTTTTAGTTTCAGATAAACCTCTTCACCATACTTCGTCTCATTTACGCGGCTATTCACTTCAACGTCATAAGGTATAGAGACACCATGCCTTCTTCATAAAACCAACTTTCGAGATCAAATTGTTACATAGTATCGTGAAACTACGTGACAGCAATGTCTGAACTAAATTTACATAATAGTCTACAGTATCTTGAAGTCTATATTAGCAGCATATCCATAGAGTAAATTTCCTCATGGCTTCAAAGTTTGTTGATTTATCAACCTCAAATAAAGGGACGAATAACTTGCAATATTACTCTTCCCGTGCCAGCTCTGAGTATGACAGAAATCCGCAAACCGTATTTGTACAAAATAAAACGCCGCTTCAAGCATTATATCAAACTCGCATAATATTTTCAAGCGGAATCCGGTGAAACTTCAAACATGAATAAACTTTTAACGATTTATGACACGAACAAGTGATACACGAAAGTTCGCACCACAATCGATTCAGTGTCCATTGAATTGCAATAGTTCCACGGCGCAATTTAAGTTATATTTTCTACTTTTGCAAACGTTGTTTAACAAATAAAGTTTAAAAGTTTTAACGCTGAAACAGTTTGCAGCTGATATTCAATTGCATGGTTTCGCGTAAAAGTAATAAAAGCAGACAAAAACAACAGCTTTCAAATATTTAGCCAACAAAATGTTTGCTGTTTTTTTTCTATTTGCTGTTCAAAATTTTGTGTTGTTTGCAGGTATTTAAAACTGCGCTACGAGTTTAAATTTAAAAATTATAAACGCTCTTTTTACGTTGTCAACCTTAATGTAAATCGTTTAACTTTTAACGTATCTAAAACTTTGACACATTTAACTACATAAATAAATAAGTTCAACGAATAATTTGTGCAACTTTGTGTTGACGACAACTTTTATTATCACAGTAGTAAAGTTGGAGTTAAAATTCAATACGTGGTACGTTGTCTCACCTCGATCTTCGCAATAAGTAGCACAAAGGAGGCCTAATCTCGTAATTTGTCCTTACAAAGGATCCTCAAGAGGGGATAATATCACCCTCAACACGCATTTCGTCCTATTATTTACTCTAATAGACTGCTTTCTTCGTGTAATAGCAGCCGAAGTGAGTAAACGCTCAAAAATATTTGGGCCTCGCATCCCGTACAACTTGTTCAATTCGAAATTTTATGACCACGTACTATTTTTTGTACTATGCTATTTTTATTCTTTAGCCAGCGAATTCTTCATTGCCGGTCTCAAAAATTCACGTGCCTAAGCTTCATTGTTAGGAATTAGGTCATATTAATCTATGTGGGCTGAATTCGACGCGCGCATTGTTGAATGTTTATGCATTATGTGTGATGGTTTTCCGGTTCACTTTACCATTGAACTCTCACAAAGCTTAAAGTACCTCATTATTCATCAAGATGCAGTCCTGTTATAAATTTTATGAATGTTATATTATCTGAAGCTTTGCGAGCGTTTATAAATAAAGGAATCATATATGACAATTTAATATTTATTTCTATTTTATTTTGAACCTGAGAGGTGTCTTAAGTTTGCCATCGATGTCTGTGTGTGTGTGTATCTGTGACATCATAGGTCTGAAGCGGATGGACAGATTTAAATGTGTTTTTTTTTCATTCGAAAGCCAGTTTCCTTGTGTGGTTTTTAGCTTTGTTTGGTAAAATTATTTTCCTAAATGATGTAAGTCATTTTTAGCATATATATTTTTTTATATATTTTTGATTACTCGGTTAATGCGTGGGAGTTTTGATTTTTGAATTTAATGTTATGGAATAATGAAACAATTTAAATCGAATTAAGCGTATCATTGCGTAATATGATCAAAGTGACTGTCAAAAGCAATGCACGTTTTGCTTAATTGAACATTCGCTTTAACAATCCAGTCAGCCAGTTTGTTATTTTGCCCCCTGAAGCTAACAGCAGCAGGTATCTGAAAAAAACATATTCGTACAATCGTGGACCTGAAGACATTCTTCGTCAAATAAAGTAAGATAATTTGACGTATTTTACCTATAACATGCACCCTTCTACCTCTAAGAATATTAGCATATCTCTCAACACTGTTATATCAGCACTGGTTAACACTATTAATATGCCTTACTACACTCTTGATAGAGTAACCGTGGCTGGCGGTTGGATATGTGCACCTACAAATTAGTGTAGTGATTTTCTTTTGTTTTCCACACTGCAGAGCTAGAATTCGGAGTCCGCAGTCGGGTAAAATCGCCTTTTAAGACTCCCACAGGTAGTCTAAAACCAAGAACGGCACGTAACATTCCAAAATCTATTATTTGATAACATTTGGCTAGTCACGCCAAATGACTGTTCACTTTTCGGAATACATTGGAAACTAGATTCTGCCCGCGACTTCGTCTGCGTAGAATTATACATAAAAACCTTTCTCTTGAATCACTCTATCTATTAAAAAAACCGCATCAAAATCCGTTGTGTAGTTTTGAAGATATATGCATACAAAGGGACATAGCGATATGGGGACAGAGAAAGCGACTTTGTTTTATACTATGTAGTGCTGATGATATCTCAAAAATTAGTTAAGTGCCAATTGCGTTATCGGAATGTAGCCTTGCTGTTGCTTTTGACGTTCCACCCACCTGGTTGAATTGTAACGAGTCCATTGAAACAAGGTATCGTACCGTGAATGCATAACGTTTGTTGTACAAAGCTGGATATGACGTTTGAACGCAAGCCGCAAGTTAAATGGGCTATGCCACGGATAAAGATAGTTGAAGCGACTCCGGCACACAGAGCGAAATGGGGCGTGCCTTAGATAAGGCAGCGCACCAGAAATTAAAGTTTGGCGCCATGATTAGAGTGATGTTAGCCTGAATTTTAATTAAAACGTGGTTCAAGAGAACTTCTCTTTGAAGAGAGAAAGTAAGACCGCAAAGCCTCTAAACCACAGTATCTCGAGAGCCATTCGGATTTGTCTTGCTGTCTCCCTCTTTCAGCCGATTCAAGTATCAAACCCATATGAGTGAGTGAGACAACAAAACAAACCCAAACGCCATTCTAAGAGCTCATGGACTATCTCGTGAGTATGGATTTGCTCATGATCCAGAACCAATGACGTAGCTACTTTGCGAGCACGTCCTGTGTGGTTTGTGGTCACAAGCTGCGTGGGTTGGACTATAGTTCATGGGGCACATTCATCGATTTTTGTAACACACGGGATACCTCGTACGCTTCGCAGCCTTGCTTTACGCACCAGTATTCAATAGAATAGATTTTGAACTAAAGCCAATGTCGTTACTTCCTAGTCAGGCGTTAATGAATAAAGAACAGCTTTATACAACAATACGTGCAAGGCAGCTACGTCTGTATGACACATGTATGATTACATGCAAAATCAACCAACACATAAACCCAAATAATCATCAACACAACACGAGACGCTAAGGCGTTTCAAACTCTCCACGACTTTCTTTTCAAAGTCACTATGAGTAGGTACACTGTCACATGTTAAAATTTAACAGCTAAGCACACATTTGTATATGCATATAAGTATGCGTGTGTATAAATACACTCCAAAAACGCTACCCTCATTCTGGCGCAGTCGGATGAAAACACGACATGCGGCTTTAGTGTAATAGTCTTTCGTTGTTCTCGCTTGTATTTAAACACAAAACTTTAGCAACGCGAGGTTGTATAGGTACTTGAATCTTGCACAAAATTATCTTTCATAGCTGAATTTTGACGGTGTCCGAGTTAACCTGCGATGTTACTCTTATAATATCACCCACCATATATTCTCAGTTACTAATCTACCCCTATTTGCTTCCAAGTGGATTCTACACAAACATAGAGCGGATACGTGCCTCTTATCTTAGAAGCTAGTGTTTACTGAGTATTTCCAGCGAAAGGTAATCAGACCTATTGACTTCATACGTGGTAAGTATGATCGTATTACCTATTCTTGGAAGAATTGGCTCGACTCAGGAGTTTCCGTTAACTCATTGAACTTGAGAAACCGTAACACCGCGAAACTTAATTTATTTCTATGAAAACTTCTTAAGAGTTCGCGAGATTTGTTTATGATCAGAAATTAATTATTTTTCGCGCCACATTTCACCAGCAGACCATTATTATCGGGAAGGTGCTATATTATTGAAATTTATTGTACGCGAGTCTGTAATTCGAACAAAGGAAGTCGAAAAGCCAAAGTTGTTATAATTGAATTTCGATGGAACAATTTCAAAAGAGCTTGTCATAAAAACCTGTAAGTCGACTAACGAAACGAACTGAACTTGGTAGAATGTAAAGAGTTTACAGGTGGCTAGGAATTCGCATAGGCTGTGTAAACCTCATTTTAGACTCACAAAGGGTGGCTGTAAACCGTCAGAAAGTTTGGAAGCCGAAGCTTACTTCGTTAATGCTCGCAGGCTATACTTGCTTTGTGCGTTTTAAATATTGTTATTTAGTTATTTCACATTGGTTCGGTCACAAATTTCGTATATGGGGAGTGTGGATGGTTGCGTTGGGAGGGGAAGGCCTAGACGGACGTTCCTGGACCAAATAGGAGACGTTTTTAAAAAAGGGCAGGTCAGGAGTAACCGAAACCGACGAGCATCTATGAAGAGATTGATGAATGTGGATGAAGCGAAAGTGGTACCTACCTATGTCAGAATTGTAGCATGTGGAACAAAGTAATCTCTGCCTAGCCCTATGGGATAGAGGCGTGACTGTATGTAGGTATGTAAGTATTCGTAAAGTCCCCGAGCTCTTACTTTCGGCACATCTTACTGTCTCGCTTATTCTTATAGATTTATTTCATCATCGTCATCTACGTATACGTACCACTGCGGGCACAGGCCTCCTCTCAGAATGAGAGGGCTTGGGCTAAAGTTCCCACGGGGGCCAGTGCGGATTGGGAACTTCACACACCATTGAATTGCTTCGCAGATGTGTGCACGTTTCATCACGATATTTTCCTTCACCAAAAAGCTCATGGTAAGTTTCAAATGTAATATATTATTTTATATTGACGACCGGATAGCCTAGTGGTTAGTGACCCTGACTATGAAGCTAGAGGTCCCGGGTTCGAATCCCGGTAGGGGCAGACAGTTGTATGATGAATACGAATGTTTGTGCCCGAGTCATGGATGTTGTATGTGTTTAAGTATGTATTTATCTACACTATATAAGTATGCTTATCCGTTGCCTGGTACCCATAGCAAAAGTTTTGCTTAGTTTCGGGCTGGGTCAATTGGTGTAATTTGTCCCAAAATATTTATTGATTTATTTATTTATATCGGACACTAAAATTACATTACCTGTGTTGCATCGACACTATCAAAAGTTAACGATAAATTAAACTTAGTACAGATTTTTATAAGTTACCGTATAAAATGTGTAAATACTAATTTTAATCTCAGGAAAGGAGAAATTGGGTCTGTTTAATTTTCTTGGTACTACAATTTAAAAATTATTTATAGTCAGCATATAAGTTAGTGTAATAAACTAATAAACCTTTACATTTGCTTGATTATGATAAAAAAAATATCTTCTTAAAATATAACATGGCCAAACCACTTGTATCCAGGCCGCAAACATTGTCGATAGTTTCGAGTTCACCACTAAACAATAAAAGGTATCATTATTCGACAACTTGACATTTTGCCCTTGCCAGTTTAGTATCCGAGGTTAAAGAATAGATTACTACCCACTTCTTAAACGTTGTAACCAAGC
Organism: Pandemis corylana; assembly: GCA_949127965.1. Classification (NCBI taxonomy): domain Eukaryota; kingdom Metazoa; phylum Arthropoda; class Insecta; order Lepidoptera; family Tortricidae; genus Pandemis; species Pandemis corylana. The sequence goes on along the minus strand of OX421856.1, from coordinate 6,526,567 downwards.
TTTATTAAAGTTGATCCAACCTATATACTTACCTATTTTGTTACTACATTTATCATCCGTCTCTGATACGTCGTTTTTGTTCGGCTTGTGACAAAGGAACGTGAATTAGGTCGACGTAGAAGTCGTACTGTGACGTGAAATGTATGAATGAAATTTTTGAGACACTACTCACAGGTTAGACGGATACAGCTATTAGCTAAAAATACATGTTTTAGATTGAGCTAGGATAAATTAAACTAACATTTTCCGAACCCTATAACTCAGTTCGCAGGGACCCAGATCCTGCCTATTAATCTGCCCGCTTGTCTGCCGCTCAAGGACTTAATGTTATTCCTATGTTTATTCGCGCGACGCTGAATTTTTTAATTTAACGGTCCAAAACAATTTTGTTCTGGGAAAGTTGAATTTCGAAGTTCAACTTTCGAATTTTAATAAGCAGTACTTACTGTTGTTAGAAATAGCTTCATATTTTTTTAATCGGATGTAAGGACGGTATACACTTATCGAATCTACATTGAAAGCCCGTGAGCTCCTAGAACATTCGGTTCTCGTGTGCCATCGGCTGATTCAAGGATCAAAACCATAAGAGTGAGTGAGATAGCAACATTAAACCCGAAGGTCTTTTTAAATCTATGGCAGTGTACACTTACTCGGTTTTTTATTGGTTTTAAATACTTAATAATAAATAGTGTATGGGGAAGTTGTTACTTGAAACTCGTGTCATATTTTGGCAGGAAAATAAAAGTCTCTAAGGAACTAAACTCTTTTTACCTTATAATAACCTTATAGTACACAATACGTTTTGTTACATATACAGTGACGAGCAAATATAACGGGTTACTTCCCAAACAAACTACGAAATCGACCCGCTGTTTTTGCTCGACATTAGGTATATTTGATGTTGCAGTAACTAATTACAAAAACATTAGCCCCTGATATTAAACGATATCTCAAAATCCACTGTTAATTTTAATCAAAAGTTTCCTCCGGAAATGATTACTTTTACTAAACGTTTCCCAGGTCGATCATTTTCCTGTAAAAACTTAAATTAACTCGTTATGGCAAAGGTTTCGAGTCTTTCCATCCTAACTTTGAACCAAATTTCACGCAAAACTGAGCATTTTGATGTCGGAACTCGAGACTAAATGTTCACACAGACTAATCAGACGTGTACAGTACTCCGATTTCTAACAGTACACAACATTTTGAATACACAAAACAACTTATATTACAGAGTAATATTTTTATCTCATGTCTACAAGTAAATAAACAGTGACTAGATCAAGCTGGCGTTTCTCAGAGACAGATTTTCGATAAGTAACAGAAAAAACAAGCATTATAACACAGTGCACTCTTGTTTGCATACTGAGTATAAACTAGGTACTGTTGCGGGGAGGCGGGGGACGGATTGACCACCTCAAAGCAGAACTTTCCTTGTAATTTACGAACCGACATCATTTTCAGGCCGCCGAGCGTGTCAAACGTAACCTACTTGTTCGTTAGAAATATTCGTCTGACACGTGGAAAATGGTTGAACAATGCTTTGTAGGTGCCCTAGTCTACCTAAGTATTAACCTGAAATAAAACCTTATCTTGTCCTCTCATTCTAATAATACCAAAACCTGTTATGGTAAAATTTGTGTTCGTCTACGACAAATAAAGAAAAACGAACGTCACGTTAACTTAAGCACAAGTGTTTTTGAAGAAGTAGTCTCTGCCCACCCCTGTGGGTAAGAGGCGTGACGGTATGTATGTATATATGTATGTTTTTGAAGAAGAGGGTCAGTATACTTCTACTTAACAGATTGCTTAAATCTAAAAATTATTAGCACCACGGGCGTGAAGGTCATCAATACTTGTCGTAAAACACGTGCTGAGAGACAATTATTTTAATTTATTAATTTATTTAAGGAAAGGTTGAAGGCACGAAGAAGAGAGGAAGGCTAAGAAGAGCATTTATGGACCAGCCCGGCCAGCGCGCGAGCGCGCGTGTGTCGCGTCGCGCGCGAGATAGACTACCCGTCTCTTTCTGGGATGAACAGTAAGAAAAAGACGGGCAACCTATCTCGCGCGCGACGCGACTCTTTTGCGCTCTCATGCTAGACGTGCATGTGAGAAGAGAAAATAGAAGTGTCGTATCAAGATGTCAAAGAAAAGGCTCTGAAAAGGACCACAAGGAAATTGCTACGACAAGAGCGTAGCTCTTAAATTTAAGAAGAAAGAGGAAGAATTTAGTTAAACACCTTTTTTACAATTATTTTAATTTCATTGAGCAACAATTACAAGAAGGTGCGTTGGCGCTATACCTATAACTAAAATTACTGTTGTTGGCGATTGGTCCATTACTCTTTATTCATTAACTATAATCATCCCCCATTTCTATTTACTCGTAGTCTAAACATTTTAAATATTTTTACCGGTAGTGAAAATACTGATAAAGTCTGGATACTACTTAATCTCTAAATCTCATCAGACAGCAAGCCAAAGAAGCTCTTATTTGCAGGAAATATTTGTTATTATGACCGGAAGATTATTACTTAGTGTCAATTAGGTTATTTTCACGATAACGGTGTTTTTTGGTCAATATCAAACTTCAAAGTTATTATTAACTGGATTAAACACGAGGTTTGCAGATTTTTCATAGATTAAAAGAAGCACCCTTATTTATTTGTCGTCGCAGTGTGCGGTCATTGCGTGAGGCACTGCGGAATGTTGCCATATTTAACATAATATACATACATATATCACGTCTTTATCCTTCACGGGGTAGACAGAGCCTAAGGTAACAAAACCTTAAGGCCACGTTTAGCATGATTAAGGGCGTATAGCTGGAAAGGGAAATCAAAATAGTGATGGGTTGCTAGCCGCATCGCCTGTACCATGATTCCTAAGACTTTCGCCCACTCCCTCGATGGGCTTTTACCATCTGCGCGGGAAGAGAAGCAAGTAAATTCTATGTTTTTTTCTTTACTCCCAGACTACCTAGCATGTAAAACCAATCCAAGCATATTTAACATTATTGCACAAATCACTAGCTTGGGGGTCTGATCCTGTGTGGTTCTTTATTTTTAGAAATGAAAAACTGAATGGTGCGTTTCTTCGTATATTGTCGGCAGACAAAGGCCGAGAGTTGCCACGGGCAAAAATAATAAAATTTAATGTTGCTACTATAAAATAATTTGTAGATTGCAACAATTACCAATACTTAGCAGGCAATTTTCACTTTGGAAGCAAGATAGGTACAAAAGCTACACGATATAAGGTTCCGAAAAATAATTTTGACATCGCTTTCGCTGTTACTTTTTGTCACGCAGGGTGTAATGCGAAAAGTATCTCGATGGGCGATCTCCCCGCGGGACCTAAGGGCCAATTCGATCCTGATCAAATTATATATTTTATTAGCCCCCTGGCAATTTTACGACACTAACAAGGTTCAGGAAAGTCGAGACGTATCTGTGAGGAAATAAAATCAGTTATCGGTCTCACTAGCGTGGGAATTACAGTTAAGTTGGGCCAACCCTCGTGTTACTTAAGTAACTCGACAATGGGCGTTACTTTTACATCCAAGTTAATGATAGAGATGGTACGAACGGCTTTTTTAGGGTTCCGTACTCAAAGAGTGCCTACGGGACCCTAATACTAAGCCTTTACTATATGACAGTCTGCCACAGAAGCTGTATCTTTTGATCGGTAATAATATGTAGACACTTGAAATTGGATTGGAGGTTTTTACTGTAAACGCTTTAACGCATATAAATATAACATGAAGTTAAAAGTTAAGGCAGGTTCACTGTACTAAAATAAACTTCTGACTTGGTTTCAATATGATTTTTTTTACGTGGGATCAGAATAACGATTATCTTGAAGTAGATTTGAAGGGCGAACCCTTGCCAAATAACACCTCAGCAAAATTTTAAACGAGCTAAGACATTAAATATTTACTGAAGAGCCAAAAAGGCCTGATCGAGACTAAAAAAAGTCGGGAAATGGGTACAATGTAGGGAACACTTATTGCTTTAAAGTTAACAATAAATACTACACTACAAGTACAAGACGAAAGTGGTTTTACACTTTTGAAAAAGACGTAGATTAGAGCCCGGGTTCAACCCTCTACTTAAGAGGCCAAAGATCAAACCACTAGGCTACCACGACAGTTTTCTTATCTGCTTGAGAGGCCAAATATCAAACCACTAGGCTACCATGGCAGTTTTCTTATCTGCTTGAGAGGCCAATGATCAAACCACTAGGCTACCACGGCAGTTTTCTTATCTGCTTGAGAGGCCAAAGATCAAACCACTGGGCCACCACGGCAGTTTTCTTATCTGCTTGAGAGGCCAAAGATCAAACCACTGAGCCACCACGACAGCTTTCTTATCTGCTTGAGAGGCCTAAGGTCATACCACTGGGCTACCACGGCAGTTTTCTTACTGCTTGAGATGCCAAAGATCAAACCACTAGGCTACCATGGCAGTTTCCTTATCTGCTTGAGAGGCCAAAGAGCAAACCACTGGGCTACCACGGCAGTTTTCTTATCTGCTTGAGAGGCCAATGATTAAACCACTAGGCTACCACGGCAGTTTTCTTACTGCTTGAGATGCCAAAGATCAAACCATTGGGCCACCACGGCAGTTTTCTTATCTGCTTGAGAGACCAAAGGTCAAACCACTGGGCTACCATGGCAGTTTTCTTATCTGTTTGAGAGGCCAAAGGTCAAACCACTGAGCTACCACGGCAGTTTTCTTATCTGTTTGAGAGGCCAAAGGTCAAACCACTGGGCTACCACGGCAGTTTTCTTATCTGTTTGAGAGGCCAAAGGTCAAACCACTGAGCTACCACGACAGTTTTCTTATCTGCTTGAGAGGCTAAAGGTCTAACCACTGAGCCACCACGACAGTTTTCTTATTTGCTTGAGAGGCCAAAGGTCAAACCACCGGGCTACCACGGCAGTTTTCTTACTGCTTGAGATGCCAAAGATCAAACCACTGGGCCACCACGACAGCTTTCTTATCTGCTTGAGAGGCCAAAGGTCATACCACTGGGCTACCACGGCAGTTTTCTTACTGCTTGAGATGCCAAAGGTCAAACCACTGGGCCACCACGGCAGTTTTCTTATCTGCTTGAGAGACCAAAGGTCATACCACTGGGCTACCACGGCAGTTTTCTTACTACTTGAGATGCCAAATGTCAAACCACTGAGCTACCAAGGCAGTTTTCTTAGTTGTTTTGGGGAAAACATCACGCGTCATTTGTCAATGCATTGAACACAGCGATATCATTAAGGGGCGTGCGACACCCCGCGCTATTACGCGACGCGTCAACCCGGAAAACCGAAATTACGTAAACGCTACATTGAATTTTCCTATAATCGCTGTCGGGTGCGGGGGTGTCGGCGTAATACGGCTAACAAGACGGTTGAACCCTTTACGCAATGCGAAGAGTTTGTACCTACAGATCACGTTTAGCCAGATGTGGACGTATAGGTGGAAAACACGTGGAAGAGGAAATAAAAATAGTGCGGCTATCAAGCCGCATCGCCTAAAACATGACTCCTAAGATTACATTCCTAAGATTATCGATAGGTTTTTACCATCAGCGCCGGAAGAGAAGCATTCTATGTTATTTTTTTACTTCCAGACCAGAGTGGAAGAAACGTTTAGAGAATTCGTTTTGAACTGGCCATTACCATTCGATCCAATCGGCATATTAAAAAAATGAACTGGACTTTTGCAGGGCAGGTTATACGCGCAGATGGTTTTACACTTATTTATTGACACTCTAAGAAATTGAATTGTAAAAATAACTGAGGACGGTGTGTACAGCTCGACAGCCATGAGAAAGAGAGTGAGGCGGCAATAATTTCCATTCTATTCGGTACACGTCTCATGTAAGAATCTTCAATGTCATTTTTATCCGAATCACTCCTACTTTATGTTTAATCGGTAATTCGTTTCACTTCGCATAAAATTAAATCAATGTCAATTACGGCCTCTAAGAAGTCTCTAGAGAGTTTTTTTTTAATTTACTTAGATTGACTGAAGCCCGACAAATACAGCCAAGAACTTACACTATATCAAGGAGCTAGGTACAGAATTTGAAACACGGAAAAAAATTTAAGAAGCTATGAAAAGCATTTAAAAATAATAAAACATTGCAGAAATCGATAATGGGGGTGTATTTCCAATAGTGTGGACCATTTCCAATAGTAAAAGCACTTCATATTTCAACGACAAAGGCTTTCTTTCTAACCGCCTTGGGCTTATTATGACTGTCTTTAGTGTCTCGCTATGAAATATACTATTAATGCGATTGTTCGCAAACAAGTTTAATTAAAGTTTTACACAGAACGTGTGTGAATTTAAATGCCTCGTTATTCGTTATGCCTCTGAACGGTTTTAATACGTGTTGAACTGTAATTAGAATGCAGCCAGTGCATTAACTGAAATTGCTACTGTCGATTACTTGTTTTTCACTAATATTGCATCGACATAACATCCACGTATACTGTAACCTTATTCGACACTACAGTCGAATTCGCTGAATGCAGCAAGAGAAAATCTATCTCTCTCATGGGCAATTATTACGCGTGTGATAATTTCACGAACATCGTGCAGCGATTTTGCTACTCGTACCCCAACATTGACGTAGAGCATTGGGTTACTACGCAACTACTATGAAAAGCGATTGCTTGTTATTCTGTGCTACGAAAATGTAGCCAGAAATTCAAGTGCTACGCAATTATCGTAGAAGCTTCGTAGCAGTAGCTGTTACAGAAAAATACGTAGCACGTGATCGCTTTTTAACCGACCGAAGCCAATCGAATACGACTCAAATGGAGTTGTTTTCGCGAAATGTGTCTATTATCGTAATAGGAACATATGACAGCCGCGACAAATTTCTAGAGCTGTCTATTCCGAACTGCCAAATTGTTCGAATACAGACTCCCAATGCTCACGTAATGGGGAAACTTTTTTGCTGAAGGCTGTTTTCCAAAAAGCTCCACAGACATCCGGCTCGTGAGAGAAAAGAAAAACTTTTAATTAGTTCGCACTTGTAAATTTCATCTAAGACTCGGTATAAAATAAGTTGGCTGCTTTATTTGATTTATGCCGGTGATTTAGATTATAAGCTCGGTGCCACTGAATGCTAATTGGTGCCTTTAATGTAATTGATTTTAAGTCATTTAATGCGGCGCGGCGAGGTGCAATAAAAAAACGAGAGAAAATTAAAAGTGTGCCATGATAACCGACAGCTCGATTTTAATTTCGTTGTAAATTAATGGTTACGTTGGGAGGGGAAGGCCTAGACGGACGTTCCGAGACCAAATAGGAGACGTTTTAGAAAAAGGTCAGGTCAGGAGTACCCGAAACCGACGAGCATGTATGAAGAGATTGATGACTGTGGATGAAGCGAAAGAAATATGTCAGGATCGTAGCAAGTGGAATAAAGTAGTCTATGCCTACCCCTGTGGGAAGGATGCGTGACGGTATGTATGTATGTAAATTAATGCAGCATTTTAAATTGATACTTTTATGTACCTTTCGGATCGATATACTTTTTATTCCACATTTGTACTCCGTAACTGGCTTTCCAAATTTGCTTCTTAAAATGTTTCATCTAAATTAGATGCACATAATCAGAGTATCTGGGAAAGAGTACAAGATCGGCGTTTGCAAAATACGGAAACCACAGAGATGATACCTATATAGATTTAGCGCCCCCAAGAACCCCTACATATCAAATTTTATCGAAACCTTTTGAGCAGTTTCCTAGATTCCCAAAATAAATAAATAAAAAATATACAAGAATTGCTCGTTTATAGATATAAGATTGTATACATATGACGAAATAATAAATATGACGGCGGTCAACGCCCGTATTTCGATTTCTCACTTAAATTACAGTCCCATGTGACCTAAAATCCCGGCTAACACCGATTTACGGACTGTAAAATCCTCAATCTGCCACGGAACCACTTAATGCCCCTAATTTCTGGTGCCGGCGAGGTATTACGTCCCTCCCTATGAAATTTCCATGTAATTGCTTATTCCGTAACATCACTTGTTAGGTTTCACTACCTGCAGACTTAGTAGGAATATGCCTCCTGTTATGAAGATTATAGCGTAATTTATACATTGCGTTACTTGAGGATTAGAATGGGGTTATGTTGGTAACACAAAGGAAACATTATTATTTTAGCATTCTGTTCCTATAAAGAAACCCTTATAAGATTGCTTCGTTGTTCGTCTATCTGTTCGTCTGCCAAGAGCACTCTTCTCACGCGCTGTCATTATGGTCACTTACAACTGCATAAAACAACGTTCTTAACATCATGCAGTCTAAAGATTATAACCATTTGAAAGTGTATTTTCATGCAAAAATCGTGGGAATCAAAACTAAAAAAGGATACGTAGAGTTATAAAATTTGGCAAGAATTGAGGCCGCACAACACAAGTACTTATCATAGGAAAACAACTAGAATCACTGTTCTTTGTTTCTATTGGGAATACTTAGCGTTATTTCATTTTTGATTTTCCCATTTACACAGAACACTTTGTTTTGTAAATAAATGCCGTATATGCTTGATATTTGCTAAAATTAACGAAATTTGAAAGTAGGTAGGTATCCATTAAACGTATGGAGCCCCCAGGGCGCGAAACCAACAAGGACAGTACCAGATGTTTTTAATCAATGTATAGATTTCTGACAGTTATTTATTGTCGCTAAAATAACACTATTGGGCTCATTCAATCCAATCCAATACATTTAGTAATTTAGTTTCATTGGCCGTCAATAAATTTCAGACTCAAAATAATGCCAATGAAATTTAAAGCTTTCGTAACGGAGCCATTTTCATGTTTTCTACGCGTGCCGCGCAACCGTAACATTTGTGAATAACATGGCTTGTTTTCGTGAAAAATGCGACGATTTATCCGTCGGAGTATACGAATCGGCAATCAACATTACTGTTGACAAGATTGATGCACTTTTTGATGTTTTCCGACCTTTACGGACATCGTTACATACTCGTAGCCACTTCAACATTCACATACACACATATACAAATAAAGTCTTTATCCCTTACGGGGTAGACAGAGCCTAAGGTAACAAGACCTAAGCCACGTTTAGCAAGACACTGAGGGCGTAGAGGTGGAAAGTGGAATCAAAATAATAAATAAATATCTTGGGACAAATTACACCAATTGTCCCAGCCCCAAACTAAGCAAAGCTTGTACTATGGGTACCAGGCAACGGATAAACATACTTATATAATGTAGATAAATACATACTTAAATACATACAACATCCATGACTCGGGCACAAACATGCGTATTCATTTTCAACATGAAACTACCGTGAGACTTAATCATTATTACACATAAACGGATAACTCACGTATAAAAAGTCGAGTGATGCTCGACATGTTTCGGACTATTTCGTAGTCCTTCTTCCTGAAACATGTCGAGCATCACTCGACTTTTTATACGTGAGTTATCCGTTTATGTGTAATAATGCGTATTCATCATACAACTGTCTGCCCCTACCGGGATTCGAACCCAGGACCTCTAGCTTCATAGTCAGGGTCACTAACCACTAGGCTAACCGGTCGTCTAAATAGTGATGATTTGCTAGCCGCATCGTCTGTAACATGATTCCTATGATTTTCGCCCACTGCAACATCGATACAATAGCTTTACTGTACTAACCTTGGCTTTAATTTGTCCCTCAAATAGGGAATTTTGTGGGTACCCATGAGGCTGACATGATCACCTGGAGTGACCAAAGCCTTGTCAAAAATCAGAATTTACAAAAAAAAAATAACCTTGGCTTCCCGAACAACTTTTGTCTCACAGTTAAATAAAGTTTCATTTCTTAATCACCTAATCAATCTATTCTAGGAAAAGTGTTCAATTCACCACCTGTTTTATAATAAACCCTGCTCATATCTTTCCTTCGACAGGGAATAGGATCCGTCAAAACGTTTTCCGATTTTATTTAGTCAAGCGGAGGGGTTTGAATCTTTATAGGTACGTGATATACGCGTACGTTACCTGCAAAGATTGACAGCTGTCATATTTTCTGCGGATTTTCCTCAGTCATTTTTCAAGGCACCTGTAAAACGAGACACCTGAACGAGCTTTGAACAATCCGACGTGGCCGAAATAACGATGTTCTTTAAAATAAGGCTTTCAAAACTCGACTTCGTGACGACATTGGGTTTGCATAAAATCTTGATGCTTTATCAGTAAAACATTTGTCTGCGTGACACCAATTCTGCTGTCTTAAACCAATACAAGGAATTTAAACACCCACGATATAGTATTTGAATAATAGCACATTTTTGTTTGGACGGACCTGAACAAATACGTAAAGGCATTACGTTGTCAGGGGATATATTTCACAAAAACAAAATAATGCTGTGAAAGCGTCAACCCCCGGGGACAATCTCAGGAAGGTTTCCGTTCGATTTATAAACAAAAACCTGGTAAAGGTAAGGGTTGTCAAGGGTTCTCGTCACTTTCCGTCTTGTTATGTGAACGGAATAATGTCACTTTTTGACACAAGGGGGTAACAATGCCAATCTACGCAAACATCTTCTTTGTTATCTGACCCATTGTATTACCAATTGTACGCGCCCTAAATACTTGCATAACGCCACCCTTGCCCTGAGAGTATAAGGTTTATTTTACCTTAAATGAGATCACGATCCTCGCTACATGGGAAGGGCTTAACCAATATAAAGTATGTAACATCATTACCAAAGAAAACCACGAAAAACGTAAAAGGGTCCGGAATGATAAGGTCGATCGATCGACAGATAAAGTAGGCATGAGGTGGAAGGTAGCCTTAGTCTTCAATACGAGTTTCACGTATTGCTTGTATTTGTTTGGCTTCGGAATAAAAGGATTACTCTTACAGATAAGAATCTGTTTTCGGGAAGTAATTTTACAATAGGTATGAATGTAAACATAGTAATTTTACTTAATGAAAAGTATGATAGGCATTCATTCGCACTTTTGATCTTAGCGTTTGATACAGTTAATCTTTGATATCTAACTATTCATGACTTTCACGTCGACGTTTATATAGTTATAGTGTATACGATCTAATTTTATATATATATAACCAAAACCTAACATTACCTAATTTTGCCAAGTGAACAAGTCTAAGAAGCGGAATGCGTTAATTTTCCTCTCACTGGCCCGCTTTCTTTATCAAAATAAACTGACAAGAGCTTTAATTAAAACTGGTTAGAGGACTACCGAAATTGATTAGATTTTTTTCCCCCTTTCCACCGTCCATCCATCACTTTGCAATTTTGGGGCCTCACGATTGGAATTTGAATCCGTAATTAGTTCCACGTTTGCAATCGTCGGTTTTAAGTTGTTCGATAGGTATTTTTGAACTGAATTTTCTTCTTGACGGAGTAAAAAAATTGTTTTCATTACAGTTGCTCAAATAGTAACCTTTTTTTGGCTGTTTTGCGTGCGCCATTTACTTTTCTATTTTTTCAAATTTGTACTTGTTCCAATTCACGACTACTTACCGAAGAGTTATTTTATTATAATGTTAGTTTATACCAAGACGCAATAAAACTAAAAACCTATTATTAATGTAAAAATATCAAAATATTGAGATTTTATATTTTATTACTAGCCTCTCCTTATTTTTTTTTTAAATATTGAATTCTTAAAACAGTTCTTAGTAAGGTGTCTGAATGGAACGGAATAGCGTGGAAATAGCCGCCGAAACGCCTGTCAAAGATGAGGCGTTTTTTCAACTGCAAGCATGGCTTTTAAGGTTCTAAAGGCAACAGTAGTTTTTGTGTTTATACAATTTAAATGTTTCGATACACAAATAATAGAACGAAATGATAATAAGGTAATAATAGTTGTAAGCTCTAAGTGTTATTTATATAACGATTATTTTAAGTATGATTGACTACTGATTGAATACTAAAATTATTTCTAAAAAAACGCCTTAAAGGTGACAGCTGTCATCGTTGTATTTAACCACGGTTGATTTAGTTAAAACGCTTAAGGATGACAGCTGTCAATTGAGATATAGGAGGGAAGGACTGACGGATCGAGAGGTTAAGGACAATTGTAATAACAAGAAGATTAATAAACAACTGATGATATATTGCAGTTTAATTATATCACGAAGAGGACATCCTTTCATCTCAGAAGTGCGAATACTCATATTCAACGCCTACATCGCTCGGAAGACACATTTTTTTTCTCTATTTTGAAGGAGATAAACTGTGGAGATAAAGTGGACTAAATTATGGATCACAACCCCGATGAACGTGACGACGACGGTAAAAGGGAAAGAAAGTCAAGATCCCGTAAAAAGAAACATAATGAGCGGCACAGGAAAAGCCTATCCAGAGCAGAAAAACACAAAACTAGTCGTGAACATACCGGTCGTTCGTTTACGCCAGACAGGTTACAGAAGCGACAGGTTAGCGTGATTGATGGCAACAGTGACGGACGGAGGAGCAGATCACGTGAACGACGACATGGTCATTCTCGACACAGACGCACAAGAAGCCGGAGTCACCACCGACGTATATCGACGAGTGATGACGGACGGAGGAGCAGATCTCGCCAGCGCTCACGACATCATTCTCGACGTCTGCGGGAAAGGAGCCGGAGTCGCCATCGTTATGTTTCAACTAGTGAAGATGAACAACGAAGTAGACTGCGAGTGCACCGAGAACGGGATGCACGACGCAGTAACCGCCAACTACGTCGTAGCGACAGAACAAGGAGCAGATCAAAGGTTAAGAATGTCACATCATCAGAACGAGGTCGCGTGAGTCATTCAGATTTTGGTGCAGCTAGTAATGTAGTAGAAATGTTATCTGAACTAGTTAAAACTTTAGCACATAAACGGCCAGAAGGAAACAAGTTCCCAGTTTTAGGTAATGTGATCCCTGAGTTTGATCCCATGGCAAAGGGACAAACAATACATATTTGGCTAAAGAAAGTAGAGGAATGTAGTAATCTTTATAAATGGGGGGAAGATCAAATAATCCATTATGCTTTGCCAAAGTTAGCAGGTGTTGCTCGTACTTGGTATGAAGCTCTTCCTTCTATGTCATTTTCGTGGCCTGAATGGAAAAATAAACTGATAGACTCTTTTCCTTGTAGTGACGATTATGCAGAACTAATTTTTGAAATGATGGCAAGACGGGTGAAATTTAATGAGTCTTTGGAGTTGTACTTTTATGAGAAAATTAATTTACTACATCGCTGTGAAATAACAGGTAAACGAGCTGTTGATTGCTTGTTATTCGGAATTGAAGACCGTTCCCTAAGATTAGGTGCTAAAGCTGCCAAGTTTCAGGAACCCGAACAGGTCTTAGCATATTTTCAATCTATTAAGCAAACGCGTGAGCCAACTAAGAACCCTCTGGATAGAAAGCCGAATAATTTGAATGTTAGTCAGACACCAGGTAATAAAGGATCTAAGTCGCAGTCCGTGACTTGTTATAATTGTAATGAACCTGGACATTATAGTTTTAAATGCACTAAGAAAGTACTCAAATGTACACTTTGCAATCGATTAGGTCATACAAATACAAATTGCTTTAAACAATCTGTTGATTCCACTACCAAAAAGGATAATGTTGTAAATGAAAAAAATGTAATGCAGCTAAAGTTAGATAATTGTAATGATGACAAATATAAATTAGAAATTAAAATTAATGGTAGTAGAATCAAGAGTTATGTTGATTTAGGCAGTCAGTGCACGCTGATACGCCATAGTGAGGCCTTAAAAATGAACATTAATTGGGTAAACGATAATTTACCCTTGTTGCGAGGTATAGGTAACAATGTTGTCTCGCCGATTGGATCGGCTACGGTGAAAATTGAGATTCAGGGTATTTCAGAGAGTGTAAATGTGTTTATAGTCGAGGATCACGTTATTAAATATCCCATCTTAGTCGGACACACTTTTACAGAGAAGCCTGGGATTACGATTACCAAAACCAGTGAGTCATTAGTTTTTGAGCGTGAACCTCGTTCTAAATTAAATTTGGTTTTGCAAAATGAGTTAGTAATTTCACCAAAAGAAATGGTACTGGCACCTATTAAGTGTGACCTCCAATTCTCGGGAAACGTTTATGTCCATGGCTCGTTGCGTGGTAAGCCAGAGTATATGTTCTATTTAATGCCGGGTGAATATAGTATTGAAAGTGGAGGTGGCGGACTTTTACTACAAAATATTTCTGATAATAATATTTCTTTAAAAGAGGGGTCTTTGATTACTCGTGCGTTTCGTATCGATAATATTTTGAATATTAATAATTTAAATTTTGATGAACCGGATATTGAAAGTTCTTTTAATTACGGTGAACAACTATCAGAGCATGAAATAAAACAGCTCAAGGATTTACTACAAAAGTACGAATCATGTTTTTCAAATAATCTACAGGATCTCGGGCTTACTAATGTAGTGCAAATGGATATAGAACTAACTGACGATAAACCCGTCGTGTACCGTCCCTATAGACTTTCTTATTTTGAAAGAGAACGCGTCCGAACGATGGTACAAGAAATGCTTGATGCGAATATTGTCTGCGAATCTAATTCCCCTTACGCAAGTCCTATTCTTCTTGTGAAAAAGAAAACAGGTGAACAGCGGCTTTGTGTAGACTACCGTGCATTGAATAGGAAGACTAAAAAAGAACATTACCCGTTACCACTTATCGACGATCAGTTGGATAGGTTAGCTGGACATTCAGTATTCATAACATTAGATTTAGCCTCCGGTTATTATCAAATACCCATTACGGAGAGCTCCCAGGATAAAACTTCGTTCGTCACACCCGATGGACAGTACCAGTTTAAGCGTATGCCCTTTGGCTTAGCTAACGCGCCGTCCGTATTCCAACGAGCGATGAATAGGATACTTTCAACATCAAAGATTAAGTACGCCTTGGTGTACATGGATGACGTGTTAATACCGGCGCATTCAGTTGATGAGGGACTACATCGGTTGGAAGAAGTCTTGGGGCTCCTCCATGAAGCTGGTTTAACTCTTAAGCTTAAGAAGTGCTATTTCTTTTATACTGAAATAGATTTTCTGGGATTTCGAGTCAATAGTGAAGGTATCCGGCCCGGGTCGAGGAAAACGATTGCCATTTCCAATTTTCCAAAACCTGAGAACGTGCACGACCTAAGACGTTTTCTCGGCCTAACCAGTTTCTTTAGGCGTTTCGTTAAAGGCTTCGCTCTTATAGCTTACCCACTTACCGATCTGTTAAAATGTAAGTTCGAATGGAGGTGGGAGGAAGTTCATACAAAGGCGTTTGAAACACTTAAACAGAAACTGGTTGAGCGACCTATACTAGCCTTGTACGATGCTGGGTTAGAAACGGAATTACATACGGATGCATCCAAGCACGGGGTTGCCGGTATTTTAATGCAGCGCGGGACGGACGGGTTGCTCAAGCCCGTAGCATACTACAGTCGGAAAACCACAGCAGATGAGCAAAAGATGCACTCATTCGAACTTGAAACTTTGGCTGTAATATCGTCACTAAGCAGATTCCGTGTATACCTTCTAGGTATACGATTCAAGATAGTTACCGACTGTAGTGCGCTGCGGACCACCCTTACAAAAAGAGATCTCGTTCCAAGAATTTCCCGATGGTGGGTGCAATTTCAGGAGTACGACTGCGAGATTGAATATAGAGCCGGAACGCAGATGGCTCATGTAGATGCTCTCAGTCGTGGTCCTGTTACTGAGCCTACCTCGGATGATGATTTACACGTAATTGATGTTCTGCAAATTGATGTTAAGGATTGGATATCGACTGTACAAAGTAATGATGATGAAATTAAACGAATTAAGGAGATATTGCAGGATAAAAATACAAAGATTGCAGTTGACATTCACAAAAATTACGTCTTAAAGGGAAACTATGTTTATAAGATCATTGAAGACGGAATACGTTGGGTCGTCCCGAAGTCTGTCAGGTGGCAGATACTGCGTATGAACCACGATGACGTAGGGCACTTTGGTTACGATAAGACGTTAAGTAGGATTCGTGGTTTATTTTGGTTCCCGAAAATGCGGCGGTTTACCAAAAAGTATGTGGACGCATGTTTACAATGTGCTCACCATAAGAGACCCGGAGGTCGCAAGGAAGGTATGCTGCATCCGATACCAAAATTAGAAATACCTTTCCACACTCTTCATGCAGACCACTTGGGACCTTTCGTTCGTTCTAGGAGAGGCAACATGTATATTTTAGTAATAATAGATGCTTTCACAAAATTCATAAATATTAGAGCGGTTAGAGACACAAAAACTACAACAGCTATCAGAGCCTTCAAAGAGCATTTCAGTTATTTCGGTACACCCACTCGTCTCATTACTGATCGGGGGTCGTGTTTCACGAGCACGAAATTTAAATCTTTCGTAGACAAATTGGGGATTAAGCATGTATTAAATGCAGTTGCGACTCCTAGAGCTAACGGCCAGGTAGAACGGTACAACCGTTCTATTACAGAGGCTTTAGCCACCAAATGCCATGGTCAAAGTGATAGCTCCTGGGATGAGCATGTTGGTGATGTGCAGCTAGGACTTAATACGACTCTAAACAAAGCAACTGGGAAAAGTCCGTCGGAATTGCTGTTTGGATTCAAACTAGTAGGCACGACGGAAAATATATTAGGAAACGTGATTAACGAAACCATTGAACCACTTGCTGACGATGATTTGTACAATTTGAGATCAGCGGCTGGAGATAAAATACAAAAGCAGCAGGAAGCCACAAAAAGAGAATTTGATAAACATAGGAAACCTGCTACAAAATATAGAGTTGGCGATCTAGTAAGGCTGGAGAGGACGGTGTTCGATAAGGATCTTGTAGGCAAATCTAAAAAACTAGTTCCTAAATTTCATGGACCTTACCGCATAACAAAAATCTTACCAAATGATAGGTTTGTTGTTGAGGATACTCCGTTGGTTAGAAAAGGAAATAAACGTTACGAAAATATTGTAGCTCTTGATAAAATTCACCCGTGGCTACATTTCAAAGAATTAGATAGTGAGGGCAGCGAAAATGACATTAGTAACGGAACAGATTATAGTGATGATGAGTAATTTTGTGTTACGATTTATATAGTTATATATATATATATAAACGTACCAATGTTGTGAACTGAAACTTAATGTGATTTAAATGGATCTCGTAGGATAAATATAGTTTTATTTTACCTATGGAAGTAGTTATGAGCGGTCAGTGCTGAATAGACGTATGCATAGATGGTCGCAGATCATAACGACGTTGAATAAAATTAATTTGTTGCCTAACGGAATGGGCATAGGTTATGTGAGATCAGTGCATCACGATATATATGCATAGATGGTCGCAGATCATGACAGACTGTCCCCATTTCAGTAGGTATACGAAATTGTGAAGACGATAGATTATAAGCGATCAGTGCAGTAAAGTAGTCGCATAGATGATCGCAGATTATAATAGACTATGTCATAATGCCAAATGTGAATTAAGACTATAGGTGTAGGTTATGAGCAATCAATACTGTAAAATATGGTATAGATGATTGCAGATCATAACAGACTACGCCTTTAAAATGCAAATTTATATTAATATGTGTTCAGATTATTGTTATGTTATTGGTAAGTTTCGAGTGGTTAGTGCTGTACAACGCATAGATAACCAAATATGGAAACATGTCCTGACTTGATTGTTATTTTTCTCTGAATTGTTTTGTGCCATATTACGGTAATTTTGTTGTCGTTTGTTTAAATTACAGTTGACTGTTAATTATTTGTAAGCTTACTTTATTCGTGTGAAGTGAGAGGACTCACTAAGAGAAAAGGATGGCCGAGTTGTAAGCTCTAAGTGTTATTTATATAACGATTATTTTAAGTATGATTGACTACTGATTGAATACTAAAATTATTTCTAAAAAAACGCCTTAAAGGTGACAGCTGTCATCGTTGTATTTAACCACGGTTGATTTAGTTAAAACGCTTAAGGATGACAGCTGTCAATTGAGATATAGGAGGGAAGGACTGACGGATCGAGAGGTTAAGGACAATTGTAATAACAAGAAGATTAATAAACAACTGATGATATATTGCAGTTTAATTATATCACGAAGAGGACATCCTTTCATAGTAAAGTGTTATAAAAAATGTAATTGAACATTCATTGAGTTAGCTGCATGGCAAAAGCCATTGCCTTATAAAATATGACAGCTAAAAATACGCCTTTAATTTAAAAAAAAATTACTGCTAAAGTTAGAACTTACTTCATTCTGTGTTTTTTTTCTCAACTGTATTAAAAAACGTCGAGTGATACACGTTCGGAAATGTTATTCTTGCTTTTTAGGGTTCCGGATCTCAACAGGAAAAACGGATCCCTTACAGGACCAGTCCATTGTCTATCTCTTCATCTGACATTGCTCTGAAGCTCACTGTATTTTGCTTGCTCCATTTAATGTATATGTATGGTGAAAGCACCTATTACGGAATATTGAGGAACTGGGTTGAATGCCCAGCTCCAATTTTACTTTTCTATTTTTATTTGTGTTCTAATTTTAGTTCAGCATGAATGATTTCGATCAGCATTTTCTACTATTTTTTACTCTATAGTTCGTCCAATCATTTATTTTCTCGATGACAGCTCCCGTAGAATGTAACTGCGCTTTTTACGCAAAAATTAACTTTTAAATGCGAGGTATAAAAAATATGACAACTGCCTAATTTTGTTCCTTGATCTCATATAATATTCATCTAAGACAAATTGAGTCCATATATGCAGTGATATTTTTTTAAAGTCCGATAAACAATAAACATTTTCATAAAGTTACATTCTATGGGATTAATCATTGTAATTGTAATCCCATAGAATGTAACTTTATGAAAACGTTTATTGTTTATCGCACTTTAAAAAAATATCACTGCATATATGGACTCAATTTGTCTTAGATGAATATTATATGAGATCAAGGAACAAAATTAGGCAGTTGTTATATTTTTTATACCTCGCATTTAAAAGTTAATTTTTGCGTAAAAAGCGCAGTTACATTCTACGGGAGCTGTCATCGAGAAAATAAATGATTGGACGAACTATAGTCGTATTACAAATGCAACTGTGATCTACGTAGATTTAGCAACAAGACACGGATCTCGAGCGTTGAGCGATAAAGGCACTGAGACGCAGATGGTAGAACGAAGAGTTCCATGTATTTCTATTAAAGAATAAATTACGAATACAGCGAGTCTCACATCTCATTTCACAAATTGCTGATATTTGCCATAGCGTATTTTCATGTTATGGGAGTACTTCTGACCTTCTTCAACAAATAAATCGTGAGCCCAATTGGTACAATTCTGGGCAATCAATATTATGAATAATCTTGGATAAACGATTTGTGCAATAACCTCTATGTGGCGTAACGAAACCATGTAGAGAAGAGAAGATGTATGAAAGAGCGGACTGTATTAATTGAATTGAGGACTGAAGACAAGAGTTCGAAGGATGGGCTTCGAGTTTATAAAGCCTATATCATTTCAGGTTAATCCCGAAAGGAACTCACCTCGTCTTTTCTTTCCTCCTTGGAACCTTGGAAGCCTTCTTCTGTTGCAGCTCTAGTCTTGTCCCAGTTTTTAATAATTACACGTACTTCATGCGCAGATTATATTAGAAAAGTTGTTTGTTACAGAACACAGTAAATCTTCATGAAAATATCAATACATATCATTAATTTGCATTAGGTTTAAGAATTAACGGCCACTTTCCAGGTGAGTTCAGGGATGACACCGTCATTGCGCGTGCAACAGCATAAGTGCACCTTCAGTGAACAGTTTTAAAAATAGACTAAATATTAATTTAAAGAGTCAGAGAACACAAGTGCAGTGATAGATATACACGTATCAGCTCAAAGAGCTGCTAGTGTATTATTTTAAATAATAATAATAATAATAGACCGTAGGCAACACTTTTCCAGGCAGCATCTCGTTCGAGATTCGTTCTCGTTAGAACTAAAAAGAAATAAAAAAGGCTGTATATCGAACACCCTACTAGTTCAAGTATGTAGTTCAGAGTTAATACTATAGCCAACTTTACAGCATTGCCTCAGAAGAGACATTCAGAACACTCCTTAACCCATTACGCTAACAACGACGCAACAATGGCATTCATAGCAATTGAATTTGTTACGGGCTTATTTAAATTTCAATTCTTGTTTGTTTCCATTTTACGTGAACAAGTTTGCTAACTCGCAAGCAATAGGGCGTTGCTGCTACGTCTCTAATCTAATCCCGTGAACTTACCTGGATAAGTGGCCGTTTCCACTCGGAAACGATTCTTAGCTAATAAACCTCAATTATCTCGTTCAGCGATTCCTCACTATGCCTTTGTAAATTTGACCTCTTGTGCAGACGAATCGAATTCAGGATTTATCAGCACGCCTTTTCGTTGAAATGCAATTTTAGCGCTATTTGTTGCGAGTGTTACATTTTTATTCAACAAAAATACAGAACATAAACTATTTCTTAGAATGTAACTTTCAACATGTAACTACCGAGACTTAGTCATAGTTACACAAACTTCGGACTACGTAGTCCTTCCTCTTGGAGTGCTCGCCCCGGCGGCAGCGAAACGAAACCAACCAAGAGGAAGGACTCCGGACTAGTCCGAAACATGTCGAGCATTACTCGACTTTTATACGTGAGAATTTAACTGTTTTGTAAACGGAACCTCTTTTATTAGATAACGTTTCGTTCAGACGCGAACGCACACGCCCCTGAAGATGGTCTTCCGAAAAGTGCGAAAACAGTGGAACAGCTCCCGATTGTATGTATGTATGTATGTAAACTCTTTATTGTGCAAAATAAACAAGACAAATACAATTGACAAACACTGAGATACCGATTGATCGTGAGTTGATCTATATATTTTTAGTTGCTATAAGTCACTAGAGCTAATAGTTTAACTGTTAAGCCACCAATATAAATATACAATCGTAATTCAATTGGTATTTTTGAAACGATGGAATTATTTATGAGTCCGATCAGTGTGTATAATTTTAATAACTAAATTGCAATTGCAAAGATGATCATTACTCATACATAATTTATGGAATGAATTATTGGGTGTTTCGAATAAAGTTTTCGAAACCATAACGCTCCCGGCATTATGGTTTTGGATTACCGACCGTAGGTAAAACGGAACGAAGGTATGTTATGTTTACAAAATGTAATCGAATACCTTACTAGTTGAGCAAACCTTGGTATTGAATATTAGGCACATATTAGTACGGAACCAAACATGATGTCTGGCCAACACGCACTTGGCAGGTTGCTTTATGGGACGGACGAACTGCAATTTTCACTTTAACGTCATTAAATTAACATTAGCATGATGAACCTTTGATCAAAAACATTGATATATAACGAGGCAGCTTATCCCCAGTTTTGCCATAAAAATTGATGAAGCTTTCTCAGACCGCCCACTTTAATGGGACCGATAATTGAAAACTTCGGTTTAATCTCTCTTGCGTAAATTGAAACTCAGTGGACTAGAAGAATGTTTGAAATTATTAAAGAACATGGCGGATCGATTTTGATCGCGGATGGGTAGGTATTATTTATTCTATGCAATGCAATGCAAATATTCTTTGTTGGACGCCACAAATCAATTCCGTGAGGTTACTAGTTAAACTGACTTCAAATAAAAACGAAACTAAATACTGCAACATATCTGATGGTAATAATATTTCAATGGAACCGATCTGAATTTCAGGTAACAATTTTTTTAATACCACCCAATTGAGAACCTCCTTTTGTTTTAGTCAGTTAAAAATAAAAAGGAAACAAGATTTTGATACTGTCAGTAACATTACGTATCAAAATTAATGGAGTGGAATATAAGTACAAAATAAAACCACCGCTTAGTATCTACACAGCAATTGACAAGGGTCAGAAAACCGATATTTAAAAAACTCCACCTAGGACCTAAGTAAACGGAACGAGTAAATTGTTTGCATATTATTCCAAAGTATTCCCCAAGATAAACATTCAAAAATTGTTTGTTCTCTTGCTGTCCCCTTTCACGAGGGTCTAACATAGCACCCGTGAAATCGGCCAGCGGCGCGTGCATTTTCACACCCAAAATATAATGCGATTTGATTTATCACCTTTTTATTACAGAATAGAAAATTGTTTTATCTCTCCAACATGACTGTTTTATTGGTAGTTAAATTATTTTCTTGGTAATTCTTTAATGCAATAACCTAGCCTTGCCTAGCGGTTAACTACATATTTATGCTAAACTATAAAAAATTAAGATTCTAGTTCGCATTAGTAGGAGCCACTTGAAAAGATAAATGTTTTGTACCAGAATTATAGATGTTACACTACACAATATTATAGCCTATTGACTCAGGTATAATGTAGCTTTCTACCGGTTAAATATATTTTAAATCACTTTCCAGATTTCATTTTGTAATATTAATATTGGTGTATATATTAGGTACATCATTTGTTGCACAATATAAGCTTTGATTAGTTTGGTTTGATCGAATTTATGTAATTTTCTCCACGTTATTTATTTATTTCAATCATTAAGAGCAAGTATTTTGTAAGTTAGCATGACGAAATACCATTTTTACGAATTATCCGTCCCGCTTTATTTTGTTTAGGATTTGTGACTAAATCATTTCAAGTTTCTAATCCATTCCACACATAATTTAATGAGAAGAAAGCTATATTTTCATACAGTTTTTCTTGCTTAGCAGCAAGGCGAGGTGAATTATAACGCACGTTTTTTGACCAATTACAGGGATGCCTTTGTCAGAGCTGCCTTTCTCTTCTAGGCTCTGCATCGCTCGGCTGTCAAAGCATTTGGCCCCTTTATGAATTCCATAGCATTTCCGTACACGCCACACTTGATTGTGTTTACGGAAAAAAACAGGTGAAAAATTAGCAGACTCATTTGAAGATAAAAGAACAAACGAAATTTTCGATCATTATTTTTTTTTAATTTTAGATTCGTGGCTTTTTCGAATTTATACCACAATGATAAAACTCCAAAGTGAAAGAATAAGAAGTTAAAAATAAATGACTAAAACAGGATTCTTGCTCGGCGAATTTGTTGATATTAGATTTAAAAAACGACAAAACTGAATAAAAAATAATACATTTCTGTTGAGAGTTTTGCTTATTAAGGCGCTTAGGTATAGTAAATTAGCTGTTGCCCGCGACTTCCTCTGCAAAGAATTCATTTACCGCTATCCCGCGGCAATGACGCAATGTTCCGGGATAAAAAGTAGCCTATGTGTTATTCCAGACTACAATCTATGACAAATTTCATCAAGATCGGTTCAGTCGTTTAGGCATCCATACCATAAATCCTCTCAAAATTTCGCATATTTATAATACTAGTAGAATAATGAATATTCCATAACCGTTTGGCAAAATATCAACAAAGATAACCACAAATTGATTATTCTATGTCAAATTTGTGGTTCATCGAAACCACTAATATGATATTGATAATGATAAGTATTTGAAGTGTTCAGTTGTCACAACGTTGAAACCAACTATAGTGATAATAATATATAATGTGGTAGTTGAAACTTCCAAATTGATCAGTCGAATGTGTTATATACTATAACGCCCAGTTTTCCAATAATAACCGCTTTATCAAATTAGAATTTAGACAAATTATCTGCAAATAACAAACTAGGAAAGTCTTCGTAGATGTCCTAATCCTAAACAACAGAATTCACAGTATCCGACCATAATGATTATGTTTATGTTTATTTGATCATAATCACTACATAGTATAAAACAAAGTCGCTTTCTCTGTCCCTATGTCCCTATGTCCCTGTGTATGCTGATATCTTCAAAACTACACAACGGATTTTGATGCGGTTTTTTTTATAGATAAAGTGATTTAAGAGGAAGGTTTTTATGAAGGTCTATAATTCTACGCAGACGAAGTCGCGGGCAGAAGCTAGTTCAATATAAAATTACATCATCACTTAAAACTAAATGCCATGCTCGATGGATGTCCGGCAGTAGTGATTGCACTTCGGTCTTTGGAAAGAGACAATAAATTGTCGTCACGTAAGTCAGAGCGAGACAACGCTGTACGAAGCCGACGTTAGCCGAGAAGACCGAAGTGCCTATATGTTTGAGCCGGTAGAAACCATGGGTCCAAGGGAGTCGAGTGCACTATAACTACAAGTTCGTCGACTGAACTGATTAAGGCTTTAATTGTTTTTTTACAGCTTTGAAAATACGCCGCCTGGTACCGGCCTGGGGCTTATGTTTAGATTCACTTTATTTCACTTAATTGATTATTATCTTTACTAAATTTATACCAAATTAATTTGAATGAAGTAGGAAGGAAGTTGAGTAAAGAAAATTATGTACTGATGCATAAGTTGTATGCTTCGAAGGTTGTATGTAGCTGTAATATTAAATATTTTATTGAATCAGGCGCTACTTTGCGGAGGTTCATTTCAATGAACAAAAAAATTACCTTGCTACTCCGCTACTCACGTGCAAGATAGAGTAGCGGAGTAGCAAGGTAAATTGTTTGTTCATTGCTGTAATATTAGTTAATTTTACGACCACTTGACTATCTTCCTTATCAATTCGTTAATTTGGACAATCTGTGGTATTTTATAGGCTGTACGATGTTATGGAACTAAGTGAATTCCTGAAATTTTGTTTCCCCGACACGAAACCACGAGAGAGAAAAATCGCTGAAAATTGTTTTCACAGTTGAAAATAAGCTGCCTTTGTGACGGAAATGATATTTACGAAGTTCTATTTGTTTTGTGCGCCGTATATTTTGGATGAATAAAAATGACGCATAGCTTCAACAGTTTTTTTTTATCACGTTTTCATTATATCCCACTGATTTGTGGCCATGGAATTTGGGCGATATTAATTCAAAAATATTTCATCTTAATATTAAAAAAGTAAAATTCCTAGCGTAAAAAATCAAGGAAGTTAAGGAATTCTTTACCGAAGAATATTTTATAATACAAGCTAATTTCGCGCCGGCTCGAGCGAGGGTGTTTTTAGACCTTGTAGTGAAAGGTGCGGTCAATACACTTTTAATGTATGGATTTCGTTAGTAATTTAGATCTTCTTGTATTTTGTCGAAGTTCAAATACCTTGGATGCACTGTGACAGACACTGACCACAGAGACGAGGATTTAATGCTTTATTTGTTTCGATTAAGTTAGGGTCTTTGGTCTTAGCTTTTTGGTATGTATACTCCCTATCCTCTGATTTCTGTTGTCCTGTCAATCGTTCGAAGGTTAGCTGGAAGAGATCCCTTTAAGGGATAAGTTTGCCTTTGTACATCTGCTTTTTTTCATTACCTGTAAAATTGAATGTGTTTTATGTACAATAAAGAGTTATACACATACATACTATCATTAGACCGATCTTGATGTAAGGGGGCGAGTCTCGCGAATTGCAGAAATTCTATCTACTCGAAAAATAACTTTGAATTTAACAATATAACTACAAAACCAAGTTTAGGGTTTGACTTCCGTTAATCGAGTAGAGATTTTGCAAAATTTTCCCGTAGCCGGATTCTGTCGAATTTCTCGGATAGACGTTATTGAGAAAGTTTTTCCATTATTTGAACAGGAAACGATGTTAAATTGAACGATTGTGGTAATTTTACCCAAAATTCTTCGCTCACGATTTCGTACGTATTTAAAAATGGCTACTAAATTTGAACTTTGGTCGAGAGCGGTCAAAGGTATTTTGCTTCGAAATTTCCTTTATCACGCTTGACTTACAAATCCCTTTTAATGTGAGGGTGCTGATGTGTCCTTTATTTCAACACAATACAGAATTGTAAACGAAACATCTGAATTAAAACAATACATAGCTGTCCTGTGTAAACAAAATATAACTGTGCTTAGTTTTAAATTAAATACCCCGTCTGTCCTTCCATCCTCAACATCTTAATGGTTGGCAGTCTAGTACCGTGCGTTTTAAACGCAGTTTCCTTCCTTGTACGACAAAGATCTGGAACCAACTTCCTGCTGCAACATTCCCTGAACGGTACAATTTAGACATCTTTAAAAAACGAGCCTTCCTGTTCTTGAAAGTGCCGTCAACGCACCTGTGATTGCCCAAGTCTTGCAGGTGTCCCAGGGCGATGGTGATTACTTTCCATCAGTTGACCCGGCTGCTCGTTTGCCCCCTCTTATATATAAAAAAAAACATACCTATTTTAGCCAGATAAAAAAACTACCGTGATACTTCGGCACAATCATTGCCATATCATTGACATATTATATTATGACTGGTTACTTTTCAACGTCTTAGTACCTAAATCGAGTATCATTGTAAACATTCCTGCGCATTCCTGGTTAAATCATCTGATTTATTAAATACGCGAATAAAACCATTTCCATGTTTACTTCAAACTTACGGCTCTCGACCAGTGGCAAAGACCCCACAAAATATCTTCAACAAAATTGAAGTGCGGCAATCATAATTTGTTAACAACATTGTCATTTAAATTAAATAATTATTCGGCCTTAGAATTACAAGTAACAATAACGACCGACGCCGATTTTAATTAGAACCTGTCATACAATAAGAAACTTTGCCAAATGAATGATGTAATTTTATGATGAAGGGCAGTAAGTAGAGGTCTGATTAATGTTTCAGAGAATAAAGAAAATGGAAAGAATTCTATTACTTACCTGTGGCCAGGAGCGTGTGCAGAATACGGAGGTACGACAATCAGCTTTAAGAATACTGCCTGAGCAATATAAAATTTTATGTAGACACAATTTTGTACATCCCATCGTTTAGATATTTTAAGCATAGTCGAAGTAAATGGGACTAACATAAACAAGCTTACACTATACATAGATAACCTAGATTAATGGGAATTATTTTAATAGAACTTAGTAAGTACCTTGATAATTCGCGAACACGCCTTTGTCGTTTACGTGGTTTTGTAGTCGTGGTAGGTAAGGTATTTGTATAATATAGATGTCCTCGTAGTAGCTTCCCATTCAATAAAGTATTTATAATATTTCCAGGGCTTCAAATGTCTCTCAGCGAACATTTAATAAAACAAATCCTAAACAGTAAACGTGACAAAACCAGACCTATCACTAAATGAGATAATATAGCGCTGTTTCGTTGTTACGCCAACAAGGCGGCTAAATACGGCAAAAAGAGGCACTTTAAGGAACTAGCCCCAAGAAAGGCCGGCAAAAAACAACCAACTAATTTAGTGAAGTGACGTAGATAGCCTTTGTACCTATTAGGGGAGCTCAGGCGACAGATGCCGGGAAACGGCAATAACTTAATTGGAGTCATTATTGATGGAACGATTTAAAGCCGAAATGGCTTTTACGATCATTATTGTCACATGAAAATAATTTTTAGTCAAATGGATAAAGCGGAATAATTTTTTGACAAGCGAATTTTATATGCCGCCAGTAACAGAAAAAAAAAGAATATAGAACCAAGTCATAAAACTTCCAAAATACCGTAACCGCAAAGGATGTCTAATGTTAATACTGCATTATGCATACTGGCATGTAAAAAAACATAGAATTTGTTAATATAGTGCACCCAGGAAAGTACTCACGGATATACTTAGATAAGACGCTGAGCTAAATAAACAACGTTTACCGAAGAGCATCTTAAGATCATACTTTGTCTACACTATTTTCCGTGCTCTCGCATAGATTTTCTCGATGCTATTTATTCTAAAGACTGCCACTTAAAAGACGTTCAGTTTCATTCTGTTTTAAGCGGTTAACGTCACAAAAGTTAGATCTGGCTTAACACCTACTATTTAAGTGTTGTTGTCAGTATTTTGCTAAGTATGTCAATTTTAATATGGGAACGTTTATCTGTAAAACTTAGGATCGTAATTCGCCCCGGGTCTTAAGCAGCAATTTACCAAAATTTCCACTTTCTGGCCAAGGAAGAAGTAAAATTGTGTAATCGGGCAGTGATTAGAAAGCCTCACGTCGCATGTTTATCGCCCTCGACTTGGGCTCGTGCGACAAGTTATTGCGATCTGAGACTACTATTAGTGGCTTGGGTACGTGCTGACGTACGTGTGTTTCCCTGCTTACATATCGCATCATTGCTATTTATTTTAACTACCAACTGGCCTTAAAAGCTCATTTTAAAAACAAAAACGCGACTGAAAAAATATGAACAAGCCCTAAACCACCTGGCAACAGAATTTACCTCACTACTCCGCTACCACACCGCCTCTTTTTTTGATAATATAATGAAACTCTGCAAAGTAACTCTTGCTTTCATCAACATTTATGTTATAAAATAAATTCATTAAGTTATATGAAAATACGCTAATAATCTATATAAATAAAAATAAATCGTCGAAATGTATGTACGCGCATAACATCCAAACGACTGCACCGAATTGGATATATATTTTTAGTTGTGTTTGTTACGGTTTGGACAAAGTTCGTATAAAATTAAATTTTAAAAAAAATACCGGAAAGAGGGCGAAGCCGCGGGCTACCGCTAGTACTTTAATAACGAAATAGTCGACGACGTAGAACCTCCCAAGAAATACGACAACTAAATTAGTAAGGAAGTTTCTCTTGTTTAAAATTTTAACGTCAAAGCAGCACAAATCGCATTAAACGGGGGATAGTCGAGTCTTAGCAAAGAAAGATTCTGAGAATGACAGGTATAAGCTTCCAATCTTATTAACTTGGCGCAGTATGCAGTACTCCAGTCGGATTAGCAATCATGAGGATCTGGAAAGACATTATTTAAAGTACAAGGATTAAACTTCCACTCTGATAACGTAAAAAAGAGGGGGTAGTAATATACATTTTTTTTAAATATCATAGAACAAATTACACCATTAGGCCTGGTCCCAAACTAAGTTAAAGTTTGTTCTATGGGTACTTGGCAACTGATAGATCTGCCTAAATAGTACATTAATTATGTCGAATTAATCATGCTGAACGTGGCCTTGAGGTTTTGTTACCTTAGGCTCTGTCTACCTCGTAAGTGATTAAGACGTGATATATGTATGTATTATTATTAAACATCCATGACTCGGGTGTTAACATTCATATTAATCATACATGGCTGGGATTCGAACCCGGGACCTCTAGCTTTATATTCATCGTCACTCACCACTAGGCTACCCGATCATCAAAATGTCAACGCTTTTAGGTACGCTTTTAACTTCAAAACAAATCTAGGTTATAGCTGTGATTGTTGATATCGATTATAACACATACTAGCGACTCGCCCTGGCTTCGCACGGGAGCAATCAGTGTTTCTCTATTCTATTATGCATGTATTATACATATAAACCTTCCTCTTGAATCACTCTATCTATTAAAAGAAACTGCATCAAAATCCGTTGCGTAGTTTTAATTATCTAAACATACATAGGGACAGACAGACAGCGGAAAGCGGCTATGTTTTATACTATGTAGTGATGATAGTGATTTCAGATTTCAAGAACATTCATAAAATATTTATTAATTTGCATGATATTTGTTCTTAAATACACGCACGAAGATAATTGCACTTAGAAATAATATCATGAAATGACATCGATCATGTTTAATCCCCATGCAGATTTTAATTAAGCACACATTTGCTCTTTACTCGCATACCTTTAGGGCGTCCTATGGACACAAACAACAATGTAGTGTGTTTGATTTCTACCCAATAAATGTTAATAGGCCCCGAATCAAATATTTGCCAACCGTTCTACCTATTTGTTTCGCCTATTTGTCTATTGACGTAGCTCTTAACTAAAAGTTAAGTTTACTTAACACGTGGTGAATAATCAATGTGTATTAGTCTTGTTTTAAACCTTTAATTCCAAGTTTGAAAAAGCATATTCCTTAAGATCATAAACACGTTGTTAAATATTCACTTGGCACTTAAAAAACTCCGCGTCTCCCAAGAGCCGACGGCGCTTTTATGTTCATGTAAGTTAAGTTAACATTACAGTTGTCCTTTTTGCTTCGTGCACGATTAAAATGATCCCGTGAGCAGATTCATTTGCAAGTTTTTTGTAAACAATAATCACAAAATGTTAAATGTTTGCGGAGCTGAAAGTTTTCCTTTTAGCCCAGAAAGTTTTATCAAACATAGAATCTGAAAGGCTTCAAAACAACATAAATAAAACGATTCTATTATTCTCTCTATTTTTAGTGTAACTTTATGATTAGGTTTTTTGTTAGGTACAGACTTTAAAAACAAAAAGACCATAAAATACATAGGTACAGAAAAAAAATAGCAACATGAAAGTCGATGTTTAAATTTAAAAAGATAATTTGGGTCGTATTGACACTAAGTCAGCAATTTCCTTTTTTCACTGTATCTACCAACTTTGCATGGAGCCTTACAGTGTAGTGCTACTTCATAATTCTCAAATATTCCGTACGCCTTTTATTAAGTAAAACAAGTGAAATATAAAAATACATACAAATAGGAACAAGAATAATGGCAACCAAAAGAATAGTCATGTGAAAAATAAAGATCCTGTAGGAGATGCGCACCAGCAACTTCCACAGCCATTCCGAAAGGAACCAGTTGAGTGGACCACTGTGACAACTTAATCTTCTCTCCTCTGAAGACATGCAAGATGTACCCGAATAACATGCCAATGAATAAGGGCGGTGACCGCACCAAAGTGTTAATGTTATAATATAGCGTGTACTCTTCAATGTTCCCCGTAGCTACGCTTTTAATTTGAAGTGGATGTTGCTGACTTTTTTTCTTTTTTTTATATATAAGAGGGGGTAAACGACCAGACGGGTCACCTGATGAAAGCAATCACCGTCGCCCAGGTCCACCTGCAAGACCTGGGGAATCACAAGTGCGTTGCCGGCCCTTTGAGGAACAGGAAGGCTCGCTTTTTAAAGATCCCTAAATTGTACCGCTCAGGGAATGTTGCAGCAGGAAGTTGGTTCCAGATCTTTACCGTACGAGGAAAGAAATTGCGTTTAAAACGCACGGTACTTGACTGCCAACCATCAAGATGTTGAGGATGGAAGGACATACGGACTTTGATTCTACGTCTCATTCATCGTAACATACCTACCGCAACCTAAAAAATCTCCGAAGTATCACTACTACTTAGCGATCCGTTTTCGTGTCCGCAGGAAACAATAGGCGGTAGACAATTTTAGAAGCCCGATTTGCTTTGAGATAGCCTCAACAATTCCGAGCGTACCTTCGTCAAACTGAGGACACCGCAATAATGCCAGCATTGGAATTTATGTCGACCCCAGGCGCCCCCTTATCCCATCGAAATGGTCACTTTGAATAAAGTACCTGACAGACTAAATAATGCCATGGCCACGATAGGTATCCTACTTAAAGGCACTGATTACATCAGAGCTGGGCAAGACACAACTGAATTATCAAGGATGCCGTCTGTCAAACCGTTTCGGTTAATTAATTAATGGCTGTTTTGGTTCCAGTTGTTCCCTGTTTTTTCGTACCAATCCACCAATCTACCAATTAAGTAGGTATCTACCTAACTAAAATAAATAAGCATTGCCATACAACGTGACAATGCTGCCAGCCTTCTGGGCACCCTCCCCATTGGCGGCGATTTGGCAGATTTAATTTATCTTTAATTTATTCATAGTTTTAGTTAGGTTTAAGTTATTTTTAAGTTTTTACCGTTTTTTATTATGATTTGTTTTCTTTTCCAATAAAATTTGATCTTATTTAAATAAATAAAAACTCTTATGTAATGTTAAAAGGAAAAATTAAAATAGTGTTTTCACAATGTTTTGCAACATTATATTGTTTAACTAGCGACCCGCCCCGGCTTCGCACGGTATATTACGCATGTATTATACAATTTATACATAATAAACCTTCCTCTTGATTCACTCTATCTAGAAAAAAAAGCCGCATCAAAATCCGTTGCGTAGTTTTAAAGATCTGAGCATACAGACAGACAGCGGAAAGCGACTCTGTATTGTACTATGTAGTGATGGTAAATGATTGTGTTCATACGTCATACCAAATAATAAATCTAAACGGAGTTCTGCTAGCGGCTAAGTGAGCTGGTTTAAACTACGCCTTACCGCGTGCGCGTGTACGATACTCAACCAGTTTGGTAGCGTTCGTATGCATGTGATCTCGAACACGCTGAGGCGCAGTTTAAACCGGCCTCTTGTCCTCATTCATTGGAGTCGTGATCTTTTTATTTAGGCTGAAGTTAAAGCCGCGAGTTCATACATCATCGTTTCAGTTTTATCGCAACGGTTTCAGTTGGTAGTTAGGTACTAGTCTGATATGTATTGATAATGGTACTTGTAAGCGAAACTGCTACGACCAAAATTTTACAATAAACACAAATCATAGGTGCCTATTATTTTTTTCCAATAGCTAAGCTATAATTACAACATAACCACCGATGTTTTCCTATTTGCTCTTGCCACGGCTTAATTTTCCAAAACCAATTTGCGCAAAAAAATCGCAGTACAAAGTTGTCAAAATTGAATTTTCATTTGCTAATTAAATTAATTCGCTTCCCCTCCGCTGCCTTGTAGCTGCTACGTTATCCAATTAACTTGTTTGCTATCTTTAAGATGGCAACAAAATATACGTCGGCATTCGACAAAAATTGCACATTGCCAAATACCTACCTATAAGTATTTTGATCGCAAAGCTCTTTAGAGTAAATAAGGAAAACTGGGAATAGTTTTCAATCGCACCATGTCATTTGGCATTAGACCAAATAGCGAAAGCCAATTTCGTTTAAACCGTTAAGTGGTCTCCAATGTTTTGCGCAATTTCACTACCGATAATTATTAGACCGCGTAATTAATTAAAATTTGGTGTTGCGCTGGGAATCGAAAAGTGATTTGAATGTCGGATTTTATTTAGAAAGCTTTGATACAGATAATCCGGCAATCAGCATATTCAAAATTACCCTAAGCTTACATAAGAACAAAATTCCTTTAATATGCCTTAAGAAAACGTTGTTTCTGACGAAAAAAATTACCCACTTAATAATAGAAATTTACTTTCCCGCTTTGTTGCTACGTCAAATATCGTTGAAGGATTTTAAAAAAGGACAAGCAATTGTTTTTTTAGTAATTGAACGACTCTGTTCGAGTTAGTACTTTCAGCTCAGGCCTTACCTTTTAGAGGGCTTTTTAAGGGCTTTTTACGGCGCTTTACCTTTTAGCTGTCATTTTTAGTATGGATCTGACAGCGAGCGAGCCTAAAGTGAATAGAAATAAAATCGCATAGACGTCACGGTAACCCCCGCTTCTGTTGCCGTTTAAAAAATAAGTATAGTTCTACCTTCATTATCAAAACACGCCAAGAAAACACTCGTATACTTACGATACCTGAATCGGCCAATCATATCCGAAACCCAAATATCGTTCTAGGAGCTCACGAACGTTTTGCACAATACTGATCGGAAATTTTGAAACTTTTGAATCGTTTTGTCCTTATAGTGTTATTTTACCTCACTGCGATAAAGTCAAAACAAAGATATTATTTTGTAAGTGTATTTACGTATGTTTTGTCTCGTTTCTTTAGATATATTCCACTGTAGTGCAGAAACAACTCTTCATAAATGAAGTCTACGCGAACGCAGTCCTGGGCAAAAGCTGGTATAGGATAAATGGATAGAGATATATAAACTAGTTTTTTTTAATCTTACGCTCAAGAAAACGTTACAGATTCAGAAACCCAAGAAAGGTACGTGAAATCACGGTAATTTATCGACTTGATCCGAATTTTATATTGTGCACTCAGCTTCGGATAAGGTCAATTTGGGGTGCTTAGTACAATAGTTTCTCCATACAAAAGACTGATTTGTTCATTGAATTGACGGACCTTAGCCATTTTTTATTATAATATCTCAGTTTTATGAAAAAATCATAAGCATCGATTGTTCACTATTTGGCTGTGAGTGCTTTAAAGTATACATTATGCACCCGAATGAATTAATAGTTTATCTGAGCACTTTCCGGGGTTACCTACCTGATCATATTTTATAGTTTCAGTAACATCAAAAGTTTGTTTTGTATCCCCGCATAGTAGCGTGCATTAAAATGGTCAGGTCTAGCGGTAATTACAAAGTTTCGGCTTAATTCCCTGGCTCGTATGCACTATAAATAAATCTTTCGCATAGGTACTAGTAATTTAGCACAAAGACTAGGTACGGAGTCCCAGATTTGTGGGAAAATCCCAGATTACGTTCCATCCAATTAATATCTTATAAAATGTAATAGAATAGAATAGAATAAAATAGAATTGATTTATTTCTCAGAATTTGGTAGGTACAAGCTATTATCAATCAATACATAGTATAAAATAAAGTCGCTTTTTCTGTCCCCGTATGCTTATATCTTCAAAACCACACAACGGATTTGGATGCGGTTTTTTTTAATAGATAGAGTGATTCAAGAGGAAGGTTTGTATGTATAATACATGCATAATATACCGTGCGAAGCCGGGGCGGGTCGCTAGTGTATAATAATGATTCATTCACAGCATATCCTGCCAGTTTTGGCGTTGAAATACTAATTAATACATTACATTAGGTACAAAATATAAATTAAAACATGAAATTAAATTATGTTTATGAAATAAATTAAATTAAAATGGGTTTGTGGCAGATAACCCCGTGTGCTCTTGCGTTACAGGTCCGCTCTGACACCCTGGGCAACAACGGATTGACTAATTTTTATTGAAATTAGTTAAACGTTGGCTAAAATCCGACTGAGGTGAGGGGTTAGGCTCACAACTAAAACTACTGTAAACAACCTTAAACAAAATCAGCGGGGGAGGGATTCCCAAATCCACATAGCACGGGGTCGCTGTGAGGGGCCCCATCCTGTGGCGCCCCACAATAGCCAATAGAATAACGGGTTTAGCTTTTAGTGGACGTGCTGACCATGGGAGATCCCCACATACCGCTGTTGCCTTGAACCTGGGAATGCATAAGACCATTTTCCAATGTTAAAAGGGCTGGTTACCGAGTAAAGCTTAATAAAAGAAAAAGAGATTTGGCGAAATCATCGAAATCAACTTACACACATGCACACACACACACACAATACACATCTATATCCCTTACGGGGTAGACATGATTGTTGGCGTATTGGTGGAAACGGGAATCAAAATAGTGATGGGTTGCTAGACGCATTGCCTACCGTCAATACCATCATTGGAGTCGTATATTAAACAGTCACATTGCCGTTTGATTACGTATGGGTGCATATAATAAATTCCCAAATAACGGTCTCTCTTCCTTCCTAAATATGTACCGCCGCGGGGTAACCAATGCTTGCGATACGAGCGTAAAACGAAACCCCTAAATAAGCCGGAAACTATTCTATCGTGTTAGGGCACATCTGTGTCGGGGCCATTCCTTATTATCTCAGAAACCCTCTGTGGACATTACAGATTTTCCCAACCGGTAATAATGTTTTTGTATTGTTACCGGACGGACATGGTATTGTATTGTATGCGAAAGAGTAGTTCTTCCAAGCCCGTTAGTTACCAAATGGACAGTCAATTGTATGATTTTCTGCAGGAAAACGTAATCTTTTGATAGGATACGGTTACCATTAAATTGGGGCTCATGTTGTAATAAAATCCTATGACCTGTCATCGTGACTACCTGGGGCCTCATCATGACGTCTTAATGCGATTCAATTCCGATTTAATTTCACGTTTTAGTTGTAATTTTTGACACTTCTAGTATGGATCTGACAGCGAGCGATCCAACTTTTAAGGTAAGGCCCCTGTAAGTACTGAAAAAGTTTGCAAAAACAATTCTCGCTGTACATAGAGTTTATTTTTGCCATGTCCGTCCACCTATTTGGATGCGCCTTAGCTCACAGTGATTCAGACTAAAAAGCGTTCAGCTAGATTTTTTTTAAGGTACCGTCTAATGTGTATCGTCTTTTCTCGTTTATCCCATGGCGTCTCGCATAGTCCGTTTAGAAATATTGTGCATGTATGAAAAAGTTCTGACTCACTTTTCTTACAAATTGAAATGACAACTATTTTTTCCATATAACCTTGTCTAGCCAACGAACGACACGAAAGCGTCGAGATAAAGTATCAAAATAGCGTAGCGTAAAAACCCGGCCAAGTGCTAATCGGACTCGCTCACTATGGATTTCGTACTACCCACCAATTGCTGTTGAGTGAACATGAACTGAGCTGAGATCGATTACCTTGCTATTCGCTGCCACACACGCCAGAGTAGGTACTAGTAAAGTTTTAGTGTATGGACATAATTCTTAACACACAGGATACGACTGTTGAAAGTCATCCATTTGTTGTTATAGCGGCTAATTATACTTGCTAACACAGACTCAGTGAACATTTAAAGTGACTGCCTATTTACGGTTCAAAAAATACGACAGACTGGCAGAAAGATCGGAGCCATAGTAATAGGACCCGTGTATCTACTATCGTACATCGACAGCGTTAACGATACATAATACATACACGCACCCGACACTGATTCACATCCATAAGTAATAGCTGATGCAAGTTCTATTCTCGTACACGCTTTAGTTGCATATCCGAGGCTTCGAACACTCCAAGCGGAAACAATAACGGGCGATACCAATCGTTATTAAGGCCCTACGTTGCACATATGAAGCCGTGACTGGAAATTTCGGTATCGGTTGCCAGTTCGAACATATTGGTTTATAAGTCCCGTTCACATTATCGCTGGACAGTGTTGCTATATGCTTGTCGCTTTTTCGGATTACTGGATTGCCGGAAATGGGAAATGTTGCTATAAAAAAATTAAATACTATCCCAGAAGTCAGAAAAGGTTGATTCGAGCCTCTTGATGTCTTTGGTAATTAAATTTAAAGAGGCCAATTTTAATATCAATTAAGTAGATTATTGTTATATTCTAAGGCCACAATTTAGTCAGGTCTATCAATTTGAATAAGTAAGTAATACTGTTTTGAAGTTCTATAACAATGCAATAGGGAAAAAACGTCGAAACTAGGAAGAAGAAAATTTCCATCTAGATTACTCTGAGGACTATGTTTATATCCTTGGAGCGTCTGAAGACTGAAACAGGGTATATTTTTATGCGAGACAGTTAATGAGAAAGAGCGAACGAATTGTGAAATAAGTACATTGCTTTTTTACGACTGATTTATTCTGAAAACTTTAGCTATGAGAGTCGAGAGGAACTTCTGTACGTTTGATGTACATTTTGTTAATTTTCTTTCATCTTGGCACCAAAATTTTACTGACCATTTTGTTTAGAGATATTTCGCTTCGCTGAAATTCTCTAGGATTTTCTGCAGTGACGAGTTCTGCGCTTTTACTAACACGCTGTCGTTTTTTAAACTTTGTCTACCTCCAAGCCGGCCGCAATTACCAAAAAAGTGGTCTAACTAAATTACGGTTTCTTTTCATCCAGAAAAATGGAGAAGTAAATTGATCTTTCCTTCACAAATTTATTTTGTGGCCTTATTTCTCGGAGCCGTTTTCAGAGCTATCACCGTGAATCTAGTTGTATTGTTGATCGAAGGATCTTTCACATGTTTTTATCACTACATAGTATAAAAAACAAAGTCAGTTTCCTCTGTCTGTCTGTCTGTCTATCTGTATGTTCCTATGTATGCTTTGATCTTTAAAACTACGCAACGGATTTTGATGCAGTTTTTTAAATAGATAGAGTGATTCAAGAGGAAGGTTTATATGTATAATTCTACGCAGACGAAGTCGCGGGCATAAGCTTTTAATTATAAAAACGCATCCCAGTCCCAGCTGCAGCATATATAAGTGCATTATCATATTGGGGACCGTTCTGCTTTCCCTGCCGTTTCTTTTTATTTTATCACGTCACGGTCCGAATAAAACTTTATCCAGCCTTTTGCGAAGTGCTTCCTTCAAATAAATTACCTCGATTTTACATTGTTATCGAGGGTACCGTTATAAATTCAGGACAAAAGTATCTGAAAAATGATTCTGGAGGAAGGGCTTGACGTCAATACATGGGTAGAATCTATTTGTAAGTTAAAAATGTGTCGGCTTTGTTTGGTTTCATTTGTTTATTGTTTTTTACTTCAGTCTAGTTTATGCCCACTTCTTCATCTTCTTTACAAAATTCCGTAAACTGTGGGAATTTCTGAAAACTCGATCTTATTCTTTGACTCTTCTTTGCAAAATGTCAGCTTTCATGAGTCAGACAGGAATATTCTTTTAACGATATTTACAGATCAACGTTTAAACGGACTGATAATACGAGCATATAGGCTAATTGTTATTTTCAGCAGCAACAACGTATTCTAAGAGCGAATTTTTCTAAATTCCCACGAATAGGAGATTGTATTTATTATTTCCCTAGGGTAGCATGGCATGGTTTTAAGATAAGTCAACACACGCTGTGTTAACTGTCCGGCAGAGGCGTATTATTATGAATACATCGGTATGAATGAATTCAGTTCTTACAGAACTTCTGTTGTTACATAGAGCGTAACTGGATCGAGTGTAATTGCATCTTTTTTTCGTTAGTAAATTTTTTTCACCTATCTCAACTAAATAATGAATAGAATGGCTAGCCAAACCGCATGAGAGAAACTACTCGTCTTTTTCTTACTACTCTTTCTGGAAAGAGATGGGCAACTCGATCTGGCGCGCAACACAGCTCTCGCACACACCTTGTGCTAGCCACGCTGAGATGTTATACCACACCTCGATGGGCAAGTCTTTCGTTTATTTACAAGCTTTTATTTAGTTTCATCGTTTGTCCCGATGTGATCTTTGTCTGTAATGAAATCTTGCCAGTGTGGGGTGCGAGTCGGGTTACCTCCACGTGTGGTCAAGAGCTGCGGTTCGTTTTTGGATCCGTCCGGGGGGAAGAGCAGTGCTTGATCCGGTACACACTGGGCATCGGCTAATGATTTCCTGGCAGTTTCTGAGGGATATCATTGACCGTTGGCTAAGAGCCCGACTGGGGGGAGAGAGGTCTTTGGCCATTACCGTACAACGTTGCCGACATTTTGTCACAAGATTTTTGAATTATATTGTTACTTTGACATTGGCGAAGTTGTCGTCGCTATAGCGACTTGACACGCCACAAATAAGAAGAAGAAGAATCTGCCAGTGATCGGATTAACGTGAAGTTCGGTATACTTATGTAAGTTATCACTTTTCGTGAATATTTTTTAGTGAAGGGTCGCTCCTTGGCTATTCAGTAAAACAAATGGAACTTTACAGAGGTTTATTGTTTACATTTATCCAAAGAACAACGTATAGTCTCAGGGTTACCGTGAGTTTTAGAGAGAGAGAGAGATTTGATTAACACACACACGCCCAAGGAGCACTATTTACTCCCCTGGTCGGACACGACGGAGAGGACGACGCTGCCAGCGCAGAAGGGGCCGAAGGTGAGGGTCGCAGTAGAGGCGAGCCTTCGGTCAGGATGTCGTCCTCAAGCAGTAGAGTGTCTTCC
Source organism: Pandemis corylana (assembly GCA_949127965.1). Classification (NCBI taxonomy): domain Eukaryota; kingdom Metazoa; phylum Arthropoda; class Insecta; order Lepidoptera; family Tortricidae; genus Pandemis; species Pandemis corylana. Next base: position 6,487,074 of record OX421856.1, on the reverse strand, counting down.
GATAGGGTAGAGGAGATGTGCGTTATGCAGCCCAGCAGTTTCAGGCTTTAGTTTAGCCCCGATCTGGGTCCCTGTAATATTCTCGGTGTCAGAGGTGGTCTTCTACGACGAGGGCCCAGGCAGCTCTTCGACGTCCACCAGGGGTAGTGCGTCAAAGAGTCGGCTAGGTCCTCGAGTAAGACTTAGGAACAATTAGGTACATTTGAAATAGGCTGTACAGTAGGTGCTCGCCGTTAAATTCAAAATGAAGCTACGTTACAATTCAAATTGGAGGCCGTTGGCCCTATGGTCAACGCGCCCCGACGAGACACTTAGACTTAATTTACTAACATGATTTACATCTGATTTTACACTTAGAATAAAAATGCAATAGAAATACAGTAAGACACCTTGAGCAGTTAGACAATAAATAATTTAATAAACTCACCATATAATTGGGGATTCCGCACTCGTAGTTTTTATTCTGAAGATTTGTAATAGAGTGTGGATCCCTACGGCGCGCGCGAGCTTTTATAGAAGGCCGCGGGTTCCGTATGTATAATTATATCTAATTAAGCGCGACTATTGATGTGCCGCCTAAGGTCCTACGGTAAGTCGTCGATTATCGATCTTTATCGATCTTTGATTCGATTTTTTACAAGTGTCACCGTCTACCGCGTGACAAAGTCCAACAACAATACAATAATCTTGATGTGGAATTCTGGTCACCTAGCCACGACCGTCTCCGCAGGAGGGCACTCTTCAACTGTTTATCCGATTGACTTGAAATTTGGTACACACATGCAGGACAGATAACAATGCAAGTAAATACAGTCAACAAAAACTACAGTGAGCAAAAAAACCGGTTTTAAAAATGACATTTCAGGTTAGGTTAGTACGAACACATTTTAGCCATCTCCGAATGAAGTAAACAAATACTCTAAGCCTGCTAGATAAACCGCGTCCCGTCAATATTGGTATTAACTTAAGTACCTAATTGGGAGCGCTACACCGCACTAAACGTTGTAAGCATGTTAAGGATGAATTAATCGGTCATAGCTGGCTGTCTGTCGTTAACCTTTCCGCGTGTATAGGAAGGCTTTATGATAAAGCTCGTAACAAAAATTCCCTCGCTCGGGCGCCACTCCGTCGGGCTATTAAATGTAATGTGGCAGAGGCACAGTAGCCAGTGGGCAGGGCTGCCTGCCGCGATTGTGTGAGCCACCAAGATATTCGTTAGGTACGTCTTCACTACACGATGCGTTCTACGCTACGCGTGGTTAGCTATTAAATTAAATAATAATCTCTCAAGCTAATCGCTCTTGCCTAATAATACCTATTTTATATTATTTTAATTAATTGAATTTAGTTTAATTTTAGATAAATATTAATTTATTAAACATTTTGCAGTACTGAGTGTGCTTAGCAAAATATTGTACGCCGCAAGGCACAACGTGAAGGACAATTTTTTTTTCTCTGCAACATCTCTATGTTTATATACTACTCATGTTGACAAATAAAATATCTTTATCTTTATATTTACCTATGTCCTGTCAATCGTGCAAAGGTTAACTGGAATTAATAAGTTCGCCCTTTAGCCCGAAGCCCTTTAAGTAATAAGTTCGCCTTTGTACATCTGCTTATCTTGTAATTTGTAAAATAATCGTGTTATGTACAATAAAGAGTTATAAATATACACATAACATTAAGTTAAAAAAAAAAAAAACCCTCCACACAATTAATCGAGTAGGTAATCATACGTGATTAAAAATAATTTAATTTTACGCCAAAATTGCCTTACATCGTCGGAAAAGAGCTGGTACACTTCAAACCGCTGTACAGATTTTTACCAAACTAAGAACCACCTCAAGGAATGGCTTACGAATGAAAAAATCTGCAGCGAAATCGGTCCATCAGTTTAAGAGACACCCCTCTTTTTGCGGCGGGGGTTAAAAACAAAGTCCTCCGCCGAGTCGCCGTCTGTCTGTTCGCGATAAACGTAAAAACTTATGAACGGGTTCTCATGCAGTTTTCACCAATAGACCGTATTTCACGAAGATGGTTTAAGTATAACTTGTCAATGTTCTTTATTTTAAAAAGTGCTTGATGATTTTACTATTTATAAGAATAACCATCCAAAGCAACAAAAAAGTTACAGATTTTTACGTTAAGTTTTATTTATAAAAATGAAAACATTTTACTCAGTCTTTTGCCGGCCTCCTATCGGCTGATTAGAAGTACGTCCATAACATCACAAATTAAAAAAAAATGGCTGCTTGAATCTGTGGTACACAATGACATCTGTCAGTGATGTTAAGCAAAGCTCTCTCTCGGAAGCTAAAAGAAGCAACGGCTAAGTGGCGCCGTCTGTAACCAATAGTAACCTATTACCACACATGGGGAATTTCCATAAAAATTACTCGAATTCTCCGATTTTGGAAATTTTGGGTTATTTCTACTCAGAATCAGCAATACTATTGATTCTTATACAAGAAAAAAATGTAAAATGTGTCCCCAGGTCAGTTTTCGACAGCAAAATGTCTATGTGAAATTGGAGACACTTTTCTTGTATGAGAAACGATAGTATTCTTATCGATCCTAAACCTTTAAACGTACCGTAAAACAGGGCGAGAAGGTATTGCGGGAGGAAAAGGAATAGAACTAATATTTTGTGTTTTCACTTGCTACTTAAAATTTCTGGCTCAGCTTGTTCTAAGAGTAGTTTTTGAGGAGGGACCTACTTTTTTTAGATATAATATTATATTCCCTTTTTTCTGACTATTTGCTATCGTATTTTTTTTATTTGTTCCCTTCCCACTACGGGGCTGAGCTGGGCGGGGCTGTGGGTGAGCTGGGATTTGCATATAGTTAATGTTTATTGTTTAAACTATGAAACTAAACGACAGATTATCATCATTACTTTATTTGTATAAAAATTATATTAACTTTGATTACAAGCATTGAAAAAATTGATTGGAATGAAAATTACTTCATTAAATAAGATTGTTTTAAATGACTAGTGAAACCCTAAGTTACCACGAGGAATTTTTTTCGCCGTCAACGTTTCCCTTCATAACGCCCAAGTTGTATTCTTCCGCGGTTATTTAATATCCCTTCTGATACCGAAACTATGTACATGCATATTACATTATACTAACATATTTTGTAGGTAGCCCTACTCGGAACCGAACGTAGGTAATGGAGAATACAATATGCCACGCATTTATCATTTTCTTAACAGGCGCAAGATAACATTTGCGAGTTACCGTGAACTATTGGATATCATAGTTAACAGGCCCACGACAGGGCCTTATGGAAGTTTTTCTTGTTCCCGTGCCATAAAAAGTAAGTACGTACATTACATAAGAGAAAAGCCGGTCAAGTTCTAGACGGACCCGCGCTCTGAGAGCTCCGTACAGCATTTTAAATTTTTAAAAATACTCTAAAATGTAATCATTTAACCACAGCCAAACAATATCTTCATTTTTCATAGAAATCGGCATTTCTATAAAAACAAAGTACTTAACATTTTTAGAAGGAAAAATGCAAAATAAAATTACATTTCATTCTTTTTACAAATATAAATCAGTGATTTTCAGTTGTTTTCCTAAAAGTACTTACGCTGTGAAGCTAAACTTTTTTCATTATGTTCCCCGTAAACTTTTATTCACACAGTTTTTGTGTAAACAAAATGAATTAAAATGCACTTTCAAAAGCACTGATACACGGAACGGAAGAACGGAGGGATGTTTGGAACGGACTGACGAACAGACAGACGGCTAGACAACAAAGGGATCCTACAACTTTTTTTCCTTTTGAGGTACGGAATCCTAAATATTTTCTAAGGAATTTCTTTTTTCGTGAAACATAAAAAGCTTGGACGAGGGTGCGTCTTTTTTCAACATTCATAAAATTTGAAGGCATCTCAACTTTTCAGTACTTACGCAAGAACTAAAACTTCAATGATTTAATTTTTATTTTTAGGTGTTGTTTCATCGATATTGGTATTGAGGTATAATTTCGGTAAGTCAATATCAATGCATTTCACTGATATACCGATATTAGCAGTGATATTTTTTAATTTATATTTATACCTACTTACCTGTACATTTGAGTAACAAGTACTGATAATAGTATCCAATACCTTTTTCTCAGACATTGTCGTAAATGTCGTCATTGTATTCTAAGTAACAAAACACGGCCTAGTTGAACACGACTTAGTTCCCGCGCAGAAGGCAAAACCTATCGAGGGAATGGGCAAAAATCTTAGGAAACATGTTATAGGCGATGCGGCTAGCATCCCATATCCCATCACTATTTTGATTCTCCTTTCCACCTTTACTCTTGTTACCTTAGGCTCTGTCTACCCCGTAAGGGATAAAGGCGTGATTTATATATGTATGTATGTTTTACTAGTTTTCATGTAAACTTTAACTACAGTTTTACGAGAAATACACAAATGGCACGTTGCAGTTGCCACGTCGTGTGTACGAAACGTGACGGACTTAAAACGAACACAAGCATTGAGCTGTGACCATCGCGCATTTAACCAACAGAGTGAAAATGTTAGATTGATTAATTTTAAAACAATTTCGCCCAACCACTGCCAACAGCTGATTTACCGACTCAACGTCATACATGACAATAAAGGCAAAAGCAGATAATGTTGCTTTCGAAATGGATAGTAATTTTTTATTCACCGCATTTAAATGAAAAATACACCGGAAAAGTGCGAGTCGGACTCTCGCGCCGAGGGTTCCATACTAATTCGGCAGGTGATCATAAAACTCAAGTTTTAGTATGAGCCCGGCTTCTAGTCAATCTGTAGGGAGTGTGGGGTCATTTTTTTTTTATTCAGACAGGCAAAAAAATAAGATCTTTAGATTTATTGCATTACCGAAGACCTTCGTACCAAATTTCAGTTTTCTAGGACAATTGGAAGTGCCCCTTAAGTTTTATATGACGGCAATTATTCCGAATGGAAATACATTTTCTAGAATGAGGAAAACTTAAAGGGTTGGTTTTTCACAGCTCTAACGGACCACAGATCTCAGTATTTAGTATTAATTTCAACTTTACACAGCTACGCGTTTTTGAGAAAAAAGGGTACTGACAAGCAGACAGACGGCAACGAAGTGAACTCATAAAGGTTTTATATTTCCTTTAGAGGTATATTTAGAACCCTAAAAATCCTCATAACTCATTCATTTTCAAAATGATTTATTTGTACGATTGTATATGATTTATCTACGGTTTAAAGGAGTAACGATTGATAGACTCGTACTAGTATGTTAATGTGACCGCACACTTAGTGCATTTGGAAATTCGGATGGCCCTATTGGTTAAGTACTCGGTGGTTTTAACCCAGTTGGAACAGATACAGGATTTTGTACCACAGTTCTGTATTTGAATTCGTTATTACAAGAATTTGTTGACGGTGCAGTAACTGCTACTTTTTAGGGTTCCGTACCCACAGGGTAAAAACGGGACCTTATTTCTATGACTCTACTGTCCGTCTGTCTATCTGTCAAGTTGTAACTCATGAACCGTGATAGCTAAGCAATTAAAATTTTCACAGATGCTGTATTTCTGTTACCGCTATAACAACAAATACAAAAAACAGAATATTTTCATGTCTGGCCGTCTATGTAACTCCTTACATTTTGCTTAGAAAGCAAAGCTCTACTATCACTGCATTTTATATTCATTTGCCAAGCTTACCTTACACAAGTAGTAACAACATTACAACGTATGTCTTGTTTATTTTGCACAATAAAGAGTTTACATACATACATACATACGCACAATAACCACACTTCGATCTTTATATGAGTAGACTCAGACCATTTCCCACTGACGGTTTAATTTTTAGTTAAATGTTTGAACCAAATTAAAGCAAGAATTGTTACCAGCGTCTAACGCAATTAGTCAATCCGTTGTTTCATTCTATTGATGTTGAACCCAGAATCAATGAAACCCCATTAATTAGTAACGAACAATAACAGTTAAGTACCTTTGCTACTCAACGACGTGCGTGACAACTGCGTTTGTGCGATACATAATTTTAAATTCGAAACTCTCCTTCGTCAACTCATAAATCATGTGTACATACGTATAAATCACGTCTTTATCCCTTACGAGGTAGACAGAGCCTAAGCTGACAAGACCTAAAGGCCACGGTTAGCATGGCTGTGGGCGTATAGGTGGAAAGGGGAATCAAAATATTGATAGGTTGCTAGCCGCACCGGCTATAACATGAATCCTAAGATTTTCGCCCACGGTGGGCTTTTACCATCTGGAAGATAAGCAACTGGTGCGGCAATTCTATGTTTTTTCTTTACTCCCAGACCCAGTATGGAAGAGAACACACATCCCGGAAATATTCGGTCCTAATTGTTTACTAATAATGTAAACAAACATAAGTAGAGTCAATATTATGATAACGAAATTATAACATTGTCATGTTAACGCATGTAAATTTAATCCCCCGTGTTGTCGAGTCGTTACTCTGTCACAACATAATCAGAACATTCCGGAAACATCACAAATATTATTATGTTGATATAATTTATAACAAGGTTATCAGTTTCAATTTGTCAGGATGTTCACACTGTCCCGTGCCCCCTTTTGTGTTTCGCTTTGATGTAATTGTTTCAGCTGTTTTGTTAGGACTATTAAACGTTGACTGGGAAAATATAGATGTGAAAGTGTAATTAGTAAATACAGGTGAGCGCATGACCGGTTGGTTGCAGCTTCAATCATTTTATATTCTGCTAGCTGTTGCCCGCGACTTCGTCCGCGCAGTATTATTATAAATATAGCCTATGATACTCACAATACTGTGGCTTTCTATTGGCAAAAGAATTTTCAAAATCAAAAGCATCACTCGGAATCGAATATATAATTCCCGTTTTTTCCTTATCCCGTGGGAATTTCCAAAAATCCTTCCTTAGTGGATGCCTACATTGTATAAGGTATCTATGTGCAAAATTTCAAGTCTCTAAGTCCAGTGGTTTGGGCTGTGCTATCCCGCGGGAACTATGCAATTTTCCGGGATAAAAACTATTCTATGTCCTTTCCCGGGACTCAAACTATCTGTATACCAAATTTCAACTAAATCGGCCCAGCAGCGGTTTAAGCGTGAAAAGGTAACAGACAGACAGAGTTACTTTCGCATTTATAATATTAGTAAGGATAGATGGAAGACCTGCAATCAGTGGCGGATTTACCAATGAACAAGACTTACGACGACATCATATATGATTTTGCCAACAAAAATAGCGCAAAAAGGCATGTTGTTAGTAATCTTGTTCATTAATTCCAACTTGACTGAGTCGATTATTTTTAACTGTTTGTAAGTGCAATAAAGATTATTTGATTCACGTTTACCAAATGTTCATTATTGTGTAAATAGCATGCATTACCCCGCCCATACATGATTGAGCTTCGATTAGCTCAAAAATATACCGAAAAAATATTTTACGTGCAATTTCAACGATACGAATGTTTGTGCCCGAGTCATGGATGTTGTATGTATTTAATTATGTATTTATCTACATAAGTATGTTTATCCGTTGCCTGGTACCCATAGTATAAGCTTTGCTTAGTTTGGGGCTGGGTCAATTGGTGTAATTTGTCCCAATTTTTTTTTTTATTCTTGCATTGTAAAAATAGTGTATGATATGACAATTGTTGAGGCAAGGGCGGCAAAAACTATTCAGCCTATACCTTGAAAATTTGTAAATCCGCCACTACCTGCAATTTCATTAGGTTTAAGAAATTGTTTCGCAACGATGGTTCACGTCCGACTGCGCTGAAAAGGCTCTCAGAGCTGCTTTGAAACTTGTTTCTCCGGCGCTCTTTTGAAGATATGAGTATATGTTAATATTTTGAAATTAAAAGTTTTTGTGTTTCTTCCATGCTAGCAGGAGCAAAGAAAAAAAACGTGTGCGTCTCTGGACGCCCGACAGAAGTGATAACTTAGACTAATCTAAGTTACTAACTGTCTTCCGCACACTAAGCACTGAGTAGAGAGAGGGGGGAGCGTCTGTCCGAAATACGACTAGCGCTGTGGGTTAGAGTGAGAGAGGAAGAGCCTGCCTACCGCTGCCGTATGCGTCAGAGAAGGTTAGCCAGACAGACTGGCACCGTAACGCGTTACGTTACGAAGCAGTTCACCCTGCCATAAGAAATTACCACTTCAAAAAGATAGAATGTACCAGTTTCTTCTCTTCCCGCGTAGATGGTTAAAGCCAATCGAGGAAATGGGCGAAAAACTTAGGAATCATGTTATAGTCGATGCGGCTAGCAACCCATCACTATTTTGATTACCCTTTTCTGCCTTTGATGGCGTGATTTATGTATGTGTTTTGCTGTAATGATTTTAATATGACAAAATGTAATATATAGGTGAACAACTTAAGCAAATGACCTGTTGCATGTAGTAATGTCTCTATTGGAGCATGCATTCATGTAACTGCGTCCAACTGACATGTATAAGTAACACCTGTGTATGTTCCAGCGAAATAAACTCATTTCATTTCATTTCATTTTCATTTCATTGTGGGCAAACTCCACAAATGTATGTATGTATGTATGTAAACTCTTTATTGTGCAAAATAAACAAGACAAATACAATTGACAAACACTGAGATACATGTAATCATGAACAACACAGAACACAAGAAGTGTACAGAACTGATATGGGACTTGAGTCATTTTTCGAATATGTAACGTCAATTTGTCTATTCGCACACATTACTCACACATACAACAACAGGTCATTTACTTTTTCACCTATAGTCAGTTTACAAACACACCCTATCCGTAACATACGGCACCTAATCTCAATGATCCAATTATCTTGACCCAATTTGGTAAATCTAAAACCGAACACAAGCTTCCGGTTAACCCTTAGCATACTCACGACACGGTAATCCACCCTAAGATTAGACCCTCGTTGAGTTCTCTATGGATTTGAGACAACCAAAGAAGCAAGCTTCTCACAAATAATATCATCATCATCAGTAGGCAGGCAGCACGTAAAAATGTGTCACCTACAGCTGCCATCCTTGGCGATCTTCCAGCACACCTGCCTGCAGCAGTCCACTGCTGGACAAAGGCTTCCTAAAACGCGTCATGTTACTGTGTCTTCGGTCCGTCACAATCAGACATTTTCTGCTAACTTCCTCTAATCGTTATTCCTATCTAGCTGGAAGGCGTCCTGCATTACGCTTGCCGAGCCGAGGTCTCCTCTCAAGAACTCGCTTGAACCAGCGTTGGTGGGTTCTTCGACACATTTGACCAAGTCCACTGCCACTTCAGCTAATCCGGTGTGCGTGTGGTTCTATGTCAGATAACCTCATACACCTATGACTAATTGCAATGAAATGTCAAGATAACTTTGTTGTTAGCGAGAACACAACATAGAGAAGACCAGAAAGAAGACGTACTTTGCTCGAAAACATAATTAGTACGTGGTTCCGTCATCTTTGTTCTGGTCAGTTTAAGTAGATCGGCCAAAATAATCTACAAAAAATACATCATACTTCCAGGTTACAAAACATACAGATGTTGAAAGGCGAACTTATAACTCTTCCAGTTATAACGCATGATAGAACACGAGAATTCAGAGTAGACATGTCAAAATAATTTAAAAGAATGACTGAAATGTAATGACCGTAAAGAAAAAAAATATTACAAAGCTTCCCAAAAACGCTGATTAAGTGATATTGAGCTATTATGAGGCACAAGCTTTTGGTTCACTTCTTTGTCGGATGCAGACACTAGGGTACTATGCACTTCCAGAAATAGAAAGCACAGTCCGTGAGCTCTTAGAATGCCTAATGGGTGTGTCATGCTGTGTCCCTCACTTGGCCGATTCAAGTACCAAACCCATAAGAATGAATGAGACCGCAAGTCAAACCAGAACAGCATTCTAAGAGCTCCCGGATTGTAATGCCTAATATTAAACATATTCAAGCTTCTATTAGTGTTGTAGTTAGAACCGGTTCGATACCCCCAGAGTTCACGTAGAATTACTAGAGTTATATAAATGGTTCCTGTATACTAATTCAAAGTCACCCTGTAGTATCAGTGAGTAAAATAGCAAACAAGATCCTACCATCAGTAATTGTTAGATTAGGGCGTACAGATAGCCAATATTTTAATTAGTGGAAAGCCAGTGCGCTAAAAGCAGAATTTAAACGGTGCAGAGGCACTCACCTTGGGGCGTTCTCCTGGCTTGAAAGGCAGGCAATGCGGGTGAAGAAACTTGAACTGATTGAAATTCAGCCGCGGTGACAAGATCAAGATTTAAAAAAGAATAATGACAGTTGATTTTTAGGGTTCCGTACCTCAAAAGGAAAAAACGGAACCCTTATAGGATCACTTTGTTGTCCGTCTGTCCGTCTGTCAAGACCCTTTTTCTCAGGAACGCGTGGAGGTATGAAGCTGAAATTTATATCAATTACTCAGGTCTACTGTCCCTTGAAGCTGTGAAAAAATCAAACTTCTAAGCCAACGCAATCAAAAGATACAGCCGATTATGCCGCAAATTTCCGCAAATTTTCAACTCTCAAGGGAATCAAAACCTACAAGGTACTTCCCGTGAACGCAGAATCTTGAAATTTGGTATGAAGGTAGGTCTTATAGCACAGATTAAAGAATAATTGCGAAAACCGTAAATGTGTATGTATGTCTGTATATAGCAGTGACCAATATAAAGTAACCCCACACTGCGTACATTTTGCTTTGGAGCAGGGCTCTGCTTACACTGGTTTAAAGATATTTATAGATAATGATACGGAACCCTCGGTGCGCGAGTCCGACTCGCACTTGACCGGTTTTTTTCTTATGTGCCATAGAGCACCCCTGCACTGCATAAGACCAAAACGGTTGTTAGCGCGCGAACAGTAGTCGTAAATTTCATTAAAGTGATTGAATTTCGCACTTCTGGCCACGTTTGCCGCATCATTGCTGAGGCTTACCGACTAATCTCAGGCTTGTGAGCTGAATTGAGAGCTCTCATGTCACGCGCCGTGCCACCCACGACAGATTAAAGTTCGACTGACCTAGAAGATTAATGCATGGTTCTTGTGATCCTCTTATTCGCATTGCATATAACATTTGCCAAACCCAAACCGCTTTGAAGTGGTAATGTTTGTTACGAGTACTAAGCGAAATGCCGAAATATCAACGGCTATGTATTGTTTAGATACCTGAAAATTTGTGGGAACGTTCTTCTTTGAAATATTTTAGTAAATCATAATAAAACATCATATTTTGGCGAGTCTAACTAGTAAGCCTCATCAACTTTATTTTTTTTAAAGAAGCAGGATTTGATAATGATGATTAGCATCCGTAAACAACTGCGATAATTATGTTACTATGGTGATTAATTATTATTGTATGTATGTATTAAAAGGGATTTCTTCCAAATAACCTATGCACAACTGACAGGACATAGGTATTAAACAAAAGCGGTTAGAGCTTGAGATATTATAATTACAGATTTAATAGCTAACCACGCGTAGCATAAAAGGCACTCATCCCTGAGGAAGGTTTTCCAAAACAGACCGAAACCAGTCAGACAGTTCCCAACTTACGATCGTTTGATACTCGTTTAATTTTAGTTGTTACGATTATTGTTTGGGAATATCTGCTATAATGCTAAATGAAGCAAAACTGTTTTGATTTGGCAAAGGCACCGTGTTTCCAGTTAAATTTCAAGTTATCGATCATCGCGACCGCAGACGCGGTTTATAACCCAAATTATAGAACCATTATACTGCAAACGCAGAAAAGCTCGCGGCTCTTCTACACAGTCGGCACGAGGCCACGAATGAAGCCCTGATACAATGCAACAGCGTATAAGATAGCTTACTCTCATACTTTAATGTATCTACCTTAGTATAATCTGTCTGAAGATAACAAGCAGTTCGCGCCACAAACAAGACTCAATATTATTACAAAAATGTCACTCACCAACCTGGCCTGATATTATTGTGTAACACACTCGAAATCCCCTTCCATGCTGGTCTGGGAGCAAAGGAAAAACATAGAATGTACCAGTTGCTTCTCTACCCGCGCAGATGGTAAAAGCCCATCGAGGGAATGGGCGAAATTCTTAGGAATCGTGTTATGGGCGATGCGGCTAGCAACCCGTCACTATTTTGATTCCTTTTTCCACCTATAGGTACGCCTGCAATAATGCTAAACGTGGCCTTTAGGTTTTGTTACCTCAGGCTCTGTCTACCCCGTAAGGGATATAGACGTGATTTGTGTATGTGTATGTATATGTGTATGTACACTCGAAATTAGAAAAGAATTCACCATGTCTAAATTCACTTTCTATACCACTATATTGCACCGTATGATGGAATGTTGGTATATTTGCCGCGCCTTTAAGTAAGGCAGTAATTTTCTGCCTGCGACTTTGTCCACGTATAATTAGACTTAAGACCTTATGTTGAGTGTGTGTTCTGTAATAATTATTTACGTGGTGACTCTAAGCAGGTACTTTCGCATATATCACTATCTCGCGGGAACTATGCAGTTTCCCGCTGTTGCCAATGCAGTATCGGAGACAGTTCACAACGTGTGGTGTGGCGCGTGTAGGTATACTTAGTAGGATGGATGACCATGGCCACATGCAGAACAAAACCCAGGAGTAAGAAGAGGAAGCCATCAGAGACTTAAGCCGGAGTCTCTCGAAGTCTACGCGATTTTTGACAATTCACTAATCACGCCCTAATTTGAACTGAAATTACAACTCTTTGGAACCATTCATCAAAATGAACCAGTGTTTTCCAAAAAAAGTCCACACGAAAGCCAAATGAAAAAATGTATGTGATTTTTTTTCCTATTCGCCACGTTCCATACATACCTATATTTATAAAAGTGACGAACTGGAATGGAAATTGTGGGACACATTTTTTCTTGTATATAGATCGATAGTGTATTGTAGTATCAAAACGCACCCAATCACAGTTCATAGACAGTCATGTCTATGAACTGTCACTTGACAGCCCTCTTGTTGCGAAAGCGACATGATGCAGCTTTAAACTGACATTGGCCCAAGCCCTACGGCCGCCATTAAGGGAGAATAGAACATAATGCAGCTCGACACAATTGTAAAATATTATTAAGAATATTCTAAAATAAACCACCGAAGATCTCCAGAACATCTTTTATTTATTAACAATACATGGCGCAGTCGGTAGGACTATTAACAATACAGATAGGGTAAACGATTCTGAGTAAGAAAAACCCAAAATAGTTGCAGGGAAAAATGTTCATGTGGTCTTTTTTTTAGAAAACGCCCTGCAACAGCCCGATTTATTTATTAAAGCGGAATAACGTTAATTACTTTAAACTTGGCAGGAAAGCGGGCACAATAGCGATGCAAGCGCACAAACTGCTTTATGTACAGTTAAATTACCATGTGTTGCCTAAATGTAATTAAGTCAGCCATTTTAGGGATATTTGGGCTGTAAATTTAAACTATAAGATAAGAAAGGCTAAAAAATGCACTAGATAACTCCGAGGTGCATCACAAGTTTCAAATGTATAGATCCTACAATGTTTATACACATAGAGGAAACCGATTAGAGTGATAATAAGGGATATAAAATGCTAGCAACACATATGACTTTTTCGACATATACCATACTTACACTTATTTTTGCGTTTGTTTTTTTTTCTACACGGAACAAAGTCATTTAAGTAATTAGAATTTTGATCATAAATATTTACTGTCTGTTTTTTACCAATATTAATCCAGATTCACTACGCAACGCCACACAACAATTAAACATTAACTACCTAGACATATTGCTCATAATACACCTGTTTGACCTTGACCTGGCTGGCTGGCCAATTAGAATGCAGTAATCGCCAATTTCGGCTTGGGTTAATTTTATCTCATATAAAAATTACGTGACATTTCCTCTCTATTAGGTTGTCTACTTTATGTAGGTATACATCTTTTACATAATATTGAAAATCAACACAATGAGAGCGTAAGATTCAATTACACAAACAAAATGACATCATTCAGGAACAAGAACAAGAACAGGACAAACAATTGAATTAACTTCACACCTCAATAGCTATAATTTTGGGGCTCTATTAACAACACAATTCATGTAAGTGATATAGGAACCGAATGAAAGCAATATCACAAATAGCTAATCCATACGACAGTGCAATACTGTCGGTATCAACGCATCTAAGTCTTAAACTGTCGATTATACTGCCTACGTCAAAAAGGTAGTATTTTTTTTTCTTTCATGAATGTATGGGCTGACAATTGGCATCGGAATCAGCTAGCTGTCACATTCATACAAGAACTGGCAAAATGAACACGATGGTGATTGCGAGCGAGTTAGGTAATAGCCTACAGCATCAATAGATAGGAGTATGGGCATAAATGCTTAAAACAAAAAAGATTGAGTTACTAAAACTTTTCGTGGTCACTTGATTCAGCCTTGCAGCTATACTTCGGGCGACACCGCGACGCTATGTACCCGTAAAATTGAAGTATCAATTTTAAACGCTCGACTTTATCGTAGTACTGGCTGGCTACTGTCAGCGGCGGGAAAATTGAAAGTGGGCGAGTGAAGTATTTGATAGGACCCTTAGGGCAGTGAACCAAATTTAAACGAGAACCAATGATTCACAGGACCTTTAGTTCGAGGGCCCTCGGGGCGTTGGCTCGTGGGTGGAGGTCCAACTTCGCCTACGCTTCCGTGTATACTTTAAACGACACGTGGAAAAATGGAATGGATTGAAAATACATACATACATCACGTCTTTATCCCTTATAGGGTAGACAGGTAAAAAAACCTTAAGGCCACGTTTAGCATGATTAAAGGCGTATAGGTGGAAAGGGAAATCAAAATAGTGATCGGTTGCTAGCCGCATCGCCTATAACACGATTCCTAAGACTTTCGCTCATTCCCTCGATGGGCTATTACCATCTGCGCGGGAAGAGAAGCAACTGGTAAATTCTATATTTTTCTTTACTCCCAGACCAGCATGGATTGAAAAATTCCTGTATTATAGAATAGAATAGAACAGAATATATTTATTTGCAAAGATTAAGTAGATATAACAATGTCATTCGGTGGCACAGAGACAATAAGTTGCTGCTATTTGTACAATTTTATCATACTAGCATGCAAACACTAGACTAGACCGCTTAACTGAGTCTTCGCCCGCGCGGCACAGGGGCGTGGGGTAGGCGACTAAGGGAGCCGAGAGAGGGGCGTGCGGCAAGCGCACTACCCGCCCGCACCGCTCTCGGTCCCCTTTGTTACCCTGCGCCCCTGTACCCGCGCGGGCGAGGACTCAGTTAAACGGTCGGTCTATACTCGCTTGTGATGAAATGAAAATGAAAATTTTATTTTGCAAATTGGCCGCCAAGGGCTCTTTTACATGTCTTTTTGAAACTACCAGCGCATTCGGAAAGACCATCATTGCCAAGAAGAATGCGCCGCAAGAAACTTGGCAGAAAGTCATTTTTTCAAAATAAAATACAGTAAGAATACTTAAATTCTACTTTAATTAAATACATTTATAAAAGGGATGTATAAGGTCCCCGAGCCTTAAATTATATTAATCTATAGTAGAGATGTATAAAGTCTCTATTAGTCAAAACAACAAAAAAAAAAAAATATATAATATATGTGTTCCGGTGTGGACAGTAAGACAGCCGGGGAAATTACGGGCACAAGAGGCATTTCATCTTAGTCCTCTAGGTTGGCAACGCATCTGCAATCCCCCCGGGGTTGCGGGTGTCTATGGGCAGTGGTGATCACTTACCATCAGGTGACCCACTTGCTAAATAAGTTCATTTTAATAAGTTCAGTTCAAGTTCAGTTAAATAAGTTCAGTGGAGGTGTAAAACGCCTCCACCGTCAAACAAATAAATTGGAGATGTCTCCAATGTCGAAGAGAAAAGAAAATAAAAAATAAAAAAAATAATTATGATCAAACATGAAACGGCATACGATCATTATCGTACTCCTACACAGGGACGTTGCAGCAGAAGCGTATCTGCAGAATATTTTGTTAAAAAAATAATTGTATAGAAACAAGAAAAAGTTTTCCCTAGGTATGGGAACGTCACACTCACCTTTCAATTGCTTTGTAAGTGTGTGCAGGGTTCCTCGCGACGGAAAGGAGACCTTCATCAAAAAAAAACTCTTGGTAAATTTCGAGTGTAAATTTCGCTCATCAATTCCGAAAAACTCTCAAGTTTGAGGCCGGGATTCAAACCCACGACCCTGTGCTTGAGAGTCCACAGATCGAACTTCTAGGCTACAATGGCTTTTTTATTTTAATCAAGCCTAAAGACAGGTAAAATGCTTTTCTCAAAAATGTCTGTTAAAGTTGTCATTGTTAACTACATATCAGAACAGAAAGTTAATTGTTGCCGGTCAGTCCAAAATAATAAAAAAAAAACATTACTGTAGCGCTAAACTCTCCATTAATGTTGCATACAAATTCCATTACTGTCTAGTTATTAACTTTTTAAAAATGCAAATCACCATTATAAAAAATAAAGGCACAAGACTTAAAACACCAAATTAAAAAAAATAGCTAGTACGACAACGTGTTTACCTGTGTCTGAAATAGCTTTAGATCTTCTGGGTAGAAAAATACTCTCTTCATCTGCCATTGATAGAAAAAGGCGGCAAAGCAAAAATAATTAATAATTTATGTCAATTACATTTTCATTTATTTTTGTTGTTGTTTTCTTTTTCGGTTTTTGAGAAAAGCACTATACTTGCCTCGGCCAGAATAGCATTGCTGGCTTCGTATTATTAAACGGACTCGCAAGCTCGTCCGTTCAAACCAATACTCAGCCAGCAATCGCCTACTTCCTGGCCTAGACAGTAATGTACTATTACGCGGCGGCTCGCTCACTCGGAATCATGAAAATCCCGTTTTAAGCTCTACAATGCTCAAAACGTTCACATAATTTATCAAATGAATAACCATCGCCAGTAGAAATAACACCTGTCAACAAACTAGCAGTGCTCTAACACGGTAAATCAACAAATTTAATGAACGTGGCATCATACTAACCCCCACTCATGTCCCGGAAAGGCTGTAGGCGTAAAATTAAGTGCAATTGCGTTATTTACGCGTCGCTTCAGCAAACAAAATTATCTCTTATGCGAGTAATAAAACCTCTCGGCTTACCTGGGAAGTAATTTTCAGTGATGTGTTACTTATATTGCCTTTTATTATTCGAATAGGGTGAGGGTCAAAAAGGGTGTTTAACGCTTGTGCGAGATAGGCGTACACTTGAATAAGTTATTTCTTGTTGTTTCATGGAAACTTCTAGAGTATTTAGATATCGATTGTATCGTATTGGTTTTTAAAAACATAGATCCATACACAAATCACGTCTATATTCCTTACGGGCTAGACAGGGCATAACGTAGCAAGCCCTAAGGCCCACGTTTCGCATGATTGAGGCCGTATAAGTGGAATGGGGAGTCAAAATAGTGATGGGTTGCTAGTCGCATCGCCCATAACATGATTCCTAAGATTTTTCCCGCTCCCCCGATAGGTTTTTGCCATCTGCACGGGAAAAGAAGCAACTGGCTCTTTCTATGTTTTTTCTTTGCTTCCAGACCAGCATAGAAGGGTTTTGAAAATATGTGTTTTTAATATCTCCACTGCCCAGTGACCTTGAACCTTCTTACAATGCCCGCTGTAAGAGTGGGAGGCCTTTGGTTGAGTGTAACATAAATCCGATCATTGTGGAGGTACTTGGGGAAGGCCTATGTCCAGCAGTGGACGTCTTCCGGCTGATGATGATGTCTAATAATCTGAACTTAAGTGCTTATGGACCTTTGACCCGACTGCGGAGGAGCCGAAATGAAGAAGTGTTTCGTATTCAATAAACAGTGAATAGTCGACTATCCTCAATTATTTTACGAAGCAGCAATGGACCACGCAATAACTTACAAGGACGCCTGCGTCGCCTGACGATGATCAAGGGGGGGGGGGGGGGGGTGTTAGTATAAGTATTATAGCGTCTATTGGTAATTGTAACTGTACATTTGAGCGTCGACTGAAAGTCCTTTTGTTAAGAAATCCATTTTATTCTGTAAATGAGTTTCTGGCTATGACATTTTGATTTATTTATTTAATTGCGTTGTTTTCCCGATTCATTTTGACATTACATTAAATTCACCCTTTATTATTTCATTATTTATAAGCAGTGACGATCCCTAGCGGAGAATTAATTTAATTGTTCCTTATTGTTTTATTATTATTGTTGTTCATGTCATGTTTTTGATTTTGTCATTTTTGTAATATTCAATTGATTTCTATTATTTAATTTTATTTTATTTACTCTTGACGATTTCAATCTAAATTCTTCTAACTTGACAATGAACAATATGATGTAATTTTTATTGAATGAATAAATAATCTAATCTACCTATTGTGGCACTTGAAAGTCTACATTGTCAAAAAATAGAAGTTACCTTTTTCCGTTCCACAGCTTCCCGATCCCCCCTTGCCAACGCCCTAGATGTAACCTCAAAGACACTGTTGTATTTTAGTGTACTGTTATAAACAAACTGGACCGTTCGCCGCAATTCGGACCCAATTATCTAACACGGTACGCCAATCGATACTAGAACGTTAATTGAATTTTTTATCTCAGTTAATCTCCCCAAAAGCCTGCCATTATTAGAGGGTTTGCAACCTCTGCCAATTAAGATGCGCTGGTTAATCGACCTCTGGGCCGAATCTGCTTGGCTTAGGCGCTTGCGGATTTTCACGGGCAACTTTTATTAAAATAAATAAGGATTAAGCGAACGTTTTCAGGACACTTTGAGTATAGGCCTAAATCGTTTCATTGTAATGTGTTTTTGAACATGAATCAGTAAGTACTTAAATAACAATTGTAGTATAAACTTAAGTGGTAATTTATATTACGTGAAACACGGGACAATAACGTACACACACCCACACACACACACACACACACACACACACACACACACACACACACACACACACGCACACACACCCAAAATCACTTCTGCTTTGCTTATTTTGATTAGCGATTAGGACTCGTGTACACCTATGTTTTCTATTTGTTGTGAATCCATACCATATCTGTTTTTATTGTCACAAAAACGAATGCCCTAGTTTGCTACATATCTACTGTGGTAACCTATAATTCGCCATGTAACTTTTTATCCAAGTGTACAACTGTAATTTAATTAAGGCTGGTTGGTTTCCTGAATAAATAAATAAATAAATAAATGATGACTCCCCTTTTGCCAAGAATTATGACTGAATAAGCAGCATCGTGAGCATCAACTTGTAATGCGCCTAACTTTCGAACTTTACGTTTCCGTGGCAAGCCATACAAAATTAAGCAGGAACGCTGCGGCTTCGAATATTTGACGCGAGAACACGAGACTGAATCCCAAAAATGACCAAACATTTTGTTCTTAACTATTTACATACGAAGTACCTAATAGCGCCTCGAGCTTATACTTGAGTCACAAAATATGTTTGTCAGAGACAGAAAATGAAAAAAAACATTTGGACAATTGACCTGGTCTCAAACTAAGCAAAGCTGGGTACTAGACAACGGATAAACATCCAAGCCGAGTGGCGTAACTATAGGGTGGCAGGGGTGGCAAAATGCCAGGGGCCCCTAGCTCTACGGGGCCCCGAACTGGCTTGGTTTAGAGCACAGAAGGGACACTGGTGCACTCACTTCTTTATATTGAGGAAGGAGCCCCCCACATGACGAATTTGCCGCGGGCCCCAGACGTTATAGTTACGCCACTGTCCAAGCCAATTAATGTCAGGCTCTCTCTGTCGCTTAGCAGAATCTAGTGTCTACGTCACAACAGATATTGTGCACGATTCCTAGGAGGTATGGAGATATATTGTTTGCTCTAATTAATGGCCCTTGATGAAAGATAACATAACTTTCAATGGCGTATTTCTGCAGAATGTGATCACAAAATAGTGTTTTCGGAACAATGTCTAGAATATTCAATTAGTGGCCTAAAATAATAATCGTATATGTATTTACACATGTATTTACCTATATTTTGAGAAACAAATTGATTTCATTTGATCGTATGCTAAAGAACAATAAATTAATATTCATAAGTAGCTGGAATAATCCTAGTGTCGTTTCGTTTTTCTTTGTTACCAATGTGTAGGTAATATTGCATGAATATTTCTTAAAACATGGCAACAACCAAACAGGAGAAGATTAATATTGATACCCAGTAGACTTTGTTACAGTAAAGTAATTTAACAACAATATTTCTTCCCCGTCGTATCATTGCGATCCACTGCGGTTTCATCTCGGGCATAAGATAGAAATAATAAAATCGCGCAAGAAATACACAGTTAAATAGACAGCAGACCACATTGATAAGTATAAAATGTAATTTATTAAAACTACTAAGAATAAATCTGTAATTCAGACGGAATTGCATTCGCTAGAGTTAATACAGTTTGCAAAATTCTCTGTTGAAATATTCTACTGGTCAGTGTAATTCAGTGTGGCTCCGTACGGTTTTGATGGATGTAAGAGAAACTAATTCCATTTTCTCAGAGCTTTCTCAGCGGGAACCTCTTTAGGGACCACATGAACATTTTACATCAGCCCAAAACGAAAGGCCTCATTCACTGTTGGGTTTGCATAGGGGTGAATATTTTAAGTCGGCAATGCTGAGTAACTTTCTTTCATTATTCCGTTTAACTGCGATATAAAAGAGAACGCTGTGAACATTTTTTATAGCCAGGTATAAACTGAAGTGTTCTCAAAGCTTCCTAAGCTAGGTACGTCAAGATATTTCTTATTTCCATTCGAAACTCCTCTGCGAAAGAAAGGAAGTGAGCAGATGTAAAAAATTGCAGACGCAATAAGAATTTAGGCAAAAGTTTGACAAAGATGTAATAAGGAAAACATTTAATGATATAAATATACTCCGATATCGGTGAAAGTGTTTCCTTGTGACAATCTAATATTGCTTTTTTTCGGCTCGTACTCTGTGATTTATAGTGATTCTACTAAGCAGATTAGGTGAACCAAAAACCTATCAACAAATACATAGACTTAGTTTCATGCCGCCACAATTAGACTAGAACTTTTTGTAGGGATTGTTGCATTTCTAATTTGCCTTGGAATTAATTTTACATGGACTAAGAAAATCTCGTTTACATTATGAAATTTCTTCCTTTAACTGGCCACAAAATATTCTAAAAATTCTTGAAGGTCAAACCGCACTCAAGTCAACGACCTAACAGAAACGAATAGCCAATTAAATAAATAGAGTACCGTATTTTCCAACAGCGAAACGCTGTTTACACTATGAAAGAGATTTACCCGGGCTGGATTTGTCTTGATTTGTCTTTACGACGAAATAACCGTGAAGGAAATGCAGGTTTATTCGAGCAATTGCTCGCTGTGAATTTCAGCGGAGCAAAGCAACTGAGCGAGCAATCGCTTGATCACGGCGTGGCCTTACGTATTGTGGCCGGCGATCGTGAGCGCCACGGCACTGGCGACGAGCCATAATCAATTCCAATGGAGCGTTTATTGCAGCTGAATTGGAACTGTTGTCAGCAATGTTACTGAGTAGCACAGTATACGCCAATTTAAGATTTGTACCTAATTTCTAAGATTTATTCACGTGGATGTGATGACCGGGAGAGAGACCTACCTACACCTACACAAATCACGTCTTTATCCCTTACAGGGTAGACAGAGCCTAAGTTGACAAGACCTACAGGCCACGTTTAGCAAGATTGTGGGGGGGTTATGATGGAAAATGGAATCAAAATAGTAATGGGTTGCTACCCGCATCGCCTATGACATGATTCCTATGATTTTCGCCCATTCCCTCGATGGGCTTTTACCATCTGTACGAGACCAATTAAAAAAAAAACATAAAAAGAAAACGAGAATTAAAAACAAACTAAAAACTAATCTTAAAATAAAATAATTAAAAAAGGAGGGGCCCGGGCGATTGCGAGCGAGTTAGGTAATAAGCCTACAGGATTCTTTAAAGCTTCAAAGAAATACTAAGTAAGTAATAAAAGTAATGATTTGATTGATTAACGTCAATGCGGACTATCAGTGATGGGTAGTCAATAAAATTTAACGTAAGCACTTTGGCTTTAAGCACTTCCCGTTTAATCGAAAAAGATTTTTTCGAGAGAGCCTTAGAACGACTTTGATGAATTGCTAAGAATTACAGGGATTACCAGTTAGTATCTCTCCATCTTAGGCGACCGTTAAATACGAGGTTGTTGGAAAATATAATTAAAAATGCTTGTTGCAAGCTTCGCCAGCCTTAGCAAATGTGTTAAATTATACCTAATTCAATCAGTACACTTTCAAATTCGAAGTAATGAAAAAGTAGTAAGCCATACTCAGAGACGTATTTTGTCATTTGATCAACTTTTAAAATGTGGCATATTTAACATTTTCAACGCTAAGCCTGGCTTATTTAAAACATAATGCCAATGCGTAAAGGTTGCTCCTCCGCATCCAGCGTGATTCTATTACGCAATCCAACTTAGAAACATTCACATTTATTTTATTGAATCAGGCGTTACTTTGCGGAGGTCCATTTCAATGAACTTATTTACCTTGCTACTCCGCTATTCACTATGAGCTATGAGTAGCGGAGTAGCAAGGTAAATATTCTTTGTTCATTCACATTTATGTAAACGAAAAAAAGTGCACAGTACTAACTAACAATTTTAGTTAGTCTTCCATGCTGGTCTGGGAGTAAAGAAAAAACAGAATGTACCAGTTGCTTCTCTTCCTGCGCAAATGGTAAAAGCCCATCGAGGGAATGGGCGAAAATACTCCTACACTACACAAAAATTACAGGTACACCCTAATACATATTAAAAAATTACGATAAATTAATATTATATCAGAAATATATTACATATAAAATACATATAAACTACATAAATATACACACACAAAACATACCAAGTCCAGTTAAGAAGGCCCACTTATGTATGTATGTACTAACAAGTTTTCGGGTAAAAACTCAACAGTATTGGATTACCACAAAACCATACCAAACCCTGGGTTAATCAATCCAAGGTAAACTCAAAACGGAACAGCCCGCAGACAAAATGATTGTTTACGTCTGAATGACTCTCGGAGGATCCTCTTTATTGATCCCTTCGTACATTTAGACGAACAGGAAATGTTTGTTTGTAATCATTTTTCGCAAAATATTTCAGGCACGGCTAAATGATTCCAGAAAATTCGCTCGAAATAACCGAGATGTTTTGTCAACTTGGCATTTTCATTACAACAACCAAATACAGATACTGTGTTATTTATTTACATTCACCTTCGTTTCTGTTGATATTGTTTTATTCGTGAATGATAGTCTAACTACGTTTATTAAAGAGGTGGGATTTAATTTTATCGAGTCAGTTCCCGAAAAAAGCTTACGCTATTTAAGCTACGCTTTATTTTGTATTTAAAAGAAAGCCACGATATCATGTATTCTTATTTAAAAACAAAACATGCTGATTTACTAACATTATAAATGAGAAAGTGAGATTGTTTGTTTCGCTTTCACGCCTTAACTAATGAACTTTTCGCGATAAAATTTTGCATACATCAAAGTTATTAGAATTCTAGAATAAATAATAGGATAGTTTTCATCTCAGAATATTATATAATTATGAAGTTGCCGCGGGCTTATAATAAACGTATTCTCCGTAGAGAAGTCTACTGTTATTTTATTCTTCCTTACTGTTGCTTTTTTGCTAAAAGATTTTTTACAAAACAAACAATGATGATGGTGAGCAGTAGGATGTTCCACGGGAGTTTGTAATTGTGTCGTACAGACACATCTTTTAAACAGATTACGCTTAGCGACAAAATTCGCTTTGTAACAAGGACACGTGACAGCTAGTAACAGATAGAAAAATTCGAAGGCTTACCCACCTGCTATGGGTGGTGTAGGGGTAGGTATAGCACGCGTCACAGAATGACGAGGATCCGGGTTCAATTCCCGGCCATAGCTTTACTTTCCGGATTTTTCCGTGATCTAATTTTCTGTGTCTTTTAGAAATTTAAACAAACAATGACATTGCCTACGTTTACGATTCAATAATAATATGATTTCCAATTACAATAAATTTACAAAAAGTAAAATAGATCAGTCAAGAAAAGTATTGTAATTTCCTCAATTATCTTGCTTTACGATTCCAACTAAATCTTGCCCCATGTCTATTATATCAAAACAACGTGCCGTTAAATTTAGAATTTTCCACGGGCAAGTAAACAGGGCCCGCATGGCTCGTTTAGTAATTTCCCGCATAATAGCATTTCACTATTATTAAGGGCGAGACGAGCAGTTTTAGGTGACTTTGGTGGTCAATCACCTCAAAATCTAAATACAGGCCTAAATTTAAATAATATTAGTACTAAAGGCCTTCTTGTAAACCTGTTAGCTAGTAAGATATTTAAATCTAAACAATCACCGAAATCAAAATTCAACAAAACAGTGCCACTGAAATCAAAAAGGTTCCAGTGAAATCAACTTGATAATAACAATAAAACGCATTTTAATTATACCAAACACGCTTTAATTACAAAAAGACATTATAAAAAAATCACAGTAATTCTTACATAATTGCGAAAAAAGGGATGGTTTCAAAAAACACACATTCTTACTAAGTAGCTTCTGGTCCACCGTTTTGCCGTCACATATTATGGGTGACGTGCTTTACATTTTAGCGCGCAGGTTTTAACCTTTTTGCTGCCGTTAGTTATAGGGTTGGACTAAGAGCTGGGAGAATTTTCCGGAATGTATTTTATTGGCTAATATTGGCGTGTACCAGCGTAAATAAGGGGGGTGTTTTAAACGCCGATTAAGTAAAATATGGTGACAGTTAACAATGAACTGCCACTGTAAGATGGCGCTTCCGTGGTAGCCCCCATAGACGTCTCACCCCGCTTCACATTTAATCTGACTGTAGTGTTTAATGTGATGTTCTTTGTTGAATTTTTCACGTCTTTGTTACGCTTCGCTGTAATGGAAGCGCACCCTTAGTCGCAAGTACTACCTACCTACTACTTATATTGTAAGATGAAGTGAAGTATCACCTCTTATTGTATTATTATTTTTATTGAGGATTCTTTATTGTACACAGACTAAAGAATATTCCGTCGTCAACATCGTCATATCAGCCGGATAACGTTCACAGCTTTGGTGATGGTGATCGGTTTGATGCTAACCGCAGCTGATGGCTTCCTTTTATTTACCAAATCATCCGTCTATCTTGGAGGTCTATTAACATAACACCTTTCGAGAACGCGGTCGCTATTCTAAAACCTTACGTCCCCAACGGCTTTAAGTAACAGCTTCTACGAGTTTTATTTTCCCGTTTCTAAAAAATTAGTATGTTTTCCCTGTTACCCCTCACAAAAGGAATAATCGAGACGAACGTTTTGCCTTTCAAATTCAGGAATAACATTAAATTAAAAATTAAAAAGATCTCTCACGCATTAATAATACGTATCCAACCTAATCATTCGTAAATGAAAAAATAAACAATTTTATGCAAAAAATGCCTTCATCATTTTCGAAAACAGCTGATACTGTTCAAATTGCTGGACCAATCTTTACTAAAAATTGTCAAGAACCACTGCAAAGAACACTGCACTGCACTGCACTGTATGCGAATGAAAAAACCGCATAGAGTCGGTTCATCCATTTGAGAGCTACGATACCACAGACCCACACATACACAGACAACGACGACAAACTTATAACACCCCTTTTTGCAATTACACATAAACGGATAACTCACGTATAAAAAGTCGAGGTGAGTCGCCGGGGCGAGCGCTCCGAGAGGAAGGACTACGAAATAGTCCGAAACATTTTTATACGTGAGCTATCCGTTTATGTGTAATTATGATTAAGTCTCACGATAGTTTCATGTTGAAAGTGGCAACCCCCTTTTTGCGTCAGGGGTTAAAAAAAAATTAACTACTCTGTAAGTTTTAACGAACTTTTCTCTTTCAACTTTTCCCTTAATTCAATTCGCTTCTCAATACAGTCCTACCGGTAGTAAAGGGCAGTGCTATTAAGAAGTCCTTCCGTAAGCCATTCCGAGCCACGCATTCCGCCGACAGTGACGGATTGCCGCGAGAAACGGGTCACTCAATGTTCCTATTATAATGAAAAAATGCTCTATTTTCAGGAACAGGCTGTGTGGATTCGCTGTCATATTCTAACATGTTCATAAGTTATTTAGGATTTCTTTCTGTATTGTTCTTGTTTGATTTATACTTTTTTTGAGGAAGTAAATTGGCTTCGTAGTAGAAAAGATACTGACAACGAATTTGTTTGTTAAATTAACCTGGCCCATAAGTGACTGTCTCACAATTGTCGACCATTTCACGGTTGCGATTTGCTTAGAAAATCACAGGCCATAATGTATTCGCGAATTATTAAGAGATTGAAGGAGGTAGCCAAGATTATTGTTACTAATAGTGGGTCAAATTTGAATTGCGGCATTTCTCCCCACTCATAGATAGGTGGCATAAAAGGGGTGGCATAATGTTTTATAGTATTTATTGGGATTTGTTTCATGACTTCTCTAACTTATTTAATTTTACTGGACATAAAAAATTTCTTTTTGACATTTCATTTTAACTATTGTTTGCGATTCAATTGGCTAAGTAAAGTTTTTGGAAGAGGTGCAAATTATATTTTTTTTCGATAGTCGACGTCTTAATAATCCAGGAACTGCAGCTCTTTTATTTTTATTCCCTATTATTAATGAGATATAATTTTTTAAATGCTCGATATGACATTTGTGAGATTTAACGGCCGAAAAGCTCTGTTGCCTAGAACTAGCTTGTAATAAAAAAAAACTACGTCAACTGTCACGTTTGACGTTGTCAAAAAATAATACCGCGGTTCTGTTTATTTGCGTTTGCGTGTAATCAGTGTTAGCAGTGTGTTTTTTAATGATATTTCAACGACCTCAGCACAACCCCTGGACTTTCGATATTGCCGCACTTCTCTTCGACCTTTGCACGATATTTGGACTACGATTTCAGCTACTTTCGACGACTTAGGCACTGCTTCTTGGACAACGTTTTTCTGCTTTGCGACGACCCCCGCCTTGACTTTTGGACTGATTTTTATAATACTGAGGCTTCGCTATTGATCACAAAATGAGCGAATTTGTACGAGCGGATTCAAGAAACTTGCCACACATGGATATGTTCATGATAATGGAATATTTCCACACAAACGATAAGCACAATGTTGCTGAAATAAGAGGTGTGAAGACACTCATGTACGTACTGGCGAATTTCACATACATTCTGATGCATATAATAATTAATTATGATTACAAATATTTAACATGTATATACATAGTGTATTGTTGTGCATCAAATTAAATCAAAATCATTTATTTGGTTATAAATAAGCCGGGCACAGGCAGTGGGACATAAATAGGCAGATGATAATGATGAAAGATCTTGTGTTATAATGTTTTCCATTGCATTTTAGGTCATCCAGAGGTGGTTATGTTGATAATGCAGTAGGTTATGTTGAAATTAAAAGAGGGAGCACTGAATGCGTTGTCAGGGCCAAAGTTGTTCCGGAGCACAAAATAAGGATGAAATATTATCTTGTGACTATTCATTTAGAAGAGGCGAATAGTAATATAATTGATGCAACATGTGATGGTTGTCCTGCATCAGCTGGTAAATACTTACACTATAGAGTAAATATTTATGGTTAATGAGGATTATAAATATTTTCATTGATTTGTTTTACTTTCAGGTGGATGTAAACACACATTGGTGGTGTTATATTGGTTACAAAAAAAATCTACAGAACCATCATCTACATCCATAGAATGTTATTGGGCTAAACCACGATTAGCCAGTGAGGGAACACAGCCAATATCCTCCAAGGATATTTTTCCATCCAAGAAAAGAGGAATAGAACTAGGACCAAGAGATCCGGAGAAACTCAATGCATTTTATGAAGAATGTAAGAAAAGAAAAATTGGGGACTCTCTGATTTTGTCATTTTTACCAGATCATGATAATGGTTTGACAAAATGGTGTATATTTGACATGATACTTGATTTTGCAACTAAAACTAATAATCACAGTTTTGAATATTTTAAAAGTAACGTATCTGTGCCTCAATCTGTGCAAAATCAAATAGCAAAAAGCACTAAAAAGCAGGCAGAGTCAAAGTTATGGCATAGCATAAGACAGGGCCGAATAACAGCATCAAAAGTACATGAAGCTTGTCATTGTGACACACCTGATGGCTCTCTTGTGGAACAAATTCTTGGTGGTTACAAGATTTATGATACCAAAGCAATGAAGAGAGGAAAAATATTAGAAAAACCAATAATAAAAGAAGTTGAACGGCTATTGGGGGTCCACATTGAAGAATGTGGATTTCACTTAATTAATTTTTTTAGTGGAGCTTCGCCTGATGGTGTAGCCAATGACTTCATTGTTGAAGTAAAATGCCCTAGCACTGCTAAAACCGTGAAAAACTATCTAGATAAAAATAAAATAAAAGAAAAATTTTTGGCTCAATGCCAGTTCCAAATGCTGGCCACAGGATATAAAAAGTGTGCTTTTTGTGTTGCTGACCCAGATTTCGAACACAACAAAAAAATCGAAATAAAATGGGTTAAGTTTGACGTGGCTTATGCCAACAATTTGTTAGAAAGATCAGAAAAGTTTTGGAAAAATGCGATTTATCCCAAAATTTTACTTAACGCTTTGTCCTAAATATATTGGAGAAAAATCCCATGATAGCCAGACCTTCGTCATAGTATAAAGGAGTTTCTCTATGGATGCCTTTAGCCGTTATACTATACTAGCTGACCCGGTGAATCTGTTCCGCGTTAAATTTGAAAAATTCCAGTGGTTTGGGCTGTGCTATCCTGCGGGAACTATGCAATTTTCCGGGATAAAAACTATCCTATGTTCTTTCCCGGGACTCAAACTATCTGTATACCAAATTTCAACCAAATCGGCCCAGCGGTTTAAGCGTGAAAAGGTAACAGACAGACAGACAGAGTTACTTTCGCATTTATAATATTAGTAAGGATAACAAAGGTCTGACTACCATGGGCTAAATCTGTACTAAGATAGACTAAGTTCCGAAGGATGTTTCATTTTCATAATATGAGGACCCCATTCTGACTTCTGATGTGTGTTATCATGAACCCCAGCTAAAATATGACTTTATGTAGAAGAGGTACAGTCGAAACCTTACTCATACGTCCAAAGAAATCATTGTGTAATTTATGATAAAAATGTTCCACAGAGGTATGCAATTCTGTTTGTTCAACTGTACAGTATTAGGCTCTGTCTACCCCGCAAGGGATAAAGACGTGATTTATGTGTTGTGTATGTGTGTACAGTATGGTGATTTTTTTCTTATATACCACATCAGGTTTCGTTGGATAGGTCTTTCAAAAAGATTTTTGTTAAAAAGTCTATATTTATAACTAATTTGTACATTTTAAAATAAAACAAAGCAAAAATTATTGTATTTTTATTATGTCGCCTTGCAAATTGACTAAAGCACATGCTATAATAACTGCTTCGTCCACATATCTGACATGGTTATGGTTTATAACCGAGTGAGGCTTTAAAAAGGCAAATTCCCTCAATCTCCTTATCACACGTTCCACATGTATCCTCAAGCTGGCAATAATTTTGGTTTGGATCACCTCCTTTTTGGTTGGCGTTTCCTGTGAGGAAACACTTGGGGGCCGAAGTAGTTTCACGTGTCTCTGCGATAGGAGAGTTTCTATGCCTTTGAAGCCTCGATCGGCTAAAACCACAGCCCCCGGAGGAAGAATATCGACAAAGCCACTACATTCAGTAATAGCTTTGTCAGAAATCCTTCCTCCATAACCCTTCGAAATATAACATATGAAGCCATTTGGGCAACATGCAATCAAGTATTTTAATGTGTTGCATGATTTATACTGTGACCATGTCCTTGATTGCATAACAGGATTTGAGGCTTTTTCAATCTGGATCTCGAAACAGTCAAGTATGCATTGTACGTTAGCAAACCTCACTTTAAAAACAGGGGTACCTCCCATTAGTTCTATGGAACTGTGACGTCATAGAACTGTTAACATTTTTCTTTCCCAGCAGTTCCATGGTAGAACTATTGAACCAAAAAACGTGCTATTTGTTCTATAGAACTAAAAGCACCTCAAGTTTCCCATCAGTCCTATGGAACTGTGACGTCATAGAACTGTTAACATATTTTTTTTCCCAACAGTTCCATGGTAGAACTACTGAGACAAAAAATGTGCTATTTGTTCTATAGAACTAGAAGCACCTCAAGTTTCCCATCAGTCATATGGAACTGTGACGTCATAGAACTGTTGCGATATTTTTTTTCCCAGCAGTACCATAGTAGAACTGTTGAAACCAAAAATATTTTTTTAGTTCCATAGAATAGTTGCTCTTGACGTAAATTACAATTTAAAATAAAAACTGTAAGATCAATAAATATTTTGTATTTAATTGTTCTCTAATCACTTTAAATTGAGTTCTAAAGAGATCATTTGAGTTTACAGTTTTTATTTTAAATTGTAATTTAGGTCAAGAGCAACTATTCTATGGAACTAAAAAAATATTTTTGGTTTCAACAGTTCTACTATGGTACTGCTGGGAAAAAAAATATCGCAACAGTTCTATGACGTCATAGTTCTATGGGACTGATGGGAAACTAGAGGTGCTTCTAGTTCTATAGAACAAATAGCACATTTTTTGTCCCAGTAGTTCTACCATGGAACTGTTGGGAAAAAAAAAATGTTAACAGTTCTATGACGTCACAGTTCCATAGGACTGATGGGAAACTTGAGGTGCTTCTAGTTCTATAGAACAAATAGCACGTTTTTTGGTTCAATAGTTCTACCATGGAACTGCTGGGAAAGAAAAATGTTAACAGTTCTATGACGTCACAGTTCCATAGAACTAATGGGAGGTACCCAAAAACAGGGGGCAATGTTTTTTTAATCATGATGGATTCTGGCAGGTATATAAACATTTGTAAATAAGTTGCCAGATGCGGTATACAAATTCTTAACAGCTCTTGCAATGTCACTTGACTTAAATGAAAGTGATGACTTATTCTTTGTATTGTGTCATTTTGCTTTAATTTAAATAAGGTGATAATGACATGCAGGGGGCGTAATTTGCATTGTTTGGCTAAAAAAATTATCAACCAAAAATATGACTTAGGAAGACCAAGATACATTTTGGGGTTTTCCTTAATAATTCTTAAGATATGTGTACGTCCTGACATATCATTCCCTTCCTTTACTGTCTCCTTGGTTGAGCTTGACGATGAGGGGCTAGAGGGTTCATATAATGTTGGTGTTGATGAACGACTTGCAGTTGAAGATGATGGCTTGCTTGGCATGATTTTTTCAGCAATAAGTGAGACATTTATATTAGCTGAACAGGCTACACATTTTACTGATGGTTTCACCATAACGGCTTTGTTTGAGTATATGATTTGGGTCTGAGTTGAAGAA
Source organism: Pandemis corylana (assembly GCA_949127965.1). Lineage (NCBI taxonomy): Eukaryota > Metazoa > Arthropoda > Insecta > Lepidoptera > Tortricidae > Pandemis > Pandemis corylana. Next base: position 6,455,478 of record OX421856.1, on the reverse strand, counting down.
TCACACTGGAAAAAAAGAATCAAATTAATTTTACAAACTAGCCCTTTATAATAACAACTAGCTTTTATATTGTTTTACACTTTCACAATTTTGACAACTTTTTACTATGTAGGGTTTTATGGTTCCTACCATAGAAAAATTGTTATCGCTCAAGCGGTCACTTGATTTTTCTTTTTATACAGGTACATAATTTTACCTTTGAATATGGATTGGTCCCATGTTGCAGTAACTGCTTTGACATAGTAGCCAGATCTTTTGTGTTTTCCAGTGGCTGTTCCGTTAGGCTGCTTTCATCATTCGACATTTCCTAAAAATAAGCACATAATTAAGTACATATGAGCATCCATTTAACACTTAATTTTTTGCCTTAAGAAGACAGGAGAAGATTCACCAAATAAAACAATAGGTGTAGCAATGAACTAAGGTGTAAAAATTGATTAATTTTTAGTAGGTAACTGTACAATAGGCAAGGGATAAATATCCTGTATTTACGTTCATAATAACACATTGAACATTTATATAAACTTGTTAATTAATATAGTGGAGAAAAATTACAAATTATAAAATAAGACACCTAGCTGATACTTACAATCTCATTGTATGTTTTGGTTAATATCAAGTTTGCAGTATTTTTTAGGCGTAACTTGCCAGATTTACTTTTGTAGCAATCTTCCTCAATCTGTAAATATAAGAAAAGCATTTTACTACATTCAATACTCTTAATTTCTTACAGCGACATTAACTGCAATATACTCACATTGATATGTTCCTCACAGACATACAAGTTCCGTTTCGGACAGTTGATATCTAGAGTTCGGCACCAAGTCGCTTGTAAAGCCTTTGGTAAGCTCAAATACACGGAATTTGGAAAATCCCGTCTATACTTCTTACACGACGGTACAAAGCATTGGAGTACATCCCTGTAATACTTCATTTCCTCTGCAGTGCTTTGGGGATCGACCAAATCCATTATACTCGTGTAGAAGTCCAAAAGTCCAAGAAGCAGTGCCTAAGTCGTCGAAAGTAGCTGAAATCGTAGTCCAAATATCGTGCAAAGGTCGAAGAGAAGTGCGGCAATATCGAAAGTCCAGGGGTTGTGCTGAGGTCGTTGAAATATCATTAAAAAACACACTGCTAACACTGATTACACGCAAACGCAAATAAACAGAACCGCGGTATTATTTTTTGACAACGTCAAACGTGACAGTTGACGTAGTTTTTTTTTATTACAAGCTAGTTCTAGGCAACAGAGCTTTTCGGCCGTTAAATCTCACAAATGTCATATCGAGCATTTAAAAAATTATATCTCATTAATAATAGGGAATAAAAATAAAAGAGCTGCAGTTCCTGGATTATTAAGACGTCGACTATCGAAAAAAAATATAATTTGCACCTCTTCCAAAAACTTTACTTAGCCAATTGTATTTATTTTAAATGATATTGTGGACTTGTGCTTCCTATTTTAATAATTTATATTGTTTAATTTGTATGTCATATTATTGACTAAATATGTGAACTATATCTCATTTTGACATCTATTGTATACCATATTTAATTGCAAATAAAGATTACTTACTTACTTACTTACTTACTATAAACGGCATAAAAGGGGTGGCATAAATGGCATAAAAGGGGTGTCATAAATGGCATAAAAGATTGAAACAAAAGCATAATTACTTACCGATAATTGTCGAACACCACAGGATAGTAACTAATAGTGAGATCACAAAAAATGGCAGACCTACTTACTTATTTAATCGTAACTTAGCACCCTGGGTCTTTTATTTTTTACAAATAAGCTGCCCGTATTGTTTTTCCATATCCCAACTAAATTACCAACAATCGAGTGACACGCCTATTCTGAATTACTTGAGTAACGTTCAACATCGATTTGAAGGGAAAACAATACGCTGTGTGTAAATCCCTCTGACACAAGTGTTTTTCGATTACAGTGTAGCCTCTAAGAGACCAAAGATGAGAGACTAATTTCTTGATAAGGTAACTGAGTGTCGGTAATGCTAATGACGAGAAGAAGAGTGAAAAACATTTGCTTAATATAGTCACTTTATAGGTGCCTGTCACCGCCCGGGAATTGCTTGCGTGATCTAAAGGCAAAAGTAGGGGATTTAACTGGATGCCCACAGGTGATTTCATAAATTCCGTTGGAATGTTGTATCTCTTTCAGCTTGTGTAATAGTGCGTGTCTATCCGGTGTCTTTTATGCTCTGTCTAGCTATAGGATGCGGATTCCAACTGATCCTCGGTTGGAAAATTTTGTGGAAACTTATAGGTTCGATATTTATAAATATATATGTTTTTTTTTGTTTTTTCAGGTTTTGCATTTTTTTGCCATTGCGTAACCCATATACGTGGCCTATAGGTACCTGTTATCTTAGGCTCTGTCTACCCCGTAAGGGATAAAGGCGTGATTTGTGTATATGTATGTATGTATGTATGTAACCCATATAACATAGAACCCTTTTTTTATTCAGCCATTTTGAAATCCGAAATCCTACTCGCAAATTCACGTAGCTACTAATCAATGAAGAAAAGACAGTTGCGCAACCACACATGAAAAGAAACTACGTCTGAGCAATATATACGTATTTACATGCAAAACCAGCATTGTGTCACAGAGAGCCAACTGCCACCAACAAAACAAAATGTTCATTATTATGCACTACCGCAAATCGTGGAGTAGCATGATAATTATAAGAGGGTCAAGAGACGAGCGGGCGGGTAGTGCGCCTGCCGCCCGCACCTCTTTCAGTCCCCTTTGTCGTCCCACCCCACCCCCCTGCACCGCGCGGTCGAGGACTCATTTAAGCGGTCGATCTATAGTTTTAGTTTGCGGATGCTATTGCGGACAACGGCCCGGCTACTACGGGTATAAATTCTTTAAAGTGGTGTATTATTTATTCCCTATTGAAAATGCTATCCTTTCTGGGTCGTATATCCGGGGTGATAAATAAGCGATACCTACACATTGTTCGCCCCTTTATGAGCGTTTGCAATGCCGATAGATACTCGGTCTTAATTTAAGGCCGTGGTCGGGGTTTAAAATTGCGGACTGGAAAGCAATAACAATCCCTTGGTTATTGTAAGGATTATTCAAATTGACTCGGGCCCAGTTTATTGTTCTGTGTTAACAGAAGGTTTGTTGTTGTATCACGATACCGCGTGTGCAGCTGTATCAATAGGCTGGCTGAAAATAAAGTTTGAATTAGTTTCGTTTGGAATTATTGAGGTTTCGATTGCTCGTTGTAATAAAAGTAAGCAAGGCTTATGTATTTTTAAGGTCCACATTTTTTACAAGCTGTATTTTATTGACATAGGTACCTACAGTAAATGAAAATTCAAATTAGCAAAAAATTGTGTAACTATTCAAATTTTTTTTTTCATTAGCAGCTAAAAGTACCTAAGTATAATATGCCAAAAACGACGCATTAGTTACATTATCACAAAATCATTTTAGTTTTATTTCAGTAGATTTCTTTTGACACAGTTTAGTTTATCAGTACCTAATCATATTAAGTTTCTAAAATAAGTATCTTAGAACTAAACTCTATTTTACTTTGAGATAAATCTAAGATCAGAAAATCCGATGTAAAATAATATTGCTTCAATAAATATAAACCAAATTTCAGCTTAATTTTACTTAATCAAAAATTATTTACTTTATAAACTGAATCCAAAATTACGTAGAACATTTTATTTTCTAATCATTACGTTCCTACTCACTACGTTTATGGAGCAAACCAAGACTGCCATAAAATTAAATTAAAAAGCGCCCAGTTCTTTCTCAGAAAATTATTAACAGAAAATATATCACAATAAAAACTACTCCATTTTATTAATCCAATGAGATCCACCATAGCAAAAATCTATAAAAAACTGATATTGCCTATTTTATAGGGTGATTCCAAAACATAATTATGCCCATAATAATTTCTTTATTTCTACTTTTATCGCAGTTTCGGTTGCTACGTATCAAGGTATAAAATTGACGGAAGTGTTGAATGCATAATTTACGTAATCATCATCATCATCATCATCAGCCTATATTAGTCCACTGCTGGACGTAGGCCTCCCCTAATGAGCGCCATAGCGCCCTGTCTTCAGCTTGACGCATCCAGCATCTGCCTGCAGTCTTTCGCAGATCGTCATCCCACCTGGCCGGAGGCATGCATTTACGTAATGAACCCCGTTATTCATTAATGATTGTGAAATGTATATTAAATTAACATTAATTTGCATTTTGCCAGTAGGTATCTATTAATTTAACTTTTGCAAGAGCCAGACAAAACATACATTTGGCTAAAAAATCGAATAAATTGGAATAATAACTCATTAATCTTTCGTGGAAGTGCGATAGCATTTCATAAAGAGCAGTAGAGTAATAGTAAATTAAATTCATTAAACGCGGCCAATATAGTGGGAACCTTTGAGCCAGGCACGACACAGAGGGATTTTTTTATTAATTTTTAATTACTTTTAACATGGTTCAGATAAATTAACTAACTTAGTTGTCATTTTATTTACGTCTATTTATTTTATCGGAATACTAAGACTATTTCCAAAACTCTGTTACGCAATGCATTTGAATGGGCATCAATTAACTTTTTCATCAGTAACATTTTAATTCAATTAGGTAAACATTTCATGCATGTCAAAAATGTTCGAAAACAACCAATAAATCGTTGTGAAACCCAAAAATCCTAACAATCCTTTTTAGAATTCAACTTTTCAAAATTCCGCGGGTAAATACGTTTTTGTCGTACCCTCGTATACAGGGTGTGATAAACGACATCATTTTTATTCGGAATTGCGCCTACAGCTACCGATGTGTTTTTATTGTTAGTCGGCACAATGACTGGCGTATGTCCGCACTCCGATGACAAATCGATCCGTGAAAACGTAGAGGTGGGGCGAAGGTTAGTAAAAACACGAAGCGCTGACGAATACTTCAAAAGTCATTAGGAACAAGGAACGTACCTACGTACAAAAACCATGGTAGCCCTGTGGTTTGATCTGTCAAGCAGAGGACCGTGAGTCCAGTCTCACACTTCTGTTTGTCGCAATTTATTCGAGAAATAACATTTGAAACAAGGTCTCTCAGATTTTTCTGGTTTATTTCAGCAGGCGTTTGGGTTATAAGTGCGATTGCGATTTTTTATTTAAAATTTTGATAAAAAAAATTGGATAAGTACATATATATACTACCAAACACATTGTCTTCATCTGTGTCCTCTTTTGGTAAAAAGAAATGCTTGGCATTGTGACATGATTCCTCGAGATTTAACGTTAGCTCTTGCTTGACATATTTGCGGGCGCTACTATTGTGTGAAACGAGAATAAAATTAAGGCTTAGTTCTGTTAGCTTCAATCCTTTCTAGGCGGGACGTTTTTCCACAAATCACATGTTGATGATGCGACCTTAGCAAGGTCTAGTTCAGGGTCGATGTGCACGGCGGTGGCAGGGCGAAGAAATAACAATATATATATATCGGAACACGGAGATTTATTCAGAGCGCGGAATTATTTTCATATACACTGATTCAATATTATAAACAATGTTAATTAAGGATTAGGTTTACACAGACCGGACATTGAACGATCCAGATACAAGAGAAGAGGCAGTAAGACAGATCTAAAACAACTGGTGTTGCAATATACTTAAAAAGCTTTGACAGTGATGCCATATCTTCAATTTCCACAATGTAAAGAATGACATACACTAACACTTCCCCTCAAGCTTTACATTATAATATAGAGGCATAGAGAAAACCACAGTACAACAATTTCACAAACTCTATGACTCTACATTTTACAGCTCTACCAAGTTTACATTATTGCTCTACCAAGTTTACATTATTGCTCTACCATAGACCTCAAACACAGTCCCTTAACAAATTTAACATGACTACAGTTGGGCAGAGCCTTGGTCATTATATCTGCTAACATATCAGATGTAGAGAGATATTTCACATCAACATGGTCCACTCTAACAATATCTTTTACAAAATGAAATCTTATGTCTATGTGTTTTGTCCTTTTGTGGCAATATTCCTTCAATTCGAGCAACTTTAGGGCACTCTGATTATCATTAAAGATAGTAAGCTTACAATGTTTATTGAAAATTTCGAACATGAAATTCCTAATAAAGCAAAGCTCTTTACAGGCGTCACCTATCGCCAAATACTCAGCTTCGGTGCTCGACAAAGCAACACAGCGTTGCTTACGGGACTCCCAGTTCACAACAGAGTCTCCAACCTTAATAACAAAACCACTATAGGATTTTCTGTCATTGGGATCATTAGCCCAATCAGCGTCCGCAAATATCCTCACGTTAATACAATTACTTTTACAAAATACTAGACCATAGTCAATGGTCCCTGAAAGATATCGCAATACCCTTTTTGCAGCGAGCCAATGATCCTGCGAGAAACATTTATTAAATTGACTTAGCTTACTGAGAACAAAAGATATGTCCGGTCGAGTGCATACAGACAAATACATTAAACTACCAATTAATTCTCTATATGGATAGACATCTTGAGCCAAACAATTGTTTTTATCTACATTCTGAAATTTACAATTGACAGACATTGGAGTAGAGACTGCTTTACAATTGCTCATGCCAAAGCGAACAAGTAATTTTCTAATATACTCAGATTGACACAACACAATTTTGTCTCTACTTTGGTTCCTATGGACATTCATACCTAAGCAATTTTTAATAATACCTAAGTGTTTACACTCGAATTCCTTCATCAATAAATTACATACATGTTGTTTTTCAGTAGAGCTATTTGAAAATATATAGAAGTCATCGACATATAAAGCTATTATTGTAAGCTCTTTACTTTTATTCTTCGTGTAAACACAGGGCTCACATTTACTTTGGGAGTAACCATTGTTAATTAAGAATTTATTTACTTTAGAATTCCAAACTCTACTAGCTTGCTTAAGGCCATAAATACTTTTATTAAGCAAGCACACCTTATTTTTATCTGAAACAAATCCCAATGGCTGCTCCATATAAATGCGCTCTGAAAGCTCTCCATGTAAGAAGGCACTTGTTACATCAATGTGTTCCATGTCCATATCTAACTCAGTCGCCAAACAGAACAATAATCTCATGGTAGAATGACGAACTACTGGTGAGAAGGTTTCATCGAAATCAATGCCATATTTTTGAGTAAAACCACGAGCTACTAATCTTGCTTTATGTTTAATAAAATTCCCCGAGGCATCACTCTTTACTTTGTAAACCCATTTACTCTTAATGACATTATGATTACTAGGCCTATCCACAAGTTTCCATACATAATTACTTAGAAGAGAATCATATTCAGTCTGCATGGCCACTTGCCATTTATCTGCATTTGGGCTAGACATTGCTTCCTCATACGACATGGGCTCTTCATGAATGGAATTACAAACTAGCATCGACGTGTCAGATAAATCATAGTCATTATACCTGATTGGTCTTCTAGTGGAACGAATGGGTCGTTCGCACGATATGACAGGTACCAGTGGTGCCATCTCTGGAGCTGTCACAGCCTCTTCCCCTCGAACGAGCGTCTCGTCCATAGATGAACATGGGTGGAAGTCATCATTTTCACTCTCCGCACCACTCGTCTCTACCGGGCTGGGAAATGATGAATCATCTGAAATTGGAGAAGTAAAATTTTCAGGACTCAAAATTCCAGGAGATGAAAAAATTTGGGATCCTACTTCCCTGTCAGTATCACATACATTAGTATTACTATTAGAGTCATCAATTAAAATATTTTCATCATTAATAATTTGACCATTATTTAAATTATTATTATTACTATTATTAAATGTCACAGTTTGGTCATTATCATTATTAAAATTGATATCATTATGAGACACACCCCTTTGGGTAGTCATAAATTCATTTTCCAAGAATATCACATTCCGAGACACAATAATACGATTGGGGCTAGAGGGATCTATCAGCCTATATCCTTTAGAACATTCACTGTAGCCTACAAATATACAATGCCTAGATTTTGGATCAAGCTTATCACGTTTGGCACTTGGAATAAGTGAAAAAGCTTTACAGCCAAAAATTCGCAGATGACTGAGATCAACTTTTTGTTTTGACCACACCTCCTCAGGAATCTTGCCGGGAACTGCAGAAGTGGGGCTGCGATTTTTTAAATAAATAGCAGTAGCTACTGCTTCACCCCAATACTGCTTACCTAAGCCAGACTCTCTAAGCATGCATCGAGCTTTTTCGAGCAAAATGCGGTTAAGTCTCTCGGCTACGCCATTCTGCTGCGGGCAATAAGGCACAGTAGTTTCATGAATGATCCCCTCTTTCTGCAAATACTTAGTAAAATTCTCACTGCAGTACTCGCCTCCTCTGTCTGAACGAAGTTTCTTGATACAAAAATTAGTCTGCTTCTCTACAGTAGCTTTAAAAATAATAAATTTGGACAATACCTCTGATTTCTTCTTAAGAAAATATCCAAAAGTCTTTCTTGAGTAGTCGTCTGTAAAAGTCACCAGGTATCTAGCACCTCCAAGGCTGCAGACAGGCAGTGGCCCACACACATCCGAGTGGATGAGCTCCAACAGTTGTCCAGAACGTCTGGATCCATGATTGGGAAAAGACATCATCGCCTGCTTCCCCTCAATGCATGGCACACACTCCTTTAAGCTCGCATCATGCTGTGGACTCTGAAACAGAACACCGGAAGCCAACTCTCTAAGAGCACACATACCACGGGAGTGAAGGTGTCCAAGCCTCTTGTGCCAAACTTCCATTGACACCATTAAAGCTGCATCTGTATTGTGCGGATCCTGTGAACATAGAATATTATTCCTATTCCTACAGATAGACTCAAGGTCATTCAAAAAATATATTCCCTTTCTCTTTGTGGCTGACATTAACAGTGATTCACCATGAATATAACAATTACTATTTGAAAAATTCACTGATAAGCCCTTCTCACACAATTTGCTGACACTTATCAAATTAGTCGAGAGGTTAGGTATAAACATGACATCAGTTAAAGTTATTATAGTATTGTTAATCCTAAAAGTAATATCACCTCGACCACTACATAAAAGGGTATCGCCATTAGCTACTATTACACTGTTATTATAGCTTTTAAGAGTTCCTTCTTTAAACCATCTATGGTCCTTGCACATATGTGCAGTCGCCCCCGAGTCCAGTATCCAATTGTCATCAGCAGTCGCGTGAAATGCAGTTGCAAGGAACACATGATCGCTTTTCTTTTCCTTTTTTAATTTGAAGCACTTAGCTTTCACATGTCCAGGCTTGTTGCAGTGATGACAGATAACCAACTTCTTTTTTCTTGATGCAAAGGCCAGTTCACCAGTGGTAGATTCGCCGTTTTGCCTTCGCAGTTCCTCCTGAAGTAATCGCGTTCTCACCAATTCGCTGGTTAGCTTTGCCGCTGAGGTTGCTGTACCAAGGCTTGACACAAGGTTATCAAATTCCTGGGGTAAACCAAATAGAAGGATCTCAGCTATCTCCTCGTCCTCTATTGTCCGACCTATGTCTGCCAGCTGCTGCACCAGTGTCATAATGGTATTTATGTAGACAGTCATGTTGTCGCATTGACTATATGAGACTTGATGTAGTTTTCTCATAAGCATGACTCTTCTATATAGACCCTTGTCTTCGAAAACGTTAGCCAGGGCATCCCAAGCTTCCTTGGCAGTCTTCTTGTCACGCACGTGTTGAATGCACGTGGACTTCACGCCTAGGCAAATGCGGGCCAGCGCCCTGTCTATCTTATTACCATTTGTTTCAGTGCCTAGCACGCATGACCATAATCCCTCCAAAGTGAGCATCATTTTCATGGTAAATTTCCAGTTGTGATAATTGGCCGCTCCTTCGAGCTTTTCGTGACCAAAACTGTCAAATCTGCTCACCGCTGGAAAATCCTGATGAGTTCCGCTCATGTTGCCGAAGCCGCTATTTTCCTCGCTGCGCCCATCCGCCATTGTGCAAGGATTGTCGCCGTCCCGACCGGACGAGGCGCCACGTGCCGGCGTGCAGCGCCAATTTGGTCGTACGACAAATCCACCGCCCTGCCACTTAATATAGAAGTATGCGCAGTGATGGGAGCCAGCTAGGATCAAGGTTGATACGTGATACGTGATCTGAGCTCGTAACCTGTTGATGATGCGACCTTAGCAAGGTCTAGTTCAGGGTCGATGTGCACGGCGGTGGCAGGGCGAAGAAATAACAATATATATATATCGGAACACGGAGATTTATTCAGAGCGCGGAATTATTTTCATATACACTGATTCAATATTATAAACAATGTTAATTAAGGATTAGGTTTACACAGACCGGACATTGAACGATCCAGATACAAGAGAAGAGGCAGTAAGACAGATCTAAAACAACTGGTGTTGCAATATACTTAAAAAGCTTTGACAGTGATGCCATATCTTCAATTTCCACAATGTAAAGAATGACATACACTAACATCACACTCTTGAGGTTGACAAATAAGAAAACAAGCTCCTAAATCAAATCTCTTAAGATAAATCTTTTGGCCTGGAAACAAATGAATATCGGTTTCCTTTGCCACTGAGTTGCTATTTGTTAGTCTGAAGCCCTTCAGAACAATAAGTAATTGTTATTTGAGAGACGTGACTCGCGTAACGTTTGTATTTATTATATTACTCTTATTACGAATGTGAAAGTCTGTTGGTTTGTGTGTTAAGGGTTCAGGCACTCCATGGATAATTAGGGGCAATTAGTAATGGGTAATTGGCAAGATTGGAACACTTACAGGATCACAATACATTGTCGTCCGGTCAGTCACCTGTCCGTTTGTCGAGACCCTTTTTCTAAGGAACGCATCAATGAACTTAATATTAAATACTCTGGTCTACTACTGGTTAAAAAGAATCTTTTAAATTTCATACATAGATCAAGTTTTTAAGCACATAGATAAAGTGCTATCAGACAAAGTCACAAGCAAAAGAAGTCGTGCAAATATAATGTGTGCAAAAAGTTGATTGTTCTAGAAAATAAAGGCTTTTGTATAACGACCCTTGTCGGTATTTTGCTAAAGTCAACAATGAAATTACAAAACAAACAATTAACTTATTTATTAGGTGTCAGGAGTTTGTCGTTTTATATCATAAGTAGGCACGTGCGTATTAATTAGTGAACTCCCTCACGAGTACCAATAACATTTAGGCACATGCATATATAAATTTCGCCCTTATCCCTTACGGGGTAGACAGAGCCTAAGGCAACAAGACGAAAAGGCCACGTTTAGCGTGCTTGTGGGCGTATAGGTGGAAAAGGGATTCAAAATAGTGACGGTGTTGTTAGCCGCATCATCTATTGTTGCTCATTCTACACTTACTTTTACTTTTTTTCGCTAGATATGCAGAATGTTAGATTAGCAGAATGTCAGATTTGCTTGTCAACTATGTTTTGTTTGACAACTAACAAAACGAAAAATACTATTAGACTCTACTTCTGTGTAGTACACTGAACGTTTCCAATAGTAGATAATCTGAAGCCATTGAAGTTATATCCCATATCAAACATAGTAAAAAAATTCTTCTTAGCAAATAGGAGGGTTGATCGCGTCATTTCGCGCCACGCATCGCTCCTGACAAATGATATCATTTAATACTGGTATTTGGTGTTATGCTCATCGTGTCCGCTGGTACGGTAAGCAACGAATAGTTCAAAATATTTGGTAAAAGTCCATACTAACTTTTAACTAGAAAAATTGTAAAAGAAATATGTTTGACAACATTTTTGACATTTTGTGTCGAAAAATACCAAAACAAATAAATTCGTGCGCATTGGCGTACGTCGTTGTATGTTATCTTACATCTAAATAATCTATAACAGATAGAGTTCAAGATGCAGTAGGTATATTTTTTTTAAGACTGTTATAAAAAAACAAAATCTGTGCTAGTACAAAGTAGTGACAAAACGACACATAATGACAAATAGATGTTAACTCAGAATCTAATAACTAAATAGATTTAAACAAGCATAATATTCAGGATATATCAATTTTAATTTAATGCACTGTCTTAAAACAGAGATCATCAATTAGCAATGCCATCCATCAATTTTATATTGGCCTTCTTTCTATTAGTAATAATTTACGTTCGATATTTCAGGCAAAGCAGAAAACGCAGAAAAAATAATAGAGGTACAGCATAGAACGAATATCCTACCTACCTAAAACAAGGTTTAGTGTTACACTAGCCTGAGTTTATGTTGCCCTTCCTTTCATTTATTTTATCACTATAGCCGGACAGTACCTCGGAGTACAGCGATGGTCATCCACGTACCGATATCAATCTTTCTCTGTCCGATTTACTGCCAACAAATGAGGGACCATCAAAATAAAATAGTGTGGAAAAGGAATAGGACACGTTGCGGTTTCCATGGAATGGGGTTTTGTGAAGGTCCACTCTGTTACACTGTATCTTGTCAATTTATAAGACAATGTTGTGTTTTCGGAACGTTTTCGGGATCAATGCGACGAGAGCGATGTTTGGCAATGCGTTGGTACCTACTTGTAGTTTTGGAGCTCTCTTTTTACCGTTTTATTATAATATACTGCCTGTACAGGTCCATTATTAGTATTACCTGTTACTACGTGTGTTGTACGGTAACACGGTCAAAGACCCCCCTCCCCCCTGTCGAGCTCTTAGCCAATGGTCAATGATATCCCTCAGAAACTGCCAGGAAATCATTAGCCGATGCCCAGGGTGGACCGGACCAAGCACTGCTCTCCCCCCCGGACGGATCCAAAAACGAACCGCAGCTCTTGACCACGCGTGGAGGTAACCCGACTCGCACCCGGACACAATTCTTATAAAATCTAAGTCTAAAATTTGCTAAATTAGCGTGGCTACTTTGTCGCAGCGTTAAACTGACCTGCACTTAACCGATTTCAAAAAAGACCGGCACTCAATACAGCTGCTTGTTTTTTTAATTTCGTTGATTTCTTCGCCGTCTGATAACTGATTTCGACGATTTTTTTAACTGGCTGGCATATTATGTCTCAAGGGTCCTATTTCATTAAAACATAGGTATATTTTGCCTAAACTAATTAAGTATACATTGGTTTAAATAAACTGTCTGTGTATCGAAATTGCTTTTTTTCTTTATGACCTAAATCTCGGCGTTCTTGAACACGCATCCAACGTTAACCGCAGTTCCAGAGGGATCCTCATTAATATTAGAACAGCTTGCCTACTACGCTCCTTGTTTGTTAAGCAAATTACCAGGTAGATACTTAAATGGAACACTTTTAATTAAACGCGAATAGTTCGTCACCACTTCATTTGTTTTCAATTGTTTGTTTTGAAGCTCTGAAAAATAACAATGTTATAAATCGAATGGTATTGTGCTCTGAATGCAGCTTATGTCACATCACGGTCTAAATCAAAGTTACCTAAATTGGACGGCTATGCTTTCAATTCACTAACCTAAATAGTTTCCCTTGTTCAAAAAATATTTACCTAAAACATTTTACGGTAAAAAAGAAACGGTGACAAAAATACGCAAACAACATTGGCTTTGGAAAGGATTCGACTTTCCGCCCACTACTTACAAGTGCTAAAGTAAATAATATAGGGGAGAATAAAATAATTCTTAAAGGAAACGATGTAAACCAGGGTCCGTTTTCTAAGCCGAGATAAAAAAGGCAAACAAAGCCAGCCTCAACGGCGGAGCTTTGTAGTGATATACAGGCGAAAAACTGTCAGACACAACACTGTTATAAATAACAAGAATAAGCCCGAGAATGTAATCAACCATACGATAGGGAGCCGTATAAAATGTAAATTACTAGGCGATCTGGAGAAACCAGAGGTCACCTTCCCGTCATAGAGCGTTCGTAGTAGCAAGCATAATTCGACTGTAATTTGATCTTTGATTTGGGAGCCTCAAAGGTTACTCATAGACTAGTATATTTAAATTCATAGGCCAAGAGACAAAACTATGCGTTAAAGAGAAATATGGTTTTGTGTAACAAATTTCATTCCACCAGCTTTTAGTATTTTGTATGACTGTGTTTTGCAAATATTTGCGGTCGAAACGATAAGTTTCAGGGAATCCACGGCATAATAATATCATAGTTTTTACGTGGGTTTGTCATTCGTCGTAAAGTACCTAATAGGTTAAAGTGTCATTGATTTCCTTTTCCACCCTTACGCCCAGAATCATCCTAAACGTGGCATGTAGGTCTTGTTACCTTTGGCTTTATCTACCCCGTAAGAGATAAAGTCGTCATTGTTTTTTTAAAAAGGAGAGTGTTACTGAAAACTATTTTACTTGGGCAACTTTTACTGTATAAATGTAATGTGGGTATATTCCCCGTTTACCTCATATTAATCTTCTTAAGTATATTTCACTTGAGTAAAATGAAATACGCGATACATCGCGACTTATAATGTTTCGTCCTTTTAGTACACGTAGTAAGCAACAAATTTGAAGAACTTTACTAAAATTATTATGCTGCCATAATTTAAGTTGATTTCGTTTATAGAATTTTTGATCTCAGAGATAAATGTAATGGATAAATACACCAAAATTGTCGTTTTGCATAGGTAGGTACACTTTTTTCAATGTTTTACGAACGTACATACATTTATGATGGTACCTACGCTCTTTTATGTTTTTGTTTATTTGATCATTCACTATAAAATTACATCATCACCTAAAATTAAATGTCAGCGAGTTCGCGATTCTTGTTGTAACCGATTTCATTCCATTTCAATTTCGGAAGCCTCTGTTATTGTGATCCATCATGTATCTGGCTTTCTTTTAAATCGCGGAACCCTTAACAAGTTTGGTCTATTGGGCATATTTCATCTTTATAATAAATTACACACAGTCATAATATCAATAAATGATGCAATCACTTATAATGTCGACCGAAGGACAGAACAAAACTGTTGTTGTACTTAGGTAAACTGTTGATGTTAATCCATAGCGTAAAAAGTTAAGTTATTAGGGGAAATTCGAAATTGAGGGAATTTTGTGAATCGTGGATACTGGATATCCACTAAACGGGGAACAATTTCATAATCTGGCAACGCTTATCTAGAAGCCAAAGACATTGGAGCTTCTAGGTAAGCGCTGCTAGATTATGTATTGTAATTGTTCCCTGTTTAGTGAATATCCACGAGTTTCGAAATTCCCCCAATTTCGAATTTACCCCAATACACCTTAGGTCTAGAAAATATTTTATACCTAGTACTTTTCAAAATAATACTTTTTTATTATTTGAGTAATCTATTACGATAAAGCTTTTTGATTTCCATTGGTGCTTAGTTATGATTTTTAAAAGATGTTAATAAGCTAATAGGTATTACCTACCTACTGCAGCATAATCTATTATTAAAGTTACGGCAGCCGTAAATCCTGACAAAGTAACAAACTTCCCAGTCCAAAGCATTGTATTTCACCAAAAAGAACCCAATTTTTAAAATAATACGAGCACGCTCCTGTGAAGTTTGATATCGCAAGCTTTTATTTGTTATCTATTTGTCATACCTACCAAAGGAAGTACGGTTCCTTTCCTATAATCAGCAAAGCCTTGCTACACAAAGGAAGGTCTCTAGCAACGTTGATAACTTATGTCAAAGTAAATTAAAGAAGGGATGAATGGGGCGAAGGTTCAGAGTAGGTAAGTATAAGGTAGGCCAAAACATTTTGCGCTTTTGAAAAACTCGTTGACACATACTACGGGGGTAGTATTCCATGGTTTTCGTTTAACTGTGTTTGGGTTAAATAGATGAAATATAGAATAAGATCAGTTTTATTCCTACCATAATAGACTTGCTATAATTGAGTCTGTCGAAAACTGCATTTTATGCTGTGTGAAAATGAGCGAAGCTAAAGCAGAAGCATTTTATTTCTATCTTTAATGGAATAATGGATAATGTGAGTTGGTTTTGATGTAACAGAAAAATAGGACCTTGTGCTAGATCTGTTTTCCTCGGAAATCCCACCGCCAAGCAGCAGTACTTGCGCTGCTGTGTGCCAGGGGCAAAGAAAGGTAGCTAGTGAAATTAAATTACTTACACATAAGTGCTCTATTTGCACTCAAGTATTGCGGGTGTCCCAGGAGGTGGGTGTTGCCCACTTATACCTACCTTATTTCAAAGTGAACACCAAATAGAAACAGAATACATACATACATATATATCATGTCTTTATCCCTTACGGAGTAGACAGAGCCTAAGGCAACAAAACCTTAAGGCCACGTTTAGCATGATTAAGGGCGTATACGTGAAAAATCAAAATAGTGATGACTTGCTAGCCGCATCGCCTATAACATGAATCCTAAGACTTTCGCTCATTCCCTCGATGGACTTTTACCATCTGCGAGGGAAGAGAAGCAACTGGAAAATTCTATGTTTTTTCTTTACTCCCAGACCAGCATGGAAGAAGAAACCGAATCATCACAAAAAAGCATCTGTATATGGATACATAATGCTGGTATTCACACACAAGCTAAGTTTTTCTTACCTAAACACTAAAATTCCATCCAGATATTCTGTGCTATTGGATACTTTGTACTCAGTTATTCTTCTGCTGACTCACATTTTCACATAGGTTGCCTTAGCAAAGCCGTAGATCCTTCATTCGTGACACATTGTCTGCCGGAGTGATAGGCGAGCTGCCTTGTTCGCTGGCCATGAGTTTTCACGGTAGCACTACCGAGTCACTAACTAATTTACCGTGAATTTTCACGGAAGTCAGCGGTAACACTATTCTATCTGATAGGAACCTACGGTAGGTTTAAGGTGTGTACACGTTCGTGTTTATGTTTAACTTTTAAACGTATACCTGTGTATGTTAATACTATTGTATAAAAATGAACTTTACCTTTGAAAGTTCCTAGTTACTTAGTTACCGTTTGAGTGGGGCGTTTAAATTAGGGAACTACTTAAAATTACTATTAAGTGGGTAATGGGAATCAAAATTCGTACATTACTACTTCAATAATACAATACATGAAGTCAAGGAAAAGAAAACCGATTACGAAGTCATCATCATCTCTCATCATCATCACTTCTAAATACTACCTACATACCTACATATTTTATGTTATAGGTTATTTTTAAAGAGTTGTCTTTAAATAAAGAAAACAATTAACGAAGGAATATTACCAAACCTTAAGATGTTGTTGTAAGCCATATCTTTCTGAAAACTTCCTTGATCGACACCACGAAGGGAAATTGCTCGTTGGAGGTCGGTAACCGATTCCACGGGCATCTTTAATGTCAAAGAAAGTTCTTTGTAGCTCTTATATTATGCTCATATATTTATTCTTGTTCACGCAACAGTTCCTTTTTAAGATGGCATGTTAAAAAGGATGTCTACGGCAAGTTCTGACTAAGTAAATTAATTAAATGAAGTATATGTATAGTATTTCAAGTTCGCTACCACCATCTTACTCGCTAATCCTGCCGCTAAGTAGCAGTGCTTGCACTGCTGTGTTCCGGTGTGGAGAGTAAGACAGCCGGGGAAATTACGGGCACAAGAGGCATTGCATCTTAGTCCTCTAGGTTTGCAACGCATGTGCAATCCCTCCGGGGTTGCGGGTGTCTATGGGCAGTGGTGATCACTTACCATCAGGTGACCCACTTGCTCGTTTGCCTTCCTATTCATATAAACAAAAAAAAAATATGCTGAGAAGACGTCTCCTTTTCCAAAAAGGTAACATAGGGCCGTAAAATGCTTTGTTGTAACTACCTCTTACGAGTAATTTAGGTAGGTACCATTCGACCAGTCATCATTCATCCCTGTCAGTGCTGTATATAATTATAATAGACGTGACGTGTAAGGGGGGCCCTTATATGCACGTGTTTATAATGTGCCATGCAAGTAGTCAATCATGGTGGTCGAAACTCGACTTTGGGCGATGACAATACTGAATTGCTTTTTTGTTATCCTGAAAAGTGATAGACTTTTAGATGCACATGTATATTATACGTGAACTTCTACATAATACTTAATAGATTTTCAAGAAAATAGTTTGATGATTATTCATTTATGACCGAAATAATAGCTCTAAAATACAGCTGGTTATGTTAGGTAGGTAACATACGAGCACCTAGGTATTGTTGCACTAGTAGTATGTACCTACTGTCTAAGTACAGAAGAAATAGGTAAATTGATTTCACTAGAGCTGTTAAAATAATCTACTGCTGTACCTAACACCTGTGTATGTTCTTGCGAATTAAATAATTTCTTTTCATTTCATTTTATTTCATTTCATTTCATTTCATTTCATTTCATTTCATTCATTTCATTCATTCCATTCATTCCATTCATTCCATTCATTCCATTCATTCCATTCATTCCATTCATTCCATTCATTCCATTCATTCCATTCATTCCATTCATTCCATTCATTCCATTCATTCCATTCATTCCATTCATTCCATTCATTCCATTCATTCCATTCATTCCATTCATTCCATTCATTCCATTCATTCCATTCATTCCATTCATTCCATTCATTCCATTCATTCCATTCATTCCATTCATTCCATTCATTCCATTCATTCCATTCATTCCATTCATTCCATTCATTCCATTCATTCCATTCATTCCATTCATTCCATTCATTCCATTCATTCCATTCATTCCATTCATTCCATTCATTCCATTCATTCCATTCATTCCATTCATTTCATTCATTCCATTCATTTCATTGATTTCATTGATTTCATTTCATTTCAGTCATTTCAAATAATTTCACTAGGTACATTTAATTTCAATAAAAACTTCACATAGCAAAGTCTACCTGCTGCTCGACTTTGTCTGATACAAGACATCGTTGTAATTTTGATCCTACCTATTTAGGTGACAGTGAACACAATTTAAATGGAGGAATTTTTTGCTTTATTGCAAATTTTTCCTATTTCAATCTATTTTAACGCCTTTGTAAAGAAAAAAAAACATCTAAATTCCCACGCAAATTGCGTGACGCAATCCCTCATTGTATGCAAAGCAGCAATCCACAAGAATGTTGAAGGATTGTAGCTTGATATCTCACGGTATTTTATAAGAATTATGCTATATTATTATATTTAAATTCTATATGAACTTGGCAGACTTTTTTGTTTTCAAAATCGTTAAAATGGATCGGAATGGACTATAATAACACAAACTTTTCTAAGGTAATGGTTGAATGGATTAGATTTCTTTGCTTTTCCCGAGTTCATAAATTAAAAACATAAGACCGTCATGTCAATTTCACTGTCAAAAAAATAACCTCCAAAGAGTTTGTAAATAAATATTACGAAAAGTAAGTGCAAATTTATTACGAAAATACATAATGTGGCATAAGTTGCAAGAATATCCACCATATTTTCTACTCACAACTCAAAAAAACGGCTACGAAGTTTATGTAACCGACTACGTTACAATATGGTTTGCTTACTTTACAAACGATAGTTTTTTACTTCGTTTACAGGTAATTTAGCAGGAATAATTAATTTAAACTTTAATTTCCTTTAAAAACTCACAATCTAATAGATTATATCTCTCTTAAACCAATTTAGTAAGTATTTAACACTAATGAACCAAAGAATGCAACAAACTGAAATCAAAACGAAATGGAATGAAAACAAAAAGTAGTGTAATTTTTTGTTACCTATTTTACTGTTTTTGACAGTCTCAAGCGCTTCCACTAATACTGTATTGATCTTTGCTCAGAACAAAATTATAATAGGGCATAAATAAAGTGATTTGGTGTACAATCTAACATGAAAAGAAAAATCCTGACTGACTAAGTAATCAAAGCCCAGTAGTGCTCTAACTCCAGAGCCTAGACATATGAAATTTTGCATAGAAAGTCAGTTTATGATGTAAACAAGGAAAAGGTATAGATCTTGTGAAATTCACAATAGGGAGTTTGTTTTTAAATAGCTCAGCCTGCTATGGTTCTTTATGTTCTTCTTCAGGACAGCAACTTTGGACTGGAAGTAGAAGCTAGTGAACTAATAGAAAAAGGAACAGATTTACTATTAAATCCTTATGAACTAAGAAACCTAAATATTGTCAAAGATGAGTCATCACTAGAGGTATCGTTGACCAAGAGGTTTGAATACCCGTTAAAAATGAAATTAAAACTCAATGAAGGCTCTAGAGAAATGGTAAATATTCCTAATAGTAATTTTATTTGGAGAATACGAGTAAAGTGTAAGGCAATAAATAAAATCCAAACTAACCAACCCCAGAGTAAATGTTATAATATTCCTGGCAAACCTATTCCAGTGTGAATAACACAAAAATGTAATAGCACTGGTATTGTATTGCTATTGTCAAGTATTGGTATTTTTTATAATTTACATACATACATAAATCATCTTTATCCCTTATGGGGTAGACAGAGCCTAATGTAACAAAACCTGGCCACATTTAGCATGATTAAGGGTGGAAAGGGAATTTGATTTGCTGATTTTTTTTATTTTTTATTTTCAGTTCTTCAACAATGTAACACATAATCTTCTTAGAACTGTATTAGATTTAACATCCAGCCAGAAAGAGTTAAGAGATGAAATGAAGAAAAAGGACAGGGAGATAGATGCATACAAATCCAACAACCATGCTCGTAAGTACCTATATTGTATACTGTATTAAGTAAGTATGTTACTAATACTACAGTTGGTCCCTCATGCCTGAGGATCGTGGTCATCACTTTCTGGTTTGCATCTTGAACGGATGATCTGCCATCCAACAGTTTCTGTCCTGCGCATCCTTTACGACTGAGTAGAATTTGGAGGATGATGAGTCTTTCACTTGTTGAAGTATATTACACTCCGAGTTAAAGTTTGTAGCATGGCTCGTTTGTGTTTAGGTTAAAGTCAGCAAATTAGACTTTTTCCATGATAAATTGTGTATCTTGTTAAAATCTTCAAATATGTTTTTTATACAAAACAAAACGGGATAGCCCAGTTATATTTAAAATTCAACTATTCTTACAAAATCTATGTTACTTTACAATGGGAACTTTGGTACAATTTATTTATTTTAAATGTTACAGGATACTTGAAAACTGTAAAGTTCATCGATGATGATCACATGAAGCGACATTCAGTTTTTAAAGAAAATGGAGATCTATTAACTACTCCGGACACATTACTTGAAAAAATTGCTGCAACAGTTAGACAAAAGGAGACAATGTAAGTTAACAATTCAGCTATGAGATTCCTGTCCAGAGGAAGACTTATAATAGTGTACACCTCGGGCGGTGATAAAAAAGCTTCAGGTCGCATGTTTATCGCCCACGCCTTTGGCTCGTGCCCCAAGTTCCTGCAATCGGAGACATTCTTTATTTCACCACCTGCGTGTTACTATTCATGCAAAGACATTAGATTCGAACTAGCTGTACTATTTATAGACCGTCCGCTTAACTGAGTCCTCGCACGCGCGGTGCAGGGGCGCGGGGTGTGACGACCGCGGGGACCGAGAGAGGCGCGGGCGGCAGAAGCATCGCCCGCCCGCATTTCTCTCGGTCCCCGCGGTCGTCCCACCCCGCGCCCCTGCACTGCGCGGGCGAGGAGTCATTTAAACGGCCGTTGCATAGCTAAGCTAGGCGCTCAAAGGGTGTGTACATTGAGAGTCTCGACCATATAAATTCCGGCATATTTCAGCTTCTGTTTGGATTGTGTGACTGAATGCTCCTGTACAGATTATTCATTGTATTTATGTATTCATTCACCGTTTTGACGCCGTACGACAAGCCTCAACAAATGTACGGAAACATTTTGTAAAGCACAATTGAAACATCCTGAAAAACGTTTACAAGGATGTTCACTATTATTATGAGAAACCTTGTAGGTAGTGATATATCTCCTATAGGTGAAAAACTTTTGATGCCCTGTTGTATGTGTGAGTAATATGTGCGAATAGACAAATTGACGTTCCAACTTAGAAAAATGACTTATAGACTACAAGCCCATGGACAAAAAAAACATGTGAAATGAACCAGCGTGAAACACGCTTAGAATGATGTTACTATATCATAACATAACTCTGAGCGCTATGCCGTCTTTTCTGAGCGGTACAGATTTTTTCCCATGCATTGAAAAAAAAAATGCACTAACTTCCGGCACCACCACTTTAAAGCGGCACTAGGTCTTTTGACATTTATTTTTAATCATCTATAAGATATAAAAACGCCGCAAATTAATAATTAGTCGTAATTCCTCACTTGTACCTGAAAAATTCCATGAATGTACCGCTCAGAAAAGACGGCATAGCGCTCAGAGTTATTTTATGATATAGTAACAGCCTTCTAAGCGTGTTTCACGCTGGTCCATTTCACATGTTTTTTTTCCATGGGCTTGTAGTCTATTAAGTCCCATATCAGTTTTCTGTACACTACTAAATACAATAGGTAATATACTAAAGTTTTTCACCTATGTATAAATAAGTACTTAATTTTCTTAGTCAATGCTGTTGCTGTAACTATCGCAACTTAGCGTGTACCATCTTAGGCTTCATCTTCGCCTTCCATCAAGCGAGATTGAAGTCAAACGTAAGCCTATTTTATGTAAAAAAAAAAAAACTTTCAACAACCAATATCACCGAAGTAAAGAATGTCCCAGTTCGGTTTGTCGCTTTGATTCTAGACACTCACAGTACGCGGATATTGTAACACGGCTTCTGGTTTATTGTATATCTAAGTATTTTTCTTATATTTTCAGAGTACAAGAAACTCTGAAGAACCTTAAAATTAAGGAAGAGGTTCACACACCAACGGAAAGCCAGAGTGCACTGTGCCTTACCTCCAGCGACTCCATAAAGCAAGAACTGAAGGTGAAACCACAGGACTTTCCGGTCAGCCCCAGAAAAAAACGGAAGATTATTCTCAAATTTTAAATAAAACAACAAGATATTGTTTATAATAAAACTTTACTAAGTATATAGAACAGTAAAAACTACCGTTTTAGTTGTGCTAGTGTAAATTTGTTACTATAAATGCAATTCATTGGAGATACAACAATAATTGAAAATGAGATTCTGCCTAATGTTCTGACATTGTTAATGGTCTACGCTACGATATTGTAATGATATAAGGGCAGGTAGTAGTTAATATAAGTCTGAAAACCCTAAATCCTCTATTATTATTGTTATTAAATAACAATTTAAAATAACAGGCGTTGTTGCTAAGCGCTTTGCAAAGAAATGCACAAAATACTGACGTTAATTTATAGCTATTGTAAGTCTAAGTTTAATTAAAAAATAATTTTATTATGTCCTTCGTTGTTTATTTAAAACATAGGTACTGCCTAATCAATATCATGATCTGAATTTTTACAGTAATTTTCCAATGAATTTAAATCTTAACAACATTATATCCGATAGGCCTAAATGTAATCGCAATTCAATTGTTTTTGACTGACCAGCAGTGTGAAACAGGATTTTGGGGCCAGCCCGTTATGTGCTAAGCACTAAAATTTACTAAAACTCAGATTGCTAAATTAATTTACTCTAAGGCGTGCAGTGGAGGGTCGTCAGGTTAGGCAGAACGTACAAATTGTTGCGCCGCCTTCCCACTGCCTAACCTGGGAATCCACCTCTGGACGTCAATGAATTTACTCATTACTAAATAGCCTTTTAATATACGATAAATTAAGCTGTGAAGTGATGCAAGAGCTTTAACATTTCGTTTGTGAAAATGAAAAAAATATGTGTTCTAGTCTCGTGTGTCTCAACGTCTCAAATAAAACCAATCTTACTAGTAAAAATACAAAATGATAGCTTTAAATTTGGTACTGATTTTATATCGTGTGTTACACGGCACGGCGCGCGTTTCCTCTGTTAATTGACTATCAAGATTTTCTTTAAAAAATATGAAGAGTGATCATTACGATGTAAAATGGTATGTGAAACATTTTCGGACTTTCAATAATAGGACTTAAAAAGTTATGAAAAAAAATACGCACTCAGGTTGACTCTCAGTACACGCCATGTGTCGTGGCTAGGCTGTTTGCCCCAACGCTATTAGAAAACACTTCAGCTTATATGTATATCTAGAACCCATCACAAGCGTTTAATTTGTTGATGATTAGATACAATTAAAATGTGTTATTTTGTATTAAATACGAAATAAGGTGCATTGGGGTAAATTCGAAATTGGGGGAATTTCGGAAATCGTGGATATCCACTTAACGGGGAACAATTCCATAATCTAGCAAAGCTTATCTAGAAGCCAAAGACATTGGAGCTAGGTAAGCATTGCTAGATTATGTGATTGTTCCCCGTTTAGTGGATATCCACGAGTTTTGAAATTCCCCCATTTTCGAATTTACCCCAATGCGCTATATGTTAATCCTATCTTATTACAAATGTACTAAACGTAATGTACTTACTCATACTAAAACATTGAAAGCTTATATAAAATCCCCAATATAATTACATTGATTGTAACACAGTGATTTTTGATGAAAATGCAATATTATATAACAAATAGGTACATTATTATTAGAACCATTTTTATTTTTTAAATTCGTACTTGTGTGCATTTCAATTAGACACTAAGCGGGTCACTGAAGATAAAGCATTTTTAGATTTTAGCATGTGCTGCTTCGAAGAACTAAACGCGGTCTTATCGATATAAATATGGATTTTTTTATTGAAAGCAAATAGCACATCGTAGCAATCTGCATATCGTCCATGTAGAGCGAAAAGTCACTAAGTCGTATATTCTCATTTTGAGATACGGGCGTTGAATGTACGTATTGTACGTGTGCGTTAAACATGAATCTTACTGGTACAGTCGCCATCAGATATTTCGGAGCGGCCATGGCGATCAAAAATATCGAAACATTGAAGTCTAATACCTTAAAAATAGAGAGCATGTGCCGATATTTTTGACCACCTTGGCCGCTCTGAAATATCTGACGGCGACTGTACGCCAGCCTTTCAGCCGCACAGTCTTGCCAGTCTAACACACTTGGAATCGCCATCGCATTTATCATTCCTTTCTGTCAAACATTAAAGGATGAGGGTAGATAGAGATGGCAAATGCGCTCGCGCGTTAGACAATATGGCCTCTGAAGCCTAAAAATCAGTAACCCGCTTCGTATGTTGTAAACGCCTACATCTGAGCAAGTCAAGTTCAAATTTTACATTACATAGCAACAATAGCTTATTATAGTTATACTTGTTGGCAACATCAAATAAACTACCTGCCTTAAGAATGCTTTATCCGTCGCTTTACTGAACAGTGTGCGAGGCTTTCAGGTCTTATACTCCATAATTCGAAACTCGAATCATGCCGTTTCACTCAAACTAACAATGTTTAATGTTAGAGTAAGAAGGACGACGTGATACGAAGTTCGAATTTGGGAGCTAGTGATAGATTGATAGCATCTCGCCTACTGTATTCTAAATTTTCACTGATATAACTTACTTGAATATCCATTCTTTTGAAATCGTATTGGAATAGAAAGAGATGTTAAGTATATATGAGTAAAACAAATAGTGAAATGCCTGTTCTTTGTAATTTGACAGTTATTTAACATTATAAAACATTGCTAATCAACAACAACTATTATGGGCTCTATAATTTTGATCACGAAGGTAGAGTTAAGATAATACTGCATTTGTTTCGTAAATTATTAACGCTAATAAGCTGTCATATAATTTGACACTTATTTTTAAGTTAGCGATTGCTCCCTATCTCCATATCTACCTCTTACGGCGGCAGTATAAATCAGTTATAATGTAGTACTCATAGACATAACCCTACTCTACGGTGCGTTAAGACATGCGAAGGTGTCACACGCAAGATAGCACAGTTATATTTTATCTAATTGAAGATTTTTATAAGTAACAGTTGACAGCGGACAGTCAGACGCGGTCTCGGCCATTAGGGAGCTCGTTTGTAAGGGGGTTTGTCTATTTAAGAATATAATTATGAACTGAACCCGTCGTGAATCCTACCCGTTACCTATCCCCACTCCACTCCTGACATTTAAGCGCAATTATTTAGGTTTCGATTTCACTGCGAAGCCAACTGTTAAAATCTTCAACTAGATCTTCAAACGCTTAGCGAACACTTACATAACTAAGTCCATTTCACCTATTGTCGTTGAATTATGTATGTTTTGCGAAGCCTGTCACATTTAATTTATGTTTATGGCAAAGAATTTGTGTAAGAAGGTTAAAAAAGTGAAAGAATCCCCAAAGTTTAATAAATGAGGGTAAAGTACTTGCCAGAAAACTTACTCACAAGATATACTCTTTTCTGTATTTAACAGGTGGATTCATACCTTCTTTTCGTATCACCTAGGTATTAGGTACTTAGTCTACAAATTTTGAGTGAAATTTCCGACATGTCTAAAAAATATGCCTCTTGTAGGCCCAGGAAAATCCTAAAAAGTAGGTAGGTACTTACTAAGAGGGGAAGATGATAATAATACAAAACTACTGATTTTAATTACTTTGTCACATTCTCCAGTTGAAGCCTGGTTGCTATTAAAATAACAATCAAGTTTAGTATAAAAACGACCGGTAGACTTTAGAACAGCCAAGGCAAAAGTTGGCGATTTACGATTATTACTTTGTGGACAGCTCCATCTTGTTTCCAGGCAATGTTGCCCACATTGTACACCGCAAAGACCTCTTATTAATAATTCTCTAAGCGTTAGTGCTATCGCTTGCACCTTTATGCCAGAAATCGCTAGCTCGTAACACTTTTATAACCCTCGCAGTTAATTTCTTTAGCAATAACTAGGGACAGGACAGGTTTCGCAGAACAAAATGGTTCGCATCTTAAACATAAACTGTTAAAACCTCACCTTATCTTCAACGCAAAGTGATAGATTGTATGGTTCGTTTCTTGCTAGTAAAGTTACACAAGATTTCTATAAGTATTCAGATTTGCTCTCGTAAATTCACTGCACACCGCAACAGCAATTTTAAAGATTATTTATAGACTCACCTATAAACAGATTGGTAATTGCATGTAATATGTTCAACAACCTCGGATTCCTTCACGCGATTGTTTAAGTTTTAAACTTTTTAATTGTATGTCCTCAAAATCATGAGTATAGTCAATTAGTCAGTGACATTAAAAACTCGTTTCAACAACTCCCGGCTAAGGCATTAATTGTTTATGATAGGTAGTATTATTATCATGCCACAGATTGCTACTTATGAATTATAATCAATTAAAATGGAGATTCTTGGATAAGAAGTTGACATATTCAAGTTCACCAAGAATTCACTCGGAATAAAATTATACTAGGATTTTAAACTGAACGGCGTGTTACGGTCTGCAATGTACCTACTCGATACGGCATAGTGTTGGTAACTAAGTTAACAAGAACATTTTGATACGTCTGTCTCAGAATCTGATGGTTTTATCACACTTTCCCTTTCCTTCAGCTCGAAAGCATCCGCCTGAAAAAGAGAAAAGGAATGGTCAGTTTAAAACGGTTAGGCACACGGTTTGAACATGTTCTATAGAACCTTAAAACATGAACAATCCTTGTTTATAAACTTTTTTTTAATTCTTAAAAGAGATTTTCTTACCTTATTCTCTCTGTATTCCCTAATTTTTCTTGCTAAAGTTAGGAAAGCTTCCTCTATATTGATATCGTTTTTACAGGACACCTCGAAAAACGGCATATCGAAGTCATCAGCTATCTGTAATGGATATAGACAACTATTAACATTGTTCAAGTACCTATCTAAGTTTGACATATTCGTAATTTTATTTAGTGGTCAGAGCGAAAGTTTATTGCCTACTACGAGTACGGACCTAACTACCTCACTGCACTGATTAGTACAATTTTATTATAATTCATAAATTAAAGGCAGAATTATTATGGTGGCAATAGTGAAGACGTAAAGCGCCTGAAATATTTTAATAGCAATATCGAAGTGAAAAAGTGATATTGCTATGACGCTTATTAGGAATTGAAAAAGGTCAAAGGTTTCAAAGGTCAGTCCTCTCTGGGGTTCGTATAATTTGTGGGTGTCTAAGAAAGTCAGCACCAGAATCAAATAAACAGGCGAAATATTTTTTAACATGTACTTATGGAGTTTATACTTCATTGATTGATTCTATCAAAGAATCGAGAATTTTACTTCCCGAATTTTGTATTAATTTTGTACCTGTTATGGGCGTTGTACGGGTAAAAGCTCGCAACACACGATTTCCGGCCATAGCTTTACTTTTCGGATTTTTCCATGTGTTCTAGTTATCAGTATTATTTAGAAATATACATTATTGATTGTCAAGAAGCTCGTGTACCTTCGACACAATACCACTTGAATTCAGATGAACCATCTTAACCTTGCTTTTAAATACATTTAGAAAATAGTACTTCAGTTACTGCAGAGGCTGTGAAGTGAGGGATTGCTGGATGAGTTTAGGATAGACGGCAGAGTCGTAACTACGACGAAGTCGTCTAAAACGAGTCCTGCAATCTCTGTTCAATTGTATACCTAGTACCTTTCTCAAACATAGCGAGGCCAGGAATTAAAGAAATAAGTTTTTCAGGTATTTTTCCTTTTATGTTTGACCATTTGAAAGTAAATTCGAAAACATCCATGTCATATATGGAATAACTTTTTTTTTTTCATTTAAGTCGACTAACCTCGCAGGCTGTCTGCGAATATTTCTTTGGTTTAAAAAGTTCACGCAGCGGCCACAAATGGGTTTTCATACTTATATTATTAGCCAAGGCCAGCAATGAACTAGTACCATCGAGCAAATTGATTCCTGACCCACTGTGGAACCCTCTCACAGTAAATTTCTTAGTGAAGTTAGGTACACTGAATTGATAAGGAAAATCATGTGACGTTTACTTTGAGAACGTTCTACGGTGGGTAGGAATCAAATGATTCGACTCCATTGTCCATAAATGTTAGCTTAGTGTAATGTCTTTTTTTAAAGCAATGTGAATAATACGAGCTACGTTTGAGAAAATTATAAGGAAGTAAATACAACACACAAATGCCTGTTTACCTTTTGCCCCCTTTCCTTAGGCACTGCCCGATGATTCTCATGCACGTCACATTTGTTGCCGACTAACACTTTGATAACGTCCGGTGATGCATACTGTAATTTATATAAAACACATTTAAAAACATTATTTCTCGGCATGATAGATGGCACTTGGTATCAATTGGTATTATTTTGAGAAGTACCAAAGCAACCATCAAAAGAAAAATCGGATAGTAATAATTCCGATATAGGTACTTACTTAGAGATATACCAATAGGTTCCTATTCCTACAATTAGAGTGGCGAAACTAAACTATTTTATTCGTCCTGAGTGGCGGTGTCTGCCCAAGAGAGATACTATAAAAGCAAAAGCTAATCTACCGCATTAAATGGCTGTGACGTCATTCAATTCAGCAGACGTCCTTGTAGTTAGAAGGCTTATAAATCCTATAACACATTATTTGGGAGCTATTCCCACTCTCCCTTAATGAAGTAAATACTATAGGCACTCGCCTGAAGTTGTATAGGCCTCACACCACAAGCAGATAATGTAGATGCTGTCACTTACTTCCGAAAATCACCACTAATTCGCAAAAAGAAACTATGTTTTTTATCATATTTGCTGACTTTTGAATGTGTACGGAACGAGTCAGGTTCACACTTAGTCGGTTTTTTTATGTTTTCGTGTTCTGATTGTTTCTGATATAATTTTCAATAACTACGAATCAGATATGTCCCCGGTAGGTATTGGGTCAAATGCGACTATTCAATGAATCATTAAAGAGTTGCCTAAAATAAAGTCTACATTTTTATCCTAATTTATGTAACTATAACTATTCTATTGAACCTACTACTAGCAATAGTACCCTTCAGGCCCACCATATCCCTGGCACTACCCCTGAGGATAGGTGGGACTAAGCCATAATGTACCACCATAGTATGTATATGGTGGGATTTAAGAGATTGAAAAAAAAATCGACGGAGCCCCCCGTAGCGTAGCGTAGCCTATTCCTGGGTGGTTTGCTCTTCGGGCATAAGGAGCTGCCTAACTAACCTAACCTACCGAATACCCGTAGCTTACAGCACTACGGTGGTATGGTTCAATCCCACCCCACCCCCAGGGGTAGTGCCAGGGGTATTGTGAGTCTTAACCCCAATAGTAGAGTACCTTACTTGTTTGGGCCATCAGAGTTGTAGAGTGAGATAGGTTTAATGGATCATCAGAGTATTATCAGAGTATCAGAGTATCTAGGTATACTTTCATGTAAAGTACTTACCATTTTTCTTCTCTACTATACTTAATTGTTGACATAAAAGTTTTAGATCTGTTTTCTTTTAATGATTTGCTGAATATTTGAGCAAACAAAATGCGAACACTATATGCTTTACCTACAACATCTATCGTTTTTCCCGCGACTAACATGAACACTTAACACGAAGGGAAGTACCGCCGTTATTACCACTAACTCTTACCTCTTGTATATTCCTCAACCAGTAAGATAAATGGTTGAAAGACTCTAGGTTCGTAACGTCATACATCAGTATAATGCCCATGGCTCCCCTGTAGTAGGCAGTAGTCAATGTCCTAAACCTCTCTTGGCCGGCGGTATCCCATATTTGCAACTTTATCGGCACACCGTCCAAGTTTATTATCTTTTGTTTGAAATCTATTCCTGGAAATTAGAAGAGTAAGATAATATGTGGTCTTTCAAAGGTTCGGTTCGTATGCCAAAGCGTGTTGTCGTTTATTTAAGCTCTCACGCTCACGAGACGTGATTTGTAAAATCTAAACTCTTAACAAAACGACTAAACTTGTCGGACTGTTCCTGACTTGCAATCGTAAATTAAGCCGTTTCATTTTTAGTTATTGAATGTATTGTACTTTATTAGCTGTGCCTGGTCTTCTGGTAATTATTCACGTGAAATTGAAATGTCTCGCTAAAGTACTTAATGAAACCGGGCTTAAAATAAAAACAAATTTATGAATAGGTATGACTGTACTTTCTATAGAGATAGGTTCGCCTTAGTACTGCTTTCTGTCAATATTGTATTAATGTTTATTTTAATTTGGTTAAAATGTGCAACAAAGAGCTGCTCCTACTACCTACTTTAAACGTCTAAGCTATCCCGAAATAGATAATCTTGATTAACAATGCAGTGGTGTGTATTGATCTAAATTTTAGTTTTAGGTTTGGATCCTAAAACCTCTTTGGTGCACAGTATAATGTTGCTTACCTGAGGTACAAAATTTACAAGCTAGTACAATGCATGCTATATTACTTCTCATTAAAAGCAAGACGTCTAACGCAGACGAAGGATCATTAAACGAAGAACCAATCGCCCTATGTCCTAAAAAATTGGAGTTTTACATCACACAACGCTATTGTTCGTGAACTTCCGCACTGTAAAATGCAATCTTGGATTCGTTGTTTCAAAGAACACTAAAACAGCATCACCTGTGACAAAGGCTCGTAAAGCGAAAAGTAAATATTTTACTCACCTATTGTGGATATGTAAATATCGTAATACCTCTCGTCGCAATATCTGTGCACAATACACGTCTTCCCAACATTAGAATCGCCTAGAACTAGAAGCTTATATGTGGCCGAGAAATCTAAAGCCATTTCTGTTTATTTTGCTGCGACGCGAGCGTTCGCCCAAAACATCGGCGGAACTGTCAAAGTTAGAAAAATCGATGAGGATAAGAGCGCATGCGCGCCGTCATCCCTCTCGCAACAAGTAAACTATATTATGGCGGGACAGCTGTGTACTCGGGTACCTCGGGTACCCGCAGGGCTCCAATTCAAGGTATATTGACACTTTGTG
Organism: Pandemis corylana; assembly: GCA_949127965.1. Classification (NCBI taxonomy): domain Eukaryota; kingdom Metazoa; phylum Arthropoda; class Insecta; order Lepidoptera; family Tortricidae; genus Pandemis; species Pandemis corylana. The sequence continues at coordinate 6,423,653 of OX421856.1, read as the reverse complement.
GCGACACAGACTTTGTATAGCGGGGCTATGACTATGACTAATCAAGCTAAGCTTTTCTGACTCACATTCCGTATTGATTGCGTGTCTATCTGAACAATTTATCGAGTAATTCATTTCGAACTAGGCACTTAAGTTCCCACACTGGGAGAGCTGAAGTAAACGCTTGTAAAATGCATTTCTTTCATTTTGTATTCCCGATCGTCCTGATAGTTTCGTTGCCAGGGGCAAGCAATATCAGACAGACAAATAACTGATCTCGTTCGAGCCAGCTCCACGGCGTTATTACCAATTTTATTATTTTATCCGGAGCCAAGGTCTTAAAGTTCACCTCCGTTTTATTACCCACGTCGGAATAAAAATATTTACTAGGTATGTCTTGTCTTAGGCTTGTTTATTTAAATTTAATGTTGGTTGTTCAAAAGGCAATACAAAACAGCATGAATTGGATAGCTGTAGTTAAATTAGTAAATCTGTTTGTTGGCTATCAAGTTTAATTCATGGGTCGCTTAGTTAGTGTTTCTTATTTTAAGAACTTCGGTGAACCATTATACGCCGGTATATTTCCAAAAACCCAAAAAACTGGGTTGAAAGCCTACTTATTTTCGTTTGAGTTTAGTTTTTTCTATCATGTCGTGTAACGTTTTTATTAAGTAAATGCATAGACATGAATATGTCTCGTAATGTTGATCTCATGTTTTTAAGAATGCCTATATTTTTCAACATTTACCCCTTAGAATACTCATATCTCTAGAACATCTGTCTGCCTCTATCTTTCTTAGTCTCCTGCTTCACCTGCTTGACTTTGTGCCAGCCAAAGAGAGTGCAGCCTTGGCCGCATATTCTGGCTTTTTTATAAACAAACTGGTTAAAGTTCACCACATGGTTTACTCCTACCCGTAGACCACCGAGCTCCATTTATTTTGTTTACCACGATAGCTCGTATCGTGCCAATACATCTCGCGCCGTGTCGTATTTAAATGTCTTATGTTTTTGTATGGACGCCTGCAGATCTGTTATCAGGTCCTTTGTTTCCCTCTCCTTGTATTTTAATCTTGTAGTTCAAGGTTACGTGTGTGTGGTTCTTCTTATGTTTCCTGCTATGTGCGTGCTTAATATTCAGCACGTTTTCTGTACTTCATAAGATTCTTCGTGTCATTTCCTGTTATGGGAGATAGCTTTTTATTAGGCCATGAATGTAACAATAAAGTTTACGTAGTTTCATTTCAAGCAGTTTCTCCATTTTAAATTTTCGTTTACCACCAGCCTTGTGTCAACCCTCTAGCTCAAGACAATAGGACAATGACAGCAGGATAAGGAACATTAGGACCTATTTCAAACATGACTTGTAGCAATTTCGTTCGTTTATACATGTGTGTGAATTTAAACAGCCACTTGCATTTATCACGCTGGTCTGGGAGTAAAGAAAAAACATAGAATGTACGAGATGCTTCTCTTCCCGTGCAGATGGTATAAGCCCATCGAGGGAATAGGTGAAAATCTTAGGAATCATGTAATAGGCGATGCGGCTAGCAACCCATCACTGTTTTCATTCCCCTTTCCACACCTATGCGCCCACAATCATGCTAAACGTGGCCTTAGGTTTTGACTACACCGTAGGGCATAAAGACGTTATTTATGTATGTATGTACGCATTTATCTAGTCCGCTGATGACCTTGAAACCAAGTTTCACTAAAGTGTATTCTGTCACAACAAACCCTCCCACAAGATTGTTAAAACAAACATGGCAGCCAGATTGTTTAGCAGACACCGTTAGCTAACATTTTTAACAAACTGCATCTAATTCATCACGGCTTTATAAAAAGCCCTGCAAATTACACATCATTAAAGTCGCTGTAACGGTGCGACTTTGTTAAAGTGTCACCTTTAACTGAGTCTGCTAAGTAATTGCGTCATTAATATGAGCTAACGAGATTCACAGAAGCTGTCCTTAATACCTTGTTTCAACAGGCTTTTGAAATCGTGCAAGGGTACCTGTTTGTGTTGGTACTATAAATCAAAATTACATTGCCTTCACGGTCCCGACATACAGAGTCAAGGTTAGACAAAAATAAATTCGGATGACGTTAACATGTCTTCAGATAGTGTTTTCACCGAAGTTAATATCAATTCAATGTGTTGTCTTCCTATAAACAAATAAGGCCTGCAAGGGACTAGAATTTCAAATACGTTCAAATTAATCTAACGCAACCTACCTGCAATTTGTATGATGTTAGAAGCAGTAAATACAGAAAAAACTAAGTAAATGCCTTGAGTGCACTTTTCTCAGATTTGACCAATTTTTTCGCTCTTCAAACCAATTTTTTATTTGCAGCAAATTCTTTTGCCAGCATTTTATGTTTCTTGGATCAATGTATCAGATCAGCCTGGCTGAATATAACCTGCAATAAGAACTACCTACTAATTCTAATGTAAAAATAACAGAAATAGATGTATTTTTGCATCGAACTTGCAGTAAGGAGTGGCGCCAATGGGGTGGCGCCGACGGGGTGGCGCAACGACGTGTCTGTAAAAACAATGCCTACTTGGTAACTGGCTCCATGGCATAAGAAATACAAGGAACTGTAATGAAAATAAATATTTAGTCAATTAAAATAGAGTCAAGTACGAATCGAATTGTAGAAGATGGCTCCTTTGACCAGTTCGAAATATGTCTACTTTGGTTTGTGACAGCTTTTTTGATGATGAATGAATTCTCCACGCTCTCTTCGTATTCTAGATACTCAAAATATGATTAACATTTTGTCGTTTTCCTTGGAAAATTACCCATCAGTCATAACCACGATTTGACAAAAGCAATACTCCTTTATCTCAACTGGTAAATTTAAGACTGCATTCTGTGGTATTTTGTCGCAATTACCAAAGCGAAAAGCGAGGAATTTGGTTCTTATTGACGTCTTATTTCTTAAGAAATTCTGTGTTGATCTGCATCGTACAGTCAAAACATAAAATTATAATGATATTTTCCCGTTTTCCTTCATAAAAAAACTCTACGAAATACTGCGCGAGTGTGTCACAAAAACAGCTCATATTTCTATCGTTTATTCATCCAACTGAACCCATTTTAAAGTGTGTTTTTTAAATAAAGCGTATCTATTTTACGATCAACCCATTTTCTTGCGCGCAGGTCTGCAAAACGTAATCCATGCTGATACATGTGTCTACTGATATGAACCGTACACCCTCGTGTGAAAGGCCAAATTGTTGTGTCTAGATAAAAGTCAGTCAGTTAAAAAATGGACACCTTTATAGACTTGTTGGTATGCAGCTGTTGATATAATTCACCGGATAATTAGTTAAAAAAAGTGGATCGTTCCTATTAACTTTCCCACGATTGCCAGAAGATCTAATGTAACAAGTTAGTTGGATGCACGCAACCAATTTTATTGTAAGACGCTGAACAGAAAAGAGTATTCTTGACTCTATTAAATTTGTAAATTGTACCCTACATATGTGCTCGAATATATTATTTTCGTACCTGTTGCAATTGTTTTGATGCTCTTATATTTATAGTTACTTTTCTGTTGTTTAAAATACACGATTGGTTGTGGCTCGTCCCTGGTTTTTCATAGAGAACAAGTGGTGCTTCTAGTTTCTTAATTTCTTTCGGCAAACTTCGGGTTACTTCAGTTCCGACGTCAGACATGAAAAACGAAGATTGCCGAGAAACATTAAGCAAATAGAAGTAAGCTACTAAAACTACCGATTTCTGTGATATAATACAGTCCTCACGTACTTCATACCTATTTTGCTTAAGAGTTAGCATTCGTGTTGTAAACATGGTAATTTCTTCGTGAAACAAACTACGCGTACCCGTTTTAAAGACTTCTAGTAAGTGATCGTAAAATTCCTTTGTCACCATCCGAGGCTTGTGCAACAGCTTGCATACGCCACGCTCTTCTAGCGAACAACTTCATTTGTCAAAGAACCGCAAGCGGCACACGAGAATACCGCACAGACTCAAAACGTCATACACCATCTCGATGAATGGTGCTTCACCACCGTGCTGTTAAAGCGGTGTTTCTTACCCTTAGCGGTCTTAGCGGTGTTATTTGGAATGGACTGGCGGCTGAGCTTTTCCCAACTTGCTATAGCATGAGGGTCTGGCCTTGCTGTACCATAAAGGCGAGTGCACCACTATTTGCAAGGCCGGCAACGTACCAGCAGTCCTAATGATACTGTAGGTGTCTATGAGCGGCGGTGATCACTTAATATCAGGTCATGGTGGTTTGTCGGCTTCAAATAAACACCCGCACTAAGCACGTGCTACTGTAGAGGTCTCCAATATCTAAACCTCTACTGCTACTCCATAATCTTCATAGATCTTCTTTTCGTATTCAGACAAAAACTCGCCTTGTAAAGACATAGTTGAATAGCAATTTTAAAATCACCAAAGTTGCATAATATCATAGTCACCCTGTGAAACGTTAGACGGCTATTTAAACAGTAGCTTTGTCTCTGCGGGTTACACTCATGTGGCAAACTGCGCCGGCGTCGCTAGTCTTGATGTATTGTAAATAGCCGCAATTTTGACGTTTGCATTACGTTTCCCATTCAACCAGACCGCTACTGGCTTCTGTTTCTCTATAATTTACCGGTGAATGACGAATGCTTATGCGGTGTAATGTGTTCGCCCGCAGGTTGTATTTTACGCGGCGGTATTTTGTCTTTCTGAATGCCTTGAATCGGCGTCTGATATAAAACAGTCCTGTAATTATAGCCTTAGTAATGTTGGCATTACTCTTATTTGCCGTTCCAGGCGGCTGAATAAAGCTGTAGATATTTATTTAGTTTACAAAAACGAAAGTAACAGCATCTACTTTGTTGTATACAACTGTTTGCTTCTGCCTCAATAAAATTAAGATCTCGATTTTTGAGAGCATGAACGTATCGTTCCATTTCATGTTATCCTCAAGTAATGTAAAAGGTAACTTGCACGCCAATATGAAGCCTAATTAGTCAATTATGTAATACTAAATTGCCAGATTTAATATGGCACTCATTGATTGATGGGTTGACTCAAAAACAAATGGGTCTTGCAACACTCATAATGGATCGACAGGAGAGTTCATGGACACACTTTGACCCTGCAAATTGTCATTTCATATTTATGACTATAACATTTATGTACCGCATCCATTTAATAGTAATTTTTGACAGTGAATCAGGATTCAGTACGGGTATTGTATGATATTCTATTTAATTTTTATTCATCTTGTCAATCCCAAATTAGATACAGTGAATATAAACATTATTTTTTCATTAAACCAACTGTTTTGCTTTTCGTTTTGGACATGCAAGTACTTAGTTATGAACTTTTGAATGACACGTCTTATCATTTTGTAAAGCGGTGTCTTCTTTAAATTGAAGTCGTGTTCTAACTTTAACTTGAAGCACCTGAAATTACTTCCTGTTTTATTAAATGCGGTTTCTTAATAGTAAGTTGAGAAGTTGGAATCTGTTGCGGTCATAAGACAGCGGTGTACCATTGACAGTTATGTATAAGTTATTTCATAATAAAGAAGAAACAGTTAGGGTAGAGAGATGAAACACTGTCGCTAAAGCCAATAAGGGCTACAAGCTTTTTTCTTTACTCATACCCTTTCGTCTTATCTTCTCTTTACCCAATGTGTAATGACACTGTCAATCAGAATAAAAACAGTTCTTAGGATCACGCAAAGACAGTTCTGCGAACCTCACTCTTACTTTTTCCAATTCAACTCAATCTTCAATCCACATTCCTTCTGTAACAGTTCTTAGAAGTTATTGCTGCGTGCGTCATACATTTTTAATTTCATCAGCGACTGGACCACCAATTTGCTAACGTCATCTCGCTTTAATATCTATTATACTATCACTTTCGGTCGCTGAGTGCTCTATTGTCTGCGATATTATCTTTTTTTCTAATGAGTCCGCAGATCCGGCTGATCGTTACCTAATCTGTGCAAGTGACGCACTTGTGGGAATATTCAGTTGAGCAATTACTTATGGATGAACTTTGTTGCAGTGACCGGCCGGTGGGCGGCTCTACGCACTCCGTAGGTAGGTGTGGAGAATTTCCATACGTATTGTATGTATAATTATGTATGTGGAATAAAAGCCGGCCATGTGCGTGGCGGACTCCAACACAAAAAAACTGTTGCAACGACATAAATAAATAAATATCATGGGGCAAATTACACTAATTGACCCAGTGTCAAACTAAGCAAAGCTTGTACTGTGGGCACTAGGCAACGGCTACACATACTTATATAATGTAGATAAAAGAATCATGTTATAGGCGATACGGCTAGCAACTCATCACTATTTTGATTGGCCTTTCCATCTATACGCCTACAACCATGCTAAACGTGCCCTTTAGGGCCTGTTGACTCAGGCTCCGTCTACCCCGTAAGGGATATAGACGTGATTATGTGTATGTATGTAAATTTATTAAGTACATACTAGCTTTTTCTCGCGACTTCGGCTGCGTGGAATTCGCATATTGGGTAGGTTATTTTTAGTGGCAAACATTCAATTAGAGCACAAATTATATTACCCTTTGGGTATAGCGTCTTCGTATTAAATTTCCCCCTTTTCCCTGTCCAATCGATGCAATCAAAAACTAGTTTATGTTTTTTTATGAGGCCATAACTATCCATACCAAATTTCGTTTAAACCGTACATTAAAAACCGCATTCAGTTTGGTGCATTCGTTTTTGCGTAGCGCGGTAACAAACATACAGACAGACAGACAAAAATTCTAAAAGTGGTATTATTGGCATACAGGCCTTTTAATGTATGTTTTCTTTAATATCTCTCATGTACAGACATCGACCCGTTACAGTTTTATTATATGCATGACGGAGGGACGAGCGGGATAGGCGGAGAACTTGGTTCATCATCGTCCGCCATCTTGGGTAGTGTGGGTGGTTTCTTTGAAATAAACTCGCGGATCGATCACAAACTACCCCTTTAATCAATTTACTTAGTAAGTCACAAGAAATATGCTAACACTAGTGCGATGTAAACGGATTGCAATACGAAACGTGGAGAGTTCTGCGCTTGCGTCCGTTCAATATGGCGGCTCAAGTTAGAATCCTCTTTAAACCAAGCACAGACCAATCCCAAGTAATGACAGCTGTCAATGTCATAACTTGACGTTTCGCAAGGCGCCATAGATGTAAACAGGTGACAGCCACAGTTGACAGTTGACAGTTGACGTCTCGCACGCTCGAAGCGCCACCTCGCCGACACGGTCATCCTGCCGCATCACACGTCCTCGTGTGAGGTATCTGTGGACCAAGATAATCCGCAAAGCAAAACATTTCCCACTCGGCTTCCTGACTACAAAGGACATCAGGAGTAATATCAATCGGGGAATTAAATTCACAAATTCTTACTGGAAAACAAACATCAGTCACATTCAATGGAAGTCATAAGTCCCGTAATAATGAAAAACAAACAACGTAAATCATAATCAGTAGTCAAACAAAACTCATAAATCCGTAAATCAAAACATCAACGATCACAAACAACTGATACGTTGTTGCCTCCAACCAGCAACCGTAATCCAAACAAGTGTGCAAGGCTCTAATCATTTATTTCCCACCTCCATCCGACAATTAATCCTCAAACCATGTATAAGCTGCCTCCATCCGGCAACTAATATCCAACACTCAACAACGCATGGACTACTTGGCTGGGGCCAGTATCCATGTCACACATAACACACAACAATCACCTCCATCCGGCGATTTCCTCAAACCATGTATAAGCTGCCTCCATCCGGCAACTAATATCCAACACTCAACAACGCATGGACTACTTGGCTGGGGCCAGTATCCATGTCACACATAACACACAACAATCACCTCCATCCGGCGATTTCAGCAACCACATACACCCCCAAACCAAACGCACGCCACTCAACGCCGTGGCCGCACTGCGACGGGAAATCAAGCCCGAATTTACGCCTACGCCTACGAATGATTGAAGGTGTATTCAGTCTGAGCCAAGGACACCTACTATCAGTGAACAACATATCGGAGTACGGAATGAGTTTTGTTTAGTAATCTTAATGAGAACTAACAGAAGGTCCGACCCCTTCATAATCACTTAAATTACCTTGGTTGTCATTTTCATTGTCAACGTCTAACTCCTTGTCGTTTAAGTGGTCATTGTCGGGCATCTTTCTTAGTCTGTCATGGGCATACTTGTATGTCCTCCTAGAATCTAACGCCTTTAACAAGTATCGATCACCATCTAACAACTCAATTACCTTAAACGGTCCCTTGTATTTCGGATCTAATTTCGTCTGGTTACGCTCCTCATTTTGTAACAAAACAAAGTCACCTACGGAAAATTTAACCAGCTTAGCTTTACCTAAGTCAAAACGTGCCTTGTCGTATTGAGCATTGGACTGAATACTCTCAGAAGTGTGGTCACGAATTTGGTCCAAATCAACTGGCTCCTCGTCAACCGCCGTTACCAGATCTAGTGGTCTCGCTACCTTACCTATGAGAAGTTCTAGGGGGCTTGATTCCGTAACGCGGTTATGAGTACAGTTAAGGGCTAACTGCACATCGGGAAGGGCTTCTTGCCAAGACCTATCGCCTGACTCGACAGCCGTGAGCATGTTTTTCAAAGTGCTCATAACGCGTTCGACCTGTCCGTTGGCCCTACTACTACCCGTAGCAATCAGATGTAATTGTATGTTGGACGTATCACAGAACTCGCGAAATTCGCGGCTAGCAAAGCAGCGTCCTTGGTCCGCGATAATACGCGTAGGCACACCAAATAGGGAGATAGCTAATTTTATAGCTCGAATGCTGTTCTTAGAGTCGATATTGGGAGTATAGACAAGCAAGGAAAATTTGGTAAAAGCATTGATCAGAACAAAAACGTACTCTTTTTTATCATTCTTGCCGCTCAATTTGCCTGTAGCATCTACGTGCAGAGTATGCCACGGAATAGCAAGCTTAGGTATCGGGTGAAGCTCGGCTTGAACTCTACCTGTTGTTTCAAGAAAGAACACTTCTTAATGTTTAAAGAGAAACCTTTCTCTGTAAGAATCGAAAGAACAGTTGAAAGTCGCTCAAGAGCCTCTTCAGGGGTCGAGGACCACCACGTACGTGTTAGTAAGTTCACCCAGAGCCTGACTGACCGCTCGTTGGAAAACAGCCGGTGCGTTACGCAACCCGAAGGGCATAGCAACGTATTCAAATTGACCCTCAGGGGTTACAAAAGCAGTTCGCTCAATCGAGTCGGGGTGAACAGGGATCTGGTGGAACCCTGAAGCCATGTCCAGAGTGGTGAAGTAACGGCCACTGTGCAAACGAGCTACCTGGTCAGAAATCAAGGGCAGAGGAAACCTATCAGGAACTGTGTTGTCGTTCAGTTCTCGATAATCGACACAAAACCTATCGCTACCATCCTTCTTCTTTACGAGGAGGATGGGGCTCGCAAACGGTGACGAACTGGGGCGAACTACACCTGCCTGCATAAGGTCATCAACACGTTCGCGTACCACACGCCGTTCTTCAGTCGATAGCCGATAGGGGCGACGACAAACAGTCTTATTTTGGTCCCTAAGCTTAATCTGCATAGGTTCAGTCAGAGCGCGGTGGTCAGGAATACCGGAAGTAAAGTGATGTTTAAATTTGTCTAAAATAGCATCAAGTTGGGGTCTAAAATTGGAGGAAACATCCGTGTCTATCTGAACCAAATCAGTATCCGAAAAGCCTTGAACTTGACAGGAATCAAAAACATTCACTTTCGCAAACTCTAATTTACTCAATGTCATGTGGACGGCTAACCCTTGACTAAGGATCTCCCGCCCTATCATAATGTCGTAACGTGAGTATCGGTCTGGTAAAACATGAAAAAGAACCTCTACACACATGCCGTCTATAGTAACGGTAGTCAAAATCTGTACAGTACTGACAACTCTCGCCAAACCTATACCCGTCATGGTAACAGAGTTATACAATCGTTTGCCCTTAAACTTGTTACAAATCGTCTCTTTCATCAAGGAACACTCAGCACCCGAATCGCAATAAAACGAAAACTCCTCACCTGAGTGTCTCATTGTACCACGCGGAGCAGTGACGTCACACACGTCGACTCTCTCCTCGGCAGATGTCTGGGCTGCACCACCGGTTCCCTTGTCGCTCGGCTTCGTGCAGTTCTTCGCGTAGTGTCCGATGCCACGGCAATTGAAGCAGACGACGCCTGGCTTCGCTGGAGGTAGTTGAGGTCGCGGATCCCTTGACGTGGTAGAAAGCGGCTTCGACTTGCACTGGGATGCTTTATGTCCGGGTTTTCCACAGTTGAAGCATTTTCCCAGGCTGGGTGTGGTTGAAGGCTTGAATCGCTTAGCATCAGGCCCATCACGTTCACTCACCTTCCTCTGGTCGATTATTGTTCAAGTTGATGAGAAACGCAGCAGCAGTATCACGGCAGTCATATCTCGCATTGAACAGGGATTTCAAATCGGTCCATGTAATGCCCGGGAACGTAATTTGCGAAAACCATGTAGACGACTGGCCCTTCAGTGCCTTACTCAGAGCGATAACAAGCGCTGCGCCTTCTAACGGTTTTTCCGCAATACAAAGATCAGCCGTGTTTAACCATGCGCGCGGATCGCAATGTTTAAGTGGCTCAAATTCGGGTAACTGAATACGATTTGGTTGCGGTACCTTCATAGTCTCGATGATCGCCAAAAAGTTCCGATTTTGTTGCTCCAACAGATTGCGCCACATGTCGTCGTTGTTCCCAAGTGGGAGATGGCGAGCAGATCCCACTTCTGATGACGGAGGGACGAGCGGGATAGGCGGAGAACTTGGTTCATCATCGTCCGCCATCTTGGGTAGTGTGGGTGGTTTCTTTGAAATAAACTCGCGGATCGATCACAAACTACCCCTTTAATCAATTTACTTAGTAAGTCACAAGAAATATGCTAACACTAGTGCGATGTAAACGGATTGCAATACGAAACGTGGAGAGTTCTGCGCTTGCGTCCGTTCAATATGGCGGCTCAAGTTAGAATCCTCTTTAAACCAAGCACAGACCAATCCCAAGTAATGACAGCTGTCAATGTCATAACTTGACGTTTCGCAAGGCGCCATAGATGTAAACAGGTGACAGCCACAGTTGACAGTTGACAGTTGACGTCTCGCACGCTCGAAGCGCCACCTCGCCGACATGCATATATTTGTTGTTATAGCAACCATAGTAATGTGGTCCCTGTGTAAATTTCAAATATTTTCAGAAAAAATCAAAAGATACAGCCTGCGACTAACGGGCAGTGGAGGATAAGGCACCCTAAAAGAACTATACATTTTATCTATTCAATAATTTTAAACATGTGGGGTATCGATGTGGTAGTATTATTTACGATACGATTTAATGTTTCGCTAAATGACGATACGACAAAGTCGTTCAACTCTCTTTGCAACCAGATCTAACAATGTTTGGCCATTTCGATATGTACACAAACATGAGTAAATTTGCGCGTTGTTTACCAAAAAAAAACTGTTTATATGCACACAAAGCGACTTCTAACGAGCTTTGATCCACCAAAAATAATCGAAAACACATTCGGCGCTGCAGGCGGAGTAGTAATTTGTTACTAGTATGGTATGAGTGATTGTTTCTCTCTTCACGGTAAAATTGCTGAGTTGATTCATCAATTACCATGCCGACGATAAACGAGCTCGATGCGCTGAGAAGATTCAAATGCCATCTTTAAGATAACGACCTTTGTTAGTTACTTTCTTTCGATAACATTTTATGGCCCATTTTTGTAATGAAAATTTGGACCTCCCGTGTAAAAATAGCTTGTTCCCCGTACGTAACCAAGTTGCATAATTGGCACTTTTAAAACCAATGTAGGATGATTAATTTGGATTAATTTAGGTTTAGGTGCGGTGAACATGTGTTTTAATTTAGAAATAGTCTTTATTTTACCTTAAAATGTCCTGGTGATGTAAAATAGTTATTGTACGGGAAACAAGCGGTAAAAATGTATACAATATGGTATGATTCAAAAAGAAAGCATTTTGTGATAGCTATTACCAAAAAAGTTAAAACTACCTATATATTTTGATACCATTTGGCGTCTTGGTTATTAAACTTGTTCAATTTGAATTAACACCCTTTAATTAACACTGTGGACTACTATGCATGACACAAGACTGCTTTTTAGTATTCTTTTTGTATAGAATTTTAAGGCGTCCAATTTTACGATGAGGTCTGATTAAGAGCGCGTTTCACTACTATCCAATAAATACATGCTACAGTTTTTTTTTTTAATTTTGTATATAAACAGAGGCTGTCTCAAATATGTTATGTTATGTTACGTAATATTTTTATCCGTGTGTGGACAAGCAGACCCTCGATTTTTCGAATTCTACTTTATTAATTGTACTTCACTAACTTCAAGTTAACTAAAAAGTATTTTCTGAGTTGGAGCATTCACTTAATATTAGATCCAGACTCCTTAGCCCCATTTTACCAGCAGTAAGTACACGTACAGTTATTTTCAGTAATTTGAATCGATCCTTTGTTGCGTTTGTTATCCTGTTACAGAGGTCAAGGCGCCGGGTTCCGAGAGCCCGAATGTATTCGTATTGTTCGCGCAAGGTCCTGTGTTAAATGTCAATTGGTCGGCGCCGGCGCCGTGCAGATTAAGGAAGCACGGCGCAGACGGTAAATAACGCGAATGTGCTAATGTACACGTGCCTGTGTTTATGGCGTGTGATGAAAAGTTTTTTTCGTATATTTGTTCTCTTAAGTACCTGCTGCTATTTATGAGGAGTTAAGTTTACTGATTTACTTGCCCCGAACGATTCACTTTAGTAGTGTCTGCTTAAATCCTAATTTTGTTTTAGTCATCTTAAGTGTCAGTTATGACGTCTCTGTCTATTTCGTAGTAATAAATAGAGACGGAATCATAGATAACTGACACTTACTTAACAGAGAGTCGTGAAACAGGCCCTAAATGTACTAATAAATTTACAATTCCCATCGAGGGCATAAGCGAAAATCTTAGGAATCGTGTTATAGGCAATTCGGTTAGCAACCCATCACTATTTTGATTCCCCATTCCACCTATACGCCCACTATCTTGCTAGTTACCTACAGTACTGTCTACCTACTGTGATGACTGATGAGACCTAGCTTGATCGATTTTTCGTCGCCAAAAACCACTACTTAGAGGTTCTTGAAGGGCCTATTGTCTACTTTGTTCTTTGATTCTGTATTGTTTTGTACTGATTTGTGGTGTTCAATAAAGAGTATTTGTATTGTATTGTATTCTTAATAAGTTCTTAACCCCAGTTTAGATGCAAGAAAAATTCTGCAAGTTTCATTACATTGTCAGGTCGTGATGCGAACGGGCTAGCAATCGTCAACCCAGGGTCGCAAAGCGATTTGCAGTATTTTACAAGTTAAGCTTGCAACGTATATGTATGTTGTGGTCGTCGTTGTCACTCGATGTGGACATTAATAAAAAGTCCGGTTGTAAACAAACACGATTTAATGCACGAACACAATATACAAAGATAGAAGGAGAAAGTTTATAATTTAGCCACAGAAAATCCGAAAGCACAGAATAGGTATAGTTTTACAAGCACAAGCACAATAATATGGTTTGCGAAAGCGTAGGCGTTAAACCGTATACGAATTAGGGTAGTGCGCCGGGCGACATGCGCTCCGCCTCGAACAGGCTTAAGTACTGGCGCGAGCGCAGTCCCTGTCGCTACGCGGCGCATCTGCCTTGCATGCACCGGGCGCGTGATGCGCAATCTCTAATAAGAAAATAAGGTTCGCTTGTCCGCGCTACATACAAAATATTAATGTACAAAATAAAGTTATTGTTTTTATCTAATCTTATTATAAGCTTTTATTTTACTTTATTAATATGTTAATTTTAAGTTTATTTTTACAATATTTTATAATAACAATTTTTAGTATTAAGTTTAGATTTACGTTTTAGATTTAAGTTTTTTCTTGTAAATATATTTTAGGTTAACATGTAAATTATTTAATTGATAACTAAACATTGGATTGTAGGTAATTGAATATTGTTAGTTACTGAATAATATTCAGTACACTACATCACCCCCTTCCAGAGACCGTCAAGGGCGATAATAATCAGGAAATCGAATGCGACGTCCCGACCGCGTCCTCTTCACAGCGTCATCCTCGGCACCTGGTAATGACTGGTGATTTCCGGATGAATTAGTGTGATGAGCGTGAGTTTGAGTGTTAGTGTTATTGTTTGGTGATGAATGATGTGGTGTGTCTGGGTCCTGCAGTATGAAGGCCGGCTTAATACGGTCTACTGATACTGTTACCTGTTTGCCATTTATCATTATTTTAAAACATTTGTCACCTCTTTCAATGACCTCGTAGGGACCTGTGTACGCGGGTTTTAAAGAGCCTCCTATGGTATCATCCCTGAGAAATACGTGAGCTGATGTAGACAGGTCTTTAAAGATAAAAGTATTGCGCCTACCACTGTGCTGTGATGCTGGAGATGGGCGCAAGTCTCGTACAAATCCGCGAAGCCGTGACAAATAATCTGTCACGTCAATTGTCTCGTCTGTAGGTTGAGAGGTGAAAAAATCTCCCGGTAGACGCAATGGTTGCCCGTATAGCAGTTCTGCCGTGGAAGCCTGAACACCTTCTTTGTAGGCACTGCGTATGCCCAGTAGGACGAGCGGAAGTGCCTCCACCCAGTTGCTGCCTCCGTGACAGGTTATGGCGGCCTTGAGCTGCCGGTGGAACCTTTCTACCAGTCCATTGCAAGCTGGGTGATATGCAGTCGTTCTCCGGTGCTGGAAACCCACAATGGTTGACAATTGCTGGAATAGTGCCGACTCGAACTGACGTCCTCTATCAGTGACTATATCTGCAGGACATCCAAAGCGAGATATCCAGCCACTCAGTAATGCTCGAGCCACCGTTTCCGCTGTCATATCAGGCAATGGTATCGCCTCTGGCCAACGCGTGTATCTATCGACAGCTGTGAGGCAATAGCGGAATCCTTGGCACAACGGTAAGGGGCCTATCAGGTCTATGTGGATGAATGCTAGTCTTGTTCGGGGTAATTTGAATTTCCCTATAGGCGAAGAGACGTGGCGAGTTATTTTTGACCGTTGACAAGCTAAACACGTACGTACCCATGCTCGACAGTCTTTTTTGACTCCAGGCCAGACGTAACGCTCTGCAATCAATCTGGCAGTGGCGTTGGCGCCAGGGTGGCTTAAGGAGTGGAGACCGTCGAACACTGACTTGCGTAGTTCTTGAGGGATAAACGGTCTCTGAGTGGTGTTACTTTCGTCGCAGTACATATGACTCAGAGATCCGGGAATTTTAATTTTACTCAGTCGGAGTGATGAACCTGTTCTCAGCAGCTCTTTCAGCTCTGAGTCGGTTTGCTGAGCGGAAGCTATTCTTTCGGCAGTGACGGGTTGCGAAATTGCCTCGACGCGAGAAAGTGTATCCGCCACGACATTATTTTTGCCCGAAATATGTCTGATGTCCGTTGTAAACTGGGCTATCAGATCCAGGTGCCTAAATTGTCGTGGGGAGCAATTTTCTTTACGAGAGTGGAATGCAAAAGTGAGAGGTTTGTGATCTGTATAGATCGTAAAGTCACGAGCCTCCACCATGTGCCGAAAATACTTCACACTCTCGTAAATCGCAAGAAGCTCGCGGTCGTAGGGTGAATATTTTACCTGCGCTGGGCTAAACTTCCGCGAGAAGAAAGCAAGTGGCTGCCACTCGTCGTTCTTCCTCTGCTGCAGTACCGCACCCATTGCGGTATCGGAAGCGTCCGTCACTAAGGCGAGCTTTGCGTGGCAGTCTGGGTGGGCGAGCATGGCCGCCCTACAAAGACTGTCTTTGCATGCCTGAAATGCATCCCTTTCCTGTGCCGAAAAGTTAACAGGATGGGAACCTTTCACCGAACCGATCAGTAAAGCGTTGAGGGGCGCTTGATGCTTAGCTGCGTTCGGAATGAACCTGCGGTAGAAATTGAGCATCCCCAGAAAACGGCGTAACTCCTTGACAGTTTTCGGCGCAGGAAAGTTTTGGACGGCTTCGACCTTGGATGGTAGTGGTGCAGTACCTTCGGCTGTTATGCGGTATCCGAGGAAGGTGACCTCGGATACGCCAAAGTGGCATTTGGCTGTGTTAATCACCATGCCATACTCTTTCAGCCTATTGAACAGCTGATGTAAGTGGCGCTCATGCGCCTCTTTATCCTTCGAAAAGATCAGGAAGTCATCGATATAGGCGTATACAAAATCCAGACCCCTGAGCATTACATCGACGAAGCGCTGGAATGTCTGTCCGGCATTACGAAGCCCAAACGTCATGTAAGGGAATTCGTAAAGGCCGAACGGCGTTGTGATGGCTGTCTTCGCGATATCATCTGGGTTCAGGGGGATCTGGTTGTACGCTTTAACAAGATCTATTGTAGAAAAGATGGTACAACCAGATACACTGTGCGCAAAATCCTGAATGTGGCGGATTGGATACTTATCCGGGATGGTCCGGGCGTTAAGCATCCGGTAATCGCCACATGGACGCCACCCGTCAGTCTTCTTTTGGGCCAGGTGGAGGGGGGAGCACCATTGGGACTCTGAGGGTCGACAGATGCCGCTCTTTAACATAGCGTCGAATTCTGCTTTGGCTATTTTCAGCTTATCCGGTGCTAGGCGACGAGGTGCACTCGATACGGGCGGCCCAGGTGTAATACGTATGTGGTGTACTGTACTGTGTTTGGGTGCGCGGTGTATACCAGGAGGACGTGTTATTTCGGGATAGTGTTCGAGTATGGTGTGATATGTAGAATCACCAGACATTACCTTTACCGAAGTGACGTTGTCTGATTTTCGCGCAGGCATCGCCGGGGTCGCAAGCGATGTCGTGCCGTCGATTAAGCGTTGATTCCTGACGTCAACGATAATCCCGTAATGGGATAAAAAATCGACTCCAATTATCGCCCTCGTCACATCTGCAATAATAAATCGCCAAGCATAGTCGCGGCGTAAGCCTAAGTTTAAAATAAAATTAACAAAACCGTATGTGTTTATAGTGGTACCGTTCGCTGCACTTAAAACTAACTCAGTTTTTACACATCGGTTTTTTAAAGCTGACCGGGGAAACACACATAAGTCACTGCCGGTGTCCACTAAAAACTTAGTTTTTGATCGCTGGTCAGTGACAAACAGGCGACCGGAACTTGGGCAGTCGTCGGCCGCCATTACAGATTGCCCTTGCCGTTTCCCGCGAAGTTACACGGTGCCACGCAGCGGTTGGCTTTGTCGCCGAACTTGTGGTGGTACCAGCACGTTGGGAACTTCCTATAATTTGAGTTCGACCTTCGTGCTGATGATGAACGTCCACGTCCGCGCTGGCCTGCCGGTGTCTTGGAACGGTTACGCTGGCGTGACATACGGTCGAACTTAGCCGTCAACGCCTGCATCTGCTGGGTCAGTGCTGCTATCTCCTGAGTCAGGGAATGCGGTGCCGGAGACGACGATGCTGCAGCTACTTGCGGGTGTGATGGCACGACTTCGTGAATCCGATCGGCTAGCTCAGCTACTTCGTCCAACGATAACTTTGCCTGACACGCGATTATACTTTGCGTAGCTGTAGGTAGTCTGCTGGTCCATATAGACCGCATAAATTCTTCGGGTACTCCCGGACCAGCCAGGCTCCTCAAATGACGAAGAAACTGTGAGGGTTTCCTGTCCCCCAACTCTTCATTAGTCAGAAGCTGGTTTATCCTCTTCTCTCGCGAAACTGATAACCGCTTTATGAGCTCGGTTTTTAATTGCTCATACTTGTCTGTCGATGCTGGGGCCGTGATGATGTCTTCCACTATACCTGCCGTAGTCGAATCTAGCTGGGATAAGGCGTAGTGAAATTTCGTACTGTCCGCCGTTATGCTAGCTAGTACAAATTGGCTTTCAAGCTGTACGAACCACAGCGCCGGCTTGTCGGGGTAAAATGGAGGTACCCGCACTCCTACACGGCTTAATTCCGGCTCGTTGGGCATGATGATGCGTTCTTTCTCGGGGTCACCAGTGTTGTGGTCGTCGTTGTCACTCGATGTGGACATTAATAAAAAGTCCGGTTGTAAACAAACACGATTTAATGCACGAACACAATATACAAAGATAGAAGGAGAAAGTTTATAATTTAGCCACAGAAAATCCGAAAGCACAGAATAGGTATAGTTTTACAAGCACAAGCACAATAATATGGTTTGCGAAAGCGTAGGCGTTAAACCGTATACGAATTAGGGTAGTGCGCCGGGCGACATGCGCTCCGCCTCGAACAGGCTTAAGTACTGGCGCGAGCGCAGTCCCTGTCGCTACGCGGCGCATCTGCCTTGCATGCACCGGGCGCGTGATGCGCAATCTCTAATAAGAAAATAAGGTTCGCTTGTCCGCGCTACATACAAAATATTAATGTACAAAATAAAGTTATTGTTTTTATCTAATCTTATTATAAGCTTTTATTTTACTTTATTAATATGTTAATTTTAAGTTTATTTTTACAATATTTTATAATAACAATTTTTAGTATTAAGTTTAGATTTACGTTTTAGATTTAAGTTTTTTCTTGTAAATATATTTTAGGTTAACATGTAAATTATTTAATTGATAACTAAACATTGGATTGTAGGTAATTGAATATTGTTAGTTACTGAATAATATTCAGTACACTACATGTATGTATGTATGTAGGTGTGTTTGTCCGGGTGGAATCTTACGATCAAATTTTGAAGCCGATATCTTTATCCGACTGAGCTGAAATTTTGCATACTTAAACAGGTGACAATACAATGATCTGGTAGTCCAGCGAGAACCGTTCCGCAGGAGGGAACTCTTCAACGGTTGGTCCGATAGACTTGAAATTTGGTTCACATATGAAGGACGGATGGCAATGCGAGTACAGTCAGCAAAAAAGCTTGTATCTAAAATGTCATTTTTAGGTTATTTCTTGTAAGTTTTAACTCGATGTTATGAAGAATTTGACAGAGCGACATCTGTCGGGTGAGATAGTTAATTAAGCGGGCCCCAGATGTTTAGCAAACATCGACAAACACTTGGGACACAGCCATAATACCTACTAAGTTAGAGTAAGCAGAGATATTCCTGTCTCATTCTTTTATATGACTGCATCCCCATCCTGTGGGTTTTCCGATATTTGCCGAACGTGTGGTGCCGACATTAAATACATTTTGTTTGCTGTGTCTTATCTTACACTAGCTTTTGGCCGCGACTTTGCCTGCGTAGATTTATACATACATAATAAGCCTTCCTCTTGAATCTCTCTATCTATTAAAAAGATCCGCAACGAAATCCGTCGCGTAGTTTTAAAGATATAAGCATACATAGGAACAGACAGACAGAAGGAAAGCGACTTTGTTTTTTACTATGTAACATGTACGAATTTAAGAAACATTTAAACACTTTTTTGATAGAAAAGGCATACTACTCTGTTAATGAATTTTTGGGTGATAATTGGGTGGGTTATGAAAGAAATTAACATGGATGCGGCGTGTACCTACATGCGTAATAATGTATGTAAACAGACATATTTGTATGCCCTGGGGCACCACATAGTGATACTCAAAATGTATTCGAGATCTAAATAAATAAATAAAATAAATGTCTTGGGACAAATTACACCAATTGACCCAGCCCCAAACTAAGCAAAGCTTGTACTATGGGTACCAGGCAACGGATAAACATACTTATATATAATGTATATAAATACATAACTAAATAGATCTAAATTAATTACCTATGTTGGACAAATGAATAAATGATTATTATTGATTATTATTATTGATTATTAATGATAAATTAACATCAATTACTCTGAAACTTCAGCTACGTGATTATTGCTTGACTTCCATTACTACTAGGTAACCTAGCGTGTTACTTACTGAGAACACTTAACCACTCATTTTAATTAGTAATCTATTTTTAACAGGAGTGCGCAAGCTCACATTACCTTACGTGCATAACAACTACTAGTTAGGAATTCTCAGTAAAACATTCGCTACTGACTACTGGAATTGTTATAATAAATATAATGATATAGCATTACAAATAATCAAACAATCACCTTGTATGTAAAGATACTCATTTACTCCAAGTATTTGTATCATTATTACCAATTTGTTGGTTGCTCGGCAGTAAAATTCCTGAAAACTCGAGAGTATCATTAAGTACAATTAGCGTAAATTGCTTAAGCACTTTATTTATCATGATTTTACAATCTTCTTTTCAAATACAGTCGATCCCCAAATTATTATAAATTAATCTAAATTACGTCTTTCACCAAACTATTTGCAGAGCTTTTGCCTGTCTGGCAGTTTTTTGAATATTTTGTTGACTAAGGGCCGATTTTTCAATCCTCAGATAAGCTCTTACTTGCAGATACCCATAGAGTTGTTCGCCGAATAGGTCCTATCTGACGATTGAAAAATCGACCCTAAGTTTGAATGGTCTCAAACTTTGTACTGCAGCGAAGGATAAAATCGAAACATAAACTAATCTCGTAAAAAATGTATCTGTGGAGGTTACGATGTACTTATAAAAATCAATAATAAATATATGGGAAACTTTAAGACAGATAGACTATCCTTAATTAATAAAGGCTACTCATTACCTTGGAAAATGCGAAATTCCCACGGGATACAATTGAGTTGACAGGCAGTACACGTAACCCTTAAAACTGTCCACGTCACATTTTCTTCAGAGTAATATTTATTAAAGAGCCATTTGAATGGAAACATAATATAAGATAATCATAGTGTAATCTAAGTTGCTCTCTGTGCATATTTAATGGCATACGTCCCCTTAACGCTTAAATGGGTAGTACATCACAGTCAGGACGACTCTTCAATAGGAAGTGTAATGAATGCGCCTGCACATGACTTGAGGAAGCATTTTAAACAAAGACGAAGTTATTCTAGATGTACCATCATTTTCTTATGTGTCCAAGGAGTCCTCTTTTGGTGCTTCTTGTCACAAACGAATACTCTAATATATTTTTCGGGCTAGCATCATCGCCAGCCAAAAGACGTCTACTGCTAAACGCCCCTGCTAAACGTAGGCCACCCCCAAAGAACGCCATAGAGACCGGTCTTGCGCGGTCTTCATCCAGAGGACTTCCGAGGTCTTCACCAAGTCATCAGTTCATTTTATGGGCGGGCCTTCCCACTCTGCGTCTTCCGGTACGTAGTCCATCGGCCGCCGGTCTCTGGTCTTGGCGTATCAGAACAACGTGCAATCACCGAAGTCAGCATATAAATTTCTCCTGTATTTTTTGGTTTGTGGATTTTTAACATTCTTAAACCGTGGAAGATTATCATTTACATACATATATCACGTCGTTATCCCTTACGGGGTAGACAGTGTCTAAGGTAACAAACCCTTAAGGCCACATTTAGCATGATTAAGGGCGTATAACTGGAAAGGAAAATAAAAATAGTGATGGGTTGCTAGTCGCATCACCTATAACATGATTCCTAAGACTGTCGCCCATTCAGGAAGAACAGCAACTGGTAAATTCTATGTTTTTTCTTTACTCCCATACCAGCATTATCCTTTCCTTCCTAATTATCCTTTAGCCTAGAAATAGTTGACAATCGCTGGCCGCTTCTACCACTTTCGGAGTCCGTGTTTCTATTGATAGTATTCAATGGAGCAAATTATCGACAGCATCTGAGTCGCGGAAATGCAGCGGTTATGATGGGGTGTTCTGTTTTGTGGCATTTTGACCCGAGGTAAATCACAGCTTGCGCTCTGCTGTTGGGGTACTTTAGCTGATATTTAAGTTTAATTTGTACACTACCTGGGCGAGCTAGGCGCTTTTCTGATTCAATTCTACTGTACGGTGCTGACAATTTATACAAGCATTGCTAGTACAATACTGTGAAATACACGGGCGACTCTATGCGAAAAGATTTAATTTATTATTATTATTCAAATTAATTAAAAAAATTACTACTACCTACGTATTTTTAGTATGTCTACTCTCTATACTCTGGTTTCTGTTGTCCTGTCAATCTTTAGAATGTTAGCTGGAGACCCCTTTAAGGGATAAATTCGCCTTTGTTCGTCTGTTTTTCTCATTACTTACCTGTAAAATTGAATGTGTTTTATGCACAATAAAGAGTTTTACATACATACATACATACTATCTAAAGTTTTAGTTGCGTTTACGTTTCAGTAAAATGGACCTTGGTATATTTTAATACCGTGGGCAACAGACGTGTTAAATGTAATGCTTCAGTTATTTTTTAAGTCACACGTTACAAGACACTTTCAATATCAGACCTTGAGACTGAGAACTTTTTACAAATACAAAAGTTTCGAAAGTAAAAGCATGAATTTACATTTATTACCCACTCACAAAGGGAACGACAACTGTCCTACGATAAAACATAAAATACAGAATACCAGTGACAACTGTCTTAATGAATTCGATGGTATTTAAAACTTGAAGAGAAAAATGTAAGTGCTTTACTTGAGACTATATTTTAAAGGCGCTCTCTTAAATTTCATGCACGAGGCACTGACAACAGGAGTTGCATTTTGTTTATCTTGCCATTTTATTTCATCTGCCACATTTTAATGGGCCGAACACGTACAGCACACATGCGCGCACATTTAAAAGTTTCCTACAAACTCGTACTAAAAAACCTTGTCAAATTGAAAACACGCTCACAATTAAATATTGAAAAATTAAAGAATTTGTTAGTATTTGCTCAAGTATAATTAATTTGTGTTAATGTATTTTGTTCTAACTGTTAAAATGTTTTACAGACGTTAAATGTACTCTTAAATCTTTTTAGGGACTTGTTCCCCTTTATACTACTTTCTAATACATTTTTTGTGCGCGATATAGAATACAAACTTACATTTTCGGTGGCTAAAGTAGTCATAGCCATCTTCTGTCATACGTGCTTTCTGTTTCCAAGAGCCGTTGGGTCATTAAAATAATTCGAAATAGTGAGTATAACTCTGCGTTGTCAAGCCACGACTAATTTGTGGCGCGCTGTTTTAGTGTTTAAGTTATTTTTCGCTCGATTTTATAGTGCACTTTCAGTTGGACGTTTATGTTTCAAAAATTTACAAGTCGTTAACCCGTATTCACGCATGTTTTACTGTGTTATTTCTTAAGCAGATTCTAGTTTAGATCCCTATCACATTACAGGCTTGAGCGTTTTAAATTTAGGTGACAATAATCTATGGTGACATCTAATAGTTTTATGTTGTTACACTTACGTCTTAAAAATAAACGTAACAAACTAGAATTCTGCATCTGGGTTAATTTACAGCCAGGTTACCGAATAAATGTGTATATTTTATTATTATGTTGCGTTATTTAGACGAAAATATCGATATTGGTCAATTAGCACTTAAGTGATATTGCATAATGCGGTATTTCTCAACATTTATAGTATTATCATCCACTCGGATCACGTAAGAAACAACGCAAAGTCTGGTTTAGAGCTATAAATCTTCGTAGATTCGCAATAAGGAGACAAATGACTGTCGCAATGCCCAACGTAACTTTATAATTAGGAAAAAACACGATCTATTCTACTTTCGAGATCTCTTCCGATCTAAGTTATCGATCATCTTAGATACCGATCTGTAACTATCTAGTAATCGATTAGACATAGGTACGAGTAGCTACAGTTTAATTGTAGAATGTAGACAATAAGAAATGGGAAGGATTTTATTTCATTGAGCTGCGCAATAATAACTTTTTATTTTAGATGTTTAGGTAGGTGCCTAATGTTATGTTTTTGATAAGGGGTAATAGATAAACGCAGTTCTGCCACAAATTTATGACATTCCCATTGAATAAATAAATAATCTAAATCAATATTACGTTTAACCAATAGGTACTCGAGGTTTATTTAAATAAAATAATAAACAGACAAAGTTACATTAAAAAAAAGTACAACCAAAATTTTAAATTACCTATCAACTACCTTACATTACCTACCTAACTAACTAAACAACCCGCCCCGCATCATTCCGGGCGCAAATGTGGCCATCACGTTCGCCGCGTTCCCGCGTTGAACGGCGATGGACAATCTCTGCACCAGAAATGATCCCGTGTCTTATTTCGTTTTGGTTTAATTCGGTGGTTGACAAGTTACTTAGCTGTGATAGCGGTGTTCCTTTTAACTTCGTTATAACAATACACTGCCGTGAATTTTTGCACATTCCTTGCACTATCTGCTCTGTATGGTTTACGACTTAGTTTTAATTGTTGTAATCATACAGTACAACATAAATATAATTTACAAAAATGTTTTCAGTCGCTTAAATCAGCGGTTGTTTACAGAGCTCTAAAAGCACTTTATCCATGTTTCATCTTGAATTTTAGATGAAAATATTTCCCTGTCGATATTACTCGCGCATCGATATCAAAGTTTTTATCGTCTTGCGTTACTAAACTTAACTAAAAGGTTTATTTTCATTTCGCACTTACGTAAGAGCAATCTAGGTAAGCGCGTGTATCAAATTAATTAAATTTACGGGTCATTGACACGGTTCATTGGGTTGTGTATTAGAAGTGATGTATTACAAAATTTAAAATAGCAGTCAGGTGTCAACACCTATTAGACGTACTTAAATGAACCTGTTTGGTTTTAGACGAATTTTTAAGTGTTTTTTAGGGTTCCGTAGCTAAAAGTGCGAAAACTAAACCTTTGTAATGTCATTCTTACGGTAATATAATGGATAGGTGCATCTCTTCTGGTCTTTGAAAATGATAGAAATTTAGGCGTATTTAAGTACCTGCTTAACTCTACGCGAGACTAAAGCACTCTGAAATACTACATTAAGAAGGTATTAGGTATTCTAATTTAACTAAATAAATTGATTCAAAGACTGTTTAAAAAAGCATAGGTATTCACTTTACCCGTAAGCATGATTTAACGTATAAGTAAATAATCGGCAGTTTGGACTGCTGCAGTCGTAATTCTTCCTTGATTATTACTACAATAGAACGACAAAATCTCAGCGTAGTCATTCGTTTCGCAAAAAGGTGTCTCTGAGAAGTAAAGTAATATCTCTTCTATTTATATTTTCTGAGAGACGACATAAAAACGCTGAAGATTGAGCCGACAATTTTTTTAGAATATTTTTGAAGACGGCGCAAGCCATAAACTTCGTCATGGACTAGTTTGTGGATAGTCTCTGGGACGTTACATTTTCTCACTAACATACCTGTTAGGTTATAGGTCTACGGGCTAGCTGGTTTACGGACTGGTTGGTTCGTGTTTGTGCTCAAATGTCGAACACTCATTCGATTTTATTCGGGTTTTGTTTAGAACTTGAGGGCAAACGAGAGATCTGCTTGAACGTTACAGTATACCATGGAAACGGTTTAGTTCCTGGTTCAAGCAGATCACTCGTCTGTCCTCAAGTTCTAAACAAAATCTATTTATAAAACTTGAGCACAAACACGAACCACCCAGTCCGTAAGGTATACACCTATAAAACCTATCCTAACAATACTTAGAAATACGTACAGCTCATTAAACAATAAACAAAGCAAAAGTTAAATTATTCAAAACTGACCTTTTATAGTTGACAATTCACTTTCAAGCCCAAAAGTAGGTAAAGAAAGGTCACCCGCGATATGGGACGGCGTTATGCAAGCATGTCCGTTGCTCGTCTTCAAATTATATTGCTGTGTGCGCGGGAGTGAGGTTCGTGTCACGCAATGATATCCGTGTTGAAGTTCCGGTACATAAATATTGTAATTATATTATTTTATTCTGGCAGCAGCATGAATCAAACGTCAGCGACCACACCGCGTTGCGGAACGTACTTCAAACAAAGAATTCAAAATTTTAACGAAACCGTACCGTTCGTCGAAGCGTCAACATTCGCTGAGGATGCCTCGGAAAGAGGTGAAACACGTGCTCGGAATATTCTATGTGGTGGTGGATCTCATTGTCATTTCGTTTTTGTTTTGTCATTGTTTTCTCGAACATTGACTGCATGAAGAGGATTCGATGGTAGCGTCAAAACAGTCACTATTTTGCATGATTTGACCACACTATATCGCGGAGTAGCAAAGTAAAGTTATCCATTTATTTCTTGACATGGACCTCCGCAAAGTAATAGCCTGAATCTATACGGTATGTACCTAAATTGGAAACTGATCGACCCATTAAGTTTCACATCAACTACTAGTACGTCAATAGGAACTTACAAAAGCCAAAGTATTTTCGTTTAATTAAAACTGCAAAAAATCTGAAGCATTTCCCTAAAAGTTGATTAAATCCAACTAAAACACTAATCGTTTAATTATCTAACTGTGATGCGGTAACCGTTGTTTGTCTTACGGAGTAATTTACTTGGTATTCAGGTCGCAAGGCCGTTTCCGTGGTAATCCCCGTGACACCCGTGACAAAATACTTGCGGGAATTGGAGCGCGAAGTGACTCATGGTTTCACAACGAAGTATTTTCAATTTTCACTGTTCCAAAGCGAATAAACGCAATAAGTATTAAATTCCTGATCCATCGAGAAATCTTTTCACATAAAACGTCATAGGTATAGTCTATTCTTTTATATCAGATACTAAAATCACATTACGTGTGTTGCCTGTTTTTTGCAATTCAAAAATAGTGATGTGCCACTACTATTAAAATTTAAGGTGAAATTAAATTTAGTACCTACAGATTTTTGTAAGTTATTCTATAAAATGTGTAAATACTTATTTTATTCTCAGTAGGTATACCTACATGGCAAAGAGTAATTGAGTATGTTAATTTTTTTGATAGGTACCTACTCTAATTTTAAAATGTTTCTGTCTGTATAAAAAAATACTAAATTGCGAAAACAGAAAATAAATTATTTTTTGGCAATTATCTACGAAACATTATATACGCAACTGTGAGAACGGACTAAACGGCCGGCAATAGCTAATTTTCTAAAGATATTTGAGAACAGATACAAGTATTTGGAGAGTTGGGCTTGCCTGACAAACTTGCACGAACTCCAATAAAAGTGTAAGCATCACTAAAGGAAGTAAAAGTCGTTATAGAATTTACTCAAATATCTCCAACTTGTATAAAATAGCAGTATTGTCATCCAAATCCGATTTTTATCGCTTTAATCCGCTTACGAAATGTAAAAGTATGCAAGAAAGTGAAATGGATAAAACATGAGATTAAAATGTATGTCTAGTTTACAATTACGTTTATGGTTAACGTAGGCGGAAGTTGACATAGACGTAAATTGACAAAACGTATGTAAAGTCTACATCATATCCGCGGGTTTCTCTAACAATCTATTTAGGGTCCAGTACAGCATAAGTTTCGTAAGCCATGATTTCGTATTCCTTCGTACACTCCATTAAGTGCGGTGAAGGTGTTCAAAAATATCTGGACATGCTCTAACGACCTTGACTATATGGTTGTGTAAGTATTCATATTTTTGATACCTTGACCGCTTCGTTAAATATAATTGCAGCGGTAATTAAACTATTACCTATGCTTGTGTTTTATTAGTGTCTGATCAAACCTTGGGCTACCTTTACCCAAAAATACCATTCTCCAGTAAATCTTCGGCTTTCGCCAAAATGGGCCCAAATTTTAGCCATGGTTTCTTAATAGCGTCGAAAACGGATTTACAACTTATTAATGCTAATTTTAATCATCTCATTAAATTAAAACAGTCATTATAACTTTTGAAAAATTTCGCGAGTCATTTATCAAATTCAGAGGGTTATTGAACCTTCGGCATCGTATTTGGTTTTGGTCAAAAAATAGACCTCGACGATGATAGAAACCTTTGTAAATAGAAAATCTCTCAGATAGCCAACAGTTCAGGAAATGCATATACATACATCACGTCTTTATCCCTTACTGGGTAGACAAAGCCAAAGGTAACAAAACCTTAAGGCCACGTTTAGCATGATTAAGAGTGTATAGGTGGAAAGGGAAATCAAAGTAGTGATGGATTGCTAGCCGCATCGCCTATAACGTGATTCTTAAGACTTTCGCCCATTCCCTCGATGGGCTTTTACCATCTGCGCGGGAAGAAAAGCAACTGGTAAATTCTATGTTTTTTCTTAATCCCAGACCAGCATGGAAGAAAATAGCAGCAGCAGTTCAGGAAAGCTACTTAAAGTTATTAATTATTCTAATACTATTTACTGTTTTACGCACTGCTTCCTTATCTGATTGTTATTATTGACCAAATGAAAGTGAATGAGGGCAAACACCGACTTTTTTCAAGAAGCTGTACCGGTTTTAGTAAAAGTTGATTCTAAACGTCATAACATTGCCAATAAAAAAATGACTACAGACAAATAGAAGTTTTATGATATGAAAAGATGTGAACCGGTAAAGTAGGCCAGCAAAATAAAAAAAAAGATAACTTCTTCGCTAATACGAATAATCTATCCTTATACCCTCATACGATCTTCATTAACATGATTTGGGAACGTTATACTTAACTAGCTTTTGCCCGCGGCTTCGCACGCGTTAACCATGAGCATTTCAAAGAAGCTAGCAATCAAGCAAGCGAGCACCCAAACCTGCAAGCATGTAAATATGCAAGCAGGCATGCAAGCAGGCATGCAAACAGGCATGCAAGCAGGCAAGCAAGCGTGCAAGCAAGCGTGCAAGCAAGCATGCATGCAAGTAAGCACGCAAGCATGCATGCATGCAAGCAACCATGCAAGCATGCTTGAAAGCAAGTATGCAATCAAGCATGCAAAGCAAGGACTCAAGCAAGCATGCAAGCAAGCCCCCGCATTGCCCCGCTGCCTCAATTTTTCTGAAACTGTAAATATTGCAGGATTTTTATAAAACAAACCTAACCTAACCTAAAGAGCTGTCCTAAAATACACCTACCCCAAATAGCTTTTGCCCGCGACTTCGTACGCGCTAAGATGTAAAACGAAAAAATAAGTTTTTTCCCGTTCCCGTGAAAATTTTGGGGAGTGCTTTCGGAGTACACTTAAAGCCTTTAAAGAAACACACGTTATAAATGTTAAGTCTCTTTCTTCCGCTGTTTCGTCTGGAAACGTAAAATCCCGTTTTTTCCCGTGTTAGTGTTCCCCTACACTCCCGAATAAACCTACGTGACAAATTTCAACTTTTTATGTCAAGTAGGTAAAACGTAAAATCCCGGTTTTTCCCGTTCCCGTAAAAATGTTAGGAAATCCTTTGTTAATGCTACCTTACATTCCCTAAGGAAGCTAAATGCTAAATTTCATCTTTCTACGACCAGTAAAACGAAAAATCCCGTTTTTCCTGTTCTCGTGGGAATTTCTGGAAATCCTTTCTCAGTGCTCCCATACACTCATCAAGGAAGGCTCTTACCAAATTTCAGCTTTCTACGACCAGTAAAACAAAAAATCCCGTTTTTTCCCTATCCCGTGGGAATTTCGAAAAATACCTTCTTAGTGCACCTCTAGGATACTCAAGGTATGTGTGCCAAATTTCAAGTTTCTAGCCATATTATGCCTACCGCAGTATTTCTTTGTAAACAGATATTTTTCCCGTTCCCGTGGGAATTTTGGAAAGTACTCTCTTAATGCTCCTCTACACTCCCGAAGCAACCTACATGCCGAATTTCAGCTTTCTGCAACCAGTAAAATGAAAAGTCCTGTTTTTCCCGTTCCCGTGGGAATTTCTGGAAATCCTTTCTTAGTGCTCCCATACACTCATCAAGGAAGGCTCTTACCAAATTTCAGCTTTCTACGACCAGTAAAACAAAAAATCCCGTTTTTTCCCTATCCCGTGTGAATTTCGAAAAATACCTTCTTAGTGCACCTCTAGGATACTCAAGGTATATGTGTGCCAAATTTCAAGTTTCTAGCCATATTATGCCTACCGCAGTATTTCTTTGTAAACAAATATTTTTCCCGTTCCGGTGGGAATTTTGGAAAGTACTCTCTTAATGCTCCTCTGCACTCCCGAAGCAACCTACATGCCGAATTTCAGCTTTCTGCAACCAGTAAAATGAAAAGTCCCGTTTTTCCCGTTCCCGTGGGAATTTCGGGAAATCCTTTTTTTAGTGCTCCCCTACACTCCCCAAGGGAACTTGAAGGCCAAATTTCAGTTTTATACGACCAGTAAAACGAAAAATCGATCCCGTAGAACTGAATATATAAATCCCGTTTTTTTCCTTATCCCGTGGGAATTTACAAAAATAATTTAAACATTATTTTACTATTATAATCACCTACTTCTATGCCAAATTTGAAGAGTCTAGTAATTATAGTTCACAGGATTTCGTTAAACTAAATATATAAATCCCGTTTTTTTCCTTATCCCGTGGGAATTTCCAAAAATCCTGAAATCAGTTTCTTCGTCTTGTAATCACCTACTTTTGCATCAAATTTGAAGAGTCTAGTTATTATAGTTACTGAGATAGCGCCACTTGGAGTCGAATATATAACTCCCGTTTTTTCCTTATCCCGTGGGAATTTCCCAAAATCCTTCCTTAGTGGATGCCTACATTGTATAAGGTATCTATGTGCAAAATTTCAAGTCTCTAAGTCCAGTGGTTTGGGCTGTGCGTTGATATATAGTTAAGTCAGTCAGTCAGTCAGTCAGGACTTTGAATTTTATATGTATAGATGGTTTAATTTGGTTAATTATACTGTGCTATCTGTGTTAGTTGGCAGGATAATGTTTGTGGAAGCCGAAGCCGCAGGCATAAACAAAATCTCAGAAAGAGAGAGACAGAGAAATAACGATAAGAGATACCTAACGCAGGCTAGACACACAACATCAATTCCCTCTTTCCTTTATAGTAAGAGTAAAATTATCCACCCCTTAAGTAGCAGCTTATCAGAACTTTCAATCAACTATAGTATCTATTCACAATGTGATTATACCGATAAGATCACGATAGTAATGTGATGATAGTTCATTCATAATATTCGGGTCGGCGGCGATTACGTTTGATGAACAATGCTTTATTGTGCAATTAAAGAATCGCCTGCATTTCATCTCATCGAGAATATCATATTTTATACCACCATTCACTTGCATACTTCCATCTCTCTTAGCTCCTATTCCATTGACCCTTTTCATTGCAAGCAAGAACATTCTATCAGAAAGAAAGTGGCGATGTACGCCGTACATGCGTTGGAATTCATTATCAATATTACCATTACGTCATGGACATCGTCATCGGTCTCAACGGAGTACTGTCAAGGTGCAAGTTGCGTAAGCGCATCCGTATAGTGTCATTGACATTACGCTCGTTTTATGACTAAGGGGTATTTGGAGGAATTCCAGTAATTAAGATGTCTCGGGATGATTTTGTCAGGTTTGCTATTGAGGATCTTGCTTTCAAGCAAAGCTAGGGTACTAAACTATAAGAAACCCGGTTCTGATCCAGGCAGTAGTCAACATTTGCGGATCCTTGATCACAGTAACAGTGAGAAGACTGAGAGTTACGTAATGATTTTTAATTATTAAAAACTCCTGGATGTCAGCTAACTTATATGGACGACACAATCTTTTCCGTAGTTCCAGTTCAGTAGCCCACGCATCACATGAATTCCATAAATGGATCCTTTTATGATCCTTCAACATTTTGACGGACCATCCGATCTCCAAAACTTGTCAATAGCACAATACCAATGCCTCCCAAAAAGAGCAGTGCCCAAAAACGCAAACGAAACGAAACGATAGAGCACATTACGCAACAGTTTCCGCACGAATTTGGCCGAAGGAACCTGATCTGATGATTTATGGCACTGCGCACGGTGGTCGTGACGCTCTAATCGCGAGTTAAATGCCTAATGGACACTAATGGAAATAATCAGAGGAGAGCATCTGTGGCGGAGAAAGCGACAAGTTCGACGATATTCGCGTTAAGGACTAGCCAGATCAATCTATGCTCATAAAACTGTTTGTCCTGACTGACTGATCGCTGATTATCAACGCAGACCAACATAGCTCCAAAAGTAATTTAAACTTAAAATTACCCTAAGAAACTACCCTAATTAAGCGCCTGCGGGAGGCAACAGAAGACTCTGCTGCAGACAACTATCTCGTACAAAGATTTCTAATAGCAATACAACACGGGAATGCTGCCTACGTGATGGGAACCCTACCTTTTTGTCGAGTTATTCTTAAGATTTCTTTACTTCTGAATTGTATTAATACATGCATACATACATTAAACACGTCTTTATCCCTTACGGGATAGACAGAGCCCAGGGTAACAAAACCCAAAAGCCACCCTTAGTATGATTGTGGGCATAAAGGTGGAATGCGGAATCAAAATAGTGATGGGTTGAATTAATGCTTTTTGAAATAATTTTCTACTTCCTATGTAAATATTATTGTTTTCATCGTGATATACGACTATGAAATTAACGGATTAGTTCACTAAACTAAATTGTAGTCCTTTTTTTCTGGAGCATTTGGTAGGCGGCAGTGACACGAACACTGTGTCTATTTCTACTACTATATGTCTACTATTATGTGTGTTTATTTATAGTTGTACATTAAAGCATTTGCTTATTTACTATGCCAACGCTCCGGGAAGGACTACGAATTTTATAAGTCCGAAACCTATCGAGCAGTTCTCTTACTCTTTGGGTCTCTGTGAAGCTGAAATTTATACTGTAGGCGGACTACATTGTAATAACGCTTTGTGATGACATGTTTCCGTGATAAAACTTTAACGCATGTTATTATGACGCTTGCCCAAAAAAATAGCAGGAAATCATGAAATAAATACTTTTTTGCGTCACGTGTAGGCCATGTAAGCTGTCTTCAAAATTGCAAGGCAAAATATAACTCTATTTGGGTTGACTGGATCGACTTTAAATTTGGATACATTTGCGAATTTAACGACAGTGAAAATATACTTAACAAAAAGTACAGTCAACACGAAAGCAAGAGTTAAAAATGACATTTTAACAAAAAACTTAGTCATCGTAAATTATAAAACTATCACAGATCGAAATGAATAGCACACTTCCTCTTAACATTAACATACAGATAAAACCGAGACGCTAATTTGTAAACAGTTACAGTTGTGCAAAATCTAATACTAGCCATTTATCCCGACGTTTCCTGCACACCTCACGTGTAGGCAATTACTCACTTCGCTTTCCTTACTTAGGTAGATATTTTCCTAATTGTTTTTAGCTAAAATCGTTTTGTAGTAACTTTAATGTTCTTTATGCTTCCTCTAATTATACACAGAAATATATTACTGACAAACTTAATTAAAGACCACGCCTACGCAATTAGAAACCAAGAGCAATTGGAGTAATTAAATTATTACATTAAACAGATCAGAATCCAAGCGATATCAATTTTGACACCTGTGGCCTTACCATGACGTCTTAATGCGATTCAATACCGACTCAGTTCAGGTTTTAGCTGTCATTTTTAGTATGGATTAAGTTATTAATACGGGTATAGTATCCTCTTTTTGTCACCCAGTGAACAAACGTTATAATGCTTTAAAGTTAAGACCAATCAATTTTAATGACGTAGTATTAATTTAATTACAGCATTGGTCATATAAACTTAATGTAAAACGCATCAATACACACCCAACCAATCGGACAAACTGTTAGTAGAAGTTTTTTAATTAGTTCGTAATCCTACGCAACATTCGGACTACTTTTACCGGTTGTCAAGAAAACGTTTTGTTGCGTAACAGATGGATCACATTTCGATAGATCTTTTAAGGATTACTTTTTGGTAATTAGACATTAGCATTTTGTGTGGTAACTTTTAATTGACGGTGCGGTGGGTCAGCGCTACCACTTCGCAACTGGAAATAACCGGTTAATTGCGTTAGTTAGACAGTTGACATTGTGGCAGGACTTCGCCTTTAGTTCAAATGCTGCCTTAACGAGTCCACTCTCTTTAAGAGTTGAAGTTGACCAAGAAAAAGTTTCACAGTTTTTTGATCCTATGAATGAAAGAGGAATCTAATGAAGTTAATGGTGTGGCTTATCATATAGATCTTAGTAGGTACTAAATAAATGCCAAAAACAATAAGAATTGCAATGCTTAATAAGATAACAGACTTGAGGCTAAACTTGGTAAATTATTGTGTTTATTTGATCAAACGATATAAAAATTACATCATCACTTAAAATTAAATTTCAAAGAATTAACATTGAAATAGTAAGCTCAAAATAAAAATGACAACAATGAATTTTTTTAATTAATATAAAAATTAAGTACTTGCAAATAAACATAGTAAGTAAAAACAGGGTTAGGTAGTAAGTAAGTAGTAAATATTAGTAGAAGCTATTTGCTGCTGCTACGTTTTGTTGGCTGTATGGGGAGTAACTTGCATCATCATCGAATCAATTGTGAACATGGCAAATTTCGAGCCAGTGTCATGATTAGCACTTTTGATCATCGTCGGATCGCGAAAAATTGTTAACAAATCTTGAAACGACAAATTGAAAGGCTCATAAAAAAGTTTGTAACTCAATGGATGCCGTATTACTTCCCCATTCAGACTGCCTTGGTTACGAGCCCTTAATAGCCATGCACAAAGCACTTACTACTAGTCTGGTGATGGTAGCGCCCTGTCTCCTCTCTGTACAAAAACACGGCAAGCAATCACCCACCAAATTGGTTGAGGTGAACATTTAGTTG
Source organism: Pandemis corylana (assembly GCA_949127965.1). Classification (NCBI taxonomy): domain Eukaryota; kingdom Metazoa; phylum Arthropoda; class Insecta; order Lepidoptera; family Tortricidae; genus Pandemis; species Pandemis corylana. Next base: position 6,388,969 of record OX421856.1, on the reverse strand, counting down.
TGCAGGTGTTACCCCCCACGAAAAGTTACAAAAAAGATGTAGTTACCAAGCGAAACTGAAGACAGTTTCCGTCACAAGTTTGCATGCGCCGAAAAAGAGACCAAAAGACAGGTAACGAAAAAATAAAATAAATATGGTAACGACCAAAAGGATTAGCCGCACTAAAGAACAATGTATAGCGCGTGTAATTCAATTTAATTATGCTATCGGTTTTTTTTACGCCACTCGGTACAGACTACCATTCGACCCACCTATGAAGTAACTAGGCGCTGGTTACGCTAAGATTATCTATCGATAGAAGTCAAAACATTTTGACAGGCTACAGTCGGACGACTGACAGAACTGACAGTGGCCGAGTGGCAAAAATCCTCACTAATTATTACAGATAAGATAACACACTAGGTAAATACTGTCACGTACGACTTTCGTTTTTATGAGTGCTAATTTGCATTTGCGTATTGCAATATTTATGTAATTGTCTTTATTAAACGGTCTCTTTTGAACAGGACGTACGGTGACCGCGTGATTATAATGACATAGATTTTTTTGTCGCTCCAATGTAGGTACGTTAATTTTATCGTCAATTTTACTTTTATACTTTTATATAGTAACCACATTGTGTAAGCTTATGTATTTTACTAACCCAAAATTTCATTTTTTTACATACTCTATACAAACGCAAGCCTTTATAACGAAGGAATCTGGAAAGTGTTCAAAACGTTCCATATTTTTATCCTCTCAAATAAGTAGTCAGCTTAAAGGAATAGGCATAGCTTTAGATATTTTGCCCACAAAGTAACTAGGCCTAGAAGATATCGGTTTACTTGAACAGTCCTCACCGGACTGCGGCTCGGAACAAAGCCTTAAAGTTATGTTATAGCGGAATTGAACGGCTTTATAAATCTCCAGATGTTTCGGTCCTGGCAGTTTTCATTGTAAGGAGGAGACATATTGCTTCAAACTCTACGAATAAAAAAGCTGTAAATATTTTATTTAGAATCTTTCGAAAGACGAGTGACTTCGACATAGTAATATTGCGCAGTGTGTTGTAGCCACAATATTTAGTTGAAAGACATTAGTCACAAAAAAATGTTACATTATTTCATTTTGTTTCATTACACGAAGCTCTTAGGTATGTCAAACACTATGGGGATAGAGCACTTTCAAAGAGGATCAAAAGAGAAAACTTGCTAAGCCAAACTGAACGCTACTACTAGAAATCTATATAAATTAATAAAAATTAAGCGCAAAAAGGCTTTTATGAAATGAAAAATTGGAAAAGTTGCTGGAAAAAACACAAAAAAATACAAATTATAGTTATGCGCCGACAAAGCTGCAAATAAAGTGAAACAACAAAGATCATACTTTCGTGAAACATTAATTCTCAGTGCATCTTACCCTTACAATTCTCGTATTCTACGTGAAGTTATGCTCTTCGTTTCGTGAGATGCTGCTATGGTTATTTACTGGATTATAGATTACCAGTAGTATCCGACTATCCTGCAATAACGCTATAGACATAAACAGATGCAATGATTTTAAAAGGCACGAATCTGACGCGAATAAATTTTATAAAGACAATTACGATCGATCAAGACAAAGACAATTACGGCTTGTGGAAGCTTTGCATGATCAATTTAATACATTAAATTCTTTGAAACAGTTAGTATGACCTTTGTACAGAGCTACTATACGAAGTTTTATTTCTTTGGCTGTGCCAATGTGGATGTTATGACAATACATAATTATATTCGTGAAAAATTGCACTTTCGTAATACCTACCTACCTACTCGATTTATTTTAACGAACAAAAAATTTACCTCGCTGCTCCGCTACTCAAAGCGAGTAGCGTAGCGTTGAGTAGCGGAGTAGCAAGGTAAATTTTTTGTTCGTTGAAATGGACCTCCGCAAAGCAACGCCTGATTCAATAAAATTCGATTTATTTTGTTAATTATTTATTTATTTGATGATTGGTCAAGTGGTATTAAAATTATAATAGGTACCGGATTATTTCCGAAGACCACTTTTATATTCTTAGTGGCAACAGCAGTCTTACATCTCTGCTTGACCGACAGGATATAGCCACTTTTTGCTTTTAAAAACGCATAAATCAATTTGTAAAGCCAGCGTTTCTACTGCCAAAACGATAAAATATATACTTAAGTAGATATTTAATATTATATTAAGCGAAGGGGCCATTTATTAAACACATAGCCACCTCAAGCTGTGACCTAGGATACAAAATGTCACAAATGTCACGTTTTGTGATAAACAAATGCGAATCTTAGGATTCAGCCGCACTCAGTGCGCCCAGTGGGCGCCACACTCGAATCTATTATAACAAGATGCAGTGCATTTTATTTCTACAATAAATGCATACCCAATGCCGGTTAGTGCTTGTACCCGAGTGCACAATAAGCATAGGCGAGGCGTGACAAGATAAAATCTAGGGAGCCCTGTCGGCGAAACTCGAATTAAAATAAATAAATATCGCATTGAAAATGCACTGAATGGCCGGTGGGACGACATTAAACGCAATTACTAGGCTCGCTGCACCATTTACACGTATTGAGTACACGATTCCAGTAAAAAGAGGATATGTGATTGTACCCCGCAAGGTGATCACTTCGTTTTGATATATCGCTCGCGAGTATAAAATTACGCACCTATTCGGAACGCCCCTATATCTATAATGAAATATTCACTCCGGGCAATATTCGTAATGCGAAAACGATCGATACACAAACGCTTTGGGTTGCGAAAATTCCGATGCCTCATGACTGCTATAAAGTTTATTTATGGTGTGGATACGATGATTGCGCATAAATTAACTGCGTATAGCTAACCGTAAAGTCAGTTCGTGTACTACAATTATTTAAGGAAATCCTACTGAATCAACTTCGGTTTAACTAGGTACTATTACCGAAATGACTTTTACAGTTCTGTTCTAGAATTGAGTACTTACTTTCTGTTTAAAAGCAGTAAATTACACGGCGGTAGTATTGCCTTGTGTGTTTATTTCTAAGTTATTTATTGAGATATTGATATTATTGCCATAATTACGATGCTGTACAGAATATAAGGTAGCACTTTCAACAAGGATCGTTGCCTTTGTCGCTTTGTGCTGTAACAGTTTCGTTATTGTTGTTTTTTGTCGGTAAAATTTTGAATTAGATCTTAGCGATAAGGAGTCATACGCGAAAGTCTGTGATGTACTCCGATCTCCTAATTGTTTTCGCTTTCATCTGTTACGTGGCCTATTGTTCCCATCGTCGCGGGAGAGCTGATGCTATCTCCCTGACAAATGGGATTATTACGATACTGGTAGATATTGCCGATGTTACGCAATTTGCGTAACGCGACTTTAAATTTTAGCTACGAATTTCGCTGCCTGCAAGTGTGAAGTTTTTGTGTTTGTACAACTTCTTTTGAGTGATTATGTTTAAGTAAGCTCTTTAATTTTCTTTTTACAAACAACAGCTGCCATAATTTTCTATTTTAGATAATTTTGTTGAGTGAAAAAAAAAGTGAACAACCACGTTGAGGTAAGTAGGTGCATTAATTTTACAAGTACAATATGATGAAACAAAGAAGTTCCATAAGAATTCCACACGTCCGTCCTGTACTGCCGGACAGTCGGCTGTCACTCGGACATAGTAAGTAAGAATAAAGACGCATTGTCCAGCAAAGACGGTCTAGTCATCGACAAACTTAAAGGCAACCTCGTTATTCCCGAAGTAGTCTTTAACACCAAGATTATAAAGGTTATTTGGGTCGTAGCAGCGTTTTTCGAACTGCACGTAACGTATGTATTTTATTTACGAGAGTGTTCGATAAAATCTAGCTGTGCATCTCGATTGCGTAAGTGCATGATGTCGACTGCATCGCTCGGGTCGTAACTTCAATCGATACGTTTTCATTAGCCAAAAGTTAAAACAAATAAATCAATGTGAAGCTGTTAATGTCCGAGGTGTGCCGAAAATGGCAATGGGCGGAGGCGTTGGCGTAGACGAGAGCAGTTATTAAATCGAGCAAACGTACTGTTACGTAAGTTTGGTTATGTTAATTTTGTTTAATTATTGATTTGCGAGAGTCCATTAATTAATAAAACACGTTCGCAACTTAGAGAAGCTAACCTATAGGAAAGTTCGGCTACTAATAACTGTTTGGTGATTTTTCACACGTCGAAGATTAAGGATTCGACATGCAGTCACAGCTTGAAAGGTTTGTCATTCCACGCATATTCTGACGGAAGTTAGTACCTACATATATGAAATAACCGTCAGTTCCATTCCTATTCCAATCACAGTTTTGTGATTGGGAGAGTGAAATTATAAGATTGTATATAGCTTCAAAGTGAAGTTGACGACTATCCCGTGGACGACCACAGCATTGACGCGAACCTCTTAGATCTTTTAAACTACTATACTTGAAGATAGAATGTTTCAAGAGGACCTCTTGAAACATTTCTCTTAACCCTTGAAGGGTTAATACATATAGTTCAATAACCCGTGCGAAGCCGGAGCGAATCGCTAGTAGGTATACGAATAAACAGATGATTATAAGACATTAACAAAAGTACATTTAAGTCAGACGTAAATTTTTATGAACATGGGCTTCTTAGGTTGGCGACAATTCTCGACGATTCGGCTTTCACTAGCATTGTTGTCGTCAACGCATGCGCACTCTGACACTTTCGCTGTGAAACGCGACAATACTGTTTGACTTTTGCAACTTTTAACTATTTCGACATATCGACTGACGTGCGAAATTGGTTGCGTCATTTGAGAAGAAAATTATTTATTTGTTTTACGTCTCATTCCTTGCTATGCAGATGAGGTCCCGCTTATATAAATATAGGAGAAATAATGTACATAATGCTTAAGAAAAAAGGTAAAGGTGTTTAAAAAAACCTAAAACGTTATTTAGACACCTAAACACCGCTTAGTGGGTTGTGCCTACTAAGAGGCAGAAAACTTATGAAATATTTTGTCAAAATCATCAGTTATGGTTAAAGTTATGGTATGGTGCAACTCACGCTTAGAATTGTCTATGGCTCGGCTTGGTCCAACAGAGCACATGCAACTTTTAAAGTACCTACCATTTACAAGAGATTGAATTGAATTTTATCAACGAAATTGTAAAATGCTTACAATAACAAGAAGTGCTTATGGTTTAAAAAATCTACTTAAGTAACGATTGTGATATCGATCATTGTCTCGTAAACTCAAACATTTATATCTGATCTTCAAGAATCGGTAGGTTAAAGACTAATTTGTACACAAACTTATTGGACGAATAGCTGCGTTAGACAAAAACCATCCCCACCTGACCCCAGCGTAATTGTTTTAACAATGGGCCGTTGGAGATTTCAAAAACATCTTTTACTGATTCCAAGTTTATTTTTGATGCGCAAACGGATAAAAGGAAGAATGCTAAGAATCCGGTCGCAATATGCTAATTACTCAGGCAACCGCTCTGGGCTAGAAACGAAGTAGACAGAAGTAATAAGAAGGCTTAAATAATTTATAAATAAGGGGCACGGTAAGAGACACTTGTGAGTAGTAAGTGTCTCAGAATAAAGGTCAATTAGCCAATGCTAACACTTTGCTGAAGCACATAATTGACATGGTTTGCTTGCTATGATTTCTAACGAGATTCTACATCGGAAGATGCAATCAAATCTTATTTTAAGGTGTTTTATGTGGACACACGGAACATTAAAGACAATTTAGTAATTTAGGGTTGTTAGCCGCCTCTTGTATATTGTTCAAAATATGACAAGAATAGAAATATTAGTTTTTGAAGTAGTGCCTGGTTTTATCAAAAATTAACACTAATCGGTATCCGTCTAATAAAAGACATGTGCTACAACATTGTCTTTGGTATGCGGCTGATAATAAATTGAAACCATTCCCGCTACAGGAATCTCGGTGAATTAATGAACATTGTTATATCGTCGGTTGAAAAAAGAGGATTATCATAATGGGACCTTCTACCTGATCGGAATTCAAGGTTTATTAAAATAACTTCGCCGTGACTCACATTTTCGAAATTCCACGCGACACGATCACTTTCAAAACTGTTGAATATGTTACAGAAAAAATACATTGTAACCAAAATAGCAGGTAAGTAGCTAAGACAATGCAAGACACAAAACGTGATTTTCAGTTTTAATTCCAGTCTCCATCAGATACAATGTTGTTATCCAAATTCTAGCTCACGGAATTGCACTCGACCATGTTGAACACGCCTATTCTTCGTATTAAAATCTAAATCGAGGCAATTTTATCACGACACGAAACGAAATTCGCGGAAAACGGCAAACTCTATCTCTGTAGCGATCCTGTTAGCTCACTGTATCAGAAAAGTTAACGAACCGCAATGAAACGCAATAGATATCGCTTAGATAATTTCGAAAGGAAATTCTTGACGATTTCTTTATCTAGTAATCCGTAATGAAGCAAGCTTTGATAACTTTATTACTGAACGAAATGTCACTTACGTGTGTTAGTTGTTGCGGCAGCAAATTAACATTTCACTGTGCCTGGTGTATCGAGAAAATTGTTGAGTAATTTCCTGCGACTCCAGACTTGTTGACCAAAATTTCATAGTTTAACTAGCTTATGCCCGCAACTTCGTCCGCGTAGCTAAATCCCGTTTTTTTCCTTATCCCGTGGGAATTTCCAAAAATCCTGAAATTAGTTTCTTAGTTTTGTAATCACCTACTTTTGTATCAAATTTGAAGAGGTTACTGAGATAGCGTCACTCGGAATCGAATATAAATTCCCGTTTTTTCCTTATCCCGTGGGAATTTCCAAAAATCCTTCCTTAGTGGATGCCTACATTGTATAAGGTATCTATGTGCAAAATTTCAAGTCTCTAAGTCCAGTAGTTTGGGCTGTGCTATCCCGCGGGAACTATGCAATTTTCCGGGATAAAAACTATCCTATGTCCTTTCCCGGGACTCAAACTATCTGTATACCAAATTTCAACTAAATCGGCCCAGCGGTTTAAGCGTGAAAAGGTAACAGACAGACAGACAGACAGGCAGAGTTACTTTCGCATTTATAATATTAGTAAGGATTGCAGCCTTTGTGATTTGTGAATCAGAAATAAAAGCTCGGAGATATTTGATATGCTATTTCTGTTAAGAAGATACGGTTCTGCTTAAACTATGTCTTTCTTTTCTTTGTAATCTTCTTCGTTCCCGTTATTCTCGTGATTACGGTCTATAAAACACCACTTGGTTTTATTTAGAAACGGGATATCTTTGGATATCATCTAGTCATCACGACTGTGTTATGTTTGCGTGAATGTTTACATAACGTATCTCTACTAAATCTAATTTATTGACGGTATTTTCCTTTCATTCTGAATTCCGGGATCCGAATTTTTCTTTTGCGTAGTAAAATTTGGAGGCGATGTATCTAATACCTTATTACTTAATAGGCTGGTTATTGTAACAGTCAGTTAAGTAACAGTTAGTTAATAAACGATGTTGTAATTCAATCGTATCCATGCGTTTAAATGAGCACTTTTAATCAAAGGGAAATTGTAAACTTAAGAATCGTTTTTGTGTAATTATTTTATACTGTCATAAAAGTCGATTTATACGGTGAAGGGTCCGGTGTTAATAGTACCGTACTGTACAGTTTTATTGTGTATGTATCTAGCTTTTATTACAGCTTTTACTATGACTTTTATTATTAACGTGACTTGTAAAATAACATCAATAAATGAAGTTTAAAAATAACTGTTTTTTTTTTTCATTTTATAAATATACTACAAAAGCACATTCTATTATATGAAAATTGTAGTACTCCTACATTCAATTCTCCGTTTCAATGCAAATCCTCTTCATCTTCAATCCTAATAGACTTTTTTCCTCTAAAATTTACTTTCCTTAGATTAATTTGATGAGGACTTATTTCATACATGCTGTTGCCCACCACTTCGTCACGCGGAATTAAATATAGCCTATGACACCAAAAAAAAATCAAAATTGGTTCAGTAGATCCAGAGATTTACCGCCTACAACGTCACAACCTCACTAACTTTACCTCTATTATATTAGCAGAGAGAGAGGCCGAGGCGGGAAGGCACTTGTCTATCGGACATCATTAGTGCATTCCGAACTGTAGCTCAGAATAGTCCCAATAAAACTGCCATAAGCTACACGTCGCAGTTTTGCAAATAGGTTGGACTAACGATATACGATAGGTATTAAAACCTACTAATATTATAAACGCGAACGTTTCTAAGTGTGGATGGATGGATGGGTGGATGTTTGTTACTCTTTCACGCCAGAACAGCTGGACAGATCTAGATGAAATTTGGAACATGATGTTGATGTTTTGGTGACGCCTAGCTGGATCAGGCGGGATGTCGATCCGCTGTGGCGATCATTCAGCCCAGTTCCCCTTGGCTGAAGCCGCCGGTTACTGTCCCAGCAGCGCTCCCAGAGAGCAACTCACCTCAAATCTTCGTATCTTCCTGCCGAACATAAGGACATCTTTTAGTTTGATGTCTCTAAGCCGTCCTCCTCCAGTAATTTGGAATATAGATAGATTATAGTCTGGAATAACACAGGCTACTTTTTATCCCGGAAAATTGCATAATTCCTGCGGGATAGCGATAAACGAATTCGATGCAGATGAAGCTGCGGACAACAGCTAGTAATGAATATTACGTAGACAAGTTTAGAGCTTTAGTTTATAAATAATTTGTGTTAATACTTTTGTAATTATTTACAAAATAAACAACTTAAATGTAGACAAATACACCTTGTTTTGCAGTTTTTCACTTTATTTTTTATTTTACTGCAAGCATTTTAATATTTCCGTTTTGTCATGGCTACCATGCATAAATAGGATAAAGACCTAATTTTAAAGTTTATTTAAATTGGAGTTTTTGCTATAAGTGCTTTGTGTTATTTATTTGTAGCATTAGAAGGAAGGTAAAACAATTCGATCTGTCTTTGTTGTACTGAAAAAATACTTTATTAAATAAGTTACAATTGAATAACAATGGAATAAAATTCCTAAACATTTATTTATTTAGTCAATAAAAAATCGTCGTTGTCGGCTGTACCTACCGAATATACTTAATTCTAGGTAGGTACCTTTTAATACAATTATTGTCAATTAAGTTATTTATATGAGTATAATAAGCTTCCTTTAAATCTTTATTCCGTGTTGTTAGTCTCTACATTTATGGCGAACTTCTATGCATAATTTTAGATTTGTCGGTCCAAGAGTGTGAGGCGGGGCGTTGATGAGTCAGTCAGGCAGGACTTAAATTCTACGTTTTCATTTTCTCCTGACAACCATCCTTGCATTCTCAAGTCGCTCCGGTGTAATTATTCACTTCAAGAGAAGCGTGCAAATGAGTAGGTATGAAATAATTTTCCACACTGTCACGGCTATCTTGAGATGCAATTAGTAAGATACAAGCGAATTTCCACATTTAATCTTATACCTCCGTAGCATTAAAATAATTCTGGACACATTATAACGGCTATGGTAACAGGGAATAATTATCGTGGTAAATATTTTAAAGTGACTAGCGTTTGCCCGCGACTCCGTCTGCGCCTCACTTATTCACTATCCCGAGAGAACTATAAAAAATTACGAGATAAAAAGTATCCTTCGTCTTTCTCTGGGACTAAAACTATTAATGTACCAAATTTCACTAAAACCGGTCCAGCAGTTTAGGCGTGAAAGCGTAACAAACAGACAGACCGACAGACAGACAGAGTTACTTTCGCAATTATAAAATAGTAGGGATAATCGTGAAAGTGCAGAACCACTCACTATTCTCCCCTTGTTCTGTTTATATTTACTTCCGATGTTTTCTGCTCTCATGTTATTTTTTTTAATGGTGCTTTTCTACATTTTCTAAGATTTTCACGGCTGGCCATCATAAAATCGATAGTTTTAATCGAAAAATGCCATAATATCGATAGGAAACAATTCTGAGTAAGAAAACCCAAAATAGTTGCCTATTGTTACCTTGTAATAATTCTGTACACCTTTTTTATGTTTTGGTTCTTATAGTGGTGTTCAATAAAGAGTAAGTATTGCATTGTATTGTAGGTATAGTTAAATTCTGGAAGTAATGTTCATGTGGTCTTTTTTTGGTAAACGCTCAAAACTACGCTAAAGCTAAAGCGCTGCGGGTGTCTATGGACAGTGGTGATCATTTACCATCAGGTGACCCACTAGTTCGTTTGTCTGGCCTCTCTAACATAAAAAAAAACTACATATGTTCCATGCATCATGTGCGGTGTGATATTAACTGGTGACCATTATTCATGTAACTGCGTTGAAATATCTGGAACTTATTATAGGTAGTCTAAATCCCATTCCCATGAAAAATATTTAATCCTGTCTAATACTGTGATGATAATAGTTTAGTGTAAATGTTACACACAGTATCGTAATTCCTCTTACGACCCGAAATCGCATGTAATGACCATGATTATTATGTATCAGTGTTAGTTGTTACTTTGATGTCATTATGCAGTTTGAACTTTTTTTCGCTTCCGAACCCATCTTAAAGCACTTATAACTATGTGTATGTATAGATAAAATATTGTATGCCGTACATATTAATTGAGGCGTTACAGCACTCGTGTGATCTCATTATGAAACTCGCTACGGCTCGCTTCACAAAGCCACTCTCGTGTTATAAGGACCCTCATTATGAAACAGTTGCATAAACTACTATTTTTACTTGTTACCTCGTAAAGCCCATCTAGCGCAATCTCCCACGGATCGTGTGCGTTAACACGCAGCTACTGTACACTTTCACCGTCCGTCAGCCCCGGGTTCAAGTTTACACGACTTCCGATCACTTCTCATCTCCACAGTACACGTAACATAAACAGCATAACAACACTGAACAATGCGACGTAACAATGCCTAATTTTAAGCAGTGTCTGAGCCAGCGACTGATATTTTTGTTATGTGATGCGAACGAGCTGCGCTTATTTTTCTTGCGTACGTACTGTTTGTAGCATCCAACTGTGGCACATATGCATGTGGGTCGCATCATAAGAATATAACCATTAGTTATATTGACAGCTCGTTGTAATTTCCAATTTAGACGTCACCGTGTTCAACAAGCATAATGATGTTGTATGTCTATTAAACAACTTGTTTCAAATTGTCATGCGCACAATGGTTATGCGCGTACGCTTTATTATAAGAAGATTACTTTCTTTTACTGAGCTGCGGCTGAAGAGATTTGTTTGAGCCTCGTGTTATCTCGGGATTACAAAAGTTAGATAACTTTGGGTATTTGTGCCGGTAAGTTGTCATTTGCCGCTGGGTTTGCTATAGTCTCTATTATAGAGGTGTATTTAGTATTCTATAAGATAGGTGGTGTCCAAGTATTTTCTATCATTAAAGTGTTATGTAGTAGGTATGCATGTATGAATCCTTTGCGGCGCTCTAGAAACCAAACGCGTGAACTGTTTCTAATGATAATTGGGCGTTTTTCGGAAAATAAATCCACTCGCTCCATTTCTAAAATCATACAACTTTAATGGAAGTTTTCATACAATTTTCAACAAGTGACTATGAAGAAGTTACGGAAAGGGAATTGTTGGGCACCCGAAGGTGCCTGCTACTATTCTTTTGTAAATAAAATCAATATTTTAGCATTTTTAGCTATTTAATCGAAACTGAAACAGTGACGTAAAAAATACACACACACATACACAAAACAATATCGCAACAGTATAAAAAAGAATAAAATACAATAAAAACTATAAAAAGGCTGGCTGTCGCCAACATGGCGCCCCGCGGTGCAAAGCACCAGTATACTAGGCGACAGTAAGTAGAGGCACCAGTTTTCTAACTGGAGGGCGCAAAATTCCACCTTTTCTTGCCAAGTCAACAAATCGCATTATTCCCTTTGAACCGGGGTACATGGCGATTACTCTGCCTCGTGGCCATGTCCTTCTGGGAAGGGATCCATCGGCGATAAAAAACCAAGATCCACGGCCTTGAACTGAGCCACTGGATAGGGAGGTGTGTATCGACATAATTTCTTTAATGTCAATGTAGCCGAATTCGTGAAGCTTGCTATGATCTCCAAATGTATCACTCGAACAGTTAAACAGGTGAACAGAGGCATAGCGTTTATCATGACTTCTACCAGCACTGATGGCGACAGGACCGAAATAATCAAGGCCGACATTTGTGAAGGGTTCTAGATGATGAGAAAGTCGCGCTTCAGGAAGGTCTCTGGTCAAAGGCGTCAGCGGAATAGCCTTCCTCATTCGACAAAAGAAATAACCTTTTGCAAGTTTCTTCACAGATGGCCTCAGTTGCACCGCATAGAATATGCACCTCAGTTGGTTTACTACCTCAGTCTTGTTGTTCGCATGAGTTTGGCTTGGTTCAATATCCACGCCTTGAGCACGTGGAATCCTCCCGACGAGCAGAAGAAGATTGTCTAAAGACCCATGAAAATCATGATCTCTTAGTTGAGACTTTAAAAACAGTCTTTTGTCAGCTTCTTCAAGGAGATCCGCATTCAAAGGATTGAGATTCTTCGATCTTGAAACTTCTTTCTTGAAATTTAATTTAGAATTTTGACGTTTCAAACTCAAACGCAGCCGAACTAAATTAATAAATTGATGCACGCAATCCGTAGCACGGACTAAACGTAACCACTCTGAAAACTTTGAATGGTCCGCAACAACCGGTAAAGGTAGTTCCTGCGGTGGGACGTTGATTTGTCCCACTACTTCGGGTAGAACGGATCGTTTCACCTCTTCATCCCGAGATAATGGGACCTTGCTCGACGGTTCACTTGGCCAAGTATGTGATGGCTCTAGTAGAAATGAGGGTCCGGTGAACCAGCGAGCGGACGTGACAAATTTTGATGAGCTAGGGCGCGTAGCGTCATCCGCAACATTATCGGAGGTTGGGACGTAACGCCAGTTAGCGATGTCGGTAATTTCTGTGACTTCACCAACCCTATGCGCCACAAAAGGCTTAAACTTGCGAGTGTCGCTGCGCAACCATCTAATCACAGTCGTTAAATTAGACCAAAAGATTATAAGTCCTACTAATGATGGACTCCAACCTACTTGTGATGACGTGGAGCTGCACAGCTCAGGTGGCGGTAGATACAAAGCTTCAGGTTTATTGGACACCCACGATCTCGTCTTGATGCCTGCGAAGCTGTGCACCTTGACTCTATCGGCTGCTAGACGAACAGCTTTGTCGCCATCGTCTAACCTTCCGAGATAATCGTCCATATTGATATGATTATCTACAATGGCATGTGAGGCATCTAAGTACTGGTAATTTTCCTTAATGGGAGTCTCTATGGATCTGCCTTCCTCGAAAACACAGTGGTTTACGAAGTCAACTGACTTGGTTTTATTGGAAGGAAATCCATACAAAACCCAACCCAAAGGAGTGCGAGTGGCAACTGGCTGTGATTTAGTACCACGACGAACCGCAAGTGGAATACTCAGGTGCCAGTTGTCAACCCCGATGATCAATGAAGGTTTCGCTTGATCGTAACGCAGCTCTTTAACCAAGTCCGATAAATAACTATACTGCGAAATATCAGGCGAGGAAATTGACTGACAGGTATTTATGTCTAAGTTAGACAAAGACCGAACATTGCAAATGTTAAAAGATTTGTCGGTGTGTTTACCTTTAATGTTTAAATTTACAAATGATACGTCCGTATTTTTGAAAAGGCCGCCTATACAGTTAACTCTAATATGACCTTTAGGTCCTACAGCTCCGATCTGTTGCGCTACTTTTGCATCTACTATAGTAGCCGTTGAGCCGTCATCCAGCAGGGCATATACATCCACAGACCCGAGTGGTCCACTGACTGTTACCGGGATTACTTTCAGCAACGGATGACAACGACCACTAAGTAGTTGGGAAGACGTATGTGCAACGACCTCGTCAGAACTTAGGTTAGCGGCACCATCGTTCGCGTCGGAGGGTGCTAGAACAGAGTCTGCGCCTGTGGTCCGCGAAACATGGTTGGTCTGCTTAGACAAATGAAGCAGAGTATGGTGACTAAATTTACGGTTGCAGATAGGTTCCTTGCAATCAGCTTTACACGTTTTGTATAAATGTCCACCTTTGTTTAAACATTTCCTACAAAATTTATTTTCAATAACCCATTGCCATCTATCGTCAACATGAAGCAACCGAAACTCCCTACACTCAGCTAAGTCATGGTAGTCTTTTTGACAGAATCTACACGAGAACTTCGGTTGTTTTACGGTAGGTGGCGCTGAAGGCTTTTTCACCAAAGAGTTCTTAGATTGCTGCAAAGAATTAATGTTAGTACCTAAAGTCAGGTAATTTTCAAAGAAGCCTCCTTCGTCGTCATAAGTACAGGCCGCGTGAATTTCTTCTTTAAATTTAGGTCGATCTGACAGTGACGTTTTTATGTCAGGAATAAAACCAAACTTTGAATGAATTTCAGTTTCGTGCGAAAGAAAATCGGATATAAGTTCGAGCCTGTTTTTGGTATGACTACGAAGAAATGCGTAATCTGCCCATCGAGCCCGCAAGAGCGAGCTTAGCTTTCCTATAATGGTGTTAGCGAGTTCCGGAGAGGCCAAATATTCTAACTGGTTGAGCGCGCGAATGGTTTCTACGCACCTGCGAACTCGACAAGCGAACTGGCACAGATCCCTGCCCCAGTCAACACTAAATAGTTTAGGCAAAGCTTTAATCTGGGCTATTTCGTGCAGGATTATGTGCTCGGGACGACCGAATCTAGCCTCCAAGGCGCTCATGACCACACCCGGGCCCTGCGCAGAGGCTAAAAGTGCGCCGACTTCGTCCTTAGCTACACCTCGCAAAGCAAAATTTAGCCTAGCTAGGTTTTCTAAAGGAGAAAAACTAGCTTTTGTGAATTCAAAAGTTCTTTTAAATAGTAGCCAGTCGTGAATACGCCCATCAAACAAAGGAAGCTTTAGGTCACTCACCCGCGGCGACTGCTGCTTCGATGCGGCCAGGCTCGTGATAGCTTCAGCTAATTGTTGAATATCAGTAGGTGTACCCTGACTATGGCTAGTTTTATTAGGGTTGTTACATAGTTCACGTTTAATGTGTGTACCTAAATGCTGTGCATGTTCGTGTGATTGTTCCCACGTAGGTAGAGGCTCGGCAGACCTAAGTCCAGCAGGTGGTGGCGGCTCCTGCCACACGGTAGCCGCGGCGGTAACACATCTGGTTACCTCAATAGGCAGCGGCGACGCAAAGTGTTGCAGGTTATTTATAGGATGCGATGGAGGTATAACCGTAGTAGCAGTGCCGGGCATTAGTACCCCCTGGGGTACCGGCACTGACGGCAAATGTACACACTCCTCAACATCATTATTAGGCCTTGGCACCTGAAAATTAGGAACAGTCTCAGTACACGAGTCTACCCAATCAGCGGTCCTACAATACTGACTACTAGAGCTGTGCGCTTCGATGGTAGCCAGCTCCGCTTTTAGTAGCAAGTCAGCAGCTGCTCTCTCCTTCTCCATCGCGGCTCGCTCTCTCTCCACAGTGGCTCTCTCCTTGTCCACTACTGCGCGCTCCAGCTCGGCAATGCGGCGCGCGTGCTCAGCCCGCGCGGCAAGCTTCTGCGCTACCACGGTTGCACTAGAGCGGCTCGAGCGAGCAGAGCGACCCGTGGTGGATGACTGTTGTGTCGAACGTGGCGGGTCGGGCGGCTGTGCCGACGACATGGGAGCACTCGGCTCTACGGCGTTAGCGGTTGGCTCTACTATTTTACTAGCGGCGCTTTTGCTTCTAGTAAGCATTTTGATGTAGGGAAAAGAAATTTAGTGGGAATGCTACAGCAGAAAAATTAATAGTAGGTACAGCACAAATCGGAAAAAATATATATAACCAGTTTAATACTCACGTCGAAGGACCATTTGTTGGGCACCCGAAGGTGCCTGCTACTATTCTTTTGTAAATAAAATCAATATTTTAGCATTTTTAGCTATTTAATCGAAACTGAAACAGTGACGTAAAAAATACACACACACATACACAAAACAATATCGCAACAGTATAAAAAAGAATAAAATACAATAAAAACTATAAAAAGGCTGGCTGTCGCCAACAGGAATGAAAATATTTTTTCAGAAAAATGCCCAATTACTTCATTTCATTTGTTTTGATCTGGCGAGTTTCAATAATTACACTATGGCAACTGCTGAGAAATTAAAGACGACGAACTACGTCAAGTGGTATCATTGAATAGCTTTTTACAAGCTATATATTAAATTGCAACGTATTTATGTATGTATGTTTGGCACTCGCGATACAGACCCAGAGTCTAGTGCGAAGGCCGCTGTTTCACTTACCGCATAAAATGTCATCTACCTATCTCTATGTAACAATGTGTCCTTTGTAAAATGTTATGCACTTTGTAACTTCTGTGGTGAAATAAAGGTATTCCTATTCTTAAAAAAAAAGTGTGTCTGTCCAGGTGGAATGTTGCGACTCAATTTTGAAGTAGATATTTTACCTTCATCTGATTGCGCTGAAATTTTGCATACTTGTGTAAATCAGATGACAATATAATAATCTGGTAGTAGAATTCTGGTGATCCTGCCAGGACCGTCTCCACAGGAGGGAACTCTTCAACGATTGGTCCGCTTGACTTGAAATTTGGTTCACACGTGTAGGACGGATGGCAATGCAAGTACAGTCAACAACAAGTACAGTCAGCAACAAAGCTTGTATCTAAAATGATTTTTTTAGGTTAGGTTATTAATCATTATCTTTTGATTTGTTAAAGCAGTTTAGATTTTGAAAGACGATTTAAAGTTAAAATATTTGAAGACGGACAATAAACTAATTCCACTTTTTTAATTTTTTCCTCAGCCATGAGATACCTTTTTTTTTTAACGTGTGGAAAATGCGTCTTATGCATTCCCGCGCTCGGGGCAGCAACGGGGGTATGACGGGCTCTCCAGCTCGGCGCTGCCTTCCCTATTGAAGGAGGGGAGAGGCCTACCGTCTAAAAACACACACGTTTCCTCCTGGCCATGAACTGTGCGCGTTGCGGGAGCACTACGGTGTCACCGCTGTAGGCATGAGATACTTACGAATCACTATAACTACATACATAGCACGTCTTTATCACTTGCGGGGTAGACAGAGCCTAGGGTAACAAGGCCACGTTTAGCATCATTACGGACATAAAGGTGAATAAGGAAATACATAAATATATTTTTAAGTAAGTATAGTAATGTCTCAAAAAGGAATGCCAAATTTTAGATGCCTTTTTATGGAAGACGCTTGCCAAAAACAACAGGCGCATCATTTACAAAACAAGACAGTGGTTTACACAAAAACTCAGCAAAATACAAGTTTTTTTAAGTTACGCATGGTCTTCAGCATTACGGCAAGCCGGCATTCTACCAGTTGCCGTGTATGGCACGTCTGCCGGGCACCACACTTGTCACTCTAAAAGCGCTACCACACCTCGTACTACCGCCGTCCAACGCGAAGTAAACCTTTTTACTTGACACGCAGACTATGGTTTTGTGGAAGTGTGGCAGCGGCTTTATCTACATCCGCCTCTTTAACCTATTAAATAGTAATTTTCTTTAACTGTTCGCTGAACTATGGTCAGGTAGGTAACTGTGTACTAGTACGCGGATAAACTCAGTACATACCTACCTACTCATAGAAGTGGCCACTGAACTATTTCCCCTAAACTATACCCCGTTGAGACGATCACGTTTAATACATACATACATACATACATAAATCACGTCTTTATCCCTTATGGGGTAGATAAAGCCTAAGTTAACAGAACCTAAAGGCCACGTTTAGCATGATCGTGGGCGTATAGGAGGAAAGGGGAATCAAAATAATGATGGGTTGCTAGCCGCATCGCCTATAACATGATTCCTAAGACTTTCGCCCATTCCCTCGATGGGCTTTTGCCATCTGCGCGGGAAGAAAAGCAACTGGTACATTCTATGTTTTTTCTTTACTCCCAGACCAGGGCCGGCTGACGGCTTAGTGCGATTCAATCCGACTCAGTTCAGGTTTTAGCTGCCTTTTTTTAGTATGGATCTGACAGTGAGTTCTGAATCGGAATTGAATCGCACTAAGACGTCATGGTAAAGACCAAGCACGCAAATACAAACGCTACAGCACAGCACGTTTAATACAATTTGATTAATACGCCATTAAACTATACAGTTGTCTTTATTATGTATGTATGTGTAACCTTTAATTGTACATAAAAAGACATTAATTTTACAGGTAATAAACAAATGTACAGAGGCGAACTCGACTCGCACTTGAGCAGTTTTTATTCCTGCGTAACACGTTTTCCTGCTTTCGACGCATTTTTTGACGTGATAACGTCTTATAAATCGATGAACGCCGGCTGCACTCACGAAAAAGCATGACTCATTGCGTTACGTTCCGCGTGACGTCTGTCACCGGGTATCCTGGGTGTATATGGATGCCGTTGCTATTTGCTCGGTAGCTCAGCGTAGTGGTGACAAAAATTATAAACAGAAAATAAAAATGCAACAGATCTCTGGTTATACACATTTATTAATATAAAACGCAGCTCTTGATGATGAAATGGCTACATCTGTGTAACTTAAGTTGGTAGAGGTCGTTAAAGGGTTCTACTTAAAGGCTTAGATTCTGTTCTTATAGCATACTAAATTTATCAGAAAATCATACCACAAAAATTATAGTGAAAGCTTTATATCAAGACATTCATATCACCATAATCCTTCAATAACAAAACTAAGGAAGTGTAGCCAGCCTAGACTTAGAGTTTGGGGAACCCGTAATTAAATAGGATGGATCTGACCTGTAGACTGTGTTCCTGACAAGTTTCCAATCTGTTGGGGTGCACCCTGCTCCGCTACTCCAACTCGCCACACTCCGCAAGCTCCATGTGAGTTTTTACACGGCTAGAAGAGCCGAAACCTCTTGGGAAACAGAAATTGAAACCCCGTGTTCCGGAGGCTTCCGTACAGAAGCAGCAAGCGTGGAAGAAGAACGAAGTTCTCACGCCTTTACGAAACGCAAAATAGAATAAAACCCATTCAGCTGAAATCAAAGACATTGACTGATTAGCATATGAGGCAAACGCGACGGCAACTAAGCAAGAAGACATAAAGAATTGTAAGTCTCTACCTTATAGCTGACCCATTCCCGCCGCATAGCAATATGATGGTGTCGCTGGTAGTCACATAATTATTTTTCAAGGAAGAAACATGAAGATAAGCTGAAACAAAAACATAGGTTAAGACCTTTTGGAAAGCACATGTTCCTCCTAGGAAACAACAAGTATCAGGGCACTCACTTTGCTGGTATGTCCGTAACTACATCACTCCCTCTCTCCAAGCTCACGCCATGGTTTCATTAGGCTCTCCTCGCGTCTGAAAATCCTTCTAAATATTTTGTTTCCCTTCGATCTCTTTACAAAATTCTTCCAGCCACGACGCAACAGAATCCACCAACCAAAAGCTATCTGGGATACCAGCCTCCCAAAACATAGACTAAACAGAACCGAAACATCTTTTGTATTTAATAATTTGTGAATACACTTTTAAATGAGGAAATGGAAAATTATACGCTTTTTGGTCTCTAATTTAGTATTAATTATTTATTATTTTTAAATCTAGATGTGTACACTTGACATGAAAACGCTGCTACTCTCCACCAGATGTCTTCACCATCACAAACCAAAATTTATCGATGTTGCCTTCGACCCTCGCTAGATGGCGTTACTATGAACAAATGAGACTTTAACCCAAGCAATTAAACTTCAAAATTTACCACGTTACAATACCCCCCCTCCTAGAAAAAATCGCTGCCCCCAGCGACCTCTCTAACCAACTTCCAACTATCCAAACTCTACATCCACTCTACCACAGAATAACAACCAGAACCTTGATATTAGAAATATAAAGAAAACCATCTCTCTCTCCTACTCAACCTACCCAAAATGTAATCCATCTTCGAAAAATAACCATTCCCTAAATTATGAGTTATAAGAACTAAATGTCCTTTAGCTATTACTAAAGGTTAGCTATATTTGTATAATAAAATAATTTTATTATCATATCTGTCATGCAATGATACTCTATGTGGAATAACTATTGATTTAACAAGATATTTATTGTGATAAATACTTGTAAACCCAAACACGGAATTATCATAAAATATTCGAAAAGCTAACATGCCTTACCTAACCAAACAACCACCAAAATTAACTTACTTATTGTAAGAGCTTAAGCACAATATGAACAAGACAATGAATGTGGAATATCACTCATTCTCTCGACCATAAGTGAACAAAATTATCCTTCCATTATGAACCACATTCCCAAAACACCAAACCATCTATCGGGACCAATGTAGCACACACCTTGCAATATCTCTCCTGTCCAGATTCTAAATTGTTAACCTAAACTAGGTATAAACAAGTTACTCTTATTTTCTATCTGAATAACCCTATATTTATTTACGCATTTAACATGCTATCGGTACCGATCTTAACCACCTTAATTTTAGCCTATGTTTACCTAGTTATACTCTTGGCATCATTTCTCCTATCACCGCAAGTGATGATTGAAACACATGCTAGCATGACCTTCGAGTATTAACTATACCTAAAATTAATATAGGTAATAACTATCACTATTTTACTAACTTTGGTCCACCGACCCACTCTAATGAGCATCAGAAATCGCTTAGCCAACGCAAATACGTAAATGCCTACTTCTTCTAGAGAAATTCAGAAATCCACTTGTCACATCATAATTATGGAAACCTGTTCCAGTTTATACCTATAGGATTTTTGTCAAAACAGTGTAATGCCAAACACCTTATGTGTTGATATCAACATAACATAATTTAGTCTACTGTCGTGCAGCGACCTAAACGGAAAATTTGCGTAGTTTTCTAATGTTAACACGCCACCTATTTCAATCCTGCTTAACTCATATTCTCTTGCGTACTCTTCCTTACTTGCATCCCATTCAATCATTCATACCGTCTAACGTTTGTATATACTTTAAATTAATTTTGCCTCAATATTCCTTCCTTTCTTAAATTTCTTTCATACTTAATATCCTTTCAAATAAATCCCCATTTTTACATAGTAGTAATTGACAATTTAGTCCAGTACCACCTCTTCTTGTATTCCGCCAAGTGTCGATATGTAATATCTTCACTCTGACTACAGGATTGGCTGTAGTGTTTAGTGTTTAACATTTTAGATCTTTTATATGCCACGCACCAATTGGATGACCATCCAGTCTCTCCACTTCATAAACATCGAATATCCCTGGTGCCAATCCGAAAACCATCCAGAAATCATAACCGAAAATCACGTCTGAAATTACAGACGGAATAACATAAAATTTAATAACGTTTGTTATATTTTTAAATGTCAAAGGTAGGTACATGTACCCAATACTATTTAGTACTATGCCATTTGCAACACTACATGATTGATTCGTAGACTTCTGCAATGCAAAACCATATTTTTGTAGTTGCAAATGTGCATTATTTCCTAAAATAGATACACAAGCACCGGAATCCAACAAGCCAATAACATACAAATCATTAATCGCAAGTTTTAAATAAGGCCTAATATCATTGTTGTTAGTGTTAAATAAAACCGATGCTGCACACTCAAAATTATTAATTTTACTAATTATCTTTTTATTATAAAAACATCGGTTTTTGTAATTTAGTTTTTTGAATGACTAGCTTTATTATGTGTAGCTTGCTTCGTAAACGCACCGGAACCATTTTGACTTTGAGATTTCTGTGACGTTGAACTGTCATTGCATTTGTTACAAGTACGAATCGTATAACCTAATTCACCACACCCGAAACAACGAAGTTGGAATGGTCTTACATTACAGGTCCTGAAATTGTGGTTAGTTTTACCGCACTTGTAACATCGTAATATATTTTTACCGGAATGAGCTTCCTTACGAAAACTCTGTTGTGTGCTACACCGGTCAACGAACGATATATTTGGCGTTCTGGTCTTTGGTTTGTACTGAAAGTCTGAGCCCATAATACTGGTACTTGATTTGCCTGGCTCCGTAAACAAAGCGGCTCTTTGCTGGGCTGCCTCAATCTTCCTGCAAGTGTCTTTTAATTGTTGGACCGACTCAATCTGTACCAAACCTAACTGTTGACTAAAACTGGGCCTAATGTTGTGTATGAGAATCTCCAACTTTTCCGACTCTGACATCTGTAGTTTTAAACGAGAAAACAAACACTGCATGACTGCAAAATATATTGAAATTGGTTCATCTACGCCTTGAGTGCGATCTCGAATCTCGCCTTTTAGCCTATAATCATAATCAACTACTTCAAATTCGTCCAACAATAAAGTCCGCAGTTGATGCCAGTTCGAGACATCCGACCTTATTCCTTTGAACCATAATAATGCCTTCCCAGTGAACAAGTGAACCGCAGATTTGTACAGCCTATCGAGTGAAATACTTGTTGAACCTATTAAATCATCCAGCCGCTCTAAGAATAACCTTGGGTCTGAACTGCCATCAAATTTAACATTCCACTTGGCTATATTTTTGTCACTGGAGCACTCAACCACGGTGGTCTGTCTATCAACAGCGTCCTGGAACTCATCAGTAGTCGACGACCAACTATCAATTTTTAATAGAATATTATTTAAAGATGAAACCAACTGCAGTCTATTATGAGATAATGCTTTGTCATCTGTCAATACACGATTCAACCTGTGATAAAGATGGAAAGCTAAAGCCTTTGACCTACAAACAGCATGCCTATCACCTGTCCTTTCCGCCTTTTCGACTAAACTAGTCAACAAACTGAGCTTTGATGTGATAACTTTTAACTCAGGCTCCGGCTCGAAATCAGTTTCCTGTATAATCTCAGAGGGACATTCTTCTAATAATTCTTTCAGTTGCTTCTTCATAGAAATTACATTTGTAGCAGGAGACTCTGATCTAATTGATATTTCATAGGCAATCTCCTCCTTAAGGAGGGCATGTATTTGTATCTCTCTGTTACTCATGTTGACAATTACCATGAAAACACAACACTAAACTCTCAAACTAGGCTCTGAGAGTAGGTAAGCAATGATAAATTATCACAATGTTGTAAGATTCACTATTTTTTGTATGACTGTGGTATGGTTCTCTTTACAAGGTAGATAAAATAATTAAGTAAGGCAATAAATTTGTTAGGTATGTATGTTTTTAAACCCTTATTTTATACACTGAATGTAATATTACAATTTTTCACTTAACTTGCCTGCAAACAGCACTAAAAAATATATTTCACCTATTTTAATGAAAAGTAAATGGCTAAGTAAGTTTTATTTGCAATATTTCTTTACATAAATCCTTTACTTAATAAAGTTGTTGATATTTTATTATTTTAATATGTAATCCTTGTTTATTACAGTATAGTATTAACTGTTGTTTTGCATGAATCTTGTGTTAACCAAAATATATTGTATTTGTTACTTGTGTATTTATTTCTCTTGACAAAACTAAATTATTATTTTTTTGAACATAATGGTTATAAAGTGAATGTAAATGCAATAAGTTTTTTTCTAATTAATTGTTTTTTATAGTTAAGTTCAATTATGTGTTGTATGAAGTAATACACACAAAAGAAAACATAGTTTTTACTACCAGATTGATGTTTTTCAGTCCGAGAAGGACAGAACTTACAACTAAAACCAGTGCAGCAAAAGTTTATAAATTTGTTAACTACACACCAAAATGGGTGTAAACACAAAAAAATTACATGAACTTTATGTCAGGTGGGACATAACTTCACAGAAATAAACACTTAAATAATGCAATCACTTAGAAAAATACCAGCAAACCTAAATTTATGTGTAATAAATATCACACAACAGAAATGTTTTTGAATTTATGTCAGGTGGGACATAACTTGACAGAATAAACACTTAAATAATGCAATTACTTAGAACAATACCAGCAAACCTAAAATTATGTGTAGTAAATATCACACAACAGAAATGTTTCTTCCCTAACAAAACATAATAATTATTTAATTGAAATTTTTCAGAAATGGAACATGGTGATATGAAGTGACCATTTAGAACAGAAAGGATCTAAACCATAACAAAACGTTGGGCGCCATTTGTCACCGGGTATCCTGGGTGTATATGGATGCCGTTGCTATTTGCTCGGTAGCTCAGCGTAGTGGTGACAAAAATTATAAACAGAAAATAAAAATGCAACAGATCTCTGGTTATACACATTTATTAATATAAAACGCAGCTCTTGATGATGAAATGGCTACATCTGTGTAACTTAAGTTGGTAGAGGTCGTTAAAGGGTTCTACTTAAAGGCTTAGATTCTGTTCTTATAGCATACTAAATTTATCAGAAAATCATACCACAAAAATTATAGTGAAAGCTTTATATCAAGACATTCATATCACCATAATCCTTCAATAACAAAACTAAGGAAGTGTAGCCAGCCTAGACTTAGAGTTTGGGGAACCCGTAATTAAATAGGATGGATCTGACCTGTAGACTGTGTTCCTGACAAGTTTCCAATCTGTTGGGGTGCACCCTGCTCCGCTACTCCAACTCGCCACACTCCGCAAGCTCCATGTGAGTTTTTACACGGCTAGAAGAGCCGAAACCTCTTGGGAAACAGAAATTGAAACCCCGTGTTCCGGAGGCTTCCGTACAGAAGCAGCAAGCGTGGAAGAAGAAAGAAGTTCTCACGCCTTTACGAAACGCAAAATAGAATAAAACCCATTCAGCTGAAATCAAAGACATTGACTGATTAGCATATGAGGCAAACGCGACGGCAACTAAGCAAGAAGACATAAAGAATTGTAAGTCTCTACCTTATAGCTGACCCATTCCCGCCGCATAGCAATATGATGGTGTCGCTGGTAGTCACATAATTATTTTTCAAGGAAGAAACATGAAGATAAGCTGAAACAAAAACATAGGTTAAGACCTTTTGGAAAGCACATGTTCCTCCTAGGAAACAACAAGTATCAGGGCACTCACTTTGCTGGTATGTCCGTAACTACATCACTCCCTCTCTCCAAGCTCACGCCATGGTTTCATTAGGCTCTCCTCGAGTCTGAAAATCCTTCTAAATATTTTGTTTCCCTTCGATCTCTTTACAAAATTCTTCCAGCCACGACGCAACAGAATCCACCAACCAAAAGCTATCTGGGATACCAGCCTCCCAAAACATAGACTAAACAGAACCGAAACATCTTTTGTATTTAATAATTTGTGAATACACTTTTAAATGAGGAAATGGAAAATTATACGCTTTTTGGTCTCTAATTTAGTATTAATTATTTATTATTTTTAAATCTAGATGTGTACACTTGACATGAAAACGCTGCTACTCTCCACCAGATGTCTTCACCATCACAAACCAAAATTTATCGATGTTGCCTTCGACCCTCGCTAGATGGCGTTACTATGAACAAATGAGACTTTAACCCAAGCAATTAAACTTCAAAATTTACCACGTTACACGTCAGTGCGTGCAATCGAGAGCGCGGAACCAGGGATAGAGAGGCACGATCGACAAATACTTAGTTCAAAGTGGTCTCACAATTATTTTAAAAGTTTAGATTCAATAAAAAATCCTATGCTCTCACTACCGTGTTTGATTAAATCTAAATAATAATCTTCTGCCAGACTTATTCGAGCTGGTGTACCGACATTTTTTTAAATGATTTATTATGTAGGTAGTGAGTTTGAAATGTTTGGTATCCGGGTGTTTCCTCTATCCGTGTTATAATCATGTTCTGGTTTACCGAAAACATGAAAGAGTATGACTTACGATGTTATCTTGGATTTCATCCAAATTAGTTGCGTGTTTTCAGCCAAAATTTCCTCAAACAAACAACTAGTGCACCCTATTTGGAAACAATATTATGAAAACAAACAGGTGCTTGGCCAACTAAATTTTTCAAATAAACATTGCACGTTACCGTTTCTAAAACGGAGTAGCTGTTCAATAAATCCTCAAGTACAATCGAAAATTCTTGATTTATCGGCGCTCACGTGTTTTATTATAATTTAAAATGAGTTTCATTGTGCCTTCACTCCGGAGTCTGGTGTCCTATAAACTATAAATCAAATGTAACAGTGTCACCGAACCACCAGGTCATAGGTACTGTATTAGGGCACTAGCCGAGGCGGTATGCGAGATCTGAGATAGCTCTTAGGTTCGCTTTTGTGACACGGTGCCTGTTAAGCGCCGTCTCCGCCTTTGATGTCGACTCTGTCATAGTAATAGTAGAGAAGTAAGACACATTTATACAAGAATATCGTACAATCCAATTGCCACGCTTAGTTTTAAGTTTGATTTAGATATTATGCTACTTATATTAATGTGTGTACCTATATTCTATTTGTGGTAATAAAACTTTATTCTATTCTTGGGGAATTGGGGGAATTTCGAAAATCGTGGATATCCACTAAACGGGGAACAATTCCATAATCTGGCAACGCTTATCTAGAAGCCAAAGACTTTGGAGCTTCTAGGTAAGCGTTGCTAGATTATATAATTGTTTCGCCGTTTCCACCACTGCCTCATAAAACACATATAAATCCCACAAACTTAATTATCCCTTACATCACACAATCACTAACGCGTTTCGATCCCTCTACGGGATCATTATATATTTCACACAGCAAGGAGTAGCAAGATAAATATCTTTTGTTCATTTAATTAGTAGTAAAAAAAGATAATTTTAATTTGATAAAAATGCTTAGGCACCTATCTAGTTGTAATGTATGATAGATAATCTCTTGGTTGTACTTTAAATAAGTATATTCATATTTAGAGCCGGTTCAGTACACTTCATAGCTATTCTTCTCTGCGGTTATTGTCGATATTGGGTTCCTTGTTCTCATAAGCTAAAAAGCCGAAACAGTCGACCGCATAACGCGCTCCAATTAATTCGTAACTCTTGATAATGTCAGTGTTGTAACAGTCGGTGTACGAACTCAGGTCACACAAATAAAATTGACTGTTAGGTAGTCTTCAAAAAGTCTTATTGGTAACAGTTTTGCGGGTGGTAGGGCCTTGTGCAAGGTCCGTCCGGATCGCTACCACCATCTTACTCACTAATCCTGCCGCTAAGTAGCAGTGCTTGCACTGCTGTGTTCCGGTGTGGAGAGTAAGACAGCCGGGGAAATTACGGGCACAAGAGGCGTTTCATCTTAGTCCTCTAGGTTGGCAACGCATCTGCAATCCCTCCGGGGTCGCGGGTGTCTATGGGCAGTGGTGATCACTTACCATCAGGTGACCCACTTGCTCGTTTGCCTTCCTATTCACATAAAAAAAAAAAAAAAAAAAAAGTTTATCACTATCGAGCAGGAACTTTGCTATTTTTCAGAATGAAAACTACTGTTAATCCGTTCCGGTACTCAAAGTATCTACATATAGTGCATTGGGGTACATTCGAAATTGGGGGAATTAATTAAGTAAGTTACACTTAAATAAAATCCTGTAATTAATTTTTGAAAAATTACCGAGCAGCAATGTAACGCAAACATGACATAACTATCAAAACAAGATATTGAAACAGCTGACAAGTAACTGTCAACGAGCCTCGCTTAACATTAATATTAACTTCGCATTGCGTTGTAATTTTAAATAAAAGTTATCTAAATATACTTCTTAGGTCCTGTAACTAACCACCATTTAAATATTTACTCGTATTGGATTTACACGCTGTATTAGTATTAATTTGAAGTCTTATGGTCACTTAATCCATACAATCATCAAGGTAGTAAAAGTAAACCTAACTCTGAACAACTTTTCTTATTTTACTATGACCGCGGCTCGCTCCTACTATAGCCTTCGTCAACGTCCGACTAACGAACGCAGATGTGATGGGAGCCGGATCCTTTGGATGACCAATTAAGTAACGTATCGTTTGTAGTTAACGTTAAGTGACGTATGATTACAGGTGGGCAATAGAAAAGAATTCGCAAATGTCAGATTATGCAACGGCGCCTAATAAGGCCGTTGTTATGTTTTACTTTGAAGGGGAGATATGCCAAGCTATGACAACTGAAGGCTTGACTGGACTTTTAGGTTCCTACTTCGGTAATAACAACTGATAAGATCTGGAGAATTAAACTAAAATAAACTTGTACTGACATGACATTACAGCAATAAAACATCAATTTTTATTAGCTTGTCTATTGAAGAACTAAACGCGTGTCGACATCTCGGGATGTGCTGGCGTCATTTAGTTTTAGTTTTAGCATATCTGGAGTAACGCAGTGGACTAATGATGACGGTGATGATGACAACCGATAGGACAGTAGCCATTTACTTAAATAAAGAACAATCTAAAAGGGTAGAGATGCCACACTTTATTACAAGTTACCCAAGCTTATGATGTAAGTATCGTAGGAACGTTAGCGGGTAACGGCACAGCTAGAATTGTTTACGTTTCGTGGACTACTACTTTTAGGGCACATAATTCATTGTTAAGCCGCAGCGATTATAATTTTAACGGTGATAGGTTAACCCAGAATGTAACGAATACCGTTTAGATTGTTGACTCGGGACACTTACAAGTTTTGTTTCGAATGCGTAAAACGCGTGGGGTAAATTCGGACTCACCTTTTCGATTGCGTATAAATACAAGCAAAATTACTTAAAAAAAAAAACATTTATAACCGAAATAAGCAGATAGAAGTTAAGTTGACAACAGATTCAAGACTAAAGAAGAAAAAAAACAAAGAGACACACTCGGCGGGCTATGTACTTGTAGTTAGATTGCGGTTAAATTGTAATCTGATTTATTTATGTAACCTATTTTATACGTCGTAAATAAGCACACAAAATTTGCATGGCAGATGATCCTAGTAGTCAGATTTGAGGGCCCAAATAAGTAGCTAATATAACAACCGAGAAAAAGACTTCGTGGCCATAATTTTAAGGCGCGTTGGAAGTTTGCTTTACAATGACAAGCCATTACAGTAACGGCAAACTGTAATTATTTCATTGATTAAGTTTGTAAATTTATGTGTTGTCTTATAGGGATACCACTGTCCCCGCTAAGAACCCCGCTCATCCGCGCTGGGGGGCTACTCGATTCGATTTTCGAAGTCCGTATCACACCGACTCTCTCACTCTCAATAAATGGACTCTTAGTATGAGCGGAACAGCACGAAACGAACTTCGAAAATCGAATTTCGGAGAACCTATAAAGCCAGACTACTCGCTCATGTTTGAGTTTCGAGTTCGCGTTCCGAGAAACGCGCACCTGCTGAGACAGCGACATGATAAATAAGACATAGGATTAATTGCTTCCTACTTCCAGACCCTACTAAATCACCACACGTATTAAACTGTCGTCATTTAATCACTTTTGTCCTATGTGCGTTATTAGGGCTCCGTACCCAAAGGGTAAAAACGGGAATCCATTCCTAAAACTTCGCTGTGTGTCTGTCACCAGGCTGTATCTCAGGAACCGTGACATACAGTTGAAATTTTCACAGATGATGTATTTCTGTTGCCGCTATAGCAACAAATACTCTTAACTTTTTACAATACAATCTAACTTTTATATCTGTCTCTAAATAGGTAACCAATATAAAACTGACCTTACACTGCCTACATCTTGCAAGTGCAAGTACACTGGATTTTATATTTACTTGCTTAATTTATACGGAACTCTCAATGCGCGAGTCCGACTCGCACTTGGCCGGTTTTTAAAACCCTAGGGTTTATTATAAAGCTGTCAATGTGTTGCAAAGCTTATTTATGCTGGACCGGCTAGACTGGACATAGAACTGTGACTCATCGCAACTGTTTCTTTTACACGCTTTTGCGTACGAAGGAATCGTTAACGCACGGTACTAAACGGTCACTACACGATGACACAGGCAGAAACTAATGTAGGCCGCTAAAGTACTACACATAAAGCTTGTCTATTTACAGTTCTCGTTGTCAGGTGATAGTGGAAGCTTCGATTAGCTGCACTGAAATTAGAGCACTAAAACTATTGTAGGTAGGTACAGTCAAGGGCATAAAATATATGTATGTTACCAAGATGTCAAAAACATCCATACACCTTTTATGCCACAAAGAATAAGGTTGGCGATACATTTATTTGACATGATGACTGTCTCGATTTTTATGCCTTCGACCACCACCTAGGGGTGCGAGTCGGGTTACCTCCGCGTGCGGTCAAGAGCTGCGGTTCGTTTTTGGATCCGTCCGAGGGGAAGAGCAGCGCTTGGTCCGGTGCACCCTGGGCATCGGTTAATGATTTCCTAGCAGATGAGGGATATCATTATCCGTTGGCTACGAGCCCAACAGGGAGAGGGGTCTTTTGACCGTGTTCTACCGTACAGCGCTGCCGACATTTTTGTCCCAAGATTTTTGAATACTGTATTTATTACTTGGCGAAATCATCGCATCGACCGATGGAACCATACTAAAAAAAAGAAGAAGACTACCACCTACGACTAGTACGACATGAGTGTAAAAAGAATTGAGGCAATGTTGTAGTGGTGTTTGTAGTCGTTTCGCTTGCCGCGAATTTTTCAAAAGTAGTTAGTAAAAAGTAAGCGATATCGATGTATCTATGTTCTCGATTAGATATATGTATGAAAACCTTTTAATACATTGCATTGTACCTAGTTTACAAATTAATACGCATTCAATTACTTAATGTTAATCAACTATTCGATAACAACGACTTAAATTACCTACTCGCGCTGGATTAAATACAGAAGTAATTTGTGATTAACGCTTTAACCAATCACTGTGAGTTGGTTTATAGTTATGCCCGTATAATTGGCTAATGTTACTCGCGGCGATTGTTGTTAATCGCTTGGCTACTGAAATACGCGAACGAGATATAAGAAACACGCCAGAGCTGACCTAGCTGTCTTACTAGGCAAGAATATACATAGGCACATAAAATGAAATGAAATGAAATGATGTGAAATGAAATGAAATGAAATAAAATGAAATAAAATGAAATATTAATTTGCAGTAAATGTTGTGCAAAAATGATGTATAGTTGTTCTAGTTTCAAACATTTAAACTTAAAAAGTCATGAAAATATAGAGTTAATTTAGTGTTACATAAAATGTCCGTCAAAATTTTAATAATATAGGTAATTATACATATAAAAATCACGTCTTTGTCCCTTAAAGTGTAGACTGAGCCTAAGGTTTAGCATGATTGTGGGCGTAGGTATAGCTGGAACGGAATCAAAATAGTGATGGGTTGCGGTTGGCAATCCACATCGCCTATAACATGATTCCTAAGATTTTCGCACATTATTCCCTCGATTGGCTTTTACCATAAGCGCGGGAAGAGAAAGAACTAGTAAATTCTGTTTTTTCTTTGCCAACAAACCAGCATGGAAGGAATTTATAAACTTATACTTAAACCTACAATACAATACAAAAACTCTACCTACTTACTTACTTTTACTAAGTTTTTAATTTTACGCTCTATTGTGGTTTTCATTATGATATTTTAAACTCACTCTTTGTCGGCCCCTCGCTTAATGCTCCTCTCAATTACTCAAAGGTTAACTGGTAGAGATCCCTTATAGGGATAAGTTGGCCTTTGTGCATATATATTTAATGTCTTTTTTGTGATTTGTGTCTGTTTCTTTATATTTGAACAATAAAGCATTTACTTACTTAGGTACTTATACATCCCACTGCTAGCCATAAGTATTCTGCTTCTAAGAATTAGTACAGTTTTTATAGTACAGTGGACTAATAAATATCATTTTATTTTATTCGCTACATCAAGACCACGTGATCACACAAGAGCACGTGAAAGCTGTGTCGAGCACACTAGAGCTAGCCGTGTATCCTTAGTCACCTTTTACGTCACCCACGGGAACAAATGGGTCCTTCCTTTTTTTTTAAATCAGATAGGCACGGTGCATGGAACAAGGGGAATATCGTTTCTTTGCTCGCCAGTTG
The DNA here is from genome assembly GCA_949127965.1 of Pandemis corylana. Lineage (NCBI taxonomy): Eukaryota > Metazoa > Arthropoda > Insecta > Lepidoptera > Tortricidae > Pandemis > Pandemis corylana. The sequence goes on along the minus strand of OX421856.1, from coordinate 6,356,967 downwards.
GCGCCACTGTAGACTAAGGTCCAGAGTTATAGCTGTCAAAGGCGACTTTATAAGATCGGCGCCGAAACAAAGTTTTAAATTTTGAATCTCATTAAGTTTATTATAATATTCTCGTAATGAAATAAGTTTAAGTTAAGTCTCATTAAGTTTATTATTTATAAATAACTATCATATCGAGTAGCTATGCCGCAATGTTGTGCAGTTCCGTTTTATTCGAAAAAAAAGCCGCTTTCAAAGCGTTAACGTTCATCGCCAAATAATCCATATTTGCGATAATTTCACGAAGGAGATCACTTTTAGGTAAATGAAAGAAATTATCCCTACTAATATTATAAATGCGAACGTAAGTTTGTTTGTTACGGTTTCACGCGAAAACTATTCAACCGATCATCATGAAATTTTGTACACATGTTCTTGGAGGTATTAGAAGTAACATAGGATACTTTTTATTAAAAAAAAAAATATGTCGTCACTCTGACGTTATGTGCGCGAAGTCGCGGGCAAAAGCTAGTTATTTATATTACGAAGCCCGCCAAAACTAGTGACAAGTGAATGTTATTGGACCTCACGCGACACTAGCGCCTCTAGTGGCGAATTCACACGCGATAGCCCCCATCAGTAGGCTTAGGTATTACCTAACTCGCTCGCAATCGCCATCGTGTTCATTTTGACAGTTCTTGTATGAATGTGACAGCTAGCTGATTCTGATGCCAATTGTCAGCCCATACATGAACTGTCAAAATGAACACGATGGCGAATGCGAGCAAGTTAGATAATAAGCCCTGGTCGTCGTAGTTTACTATCTTTAACCTTTTCGAACCATATTGAAGGACGAAACGGGTTTAATTTGCACCCCATAATCTCCACTGCAGAGGTAGATCCCGTAGCCTTTTTATTTATATCGTTCTCAGAACAAATTTGCCGCTCAGCAGTTACTTGAGAGAAACGTATTGCTTGTTTTTATGCTACGTAATGGCTTCTTAATGATGAGTTCTTGGGAGAGCGGCGTGAGAAAAAAAACCTTAGTGTGTTTCTGGATGCTTTATTTGCGAGTTGAGATCATCCCGTTACAGCCCGAGGTTCCGTTAAATATAATGAGTAGCTAATTGCGAATCGATATTTTGCACTGCAGGGGCCTTGCCATGACGTCTTAATGCGATGCAATTCCGATTCAGTTGAGGTTCGCTCGCTGTCAGATCCATACTAAAAAGGACAGCTAAAAGCTGAACTGAGTCGGAATTGAATAGCATAAGCAATTGAATAGATACAACGCGGGAATGTTACCTGCGTGATGGGGACCCTACGTAAGGGTCCAAATTTATTTTAATTTTAATTTTTTAACCTAAGTTTTTCTTTAGGTATTTAGTTATTTTTAAGGTAGCATTAGCAATAAACTTCAATGGTATTTTGGAGAGTGCAGGTGAAAACACATAAAATTCGGAATAGTAATTCGAATATAATAATGCAATTTTCGGAGAAACGATTAGCTAGGCTAACTTTTTTGATCGCGTAATCTACTGATTGATTTAGATTAGGTTAGGTTTATTTCATAAAAATCCTGTAAGGTGTCGTTTTCTGAGAAAATTGCGTTATATAATATTTTGACCCATTATGCATTTCAAAAACTTGGGCGAAAATCTTAGGAATCATCATGTTATATATAGGCGATGTGGCTAGCAACCCATCACTGTTTTGATTCCTCTTTCCATCCATACTCCCACAATCATGCTAAACGTTGTCTTTAGGTCTTGTTACCTTAGACTCTGTCTACCCCGTAAGGGATAGAGACCTGATTTATTTATGTATAAAATACAGCCGACCGATCAAAAATTTTCACACAAACCTTATTTTCAGTTACATAAGAAGCGTGTTCAGATATTTTGAACAGTTACCTGCATAGATATTGGAAAACCCGACTGTACAAGTACAATTCTAAACAGAAGCTTACCCTACATAAGAAACAAAAGCCAAACCCACTCACAGTTCGGCCTTGCAATTGTCTGCGTTTCATTTCAACATTGATTTATGCGTGTTGTGCGAAAATATAACAACACCGCGTCACAATATATATATAAGCTAAAGCAGTAAGGCAAGTACGAACAAAACGGTCGAAACGAACGCACACATAGACGCGTGTTTCTACAAGGTCCCCAAGCGGATCTCGCGGTGCGTTCAGTCGCGAGTGCCGCGTTGAGACGAGCGGCCGTCTGTTACGTGCGCCCAGGCAGTCGGCGATCTTTTCGTTTTCAACATGCCAAGAGTGTATTGCGCAGTGTGTCTATGTTTCCCAATAGTTTATTTAAGAAAGCTATTCATTCAGATGAGAATTTTTCATACCATAAAATTTTATTATATAGCTTTCCGTACGTGTTATAGCAAGCGAAAGTATTTTTCAGTAAGTAATATATGATACTTACCTACCGACGAATAAAGAAATCTTAAACTGTTGAAGTTTTTTTTTAAATACCCTATTTTATTATAGAACCGAAATAAACGTTTTTCTTTTTTACGGAAATTATGGGTGCCAACCCTAATACTCTTAATTAAGTGTAGCTAGTTACTTTAAAACAGGCCTTACTAGCTGAGATAGCGCAAAATTTAATCGACAACCCTTACGTTCTATTGGGGCGTAGGTATTTATTTCAAAAAATAAGCCTGGTTTCCCTACTGCTCTATTTATTAACTGTGACCACGTTGAGTGATGTGGATTTGTGCGGAGCGTTCCGTTACGCACACAATTGACGTGCTAAGATCTAAACCGTTTTTCCAATGCAATCGCATTACTAACCTGGTCCCCTCGCAACACGGTTCAATTTTAAATGCTCTTGGAATAAAGCATTGGTTTACTGAAACAGTGAGTTGGCGGGCCTTGCCAAACGATTACACGGCTTTCAGAGACAGGGTTATTGCGTAAAGGAACGTCTTCCTGGGCCCCGATTTTTGAAAGCATATTTGTGTGAAAATACCACTCGAAAGCGCTGAAAAATTGTGGTGAATTTAAAATACGAGTAGCATAGAAGGTACTTACGGCTTTCATTAGTCTTGTGAACTAGTCAAAACTTTGATTGAAGCTGTAGTTTTGAAGATATAAACCGATTTATACCAGTTTCCAGTGGTACTTTCGAGTGATATGCTTTCAAAAATCGGCCCCTCAGCGGGAATTAGATATTAACTTCTTTTAATTGAGGAACAATGTTTACTCTGAGGTTGAGCAAGGCAAGTGACCTTTCTATGCCTTTCCGCAGACAGCAATGGCGTTATCTCTATTGCTTGTTTATTAAGTAGAGCAGAGGCAGTTTTAAAAGGAGATGGCTTGATGATTGACGTATTTGGTTAGGCGGAAACATGAGCTAAATGGTGTACTTACTGGGTGGAAAGGAGGGTGGGGAAGTCAAAGCATGCGTTCATTTCCAAGCGTTTAGTTTTACTATGTAGGTTAGTAAAACGATTATAAATTCCTACTAATATTATAAATATGAAGGCAACTCCGTGTGTCTGTTACGCTTTCACGCCCAAATCACTGAACCGATTTTAATGAAATTTGGCGCAGAGGTAGTTACAGTTCTGGAAAAAATCATAGGATAGATTTTTGCCTGGAAAATCACATAGTTCCCGCGGGATTGCCATTAGAGAATTTTGCGCGGACGGAGTCACTAGCAACAGCTAGTTATTCATGCATTCAAAAAAATTGCTTACAATAGTAAGTAGGTACCAGTGGCGTAGCGTTTATAGAACTCGATTCTCACTGGCTTGCCTTTTGATATACTTGACGCCACGCTAAAGGTAGGTACATACAGTTAATACACTGATGAGCAAAAATAACGGTTTACTTTCCATCAAAACTTGTATCCATTTTTAAAGGACTCCTTTACTACTTAGTTCAAACGGGAAATAACTGCGGGTGGTAGGGCCTTGTGCAAGGTCCGTCCGGATAGCTACCACCATCTTACTCGCTAATCCTGCCGCTAAGTAGCAGTGCTTGCACTACTGTGTTCCGGTGTGGAGAGTAAGACAGCCGGGGAAATTACGGGCACCAGAGGCATTTCATCTTAGTCCTCTAGGTTGGCAACGCATCTGCAATCCCTCCGGGGTTGCGGGTGTCTATGGGCAGTGGTGATCACTTACCATCAGGTGACCCACTTGCTCGTTTGCCTTCCTAATCACATAAAAAAAAAAAAAAAACTAATAAGACAAACTAGCTAAGCATAATAATAAAATAGTTCATATTCATGATTCGATTTTTTGCAATGGCGGCAGGTCTCGTAAGCTACTTCCTACAGTGGCGTAGCGTCAAGAATACCAGAAGGCAGAAGGGAATTTTACTAGCCTTTTCCTCTAATTCTGCCCAATAGAATGCCCAACTGCCTTGAAATAGGCAAGCCAGTGGGAATCGAGTTCTATGGACGTTACGTCACTACTTCCTTGTTTAATTTTTAATGAATACCTTCAGAGTCCAGAGTGGTGGTAGTGGTTTCTATTGCAAAAATAATAACGATTCATTGAATATTGGATCAGCTATTTGCCTTATTAGGGCACTATCATTCCGTGTATTGCATTATGATAATTATGCCATTTTGAATGAGCGCATCGCAGTCGTGCTGGTAACAGCATGCGCTGGCGCCTATCACCCAACAAGGCAACCCTAACTCTATTTGTGGAAAGATAAGAACCTGTTTCCTTTGGAACTGAATGGTTGTACGCAAATCTGATTCTCTATAAGTAACCATAGTGCAGCAAACTTAGCTAGCCAGATATTATAATACTACAAACCTGTAACTTTGTGCGGAATTTTGTTTATCGCTACCTCCTAAAACCTATATAGGTACGTTATTTCCGTAAGCGATACTCAGCACTCTTGTTTCTTCTATGCTGGTCTGGGACCAAAGAAAAATCATAGAATGGATCAGTTACTTCTCTTAGCTCGCAGATGGTAAAAGACTATCGAGGGAATAAGCAGAAATCTAGCTTAGGCTAGCAACACATCACTATTTTGATTCCTCTTTCCACGTATAGGTACGCCCACTATCATGCTAAACGTGGCCTTTGATTTTGGTCTTGTTACCTTAAGCTCTGTCTATCCCGTAAAGTATAAAGACGTGATTTATGTATGTATCTCTTAGTTTTTTATCAAGCACAAAGACTTGACGTAGAGCCGCCTGTGTTGGAGACATATTTTTTTTTCTTAAAACTGGTCAAAACGTTTTCAAGTTTTCATAAAAAAGACTCGGATAACTAGTTGTTTTTATTCCCACCGTTAATGCTTCAGGTGTCACATTTGACACAATAAAATAAAACAGTACAATTACACAGATGTTTATCAAAAATATTTGGGATTGAATCACGTATGTGGGTTTTTATGGTTATGTTATGGCGTTAGAAAGCTTTTCACGGCGAGGCGAAATCGACTAAACAATGGGTTATGGTGTTTCAAAACACTGCAACGATCGATCTTTTGTTACTAATGGCTGCAACGGAACGTAATCTGCATTCAATTTCTATTTTTGGAAATGTCTTTTTACCGTCAAACTTTTACTCGCACCCACTCCTTTAAACTTACCTGTTACAAGTACAAGATCAAAATGTGCGTTGTCAGAACTTACACTAAAAATACATAGGCTTTATTGTAAGTTTTTGACACGAGGAACGTCCCGAACGCTTGAGCGTATTCATCTCAATTACTATGGAAAATTGGGCAGCGCCGTTAGCGGAACGAATAAATAACAAACAGTATGCTTAGTATGCCTTAAAACTAAGGTGTTCAACCAGTGCGTTCTACCAGTAATGACTTACGCGGCAGAGACGTGGACACTCACAGGAGGACTAGTCCATAAGTTCAGAGTCGCCCAGCGTGCTATGGAGAGGGCTATGCTCGGTATCTCGTTGAGAGATAGGGTCCGTAACGAGCATATCAGACAAAAGACGAAAGTCGTCGACATAGCCCGAAGGATTAGTACGTTGAAATGGCAATGGGCTGGTCACGTTTGCCGTAGAACTGACAACCGTTGGAGCAAACGTATCCTAGAGTGGAGACCACGTTTGGGAAAACGTAGTGTGGGACGCCCTGCGACGCGTTGGACGGATGAACTTAGGAGGACAGCTGGCAGTGGCTGGATGAGGGAAGCCCAGGATCGTGAAAGTTGGCGCAATATGAAGGAGGCCTACGTCCATCAGTGGACGGACAATGGCTGTAGATAGATGCTTAATGTAGGTTTACGGTCATAAAATACGTCTCGAACGCGATTGCGTTAAACTGTCAAATTGTATGAGAACAGTTTGTTGCCGTTTCGAGCCGCAAATGGCACTGCCAATTTTTCCATAGTAATTGAGACGTTTACGTGAACGCGTTCGAGACGTTTTTATATGCGAAAACCTACACTAGAGGCTCTGTACTCATATTATTTGACACTTGAACGCATGCGCGTTCGAGACATATTTTGTGACCGAAAACTTACACTATGAATGCAGGACTAAAACATTGCTACATTTTTTTGCACTCATTAATCCCTTGAAAACTAGTGAATTTACCTACCAGTTACGTCTATAGTAGGTACCTACAAATCGTTAACGGCTGGTATTTACTAAACTTAAAATAGCCAATGACTAGCGCGTATTTTGACGTTTACAACAGGTTCCCTCTAATTGGCTGGGTTAAGCGCAGCTTTACTAGAATGTTCTGCGGACACGACCATGTCACAACGTCAACATTCCTAATCCTTAGAACCCGGCAATTTATTAGGTAATTAATGGCTATTGGGACCGTGCGCGACGACAGCGCCACGTGATAGGCGGCCATTATGGACAATATTGTCACCGCTGTCAAACAAGAAGTAAGTAAATATTGTGAAAAATATTAATGAAATCTTGTGTTATTTTACTATATTACACAATTTTGGACAATGGTAGTCAGTAACATTATTGCCAATAATATTAAAATTGTTGTTTTCAGTGAAATTTTAGAGGTTAGGTAACTTACTTTTTTTTTCTTACGGCAAATATCCACTTATTTCTTTGGTCTCGTTTCCACCATGGTCTTGGAAATTGGTAAAATTTACAGTCGCTATTCTTCTTGGTGTTATTACAATTCACAACAACACATCTTACCAGGACCATATTTTTATCTCAAAAACGATTAGAAAATGTTTACTGCAATATGGATTTGACAGCTCAAGTCAGCGACAAAAATGACAATTTTAGCCGTAGCGAGCGCTGTGATCGTTTAGGCTACCCCCTCCACCCGCTTTGCACTCTGCCAATATCCATGTCACGTCAGCGCATATGCATCTTTAACTAACTTCAAGATACCTACAACTATTATTGTTCCCCTTTGAAGGACTTTGATGGACTTGTATAACTTACCTGTGTTCTATCCCCCTAATAACACTCGAGATCATAATACAAATCCAAATCCGTCAAGAGTTGAAATACAAATAGAGTCTTGAACACTTGTAATTGAGTCCGAATGAGTATAAAATTGGTACCAAGGGCTGATTTCGAGGCTATAGCATTTATCTATTTCATTTTGTAACGTATAATATGTATTATGACTTTAATTTTAAACTCTTACAGGACTCCAGGACGCCTGCCTTAACATTAGTACCTGATTTAAAACTCAATTCAATGTCAACTCCAACTCTCCGTATAACAGAGCCGAATGGGTACTCTTACATGGTAACGAACCGCTCAGAAATCATTATTTTTCAAACCGTCAAAAAACCGTCTTTGTATAAATAGACGTCCTCGTGCAACGTTTTTGTTATTTTCTTATTCTCACTAGTCATCCAGGTACTCCTTCATTTTCTATTATACTTTTATTTACATTTCATCAGTTTTCTAAACTTTATAGTATTTTAATCCGATCCCGACTTCCAATGATGTCAACGCACTCATAAACTTGCATCCTGCAGACTCCTGATTAAGTGGCGTCACACTTTCAATTTGTAGGCGTGTGTAATGCAACCATTATCATCGCTGTAAACGGATAGCTAGGGCAGGCAGGTTAGGCTCAGTTCGCACGTCGCTGGTATAATCATAGAGATAGCTTGAAGCATAGGCCTAGAAGGACGTTTCAAGACCAAATAGGAGACGTTTTGGAAAAAGGTCAGGTCAGGAGTACCCGAAACCGACGTGCATGTATGAAGAGATTGATGAATGTGGATGAAGCGAAAGAAGTATGTCAGGATCGTAGTAAGTGGAACAAAGTAGTCTTTGCCTACCCCTGTGGGAAAGAGGCGTGACGGTATGTATGTATGTAGCTTGAAAACTATTGCTGAAAAGGAACCTCGTGTATGATCTTTACATAACAATAATTTTGAAGCTAGGTATGTAACGAGTAAATACGTTAAGTGGCGAGTGTACCATTTCTTGCAAGGCCGGCAACGCGCTAGCAGTCCCATTGGTGCTGTAGTTGTCCATGGGCGGCGGTGATTACTTACCATCAGGTGCACCGCATGCCCGTTTGTCGGTTATAACATTAAAAAAAAAAAAAAGTTTCTGTGGCGTCGTCTCGTGGAGCAATGGATGGGACGGGTGTGTTGAAGTGGTTAGGAGAATTGGTATAGCAACCCGAGCTGCTCAGGACTGATGTCAGCAAAGAAAGGTGATACAGGCTCTACATTAAAGCAGAATATTATTATTATTTTAGTAGTAATATCACATTTCCTTAGCTCACTGTCCTACTTTAACATATTGGTCAATGACGAAAAACCTTACTACTCTGCTTTTCAACCAGCAAATCTTGTTTGTGGAATAAGTATGGTAAACTTGAAACTGCAAAGTAACGCCAGATTTCATCAAGTACATTAACCTTTTTATCCTTCTAAAAGCGCTCAGATTCATTTACCAATGTACAAGTTGCAGGACATTCTCAAAATAACAAGAATATTCTCAGAAATTTCCAGAAACTTTCACAAGAATGTATGGGATCTAATGGGAATTAAAAAAAAAACTTCTTGTTTATGTTATTTCAATAAGACTTTCATTAGATAATCAGTTGAATTAATTATTGTAAATTTCGGAGAACATTACAATAAAAAAAAATTGCAACTTTGGTAATTTCTCCTTGGTGCATCCATTAAGCTTAATAATATTAAAAATATAAACACATGGCTTATTTAATACTTACCAACTTAGTTCACGCCACTTCACTTGAATTAAAACTGGCTGCGAGAAAGGTTGCTTGATTTAATTTACTTATTGTCAATTATTGCCATAGTGTGTACCCGCCATAAAGTATAATTTACATAAGTATGCGAGAAATATTAAAAACAGCTAACTGACACGGGCCTAACGCAACGAGCTCCCGTCTCCCATATTTGCATAATATAGATAGCCCGTCTCTGCTCCTGCGCACCCGTCAGTTGTCATACCAGGCGCCATTTTATCAGCAACGAGGTTGATGCCTTCTAGTTTCTCTACACCGTTATTAGTACTAATCATAATTAATGGCTCCACAATCTACTTACTTAATAATATTAAGGTTTAGCAAAGCATATAGCAGATTGTAGTAATTTATATGACGATAAGCTGTGAGGTAAATATGTTTGGATTGCGTGCAGTGCAGGTTACGTTTCTAACCAGACTATTCAGGTGCTTGAATTTTGTAGTTCGCTGACATGTATGTACTGACACACGTTTGATAATTATCTTACTGGTAAAGATTACAAGGATGCTACAGTAGGTAGGTAGGTATAGAAATAAATTCATTACTACATTGCTTTAATCTGCAATGTTTTTCTTTTAAAATTAGCAAAATGGAAATAACGTTGAAATTTATTTATTTCTGATTTATTTAGACCGGTAGTTTTATGTTCCGCCTACAATCTGTAATTTATTTATTAGAACCTTGATTTACTAACTATAAATCTAATGTAAATTTAGAATAGTTTGCTATTAAATTAGGATATTCCACATGTTGCTTCTAAAATGGAAAGCAATAAAATATTATAGCTTTCTTCTATTTTGGCTACCTACGAATGTGTGAGACAAAAAGCTTTTTCGTGTAATTCTACTCTGGTGCTCGCGTGTTGATGCAAGTTTGATGTATCGTCTATAAATAATGAAATAAACAATTTCGCACTTTCGATCAAATACTGGAGTTGCAACATCCTCAACCTCGTCATACTTTACTGTTTAAAGACATCCAAAATTATAATATTCAAATTTGCTACATATATTAATTTAACAAAAATTGCCCAGCGATTACCAATTTAAACAAAAATTTATATATTTTAGTGGAATGTATACTCATAAGGGAATAAAATGTTATGTAGGAATAGTAGGAATTAATCATCGTTTCCATAGTCATCGAGTTACTCGTACAGAGCGACGGGTAGCCTACAACGCATTTCATGAGTAAGGATCTCGAATAGATCTGAATCCATCAGACTATCCCTTATTTAATGGGTCAGTTATCCAGTATCTTCCATTTAAGTATCTATGCGAAACGCATGTACTAAATTAAATTTGTTAGACAGAAACAAATGGGCATACTTATGTAGATTGAAAGCTTCAACACTGAACGATACCCAGTACTTGGATTCCTACGATAACTAAGAACCAGTAAATGAAGTATATGCCCACACAAATTACTAGTTTACCCTGTGCCTCTGACAGGCATTGAGCAGGGCGTTTTATCAAAGACCATTGCATTGATGCGGCGAGACATCGGATGAATGCCGTGTAATTTAAATCTCTCACGTTGAAATCTGGTGGGTGGTGTCCCATCAATCCTTACTAGAGGCAAAGATTAAGCGTAGGTACAATAACATTTAAGAAATTACTTTTGTATCCTTACTTACTGGCTGGGCACAGTGATCCGAAGTGGACCTTAGCCTCCAACACCAGACATCTCCATGCCTTGCGATCTTGAGCCAGATCTCGCCAGCCATCGACCCCGAGATCCAATTTGTGTTACTGCACCAATTTTTAATTGGTTCTTCATTTGCTTTTCAGATGGTGGGATCCTTTGATTGCTATCTCCATCGAACTCGGTAATCTTGCCTCCATCAGGGACCTTACCATGACCTCTTAGTGCGATTCAATTCCGATTCAGTTTAAGTTCGCCCACTGTCAGTTCCATACAAAAAATTACAGCTAAAACCTAAACGGTGTCCGTAAGTAAGGCCCCAATAGTGCTTGCCTTGCTCTGTTCTTACGTGGAGAGTAACACAGCCGATGAAATTACTGACACATCGGTGGTGTCATTGTTACTAGTCCACATCGCAGTACAAAAATTTGGAGATTGTTGTTGGCAACAGAGAACGCTGTGGGTAACTCTTAAATCTGGTCATTCAGTCATCTTTTACGACATGAGAAGAAATCGGTCCTCTCCTATTCTAAAAACGGGCATGTATTTACCCGTTGTCTGTAATTATACATGGTTTTATATGGAGTAGCCAGTCTTGTGACCATAAGTTCTTTGGCCAATGGCTTTTCAACCGAGCCGATGCTAAATTAGCTGCATTTATCCTGCCATTGAGTTACAACTTCTGTAATTGTTTGTAAGAACAAATTGACTGCACTTGAGATGGTTAGCCAGTTATTAAAAACCAGAATACCGTTTTTCTAGCCAAGTTATTATTGAACATTCTTAATTTCATTTCAACTGGCTATCTTGGAAATCTATAAAATATACTAGGGTGCAAAGTCCCGCAAAAAGTTGTATGAAAAGTGACCCGTTTTGTTTGCACCCGAGTATATAATGTACCCAATTAGCACAAACCATGCAATGATAACATAGCTTGCTGCTCTCTAAGTATACGATACTATAAACACTTGTGATGTGTGTAGTTGCGAGCGTTTTTCGTATTTACTTATGTCACCAATTTGGCTAGGTATAAGCTTGTGGATTTAGACATTCATAAAGACATTTGCTGTACACGTTGCTTGCCCCTTACGATAAAGTCAGTTTTTTTTTATGTAAAGTTTAACTTAAAAGCCAACTGCCATCATTACTGTTGAGCGTGTGAATTTTATTATAATGCTCTATTTACGACGGATAAGTGGAGCCATATTATTGAAACGGGAATAAACATGTAAGACTCGACACGTTGCTGGGTGCATTAGCTTGTACGGTGTCCATTTATTCGCTATAAAAATCATAATTAAGCGTAATTTTTCAGAATATGGCCCTGCTGTCAGCACCAGTTTCTTCAATACAAGAATCTAGTGGTTGTTGATAGAAAAGTTGATTTTTATTCAATGGTGAAACGCAGCGTAGAGTCGAAGGAGGATTGTTTTACCACCCTTGCGTTACTTTTCATTTAAAAATCATACTGAACATAGTTATACATAATTTATTCACGCTAAACAAAACTTTTAAGTCAAATATGATTTTCTATTCAATAAACATGTTTATATAATGTGTTTTGGTGAAGGTATAAAGCTACAATTAAGTGTATTTTAAATATCTATAACAGATAAACCTTTGATAACGAATTATTCAGTTTATCCAAGCTTACTCACGTACTAAATATTTATCAAAAAGTAGTCTTTTTAATGTTTAATTAACTTGTATGTACCTATTAGTTTGTATTTATCTTTTTGTTTCGCATTATTATTTGGTACTCAATGAAGACTCGTTGCTGTTATATCTCTTGATACAGTACTCTTTCTTATAAGTACTCTTTTAAACATTATGCGTTATGTATCTGGATGATTCCTCTATACAGCATACACACTGCTGTCGGCAGTATTTTATGATTGTGTCTAATTATATACAAGAAATATCTCCAATACACAGTTCCTTGCGGTAAAATCTTATTTAACACCACCTGATTACTTTCCAGGCTAACCAGATATTATGGGAAAATATCATGTCAGGAAACGAAAGTAGATAGAGGTAATGACATTCATTTAGATAGGTATTCGTAGTATAGGAAGTAAACAAATCGATATTTGTGGGTAGATACTTTATTAAATAAGGTATCGGGTACACATTAAGTCAATGGCACATTTACATAGATATCCATATAATCTAATATGTACATGAGTATAATTAATCAATTCATTTAATGGTCCGAGAACAGTCTTACAAGAGAAGGTCGAAAAGTTTCAGTGTTTTAAAAAGGTATTTTACAATTTCTATTTATTTCCTATCCAAATCTTTTTAACCTTCCCACGCGTTTCTAAAAGGTTATTTAGGTAGGCACTCTTCTTCAAATGTTCACCATGTAACCATTTAAATATTCATTTATTTTATATTCCATTTATATCCTTTGTTTTACTTCGTGTTTGGTGTTTCAACTCTACATGTAACATGAAACATTAGTCTCCTTTGTAAAGAAGATTTTGTCGTAAAGCATCACACAGCAAAAATCGTTGAAACAGATAATATGTCGACCCACGTTTAGTAGTATACTGAATCCCTTACAGGTAACGTGCACATTATCACTTTAGATAAGTTTAAAGTTACTAATTACATTGTAAATATTGATGATATAACATCGGAATTCACAATGTCAACCTGGGCACGTGGACTTCTCATAAACCTCCACAACGATCTACAAATACTCATCTAATCATAAACTAAATTTCAGCAACGAAATCACAATTGACATAACCATGTACATGCAGTCACAAAACGTCAAAAATAGTGTCTTTTAAATTAAATAAATATTACTTTACTAAATTCTAAGATTCACATTGCTAGGGAATAAAGATATATGTATAATAGGATACAAGTTGACAAAGACAAAAACGTATTTGTTTGAAAGATTCCATCCTCAAATCGAGAATCAATACCAAAAGTCCCGTCAATGCTTGGAATTTGGAATCGTCCAAAGTACAATCCCAAAATCTTCTTTCCATCGAAACCATTTCAGCCTTCTATAAAATTCCTTTCCAAAACCGACAAGTCGTCAAAAAGACCACATTCTGCCTTATGACAGCCAAAAAAACTCCTTCCAGGAGTGAACAGTGTGGGATCCCACAAAGCGTGGACAACAACTTCATATGCTTAGCGACGGCCGTTTCTTTCGTACACTCTTGTTGCTCAGCCCGAGAATCGAACCAATTACCTGTAAAAGAGAAAACTGTTAAGTATAACTTTATCAATGACATGAACCTCCTTTACCATTTTACCATAATATTACTTCTTGTACTTAAGAGCCATGCTCTTATTCTCATTGTCAAGAGTCTTCTCCGTTTCCGACAAGCTATTAGAAATTCTGATCCGCCTGCACATTCGATTTCCCTCTTGATTGGTCAGAACTGTCTAAACAATCTAAAGATCTAATGAGAATTAATTTATCAAAGCACACAGGTGGTGTTTCTGTTTTTTTTTTGTTTATTAGAACTTACTTTAGAAACGGAATAAGCGGCGAGCTTGCGCCTGGGCGTGGGTAGCAGCAGCGCGAGCGCGCGCGCTTCGCGGAGCAGCGCGTGGAAGGCGAGCGCTGCGCCCGCGCACGAGTCCGCCGCCGACACCTCGTAGAACTGACAGCCGAACCGCAGAGACAGCTCCTGACCCTCTTCGGCTTTAACGACTCTGTGGAAAAGAACTGCCGTAAATAACTGCTTCCTTCTCTTTAATACTAACTAGCTGTTGCCCACGACTTCGTCCGCGCAGAATCAAGTAAAGCCTATATTCATCAGGGATAATGTAGGATTCTAATGGTGACATTTCAAATCAGTCCAGTAGTTTTAGAGCCTACCTATTCAATGCAAACAAACAATAATAAACAAGAAAACTCTTGGACACTTTCTCTTCATTATCATCTCCAGCCTATATAACGTCCCACTGCTGGACACAGGGCTCCTCCCATATTGGATAACTAAAATCTCCTTCAAATTATTTTTAACTTCCTGCGGGTACCTATAGGTACACTCATGAAATCAGCCCTCATCTATCCGATTCTTTACAACCAGACCATCCATACATGTCTGTTCAACTGACCTGGCATGTTCCAAGTCCCTCTTGTTCCCGAGGAGTGTGACAGCAGTACAGCCGGGCAGCCTGGTGCGTTCCAGAAGAGCCAGCAGTTCTGCAGCAGCAAGGAACGACCGGCGGTCGCACACAGAGTACACTATCGCAAACGCGTCGCCCCATCGTAGGTGTTCCGCTAAACAGCCTCGTTTCTGAACAAAAAGGTATACTATATTAGGCAGGAAAATTCATCAAGAAGTTTACTATCAGACAATATTTAAATTCCCAAAGTAATCCTTCAAGAAATGCGTTTTCTTCATGTAATGTAACTGACATTTCAGTGCAATTTGTCTATTGAGAATTGCTTGAAAAAAAAGATACGAAAATTGCTAAATTATCATTATCAAATATGTTTATTGAGAAGAAAAATAAAGGATTGTTAGGCCAGTTTCGTGCAAAGTGACCATTTATTTTTACTTCAGTGTAGCTTCTACGCAAATAGCACCGTATTGAAAAACTAAAAACAGCTGAGCACGAAAATCTCAAAAGTAGATCTAATGCAATTCCACACTTAAAACTTTTCTTGTTTATCAAACGACGGCCATTACAGATGAGATTGGTCTTCAGTTTTTGGACTAATGCCGAGACATTACACATTCTTTGCTCAAAATAATTGTAGTATGGTATTTACCGCGCATCCACATGTATCTAAAATCTCTACTTCGGACGTTGCGCCGTCGAATGCAACTCTGTGTTGATAGAGGAAATCTGAAAAAGAATACAAATCGTTAGTCATGTTGTAGTATCATAAAAGTTTCCAGAGCTTCAACCCAAAACTTCTCAAAACATCTACACGTTCGCTTGCATCATAATACATTATAATTGTAAAGTTTTGTTTGAATCTAGAGAACAACTATGATCTTCTGAATCTCTGTTACTGAAGCCACATAAAAGGCTTTCTGGAACATAATAATATCATCAGTTTTTCACATCTCCTACTTTCAAAACTATACGATGAAATACTATACGACATTGCCTTGTGTACTGTAAGAACGTGACTCATACAAGCATAGTTCGTTTTATGCGCACAGAAGCACTGAAATTAAACTTTCGTTTAAAATTTAGATCAAGGGCAGCACTAACACTCGACTATTTTGGAACCTTTTCTTTTCCATTCAACGAATTTAGGTCATAAATATTGTGAAAACTGAATGAAGTGTAAACAGAGGCTTGAAAATGTTTGTTTTCCTATAACGTGTTTATAAAATTGTAGAGGATTTACTTACTGATTATATTTGTGAGCAATTGCGACTTATGTTGATAATGAAATCATGGCCGTGAATAGTCTAAAGAAAACAATTGTTTGCGGACGTAATCACTGGCATTTTCAAGTCCATATACATAACGCACGAGCAGTCTGACTTCCGTCATATATTGCACGTCAATCACGCATCTATTATGTATCTAAGCTGCATTCGACAACTCGATTTTGACCTCATTCCGAGGTATTGGCTTTCTGAAACACTATGTCAGTCACACGCTTCTAGGTTACAGCAGGTTAACCTTACGATTTATTTCAAGCTTATGTTCATTACCAGATTTCAAAGTTTACTTTGAACTAAAACCTTGCTAGTGCAAATACACAATGAATGACGTACGTCTCGCCAATGTTTTGAAACTTTAGAAGAATCTACCCTGAACTGCTTAGTTGCAAAAATCAATATAAATTATGGTCTCACACGCTCAACTGTCAACAACAACACACCAGACTCTTACCGTTTTTAAACTCTATACAAGTTCATTATCTAAGTGTACACTGAGCACACAACTAGACTCGTGACCAGAGCCAAGAGTCATAAGCAAAGGCTTTATGTACATAGACCTCCGCATAGTTTAGTTGAAGCACATTAAAGTTGAAGTACATTTCTTTGAAAGCGATAACATTTTATCATGCCTTTGATAAAACACATATAAGTTCTAAGTTCGATCGAACTAATACAGAGGGTTTTTTTATTCCTAAATAGCAGCTAAAAAGTCAGTCTAGTGTCCATTTAAAGCATTTAAGGTTTTAAAAGGGGTGCATGTATTGAACAAATTGTAGTTTATAAGTTTCTGTCAAAAAAATAATTTTTAAATACAAAATTTTTTTCAGACCGTACTTATTGCTGAATGTATGAAATGCATTGTCATCCTACATTACGTGTACCAAATCTCAAGTCTATCGGACCAACCGTTGAAGAGTTCCCGCCTGCCGAGACGGTCCTGGCTGAGTCACCAGAACTCCACTAACAGATTATTGTATTGTCATCAGACTTACATAAGTATGCAAATTTTCAGCTCAATCAGTTGAAGATATCTGCTTCGAAATTGAGTCGCAAGACTGAGTAGAAGTAATAAAGCTTTTAATAAAAACGCAGTCATGTTGTTAGCTCTGCCTTTTGTCATCGAGAAAATTAGATTGACTTCAGCCACGTCCGTATATTTCGGTATTAGAACAGACGTTCGCGTACCTCCATGCGCTGAATGATTATATCGTCCACCTATGATAGTAACGGATGATCACTTTAATAAAGAAAAGCTACGTAATTTATAACTGCAAGTAACATACATATACATACACAAATCTTTATCCTTTACGGGGCAGACAGAGACTAGGGTAACAAGATCTAAAGGCCATGTTTAGCATGATTGTGGCGGTAAAGGTTGAAAAGGGAGTCAAATTAGTAATGGGTTGCTAGCGGCATCGTCCATAACATGATCCCTAAGATTTTCCTCAGCAAATAAGCAAAGTAAAATCGACAACAGTACCATACCGAGCTCTTTACAAGATCGCTATCTTACGAAATATCTCAATCAGACGCTATCAAAGGTCGACGGCCGCGCGGCAGGCGCCGGTCGGCGCGTCCCACAGCCTTGGCTTCTCTGTCGTGCCAATATCGCAAATAAACCACCGTTGGCAACTCTTGGCATAGGACAACCTGCTCGAAGGGCTTTATATGTTCCTAAACATTCTAGACATAGCGAGGTTAGCGCAGAAGCGTGCCAAATCGATGCTTACCGCCGGTGGAGCTGTATTCGCCGATGTAACGCTTCGTTAGATAACGGACCACCACAGCTGCAACAAAAAATAATCAGTTTAGATGGGAGTTCGTTAGCCAATAAGCATTATAAAGAAATAAACTGTCATGCTGATTTAGAATTATTAACATTTAATCGTTAAAAAACTTTGTAAGCCTCGGTTCGTTACTTTGTATGTGGATGGTAAAAGTGTTCTATAGAAAGTTATAGGTCTCTGAATAGAGCCAACTATCTTGCCCAATAAAACACTGCACTGGAAACAACACCGAAGCTTAGAGAAAGCTGCAATTAGCAAGTAATTGGTAAGAGGTGTTACAAAAGTTGTGTTCCTGAATTAATTTATAACTACAAGTCTCAATTAGAGGGAAAGCAGACAATAGGGCTGCAAGCATTTTAACCTGAACGTGTAGAAATTTTGACATTTCACTTCACTGTAATATTTTACATCGTGTTTCGTACACCTTCAAGATAATAATAAAGATACACTATGTCGTTTCCAAAGTTTCTAATACCAAGAAAGTTTTCCTTAACTAAACTACCCATCATGAGACACATGCATACATTCATCACGTCTTTATCCCTTACGGGGTAGACAGAGTCTGAAGTAACAAGACCTAAAGGCCACGTTTAGCATGTAATTTTTTAAGTATTACGTTCTACCACGCTGGTCTGGGAGCAAAGGAAAAACAAAGAATGTACCGGTTGCTTCTCGTCCTGCGCAGATTGTAAAAGCCCGTCGAGGGAATGGGCGAAATTCTTAGGAATCATGTCATAGGCAATGCAGCTAGCAACCCATCACTATTTTGATTCCTTTTTCCACCTATACGCCTCATGCAAAACGTGGCCTTTAGGTTTTGTTACCTCAGGCTCTGACTACCCCGTAAGGGATATAGACGTGATTTGTGTGTGTGTATTACATTTCTAATAATAGGTGACAAATAATGTCAGTACAATTATAGATACGGTAACAAGTCATTTTGACTCGATCATTACTCCGTTTTACCTCGCATAAGATCACTACCAGTAGTTGACATTCACTGCTACCCTAGATTACCCAATAGTTAACTGTTGCAGTCCAGATTTATTTAGTACTAGCAATAAAATGTGTCAACAGTTTTAATTGAAACGGGCAACACGAGAGAATTGCAGCACCTATGCTTTTTACTTCTACTTGCCATTGTTGTTACCTATCTAATTTTGACTGGTATTAAACATAACTAAATGTGAGCCACCGTTTTATCACGCACTTTTAAATTCAAGATTTATAGACATCGTATTTTATCTGAATAAAATTGATCTTCAAGTATAAATTTACAGTATTGACCCTTCAAAGCGTGCCATACGTTTTCTATATTTATAGCTCGGCACAGGCGAGAAAATTTAATATCCTTCATGTAAGATTTTAAACGCCGGAGTCAGAGAGTCTGTGAAAGATGGTGTATCATAAAGATCAGAATGATTCTTGAAATGATATTAACGTCTAGTCTCATCAGCTGGCGGTTTTATTGACTCAACCAGTATACGGGTTCGTGGCAGATAGATAAACATGTCATTCACATGTTTATTGTCAGCAATATCAGCTCCTGGTTTACGAGGGGCGCTAAAAGTATTCAAGGTTTCGTTACAATGTAACAACAATGTGCTGGTTCTGTTGGTGTGGATGTACTCAATCATAATGTGCTCTGGACTCCGCAATTTGTACTTTACAATTGTTTAACATTCACACAATGCAGCGAGGCTTAAATATGCAAATATGTAGCCAGTATTAATAACAGAATTCATGTTAAAGTCTTTAAGGCGGTAGGAAACGTAAGCTTCCTTTAGGAAGCCCAAAATATATTTCACGGAAGTGTCGTGACTGCTATCTTACGTTTGATGCAGATCCCAAAAGACAATGACATTGTCTCGAAACATGTTTACGTTTGATCCAGCCATGGCTTAAGGTCAAAGAGTTAGCCGTGAAATAATAGCTTCTCGAACTATCGGCGTGTTAATTGCGAATACTATTGAGGCTGTCTTTATGTACTTTCCTTTTATTTCTTGACCAATTATCTACAAGAAGTCGCACGTCGAGATGTCAGTGTGTTACTGGGTGTTTGTTTTGAGGTCTGCTAACGAACATTGAAGTATCCGGTTGATTAGAATTTACTCTACCAATTGGCAAACATTAATTGTTGATTGTATTCAAACAGATATTATTCAAAGAAGCGTTGGCTATATACCATCGTCGTGACACCAATCTATTTCTTTAAACAAGATAAGAGTGTTATAGTTTATATCAACTGTCTAAATTATTAATAACTATCGTTAATGTTTCTGTTTACCAACAAAGCTACCATAATCTCCATCGGGTACATAATTACGATCGTGGGAAGTGGAGTCGTGCACGAAAACACCGGATCGTCTAGTCTTACACATTCGCTTTCGAAAGCAATTGTGGCCACAGATATAATAAATACCTCCGTCAAATTAATGTCGACCATAAATTAATTGATCAGACGATAAAGTAAAAGTAAAACTTGGTAACTAACCGAAGTGCAAGCTTTAGTACTTTAGCGTGAAATGTTTCTGAATCGGAAAAGTTGTTTTCTTATCAAAACATGCAGAATAAACATGCGAATCGATACGAATGCTCAATTACACTAACGAATACTTTCACTACTGTACGCGATACCGCTGTTCAAGGTAATCTACAAGAACGTATATCGCAACAGACTGATAACGTGTCGCCTACCAATAAGTTCACGTTGAACTGAACGTAACCTTACTTCGGAAAGGTAAGTAGCTGGTCCAGAACAGATAAGAAACATTAAGTTCTTAATTTAAACCTCACTGATAAATTTATGACTAAATGTAATTAAAACTCTTTACAATATTTCATAACCCGCTTTTTGCAGTTGTCACAATACATTGTCTTTTAATCCTGATATTGAAACCATACGGTTCAACCGAATAGCGGATTCCATGTCATGATTTATTCTTTGATTTTAAATATTAACTTGTAGAGACATAAATTATTCGTTCCGAAATAAATTGGCAGCAAAATTGGCTATAGTCTCGAGTTCGTAAAAAAGTTTCTTTTAAGTAAGCTTAATAACAATGGCGTAAAATTCTCATGGGGTCAACGACTTAACGACAGTGACGAAAATTTTATAAATAATGAAACTTTAACATCTGCGGCCGGTTGCGTAAGAAACGCAAACATTAATTTCCAGTTAACTTTGTACACACGTTTGCAACATCACGGAAGGCGGAGTTCACGGCTTTCGGATGTTGAAGAAATTCTAGATTCATTACCCGAATGTACGGTACCGGTAACGAGAGCTATAACGGTACTTGCGAACCGAGGACTAACCGAGACGTCTGTGAGTGAATAAGGTAGCAAAAGCTAAATGTTAATTAAGAACATCGGGCGGCGTGATTGCAGACACGATTCCGCCGCACTCGCCACGCTAGTCCCAGTAATTGGACACCCGACTGTTTCATTTGCATTTTTAACGTCAATTTTATTCCTCCACATTATTTCCGTAAAAGTTCCCTAATTAATAGCCAAGCTTGAAGCATCAATCGACGCCCTGTCATCGCGTTAGTGACAATGACAAAAATAATCTCCGATAATTATGACACGCGGCGCATTCTCTAAGGATGCCTATGCAGCTTTCACTAACTTATTGACATCCATGCGACTTGCTAATTCTGATTTCTCCCGACCAAGTTTAGAATTTGACAGGTGACATGTTTCTCAACAATGATGATTAGCTTTACGTGACCTACAAATCTAGAATTCGAGGTCTAACTCAAATCAAACAAAGATTTAGAAACCTCGTGTACATAATATGTCAGATTTCAATCAATGTCAAAGGCGATGGCATTTTATTCTGTTTCTTATTATTTTTACCCAGATCTTTCAATTATTCTTGTAACTTTGTTTAATCGTTTAACCCCAATGGAAGCTGTACAACAGTTTTAACGCATGTTTTTGTAAGCCGTGAGTGGCATTCTCGTTTAAAACTGCCGTTTCACATTTTTTTATGCTACTTCATTTTATTTTTTCCTCATTCCACGTCCGTCCGTTAGAATTCTATTATTACTATGGATACTATTTTTAATCTCCGGCACTAAAAATAAATATTTCGGTGAGAGTTTATAAATCGACGAGTGAGTAACTCAATCGCTCATGAGGCAGGGTTGCCAATAATATTCATGAATGGTGCAAATTAGTGAACACGTGAATCCGAATTACGAATCCCAGTTAATTTCCTGTAATCTTCTGTGTTTCACAGCAGAACATCCACTTGTAAATAGTGCAATCAAGTCCAGCAAGGTCACCTTTTTATCGTATGATGATGTTATGTTATATCTACATATTCATTGTTGGAAATAAGCACCATCGTGCTCCAATTTCACCGTTTGTCTTACTCTCAACGCCGGAACATAGAACAACCCGGACAGCTTTAGCACAAGGTCATGTTTCCATGTAACTTTTTTGGGTAGGCAACCCTAACTCGGGGGTCCCGCAGACGCTTGACCGGGTGACTCAGAGTCCGGCGGCATGCGCCTGGGCACTATAAATACAGCACTGACATTTACTCGCCCGCGATCTAGTCCGAACGCATCCCACTGCCTCACGCTTTATAATACGACCCAATTCACTCACTTATTATTGCACTTATTGACTCACAGATTCTGTGGCATTATGATACAGCTAAAATATATATTGTATTATTATTAATATCTCGTTTTCTCGTATTACTTTATCGCATTTTCTCGGAAACTGTAGTAGTTTCAGTAGAGATGTGCCGAAATTAAATTTAATGGTAGATAGAAATAACGTATGCACTTTAGTATCACTATGACTAATTTTCTATACGAAAGCGACGATTCTAAACTGTGGGTAAAATTATGTCAACTAGTTTTTTCTATAAATAAGACAAATCTTTTTGTTGAATATATCTACTTTTTGTTGATTGTACCTACAATTGATATCCATTTTACATTAGATATGTGTTCCCAATTTCAAGTCAATCCGACCATTAACCCACACCATACACAAGTGCTAAAACTGGGTAAAATAAAAGCTTTTGAAAACGTATTTACTTATTCATCTGCCAATGGTATTAAAGTTAATACTTTGCATAAGCACCAAAACACATTAGTAAAAATACCTAATGCAATTAGCCATAATGTTTACAAGCCTTAAGCGGCAGCCTCGAGGCTGCGTGCGAGATAACAGCTTAATCACATAATCAAGATGCGGTCCGTCGTGATTGATTGTTTTGTGTAATTGCATAAGCGACGTGGTTTACTGAAAACGTTTACTCGGATGTTAGAAGCCCCGAAGCAAATATGCGCAAGTTCTTTGGAACGTAAACAAATGCGTTCACGTTTTTCTGGAGATCTCGGTATAGTCAGTAAATAAGCAAGGATATAAATATCTAACGCATCGTGACTCAGATGTAGTTTTTGGGATTCATGAATTATTTACGTGCTGAATTTCTCAGGAACTTGAAACTATTTTTAAATTTTATTTACTCATCTGAGTCCCAAAACGGTGAAACACATGAAGGCTCAAGGCCAGTTCGTCAAAAATACGGAACTTGTACTGTTTTTAGGTTGTATGATGCATCAAACTAGTCAGTCCCTGTTACATAAGTTTATTAGGTACCTAAGTTGTTAAGTATCCGCTAAATACATAAATGAAAATATACTTGTAAGAATATTGAGTGAAAGCTAAAATTAAACACCATTTTCAGATGTGTCAAAAGTTTCTACCCTGTACTTGCAGCTTCGGAGGCATAAAAGCCTTTTTGCTAGATATTCAATGTAAATAACCTAAGGTTTTGCCCATAAACGTAAAGATCGCGCCCCAGTTTCTACTTTTGCCATAAAAATCAAATAAAAATACTACGGATCCGTCGTCTCGTCTCAAAGTGAGTGAATAGTTGTTGCTATAAATTCGTTTACAATAACTTGTTCGGCTTCTAAGTCCAGTCTCCCATAAATGTAGGAACTTTCGTTCAGTAGAAAGGATGGTTCTAGAATTTTCACTTAGTTATTGGTTTGTACATAGTAACATTGTGCAAAAAAGAGTCGAGGATGGACTTCGGTTGTTCCACAAAAAAAACAGATTTCACGAGATTTATGTTCCGAAATAAGAAAAATCATATTAAGTCGCCCAATTTACCGCCCGCTACTAGACGTAAAATTGTGTACACACTCGGGCGGTGATAAAGAAAACCTCAGGTTGCATGTTTCTCGCTCTCGTCCAAAGGCGAGTCAAAACTCGTGCAACAAATTCCTGCGATCTAAGACATTCTTTATTTCACCTCCCTCGGGGTGTAATGTACTATTATGTACATCACAAACCAACCACAACAATCTATTCCCGTATTTAAGTTACTATAGTCCTTCGATTCTGAAATTAAACTTAATTTTCAGTAGGTAGTACATTACATTTTTTTTGTATTTTATTGATTTTGCCTTACACTTAAGACACTAGCACTACAGGAGAATCGAACCGCACCAAAGATTAGGTACTAACTTTTTTTAAACGCCAATGTCTCAACAACAGTTGTCTACTGTCTACTTTGTTCTTTGTTTCTGTATTGTTTTGTACTAATCTGTGGTGTTCAATAAAGAGTATTTGTATTGTATTGTATTGTAATTCTTAAACTTCTTTTTTTAGTATGGCCCCATCGATCGATGCGATGATTTCGCCTATGTCAAAGTAAGTGTTGTTACCCTGGGCTCTGTCTACCCCGTAAGGGATAAAGACGTGATGTATGTAGGTAAGTATGATTATAAAACGTCAAGTGTCGGATACGATTACTCAACCGCCGAATCATGTAACTTACCTAATCTCTCTTAATTGTTGTGTTAATGTTCTCAAGTGTTTCCCAAAACGACATCCGACAGTATCCACATACTATAAATCAATTTCTCTGGCTTTCGCTGACTTATTGTTTATACTTTCTATTACATGGCGCGGTCTATTAGTGAATCAAACGATATAATTTTACGCTTTTATGTCAATACTAGATTCTTCGACTTCGTCCGCATAGAATTAAGCTTAGGAACCGACGTTGAGAATATAAACACAACACACACATAAACATAAACCACGCTATCCCTTACGGGGTAGACAGAACCTTTTTTTTTTTTTTTTTTATGGTGTGGAAAATGCGCCTTATGCATCCGGCCCGGTACGGGGTTACCGAGGGTATCTGGGGCTCTCCCGAGGCGTCAGGCATACCCAGTAAAAAACACACGGATTCCCACATTTGGCACTGTTGCAGGGGGCCGCGGGAGAACTTTCGTGAACCGCGACGTCCCTGCGGGCCCACCCCGGGATGGGGCTACCTCCCTGCGACACCTGTGCAATGCAGGATTGGGAATTCCCGCCCTCCCCCGCAGGTGCCGCGGATTTTTTATAGAGGTTTTCTCCTCACAGTCACTGCAGTAACCCGCGGCCTCGGCATTCGGAACACCAAGGTTACGCGTAGCCACGACAGGCACCCTAAGGCGCCTCCGTCACAAAGGGGTGGTTTTCCAGGACAGAAAATGTCCCTTCAAGCCGCCCCTGTGGGGTAGACAGAACCTAAGGTAACAAGACCTAAAGGTCACGTTTAGCATAGTTGTGGGCGTATAGGTGGTAAGGGGAATCAAAATAGTGATGGGTTGCTAGCCGCATCGCCTATAACATGACTCGTAAGGCTTTCGCCCATTCCCTCGATAGGATTTTACCATCTGCGCGGGAAGAGAAGCAACAAGTAAATTCTATGTTTTCTTTACTCCCAGACCAGCATGGAAGATTTATTTTCACGAAAATATATTGCACATAGTGCAGGGTTTTTTGAATAAGTTGAAACGATATCTCAAGACTTGACTTCACGATATCGCGGAGATAACAAAGTAAAGTTATTCAATTGATATTTTACCATAAGCGTTTCGGTGAAGGAAAACATCGTGAGGAAAACTGCACACATCTGCGAAGCAGTTCAATGGTGTGTGTGAAGTTCCCAATCCACACTGGGCCCGCCCAATCCCTCTCATTCTGAGAGGAGGCCAGTGCCCAGCAGTGAGACGTATATAGGCTGAAAATGATGCTAAAAAACGAAATCAATTGTAGAAAGCGCTTCACGCTTCATATACTCGCAAGTAAGTTCCGTGTGTAACCGAATGCCAAACCTCTGGTGTTCCAATGAAAGTGGGTGTTTACAAATTTACACAATATTTTTTTCAAGTCCGACGTATTGTTAATATTTACCTTTGAAGTTAACACCAGGTGCGCCCGCTAAGCACGTCTGTTCACAACGGTAATGCGTAGGATCAACAGGATAATAATAACTTAACACTGCGCAGACAGCGAGAACGAACAATGATCTAAGCTTTTCCCGTTCCGGTCTCCATCGGTAGTCCATAATTATTAACCGGCCTGTAATAACCAGTTGAGTGTGGAAGCCGGTCGACTTTGACAGCTCGAAGATTAGCAGGGCTTACTCGAAACCTCAACATTTCTAAATCCTCTGATCGGTAAACATTTCGCGGGAAACCAAAGCAAAAGCCAGTTTTTTTCTCTAAAAGAGCGTGTGTGGCGGTATTAATCGTGCAGAAACTGTACTTTAATTGAGATGAAAAAACGCTGCAAAATCTGCACACAATGTGGGTCTCTGCGCACCTGTCCGCCCATCGCAAACCGATTTCGCTTTAATTTGAATTGCATGCGTAAAATTAGCTTCAACGGCGAACCGGCGTCAATACACAAAAAATTCCCTGCGAACCGACAGTCAAATTGGACCACCGTGGCATCAGAGAAACTCAAACCGCTTCTTTGTAGAAAAGAAAGCCATTAAACTTCTGTTTACACATATTGTATCCCTAACCTTCCAGGTAAAATAAGTATGGGCTCTGTTCAATACTACGCAAGTAAAAAGCTATGATTCACACCAGCTAGTACTGTTAACATTCCTATCAACCAGAGTAGACTAGTCTGAAAAACTTTCTCAGTTACCTAGTACATTCCTGTATAAGGATAGCTCGGCGGATGTGATCAATCTCGGATCCAGCCCACAGCCGCCTGCGCACTGCGCCTGTGTCTGGCACCAAGTCGCATTTCTTCTAGGTGACGAATGCTGTACGGGAGTCATAACGTGAATATTCACGAACAACCGAGGAATGCCTCATTCCGTTGAGGTGTAAGTCCTTTTAAGACGGCGAACGAGTGTATTTGATGTTTAATTTTTTTAACATTGTGGTGCATGAATTTTAGAAAGACATGATTTTATTTTAATGTTTTTTTCAGTCACAACTCAACTAAATTTTACGCGGTTGTTAGTAAACTTTTTTATTTTAGGTAAAAGATTACGATTCTCACTTCGATGGATTTACAAAAATGCTGCGTTTCACGTGATTCTCGGCATAGAAAAAATTTGTCAAATGTATCAGCAACGAATTTTCTTGAAAAAGCATTCCACTTCCACGCAAAGTATCGCAGGTCAGCGTTTAGCAAGCATAGCCAATTTTGTCGGAACACTAAATGCCTCCTAATTAGGACCCACCGAACAACTTTTACCTACCAGATAATGTTTTTACCGTATTATTTTAACTCGACATCGAACTGGATACCGGCGTGTTTTCATTATTCTCGGTTATTTACCTTCTTATTAAAGCAACGAAAGCAAAGTTAAACGTACCTACGGAAACTAATACCTTGTTGCTGCATTTGGCGTCCGTAAACACCAGAAAATGATGACGAATGCTGAAACTACGTACACACCGTCCTGTAGTACAACTTTACGATCTCGTTGCTATTTATCGGTGCTGACTAACGAGGTAGTGCACGGAAAGTTTCGATACATAGCAACTCTATTATTAAACACTGATTAAGGCATTGTTTGGGACTGACATTATTAATTACAAACTGTTCTGGTCTACGTTGACATTTACTCAGTTAAAAGTCTGAAGTACCTAACACAAATTGGGCAAGCGCTGTTTACCAAATTTATTCCGAAATAAACTATATGGAATCCCACTGGAAATTCAAATACTTTTAGATATTATCTTCTTGTTCCAATTTTGTCTATTTGAATGATCAATTTATACATCTAAGCCTCGAATTATTTGAAGCTAAAATTTTGACTCAATGTGCCATTCGTACCGCAAATGTACTTTTTCTTGTTGAACTACTAAGTTCTGTCGCAACTAACTATCGCAAGCGTAATCTAAATTTTGAAGTACACATTAGAACCCTATTTTTCGATGACTTGTTAAAAACCAGTGAAATAGACTAAAATTAGGCGCTCAAATCTGCGGAATAGGTCGTAATCTGCAATTTGCTCACATAATAAATTGAATGCTGAAAAATCACTCTAATCACGCGGATGTACAAATTTGGGAAGCCCAAAGTGTCACATGATTCACGAGACACAACATTAGTAATGCGCAATAAGTAATTACTTTAATGTTGTTTTAAACTAAAGAATGTATTAAACACACAAGTATTTTATCAAGATTCTTCATGGAATTGGCCAGAAGGCTATTGACACAGTACCAGAGTTATCAGGCAGATATGATTGAGTCAACGAAAAGATAAGACCCCTTTGTTTCACACCTGACAGGCTGAGTAACAAAGAACTTATTAAATTCTACAGTCTATTAAAACGGCATTGCACCGGGATTGCATAGTAGAGTTTAACAACTTTTTATGTCACTCAATTTATATGTTGACATGATTGACATGTCTAAACGAGCGATGACAACACAAAAAAGATATTACAGCCCGGTAACAAAAAAAATGTTGTTGTAAATGATATTTTTACGTAAACTCATTCGCAACTGAGGTAACAATTATCAATTTTGCAGAAATATGCAAATTGCTGACATATCACTTGCTTCTGTCGCAAGACATTTTACTACGATAAGAAAAAATAGCTATTATATAATGGTTTTATCATAGACGATAATAATTTCAACACCCAAACCTTCAACACCCACATGTATCTTGTTGTTTATTTTGAAACAGTTTCAAAACTTAATCTTAAGTTTACCAATAAGGTAAGGATTTCCTAAACAACTTCCTTTCCATTCAAGGGCCAGTATTAAAAAGGCTTAGGGCTAAATAATACATAAGCAATACCGAAGGATTATCGATTTCATACTGGATTAGTAAAACAACTTCTTTAAAGGCTTCGCCAACCCACTGACCCTACTGCTAGTCACTGACCTACATTGCATTCAAAATTACACTAGTAGTTAAGCTGTTTTTGAAAAAAAAAGCTTTGTAGAGTAGGTCATGAAAATCAAGAAGCTTCTGCAAAAGATGCAAAATATTTCCATGAACAGCCCCCTCATAAATCCATTTTAAATTCTCTATAAGAAATGTTTTCGTTCGTTAAAGAATGATTGGATCACGCGTAATAGGTTCAAGCGGTCCAATTGGAAGTTAATGAACTCAACTGAGAGCGAGAGTCAGATGGACTCGAGTGGCAATGATAAATCAGTAGGATAACATTAATGGGCACCTGCCAGGCGGCGGTTAACCTAACAAAACAACACAAAATAAAAGAAACGATAACAGTAATTAAATTAACAACCTTAATTACAGCGTCGGGTTATTTCTCGTGATAAATCAAGGAATCCTTTCTTAGATCATTAAGTATAATTGATTTCTGTCGAGACTTCTGGTCAAAACACAAGATAATATTTCATTAAATCTTTCTCCCTTTAATGCTGAGGTTCTTTTGTGGTCAGACAGGGATAGCGCAGCCATGCGAGGCCAAAGGTGGTTAACCAAAACTTAAAAAACGTTGTCCGACGTCGTTGCGTTATTAACCTGGCTTGTAAAATAAAAACGAAAACGCTCAGCTAATCGCTACCATTCCATTTCTATGAGTCAGGTGTGCATGCCAAATACATTTTTGATTTAGCCTTACCCGATTTCCCGCATCGTGCGCTGCCAAGCACCACTACTCTTATTCGATTAACTGTCATCTTCATTAGTCTGTGTTACACTTTACACTTATTATTTTATAATTATACCGAATTAAAAACTGTAAGCCAGCGTCCGTTAATAATTTTGTTGGTTATAATTTCCGAATCGTGTTTAAGATCGCGTTGGCGCCAAAAACAGCTGTTGTACAAAGATGGCGGACACGCGCGCTCGACGCACCTGCCTGCGAGCGACTGGCGTCAAACAAAAATTGGCGCAGACTCAGATAGCGCAATGGCATTTGAATATGTAATAACTAATAACAGTTGTAGTTTAATTTAAGGGGATTCTGGGTGTCTGCTGATCGGAATGCAAGTATGACGTATCTCCGTTTATACGCGTTTAAATATCATCTGAAACTGCTGGAGTGTGCAAAGGCATATTAAACATGAAATTCTCCCCGAAGCAATGTATATGCCTAAAACGACAAGAAATATTTTAAGCCGACCTCAACCAAGATATCAAAAGTGTCACTTTTTTTAATTCAGCAATACTTAACTTTCGTTTAAACTCAAAACAGGGTCATCCAATCATACATTTAGTAGGTCAACGATTTAATCCTATCAAGTACCAAGTAAAAGTTAATCGTTGGTGCAAAAAATTACAAATTGTCACTTGCGGATTACTAGATCCAGATGCTTATTAGGTATTGATATTGGCGCCGGTCGATGTGGGACAAAGCGTTTCGAATCGCGAACAGGTAGAGCATTGACACTAATCTCTTGGCGAAGTCGTCAGTTTGTATCGACACATAAAAGTGCAAGCGATTATTCTATCTACACATTACGGTTAGAGGCAGAGGTGGATTTAATCCTGCGGAATCTATGCCAGCGATATCGTGGACGTGTGATATGATTAAAAGTATAATCGGCACGAAAAGTGATAGTAAATTAATGTTACAATCATAGTGTTGCACTGTCTGTCGTGGGTGACGCTCCTGGGGGGCTACTCCGAAATTCGATATTCGAATTTCGTTTCGTACCGTTCCCTCATTCTCAAACTAATGACCATTGGTGTGAGCGAAACGGCAGGAAACAAACTTCGAAAATCGAATTTCGGAGTACATGCCCTGGGCTCACCGAATAGCAGCGTTCATCGCAGATTTGAAGCGTCTCTTTCTGACTTAAGCAATGTAAAGGAGACAGTCTTTTATCATTAATTCCTTGTTAAAGTATCGGGTCAAAGAAGAGCCGCGGTTTGAAGTTAAAACGTGTTTCGAGCACAATAAAGTACTTCAAAGAGCTGTCAGATGGCGAGACGCTGTCACTCTCACTACTTCAGGCGGTTACGACGGATCGTACTACTTTTCGACGCTTAAACAAAGCAAATCCGATTGATGACATTTTGTTCGCCTGTCTATTAAATGTCAATCGTTTTAAATTGTATTATACAGTAAATTTAATGAATGAAACGTGTGTGGCGTTTATATCTGGACTAGCGACCCGCCCCGGCTTTACACGGGTTCGATGTAGATACTAACGGCGCTGCCACAACGATCTTCATATTTCAACCAATTTACAAAAAACCTTGAAAAAATATAAACGATAAACTTCCTCATAAATATCTTCCTCATAGCTGCATGAAAATCCGTTCAGCAATTTTTGAACTTATCGCGAGTAGACAGACAGGCGCAGCGAAGGACTGTGTTTTATAGTATGTAACGATAAATAAGATAGATTGAAATGACGCTGTCTAACGCGTAATTTCTTTATTAATCCCTACTAAAATTATAAAATGCGAATGTAAGTTGGTTTGTTACGGTTTCACGCGAAAACTATTCAACCGATCATCATGAAATTTTGTACACATGTTCTTGGAGGTACCTATTAGATGTAACATCGGATACTTTTTATTAAAAAAAAAGATTTTTTTTTATGTCGTCACTCTGACGTTATCTGCGCGGACGAAGTCGCGGGCAAAAGCTAGTATCCTATATTTATGGCCAACTGTGGTTAAAATATATATTTTTAAAACTTTTCTACCTAACATTATCTACTAAGATTTGCAGTTTTGTTTGGATTCAAAAGTCACTGAATGTAGGTTAGTGGTGACGTATTTTACAAACAAACCGACGTTTATCTTCGCATCTAGGACGATACGAATTTTATGACTATAATGCAAGGAAAAAAGGTGTGTCTTTTTGATTTTTAATAGGGCAAGTTAGATAGCGGTCAGCTTTGGAAGAATTTTAACAAGCTCTTTGTTGGCGCGTCCTGGTCCTGGGCGCCCTTAATCGATATGGCGGCGACGACCGCTTTCCACATAACTTAAAAAGATGTTTTTTTAACAAATATAAATCTTAACATAGACTGGCAGTTACAGGAAATACAAGTCGTAGTGTTTAGTAAATAAGGGGAATTTAAGTTGCAACGTCACGGAATATAATTTAATTTAGATACAGGGCTTGTATTGAGTATTCATTTTAGAATTGTTTTGTATGAGGGTAGAGTTTAAAAGTTTGACATTAACACTTAACAAGTTAAAATAGTTCTAAAACGTCCGTTGTCCGTCCGACTGTTAATAAATAAATACAAAAATACATCATACACAATCTATATTTTCTGCGTCTTCTTTTTTAATATGGCCCCATCGATCGATGCGATGATTTCGGCAATGTTAAAGTAATAAATACAGTATTCAAAAATCTTGTGACAAAAATGTTGGCAACGTTGTACGGTAGAACACGGTCAAAAGACCCCCCCCCCCCCATGTCGGGCTCTTAGCCAACAGTCAATGATATCCCTCGGAGACCGCTAGAAAACCATTAGACGATGCCTACAGGGCACCGGACCAAGCACTGCTCTTCCCCCCGAACGGATCCAAAAACGACCGCAGCTCTTGATCACACACGGAGGTAACGCGACTCGCACCCCGTTCTAAATTTTGAAATCCACCAAAAACTGACAACATGCGTGTTGTAAATTTCTAGACTAATACGTAGACTTAATTAACTCCTTACATTTACACTCATAAAATCATTTCACATTTTAAAATTTTCAGACAGGCCTGTTAAACGTGGTTCTGTGTATACAGCAGATAAGCAGCTACTGTCGAGTGGTTCGAGTGAAAATATAATTGGGATGGCTATAATCAGCTCAAGTTATCAAACTTGACACTTTATAATTGACTTCTGGAGGTTTTCACTACTTTGTCCCTTAGTTGATAAATAAATTTATCAATTCTCGACTTCATCTCTACGCAATTGAGTCGATCGGTGGCCAACTTTCTTTCCCAACTTTGCATGGTTGTAAAAGGTATAAAAAAGTGGGTAGGGATGCGGGGCAGATGACACCTGTGGTGTTGTAGGTCTTCTTTGCGGTTAGCCCTCCCATATGGGCCTGCACAAGGACAAGTGAAACAAAAAGTCTTGTTTGAAACAAAACTTAGAGATCCCTTTTGCTCACGCAAACAATCACACAGTTGAGCTTTGTTTGGTACATTTTCTTAACCAGTTTCATACTCGATTGATTACATAGTGGAATCATTAGCTATTTGTTTAATTGTTTTGCCTTTCCTTTTCTTGAATGTGCTCAAGTATTGTTAACGTCTTCAAAAAAGGGGTTTTTGAAAGCAGTCACTTTTTTGTATGAAAACTTAAAAACTGGCGAAATTTTATCAAAATTATTTTCGGCGGCCGAGTGCGAGTAGTGATTTAAGTGTTCCGTATACCGAAAAAACCCGTTTTTTGTGAGGGGAGTACATAAAAGGTACACAGAAATATACATTTCCTGAAAATTTCAAATGTATTTCGTTGTCGTTTATCATGCATCATTTTCTTCCATGCTGGTCTGGGAGCAAAGAAACATAGAGTACCAGTTGCTTCTCTATCCGCGCAGATGTTAAAGGCCCATCAAGGGAATGGGTGAAAATTAGATGAATCATGTTATAGGCGATGAGGCTAGCAAACCATCACTACTTTGATTCCATTTTCCATCTATACGCCCTCAATCTTGCTAAATGTGGCCTGTAGGTACCTACCTGGTATCTTAGGCTCTGTCTACCCCGTATGGGATAAAGACTTGATTTGTGTGTTACAAGATCATTGGTACGGAGCCCAGAAAAACTATTGTGAATCCCAGGTGCCACTTACTTAATACATACATACCTACATAAATCACATCTTTATCCCTTACGGGGTAGACAGAGCCTAAGGTAACGAGACCTACAGGGGTCACGTTTAGCATGATTGTGGGCGTATAGATGGAAAATGGAACCAAAATAGTGATGTGTTGCTAGCCGCATCGCCTATAACATGATTCCTATGATTTTTGCCTATTCCCTTGAGAAGCAACTGATAGTCTATGATTTTTCTTTGCTTCCAGACCAGCGTGGAAGTACTTCCTTAAGCTTTGTTATGTTTAAGGTTTTTATCATGTTTCATGACTTTGATCATTTATTGTTACTACCGAATAAAGATTGATTACATTTCATCCGTATTTGGTTGAATACGGAAGCTTACGTGTTTTGTCTTATTTCGATTGTTTCCTTGTGACTCCGAATAATAATAGGTACTTACTTTCATGCCTAATAACTAAATCCTTAAGATTCTCCTTTTTAAACTTAGCGCACTTGCTTAAGCATAATTAAATTGTTATTTTGCTTAAAACATTGACTGCTACAAGCTGTTTTCCTGCTCTTATGTTGTTCATGAGAAAGCGACAGCAAGAGAACAACCAAATTACTGTTTTTGAGCAAACTTATTATGGACCCATACATTTATAGTTTGAGAGTGGTTTTGTCCATCCACAGCGACGGGCGTGACTGAGGACCCCGGCTCGATTACAGACAAAACTACATACAGACAAGCCACTGCGGCAAAAAACTTTTACAATACAATACAATACAATAACTCTTTATTGAACACCACATATAACAACCAAAACAGAAAAAAGGTATACAGAATATTACAAGGTAACAATAGGCGGCCTTATCGCTACAGAGCGATCTCTACCAGGCAACCATAATGGACTGGAGAATAGAACAGATCTGAGCAGGTGGTGCAATTTAGAATATATATTAATATACTAAGTACTGAAATACGTAATATATTATACATGAAACACACATTTACAATAAATGGAGATATAAATAGACACATACACACGTACCATAAAAAATAAAACCAGCTACAAGATTCATGCACAAGATGACAGATAGTGCTCCTTCAACATAGATTTAAATATGGGTAACGATTTAGTGCGCCTTATGATTATAGGCAAGGAATTCCACAACCGTATAGCCTGAACAGTATAAGAATATACATAGAATTTGGAATTAGAAAGAGGCACAGAGTACATTACACACATTTTACATGAGAGTACATTACATACATACATACAGTCACGCCTCTTTCCCACAGAGGTAGGCAGAGACTCCTTTGTTCCACTTGCTACGATCCTGACATACCCTTTCGCTTCATCCACATTCATCAAAATCTCTTCATGCACGCTCGCCGGTTTCGAGTACTCCTGACCTGACCCTTTTTCCAAAACGTCTCCTATTTGGTTTTGGGAGTCAATAAGCCTTTGCCCAAATCACAAATATTAACTGACTTCAAACGTGGATGATAAACGAAATAAATTTTTTTCTAAGTCAGATTACAATTGACTAAATTACCGATAGACATCAATTTAACAAAACACACCGAACCTCCTTCTTCGATGCTGGTATCTTACTCAAACTCGGGAAATCATCTACCACTTATCTCGTAAAACGTTTTTTTTATTAAGGTCTCTTTTAAGAGGGATAAACGTGCTACTCTTCAACTAAACATTAGGAAAAGATTTGCCAATAATAATAAAAGCAAAGCGACAACTAAGCGAATCAAGGCCACCTGTGCAGACATAAACATGAATGCAATTAACTTCCTATTCCTTATCATCTTTTTATGTCACCTTTTATTCAACAATACACGATCTATCTTAATTTGAATAAGCCTGCCTTTTCCGACGGCTCCCGTCTACAAGGTTATTCGGTAGCCAGATCTTAATCGGAACTTAAAATAAATAAAATTAATCGAGAAGTTTCGACACGAGCTTCCGACTGGTGTCCACTCCTGATTGCGTTTTATACTCAAAAAGCGAGATAAACATATCACTTTTGACAAGCTAGCCGTCTGCAGTTTCTTGACTGTCGCGCGTGATTAAAGCTATTAAGTATCTTCTAAGGAAGTAATGAAAGTGGATTAGCTTGTACCGAATGTTGTTTACCTCAAATACCACACATAATTAATTAGTATTTTTTGATGTTTGCAAGTTCGAAAAATGGTAACGCATTAATAATTTCTAAACATGGTTTTCTGTGTTTAAACACGACTTGGCCGTTCTTCCTCCATACAAAATGTGAGGCAAAGCGGATGCAGGATGTTAAAAAAGGCCCATCCCGTGAATTTAATGCATCAGATTAAAAAGAAATCGGCTTAATTACCTGCCACAAAATTGCCACCTGCCACAAACGCGTTAAAAATGAGTAAAAAGTCAAGCATAAACAATATTTACATGTGGTTCCGTCTTTTCTGAATTTAAACATAAATTTGTCTCATGTTTTTGTTGTTGTGCCTATATTTTTAAAACCATTTCTGCTCATCTATTTTGGTATTTGTTCTATAACAGACCAATTTTATTTGGACTAGAGTGAGATCTCGAATTCCTAAATGTTGTATGGCGTCAAGGTGGGTTGATTGATTGAGTGTACTTTTTATTAAGTCTAAGTTTTGATTCAAGAATGTAAGCGTACCAATACATCAACGACGATGGTAACTCGCTATAAAGAACCGAAGACCATGCACGATAAAGTTATTCGAAGGTTTGGTGGGGAGTACCGGTGGCCCAAACGGTGAGACAGTTGGCGCAAAAAGTTTTCGCAGTTTGGGCACATAAAAAAATATTAATAGGGTGAGTAGAATTTTGAGAAAATAAAATATTTTCAATGCCAAGTTCATGCAGAACCAACCACCTCTGAACCCTAGCTACTAGTTATCAGTAACTGAACTCAGTTCAAGTTACACTGTCAACTTTTTCAACGCAATCGCATTTATCAGCTTCAGACACGGTGAAACAAAATTTTGACATTTTATACCTGCAGCGATGATGGCGCATTATTTTCTCCTATTTAATTGCACTTTCTTTTTTAATACAAAGTTAAACGCAATGTGATAACACAGACAGGTTCAGAAATTTCATCATCTGAATTAACTATATTTAAGTTACCTACGCAGTGCTGAAATCAGGCGCTGCCAGAAAATAGAAAAAAAATATCAATTCGATCGGGACCGAGTTTTGGGTTGCAAACTCGTTCTACACTTTAGGCAATATATCTTTGCCAACCGAGAGACGATTATCCATATTTAGAAGACTGAGATGGAAATACATGGTGCTCACTCTAACGTATAGAGTCTCTCATTTGACAAAGATATTAGCCAACTGTCACGTATATATGGAGAAGGTCGCGCTGACGCTGAAAAGGCTTGCTTAGCTTATGGCCCTTTTATACGAATAAGCTTCGCGTAGCTTCGACGAATCCGAGGGGTTACTCCAGTTGTGTGAAAGCATCTCTCTCACTCTCAAATTAATGACTATTAGTGCGAGCGGAAAGACGCGAAACGAAGTTTGAAAATTGAATTTCAGAGTATATGGCCTGGCCTGAGGAACGGGTGCCGTGCGCCGCCCCCGAACGTCGCTTCATACCCCACACTCGCCCAGTGCGAGTTTTTAACCTAGCGAAAGCACGGACAATTCGTAGCTCAGAACTTACACGTGGAATGACTTTTCATATCTAGTAATAGAATGCTTAAACGTAAAAACACGTGAACCTAGTGTCATCCTATACGGGTGAACCTACAAAGGTTTAAATTACAAACTGTTTTGTACCCACGATATATGCATTGATAAACAAACAGTCACAGAGGTGTGTACCAAGTGCAGATAGTGCAGTTACATTGTTTAGTCGCATTACTACGTGACAAAAGAGTACTTGTACTATGATTGCACAAGTTGGTACGAAACGTCATAAACGGTGTGTATAATTAATAATAAGTGCGTATGAGAAGCAGCAAAATGATTTTCTACTCGAAACCTTGTGAGGAAAGTGACCTAAAAACAATATTAACAACAGCTGTACACTGTTCATAGGTGTCAAGTACATAATTGCCATTCAATAAATTCTACGGAGTGATTTAGAAACTCTATATAATGACTTGCTGTTTTATACCATAGAGAAACTGGCGTTATAAATTATAATTCAGAAGACGAAATATGAAATGGAAATACGAAACATTTTCAATGCCACTAAACTTAGATTAGAACATTCTATTTACTCCGTTACTCTTTAAAACCAAATTAATGTTTTATTTGCTATGTAAATAAAAAAAAATCTAAAGTGCAAATAAAAATACCAACTGTTTATGTAGGTACATTAATAATAAGTAAACGTAAAGAAAATACGAGCATATTAGAAAAAAAAACCACTTTTCTAGTACATTTTGTAATTCCAAAGCGCGCAACGAGAGATGACAAGTGATCAACTAACAAGCCTTGGTAAGTATTTATGAATAAGATTATTGCAATATGTTTCTTCATTTAACATACCAATGCATCTTCCATATGGCGAATCAGCTTTCCAGTTGTGACAGTTCAGTGAGGTTTCATTTACGAGGATCGTGGAATTATGCCTTCGTCTCACGCGACCGCCGGATGCTCATGTCCAGAACTGACTTATATTATTCTAGATGGCATGTCTCGTATTACCACGCATGGTATTTCTCTCTACCATGTATAGTTAAATTAACTAGGCTACGTCGTAAATGTACCTGCAGAGGTGACTGCGTTCAAACTGTCTTTTGCAGTTGTGTGTCGTTCTGTGTGATGTAGGTTTCCGGTAACAATGGCTGCAAGCACAGCCACAACCGTTCTATTCTAATTAATTTAATTAAAGCGAGTTTAGCCTGCAGTTATTATGGTTTTATTAGGGTTTTATGTCTTTTATTATTGTTTATGTTTTATGTAGGAAAGCCATCGCCTTCGGAGCCATTGCCTGAACATTCGCTATTCTTTCGTTTTTAAACACGTCGGTTTATAAAGAATCGGAACGTGAAGGAACCTTACGCTCAAAGTACAAAGAGCCAGTAACTCACCGTAACGCCGCAAAGGTCAACAGTTTCCTGCACAAAGCGTATCAGAGCGATCACTCTCACTTCCAGTAAAGTTCATTGCTGAGGACAACAATGTTATGATCACGTAGAACATTGAGTCACCGGCGGTAAGCAATTGACTTTTGATGAATGACTTAGATGCAATCTCAAGCATTTGAAGTCATGTGGACCCGAAACGTCCAAAAAACGAACTCCATAATATAACGGGAGCGGATCAGAATACATAAAGTTTAAAATGTATAATGGGTTAAAATACATAATGGTTCAAAATATATAACGCAATTTTCTGTAAAACTATTAGCTAAATGAACTTTTTTGATATCGTAGTCTATAGATTGGTTTAGGTTAGGTTAGGTTTGTTTTATAACAATCCTGTTAATTTGTAACTTTCTGAGAAAATCGCATTATATATTATAAACCATTATGTATTTTAACCTATTATACATTTTAAACTTTTATGTATTTTAATACGTACCCTAATATAACACTATCCTTCACAATCATTTGTAATTTTATTATTCAATAAGAAAGGCAAGACAAGTAGGAAATTGGTGATAAGCAATCACCACTGTCTAGGGATATCCACAAATCGGAGAATTGCAGATGCGTGGCTAAGACAGAATACCTCAGGTCTGAGGCCAGTAATTTCACCGGCTGCCTTAAACAGAAGTCGCTAAATAAAGGAGCTGTATTGTATTTGTATTAAAAATACAGTTACACACATACAAACATACAAAATGATCACGTCTTTATCCCCTGTCTCACTTAAACAAGACCAAAAGGTCAGGTTTAGCGTGATTCCGGGCGTATTAGGTGAGGGGGAATAAAATGGTGATGGGTTCCTAGCCGCATCGCTTGTATTGTAACCCTAATTCCTAAGATTTTGCCCATCCGCTTGATGGCCTTTTACGATCTGCAAGGGAAAAGAAGCGACTGGTACATTCAATGTTTTTTCTTTGCTCCCTTCTTGGAAGCGAAAAATGCTGTTAGAATACATAAATCTGACGGCTTTTTTTAG
Source organism: Pandemis corylana (assembly GCA_949127965.1). Classification (NCBI taxonomy): domain Eukaryota; kingdom Metazoa; phylum Arthropoda; class Insecta; order Lepidoptera; family Tortricidae; genus Pandemis; species Pandemis corylana. The sequence goes on along the minus strand of OX421856.1, from coordinate 6,316,874 downwards.
CGTTATTCCGAGTAATTTCAGCGCGCGTTAACCTTTTCAGTATAACAATGTTTAACAGACGACGCGTGCGCGGTGCCGCCATAAATACGGCGACGCCGACGCAGACCTTATCGGTGACGAGAACCATGCACGAGCGACAATCAAGAATATTGCTTTTCATTGCAGAGTCAATAGGCGGAGATACACAGCGGGTAAATGGGAAATACGCAATGTAGAGCATCGATCGCTGTGTCATCCGTCGACGGCGCATAGTCGTGGCCAGGCCCTATTGCCTTTTTTTTTAGTATCTTTCTAATGTTTATTGTAAAACAAAGCTCCACGATCGATAGACACATTGAAAATAATTGATCAATGAAAAGTAAAAAGAAAACGCCTATTCTCGATGGAACAACATCGCATATCGCTCAACAGCAGGGGCGTAGAAAAACGACTCTCTAAAATAAAATGACGAATTACTGTGAACGATTTCAATTAGTCACTAGATTACTTCTCGTTATTCGGAGATGCCACAGTGCAACTGGCAATACAGCAGTACCTATCTTGAAGGACTTAATTACGCGCCGAGTGTGGTGAAATAAAGAATACCCCAGATTGTAATGTGTCGCACGAGCCAAAGGCGAGGGCGATAAACATGTGATCTGAGACTTCTTTTATCACCGCCCGAGGTATTAAACAATTTTAATCGCGTAGCGGGCGGTAAACTGCTACTTACGGCCCAGGCCACGTAAAGAGCATTACATCGTACGTGATCGGTAAGTAGCTGCACCATATTTACCAGGTCCTGGGTCCAACTTTCTTTCTTTCTTTGTAATTTTTCCTTTAACACAGAATGTGTCTCACACACATTCTAAAAAAGGGGCATCCGTAAAAATACAAAATTTTAAAAAAGAACCTATAATTGGGTATTGATGTATTATGTAATCGATTCTGGATATTAGTAACCATTTACGAAAGCTTCATCACAGGTAGCAAGAGTGCGCGCGAAACCGAGTGAGATAAACTATACCTGTCTTTTTCTAGAACAAAAAGTAAGAAAAAGACGGGTAGTCTACCTCACGCTCGACACAGCTCTCGCGCGCTCTCGTGCTAGCCGTGCTTACTTTTGTTTCAGTTACAGTTGTTTCGAAAATAAGATATCTCATTTCGATTCGGTTTTGGACACAACTTTTAAATCCTTTGATTAAGACACACTAAAATTCTGCAGTTAATTTTGCACATAATTTAGCCCACTGAACCAACAATTCTCAGTTATCTAAGGCATCGTGGAGCAGAAAGAGATACACAAAGATAAAACAGTAAGTAGCTGACGCCGCTGTAACTCAGGCTTAGCTATCGAACGCACTTGGTGCTTCTCGGAATGCAATTCGAGTTAGTGAAATGTTTATTATCAGTATCAAGTTCTTGGGACATAAATATAGCAGCCTTCAACAGTTGCGCACGACCTGGGATCCTTGAGGTCCGAGCAATCTCAGGTTTTTTCGATGAACTGGCCATCAGTGGCGTGGCATCCATAGAACTCCATTCCCACCGGCTTGCCTATTTTAAGGCAGTTGGACACTTTTATTGCGTAGAATTAGAGGTAAAGGCTAGTTAAATGCCCTTCGGCTTGCCTTCTGATATACTTGACGCCACGCCACTGCTGGCCACATAACACCAAGAATAATGTACTACAGTAATAGTGCATTACATCCCGAGGGTGTAAATAAGGAATGTCTCAGAGCGCAGGACTTTATCACACGAGCCAAATGCGACAATAAATATGCTACCGGAGGCTTTCTTTATCACCACCCGAGGTGTGCACAAAATTTAACTTTTTCCCTGGCTAGGAAGCGGAAATTTCTGCTGCTTAGCGGGCGGTAAAATGCTACTTACTGCCCGGGGAACGTAAATTTGCTTTTACGGGTGCTAGGACCTAGTGCAAAGCTACCATGTCCACTATCCTGCTCACTAATCCCCGGACGAGCAGCAGTGCTTGCGCTGCTGTGTTCCGGCGAGGAGTGTAAGACGATGAAATTACAAGCACGTGAGTATTCCATCTTAGCCCTCTCGGCCCTTCAGGCATCTGCAATCCTTTGGTCTAGCGGGTGTTCATGTGTGCTCGTGATCACTAGTTAGTGATCACGAGCACGACCTAGTTAGGTAGCCACTTGCTTGTTTGCCACTATACATTTAAGAGAGACTGAATCTCGAGTCGGATAACCTTCTTGTGCATATTTAAGGGGGAAGAGTAGTGTTTGGCCCGAGGCACCCTATGCAACAATGCTTTGCTAATTTATTCACAAATTAGCCATTTGATGGCTACGTTGGATTTTTTTTATCGTAAAACGGCCGACATGTTTTAAAACTTGTCTTTTTCAAACTCAATTTTAGCAAAATGTCTAAATCCAAGGGGGCGAAACCGCGTGCATAAGTTAGTCCCGCGCATAATATCTTTAATATTCTGCAAATGAAATTCTTGAGCAACATCATAATACACGTTTTTACTCCATCTGCTAATCGTTGTATCCGTTAAGAACAAGTAAAAAAGGAGTCGGTGTGTGCAGAAACTTTCCTGACTAATGTCTTTCTTACTCTCAATGTGAGTAACTATTGCCCCCTTGGCGTAGAAACAAATCATGCATAGCACATTGCTTGCTTGTCCTGGGCAGGGCCAGGGTGTAAACCGAAGCTCTATCAGCACGCTCGCAAACGCAACCGAGAAATTATCTGATTCGCCCATAACTTACGCTAAAATACTAAAATTGCATTCGAGAAATCTTTTACAGAGATCTTCACGCTCCTCGCGCTTATTATATTCCATTACGATACCAATAATACCTGAATATTATAACCATTCGTCTGTACGTAGGGTGTATCTCTCTATCTAAATTAACTGACCTAATAGATATTCTATTCGTACTTTTATTCAATAAAACCGGTGTTGAAATAAGCAATTAATCTTAAGTTAGTTAAACGATAAGAGTTTTGCCAATATGCAGGTCCAACCTAACAATTAATGCACAATACAAGACGCAATCTTGCGCTATTTCCAATCGCAACACAATTTATAGTGATTACGAGAGTATCGTAAGTTAAATAAAATCTTTAAATCATGACAATTGTATGAAATTAAATACGATTTATCCAGTCCGATTCGCCAATCTGTGGAAGAATAAAACATAGGCTGGTTCCCCGTAAGAATTCCTAAGCATTTCATTGAGTTCGTGTCTATGATACCTACTCGTGATGCTTGTCAAATTTTAAGCCTCTAAGCTCCAGTGTAGTTGTATGTTGTCTTGTCTATCAGCCAGTCAGACAACTACTAGGTACTCGTATACTACCTTAAAACCATGGCTTGGCTCTCGTTGCAGAAGTCCATATCCCACAGGAGTTTCGCAAAATCTGTTCACATTTACGCTACAAAAGGAATCCCCAGTCGTAATTTAACCTTTTGAGATTTAGTTATCTTCGCTGTGTTTCAAGATCACGTCTCGCGAAACGATTTAACGAGTATAAGAAGACAATATAAACAATTGTCAGTTTTCCGGCTACAAAGTAATACTGTAGAACAATTAAAGTGGGTACACTACACCCCGAACATTTCCTCGGATATGGATGCGGTTCCCGATCAGTTTATCGAGCGCAAACTCACGAATGCTTTCTAAAACACGAGAAATGTTTTACTTCAACGACCATTTGCAATGTTCCCGCAAGTAGTCGGGGTCCCGAAGTACACTGGAGATAAAGTAATGGAGGTGTAGATAGTCCATAATGGCTACATTACGAATCTGAATTGAAAACGATTATACGAAAAATACTATCAGTGAAATACGGTGGCATTAGTATCGGCTGGAGTCCATTAGAAACTCTTATTTTATGAAGTTGGATCATAACATGGCCACTTTATGCCAGAATAATGATTTAAATTGACCTATTATTGATTAAAAACCCACAATGCGTTCTTGAGTAAAACAATTGTCATTCATTCCTGCATCAGCGAATAAATGAAAGTAATAGCGAATAGATGTATTTGCTTTTTATCCAAATGTAAATACTATTCTGATGAGGTAAAACATTCTAGAATTATGAATAGTAGTTTTTTTTCACTGATGTTCTGAGAGTCAACAATAAAGATATTAAGCAATTGATGATCCTTCTAGAAGAGCCCAGCACTCCGATACCACCTTATTGCGCACTTTTTTTTTGAAACTTTGATAGGCAATTTTTGTTTCCCCTTTCCATGTCAGTTTGGTAAGTTTTGTCGTTTAAAATGTATAGTGAAGAACAATGAACAATTTTACCCGCGCACATTACAACAACAGGTTTATTTTGCATGCACTTGTAGCTAATATTAGTTTTCTGGTAACGGTGCCTTGAAGAACGGTGTCGGCGGCGTTGGCCGTACAAAGAGTTCGTGGAGCATAAATCGGAGGCTCTGACCTTCCGTGTTGGTCGATGAATCTACTAAATGTATTGTTACATTCAGAGTACGAGTTATGAGAGTATGGAGTGCGTGATCTAACCTAACATGGTCGAGTGTATCCAGCTCAAAGGACCAAATATTAATTACATGGGTGAAAATAAGATGCAGTTTTGATGAAGAAATACTATTTTATTGAATAATCGCAGATAAAATATGTATGTATTGGAACAATCACATAAAAAAGAGTGGGATTATTTAAAAATAACAATGATTCAAGTTGTCAAGCTACAAAATGCAGTTTTGTAGCTGGTAATCATGTTAAATACTTCCTAAAGAGGGTTTTTTTTTTATTTGGATGGTTTGGACTCTTTAAACCAAAAGCATCTCAAATCAAAAGAATTGAAATAGCATCTCACAAAATTAAAGGTACCTATATATAAAACCTTAGCCTTCAAATTGGAAAACTCTTCAAAGTCCGAAGAAAAAGTCAACACCGGCGCTTCTAAATCGGGCACGTATAAATCTTCAAGATGTTTGCAATAGTGACGAACAAAACGGTTCAATAGCTTTGTGCTAGCGCGTGTGATACCGTGCAAACACTGGCGGTCCTGAAGAGGCTAACAAACCAACACTTGGCGTGTGTGCCAACAACTTGTCAGAGAAAACTGAAAGTGGTGGTTTCACTATGACTGAAATCGTAAACAGTATCCTCGACACCTATCAGTTGAGCTAATTTGGCACATTAATGCCATACTTATGTGACGCGAGACGTGTGAGTGACGGACGGAAAATGGTGAATGGTGATAATGCCGAAGATTACGTCTATTGGCCGTTCCTAAATGTAGCATACAGTACCAGGTCTTAAATATTGCACATCGGTCTTCTCGTATAATTTCGGCTTCGTAGAGCGTTGTCTCGCTCTAACTTACGTGACGCCGAATGTCTCTTTTCAAAGGCCGAAGTGTAATCTTTATGGCCGGTTACTGTATGCTGGCGTTTCCCTCAAGTTTCGGCTCAACTTATCGGCAGAAATTTTTCTATAGCGCTTGGTACGAAATCCAAGTGCAAAATGAAAAGATGTTTGAAATCAGTTTCATAAAACTTCCCTTGACAAGTATAAATGTGACTTACAAAGAAGACAAAAGGAACACGTGTAACTTGCAAGAATTGGTTCATCATTTAATAGTTCTATGACGTCAATGCGCTCCGTCCATCTATTCATCAGGAAGTCACGTTTGAATGCACATTTCCCTTGTTTATCTGTGGAAGAATAAAAATTCCTGAATACATACGAGAGCATCGAAATGAGGTTGTTAAAAATATTCTCAGTATTTCGTATTTTTCTTGTCGTTCCGAGGACATCCACTAGTCCACTACTGAACTGGTAGGCCATTTGCATGCACCGATATCACGCTTATGTATACATGCAAAACGTAATGTAACCACTACACAAATTGAAAGAACATTATTTTATCACGTAACTAGCTTCTGCCCGCGACTTCGTCTGCGTAGAATTATACATAAAAACCTTCCTCTTGAATCACTCTATCTATTTAAAAAAAACCGCATCAAAATCCGTTGTGTAGTTTTGAAGATATAAGCATACATAGGGGCATAGGGACAGAGAAACCGACTTTGTTTTATACTATGTAGTGATGATAGTAATAACACCAGTCGCGGCATTGTTTTTTGTCTATTTTTTCCGCACTTTTTCGCTTCACAAATTAGATGATGTAAGTATAAGTCCTTATATCCGTAGAAGCAAAATTTCATGGTATTAAAACTTAATTTAATATGACTTTAGAATCGTTGATGAATCAGTCGTCTTTAATTAATTAATAGATATACGTTTAACTAGGGAAAGTCCTATAATCGTTTCGTGTCAATAAAGCGCCAGCGATACTGATTAGATAAAACGCACTGTCACCAGCTTTACCAATATGAGTATAACAATGAGAGGATAACAATGAGTAGGCAACGCCACAAACATGCAACATTTAAATTATTTACTACGAAATTTCGGAGTTACGTATCCTCGTCCTTGCTTTACGTAAAAACATCGTGACGTACAACATTCCACACGTACGACTAATTACAGTTGACGTCACAGTGTAAAATAATTATTGAAATTAAAGTTAAATAACGCGAAAGCAGCCGCCATTTATACGGAGCAGTAGTTTTATCTTGACCTTTTCGACGAATGCATTTTACATGTCAACAACCTGGGCTGGGTTACGTGCGATATATGAAATGTCGAGAATCTGTTATACGGGATCGTTTCAATTGCAACACGACAGTTGCAAATGCTCTGGTTTTGGGATAATAAGTAACTACTCGTAATTGAAAACAAAACCTAAGAATATTAAATCATAACCCTGAAAATTGAAGATACACTCTAACGAAGGAATGCTGTTCTATTGAATATAATTATGTTCTAAAAGCGAAACGTTGAAGTGGCTTACAGTGTGTTGCACCAAGTTTAAAGATAACTATTAACAATGATTTTAACGTAAATTTAACAGAAAATCTCTGGTTATAGTTGTAGTTATCGTTAAAACCACTTGTTGCAACTCACGCTTTATAATCATTGAGTTTTCGGCACTGTTGTGTTTAAAGCTACACACGTTTCTGTCTTGTTCATCCCTTATCTTCTTGTTATTCAAATTACCTAGTCCCTGTACCACAACATATCAAAGATTTATTGAGCTGTTAAACGGCCCTAGGCGTCTTTAAGAAATATTAACCACCACAAGAATAAATATTTAAGTCGTAGACAATTAATGTGCTACGACGTTTATCCGCGCATCGGCACCCCATTATGGGATAATCGGCAGCACGAGGGCCCCATTCGTACTTGTCTGGCGTGGCCTTAACATCGACAAGCCGCTATTACAATAATGCCGAGATCACCCGATGCGGCCCTGTTATTAATAAATAGTCAATACCTCCCCGCTGTCCTCACAGCAAACGGAGTACTTAAATCATCCGGTAATTACCGCTCTATGATAGCCTTTCTTAGCCCGATTGAGAAATGAAACTCAACGTTTAATGAAAATTGTAATTTAATCGAACAGACTTTTAAATGATATAAACCAACAATTATTGTGTCGAAAGCGAAAATTAAATTACTTAAGAAAGTTCTTTTCCATTTTATTGATGAAAAGGGGAAATTGGAAACATTCTCCGCATGCGTTTATCATTTTTTTAGAAAGCTCGAAGCGCAATGTGAATCAAATATCACACCTGATTAAAATGTAGGTACCATATTCTTTGAATAGGGATTTAACTTTATAGTAATCTGCCGATGTATTGTGGAGACTTCATTTCTTTGGTATGAGCACGCACAATGTGTTCGTATTGTGTGGCGCTGCAGCGATATTTTATTCGTGACAGTTCGCACAGAGTTGCAATGTTAACGGACTATTCATTGCGCTGAATGCGACGTCAGTGAGGACAGGACCAATGGATACTTAGATCAAAGGGTACTGCAGGCGGGTGGTCATTTGGCACATAATAAACTTATGATGAAAAGATTTGCTAACTCAATTTTAATGGAATCCGACAATCTTGATACCATAGCTAACTACATGGACACTAGATTGCGTACGTCGCTTTTGCACGATTGTAAACCAAAAGCAATGAAAAAGAGGATTTTGATCACATTACTAGCGACTTATTAATGCGGTGTCTATGTCAGTTGGCTTTTAAGGATCTACAACTTCTACAAGGCTATCAGATTCCATTGAAAAGTTTTATTCACATAGGTGATAATCAAATCGTAGAACAAAAGACTGCAGCTATGTTATAATATTTTGTACGAGTAGGTTCACATAAAAAGGAAGATTCAAAATCAGAGTCATATGCCCGATCCTTGTCAGGCTTTATTAGCCACTGTACAAATTATTTGCAAATTTAAACCCACATGCAGTCAAAAAGCCAAATTTAATCTAAATTTAGTTTACGTCAAACTCGCCTGACACAGCTTATTTTCTTGATACGTATTTAATTTCAGATATTTCAGACAGACAGGCCATTACGATTTGGGATATCTTAATTCGCTTTTTGATGTAAATGTGAAGCAACCCTTAAATATAATATGAATTCCCGATTCGCCACACCCTTCAGTCTGACTGGATGCTCCGCTATAGGGTTACTACAGCTCACGTTTATTTGTAGAATGTCAAATTAATACACAAATTCTATAAAAAATCCGAGACTTCTCTGTGTACAATTCACATACGTGCATAAATAGGAGTAGGCAGAGACTACTTTGTTCTACTCGCTACGATCCTGACATACTCGTACCTCTTCCATCCACATTCAAAAAAAAATTTATGCATGCTCGTTAGTTTCGCGGGTATTCCTGATCTGGACCTTTCTTCAAAACTTTCCTATTTATTTACTAGTAACTGTTGCTCGCGACGTCGTCCACGCAGAATTATAATTATATAGCCTATGTTTATCAGGGATAACGTAGGATTCTAACGGTCAAAGAATTTTTTAAATCGGTCCGGTAGTTTCAGAGCCTATTCAATGCAAACAAACGAATATTTCCTCTTTATAATTATTAGTGTAGATTTATCTCCTGTTATTGCACAATTCACGTCACTATCCATTTGATAATAAAGTCATGTTTCTTTAGAAATATCTGTCATAATTTATCTCCTTAAGTATTTACGTAAAGTTTTTTAAAAAGGGTGAGTAAATGGTTTGTGTCGCCCCAAGGCGGAAAGATGTTGCGGACTTTTTGTAGTTTTTAACGTCAAATGTTTTGATAATAATGTATTGTTATTCTTTGATTAATTAATAATACAGCAAACTTAAGTCTTTTAACAGTCTTATTTCGAACACATGTTTCAGCCCTTTGGCAGCCCTACCGACAGCGCATGCTCCGTGACAGCATCATCCAACTTCATCGCGGCGCTGGCACTGACAGAGCGGCCCTGCCTGCGCCTGACCCGTGCAGTTATATGACTAATACGTTATATGTTAGTCGCATAATAGGCCTATAAGCATAACAGCTAGCTTGAGCAGCTGGTGCCATAGTAATGTTAGTGATGTTTGAATTAGAGTTTTGCAATGCAAGTTTGTTTGATGAAAACGTTTATCAAAACGGTTTCGGGTACCATCGGCTGATTCAAGTAGGTATCAAACCCATAAGAGGGAGTGATACATTAAGACAAACCCGAATGGCATTTTATATAATAGCTAACAGACTGTATTTACTTTCTACTTGCCGGTTTTTATGTGTACAATATCTAGCTAATAAAAACAGAGAGTTCTCATTTTTTATTATTAAATCAAAGTTCAATAAAATCAGACTAACTTAAATATACAAAATAACACAATACAAAATACTAGCTTAAGATAAAAGGAAAATATTTTGTCAGGGAGTAGGTAAGTACTTGAAAGCATAAATACAAAGCCTAAACGCCAAATAATACGCCTCAGCGACCAGCTTACGAGTAAGTGACAAAATTTTAATCTCGAAAACAGATCTTGTTAACTGTTTAAGTGCCGATTCGATTAGATTTAGATTTAGATTATTTATTCATTCCATAAAGCTTACATCATAAATTAATTAAACGACAACATATTCCGACTTAAGCGCCACACTTCATATTGCAATTAACGCAATTAGCGTTTGTAAGGCGTCGTTCTGATCCCGACTCAATTAGTGGGGGTCCAGGAAACGTCACCGGTAGCGGCGCTTACGCAATGTACTTTATAGTGGAGTTGGTGAGATTCGCTTGGGCTCTGCGAATAAATCCTTAACGTATTAATAATGTCGCTTAAGTTTAAATGTGACGAAAGGGTTATTTTTATTCTTATTTTTTTTAAAGTTTGTATTAAGGACGTGTTAGTTGGCTGTGTACTTCAAACAGGGAAATCAAATCTTAAAAGCGCAAATCATAGAGTTTACGAAGGGAGTAACTACATTCATCCCTCCATTCTGCCTATATTCCGTGGATTTTTGACGTTGGCAAAATATATGTGACACACCAAAAATCAACACAGGGACTACTCTACAATTGAATGAGTTTGAATAGTCATACTCGTAGCTCCTACATAAAGTCAATGAAAAAATAATTTCAGATAATTTGGTTGTGTCCTCCCTATTTTTTTTCAGATAAACTAAAGCTTTATTAAGCTGGCTATTATTAAACTGTACGCAAGTTTAGCAGCTTACACACATACACACTTGGCGTTTCGTTCGTTCGTCGTTCGTATATTAATAAACCCATAGACGTAATTAGGGCACCAGTGTTGTACATTTTAAGCTGACAAGCACCAGTAATGGACACTTCATTCTTAATATAATGATTGGTTTTAGAAAATAAATTACCTAACCTATGTTTCTTTTAAATATGAGTTATTGTGCATTATCGGGTCCTTGTCCGTTCAAGTGCAAAAATAAGTATCGATACGAACTTCTCATATTATACCTTACATTATGGGCTTATTACGCCGGTGTAAGAGCGTATGATAACTATTGTTGAAACTTTGACTAGACTAGCCTTCACTCTATATTGGTAAATATCAAATGTTTGGTTCCAATGGGCACGGTCGGCGCCGGGTGCCCCGGCGGTTAGCCCGTGTTCACACGTCGCCCACTGGTCCCACTACACACCACCTGCCAATTACCGACGCTAAGCATCGATACTTTCGCTAGATCCCGTAATCAACGCTAGTGAACTAGCCGTTTACAAATTAAAAAGTTAACGTCGGGAAAGGGAAGTTATGAAAGAAGTACTGGAGTTTACGCTACATTTAAAGGACTACAAAGAGTTCACAACTATAAACGAAAGTTATTCCGAGTAATACAAATAAACAGATTGGCTCAAATAAATAGATTAATTGGCTAAATTATAGAAGCTTTACAAGTAAAATTGTAGGGCTATTTATGACAACAGGCGCTTTAAAATTTTGACGTGAAATGCCAAAACGTCAATACCTGCACCTGAATTCGCTTTTATACTGTCTAGTACAACCTCGACGATTTTTGTGGGGAAGTCTTGCCGTGGACTCAAAAATTATGTTGTATGAAATCTCTAGCCGCAAAATACTTCAAAAATAAACAAATACATGTGTCGTAATAAATAAATGACTATCGGATTACGGTGACTTCGCTGCAAGTTTTCAGAGGAAACATGAAAAAACCGAGTGTTTAACGGTACTGCGATCGTATCTCCCGTGGTACCAAAGGTCGACAGGGTCAAATTGCAAACGAGATGGTAATTAGTAAGCCCAGCACTAAAAGTCTCGGGTAAATGCTACCTCATGACCCGTATGGAAATCAGGGACAAATTACGTCTCCACTCTTACTTTCCTTTGTGTGAAGTTACGTAACTTTTATAAATTTACGGTTTCTTAATCCGATTATTGACCCACATAAACATTTTGAGTAACCTTAATATTTCATTGTTAATTGACCGAGGTGTAAAGGTGGCTAGGGCCAATAAAATGTTTTGCAAATTCAATAAATTTGCAATATGTCATTTTAAAATGTCCAAAGTGATCGTTGACCTAGCCTTCAAAATTTGGATTGAAATCGGAGCTTGTTTGTTTTCTTCTAAATTTATTGTATAATTAGCAATTTTAGGTTTTCTAATTTGTGTTATAGGCAATCTTGAATTTCTATAGGTAGTTAAGCTTAGGAAATTGTTCAGGAAATCCCTTACTTCTACTAAATTTATAGACAATGTTTACGCTTACGCTAGCCGTGACTGTGAGGGTGTCATTACAAAGGGTGTTTATTATTTAGTTAAAATAATAGTCACCAGAAAAGTTAAGTTAAATAATTCGCGAAGGATGTAAGATTTTCCATATGAGTGGAGCTTGTATACTTTTTGTCCTAATTTTGTCGTTGTCCTTACTCAGGTCGTTCCTCTCTGCTCTGACCACTGACCAAATAAAAGAAAACTGACGTAAGCGAAACATGTACCAATATTAAGTCCTCTTTACTCATTTTTATCAGCTTATAAAATTGATCTGGATAATATTAGTTAGGAGCTTATGCAATTAGTTCTGGAAGCGAAATCTAATTGAAAATAGTGATTAGCAGTTAAATCAAATGAACTATGACTTCCTTAGATTAAATTTAAACCGAGCAATTTGATTATTTTGTGACGACATGTTGCAACAGACTAAGTTGGATCGGTTTTGTTAGGTTATGTGTAAATGTTTTTTTTTAATAGAAACCACGAGGTGAACAATCGCTTTCGCAACAAAATATCGGTGTTATTTTATAATTTTATGTTTACACAACTATTTAGTAGTAATTTAAATATATTACTATGGTCGTTAAAAACATTATGATGGCGTCTGTCTGGCCAGCGGTTTGCTTAAAAGGTAATGGTCAGTTTATTGCTTTATATTATGATATCGCCAATGCTAGTAGGGAAATAAATACCTATTACGTAGCTTATTATCAATCTACTAAGCGTTACGCTAAACAGCAGACGGAGAATATGACCACAGAAATTTCTTCATGTTTATAGTGACATTCTCCATATTCTCCAATTCGAATTCACAATTTGCAATTTGAATTAGCGCAATTCACTAATTTTCACTCGCTTAATCCGTTATTAGAATGACTAGGGTATTAGCGCAAACATATACAACAAGTAGATACTGTTTCTCAGAATTATTTTATTATCATCACTACATAGTATAAAACAAAGTCGCTTTCTCTGTCCCCATGTCCCTATGTCCCTATGTCCCTTTGTATGCTTATATCTTCAAAACTACACAACGGATTTTGATGGGGTTTTTTTAATAGATACAGTGATTCAAGAGGAAGGTTTTTATGTATGATTCTACGCAGACGAAGTCACGGGCAGAAGCTAGTATATAATAATTTACTTTTCACTGAACACCCCTGTTAGTGTTTTTCATACATTTGTCGGTGTTCAAAGTGGTGACTTAGTTTTGGATCCAAAACCACGATGAGAAATCATTACCAAAGTTCAAAAATCAAGCTAACCCAACACCTACTAAAATATTCTGGAATAATTCTAAGAGATCTTGTACACTCGTATACAGTAGCGAAAGTCATAAAAAACAGCTTGCCTTCGTTTTCATCTATAGTATGTTAAACCTAGCTAAATCTAAATTAGAACACATATAGGGGTAGCACGCGTCACGGAATGACGAGGATCCTGGTTCGATTCCCGGCCATAGCTTTACTTTCCGGATTTTTCTGTGTTCTAATTTTCAGTGCCGTTTATAAATTTAATTTCTAACGGTCGAACCGTAAAAGTAAACATAAAAGATCACGAACTAAAAAAAATGATTCATTTGATAGTACCTAGCTCAATCTGTCATATTGCAAGCATCTCAGAATGATAAATCAGCATCAGCACAATTACACTGACCGTTCAAAACAATCGTTAAAACGTATCCGTATCTGGAGCTGATAATCATATGCGTGCTTAACCAAGCTAGCACTTATGCAACACGTGAAATATTGCGAACTCATAGCCAGCCCAGCCGGCCGGGCACTAGATGGAACTCCAGATAGTCATAATCTAATAAGTCAGATCTGAAGCCAGACGTCGACTGGAATAATAATTCACAGTTGATGCCAGAGGTTAATTAAAAATAGCAACTTCAATCTTATGTGTCAGAGATGGGATTAGATTGAGAGTCGTCCCATTTGTAAGGAGAAATGGGAAAATTTGAAATAAATTCGAACCATTGCTCTTGGGTAGAGCTACGTTGATGAACAAAGCGAGCTAATATCGTGTAGGTATAAAATATAACGTAGACAGTCCTTTTAGGAAGAGTTTGGCTTTCGTGCGGGAATTTTCAGTTTTGTTAAGATTTCAATGTGAGATCGGGATTAATTTTAAAAATGTCGGCAATATCAAAAAATTAAGTTACTACCCTTGATTATAATAAGTTTTGATAACCTTTTTGTGTTTTTGATAAAATTATTATTTTTAAAAGATTTCATAGGTTTTACTTGTTGTGGTTTTTAGTGCCGTTTAGAAACAATTTTCTAGCGGGTAAATGCAAAAATCGAAAAGTAAAATTCTCGATTCTTAGGACAATTTGAATTGAAAAGGAGCTCGAGCTCGTAGTCTTTTTAATTTGCGAAATAAACGGTTAAAAATCTCCACTGGCTTTCTTTAAAATCTTAAGTAGCCATAGACACATTCAGAACAAAACGTGCGTACGTGCGCAGATAATAGGTCATTTTGAACCCTTTAGACAACGTGTATTGTAACACTAACAGGCAACATGCAACTTTTGCAACCTCTTACAATGAAGCTTCTGCTCGTTTCTTCACCGCGTTGTATTAAATTTATGCTATCAATAAATCAACGAGCACGAATCCGTTCATATCGCGGACGACATTGTCTCATCAAACACCGGCATTGTGTTAACTTGTGCAATCGTTTCGTTATGGTTTACAGACACTAAAGAGCTCCATATGCTAGAAACACGAATCGAACCGCGATCGTTATGAATCTCAAAAAGCCCGTGAGCTCTTAGTGTGCCATTAAGTCTTGTCTTTTTGTCTCACTCACTCTTATAGGTTTGCTGCTTGAATGGACCGAGAGAGACAGCATGACAAACTAGAGTGGTATTCCAAGAGCTCATGGGCGGATGATGTATGCAAATGCAAAAATACTATAGTATTGTCTGCGGAATAATGAAACGGTCAATATTCACAATTTTGACACGCTTATTGATTGTTCTTCCATTCTGGTCTGGGAGTGAAGAAAAAACATATAATTTACCAGTTGCTTCTCTTCCCGCTCAGATGGTAAAAGCCCATCGAGGGAATGGGCGAAAGTCTTACGAATCATGTTATAGGCGATGCGGCTAGCAACCCATCACTATTTTGATTTCCCTTTCCAGCTATACGCCCTTAATCATGCTAAACGTGACCTTAAGGTTTACCTTAGGCTCTGTCTACCCCGTAAGGGATAAAGACGTGATATATGTATGATTGTCCGTATCGCTACAATATCTCAAAGATACAAGAGTACACGGAGATTAGCTTACTTCGAATCAAATCTTGTTCTATACAGATAATACATAAATGGTAACAGAACTATATCAGAAAACCAAAATAAATTTATGTTAAGAATTTCTGTAGTACCTACCTACCTACCTAGTACCGAATTTCTCTTACACCATTTAAGAGTCATTACAAGGAAAAAAGGGTAACATTCACGCAATTGTAAAATGGTATGGTTGGTGTTTTACAGTAAACCGGGCTGACTTTAAACTGCGTGCTGTCGTTGAAAAGAACTCGCTTCTCTCAATCGATGTATTTGTCGATCTTCTTTTCTTTTACATGTTAAACATACGTACCTTACATGGACAGTATATCAATTTTAAAACTACTAAAATAGCTCCAATTTGATTAATTTCGTCCTGGCAATTTTCTGTTGTCGTTGTTTCTAAAAAAAGAAAAAAAATAGTGATAATAGTGAAAATTGATCGCAAAACTGATGCAAGTGTTAAAGGAAGCATGACCTACAGCGACGCCGCGTTAGGCAATTTAGCGTTTGTGAAATTTCATTAATTGACAGCTTTGGTAATGGATACTGACGGCCATTCATCACTAAACGGTTTGGCACATGACAGCTCGATGTCTGCACATGTAAGCGCCTACCTCGAAGCGTTTCATCAGCTACTGGTGGAAAATAAGAAAGCGTTACATAGGTACGTTACTAAAGCGACATTTGAACTGTGTCGATAAAATTTTCCTACAGTAAAAAAACAAGCAAAAAATCTAGCTCTCCTAAAGATTTTAACGTTACGGCCTGACGTGACCTAGATATTATGGTATTCAATAATATTTAGAAGTTTCTGTCTACTAGCGCTGAAGAAAGAGATTGTTGAAAATGTAGTGTAATTGTTTTGATGAATAGGTACGTGCATAGCATCTTGAACAGATGTTCTAAATATTTCTGGAGTCAGTAGAACAAAGTTGAAATATATTATGACCTTGTGATTTTAAAAGCAAGCATAATTACCAGTAATTCCCATGTATCTGTCAATGATTGACGTGTATTCTTTACAAATTCTAGCCAAAGGTCAGCATTGCGCCTAATCAATGATATTAAGAAAATATAACAAACACATGTGAACATCACTTGGCTGCTTGTTTATGTCAATCACAGCTATTGTTGCAAAACTGTGAGCCCGTTAGACCAGCTAATAGTCCACAGTGGGTTTTTCAATGTCAGCATATTGGACACTTAATACTTTTCTCTTGGCGAGTTTGTATACGTGATGACTAAACAGTATTCTCACATTACCTCTCCACAAATATTAAAAAATAATTAGAAATACTCCCCTAAATATTATAACGCTTAAACCGAGAATATCGTATTACATGAGTGGCTGACAGAAATCCAAAACGGAAAAAGAAGAGATGTGCAAAAAACACATGCTACAATGAACAAAATCGTTCCCGTGAAACAAAACACAATTTGGGTGGTTTGCCGTTGAAATAGCGAGCAAACTGCCCGCGAGTATCGAATGGAAAGTGGGTTATTGTATCTCTTTGAAACTCTCCTCTTTCGCCGGCTTGGGTGTCGGTGTAATATTTAATTTTTCCGAGGTGAAGGACCGTATCGCGTGTTATGTTCGCGTGCATGATCCGTACAAGATTCGATTCCGGCATTCATGGACAGGGCCATCAATTTCGGGACAGATTCGGAGTTCGCAGAACTTTCGCCAGAAGCACGAATCGCACTGATATGTATCGGCAACAGGCTCATTAATAAGACTGATGCTTTCCTGTCGCGTTGATGTTGGATCGCCGTAAAACTAGCTGGTCTACAAGAGATTAAATAAGTACATGAAATATAAAACCAAATGAACTATTACTTCCTGAACAGCCGAAACACGAACCACTAATATCCTTGTCATAATTGCAATTACATCAATAAGAAAGTGGTAGACGAAAGGTTGCGAAATTGCGAGCATAACGCTAAAACCTTACGCTTAACTAGAAGCAGTAGCTTGAAATGTAAAGCATATTTATACAGCTATTATAATAAATCGCTTAAACGAAAATAGCTTGCAGCCACCGAAGCTGCTGGGGCGGATATTCTGCTCGATTCGTCTCAGCCGGCGTCCCGCTGTGCGCATCTCTCCTATATCGCTATTATTGCACTATTACTACGTGATGACTAAACAGTATTCTCACATTACCTCTCCACAAATATTAAAAAATAATTAGAAATACTCCCCTAAATATTATAACGCTTAAACCGAGAATATCGTATTACATGAGTGGCTGACAGAAATCCAAAACGGAAAAAGAAGAGATGTGCAAAAAACACATGCTACAATGAACAAAATCGTTCCCGTGAAACAAAACACAATTTGGGTGGTTTGCCGTTGAAATAGCGAGCAAACTGCCCGCGAGTATCGAATGGAAAGTGGGTTATTGTATCTCTTTGAAACTCTCCTCTTTCGCCGGCTTGGGTGTCGGTGTAATATTTAATTTTTCCGAGGTGAAGGACCGTATCGCGTGTTATGTTCGCGTGCATGATCCGTACAAGATTCGATTCCGGCATTCATGGACAGGGCCATCAATTTCGGGACAGATTCGGAGTTCGCAGAACTTTCGCCAGAAGCACGAATCGCACTGATATGTATCGGCAACAGGCTCATTAATAAGACTGATGCTTTCCTGTCGCGTTGATGTTGGATCGCCGTAAAACTAGCTGGTCTACAAGAGATTAAATAAGTACATGAAATATAAAACCAAATGAACTATTACTTCCTGAACAGCCGAAACACGAACCACTAATATCCTTGTCATAATTGCAATTACATCAATAAGAAAGTGGTAGACGAAAGGTTGCGAAATTGCGAGCATAACGCTAAAACCTTACGCTTAACTAGAAGCAGTAGCTTGAAATGTAAAGCATATTTATACAGCTATTATAATAAATCGCTTAAACGAAAATAGCTTGCAGCCACCGAAGCTGCTGGGGCGGATATTCTGCTCGATTCGTCTCAGCCGGCGTCCCGCTGTGCGCATCTCTCCTATATCGCTATTATTGCACTATTACTGTCTCCCGCCCGCTACTGCAGATCAAACTCGTGCACAACCTGTCACATTCATGGTACCTCTACTTAAATATCTCTACTGCAATAACGGTTGCATACCAATTTATTTTATTCCCCTTAAATTCGAGAAGATTGCGTCCATCTATAAATCTTGGGGCGTACGTATTCATAGAACGGGACTTGAATCGTGAGCCACTGTAAACTTCCTTCGTTATAATTCGAAGTCAGCATTCTTAATTATAATTACAACAAGCAATAAATACCATTTTTATTCACTGACAGTAATTTGACTAGTGATATTGGTGATTGACAGTTGAAGGTCGAAAGAGAGTACGGAGTATTTATTAGAGAGAAACTTTAAAGGCGATTTAGGTTAAATGGTCGAGAAGTCTAGACCGACCGATTATGTCCTTTTTTTTTCGTCGGTTTTGGGGTTCTTTTCATACTAAATCTTCAGTCATATTGTCGTAATGTTAGCCTGCCAGTCAAAGACTTATACTTACTTTATTTTATGAATCGTTTAACCTAGAAACACGAAATTCGGCTTGAAAGCTTTCCTTAAAATAATACTTCCAATTATGGTGAAAAATTATCATTCATAAAAATGAAACTTCATAGCAGTCTAAACGTTTTCTGGTACTTAATTCAAATTGACTGGTATATTAATTCGCTTCTGGGTGTGGGTCGGATTCTGAGCTAAACAATTGTGTACATGCCTGCATGGAAATACGAGTAAGTTACTTTAAATACGAATTGAAAGAAGCAGAGCAGAATCAAACAAAACGTCGATTGCCCGTAATTAAGCCCAGTTTTACACTTCACCTGACAGCTCAATAATTAACATGTGCGCGTGGGTGTTTTGAACTTTAATATGCAGAATGAGCTGCTTTAAACGCCAGGTTTGTCGATACAAAATAGACGAAGAGGTACTATGTTTAATCGTGGTATAAAGATGCATTGGTTTTAGGACGTCGAAATTACCTGAATTTGACAGGAGAACTAAACCATTTTTATAATCTTCTACATTTTCAAAATTACCTACTGGTATTTCAGAACCTTGTTAGAAATCATTTCCTTCGTGTGGAACCAGTTATTAAAAATGTTTTAGTAGTATTTAACAACTTTAAACTTTAATTGTTTAATAAAAAACATTTCTCCGATATTGAATATGTTATAACGAAAATAATATTCAATTTACAAATGGAAACCGTTATCGTAATAACCAACATTCGGGTAAAAGGCGCGAAATTTATAATTTTGAGCGTATCTTGTGCATCCGTCACGATATTTTTTGAAAACCGTTAACACCTTTGATGCACCTGACGAAGCTTCGAGGGGAAACATATATAAATTATAGGAAACAATTCACACAAATTTACCTTGTCGCAAAGAAATCTCTAATAAGGGTTGTGTAATGCGTAGGTACTAGATAACGATAAAGAAACTAATATACTTAGAGAAATACATGCCTAAATCAGAACTTAATCAGACTCGCACACACACACACAAAACACTTATTTATCCCTTACGAGATAGACAGAGCCTAAGGTAACAAGACCTAAGGCCACGCTTAGAATGATTGTGGGCGTATAGGTGGAAAAGGGAATCAAAAATAGTGATGGATTGCTGGCCGCTTCGCTATAACATGACCAGACCAGACCATACTCAGACTCAGGAACGAAGTATTCGTGCTCATCACGTAAAGATATGCCCTTACCGGGATTCGGACCCGGGACACAGTTTCACAGGCAGTTTCACTACCAACTAGGCCAACCACAAGGTAAAACAAAAAACCGAAAATTAAATAAGTTGTTCTTATATTTATTAAGAACGCGCACGTGGAGTAATGAGTCATTTACAAAGTAGAACATTGTTTTCTTTACATAAATATGAAAATGTTTTTTTTCTGGGCAGGATTTCTAATCCTGGAATCCTTTGTCATTTTTGTAAGAAAGTCCAGTTTCACGGTAGTAACTAGAAGCGTTCTTCAAACACTGAATCAATTTGATGAATATTTATATAGTGAGATGGTACATTGGAGAAGGACAGAGATAGCACAGTGGCAGCAAAACCGCGGTTAGGAAATCTTTTAAAATATTTAAAGGTATACATACACATAGTCTTCTCTTACAGTCGAAATAGAGCTCTCTGAAAATGTCTGTATAAAGGTGATTGAACATTTGTAGCTAAGAAAGGAGCATAAAATAGTTCTGGCAGTATTATGCACGCCCCTACGATGATTCGAGGGGCGATAAATTTAATGCAGTGGACAGCAAAATTGTTGTTTTGACCGCACGACTCCGCGTTGCTCTTTATAACATTATGCTTTCTTTTATTTCACAGTTTATCGACAGGATGTCATGCCTGTGTTGCATTGTCTTTGGAGTAAATATATGCACATAAATGACAAATGACAGTCAACTTGTTATTAACTTGAATTTAAAAGCGTTTATCATTCAATAACGTAAATGTTGATGGCTATTTTTCAATTTTGTCTCTACCCTTTTAACGAGATTGAAACTTTATATTCATATAACATTCATAGGGGAATAAGATATACTACTTCACTACATAGCATAAAACAAAGTCGCTTTCTCTGTCCCTATGTCCCTATGTATGCTTATATCTTCAAAACTACACAACGGATTTTGATGCGGTTTTTTTTAATAGATAGAGTGATTCAAGAGGAAGGTTTATATGTATAATTCTACGCAGACGAAGTAGCGGGCAGAAGCTAGTATATTATAAAAGCGAATGTTTGAATGTTAGCATACTTGTTATTTAATAATGCAAAATGCCGTTTAACGGATTTTTATAAAAATTTAGCGTTCAGGCAGTTTTTATAGGGATTAATAGATAGTGTACTTTTTATCCTAACGTTAAAGTGGTTTGACAAATAAGATCATCATTTGTCATCGTCATTTTCTTTTTCTTCTTCTTTACTTGTTTGCGTGCTTACTTTAGGTACAGCCGAGAGCATAAATATTGATACGGCTGTCATGTCAAAAATATGTATCACCGACCTTATTATTTGAGGCATAAAGGTGTATAGATGTTTTTGTCGTTTTGGTAAAGTATATGTATGTATGTCCTTGTCTGTGCATTGGTGGTTACAAACGCGTGCATGCATTTATGCTTGCATGCTTTCACGTTTATAATTTTAAATCGCTAACTAACTTGCATGCTTGTCTGTATGCTTACATACTTAATTGCTTGCATTCTTGTTTGATAGCATGCTTTTTCGAATTAATCATGATTTAAGTGTGCAAAGCCGCGGACAAAAGCTGGTTTAACATAAAATTATGAAGATTTAATGAGAGTAAAACCAGCAACAAATTATTGTAATTTTCTATCAAATTACATCCTCACTATCGGATGCGTTGGATCCGAGGCGCTACAATTTTAAAATCAATTTCGACGGGTTTTTCTTCAAAACACTGTAACTTAGTAACAATTTTAAATCATTCACGAGCAATCATCTTAATATGACAACGTTCTATGTTTGCTCAATAATTAAAATCTTCGTTGGTACATGTAAATACTGCGAGTGATGTACGGGGAACGACCGCAATTCCACACGTGCCGTGCTTCCTAACACGGACAAACCCGGGGCGATGTCACAGTACATAGTTTTTATTTTGTATGACTTGACTTTGTAGATTGTAGAAAAAAGAACATTAATTTTACTGGTAATAAAATAAACCGATGCACAAAGGTGAACGTATTCCTTAAAGAAATCTCCAGTTAACCTTCGAACGATTCACGATTCACACAACGATTACAGGTTTGAATCTTATTTCCGGTTTGTCTCTCAAGTGGACCTAATACAACACACGCAACAACAACAAGCTACAAGCTTTGTTATCTTACCATTTTAAAACTATGCATGAATAAATGATTGAAATAAACTGTAAAATAGCCACACTTTTCTTAATTGTTTCCTATTTTAATAAATAATACCTATTGATTACAGTATAAAATACGACACCTGTAAAGTATATTTGGTTTATTTTTCAATAAATCGCGCCCCTAAGTACGCATAGTATAATTATTTACAGGAACTCTCTATTGTACCCTCGCGCCAGCAGCTTTCTCGCGCAAAGACTCGCAATAGCGATACAACGCGGGAATGCTGCTTGCGTGATGGGGACCCTACCTAAGGGTCCAAATTAAGGGTCCAGATTAATTAATATTAATTTTAATTTTTAACCTAAGTTTTATTTTATTATGTTATTTTTAAGGTAGCCTTAGTTTATATTTTAATTAATACTTTTGTAATCATTTACGAAAATGAAAGCTTATTCCCTTTTCTATTGTACATAATGAAATAAATATAAAATGCAATAATGACAGAAAATACTACAATCGCGACCTTATCCCTATCCAGTTAGGTTTGAGGAGAACTTAACAAAGGTAGGCAAACAGTCAGTTATAGACACCAAGCATTCAAAATAAAACGTTATTAGCTTTGTGTTTTAAAACTGTGTACTGTGGCACTATCGAGCGGTCCTTAACATTGTACGGGACCCGTCTCGCCAAAGCGGGACCCGCCGCGCCAAATGGGGGTGCGCTCACTTTTGTTATTTTTCTTATATTATTTACCTTTTAAATAATCAGATCGTGCGACTTTGCTGGCGGGTAAAAACTGGATCTGCGCCGAAATTGTACTGGCTCGATTTTAAAAGGCCCCGGGCAGAAGGCGGAGGCCTAAATGGGTTTTTGTTGTTCCTAAAGAAATGAAGGAAACGCTCAAGCATCATACGCTTAGCTTGTCTTTTACTTAGATATCATCAGAATTAGTCATGCTAGACGTGCCCTTATGATCGTGTTACCTTAGGCTCTGTCTACCCCATAAGGGATAAATACGTGATTTATTTATGTATCAGTTGAAAACGGTAACTTATTTTATTCGTACAGAAGATACGTTAAAAACCCATTTTTCAAGGTAATTTTAATGTGAATAATAATTTTAAGCAACATACATAAGCTGGAGCTGGAATGGCGCAAACTGCGGGCAATAATATACACAGAAAAAAACAAATTCCATGTCGGAATAAGTAATAAGAACATTGACGTGTTCTGGATACTCATAGTTCTTTTATTCTCACTAATTATCATAGACAATCGACGACACGCAGTCTCAGTAAGATCAAGTTTGTGCTAATTGGGTTCATTACGAAGTCACTGTCAAGCTACTTTTTAAACGAGACAAGTATTTGTAATAAATTATTTAAGTTGTTTGTGTCTAGTGTCACTTAAGTACGATATACATTGTATGATTTTAGTGGATTTTATATGATTTGTGGGCAAGGAAGGTAATAGAATTGATAAAAACACAAACTGAGCTCTTCTTTTACTCGACACACAATGACAATGGTGTAAAATAGCGGTCGGGGACCTTTTGGCGGGCAAGGACCACAAGGCAAAATAAACAAGCCCGAAATACCTATATTAAAAATTATCTACAAAACATTCACGGGCCGCGAGTTGCCGACCGCTGATCTAAAACAAAATCAATTAGAAAAATATAAAAAGTCATCTAAAACTAAGGAGTTTGCGACAAATGCATTATTTTAATATATTCAATTATTGATCTCAAATAAGCAAGCAAACATGAAAAAACTTCATCATCTACAGGATTTTGCTTTCATTAGTCGTCATTAGCTGTAGTGTACTACACACTGCGCATTTGAAATTAAAGTTAACTATCATTTTCTCGACTCCACTCGATAATTGTATGTACTTAATACTAAGCAACTGTTTGCAGCCGGAAACATAAACTGTTTGCACTCGACTTCTTCTGCAATTAATTCTTTTATACCCACGGGAACTGCAATTTACCGGCACAAGAATAACCTATGTGGTAGTCCAAATATCTCTATCGACATTTCAAATTTCATTTAAATATGAAAGAATAACAAAAATACGTATGAACAAAGACATACGACGAGTTCACAAACCTTCGCATTTATAAATTACAAGTTGTTGCCACAACTTCGTCTCACAACACCCTACAGGAATTCTCCACTTTCCCGAGAATAGTAAGTATGTTAATGCATGAATTTTTAAAATCAGTTTTATAGCTCGAGAGTAGGTACTCCCCTACACACAAACCAACAAGGTTTTTACTATTGATAATATTAGTAAGGATCTAGCGACGGGTACAAGCGCCATAAAAGACAACCGGTAGAATGCAGGCGCCCATCCGATAATCTATCCGCATAAAACATAGGATTATTTTCCACTAACAGCCGACTGTCAATCCTATTCCCAACGGATACGATCTACAGGAATCAATGTATGATTTAACAATGCGCTGAGATACCACAAACCTCACTGTTTTTCCTTGTGTAAGGAGACATGCAGTCTGCCGATAAGGTTAGATTTGTGATGTGTGGACGTTGGCCAGCGAGGTTTTTTATTGCAATGTCGCAGGCTGAAGAAGCTTTAGATCTTATAAAAAATGGAATACTTTCACACGATCAGGCGGAGGTATGCGGCAGATGTTAAACATTACTTTTATGGCTACTTCTAATTTTGCGCCACTATAATTTACTAAGCAACGATTTTACTGCTCTATTTATACGTATTGTTTGTATTATTTCATTGCTAAATTAACTTATATAACTATCGTTTTTACGATACTTATGCCCTTTTCTAAAAGTGTGATGATACTGAATTCAAACATTAAAAAACCAATTTATTTGTGTTTTATTTTATTGGTATTTTAATACCAACTACCTACCTACTAAGTCGTATGCTTTTATACTGCGAAAACTTTGCAAAAGAACCTGGTTTCAATTTGTAAACTTTGTTGTCAAAAATAGCTACCGCCGTAAAGTTATACTTAACTTAAGTATTAGTTGCCATTGTTACACGTTTTCGTAGACGAAAACAACATTTCTTCGCCGCCTGTTACTAATGTTATTGATTCTAAGTAAACATCGCCACAGTATGTCAGATGCTTATCCCAAACGATTTTGTTAGGCTTCCTCACAAAAATCGGAAACCTTATAACACTTCGTTTTAATTATGAGCCGCTTACGGCAGCTTAAATTTGGCAAAGTGTTACGGCCACGGGTGCAATCTGCCGATACTATCGGCTTTATTTAGCGCGAGAGAAGGTTAGTAGGTGAGGCAAAATTTAACAGCTGGAGCGTTGACCGTGTGAGAAACGGGTCAATTATTTTAAGAAAAACAAACCTGTTAAAAACGTTAAAACACAATACAAGCAAGGGCGGATCCAGGGGGGGGGGTCATGACCCCCCCCCCCCCTAAGCTGGTTCCAGGACTTAGGTGGACCACTAATTGAACATAATGATTTTATTTATATATTTTGTCACCATACAGATTTTACTATGTGACCCCCTCCTGGCGCCAAAGCTGGATCCGCCCTTGAATACAAGAACGGTTTGGTCCTCTTCTCGTGCGTTCGTAATAATTTTTAACCAGGCTCGTGATCGGTCGGTGGTGTTTTATTAAGTAGTTTTATATCCGAGTACAACGTAATAATGTTTTTAGGATACTGCTGGGTCTGCCTCGATGCTTTAGTGCATCGGGGATATTCGCCGAGGCACACATTGATTGCTTTTATGCAACAATGCGCAAAAGGTGCGCCTCTCTGGTGCGTAGGGCGAGGGGCAGCACCAACAGTATCCTAAAAATTATCTCGGATAAGCTAGAGTCTAGCCGCTAGACTGTCCATTCATGACCCACTGCCGTGCAATTTCGAACGGTCACGTGCAGTAGAAGATTTGTGTATGTCTTTTATACTTACTAACATTAGCAATAAGCAATTATGTAACTAACAAATTGTGGGGAATTTATTATTATTCAATTATTTTTGATCTCGACAATGTTGTCGGCTTTTTTTTGGTCCAGACAAAAGTTGTAACATAAATTGAAACGAATATTTTTTTGCTAACCCACGACGGATGGAACAGAATGGAGAAGGTTATGCGTTTGGGGTTAGACGTTGTTTAAGATATTTCAAGCTATGTACACCCCACCCCATCTTGTCAAGAATTATCGCACTCACAATTTAAACATAGCGAATTACAATAATACACATTTGATCATTAAACCACTACGACGTACTTACGTAACAAAATAGTGGTTTGATGCCTTTTAACAAGTCTCTCTTAACAAATAAGCACAAATTTCCTCCACATTACTTGCAATGGGTACTTGACTATCAATAGAACGTAACACACCTGCGCCACGCTCTCGAAAACCGCACTCACAAATGACAGTCACACGTGAGCTAACATCCGTTTCCTCCATCTTGTGACGTAAGAGGGAATCCCTCGAATCAATTCTGAGTGACGTGTCGACCTCTCGGCACGCGCTCCCGCGCAGCAAAATGTCAAGTTACGTAAACCGACCTTTGGACAGGCGCAAATTGACTCGTTTTAAGGAAATCGTGACGATATTGCCACAGTTCGGTTAAAGTTCAGATTAAGTGGAGTACGAAATACGGACTTAAGTAAGCCCTTAATTACGATAGACGCTGGCTCCTTTTGTTTATGCTATGCCCAAGGGAGTTACCATGTCTTAATGCGATTCAATTCCGATTCAGTTTAGATTCGCTCGTTGTCAGATCCAGACTAATGATGACAGCTAAAGCCTGAACTGAGTCGGAATTGAATTGCATTAAGTCCTCATGATAAGGCCCCAGGGCAGCCAATATAATGTATTCTCAATTCCAATCCCTCTTAACAAATTACATAATTACATTTTATAACAATTACAGTATGAATTTTTGTTTGAACTAGGGGCCACTTGTTTCTTTATAAAAGCGTTAAAATGGATTGGAATATACTAGATATACACTATTGGTTTAATTTATAATTCTACAACAACACGGGTAACTACACAAGACAATGATCACACTAGCACGCTACTCTGCCACACGTGACCGAGCAACTGACGAACAACTGTTCTATGGGCTCAAAATTTTGATATACATCAAGTTACGGTACTAATGTCGGCTTGAATGTTTTTGGCGATGTGCGTGCTCCGGTATATTTGTACACGATGGATGTCCCGAACAATTTGACCGCTTTGGTTGAGTCACTGTCAATGACCATTTTGGGTGTTTTCAAGTATTTGACGATTTTGACTGCTACTTACTATATGACGCTGACTGTGCCTATCTTGGAATACTGTAATGGCCGATGCTGTAACAAGTTAAATGACAGATGAAGGTTCAGATCGAATTGATTTTATTTCCTACTACTACCCTCTTAAAGCAATGCTAACACTGCACCTGCTAACAGACAGCATAATATTTACATAAAACCTAATAAACCGGTCCATGTATCTTTATTGGAGCGTAAGAACATTACTGTGTTAGTTATGCAATGTTGATACGTGGGAGTGTAATGCGAGACCTGTCCACAGAAATTAGTGTTTGACATGAACATGCAGGTACTTGATATGTGGTACAGTCGAGTACAGATTAGATATAAAATGACAAGTCAGGTATGATAGACTACGTGTAGACTGTTTATGTCAACTCCTGAAGTTTTCAATTATACATATGTCAGCATAATACTAAAATCTGTGGTTATAAATTAAGGGAGATTTAGATTGAGTCTTTTTGAATCAAGTTATCTCGATTTTTAGGGATAAGTTCGCCTTTTTCGCTCTTTGTCGATGTACTTTTTAGCTACGCATTGAGTTATTTTAAGTCTTTATGAAGCTAAAGGCGTCAGATTTGACGTTTCAGTTTCTTCTCTTCGAGCACCGATTAAAGTAATATTCAAAAAGCTTATTATGATGTACAAATACTGAAACAATCCCCCACTCTCCCAAAGCCAAATATTAACCAACAGCTAACTAATTTCTAAATGAAATTGACTTTCTATTGTTGCCCAGAGTGCATCGGTCCGAACGCTACTCTTCGTCTTTTAAAGACAGTAATGCTCGAACACTCAAGGAGGTGATTTCACCCCAATTTAATACTTAAAATTGAACATAAAACTTCAAAAATCCCTTTAAGACCATTTGAAGGTTAAGTATTTAGGTAATTTGTCTTGGCCATTAACAAGACATACTCGTGATAGAAATATTAGCAGTTAATTCAAAGTGTAATGAAATAATATTCTTATAAGGGATCTCTAATTATTATGTTGTCACTTGTACTGTACTTCATAAGAACCGCACGTCGTTTTGCAAAATGTAAGTATTGTCCATAATTAAAACCTGTTCACATAGCACTGTTGTAATATTTCTTACTGGCAATAATAATCTAACTCGTACAATAACTGGTAACATTAATATTCAATACCGTAATGAGAAAAATATTGAATTAACTACCTATGTCGGTTTCTTAACAACGACGGATACAAAAACATCTGAGCTAAAAATAAGTATACGGTGCAAAACAAGGTATGTTTTTTGCTTAATAAAGTATGAGATTTTGTAACAAGTAAAAAATAATTCGCAACTTCTTTTCAGCTCGATGAAAACCTTTCCGTGAAAATTAAATTTTTTGCACATTGGACACCGTTTAAAGTCACTAAATTAAATAAAATAAATAAATAAATATCTTGGGACAAATTACACCAATTGACCTAGCCCCAAACTAAGCAAAGCTTGTACTATGAGTACCAGGCAACGGATAAACATACTTATATAATGTAGATAAATACATAATTAAATACATACAACATCCATGACTCGGGCACAAACATTCGTATTCACCATACAACTGTCTGCCCCTACCGGGATTCGAACCCGGGACCTCTAGCTTCATAGTCAGGGTCACTAACCACTAGGCTATCCGGTCGTCAAATTACCTCATAAATTGCTTCTGCGTGCAAACTTTTTACTGGAATGCGTAGGTTTAAAAATATAAACCCGATACTCGCACACAAAATGTTACAAGCCAGGATTACAATGTGTCATAACTTCAATTGCCAGACGTATCGCAATATCAGAGATTCCAGGGATTCGCTACCGGTAATGAAGCTCGAAAACCAACGGGAGGTATACTCTTACCGAAAATAAGTGGCAGTAATAAAGTAATTTCAGAATTTTTACTTTATAACCCTCAGCAGCTATAACTTTTTTCAGACTAAATGAATACGCGGACGAGATCTCGTCTTCCTACGGTACATTTTATGTCCTACAAGCCCAGTTCGATAAGGTAACGAGAACTCTGGGAAAAAATGTAGCGACATTTGCATGTGTTCTTTAAGATATCATAATTACTGTTAAAAATTTTGCCACATAAGAAAAAATTAAGCCAAGTGGGACATTTAATAATGCCATTTGTGTATGAATTGACCTTTTAACTCTAATGTAATTATTAAATCGTGTAGGTAATAAAAATTAAATGATTCGAATAAATGTTAAGTCTTAGTTAGATGTGTAACAGACATCACCAATTTAGTGAACTATTATAGCAGAAAACGACATCTTGTTTGTAGAATGAACTCACGGGCCAACCATAATGACAATAAGTCACTTTCAAGACAAAACCAGACGAAAAGTAAATATTTGATGGAAGTCCCCGCAAGCAAAAGGATTGACCTCTATTCATTTCTAGAAATTTGGAATTTGAAATGGATATTTACCAAAGTAAATTAAACGTTATATATGGACGATTTTTTACTCCCACTGCAAAGATGATGCAGAATTTCCTGCTCAAAATTGATCCGGGGTATATTTGCAGTTGCAGGATTCATCAAATTCAGGTCATTATGCACTTATGCAAAGACAATACTTACCTACTCTAACTTTTCAAAACTATAAAGAACAATACAAAATACACTAGAAACTTTTTCTTCGATTTCGCCGAAATAAACGGATGAGATGCTCGATTCTACTTAACACTTTTTTTACGATGCGCGCATTGGAGCAGGTAAAAGTAAGTAAGACACAAAATATTAGTGTTCATTTTGAACGCAAAGCTTCTCATAAAACAAATGATATACTTGTTTTGGGAAAACCATAGATCTTCAGTAACTTTGGAAAAACAAGGCGCGTGAAACATTTGCGTCACCAACACACTTATTCATTGTTTGCTCGGCAATGTTTCCAACAAAATAGTCAGAGCGATTTACCAACTTTAAGAATTCCATGTTATGCGGACTTTAGTTGAAATTTTTTGCCTTCGGTGACTTCACGACAATTCCAAGTCAACAGTGACTTTTCCAGAGCGCGTCTTATCAATGCTACTAAACTTAAGGTACCTGATTAGTTCTACGAATTTATTTTGAAAATTTAAACTGGACCCTATTAATGTCTGTTTGTGTCTGTCTGTCAGCAGCCTGTATCTCGTGCTCCGTGTTAGCTAAACACTTGAAATTTTCACAGATGATGTATTTCTGTTGCCAACAAATGCTAAAGACGGAATATTTTTATGTTTGACTGTCGATGTAAGTAAACAATATAAAATGACCTCACACTGCCAACATTTTGCTTAGGAGGCAGGGCTCTGTTACCACTAGCTGAATATGTATGGAAACCTCGGTGCGCGAGTAGGACTCGCACTTAGCCGGTTTTCTTTTTAACAAAAAATATTTGAAAGGTATGACCGATGTTAATATTGAAGATTTCAAAATTTTAAAATGACCGTACCATCTAATTACTGAGATTAAAGATCGGCTGCCTGAAGTATATTTTCCTTGGCCATGGCGCCGGACAGTATCTATCACTAAGTAGAGGGTGGTCGCAATATAGTATGCCCGGGTAAAACACGGTGTTCACGGTAGAAACAGTACATCAGACTTTATGATGTATGTATGTATTAGATCTTTTAAAGAGAAAGCCTGAAAAAGTTCTTTAACCACGTACGACTTTTTGATATTATGGGCGGCTATGATTCCCTCTCCTCTTCTTTTCTTGCCTGATACTACATGTTTAATAATTATTTAACGACAACATTTCATTACTACCTAAGTCAGATATCGTTTATTCAACAACGCCTAGAATTGATTTTTTATTGGCCAGGGGAGTCATCAATCTTTTTTTTTTAACCGACTTCAAAAAAGAGGAGATCATCAATTCGGTTTTTTAAGAATGTATTTGACATTGTGTTTAAATAATCTTTTTCCTAGCTACCGAAGCAGCCTTCAGTTGCATTGCTGATAGAGTTATCATGTACCGTGCTACTGGCGGCTACTAAATCAGACGCTAATAACTAGCTAAGATACAATCTTTGCTTTCAATAACAAACTCAGCCAATTGTACTTACTTGGTGTCTTACTTTAGAAAGCTCCGCAGTTCTTTACCGGTTTGATCGCTATCTGCTACGTGGACGATTTTCTAATTATATCACTCGGTATTAATAGGAAAATGATACTAACTTAATTAATGTTGGTGAAGCATAATACGTGGCCGTCGATTTGTGACACATTCGTTGTTCTTACCTAGGCAAGGTCGCGAAGCGTTACAACTGACACAACAATAGTGTGTTACGAAAAACGATGAATATGCCTACGAACTAAAACCAACCACTACCCGGTGCGGAGCGTTAGATCACGGAGAAGCAATGCAAAGTTGCTGCATGGACATATTTATCGATTTTGGGATAAGAAAGGCTATTGGTAGAGTAATGAACATTAAACAGAAGTACTGTGCTTCAATTACAATTAGTTATTCTTAAACGTAACAAAAAACAAAGTACACTAACAAGACTTCGAAGCGTGGGCTGTTCATTATCCGGCGACATTGTATCTACGTAATCGACTCATTGGTAGAATACTAAATGGGAACATAGGTGGGCTCATCAGTAATAAACGACATGGTCAATTGTCAGTGGTCCAAAATAATAGACTACATGTAACGGTACATAAGTCATAATAATCCATTGTTGTCAATTTCATTTCATTTGTCAATAAATGTCCTGATATTGTAGATGATATTATAGTTAGGCTACCCTTAAATAAGTATAATTTATTTAGCCTAAACAATTCTACATTCATTCATATACATACATAATATCGTCCTTCACAGGGATAGATCACAGACAGATCCTAGGCTAACAAGACCCAAAGGCCGCGTTTAGCATGATTGTGGGCGAGCAGGTGGAAAAGGGAATCAAAATAGTAATGGGTTTCTAGCCGTATCGCCTAAAACATGATTCCTAAGGTCAAAAATCAATATATATACATATAGCAATAACAGGATTACTTACATTTTTGAATGTTAAACTCGCGTCAGGTCACGTGACCGTCAGGACACTTATTATTAAGTAGCTTACATGGTGACCCATTGTTGAACAAATACCCCCTTTCTATGCCTTTCACTTGAATCGCCTTGACATGGCTTAATTAATGTTAATGTTTAATGGTAATAATTATCTACTACCTACCGGAAATTAACTATAAATCTGTAAACAGAACTTACGTGAAGTGAAACCAAACTAAATCTTCCTAAACTAGTAAACTGAACCACTGTTTTCACTTCACTACGTCGACAGTCATAGTAAATGGTCGCGATTAATACAAACGCCTGTATTATTACCCTTCGATCAATCTACTAACCACGTATGCATCAGATGCGTTTAACTGCACTTATTATGTTCTGTCAGGCTTTAAGATTTTGGGACAGTGGAAGCGATGCCTAACATTTAACAT
Source organism: Pandemis corylana (assembly GCA_949127965.1). NCBI lineage: Eukaryota > Metazoa > Arthropoda > Insecta > Lepidoptera > Tortricidae > Pandemis > Pandemis corylana. The sequence goes on along the minus strand of OX421856.1, from coordinate 6,283,835 downwards.
CTGAATGAAGAAGTCATTAATAAAAAGCAGAATGAGGCGAAAGAGTTATTATCAGGGTCCGTAGCAAGTGGAAAGTAGTGTCTCTCTATCGCTAGGCGAAAGAGGCGAGATGATATATAAATGTGTATTGCGAGCGAACAATACAATACGATTCAATTAGGTACTCTTTATTGAACACCACATAATAAACAACACAGAAAACAAGTAGGTACGGTCAAGTGCAAAAATAAGTATCGATATGAACTTGTCAAAAATATGTCCCACGATCTTATTACGCCGGTGTAAAAGCGTATAATACTTATTTTTGAAACTTTGACTGGATACATATTATTACACTTGACTGTACATAGAGATAATTACTAGGTAAGTAATAGGCGGCCTTATCACTATAGACCGATCTATGGATCTATGAAACTAACTTTAAATATCTAACTTCTGTGTCACTTCGCCTCGCTTCAAATGTGCTAAAGCCTTAACTCCGAGGCATCTAATAAATGATAGGGTGCTACAAAAATGAACGGCGTTCATCACGCATCAGAAAAGAGAGATAAATCTTTTGTTTTTTTACAATATTCTTTTACCTTTAAATCAATTACCCTTCTAGTGGTCATATTATGTAGTCCCTGTTTACACGTTGTACCCTCAGGTACTATTAACATACAGTAGCTGGCGCCCGCGACTTTACTTGCGTGGACTTCACTTTTAGAAGCGACGAATTTAAAATTGTTATTTTCTTATTTCACTAAGATGGAGTTGTATTGTAAATCAAACTTTCGTCATTACAAAGAGAACTGCATTATAAATAAAAAGAATACAGAGAAGTGAGATAAATAAATTAGAACCAAAATGTTGTCTTGGCTTATTTTAACCCCTCGTACCTAAAGCAGGAGTTAGGGTTAATAGGGGGTTAAGGGTTGTTACAAACTTTGATACAACTGTAAACGGCCGAAGTAGTTTCTAAGATTACCATAAACAAGCAAGCAGACAGCGAAAACAATTTTTCAAATACCCTGGTTCAAATGCCCTGCGGTGTAGTCTTCTCAAGTTTGCTTTATATAGGTACAGTTTTTTTACTGTTTTTATTATTTGTAATAGTGTTAGTTTCAACTTTATTATGAGCTACAATGAAAGTTTTATTTCGTGATCAACCTTGCCTAAATTATCTAATGAAATACGTTTTGTGGCCACTGCGGAATTGTGCAAGGCTATTTTGAAGCTATTTATTTCATTCTCCGTGAACTTCTAACAATAAACCAACTTTTATTTGATACGGCTGATAAGTTCTAAGAAACTAAAGGCCAGGGCACTCGTGAGCTAGACTTTAACATTATCTACTAACAATTGGCACGACTAAAAAGAAAGCTTGCTAAAAATAAAAACAAGATACGCCAAAGAACTACTGCAAGGTATTGAATAGATTCTAAAGTCTGCTACTGTCAATTTAATCTTACCTTATAATCAACATAAAAAAACAATCAATAACAACAAAAAATACAAACATAAAGGAACACAATAAAAAGGATTATGAGGACTGGCTGAGCATTTAGGATGCGTTAATAATTGAAAGGAATTACTTTACTGCCTATTCCCAACGCCCACAAAAACACAACAAAAGATGTGTCGGTCGCTCAGTCGTCATGTGAATTGAATCATGGTTTATTTTCTTCTTATTAGTAAACTTCCTAACTTTACGGTCCATTAAAAACGTATTAACAGTTGATCCTTTCCGTCGTATGTGAATAGTTTGTTATTAGAATATATATTTTTCAGTTTTTCTTTATTTTCTCAACTGTCGTCTCATATTCTCATCCTGATGAGTGTTATCTTACATTAATTGAATAGGCATCATTAGACTCACTAACAAAGTTTTACGCGTGACTAATTACACAGATGCTCCTCACCTGGCCGCAATCACAGTTGTAATCTCACAACTAATTGGATGCATTATGTTATTAACTGCCTAATGATGATTTTATTTTTTTTACAACCAATTATTTTTAAACCCATTACTCTTGATGAAATAATCAAGCAAATCAACTAAAAAAACACTCCGTAAAATATTACGTAAGATTGAGATACGGTCGGTGCAAGAAAAACACCGCTGTTACCAAAGAAATGTGGGACATTAGTTTTCCGACGTCTGCAGTTACATAAATGAGTTCCTCTTAGAAAGCTGGAAATCTTTCTTCTCGCCGAGTTTGCCTGTGCAATACCGTCCTACCCGCCATGAATCCTGCGCCCCATCATTAATAGACTTTCACTAAGGAAATGCAATTTTCTAGAAAACGGTAGCGTGAAGACCAATAGGGTTTCTCTTTTTACCCGTCCGTGGCCGCCGGAGGCTTCGTTACAGCATAATGCTGGCCCTAACTAGGCTTTGAAATACGACCTACATTGGCTAGAATGTAAATCATTCGCTTTTCTCCCACAGACCACAGTGGGCAACTGGACCGTGAAACACCGTCGCAGACATTGTGATGTTATGAACCTGTCAGCGAATCGCGCCGTGCTTTTGTGTATTCGTTTGATTTGCATAATAAACGCGACGCCGTATCCGCTGAGATCCCACATTCCGCACCCGACGCGTCCTTCACCTTTCGCCGAAGGAAAGAACACGACCTGGCATCTCAGTCACAAACAATGAAGTAACCTGCTGTCTACTTGCAAAACTTTCCGCGTGCAGAAATCACGTTTTGGTACTGCTTTTGTGATTTCTTATCTGGGGATACGTAAAATAAGGCGCGGACTAGTTCACTTGTTTCGTCACTGTTGCAAGAGTCGAAGATAATCAAATGTTAGAACGGGATCGCCTCTGTGACCTTTCTTGCCGCGACTGGAAGGGTCATAGTTTAAGTCAGAGAGCTTCTTGATTTAAGGTTGGTGATACAAAAGAGCGTAAATGTTACGAGTTGATCTTGTCCTGGTGAACAATGAACGTGTAAGCCGTCGCTCGAGTTGTTTGAATCAGCTGCTATGTGATCTGTCTAATTGTCTTGAATGCGCGCATCTGCCACAGCTTGCGTGTAAGCTTGTAATTGAACAAATTTCGAACAAGTTATAGCAGCATTCCATTTAGTGGCAATCGGTATTTAATCAAAATATCAAATACCTTTTTCAAAATTACATATTGCGTATTTGATGAAATACCGTCTCTTACCGATTAAGTAATTAATCGGTAAAAACAAATTATCCCTATTTTTTAGTTCATTAAATTACGTAGGTACTTTACTTTAAGAGTCGCGCAAATTATAAGGCACGAAAATCCGCGTGGGAAGGCAGAAAAGTACACAAAAGAACCTCTGCCTACTTCGGCTAATAATTGTTATAAAGACGGACGCCTTTGAACACTTCTCAACAAAGGCTAAGTATAACACTTTTTACGCGCTTAAAGTCACTTGCAGTCACAACTAATATTATAAGTAGGGTTAAGTAAGGACGAATTCTGTTTCTGCGAAATTTAAGCCGCATTCAGGCAGAAATTGCACATATTTCCAAAGCCACAAACGTTAATCTCGCTATACACGAAACAATACACGTGCCCACACCACCTTAAGGTTCTTTGTCTACAACTTTGTACTTCAGTTTAAAACTGTGAAGTCTGACGCTTGTTGCTTTGTTGTAAAGTTTGTAACTGAATGGAGGCTTTGGACTTGGTTGTCTTGAGGTGTGTAAAATGCACAATACGTTTTCCTAATAATAATGAGCAAGCATTATATTAATGGCCGTGGAGAGATGTTGGGCAGTCGCGAAGCGGGGGTCCGCCGGACTCAACTTGGCGAAATCAATAATGGAGTACAATAAGCTAATGAGTGAATTACGCAACGAACCGCTATTCTTTCGATTACCGGTTGTTGATCTCATGCCAGGAAATATAGCGAATGGATGTGCTATCAAAAATTATTTACGTAGAAAAAACGGATCAAATTGTTTCGTAGTAAGTACAAAGTCTTGAATCTAAATTGACAGATTAATCATATGAAGAAATAATTGTCACAGAAATGCCGGCTCTCTTACAAAGTCCTTTTTTTCAAAGGAGTAATTAATTAATACATACCCACAATATTTTTTTAGACTTTAGGTACCCGCCGAGTCACTCAAGGGTGTTAGTAGTTGTACTATGATAAAGCCTAAACAATGATAACGCAAGGATAAAGGGATAAAGGGCTGTTCAGTAAAACCTTAAAAATTCTGCACAAATTTTGAAGTAGTAAATTTCCGAGGTTCATATCTTCACGCAGCCGCTTGTTGAGCAAATCATATAGATGGTACTTCCAGCAATATAAATCAGTGTTCAATACATACCTATTTATAACAGAAGACAATGGTTTTAATAAACTCAAGGTTAAAACGAAAACAGCAAATATCTATGAGAGTTGCAGCTTGCAACGCGCCTTTTAAGCAACATTGTCGCAACAAGTAATGAATAATGATAAAGCATTTTATTCACAGGTGTTATTTATCCATAATGCCATGTCAAACATATAGCACATCTACGAAATCTCCAGTAACCTTGGCTACGATGAGTCCATAATGAACCTAAGTACAAATTAATGTTGTTACGAAAAGATGTTCACACGCCCAAAGCGTTGTGTCGAAAACCCTTTCTCGATTTTCACATCGTGATGCAATAGCTTATTTATCTTAAGCGTTTTAACTCTAATTTGACAATGATAAATCGGACATATTGGTGGGCAATTTTATATAGGCGTGTATTGGTAATTTGAAGTAACGAGCGAACCTTTTGATGCGTTAATATTCGATTTTAATATCTTTAATGGCATTTAGCTGACCCGCTATAATTCCTTATAAACAAGATGTTCATACAGATAAATCACAGTGAAAAAGGTAGGAATAAGCTTTTCTTGAATCAGATTTAGCTCATAAACCAAGTCTTCTATAATATTTTTGTATTTTTATCATCGGTAAAGGATTCTACACAATTATTTAACGCTTGATTCTGCTTAGATACCCTTTTTTAATTTTAGATGCTTTTAAAACCCCAGAGTGAGATTAGATTATATTTTAAACTTTTAGACTCACTATAAGCTTTATTTTTAAATGATTTATTCGATTCGGCAAGATACGCAAATATAAGAGCATACCTACACACAATTTTATAGAAAATAAACAAAAACACAGACATGAAAAGTAGATCATCAGCGTTGAGTGTGTCTTCGCAAAAGTGAAACGGTCGCTGGCTCAGCATGATGCTGAGGTGTTAGACACCTACAGCACTGATTTTCAGCCAGAACCGACTCACGTAACGATACACAGATAAAATATACTACATAAACCATAAACCTATACGTAAATAAAGCAATAAATAGATAGAACCCGACTTATGTCTAACTAAAAAATACACAAATTAGTTACAAGTTTTTTAGATTTCATATTGTCTAATGTTTGATATAAGGTGCTTTGTAGCTACTAAGTAAACATTGTACACTTTTTCCACTCCTAAAGGGATTCAAAGGCTTCTAACAGGAAGTACCGGGCGTATCGAATAACCGCCCGTTTCGGGAATTTATCGAGGATCCCGTCCCGGATTTATGAGACATCCCGCGGCTACCGTTATCATATTCCATCAGACAGGATTACATCCCTTTTTACAAATATGCATTCTCATACAAATCTTTAAGGTCCAGTTCTTACTAACTGATGGTTTATACTTAAATTACATTGTATGGACCATAAAGAGCCTGCAGACGCGACGCGTGATCCACCTGTCCCTTTTAATCCGGTAACAATAGATACGTCCAGATTTGTACAAAAGGCAATAATTATTCTTATTATACACCTCAAAATAAGCATTAGCTGGGTATTCCCGTTATTTATTTCTTATATCGTCTTACCTGCAGTTACCGTCTTTCTTTGAGCTTTATTGATATTTATTGTGTTTACATTTCTTTGTATGTTAAATGTTTGATGGTACTGCCGACGGATTTGGTTTAATATTCGCACACAAGAAAAAATACAGGTTATTTATAGACATAAAATTGCAAAACCTGTTAAAACCGCAGGGTGAACAAACTTGTAAATTATACCGTGAAATAAAAATACAGACGATCAATGCTCTTTCAGTGCATTGTCCCTTCAAATTATGATTTTGCGAAATGACGGAACACGTTTAAGAAACATGACGTACCTTATCTGCAATCATGTCCGCCATTTACCTGTTGGTTGAAAGTTTGTAACACTACACCTCTTTGGTCGCTAACCGCGCTGCAATTTTAATTTTTCGGCTACAAAAAATTCGAGATGTGAGGTCGCACCTGAGTAGGATGAATGTTTAATTGCTTATCCTGGGTACTGCATGAAGCCTCACACTGATCTGTTTAAAAAAATAGATGGCTGGTTTAAATTTTAAGCTATACATAATTAAAAAATATAATTTTATTTTTAGCAACCTGTATTGTTTCGCTTAAAAATTGGATTTCAATTGAACACTAATAGATCTACTAAGATCTCGCCTGCATTATAAGTAGTATTATGTATAATAAGGTTAGCTTTACTATAAATATGTCAACAGTGGCACAAATATAATTTTAAAGCTCTATTAATAATGATATCGATAGAGATTTAGGTAGGTACTCTATTTAATGGACATTTTAAATGCCACGATAGTAATTCCTTGTGCCCATATTTAGTATAGAAACTCTATAAATCAAAGTTTAATAACCACCGCAAAGTTTGATATCTTTATCGTATCTATATCGAACTAATGGCGTAAAATCGTGAATTTGCAGGTTATACGTGTAATAAATAGGTATTATTAATTATTTCTCCATCGAAAATTAATAGGTTACTGTCAAATTTGGCTTTAAATTGTTTATTATAAGCTCCGCCAAACAGCTCCTTAGAAATAATAGCTGTTCGTGAGGTCATTAGTTTAAGTTGCCCTAGTATAATAACATTCAGTGTTTTGATTCAATAATTTAATCGAATTTTCTTTTTGATGCGTGTGCTCTGATCGTGTATGTTTACTGAACACTCAACTTATTGTCGACGTAAAATCCGAATTAAATGCACAGAATCTTCACCATGTTTTAAGCACGATAGTTCATACTGACTAAGCTACTAAAACTAGCATTAACGGAGACAACTAACACAAGCGTAGTAGCTGCATAGCAAACATTAAATTATACACGTGCAAATTATCAATAAAGGCAACGATACTGTAAACACAGGCCCCACACAAAACGTTCCGTGTCCATAATTAAGGCTACAATTGCTGAATAATTATGAATGTTTAATTTCTGTCATAATTCATTACAGCACCAGTGCCACGCGTAATTTTAATTCACTGCCTCATTGTTTCTTTAGCTGCCTTTATTGGTTTGGTTTTTTATTCGAAAAAGTTTGATTATAGGATGAACGCAGTTATTTTCACTGGCATAAAATAGCTAACAATTCCTATTATAAAATGTGTTGAACAACATTCCTGCACCTTGTAATGAGCGGATGTCGAGAATCGATAGCGAAATTGTGGGCATATTTTATAATTTAATTCAAATACATTTAGAAATGTACTCTAGCAACGTAATATTAAAGCACACGTTGACTCAAACTTAACAAATTTTATTGGAATTGTAACTTAGAGTTTAAAATGTAGTTCTGAAGTAGTCTTTGCTGTATTAGGGAATAAAGGCTAGGTTGTGAGTTTATAGAAAGGCTGTTGGCGCCATGCGAATGTAAGAGCGTGTGCGATGATATCGCTGGCGACTGAATACTGAACTATTTAAAATTTTACTAAATAATGCAGCGTCGGCTAGTCGCGCTTCGAGTCTAGGTATTCTTAGAGTAGGAATGTTTTATTTGCTTGAGGCAACGTTTCTATGGCCCAAGTAGACTACTCGGTCCCTAACGACCCTCGATCGAAACCCCTGACCCTGATGTCGATATATAAAATGCAGTAGGTTAAGTCCCAATTCTGTAATAAAACGCTTTAACTTCAATGAAAATTATTACACTTCTATGGTGGTCTGGGAGCAAAGAAAAAACATAGAATGTACCAGTTGCTTCTCTTCCCGCACAGTTGGTAAACGCCCATCGTGTGCGAAAATTCATAGGAATCATATAGGCGATGCGGCTAGCAACCCATCACTATTCTGATTCTATTTTTCACCTATACACCCAGTGTCTTGCTAAACGTGGCCTGTAGGTCTTGTTACGATAAAGATAAAGACGTGATTTGTGTATGTGTATTTATGTATGTATGTAAAATTATTACAAACTATACCCACATTTGTTTTTTTTTATGTCACGAATAAGGGAATAATTAGGTCTCTTAAAAGTGTTCCGGAATATTTTATTATTTTTGATTCATAACTTAAACTTAAGGTGAAGGAAACAATTGGGATGGGCAGCCTTTGGAAAACTGAGCTCCGTGCTGAAGTCCAAAACTCCCCAATCGCTCAAAACAAAAGTTTTTAACTAATGCGTACTACCGGCTATGACGTACGCTTGTGAGACATGGGCACTGTTTGCTGGGATGATCCACGAGCTCAAGGTGACGCAGCGCAACATGGAGCGAACCATGCTTGTAACGCTGCTGGATGGAGTCCGGAACGAGCTCATTAGACAGCGCACGAAAGTGGTTGACGTGGGGCACAGAGTCGCCAAGCTAAAATGGGCGTGGACCGACCATGTGTGCTGACGACAGGACGAACGGTGGAGCATGCGCGTTCTGGACTGGAGACCCCGGCTAGGCAGAAGAAGTGTAGGCAGACCACCTGCCCGATGGTCTGATGACATAAGGGAGACAGCAGGACCAGACTGGAAGAGGGAAACGGGCAACCATTCGGGATGGAGACGGATTGAAGAAGCGTATGCGTTTACACGCTGAAGAAGAAGAAGAAGAACTTAAACTTGTTGAAGAATGTTGAAATTCTTAATTCTGGAAAAAAAGTAGTTCATAATTTACAACTTTATATTGATGACATTATTATTACTTACGTTTAATCTTCTGGTACATTCAAAGTGTCACTTAGGTGGCCTAAAATGTTCTTCGGCATTTTGTCTTTACTTAACCTAAGTAAGGTATTTACCTAACCTTCTGCCGAGGATGAAAGTTCAAAATAAGTTGGTTTTTAGGCCTCTGCAGTGACCGTAACATGCGACATAATTTACTGTCCTGGTATTCAAGACAATTCATCGGTGACCTCACGTTTCACTTCCAAAACCCTTGAAAATCTTAAATTGTGCATGTAATCAAAAGTGACTTTTCTATAGACACCTTGAAAATCTGACCTAACATATCAAGGAACATGCTTTAGAATTGCATGACCGTTTACGTGTCTTTTTTTTCAGGTCTATTCAGAATGATGAAAATAGAAGTTGCATTTTAAATACCATTATTGTAATTTCTACTACTTTTTTTATTTAATTATCTGACAGCTTGTAACACATTTTGTATTGTATAGATTTTTACCACTTTGAACGGTATTTTCACAGATATCGTTCAGTCGCCCGCCGGAAACATGCAGTAGGAACTAGGTCTACGCTTTATTCATCATCATCATCATCATCAGCCAGTTGACGTCCACTGCTAGACAGCTAGAGAAGAAACATTCTTCCTAAACAAACCGAATTAAGAACCTCCTTTTTTGAAGTCTGTTAAAAAGCTGCAAGTTATATTATGTTGTCTTGCAATCAAAGGTGAATTATCATTTTGTATGCCAACACAGATTAAGATGATGATTAAACCGTGGATAAGGGATAAAGACGTGATTTGTGTGTGTGTGTGTGTGTGTGTGTATTACAGTCAAGTGCCAACCTATTTGCCATAAGAAAGCATTCGAGCTCGCGAAACAAGGACACTGCGCAAAGCTAATAAATAATAAGCGTTTTAAGAGAACAGCACAAAGGAAAATAGGGCTTTAAATCTGAGCTGTTTTCTTAGAAATTCTTTTTTTATATTCCGTAAGTTGTTTGTAGGTAAATGTTGGTACCAAATAATTGCTTTCAGTCTCAAGGTGGAATAAGAGTGGCGTCCCTTGTAGAGACGGCGAATGGGCAGTCTTCCCTGCGCTTGCTTGCTTTCAACCACGGTGCAAAGAAAACGTTGGAGATCAAACAGAGACAGAAAACTTATTTTGTCGTGGTCGTGGGTAATTTTTAAGTGATTGATTACTGTCGCGAACTCCTTAGTGTTGATACTTATTTTCTATTTTTTCTATTCGTTTTGTTTTTTAAGTCTTGTCATTGTATTAGTAAGTTATTGCATATCAGTAAAAGAAGCAGTTCAGTTTCCTGGTGTTCTTATTTGCTATCGCTTATCAAACAGTCCTCATATCGTACGCTTCAATACCTTGGTATGTAACCAAAAACTTAACAATTTCAAGTTTTTTTTAATTATAATTAGATGTAGATACTTATTTATGCTACAATAACTTTTCACCTAAAATAAATCGACGAAAAGAACTTATTAGAAGCAAAAAAAAGTATTACTTATTTTAATATTTGTATACCTACCCTTAGGGATCTCTAGGGATATTCCTTCTGGTAAACATTATGCCTTATCTATACTAATATTATAAAGAGGAAAAATTTGATTGTTTGTTTGTTTATTTGCATTGAATAGGCTCCGAAACTACTGGACCGATTTCAAAAATTATTTTGCCGTTAGAAAGCTACATTATCACTGAGTGACATAGGCTACTTTTTACCGCGGGAAAATACCTTTTCCTACGGGAAAATTAATTTATCGCGGGCGAAGCTGCGGACGGAAGGCTAGTCGTTTATAAAATTGGATTGCATACCTATGAGGCAGACCACGATAAGTTTATGCTTATGGTCTACTTAATTGTCTCACAGACTAAAAATATTGTAAAAAAAAACATCGCCAAGGTATTTATTCCAACACTCACTATCACTCTTTATTCCAACGCTAAAAATAACAATAGATTGTTAAATAAAATTATGGCAAATACAGTTAAGCTGGCGTATAATCGCCGCATCACATTGTTCCATATTTTAGAGACAAACGGAGCGTTTACGAATATCTCCACGGTAATTATTTATCTCTTGGCCGCACTTCGTCTCAGCAAACACTCAAAGGACTTACTGGCAAACATAAATAATTAAATATTTTCATCGCAGACACCGATGCGTACTCTCCAAAACCATGACCCAGATACAATCACCGGATTATGTTACCTTTAAAATGAGGGAAGTTCCTTTATTACATCATCGTTGTCGTCAAGAGCTTTCTGGTACATAAAACCTTTTACCTATCGTTACCCATATTTAAATCTATATTGAAGGAGCACTATCTGCCATCTTGTGCATGAATCTTGTAGCTGGCTTTTTTAGGTATGTGTGTATGTGTCTGTTTATATCTCCATTTATTATAAATGTGTGTTTCATGTATAATATATTATGTATTTTCAGTACTTAGTATATTAATATATATTCTAAATTGCACCACCTGCTCAGATCTGTTCTGTTTACCAGTCCATTATGATTGCCTGGTAGAGATCGCTCTGTAGCGATAAGGCCGCCTATTGTTACCTTGTAATATTCTGTATACCTTTTTCTGTTTTGGTTGTTGTATGTGGTGTTCAATAAAGAGTTATTGTTTTGTATTGTATTGTACCTACTTAACTCGTAGCTATTTCTCACCGAATTTAAAAGAAAACTAATATAACTAACAACACTCCAAAGTACTCCAAAATACTGTGCTCAATTTGATATACGAGTAGAGTAGAAGAATCTTCCATGCTGGTCTGGGAGCAAAGAAAAAACAAAGATGTACCAGTTGCTTCTCTTCCTGCGCAGTAAAAGTCGATCGAGGAAATGGGCGAAAATCTTAGGCATCATGTTATAGGCGATGCGGCTATACCCATCATTATTTTGATTCCTCTTTCCACCTATAGGTACACCAAAATTCACGCTGAACATGGCTTCTAAGTCTTGTTACGCTCTGGCTCTGTCTACCCCGTATGGGATAAAGACGAGATTAATATGTATTATATATGTATGTATAATGTTCAAAGCCCTACAATGTGTAGCAATGCGCAACCGCAATAAATGCCACTGATGCCATTATTGTGGAACTGATACCCAAAATTTAGACCCTTATAAGTCTGAAGTCGAACTCGGCCTCTATTCAGCGCTGTACCGGCGCACTTCTGCTTTCGTGCGGCATTCATTCGTCGAGGAACGTAGCCAAACACTCTGCCTCTGTTCGGCAATCGTTGTGTTCAAAATTGCCAGCCGAATAAAATTTAATGGCCCTAAAATAACGGAACGAAAACTTTATTTAATTGGCAACACTGCTGGGCTGTTGAACTATTTTGAATAATGAATCGAAATTATTGTTTATAGCAAACTAAGCTACTGTTTAGGCAGCCAATCACAAACTAGCTGTTGTTTTCGTCCAAGATTCTCATGTTAGCTAATAAAATGCAAGCGGGTTTGCTATTACGTTAACTAATCAGTGTTCGAAGTAAACATTTCTATTTACTCGGCTTGCTTGGGAACTTGTTACGTGCAAGCTTTTGTAGGAATCTTGATAGCTGATTAATACCCACATTCGCAAAGAAATCTTGCACCGGGGGCGAGGCGCTAGTTAGTGGATGGACGATGAAAGAAACCATAGACAAGTTAGTGCAACGAGGATTATATTTAACCCCCGAAGCAAAAAGGGGTGTTATATTATAAGTTTGATATCAATGTCTGTGCGTGTGTGTGTGTCTGGTTGACTGTGTGGCATTGTAGCTCACAGGATGGACAGATTTCGATGCTGGTTTTTTCATTCGAAAGCTAGTTTTCTTAACCATATTTGGTAAAAATTGGTAAATTTTTGATATGTTGTCAGCCAAAACATAATCTAGGTTTAAAGGTTTACTTTTTTATTTCATGTACATACATAAATCACATCTTCATATCTAACGGGGTAGACAAAGCCAAGGGTTACCTGATTCAACTCATGATTATGGGCGTACAGGTGGAAAGGGGAATCAAAAATCAATATTATATTTTATTAATTACTTTGTAACCAAATACTGGCTGAAATGACAATAAATAAAAATAATTTCAGGCAAGAAGAATTTTTATATTTTCTCTGTGTGAAGAGTGAGTACTTATTACGTTCCCTATCTACTATTATAGTATACTACTCGTTGAACTCATTATTTCCCGCTGTAACGTATAGCTCAAGATCCGGTTATATTGTTTGAAACTTTTCAATGTTTAAGTCGATTTATAGTTTCCTACAGATAATGAGCGGATCAGGCGAGAACTAGCAATTTCAGAATGCCCTTTGCTCTATTTTCAATGAAGTGTGGAGAAAATTATAGCGCATTTTCAATCAACACTTACGAGGCAAATTATCTTGGGATCAGTGTGTTTGAACCTTTGTAAAGGCGTGACCCCCTTTCGATCTGAAAGAAGACTTAGCGACTTATTTTCCCCTGCTTCTTCAATTTGTATTTTTTTTTTTAATTTATTAGGTACATCAGCATTTACTTACTTTACTTACTTACATCAGGCATTACTTTGCCATGGTCTATATTAATGAAAAAAAAACAAGCAAGCTAAAGGTTCTTTGTTCGTTAGTATTTTTTCATCTTCCATGCCGGTCTGGGATTAATAAAAAACAGAATGCATCAGCCGCTTCTCTACCCGCGCAGATGGTAAAAGCCCATCGAGGGATTGGACGAAATTCTTAGGAATCGTGTTATAGGCGATTCCGCTAGCAACCCATCACTATTTTGATACCTCTTTCCAGCTATACACCAAAATTCACGCTCAACGTGGCTTCTAAGTCTTGTTACCCTAGGCTCTGTCTACCCTATAAGGGATAAAGACGTGAGTAATACATGTACGTATATAATGTATGTGTGTATAATGTTTCTTCCATGCTGGTCTGGGAGTAAAGAAAAAACATAGAATTTACCAGTTGTTTCTCTTCCCGCGCAGATGGTAAAAACCCATCGAGGGAATGGGCGAAAATCTTAGGAATCGTGTTATAGGCGATGCGGCTAGCAAGCCATCACTATTTTGATTCCTCTTTCCACCTGTACACCAAAATTCACGTTCAACGTGGCTTCTAAGTCTTGTTACCCTAGGCTCTGTCTACCCTATAAGGGGTAAAGACGTGAGTAATATATGTATGTATAATGTTCAAATCCCTACGATGTGAAGGAATGTGCAACCGCAATAAATGCCCTTGATTCTTTAATAGCTGATCGATCGAGCTCATTATTGTGAAACTGATACCCGAATTTTTGACCAGGAACAAAACAAGCTTGCACAATTAAAAAGCTACCGTAAATTATTTATGAATGTCAGAGATATCACAACATGTGACACGCACTTTAATGTCATATCAATCACAGTCACGACCGAAACAACAATTGCATTGCAGCTCGGAGTTAAGACCACAGATTAACCTGAAAAGACTACACGCCACACAGAAACAACACAGTTTTTACTTCTCCAAACAAAAGATCATTTTTGAACTAGGCAAATACGAGAGCTCTCAACAAAAGTTAGCCACTCTTTATATCCACAAAGCCATAATTCAATTGAAGTTAAAGACGGATTGTACGAAGTGTAATAGCTGTTCCGTAAAGGCTGTGTCAAAGATTACCGCTACTGGACTTCATTAGTGACCACGCAATACTCGTAATGGTTTATGCAATGTGGTTTAAAAATACAAATTAGCCATTTAACGTTATCTGCGGACTCGTTTGAAGCAACTGACACCTAATATATAATTGAGGAGATAGAATTTTAGCTGGATGGGGTTTGTGTAGCGTACTCAATGGTAAAACACAAGTGTACAAATTTCTTACAGTATTTTTTTTGCCTCGATGCTGGTCTGGGAGTAAAGAAAAAACATAGAATGTACTAGTTACTTCTCCTCCCGCGCAGATGGTAAAAGTCCGAGGGAATGGGCATAAGAATCATGTTACAGGCGATGCGGCTAGCAACCCATCACTATTTTGATTCCCCTTTCCACCTATACGCCCACAAGCATGCTAAACGTGGCCTTTAAGTCTTTTTACCTTAGGCTCTGTCTACCCCGTAAGGGATATAGACGTGATTTGTGTGTGTGTATGTACGCTGTACTCTTCGTATATTGTGGCCTTGACCCGACATCCAAGGATTATTCAGCCACTAATCCTAAACCCACGATGTCACAGCAAACACGGTCACTTGCAACACATTGACAATGACAAGTTCATGATCCGTTATATCATCTGGCCTTTATTGCGAAATTCGATTTCAGATGTTCGTTTCGTGCCGTACCGTTCATACCAATAGTCATCAATTTGAGAGCAAGAGGGACGGTGTAACGAACTTCGAAAATGGAATTTCAAAGTAACCACTAGACAAAACTTAAATCTGCAACGTGTCGAGTCCAAAACTAGTCTGCCGAGGTCTACTTCTGGCTCAATTACTGACGGTGCTGAGCATTGATTAATTAAAAAATAATTACTTATATTAATGCAGCTTGTCATATTTGTCATTTAGTTTTATCGCTTAAATGATTATCTAGATGTCTGGAGACAAGATAAGGAATTTATGTGAGATTAGATGATTGCATGAAATTATGATATACATGCTGGTCTGGGAGCAAAGAAAAAACCGCTTAGCTGGTAAAAGTCCATCGATGGAATGGGCTAAAACCTTAGGAAAATATTATAGGCGATGCGGCGAGAAACCCATCTCTATTTAGATTACCCATTCCACCTTTATGCCCACAATCGTGCTAAACGTGACCTTTAGGTATTGATACCTACTTACCTACCAGTGGCGTGCCGTCAAGTATATCAGAAGGCAAGCCGAAGAGAACTCAACGAGCCTTTTCTCTAATTCTGCACAATTAAACTGCCTTAAAATAGGCAAGCCGGTGGGAATCGAGTTCTATGGACGCCTACCTACCTACTTGCCTACCCCGTAAGAGATAGATATTTGTGCATGTTTTTTCACCTTGCTTTTTTCACATATTTGTAATCGTAAAGTTACTTCCAGCGCCAACACATCTACAATCACTTTCTCCGATGTACCGATACGTCCCACGGCTGAACTATTCGTCAGCCCGTGACAGGTGCGTCGATTATCTGTATTAGAGTCCATTAAGTATTTAACTCGATACCGTTTAATGTTCGGTCATAGTTTAATCACTGTATTTGCGGTACGCTATTTAGCTTCGGACTATTAGTGCACGTGATGTGTTAACATACTGCGCGATCATTTACTGTGAAAGATTATGCCCGTGTAAAAAGTATTATGATAGGTTATTTAAAAAAAAGAAGTAGGTATTATTGTTTACCTGTTAAGCTAAACAATTGCTACGTACCTGAGGGGCTACTCCGAAATTCGATTTTCGAAGTTCGTTTCGTTCCGTTCCGCTCACACTAATAGTCATAAATTTGAGAGTGAAAGGGACGGTATGACACGAAGTTCGAAAATCGAATTTCGGAGTATAAGGCCTGGTATACCTCTTTCGCTTCATCCACATTCATCAATCCGTGACGGTATGTATGTATGTACGTGGGACGCCAGTGGCACGCAACACAGAACCGACCATCTGATTGGCCATTGGGGAATAGAGACTGAAAACGAGATAGAGAGGAAGATTACAGAGGGATTATTTTCTACTTCTTCCTTCTTCTAGATAAGGTTAATAAAATAAAACTTCAACGCAAAATGAGGGATTTATAAAATTTACTACCTACTATGTTTGTGTGTGTGTGTGTGTGTGTGTGTGTGTGATGGATATCTATTGTGACCACTCTCATAAGTCCATCGATTGTTTAAAAAAATGGTCCTACTACAATACTACTACAACAATACTACAATACTACTGCAATGGTCTGGTGGGTGTGTGTGTGTGTGGCACCGTCTCAATTAAACAGGTGAAATGATTTGTATTCATGTTTTGTTATTTGAAAACAGTTTTTAGCGGTATTTCTCAGACATGCTTTAAATCTACAAATTCTATAACCTTAAGTCTCTAATTAAAGATAGAAAGAAAGAAAAAGTTTATTTATGACAATCAAAAGAAGTTAAGAAACAAAAAACATATAAAAAGCTACAGATAAATAAATTGACACAAAATGGTCTCAATTCAGAAAATGAAACTTCTTCCTACTTACTTTTCTTCTGGCGGGATAATTACACAAAAGATCCACGAATTTATTTATTTATTTATCTTTTAATATATAACATGACAGTTGACACCATAGCGTTACATAAGATACTTAATATTAGAATGGGTCGAAGTGTATCCGTAGGGACCCCTAGACTAAGATAAGATATTATACTATAGAGATACTTTTCTTCTTCTTACTTTTACTTTCTTTAATTAGGGTGCTTTAAAATATTACAAGTATATAATGCAACTTGTACTCTTCGCATTGGTGTAATAGCCTAACGTCTGTAACCAATCCTTCCACCGGACTGGGTTACTAACGCAAACCACAACCTTGCGTGCACCTTGCCCGCTTGTGCTTTATGAACCGAGACAACTTAATTATCACAAGTATCGTATCAATATTATAAACGTGAAGGCTTAGGAGTACGTCTATACACACATACAAATCACGTATATATCCCTAACGGGGTAAACGGAGCTTTAAAAGAAAAATATTCCTGGCCATGGACTGTGAGCTTTACGGGAACACTAGGTGTAACCACGACGGGATGGGGCAGATTGCAATGGCACCGTTGAGTGCGGGCTCGGGATTCCCCGCCCTCCCCCGCCGATTTTATTAAGGTTGACTCCTCGCAGCACGGGGTAAACAGAGAGTGTAACAAAGTCTAAAGGCCACGTTTAGCATAATTGTGGGGGTGTAAGTGGAAAGGAAAAACAAAATAGTCATAGGGAGTGAGTACGTCTTATGTTTCTTACTCTTTCACGCTGACCAGCTGGATTTGAATGGAGTTTTGTATTAGACACTAGCTGTTCCCCGCAACTTCGTCTGCAAAGAATTCGTTTATCGCGATCCCGCGGAAACTGCACACTTTTCCGGGATATAAGTAGATTAAGTGTTATCTATACTATATATCTATGTTCCAAATTTCATCTAGATCTCTGCAGTTGCTCTGGATTGAAAGAGTCACAAACATCCATACATCTTTAGGTCTTGTTACCTTAGGCTCTATCTACAACTTAAGGGATAACAACGTGGTTTAAGTATGTATCACTTGTATCTATGTTGCAGTTCGTATCTATCATGTCTAACCCGCAGTCACGGGATAAAATCCTCAAATTTCAACCGGTCAAGGATATAAATAGACATTGACATTTTGCTCTGGAACTCCCAAGGGAATTTGGTGAATTATAAGGGTTCAAGCGAGAACAGCAGTGGTTTGAAGCTAGTTAACCATAGATATTAGTCATTACAGACATACGGCCAGACTTATGAAAGCGCTGAACAGTTGCGAAGCCAGTGGCCGAGTACTCAACTGACCCGTACTTCGTCCTAGTTGCTTGGTGTGGGTAAGACGTTTAAATATTCTCGTCTCAATGGCGTTTGCAATAAATTATAGGCTATACATATTAACTTACGCAGTAACCAGAGTATCATATTTCAGACTACACTATTGGGACGCTATTCCGCAAGAACCACGCAATTTTCGGATATTTCAATTATTTTACGGGCGAAAATCTTGTACGCATTATTACATTTAGCAAAAGAATTCGTACGTACCGATGTATTTTGGGTATTTTTATTTTTATTTACGAACGCCGTTATTCCGTTCCATCTCAAAATAAATAACTGAAGCAAACATACAACTGTTTTCACTGTTGCAGGCTCGAGTAAAAACCCATACCACTTCTGAAATAAGGAAACTCTGGTTCCTAATGAAAGACAATTTATGAGTGGGTATTAGTACAATTTAACAGAAAATGGAACAAATAACGAATTATATGCTTACCGTCTACGCAGGAGTCGTCTGAGTCATCTGACACTTGGCAACTAGTGCCACGTCAAACCGTCTACCTTTGACAGAGGTTGCTTCCCGACAATATGTTATAGGTAGGTTATAGGCGATGCGGCTAACAACGCATCACTATTTTGATTCCCCCTTTCCACCAGCACACAATTATGCTAAACGTGGCCTTTAGGTCGTTATTACCTTAAACCCTGTCTACCCCGTTAAGGATAAAGACGTGATTTATGTGTGTGTTACGTGTTAATTCCTATTAAAAACTAGGTACATAATATGTGTGCCGAATTACATCAAAATGCTTTCAATATTGTTTGCTTGAAAAAGTAACAAACATCACAATAACTTAACAAACTTTTGCATTTACAATTAGAAAGACCTACGATTTATATTCCGAAGCAATCGCCTACGCACTTTAATCGACCCACGTTTTGCTTACTAAGTATATAATTCTGTCTCATATTACGTCTTGTAATAGACACGTACGTCACAATCTAGTTGAAGTTCGGCTCCGCTCATGCATAAATCTCAATGACCGATTCCACAGACAAACACAAGCAATTAGACGAAACTAGTAATCGTTTAATCTGAGCCGGGAGATGAAAGTGGACGATAGTACCATGGCACAGTGGCATAGACGCGTAAGTACAGATTCTTAGTTTTTGGTTTGGTGATTCTAGTAACAGGTAAGTACACAATTTCTGACGTAATTCAATCTTTGTTTTGTTTTATGATTATGATCCCTATTCGTGCGATTTGTGCATGAATAAAGAATTATGTTAATAGTTCTTATGAGAAAGTGAAAAATAAATTGACACAAATGCACACATCAAAAGTGTCTAACGTTCAGTCAAGAACCTATAGAATTTCATACGCGTTTGCTCCTTAGGCATTTATAGAAATGCGCCTGTTTTATTTGTCTATAGCTACTAAAACATCACTTTCATTTTTATTACATATTTTCCACGTTTTTTGCGAATCAAATTTACACACCGATACTGACAAATTAGCCAGTTTAAAATTGTAATTGCTTCATAGCCTACATATAACTAATCAGTAATAACGTCGTGTATTTTATTGCCAATAGTGAAAGAGTAAGTGAGTGTAGCAAAAAACGCTCATCAATCATAAATTTGTTTATATCCGCTACTCATCGTAAGACAGGAAGCTATAAATAATTGATGGCTTACAAGACAGCTCTACTATGATTGAATGGTGGTAGCAAAACGATAAAATTGCGCTTACATAAATTAAATTGAGGGCACAAAAATGAAAAAAAAAACCTAAGTAACTATAGTTTTCCTAATTTTGAGAAATTCCTATTTTATTAATGGACGAGTGAGGGTTTAGATATTTTTGCATATTTTACTCGCTAAAATGTACTATTGTACCTACTAATAAAATGCTCTATTCACATAAAATCCTGTGACACAACGCATGATTATTACCACATCGAAAGAACAAGTTGCAAGTACGAACTATTCACAGCATCGATACTGTATTTCGTTTTCATAAAAAGTTTTGATAATCTAAGCGTTTAGCAAGGTTTTAAAAAAAATCTTTATTGAATGAAAAGGGCCACATTCCAAGATCAGTTACTTATTGTATTTCAAACCTTATACGAACGAGTTTTGTTTTTAGATACAAAAGCGACTGATTTTGTAATGTAGCACTTTTGCATTCAGTGGGCGATTTTTTCAATTTGTAAGTTAGAACAGTTCGCTGTTCGGTCCCGTATCATAGCTTGCATCGACGTCTTGCACGGCGGCGTATTTCTACATGTCATACTGCTGTCACGAGATGCATCGTGACTGTGATACCATCTTTTATCTGTTTCATTTCATTACCAAGTTCACTTTCAATAGATTTTTGTGCAGGATTACTTGAGACGTGTTTTAGATGAAAGTTGTTTTCCGTCTTTGCCAAAAAGTTGGGCAGTTCATTGTCGATTTGATCAAGTTGGCAATATTAAGCCAAGATATAGGTACAAGTTAGAAACATTTTAATACTTTAAAAAGTCACCATGGCCAGGTCAGCTGGAAGATGTGCCTTCTTAGAGTTAAGTTTATTTAAAATATTGTATTAAATAAATAATCATGATACATAATTTGAATAAAGGGTGCTGTAATTACCATACTAAAGCATTTTTTAAATTTTATAAGTTTAAACTAATAGTTTTCAATTTAGTTGATACAATTCCGCACATATGTCCTTTTATTTCATTTAAAAACATAACCCTTCTTCTGGTGCAGTCGGGTAAAAAATATATGTTTGCTTGCCTTTTATTAATGGTAACTGTATTTTTTTAAGCAAATCGCATATTTAATTAGAACCTGAAATTTATTTAAATAAAATAATAAACAGAGTTAAATTAAAAAAAAAAAACCATAGGTACCTTAGAGTAGGTATTTTAGACACACAAGAACCAAATAACAGAACAAGTCAAACGAAAGTGAGTTGTCCCGCGATGCCGCCCCGATATTATATCAGATACGTGTATTCAATGTTCAACAATTTCAACTCTCATCTTTCACATCCTTTGTTCGATAAAAATCGCCTTGTTACAACAATGCAGATGATTTTGTGACAAAAAATCTAATAAATATGCTAAGTGAGCGAACAATACTCGTAAGGATTGTACTGCCTCAGGCGAAACATTATGTAGACGATTTGATATTTGCGAATTCCTGATTGCATCTTCAGCTTTCACCCGTCATCAATGACTCATTAAATTCTATAATTGACGCTCGCCGTGACACCGATCAAAGCTCGCACTTGACCTTTTTTGATTGAATTAGTGACAAAGCTATAAATAATAAGTTAAACACTTTCTTTTCAATTTTATGTATCGTAAAAGCGAAGGTAAAACTTGCACTTTATTGCTTAATCGCTTTCATAATCGTAATCATGTGTGTATTCATTATAATAGAGTAATTCTTCCCTGTCATTGTGTGTTTGGTATTCGCCCCGTTGATAGCATTCTCATTCTCATAACTGTGTAAATTATAAAGGCACGTCTCATAGCTCAGCAAAGACGTCATCTCAAAATTACTACCTATAATAGCCCAGGCAGACCCAGTAAGGTTGAAAACTTCACTTACGCCATTTTCATTCACTGGAAATCTCATAGTAAGTAGGTCCTTCTACACCTATGACATAAATTCCAATAAACTCAAAGTTACGAGCCCGAATACTTTCCTACATACAGTTTGAATAACAATCTGTCAAACCACTAGGGTACTAGCTCATTTATATTATTACTTGCTGTTAATGATACCTCCTTATTTTCGTCGAAAGTAACATATCTCAGTGATTTTTAAAACTCTATCTATTACGGTTAATTGAAAGACGGGCGTTCATCGCAGCCTTACTAGGTAGGGTCCTGCTGACACCTTTTGGGTAAGGAACCCTAAATATGCCCACAATCATGCTAAATGTGTCCTTTAGGTCTTATCAGGTGCCTCTGGCTCTGTCTACCCCGTAAGACGTGATTTATGTATGTAACCCTAAATACCAAGCAACACAATCTACCACAAGACTTCACACTTCACATTCGTAATGTGCCTAGGCATGCGTGCCTATGAAAATAGATGTTATTGAGAAATTTATGTATTTCGAAACGACTGATAAACATAGCGCAGTTATATTGTGTCATGGATGCACCGCGTAGACCGATGCGAGATAGCACGCTGATAGCGATCGCATCCTCCCGGCTCATTCCGCACGTGCAGCGTGCCTGCGCCCACGCAGGGTTGCCATTGTAAAAAAATTGTCCTACATGTCAGGATTTGGTTTTTGTAAAATCGTCAGGTTTTCGATCACAAATGTTTCTACCGTTCTAGCAGCTTTTCTGGGGTATAAAATATTATGTTTTGAAGCTATTAGTCAAATAAAAAACACTGTCGGTTATGCTAGTGGAGACAGATCATGAATTTTGTTAATAAAATCAGGAATATTGAGGTTTTGGTAACCCTAAGCCTGGTCTCGGCGCCCGGCGCCACCGACACTGACGCGAGCCCCGAGCCGCGTCTAAAGGAATCCGATTTATTAGTTATATCTCCACATCGGCCCATACACCTGTAACCGATTTAATACGAGCACGGAACAAGGGAACATTTATTGCGTATTGCGCAACTCCCGCGCTTACGAATACCAATTACTTACAGCGTCCATTCATTCCTAACGTCCAACGTATTAATATATTACGTTGGACTTATTTATTGACGTGCTCTTGAACTTGCTCTAATGTCACGACGTCGGTAGCTAAACATCATTACAATTGTTCACGCTTCGTCGATTTGGAAGCGATTTGCCGGGCCGTGATCTCATCGCATCACTTACCGATTATGATGTGAAATTTCTCTGAACACGACCTTGAGTTCGCACTTGTTGCTAACTTTCTCGTGTGGTTGTAACTTGTAAGTCGTAATGTGACGCGCGTATCAGTAACATGCATTAGACGTTATCAGCGGATCAAATGTCCGACGGCAGTCGGAACTGCGACGCGCGGGCGTCTCGCGGAGAAATTGACTACCCTGTCCGATCAATATTAGTTGGACACCGGTGGGGCTTGTCGTCTGCGAGCGATGTGACACCCGGACACTTCCCCAGTGAAAACAGAAACTCATTAGAGCTTTTAGCGACATGTATACGAGGCGTGGAACGCGCGATCTATGCGACGGTATCATGAAGCTATGATCTGAAAGTGTGCGCCGCCCGCGATCACTTGCACCCTGACGAATGTATCAACACAATTGAGTGCAACTTAACGATGTAACCTTTTATGGTGTATCTGCCACGGACAAGTGCGTTAATTCTCTTCGTAGCGCCTTGTTACTGTCACCTTAGCAAAATTTGCTACTGTGACGCGTTCCCAGCAACAGTAGGGGAGACCGAGGCGAGTTGAGACAGAGGTGAGTTGATACAAAGCCTTTTTCTCTGCACCTATGACAGTTAGCGAGGTCACAACTTCACACAAACTGTGGAGTGTAGAAAGAGCAACGAATTAGCGAAGTTACCAGCCCGATAAACTGTCACAGTTCAGAGAAATCGGCTTTGTATCAACTCACTTCTGTCTCAACTTGCCTCGGTCTCCCCTATACATAACATCGAAACTGCATTGCATGCTACTCATGCCGATATTTAAGCGCCTTTCTATAGAAGTGTTATCGTAACAGATTCAGAGAAGACCGAACTATAATAATGCCTACATACGTGTTTTAAGTAGCAGGCTTAATTTTTTTTAATCAAAATGTGACGCTCTAAGTGATAGAGACAGAAACATGATAATAACAAATGAGTACCTAGTATTATAATTCCCTTATAGTTAAACAGAGAAATAGCGATGACGCTAATTTAGTTGAGGTACCTACTCGTTTGTGGATTCATAAAGGGAGGTCTTTGAAAGATGTCTATTATGTAAATCAACTTGTCCCCATCCACATAATAACATCTACTTTTTTTCTCACCGTATACTTATAAGTTAATCTAGAGTGATGATAAACCAAGTAAATAAAGCGATACAATCCATGTATATAGTGAGTTATTGTCTAATAAGAGTTGAGCTCTACATTTATCGGTAAAATAAAGGTAAATGATACTTTAAGTATTTGTTTAGCTTCAATGATAAACCTAAGTACTTCTTAGAAACACATCGTAGGCGCCAGTTGATGGGCAGAAGAAATAAAACAAACATTTATTTTATATTTTATATAACTTTTATTAGCCAGCTTATAGCTATAACCTTAATACTATCATAAACATTTAAGATCAATATTTACAACATTCTGTCAAATCAGTCATTAAACTAATGCGAGGTGTGTAGATATACGTAATCATTTTATTTACAGGGAATACTGAGTTTATTTACAATAAATCATTTGTTTCATAAATTGCGACGTTTAATGTTTGTGTCGATCATGACCTTATAATATATAGCTTTATGTCTTGTGTGTGGCTCAATTACACCGTAAAATACCGTAAGCGGGCTGAGAGAGTCACGAGGGAGTACGACTCCGACACGAATACATTCTATGAGAAAGCCATGCTTTGTATATCGAAATTCGTTTCTCGATGTTCGTTTTGTGTGATTCCGCGTACATTAATAACCATTAATTTGAGAATGATGGTGACGGTATGTTACAAACTTCGAAAACCAAAATTGGAGCAGCCCTTCAGGCTTAAACACATTTTGATGTCATGATGCGAACTCTACGGAAGAGTTAATTAAGTCCTTTTGACGAGTCACTGAAACTGTTTGTGGCTAACTCATCATATACATGCTTAGGTTTAACCAATATACAAATGCTGTAAAATAGATGATACAATTGCGATTACAAAGAGCAGAGTAAAAAGAATAGACGGCTTTCTTGCGCGGGCGAAAATCTTAGGATGATGTAGGCGATGCAATCCATCACAATTTTGATTCCCCATTCCACCTTTACGCCCACCAATCATGCCACAGAATCATGCCAATCGTGGTTTTTGTGTCTTGTTACCCTGGACTCCGTCTATCCCTTATGGGGTGACTTTCTTTAAGCAGACGTGTAAAATACAGTGAAAACGGCAGCAAAAGTTGATTTTTAAAAACCAAGCATATCACTTTGCGTTTTACGGTGACGTACCACTGGTCGTACGTGTTTAATGAAGGGTGTGTAGAACCTGCTTGAACAACATCCAAAGGTCGGAAACATACGAACTGAACCAGTATTTTTAAAATACACTTTTCACTTCCATGCTGGTCTGGGAGCAAAGAAAAACATACAATGAACCAGTTGCTTCTCTTCCCGTGGAGATGGTAAAAGTCCATCGAGGGAATGGGCGAAAATCTTTGGGATCATGTTATAGGTGATGCTGCTCTTTTCCATCCGACCCACAATAATGCTAAACGTGGTCTTTAGGTATTGTTACCTTAGGATCTGTCTACCCCTTAAGGGATAAAGACGTGATTTATGTATGTATGTACGTACTCTTTTACTTAACACTTAAAACGTCATAGGTGGAATATTACCTTAATACTATACTTATTCACTTTAAAAACGAAACAGTCTCTATGGCTTTAACAATAAATATTTGTAAATAATATAAAATTTTATTTAAATGCTGAGCGATGGCCTTTTCTTTCGCACACTTTTGCTGTTTTTGCCGAATATTGTGCCGATTACCTGTTAAAAAAAAACAATAAATTTCTTAAAAGTTACAATGGAGAAAATTCTGTGTAGAATATTTAAAAAAATACGATATTTTATTGCATTTCACGTCACATGAGTGTTTATTTAATTACTAATTCAATGAAATTTTGGTTCATGTCGAACAGCAAATCATGTACCCAAATACAATTAGGTACCAGTCATCACCAGAATAGACTGGGCTTGAAACTGTGAAGCTACTTGTGGAGAGATTCCTAATGTGTAAATAAATCTGCTTCCCACTCAATGTGTTCAGCAAATAAACCTCTTCCACCTTCACCTACCGTAAGTTGGATATCATAATGATGGGATAAAATTAAATACCTTAGAAACGGAATAAGCGGCAAGCTTGCGCCTGGGCGTGGGTAACAGCAGCGCGAGCGCACGCGCCTCGCGCAGCAGCGCGTGGAAGGCAAGCGCTGCGCCCGCGCACGACTCCGCCGCCGACACCTCGTAGAACTGACAACCGAACCGCAGAGACAGCTCCTGACCCTCCTCCGCGTGGACCTCCCTATGACAATACCAGCCTGTCAGAATCCGACTGTATCAGAGTTTTTATCACTTTCTGAACAATTTGTATGTGAAAGGGATGAATGCTTTATGATCAAGGTAGACTTATAAAGTTAAGGGTACCGATGAATGAGTAAGTTTTAAGTACAAAATAAATTAATCCAGCAGGTGGTTGGGTAAGTTTAAATACTAAACGTTTAACTTAAACACCCCTGTTAAGATTTTTCGCCAATTTTTGTATTCAAAATTTAATTACCCCTTTGAAACTGTAGTCTTTGAACATCAACCAACGTATACAAACGTAAATAAACATTTTGTCAACCACAATAAAGCAACTCAACCATCTGATGCTAGAATATTCCATAACAATCTTTAGTCACCTTGTGTGCACTGTCTCTTTCCCACAGGGGTAGGCAGAGACTACTTTGTTCCACTTTCTACAATCTTGACAGACTTCTTTCGCTTCATACACATTCATCAATCTCTTCATACATGCTCGTCGGTTTCGGGTGCTCCTGAGCTGACCTTTTTCTAAAACGTCTCCTATTATAAAAAAATTATGCGTGAGCAGTATGTAGTGTTTTATGTTGTTATTTTAGATATGATTAACTATCCCAGAGTTCCCTTTAATTTTCCAGGATTAAAAGTATCTAAAATATTGACCAGGGATATAAGGTACCACCACGCAAAATTTCATTTAAATCAGTCCAATTGTGTTGGAGATTAGCGAACACAGACATAGGTAAATGAACACATCCATACATAAATAGACAAAAATTATAAAATCTACTTTTTTGTGTTTTATTACTCTTCCCTAATCGTTAGCACTCTAGTTTTTGATGAATTTATTTAATATACAGACACGAACTTTCAACTGATTTATTATTATGTATAGATGTATAGATATAGAATAGATTATTATATGTATAGATGGTGATCTCTGTAAACGATGTTTTGTAACATAGAAAACAATATGATAGACACGCACATAATGACAACTATTTATTAGAGATAACAACTAAAAGCAAAGTTTCTCGAATCGCTGAGATACTCATGTCCTAATTTTACCATGCTTAATGCACTATCTTAACGATCGGGAAATGACTAGTCTAACAGTTGATACTGTTGTCACTATTTCTCGATGGTTTCTCGACGTGCACTCACCTAGCGTGTTCGAGGTCTCTCTTGTTCCCCAAGAGGGTGACAGCAGCGCATCCCGGCAGCCTGGTTCTTTCCAGTAGTGACAACAGCTCCGCGGCCGCAAGAAACGATCGCCTTTCGCAGACAGAGTACACTACGGCGAACGCGTCGCCCCACCGCACGTGCTCGGCCAAGCAACCACGGGTCTGCGGAAAGATGAGTCAATGATAGCCGGTTAAGCTTATCGAGACGATAAGAGGGAACCTTTGGGTTAAGAACTCTGCCGAAGAAATTCTTGGCTTGTGGGTACTCCAGTGGCGTAACTATAGGGTGTAACTGTAACGTATCTGGCTTGGTTTAGAGCACAGAAGGGACGCTGATGCACTTCTTTATATTGAGGAAGGAGCCCCATCTATCGAATTTGCCACGGGCCCACGAGTTACGCCACTGGGGTACTCCTGAAATTCGTAGCATGAGAATTCGATTTTTAATTGCTTTAATTTGTATTTGAGGATTGATTCGCTGTATACGAGGCAATGAGATAAATAGTAATCTCCTATAATATGTTTCTCAAGTTAATAGCACAAATTAATGTTGACGCCGGCGCCGACAAAACGGTGTCATGACATGTCGCGAGTTTAATTAAATATTTCCGACCTAGCGGTACATGAGATGAAGGTTTCGGGCACAAATTCCAAAATATCATTAATTTCATTAACAAAAGCGCCGAGATTAAGTGTAGTCTATTAAATAAATGTATCGAGCATCATTATAATGCAGCCGAGACAAGTGTTGCTCTGCGGGAAACATCGGGGCCAGCTAATAAATTTAACGATTGCGCAATCCCAAACAGTGAATTACATTTTTCTAACAGCGCCGTTAGGCTAGCAAACACAATAACATATTAAAATTAGTGAGTGAAGTTTCATTGGAGCATTATGGTTTACGTAATGGTCCCGGATTCGTTTCGCGGGAAGTTTTGAAGATAGGTAGATACTCGGCCTGCAGCGCCCGCGCCGAGATCGCCTCTGATAAGCCGATACAAGGCCCATAAACTTTGTCTAATTAAATTGTACGAGCATCAGCCGCTAGCTACAGATTACCATCTCCATTGTTTACCGCTAAATGAAGTTCGGCCCCATCTATAGCTTCATTACGACTTCATTTATGTTGACATTTAAATGTTTATTATAAAACGCCTACTGTTGTGAATTAAACAATCATATTATCAAAGCTAATCTTACCGCACAATTAGAAGTGTCCATTATCTCGACTTCAGAAACCGCGCCGTCGAAGGCGACTCGATGCTGATAAAGAAAATCTGAAACCAAACAATGCAATTTACATGTCTGCAGCGAGTTTTATCTAGCTATCGAGCGCATCTTTATATAGACATAGGAATGTGCGCGGGCAGCAACGCTAAATTATAAATTATAATAATGTACCTAAGATACTTTGCAGAAGTTATTTGCTATGAATACTTAAATAATTTCCTTAACAATTTAATCAACTTCATTGAAAGCATGGACGACTGGGTGACGTAGGACACGACACTTGCTTAAGGTCGGAAGGAAACAGACATTTCAATTTAAATAAGTAAACTCACTCGTCAACTCGCAAATTGACGTCAATCGCCCTATAATACGGTGTCGATTTTGCTTAATAAAAAATCCTCATTAACTTTCTTGGATTCGGATGAGGTTTAAGCATTACGATTGAGTCAAACTCATTCATTTTCAGCTGTCAAAGCTAAGACTTCTTCGTGTACCGCAGACGTACAATACGCACGTTATGTGTTGAACGTCACGAAAAGTCACGAAAAAGTAGGGAGTTATTAAATACAACTCACCTCCTGTAGAGCTGTATTCGCCGATGTATCGCTTGGTTAGATAACGCACGACCACAGCTGCAACAAAAAAGTTATCTCATTATACCGCACAATTATGATGTTATTGATACATCACAACTTACACCTTTAATAGACTTACACGGACACGTTACCTTCATGCTGACCCTGATAATAAAGGCAACAATAACGAAAAGGTCGTTCCTCCTAACTTTCTACCAGAAGCAACACTTACAAACATTGATTAGTCTTTTCATGCCACTCCTGGTATTTCGATCCAAGGGTCGCACACAATACAAACAGTTATCAACAACAATGACGATGCACTTTTCTAGAATAGCCCTCGCCGACAGCGCGCTACCGACAAAATGAAGTGGAGGGAATCCTGCCACCTCGAAAGGAGCTGGGAGCCTATTCAAAAAGTTCATTACACAAACCACGACGCCGCCGTGCCGCGCCCGGGAATAATGAAGATAGGTACTTGACCCTTTGATGGATAATAATAATTACACGAGTTTCTACTCCATGACTGATGGAAATTTATGTTCTGATGCACTTTCTTGTTTGAATTACTGTGCTCAGATCTGATGGTCGATGAAAGACGGCTAGTGTCTGCATTAAATCAGAGGCATAATTTCTTAGTGATGCCAGCCGAGAGTGCAACTTATGCTAACAAATGCTGTTTATTATTGCACTTCGGGCGTTGTTTTTATCATTAAAGGCGGTATTCGCTCGGAGGCATTATCATTGCTACCATTTAAGTCTGATTCTAGACTCAAACGATTGCCCAACGTATACGCAGGCCTTATGCAACTGCACATGGCGTCGAATGACAATGGACTTGGGGGAATGCATCCGAGACACATTCTGGGCCACTCGATTAAAGCAGTTTGACCAAACATATTCACAGCGAGACGCATCTCCTGTATCTACTTAATGGGATTACTGAGCATTTCTGTTACGATAGCTTGTTAATAGAATAACGATAAAATAAAATACTCTGCATAAGATAATTATATATAAGGATGGTTTAATGCAATAATAAAATGGTAGGGTGCAATTCTTGAGCCACCGAGCCATCGACATCATCGTCTTAATTATTAAGGGAGTAGTAATACCACGTATCACAAACGAACGTAAGTGTTCCCTGAGCTGAGCATGATGGACATCAATTCGATAAACCCACCGCGTTCGTACAGCCTCAATAAAATCGAATGGCTGTTAACAGGATTTTATGAAGAATGAAGTTCTTAATGAAGCATTATGATTCATAATACGTAACGTTACCGAACGCCGGCGGTAATCGAAATTTATGAAAGACACGCTAAATTCCACACTCTCATTTTCCTTTCGATTCTTTTGGTCCGCGTGAAGCATTAAGTACACTTTCACCTGGATGCAATTACGCACTCTGTAATAAAACTGGCTATTTTTAAGCTGATCGGAACAGTTTGAATAAATTACATAAAAGTAAACAAATACTGAGTCGATCCGTTACACTGATATTAAAGTCGGTTAATAAAATTCGTTGAGGCATATAAGACAAATTGCGATGATCGAGCTACATGGCACCACGTGGGTTGATAGATGGTGCGTTATCTTTAGGAACAATGGATGTATCGACAGGAATCTCTAGGGTAATTAATAGATTACGAGTCTCATCCATCAAGAGCCGTCAGCGTATCGACGAACAGGTACCAAGCAGGCGTCTAGGTTTCACGTGTATCCTTGCTCTCCTTTTCGCACTTTAAATTCTCAAAATGTCTGTCAAAAGGATCTTGCTTCTACGGACATACAATGATAGTATGTTATTCACTTAAACTCAAACTAATTTTAATCACCCGGGCTCAAGATTCGCTGTTCGATGGCATTATTAAATTACAAAAAGACTTGTTTTATCCTTTACACGAAGGTTTGACATTAATGTGATGAGGGCCGGTGTCGCGGTTAATGCAGTGTCTTAATGCGCATAAAAAAGCGACCACTCGTTCGCCCCTTCAAGAAATTGTTGCTACGTGAGCGTATTACGAACGTGTGCTTTCTGTATCGTACGTATTATTTTCTTGGAGCAATTGTCCTGAAAGTGCTAGTTCAAAATTGCGCGGAATAAATTAATAATGAATATTTTTTTGCTATTTTTATACCTGATGAATGACTCCGCGGGGAGGTATGGGAGAAGAACTTGATGATATCATAATTTTAGGTCAAGCTTACGCCTGTGGTTTTGCCTCCATTGCAAAACTCCCGATCCGGTTTGGACGGGGGATGAATCAGTCAGTTTAAACATTTATTTTAAATATTAAAATAAACATGACTTTATTTTTGCCCGACATTTTGTAGTGAACTAAGGATAGGTAGGATAAGACAATTTTTTAATAAAATTTTGCCACCAATAAAATGAAAGTACTGCAAAATTTCTACGAAACTTAACGATTTCATTGGGTAAACTGTACGACCCGTAAGTAATGAATCAAACCTTTAATATAGCTCATCAATTTCAATATTTACTTTATCAATATTACGAGAGAAATCGGCGGATTGGTCCAGTATAAGTGACGTCGGCGGTGCATCAATGCAGAGTGATCCATCATTGCGAGAAGAGCGCGCGCCGCCGCGATCGCTATTTCAACAGGTAGTGTTTGAAGCCTTTTTTTACCGCGAAACCAAAGGGTATTTTATATACAACAATTAATTTCGTAGTGGGTCCGTTTCAAAAAATCACAAGTTTGTAGCTTTCCGATCCGATTGTCAGTTGTTGACTAGCATTACGATTTAAAAAAAAAGTTTTTTTGAGATATGATATTATCATTCGCACAAAATAGGTTGTCGTTCCGGATCCGGAATTCCGGACCGCTGTCCACCAGTCACCCCTGCTCTTGACGAACCTGGCCCGTGAAGTAATTATTGCGCCTGGAGACCATCATTACTTGACCCTTTCGCTCACAGGCTTTTTACGGAGTCCAGGAGACCTACGTCAAGACACACGGCTCCGTATAATGCCAGATTAGCTAATGGGTTAGTTATGACTGTCTCCCGAGCGAAAAGATTACTTCATGGACGAGAGAGCCAAGTCCAGGGGTTCCCTATATTGATTCTACTGCGACTGGTTCTCCCTATGATTTTATTTTTGCATCGCCCTTAAATAGAAGATAGTACTGCTTATTATACCAGCATGTAGCTTTGGATACACATGCCAACAACAAGCGGTACGTGACGCACAATATATCATTATTTATAGAGTCCCTATAGCAGCAAGTTCACAGACAGCCAGAGTCCGGGTAGAAAACAAAGTTTAAAACATTTAACGCTTAATTTTATTTAATCAAGAGTAATTTAAATAATACAAATTCATTCGAAAGCCGTTTGATTACGCTCCGAACGCAATATTTGCACTTAATCGTCACTGGCGGTTAGCGTTTAACGATTTTCGAATGCATTCAACATCTTTACTGCTTTCAGATTTCACCAAATAACCATCGAAATGCAAACACAGGTTAATCAATTTCCGAGAGGGCATGATTGGCAGATCGTAAATAAAATACGAGTTAATTATTTTAACCGGACGACTTTAAATTAAGTTCGTTTAGTGCGTGCATCTTGAAACTGGCCCAGATAATCGGAGACCAGATAAGGGATAGACGGCATTAAGCACCAATGAAATTATAAACGACTAACGGACATTATGACCTGTAAATAGCGTACCTAAGGCGCTCTGAGTAATGAGATCCGAGAATAATTTAAATTGTAGTCACCGCTTTATACTACGGGACGTCTTAGTCATTAAACTATGTTAGTCGGTCGCGGATCCCTGACGAGGCCACTCCCCGTAGACAGGATCTACTTTAAAAACAATTTCACATGTCGACCCTACGCTTTTCTGTAATGAATTGCAAACGCATGCGGCCAGCCGGTCTGTGTTGCCATCTGGCTGCATTCCTTATTTTATGTAACTTTTTAAGTGTAGCATGTAAACTTCGGCACATATCGGTGAGGCAATTTTTGTAACATGTAGATTTGAGTGTGACGAGAGCAACTCAATTTCGGTTAGGTTTTCAGAAAAATTAGAATAAGTTTCGCTTTCTAAACAACACTGAAAGTTAGAACACAGAAGAATCCGAAAAGTAAAGCTATGGCCGGGAATCGAACTCGGATACTCGTTATTCCATGACGCGTGCTATACCGCTACACCATACATAGCAGGTGAGTAAGCCTTCGCTTCACAGAACAATGTAGAGTGTTTTATGTTGTGTCGGCAATACATCTTTTTTAAGAACAGGCGCACTAAAAAAAAAAAACACGATCCCACGTTGGCCTCATGACTATAAATATTATCTGGCTAGTGTTAATTTCAGTTGCCATCACACCCCAGATTTCTCAGTTGCGCAGTTGTTGGTTTCCCTTTCATCAATTTTCATATTAAATTAACAAAGGGCGATTTATGTATCAAAACCTAAAATTTTGCTTTGGATCTCTTCTAAAAATCAAGATAAATCCATCATAGTCCTGTATTTTGAGTTTTATTTAAGTAGGTAAATAAAAATTCGCGGATTGTCGATTTCTTTGGTCTGGCAACACCGCGGCCGGTCTGTCAGCCATCGGCGCGGGCGCACCCGACAATTAGGGCGCAGCAATTACAGACCACTCGGCCGGTGGGTCAGCGCGATTTCCCGACACCGGCGACGCCTGGCGCCAACGTTGTGTAACTAAAACGTCCGATTAACGCCTCGCCGAGGTCATTGATCTACGCTCACATTATGTGCAAATCATAAGCTGTTTAAAACAAGAACGTAAAACGCCCGAACTCTAATTGGTGTTTTTCTTAATTGAGTGGTAATGTTTGTTGTTATGGTATGTAGGTTATGTTGCGACAGTGTGGATGGAGTTCTAAACGACGCGAAATTTAACCCATTATTATAAAGTAGCTATTGCCCGCAATTTCGTCCACTAAAAATTAAAACTCCAAGACTTTTGCTGACACTTCCAACATTTATCGTTATATTTCTACCAATTTACACAAAACATCGGTTAATTATACACGTTAACCTTCCCCGTGAATCACTCAATCCATTGGTGAAAACCGCATGAAAATCCGTTCATTAGTTTTTGAGTTTATCGCGAACACACAAACAGACACAGACGCGGCGTAGGACTTTGTTTTATAACATTGTATTGACGATGCAACTTGCCAAAGCAACCTTAGGTGTTAAGTTTATAGAGGGAGATAGAGATAGCGAGAGGTTGACTGAGCTGTAGACTATAAATATATGTAAGTCCAACGAGTAAGCTAAGGGAGACATCTAATCAGCTTGCTCTTCGCAGTCATCAAGTAAACACTGATATATTATATTGTGTGTTTGTTGATACGAGGTTTGGTGGTATGAGGGTATTTCAAGACGCCCTGATGCAAATTACTATACAGATTACATCACATATGTTGTCCTTTTCGGAAAAGGTGACCCAATCCCTTATCAGTATGCTTAGTGTAAGTAGTCGGTCACAAAATACGTCTCGAATGCGTTTGCGTTAAAATGTCAAATACTATGAGAACAGTTTGTTGCCGTTTCGATCCGCTAGTGGCGCTGCCAATTATTCCATAGTAATTGACGTTTCCGTAAACGCGTTTGAGACGTTTTATATACGCGAAAACTTACACTAGAGGCTCTTTTAATCAAAAAAGAGCGGGAAGCTCTAATTAAATCGATGTAGAGAATCATTTACACTGCAGCTTTGTACGAGGGCGCCTAATCTGAATAATCATTATTTAATTTACTATGTTTTTAACTATCGTTTTTTACGCTACGTAAGTTGAACAGCGATCAACCTGTTTCTGACCTGATGGGAGCGCGGTGCCAAAGGTATCGCTGTTTTGCTAACAGTAATAGATATACATTGCATTCTTACGTACCGTCATAATTATTTTCCATAGGGGTGGCAGAGACCACATGCGACGACCCTCGACCTTTTCGCTTCATCCACATTCGTCAATCTCTTAATATCAGTGGCGTAACTATAGGGTGGCAGGGGTGGCAAAATGCCAGGCGCCCCTAGCTCTACGGGGCCCCGAACTGAGTTGGTTTAGAGCACAGAAGGGATGCTGATGCACTTCTTTATATTGAGGAAGGAGCCCCATCTGACCATCCCCATGGGCCCAGACGTTATAGTTACGCCACTGCTTAATACCATTCTTCTCCATCATTCATTCTTCATCGCATACTAAACTAGAATATATTCACGCCTAACTAAATATCTCGCAGTTTACCGACATGTTTGTCAAGTGATAAATAATTTAAGCATGCAACAGAAAACAATGGGTAAGACTCTAGCTTATCACAACAATGTTTACATAGAAGCATTCCAGTTGAAGGAATTTGATAAATAATATTTTATTGGTGTCCTAAGAAGCGATACTGGAGGATAAATAGGATTTTATGATGGTCATACAACGGTGCATAGTACGATAGCTCGGACTAAATAAAAAGACAAGACGTAGTTCCGTAAACGGTAAAGTGAGGCTGGTTTAAACTAAGCCTTGCGTGCGCGTGTGTCTCAACCAGTTTAAGGTTTTGATTACGCTTTGTGTGAGTGCAACTGTAAGGCGTAGGATAAATTGGCTGTATTTAGCTGTTGGAGGAATCCGTCTTTACTTTATATTGGGGCTGAGGTTCACACTGTATAAAATATACTGACGAGCAAAAATAATGGCTCGCTTTTCATACAACTTTGTATAAGTATAGTTAGCAAAACTCCAAACTAACCTTGTTGGGTTCTGAGAATCGATTCGTCATCATCTCCAGCGTATTATATACGTCCCACTGCTGGGCACAGGCGTCCTCTCGGAACGAGAGAGTTTGAGTTATAGTTACACGCGGTCCCAGCGCGGATTGGGAACTTCACACACACCATTGGATTGCCTCGTGGATGTGTGCACGTTTCCTCACGATGTTTTCCTTCACCGAAAATCATTAATTGATGAAATGGACGAAACTTTATCAAATGGATAAAAACATTCTTCAGCTTTCTAAACCATAATATTTGATAGTTCTAGTAGGTAATATTAATAACGCTTTAACCTAAAAAGAAAGCGCAAGTGAATTTATTTTATTACGACTCTACATGCATTTGATAGAAGAACCAATTGAGTCTTGGTCAAGTCAAAGTTTCAAAAAAGTCATCATTATCATGTTTTTTGAGCTTAGCCATTTGATAACTGTTGAAAATAAAAGTACATACATACATACATACACAAATCACGTCTTTATCCCTTACGGGATAAAAATAAAAGTGGCCCTAAAATACTACCTTGAGGAACGCCATGGCCATTCATTAGATATTCAGATAGTTGAGACGTCTCAAGTTAAACTATCAGTTTGGTTTCTCAATTATCAATCAATTCATTTCATAATTATGTAGGTACTTCAAAAAAGTACAAGATTATTTTACAGTTTTTTTTTTGTTTACTAGGTATATTTCATTATGATCCATCCTACATTATGTCTACCAAACAAGTCTATCCAACTACTTGAAGTGGATCAAAATCACGTTACAACATCACTAAAAGCTTGTCAAAAGACGTCTTCCAATTCGCAAAACAAAAGTGCATCACAACAAATTGTAGTCCAAAAATTGAATCAACAAGCATAATATCTTTCACAGGATTAATAAACAACGCTGCTATCGGTAAAGTGGCAATTACTTATTAACTTTGTCTGACTCCTATTAGACACAGACTTTTATACTAGAGGTCTTAATGATTCGTCATAATATCAAACACATGGCATCACTGATATCTTAGGATAGATAGGTGCTACTTGATAGTCTTCAAAATGATCGACCAATTCAGGCACAGGTTGATTTAAGAGATATACCTGTTAAGGTGATTAAAAACCTAGAAGAAACTATGATCGGCAGATAAAAGTCCAAGGACTAACCAGTTTTCAAGGGTGGATAACCATCAAAAATCTTCATCGATCATCCCGCTTAATTAAACAGACATCATTATTTACCGCGACAAACAAGTTTTATAAAAGTAATAAATGTGTTTTACTCACTGGAAGGCCAAAACTGAAGCAAGCCAAGCAGTAGGTAAACCGATGGATAATTACGAGCATACACTACCCATTTTATTACATTTAATTATCTTGCGGTCGTAAGGAATTAATTTAGCTAATAACATTTATATTGCTGATGTTAAACGTTGATAAACATAAGTTTATTCAATCGTGCTTCTAATTAAATCTTGACCAAGTTGATAGTCTGGCAAATGTTTAGTTGAGAAGAGTCCTCATAGTGTATGTAATAAAACGACATAGTAAATCTAAGAAATTAGGTACCTATATGACCGCCGCACTCAGAGTCCATTTTTTTCTATAAAAATGCTTAATATTTACACTGGCAATAATGATTCCCTAGGTAATTAACGTCACAGATTAGGGCTGTAATATGTAATTAAACAATGAATACAAACCCGATTTCCCGCACCGCGGACTCCCCAGCACTACCACCCTAATGCGATTTACAGTCATCTTCATTTGTGCTGTTTTTCACGACAATTTCATTCAATCATGTTTTAACATTTCAACTATTAAATTTCAAAACAGCAGTCCATATAGCACTCAGTCACGGTTCACTACGGGGTTTGTTTATCGTAAATGATTTCGTGATCGCGTTAGGTTCGCGAGCCGTGTCGTGCCCGTCTGAACGCCGCGACGATCCTCGTCCGACTGCCGATATCTGTCTGAAACTCGGAGCAATAGCGCCGCCGCAGCCTCCGATTTAGCTGAGCGTACGCGCATATAATCAGATGACGTACGTACTACGATATCGTGATGGCATCTGTAGTGGGATGACACTGGCCTTATACTCTGAAATTCGTTTTTCGAAGTTCGTTTCGTGTCTTTCCGTTCACACAAGTACAAAAGTAGTCTCTAGTTAGTAAGTTATAAGTACTGTCCCCTTGTGCATCGTCAATTTCTCTCAGCTCTATGTTTAATGATCAGTGTAAAGTTTATTTTCAAGGAAGTTATGTTAGCAACGAAGTAGTGGGAATCTGAATGGCGAAATATACTGTATTTAGAATATTTGGTGAAAAGGACCAAATAATTGAATACACCCACTGGCCAGACTACGGTCCATTTAAGACAGGAGTGTTAAAAGATATCAATGCTCAGAGCGCAGTTACGTCTAGATCTCGTAAACCTTGTTAATGATACCATAATTTACTCGATCAATAGGTATAATACTTAATCGTTCACTTTATGGAAAAGGTGAAAACTTCGGGAGCAATGAACTGACTGAAGGAAGGTGCATAAAATATATCAGAGTCTAATCTGGATATCAATGGAAGGGAAGAGATTCTAACTCTCACTTAAGACTTTAAGATAACACTTAAGATTACATGTATTACTTCGAAGATTTTTTTCACTTAAACAGAAGCTCTTTAGGTAATCGTCCGAGAAAAAAGCTACAAAGGTATAACCCCAATTTCGAAGATCATGCGTAACACCAGAAACCTCGGCAGTAAAATGGTAAGTGATTAAGTATTTAATGGCGCTCTAATTGCCGTTTTGGGTTCTTTCAAACCTGTCGTGGGGGTTTGTTCCAGATCATGTCGGCGACATGTCAAGGTGAGAGCGAGGCGCAGGCGCCGCCGCTATAAATTTGTTCTCGCTGAGGCGTAATTGGACCTCCCCGCCCACGTTAGCCAGCTACCCCGCTTCCTTTAGCCCATTGTAGGTTACGCTCGAAGCCACCGACTCGGCACTAGTGCATCGGGGACAGATGAGCTCGATTTAGAAAATGATCGTACGTACTAAACTCGGGCAGACTCCAATACCCGTACAATCACGGTAACAACCTAATCCAGCAAAATAGTAGCGATATCGAGGCAAATAATGTAAAATGTGGGGCTATCGTTTAACGATAAGTGCATTTACCTGCTTCGGTTTGCCAAGATCACGATCATAGAAAACTTTCATACCGACCGATACCAAGTATGAAGATGGCTCCTTGGATGGGACTAAACAGGTTGCTCGGTAAAGCTCATCTCAGTTTATGGTGTGCGGACCATTACAAAATGCGGTCTAATGCCATATTTTCTAATGAAGTTAAATGATACTAGTAATACATACATACATAAATCACGTCTTTATACCTTACGGGGTAGACAGAGCCTAAGGTAACAAGACCTAAAGGCCACGCTTAGCATGATTGTGGGCGTATAGGTGGAAAGGAATCAAAATAGTGATGGGTTGCTAGCCGCATGATGAATGATTTCTAAGATTTTCGCTCACTCGACTTTCCCTCGATGAACTACTACTAATACTTATACTAGTAATACTTGTTATTAAGACATTAATCTTTATGTCATCTGCAAACCACTGAAATATCCTTTCATAACATTTTCATGATGACTTAATTTTCCACTAACATTCGTAGTAGACTGGTAACTAGCCCTCTTTGTGGTCTAACGATTTCTTACCCAAACTATTTCATCACTTAAATGTTCGTTTACGTACATGAAACATGACATAAATACCATCAATTTATTCAAGCACTATAGATTACCTCAACCGACAACGTAACAGGGCATACAAAAGTAAAACTCAACGAACATAAACCGTATTTGTCAGCATTCATTAGCGATCTCACAAATATTAACTTTCGAAAATCGAAGAAAATACATGGATTTGCATAGAAGTTAGAGCGCGGTGTGCGTTTCTCTGCTCATTATGGAAGGTTGAGCCGGGAAAAAAACGCGCCGGCGCAGCCTCCCGAGGCAAATTGGTCGTTGCTGGGCAACTTCCTCGGCCCACGGGCCACCTTACCGTATTTATGCAATCGGCGTCATAGTACCGATGGACCTGGTTCTTATACTACGTGGTCAGTTAAATTTATCCCATAAACCGGTATCGATGGGTTACGAATCGGGCATGATTTCGTCGATATCGTTATAAAAACATTGGTCAAGTGCGATTGTAAGTAAATTTTACTGCACCGTCCCCAATTTTCCCATAAAACATTGGATACTACATCTAGAGGCTTGTATTGTAGGTGTTGTATGAACTACTTAAAGATTTATTAACGGTAATCAAATAGGGATGTGTAAATAATGTAGAAAACTAAACGGAAAACAGTATTGCACTACGGAACTCCGAATACCGTCTTGTATTACCAATTTTACATCATAGCCGTACGTGACCAAAATACATCAATACTCAACAGCTTTCTTCGTA
The DNA here is from genome assembly GCA_949127965.1 of Pandemis corylana. Lineage (NCBI taxonomy): Eukaryota > Metazoa > Arthropoda > Insecta > Lepidoptera > Tortricidae > Pandemis > Pandemis corylana. Next base: position 6,243,012 of record OX421856.1, on the reverse strand, counting down.
CGCACGATTGAAAGTAAGATTTCTGAGGATTGTTAAATTGATTAGAGTACACGATTTCTTATTTTCAGCAAGCACCAATTACAATTTTCGTTATCAACGTATCACCCAGCCCTCTGTTTAACGCACTGATTTATCTTGATCTCAATCTTGCGTAAGGGCTACAAATTATTGGGCCCGACCCGCACTCGTACTTGCCTATACAGCAAACGCACACGCAAATCATATTTGATTAATTCCTTGCGACACTATCATTGCAAGCTATCACGTTATTATTTTCAATAAATTCAATTAAAGTCGTTCTAATTAAACGACTTATCGTTGCTCGTGTATTTACTTAGTCGTGAAGCGAACATTTCGCAAACCTCTTGCGTGTCAAAACTTGTTTGTTAATGGTCCCAACAATGGTTTCTGTTCACACTTGCCTATTGAGCGGTATCTAAGCATCTGGCTGAGGCAACGTTAACACCTACTCTTGAACTGTTCTGTTCATTCAAAAGAGCAATGAAAACGTTTCTCAAGATTATAATGATTTCAAAAGCTTGCACTGCTTTGGTTAACGTTATATTGGATTTACAAAACGCAGTGTTTAAAGTTTAAGCGCAATGTTCACAGTAAAATGGAAAGCTTTACACTCAAGTGAAGCTTATCATTTGTCTAGATGTAGTTACCTGATGCGGTTTTTAACATAAATTAACTATGTACTCTGAGAATGGTTACCTACACAATATACATGTCATTTGAACGACTAAATTAAAGCACGAATATTTTGAATATCAACCATCTTTTGCGGTATGAACATCAAATCTATTTTAATGCAAAAATATCCCTTTAATAAAAGCTTTTACCAACGAGTGAATTGCGTACCTACTCGAAATAATGTCGTGACATATTTGAACAATGTTCAATTAAAATCCAAAAAGCCGTTCTTAACGTGAAAATTCGGGCGAATATTTTACCACGTGCGACTTCGTTATTAAAATACGCGGAGATGGGGTCACTCGATTTGTTCGACAACACTAACAGGTCGGCCCCATTGGTCGGCCCACGTCGGATTTAATTCAATTTAAAACAATGCTCAATTAATTATAGCGTCGACAGAATTAGGCCCTTTCTTTTGTTTTCATGCAACGGCCGCCGTTGTAAAAATTAAGTTCACCAATTAATCAAACTTTAAATTTATTGTAACTACGAGTATAAATTACTTTCTACTGACAACATTGTAACCCTTCAACGGAAGGTACTTTAATTTTACCTTCGACTGTCTAGCTTAATCAACGGCTGTTGACATTGATTTTTTACAATTTAATAATTAGTTAACAGCTAAAAATATAACGTACAAAATAAAGTACAAATTCGATATAGCACGAGCGCGACTACGTGCTGACTCTCATAAAAACAGGAAGCAGACAGTAATCTTCACACCTGGCACTTAATCGTAATACATCTGAACACAGAAATTCCTGGAACTATCTATGTAGGTACTGGGTAGTAGCATAATTCGCAGATTGTATTTAATTCTCTGAATACAAAACGCAGCTATTGCATGTCGACATTTTGAAACCGTCGAGGACTTAACGACAGAAATCGACCGAATTCGCCAAAACGTGTCGATATCGACACCTACCGTTACATAAAACGAACGCAACACAATCACATCTTATTTTATTGACATCCATCCGTGTGTTCGTTGATAAAGACATTTTATGTTCTTATATGGAAACGCCTACATGTTGACGATGTTAGTCGGTTTTATTGCCACGTATTATACATACATACAGCCCTATTACTTCATTTTTGATGCTAGACGCAAATATGGCCCTCGTAAAACCTCAAAAATGCCTACTTTTTTGTACTTTTTGCGTTCCCTGTGGTAGGGTATACCTAACCTGTCAAAAATATTCTCGTTGATATTCCTAATCTTCCAGTTGGTAGATACTATCTTAAACTTATCTATTATGTACAATAACTGTATCGTTACTATTGCGGTTCCTGGGCAACAATAACACTTAACGATTCTTATTGGATGTCCGTGCAACATTTGAGTTTAAACGATAAATGATGCACTTCGACCGTTACTCGGCAGTTGAATGTTCAATGTAGCCAGCGTGTCTGAATCCCAGTGTTGTTATCACGACGTCCACTCACAATGCTTCTACACGGTTTTCTCTGCTTACGCTCATTGCATAACTGTTGTCAATACAACAATAAATTTTTGCAGTAACGTCTGTAACTCCACGCGTGCACAAAGCCTCCAAAAGAATACCATTAATAAAGCGATCTCACGTGTCTAAGATAAAATTCCTTTTCAATTCGCGCGAGCAACGCCTAGCCGGTTCGATGTACACAAAAACAGCGTAATCGCTCTGGTATTTATTATGTCAAGATTAAATTCTGAGCTCCTGAACTACGTACGTAGCTATTAGGTACAGAGAAATAAGGGGTTTAGCCCTTGCAAACTGTAATTACCGCTTGATGGGTATTTAAAATGTAATACGCTGTCAACTAAGCTGTTTCATTTTAAAACCGCTTAGCCAGTATCATAATTGATTTGCTTTACCTAGGTACCACGATAGCAATTACATTTTGCTAAAATGTTATGTACAGAATATCTGCAAGAAGTAAATTAACAGAGTAAATGCTCTATTTATGTCCAATCATCTGTTTTATACGAACAACCGGAGCGGCGATGTCCGCACAACAGAGAAAGCATGAGTTGCGGTAATAAATGAGGCAATAAAGAGCCGATCTAAATAAATATCAAGCATGGACGGACAAAGCACGGCCGGTACGCGGTCCCTCATCTATAGGCACGAGATCTCTATCGTGACTGTGAGAGCTAGGAAAGGCGCTAGGCGTGCAAATGAAGAAATTATTGGAAAAAATGCGCCGTAACAAGATATTCAATCCAGTTTCTTAGGAGGAATAATATCAAAAAGAGTCCAGAGACCACGGACCGGGGGACACAGTGTAGGTCGGCCTTACAAGATTACAAAATGATCCACCGAAATCATTAGATGTGGAAACAGTCAGTCAGTAGTCGATGTCAGCTAGAAAACTGAGCTTCTTTGCGAACGAGGTATAAAACGCAAATGGACACCATTTTGAATTCTAATTGGATTAAAACTTTATTGCAATTCTGAATTCAAAAAACTGAGGCTAGATTTTACATAGCTTGAGTTGGAAATTGAAATGACATCATTGTTTATACACTCATCGGTATTAATGCAAACGTTTGTTTAGTGTCATCGAACAAGGTTCGATTAGATACTTTTGATTTCGCGTAATTGATAGTTAATGGTTGAATCACGAGTAGAAAGGTAGGATATATTACTAAGAAAACATACATACATACCGTCACGCCTCTTTCCCACAGGGGTAGGCAGAGACTACGGCTACGATCCTGACAATTTATTTCGCTTCATCCACATCCATCAGTCTCTTCATACATGCTCATCGGTTTCGGGTACTCCTGACCCGACTAAGTATACCTAGGTATACATAAAAAGACGAATTACGAAACCTTATTTGTGCTTTTCTTCCTGATTACGATTATGTGGTTGCATAATTTGACACCCTGCATAGTGGCAGGTAGGTAGTGAAGAACCACGTCGAAAAAATCCGTGAATGAATGGAAAAAATCCGTTTAATTTTACTTTCGTTAGTGTTTAAACACTTTCGTTCCATTCATCACCCCGAACAATAACTTAAGAACATTATTATGACCCAGTTGCGTTAACTAACTGAATGATGAGAAAGTTGAACACAAGTATGTGTGTACCTATAGTACTCGGGGACAGTCGGTCTGCAGATTTTATTTCCCAAATTTATAGCTCGATAATTCGTAAACGGAACCGTAGGCCGCAAAATCGTAATTCAATAATACCTCGTCATCAATTTTAACGCCAAGCTTTAAATAAACGAAGATCGGTTTCAGTAACTTTTCTTCTTATAACACCGACAGCAATTCATAACGATAAGTATTGAAATACAGTAACAGTTAACATAATGCCTTTTGTCGCCGTAAAAATCGTACATGCATATTTCAATGATGAAATGTTAAAGCTTAATAAATCTGGACGTATGCAAGGAAGGCATGGGCCTGCATACGATACGACACGAAGTCGCGTATTATCGCTCTGTTATTTTATTTGGCACTCAACGAGTTGCGAAAAGGGCTATCTCTCAATGCATCTGTTAGGTAAATAAATGCCTTTGACCCGAAAGCGTCGGTTTTGAGCACGAAACAGTCTTGTTAACTGATGGCCGTGGACGGTGTTTACCGGGTATATTGACCAATTTCACTGGGCAATGATCCGTCAAGATACCTATTCTGTATAAGGCCTCAATGGACCTCACAACGGCATAACTGTATTCCCTTTACACGGAGCCTTGAAGACTGGAGACTTCAATCGTTACGTGTCGCCAGCATACATGTTATGATTTCTTTAATTGCTTTTCTATAACTTGTTTAGACTCTACCCTAGTACAGACGCGACTTTATTTTACCATATCTTTCTAATCTTATTTGAAATAGGCGGGTGGAATATTCTTGTGCAAGGCTCCATGTAAATAAAATTTTGGGTTTCATAATGGCACGGTAAACAAACACCTTACTTGTGTTACAACAAACAACAAAAAACATTTACCTAGTCTGAATTATTATTGTATGAACCACACTTGGAAGTTTTTTCAGCACCTAGCAGGGCGATCCAGTAGAATTATTTTAGTATTTTTTAGGAAGTATCGGTGCCCCTTCAAATCTGACCACGGCAATTTGTTGTGGATAAACAATGAGTCGTGAGAGGAGCCTCCCCCCGCCTCCCGATAGCGGAATTCACGAGGAGCATCCAATTTACGACCTAACTGTGATGTTACACAATAGTCTTCATAGCTTTATGACTGAAAGGGAAGTATAGAATTTTAACGCGTTATAAAATAACATCACAATAACCGTTGACCCACTAGAATTCACGGAAACACGCTGTATTTGCCAGTCTTCGTAGCCGGCGTGTTAAGCGGAGCTCTACGCTATATTTTGCGATGGTAGATTGCGTAAAACTTCCATGTAAACATGGTTTGGACTTAAGTTGCCTATCCATTTACTTTACGCTATCGCGTAATACTCACATAGGAATACATTGGACAAGAGCTCGAAGTCATTTACGGCTCTAAAAGCGTACAAGTAACACACAACAAGGCACCGTAACTACATAATGTCACTGTGTGTAAGTTTGTATGACTAGTAATTGTAGGTACCTAGTAAGAATAAATAGGTATCTATTTGAATCTTGCAAGAGAATTCCTTTTCTGAGGGTCAAGAAAACAAGTTATTTATCGAACCGACCCGATAGCAAAACCGTTACCTCGTAAACAAAGGCTAGCAGTAAATATAAAAGATCGCCGCAACATTGGTCCTGATCTAGCTCGGAAACAAATCAAACACCTGCAAAGTAAATTCCGGCGAGGATCTGTGCACACGCTCACCTGTTATGATTTATGCCCCAGAAACGCCATTGTGCTGTCATGGCGCCCAGCCGGTGCAAACTTATGAACCGCCTAACCTCAAATGACTTGTGTTTCTGAACAAAACACTGCCGCTATCGGTAAAGTTTACGTAGAATAACCAACTTCATCATTCAAAACATGGGTTAACCACGGTACAATTGCACAATTCTGGACTTTACCTGAGGTGAAACCTTATTGGACGGATCACAGAACTGAATCACTGCAATATACCGGACGGATTAAGTACGATAATCGAATAAGCAGCTTTTTTCGTAACCAAGCCTCTAAGGGAAACCGAAATCCGCTTAGTATTGGGCTACTGAGCATGTGCATGTCATGCCATCGTTAAGATATTAACCAAAACCACGTTTTCCTCAATAGCTTGCCTCACACCAAATAATCTTTAAGGTACCGGCTGCTGCCCTAGTTTATTAACGCAATGCTACTTAATTTATTTGTAACTTAACCTTTTCGCAAGTTGAATAAACGATGCCATTAATCTTTATATTCGGGACTTGCGTACTCGGCGCATGATATGTGGGAAGGTAATCTTTCAGACTTACCTAAAGTGCTAAAGAGGAGGTTTGGGTGTCATCCGACTCAAATGAAAGTAAAAGTGATGCAGTAAGTAATCAATATTTACATTCGAATTTTGGCCATCGATAATCGATAACACGATGAAATTCATCAAGTGAATGATTGACATTGTTAAACGGTTTAAAAGCCAGACATAACTGTGAGCTGCTTAATTGTTTTGATCTTGTTAAAATAGTAGCGACGGATTCGCATAAAAATATTGGCAGATACAGAGAGAAATGCAAATTATTTTTAATTGCCTTCCGGTAGAAAGTGGGTGAACCTGAACATGAAACGGGCTGGCGATTCAGTTTGATACTTGTCGAAATAATGACAAACCAGGCGATAGCCGGGCGTTGAATTCGCGCTGAAGGCTTGACAACTCGTGAGCAGACCGCTCGTGCCGCCCGGCACTTTCTACGCCCTCCGCCGCCCTTTTATGACGAGGGGAAATTTATAGCACGTATTAATTTCAACCATAACCATATGAAGGCCTCGGACTATATATGATATCATCCGTGTTTAATGCCATCGCCCTGATCCCAATAAAAAACTTTGTTACAAATTTTGACAAAAATACCAACCGAATCGTAAGTAAGCGTTCTAATTTTAAAACCCAACATAGGCTAGTATATCTAAAGTAAGCTTCAGAGCATGAATCAGCGTCAAAGAAAGCTCACACGAGACATAAATAAACAATACAACCCAAGACAAAGCCGTTCAATTGCACTTAGATTCTCAATGTCAGCGATAATAATCCGTGGGTAATCAATAACCAATAAATCCGTTCCGTACGCGTGGGCGGGCGACGTGTTCCCATTTGTTTTACTTAAAACTTTGATATGCGTCTTGCGTCCTCTTATGTCGGATGAGTGTGGCCCTTTCCGGGAGTTTAGTCCCCGAAACTCGTAGGTGTATCGGACAATCTACGAGAGGATGCGTTAAGTAGCAGGAGCTGTTGGTAGCGATGAAATCTATTCTTCAGAATGCGGTGGCATTAGAACTCGGACGTGGTAATTGACTATTTTCATTGTGAGAGGAGGCTTGGACCCAGTAGTTGGACGTTAATAGACGGGAGACGACACTAAAATTGACTATTTGTCTCGGAATTAGAATTTTAGAGAGATTTGTATTTACTTAAAGGGAATTTTCTTAACCAAATGGCCACGTTCCTAAAGAAACTTACAATGCGTTTGTGTGTAGACATCTAACTTTGTATTTAACTGCAAGGTTTTAAATAAAAGTCATCGCCGTTGTACTTTTGCTTAACAATATGACTAATGAGTGGATATTAATGATGGTCAATTTATTTCTATATTCAATTGATCGGGTTGGTATAACATTATGAAACATTTATGTGGGTATTACGTAATCTATACACATTTGTATAATAAATCCTAATGTTATGAGAATTGCGAATATAGTGAGGTCAGTTATTGTTGTGTATAAATAAGGCTAACTGATGTCCTTAGGCAGAAGTAAGGTCAAGTAGAATTTTAATTGAGAGTGTAGTGTGTGTGTGTGTGTTTATTCTATCTACCTACTTGCTAATTGATTCCAGAAACAAGTACACGGTATCTAGTATTAGTAGTAGGCTTATTGTCTGACGCGCCATAGCAATCTCGTCCACCATAACTGTTTTTGATGTTTATTAATTAAATACTTTCTTAAGTTGGTTATTTGTTTTATTGTTTTTCTGTTTATTACAATTTTTTGTTCTTTCTGCGTCCTCAGACAACAGTGAGTAAACGGCAAGATGGCCGGCCCCACTCTAGAGATGGCACCATTGCGTAGGGCTGTACCACTACCTCAACAATTACCTTCTGACAAACGGTAGAAGATGGTTGGTAGGGATGGTGCATGCGACTTTGATGAAGATTGTTTTCACAATGTAGCACGCCACGGCATAACTAAAAAATTCGAAGAGGACAAAATTTATGACATTGTACGAAGTCGTTTAGGATTGATAGCTACCGTACGCAGCAGTTTTTCAGTGGAATGTTCCGAGGAGCTGCTTCACCTTATAGGTAGGTACCAGCCGAGCTTCCACTATCGCATCTGACGCTGTAAATCTGGGTTTCATCGTCACCAACTCGACCAGAACTGTTCGTTTTCTGAGGCATGTGTTACCATGTTCTGTGTTGATGTGGTTTAGCTACCGTCACCGGTGCTCCCATCTGGCTACGATACCCGCGCTTTCATAAAGAGTAGATATACCGTTCCCTCTCCTGTGTATAATTATTGGACTCCATTAGTTCCCAAGGGTGGCGGAGCATGCTTGTCAAAAATTATGTCGGCATTTCGCCCAGTAAATTCGCTTGCACTTTTCTCACCGTTCAAAGGAACATTCTGAGAAACAAACGCAGAAATTTAGCGAGGGTATCGCGAAACTGTCTAAATGAAAAATCTACCTTCAGCTGCACGGTAATATCTTATCCAAGAAGCATCGCTTCAACATAAGGCATTACATTATGCTTCAAAACAGCATAAATGTCAAAAGCATATTACTAAATAGGCTACCGTGCACAATAGGTACGAGTGCGACTCGAGACCGAAGCGGGTTGGCCCCAGAATTTCATCATCCGAATGCAAAATAGATGGTAATTAGAAACCATCAGGCAAAAGGCTAACCTGTTGACATAATCCTTAATGGACTGTCTCGTAACAGTCGTAATCGCTGTCAAACGCCACCTCGTCTATTCAACAGGTCGAAATGCTGGCATGTTAGATTAGGCTTTGTTTTGCAACCTCATTTTCGGCAGCAGATTATTAAGTGCGTTTTAGACAACAACAATTGTAGAAATGGTGTACTTTGTCATGGTTCCCATTTGTACATGTATTAAACCTTGACTAAATTACGATCGGCTTGCCAAAATGTGCATATTCACCATTCTAAGATTTTAACGCCTTTGTAAACGTACCCATTTCACCAAAATTCACACACATTCACTCATAGTGTTCAATTACGATCGCATCCACTGGAATATTGAAGGACACACACACAAATCACGTCTTCATCCCTTACGGGGTAGACAGAGCCTAAGGTAACAGGTACCTACAGGCCACATTTAGCAAGATTGCGGGTGTAAAGGTAGAAAAAGGAATCAAAATAGTGATGGGTTGCTAGCCTCATCGCCTATAACATGATTCCTATTATAATCGCCCATTCCCTCGATGGGCTTTTACCATCTGCGCGGGTAGAGAAGCAACTGGTACATTCTATGTTTTTTCTTTGCTCCCAGACCAGCATGGAAGCATATTGAAGGACCATGCTTGATATCTCACGACACTTGATACAGTTATACTATGATTATTGGGGGACTTGTTTATGCGTTAAATTTGATTGGAACGGAATATACTTGGCCATCATAGAACCATATCATAGTAAACAACTTAATTTATCTAAATGGGAAAGGCTTGTTACGTCTGCCGAATGTACCCATAAGGGTAGGCCCGAATTAAAAACCATTGGGCCCAGTGAGGTGGTTATCGATGCAGAGGCAAACCAAAGAGATGGCGGGACGACTTGGATGCCTATCGAATAAGGTAACAGGTGCATGCTCTTGATAAAATGAGTGGCAGAAAAAAGAGAATGCCTTTGCCCAGCCAGCAGTGGAACACTATAATTGGCTAAAAAAGTTACAATGCTTTTCGAATGACGTAAATAAATTATGTCATTATGACAACGTTGTGTGGTGGCCTAAGAATTAAATTGTTTTGTAAGTACATGGTGTATGAGAAGAAACTAATGTAATAGGAACATCTTAGAACATTAGACACTAATCAGTTCATTTAGTTAGAAGTTACCACTGAATATGGGGTCATCAAAAAAGCATACATACATACATTACATAAATCATGGTCTTTATCCCTTACGGGGTTGACAGAGCCCAAGTTAATTAGACCTAAAGACCACATTCAGCGTGATTGTGGGCTTATAGGTGAGTAGGGGAATCAAAATAATGATGGATTGCTAACCGCATCGCGTATAAAAAAAACAAATACGAGCAATTTAAATAACTTGTTTGAAATTGATGAAAAATTATTATACCTAAGGATAAGTCTAGTAAAACATAAAGCTAGATATTCTCATTACGAATTTAAATTAATTGTATTATTTTACGCTTCCATGCAGGTCTGGGGGCAAAGAAAAAACATAGAATGTACCAGTTGCTTCTCTTCCCGCGCAGATGGTAAAAGCCAATCAAGGGAATAGGCATAGGAATCAATCATGACTTTTATAGGATATGCGACTAGCAACCCATCACTAATTTGATTCCCCTTTCCATCTTTACACCCACAAGCATGCTAAACGTGGCCTTGCGTGCGTGCGTGCGTGCGTGCGTGCGTGCGTGTGTGTCTGTATATTATTTTTATTAAAACTACTGTACTTACCCATACTTCTATGGTTTGGTTTGGGTGTTTAGAACTTCAAAAGTAGGCAATATTAAAAATAATTTATTATTATGTATCACTTAAACTAAAATTCCAAATATCTGGTTTCTTAGTCCATACTTTGAAAAACACTTCCTTGACAATCTCCCATTTTTCTAAATACCTTTTCGATTTTCTTTTCATAACATTGTACGGAACATTTTTTATATCTTCTTCATCAATGTGTTTCTTTACCTCTTGATTCTGATTTATAATATTTTGAAATGTTTGATAAATATTGTATTTACTGATGCATAAGGAATTTTTAAATGATTTTACTTTTTTCTTTGTCACACCAAGTTTTCTTCCTTGCACTGCTACCTCCACAGATCTGGAAATTTATAGTTGATGAACTCTTAGAATGCTAATGGAGGTTGTTGTCTCACACACTTATGGGTTTGATACTTGTATCAGCAATAATGCAATAAAATGTAGTGTAAAAATGTACTTTGTACAGTTAAGGCCACAAATTACACATTACCTGGACACAAATGCAATCAGACCAAAATCAAAGAAAAAAAAAAGAAGAAAGAGAATCAGAGGTTGTATTCACCACGACATTTTTGCAAACAAATATTCTTATTCTTAGATCATATTACTGTGGCATTATGATTAATACACATTTTTAATTTACGATGTTTTCTAAATAAATTGAAAATAATCACATACTGCCTTATAAACAGCCATGAAGGGTATAATAATCAATGGATGTGGACACCAATTGGAACAACATGCATTTTATCAGTGTTAAGTTAACACCTGTATGTTAAAGTGGAAAAAAGGCTATTCTAGTCTTGATTGTTTAAAATAGTACCAATCTTACTGATTAGAATAAAAGTAGAAAAAGACAGCCTTAAATTTGATATGGATCAACTTAAGTTTTAACAGAAAATTGTATAAATATTGCCAACTAGCGCTTGCCCGCGACTCTGTTTGCGCAAAATTCGCTTATCCCTATCCCGCGGGCACTATGCTATTTTCTGGGATTAAAACTATCCTACATCCTTCCCCAGTACTAATACTATGTACCAAATTTCATTAAAATCAGTTCAGAGGCTTAGGCGTTAAAGCATAAAAGACAGACAGACTGAGTTACTTTCGCATTTATAATATTAGTAGGGATAGTAGGGATTTCATTGACTTACTTAAATTTACTCCACACTATACTGCCTGCAGCTGGCCTCACATTTGACTCACTTTTTATATGAGGGAAATTCAAACTGCTCTGATAAAACTCTGGCATCACATCTGGTGATACCTTAGACAAATCACCAGCCCTTTTCAGCAAGGCTCTTGTCAAAGACTCTTCTGAATATGGCACTCCAGCACCGAAAATGAAATGTTTGATGAAAATGGGCTTGTTGATCAATAAATCTAATAAGGCCCCTTGTATTCCTACATGGATCCATCTAGCAATTTTATCAGAACAGGAAACAGACTGTGTTCTATCCCCTCGGCCAGGCTTGGTCCGAACCAGACCAAGTAAGTGATAACTGGTACCCGGCCGTTTAGAATCCTGTTCCGAGTCAGGTAAACACTTAGCGCCTGTTCTATGAACATCTCCTTTGAGTTTCTTTAAATCAATGTCTGAAATATCTTCACATGCTTTCTGTTTCAAACTTTGCAGCAATTCACCAAAATTTTCTTCATCCTCCTTGGGTATGATAGACGCATCTCCACAAGGCAACTGAGAGGAGTAAAAAATAAATTCAATGTTATCTTTAAGAGTGAATTTACCGTTTCCGAATAGGAATATGGATTTCTTACTTTGTAACGCTTTTTCTATGTTGTCATACAGGTATATTAAGAATCCTCGTCTAGCAAAGACTTCGGCATGACTGTCGTTTAAAATGTCTCCGAATGGTGACATTTTGGTTGCCCCAATGCATTTAGAACCCGTTCCTAGTGACGCCACTTCTAGGTTCTTACTGATTTTATCGTACTCCAATATACATGATAACACTGTCCACTCATTATCAACAGGTTTCCCAGTCTTTGGCAGTTCCTTATACAATTTTATACAAGTGCTGGCTACTTTATCTGCAAATTGATGATCGTACTGAGCCATTGCCGTTTTAGGTTATGTTATGTTTGTTTTGATAACTAATTGCCGGTGATACAAAGGTAAGTAATTCGTTTGAAAATTACTGAAGTTAATAGACATGAAACGGATTTGTTTTCTAGTAAAATAAAACCAAATTTCCAAAACAAAAATGCAAACACAAATTTCTGATTTGACATTTGATTTGACACTGACAAACTTAGGACGTATTTCGTGTGTGGACAACTGTTTTCGTGTTTGTATTAGTCCACACAGTACAGTTAAGTTGTGCCTTATTTTTAAATTATTATTAAATTATATAATAGTGTAGTAAAAAAAAATTACAGTGTTAATAAATCAGCAAAAGCAAGTTTAACTTTTAACGTGTAATTTTTTTTTGTGCTGTAGAGTTAAAACGATAATTTCCTTGATTTTAAATTATTTTTTGGCAGCCAATTACTATTTATACAGAGTGTCTAAGAAAATGCGATATTGCGTTTCTTTCACCATTCGATTCAGAAAAAAAACCTATTTTTTGGTCTATTCGACATGTGCCTAACTCTTAAAACAACGGAGAAATATTTGCAATAACATACATAGGTAGGTATTTATCTGAATTAATTACGCAATACCAATCCCAAAACTAGTGTATAAAAATACCTACATGTTAAAAAGTATATCACTGCACACTGAAGTTAATTATTTATTTGTCAAAATACAGGTAAACTCGTCCGGCCAAAACTAGTAACTAATCTACAACCGAAAATTAGGGGGCTACCCCGAAATTCGATTTTAAAAGTTCATGTGATACCGTCTTCACTCAAGAATTAATGACTTTTACGTGTAAGCAGAACTGCATGAAATGAACTTTATAAACTTCGAAAATGGCATTTCGAAGTATAAGATGCCTGGAACCATACTCTGAACTTATAAATTCGAACTACGTATAGTGCTGTCTTCCTTACACTAATAGTGTTTATCATGAGAGTGAAAGGGACTTGTGTGGTACGAGTTTTTGATTTCAGAGTACGTAACCCCTTCGCTTCAGTTTTGGCCGAAATTTCACCCGAAACATAATTTCTAGGGTGGTTATAGTTTTTTTTTAATTGCATTTGATTTCACTTTTATAAAAATATGTGTTTGTCTTCATCAAAACGATTAACTACTAATAAATAGATTATTAAGAAGACTAAAAAACTCTTAAAAATTTAAGTATACCTACCACACAAAAATATAGCTTACCATGAATCTTTTAGGCTGTAAGTGATTGAGTTTAATCGAACTTGTTTAGCGCCTATTAGTTAAGTTGACCAACACCTGTGGTCTTCTTTAATTGTCCAATTGGTGAAAGAAATACAATCATATAAAATATTACTAACAAGTTTTTAATCAAAAAGTAGTACGGATTTAATTTATGATGTCTCGTCGAAGCAACATACGATTTAGAGAAAGCTGATGTCATATTTTAAACATAGAGCCGGAATATTACCTGCAAATACACCAATCGACACCTACGTAATGACGTCTGTTGTGCTGGCCACGCGGGCTGTCTTAACATTACCTGTTTACAGGGTTTTATTTACTGCTGCCGATACAGTTTGGCGTGTTTTGTGTGGATTATAACAGTCAATAAAAACTTAGTCTTAAGCATAGACGTTGTTCTACAATTATTTTGAAATATTTATCTTTCATTTGACCAAAGAAGCTATTAATGTAACATAAGACTTTCTGTTTTTTCGTGTGTTTGACATGTTTTATAAAAACTACAAAATAATCGGTTTACCTCGCGATTATACCTAAGTATAAGACGATACGATTTGTTTCATCTTATCGGAATATCATTTTCAAGGGTGAGTGCGTTGACGTCACAAAACTAGTTGAATTTGGATTGTCTGTTAAACAGTATTTTTTTTATATTTTTATTATTATACCTATTGATTCGAAGATTTTTATTGCGCTGTCGACAGCATAACTTATGATGAATCTATTCCCGCGAAGATTCCTTTCCTACAACGTTGGCTACATTATACTGACCTCAGGTGGGCGGTGATAAAAGAGGGTAGTTTGTCATTTCACGCCTCATTATAGTATGGCCCAGATGACGCCCTCGAACCCAACAACAAATTTAAATATCAATAGAACTGACCTTATAACGCATATGATTAAACGCTATCCAATATCGACGCATAATCTAAACCCATTCAACAATATTATCGATTCGATATGATGCTTATAAAATAATATTTAAGCTTATAAATTTTAATGTAGTTTTTATTCAAGGCACTTCCCCTCTGTTTATTGTCAGGTCGGTCGGAAACGTGAGAGTCGAGACCAATAAATCGATTAAAGGAAATGCAATAACATCGAGAGTAAAATGATAACATTAGTAGCAGTTGGCGCCGACGTTGTAAAAGCCAATTAATCGGCTATCAGGTATCGATTTTAATACCGATTGAAGTTGACATTTTGAACGAAAGCAGTTTCAATCAACATGAACCGTAGAACTATGGAGGTGAGAAGCCTGCATGGTACGATCAAGTAACTGAGTAGATACCTACTCGTAGCAACTACTTGGATCTAAGTAAGTTGGTGTAAAATAAAATGATCCTGCTTTGTTTATTTTCTTAAGTAATCAATTCTCTTAATTGCAGCCTATCTAACATATCAATAACCTATCTTTAACCTAAAAACCCGTCAACCTCTTTAGTGTTACCAATTTAAATTATAAAGTACACCCCGAACACGTATACTCAGTTAACCGGATCGAACTCTAATTTAATGTTGTGTTACATACTTACCGAAATTGGTGGTGTTTTAAAAACAATTTGCGAGGTAATGGGGCTCAAATTAGAGTCGCGGAGCACATATTAGGGCTCATTACGAGGCTTAAAACAGCGCTCTCTCTGGCTAACGCTTCCTGCAGTCCTGTGAAATTAAGATACCTTCATACCACTCATGCCAGATAGGAATAGACATAGCGGCTTTTAAATTAACTTTGCTTTGTTAGAATACAAATTAAACCGACTTAAAAAGAAAACAAACTACCTACTGGACGTTTTTAATTTAATTTCTACAGGCACAGTCTGAAAGAACATTTTGTTATGTTGGTTTAAAAATGACTTAGTTCCGAAGTAACAAACATTGAGAATCTCCTTCTTTTTGAAGTCGATTAGAATTTTAATATTTACTTACTTAATACCTGCTTATAAATAATGTAAATGATATTGCAACTTAGTAGCAACGATATCTGACAAAGTAAGTAAAACAGTAGTCAAACATAAGACCATCTTTAGTTTGATAGCAGCAAAAGAGATGCCCTGTTTTCATGAATGCAGACATCGAAATAGTTAAAACAAGGGATGCTGATATTGCGAGGCTATTCTAAAATTCGAAGTTAGCCTCATACCGTCCTTTTCACTCCCATATTAATGACTACAAATCTAAAAGCCTGTTTGTTGGATTGGTCGTTTTTAAATACGTTAAGTCAAAATTAATTTTTTGATCCAGTTATTACTTTGCGAAGATCCATTTAGTAGCGGAGTAGCGATAGTTACCTATATTGTTTTTTGTTTATTAAGTCAAAATTTTACGGTATTTTTAGGATCTATTAAACAGCTAGGTCTCTGAAAGTTATGATGAAATCAATAGGTATATGCGATAGGTCATGCAAGCAAATCAATTGCCATGACCTCTACTTTCATCAAAACGATTTTTAAAACACAACAACAGGTCATGCAATGGCTGATGCATACTCTGTTACGAAATTTTTCATGGTTCATTTTTGATATCCAGGCAGGATAAATTCATACGTACAAACATAAATCACGTCTTTATCCCTTACGGGGTAGACAAAGTAAAACTACCCTGTAACTTCAGACTGTAGATATTATGGCTATACTAAACTTGTAGTCGACACCCAAAAAATTAGTAAATGAAAGTAGGTAAATGAATGTTAATAAAATAATACTCGTACCTGTTTGAAACTCAAAATATTTTGTTCTCGTGTTTCGGAGTTCTTTATTCAATGGATTGCTAAAATCATTCAAGCGAATGTAAATAAACAATAAGACGTCGTATTCATTATCGTCCGTTTGATAAAGCATGTGTTAAAATCTAAATAGAGCTTAAAGGAGACAGTGAAAGGCAAGGAAACAAACAACTGCAAAGATCATTTCCCCAAGATTAATTTCTATTACTACGTGTACTTGTTCTCATTTTTGCTTCATTAGAGTGTGCTGTTAAGTATTGAAATCGGCCCTCTTATTACCCAATCCTATTAGAAAACTATATTATCTATAGCCTAAAGCTAAAGGGCCGATCGGAGTTGACCGAGTTTATCATAGTACAAATTACAAAAACTGCAAATAACCCGACTCAGTTAGACCGCTCTCTCTTCTAGTTCTAGAATCTGGCGTTCTAACCTTAGTTGTGATAACTTAAAATTACATCACTTATTGTTTTATACTTACAGTTAAAGTACTGAGGAAGTAAACAAAGCAACGCAATACCACAATACCGTAAGCGAAACAAAAGTAGGTACTACGAGTCATCGTGACAGCTGATAATGCCATTGCGTACGAAGCACCTATTCCAATTCTTGTTTTGGCAAGTTCGATCGAAGATAACCGAAAATTGAATTGTTGATATTTATAAGAAAGCGTGTTACTAAGGTACGTTCAAAACGATTGCAAACTGCACTACAAGGTCGAAACAACAGCTTACGCAATGTTTGGGACGTTATCTACCATCTCTACTTACGGTGTCATTCATAATGCAACACGAATAATTTAAAGTTTCCGAAATTATGCAATGGTACAAATTGAAATCGTTTCGGGCCAACACCGACCCCTGCAGTGCTCGATCTTCACGGGAACGCTATGCAACAAAAAGCCTTTCCACGTATACACTTAGACACGAGTGCAATATAAAGCTTACTGCATCTATGTTGGACTTTATAACATGCCCTTTATTTTGTCGTCCAATGTATATTAAATACTTCTACATACATCGTGTTCGATGGCTCAAGAAAAAGGGACAGAGAAAATGCTCTAGATCATTTTATTAATATGGTCTGATGTATTGACGATTATAATCATTCATTGAAATGAAACTAACTGAAAGGATAAGATAAGAATATCATGTTATGTAACTATAAAAATCAAATGTTTCTAGACCTTTACAGATCAGGAAAACTTTTCTATGAGTACATTCTTTAAAAAAATTACAAAATACCTGTGAAATGGATATTGTATACACTTGCAAACATAAGTATCTCAGTTCGTTTATAAGATATCGAAAGACTTCATAGAGTTCAAAACGAGTATCTACAGCAAAAACTCAATTTCTATACGAATTCGTCTATAACCACTGCGCTTACCATAACATGCAACCAGACGTTTTTTATTTGGATATATATGTAGTTAGCATTTATAATTTATTAATCGTTCGATTGTCGCTTGGTCTGGGTCTGGACTTATACGTCAAATTGTAAGTAGTAAACGGGTACCTTGTACTTTATAATGTATTTTACCTTTCCGTATTCGGGAACCAAATGAAAGCTCTAATCCCTATATAGTAAGGTATACCAAAGCCCGATATTTTCTTCGTTTTTGCTGGATATAATTTTCCGAATCCAACATCCATGCTCACTCAATAAGCTTCCTACTTAGAAAAACTGCCTATTGCTTTTCGATTTCAAAACATGAGACCTGTTTTTTATTAATACAAAATCGATTCCTATCAACTTCATATTAATAAAATTGTAGATTGATGAAAATATAAAACTGGGGCTCAAGTGGAGTTAAACGAGGGTAGTGGGAAACAAATGAGATCGTTTGTCAGCCATCTGTAGTTAGTGACGGTCGATCAGTGTCGCTTATGCGTTCTTTGTTTTAAATTATAATGTATTAAACTGGTGAAAAGAGGTTTGTAATTTAATAATAAATGCCACAGACGAATATTAGAGTACAGAACCGTTTCATACACCACATGAGTCTTTGATTATTTCATACTTTAAGCTAAAAACTGCCCCGCTTGTTATCCTGAAGAGTTAATATAATTTTAACCTGAAATTTGCTTCCAACAATATTAAATGTGTATATATATATGTATATGTATTGCAGGATATTTACAAAAAGAAATAAAAAGTACCTACACCGAATTCAAGGATTCGCCTGTAGAGTCCAGTCCACTTCCCGGTGCTGTACCGATAACGAATCGGAATCGTGCCGGGCCCGCATTTAGCGCTAGCACGCTTGCCACAGCATCTGATAGGTAATGCACTCTACATTGCATGTTATTACAGTTGCAATACCCAGTTCCTGCCGCGTAGACAGCTAATATCGCCCGGCTGATCGTGGCCGCTCCCTCCGCTATCCGATGCAACGCGATTCCTAGGAATGCAATTTATACTGGATGTTTTTTACTCGAAAAATTTAGTTGTTTATTTTTCTTTAAATTTAATTGTTTTTTTATGTATGCGTGTATGTTTGTGTGTGTGTGCTGGGACTACAGCCAAAGCCCTCTCATTTTAAGAGCAGAGTAGAGTCGCATATTTATTTTCTTTTTAAGATTCAGCATCTAAAAGATGTTAATAGGGTGTTTGTTTGTCACATCTCGCTCACGCTCAATTTTTTGAATGTTTTATTGACTTTAAGTATGTAAGAATTAGTTCTATAGCCAATAAAACAACAAGTAATTAAATTAAAATGAAATTAAAATTATTAACATGTTTCCATAACAAGGTAGGTACTTCTTTTGATTCCTAAGATTAAGAAGCTTTTCCATTGCAAGCAATATTTTGTATTTTTATGAAGCTCACCATGCCAGTGATCAGTGTGGTTATAGTTGTCACTCTAATTCGCAAATAATAATAGTCGTCAACTTACACGATGGACAGCGTATTACAAAATTTAAATCTTAAACACAAGCAACAGGAGTTGGAGAGCTGTTGTTCATAATATACCTACTGCACTAATTTAAACTCTACTCTAACCTAATCTCACCTATCACCTTGCTCAATTTAATAGTTCATAATATCTTAATGCAAAACCAACAGTTGTAAGCCGATTTGTGTATAAATTAAGCGCTCTTTAATATGACAATTTACGAGCGTACCTAATAGTCGTGTGCGTGTAGATGCAAAACCCTTAGCCGTAGCTAGATCAATTAATTTCTCACCTAGAGGACATCTTTATGTGCTAGCCGGTTTTAACGGTGCCGGGTATTACGCATTAGAGGTGCAAGCGGACTAGCGTTCATAACATATATGATGCATCCATCCTTTACGCACATGCATACTAGTTGGAAAGGGATATACGCTATGTCTGTGACAAAACCTAATATGCTTAGCACTTCAGCTCAACTCCTCGTTTATCAGCAGGGTATTAGTGTTTTGTATCAAGAGACTTAAGCTACACCAATAAAACATTCACTAGGAAAATTACGCAGCGTTTTAGACATAATATTTCAAATCTACCTATTACGAAGCATGCCCCGACTATGTAAGTGAGATTATCCAGCGAAAAACGTTCATGTTCTCATCATATTCTACCCAGTGACCGCAAAGTAGGATGCTTCCCATTCGTTTCCTTCTAACTTGTTATGCGAAAAGGGAATAACAGCAATTTCACGGTGATTCGCTGCTCATTATTGTTGTTACGTGATCTTACGATTTATGTTGGTATACTTCGTTATTTTAGTTAAGAAATATTTATTGTAAAGAAAACTTTTCCTTTTAAACAATTTATAAGTAATAATATTCATCATTTAATTTTATAGTACCTACTATTTCAGCTACAATACCTAGGTATTTAAATAAGCAATCAAAAATCAAATTAAGCTTGATTCCAACTGTAGTAACTTGTCCTCTAGAACCCAAATATAATACCTAGTTTTCACATAAATAATGAAATGTGTTACTTCAACTCCTGGGTCTTATTTACTTAAAACATTACCTATTAAAATTCCTCGACGTTTCGGCCACATTTTAGGCTGAGGCCAAATAAAAAGCCAGGAAGTGCAATCAGGCGTAGTTCTACTGGTTTGCTTGGCGTAGTTAGATAACATTCGTGTGCTTGTAACTGTATGCACACGGCAAGGCATAGCTTAAACCGACCTCACTTTGGCGTTCACAGTTTCGTCTAGTGTTTTATTTGGTCTGAGCATTATACTGTGGTCTATTTTATTTAGGTACCTGATAAAGTCTAGAAAGTTGCAGCAGATAGGTACCTCATTATAGTCTTAAATATATTTAGTATCACGGCGCCAATTCTCGTATTCCATAGTAAAAACATCAGCTAGTAAAACGCGTCTGGTCTGGATAATGGTGGTTATTACACGGCGTAAATTCCTGTAATAGCGATGCAATTTGCCGCCGCGTCGCTTGCCGCCCTTCACGTAATGTTACAAAAAGAATTTCGTGAAATAAAGAAGAAAATTTTAAAATTAGTTATTGTGCATTTTTAAAAATTCAAACATAGCACCCTTTATCTGGTTTTATACAGAATATTATGTATGAAGATGCATATAGCTGCGGATGAATTGGGGACCTACTTGTTCGCGTTTTATGTTTGAAATATGCTGAAAATGTGATAATTTATTCTAAGCATAGTGTAATACAAACTTATTAAATAATTAAATATTATTTTTTTACAAGCAGAATACTAAAACACACAGCACAAGCACTTACATAGTTTACTATAATAAAAACGCCCTAGTACAGAGTTTTCAAGCTATTTAAGGCATGTGTATAAAAGACCAACTTCCATTACACTGTTAGAATGGTTTAAAAACGTACCTCTTATATGCAAAGAGGTTGTATCTCGAAATACAGTTATTTACAATTTTTAAAATTTCTATAAACAAATAATTCGAGAACGAGAATAAAAGATCTTTAAACCGAAATAAATTAAATTATCCATGGATCTTCGAAGTTTTCGAGTTGTGCAGTGTCACTCACGCTTATATAGCGCTTAAATCATGCTTAGACTGGTGTTTTGTTGTTTTTAAAATTTATTCTGGTGTTTTGTTGGTTTTGCACCATACAGCCAAATAAAATATAGGTAGACTGAATGAGTTCTGATTCTGACGTCTGTTGGTCTGGCCTAACATGACAGTCATTGACATTTGCATAACCAAGAAAATATTTACACAGCGTATGTAAAAAAAACTTCGTAAATAAAAGAAAATTCATTCCACCTTGAGCGACACATAATAACTGTGTCAAATCCAAGATCTTTACATTGTCGAAGGTCTCTTAAGAAACAATGGGTAACTGGAAGCTCGAGGTTGGAAGAATGGCAATGTACATGTCTTTCCCCGTGATGTTATTTCACTTTTTCAACCAACCAACATATTTCGAGGAATGGGTAACAAACACTAAGCGTGAAATCTTCCCGCCAGAAAAGGAAAGCGATAGAGAAAATATCCAGCAGCTTATTCAAGATATGAGGAAGAAACAGATGCAAGCTTTTGAGCGAGAATGATTAGCTAAATTGTATTAAGTCATAAGTTTATGTAATAAATATTAGACTGCTTTGTGAATATTGCTAAGCGCTGTCTGGGCATTAAAACAAAAAGTTCAATTAGTAACAACTTGTTTAATAATAAAATAATTTAATCTATCTTTGTACCTTTGTTTCTGTACTTATAGTAACTTAGAATAGTTCCTGTAAATGCTGCACAAAACGACATGTATATTACACGTTGCACACCAAAGTATTGTCCTATTACACCTGCTATCATGGGAGCAATAACTCCTGACACAGACCGGACACTGTTTGAAGCTCCAATCAAAGTGCCCCTATGTTCTCCATGACTTCTCTTCAATACCATTTCCAAAGTAACTAATCTGCCGACAGCAGTACAAGTTGCAAGAGGAATTAACCAAAATGCATACATATAAATGTTAAATGCGAAAATGAGTCCTAACACTGACACACTCAATGTTAAAAATACATGAAAGTTTCTTTGGCTATAATCCTTATCCTTAGTATAAAAACTATTAATATATCCAATAAAATAACTAGACACTGATGCTACGACACCCTGGAATGATATTACATAACCAATATACTTTGGTGTAAGGTCAAATGTAGTTTTTAAATATAATGCGTAATTAGAAAAATAGGCCGCCATAGCAAAACCAACTAAACCTTTAAAGAAGAAGACATCCCAGTATTTGGACCATTCTATTTTGTACAGTTCCATTACTGACTCTTTACAGCTACTGGCTAATTTCTGAACAACGCTGCTTGACACACTTGCAACTTTAGTAGGTTTTCTCCTTACTGGCTTTACATTTGGAAGCAAATATACTAGACCTGAAAATAAATTTTTATTGTAAGTATAATTTAACACAGAAATGGCCTCTTGCTGAAAAATGATAAATATGAATTTAATGTTTAACTTGACTCAATAGTTAGTTAGTTCTGTCAAGCTTAAAACTAGATTCAGCAGTTAAATTGAGAATATTTTTTTATCACAAGACAGCTTTAGTAAGGGCTATATTTCAATTAAAAGTTATCCAAATTACCTGCATTAAGAACAAAGCAAATTCCAACAACAACCCCAATGAAGCCGAAAGCTTCTTCAGGATGATCCTCTGCCAAATGTCCTCCAATAAGAGGCCCTACAGTTATACCAGCACCAGATATGGCAGCCATCCTACCATATATTATGGATTGTTTATTTTGATTACTTTCATAGTCTGGCACCAATGCCCTTGTTAATACTTGAGTTTGTTTAAATAAACCTGTAAGAAATAATAAATTTTAATCCATAATAAAAATACTTTACTGCATGTGTAAAATTTTAATGCTAAATCACGCCCAATGGTTAGCAAAGATGTAGCCTAAAATATAAAGGGCAGGGGAGTGTTTGATGAATCTGATCTAAGAGACATTCGATGAGGCTGGCATAGTCACACAAGTGTACTTAAGCCTCATAAAAATTTTAGATAGAAAAAAAATTATATAAGTAGTGTGTAGTATTTTAAATCTTACCTAAAACAGCTCTTGTTATTAATATGACAGTAATGGAACTAGTCAGACCCATAAAAGTGTAGGATACACCGCTTATTAGTAATGTTGCTGTCAATATATTTTTCCTCCCTTTCAAGTCACTCAAACTGCCCTGTAATTAAATAAGAAAAAGTTTTCATCATGTTGGTAACAGGGTAGTCTGCAGCAGAGTGCCCTTTGTGCAAATTGCATCAGGTTTTTTGTTTCTATACAAGGCAAACATGCAAGTGGATCACCTGATGGTAAGTGAGCATTCAGGATGCAATGCTATGTCATGCTTGTCCAGTCAGCATCATAAATAATGTACACAATTTTCCACTTTATTCCCAATTACAAAAAATCACAAAAATATTTACAAATATAGCTTATAGTTCTGGCCGCAAGATTGAACTTTGTGTATATTGGTACAGTAGAATGTTTTCACAGTAAATGTCCCATGATTTTTCTCATATTTTTCTAGTCAAATTGATGTAACGACACTTTCACATTAACCATTAACCATGAAAAACTTACTCTATAATTAATTATGTATAATATGGATCAAGGAAACAGAAGTGACCAAGCTAACAAACATACTTACTATGAGGGGCCCGGATCCAAACTGGAATCCCGAGTACATCGATCCCATAAGCCCCACATACACATGGTTACCTCCGAGAGCCTGTACATGACTTGAAACTAATGGAATTATCATGCCCACTGCTAGAAGATCCTGAAAAGAAAAAGTTTTTTTTTATTGTTTAGAATTACACTCCTATTCGCGAGTTATTTATTTTAAATACCTAAGCATGACATGTTGACAATGTTGAAATAATCTAATTAGTTTTGCCCGCAACTAATTAGATTCAGTCTATGTGTGGTAGAGAAGTCAATTAAAATATGTCATGTCTGAAAAATGGTTTTCCTAAAATAAATATATATAATATATTGCAATACATAATATTATGTATATAACATGTTTGTATAAAGTTAATTTACTTTGATAAATAGCTAGCAAACTAATATTTTAATTAGGGAGAAGAGGAAACAGCTTTAAGTAAATTAAAACTTGCTGAGACGCCTGTATGGCTAATATCTTCAGGGCCATCAGCAATAATCAGTTAAAATATAAAAAGGAAACAACTGTGAAAATAAAGTAGGTACCTACATGTGAGCTATAAGTTTAAGATAACATACATCATACAAGATTGAAGACAGTGACTTTTCAAATTGTTTATCAAGTTAGTCTTATGAAATAATGTGCTATTTTTCATACTTATTCGGATAAGGATTACTTAAATACAAAATATGTAAATATAATAATTTATAAGCTAGCTTCTGGTCTAAGGTTTCAGCTGAGAATTGTTGTCACATGAATATATTCATGCTATAAATAAATCCATATATGTATGGATTTTATTATGCATCGATGAAAAATACTTACTAGAAATGCGACGGCTTGAATTAAACAAATACTAAAAGACATTTTTAGTAACAAATTTAACACGTAATGTCTTGAGAAATATTTACATGTAATAAAGTTTTCTAGCTACATTTAACACAATTCTATATGATTCGTACTCGTACTAAATAAACACACGTCACATAATCGGAACCGTATCAACTGTGAAATTACTATTATTCTACGCTATGATTGTACGAAGTTGTACGTTACGGTACGACAAACATAAAAAATAAAATGGGCCTTCAGTTCATTAAATTAAGTCATTGGTCAACTCAATTCAATTTTTAGGATAACATAACATGGCTCCAAATCGTTGGTCATGGTCATCACAAATGGTCATTAAGTCGTTGAGTTGACTTTGACAGTTCGTCTCCACCAGCGTATCCAATAAACTCTGCATGCCTGGCTGTATGCGCCCTAGATCCCAAAGCCTATGTGTACGGCACGCGTAATTGGGATTGTCTATTTTTTTACAATGTATAGTCAATCGAAAACCATTTCGAGATAAATGCTTTTTAAATCGTTTTCTGTATTTACTTTATTTTATTTTACTATAATGACTTTATTACATGAAAAATAAGCAATGACCTTCATTTGACATTCCCAGACATGACGTAGACGGTCCAAAATGTACTTTATTTGCAAAGGTTACAAATTCTATGCTATTTACGCTTGGATTATACTACGGAGTTCAACTTGGACCCGCAATCTGACATTTCATTCATCTTATGACAAATGACAAGCAAATGACAATCTTGTTACTGTCATTCTTGTTTTTTTCCACCGTTTACTTTCATATTGTTGTATTATAGTTTAGATTTAGAAGCACTTTCGGTAGATAATTAGGCAAGAGTGTATCCGCACAGCGATGTGCTTCGCTCACATGAAAGATTTTCCGCTAAATATTTTAATGGATAGCGAAATATTACGTTTTTCGGTTTACTTTCACCTACTGAGTTTACTGTCTTATTTCCGGGTCCTGTTTTGTCTTGATCATACCTGGTATGTGTTTATGGACCTTTCTGCTTCGCGCAGAATGTTATGGTATGTGTAACGGCTGTGAAAATATAAAATTTATAGGAGAAGATCGCGTGAATCTTCCTGTGTTATTGTTGAATCATGTTGACATTGATACTAATGACAGTTTGCCAACTTCACCACAGATAGAAAAGACGTTAATGGCGGTGCTTCACATACGTTTTATGGTCAATTTATCCAATAAGCAGATGTGTGACACCGGCAGTGGAAACTCTGACGTCATCAACCAAAATACTTTCAATAATTAATAGTGAAAAAAATACCGAGTTATATGAGAAAATATTGAAATTAGTTTCTTATAATTGACTATTCTACACAAAAAAAAATATAAAAAGGATAGGTATTTTTTTTAGACAATCCCAATTTATAGAACTAGAAGATTTAAAAAAACATTTGACATTTTGAAAACTTCGATCACACTGGGTGCGTTCCACTAAGCGTTCACAACGATCACGCTCACGACCGCAGTTTCTCCCGTTCCACTTGATTGTGAGCGTTACTGTCGTAAACTCAAGTGGAATGCATTATAGAGCGTTTTGAGCGTGGAGGTGAATAATACAAATAGCGAGTTAGTAAAAAGAAAGCAAAAGATTCAAGAGGTTAGGTTATAACCTGTAAGCCTTGAAAATAAACTTAATTAATTATTGTTTAAATCGATTTACATTAAAAACAATTATTATTTATTTTTTTATATTTAATATTAGTGGTGTGTTTAGTTAATTTACGTTCAAATGTAATTAAAATGTCTTACGGCGGCACTTGGATACGGTCGCACTTTTTGATACTTTGTGTTTTGAAAATACTGCTAATTTTCTCAACGATCACTTCGACCCACCTTTTTAAATGCCGCGGTCGTTATGTGGAACGACAAAAGGAGCATTTTGATCGTTATGGGCGCTTAGTGGAACACACCCACTGACTGACAGTGACATTGACATTAGACATTTAATTTTATTTTATTTTGATGGCTTGGTCTAATTCGATCCGATTTTGAAGCGAATTCAATTAAAACGTAATGATTTATACTATTTAAAGGGAAAAACAATGAATCACCTAAAGAGAAATGTAAGTCTACTTTGTATAAATTTTACCGTCAACTCGAATCTAAATAATCTCTTTCATACAAACTAGTACATGCAAAATAATGGGTCATTGTACTTCTTTGCACCTTACCTTGCTATATTACCTATAGTATCTATTTTCTTTACCTTTTTATCTTCTATATATATATATATATAATAATGATTTAACATTCGCGGTCCCCGATGGTTAAATCATTATTATTTTATGAAAAAATATGGCTTTGTCCATTTGCCAGTGACAAAGGCTGGTTAGATTAAGATTTTGTTTCATTTCAGGTGTTGGAATGTTTCAAAAAACTTCATAGAACTAGGCTCAAAGTTTTCGATGGAGACGAAAAGGCATTAACTGCTGGTAGAATAAGGATAAATGATGAATTTAAGAAAAACAAAACAGTTCAAAATGAGGAGGCTATCAAAGCTGTAAGCAAACAGAATATTTTTATAGCAAAGGTTTAGTTCGTAATTTTATCACTTAATGCATAGACAGACCATGCTAAAATTGCTAAACATGGCCTTCATTTTGTTACCTTACCTTAGGCTCTGTCTGCCACTTAATGTTTTCAGTGGCGGATTTACCAGAAGGCTGAGTAGGCTCGAGCCTAGGGCGGCAGATTATGGGGGCGGCAAATTTGGAGAACAAGCTTTTTTTTTTTACCTCATAAAAATCAAAAAAAAATCTTAGAAGTCTGCAACAAATTTTGCAAGGGCAGCAAAAACACTATTCAGCCTATACCTTGAATATTTGTAAATCCGCCACTGAATGTTTTACATAATTAAGTGTCTTACAAAGTTAATTATGTTTCTCTATCTGTCTTTTATTTCTCAAGGCTATAATAAAATAGCTTTGACAGAGAGATTGTGCACAAGATAATTTCATGCCATAACATAATTTTTCATAATTTCAGATGCTTGCCTTTGGAGAAGATGTTGAAAAAGAATTAAGAACCCAGGTTATACAAGCAAAGGAGGTTAAACCTGGAGTATTTGGTAGTTTGGTTTTTCTTTTGTTTTATTTTGCAAAGATAAAAAAACGAAATGAAGACAGTTCATTTAGTTAGGGTGATCCCTTGTAGGGCATAGTAAAAATGGATTTGGTATGCCAATTGCCTATTTTGAATTCACAATGTATTGTATAATTTTTATGTCCTTGTATTTTCTAGGACCCTGTAACTGTAACCTCAGACCTCTAAATAATTAACTTGCCTTTGGTTATGTGTGAAATATTACATTAATATTATTCATTTATTTCAGAGGCTAAGATAACAGAAGACACAGAGAAACTGGCGAACATACCGTATGATGATAATGCAGTTATAGAAAAAGGAACAGGAACACCTTGTTGCCAGAATCAAAAAAAATAACTCGAAAAGATGTATTTATTTTATTATAGTATTATTGTGTAGATTAGATTTAGATTAATAAACATTTTGTATGTACCTGAATTTCGGTATTTACACCAGCACCTTCGCTAGCAATAGATTAAACAAAGCCTAAATAAGACACTACCAGTAGCCATTAACTTAATATAACGAGAAGATGTAAAGGTAAGGCAATGTGGAAAGCTATAATTTAATAGAAAGATCACTTATTTTGGCTGTGTAGTGTAGCTACCAATCTGCGCAACCCTTATATTATCCGTCCTAAGCTGATATTTTAGTATCATCCAGGGTGAATACTGACTGTTTTTTTCTATAATATAACTTAAACACAGCCAAGATTAAATCTATTCAAACTAATTTTAATTCATTCTAAAACAAGGTCTGATAAGTTGGTCGTCTACGATTCCGGCCCACACATTGATATCCACCTGTATTGGAAGTGGCTGCGCTTGATGGCGTGAGGATTCCCCACCGACCAAATGTGCTCATTATGTATGTCGATTAAAAACCCCCGTGCGGTTGAAAGAGTATTCGTCACTAAACGTCTTTTTTTAAAATAGAGTAAAAAGGAGTAGACAGGTGATCGTTATTCGTTATATTTACTATAGGTACTCTTTGGATACTACAACGCTACGTCACGGAGAGGTCAAGGGTTCTAAAAAATATTTACCACATTAATCATGACAATGTTCTTGTTACTGTAACCTTTAATGTAATAGCATAAATTATTTTTTATTATTTTTTAGTCGTTGTCTACGCATCTTAGTGCACACCCGTGTCAAATATAGTACAGGACACAAATAATTCCCTAATTATGAATGCTAGAGCCAAACAATATTTTCGTAAAATGAAACGTTTCATTACAGGTCACTGGATAGTACAAAACAAAGTCACTTTCCGCTGTCTGTCTGTCCCAATTGTAACGAAACGTTGAGTTGATGTACGTTGGCAACACTGTTTGAGGACACGGCGGTTGTGTTTGTGTGTGGACGTTTTTTTTCTAAAGAACTAAATATATTGGATTTGATATTTTGATTGACTAGAGATTGTATTGGTTTATGAGAAGTTGTAAGCTGAGTCAGTAAACGTTTAAATTGCGTAAAGTGTGTTTGACTGTTACACCGAACCTCCCCTGAAGAAACCGGTGTTTCACTATGTATGCTTAGATCTTTAAAACTAAGTAATGGATTTTTTTAATAGATTCAAGAGGATGGTTTATATTGTATAATTCTACGCAGACGAAATCGTGGGCAGAAGCTAGTAGAAAATAAAATTATATTTTAACGTTCACATTTCTAAGTAGGTAAATAATGAAACTTAAAGAAGGCTTTGACAGAATACAGAATAACCGATTTTTTTTTATTAGCTTCGCGCTCTTGGAGCATTTAGCCAAACGGGGAAACGGAATTAAGGAACGAAAATACAGAAGGATCGGAATTTGGAAAAAAGGGAGACGAAAAAAAGACCAGGAAGGGTTAAAGATAAATAAAATTACTTATAAATTAATATTGTTTGTCGGATAGCAATGAATATAATACTTTAAATATATATAAAGACTTGTACTTAGCAATTTATCTTTGTATACTTAATTATGGACATTTTCTTAATTAATTTAAGTCATCGATTTTATTTATGCATTTCATTTTTTTTGGAAATATTTTTTTGTTGGTATTCCATTTTAGAATATTCCATACATTTATAAACTTTTGAAGTAAATATCTCATAAACTGGAGAACTTTTTTAAACGTTTTTACCTGTTTCTGAAAAAATGAGTTTAGTTGACAACATTATAACATTAAGCTTTGACAGCTTGAGCCGAGCTGAGGTTACTCGCTCGGTACTTTCAATATTTAGGTCTAAATACAACAAATCGAGAGAAATAACCAACCAA
This sequence comes from Pandemis corylana, assembly GCA_949127965.1. Taxonomy (NCBI): domain Eukaryota; kingdom Metazoa; phylum Arthropoda; class Insecta; order Lepidoptera; family Tortricidae; genus Pandemis; species Pandemis corylana. The sequence goes on along the minus strand of OX421856.1, from coordinate 6,212,601 downwards.
AATGTTAACTAAAGCACTAGTATCCCGGGCTTTGTTATTGCAATGCGTGAGAAATGCTGCTAAAAATGCTAAGCAACCTAAAAGGAATTCTGGCCATGGGTGAGTGTTGTTATGTCACTACGTCAAAAAGCATTATTTTCTCGCATGAGAATTTATTAGTGCGTGCTTCTCTTCTACTGTCTTTTTTTTAATACAATGATAATTTCAGGTCTTGGACATACCGTGTGCCTCCTCCTATGCCATCTAAGAGTGTGGAAATGAGAGCCAATCTTATCGGAGGATTTGCTTGGTGGTGGATCCTTTATCACATTGCTACTGAGCCCGAACACATTTATGTAAGTGAATATTCAGGCAACTCAAAAATAATAAACTTGATAGATGGATGAATCTTTAAAAATATATTTGTAATAGATCTCTAAACTAGAAAATTTTTATGTAGTTAACTAACAATCTTGATATGTCTTTTTATTGAAATATACACTTTAAAAATCTAAATCTTTACACTACAAATTAATTAAGAAATTACATTATTATTTCTGTGTGTGTTGTTTATTTTGCGCATTACAAAGAAGGTAAACAATCTTTACAGGTTTTTTTTAAATGAATAAGATATTTAAAAAATCTGTTACTGGAATATACAAAACCATATCAATACAAATACTTAACAACATCTCAGGAGATTTGGATTGTTACATGTTATTTATTTTTGAAAAGTGTTTTTCAATAAAAAGGCATTTCTAGATTGTTTATGTTCTTTCTAATGTGAAAAAAAAGAAGTACTTAGTAGTAAAATCCTTGTATAGTAATGAACTCCTTAACCTATTCTGTTTTCAGGGTGAATGGCCATATATTGATCCCAGCACTTGGACCGATGAAGAACTGGGCATTCCTCCAGATTCAGCTGGACCACTGAAGAAGTAGAAAATTACTATCTATTACTGCAAGAAATAAGTTCAATTTAAAATTCATACCTTTTGATCTTAGCAAAAGCCTACCTTCTGTAGAGTAAAGTTCAAGGTTTCTTGCAGCCTGTGAATTGTACAGAGATATTTAATTTAAATGTAGCTTGTTTTATTATTGTTATAAATAAAATCAATAAACAGAGATTTTTTTACTTCAGGCTGATTAAAGAAATTTACTGAGATTTTTTTTCTTTGGTTGATATGTGAGAGCAGTGGGAACATGCATACCTACTAATTACATTAGCTCATTATAACATTAAAGTAGGCTAGAAGACACATTGTGCTTCTGCTAATGTCTTGTATTGTGGATTAACATTTTGCAAATGTTGATAAAAATCTTGATTCACGCTCGATAGTACTACTATGGTACAGTACTACCGTATAAAAGTACATTCTCACTACACAAAAAAAATTTAGGAGCCAGTAAAATGTTCCAAGAACGACATGTACACCAACATAATGCACAAAAATGTATTGTGAAAATATTTCAGTTCCAGGTTTATGATTGGTTTTGAAATTTTATTAACGTTAATAAATTCTATATTTCAGAATAAAAAATCTTAATGTTGATAGTGTATACATAATGAAATCATGAAGAAATAAAGTATTTTTATTTTATTTCGAAGAGCCAAATGAATGGCCTCTCTAGTGCTTACTGCGATAATCTGTGGCAGTATGTGACTGACGTTATTAAAAAAAAATGTCGAGTTACTTCTCGCTCTCGCGCTTGCCCTTATTTTAATTTATATCGTGTTGTATTGGCAATAGGTCGTGGCGTAAATATTAATCGAAATACTGTTGGTGTGTTGCAGTGTGTGTTGTAAACATGTGATATTTATCAATTGTAGAAATGGAGACAAATGGAAATCAAAAGGGTGAGTAATTTCTAAGCTGATACGTCTTGTTTGTGTATGAATCGAGTAACTGTACCGTACGCGACATGAATTCAGCTGACGTAGTCCGGCCCAGCGTATTTCTTGATGCACATGCACATTTACTTTGCCATTAAAAGTAACTATAAGCAAGAAAAATGTTGGTACATTGTAGGTTTCAGGTGTCAGTTTTGGAAAATCTGTTACAGGATTTTGTTATCTTATCGGCTGCCTGTTGTACATATTTGGTAGTGTTTGATTCAGTTTTATTTAATCTCGATATTTGTGTGATTATGTGTGGTGTATAGCAGAGTTCTTGAGCTGTGTGGAATGAGTCATGTTCTTGGCATTGTGATGTCATGTGCATGCGGAATTCTAATAAACAAAACGCGGGACGCGCCTCAATATTAGCATTTCAACGTTATGCATAAGTTATATTAAGCAATATCTTTTCTCTGGACAGTCTCGGGGTCACCATCAACTTGGAGATTTGTCACTCGTTGAGTAATAATTCATCTTGTGAAAACGAAATTTGACAAGTTTGGGCATTTGTTTATTTGATAAGAGTGTAAATAGGGAATGTTAAGAAAATGACTCATATAAGCTATAAAAATGTGTGCCTATTTCACTACTCTCTTTGAAGTTCCTGATTTACCGAGTAACAGACAGATGTCTGAGATCTAACATAGATATGTTAATTAAGATACCAAGACTTCAACAAGTCCTTAGTATTCAAAACTGGAGGAACCACATAGCTTCACAATGTTTTTTGCATGCTTGAAATGTTTCCTATTAGTTTTTTTTAGATTGTTGTTATGCTGTAGTCAAAGACAGTAGTCAAGTGTGATTGCATCTCATACTACTGAAAATCTTCAATATAGTTATCACTACATAGTGTAAAACAAAGTCGATATGTGCTGTCTGTCCCTATGTATGCTTAGATCTTTGAAACTATGCAAATGATTTTGATGCAGTTTTTTTTTAATAGATAGTGATTCAAAAGAAAGGTTTATATGTATAATATGCAGACGATGTTGCGGGCAGAAGCTAGAATTTTATAATTTCTGTGAAGATCAATTGCCAACTATCGTTGACTGTTGACTGACCTGCTTGAATTTGTCACTGCAATGACTTAAGCCAGTTGTGTTGTTTGCATTACAGACTTTAAGTTAACAATTTCTTTAAATATCTCTTCGCTCGATTAGTTTTATGTGCATTGCCACTTTAAATGGGCTTGAACAATTTTAAAAATCAGGCTTGGCTTTTGCACAGATGTTGATGCTGACTTCTCCACACTCAAATTGGTCTTCTTACTCCTCTGATTTACTTCCTTATTTATACCAGTATACTGTCAGCAATACATGTTGTAGTCTGGTAAAATTAAACAAATAGTTTGATAGCATCAAAATTTATTGTTGATATAGTTCACTTCCATGCTGGTCTGGGAGCAAAGGAAAAACATAGAATGTACCAGGTACTTCTCTACCTGCCCAGATGGTAAAAGCCCATCGAGGGAATGGGTGAAAATAATAGGAATCATGTTTAGGCGATGAGGCTAGCAACCCATCACTATTTTGATTCCATTTTCCACCTATATGCCCACAATCTTGCTAAATGTGGCCTGTAGGTACCGGTTGCCTTAGGCTCTGTCTACCCCGTAAGGGATAAAGACGTGAGTTGTGTATGTTTGTGTATGTGTGTATAGTTCTAGAAGTGGGTAAAAATCATTTGACATTCCTTTTTCCTACCTGCCACTGAGAAAACTCTAAAAAAGTGGTATACCTTTTATATCCAAAATTATTTTAGTTTTAGAATTTTTGTTGTATGAAATAAATAAATACATTTTGGAATTCTATAATTAGGTTGTGCTTCCTCTGAAACCATGTAGTGAAGATGTGCATCCTATGGGTAAAATCACATTTGTTGAAATTCTCATCACATTTAAACATTAAAAAGGGGATGCATATGCATTCTTAAAAGTATTGCTATAAATTCATAATAAAATTACTTTGCAATAATACAATTTGTTGAAACATTATCTTACTGACAAGTCTGACAAGTGTAATTTTAATTGGAGAATGGAATATCTATCAAGTTCTTGAATGCAAACTGGGTTAAAGATGTTTGTTTATACTTCTTCCATGCTGGTCTGGGAGCAAAGAAAAAACATAGAATGTACCCGTTGCTTCTCTTCCCGCGCTGATGGTAAAAGCCCGTCGAGGGAATGGGCAAAAACTTAGGAATCATGTAGGCGATGGCGATAGCAACCCATCACTATTTTGATTCCCCTTTCCATCCTTACGCCCACAATCATGCTAAAGATGGTCCTTAGGTCTTGCTACCTCAGGATTCAGGGGCGTGCAGTGGATTTTGACAGAGGGTAGGCGTATTGCCAACAAAATCCGTATTGGTACGAAGCGTGTCGGGCACATTTACGTATGCTTACAAGCACTGCTTATATGCCTGTAAGGGATGAACGCGTCTGTCAGGATTGTCTTATGGGTTCGTAAAGGATAAACACGTGATTTATGTGTTGTTAATAGTCTTGTATAGTCATACTACTATCTTGATTGTACTATTGATTATCATGTGAGTAATGTGATTATTCATTTGTATCTCGTATTCCGGTGATTATAAATAGTAAGAGCCTCCAAACAATAGTGTCTATTGAATCTTTTAACACAGCAAAAGGTCTTCATTAACAAAAAAGTAAGAACACTATGAAAATGAATCAATAATTTTTACTTCTTGATTTTTTTATGTTTACTTTTACGGTTTCCCCGTTAGAATGTAATTTCTAAACGACACTGAAAATTAGAACACAGAAAAATCCGAAAAGTAAAGCTATGGCCGGGAATCGAACCCGGATCCTCATCATTCCGTGGCCATCCATAGCAGATTACCTGCTATGGGTGGTGTAGGGGTATAGCACGCGTCACGGAATAACGAGGATCCGGGTTCGATTCCCGGCGATAGCTTTACTTTTCGGATTTTTCTGTGTTCTAATTTTCTGTGTCGTTTAGAAATTTAGAACAATTAATATTATTTTCTTATAATAATGGTTTGGTTATAGTATTCACTTGAATGTTTTAATGACATAATTTTTTAAGACAATATAAAAAGTTCTCTATTAATCAATTTCCACTTTAGAAAGCTTCTAATATGCCTTTGCATGCATTCTGAAAACCTAACACGTGTAATGTTTGACTGTGACTTAGAAGCAAGTTATTGTAGTGTAGTGTAACCATTTAGGCTACTTTGATCTTGTAAGCACAACGAAGTCCATAGTAGCATTCCTCTTAATCAGTAAAAAAATACAATATTTACAATATTCTATAATATAAATATAATCTATATCTATCTCTTATTTGTTTAGTGTCGTGCATAGCAAACTACGCGTACGACGCGTCCGAGCCGGACGAATTGACGATCCGGCCGGGCGAGGTGCTGCGGGACGTGGAACGGCTGCCGGGCGGCTGGTGGCGCGGCGAGCTGCGCGGCCGGCGCGGCATGTTCCCTGACAATTTCGTGTCCGTCGTCACCGAGCCCGCCGCTGCCAGGTGAGCGCTTCACACCACAGACACGAGTTGGTGCACGAGGGAGTTTCTCCTGACTGATAGAAAGCTGATAGTTCTTGCAGATGAGAACACCCACATAAAAGTGTAGGTACTTACATACATACCGTCACACCTTTTTCCCGTAGGGGTAGGCAGATACTCCTTTGTTCCACTTGCTACGATTCTGACATACCTTTTTCGATTCATCCACATTCATCAATTTCTACGTACATGCTCGTCGGTTTAGGCTACTCTTGACCTGACCTATTGTCAAAACGTCGCCAATTTGGTCACGTAACGTATTTCTAGGCCTTTCCCTCGCAATGCTCCCATTCACACTTGCCACATAAATCTGTTTAGTTGATCTTCTTTCATCGAGCCACTCTACGTGACCAAACAACTAAGCATACTTTTTCTATCCTAGTCCTGACCGATAGAAGACTGATTGTTTTTGCATATGAGAGGAGAACACCCACATAAAAGTGTTGGAATAAAAATGTTTCAATATGGCAACATTATGCAAATATTTAGTTTTTCCATTCGTTTTCAATTCACTCATGTGGATCTCAACAAGTATACAATTATACGTCAAAAACTAGGTACTAGGTACCTTTTTGTTGTCATGTTGTCACCGACACGACACGACGCTAGGCTCTGATTTCCAAGCATGCTCTTATGAGCGATATATGACCAAAAAACGAATAGGGCAAAACAAGTTTAGGTCACAACACATTACAACAATTGACGTCAGTTCGTAAAATTTACATCTTAGTCTGTCTACCGATTATGAGAGCCCGGCGCCTAAATTGAAGATTCGACACGCCATCCGGTATGCCCGGCCTTGCTCATCAATATTGTCCTGACATTACCTTGTTAAATTACTTCTAAGTGAGATTTGGGAAGAACGGCAATTAGTAGCTTTATTCTGTTTAGACTTGGTAGTATCTAAATAAAGCTATGGTGCCTGAATGATGGTAATATCATTTGTTTCTATTGCAAGCGTAAAGAATTCCTAATATGTACATATATTGTATTCCTAAAGTAAAAGTGTGGACAAAAAACAGCTTCACAGTTTTCCAACTATAGAGAGAAAGTTTTTCCTCTTCAACTGCGAATTCATCCAATCTCATCTTTTATTATGTCCCTAGTCCATTTACGTTGACGACTTTATTTCATTGCTCTAAGCGTTCATTGTTAACTTCATTGTTAAATTGCTAAGAGACAATAAACCTATTGGGTTAAGACGGAAGTCGAGTGGGCGGCCGGTCCGTTATGTTCTGCTTCAAACAATTACTTAGCGGGTGTCGACAAAATCAAGATTAATTTGCAGAGATTGGTAAGCCAACAGAGAAGCGCAAAACATTATGTAGCGTACTTTATGTCCGAGTCTATTATATATTTATGACGGATGTAAAGTAAGGAGTGACGCCAAAAGAATTTTAAGTGTTCAAGTTTAAAAAGTAAAGACATTTCGAGAGCGATCTAGCAGAGCACGTGTTTGGGGTAGGTATACTCGTACTTTTAAAAATGCAAAGAGTCTCGTAAATTTCCGGAGCGGCAATGCACTTTAGAATTCTGATTGCAATGTTTTTCAGTTAAGTATTTACATCTCTTCATTCTTACTTATACTAAATAGTTTTGAATAGGTTATTTTTCGGTTACGAATTGCAGTCCATTCTTCTTATTCCTTATCAAGCAGGCTATCATTTATTCAACAAACCCAACGCCCGCAACGGTCAACGGTACGTTTCATTGATTCTTAGCTGTAATACTCAAATCGATATTTAAATAACTTACTAGTTACTTATTGAGGCTACTGAAGCGTACCGGCGATACCAGTATGTCCAGCGAACATCAAATATGTATACCGGAGTCGACGAGTCTTAAAAGAATGGGGACGATCTTATGTCTCGGTCCATAGAGACGTGTAAGCAATTTTTAGCTGCGAGACCTATGTAATATTGTCTGTAATTTAAACACTCAATACATACGGTTCTAAATCATTGCTATAAATGTGTGTGCCATCATTATCCTCCATAAATTAACAGGTTCTTAAACAAAGGTCACGTTCAAGTGCGCTGCGCGAATGCTCGCCATACTGTTAGAGCCAACAGCCTCTCTGGTCCCACAGTTCTGTACGCACTCTCGAGTTCTGGAACTGGTTTAGATACAATTACCGTGCGAGTCTTATATTTCTAGTTCACTGACACACATAAGACGTTTTGTAATTCGACACAACTGGTTCCGTTGTGATGTTTATTATAATTTTTACCGCGTTTATTAAGTCGATCAGGTGAAAGTTACTCCCGTTTTAGGACTCGAAGTAATTTATTGACATATTAGGCAAACGAAATTTTCGCAATCTTCGGTAGCTTCTTGTTACTTAGGTAAACTTGAATGATGTCATACGACTTGATGATTCAGTATCGGTACCTATGTATGTCTTAGGGGATTACATCATTTATAGTTGGTAATACACAGCTTAAAACCCTAGCGAATACGCTGTTAATTAGACAACTAATAATAATATAGTTACTTTACTTACACATAAGTGTAATGTTAGTAAATATTATATACCAGAGATTTTTTAAAGTTTGTAATAAGAGTATTCGGCCGAGGTCGAAGTGACCATTGATCAGGAAATTATTAATTATTACGCGTGGCGCGTAAGCTTTAAAAAATAAAAATAACCTTACCTTTCATTTATAAATAAAACTATAGTATATTTATTGACAGAAATCTAAAACTGAACCCATATCCGAAACGTCCGCCACTTTCACACATTGGCAACGAATAATACATACGCAATAGGAAAGCTCTAATATTAATGCGCTCAGCTACCGTCTTAACGTACGCTTTTTGATAATTAATGACAATCTAATATTAATTAAATAGATTCCGCAGGTTAATCATTAAACCAGTTGCCAAACGTGAACGCTTCTTTAACTTCTCTTCTTTAGATTAGATCCTGAGATTAGACCAGTCATTGAAGCGGCGTTAGGCTTAGTCACATAGTTTGTTATAATATGTGATCATTTTTTGATTAGCGGTATTTATAATGAACCTTTACAGTATCTTATCAGTGCGGATAACGCTGCGATAAGACGGCCGGTCTGCGACTTAGTGTTTGTTCTGTGGCCCTTGTTTGCAGCAAAAAACGTAATTTTTTTCACCATTGGGAACAGGTGAGCTGAGTGATGTGTATTTTTTGGATTATTGTGTTTATGTAATTGTAATTCAGTGTTTAATGTGTTAATTTTTGAACTGGATAGATAGCAATTTATAAAACTAGATGAAAACTCTTAAAAAAACAAGTAAAAGAATAAATAAAGGATTACTTAATGGTATTTGTGTAATTAGGTCACTGTGTAGTGTTAATTGTTAGTACCTTAACTGTGTTTATTTACTAGTTATCCTCTTTCCTGTGGTTTCCTATTATATCCACACATTGTTCAGTGTAAATTTTATGATATGGTCATAAATAAATAAATAAATAAAACCGTCTCGTGATTCTCCTTATGATTTTGTTGCACAAATGAAATAGGTGGATAGTCTATGGTGGAATTCCTTATTCGTTTCGCGTTGTACTCTACTTAATTAGCGGAGTAGTAAGGTAAATCTTTTTTGTTCATTGAAATGGACCTCCCCAAAGTACCGTGTGATTTAATAAAATAGTAACCGGATGAACGGTTTCCTTTTTGGTACGTTTTCGCCCCTGAAACCCCCCTAATACTAAATTTCATGAAAATCGCTGGAGCCGTTTCCGAGATTCTTGTATATATGTATATATACAATTATTGCTCGTTCAAAGGTATTATAATAGATATATTATATCTAACCAAATTGATGTTAGTTTCTCAAAGGAACCAAAAGCCGGGTATTTGGAAGCTGTAGCCGTAACTGTTGCACGTTACAGTAACCAAAAAACCCTCTTGTAGACGTAGCTTTTTACTGCGGTAGGCTAGCCCGAGAGCGCGCGACACAGCTCTCGTGCACTCTCGTGCTAGTCGATATTTGGCCGTCCTAATTCAAAAGGACGTGTCTCTGATAGATTCATGTCTAATCTGTCCAAAAATGTAAAAAAACGAAACAAATTTTTTTTGGGATCCGTCCTTTTGAATTAGGACCGCAATAGTGGCCAACGGTGTTTTTAACCAGTAACGTTTGTCCAGAAGCAGCACTGGCGTGTCGGGCCGGTGTCGCGCAGTGTTCAGCTACCAGCCGGCGAACCCCGACGAGCTGCCGCTGAGTGTCGGCGACGTGCTCGATGTACTCGGAGAGGTAAGACACCGGTTCCATCTTCACTGTTGTATACTACTATACTACTATACAAGAGAGAAGTGTCTTAAGAGTTCTTCTGGAATATTTCAGCAGGTGGTCGTGTTAGTTTCACTGAACACTGTAAAGGTTTTTCATCATATTTTTTTTATTCAAAATTAAATCACCACTTTGACGTACACTTTGAGCATCGATCAATGTATGCAAACATTTTGGCGACCACAGTAAAAAAGCTGACTAATATTTGTTTACAGGGGTGTTCAATCAAAGTAATCCATCCAACCATTTGTTGAAGTATCCCGCATTGCCCCATATATTAACGATTCGATTGTGAGATCTGTGTGATCAGAAGTGGGACGATGTTGATACGGTATTAGTGTTTTTGATCAGTCTGAAAGACGAATCGAGGGCGCCGCTAAGACAGCCGGAGAAATTACACAGAAGACGTTCTGTTTTAGCCATTTCAGCTGGCAACGCGGTTCAGGGGATCGTAATATACTTAGGCCTCAGAATGAGAGGGCTATACTTCCGAGCAAGTCGCTGCGACAGTGTCGCCGTGTTACTGTCGCCGGGGCCGCTATGCTCGGAAGACTAGCTTTAGTCTTAATTCATAGTTTTGACACGGGGCCCTGAGTAGATTGGGAAATTCAGACACACAAATGAACTGATTTGCACATGTGTCCAAGTTTTCTCACGGTGGTTTACTTCGCCGAAAAGTTCATGATATGAGCCCAGGTTCGAACCCATGCCCATGATCCTCTGCTCGAGAGGCCATAGGTCAAATCGCTAGGTTACCATGACTATAGCGATGCCTATCTTTATACATATGACGTATAAAACAAAATGGCTCCTCGTCGTCTGGTGTTCATCGTCTAATGCGCTTGCCTCCATAATCCCTATATTCACAATGTAATACTAACCATGAAATGGTATAAAAGAAAGTGATGGCACACGTTGATGACAATACAGGAACAGTTAGTACAACGTTTAACTGTCTGTTCTTTCCTTAGGTGGAAGAGGGTTGGTGGCAGGGCAGACGGGCGGGCCGCGTGGGCGTGTTCCCTTCGAACTTCGTCGTGATGCTGGACGCCCAGCCCGCGGCCTACGAGCCGCCGCCCTTCGAACCGGCGCCCGCGCTCCCGCCCAAACCTGGTAAGTGAATTGTGTAATATTCTTCTATGAATTGACCACAAGTGGACCTTTTTTCCGTGTTCAATGTGAGAACTATCGTCGCTTCAGAACCAGAATCATTAATGTGGGTGCGGTTTGGGTAATCAGAGCGAATAAATTAAATATAAAAACTGTGCCAATATGGAATCATACACTATTTTTGTTTGATGTTTAAGCACATTAAATGAGTTTTCGGCGGAGTCATAACATACTACATATTTAATTTATCATCCACAAAAAACAATAGTAAGCGAGGTGCCGTTCATAAGCCAAATATTTAATTAGTTCTCTTGTCTGATTGTTTGCGCCGACAACTCCCACGTTTTTGTTGTCTGCATGTCTTATGTTTCCCTCTAGATTATTTGCTGTATGATTCACGAGTTGAATGCACTGGTTGCGAAAGGGGATTCCTCAGTAATACTTTAATGATGATTTGATTTCCTACTCGTGATGTATTGTTGACACCTCTTTTTATGCGGAATGTGTTTGTGTAACGCGAGTAAGAGTTACTCATAAATATGTGTTTCCGTTTACGTTGATGACGTGTTAGTCATATTCGTAACACGGTCTTAAATTTTCTTTAAAACGAAAAAGTTGCAAATCGCATGCATACGTTCTACATTTCGATTTATTTGCGGGTTTGAATTCCGGCAAGCACACCAGAAGAACTTTTTCGTTTTACAAAAACCGATATTATTAAACCGCCGCCTAAGCCTTCCCTTTATTTCTTCTACAGAATTCATCGTTTAAGCCCAATTGTTAAGTAAAAATTTGCAGATGCACTTTTTTTTTAACGCCTAAATTCTGCAATCTGTTCTGCTTCTTCTATTTGGTCAGTGTAACCCCTTTTGGCCTGTCACAGCTGCTAATTGGCATTGTTCATTTTTTTTAGTATGCTCCAATTCGAAAACCATTTCGAGGAAAACCATCAATTATCCGATTTATCTTGTCCGATTTCAAAAATACTTTATGATTGCAGATATTTTTGTAAAAGTACTTTGAACCTTTGTTTGACCGAACGATCGGGATTTTAGACAGAATCCAGCATCGAATGTTTGCCACAAAAATGAAAAAAAAAGTTTGGCTACGGCAACTGTCACGTGTCACTGTCAAATCTACAAAACCATAGACAAAGCCGTTTTTTTTTATAGCCAGCCGAACGAAGGCGATTGGGATTCTGTCTAAATTCACGAATTATCAAACAGCTAAAAAATATTTATTATTAATTAACAAAGCTACGTAAAATCATAATATTCAAATTAGTTGCTTGAAATCGTCCATTTTATCAAACAAAGGTGTTAAAAGCACAGCTTAAAAAAAATGAACAATGCCAATTACTTTCCTACCCTTCCATCAAAATCTCTCTCTTCCCACAGTAAAGGAGCTATGTCGCGTCCTGTTCCCGTACTCGGCGGTCAACGAAGACGAATTGACCCTGGCCGAGGGAGAGATCGTCACCGTCGTGTCAAAGGAAGCCCCAGATCGCGGCTGGTGGCGCGGCGAGATTAATGGCCGCGTTGGACTATTTCCCGACAACTTCGTGCAGTTGTTGCCACCTGGTAAGTTGTAACAATAGTGACCTTAAGGGTTAAATTGGTAGGTAACGGTAACGTAAGGAGCCACTTGCTCGTTTTCCTTCCTTGTCTAAAAATAAAAGACGAATTCACGCAGTATACATTCAAATTTAGATAGAAATAATTTGTAATAATGACTAGGTAACTAAATATTGTGCGTCCGAAATGGACAGTGTTGATACTTTTAAAAATCAGGTCATCACAATGGGAGCTATCGTTTCTTTGCTCACCAGTTGGCGTCACTGTTGCCTAAGGTCCAGAGGTATAGCTGTCAAAGGAAACTTTATTAGATCGGCGCCGAAATAAGGTTTTAAATCTTGAATTTCATTAAGTTTATAAATAACTATCATCATATCGTGTAGCTATGTCGCAATGTTGCGCAGTTCCATTTTGATCGAAAAAAAAATCCGCTTTCAAAAAGTTCACTGTTATCGCCAAATAATATTTGCGATAATTTCACGAAGGACATTACTTTTCAACAGGTAAATGAAAGAAATTAGAATTTATGTCACGAAGCCCGCCAAAACCAGTGACAATTGAATGTTATTGGACCTAACGCGACACTAGCGCCTCTAGTGGCAAATTCACACGCGACAGCCCCCATTGTACACTGTTTTATACAATAAACGTTTCTTATTTCTTACTTCTTATGTGTGAAAAATAACTTGAGTACTTTAGCAACAGTGCCAGTGCCAGTATGACCCGCCAATTTCAATTTTGGAACGCTATTAATATGCCACAATTTTTTTCGAGAATTTCATAACTTCCACAGATGCAATAAATTACGTAGGCACTTTATGATTTGTATTTATAATAAAACTTCTGTGTATTCAAGTTTTTACTTCACTTTCCAGAAAATACAACTCTATAAAACTTGACTAAACTGTAACGTATTTTTTTTTTTACTTTTTTCATCTGTCTGTCTCTAATTAAAATATTACAAGCCATGTCGTTATGTAGGTTTGCGGGTTGCGTACTTTAACAATGACAGTTGTGTAGGTTTTATCACTAATTTTCCCACACCTATGTTTATATTATTCATGAGACATCACCCTGGTTTTTAATGCGACCTAGACATTGCTTGTTAGCTTTCTTGTATGCGTTACCACATTTTTTTATATGATACAACATTTACTTTAAAGTAGTTTAGTCTTAAGTTAAACTTGGTTGTTTTAATTCTAGACACATCCACTGTAGGTATAAGGTACCTACCTCTATGTTTACCATTAGGCGTGATTGTAATCAAATGTATGCCTATTCTTCCATGCTGGTCTGGGAGCAAAGAAAAAACATAGAATGTACCTACCAGTTGCCTCTCTTCCCGCTCACATGGTAAAAGCCCATCGAGGGAATGTGCGAAAATCTTAGGAATCAAGCAAGCCATCACTATTTTGATTCCGCCTTCCACCGCCCACAGTTATGCTAAACGTGGCCTTTAGGTCATGTTACCTTGGGCTCTGTCTACCCCGTAAGGGATAAAGACGTGACTTATGTATGTATGCCTATTTTGCATAAAAAAACCTACATGTAGTGCAGTGGGGTCTCGCCAGGATAGGAAGCGGGAAGGTGACGCAACACGGCACGCCATAGTATGTACTATGCTTCTAACTCTAGAGGTATAGAACTTTATTTCACGTAAACATCGCTATACGGCAACGTTTTCCGTTCGCAGAGGCTACAAACAATATAGACTTAGCGTGTGTTTGTTCTACAAATGCTCAAAACATGCTTCATTTTTGTTCGTACAACAACAGAAAACCTAAATTATAATAATACTAGCTGTGACGTTCTCCGAGACTCCGTCTGTGCAGAATTCGCTTAACGCTATCCTGTGGGAACTATTCGATTTTCTGGGATAAAAACGGTCCTATCTCCTTCTCCGAGACTGAAACTATCTCTATAACAAATTCCAACGAACTTGATAAAGCAATGTAAGCGTGAAGAGATACATACCAGACAGACACGCTTTCGCATTTATAATATTAGTATGGATACAAAGGTTATCGCGTATGTTTCAGTTCATCTAAAACATGGGCATTATCTATACTGAATAATATCATAAACACGAAGACATTGTTTATTTGTACGTTCGTTTGTATGTGAGGGTAATATTTGGAAGTAATGTGTCTCTTCAAGTAATTATCCCGGAGTTAATTAAATTTCCACGCGACACAAACGGAGTTGTGGGACAACATCTAGTTAATTCATTCAAAGAGGTTATCGAGTATGGTCTTTATCTAAAACATAACAATAGTTGTTTATATTAAAACGAATTCAATTCTAAAATGATTCAATTATGACATTTGCGACTGATATTTACCAAGTTAGCCGTAATAATTGCTTCAGTGACACGCGAAAATTATCAGGAATTCACGTAAGCATGAAAAACCTAACGATTCCTTTACGATATATTTACACTTTACGACTTAACCTTACGATTACGAGCCACCTAAAGAAACACTGATTTCCTTTTAGCTCTAATGGATAGACAAGTTTACGCCATCTTACTAATATTATAGATACGAAAGATTGTGAGTGTTACGTCTATGGCTATGCGTGTTTCACGCTAAAATGGCTGGACGAATTTGAATCAAATCCGGTATGGGGATAGCTAAATCTCTGGAATAAACCTATAGGATATACATACATACATCACGCCTTACGGGGTAGACAGAGTCTAAGGTAACAAGACCTAAAGGCCACGTTTAGCATGATTGTGGGCGTAAAGGTGGAAAGGGGAATCGATATAGTGATAGGTTGCTAGCCGTATCGCCTATAACATGATTCCTAAGATTTTCGCCCATTCCTTCGATGGGCTTTTACCATCTGCGCGGGAAGAGAAGCAACTGGTACATTGTATATCTTTTCTTTACTCCCAGATCAGCATATAAGGGTAGGATATTTCATCCCTATATTCCCATGGGATTGTACATTACGCATGTAAAATCTGTGAATCTTCAAAAGACATGACATTTAGCAAGTGTCTTCTTCACGCAACGTTAATAAAGTAAAGATCACGATTGAACAAATCCCGTATTATTCTCGTAAACAAATGGATATTCGGTGAAATCCCGGAATTTCAAGTTCAACCAAATTTAACGCGGTTCAAGACCAGTAAGTAGGCTTATTACCTAACTCGCTCGCAATCGCCATCGTGTTCATTTTAACAGTTCATGTATGGGCTGACAATTGGCATCGGAATCAGCTAGCTGTCACATTCATACATACAGTTTCTTATGAGATTTTAATTATACGTCACGTATAATAATGTGGCCCGTTGTGTGGTCTTTGTGTACTGAAGTGACCATATCTGCGCAATCACTAATCAGTTACGCCGTTATAATTTTCTATACACGATAACAATGGCGATAATAGATTATCACACAAATTGACAGAATTTTCAGAAGCGAAAGTCGGTCGTGGCGTGTGCTCAATAATTTAACAATAAAACTTTGTGTTTCTCAGTGTTGTTGCGGGTAAGTTTTTCTGAGTAAACTAACATTATTTAACGTTTTATTAGTGAACTTAGTTACATTTTTGTATAAAGAGACGTTGTTAAAAATGATTAGGACTGCCGATGTTTTACAGTCCACTGTTTTCGTTGTCATAATAAACAATATGCGGTTTGTCTAATGTACTCGTACGTGTGCTTGTTCCCTTTTAAATCGACCGCGCTTGTTTATAAAACGGCTTTATATGATGCCACTTTTTAACCTTGTGTCAAAAAAAAGTTCGCGTCTTTTAAAATCTAGCAAACGGGGTACTGGGGTACCATTGATCTTAAACTTGGTATAAAATGAATAATGAATGTAATGTAAACAGTAAATATTGAGTCTTGTTGGCATGTCCGAGTATTATATTTTTAATCAATATTGCTGTAGAATATCTTTAAAATGATAGATTGATCGTTTTTAGATAACAATCATTTGAACAAATATGCATTCATTTGAAATACCTATCGACTAATTGTACATACCCGCAGTAAGTGTACGAAAAGGAATTTATGAGTGAACTAAATTAAAAAATGAATGGAATGAAGGGAATGGGCGAAAATCTTAGGAATCGTGTTATATCCGATGCGGCTAGCAACCCATCACTATTTTGATTCCCCTTTCCACCTATACTCCCACAGTCATGCTAAACGTGGCCTTTAGGTCTTGCTACCTTAGGCTCTGTCTACCCCGTAAGGGATAAAGACGTTATTTATGTATGTATGCTAAATTAAGAACTGTTGGTTTATCATTCGTTGTTTCTTCTTTTCTGGTTATCATCATCATAATTCTCATAACAATATCAGCCAGAAGACGTCCACTACTGGGCATAGGCCTTCTACAAATATAACCACTATGATCGATTTTGTGCTAGCAGCCAATGGTTTCCCGCGATCTTTACCAGATCGTCGGTCCATCTTGCGGGAGGCCTACTTACATTTATGGTTATAGCAACAGATAATGAGTTAACTTCCTTTTATAAATGGTTGTACTATTAACACAACAATAGGGCGGTTGTTCGAATGCATGAGTACTTTTTCGAGGTAACCGTCGTCCGAACAAAAAGACACTCGTTTATTTTAGTGCTCGCGCGGAGCACGCGCTAACTGAGAGCATAAACTGGACGCGACAGCTCGCACTTGGCTTTATAACAAGGTAACATGGACTTTATACGGCGTTGTTAAGAGCGAAAGAGTGTGTCGTGGTATATAGACGCGTGTACTTGTTAGTAAACACTCCGCCCACCGTGGTTTAATATTCGATATTCTGCTATTGACATTTCTCATGAAGGTTAGCGTAGTCGTGATTTTGCGTAACTTACCTCATCGCATCGTGCTCTAGCTGTATCTTTTTTAATGCAGTTGCCTCATTCGCGTTGATGTAATCGGGTCGCTTAAGTGTTATTCCGTTTTATTGTGATTTAATTTAGCTTTCAGAATGGGATTGGACGACAGTGAGTGTCACGGAATTGAAAGTTTTCAGTTATAAAATTGAGTCTCGTTAGGAATGTGAAAGGATCAAGTTATGTTAGTTTGCGGTGAACTTGAAAATGCGCCTACACAGTAACGGGAAAGGGCATAGCGACAATACGGTTATTCAAAACTTGTTGGATTTGATGTCATTGTCTCTTGCAAAGATTACGGCGACGTTGGACTGACGAAGAAATGACGGTGTGGTAATTTGAGTTTTTCCATATATATTTGTCTGTCTTTTCAGTAACGCACGAACCAATGGAGGAAAAGAAACCGGACCGGCCGCTGAGCAAGAACTCTATATACCCCATACTAAACAAGTACTCCGAAAAAACCGCCTCTGTCAAGGAACTGACCACCTCTAAAATAAGGTAACTACTCGACCACCCGCATTCCGAATTAACAAGCAGCTGTAATAAAAGGTCAAATTTCTAGTGCAAGCTTCTTACAATTTTCAATCAAGTTGCAACTATCGGTTGATTGCTTCCTATCACATAAAAAAAGTGACTGAACTTTGCAAAATTTTACTTACGCTAGCGAACAGATGAAATTGAAAGCATAAATGAACACACTCTAATAATACTATCTTATTAAACCTACTTACATTTGCAAACACCGTCCTTTGTTTTTATGACAAATTAATGAATCGTGCCACATTTTATTAGCTTCGTTAGTTTTGCTAGTAAAATTACATCACCGTTATTCCGCGAATCATTGTTTCGCTTATCACAGGAAATAATAGTTTAAATAACCTCCTAAATTTATCGGTGCGCATCCGTCCTTCGTATGGTTGTGGATATTAATTGTTGAGACCGCGAAGGAACGTAATCATTATGTATTGAATCTGCTGATGTTATTGTTTCTACTGTAATATCCTGTATTATGTAAATTATATACAATCACAAGCAATAGGCTAGTTGACACCATTGACCAATAAGTCCAAGATACAAAAGTAATAAAATGAAATTAACTTGTAAAAATGAGAACAACGTTACTTATGCAGACTAAAAGTGTTTGACATAGTAATTTTTATAGAAAAAAGGTGGTGAATAAAGAATGTCTCAGATCGCAGGAACTTGTCGCACGAGCCAAAGGCGAGGGCGATAAACATGCGACCCGAGGCTTTCTTTATCACTGCCCGAAGTGTGCACACAATTTTACGTCTTGCCCTGGCCAGGTAGTGGAAATTTCCGCTCGCGTAGCGGGCGGTAAATTGCTACTTACGGCCCGGAGCGTCGTAAGTTTATTGTATCCTTTAAAATATAATGCTTTAACAATGCATTTGTTTTATTTACAGTATGCACAAAGAGAACTCGGTGAGCAAGGAGAGCAGCACACAAAGTACCGTCACACACACAAACAAGAGCGAGTCGGAAAAGCTGATCCACAATGAGACCGTTGTTGACGGAACCCCGGAACAAGTGAGCAATTTAATTAATCTAATTAACTATGACTTCTTCCTTAACAAATAAAGAACATGGGAGATATCGTTATTTAATATCTAACACGCAAACTAAGCCCGAGGTCCCCAAACATACATGTATATTAGTATATTATCTTGTCTAATATTATATATTGTCGTTTTTTGTTTAGCGTCGTCGACTTTTGGGAGTCGATATTGCTAGGGTTGTATCCGACATGCTACCGGTATATCGATGGTACCGTGTATGTTCCCGGTATATCGGAATCGGCGATATTAATCTGCCGATACATTTTGATTTCCGCGCGCTGTTAACAACTCAGTTCTTAGTTCATTTATGTGACGCGACCCAATTTATCGACTCAGGTCTTATACTGTGAAATTCGATTTTCGAAGTTCGTTTGGTGGCGTTCCGCTCATACTAATAGACATTAATTTGAGAGTGAGAAAGATGGTATGACACGAACTTCGAAAATCGAATTTCGGAGTAGCCTCCCAGCACAACTGGCACGGAAGCGCGCGAGAGCCGTGTCGTGCGCGAGATAGACAACCAGTCTTTCCTACTGTACGTTCTAGATAGCTAGCTCTCGAGCGCCCTCGTGCTAGCAGGGAATGCCTGCGTTTTATATGTTAGTTGTTGATTTACCTTTTACAAGCTCCACTAGGTCAATAGAGATGGTCTATCTACGAGCCACCTGCCACCTTGTTGTATAAATCATCTTATTATCCTCGTACACTAATTAAAAGGCTTTTGTGTCATATTCAAAATGACTGTCGCGTAATCACTTAATTATTTGGGGGTAAAATTGCAGTTTTTTTTTTTTTTTTTTTTTATGTGAATAGGAAGGCAAACGAGCAAGTGGGTCACCTGATGGTAAGTGATCACCACTGCCCATAGACACCCGCAACCTAGAGGACTAAGATGAAATGCCTCTTGTGCCCGTAATTTCCCCGGCTGTCTTACTCTCCACACCGGAACACAGCAGTGCAAGCTCTGCTACTTAGCTTAGTTTTTTTTTATCGGGACGGAACTTATTGGAATTCTATTAAGCAAGTAATTAATTGTGTTATCGCATATATTTTTATGCTTTATTATCGCGAAGTTCATAGGTGACCTAATGCCCTCGGTGTTCAATATCGAGTTCTAGTTTAATATCGCAACGTGTTATAGCATTGGTCCAGTTTAGTTTAATCTTCCATTTACATCACATGTTGGGGTTTAGTTCTGCTAAGGAATAAGCTAATGGAACGAATTGTTAGCTTTAATTGCTCATTGCTTTCTATTCGCATCCAAAGTTCAACGTACTTTTTGTAATGATGTTATTATTTCTAACACTCCTAAGCCTTAATCCCGAATTTTATATTGCTAAAATTACCGCAACGTTTTGTTCATGATTACAAAGCGACCGTGATCATGAGTAGACTGAGTAGTGCCACGGAAGTGTTAGTAATTATGAGTGAAAATTGCGAATGTATAAAACGTTTTTTTTTTCTAGGTTAAGAAACCACCGGTGCCGTTAAAGAAAAGCCCGACGCCCACGTCTGGTGTCACCGGACTGTTGAGCGGCTTGAAGAGCAAGATGTTGTCGTCAGATAGGTAAGTTTAGAATTTTTGATACGACAACGTCGTTATCGCCATCTGTAATAAGCTCAGACAGTTTAGATAGTGAAGTTGGTAGACACCAGGCCAAGTGTTCGGTTTCTGTCTTAGACTAAATGAAAATTGTGTGGCATGAAAAAGTGATGGAGGGAGCGTTCAAGTATTACGTAACGCAATTATTGAAGATTTTTGACCCTCCCTCCCCCCCTTGTAACGCGCCGTAATGTTTTTCTGTAACCCCCCCCCCTCTCCCCCTCTAAACGTTACGTAACACTCAAGTGACCATTTTTACCCAATAGTGTCAAAATTTATGTTGCGAAAAGTACAAGAAAGTCGCTATAATATCCTTGTTATAGTTTTAATCGCTTTGGCGGTAATAATATTAAATAACACAAGAGATGTTTAACCCGCAATACATGCGTAGTTTGTTAACTTGGCAGTTTTAATTCCATATTGTTTTATTTAAAAAAAAAACTTTACGTAACGTGTTGTAAGAAAGACCCCCCCTCCCCCACAAATTGCGTTACGTAATACTTGAACCCCCCCGGATATACTTCAGAAAAAATCAAAAGGAATATAGTTTGTAACTTTTAATGTCAATGTTTATCTGGTATGAAATGTGTTGATTAGAGCAGTCACTTGATTACGATTTCCTTGCATTCCTTCTCATCTTTAGAAGCACAGCTTGCGGATGCAACTGTCTATCCCCTACGGGGTAGGTAGAGCCTAATAACACGGCTTAAAGGCGACGTTTAGCATGATTGCGGGCATATAGGACATATAGCCGCATCACCTATAACATGATTCATATTATTTCCGCCAATTCAATCGATGGCCTTTTACGATCAGTTCGGGAAGAGAAGCAACAGCTACATTCATTGTATTTTCTTTGCTCCTAGACCAGCATGGAAGCGGCATGTGTTCTATCGATATTGTTTTTTAATTGTCGTTGTTTTGTGTTCAGAGAGAAGTCATCGACAACTGTGTCGAGCGGCAGCAGCAGCGGCGGCGAGTGGGACCGCCCCGACGGCGGCGCCGCCTCGCGTCCCGTCTCCAACACCAACACCAATACCAACACCAACACCAACACATTTGACCACGTCGAACGACACTCCATACTCAACGACCCGAGAGCCGGCAGGTGAGGTCACAGCATCAGGATTAATGGGGACTATCGTTTCTTTGCTCATCAGTTGGCGTCACTGTTGACTAAGGTCCAGAGGTATAGCTGTCAAAGGTGACTTTATAAGGTCGGCGCCGAAACAAAGTTTTAACTCTTGAATCTCATTAAGTTTATTAGTTATAAATAACTATCACATCGAGTAGCTATGCCGCAATGTTGTGCAGTTCCGTTTTGTTCGAAAAAAAAAACCGCTTTCAAAGCGTTCACATTAATTGCCAAATAATCCATGTTTGCGATAATTTCACGAAGGAGATCACTTTTTAACAGGTAAATGAAAGAAATTATAATTTATCTCACGAGGCCCGCCAAAACCAAAGAAAAGTGAATGTGGCAAGTTCACACGGGATAGCCCCTATTGTGACACATTAATTGTGATAAGCATAGCCCGGACAGGTCATCGCAAAAGAATTGCAACACACCGAAATGGAACTAAAGGTTGGCGCACACTTAACCGCTCCGCGCCGGCACGGCACCCGCTCAACCCGACCCGCTCAGTGTTCTTTGTATGAAACTCCATACTGCAACGCACGCTTATCGGCTTCAGAATGGGAACGCCTCGCCTAGCATTTAAAGGCGGGCCGGCACCGTGCCAACGCGGAGTGGTTACGTGTGCGTCAACCTTAAAAACCGGTCAAGTGCGAGTCGGACTCGCGCACCGAGGGTTCCGTATCATTATCTATAAATATCTTTAAACCAGTGTAAGCAGAGCCCTGCTCCAAAGCAAAATGTACGCAGTGTGGGGTTACTTTATATTGGTCACTGCTATATACAGACATACATACACATTTACGGTTTTCGCAATTATTCTTTAATCTGTGCTATAAGACCTACCTTCATACCAAATTTCAAGATTCTGCGTTCACGGGAAGTACCTTGTAGGTTTTGATTCCCTTGAGAGTTGAAAATTTGCGGAAATTTGCGGCATAAACGGCTGTATCTTTTGATTGCGTTGGCTTAGAAGTTTGATTTTTTCACAGCTTCAAGGGACAGTAGACCTGAGTAATTGATATAAATTTCAGCTTCATACCTCCACGCGTTCCTGAGAAAAAGGGTCTTGACAGACGGACGGACGGACGGACAGACAGACGGACAACAAAGTGATCCTATAAGGGTTCCGTTTTTTCCTTTTGAGGTACGGAACCCTAAAAAGGTTAAATGTACAAGTATTTTAGTTCAGCCACTCCCCCAAAAAAAATGTCGGCGTTGGGGTCATAAAATCAGCCAATCAGAGCCCAGCAATCGCCTGAATTACCACAGACTAGGAAGTTCGTAACGGGAGTGTAGTCTTAATTAATTTTAATAATTACAGAGTGAAAGCGCCGCGCCGCCGGCCGCCTAGTCAAGCTTTGAGGGATGATACCCCGCAGCAAATCGGATTGAGCAATGGACATGAAGGTAAATCCTAATCCCACCTAATATTATGAATGCGAATATGACTTATTTTGTTTGTTATGCTTTTACGCGTAAACTCTTCAACCGATCGTGATACAATTTGGTATAAAGGAGATAGTTTGAAACTCAGGGAAGGATATAAGATGGTTTTTATCCCGGAAAATTGTAGTTCCCGCAGGCGCGCGATAAACGAATCCTCCGCAGTCGATATCGCTGCAACAGCTAGTTAAGATATATCGGATCTTGTTCAACTCTCACTCAACTTCAGTTCCGGTGGACAAGCCAGCTGCAGTGCCGACCGCAGCAGAGAAAGCTGAGGAGATCAAACCGCGCACGCGCGAGTGGGAGAAGCACAAGGCGCCGTGGATGGCCGAGCTCAAGCTCAACCAGGCGAAGAAGACCAGCTTCGACGGCAAGCGCGCGCCCGAACTGCCGCTCGGGAAGAACTCTAGCGGGAGCACTGACAGGTACGCCCAGCCCGGCTATAGTTCACTAAGTGTTCTATCACCCTCAGGTTCAATGTCATTTGTGGGGCATGGACGTCAAGGGCTATTTTCACAAACAAGTCATGTGACAAACGGCTTTGTTTTTAACACCCCACGCAAAAATGTCTCTCTCTCTCATACACACACACTCAGCTCTTTTCCAGAATGATGTAAGGCATTTTTGGCATAAAATTAAATTAACACGATGTTGCCAGTAGCGTGGGAGGTTTTAATTTTTTTATATAATAGTTATTTGTAATGGGACTGTCGTATAAAATGGTAAATCATTTCCTTCGTTGGTTTCGATTTTTAGTTATCGCATGATATAGTGAGGTATTTTTTTTTATGATGATGATTATTACAATAGCTGAATTAGTTTTGTTCCTGTGTCGCTGTTCAGATTTGTATGATTTTTTAATGTTATCTCCTCCGGTAGTATTTTAGTGAACGGCCGTTTATTCGTTCCTAGCATTGACTTTCTCGCATTCTGTCATGTCGTGTCCCAAACTGCAGCTAACAGCATGCTAATAAATTTCAGAATACTGGACGTCGGCCTGGACGAAAAGAGATCTACGCATTCAATGGAAATGTCAAAGAGCACATCCTCGATTAGCAGCAGAATGTCCGTTCTGGAAAGTTTTGAGGAGGTAATTTTCTTATACTTAATCTGTGTGAGTTTTCATATCGCAAATCATCGCAACCATTGGGTTGAGATGATTTGCGATATGAACACACACATTTTTCTTTCCCAGCAGTTCCATGGTAGAACTATTGGAACAAAAAATGTGCTATTGGTTCTATAGAACTAAAAGCACCTCAAGTTTCCCATCACAAATTTGAGGTGCTTTTAGTTCTATAGAACCAATAGCACATTTTTTGTTTCAATAGTTCTACCATGGAACTGCTGGGAAAGAAAAATGTTAACAGTTCTATGATATGAGGTACCCGACAGTTTTGGACCCATGTCGATATAACATTATTTAATCGTAATACCACCAGGAATCCAGTAATTTTTTTTCACATAACTCGTTCCCACGGTGTATACACGATTTGATTCTCGTAAGTTCTATAAGGTATATTGTAAAATTTTCAGACGAAAGTGCGTCATTCGTTGGATAACAAGAAAGAGACGCCGCTGGCGCGGGAGCCGGAGCCGCCGGCCAAGCCCGCCGCCGTACACTCCCCCACCGCTGCCGGTTCGTATATATATCGTTATAAAATTAAATTATAAATTTAAAAACCCCCCACGCATTAATCATGTAATTATATTATGTAAAAAAACTAACTGGATTTCGAATGAAAAGAAAACGTTTGAGCGCTACGATGCCACAAACAAATACACACACAGACAGACAGACACACACACACACACCCACACGCATACGCATACGCACACGCACACGCATACGCACACGCACGTGGATATTAAGTTTGGTTTATTTATACCGAAAACTTAATGTATTATTTATTGATACTTCCAGGACGAACGTTAATGGCGATGATCGATGATATAAAAAAACCGCCCGCGCCGGCGCCGCCTTCCGCCTCGGTTCGCACCAGCACTGAAATAACCACCGAAAAGTCGCCAAACAAAATAGAGAAGACCACTCTAACATCAGAGAAACAGAGTGAAGTCAGTAGCGTTACAAGAAACTCTGGCGTTTTCGAAAAATCTAGCACTTTAGAGCGATTAGAGAAAACGGAAGAGAAGATAGAGAAACCTGCGAATTTGTTCGGCAATACGAACTCTGGCACGCTAGAGAGGCGGTTACAGGCCAACAAGACGGACAAGACCGAGGCTATGGAGACGCTAATTACACAACTCAATAATAGGGTAAGTTCGTGAACCATTAATAAATAGCACCAATATTTTTAGACTGCTGTAATCATCATCATCATCATTTAATCTAAACTGTTTCTTTTGTAATTAGGATTTTCTTTTTATTTTTGAATTTCTTAAGAAGCGTTATTATCTTGATAATTTCGAACCCTGGTTGCTGTCTTACTCACTCTTATGGGTTTCATATTTGAATCGGCCGAGTGAGGGAGACAGCAAGACAAAAGAGCTCACGGACTGTATAGTAGTTTTATTCTTACATAACGTTATGCCCGTATTACAGATAGCAAACCTCGAGAAGCTACTAGAAGTACAAAACGCGAAATTCAACGCCGCCATACAAGACCTGACCGCCAAGCTTACTTCGGAGACGGAGAAGCGGACGGCGCTGCAAGCAGAGCTCCAGAAGCTGGCGCATTGCGTCACGCAAGTGTAGCATGCGGCAGCCGCGCCACTCCGGTCCATCCGAGCGCGCAACTCCAGGGAGTATTCGGGTTACATCCTGATCTAGTTAGCGAAAACTATACTATGGTCGTCAGTACCTACGTAGCTAATCGTTGTGTTAATATTACGTCGCATCTATATTTCTTCATCTTATAATTCTAATGTAATCGGAAGCTTTACTCGATTTTAGTGACGCGCGATCGGTAACGTATTGTAATTATGTAACGCAATTTTATAATGTGATGCATGTGTTGGAATTATTATTATGGTGAAAGTGATTTTTACTATCGAAGTACTTAGGTGTGCCATGCCTGATTTTTATGTTGTACTGGAAACTGATAAATTGATTGAAATTTTATAAATTATCGACAAATCGTATCGCTCTGGCATGTTTGCCGAAATACCGTAAAGTTTATAACGTAATATAATTCTAATAAGACTTGGAAATAAATTAATTCGAGAGATTGTACAATTTGATCAGGATCCGACGTACTGAGAACCTCTGTTTTCTTAAGTCGGTTAATAATACGGTGATTGTTGTAATTAAGTTTATAACACGCTTATGTATGTTTACAAAATTTGTGCCATTTATCGAACACGCACATTTTTATTTTTAGCGAAAGATGTATATTTACTTATATTTTGTGATGCGCACATTCCAATTATATGTTGATATTATGTTGTACGCGGAACCAACAATAGGAGATATTGAACCAAAGTTTCATTTGAAATAGTATATGGTGTAATAGAGTACATTATGTATTGAGAGCCATATAGTTAATATATTTTTGTATGTGTACAGAAATGATTTAAATGTTAACTTTTTGTATTACTGTGTACCTTTTGTAAAACATATCTTGAAATGTTTATTTGACATAATATTATTGTAAGGAGCATTATTCAGTTATATATTTAGCTAATCAGGAACCGGCGCTCGTTTCGTACGCAAGATGATGTGATGCCATTCTAGACTTGTTTATTGAGGTTCCCCTCGATTAGGCGTAAGTATCAAGTTACTAATGTATCTTTTGAACTAATGATTCATTAGACAGCATTTTTTTACCATAACTACAAAATTTTCTGTACTTTATATTTTTGTTAAGTTCAAGGCTGCTATAAAATAGAAGTAATGGATAATTAGATCAAACGATCCATTAGGCTATTCCAGTGTTTTTCAAACTTTTTCACAATACGACCCCCTTGTATGAAAAAAATATTTCGCGACCCCCTCCCCTTCTTTTTTTCGTGTAGGTATTTTATTTATGTTACAAATATTCAATTAATGCGACACTGATGCATTTGCATAGTAAGTAACTTTTTTTGAATTGAATGAGGTAGTTTCCGCGACCTCTCGCGACCCCCTTGTCGAGGCTTTGCGACCCCCCAGGGGGTCGCGACCCACAGTTTGAAAAACACTGGGCTATTCGATATTAGGTCTAGTGCTAGTGGATGGATCCGTTTATTAAAGAAAAAACAGGTAAACACACCAATTACTAGTTTAAGCTGAGGCCAGCCTAAGGCGTAGTGTAGATTAGTAATATTTGGTGAGTTTATCTTAATATAGTCGTTATATTTTGTTTTTATTCACTTGACGCATAACAGTGGTAGGTACTATCGAACAAATTTATTCCTGACCCACGGTCGAAAGGTTCAGGTCACAATGATCTTAAGCCTTTGTCAATGTGACATTTGCTGTGAAAAGGTTCCACAATGGGCCAGGTATCAATGTTATACAGTACAGTCAAGGCCACTAACATGTATACACCTGATAGTCCTTATTAACACTGCATTAATTTTAATGACTACGTGTTTTTGAATTGCGAATTATACTATGGATGGGCCAAGACTGTGCCAAATAAAACATAGTGTTCTGCGAGACAAGCGTGAAGTGAATATAAAAAAATAAAATAAAATAAAATTTAACGACTGTACATGCTAAATATACTATAATGAAATTATGTTGTGACTGCTTATGCCTGGTTGTGTTGTACCATCCATGTTTATGAAACTTATAAAAAATTGATCATAATAAATTATTTTAGTATATATGCGATTGCCTAATGTTGCGTATGGGTGCGTAGTCGTATTATAGGGGTTGTAGTACCTAATTAGGTTACGATGTGATAGACGTTGCCTAAATAACCGTCATTCTAAATTTATTTGTGATTCATTTGAACGGCTTTAATCATGCACAAAATAAGGTCACACACATGTCACGACTAGCTTTTTTTATTATTAAAAGAGAATTAATTACATATTTACGCATTCAACTACAGATTGGGTTGCAGGACATAAGAATTTATTTAAATTATACGCATATAATTTGAGCTTGTATTTTTATTACGATTTAAATGTGATTTAGAACTTTAATAGGAATGTATTCGATATGATATAAATTTGATTGAAGTAATCTTTACGCCCCAACTCTGGTAGGGAAAATGATAATTTGTCACGGTCGCAACATTTCCTTACCACGGTAAGAATTGTCAAGCCAATATTTGCATTTAGTTTTTGATGTACATAATTATACATTACATGCGTAACTAGGTATATTGATGTACATAATGAAGCTTGGTGAAGTTCAAACTGTAATGTAAACGGTTTATATGATAAACCGAGTTAACGTTGTATTATATAGCGAAATTTTTGAAGTAATTTTTTAGTACTTAATTTATTTTTACGTACCTACGCTGTACCCACTTAATGCATTCCTAAGGTTTTAACGGTTCAGAATATTCATTATAATGAATAAAATAAACATTTGAATAACTTCACAGTATTTTATTCGAATATTACCCTAGAACAGTACGACAACGGTAACGGAACATAAGGTATTTATTACACAGCAACAGTGAACTATATAATAAATGCTGTAAGTAAACTTAATGTATTTAAATCGAGACTGTACTAACTTAAGCCAATTTTATTGCCAATATTATTCCCAATTATTCTACTAGCTTTTGCCTGTGACTTCGTACGCGTAGACAATAACTCAAGTAATGCAAGTACTGGTATTTAATAGAAGGTGATGTTACTGAGAAACATAAGCCTCATTTATTCCCTATCCCGTGAGAATTTCAAAAAATCCCTTCTTAGTGCTCCTCTGGGATACTGAAGATATGCGTCTGCTAAATTTCAAGTTCCTAGGTCCAGTGATTTGGGCTGTGCGTTGTCGGTCAGTTACTCTGAATCGAACATATAAATCCCATTTTTTCCTTATCCCGTGTGAATATCGAAAAATCCTGAAATTAGTTTTTTAGTGTTACAATCATCTACATGTGTGCCGAATTTAACGAGTCTAATTATTACAGTTACTGAGATATACATATAAGCCTCATTTATTTCCTATCCCGTGAAAATTTCAAAAAATCCCTTAGTGCTCCTCTGGGATACTGAAGATATACGTCTGCCAAATTTCAAGTTCCTAGGTCCAGTGGTTTAGGCTGTGCGTTGTCTGTCAGTCAGTCACGGTACTGTTATAGCTATAGATAGATAGACTTGTAAGTTCCCACGCTGCCGTGCTTTAATAATTCAATAATGTATCAAACATTACCATACAAACTAAAGTTAACACCTACATAACAATTTGTGTTGTAAATAGTTACAAAACTTAATAATGAACAAAATAAATGCTTCTTCTTTTTTGGCAGTTGATGACTAAGACAAAACAAAACAAATGATAGTGAAACAAACCGGAAACCGCCGCGTTTTTCACGTTGCAAGTGGCGGCGAGAACAACCGCTTTAGTACATTGTGTATTAGGGCAGTAAGTACGGAATTACGACTGAGGCTCTAGTAGAAGCCCGAAGTCGAAGACAGGGCTTTTTGAGACGAGGTTCGTAATTCCAGTACCGCTCGTGAAACATAAAATGTTTCTCATCACATTTGCGAGTAAATAAATAAAATTATGGGGCAGAAAAACCGCGTGCCGGAGACGCACCGTTTGTCCAGGCGGCTGCGCGCGGATGCGGGGGGGGGCTGTTGTCGATTGTCGAGGCGGTGGTGGGCTGCTGTGCGCTGCGGGGTAACGGGCGCGGACGTTACTTACCGCCCTAGGGTTTCATGGCAAGAAAAAAGCCCGAGGGTTTTATATGGGGCGTTACGGTCAAGTTAACCCTGTATGTTTTGATACCGTTTACGATCAAGTGTGATGGAAAAATATTTACGAACAGCAATGACGCCGCGGGCGGCGGGTGAGAACGACGAAGGCCTAAGCAATTTCAATACAAATTATATTATGGCATTTCCATTGAAGAGATCATGATTATTTAAACTTATAATAATAGTAATAACTCGAAAATTCTCGAGTCGCGACCACGAACAAGAAGAGGCAGAGTTGGCAGGCCTCCCACTATGTGGACCGACGTCAGGTGGATGCAGGTGGCGAGTTGTTCATTATGGTGTGCTAAGGGGGAGGCCTTTGTTCAACAGTGGACGTCTTCAGGCTGATGATGATGAATAGTAATAACTAAATATAGCCAAGAAACCACAACAATATTATATTGCGGCTCGCGAAGTGTACTCTCTTTTCAATTTGTTCTAGAGTAATTGTAAAAGGCACGAAAATAAAATTTTATTTTTCAACTCCCAGACAATTGCACTACATATATACTATTTGCTAGGTAAGAAACAGTTGACCAGTCGCAATATAATTTTGTTGTGGTTTCTCATTCTAAATTAAATCAAGTAGTGTTATCCAGTCTTCTCGGTCACAAGTCGCTGTTGACGATAAATCTGTTGCCTTCTGAATGCTTGCCGGTGTACTTGTAGTTGCATTTTCCGTAGGCTCCTGAAAGTAGATTTTTGTACCACTTATTGATAAACTATACCATGCCCAAGATAACGAGTTAATATATAGCGTTATCTCTATTGCACTTTTGTACGCAAATGAAAGGGACAAAGGAAGGTCGGTCATGCTAAACGTCCTTTTACTTAGGCTCTGTCTAAACCGTAAGGGATAAAGAGATGATATGTATGCGATGAGCTCACCTCTGTGTTTGCCCAACGCACTGAGATCCACCGGCAGGGGGCGTTCCCTGACGAGCGGGTGCGCCGGCGCCGCCTCCGCCTCGGGCCGCGGCCGCCGCACGCGCATGAATTCGCCGCGCGTCTCCGCCTCCGCGCGCTCCGCTGCGCCCACGCGACGCGAATCCAGGAAGCGGAGGCCACGGAGCTTGTGTATCACGAAGTACCTATAGCATAACATTGAATTAAAATAATTAAAATCCCCCCACGCACTAATCGACTAATCATACGTAAATAAAATATAATTCAATTTTATGCCAAAAATGCCTTACATCATTTTGGTAAAGAGCTGATACTAAAGGCTACCCACCCACCCAAACCACACACACACACACACACACACGCAAGAACGCACGCACGCACACACAGACAGACATCGACGTCAAACGTAAACACATCTCTTTTGGTATCGGGGATTAAAAAAAGTTTTACAATCTGTTAGAATTAGGTACTGTATCTACCTAGTAGAGGCGGGCAGGAATTGGAGAGCTGAAGATAGAGTTCCATGGGAAAGGTCTATGTCGAGCAGTGGAGTGACATGGGCTGACGATGAACACAAACTACTAGACTTGGCACGACTTTGTCTAGATTTCATTAATTTTTAGAGATAAACAAGCAGCTCCATCGAGAATTGGCTAGTTTTTTACAGAATGTTTTTGGTGGGATTTCACTTCTTTTTGTAGAAACGTGGACATATTGATTTATTTAATTAGATTTTCTTATTTGACACATTTTTTTTTCTTTTTAGGTGTAGTTTTTTCAAACATCAAATGAAGCGGCCCACCAAGTTGAATATTTTTTGTAAAGACAGTATATGCCGATCTCTAATAGTTTGGTTGGGCTCTTGTGTTTTCTAATCCGGGTCACCAGGTACCTACTCCAGATCTTCGATTATCCTAGTTTTTATAGTTTTTCCTTTATGCGGCCATTAGACCCTAACTCTGTACAAAATTTCAGCTCTCTGAGTTTATGGGAAGTACTAGTTCTATTTTGATGATCGTGAGTGAGTGAGTGTCATAAATGCGAAACTTTTCTTTCGCTTAACTTTGGAACTAAATGACCTACAGACTTGAAATTTTGGATTTAAAGTATGTGATTATAGCTTACTGGATGACGAAATTTTCTGCGTTCTGGTCTTATCCAGAGGTTCTCAAATAGGGGCCTGAAAATGCGGCGAAATGGTTCCAGTAAAGGATGGTACGGCAGGTTTGCTTCGCGCTCGACTTGGCGGGGGCAGATTAAAAGAAACACATATATATAGCTTCGTAGTCAAAGAAAATAAAATACGCTTTTCAGAATTTTGCTACATGAATCAAATAATGTAACATTTTCTGGGCACGAAATTATTAGGGGCTTGGAAACTGTTCCTTACACAAAGGATTATTTGAAGTTGGCAGATTTATTTTGCGAAGTCTTTCTTTCACTATAAGGCTTTAGTTATTTGCTTGCTGTTCTTGAAATAGCATACTCAAGCGAAACGCTGGTTCTACATGTACGTATTTAGAAAAATCGCTGCGTTACAATTCTTTTTTTTATAGGTAGGTATTTATTCATGACAAAATTATAATTTTAAATGATACGAAATACTACAACACAAGGAAAATATCAGAAAAGTAAAGATATGGCCGGGAAGCGAACCCGGATCCTCATCAATCCGTGACACGTGCTCCTACCTCTACTCCACCCAAAGCAGGTAGCCAGCCGGTCGAACTCTTCCATGTAAGCTAATTGCACACCTTACACTACTTCAAATTTCTAGTGTCAAAAAATGACGTTTGAGTGTCGAAGAAGGTGAGGTAGGCGGGGGTGACTTTTTGATACTTCTTCTTTTCTTTTTGTCAAAGTAATAAATACAATATTCAAAAATCTTGTGACAAAAATGTCGGCAACGTTGTACGGTAGAACACGGTCAAAAGAGCTCCTCCCCCCGTCGGGCTCTTAGCCAACGGATAATGATATCCCTCCGAGACCGCCAGGAAATTATTAACTGATGCTCAGGGTGCACCAGACCAAGCCCTGCTTTTCCCCGCGGACGGATCCAAAAACGAACCGCAGTTCTTGATCACACGCGAAGGTAACCCGATTCGCACCCCTTTTTCTTACTTGAAACTGATAACCGAGGAGCGTGAGCGTCATGTCAATATTATGCGATTTTTATCGCCTAGCGCCATCTATTTGTATAATAATGTTTCACGACCCAAAAATAACCAATTCGTATTTCAAAAACACTGCATAGGCTCAACGGAATCCACTTTTCACGTACTAAATCCCTTGGACAAGCAATACATAAATCTGGCAGTTAACCGGGCCCCGTGACGAGGGTAAGCCCTTTAATCGCACCTCTCAATTTGACGCGAATGTGGTTGTCACTGGTGTCCATTGTTGTACAGGTTAAATTACTTTTGAGACGAGGACAATGATGAATATGAGGTTGTGATGTACGCCGCGTCCTTCGTTCATCGAAATTTTAGTGACACAAACACAGATTAACACACTATGGTTAAGCTTAGGGTTGTTTCGGAGGCGGAGGCGGAGTGAGGTGAAAAGTTTCACCTCCGCCGAAGCGGAGGTTAACGGAGGCGGAGGCGGATATTAAAGTGGACGTGGACAAAATTGTAATTTATGGTTTATTGAACTCAACTGCTTTCGGCTTTATCGTGTGACTTAATAAATAATTATTTCGTACTAAATCGTTTAAAACAATCGCGGTTCAAATAATTACATTTATTTAATACAAAAAATATGTTGTCTGGCAACACAGTCAGTTGTCATTTCTTTAGTGAATAAATATTCATTAAAACACGTAAAAAGGACTTATTTTATTCACATTAGTAAGTCCAAGCAACGTGAGAGATTGATTCCTATCGTGTGTTCCCACCGCGCTATCGTTAATTCTTGATTTGGCGCGCATAATGCAGCCGGCCAGCTTAGTCGTCGAGCGCCGCTGCTCCGTTGTTATACAATTTTATACTATATTAATTATTTTATTATATTAATTATGAGACTTATGATGTAACCTCCGTTACAACTCCGCAAAAAATTGCGGAGGCGGAGGCGGAGTCGAAGGTACGATTCCTTGCGCAACTTCCATAGTGGAGCCGAAATTCCGTTACAACCCTAGTTAAGCTTGTTGACATTTCGTTTGATCCGACTTTGACGTCTGCTTTTACCAGCCGCAAAAAAAATGGTGCTTTCATACCGGAGTTTATAGTGTTGTAGAACGTTTTAAAACAGAAAAAGTTCACTAACAATTTCAACATTTTGTTACAATTTGCATGTTTAGGAAAACGCGGTTTTAACATTATTTAACATTAAAAGAACGTTTATCATCTATATTTAATAATTAATAAAAATGAATCGTCTAAATATACGTACAGTCACCATCAGAAGTTCATAATGATCTTTACACGATTCTATCGGCAACGTAATAAGAGCGCGTAGATGATTTTGAGCTCTTCGAATGTTTATCAACTTCTGATGCTGACTATATGCGCATAACTTCCAAACGACTGCACCAATTTTTTTTTCGTTATTGTGTTCGTAAATGCCTAGACAAAGTTTGTATAAAATCAAATTTTGAAAATAATAATACTGGAACGGGGGCGAAGCCGCGAACAACAGGTAGTTTGACATAACTATAGCGGTTGCAAAACACGATTTAGTTCTCACCAGTCATGCACCTATCAGTCCGTTTCAACTATGGTCCCAATGACCTCACCAAACCTTTATTTACGAACTGTGCAGAAAAATACACATGTAACGAAGCGCGAGACTGCTTCTACGTGCCATATGAAATTTTGCCTGAATTCGAGACAAAAGCAACTTGTTCCGAAGCTCTATTTCAAACCTATTCGCTGTCGTCTAAGCGAAACATAGTATCCACATGAACATCTCGTTAATAAACATTACACGTAAAAGTTTACTCTCCGTTTCCACTTTAAACGGAATATAAGCCAGTACCCAAAAGTATTACAAGGACTACACGTACCTATTTACTAAAGTGTATATTTCAGACCAAATAAAAAATAAATCTATATGGGGAGTGTGACTGGTTGCGTAGGGAAAGGAAGGCTTAGACGGACGTTCCGAGATCAAATAGGAGACGTTTTGGAAA
Source organism: Pandemis corylana (assembly GCA_949127965.1). Classification (NCBI taxonomy): domain Eukaryota; kingdom Metazoa; phylum Arthropoda; class Insecta; order Lepidoptera; family Tortricidae; genus Pandemis; species Pandemis corylana. Next base: position 6,177,725 of record OX421856.1, on the reverse strand, counting down.
AAGGTCAGGTCAGGAGTACCTACCCGAAACCGACAAGCATGTATGAAGAGATTCATGAATGTGGATGAAGCGAAAAAAGTATGTCAGGATCGTAGCAAGTGGAACAATGTAGTCTCTGCCTACCCCTGTGGGAAAGAGGCGGGACGATATGTATGTACTCGTATGTATGTAAAAAATAAAGGCAGAGATTTGTTAACGCCAAAGTGACGACGGTTTAAACTTCGCCTTGTCATGTGTATACAATCGCACGCACACAAGTGCAATTAAACTTGGCCAAGTCAACTAGAGGAGCTAGAAGTGCAGTCGGGGTACGAGGTGGCGAGCAGCGGGCAAGGCGAGGCGTGTCAACAGCGGGGGTCACACCTCATACCCCTATTGTACGCGTCAGGTAATACGAACTATCAGGAACCAGGTTCACATTGCAGTTCGCAGAACTCTGTCTTTACTTTTTATTTGATCTGAGACTATAATTTATTATTTTGTATGAAATTGTAGCGAATAATTCTGTCGCAAAAGGGTTTGTAGGATAAGCACCACAATTTGTTTGCGTGATAAATAGTAGGTAAATGTACCTCCGAGTGAGTAACCTAAGTACTTAGGTAGGTACAGCTGTTATATTTAGTCTATCACGATTTTCGACGCTACATTATTTTACTGTTAAAACGAATGACGATAGCATGTCCTATTTGTCTCTGAAACTGGTTTCGGTGTTTCTATGTCCTAAAACTACGTGCGGTGCCACAATTTTATGGAACATTACAATAGATTTGCTTTAGTCTAGATTGAAACGAATGCGTCGGTGAAGCTTAGGAGTTCAGGTAGGATTTTGTTTTTCCCGCAGATACTTAAATAGGTTAGGTGGGGTAGAGAATAGAAAATTATTTGTGTGACAAGGGAGCAAAATGATAAATATTTACGGCGGGGGCGGTACATCGAATCCAGAATATAGCGAAGGATTCTAAAGTAGAATTCTGAGCGTAATGAGGGAGTTAACGTCGAAGATGAAAATAATTTTCCCCCCCGAGTGGCTCATACAACTTGTCACACCGAGCATTAAGAAACTTGAAAAAAAAAACAATTCCTAATATATTTAGAGCAACCAGCATAAAAAATGGCATGGTTTTACAATTAACAACTTCAAAAAATAGCATTTGCAAAAAAACACTCAGAAAAGCCTTGAACAGAAAACTTGCACTTTGATCCCTCTCGTCAGCAAAAGTCACTAGTTACTTAGTAGAATGAGAGGTGTGAAAAAATATTTTACCTCATTATTACTAAAACACAATGTTCCGATAGCCAAAGTACGTATAATATTACCCGAATCTCAACATGAACAAGGAGGTACCTACTTGTACATCAAGATCATTAATTGCATGAGAGTCAATCCACCTGTTAAAAGTAACCACCAAAGGCCAAAGCTAAGTATTTATATGCCCTCTTAACCTAATAAACGACGTTCCAAAAACAGCCTTACCTGTATCTCTGGTAATCCGATTCATCTTTATCGAGGTCTGATAGCTGGTTGGGGCACGCTTTGTTACTCAAAAGGCTGAGGTACGATAAAGAAGGGAAACATTCGCTGATTTTATTCACCAATCCTTCCAAATCTGATATCTGGAACAAAAGCAGAACGTTCAAAGTTAAAGATAATGTGGCTGTAAATATTTAATCGGTCACTCTGTTTCATTAAGAAATTAAATCTTTGACATGTTTCTGATGGGATTAACTTTATTGCAAATCAGTTCAAATGTTTTAATGCTTGTTATTAAATCAAACGCAGTTTAGGCCGTATGTTTGGTGTAACTTAGTATATCTTATTAGACCGCCTATTGTCTACTTTGTTCTTTGATTGTGTATTGTTTTGTACTGATTTGTGGTGTTCAATAAAGAGTATTTGTATTGTATTGTATTGTATTGTATCTTTGAGCTCAGACACTTCGTCGACATTGTAGACACTCGTCATACCAATATTAAGTATAATTTTCTGTGCAAATCGATTATTGCAGCCTGGATTAAAGTGATTTTAAATGCAATACCGTCTCAGTAATTCTAAGTGCTTGAAACTCGACATATTAAATGTATTATTCAGCAGTCATGAGTTCCAGATATACCCTGGCTCTCCTTTGACATAATTTTTCATAATAATATAATTTTCTTCCTTGCTTGTCTGGGAGTAAAGAAAATACATAGAATTTACCAGTAGCTTCTCTTCCCGCGCAGATTTTAAAAGCCCATCGAGGGAATGGGCGAAAGTCTTAGGAATAATGTTATAGACAATCCAGCTAGCAACCCATCACTATTTTGATTTCCCTTTCCACCTATACGCCCACAATCATGCTAAACGTGGCCTTTAGGTGTTGTTACTTTAGGCCCTGTCTTCCCCGTAATTTATGTATGTATGTAATCAGTTCTGCCCAATAACCCTTGACATGCACCTACCTAATTTTTATAGGTATTACATTCCTTTTCAATTGCTTTCTTGCCAGAGGGCGGGTTAGACCCTTGCGAACCTTCACTTATCATTGTCAGGCTTTTATGACGAAGTTTTGTCAAACTCAAGGTTCAAAAGTACTGCAATTTAGTAGATACGACCTGAAAATGTTGGCGCCTCGCGAATCTATGCAAATACGTACGACTTGGCGATCCCTATTAAATATAACTGAGACGGCGTTAAAACAAAAGTTAGGAAACTTTTGTTTAATCTGTAACGTAACGTGGCAAATAACATCCTTCGATTTCACTCTCGTTAAATACCTTCCCAAATCCCAAGTTCGCGCGGGATAGCGATAAACGAATTATTTGCAGACCAAGTCGCAGGCGACAGCTAGTTTTGAATAAAATGTTAAGTGGGTAACAGACGGGCGATTTAATTCGCGTACTTACGGCTCGACGACTTTACTCGCCGTGCGTCAGTCTAAGTACGCGTACTTTTAGAGTAAAGTACTGGCGAGTAAAGTCGTCGAGCCTTAAGTACGGGCGCGAACTTACTCGTCCGTCTGTCACCCACTTTATGGAGATATGAAAGTACAGGGGCCTTATCATGACGTCTTGTCACGTCACCCGAAAGACGTCCTCTGCTGGACATAGGCCTCCCCCAAGGCTCTCCACTCAGACCGGCCCTGTGCCTTCCGCATTAACCGCGATCCCGCGATAAGGGGCCCGATTTTTGAAAGCACATGTGTGAAAATACCACACGAAAGTGGTGAAAAATTGTACTGAATTTGAAATACGAACAGCTTAGAAGATACTTACGGCCCTCATAAATCTTGTGTACTAGTCAAAACTTTTATTAGAGCTGTAGTTTTGAAGATATAAACAGATTTATACCACTTTCGAGTGGTATTTTCACACGTGCTTTCAAAAATCTTGCCCCAGGTCGCCGCTTTATTCCCCAGTCGCTAGTTATTTCCCCCAAAGGTACGACGTCTTAATGCGGTTCAATTCAGATTCTCCAGCTGTCATTTTTGACACTTCTAGTATGGATCTGACAGCGATCGATCTAACTTTGGTTGGGAATTGAATCGCATCAAGATGTCATGGTAAGCCCCCTGGCGTCAGTCGAAGTTGATAAAGAAAGAAAGAAAGAAAGAAAACATTTATCAAAACAAAACTAGTAAAAACAAAACCAAGTCTCGCAAATCAGTTCTTCTACCGTAAAAAGTTGTGAGATCCATGTAATACCAAGTCGGTTAATTTATTCAGTCCCTACTAAAGAGACCTCCTGTCTTAAGTTTTCACTTAATTAGCTAATCTAACAACATATAATTCCCATATTAAAATTAAAAATCGTTTATGTTATAAATAAATAAATTGACTTGGCATTCGCATTAATCCATCCCCCACCCCAAAAGAAAACTTTGATGAACCGGCATAACAAACCTTTACTACTGGCTGTATGATACGTACTAAGAAATGGTGAAATTCTCATTAGATAACAAACTTTGTATGATTCCAACTCCATTGTTTTAAGGTCGACGACTCCGAGTGTAAATTTACCTTTCAAAGTGTTCTGTACCTTCACCCTCAGACTTTAGCCGCTATCAGTATTCATTTCTCTCTTTTTATTCAAATTAATTCCAATAAGAACACACTTAGTACTTACATACTTACACTGTTCGGATTATCCGGGGACGACACACGATAGGCGTATGATCTCTAGAGATTTTTGGGCATAGTGGAATATTTGTTTACGTGAATATTATTTGTTTGAAAAAGAATAACGTCGTAGTAGGTATATTACATTAAAGGAACGTCGCGTCGTTATTAAACCGTTTCATACAAACTAATTACTAATGGGGGACTCTTAATATCGGCTATTAACAGGCCTTCATTTCACTGACTGTCTTACTCTCCAAAGCGTAAGCACTGCTGCTTGGCGATAGGATTAGTGAGTACGATGGTGGTTGGACTTACCACCCAGAAACGCGTAAACCGTATTTGCGAATAATATCGAGTATCCCATCACTATTTTGATTACCCTTTAGCTATACGCCCACAATCATGCTAAACGTGACCATTATCTTGTCACCTTAGGCTCTGTCTACCCCGTAAGGGATGAAGACGTGATTTATGTATGTATCGAGTATCCGCCCCTGCCTAAGCTTATACTTGTTTCAAAACTGTAAATTGACGCTGCTATGGCAGCTACGCTGGTCTGGTTCAGGTCAAGCTACATGCTCCATCTATGCATGATTGATGAGCGGAATCTAAGTGAGCCCCATTAACCTTTCCGTCAATCAGCTTTGGTTTGGCGGAGCGTGATGTTGCCAGCCTACATCGAGTGGCGTGCATTTAATACTTTAAATGCCTATCCCTACAAACGTAGGTATAACCCACGACGCGAACGTGAAAATAGCGCTCGATGGCTGTTTCTCGCGTGTCGTCTATGTACACACACTACAATTGTGAAATTGGTAAAAATCGCGAATGCTTGAAAAAGTATTCGCGATTTTTGTTTTGAGTGTTTGACACCTGTTCCACCACCGGTACCAAGCAATGGATTAAAGTGAGAAGGTAAGTGTAGGTACATAATTAAATGATCGTATCTATGTAACTGTACGCCTACAATGAAGTAGGCATACTGGAATGAAATTGAAAACTTATTAAACATTCACTTCACCCAAACTGTCTCATAAAACATTATTTTAATCAACAAAACCTTTTTAAATAATTACGGGCGTCTAGAAGATCTTTGAATTAAGTCGGTACCTATTCTGTTTTGGTAGTTAAATGTAACGATAATACCTGGAGGTATATATTTCTCAATTTATTAAAGAAGTTTTTTTTAATCTCTCAAATTTCGTATCTAAACACTAATTATAAAATTTCTTGTGTAATTTACTTAATGAAAATAATGATAATACTTTCAAATTAGAATTTGTACGCTTCGTATTCTGGGAATTCTGGGATAGATAAAATTTACTAAAACATTGGATTTTTTATGTCACATTTTATTTAAATGTTTTATTAAGCTTAAATTCTCACGTTTCACTCTTAAAGCGCTGTACCGATTTAGGTTGATGAAATAGGCTTCGAGTTCTGAAGAGTTCAGAAGTAGGTCGAAATAGTTCGAGCAAATACACAAACGGCTGCCGCGTCGAAAGTTCCTTTTTGGAACTTGGCTGGACACGCTGCCGTGTATCTAGATTTGGTATAGAGATAATTTGAGTCCCGGAGAAGGACGGAAATAGGATCGTTTTATCCCGGAAAATTACTAGTTGCCGCAGGTCATGGAATAGCGATAAGTGAATTCCTATCAGACGAAGGCACTTCTATACTTAATTTAAAAAAATAAAGACTTATTTTTGTCTTGACTAACTTATTTCGTGCGTTACGTGTGTCAGCCAAGTTCAAAATAAATGGAACTGGCGACGCAGCGCTGTGTAATTTTACACTACTTTAGACCCTTTATACTTCATATGTTGTTATAAATTAAGATTAAGTAAGGGTGCGTTTTTTCTCACTGGAACTTTATCTTTTTAATTAACTTTGATACACGATAGAAACGTGTTGAGTTCGCTGCACTACGCTAGTATAAAAGTGTTAAGTGCACAGCTCCACACTCCATTTGTCTACACAGCTCTTATGAACTAAGAAACTTAACTCGTAGCTTAAATACCTATTTTCTGTTCCATTAATTTAGCCAATATCACGGGGTGCGAGGTTTTCTCAAGTGAAAAAGCTCCTTACAAGGTTTAAATTAAACTTTAAGCTGACTTGGATGCCCGACGTCTAGTCCACTTCAAAGAGCTTATTGTTTCCGGCTGAGCAGTTATTTTAAAACAATATTTAGGTATTATGATTCCAGTTTTTTTTAAAGTTCGATTCAGGACTTGCACAAAAACCGACCAATCGAGTAAGACAGTCAAGATTTCGTACACTTTAAAAAGACAGCTTAAAAATAATTTGAACACACAGAAGAGTTCCTTTATTCGTTTTGAAGCACGATACTCTGAAAACGTATATGTTTAGGTGATCCCAGTTAGAAGATTATTGGGATTCGCCTGTATTTCTGTGTTTTGTGGTTTCTTTCATTCAAAGTTCCAAAACAGATATTTACTGCATGACCTTACCTGCTAGAGATAAGATCTACGTGCTCTAATTTCAAAATGTGAATAATAAAACAGTAGAGAGAAAAAACTATATTATATGTCAGATTTTTGCGACAAAACTATTGCAGGGTAATAGAAACGTTGACAGAATACAATAAATACAATTATGTTCACGCTAATCTTGGAAACTTTAAAACGGATTTTGCACCAACAATAAGTTTTCGTTTCATCAAAATCGAACGTCACGAAGAAAATATAATTGGCATTAAAAGTTTAAAAACAATTTAAACTTCGTCATTCATCTAAAAGTTAAATCCAGACGAAAAAACTATGGGTGAAAGCTAGTTTTTTAATTAACAACTTCAACAAAATAAGTTGTTAGTGATACGACTTAAGTAAGTAATTATATAAAATCCATGACATTTCTTCACCCTGGGACGAGAATCGCAATTAATAACTTTAGCCTACTCTAATTGACTTTGAACTCTTATGTTATCAATCACACAAGTACTCGCAATTTACCAAGAAACTTAGCCTGATATCAAATTATATCTTACATGGATAAAGTTTGTAGCAAGAATTAATGTGTACCTGTATGGCACCTGGCGTCTCTTTATGCTTACCTTAGTTGGGATTGCCAGACTAAAATGCGTTAATTTACTTGTTCTGTTTCAAGGGTTAGTTATTATACTGAAGCATTGCACACCATGTTTATATGGTAGATTACGGTCATGTACGTTTTTATTATTATTTTACCATCTATTCTTATGTACCCGTTATCAAGCAATAAATGGATTATTATTATTATTATAAGGGCACAAAAAACAACAATTACAATTTTTAATTTTGGCAGAACGACAAAGAATTTGAGAGCGAAACGCGTCAGTCTTTATGGAGATGATAGCAATGTTTTAAGCTCGGTATTCTCACTCATACTAACTCGTGTCTGTCTAAGCTTTCGGTTTCAGTTTTGGAGAGTTTCGGCATTAAATTGGAGTTTTAGTTTCGACAAATAATCTACAAAAACTAGGATTGAAAACATAACCGACTCCATAGCGTTTCTGTCTACTTGCTGGCTTTACTTAACTAAAAGGAAAGTTAAACTCAACGCTAGTTTAAAAAATATTTACTAGATTCTCCTTTGAATTAAGTTTTGAACTAATAACAACAACTACCGGGACTTAATCTCGTAGAATATCTTTAACATTCGGCTTAACATCAACATCTATATTATTATAAAGAGAAGAAGAAGAGCAGAAAGAAAGAAGAAAATCCCTTTAAGGGGTAATTTCGCATATGTACCTCTGCTGATTATGTTTCCTGTAAAATTCTCGCGTTTTTTGTACAATAAAGAGTTATACATACGTCTTATTATCCTATTTATCCTAATAATATTATAAATGCGAAAGTTTGTGACGATGCGAGAGAGTGAGTGTGTATCTTTGTTTCTTCTTCACGCTAAAACGACTGGTAGGATTTGAATAAAATTTTTAACGGAGATAGCTCGTACCCTAGATTAAAACGTGGGCTACTTTTTATCCCGGAAAATTGCATAGTCCCCGCCGGATAGCGATAAATATGTGGATGTCGGTAGCTGCGTAGGGTCGCAACGTAAATAATTATTGTAGAATATACTACTAACACAAGTTCTTAAGTCTAATTCTACGCAGACGAAATCGCGGGTAGAAAAGCTAGTACATTATAAAGATATTTTGACGCGATTAAGTCCTGGGTAGTAATTGCGGGGATTTAAGTTGTTTTACGCAAAGCCTGCGAAATGGCGGGCTTATCTTGCACGTGTTATTGCTGAGTAGAAATCCTTACTAATGTTATAAATGCGCAAGTAAGTGTGTTTGTTTCTCTTTCACACCTTAATTTTGCATACACCATATTAGAATTCTAGAATAAATACGATTGTATAATTGTATTCTCCGCAGACGACTTGGCAATAGCTAGTGGTTTTATATATTTGGTATTGTTATGGTTTGTTTTATTAATTCAACAACGAATCCTGAAGTGACCCGAATGAGTTTAAGGATCACACAAGCTGTATTGGGATGTATTTCAACTCTGAACTTACCGCTGACCTCGCCAAATTGTCAAATTTATATCGCTGACATTCAAGGCCTTTCTCGGCTTTCTTGACTTTATTAATGCACTCTGATGCTACGATGATCCTTGGAAGTTAATATTATAGCTGTTTACAGATGTTTTTCTTAGGTATATGACAAGGTGATGGAAGACAAGATTGTTAGTCATTGAGCGTCCTAATATTGTGATTCCTACTAATATTATAAACGCGAAAGTTTGTAAGTATGGATGGAGGGATGTTTGTTACTCTTTCACGTAAAATCTACTGAATGGATTTGGATATAATTTCGAACGGAGATAGCTGATACCCTAGATTAACAAATAGTCTATTTTTTATCCCGGAAAATTGCATAGCTCCCGCGGGATACCGAAAAACTAATTTTTTGCAGACGAAGTCGCGGGCAGCAGCTAGTCGTTTATATTTTGGAAAATAAATTTTACTTTTACTTTTTTACTTTTATACATTTGGTTAACATAACACGTCAGACGCTTTTATCCATACTTTGACGTCAACACACAGGCGCCCACCTAGCAAGAGAATAATTTCAGAATTTAAAATGAACTGCATGACGTAAGTATGTGGGTGAAATATATATATAGCTATTTTGTGTATTTTGTGTTAATCTGTAAGTTTGTGCCGTTTTGGCTTTAGCTGTTAAGGTGCAAATTTGTCATAAATAAATAAATAAATAAAAATGTAAGAACATTAGAACATGGTCGTAGTGAAACCCCCACACATTACTTTCAACATATTTGTTTCAGTGTTAGTGAAACGCAACTGTCCCATTCTGTAGAACCTTTAAGTTATGAAGGGTTCTTTAACTTACTATTAGTAGTTAAGTAAATTATCATCGTCTAAGGCCGAGTACACGCACATACTTTTTTATTTTCTAATTGGATTTCCAAATTAGTGTTGCTAATATTTCTTGTCTCTATGTCGCCTTTATCTGCGTTCGGACACCCTGATTGAAACTTGAAACGGCTGAGTGGAGAGTGTGGTGTCTTTATAGTCATACCTGATTGTTATTAAGCGAGAGGGTCTTCAAATGTTGCAGGGGTGGGAAGGTGACACCATCGTTCAGTTTGTTGTTGTCTAGTATCAGCTCATCTAACCTCGGGAACTTCTCCAAGCCTCGCAGAGTCTCGATACTGTTGAAACTGTAAAGGCAATGTGCTGTATAGTAAGCTCTTCTATCTCAACTAAGACCATAAGAATTTGTTAATCTTTGTGCTGTAATAATAGTATTTATGTTTGTAGGTGATGGGGGTTACGCAGTAAGTAACACCAGTTAAGATGGTATAAGAAGAACGTATGTTTATTTGGTCGCCTTAATTTTATACATTTATTAATGCTTAGGTTGTCGCTGACACAAGCAATATGCGTTTATGTAGCAGTAAACTATTGTGTTACTGCTAAACACTTTAAGTGGCCAATCGCCATACTACACCTCCCCCGAAAGTCCCTTCACCGCCGGGGTGGCAGAAAAAAAATTAAACGCATGTTACTTGTTTACATTTTTTTTGTAAGTTTGTTACTGGGAAAAGTTACTTATATTAAGTTTATACACTTAAAAATTTCAAATTTATTATTATTCATTTTATCATATCAACATTTATTTTAGTTTGCTAGTGTCACGTATTTAAATTTTTCTATTAATTAGTTAGTTATTAATTCTTTAGTAATTACGTTGTATTATTTAATTTCTGTATTATTTAATTATTTATTGATCGATTAATCGTAATATTTTGCTTTATTCATTTTTATGGTAACGGTACTATGGTGTCATATTAATAAATAATGCCTTTAATCGGAGTCATCTGCTCCTAAAATAACTGGGCTACGCTTCTGTGCGTCCCTTTTCATAATCTCAATATTACACATGGGCATCTTGGCCCTTCAACAATAAACCTCATGGGCATCTTGGCCCTTCAATAACTTGGCATATCAGGTCACCCATTTCGGCGTGCCTGTAAGTTAAGAGTCTCTAAATACATTAAGACATATAGTCTCCAACATCTTCACGGAGGGCACGGTAGTCCAAACACCATGATCAGATAAGGACTAAGAGCTCTAACTATGTTGACAGTAGTGTACCGTACCAAAATAAAATAATAAAATCATTTTACTGAATCTTCAATTACTCATCTTCAAATTATTTAAATCGATCCTCCAATTCTATATTATCAAATTATTTAATTCGATCATTTAATTCTATTTAATCTTTTTAAATTACTGATAATCTTTAAAAAAAAATCATTAAATCTAAGAATTATATTCTTAGGATCTTTAAAATCATTATAATCCTTTAATTGTATAAAAATAGTTTTATTGAGTATTTTTGTTAACTATTTAGATACTGGAATGATGCGACGCATTCCCATGGTTTCTAATTACATTCAATTTTAATTATAAGTCGCATACTTAGGTACCGGCGCGCGGCCTAGTTCCAATAAATGCTGACGCGCATAACGTGAGCGGCGCTAGCAACTGTCGCTAATTGCGAAACGAAATAAGGTGATTGAACTTTGTGACACTAGGTTACTGGAATTTTACTTGAAAATAAAAAAAAATTCATGAACAGTACGAAAAAGAGAAAATATAAAAAAGTATATATACCTGCTTTGCGACAACCTTTGCGAGATAGAAAGTAAAAAAAAAATTAAAAAAATTAATAATTAGTTAGCGAGTGTTTCCATGGGGTCGCCTACTGCAACGTCACCTGTCGGATTCGGCCTCGTCCTCTTGGGGTCCATGGCGTGGTGGCGTGGCGGGCGTGGCGTGGTGGTGGTGCTAGCCTCGTTGGCTGGCGCAGCGGCGCGTAGGGCTGGTCGATGTTAGTGGACGGCGGCAGGTTCCGTCTTCGATTCCCCGTGTAGGTTGTATACGCCCTTGCTAGTGGCGTCGTGGATGTCTGCCTTGGCGTCGTTGTTGGTGTGTTTGGTGACGCGAACCGTACTCTTCTTGTAGGTATCGACGTTGTTGGCGGCGGTGTCGTTGGCGGCGGCGTCGTTGGCGGCGTCGTTGGCGGCGGCGTGTCGATGGTTGTCTCTATTTTTATTTTTATCAGCTGAATCGCCTGCTTCGGCCCTGTGACGCTGACGTGCGTCTCGCCTATTTTGATTGTGAATGTCATCATTTGGCTCATGTTGTCTTGATTCTTGATTATTGATTCTTGATTCTTGATTGTTTCTTTGTTGAGAGTTGTTGAGAGTGATTCTTCCTTTTGTTCGGTTCTGACTGCTTGTTAAATTTTTCTCAGTAGTTCCTTTTCAGTTCTTGTGGCAAGGTCGCCATGTAATAATAGTATTTATGTTTGTAGGTGATGGGGGTTACGCAGTAAGTAACACCAGTTAAGATGGTATAAGAAGAACGTATGTTTATTTGGTCGCCTTAATTTTATACATTTATTAATGCTTAGGTTGTCGCTGACACAAGCAATATGCGTTTATGTAGCAGTAAACTATTGTGTTACTGCTAAACACTTTAAGTGGCCAATCGCCATACTACAGTGCGTTATCGTTGTTTCTATTTAGGCGCCTTTAATTACTAATCAATTATTATACCAGCGCTTTTTATCCTGATTTTGATAAATGGAAGTGCCTACTATAACTTGCCAACAATGCGTTCAGAAAGGAAAAAACGTCATATTCCGAACAAATGCTGCTGATACGTTAACCTTGGATGAATACCAATCATGTCTCGATTAATTGTTCTAACAGCTATCAGGTAAATAACTAAAGGAAAGGAAACTTAGTTTAGCGAACATTGACCTGCATCTACTTAAAATTCAAATTGTTCCAAGTGGATTATGTCTGGCTACCAAGTGCGAAGTTAACAAATCCCGAAGAAATAACGGACGCGACGGGGAAAGGTTTTAAAAGAGTTCACGGTTGCAACTAATTGTTATTCTAGAACACAGACCAATATTAAATATGATAACATTTCAGTATCTCTAACTAAAATCTATAAACAAGTAATTTTTGTTGGTATAAAATATGTTAACTTATTTATTTATTTTAGGGCTCTCAGAAAGATGATCATGATTTCGGCGAAACTTGTTATAAGAAGTAGACACAGGGGTTTTTGGGAGCGTAAAATCGATCTAGTGAAGTCCTCACTCTTTGAAAAAAAATGCGTTTTTCAGAGTTTTGGAAACACCGAGCCTTGCTCGGTCGCCTAGGTAAGTACTGAGAATTAATTTTAACTCTAATACACAGTAACGCTTAAGAACTTAACAAATTGATAAAATATAAATGACTGTATTGTTTTTTAATGCTCTGCATTCTGCGCCGAAGCCTTAAAATAATCCTAGATTTTGAAGGCAAACAAGATCTCTAGGTATAGACAGGTCAGTGTTCAGATAAGGCGAGACATAAAAACAAAGGTGGTTCATTTAAATCACGAAATCAATATATTAGGAAATAGGTATCCATCTAACTGCAAACTAGGCTGATAATCTCATGTGTTTGAGAATGCGATAATTATTACAAAAGATAGGGAGAAAACAAAATCATTATTAAATAATGAAGTAGATTACTATCCAAAGGGCATTAGGTAAATATTTTGTTAATTAATGGATGAGGGGTGTCTACTAACCTCAAGTCTAAATATCGTACTTTAGCACCGTACATTTTCCATAAAGCTGGCGGGATTCTTTGGCAATCTTGTCCGCAGTAGGTAAGCTGTAACAAAATGTACGTATTCAATTACGGTATTTTTAGACAACGTACAGACCCTTACATTAGTTACACTGCAAAATTTGACGTGCAAGTAGGTAAATGATTAACAGAAATATCCAGAAAAAATAAGAATTTTCCAAAATGATGAAACTCGTACCACGGTAAGAAGAAACAAGATTTTTTTACACTAACTAGCTGAAGCCGAAAATGACAATTGATTACTCAATTATACGAAAAGTGCTGAATGGATTTTGATTTTATGTAGGTACGACACCGACTCACACTTGGTCTATATTTATAAGAACTATAAGCAACACAATAATTTGACTAATGAGAAAACAACGGACTGTAACTTAAATCCAGACAACATTACGTTAAGCATAAACGTTACTCCGATGCCGGTTTTATGTCTCGTCATATTGTCCTTATTCGAGTCCTATCTTTATTGCGGGTCACTTTATTAGAGTCATATTAAAGCATTTATTACTTTGGGAATGCTACTGGAGACGCAGTTATCTTAAAACGTTATGAGTAATTTCCGACAGGGAGAGTTTCTTTATTGTCACCGTGATATCTAATTTCACGTAAGTCGTGTTTAATTTAATGTTATTTTTACTCGCAAGAACGACGGCGCCAGTACAACGGATGCGTCTGCAGTTTTTCTAGTGTCAAATGCCTTTTTTAAACTTTGATGTATAAATAAAAATTCCAGCTCTCTTCCTTCGGATTTTGATCTTCAGGCTTATCTGCCTGGTGAGACGTCTCTTTATTGCGGCCACACCCCACATAAAATATCACACATTAAAGAATGCTATAAGAACGTATTCTGTGCTCGTCACGCTAGTGCTAATGTTTGCCCAAGCTAATTGCCTCTCGCATGTAGAGAGTCGTGTAATTTACCAAGAAGCCAGATGCTTGATTACAATTCGGCAGCTTGACTCACGGCAAATTAAACATATCAATTTAATTTACGGAAATTACAAACGGGAGGTAAAGTCGTGAAATTAATGGAGTAAATTATGCCACACTGTTGGGTGATAAAACAAAGTGCTTTATAACTATGACGATTAAAGTTCATAGTTTGCATTCAATTCGCGACAATCCGTTTCGGTGGAAACTTAGACGGGACGGGCTTGAGCGGACTAGGGTTCACTATACATAATAACTCCGAGTTAAGTACTAACCCAGTCTAGGAAATATCACAATGTATGGTATTAACCCAGGTCCGGGCAGCCCGCCTTAGTGATAAATTATGAATACCAACAAAGCATTAATATGTCTAATCCCAATTAACAGACGATGTACACAGTAGTACTGAGGTTAAATGAACTTAGATCAAAATCACGCGGAAAATACACAGTTATTTTTTATGCAAAGCTGCAAAGTTTTTGTTTGGCGCGAGTGCCTGTATTCAAACCCGAGCAAGCGAGCAAACAACTTTGCTGCCGAACGCAACACAATTTTTCACCTCACTACAGCGTAAAAAATGGTGCATCGAAGAAAAACAGTTGAACTGATAGTAAATCAGTTTTTTTTAATTTAGCAACGAACGTTAGCAAATCTTGAAAATAACTCAAGGATTAACGGATTTCAAAATAAATTAATAAAGGATAACGGATCGCGTTTCTGAACGTGCCACTATGTTTTTTTTAATTGAGTGAAAAAGTTAGGGGGGCTGGTAACAAGTTCTACATTTGAAGTTAGTATTATTCCGTCCCTGTCGCTCACCTAATTAGAATTAATTCGTGTAAGCGGGACGGCAACATGCGCAGTTCAAATTTCTAATTTCTGAGTGAGTAGGTGGACAATGGTGGTCAGCGTCACATTCGAATTTCAAAAACCTTTTCCACCTAATGGGGGAAAAATCACTTTTCCACGCAGATTTTGAACGACAAAGACAGCCTTTTCGAGCAAGTGAGGTGAAATGGTCTTTTTAACGAGTGGGTTGCTAAGAATTCATTTTCAGACAAAAAATTTTTTGTGACGCCTTATTCTTCTGATTCTGTCGAGTAACGTCTTAAATGACCAGCAACTAAATGGCGATGCGAAGCTTAGTAATGGTCGAATAGGCTCGTTTACTGCTGACTAATGATAGATCCATTAAAAAGGTTTCGGCACCGAAACATATTGGTCAATACATTTTCTAGAACTACTACAAAGGTTGTTAACAAAACGGATACCTAACTCAGATAATTACGACCAAGAATAGCTCGACATGTTTCGGACTATTACGAAGTCCTTCCTCCAGGAAAACAATGTGTCAATCTCATGGTAGTTTTATGTTAATACTACAAAGGTGGTCAGGATGAAGAATATAATAAAAGGAAATATTGTAAATATTTTTACAACCGTAACGTACCGTCCCGCGAACCCGAGGGAGAGTGCCACGACACCCCGGGGCTCACAGTTCGGGACCCCTTGCAGTACAGTGTATCATGTATAGTAATTTAATTGTGTATTTATTGCAGTACCTGTACAAAGTCATAGGCTTCCCCCGCTTCACCTTCCATCACCACGCTCACGAAAGACTCATTTTTCAACACATCTGCGCGTTCCATCTCGTAATCTCTGTACGCTGTGATCAATTCCAACGTATACTTATACCGGAGCCGCGAAGTAGTACTCGGTGGGCTTAAATAGCTCTTTATTACAGACCCGATATCTCTATATTTGGCCACGATAATCATCCACTTGATGATAGCAAACGGGAACATGTACGATTCAACGAACGTACATAGTACGATGCCTACGTTCAGAATCGTACAAAACTGCCCAGAGAAGAACTTCGAAATGGCAGTTTCTCGCTGCGACATAATGCAATTTCGTCGTCCCTTTTTAAAAGTTTAAACACGTATCCACCTACGTCATTAGTTTGATACTTCCTTCAACACACGTCCACGTAGTTTAATAAAGCCGCTATAGGTTTTTCTCGTCGTGAGATAAAATATCAATTTGATGCTTGTGTTGAAGTTCGTTGCGTTTACATTTTAAAAGAAGCATAACTTCGAGCTGAGTTTGATATTTTAGTGCTACGCTTTTGTAAATGCACAATTAACAACGTTTTTAGTACTATTGAATAACTTTGATCTCTTACGGTCGGGACACCACATCACTAATCTGCCGCTAATATTGCGATGTGTTCAGTTTAAGGCTCTTTGCCACAATTAAGCTGTATTAATTGGCGTGTAATAACGCGTAAACCACTTAAGAGCCACATGTCTACTGTACTGGTAGTATTCTATGCGATCCTATTTAAGCGGTAATACAGTAATTTAATAAGTAACGCCGTGTCAGTGGAGCACTCAGCTTTGAGGCAGAGATTTAATGCTATGTTAATCGGATACGTTCAACGTAGAGCAACGACTGATAGCGTTGTACCTGGATATGGATAGGCACGTATTTCGTTTATCGTAAACAGGGGCCCGATTTTTGAAAGCACATGAGTGGAAATACCACTCGAAAGTGGTGAAAAATTGTGTTGAATTTGAAATACGAGTAGCATAGAAGACAGTCACAGCTCTCATTAATCTTGTGAACTAGTCAAAACTTTGATTAGAGCTGTCTTAGAGATATAAGCTGATTTACACCACTTTCGAGTGGTAATTTCCTAGTTTGCGTCAGC
This sequence comes from Pandemis corylana, assembly GCA_949127965.1. NCBI lineage: Eukaryota > Metazoa > Arthropoda > Insecta > Lepidoptera > Tortricidae > Pandemis > Pandemis corylana. The sequence goes on along the minus strand of OX421856.1, from coordinate 6,160,781 downwards.
AGCTCTGGTCGTATTCCGTGGGAATTTCGAAAAATCCGTCTTTATACCATAAAGGCAGGCTCTATGCAAAATTTTAGCTTTCTAGTTAAGGTTTTGGGCTGTGCGATGATGAATGAGTCAGTAAGACAGTCAGGATGTTGTGTTTTCTATAAATATTCAACTACAAGTTCAAAAAACAAGCAAAATACAAGTTAATACCTAATAATAGTTAATAGTGTTCTCATAATATGATTAACTTATAAAAGTTAATATGTGTTTATGTGTGTGTGTAATGTAGTTGTGTGAACTTGTAGTTCACATTTGTACATCTACTTTATCTCATTACATGTGAAATTAATGGGTTTTATGTACAACAAAGAGTTATACATACATACACACATTTTATTTTGGTAAGTACTTACAACAGTCTCCTAATCAGTAATCATAACAGGGGCATAAAATAACAAACAATAATAACATTTTAGACAAATAACATGAACACTTAAACAAGCAGCCCAACTCCAATTGACCTGATTTATTCGCAGAAGCTGTCATGTTACGTAACTTAATAAAAGTAATCAACTAAACATAAGTCTATACTTATGTTCTGTCCCCAAAGGGTAAAAACGGGACCCTATTACTAAGACTTCGCTGTCCATCTGTCACCAGGCTGTATGTCAGAAACCATGATAGATAGACACACATATACATGACATGACAGATAGAAATTGTTTCTGATTGAAATAGACCACTTTAATCCCAAGAAAGTGCAAAGTTCCCGTGGGATAAAAATAAGTCTTTAAATTGATTAAAAAAAACACAGATAGATAGATAGATACCTACTTTTTCCTCAAGAAAATGCAAATTTCCCGAGGGATAGAAATAAGTGAACCCTACAGTTAGACCAATTAAAAAATCTTTCACTAATAGAAATCTACACTGTTTTTGATTTGACCCTAACCGGACCTGATGGCATAAGCAACGAAATTCTAAGACAGCAAGGAAATAGGATACCAGTCCTCACAGATATCTTCAATGACATAATAATCACCGAAACCATTCCCCAACAATGGACTGAGTCCGACGTCATCCTATTATATGAGAAAGGGGATAAATATAACATTGGTAATTATCACCCTATCAGCCTTAGGTGTAATTTACAAGTATTTTTAATTGGCAGTGAAATTTTGCTAGGGTTCAATTAAATTATTTTTTTATACTTCTTATTGCCAATTTCAGACCAAATTAAAGTTAAATACAGCTTTTGAAAATATAAGATCAATGGTGTCCATAGGAGGAAATTTTAAATAGACAAAAAGATCAACAAAGACTTAGTGACAATAGAACCCAGCTTGAATAAAATGAGTAAGTTTACCATCATCATATTTTTAAAGTCAACCCTGCAGTTCCATATCATTGTCATCATACAGCACATAATTATTAAGTACTAAATAAATGGAACACTACTCATGGTAGCCTCAAAGATAGTTAAATTTAACATGAGACGTAAGAGAGGTTATCAGTGTCATATAAGAGCACTGCCAGCCATTTAATTTATTGCATTATTAGGTAATTAGCCACACATAGCCACAACTTCTTCATTCACATCCAATACGAATAAGAACAGTCTTAAAAACTGTTTTCAAAACAATAATCAATTGCTAAAGGAAGATTGTCCTTGCTAAATTGTTGGTTTTATAATAATAGATTACTTTACTTAATGATTGTGATACATACCCGATTGTTCTCAAAAGATACGGCGAACGAATTAACATGACTTTCTTCCATTCTTATTTACAAAAACAAAAGATCACTGACACAAAATAAGAGATATAAATAGAGAAAAAAACCACTACTGGGTAGGCTTAAGTCGGTCACCGTCTCGTTTATGGATCTTAAAATGTTTAATTAAAAACTTGTTTTGCTTCACAACAAGTTTCCGTTCTTGGCTCAAAAACTTTTGACATTTTAAGACGCAAGTCAACGTCAAAGTCATCGAGCGAACGTTGCGTTTCGTTATTGAAATGGTGGTTAGTTACTTCGATTGAGCGACGTGAGCGCTTAGTGGAACGCACCCAATGTAAAGTTGGAAATATCTGGCAAATTTTCTTCCATTTGAACACACTAACTTTTTTCTTCTGTTACGTGATTGGTTAGTAATTGAACTAATTAGCCAATCAGAAACAGTCTTATAAAGACGTCTCATTAGTTTTTTTTTGTGCTACGAAAATTAAAAGTTTTGTTTGTTATTTGACGCAAAATCGATGGTGTTAAATAAATAATCCCTAATTCGAATTAAACATGAGTGACAGTGATGTGATTAGTTTCGCCGCTACTCCAGAGGAGATTACTATTATTAATTAATAAATGGAAGGTACAATTTTCAAACTTAACCCAATGTACTTTATAAAAGGTTATGTATGTACCTCGATAGACGATGATGATGATGACTCGTAGAAAAAGTATTGTATACAATAGTTACATAATTAGCTCTTAAAATCTCGTACCTTACTTAGACCACTCGGCAGGCCTCGTGGCCTAAACGCGGTACTCGACTTTAAGAGCCTTCATTATGCGACGATTGTATAAAATACTATTTTACCCATCCCAAAAAAGTACACAACGCCGCAAAAGAAGATTTCACTTAAAAAAAATGTTTTTAAGTTGAACAATGAACACTAGGTAGAATAATGTGTAATTTAATTTAAGTACCTAGGTATGTAGCAACTATATGAAAAAAAAAATAGTTTTTCGAAAATAAGTATAAGTACCTATCTACATTAAATTTTTGTCCCTCAAGTCACCGTTTTGGTACTTACTTATTAGAAAAACCGGTCTTTACAAATCATAAAAAAACATTTAGAAACTTACTTTGCCACTCCGCTATCACTACCCACTGCTCTACAAGTTAACTACCTACTTACCTACTAATCAGCCACTGCCCTGCCTGTTCGTTCAGCGAGTAAACATCAATAAAAATCATCCCATGTACAGACTATTCTTTGTGTCTGGAGTAAATTGCTACTTATCTAGAAAAGGGGTGATTAATGAGCCTCAATTTTAATACGCAGGCGCCTTCTTTTACGCCAAGCTTTCATCTTTTTAAAATAAATCATAGTTCCTAATGATGTGACTGTAGATATTTTCCAGTCCATTATTTATTCAACCTCTTTACCTATTATTCAAGCACAAATCAGGTTGTCGGAAATTTGTCTTCTTACTCTTCCAGTGCCGTCAAATTAAGTCGAAAAGGTAAAGCAAATTACTTCTTAGATTATAACACAGTTAACGAGTGCTTCTATTTCTAATGTCTATTTCAGCATGTCCAGATTTCCATAAATATTTCCTGGGTAAGGGAACCAAATAAAAATACTTACCAAATAAATAAACTTTTAGGTAGGTATACTAACTCTGAGTTTGCAGTTTCAAATTCCACCCGCCCATGTAGTTTCTAGATCTATAAAACTGCCAGTTCTAAATTCTTGGACTGAACGTTTTTTTCAATGGACTTTTAAGGTTTCGTCTAAGTTAAAGACAAACGAATGCTAAGTTATCAGAAGCTTAATAGGTGTCTAAATGAACCAGGTGATACATACCTACTTAAATGTGAAAAACCAATTCAAAATAAAACAAAATGGAATCATATACCACCATCATAATTATGTAATTACTTAGGTACCTACTAAATATTTTCCGACAGTAAAAAACCCTGTAACTAATATTGCAACTCCGCATTGCTAAAATGCGTTGCTAAAATTTAAGACGTAGGCGCTCATTGAAAACAGATACACGTACTTACGTAACTACGAGTATGTACCTACCTACGTAGGTATTGTAACTCCATCACTTTCCAAATTTCACGTGCGTACTGATAAGGAAAACTAGTGGGATTGCTTCCTGAACGTCAGCAGGGCCACCAGTCTAACGGAATCTAGATAAATTGTAACTAGCTACTTAGTTGCCAAGTCTAAATAATTAGAAATTAGATGAAAATGCCTACTTACTTTGATTAGATTTGAAGTGTTTACGAAGTTTTCCGTGCGATTTCAATCAACCCGTCTAGCTAATTGTACATTAACTTATATTAAGTAGATACCTGTTGCTGCGAACTAGTTATCTCGAGCATAATGAAGTTAACTTCATTACGAAGTCTCATTTCTCAGATGAAAATCTGGCGAGAAATTAAACTTACCTTCAGGATTCCGTTCATCTTAATGGGGCGCTAAGCCGAGCTAAGATTTGAGTGTTTTAGGATTATCTAATTAGTCATGTGTCTGGTTATTAAGAGGATTAAATATATCTTCTAATCGCAGTCATTCTTACAAACGGTATTAACGATTTCTAAAATCGTAACTTTAAACAATTTTCATCAATTATTGATGTGTTGTTTGAGATAGGTACCAAAGCTATCTAGGTTAGGTTCTTACGCACCTAATGTTTAAATTGTAGGTAGCTAATCAACATTGAAAAAGCTAGAAATCGGTTTAGAACTGGACACTATCCTGAACCCCAGTGGCGGATTTACCATAAGGCCGAGAAGGCTCGAGCCTAGGGCGGCAGATTTTGGGGGCGGCAAATTTGGGATTTTGGGGGCGGCAAATTTGGGGCACGATCTTTTTTGTTTTTTTTTTACCTCATAATAAACATTTTAAGAAGTCTGCAACAGATTTTGCAAGGGCGGCAAATACCTTGAAAATTTGTAAATCCGCCACTGCTGAACCCATTAAGTATACAATCGATTTTTAATGCATCAATTATTTGGCCGAAAGACACATATTGTGTATGTGACGCTCAATCATGACCACTCTTACCGCAAAGTAAAAGATATGATCATATTTATTTTCATTACACAGTTTATTGCTTATAGGCACAGTAAGTTAAGATAAATAATCAATAAACAGATCTACGGTGCAAAGATTACGTGAAAGTTCACGCCGATATCGTAGCCGAAACAATTGATTTATTTGCCGGAATTCTGAAAGCAAATTGTTTTCGTGTTTTGTTATTTCGGCGGAGAAAGTTTAAAACGAATATTTGTAACCAACTTATTGTTTATTTAGCTTTACTCGTATTATAGGATTTCTGATAGGGTTCCTTCAATCTGAAATAAGTAACTTATTTATTTTATTCTACATTTTAAGAACACACACACACACACACACACAAATCACGTCTTTATCCCTTACGGGGTAGACAGAGCCCATTTAGCAAGATTGTAGGCGTATAGGTGGAAAATGGAATCAAAATAGTGATGGGAAGCAACTGGTACATTCTATGTTTTTTAAGGAATCTGGTTTCTCGGGGTATTGGTTCGCTGTAATGCCGTGTAAACAAATTGAATAATAAATAAATAAATAAATTGCTCCCAGACCAGCATGGAATTTTAAGAAAATTGTTCTAAAAACGTTTAAAATAAAATAAGCTCGACCTACGACGTCTAAAAAGCCCAGTGGTCTGACCTATCATAACATGGCCTCTCAAGCAGAGAGTCGTGCGTTCCTGCCCAGGCTCGCATTATAAGTTTCTCGGAATTATGTTCAAAATGGCAAAAAAAAATTCAACGAGTCTTTCGGAAGGTAAAGGAAATCAATGATGTACGTGAAGTTTCCAAAAGTGCCCAAATTCTGAGCGGAGACCTGTTCCCAGCTGTGAGAAGAATTTAGGCTGGGATATCCCGATGATGTCTAGAAAGAGTAATGTTTATTCTGATAGTAGAAAATATTATCTACGAAATAAAAATTAAAACGTACCCCGTATCAAAAAAATATGTTTACTGAACAATTTGGGCTGGTCAAACCAAATTTCTAAATGTCAGTGAAAATTAGAACACAGTCATAGAAAAATCCGAAAGGAATCGAACCCGGATCCTCGTCATTCCGTGACGCGTGCTATATATACCCCTACACCACCCATAGCAGTTCCCGGCCATAGCTTTACTTTTCGGATTTTTCTGTGTTCTAATTTTCACTGACATTTAGAAATTTAATTTCGAACGGTAAAACCGTAAAAGTAAAACATAAAAATGAAGAAATAAAAATCTTGATTCATTTGATAGTACTGGTCAAACCAGTTTACAAGTTAGTCCGTTGACCCCTACCGTCCTTTGATAGGCGTAGTTTAACTCAATAAACTCATTATTGACATTCAGATAGTGGTTAGTTGACCATATATTGCACCGCATCAAGTCATTTAGTGCATTGTTTGCTGTCTTAGAAACATGGTGGTGCTGGTAAAATATACTCAGGTAAGTTACCTAGCTAAAATTACATGATATATGTGAATGTGACTACCTATAGTACCTATGTTCTTTTGGTTCGTTGTGTCTTTAATTTGTGAATGGCCAAGTGTGGTACGGATTAAAACTATACAAGTCCCATAATAAATATGACCAAACAAACATAAAAAATTAAGTGTGTATGCAGCGATGACTATATAAAAATATGGTGAGAAATAATTATATTGCAATTTTTATCTTTCTGATGTTCGGAAAAAAAAACGATATTAGTTACTAATTTTGTTTTTTGTTTCATTTAAATAGTTTAGTCTCTACAAAAATCGTCATTTGTAAGACTCAGCTTCGTAGAAAATCATCTTTACATGCATACAAACATCACGTCTTTATCCCTTACGGGGTAGGCAGAGCCTAAGGTAACAAGACCTAAAGGCCACGTTTAGCATGATTGTGGGCGTACCTATAGGTGGAAAGGGGGAATCAAGATAGTGATGGGTTGCTAGCCGCATCGCCTATAACAGGATTCCTATGATTTTCGCCAATTCCCTCGATGGGTTTTTACCATCTGCGCGGGAAGAGAGGCCACTGGTACGTTCTACGTTTTTTCTTTACTCCCAAACCAGCATGGAAGAATGCTTTACATAGTTTATAGAAAAGTTATTCCCAACATCTGTTTCGTATTACGTATGTATGTACGCTTAGATCTTTTAAAATACACATAGGTAGAATGATACAAGAGGACGGTTTATACGTAGGTACACACAGCAAAGCTATTCGGTAAGCAGGATAGATACGGCGCGAGCGTGCGTAGGTGCTTACCTGATTATATTGCCGTGTGTACATTTAATAACCTGAGCAAAGCTTTATTAGGAATAATTCAGATTATTTCACTCTTGCTTGGTTTGAACCGAGACTCGGTTATTGAAAGATAATATTTAACTAAGTGATTGCTTACAATGCCCGCCTGCACGATAAGTCAACTCTCAGTAGGTATTATAATTTAATTGAATATTCGGACCAACGATTGCGCGCTCTATACTAATCAAAATGTTTTGACAAATAAACAAAATTTTTAATTAACTAGTGCGGTATAGAAATCTGTTTTAACCAATAAGTGGCCTCGGAGAGTTCGCTTTGAACTTGAAGCGACAAGAAAACCTATCTTCCTACATTTTGTATTTATAACGAAAGCCAAATGTTAACACTTTTCAGCTTTTCATCAACGGCCAGTGGATGGAAGCCAGAAGTGGAAAAACATTCGACACCTTTTCACCGAATGATGGTTCCGTCATCGCTCAGGTCTCTGAAGGAGATAAGGTGTGTACATATTAACCCGTCAAGCGTCCAAGCGACTACAGTAGTCCCTAACTTTTCGGGGCGGGAAATGTCCTAGGGACTGCATTATGCAGTCCCTAAAAAAAAGTCCCGAAAAAGTTAGGGACTACTGTAGTCGCTTGACGGGTTAAATAACAAAACTACTTTTTTACTACTGAGAGACGCTACTAGTAGGTACAGTTCTTTTAATTCATAACTACGCCCCCTTCAGGAATACTTTTATGACCTCCTTATTTCCAGTTAGCCATATTTTCTCCGCTACCTACCTCTTATCTAATTTTATTAATGCGTCAAGTATATTTTTCTTGATATATGGCTCAATACAGGCCGACATAGACTTGGCGGTGGCCGCCGCTAAGGCCGCGTTCCACCGCAACTCTGAGTGGCGGCTGCTGGACGCGTCAGCGCGCGGTCGCCTGCTCAACAAGTTCGCGGACCTCTTGGAAAGAGATATCCAGTACTTGGGAGAACTGGAATCTTACAACAATGGCATGGTACTTGGTTTGGCGCTTGGTATAGTCCATAAGGGCATCAATGGAGTACGCTACGCTGCTAGTTTAGCGGATAAAATTCAGGGTGATACTATCCCAGCTGGTAAGTTTGACACTCACGCCGAACACAAAGACACTTCGCGCTTTTTGTATTTAAAATAACTTAATTGACACTGTATTTAAACGTAAATATTGTAACTATTAAATTATATGATTGTATTTACAAAACTTTACCCGCCGGGTGCGTATTTATATTAACATGGAAGTACGAGTGCTAAAATACGGGAATTAGAATAACTTGGATGATTCCTAGTCGTTTTTTTTTTGTATTAACTTTGATAGGTATGAACTGTTTATCTACAATTATTAAGCAACCACTTTTAATTTAATTACAGATGGCGATCTATTCTCTTACACACTCAAGCAACCTGTGGGTGTCTGCGGACTGATTCTCCCATGGAATGCACCAATACTTATGTTTGTCAATAAAGTTTGCACGGCCTTAGCAGCAGGTGATATTAAAATATTATAACATCAAATTATGGCAATAAATATCTTGTCTGCCCATCAATTTCGTCCAGCTGAGAATCTCTAAAATTGCTAGCTATCGCTAGCCTACTCGTATCACTCAATTGGGTTATGGTCTCGTTGATTAACTTTTTATAAATATTTTTTACGAACAGTCACATAAAATTTATCCCACTTAAAATAGCAAAAGTGCCTCCCAAAATTGGTGTTTGACCTATCTTATGTGTCTCAGGTTGCACAGTGGTAGTGAAGCCAGCAGAGCAGACGCCGCTGACTTCATTGGCGTTGGCGGGTTTATTGAAGGAGGCTGGCGTGCCAGCAGGGGTCGTCAACGTAGTGACAGGCTTCGGTCCTGGCGCTGGCTCTTCGCTTACGCACCATCCGGACGTTTCCAAGATTTCCTTCACTGGTTCCCTTGAGGTATATCACAGGAATAACTTGATTTTGTGCTCAGAATTGTATCTAAGTGAGAAGAATTTTACCTATTTTTTTATATAATAAGAGGTAAACAAGCAAGGGGTCACCTTATGGAAAGTAATCACTGTTAGTCCTATAACCATAACATTGGGCGTTAAGGGCGTGTTGCCGGCCCTTTGAGAAAAAAATTGTTTGAAGATACCTTCTGTCCTACCTGTCCGGGAAAATTGGTACTGCGAGCTGATTCCAGAGTTTAACCTATTATTATGTACTAGGTATGACAATTGTGAAGTTCGTTTAGTTAAGCTACTGCATATCGTTTTAGATTACTTATCAATATCATCATCGATTCTCATTCGAAAAATTTTTTCAACCTAAATTGATCATTTTGAATCAATATGTCAAAGGTGAGATAATTTAGATATGAATCTCTGATACACCTGATCACTGTTATTATTTACTGAAAATGTCTTACAGGTTGGCAAACAAATTCAGCAGGCTGCAGGAAAAGCTAATCTAAAGAGAGTCACACTTGAACTCGGTGGCAAAAGTCCCCTCGTCATTATGAATGATGCCGATCGTAAGTTCAAACATTTAAGTATTGCTTACCTCTTACTTATCTCTAAGTATATTTAAAACGTCATCGGTTGAAAGTAATGATTTTTCAGTAAAACTCGCTGTTCCGTTTGCTGCTAAAGGCGTCTTCGGTAACCAAGGTCAAATGTGTTTTGCTGCTTCAAGACTTTATGTACAATCCGGCATTTACGAACAGTTTGTAGATAAAGCTGTCGAATTTGCTAAGAATATTAAAGTCGGAAATCCTGCAGATCCTGGTGTAGAGCATGGGCCACAGGTAATAGATTATTACCATAAAAATACCAAATGAAACTGAAGCACTTCTGGAAATATTTCTGAATCTTCAACAATTCAAATATGGCATCGCTTACACAATTTTACAGATCGACGTTGAGATGATGACAAAAGTTCTCGGCTATATAGAAAAAGGGAAACAGGAGGGCGCAAAACTTTTAGCTGGCGGAAAACGTATCGGTTCCACTGGCTTCTTCATAGAGCCCACCGTATTTGCTGACGTGAAAGACGATATGACTATCGCCAGAGAAGAAGTCAGTTACTTAGAATACTGCTAATGATTTTTATATCCTGATATAAGTCTTATGTCAAAAGTTTACGTATTCGCAGAGCCCAAGTCATGTAAGATGTTGATTTTTCAGATTTTCGGCCCAGTCCAAAGCATTTTCAAGTTCAATACGCTAGAGGAAGTGATCGAACGCGCCAACAACACCAACTACGGGCTGGCTTCTGGCATATTTACGAACGATATCAACAACGCGTTGCACTTCGCGAAACATGTCGAGGCGGGCAACGTTTGGTAAATGAATATTCTCTTCATATTTACTGCTTTAGGTTTGATAGAGTTTCCGGATGCAAACAAAGGAGGAGGTAGTAAATACAATTGTAATTGTGTATATTATCTTGCTAGCGACCCGCCCCGGCTTCGCACGGTATATTATGCATGTATTATACATATAAACCTTCCTCTTGAATCACTCTATCTATTAAAAAAAACCGCATCAAAACCCGTTGTGTGGTTTTGAAGATATAAGCATACATCGGGACACGGGGACAGAAAAAGCGACTTTATTTTATACTATGTAGTGATATTTGTGTGTCTTGCAAAAAGGAATAAATGTCTTCTTTCTTTCTTTATTGTATTTTGTGTAGTGTGATATCAAAGAGATGGGTCATTGCATTACATTCTGTATTACGGAAAGGAATTATTTATAGGACGTGATCGCGTCCTTGCTTACTTCCTTGGAAATCAGAAAACTCGCGCTTCTACATGGAAATATTCTCTGAGGTCAATGATATAATTTAATGACGAAAAATAGAGAAATATATAAGCAGCGTAATTTTTCCAGGATCAACACGTATTTGGCTTCCACTGCGCAAACGCCTTTTGGAGGTTTTAAGGACTCTGGAGTCGGACGTGAAAAGTTTGTATAATTATATGAATAATTATTTATCATACAATCTGTAGCAGGTAGACTCAGAAGCAGATAAGTACCATTAGTAATGCTAAAGGTGTGATTGCCGAATGATTAGATTTAACGACTCATTAGATTTCAGCACTTTTCAAAGCTGTAGATGAAGTATCGAAAACATATCGAAGCAAAGAAAATACATTTTGCGTTGACAATTGATTTAGTATCATGTCTCAATCCAATCCCCTGCCTAAGTATTATAATCTTATAAACGTAACAGGTGATAAATATATGACTCTATGAAGCCTGGTTTAACGCGGTACTCCTTAGCGGAACGATTTATGAGATCACACCTGTGAAAATACCAGTGAGAAAAATTATTAGAAATAAGAGTAAAATATAAAATAACAGGTTTAAATCATTTTGGCGGTAATATTGCTGTAATACACAGATTGGCATTGTCAATCGGCCGCGATGTTTATTAAATAGAGACCACAAATCTTATACTGTCTAACGCACTTGAAATCACAATTACTTTCTTTTAAACGATAGAGGGTGAGGAAAGAAAGGGATGCTGAATGCGATCGCAAACGACAACAGATCTGCATTGAGACCATAACCTGTTTACTACATGAGAGTATATATCTCTTCGTATCGATTATTAAATCATAACAATTTATCTTTCAGAGGTATTGACTGCGTGAACGAGTACCTAGAAGTTAAAACGGTCACAATATCATTACCTTAAAAAAAAATAAACTCACAATCTGAATTGAAGTGCCACATCTAATTAAAAATCTATCAATACGTTTGATTTTTATTTAATTATACCAAACTATGTTCAAAACTGGTCGAATTCTCAAATGATGATGCCCCTGAAGAGTATACCTACAGAATTCAAACCATTTTCAACCTCATGGTCATGACTGATTTTAGTGTTCACTGTCTAATGTGTTTCACGCACGCAGTTGCATTCATTACCACTTTCTGCTCCTTTTTGACAGAGGGATTTGAGAGAATTTTCCATTTACACATACTATCTTCTGCCCGCGACTTCGTCTGCGTAGAATTATACATATAACCCTTCCTCTTGAATCACAATTTATTAAAAAAACTGCATCAAAATCCGTTGCATAGTTTTAAAGATAGCATAGTTATAAAGAAAGCAAGCAACGGAAAGTGACTTTGTTTTGTGCTATGTATTGAAAACTACCGTTCGTAGGTAGGTATGTATTTCCAGTGGCGTATTGTGGGGGGTCGGTAGGGTAGGCAGCGGGCAGGTGATACAACACAATTTGTACGCCAATCCCCCACTACTCGCCACTTTTTTGTTGTGAAGGGTTTTTCGGAAATTGATTCTTGATTAAAATAGTTATTTGTTATACGAGGGTGCAAGTTGTATTTTACTCACCAGTGCGGAACTGAAACACGAGCAAGCGAAAAAAGACTATAGTTGAACCACGAGCGAAGCGAGTGGTTTTAAAATAGAATCCGGAGCGTAGCGAGTGTTTCAACACACGAGACGTAAAATATATTTGCACCCGCGTAACACAAAACTTTTCACCTCTCTGTAGTGAGGAAATGCACACATGCAAAAAACACAGACGTGCTTTTAACAGTTTCCAGTGGTTCCACGGGCGTTTGATCATCTTCATCATATTTTTAAAATATTATAACAGAAAACTCTGGAAGTTGTGTATTTTTACGTGAGTCGGAGTCGATGAAATTTTTTTTTATTGATAATATTGAAATTCCTGACGATGCGTTTTGAAATAGCATCGACTCAACTTGTGCGTTCAGAATTATATTCAACATCATTGTAAAAAAATAAATGTTTTAATGGAATTTTATGGTTTATGATGACTTAAATTAATAAAATATTAAAGCTAAATTTGGTATTAAATTCTCAAACCATTTATTGAATGATAATTAATATCAAACGAACCATTATTAGGTATGAGCGTTTTACGTTTTGTCATCTGTCAAAAGCTACTTAAACACGCTCCAAGGTCAAATTACTTTCCTCACAAGTGGATAAAACACGTTTTTACCCACTCGTTTTAAAGGATTAAAAGACGGCTTTCCGAGGTAGTGAGGGGAAAATAATATAGTAGCCGTGGTTATCTCGTGCCATGTTTGTCTGGTATATTGAATGATACATTCGAATAATATAAAAAAATAATTTTGTCTAACCACCTTAATTATCCACACGATTTGATTATAAATTTCCAGTTAAAGAAACTGACTAACGTAATTGTGCATCTTCTATTCTTCCTCTGCTTAAAATGTCATATTCAAAAATAATAAGGACTTTATCTTATTTATTTTTCCACGCCAATGTGTTGAAAAACGTCGTATGTGACGCGTGTGCTTTGTTAATTACACACTCAGTTCTCTTACCCGCACCTCGTGTGTAATGACCAACAAAGCACACTTGTATCATAATGTACTATACCTAAACAACGTTTATGCAAATCAAAACACTACCTACCACACGTGCAATACTAGACGTAGCTCTAATCTTATAAAAACTTTGTATCCGTCTAATCCGTTTATAAATTTTTATGTCTATCTGTATATATGTAACTCTTTCACGCTAAATTAAAACGGCTTAACGGAATTAGGTAGATGAAAATTGGATGTAGGTACCTAGGTGGATCTCTGCATTAACACCTTTTTCCCGGAGTTCTCACGAGATAGGGATTTATAAGTCAAGTTCTGAGACATAAAATTTTGCCGAAGATTTATTTTGTACCTAATCGATTTAGCTCTAGTATTTCATTTCTTGTGGATTCCCATGGTTTTTTCGTGGACTCCAGGAAAATCCTGTAATTTCCACCATCTATTTAATAGTTGTATAAATTCAGGCATTACTTTGCAGTAGCCCATGTTAAAAAAATGGATAACTTTACTTTGTTACTCCGCGATATAGTGAGCTCAAAACATGCAAAACAGTCACGCTCACGTCAAATCCTATTTCATTCATGCAGTCAATGTTCGAGAAACAACGACAACACAAAACGAAAATCAACGGAACAACAACCGAAATGCCAAAAAGAACCACCAAACAGAATACTCCGGACACGAGGACTCGACGGGTGCTGTTTTGCATGATTTGAAATTTGTCATTTCTTTTATCTAATAGATTACGTGGGTAAGGCCGCGGATAAAAGCTAATATCTACCCATTTCATTAAGTCCTAGTCATCATTACGTCGTCGTAAGAGTCGCATTTTTATCTGTGAACGATAGCCGAAGTATAATAAGCGAGCAATCTCTGGATGGTCTAGCTTATTGTTTTGTTTGGCTTCCCGGCTTCAGAACGTGCAATATGGCGCCAGAAATTAAATACACTAAGGTAGGTGCTTATCCGATTTTTACGAAGAAACATTTTACTCCGGTCCCCGTCGAATGGAACATAGTCAGTATTGAGTATTTATGGAAAGTCTCATGCAATCAAAAAACTACTTAGATCATGTCCTTCAACTTTCTTTTCATTGGGCTGTCGTATAATTACAATTTGTTATGAATTGTAATAAGTGTAATGATTTCAATCTAACACAATTTTCTGTTTTGTCATTTAACTGTACCTGATTTGTGCTTGTCAGCCACACCACGTAAATCGATATCAAAGTATTACAAAGTGTTGAAATGGCGGTGGGTGACTTGAGAATAAAATAAATAGAGTAGATGAATTTAATGTTTTCGTGGTAGTAAAATGCATGAGCGAACACCACCCCGTCATCAATGCTCAAAAACGCTGGCAGCATTACAGTTTTATGAATGTTGTTAAATAGTAGTGCTTAGAATAGTATTTGGATACCTACAATGAATTTACACGTCAAAGAAGTGCGCGAACAGACCGAGGCGAGATGTGGCTTTCAACTTTACTGATGTGATTGGGTGATGGAAGTTTATTTTACAATAGGAGGCAAAGGGCTCTTTTACATGTCTTATTTTGAAACGAAATGTCATTGTTTCTTCCATGCTGGTCTGGGAGCAAACTAAAAACATAGAATGTACCAGATGCTTCTCTTTCCGCGCAGATGATAAAAGCCCATCGAGGGATTCGGCGACAATCTTAGGGGTCATGTTATATAGGCGATGTGGCTAGAAACCCATCACTGTTTTGATTCCCCTTTCCCACAATCATGCTAAACGTGGTCTTTAGGTCTTGTTACCTTAGGCTTTGTCTACCCCGTAAGGGATACAGACGTGATTTATGTATGTAAATGTCAGTGCTTTCGGAAAGATCATCATTATCAAAAATATTTCGCTGCAAAAACTGGCCAGAAACTTTATAGAAACAAAGAAAAAGTTTGATGAAACCGAATCAAATCAAAATGAATAGTAGATTGTACACCGAGGGGATAAAGCACTGTATTATGTCACGGGTACGATATTGAATCCTGAGCGCAGCAAAGGACTCTAGATTTAACTCCCGAGCGTAGCGAGGGTGTTATGAGTTAATTCCTTAGCGTAGCGAGGGAATTAAGATTTGAGTCCTGAGTGGAGCGAAGCATTTAATCGCACCCAAGACATATACAGTTTTATCTCCGAGGAGTATACTCTACTTTTCCCACCTTTTGCGAGACAATAAAAACCAAGGTAACTAGAAAAATAATTAAATTAAAACAACAGTACCTAAAACTAAATTAAAAGTAAACATTTAAGTTTGAGAAATTAGTCCAGTTGTCCAATATTTTTATTTGGAATCCTAGCAGTTGTATGCGTTTAATATTACAGCTTCGGCAAACACTGGCCGCTTTTGTTTTATTTGAAATTTGTTTCATTCGTTCGAAAATCGAACGCCGCTTGCCGTGGCGTGGCCATCTCGATTTTCGGAGCCGTGCGATTTTTACGAAATTGGACTTTAAAAGTATAGCAATAAGAACTATGAAAAGTGAGAATCATATTACTAACCTACGGGTTATAATGAATTTCAGTACAATATTACTACCCGGCGAAAGCCAAGGGCTATAATGACTTACTTTGAGTAAGGTTTACATGATATATAATTAGCCATTGTCGAGCAGGTGGTGTGAAAAATGTATTTCAGGTTCTATTTTATTGAAATAATGCGCTGAGCTTTGTTTCTGTACGACTCCATGAGTTGTCAAATTATTTTTTATTGTTTTATCTTGGATCATATAAATACTCAAATTCAGGGTTAGATTAGACGGGGTTTCCATTTTTTGTTTTATTTTTTAAATTTCTTATTTGTAAATATAGGTTTTTATAGTTAGTTTTAGTATTTTAGGATAATTTGTTTGTTGTAATATTTTAATAAATCGTGTTTATATTACATTTTTATTGAACTCAAAAAAATATTATAAATATTCTTAGAAAAGACAGATATAATAAAACAAACATAATATAGTAACAGATAACAGTCTATGTTATCTGTTACTATAATTATATTTGTTTTATTATATCTCGTCGCTGTGCCTGCAAAGTCGCTACCTACGTGTTTTTTTCGATTTTTAGTTTTTTATGCCATTTTGAACCTTATATCATAGAACAAATTCAAGCGTTGAAAAAAATGTTAAGATGTTGATCAGTTTTTTAATGAAATAAAATAATACAGATTGATCAGTCTAAACCTAAATAAACACGTAAAACAATCGTGAAACAATATCAATCGCACCTACACTCCCGTGCCGTAAACGCTTGGATTATCAATGGTGTGATGTATCTGATATCGGCAACAATAGTACATTACTGCAGAGGCCGTGAAGTAAGGGATTGCTGGACGAGTTTGGGGTAGGTGGCCGAGTCGAAGACGAGGCCAGATAGAACGAGTCCTGCAATCCCTGTTCCGGCCAAAGCTTGTATTGTGCTTTTCTCAAACAATGTGAGGAAATATTAAAATTAAAATAACTACTAGACAATCAAGTAAATCATAGTTTATTATAGGGAAAAATAGCAATCACTACGAAATACGCATAAGCAGAAAAAAATATTTTCGATTTGCCACCTTTTTTATTTTTTAAATGTACTAATTTGATCCAGCTATTTGAGCACCATGTTTAACCGCACATGAATATAGTACCATAGATTTTTTTTTATGTCGCAATTATGCTTAGGTACAGATTGTGGTGGTGGTTGGCTGTATGTAATTTTTTCCTTTGCCAATTTAATTTTAGTATAGAAATTTAAAAAATTAGAGCAGCGGACAAAAATGGATTTTCATACTAACTTTTGTGGCCTAAGCCAAGAAGTAATGTAGGGAGCCATAAACGAGAAACTTCATGTCCTCATATCGGGACATTAACGCATACATTTCCGAGCATGTTTGAGAAAACCAATTTATGAGCCACAGGTTCAGGTAGAAGTTGCGTAAGCAATGGGCAGTATTATGTTTATCGTCCCTTATCATTGCATTATATGTACAATGTGATAAAATATAACATCGCAACTAGCTTAACGAATACATTCGTCGCGTAACACATTTATTTAACACCTAATCTTCCCTGTGAGGTCATGAGCATCCCCGGTGGGATCAAAAGCTTGTTCTTTAGGGTATTGATGCTCTTGGCACCTCAGTAATATAAGTATAGGGCGATGCTGAGAGCATCACCGGACGGATCTCTTAGTTTAATGGGGCGTGGGAGCAACAATTAAGATGAAGTATGGTGGGAAGCCAACGCATTAATTTTATTGTTCGACAAGAACTCTTCAAGCATAAAATAAATCGTTACAATAACCTATAATATGTCCTGCTGAGATATATCTACTTAAATCTAATAGAATTTCATTCACTGTAGCACCCGCAAGCGGGCCTTCCCTGATGATTGCTAACAATGCCTATAAACGTTTGCAAAACCTTAGACATCATAGGAATCCCGTAAGTGTTACCAAATCTCCGAGAACTTTTATAAGAACATCCTTTCAGAAGACCTCGTAATGGACTCGTACAGGACCTCGGTGGAAAAAATAATATTAGCTCAACAGGGAGCGTGTTGAACACACCCGTTTGCTTGTAAAAAAAATGGTCTTTATTAATTTTAAATTTGCAGTTGTTCATCAACAACGAGTGGGTGGACGCTAAGAGTGGGAAGACATTTGACACTGTTTCCCCGCACGATGGCTCCGTCATTGCGACGGTTTCGGAAGGTGATAAGGTAAGAGAACTACATCACTTTTCTTAAGTAGATCTCCTAACTTAATGAAAATCTAACTTGGATTAAAAAAACTTTAAATATTAGGCCGACATAGACTTGGCGGTGGCTGCCGCTAAGGCCGCGTTCCACCGCAACTCGGAGTGGAGGCTGCTGGACGCGTCGGCGCGCGGCCGCCTGCTCAACAAGTTCGCCGACCTCGTCCAGCGAGATGCACAGTACTTGGCTGAGCTGGAGTCACATGACAATGGCATGATATTAAACATGACGCTTGGCTTGATGTACAGGACCCAGCACATTATTCGCTACCTTGCCAGCTTGGCTGACAAAATTCAGGGCGACACCATCCCAGCAGGTTAGATCTTTTACGTTACCTTTATATTCTTCCGTTTCGGCAACTCCACCAGAATGCTTACAATATTTTTTTCATTACTTTTGGACTCCAACTAAGCCATGTAACTTTTGACGTTTTATGAATTTACAATTTACTGTTTCAGATGGTGACTTGTTCTCTTACACTTTGAAACAACCTATTGGTGTATGCGGATTGATTTTACCTTGGAATGTCCCCATCTCGATGTTCATAAACAAAGTAATTACAGCATTAGCTGCTGGTAAGTTTTATTTTTAGAAAAAATATTTTGGAATCCAAAGAGACAGCCAATATTTACAAATTAATCAACTTTTCAGGATGTACTGTAGTGGTGAAACCAGCAGAGCAGACTCCGTTGACTGCTCTGGCTCTGGCGGCATTATTAAAGGAAGCCGGAATACCAGCAGGAGTCGTCAACGTGGTAAATGGTTATGGACCCGGAGCCGGCACCTCCCTCACACACCACCCGGACGTTGCCAAGATCTCCTTCACAGGCTCCGTAGAGGTAAGTACTCTTGAGGGATATGTAATTTTCACAAAAAACAAAGACTAAAGACACTTATTTGACAGAAAAATATGAAGAAGGAAACTGAAACTATTTACTATTCACAGGTTGGTAAGCTGATCCAACAAGCGGCTGGAAAAGTAAACCTGAAGAGAATTACCCTTGAGCTCGGAGGCAAAAGCCCACTGATTATCATGGATGATGCTGATCGTAAGTATTAATTCTATTTCAAATTTACAGAAGCAAGTTGCGATGCTGAATTTAATTAAATCATCTTCGTTTTAGTCAATGTGGCAGTCCCTGCTGCTGGATATGGCGTTTTCCTTCATCAAGGACAGATTTGTGTTGCCGCATCTCGTCTCTTTGTCCAAGCAGGAATCTATGATAAATTTGTTGAAAAAGCAGTCGAATTCGCCAAAAAAAGGAAGGTTGGCAACCCTACTGACCAGACAACAGAACAAGGACCCCAGGTAAATATGATAATGAAATGCAATGACCAAGCTTATCCTTATATTGTTCCTAAAATCCACTGAAATGAATTTTCAATTCAGATCGATGACGAGATGATGAACAAAGTCCTGGGATATATCAACAAGGGCAAACAGGAGGGAGCGAAGCTGTTGGCTGGCGGAAACCGCATTGGAACTAGTGGATACTATATCGAACCCACAGTGTTCGCTGATGTCAAAGATGATATGACCATTGCCAAGGAAGAAGTAAGTTAATAATAAACTTATCTAGTCTTCGCAGTGAATTTCTTCTAGTACGATGATGACGATGGCAGTTAGATATTTCGTTTGTCGTGCAATAAGGTTTGTGTTCAGTGATTGCTATATAAGACTGATTTATGTATTGTTTTCTAGATCTTCGGGCCAGTACAAAGCATCCTGAAGTTCGACACTCTCGAGGAAGTGCTTGATCGCGCTAACAACACAAACTATGGCCTTGCCGCTGGCATTTTTACGAACAACATCAACAACGCACTACAGTTCGCGAAATACTCAGAAGCTGGCACCGTTTGGTATACTTCTTTCTTTCTCAATTATTTCTTCAGTATTTAATAAGGTTATGCTATCGTTCTCCCCTATCTGACGTAATATTGACCTGTTGTTAATCAAAGTATCTACCTACATGTTGCCTTTGATCGTTTGCATCTTATTTTCTTATCTTCATTTCGGCTGCGGGTCTCCGTTCAAAATCTTGTTTGGTTGGTCACTATTCTTAAATGTTTTGTTTATTACAGGGTTAACAACTACTTGGGTGGCAGCTACCAGTCACCATTCGGAGGTTTTAAAGATTCTGGCATTGGACGTGAAAAGTAAGTAAATAGGACTTAAGTTATGATTGTTTAATCATAACTACTACAAATTTAAGAGTTTTGCCACGGCAACTTCTCTATGTACCACCAGAATTGCCAAGATTTTTTGTAAAAATGTGTATTTTAAAATTTTCGTACCTCCAAGCAACATAGTGGGGACTTAAAATTTTTTTTTGAGCTTTATTTCGTAGTTACATATTATTATACTTACCTACTTAAATAAAATAAGCATGGTTTTAATTGTTCCAGTGGTGTAAGCTGTGTGGACGCCTACTTGGAAGTAAAAACTGTGGCTATCACTCTACCAAAGAAGTTTTAAAGATATAACAACATGAAGAAATTAATTGTAAGACCCATAGTGAGAGACTGTAATAACAAAGCAAAGTTAATTTGAGATAAAATTACAATTATTTGGACTTCAATTTTTTTATCATTTCATTGCAATCTACGAAATAAATTGTGTTCTCCTAGTCATGAAACAGATTATTGTTTTATTGAAAGTTTAAAATTGCGCTTTCATAATAATTGACCGGACCCGAAACGTATTTTATCCAATCACCGTTACTTGAAATCCACGTTACATTATTGTATTACAGCTCGAATGATTTATAGGTAGGTAACATTGTCTACTATTTTATTGGTTCTAAATATTTTCCGATATTGTCTCGTTCGTTCAAATCAGCTCTCAAAGCGGTTCAAAAAATACAATCTGACATACAGACATAGGTACAGAGGGTTAGTACTAGTAAATGGGACCCGTTGGCAACATTGATTATGGAACGCTAAAGCCGGCCATAGAGCTTGGACCGGTCGAAACTAAAGGCACCAACACGAGAAGTCGTGTTGCGGTTCGAGTCGACTTCAACTCGACTGCTCTGAATTCTGTATTGAAACTGCAGATCACCTAAACAACGACAGCTTAAAGCTGTTGGTACTGATTGTTCGAAGCAGTCCGTTTGGTTAAAAAGACTCGAGGAAACCGTAGAAGGTCTCTTAATATTCAAGCTTATGATTAGCTGAAGCAAGTCTTTTCGTGTCACCTGTCGTGGTTATGGAATAGGGACTCAACACGACAGTCACACATCCGAACTATTAGCTACGTCACTTTGAAACACAAAGTTGACAAGGAAATCAAACAGTAGCTTCTTCAGTTTTACAAACCTGTTTTGAGGCGGTCATCTTTGTAACATATAATCATTAAAGTACAAGTCTACATTATAAGATTGTTTGAGCCTTGAGCAAGGTCAAAGTCAACCTCATCAGGTGCAATTAGGTACAGTCGTAGATAATCACACAGGTGGTCATAATACTCCAAAATAAGAATTTCGAATTTCGTGTTGTAGATACCGTTCCACTGCCACAAAAAGTAGAGAGAGGGAAGGTATGATACGGGCTTCAAATATTGAACTTATTAGTAGATACTACAAGGGAAGGGAGGCCTCTATAAGACAAGTCGCGAGAGATCTTTATGTAGACGACGCGCTGTTGACCTTTACGGCTCCAGAGTAAACAAATCAGAAGAGGCAAGTTTGAGGTTAATTCAGGAATATTACAGTTGTTATTCTCTAAACCCGCTTTCGCTAATGGACTACTGAATATTGTTACACACGAATAAAATCCAAGTTGATTTTCTCCTTTTATGTACCATCTCTAATTCATCAATTCCTAGATTAAGACGTGATTTTGTCAAATCCATGTCATACTTTACACCCATGACGTCATAGACGATTGATGCTAGCCACAATAACACATTTATCTGCAAATGATAGGAGGCCTTTTATAAAAGGCAAGTCACTGGGTGATTTAGTAGATTGTTTGACGTTCCGGCAACACCACGTTAAAATGGCTCCAGAAATTAAATACACTAAGGTAAGCGTTTAAAAGTTTTTAAGATGTTATAAGGCTCTAAAAAAATAATTTGTCGATAATGACGTTGTTTATATTTTGGTACGGATTAAGATTTTATTTAATACCTGCCTATGCATAATAACTAGAAACATCTTTAATTATTTAAAGAAAGTATGTAGGGGATGTTATACACATTCTGTTTTAATGCTCTGTCTAAAAGACTATTAATAAAAATGACAAATTGTGTATTCTACAAATAGTTTTACAATGAATTTTAGTTAAACTTGTAATACGATAATTTATTGTAATTTTTTTATCTTTAATGATCGTCTTGGCTAAACTTGGCCTTTATTTAGGTCTCGTTACCTTAGGCTCTGTCTACCCCGTAAGGGATAAAGACGTGGGTGTGGGGGTAATGATCGTCACTATAGATTAATGTAACAAGTAACTACATATATTTAGAATGATTTAATAATCACAATTGCCGTTAATCTTCAGCTATTCCCAATACTTAAAACAAAACCTAGCAGTACGAATTTGTACACTTTTAATCTTGCGTTAATAGTGAAAAAGTACATTTTAAAATTATAAGAAAAGTTACAAATACCAAACCAAGCCAGCTTTTTGTCTAAAATGTTTTAAAAGCATTTTGCATTATTATTAAAATATTTTTTTTACATACGACAATTACTCAGCCCCTGTCCAATTCTCTTTGTTTCCTTATTTTTTTAAAGCAAATCCAAAATTGCTTGACCGATCGTGATGTGACATATAAGATGATTTAAATTAAATTTTAAAGCATCAATAAAATTTAGCGCAAAAGCGATAAGCGAATTCTTCGCAGTGGGCCACAAAATGAAAATCATGCATGTAAATTAATATGATTAAACTTTCTCGATCTTTCCATTTTTTACTTATCGTACCAATATTCAAGGCTCGCGATAAAGAAAAATGGGTTTGCAGCGATAACAAACAAAAGTTAAAGCAACTAGGTGTAACTAAGAGCAATTGCATTATTAGTATTCTGATAGCTCTACTTCTTCTTAATAAAACGCCTACAAAAAAGTTAGTAGCAAATATTTAATAAGAGCACAGATTACATTACCCGGAGAGTATCGCATCTTCATAGCAAATTTATTTTCTCTTTTCACCTCTTTACCTTTACCGGTATCATAACCGCTTATATCCGTACCAACTTTAGTGTAAATTGGTTCAGCAATTTAAACGCTTAAGCTTGAAGAGACAACAGACAGACACACTTTCACATTTACACTATTAGTAGAGATTAGTATGGAAAAAGGTCCCCATATGGAAAATTTCAGCTTGCTAGGTCCATAGGTTTAGGCTGTCAGAACTACCATATTAACCCCTCCTCCCTATTATAATTTTGACATTGATTACTTAACTTTGTACTTTCTCCAGAAATATGCAACCGATACGGAAATAAAAGAGAACCTTTTTTAAGACAAACCAATAAATACCTATGTCCACGTTGTCAAGCAAAGCGAGCATCTCACAACGAATCATCTAATTATCATTGATGATGAAGGTGCCGTGGTGTGTCTAAAACCTGCCTAGCTAGAAAGCATTTCACGCATTCTCATGTTACTGTAATCTATTTGAGACTGATTTTGGTAAAACAACCCAAACAAAATAAACCAGCTGCAATTAATGTAACGTCTCAAATACTTATTGGTTGTTCTGAATTTCGTTTTGTAAAGGTCTAATAAAAAGTCAAAAGGGCAACCTTGGCCTCAGAATCTGAAAAAGTTGTTGTGATAATTTTAACACGTATTGGATGAAACTTCCAGCTGTTCATCAACAACGAGTGGGTGGACGCCAAGAGTGGAAAGACGTTTACCACTGTTTCCCCTAGCGATGGCTCAGTCATAGCGTCGGTCCCCGAAGGTGATAAGGTAAGAGCATTTCTTAATCATAACTTAAAATTAATTCTAAACAAAACTTTTATAATAAACCTATATATTATGTTATTTCTAGCCTGATATCGACTTGGCAGTGGCTGCCGCTAAGGCTGCGTTCCACCGCAACTCGGAGTGGCGGCTGCTGGACGCTTCGGCGCGCGGCCGCCTGCTCAACAAGTTCGCCGACCTAGTCGAGCGTGACTTAGCCTACCTCAGTGAACTGGAGTCATACGACAATGGGATGGTCCTGACCATGTCTTACGGCTTTATGTCCAGAGCGGTGGAAACCATCCGCTACCTTGCTAGCCTGGCTGATAAAATTCAGGGTGACACCATTCCAGCAGGTTAGTTTCTAATTTCTCATCTTACATCCTGAAACTTAAGTCTTTTCAATTTGGCATGCTTATGTTGTAATCAAATGTTTCAGATGGCGATTTGTTCTCTTACACTCTGAAACAACCTATTGGTGTATGCGGATTGATTCTGCCGTGGAACGTTCCCATCTTGATGTTCGTTCACAAAGTCATTACTGCGTTAGCAGCTGGTAAGACTGATTAATGAAATTTGTTTTAGATTTGAAATGAAGCAAGTATTTACAAACACAACAACTTTTTCAGGATGCACAGTGGTGGTGAAACCAGCAGAGCAAACTCCATTGACTGCTCTTGCTTTGGCAGCTTTAATAAAGGAAGCCGGAATACCAGCAGGAGTCGTCAACGTAGTGACTGGCTATGGACCCGGAGCCGGAACCTCCCTCACACATCACCCGGACGTTGCTAAGATCTCCTTCACAGGCTCTGTCGAGGTACGTGATCGTGATTTTAAATTAAAAGACTGGATACTTTCGATAACGTATTATCCGTGAACTTCTAAATATTGTATTTATATGATAACTTAGGGTCATGAGTTGGTACACCTACGTATCAATTTGAACATCATTTTTTCTTCTCTGCTTCTACAGGTAGGCAAGTTGATCCAGCAGGCAGCTGGAAAAGTAAACCTGAAACGAGTTACCCTTGAACTCGGAGGCAAGAGCCCACTGATCATTATGGATGATGCTGATCGTAAGTATCAAGTCAATTACGTGTACCAGTAAGGAGTATATTATAGGTTACAATCGAGCATGAGTTAAAAGTAGTTTTTAAACACTTCATTTTTGTTTTAGTTAATGTGGCCGTACCTGCTGCTGCATATGGTGTGTTCACTCATCAAGGTCAGATTTGCGTAGCTGCGTCGCGTCTGTTTGTCCAAGCGGGGATCTATGATAAATTCGTTGAAAAAGCCGTTGAGTTCGCCAAAAATAGGAAGGTCGGCCACCCTAATGACCAAACCACGGAGCAGGGGCCCCAGGTAATTCGATAAATCAGTGTACATAGTTTAATATTTTAGCTGCGAATCCTCAAAATGTTCCTAAACTTACTAAAAATGTTTTTATCCAGATCGATGACGAGATGATGAACAAAGTCCTAGGATATATCAACAAAGGCAAACAGGAGGGAGCGAAGCTGTTGACTGGCGGAAACCGGATTGGAACTACTGGATACTACATCGAACCCACCGTGTTTGCTGACGTCAAAGACGATATGATTATTGCTAAGGAAGAGGTTAGTTTGCTTTTAAGTTATGTGGTAACTGGTTGGAAGGTGCTAAGCGACTGACTTAAATTGTGTGCGCCGTGCCCGGGTTTTCTATGGCAAGAATGCTGATGCGTCTAAAAGCGTTATCGCGGAGTCGCCAAAAATCTAATTAGGGCATTCATATATGCCATAAGTAAACAATATGATTGCACTTATATTAATATGCAAAGACAGAACGATTACGCGTCTAACTCTTTGTCACAGCAGGGCTATATGCTATATCTTTTGAATAGCAATAAGTATTATACTTATAATGTTCACAGAATGTGGATTAGTTGCTGTGGATGCTATTATAAAATTAGAGTATCCGTGTCCGATGGGCATGTTTTTAATTAAGTGAAACGTAGCTATAATAAAAACATACTCTGCGAAAATAATGAGAAACTTTTCTGTGCGAATATCATTCATATTCGGCAATTTACAATACGTAAAGCTGGATTGGCACATTTCAGAAGTAACGACATGTGTATTGTTATTCAGATCTTTGGGCCGGTGCAAAGCATCCTGAAGTTCGACACTCTGGAGGAAGCACTCGAGCGTGCCAACAACACCAGCTACGGACTCTCAGCCGGCATCTTCACCAACAATATTAACCACGCACTGCAGTTCGCGAAATACTCAGAAGCTGGCACCATTTGGTACATTGCCTTACCTACTATCTTGTCGACCTCTTCAACTGTCATTTTAATCTATACCAATAACGGATTGATCATCCGTAATTAGTACTCGAAATCTTTTAACCTGCCCATATTTTCCACAATGTATTATCTGACGTAAATGTGATTTGGTCAGTCTTTTTTTTTATGTTAGAGAGACCAGGCAAACGAACTAGTGGGTCACATGATGGTAAATGATCACCACTGTCCATAGACACCCGCAGCGCTTTACGCGATGCCAGTGCGTTGTCGGCCCTGCAGAAAATTGTACACTCGCCTCTTAAAGGCACCCAGGTCGTAACTCGATGGGAACCAACATCCTAACATGTCTTTAACGTTTCAGGGTGAACAACTACTTAAGTGGAAGCGCCCAATTGCCTTTCGGTGGCTTCAAAGATTCTGGCTTGGGTCGTGAAAAGTAAGTATAGTCATGGCTAAGCTAAGGTTAGAATGTCATATTTAAATGATTTAATTGTTCGACGAATTGAATCCCGCCTCTCTCGGAAGTGGGTTGTAAGAGGTAGTTTTCCACAGCATATTTATTCTATTTTTTCTTGTGCTCTGTTTTCATAATTACTGCTTTACACTGTTTTTTTGTATAATATGAAACAGTAACACTTATGTTTTAAATTATTTCAGTGGTTTAAGCTGTGTGGACGCCTACTTGGAAGTTAAAACAGTGGCCATCACTCTACCAAAGAAGTTCTAAGGAAACAAACGTAGAATACAATTACTAAGCCTCTTTTATAAAACATGACACTTGTTATTTTCAAAATCAAAAATACTTACTGATCATTAATTTGATTCTGATGTTATATTTCGTAATTTAAATATTGTAATAGGTACTCATTTCAGGAGAATCCAGGAAAAAATCTCTCCTGGTACCTTGCTAATTACTAAAAATGATATTTGTTATTTTTTTTAAACACAGAACCAGTTTTTATTTGCATTTCCAAGTTTAAATATAATCAACCATAAATTATTTTGTTCAAGCATGAGGAACCGAAGTAGGCACTGACCCGATCTATTTGACAATAAACAAATCTGAGAAACAACAAACGACTGACGGCGTTAATTTTTGTTACCAAGATGCGAAGAAAGTAGTAGGTAGTAAAAATATAAATATTTTCTCATAATGATATTAATAACTTGGACACATTTTGCTTTTCACTTGGATTGCTCGAAAATTAAACGTCATCTTCGCAAAATGAAATTTAATTAAATTAAACCTGTGAGTCAAATTAACACAATTTCAAATTGTTACACAGACCTTACAAATAATAAAAAAAGATCCCCGCCAGTGACGGTGACCCTTAATTAAGGTTGTTTTACGTTTATTAAAATATTTTATTAGCATTCCGCAGTTTTATTTATTAAGTTGCTTATATAAAAAAAAAATAAAGAAACATTTCCGGCTTGATTGCCTTGGTCTTAGACTAATAGTTATTTGTTATGCAAGGCTGCAAAGTGTTTGTTTGGCGCGAGTGCCTGAATTGAAACCCGAGCAAGCGAAGGATTCTATGATTGAACCACGAGCGAAGCGAGTGGTTCAAAAGAAGAATCCTGAGCGTCGCGAGGGTTTCAAGGCACGAGATACTAAACAACTTTGCTGCCGAGCGAAACACACAATTTTTCACCTCACTACAGCGAGAAAAATGGTGGATGAAAGAAAAACAGTCTAATAGTAAATCAGTTTTTTTATTATTTTTCTTCTAAATAAGAAAGGTAAAAGGATTTAAGCCCATACAGCCTAGTCTAATAATCTAATAAGTAAAACTATTTTTTCTGATTGTTCTATCACATTAATTTCTTATGTATTATACTGTTTTATCATAAACCAAACAACAATTTTTGACAACTTTTCGGTTTTTCGACGAGCAATCTCTAAAAACTTTAATTTTTTTTTTCTAATCATACATATATTTTTAAAAAGAAAGTTTAAAAAATCGCACTAACTAGACTGATTTAAAAAAAATGGGGCGCGTTCTGAATTTGCATCATAATATCTGTTTTTTCCTGCTTGGTTGCTATTTTTGTGGTTAACCACAAATTAAAATAATTAATAAAAACCAATATCGTTTGTTCTTTTAGCAACGAAAGTTAGCAAATCTTGAAAACAACTTAGGAAGTAACGGATTTTAAAATAAGTTAATAATGGATACCGGATCGCGTTTCTGAACGTGACATTATGTTTTTTTTTATCGGATGAAAAAGTTAGGGGTCTGATAATAAGTTCGACATTTGAAGTTCGTATTATATTCCGTCCTTCTCATTCACCTAATTAAGTACTATTCGTATAAGCGAGATGGCAACATACGAAGTTCAAAGTTCTAATTTCTGAGTATGTGAGTAGGGTGGGCAATGGTGGTCATCGTCACGTTCGAATTTCAAAAACCTTTTCCACGCAAGCGGGGAAAAAGCACTTTTCCACGCAGATTTTGAAGGAGAAAGACAGCCTTTTCGAGCAAGTGAGGTGAAATAGTTATTTGTTATGCAAGGCTGCAAAGTGTTTGTTTGGCGCGAGTGCCTGAATTGAAACCCGAGCAAGCGAAGGATTCTATGATTGAACCACGAGCGAAGCGAGTGGTTCAAAAGAAGAATCCTGAGCGTCGCGAGGGTTTCAAGGCACGAGATACTAAACAACTTTGCTGCCGAGCGAAACACACAATTTTTCACCTCACTACAGCGAGAAAAATGGTGGATGAAAGAAAAACAGTCTAATAGTAAATCAGTTTTTTTATTATTTTTCTTCTAAATAAGAAAGGTAAAAGGATTTAAGCCCATACAGCCTAGTCTAATAATCTAATAAGTAAAACTATTTTTTCTGATTGTTCTATCACATTAATTTCTTATGTATTATACTGTTTTATCATAAACCAAACAACAATTTTTGACAACTTTTCGGTTTTTCGACGAGCAATCTCTAAAAACTTTAATTTTTTTTTTCTAATCATACATATATTTTTAAAAAGAAAGTTTAAAAAATCGCACTAACTAGACTGATTTAAAAAAAATGGGGCGCGTTCTGAATTTGCATCATAATATCTGTTTTTTCCTGCTTGGTTGCTATTTTTGTGGTTAACCACAAATTAAAATAATTAATAAAAACCAATATCGTTTGTTCTTTTAGCAACGAAAGTTAGCAAATCTTGAAAACAACTTAGGAAGTAACGGATTTTAAAATAAGTTAATAATGGATACCGGATCGCGTTTCTGAACGTGACATTATGTTTTTTTTTATCGGATGAAAAAGTTAGGGGTCTGATAATAAGTTCGACATTTGAAGTTCGTATTATATTCCGTCCTTCTCATTCACCTAATTAAGTACTATTCGTATAAGCGAGATGGCAACATACGAAGTTCAAAGTTCTAATTTCTGAGTATGTGAGTAGGGTGGGCAATGGTGGTCATCGTCACGTTCGAATTTCAAAAACCTTTTCCACGCAAGCGGGGAAAAAGCACTTTTCCACGCAGATTTTGAAGGAGAAAGACAGCCTTTTCGAGCAAGTGAGGTGAAAAATATTTTACTTTATGCAATACTAAAACATTTTACGCAGCCTACATCCTACTAATATTATAAATGTGAAAGTTTGTGAGTATGGATGTTTGGATGTTTGTTGCTTTTTCACGCCAGAACGGCTGGACATATCTGGATGCAATTTGGAACATACATAGATTATAGTCTGGAATAACACATAGGCCCCCGGAAAATTGCGTAATTCCTGCGGGATAGCGATAAACGAATTCTATGCAGACGAAGTTGCGGGCAACAGCCAGTCCAGCATAAATATGAACTTTACGAGCTGAGAATTGAAAGAGTAGAGGTAAACTCGTTGAGTCAATGTTGCTGACTAGCCGATCGGAGAGTTAAAATGTTTCAAAAGTATCTTCTTATTCTTGAGGTGCCATCTCGTACCGGAGGTCGGCTATCATCAGTGCTATCTTTAATTTCGACACAGCAGCTCGGAATAATGAGCTTGTGCTAAGGTTGAACCATGTCCGGAGATTCTTAAGCCACGAAGTACGCCTTCTTCCGGGTGGTCGCTTTCCCCGGTTTCTTTATATTTGTACAATAAAGCATTTACATACTTACTTACTTGCTTGCTTAAATTGTATCAGCCGTTTTGAGATCCCAAACATTCCCTATTGCTAGCGTAGTAGCATTACGTTTATAAAGAACCCTGTTTATGGTGTTAATATAAAAATACATAAAAGAATCCTTGCTTACTATATTTTATCGCTCTTGACTTGTTTTTGACGACAATCAACAGAAAAATAGCGCAGTCACTGTGATGTTCAGAAACAGCGTCCAGCAGTGTCAAAATGTTATGCAATAATAAATATATTTTTGTACACTATATCAAAATTACTTACTGGTCTGGGAGCAAAGAAAAAACATAGAATCTACCAGTTGCTTCTCTTCCCGCGCAGATGGTAAAAGCCCATCGAGTGAATGGGCGAAAATCATAGTGATCATGTTATAGGCGATACGGCTAGCAACCCATCACTATTTTGATTACATTTTCCACCTATACGCTCACAATCTTGCTAAACGTGGCCTATAGGTCTTGTTACCTTAGGCACTGTCTACCCCGTAAGGGATAAAGTCGTGATTTATGTATGTATGTATATATTAAAATTAGCACCTGGTGGAAACGAAATCAAAACAGTGAGATGGCTAGTAGCATCGCCTATAACTTGATTCCTATGATTGTCACCAATTCCCTCGATGGGTCTTTAAGTCTTGTTGCCTCAGGTACCGTCTAGTCCGTAAGGGATTAAGACGCGATTTAAGTATGTTAATATTATGTATATAACAATTATAATATTATCAGTGACTATGTCAAAAGAGGTACCGTGTTGTAACTTGGGTAGTAAAATACTTGGGTAGGTACTTACTTAAAACAAAAAATATTTCTGTTAAAAAAATGTTGCGTTGTATGTCGCAATCGAAATATACTTATGTCATTTTGAAATTGATAGTGAAAATTATATCGCTGTAGGAGTTTATTGGAAAAGAAAAACAAATCATAATAAAAACAGTCACAACTTAAAAATAACTCAGAGAGACTAAAACTACTACTAATTATAATTATATCTGCCAATTAAACATTGTTTTATTCTTGTTGCTATATACCTCTCTGTCTAATGATTATACTCTAATCATTAGGTACGTCCTACTCCGATCCAATTCTGTGTATCAGTCTATCACAATTACGGCTGTCGTGTCGCAACTTGAGCATTCGTTGTGTGGAAGTCGAGAGTGTCGGACTGATTCCTAACAATGCCTCCGAAAATTAGGTACACAAAGGTAAACAATATAACTACAGCTACGTTTGATATTTTACACTTTTGTGAGAAGGGATTACGGTTATGTTTTGGAGGAGTTTGAAATAATTAGGTACAACAACAGTGGTTCAATAATTAACGAACAGGTGAACTTGGTTCGTCACCTTTGTTGCGTGTCCATTTTGACAGTTGCGCTTACTAAACTTTGAATATGATCCTGTAGAGGGATCGAAACGCGTCAGTGTTTGTGTGGTTTAAGAGATAATTAAGTTTGTGAGATTTATGTGTTTTATGTGGCAGTAGAGGTAGGAGGGATTGTATGAAAACATACTCATTTCGCACAAGCTTGGTTATCTTGCACGTGAGTAGCGGAGTAGCAAGGTAAATATTTTTTTCATCACACTTGCTCGCAAAGGGTGTTATAACACGCAGGTGTATAGAGCCGTAGTAGCGGATTTACCTCCCGCAGGAAATTATTTTTGTATGGATTTTCAGAGATCCCTCGGGAGGAAAAGTTTAGTTTTAAAATTTAGACCTCATTACCGCCCTTGGTGCACAGTGTACTATTGTTCATTGGAATGGACCTCCGCAAAACAACGCCTGATTCAATAAAATCAAATCAATAAAATAAAATAAACAAAATAATGTTTCAAAGTCTAGAATTTTATCAGAATAGTAATACCACTCTCTGGTCTGATGGGCACGTTTAAGTTTAAGTCAAGTACTTGATAAGGAAAATATTGTGAGTTGTTTGGTTTGTAGATAACTACAGCTATTCTTTGAATAAATAAATAGTGTTGAGTATTATTAGTTGTGTTATTGCCTATACTGACGAGCAAAATAACGGATCACTTTTCTTACAGCTTTGTATGGGAGGTGCCACGTTCTTTTTGCTCGTCAGTGTACCAGTATTAGAGTTCATGTTAGACTTAAGTTTATGTTTTTATACTTGATATTGTAATGTTGCCCGCAAACATTTTGAGCGTACGGGATTATTTCGCGCCAAAAAACTTTAATGCCAAAGAAACCTTAAATTCGCGTCTTATTCAAGGTTATTTTTCCTCAAGGAGGTGACCGGCCACTGACTGTAGGCACAGACAGATTCTTGATAAAAATGATTTCATTATTGAAGCTACATTAAGTACTCACTCAAGACACGATCAGGATAGTGGAATCCGTTATATTTGAAAAGATAAGAACCCAAAAAATGCACTTATTGTACTTCCTGGGTTCAGTTTAAAATTATAACATTTTCTTGTTGAAAGATTACAGAGAAAAATCACGAGAGAAATCAAATCGAAGGAATAATTAGTATTGTTTTAAAAAACTAAGTAGTGATAATGCCATTTAAGTAATAAAACAAAAATTAAAGGATCATTTTGTTGTCCGTCAGTCCGTCTGTCAGTCTGTTAAGTCCCTTTTTCTCAAGAAGGCGTAGAGGTAAAAAGTTTAAATAAATACTAAATACTTGGGTCAGCGGTCCCATGGAGCTGTGAAAAAAATCAACCCTCTATGTCAACTCAATCAAAAGATACATACAGTCTTTTGAAAAGGTGTTTCCGTACAAATTGCCGTGCTCCCAAAAATATGGGGACTTCCAGTTGTTATAGAAATTTGAAATTTGATTAAGGTAGCTCTTGTACCACAGCTAACGAAATAAATCTAAAAATAATTTTTTTATGTCTATGGAAACAACCCATATAAAATTACCTCACACTGCCTAAATTTTGCTTAGGAGCAGGGTTCTGTTAACAATGGATTTTATATTCACTTACCGAATTTGTACGGAACCCTCAGTGCCCGTGTCCAACACACACTTGGCCAGTTTTTTAGTTAGCACGTTTCATTGTGTTTAAGGATATAAATAAACGTCTCATTTCTTGCTCTCTTTCATTATTTTATCATTACTCCTTTCAGTTGTTCATTAACAATGAGTGGGTGGATGCCAAGAGCGGAAAAACTTTCGAAACATGTAATCCTCACGACGGTTCAGTCATCGCCAGCGTTCCTGAGGGCGATAAGGTAAAGTTAGCAGAAAATCTTCAGAGATATCATATAAAATAAATAAAACAGATGGTACTTAAGAAGTGTCTGTTGTAGGCGGACATAGAGTTGGCGGTGGCTGCCGCTAAGGCCGCGTTTCATCGCAACTCGGAGTGGCGGCTGCTGGACGCGTCGGCGTGCGGCCGCCTGCTCAACAAAGTGGCAGACCTCATCGAACGTGATGCCCAGTACCTCGGTGAACTCGAGTCTTACGATAATGGGATGCTTCTTAACATGGCAGTTGGCATGGTTCCTAGAATTTCTAGTAACATACGCTACCTTGCTAATTTGGCTGATAAAATTCAGGGCGACACCATACCTGCAGGTAAGACGAGAATTTTTATTTCGGCTGGGAACTGTTCATTTTTACTCAGACATCTAATTGGCTACTAATTGTGATTAAAGCTACACAGTATGTAAAGGCCAGTGTGACCAGTGTGAAAAATGATGATCAGAAGGCGAAAAATAGTTTTAAATCAGCGTCGTCATGACCGGTTGAGTGAACAAATGTAGTTTTTTGGGACGGCCGAATGGGTGCTTTAAGTATAATGGTATATTTTCAATAGGACTGACTTGTCGTCTACATCTATCTTGTGAACCTCATTATAAATTTGGTTTGATTTTAGATGGAGACTTGTTCTCATACACGCTGAAGCAACCTATTGGCGTATGCGGATTGATTCTACCATGGAACGTGCCTTTATTCGTATTTATCAGCAAAGTTACCACGGCTTTAGCTGCTGGTAAGACAAGTATAATTATTTATCTACGAGTACTGCCTAAGGATGTGTCCGATGGAAATACTTTGAGACCCCTGTCTCATGAGATCTATGGTTTTATCCCTCAGGATGCACTGTAGTGGTGAAACCTGCAGAGCAGACTCCGTTGACAGCCCTGGCACTAGCGGCTTTGTACAAGGAAGCTGGGTTTCCACCCGGAGTCGTCAACGTTGTGACCGGATTCGGCCCCGGTGCGGGAACTTCTCTCACTCACCATCCAGACGTCGCTAAAATCTCTTTTACCGGCTCGGTTGAGGTATTTTATTTTATCTCCAAAAACCATTATATGAATTGGATGAGTTTATGCTAACATTGCGCTTCCATAGGTTGGCAAGTTAATCCAGCAGGCCGCAGGAAAAGTCAATTTAAAACGAGTTACTTTAGAGCTCGGAGGCAAAAGTCCGCTAATCATCATGAATGACGCTGACCGTAAGTTCTGCAGAAGTTATAACTATGATTAATATTTTCGTACAGTATATCGAACAAAGATTTATTAACACCACATTTTTTTCAGTGGATTTCGTGGTGCCCCAAGCCGCTATGGCGGTATTCTTTCATCAAGGACAGATTTGCGTTGCTGCATCACGCTTGTACGTCCAGTCTGGAATATATGATGAATTCGTTAAAAGAGCTGTCGAGTTTGCTAAGAATCGAAAGGTTGGCGATCCTGTTGATCCAGCTACAGAGCAGGGACCCCAGGTAATTAATTGTGCTTGTGTAAAGCTACCTTGATTTAGAGCCACAAGTTCTCTAAGCCAAATAAATTTACTAACTATCAAACTTTTCTTATTTTACAGATAGATGCTGAAATGATGACGAAAGTTCTCGGCTATATCGAAAAGGGAAAGAAAGAGGGAGCGAAACTGTTAACTGGTGGGAAACGCATCGGTTCCACTGGCTTCTATATTGAGCCTACTGTGTTCGCCGACGTCCGGGATGATATGACCATAGCCAGAGAAGAAGTAAGATTCCGTTATGCAGAATGTATAAAATATTATTTTTCTGATTTGATAATAATACTTAATAGTGGTCTGAAAATCAGAATAAACACCAGGACGTACGATTTCTGACTCATGTTTCGAAATGAGCTTATATTACGAGTAGGTCATTTGTACAGGAAGAATCAGTTAGTATTTAAAATAAAGTCGCCTGTGTATAGCCAACCCAATGTAGAAGTTGGATAAACTGAAATTCACGATATTGTTGTGACTTATCATCTTCATCGTCATATCAGGCGTAGGACTTCCACTGTTGGACATAGACATAGGCCTCCCCATAGAGCTCCAGTTGCCTCGTTTGGAAGCGGCTTGCATTCACCGTGAACCCGCGACTTTAATCAGGTCATCGGTCCATCTCGTTGATGGACGTCCTTTGCTGCGGTTGCCGATCCGTTATTGTGACTACTGTTTTATAAATACCTTTTATTTGCAGATTTTCGGACCTGTCCAAAGCATCCTTAAGTTCGACACTCTTGAAGAGGTTATTGAGCGTGCCAACGACACAAACTACGGGCTTGCTGCTGGCATATACACCAGCGACCTCACCACCGCACTGCAGTTTGCCAAGCACGTCGAATCTGGCACTGTTCGGTACGATACTCCCATAGATCATAACTTTTTAAGAGTTTTATCCATAGTCGGCTCGTGAGTGACGTTATCAAGTCTTACCTTACGTGAATTTTTCGTAGCACTGTCCAGTTTTTGTGTTTCAAATCGTTTTATTTAATTGCTTCATTTTCAGAGTGAACGGTTATTTCGGATCAAGCGTGCAGGGGCCGTTTGGCGGTTTCAAGGATTCTGGAATAGGAAGAGAAAAGTAAGAGATAATATTTAAATTGCGAATTGGCACTTTTATAAGTGGCTCTGTTTATTTACATTATTGTTTACTTTATCTGGTTTCTGTAATAGGTTCTAGGTTTTCTGTAACTGTATGCTGTTATTGGTGCAGCAATGTTATTAGGTGAAGTAATTGCTTCTTTCTTGTTTCAGTGGTTTCGACTGTGTTAACGCGTATTTGGAGGTGAAAACGGTGTCCATCAATCTACCGAAGAAATTTTAAAGACAGTTACATATATATGTGCTGATAATAATAATGTTACTTTAGATTTTTTGTTAAAACTGTTTTAAATAATTTTTTTGTTGTATTTAACTGATTTATTTGCAATCAACCCACTTAGAAATTAGTGGAGGTTCAGAGTATCTTTTTTATTGAATCAGGCGTTATTTCACCTCTGTGTGTCTACGAGTTCGTTGACTTGCCACTCGCAGTACAGATAGATAAAGCTTTGACGACTTCTAACGCCTGTTTGTAATTTAAAAAAAAACATTTCATTTCACATGCATATCACTTGGAAACAATGAGGCTTTTGTAGATGACATTTTGTTAACCGCTAAATATTTCTGAAATTAAAAGGACAGGAATTTGAACGGAGTTTTCCATATTGTATGCAACCCAGTGAGATTTTTTGCAGTTTGTACAGAAGACAGAATGTTTCTATGGAATGAAAAATATTCAAATTAAGATAAACACTTTCTTAATTGATAAGATAAACTTGTATCGTGTCTCAAGGACGTACGTAGCTGGTTTTATAATTATAATCTTGCGATATTATCTCTTCTACCTGCATGTCACTCTCACAGTTCCAGAAGGAAAAACATGCAGCGATAGTCATAACGGATAAAGTAATTTAAATGACATCGATAATTTGGGATTACAATGTTGTGCAATATAGTTTGTGGTTGTTTTGCTTTAAACAGCTTGACATTGGAATAATTATCCTTGTTGATAAGAGAACTGAGAGGTACCTAATGCAATCATATATATTTTTGCATCTTTGTGTAAGTCGGATGACAATACAACAATCTGGTAGTGAATGTCTGGTAGCCCGGCCATGACCGTCTTCGCAGGAGGGAACTCTTCCACGTACGGTCCGATTGACTTGACATTTCAGATACGTTATGTAGAATAGATGACAACGCAAGTACAGCTAACAAAAAGAGTAGGCACCCCCAGCTAAATAGCTTGTACTAAAAATATCATTTTTGTCAGAAACTTTTTCGCATTAAATCAAATTACTCCTAGTCCTAAACTAATAATTGCCGGCGTTGCTGCCTTTGTGCTACTAATCTTAGCAACCTAATCTAACGAACACAATGTGAAGCGACGGTGACCCGGGCGCAGAACATAATTTCTCAAAGGACCTGGGAGGCGCGGGGGTGGGATTTTTACTTGTTGCGTGTAGATTGGCGAGCAAGGTGTCATGGTGAGGGGCCCCATTCATACAGGAGGATTCATAAAAAGCATTTCATATACGTTTTAAAAAGCT
This sequence comes from Pandemis corylana, assembly GCA_949127965.1. Lineage (NCBI taxonomy): Eukaryota > Metazoa > Arthropoda > Insecta > Lepidoptera > Tortricidae > Pandemis > Pandemis corylana. The sequence continues at coordinate 6,122,981 of OX421856.1, read as the reverse complement.
GTTTTTCAATAAGTAATCGGAGCAAAGCAACGCTCAAACTATATAAATGTTTTCGGTTAAGAATTGGAATTGATTTACTTCTCGTACTCGTGTAGTAATACGGAACAGCAATAAAGAGCTATGCACGATATGATGTTGATTACCTCAAGCAGCATTTATTAGTCGACGTTGAATTTTGCTGTAGTGTAAAGTCAAGGCACTTTCTATAAGCTCTCATCTAATTTTACTTCATAGGTAATTTTCATTATAATTGCTTCTAACAAGTGAATTTTAGTCAAGAAGAGGTAGAGGAGTAAATATGGTGCAATTATTAAATGCCGTTACGGAAAAAACTTGCATAGGTAAAAAACTAGACTTTTCTGATTAAAAACTTATTTAAAGAAGAACACCGACTTGCTGTCCAAAATTCGAATTTTGTCGGCTAAACTCAGTGGTTCTGGGCCTGTACTTGGGAGCTTTTAGTAACAGATTGGGGAGCTCTGACGGCTGGGTAGGTACTGTTAGGGGAGGTTATTGCACGGGAATGGGACATGAAACAGAAAAAAACATTTGATGTTCTAAACGATTATACTTATATAATTATCATGACTAAATTATTTACATACCTACTACCGCGCGAGTGACAAGATAGTCGGATTGGTATTATTTTTTGGACTATATATGTAATGTATATTATGTAAACTCCGACAGCATATAATAACAAACAATACAATCGATATGTATAGAATACTTAGGTGTCAGAAGAATTATCGCTTGGTCACCCGTTTTATATAACTCTAGCATTTTATTTTATTTCTTTATGTTTAAAGTATCTATATTATGTGTCTAGTATTATGGTTGCCTGGTAGAGATCGCTCTGTAGCGATAAGGCCACCTATTGTTACCTTGTAATATTCTGTATACCTTTTTTTCTGTTTTGGTTGTTATATGTGGTGTTCAATCTTTATTAGTTATTGTATTGTATTGTATCTTTTGCAAAATTTAATTTGACCAATTTGCCCGAAGTTTGCCCGATCAGTAATTGCAGTGCGCCCTCAGTGAACTCTTTTAAAAACAGACTAGATAAACAATGAAAACAAAAATACAAGTGAATAATGATATGTAGATATTTTTAAACAAGACGTCGGTAATTTTGTTAAGCTACATTTTGAGTTTTGGTAATTTGTTGTTTAGCATTTTTTGGCCCTAATTTAAAATTTTGATACTGAATTGAGTAAAATGCGAAAAGAGACACTCTATTAAGAAGCATACAACATTTTATCTACTATTTGTTGCTGAAATAAATCTTGACATACAAGTTACATTGGTGCCACACGAACTACATATAATATTTTATTTTAGTGCCATACAATTTCTAAGTAAGTTTAAACTTATTGGTCTTTCGATTGTTTCTTGTTTCTACTACTGCAATAAAGTAAATGCAATAAAATCATCATCTTCATAGGTTGAAATAGTTCTTTATCTTGGAACGTAGAAAAACTTGGTAATTTAGTTTAACTTGGTGATAACCGTTATAAAAATTATCTTGTCGTTACCTACGCTTTATGTACCTACATACATGTTCGCCTTTGTGCATGTGTGTTGTCCTGTATTCACCTTTTTCTTGTGTTTTATGTACAATAAAGAGTTATACATAAACATCGAATTGATTAAATACCTAATCAGTTATTTCACAACATTACGACAGACATCTAACAATGCAAGCTCATCCCAATCCCTTATCAATGAAAATCAAAATATCACTTTACGCATGAGTATTATAATATGTCATATCAAAATGTAATTTAGTTTGGCATGAGTGTACAAAAAAAGGTGGCTTTGCAAATTAACAAGTAGTACATGCATACACAAATAACGTCTTTATCCTTTACGGCAGGGTTTCCCAAACCATGGGTCGCGACCCACCGGTGGGTCGCGAGCGAATATTAAGTGGGCCCTGCCTGTAGAATGACACACCAAAAAAAAATTATTAACACTTAGTTTGTTATTTGAAAAGTCCTTTCTTCATATTGGTAACGGTTGAATTTCTTAGAGGTGGGTCCCAAGTTTGTAAACTTGTATTAGATGGTTCGTAGCGCAGTCAACTTTGGGAACCCCTGCTTTACGGGGTAGACAGATCCTAAGGTAACAAGACCTACAGGCCACGTTTAGCATGATTCTGGGCGTAGGTGGAAAATGGAATTTGTGTTGTCACAAATATATAACCGTAGTACTTAGTTGCAAAAAACTTAAAATACTTAGTGATAATTTGCTACATATTACACCCAACCCGATACTATGCATGGCCAAACATGTACATTCTTAGTATCTACTCTACTCATATTTCTTTCGCATAATTTTTCACAACTTTTGAATCATACTTTAGAATGACGTGCCTTCAAATATCGGTCCTAATATCGATGAGGACCAATACATCGGTATTGTTTAATGAATTAATTCTACGCGAACGAAGTCGCGAGCCTAAACTAGTATGTAGGTACCTAATAAAGTCCAAATAATGTCTTTAATCATGTTATCAAACCACACGTGGTCACAATAAACTAAAAACAAGATATGATAATAGCATGACTAACATAAACGCGTTTCCTCCAAAATCAATGTTTGCATGACTTGCATTTTACGTTTGTGATAATGACTGTCAAAATGAGAATTTGTAATTCATTCAAGATAAATATTACTGAGATGGCCTATAGACAATATATATAGCCGTCTCACTTTATGCGAATGCTATAAATACGAGATGATTTGCTGAAATAATGTTTAAAACACAGTAGACAATCATCCAGTACAGTGGTGAAAATGGCTCCCGAGATTAAATACACCAAGGTAAGTTATATTTGTGATAAATATCAATTGAAAAATGTTGTAGGCCTTCTTGTTTAAACTGAGAAATATTGTATTTCTCATATACTTATGTAAATAATATTATTTTTTAAAAATAGTTGATTTTGTGCACTGTACTATTTATATAGATGCGTAAGGGAACGTGCATGTATTGTTTCCTTCATACGTACATAATATTCATAAGAACATTTATATTTAGCGTAAGGCCGGGAAAATGGGATCAATTCGCAACTTAAAAGTGTCCAGCACGGCTTGTTGAAAAGTACCTATTTAAAGAAACTAACTTTTTAAATTTTCTATGCAATTTACAACTCTTTGCCTACTATTGCAAACATTCAAACACATATAAAGCCTTGGATTACCAATAAATATTTATTTTAACCGCGCGACTTGGGTGTGATCACGATGATCCCCGTACAAAAAAATGTCTGAATAATTTCTTCGAAACTAAAAATATTAATATTTTTGTTTTTTAACTTCTACTGCTGAATTTATGATTTTATCATAACATTCATATTTCAAAGCTAAGGTTCATGATGTTTGATCAGCATTGTCCATTTAAAAATAACGATTTTAGTGAACATAAGTCATGTTCACGAATTTAAGCTTTTATGTTACGAAATTTCAGTTAAATCAGGCTGTCATTTTAGGCTTCACCAAACGAATGAATTATTTCTGTCTTGTCATCTTGTCATGTCATCAAAGTGATGCTATGATTTAAATTTTTGCGTAAGTGCATGTTGAGTGAGTGTTGTGTATTTATGCGTGCGTGTGTGTGTCTCCTGTAGTACTTACCTTTTCTGAATAATAATTGTAATGTATTGGAAATAACTTCAAATTAAGCATTATTTAGATTTACTTAGAGATTTTTTTACTCTACTCATATTTGTAATTGTCAAATCGTGTCGACAATTCCTTACAGTTTTCGAGGGTATAGGTGCTATTGTGCACATGCGATTTCAAAAATTGGCCCTCTGGGGACATCTCTGTTTCTGTGTTTAAGAATTTAAGTATTCCGACTACAAAGACTCATATTTTATTTTTGTGCAGTTACGAAACATTTTCTGTTTCAGTTGTTCATCAACAACGAGTGGGTCGACGCCAAGAGCGGCAAGACATTTGCGACCTACACTCCTCATGACGGCTCAGTCATCGCTCTAGTGGCTGAGGGCGACAAGGTACTTATTACAGTCTTAATGCATTCCCTGTCTGATATTATACGCCAAACACTGGCACTGGAGGAAAGTCACGAAAACGCAACTACCAGCGCATTCGGAAGGACCATTATTGCCAAGAAGAATGCGCCACAAGAAACTTACGAAAGGGCATTTAAAAAAAAATGCATAACACAATAATGAAATTCTACTTAACTACTAGTTCCTTCAATCCAAAAATCCTCACGTCGTTTAAGAAAAACCATACACAATGCCTCTTTGCCAATTCATGAATTGCTTTTCTTGGCCTCAGCGGAAACATTATATTCTCGACGGTTTTATACATAGGTACCTAATATTTTTTGTTTTAATATAAACCCATTCGTTTATGACATAATTATGCATTTGTACAGGCGGATATAGACTTGGCGGTGGCTGCTGCTAAGGCCGCGTTCCACCGCAACTCGGAGTGGCGGCTGCTGGACGCCTCGGCGCGCGGCCGCCTGCTCAACAAGTTCGCAGACCTCGTTGACCGTGATGCACAGTATCTCGGCGAACTCGAGTCTTACAACAATGGGATGTTGCAGGGCTCAGCTATCTATTTCACTCAAAATTCTTCAAAAGCCATCCGCTATTTAGCCAGCTTAGCAGACAAAATTCAGGGTGACACAATCCCTGCAGGTACATCCTTACTTATAAGCTATTCCCTTTTGTCATATTTTTTTCATTCTGATTTTATCTAAACTTTTACCGTATTTTACAGATGGTGACCTGTTTTCTTATACTCTGAAACAACCTATTGGAGTGTGTGGGCTTATACTTCCCTGGAATGGTCCCATTGCGCTGTTTATTCACAAAGTGATGACCGCGTTAGCTGCTGGTGAGAATTTCACCTTTTTTTCTTACACCAATCAGTTTTATACAATTTAAGTGCTATAAGATGACCTACAAAGGTGCTTTTCTCATGTTGTAGGTTGTACAGTAGTGGTGAAGCCAGCTGAGCAGACTCCGCTTACGGCGTTGGCATTAGCTGCCCTTTTCAAGGAGGCCGGATTCCCGCCCGGGGTAGTAAATATTGTGAACGGTTTCGGGCCAGGGGCTGGCACCTCGCTCACGCATCACCCGGACGTTGCTAAGATCTCCTTCACTGGCTCCGCTGAAGTTGGCAAGCTAATCCAACAAGCTGCTGGTAAAGTTAACCTGAAGCGAGTCACTCTCGAGCTGGGTGGGAAGAGCCCACTTGTTATCATGAACGACGCAGATTGTAAGCACAATTCTATATTATTTAAATTTACATTTAGAGGATACAATGGCAGGCTTATGATGTGTTTTGGCTTGTGATTACAACGCTGTTTGTTTATTCCAGTAAACGTTGCTGTGCCATATGCCGCAAATGGTGTTTTCGGTCATCAAGGTCAGATGTGTATAGCTGCTTCGCGCTTGTTCGTCCAGTCTGGCATTTATGATGAGTTCGTGAAAAGAGCAGTCGAGCACGCGAAGAATATCAAAATAGGAAATCCTAGCGATCCTACCACCCAGCACGGACCCCAGGTACTGCTACTTAAAAAGATAAAGGACTGTTCTAATTATTGATGGGCTCAGTTGTTCCTTACCAATAAAAAAAGTGAAAACCTTCTGATGGCGTGCGTGTTTCGAAGTGTATTATAATTATGTTGGTTTTTATTGTCGTTTTATATATATATACCTATTGTATTTTTAATTGCTTGTATCACTCGATGGCTGTAAGTTAGGACCATTTTGCGGCAAACTATTTATCACAAAATTTTTTAATTGTTTTTTGTTTCCTATAACCAATAGTGTTTGTCATAAGTAAACTTTTTATTTATTTATTTCTTTCAAAAGAAAAAATAATTGAAATTTATTTGATAGAAGTACAATTGTATTAATTACCAAATCGTAGTAATATAAAAAACTATGTTGTGTATAGGTTGATGGAGAAATGATGGAAAAAGTGCTGGGCTACATCGAAACAGGCAAAAAAGAAGGAGCCAAACTCCTGACCGGTGGAAAACGTGTGGGGACCAAAGGATTCTACATCGAGCCGGCTGTCTTTGTTGGAGTCACTGATGACATGACTATCGCTAAGGAAGAGGTAAGTTAAATTAGAAAAATAAGATTTTGTTTTGCAATGTCCCATGATTTAATGGTGTCGTAAATATCTTTGGACTCGGTATGATTGAAGAATCGAAACTTCTTTCGGAAGGCGCATTATTTGCACGTGTCAACGAATTATGAGCACTTATGTTTGATTGTGTAATTAAATATTGACAGATCTTCGGGCCGGTGCAAAGCATCTTGAAGTTTGAAACATTAGAGGAGGTACTGGAACGTGCCAATAACACCAACTACGGTCTCGCTGCCGGCATTTTCACCAACAACATCAATAACGCCCTGCAGTTCGCGAAACACGCTGAGGCAGGAAATGTTTGGTAAGCCGAACTGGAAAATGATAATATTTTTTTCAATTAGACCTAACTTTAAAGAAAAATCAAAATGAAAGATGGTGGTTTATCGGTAGATTAATATAATTGTGAGATTCCGAGACTTAAAATCGTTTGAGATGATTTACTTAATTAGTTTGATGAAAATGACTTAGGCTCGCTGTTGATAAGCCTGAAAAGTTCAAAAGTAGGTCTTAAATATTCCTGCCACCATAAGCCATAATTTTTCAAATCTCTTTGAGTTTCCGAACATGCATATATTTGTTCGACAGCCGTTTGTGGATTTAAAAGATTTTGATTTTAGCGAAACAGCGCTAATGAATAATTATTTTATCTTCAGGGTAAACAACTACTTGGTCTTCCAACCGCAACTCCCCTTCGGAGGATTCAAGGAGTCCGGCCTGGGCAGGGAGAAGTAAGTACATTTAAGCACTTGATGACATGGTGGTAGTCTGGTTGTGTACCTATGTGAATACTTCAGTATCAAAGTGAGGTTCAATTCGCTCCTGTGTCGCTACTCAACAAGTTTGTTGGCATCTGGACTAAACAGTATACGTTTCTTTTGGACACCATATCTCTCAGTTTCAACACTAAATTGTTTTTATATTATTTCCAGTGGCATGGCAAGCGTCGAACCGTACTTGGAGGTCAAAACGGTGGCGATTACTCTCCCCAAGAAATTCTAGTTATTTATTAAAATATATTGACAATGACTACGCATGTAAATATAATGTTAATTACAATAAAATTTTGCATATACGTGAACAGTTTTAATTTTTAATAGGTGCCTAATTTTGGAAATATTTCATATTATTATTAAACAGCCTTGGATTGGCGGCACCTTAATTATTTAAGGCTTGAAGAATAAAGAAGACCGCCAATAATCAAAATCTGCCTCTAGTAAATGTAGCTTTCAACTGTAGGTACAATGTTATTCAGGCTTTGCTGTCTTTCAGTCTGTTGTATTATCGTATCTTTTGAATCGTGACAGGTAGACGTTTGAATATAATACATTACAGAGAGTGCAACAGAAGCAATAAAACAAATAATAACAAGAAGTCAATAAACCGATTAATATCTGGCTGTAATTGGACGACCCGATGTAGACCCAGCTGTTTCTTTTGTAAACATTGCCAGTCAATCCAACTTGGTACTGCAAAAAGTCAGTCTCCGAACGCAAAATAATAATCTATACACCCATTGAAGCTCAATAACGGCTTAAAAACCTAAATATATCCATATTGCTGAACTAGTACTCTCGATGAATAACGAAATGTTGAACCATATTAACTTAAATGATCAAAAAACATGATTGTGCAAGTGTTTTTTGTTCATTGAAATGAACCTCCGAAAAGTAACGCGTGATTCACTATAATATGAATTTAGTTACCAGATTTAAAAAAAAACATTTTTATTCTTAACATCTGCGGAACCATCTGCGGTCTAATATGTTCTTGGCAGGTTCTAATTATGCTCGGTCTGGTCGCTTTAATAAAGAATAACAACTTCTTTGTCGCTCAGTTATAAACACGCACGCCTGTAACTATAACGAAGATGGCACCAGAAATTAAATATACTAAGGTACGTTTTATTCGGGGTAAAATTGAGATTGACAATTACTCGTAATATGGTAGTTATGAATTATAACCTAAACTTATAGATCTAGCAAGCCGAAATTTTACACATGGGTCCCTTTTATGATATGTCATCTATATAAAGAAAAATGAATGTTGCTAAACGCAAAACTTGTGAACGACTGGACCAACTTGGATTATGTTTTTTTATGTTTTTATGAAGGAAAAAAGAAAAAATGGAACGGGGGTGAAGCCGCAGGGAACAATTAGTTGTCCACTCTGATATTTTTAACTTGTTGTTGCCCGCGAATCCGTCCGCGCAGAATCCGCTTATCGCTATCCCGCGGGAACTATGCTCTTTTCTGGGATAAAAATTATCCTATGTCCGTCTCTGGGACTGGAACTAACTGTATACCAGATTTCAACTAATTATGTATGCATGTTTAATGTAACCGCGACATAATTAATTTAATTAGATGCTTAAGTTGTTGTATACTAAGCTGCATAAGTTATAGTTTTTTAACTATCCCACGGGAACTCTTTAATTTTCCGGGATTAAAAGTATGTAAAATATTGACCAGGGATATAAGGCACTACCACGCAAAATTTCATTTAAATCAGCCCAACAGTTTTGGAGATTAGCGAACACAGGCGTACGTGATAAAGACGTGATTTATGTATGTATGCATGAATTGTGATAGTCTGGATTTAAGACAGGATCTCGGTTTCATTTTTTCATGTAGCTGTTCATCAACAACGAGTGGGTGGACGCCCGCAGCGGGAAGACGTTCGAGACGTGCACTCCTTACGACGAAACCCTCATCGCTAGAGTCGCCGAAGGTGACAAGGTAAACTGATATACAATGGAGACTACCGTGTTTGTGCTCACCAGCTGGCGCCACTGTCGAGGCAGAGCAAGGTCCTGTCACGTTAGCTATTTTTAACCCCCGACCCAAAAAGAGGAATATCATAAGTTTGACGTCAATGTCTCTCTCTCTCTCTCTCTCTCTCTCTCTCTGTGTGTGTTGATTTGTTAAGAGTTGAGAGAGAGTGGGACATGCAGGCTGGAGGTGATGGTGATGACGTATTTCACTAAGAGCTAAAACTTTACATTGTAAAAAAATTCAAGGCGGACATAGACTTGGCGGTGGCCGCTGCTAAGGCCGCGTTCCACCGCAACTCGGAGTGGCGGCTGCTGGACGCGTCAGCGCGCGGCCGCCTGCTCAACAAGTTCGCAGACCTCTTCCAGCGAGATGCACAATACCTGACTGAACTGGAATCTTACGACAATGGGATGTTGATACCTTTTGCCACGCGCCAGATCGGTTTTGCAAGCAAGTTTGCACGCTATGCCGCTAGCTTGCCAGATAAAATCCAGGGAGATACTATTCCAGCAGGTAAATAAATATTTTTTCACCCCACTAAGTCATTTCGTCCCGTTATATGCGGGCTAAAGGATTATTTTACGTTTACAGATGGCGAAGTGTTTTCATACACTCTAAAGCAGCCTTTGGGAGTGTGTGGCCTTATTTTGCCGTGGAACGTACCAATTCTCATGTTTGTTGCCAAAGTAACAACTGCTTTGGCTGCTGGTGAGATTCCATTTAAGTCCTTACTTAACTGTTTACATTTTTTTGCTCGCCGAAATTAAAGGAGATGATAAAAAGAAGATTTATTTTCAACCGTTTCTCACTTTCCGGGAAAAAAGAAACAACGAGTATATTTTTCATAAATCGTTAGTGATCTATCTGCTTCCGCGATAAGTACACCTGTATTTATTAACTGAGCTTGTACCGAATGTGTATCGAATCGTTATCATCATAATCATCATCTTCATCATCATCATCATATCAGTCAGGAGACGTCCACTAGTCCACTACTTGACGTAGGCCTTCCCCAAGGATATCCACGACGCGCGTGTTAGAATATTAAGTGTTTAATCTCCGCTTGCTTCGAAAAATCGATAAATTTGGTAATCATAGTTCTAGACTAAAGACATTTTTCAGGATGCACTGTAGTGGTGAAGCCAGCAGAGCAGACACCGCTGACTGCACTGGCGCTGGCTGCGCTACTGAAGGAGGCCGGGATTCCGAAAGGGGTGGTCAACGTAGTGCTCGGTTTTGGGCCCGGCGCGGGATCTGCGCTCACGCACCACCCTGATGTCGCCAAGATCTCCTTTACTGGGTCTGTTGAGGTGCGAAAGCCAGTTGAATTTCAATTAGGCAAATGAATCTGGTTAAAATAGTTTAGCTAATGCAAGAGATTTTTTAACCACTGATGCATTGATGCAGAGGCACCTGTTCTAAGTTTGACACCAATATCTGTATGTTTCTGTCTGTCTATTTTTCTGTTCGTGGCATTTAGCTCTCAAGCGGATGGACCTATTTGAATGACGTTTTTGTCATCCGAAAGCCAGTTTCCTTGCTGTGGTTCTTAGCTATGTTTGGTAAAAATCGGTCCAGCAGTTTGAGGAGCATCAGCTGTTTTCCAAAATGATGTAAGGCATTTTTGCCATAAAATTAAATTATTTCTGGTTTTTAAATATTTACATACATAAATCACATTACGGGGTAGGCACGCTTAGAATGATTGTGGATGAATTTAAATATTAAAACTAGAAACAAATGAAATTAAATATTGTAGGTTGGCAAGCTGATTCAACGAGCGGCAGGAGAGGTGAATTTGAAACGGGTTTCGCTAGAGCTGGGCGGAAAGAACCCTCTCGTCATAATGAATGATGCGGATTGTAAGCAAATCAATTTTAAAATTTGCAGGGCGAAGCTGTTGGTGAAAAGTTCTCACATTTTTGCTCTCCATACTAAATTACTCTTATATTTCATCTAGTATGTCTTCAATAGAGTATTAATATTCTCCTGGGTATCTTTTATTACTTTTAGTGGAGCGAGCAGTGAAAATTGCAGCGTTTGGCGTGTTCTCTAACCAAGGACAAATATGCATTGCTGCATCACGCCTGTATGTCCAGTCAGGCATTTATGACCAGTTTGTCCAAAAAGCAATTGATTTGGCCATGAACATTAAAACAGGAAGTCCTGCTGACCCCACCTCACAAAATGGATCACAGGTAAGGTTACTGTATATAGCCCAAGGGACTTAAAAACAATATTCTTTGCAAAAGAATTGAATGTTTGTGCTCAGCACTACGCCATGCTACGAGGGCACGAGTGTAGTATTAGCTGTAATCCGTTATCCACAATCCCTCATGATATAAATTACTTTGTTTTATCTATTTGCAGATTAATCATGAGATGATGACAAAGGTGCTCGGATACATCGAAAAAGGAAAACAGGAGGGAGCCAAACTTATGACTGGGGGCCATCGTGTCGGCGATAAAGGGTTCTACATTCAGCCCGCAGTGTTCACCAATGTGACTGATGACATGACTATTGCAAAAGAAGAGGTACATACAGTAACTTATATACTGTCTGATAGTACAGTACATACGGTGCACATGAAATGTGTGACAGTTTTAAACCTGCCTTGTATCAAGTACTAATTTTATACTACTATTAGTGGCTATCATTAAATATTGAATTCATAAGAAAGTCGAGAATTCCTTGACATATTTCGTACTAATACGTAGTCCTTTTTCCCGAAATATTGGCCTGAGTGGCAGCGACGCAAACACTAGCGCCAACGTTCTGACCATAATACGGTCACTCGGCGTAGCTATCGACAGCTCACAACTACCCTTGTTTTCATCGCCTATTTATTATTACAAGCTTTATATTGTCTTGCAACCTATGTTTGACCGTTTTGTTTGTCCGGGTGGAATCTTGCGACTCTATTTTGAAACATAGGTATATTTAACCAATTGAGATGAAAATTTACATTCTGTAAGTCAGATGACAATACAAGGAGGGAACTCTTCAACGGTTGGTCCGATTGACTTGAAATTTGGTACCAATGACAATGCGAGTACAGTCAGCAAAAAAATATTGTATTAAAAATGTCATTTTTGACTGAAACTTATTTATGTTAAAATTAACGATCCTTATTTTCGTGTATATCCACTATGACAATTGTTGCAGATATTCGGACCAGTGCAGTGCATCCTGAAGTTTGATACGCTTGAAGAAGTGATCGACCGAGCCAACAATACCAACTACGGGCTCGCTGCTGGCATATTTACTTCCAACATTAACACAGCTCTGCAGTTCAGCAAGCATGTTCAAGCTGGCACTATCTGGTATTTTTTTTCCTCAACAACAGTGTGTATGTGAGACGCTGCGTGGCGCAGTCACGTATCGCATGCCACCAGGATCCACGTAACATCAGCGTCGAGCCACTTTTAGTGACCCGACAAGTGCTGAGTGCACTCTTTTTTCGCATTTGCACTTTGTTTCCACTTTGGCAATATTTTAACATGAACATTACTGTATAAGATGTCCTTCTGCGGAAAAAAGATCATTTATTCTTATAATTATGTGTTTGATCAAGACTTTAATTTATTAATTATAATTACAGGGTGAACAATTGGTTGACATGGAACGCTCAAGCTCCTTTTGGGGGCTTCAAAGACTCGGGACTTGGTCGTGAACAGTACGTTTTTTCTGTAAACTTGGTAGTTTAGTTATTTTATTTTCTTATTTTCTAAGAAAAATAAAAGTAAGTTTGTCAAGAAAAAACCGATCCATCTCTTACCTGAACGAACCGAAACTTGGCATGCTCAGAAAATACTTTTACAATTTTTAGAAAACAAGTGGCCCAAAGGCGATAGTGTGTTATATTTTTAGAACCTTATGACGCTCTTTCATCTGATACAAACAATAGGTTTCCAAATTTATTTTTTAAAATCCTATACAAATAATTTACGTCAGCATAAGTCCCTTCCTATAGGAGAGATTTTTATGGATCACAGGTAGAAATTACTCCTTTGACCTAAAGTATCTATGTACCAAACGGCATTACTGATTGCGTTTTTTTTACTTAAGGCGACGACTACTAACCACGATTCTTTTTACAAGCTTTTACATAATTTAACCAACTGTCCCGGTGTCTGTAATCAAGTCTCATAAGTCAATTTTGACCCGCTTCCAGTGAATGAATGGACCTGAAATTCGGCATAATTAATGTAAGACCGGTGAAAACACAATATTCTTTAAGTGAAATTCTGTTGGCCCAACCAGAACCGTACCCACAGAAAGGAACTCTGGAACGGTTTGTCCGATTGACTTGAAATTAGGTAAACATATGCAAGATAGATGACAATGCAGGTATACCGTCAACAAAAACTACTGTCACAAAAAAAACTGTACTTACTAAAAAATAAATTTGTTGTTTCAGTGGACTAGAGTGCTGCAACACCTACTTGGAGGTCAAGACTGTGACAGTAGCTGTACCGAATAAGATTTAGTTTATCATTGATTAAAATCCTTTTTTATGCCTTATTTATTTGTCCCCTTATTCATAGAAAGTTCTTCTTCTTCTTCTTATTTGTGGCGTATCAAATCGTTGGAAACGTTGTATGGTTATACGGTCAAAGACCCCCTCCGCCATGTCGGGCTCTTAGCCAACGGTCAATGATATCCCTCAGAAACTGCCAGGAAATCATTAGCCGATGCCCAGGCATGATCAAGCACTGCTCTTCCTCCTGGACGGATCCAAAAACGAACCGCAGCTCTTGACCACACGTGGAGGTAGCCCGACTCGCACCCCTCAGAGAAAGTTACAAATCCGTTGTAGCAAAATTGACGTGGCTAATGTTTTACACCGGCTGACCATTTTGATGTGTGTCCATTAGGATGTTTTGAAAACGAACTCGTAGAGAGCGTGTAACGCGTTGGCGTAGACCCGGTAGGCGTAGTTTTGAAATACATTATAATAACAAAAAGGAGATTGTTTGCACTATTGTTGACTTTTTGTTGGCTGTACCATACCATACCGCCTCGTTGCGTCAATTTAAATTTACTTACAGACACAAAAGGTCGTGGTATTGGAGAACATGATGCCAGAAATTAAATATACGAAAGTAAGTGGCAATTGCAAGTATTAATTGTATTTTAAAACGTTTTAGCACTATAATTCAGGTATTATTTAGTATTATTTACTGACACTGAAGTTATGAATTGCAGTTTTGATGTTTTAAAGTTACTTCAATCCAATGTTTGTAAATATAATAAATGTTTTAATATTTTTTCCTTTTTTTTTCTATAACTTACTGCAAATTATTTTTAGTAATTTTTATTTAATTTTTGGAAAGCTGAATCATGGAAGTTAGTTTAGTACCTAATTTATATGTTTCGTGTTGTGCGCTTTTTTACCGTACACGTGATCAAAAGTCTTCTTGAATCGTGAGACTGTTTTTGCATAAAACGTATGTATACCTCTTTATTGTACTAAAAACCCAATAAATCTAACAGGATAAACAGATGTGCAAAGGCGAAGTCTTCCCATAATGGGAACGTTATTTTTTAACTGCGTGATTGACTGTCATTGCCATCAAGTCGACCATACATAAGTTAGGATAAAAATAAAATTATATAATTCACCGTACTGTGTACTTTTTTACGACAATCTATTTTTAAACGACGAAAAAAAACGGAGGTGGGTAAATATTTTTTCTTAGCTAAGATTTCGATACTCTTAAATTCCAGTGGAATCACACTACGGATTTCGGGATAGAACAAGGACTAAATAAAAGCAAAAAATGAGTCATCTTCTACCTAGCTTCTATTAGCGTAAGGTCTAAGTGCACGTGCAAAGCGGAGCGTCCGGCGGAGCGTGCAGCGTAGCGGGCAGCGGCAAAGCGCTCTGTGTGGCGTGCACTGAGGCCGTCTATGCTATGAGTTTCTTTTGTTTGAAATGCACGCTGCACCCCCGCCCCGTCGCACGCCCAACTCGAGTGTCCACTTACGTCTTATCCTTTCCAAACACATGTAAAACATTGAAAATAACCCAGCATAAAAATATTACAAATGTGGATGTAAGAAAATTATTCATCACCATTCACACAATTCATTGCCATTTAGCTGTTCATCAACAACGAGTGGGTGGACGCCCGCAGCGGGAAGACGTTCGAGACTTGCGCTCCTCACGACGAAACCCTCATCGCCAGAGTCGCCGAAGGAGACAAGGTAAAAGCCAAAACTCATCGTGAATTTCATGTTTACCTTATCATTACCTTTTAAGAGTCACAGCTCTGCTTTTGCAGAAACAAAACAAAACAAACATACTGACAAATAGATAGCGGAACCTTAATAATTAGAGTCCCGTTGATACTTAATGCAGCTAGCAACCCATCACTATATTGTTTCCCTTTTTCACCTTTATGCCCACAAACATGCTAAACGTGGCCTTTAGGTCTTGTTACCTTAGGCTCTGTCAACCCCGTGAGGGATAAAGACGTGATTTATGTATGTATGTTGATACTCAAACTCCAATTTTAGCCGTCGGCCGGTTTTGGCCATTTTCAACTTTAAATTGAGTTTGCTAAGGTATAGACAACTTTACGAATCTATGGTCTTAAAGTGGCCAAAACGAGGGCACAAGCCCCCTATTTCATCAATTTGACAAATGTCAGCGGTATGTGACAATTCGATATGCAAGACATAGTCACAGTAAATAAATAGAGCAGTACGGAAACTAGGCTTATTTTTTTTAATAAATACCTACGCTCCAATAGAGTGTTAGGGTTGTTAATTTAATTTTTGTAAAATTTAAAAGCTTTTTGTTTTGTTAGAGCTATCTCAGCTAGTAAGGCCTGTTTTAAAGTAACACTGCGCAATACGCTCTTGGCATGTTTAAAACGAAAAGATCGCGGACTGTCTGGGCGCACGTAGCAGTCGGCCGCTCGTCTCAACGCGGCACTCGCAACTGACGGCACTGCGAGATCCGCTTAGGGACCTTGTAGAAGCGCGTGTCTACGTGTGCGTTCGTTTCGACCGTTTTGTTCGTAGTTTCCTTACAGCTTATATTATATACTGTGACATAGTCAATATGGAGTCAACCGGCTAAGCTTTATTTATTGTGCAACCGGCGTAGATTCTCGTCGAGTTTACAATGTAAACAGAATTGTCACTTGTCACCGACATTGTCCAGTTGGTGGAATAGGCGCCAACCAATGATCAAGGGGGGTGGAAGAAGCATCGCGTCTATCGGTAGGTCAAACAGTATGGCGGCACTATTAATGTCAACATTGTTAAAAAATTAAGGCTATAATTTAGATTCTCTATATAGAGCTGGCATCGCTACCCCCCCATCCGCGCCCCGCCCTCCCTATTTGGGGACGTCTTAGCTATGGGTGCGGCAAAATAAGCTTAACCCTTTTGAACGCCAATGACTCATCCGTGTAAGATTTTAACAATAATTAAACGGGCAATTTTTTTATTTTTATTAAGTATGTGGTAATAAAAATAATGAGGTATTACTAAAACAAAATAAACTGAATTTATTCAGCTGTAAAGCTGCGCTCTGTTATCACCTGTATAAATAATTAGTGTGATAATATAATCATCAAGTACATGGTGTCATCGTTAAATGTAGCCAGGCGATAATTTCGTAAACAAAATATCAGAAAACTGCAAACTAATATCAAAAGTGCGTTACACAATGAGTAAATTTACATTAATATATTTTTTTAATAAATGTAGTAATATTAAAAATATTAAGTTTAAACGCTCCCATACATTTAGCACGACAACTTACAGCCTCAAAGAACGTCGGTGTAAAACGGCTTGAAATTCATTCAATAAAAAAAAAACTACCGTTTATCAAAAATAAACACACATGGGCATGCTTGGCAAACTGCGGAGTGAAACTCCGTGTGCGGGTTGCTTTATAAAACAATGGAATGAAAATATCTAACTTTGTAGGTACTCATTTAAAGCCGTCAGATAATAACAGATCAGTGTAACTACTTGAAAATGAGAATTGATTGATATGTATAAGTGGATAAAATTAAAACAGTACAGTTATGAAAAGTTGTTTGTTTAGTACTCTCTCTGCTTTTATTTTAAACGTTATTATTGTATTACTGTTAGTATTAAGATTGAGGTTAGGTTAGTAAAAACATTCAAGCCGGTTGCACCCGGCTTAAACAGTCGAATTATAGCTCGTCTAACAGATACCCGTGTCTCATTCCCCGGTCTCCTTCCCCGGAATAACAGTGGCGATGAGGATGGGTATTTATTGGGTAACGCACGCAAGTTTTCTAATATCTATTTACGGAATAATCGCCTGGCTACACTTAACGATTACACTCTGTATATCGCAATTAACTACTGACAACCGTTGGCAACACGTGACTTTGAGAAAGGGACACCTTCGCTTCAATTACAAAATGGTTTTCTATAGTTTTCATGGTAATAAGGCCTGAGTGGACGCTCGAGTTGAGCGTGTAACGGGACGGCGCGTGCGGCGTGCATATTAAACAAATGAAACTCATACTAGAGTCCTGTGTCGCCGCTCCACAGAGCCCTTTGCCGCTGCCCGCTACGCTGCACGCCCCGCCGAACGCTCCACTTCGAGCGTCCACTCAGGCTCACTTAGTTGCTAATTATTAGAGGGTTTTAACAAACGCTACAAATGCCACTGCAATAATATTTTCAGCAAACGTTGCATGAAACGTTCTTAGGTAAAGTATCTACCGCGATCAGGGGTCTAACCGTTCCGTCGCTGTCAGATCCATACTAAAAATGACAGCTAAAACCTAAACTGAGTGTGAATTTAATCACACGACCGAATAGCCTAGTGGTACCCTGACTATGAAGCTAGAGGTCCCGGGTTATATAGCCTAGTAGTACCCTGACTATGAAGCTAGATGTCCCGGGTTCGAATCCCGGTAGGGGCAGACAGTTGTATGATGAATACGAATACCCTGACTATGAAGCTAGAGGTCCCGGGTTATATAGCCTAGTAGTACCCTGACTATGAAGCTAGATGTCCCGGGTTCGAATCCCGGTAGGGGCAGACAGTTGTATGATGAATACGAATGTTTGTGCCCGAGTCATGGATGTTGTATGTATTTAAGTATGTATTTATCTACCTTATATAAGTATGTTTATCCGTTGCCTGGTACCCATAGTACAAGCTTTGCTTAGTTTGGGGCTGGGACAATTGGTGTAATTTGTCCCAAGATTTTTATTTATTTATTTATTTATTAAGACATCAAGACCCTAAGCCACGAGGCTTGCCGAATAGTCTAAATAAGATACGACGGGATTTTATGACCTAATTTAACTACGTGTACCTACCTCATGACAAAAAATCTTACTGAAATGCCTTGACAAGCACAAATCGACAACACTACTATAAAATGAAGTATTTATTATTCATATTTTTTCTCTGTACTACATACATTTTTTTAACGGAGAGGAAATCTTCATGGATGCCCTAGGCACGGGGATGCCTAGGGTTATGTGGGACTCCCCCCCTAAGGGGTATACCCAAACTAAAAACTCTCCGGCGTTGCCTCAATCCAGTGTGATGGGGACGCAGTGGTATGACACTATGGTTTCACCACAGACGCCCCCCGGTGGCCCCGGCTTCCGCCAGGACCGCGCCAAGAAGGGGAGGGCCCGTACGCTGGGTCCATCTTCCCTTAGACAATGAGACCGTGCAATGCAGGTAGGTAATGTATACGGGGTAGAACCTTTTTTTTTTTTTTTTTTTTTTTTTTATGGTGTGGAAAATGCGCCTTATGCATCCGGCCCGGTACGGGGTTACCGAGGGTATCTGGGGCTCTCCCGAGGCGTCAGGCATACCCAGTAAAAAACACACGGATTCCCAAATTTGGCACTATTGTGGGACACCACGGGAGAACTTTCGTGAACCGCGATGCCCCACGGGCCCACCCCGGGATGGGGCTACCTCCCTGCGACACCTGTGCAATGCAGGATTGGGAATTCCCGCCCTCCCCCGCAGGTGCCGCGGATTTTTTATAGAGGTTTTCTCCTCACAGTCACTGCAGTAACCCGCGGCCTCAGCATTCGGAACACCAAGGTTACGCGTAGCCACGACAGGCACCCTAAGGCGCCTCCGTCACAAAGGGGTGGTTTTCCAGGACAGAAAATGTCCCTTCAAGCCGCCCCTGTCCTCTCAAAGTCCCGAAGGATCCCTCACAAGGGGGTTGCTCTCCAGGGCTGAAAATGCGCTTGCGAGCCACCCCCTCCCACTTTCGTCCTGAAAAGGACGTTTGCGTCCTTAAAAGGACGGTTTCGGTTTCGTCCTAAGAAGGACGGTTTGCCGACATCCCGAAGGATTCGTAATATCCCGAAGGATCCCTCTCTCGCCCTGAAAAGGACGTTTGCGCCCTTAAAAGGACGATTTCGTCATGTCCCGGAGGACCCCGCCGCTCTGAAAAGAACGATTAAGTCTTGAAAAAGACTGTTACCCGCTCGCTCTGAAAAGGACGAATGCAGTTGCGGATGCGCCCTTAAAAGGACGGCTTCGTCATGTCCCGGAGGACCCCGCCGCTCCGAAAAGAACGATTAAGTCTTGAAAAAGACTGTTACCCGCTCGCTCTGAAAAGGACGAATGCGGTTGCGGTTGCGCCCTTAAAAGGACGGTTGGTTCGCCCTTAGAAGGACGGTTGTCAAGTCCCGAAGGATCCCTCTCGTCGTCCTGAAAAGGACGTTTGCGCCCTTAAAAGGACGGTTGCATCCTTGAGAGGGCGTTTGCGCCCTTAGAAGGACCGCGCACAAGGTTGCTCTCCAAGGTGGGTGTTAACGGCCGTCTGCCCACCCACCCCTTCCAGCAGCCAAGGGCGTTTCAATCCTTAGAAGGACGTTTGCGCCCTCAGAAGGACGTTTCGCCCTTAGAAGGGCGGTTGGTTCGCCCTTAAAAGGACGGTTGTCAAGTCCCGAAGGATCCCTCTCGTCGTCCTGAAAAGGACGTTTGCGCCCTTAAAAGGACGGTTGCATCCTTGAGAGGACGTTTGCGCCCCTAGAAGGACCACGCACAAGGTTGCTTTCCAAGATGGGTGTTAACGGCCGTCTGCCCACCCACCCCTTCCAGCAACCAAGGGCGTTTCGACCCTTAGAAGGACGTTTGCGCCCTCAGAAGGACGTTTCGCCCTTAAAAGGACGGTTGGTTCGCCCTTAAAAGGACGGTTGGTTCGTCCTTAAAAGGACGGTTGGTTCGCCCTTAGAAGGACGGTTGTCAAGTCCCGAAGGATCATACGGGGTAGAACCTAAGGTAACAAGACCTAAAGGCCACGTTTAGCATGACTGTGGGCATATTACAGGTGTATCTGTATTACTTTATTATTATGGTGTATTCAAGGCGGACATAGAGCTGGCGGTGGCCGCCGCTAAGGCCGCGTTCCACCGCAACTCCGAGTGGCGGCTGCTAGACGCGTCGGCGCGCGGCCGCCTGCTCAACAAGTTCGCGGACCTCATCCAACGAGATGCACAGTACTTGGCTGAGCTGGAGTCGTATGACAATGGGATGGTTATCAGCAAGGCCTTCGAGTATATTTACAGTAGGATCGACTACATGCGTTACTATGCCAGCTTAGCTGACAAAATTCAAGGCGACACCATACCAGCGGGTAAAGTAGAACCGTCAAAATTATTTTATTTATTTTGTTTCAATCGATTCGAAAATAAGAAAATGGGAAATGGGGTTTCCGGTAATGAGTTTTCTACACCCTCTTTAACTCCCGATGCAAACAGAGGGGTGTTATAAGTTTGACGTCGATGTCTCTGTGTATATGTGTGTGTGTATCTGTCTGGGGCATTGAATTAACGGATTTTGATGCGGCTTTTTTCATTCGAAGGTCAGTTTCCTTGCGGTCGTTCTCAGCCATGTTTGGTAAAAATCGGTCTAGCAATTTGAAGAGTATGTACAAGCTCTTTTTCAAAATGATGTAAGGCATTTTTTGGACATAAAATTGTTTTTTTTTTTATTTACTATAATACTCGATTAATGCGTGGGGGTTTTTAAATTAAAAATGTTATGTTATTCTTTTCATAAATACTGATTTCAAACAGTGAATAAAAATATAATTACACAAGATGGATGGATTAAATTTTAATCTCCAGTTACTCAGCGAACGTGTTAACGTTTCACAGATGGAGAATGTTTCACTTACACATTGAAGCAACCTGTGGGAGTGTGCGGACTTATCTTGCCGTGGAATTCGCCGATCTCAAATTTCGTCACCAAAGTGACAACTGCTTTAGCTGCAGGTAAAGTTTACATTGTTATATTGAAAGCACATTATGTGATATCACCACTCAAAGTGATGAAAAGTGCAGAATTTGAAATACGAGTAGAAGAAAATTACGGCCCTAATTAATCTAACCTAGTAGTAAAAAAAATAATTTGAGCTGTAGTTTTTGGCACCTTCTAACTGTAGGTACTTTTGAGTGATGTGCTTTTTAAAATCCTAAAACGAAAATTTCCTCATCAAAATTTTTAATAGTTGAACTACTAGTAGGACTCTTGAGTTTTCTCTTTCGTAGTGCTTGTGAAATTTCTACACAAAGCGTTGGTTTAGCGGTGATGAAACTGATTGAATGGGACGTCAAAGCAGAAACGTAGTGTATCTCACATAAAAAAGTAATCCCCGAAGTGAAACTCCAAGGCAAAAATAGAGTAGCCAGAAGCAAGTACAACAAGGCTGCATACTTCTCCAGCGTTGGTTGGCATAACTTTGTTCGCTATTGCAAAGTTTCATGTTTGTGATGGTTTCAGGATGTACTGTAGTGGTGAAACCGGCAGAGCAAACGCCATTGACTGCGTTGGTACTGGCCTCGCTGTTGAAGGAGGCGGGGGTTCCAGCAGGGGTGGTCAATGTGGTACCAGGCTTTGGGGTCGGCGCAGGATCCTCGCTCACGCACCATCCTGACGTCGCTATGATCTCTTTTACAGGAGCAGTTCAGGTGAGCAGTTTCGTAGAATTTAGCTTAGGCAAGAGCTGCATTTACTACCTGAATGTTTTTGTTAATTGGAATGAAAACTGCAATCAGCTACCACGTACAGTACGGGAGCTCTTAGATTGCCAGTCGGGTTTGTCTTCCTGCCTCCCTCACTCGGCCAGTTCAAGTATCAAATCCACAAGAGTGAGTGAGACAAGAGACATCCTCGAGGGAGAACCAACTTTTCTAATGGATAAAATCCATTTTTATTGCAGGTTGGTAAACTTATTCAAAGAGCAGCGGGAGAAGCCAACTTAAAGCGAGTCACTTTAGAACTAGGTGGAAAGTGCCCTCTCATTATAATGAATGATGCCGATGGTAAGAACTCAATTTTGTTTACTTGTTTATATATATAATATGAAAGTAACTCCATGTTTAATTGCTCATGGTGGGCAAGACTACACACCCTAGAAGAAAATTCAGTTATATAATTTTGTAGTCAGGGTTTTTGTCTTTTTTTAATAGTATGCGAATATACACCGTGTATTTTTGATTTCCGATATTAGTAGGTGCATCCATTGAAACTAAGTGGTAGATTAGATTTTTAAATATTGAAAAAAAAATACGGTGTATGTATATAACATAGAATTAAGTGTATAAACTTAGCTATTAGATAATAGCAAGAGTCAACTCTGTAGAGAACTGGCAACAAAATATTTATTTTTTTTACGTCATAAGAGGACAATATTTAATCGTTCCTTTCAGTAAATACCGCAGTACTCCAAGCTGCAAGCGGTGTTTTCTCTAACCAAGGCCAGATATGCATCTCTGCGTCGCGCTTGTTCGTCCAGTCTGGCATTTATGACGAGTTCGTGAAAAAAGCAGTTGAACACGCCAAAAACATCAAAGTAGGAAACCCTGCCGATCCTACTAACCAGCAAGGTCCTCAGGTACTGTATTTCAAAGAAAAATAAACTGTAGACATGAGAGGGTTAAGAATTATGGAAGGGTAACACTGAAATATAGAATTAGGAATAGTGTGATAAGGGAACGTCCTGGTGTGAAAGAAGATAGTAACTAGGGTAGAAAAAAGTATGCTTAGTTGGTTTGGTCACGTAGAAAGGATGGATGAAAGTAGATTAACTAAACCGATGTATATGGGGAGTGCGAATGATGCGTTGGAAAAGGAAGAAATAGACGGACGTTTCGGGACCAAATAGTAGATTTGAAAAAAGGTCAGGTCAGGAGTATCCGAAATGAATGTGGATGAAGCGAAAGAGGTATGTCACGATCGAAGCAGGTGGAACAAAGTAGTCTCTGCCGACCACTATGGGAAAGAGGCGTGGCGTTATGTTTGTATGTATAAACTGCAGCACAGCTCAAATTAATTAATAAGATAAAAGAAAATTTAAGGGATGATCATGGTAACCCAAGAGCCGGTAGACAATCTAGAGCAGGTATTCAATCTCTACAATCAATTACTTTGTGATGTGTATAAAACCAGAAACACAGACCTGACTGAAGGGTGGAGGGGCTTCCTCAAACACCTAACTCTAAAATAAATGTCAGCTCTCGAACTACAACCAGTAACAAGTTCAATGTTATGAATGGACTCAAAGAAATAAATGTTTCATTAATTTAACATATACCTAACTAATGAACAATATTAATATACAGGTCAATGAAGCAATGATGAAAAAGGTGCTGGGTTACATAGAAACAGGAAAGAAGGAAGGAGCCAAACTCCTGACGGGGGGAAAACGTATAGGAACCAAGGGGTACTACATTGAACCGGCTGTCTTTGCCGACGTCACTGATGACATGACTATCGCTAAGGAAGAAGTGAGTTAAGCAAGTTCAAATAGCTCCACTACATAGTATAAAACAAAGTCGCTTTCCACTATCTGTCTGTCTGCCCCTATGTATGCTCAGATCTTTAAAACTACGCAACGGATTTTGATGCGGTTTTATTTAATAGATAAAGTGATTCAAGAGGAAGGTTTATATGTATAATTCTAAGCAGACGAAGTATCGGGCAGAAGCTAGTATTAACCTAAATGTGAAATACTGATCCAATAGGTGTCTTGTCGTATTTTATGAGCACCTGGCGACAGCTGAGCAAAGCAACAAAATGCGCTCTTATATCATCTAACAAAAACCATTTGTCTTCTTACTTGTCTTCGTCATTTGATTTCGCCGTACTCATAGTAAACGATGTAGTGTAAAAGCATCCGATGTTTTTTCATACATCTGATAAATCTTACGGCTAACTATATTTATTTATTGTATATTTAGAATAATGGGATCTTTGTCTCAGATCTTCGGGCCGGTGCAGAGTATCCTAAAATTTTACACTCTGGAGGAGGTTCTTGAACGCGCTAACAATACAAACTACGGGCTTGCTGCCGGCATCTTCACTAACAACATCAACAAAGCTCTGCAATTTGCAAAGCACGTTGAAGCTGGATGTGTTTGGTGAGTAAAATGAACAAATAGTACATTACTACACAGAGGCTGGGAAGTAAGGGGTTTCCGGCCGAAAACATTTAAACGGCGGAGCGTGAGCGAGGCTTGATATCTGAGGATGGCAACCCCTTTTCCTGCAGTGCTTTTTACAAACATGCAATGAAATTAATTTAAAACCCGCATTATTCATATTCCAAAAATTCTCATTGAGCCTGAAAGCAATTGAAATGTAGAAATGTAATGGAGTTTGTGACAGAATGAAATAAATAAGATTTTTTTTTACAGCATAAACACTTATCAAGCATTTCCGTATCAAGCACCATTTGGTGGCTTTAAAGATTCTGGTATAGGCCGGGAAAGGTGAGTAATTACATACCTACACATTGTGAGCCAAAATGTTTCAATTCCAATAATCAAATTCAAGGAAAATTTTACAATGTAGCTAAATATTATATTTCAGGGTCTAAAACATGTTTCGGTTTTATACAAAATCCTAAATATGGAGCACGTAGCGGGTCACGACAGTGGCTTTGAAATTAGTTATAATTCACTTGATAAATGGGTAAAGCGGTGAATAATAATACACCTTTTTGTTTCCAGGGGAATGAAGTGCGTCGAGGAATTTTTGGAGATTAAGTCCGTGACAATAGCTCTGCCGAAAAAGATTTGAAACTCGATTCTATACTCTCAAGTTTTTAGTGCTACGGCTCAGTTAGCTGGAGGCTGTTTGTACTGTGGTTTAAAAGTAAACAGTTTTAAAAAGAAAATGTGAGTTTCATTTGTTTAGGGTGTGTAGATTGTTGTGATGCTCAGCTCACTTACCATTAAGTAAACTGCTTGCTCTTTGGTCTATTCTATACATAGATAAGATAGAAGATTATGTACTACTATTTTTAGCGTAAGTTTCTAAGTTGGTGGCACTAATTATTCATTGAATTTTACTTTCGTGGCACTAAACACACAATAACCTTTGATGGTTTACCATGTAAATTATCTAATTTAAATATATACCGCTATTTTTTCCCCGGGGTATTCCCGCCACAAGCTAAATAAAAAATAAAGACTTAATTTACCGATAGGCTGGTTCTCACTCCTCATGTGTTTGTGCATTGAGCATAGTCCAAGTAGTTTGCCTGGTGAAGCCTCGTTGCGCTTGTGTGCGGTCGACCGTAAGGACACAGTGAGGCGTAAATAAATCCGGCCTCACTTTTTCGTTCGCGGAACTCCGTTTTACTCGTTGATCTGAGATCCCAGCAATGCAAAAAGATTTTCTTGCAAATTTAGCAAAATAAAATAAACATTATCAATGCAATTCTACCTATATGATGAAGGGAACTAGATTATTAATTCGGAACATTTATTTAACTTTAACTATAAATTATGGAAAGACCTAGTAAAAATAAAAGTAAAAAATAAACTTGGCGTAGTTTAGAAGCAGAGGATTTCAACGTTGATTTTATTTTCAGTGTCAAAAAATTTACAAAACATTTAGGGCATTGACCTATTTATGTTATTAAATAGAGTAGGTATAGGTATAACGAATTGTAA
The DNA here is from genome assembly GCA_949127965.1 of Pandemis corylana. Taxonomy (NCBI): domain Eukaryota; kingdom Metazoa; phylum Arthropoda; class Insecta; order Lepidoptera; family Tortricidae; genus Pandemis; species Pandemis corylana. The sequence goes on along the minus strand of OX421856.1, from coordinate 6,097,112 downwards.
TGTACTCGCTAGATTTTTAAAATTTTTTCGTAGTAAAACTTGGAAAATGAAATGAAAATCTTTATTAAAAATAGCAATTGTTTCACTATTTACTCGCTACTGGCAATATCAACTTAATTGTAACTTTAAATTGGTGGTATATTGGTTACTTAATGCAGTCCAAAGATTCAGTACCTACCTACAATTACTTACTAGGCAGTGTGAGTAAGTGCCTTCTCCACCCCGTACTAGTAAAAATGTATCACGATGAATCAGAATACACTATCCTCAATATATTTTATAGGCACTAAATTTAATGAACAGTAGGAACAAACCTTACCTAAAATTTTCGTGTTTAGTTCAAGCTACATTTTCTATGCCGACTGTACTTCTTGCTGGTAGTACTTGCATTGTCGTTCATCTCACATATATTATGTACACCAAATCTCAAGTCAGTCGGACCAACCAATTGAGGGGTTCCCTTCTGCGTAGACCCTCCTAGCAAGGTCATTAAAATTCCACCAGAACTTTGGTGTGTAACATCACACTACAGCTACACCCGATTACCCAATACCAATATAGCTCGTTCTATTATTGATACAGAAAAGTTTTCTTTCTCAGAATTCACATTCAAGAAAAAGAACCAACTTACTCTTTACAAAAATATCTGATATGTTTTACGATTTCTTGCACGCAAGTGCCTATTCAAACGCGCTTATTCTATCTAGATGTAGTCAGAGCGGAACTGATTTAGGGTTGTTACCCTCACACGGGTTCTTTTTATAGCGATCCCGATATTGTGATAGTTTGAGCCCAATGTTGCCAACTGAGTTATGTCTCAAAATTGGCATATTTTTAAGCCTCTTTGTGATCAATGTGTTAGGTGTCTGATAAGTGTGACAGGTGATCCAAGTAAGAATATTTTAATTGAAAAGGTTTTCTGTTGTAAAGCTCTCAAAAGCCGGTATTAAATGGATTTTACGAGTGCACAGAAAGTCAAAATAGGATCGGCTTAGCAAATCGCTTAAATGGCGAAAAACCCTGATTTATTCAATGAGTACCTAGAATTTTTAAAAGTAATTGGCACCCTAGGTAGGAGTAGACTTTTTAAAAATAAAATAGTAATGTTTACATACATACAACCAAAATAATTCACTTCTCGCACTGAAGGATAGGAGTAACAAAAACAATAAGCAGCAATTGAATGAATTTAGGGGGTTATTACAAAACAGTTGGCAATACTGCTTTCGCACCAAGAATGATAAACTGGACCACGGCCTTCCTGCGCCTATCACTTGTTTTGAATCTCGGCAAAACTAGGACGCAGTCAAGTATGATTTCCATTTCATCAAATCTTTATTGTTTGTCTGGTTTTGCCTGTTTTCTACACCAAGAGTTAGCGAGAAAACACTATTCTTACTTGCATCCATAAAAGTATCCACTTATTATTTTTAACCCCCGACGCAAAAAGAGAGGTAATATAAGCTTTTAATGTCGTGATGTCTGTCTGGTTCTCTCTCTCTCTCTCTCTCTCTCTCTGTGTGTGTCTGTGACGGTCGTAGCTCTCAAGCGTATGGAACAATTTGGATCCGATCTTTTCATTCGAAAGCCAGTTTTTTTCCGGTGGTCTTTAGCTATGTTTGACAAAAATCGGTCCAGCAGTTTGAAGAGCTCTTTTCCAAAATTATGTAAGGCATTTTTGACATAAAACTGAATCATTTTTTATTTTACTTTTCAATGGTTATTTCACTATAAATCTTTTCGAGTGTTTTTCTTTAATTTTAATAATTTTAATAAACATTACATCAAGTTTCAATTAGATACTCAAATCACTTTTTGAATATAGCTGTGAAACACAATTCACAATTTAATTTGTCAAAGTTTGGTTTGAGAACTTTAAAGTATTCTGAACCCTTTTATTGTAATTCTGTGGTTTAGCTTCTATGGGGCGTGCTTCAGTCACGAATTAATCACTTTATGATTTAAAATACAAGTAGGCAGAGAACCGTAAATGAAGGGTACTACACGAAAAGAACATGTCTAGTCACTTTAGTGTCATTTTGAGTTATTGCGTTTCACTCGTCTATGAATCAATTGTATGTTAAAATTACCTGCTTTGTATAAATATATAGAAAATTGGTTAAAAGTATTATTATATATTAATTATTAATACCAAAAAACCGAACCAAACCCCTATTATATACATGCGAAGTCAAAAGCATAAAAATACATTTTATTTTATATTAATACAAAACGCACGTTATTTCTGTGTACCTATTATGTTTTTCTAAAGTAAAAAAAAAATATGTTAATATAATAATATTAATAACACAGTTGTAACAAAAGATGTAAGTTGTAAGAATAGTTCATTACGCGCTCTACATTTTTGGCATTAAAATCTCATTTCCAAAAAAGTGAGACATGTTCTTTCCGTGGATCCTTCAAATGTTCTCGATGACTACGCAACGATTGCCAAAGTAATTGCTACAGGCGCACTGAATTTATCATATCGTAGTCGTACTCGAAACCTCGTTACGTGCATATACAAATCAAGTCTATATTACTTAGAGGGTAAAGAGAGTTTAGCGTGATAGCGGGCGTATATTATTATGTAAACCGGGAAATCAAAAATTGTGATGGTTTGCTAACTACATCGGCTATAACAACTTAATTTGTCAATAGATAGTACAAACTGAGGCTCACTTGTTTGAATTGGAACAATGCCTTTGAAATAGGATTTATCGAAGAAAACTGGGACAGTAACATCGGTAAATTAAAGATTTTAACAAATGTTAAGCTCATTCGTATTCTAGATGGTTTAGCTTTGAAACATTGGAGACAAAGGTTCCTTTTGTTCCTTACAGGTCTGCATAGTAATAGCGACTGGCGAATAAACGGAAACACATTTAATTCTTATTGATCTCAAAAAGGTTCGAACATTTTTTGTTTATATTTATTCAGTTGTCGTTTCCTTCTTAACAATTTCACTTGGTTCTGATGCAATAAGGTCATGTTGCTCCAAGCTAAAGCTTCTTGTGGAAACGTCATACAATGCATACCTGTAGTTTCCAAGATTAGCGTGATGAAACAGACAGACAGGCAAATTTTGTATAAATTGATTATGTTTAGGTGTTGTTACCTTCTTAAAAAAAATAATTGATTCCGATTTTTAAAAGCTTTATAAACATATAGACGTAGGTAGGTACGTTCAGGATTAGTATGGGATTTGTTGCGTGTGATTAGTGGAGTCGATGAGTAGTCTTAGTGACTCGAGTTTATGTCGTGTGCCGGCCGTGGATGCACATGTTTGTAGCTCGGATTATGGATATAATTATTCTTGATCATAACCAACCCCTAACGCTAAGTGATTTGTCCCAGCGCTCAGCGAGGGCTTTGCCGAGCTGTTTGACAAGAGCAGGCCTTATACTCCGAAATTCTATTTTCGAACTTCGTGTCATACCGTCCCTTTCACTCTCAAATTAATGACTATTAGTGTGAGCGGAACGGAACGAAACGAACTTCGAAAATCGAATTTCGGAGTAGCCCCTCAGACGTTTGCTGTGCGAAAAGTCCATTGACAGAAGTGACTAGGGGAGTGAAGGTTGGAATTAATAAGTCTCTTAAAATTGCTTCGGAATATTTCAGCAGTTTTACTGAACACATACATACATACACAGATCACGTCTTTATCCCTTACGGGGTAGACAGAGTACCTACAGGCGCGGGTAGAGAAGCAACTGGTAGATTGTATGTTTTTTCTTTGCTCCCAGACCAGCATGGAAGAACTGAACACCCCTACAATAGTACATTATGATACAAGTGTGCTATGTTGGTAATTACACACGAGGCGTATTGTACGCGCGAGCGATAGCGAGCGCGGGTAAGAGAGCCGAGATGTGTAATTACCAAAGCACACGCGTCGCATACGACGTTTTTCAACACATTTGCGAGGAAAAATAAATAAAATTTAGTTAATAAAAGGACTTTAAGAACTTTAGTTTACCTTTGTTACCAGACATTGCTTACCTGGAGCTGCTTTAGAACTTTACTTTATCATTTGGTAATTAACACCTTGGATTTCTTACTGATATAACTGTCCGAACATTGTCCGAACATATTTTAGTATTACCAGCGACGGACACTACATTTCTTTATTACTTGAACTCGTAATTTTTAAAGTAATAAAATAAAGTCTGAATCAACAATATCAGTGAAAAATGGCGGCAGATATTATTTCTCCGCGCCAATCCGCGCGCAGCACTCGCGCATGCGCGCTGTGCACTTAGCACGCGCGTGACGAAGACACTGACACAGACTGCTAAACAGCCTAATATTCAAATTATAATAAAAAATAATTAATCAATGCCTGAGATTGCAAATTATGTTCAGTTTTAGATAAAAATGAATAATTTGTCGAAATTAAATGTTTATTTATCATCTTTTCCCTAAAATAGTTTAATATTCACGAAAATATTCCTTGTTCCTATAGATAACTGAACTTTTTGCTGAGATTAAAAAATATATACATTACCGCACTCGTGCGGTAATATATTACAGCACTTGTGCGTAATAAGCTCAATTATGAGCTTAAATGCAGTGCAATAAGACTCAATTTACGAGCAAGTGTGTTGAAAAAAATATTATTTAAAATTTTGATTTAAAATGTAGTTCCGCCTTTGACGCAATTCACTTTGAACATTGATCAGTAACATTATAATATCCTGAAAAATATTAAGAGGGCTAACACTAACACCCGGCTGACATAAAAAGTTAAATTTTTAGTATTTGTTGTTATAGCGGCATCATGTGTGAAAATGTCAACTGTCTAGCTGTCACGCTGGTGATAGACAGACGGAGAGAGGAATCTTAGTAGTATTGGTTCCGTCTTTAACCTTTGGGTACGGAACCCTGAAAAAAGGATACCTTACCTTAGCAGAAGTAGTTTAACTGGACATTGACGGCCGCTCATAGGTACTTCAGGGGATAGAAAAGATGTTCGCAAACCGTTTACCTCTATCAGTTTTTATTATGCTCAAGAGTCCGGCACTTAAATTTGTAGATCAATCGTAATAGATAGCCCCCACCTTGTAAAATGAACAAACAGAACAGTACCGCTTTTTTCTATAAAATTCATAGTTTTTTTCATATACCTCGGCATTTTCAAGGAGACCGTGATTTGCTATAGACTTAGCGAATGTATTTTTGTGGCCGGGTTTCGAACGTTCCGTTGTTTTTTTAACATTTTCATAATGGTAGCGCGTGCCTGGATTTTAGATAGAAAACTCTTTGGTGCTTTTTGTTTGTATTCAATGTTCTTTTGTACTTTTTTGAGGTTAAAAGGGTTTTTTAGGTCTCGCTTACTTCAAGCACTAACGAGACCAACGTAAATTGATTATTGCGTCCATTATCCTCCTAAATGGAAAATCATTTTAATTTATAGCGCCTCACTGCTGGATCCAGGGGCCCCTCCATGACGTCTTAATGCGAGTCAATTCCGAACCCAAAGTTGGATCGATCGCTGTCAGATCCATAATGTCAAAAATGACAGCGAAAGAATTTGAATTGAAGCGCATTAAGAAGTTATGGCAAAGCCTTTTGCTTTCTTTCACAATGAGACTCTTTGTTTTGTTTTGGGTCCAGTGCGGTTATAAATCTAAATCTTATCTTATAACTTTCGTTATCGAAGATGGGGACTATAACTACTTGATTATAATATAATATATTATATGATGAACAGAAAAACCTAGCCAAAAATATCAAGTGTGTTGCCTTAAAAGCTCATATTAGTATTTTTCACGGTGACCTTCCAAAGATTTTTGAATCATTACAGAAAGAAACAAACTTTCTTGATATATTTTGCCAGGTCCGAGTGTAATACAAATTTACACGCGTCCCATAAACAACCATAACGAATTCGGCTCAGATACACAGTTGAAGAGCCGTAATAAAATATTTTTATTTCAGAGTCTGGAATCCATTTTAATGAACAATGTTGTATGCGTGATGTCGGAACGGTTTATCTCAAACCATTAAATAAATCAAAAAGTAGCCTCTAATGGCCGCTCGGCCCATGAAATAATAACGGCTAATATAACCCTGAGAGAAAATAGTTGTTTATTCTATTAAGATAGGTAAGTAGATAACACCTTATTATTAGAGAGAAACCTCATGATATTACGAAATCATAAAGGCATTTCAGAGGAGCGTAGGTATAATTCGTGAGGTAAAAAATGATCGTTCCAGTGTTATCCAGGAAGAAAACAGGGGAATATGTTTGTATGGAGAAACGGTCATCCAATTTCTTCTAAAACACCAACCCAATTTATAACGGTTTCTAACTTTACGTTGAGCCAGTGATTGACTCTTTTCACACCTGATGGAAAGTGTACTGCTCACTGGTTCAGTAATTGCGTTGGTAATCGTGAACTCAGTAGTAAACAAATGAATTCAATAGTTATTTGTGTCACTAGGGAGCAAAATGATGTATTTACGGCGAGGGCGCTACATTGAATCCAGAATGTAGTGAAGGATTCTAAAGTAGAGTCCAGAGCGTAATGAGGGATTCAAGTGTTAATGCCCAATATGAAAATAATTTTGCTCCTGAGTGGCTCAAATAATTAAATATTTTTTTTACACCGAACATTAAAAAACTTGAAAACATAATTCTAAATATAATTAAAGAGCTACCAGCATAGAGACAATGGCGTGATTATACAATTATCAACTTCAAAAAATTCCATTTGCAATAAAACACTTAGAAAAGCCTTCAATAGAAAAGTTGCGCTTTTATCACTCTCGTCAGGGAGCAAAGTTTACTTTTCTGAATGAGAGGAGTGAAAAAAACATAAATTTGCAGCGGGACTCTCAATCGTGATACTATACTGGGCCCGGATATAATTGTTCCCGAATATTTCAGAAGATGGTTGGCTTAGTTTAATTAAGTAGCCTTGTTTGTTTGTTTCCGTACATTAATCGATGTTCAAAGTGACCTGCGTCAAGGGCGGGGCTAAATTTTGGATTAAAAGTTTAAAGGTAAAGGCAAAGTAAAGTAAAGGTAAAGGCAAAGGTAATAAATATGATTGGAGCCCGATTTTTTTTTCTAATGCCAAGTCCAAAGTTAAGTTTACTCCTTGCGTGGTACGGACTTCTATTTCGCGAATCTGTGACTCTGTGTTACCCTTACGGCCTGTTACCATAAGGAAGGATTGGCTGTGACATTCACTTTGACAAATCTAGAGATGAGGTTTCCTTGTGACACCCGATAACGATTATCGATTACATTTTAGTACTAACAACAATCGGTTCCATAAAAATATCGACTACATGTAATTAAATTTATAAATAAATGCTATTTCGATACAATAATATTCAAGTCAGTTTCCTAAGACGTATCAATCAATTTTTAATTTATATTTTACGCTTTTTGTCAAGTTGTGCTTTTTCAACAAAATATAATAAATTCGATTTGCATTGTGTAGTCAGTGTGAAAGAATGTAAAATACTCACTTCATATTTTTGTAGGTTGTCTTTGGATTTTAGATTATACGCGATTTTAACCGATTACCCAATCATACATACCTAGTCACCTCTCTAGTTTTAATGACCATAAAATGTAAGCTAGCAACGTCTCGGAAATGATGACATATTATATAGAAAATTTAAAAGTGAAAATTGTGTAAACGCGACAAACATTGCCTTGATTCCTTTTAGAACGCTACTAATATACAGTAGGTACTAAGTATTGATTTATTTCTGAGTAATTCATTTATTTTGCTGTCAAAACTTTCGTGAACTCTAACAGTTACATTTTATGTATCTGTCACTCAATCCTTCCTTATTGAACCCGACCGTAACCACTTTTAAAAAGCACCCTAGCCTTTGTTTTTACGTCTAAAGTGTGTGCAATAAATAATTCAATAGATTGAAAAGCTGTATCAAAAGGGTCTTCTTGAAGTATCTTAAAAACGGCAACCTCACGATTATCGTGAGCGGTTCACGTTGATAAAAAAATGGGGACCCCTGTTTGTGTCTGATCCTTTTTGCGAGCCCCGAGGTACACCCTGGGTCCTTTCAGAGTTTAACAGGATGCTCGTGTCGTATTAAAACTCATTCATCTTAACAAGGTCAATTAAAATCTACGCCTCGCTAAATTTGGTCAGCAGCTAAATTAAATACAAATTCAAAGAACATTTTCACATTCAATCATTATGTTTACAGTGTCCGGACATTATTAGTTTCGCACTTTACTGCTTAATTGTCGATTAATACATTTATCAGTTTTTTCTTTCAATGCCCTATTTAAAAGCTTTGAGGAGATGAATATCTAAACTTCTAGTGTAGGTCATGATATTGTTAGGATCAAAAATGTAACAATTAAGTGACTTGGGAAAATTATTATTATTCAAAAAAACGAGTCTAGTCTTATCTTAAAAGGCCAGAAATCAATGCGCAATGCTCTTTTACCTCGATGACATACTAAAATTGGCCTATATGAAAAATAACAAGGGAAAATAACATGCCGTAAGTCCTACACTTTTTTTAGTCACAACACTGTCGCTTTTCATGTAAACGACGCTGATGTAACGACAGATATTCAACAAGCACTGCGAAGAGAAGATCCGCCCTAAAACGGATATATATGCTAGTATTATCCGTGATATAGCGCCGCCGACGCTAATTTAAACGTTGTACGAGTTAGCAAAGCATGTATTGTGTTAAATAATTCCTATTTTGCTTCGTCACTAAAGTTGTAAGTAAGTAAGTAAATGCCTTATTGTACAAATATAAAGAAACAGATACAATACAGTTGTATGTATGTATGTAAACTCTTTATTGCACATAAAAATTAAAAAATACAGAAGTACACAGAAAATAGTACAAAGGCGAACTTATCCCTAAGAAGGGATCTCTTCCAGCTAACCTGACACAGAAAGGAATAGTTTACAAAGAAAGGCAAGCAGTCATTGTTATGCGCAAATAAGAAATCAATTTTTCGATATTCTATTTTGATGACTTAACTAAATAAACACGGTTAGTTATACGAAGAGGATTTGAAGTATGGGGTGAGGATAAAATAGAGATGGTGCTGCCCGTGCTGAGGTGACCATGGGAAGAGGGCTTACCTTACTTCGCCGCCGTCCTTCCTAATTGGCCACGGGTCTGATGATGTTGCTGTGTGACACGTTGCACCGCGTTCTCTTGCTGCTAGGATTATATCGTAATCTTGAAAGAATTAGGTAAAGCCAAATCTTGACAGCAGCGGTAATTTCATAATAATGACAACATGCATGCGCAGAATAACGTGGCATCAGGAGGCTTTTGGCAGGCGACAGTTTGGATTACCCTCCTCCTTGTACGCGGCAGCATGGCGCAACCAAGCAGATCTCTCTCTACCTACATTTTATGCCTGGGGACTGAACTCCGAAGGAAGTGAGTTGGAAAAAAAAACATATTTGTTGTATGGGAGCCCCCCTTCAATATTAATTTTATTCTGTTTTTAGTATTTGTTGTAAGTAAGTAAGTAAATGATTTATTGTACAAATATAAAAAAGCAGAGACAAATAACAAAAACAGAACTTAAATATATGCACACAGGCGAACTTATCCCTATAAAGGATCTCTACCAGTTGTTATAGCGGCAACAAAAATACAATCATCTGTGAAAATTTTAACTGCCTACGAGTAGCTAAAACCTCATGAGATAGGTACAGCCTGGTGACAGACGGACGGACGGACAGACGGCGAATTCTCAGTCCCGTTTTTACCCTTTGGTTACGGAAGCCTAATAAAAAATATATGACTCCTTTGAAAACTGGTTGGGTTGAACCATTGAACCCTCCTCACTGTCTATAGTACATTTTAGGTGCATTTCATTCATTAAATTTTACAAAACACATTTTAAAAAAATACTCCTTTTCCGAAATGGGTTAAAAAAGTATGTACAAAATATCTTTAAAAAATATTAGTTGTTCGACAACATATGTCAAATCAAAATATCAAGACTGTCATGGCTAGTAAAGTTTTCCCACGTACTGGATTTCCTACTCTAAAAGAAAACAAATAAAAGCAAAATATACACAAAACGACACAAACAAAAATAAAAAGGCAAGGTAAACAATAGATGGAATTAAATACGTATTGCAGGGTTTCATGAAACTTCATCTGTTCGCATAAATAGTCCGCTTCAAAATTTGCAAACCATTTTTCATTTTTCCAGTGGCTGGATTGCCTTGAAATTTGTCAAGTATTCTATTATTACATGACAATACAAGTAAAGTTAACAATCTGTAAATTCAACAAGAAAAGTCGAAAATCTTTTTTTATAAGCTTAGTGGATGTTCAACTAATTGGCATTGTTCATTTTTTTTAAGCTGTGCTTTTAACACCTTTATTTGATAAAATGGACTATTTCAAGCAACTAATTTGAATATTATGCTTTTACGTAGCTTTGTTAATTAATAATAAATATTTTTTCGCTGTTTCATAATTCGTGAATTTAGACAGAATCCCAATCGCCTTCGTTCGGCTGGCTATAAAAAAACGGCTTTGTCTATGGTTATGTTAGATTTGACAGTGACACGTGACAGTTGCCGTAGCCAAACTTTTTTTTTCGCTTTTGTGGCAAACATTCGATGCTGGATTCTGTCTAAAAACCCGGTCGTTCGGTCAAACAAAGGTTCAAAGTACTTTTACAAAAATATCTGCAATCATAAAGTATTTTTGAAATCGGACAAGATAAATCGGATAATTGATGGTTTTCCTCGAAATGGTTTTCGAATTGGAGCATACTAAAAAAAATGAACAATGCCAATTTTTGAAACTTGTCAATTTGGCGCGTAATTTTCCACTTTAAGCTTGAAAAGCTTCACAATCACAAATAAGTTTAGCCGAGGGTGAGATTAGCTCAGTAGTGGGTCTGCAGTGGGCGAGCATGCGCGTTCGGAGCACAGCTTCTGCTTCGCATTTAGCAGCCGGCTACCTACGCGACGCAACGCGGGACTGAACGGTCCACGATACTTCAATGTTGTGGGGGCTGAAAAGAAAACTTTTTAAAAACATCTCGGACACGAAGAGTAGTGACGAAATAGTTGCGGACACTTCGAGGAAGTTTGAGGCGGTGTAAAAAGTTTGCGCTGCATTTTTTCTACTGTTTTAGTATTTGTGGATTGACTTTTGCGGATGCGGTTGTTTAGTTGATAAAAGTTATTTTTGGCGCGGTTTGCATCATTTAACACTTTCGGTGAGTTAATAGTTTGAGCAAGTTATTATAAGTTAAGCCAAAGAAGTGGCTGTCTGATTTAACAGTCAGATTTAAATCAGACAGCCACTTTTTTGGCCGTAATTTGATAGTGTTTTAATGTTGGGGTACCTACAATTCATGCGTTCGCATACCTACGTTGCCTGTGAAGTTCCCAATCCAAGCATTAAGTGTGATAAGAGGCCTGTGTCCAGCATTGCAATGAATATAAGCTGGAGATGATTATATAGGTAACATGATTGAAGGTAATTTTTATTGTATTTTCACAACAACATAGATTTTCGGAGGTCCAACATGATTAAGAAAAAAAAAAAAAAAAGAAAACGATTACGCTCGTTTCATCCACTCAACAATTAATTGGTAAAGATCCTTTCTAGGGTTAATTCGCCGTCGAACATTATATCTTATCTTTTTTGTCAATTGTGTTCCTTTCTTTATATTTGTGTACAATGAAGTATTTTACTTATTTACGTGTCGGTACTGAATAGTGCGCTTTTTTAAATCATGCACTTAAGATTAAGAGCACTTGACCGCTGTTCGCTAATTTTAAACTTTAATTCGATGGTGATATCATCAAAACACAATTGAATATACCTAGATAAAATATATTAAATACTAGCTGTTGGCCGCGGCTTCGTCCTGTTCCAGTTTTTTTTCATAATTTTGTTCCATACACACCTTGTTCTGTAACGAACACAACAAAAAAATTGATATTCGGTTCGGTGCAGTCATTCGGAAGTTATGCGCGTTTATACATCTCGACTGTTCGTTTTTATTTATAAAGATAGATATTTAGACATGTATTGTATTTTGTAGCTATTCTCATTGTTTAATTACTTATAGAACAAAGTGCAAGTATGATTTCTCACTGATTGCTTTATTTCTCGGTAACGTTACTTAACTATTGTCATCATTCATTCGTAATTTATCTGACGTTATAACAGGCCAGTCCATTATTTATCTATGTTCAATAATCTAAGCTTATCCGTCAGTTCTCTTCATTTACAGGAAGTGACGTGAAATGATTAAATAATACCTAAACTGTCACAGATTTATTCACGTAATAATATTATTATATTTTAATTATAAGAGAATCATAGAATGAACATTATTATTTTAACCATAAAATAATATTATTACACACAATTATAATTACACTCATTGATATACAAGAAACGACATTTAAGAAATAATTCAACGACTTTCGAACAAGATTCAGACTCAGGGTTTTTCCGTAGGTACTATTTTTATATGTGGCTTGTGGTTTTTTGAGACGTATTTTTACAAAAGCGACCAAATCATTAAAAATACAAAAATAAATAGGTCTTTTCTTATTCTTATTAAAAAAACCTAAATCTCCAAAATAAACAACATTAGGTAAACTCTTTATGCAGAAAGCATTTGTGACAGAAGTGAGAAAAACCATGATAAATCGACAAAAAAGTGTACCTCTAAGTTATTTTAAGCCCTAAGCCCACATTTCGTACATTTTCGTGAAAATCCTTGAATAAAGAGATAAAGTCACTCCATTTGTATTCAAATAAGAGCTATTTCTGCGTTGAACACTGCTATTTCTTATTGTACAGATGTTAGTTGTTACCTTGTGAATTATTGTCATTTCTTCCACCCACTGCTGAGTACAGTTCCCACTCAGTCTCCTCGTGAATTAAAAGCTTCATACATGTCCATCGTATGATCATTTAACGATAGGAAAACTTGGAGACGCGATCTCAAGCTTGAATTTACGACCATTTGCATGAGGGATGATAGATCCAGCACTAACTTGACTAAAACCTAAAAAAATATTTTATGCCCTTAGGCCAACTACGCTACTATTGGGACTAATTCCCTTTTCATCTATCGTTATTATCCAGGGATTATCCCCATCTCACAGGCATCTCTTGTGCTTAATTATCAAAGACTACTAATTTATTCCCAAATAATTAAAAAACAAAAAAAATACTTTGCTACTCCACTACCACAACGGAATGAAATGGCACAGTAGAGTAGTGGTAAAGTAAATTGTATTTTTTCACGACGGATTCCCTTAAATCTCCACTCTGTGACGCGAAATAGAATGACGTAAACTTGGTCTTTGGCTGGTCTATTAAAAGTAAATCTGGTTTTCCCCTGAGTATATCCTTTAACCCCAATACTACCTAACTATTAATTATTGGAGAGGTCAATATGAAAATAGCAAATTCACACCCCATTATCATTTGGCTGTACCAGGTTTGGTTGTGTGAACTTTCCCCTTTATCTGGTTTTGGTGAGAAGAAGCCAAATAGCGAGGTATTACCGTTGCCGTTTAAATTAGAGACGATTTGCTTGATAAAACCGAAATTTAAACATGTAACAAAATTAAAACTTCTTATAAGTTTACTTAACGCTATACCAAAAATGTTCCAATAAATATATAATTCATGTTTTCTTCAACAAACATTATTGGATTCTAATAAAAAATGATTTGTCGGTCGTGGGGCGTCGCAGTGACACCGAGTGCTCCCGTAACGCCTCATATACCTATGGCCGAATAGGGAATCAGTGTGGTTTTAGTGGGTATGCCTGCCCTCGCGGGAGAGCCCCACATACCCCTGTGGCCGTACAGGCCGGGCGGATGCATAAGGCGCATTCTCCACACCATAAAAAAAAGGTGTTTATACATAAAATGGTTAGAGCAGCACCATAATGAGAAAGGTAATTTGTGCATGCAGTTTAAAATTAATTCTCCAGAAAATTATTTTGTACGTCCTTGTTCGTTCGCCTTCAGTTGACAACTACGTCAACAAATTTGAAGAAGCGTCCAACATAATGCATTTAGCTGGGAAAACAAGCTTCCGGATAAACACTACTCGTAAATACAATCTGCGAGAACTTCACGGAATTCAATCAGCTATAGTGTATTGTTTGTTATTGATGGCATCAACGCGATACAAAAGCTGTTTTTGCCGATTGTTTCCGCGTTTTATCGTATTGAATATAATACATAAATCACGTCTTTATTCCTTACAGGGTAGAGCTTAAGGTATCAAGACCTTAAAAGCTACGTTTAGCAAGTTATCGCATTGGCTTTTAATATTAAAAAAACCGGCCATGTGTGTTTCAGGCCACGTATCGTATGTACTAATCAAAGCGGCAAATATTCAATATTAACTGGAAAAGTATACTTTGCTATGATAGTTTTCCTTACTACTGAGTTATATAATATATACATATTACTAGCTTATGCCCGCGACTTCGTCCGCGTAGAATTAGCAATTCTTTTACAATTTATCTATTCTGTCACATGGACCTACGCGACATTTATTAAACTATATTCAAATAAACAAAAAAAATTCAATTAGTAATGTATTGTGAATAATATTTACGTTGCGACTTTAGGCAGCTACGACATTTGACATGCTTATTGCTATCCCGCGGGAATTAAGCAATTTTCCGGGATAAAAAGTAGCCTATGTTTTAATCTAGGGTACCAGGTATCTGCGGTCCAAATTTTATCCAAATCCGTCCCGTCGTTTTAGTGTGAAGAAGGAACAAACATACTCACTCACTCACATCGTCACATCGTCACAAACTTTCGCATTTATTATAATATTATATTATATGTATTATAGTTTTTTTAAGATATTAGTTTAGAGGCAAAATGACGCTATCAAAAATCGGCACTTTGAAAACTAATATTTCACAATGGTTTTCTATAAAAATCCAAGAGAGGGGTTAATTATAGTGCATAAACTCAAACAGAATGAGTTTTTATTATTTTTGTACAAGTTAGTAAGTTGCTAGATTATGTTAATTTAGAGCCCTTTGAGAATTATCCTTTTTGCAATTAAGCAACATTAGCCTGGTAAACATTAAACATTATCATTAAGATTGCTATTAATTTATGAATTTGTGAGCGAATTTTTAATTTAGTTTAGTCCTACACCTTTCTCGTCGTTTTAATTAGTAGGCCATACCAAGTAATTAACTGTTTCGCACCTCTGAAGGAAAAAAGGCACCCTTCATTGACAGACTGTCCATCAATCTTTTTCTCAGGAACGCGTAGAGATATAAAATTGAAATTTATACCAAACTAGCTTCTGCCCGCGACTTCGTCTGCGTAGAATTATACATAAAAACCTTCCTCTTGAATCACTATCTATTAAAAAAACCGCATTAAAATCCGATGTGTAGTTTTGGAGATATAAGCATACATAGGGACATAGGGACAGAGAAAGCGACTTTGTTTTATACTATGTAGTGATACTGAGGTCTGCAGTCCCTTAAAGCTGTGAAATAATCAAGCCTTTAAATATACGCTATCGAATGATATGGCCGTTTATGTCGCATTTATTGGTTAAAGTATGGTTTCTTGATTAAACTAAATTTTTAGATTTGATTAGTAATTTTTAGAAGACTATAATTATGTAATTTACACAGCAATATCCAAAATATATTCTGTTAAACTACTATTCACTTTACCCAAGCGGCACCTCACGGTCTAGGTAAGTAAAAACCTCATATAGCATATAGGTATAAATCTCATGGCCCAGAGAAAACAATTGATAAAGCTTGATCGATTGCTTTGCAAATATGAAAGCATTGGGTTACCTACCAAAGATCCGGAAGATATCCGATCAGGAGAGATTTGCGTCTGTATTCCTATTCATGAAAAAACTGAGGATAATGTACGTCTCTGAGTAAGTATAAAGTAAGGTAAATAATACAAAAAGGATACCCCAGGCCCCGTAGCAAAGAAAGAATAGCCAGGGTAACCAAAGATTCCTTAGTAGGGATCTATTGTGTCGTTGCAAATAGGATTTTGGAACATACCTTTCGATATGGCCAATAAGGGTACTATGAAAAGATTTGTGTTGGGTTTTTTAGGGTGTAGGGATTACAAAAAAGGCTATTCATACAAAAAAACTTGATACTCTTTCTAGACAAACCTAAAATACAATTTTTCTATAAAATTAAACGTATGTGCTTAATTTTTGTGGAAATACGTACTTTACCTAATTATTCTAGGCATACATTTTTATAAATTGTACTGCTGCAGCAATGTTTGCTGTTTAAAAATGTATTTTTGGAGGTACTATGAAGATTAATATTTTGGTAATCGAATCCTGGAGTCGAAAACTAGTATGTAAAATCTGTAATTTATTCTTAAAAAGGGTAAGGGCGGTAGAGTGAAATTAAAGTGATTCTGTTCTTGCAATTTGACTACGAAATACTAAAAAAAAGCGAAAAGCCAACAGTGAATCAAGAGTTACAAAAGAAAAAACCAAACGACAGCTGAAACGAATGTTCCAAATTGGTTATCTGAGGTCCACAAATCCATGAAAACGTCGTTCAAGACTCATTTCTGTCGTCAAATGGGAACGTCAACATTCTAATAATATTTGGGACTATTGCCTCCAAAGCCCATTCGGTGGCTGGCCGGAATATAAATTGTCAAAGCCTCTTGAGAACTTATCTGCCATTAAAAAGAATATCACACAATCCTCGTAGCACCGATACAAAATATTTTTCTTGACTTTTATAGGTTATCTACAAGGTTTACTATATAGCTATGGTAATTGTTGTTCCACCTTATGCTCCATTTGAGTAGTGCCTCAAAATGAAATGTTAAAATACTTGTCAACAACGGTAGTTAAGCCATACTACTCATAATCTAATTTACTTTTAAAATAATTTTCTATTTATCGGTAGGTAGCAGTTTTGTATTTGACAGTCTCAATTATATATATACTAGCTTCTGCCCGCAACTTCGTCTGCGTAGGATTATACATAAAAACCTTTCTCTTGAATCACTCTATCTATTAAAAAAAAACCGCATCAAAATCCGTTGCGTAGTTTTAAAAATATAAGCATACGTAGGAACAGACAGCGGAAAGCGACTTTGTTTTATAATATGTAGTGATGATGCGTTTCAGTGTTCACCAAAAATTGATTCAAATAAATACTCGCCTGCCAGTACTTCTTGAAATGAAATGAAATGAAATAATTTATTTCGCTTTAGACATGGTAATAAAGTGATCTAGTATTTAGTGTTGATGCCCAGCGACACGTCTAACCAAATAAATTGGCATGCAAACATTAACTTATTTTTAAAGTAGTTTTTAGTAGTTTGAATTAGCACATTTTACAAAGTTTTCATTTTTATTAAACAAAAAATAAAATATGAATGCCATTATAAATTATTATATTGCAGTTTTTTATTTTAAGAATAAATAAGATAATAATCTTATTATCTATTTTAAGTAGTATCTTAACTACGAGTACTGGTTGTTTCTTAAACAGAATCGAGCATGTTCCTGTGGCTTACCACACTCGGGACGGGTTCCACTGAAGCACAGAATTCAAACTTAAGTTCATCATGTCCAATCCAACTTACAAGTGCAAATTCTCATTCAACTTCACTTACTCAAGTTGGAGATGAAGTACCTTTAACACAACTAGTAGTTTAGTTGGCTGTTAAAGTAGCGTGATATTTCGGGAAAATGTACAACTTTGTTGCCCACCGAAGGTTTAAGAGCTTTCAGAACTCACGTGTTGAATTGGCGTGGAGTGTGTGGGAAAACGATGGAACTTCGTTCGTATTGTGAGGCGGTTACACTGACCTGTAATGTAAGACCTTTTAAAGGTCAAGACTCACTCATCATTGTTCGTCAGCGACGGCACCCCCGAATTCTAAAACGGATCTACAATATAACAAGCGTAAATATATAACGTTAATGTAAAAACATAATTTCAGAGTTTTCAATCAAATCAAAGCACTCTCAATACGCTTATTACGAACCTTTATTTATCTAAAATCTTAATAACAGATTTCGTGCTGGCAGGAAAGATAAAAATACAAGATTGCTAAACCAATACAATTATTGATTTTATTAATTCTTCAATGTTTTCACAATGCCCACTTTCTGTTTGCCAAAGAAGAAGATTGCATTTTATAATCGACTAAAATTTTAACAGATTTTTTTAGAATAGGCTGTTAAATAATAATACTTTCAGGGGTGCTCGGACCAGGGTTCACTTTACACTAAAAATATAATATACTCTGAGTTAACTGTCAACCCAGCGCAAGGTGTCAAACGTATGGAACTGACATTCCTAATTTTTCATTTCTTAGAATTATACCGTGCAAGGGGCCCTTAAAACTTTACGTACACTTAGATTATGAGCAGTTCGAAACATTAGGCCATAAAATAATTATTATCTCTTCAAGTTACTTTAATTTTAGAATGCTTTCTTAGGCCGCTTATTATGTATAACGTGCGCATTAAAATGTTTATAAATCCGACCGAACCTGAAACGCGTAGCTGTAATACGAGTTGATTAATGAGTTTAATCTACTTTTTCATCGGATCTCAGATAAATTTAATTGCATTCAAGAAAATGCGGGAATACAACTGCCTATTTTTACTGTTTTTCACATTCTAAATTAACCAGAGCAGGTTTTGTACTACCGGTGAAATTCCTGGCACACGAGGTATTCCATCCTTAGAACTCTAGAAATATTTAATATAAATAGTATGGCTTTAAAATTAAAATAAATCGGTCAAATATAGTCTGTACAAATTGGGCAATTTAATATAAAAATCCAGTGTTAGCAGAGTCCTGCTCTTTAATAAAATGTAGGTAGTGTGATGTGCGTTCAGTGAGGATAATTGGTTACTTCCATAGACATAAAAAAAAATATTTTTAAATTTATTTTATTAGATGTGCTATTAAAGCTATATAATGTACCATCAATCAAAATCTCTAACACCTAGGACAACACCTTCTTTAATATGACTGTGTCTTTTCATTCGATAAGGATTACTTTTTTCGTTTACAGGTACAGAATCCTAAAAAGAATCTATTGTCTTGCATTAAATTCTCTAGCCATAACAAGAAGCAAATTTTTGCTGTAGGAACCCTCACTCATCACTTCGTATAAGAACTCTTGTAAGGCTGACACACGCCCATTTTTCATTACACCTAACAAGATGAAATTCTAGTACTTAACAATATTAAGAATTTGCTCCATTTTTAAAAGACTTCATTATGTGTTAGAAACGACTCTCGACGAGGTGTCTACTTGTTAACTTTACGGAGATAGAAATTGTGAATTATGTGAATAAACTTTTGACAAAAATTCGTATTTTAGTCATAATTCGCTAAACAAGTTTAATGTACCTATGTGGGACAAACGGGTCGCAGTTTTATTACAAGATATAAGGAACATGCTGCCTCGTATAGGCTTAATCATCCAGATAGGTCAAATTTTGCGAAACATTTATTAGAAACAAATAATTAATTGCCAGATTCAGCTTCATTCGACATTTTACACTTTTGTGAGAAGGGGTTACGGTTAGACGTTTTGGAGCAGTTGGAAATAATTAGGCACAATAATAGTGGTTCAATAATTAACGATCAGGTGAACTTGGTTTCATCGCCTTTATTGCGTGTCCATTTTGATGAATAGCAAAATTGTTTTTGTTAAATACATAACCCTTTTTGCTTTTGCTTTAGTCGAATTTTTTTTGAAGGTAGTACAACAAAACATGTGTACAATAAAAATAGGTACATTATGTTTATTTATACGTTTTCGAATCAGTACGACGTTGGTTTGCATGTGTAACAGTTGTGCTCATTAAAATTTGATAATGATCTCGTAGAGGGATCCAAATGCGTCAGTGTTTGTGTGGTGTAAGGGATAATTAGGTTTGTGGGATTTATATGTGCTTAATGTGGCAGAAGTGGAGGGAGGGTTGCATGAAAAACATATATATTTCACACAGGCTTGGTCATCTTGCACGTGAGCACCGGAGTAGCAAGGTAAATATTTTTTATTCATTGAAATGGATCTTCGCAAGGTAACGGCTGATTCAATAAAATAATCATAATTCGTTACAAAATGTGTTGTTTATTCTAAACAAGAAATGAAAAATATCATTATTTTATTTAGCTGGACTTAACAAGTATGATAATTTATGGAAAAACATGGGCTAATGGCCAAGAAATTAGTTTACATTGTCCACATTTCCCCAGTCTAGACTGCAGTAATTTTACTTTCCGACGCTTTATTTGCGTTTTCAAAGAGAGTACAGAGTATCTACCTATCATATCTTATTATTGGCCGAAACCAATCAGCAAGCTTGCATTGAGCGTGCTGTTATAAACACAAACTAGTCTTGGCTTAAGTTAATAGTGTTTTGTCAGACAGCTTCAGTTCGATGACTGAAAAAGAAAAACAATTTCGTCTTTCTTTGTTCTGGAGATTTGTGATGTTAATTTTAATTTGCAAAGTTGTTTCGTAAGCTTTTTTGATGCTCCAGTGTCGCTAGACTGAACGCTACATGGTCTATTCATAAAAAGTTACAAACTTTTACTTTTACTCGCAGACTTGTTGTAAGGAAATTATGTTTTTGTCTGTGACAAAGGCCAACGGCAAATTATTGATGGACAAAGACAAATTAATGTAAAGTTAATACAAGTTTAAATGACACAGCCGGCTTCACGGCGTTTTCGTCAAATTTTGCACCGCCCGCCCCCCTAGGTGCGTCAAAATATTTAACGTGAGTTATGCATATAAAATTAATATTGAGAAACTAGTTTATTGAAATATATAAGATTTATAAGTAGAAAAATATAACACAAAATTAATTTACAAATGTTTACAAAATTAAATTAAAATCCGCCAACATCATCCGACAGACACTAAAAATATTGACAAACTTGTTTTACATTTTGATATCCTAAGGTAGAACCACGACCTTCTGGTCGTGGTTCGTCGATTTCTCTTAGGTTTTTTTTTACAAAGCTACACAACTATGTCGCGTCACTAGCATGCGTGAACAAGGTTGCTACAGGGAGATTCGTTTTAGATTGCTGAGACAAGTTATGCTGGCCAGACTCAGATTAACAAGCTACACAATATTTGGAGAAAGACGTTGTATTACATCCTTCACGCTTGAGCGGTGACGCGATTAATAAAACTGTAATAAGGTCTGGGGACTTGAAGAAAAGCGATGTCGTATTTCACGTCACATTAACGTCATTTGTCAACTCGACTTCAGTACCGGGTAAGGCTGACAAGGTTCTGTATTATATTTGTAATAGAGCGTTTTCCATAAGTCCACATGAAGATTTTTTCCAGAATTTAAATATTTTGGGTTTTTCTTACTCATACTCGTTTACGCTATCAATTCTCATACAAGAAAAAGTGTGTCCCAGATTTAATTATGTAATATATTTTCCTGTTCGTCACGTTCCATACATACCTATAATACAAAAGTGCGAACTGGAATGGAAATTTTGGGACACTTTTTTTCTTGTATAAGGATCGAACGACTTTGTGGTAAACAGCTTTTAGAAATGGCAAACTAGTTAGTGTGATCCCTTTAGATGAATCATGGGGACTGGTGGAACTGGCGCCCGTTGCATTGAGAGGAAAAACAATGAGGGGAGCGTCGCCTGCTTCGCCGAGTATATGCAGACGCCGGGTGTGCGTGTGTGGGTGCTGCACACACACGCTACGTGTTAACAGTGACGGTCAAGAGACAGTTTGAAATGCCTCACATACGACTTGTCATCCATTATAAACATTAGGACGAGGAAAGGTGTACTAACTACATAACAGGTTTGACAGTGTGCGCACCAACCTATGTTACTATTTACCATAAAAAAGCATACCGGTAATATTGTCTTTTTTTTTCAATTTTTACTGCAGTTGCAAGTTCTTTTTTACCTTTAACACGAGAAATTTCCCCACACGGAGTGGAGCAATATTTTTTCGAGTTGGTTCTCAGAATTTCAAAACCAAAAGTAAATTATTACATACGTCACGTCTTTATCCCTTACGGGGTAAAGCCTAAGGTAACAAGACCTAAAGGCCACGTTTAGCATGATTGTATATAGGTGGAAAGGGGTATCAAAATATCGATGGGTTGCTAGCCGCATCGCCTATAACCACGACTATACGTAAGTTCATAATACTAGCGTATCCCGTAACGAAAGAATTATTTTTATCTCTCTTCTTTGGGTTTTTCTGAGGAAGTTAATGTATGGAGAATAAGTTCTTAAAACAGCCTTTTCCCTTTGCTTGCGGAGAGCTTACGTAATTTATTACGAAAGTTGTTTCACAAGTATTTGACGTTCGAAACATAATAAAATTATAATTGAGAGGTTCCTAAACAATTTCATGTAACATAACTACTTCCCTAATTTTAGCTATCAAGTTGGCGTTGTTTCCTTTGTTACTATTATTAATACCCTGCTTTTAATACCCTGGCTTATTAGCGGATCAAATTTTTACGGCTACTAAGTGTAAGTAGATTTCACGCACCCGAGACTTGACATCATCTCACAAATCTCACAATCTGACTCATTTTCATTATCATCTCCAGCCTACACACGTCCCACTGCTGGGCACAGGCCTCCTTTCAGAATGAAAGGGCTTGGGCTATAGTTCCCACGCGAGCCCAGTGCGGATTGAGAACATCTCACACATCCATTGAATTGCTTCGCAGATGTGTGCTAGTTTCCTCGCGATGTTTTCCTTCACCGAAAAGCTCGTGGTAAATTTCAAATGTAATTTCGCACATAAATGGGTGAGGACCAAAAAGTTACACACCGTTAAAGTTGCGTTAAAATGTCCACTAACTTTATCCATTGTGACACGAAAATTAGTCGTACATTTGTATGGATAACTTTCGTGTCACATTGGAAAAAGTTAGTGGAAATTTTATCGCAACTTTGACGGTGTGTAACTTTCTGGTCCTCACCCAAGTTCCGAAAAACTCACAGGTGCGAGCCCGGCATCTGAACCCACGATCCTCTGCTTGAGAGGCCACAGGTCATACCACTAGGCTACGACGGCATTTTTCTGACTTATCTTATTATTTTATTTTCCTTGACTTATTTTATTATTTAATGTCAACAAAAGGTATACTTTAGGTTATAATTACGTTTTTTTACATGAAAATACTACTTTCAATGGCTTGTATTTTTTGATCGCATGAATCTGAAAACTTCACTTCATAGAGATCGGTAAGTTTTAAAAGAGCCGGAAGGGCATGCCAAAAGAAGATTGGCAGTCACAAATGATGCTGGCTACCGGCAGCCAAATAGAAACGCAAAAAAAAACATAGAAGTCTTGTCAATCCATTTCAGTAGTCGATTTTCCAGTTGTACTTAATCGCACCTCTGGTAATATCACACGAATGATTACGTGGTTAACGCGTTCCCGAATGACCGAATTACACGTTCATCTGTGTACTAAATCTTCGTAAATCACTCTAATCTTCTTTTAAACTACGATTTAGCACATGTGTTTCAAATAGATTGGATCAGCATTTCCGAATTACTACGAGCGAGCTGTGGGCGGACGACGGATGCATACGTGATTGATGGAATCTGTGAATTTTTGTGTACACTACAGTCGCTACACTATTTACAGTGTCCATGTTTTTGACTTTTCGTGTATTATCGTACATAAACATCCCGACGATAGTTGTAATAATAACGAGCGGGAAAAATAATTAAAAATAACTCTATCTAAATAAGCCTCAGTGTTGGACATCAATGGAACTGTGACGGTGTATGATCACGCAAAAGTATTCCCAGTTTCAATGGTTTTAAATCAATACCGTTTACTTCCTGCTTTTCTTTCACTTCAGTACTTAAAATCCTAAAAAAACATTCTATTGTGTCTAATCTCGATCGTGCAGACGTCGACTTGTATTAGAAATTCGATTACTAAAGTCAGACTGCGCCAAGCGAGTCTTTTGCCAATGTAATTGAAGATGGCGGACAAAAATGCGTAGCAAACATGTTGTGGCGCTGTCAGACACTCTTTCCCAATAAAGGCGACAACTGTTGGATAGTTCAAGATTACTTTACAATACAATGTGATAGAATTACTCATTATTTAACACCACATAATCAACAATACCAAAAACACCACTGTCCTCATCTTCGCAGAATTATCAAGTCGGATAATAATAATACATTTTCACATTTATAATATTACTATCTTGCGCTTGCGGCTTTATCCGGTTCCAAAAGTTCCTATCATATTGTTACTGCTAGCTTCTAAATTAGTTTTTTATATTTCGTTATTTTGCTGTATACCTAAGTAATTAATTTGATAACTCGTACAAACAGGTGGCTTGTGTTTTTATTTTGTATTAATACTTATTGTGACATAATACAACTTTATGATAGTAGTCATTTGTCAGTCAGTATTAAACTGATTATAATACTGTATGTGTCCCATCTATTCAGTGTTAGGTACACTTTGATGGAGCACACTTCGCAAGGTCAGGAAATGAAAGCGTCGGGTTAAGTATCCGTAGCTCTTGATGACGCATGGATAATTAGACGTCGTCAGTCTCTACAAGAAAGTGACTAAAATATTTTCAGCTTTTATTAAAATTGGTAAGAAAAAAAAAATGATGTTTTGAATTTTGTAAGTAGATTTGACCTACTGTCGGATTGGCTTCAAATTTGGTACACGTAAATAAAGAACAAGAAGACGTGCCGCCGTCAGTAAGAAGCTTGCGATAAAAATGTTTATTGTGTAGGCATCGTCAACCTTTATTCTGTTATTTTCAGCGTCTTTGTCACTGATTTGTACATTTTTAAATACCTAGCTAGAGCAATAATAGAACAGAAACTCTTATCCAACGTTTTTTGATTTTCTTAATAAGTACACACAACCGAAATGTTTAGGCGTCACATCAGGCGATACTATTAGTAGCATTTAAAAATGTTTAGGGCGAAAACAACTCTGCGATGTGATTGTTTATGATTTATCTGTGCACTCATACAACATCAAAGAATATTTGCGGTATAGGCCCGCACTTCGCTAAATCATTTTGTGATTCTGAATAGGATAATAAATCGGGATGAAAATATCCTCCACTTTTTAAAGAGCGTCTGATAACCTACCATCGTAAAAAAATAACCTACATCAGTAAATACGTGTATTAGGTACTTGTAATTTTTAAAATAATGTTACCTTTTGATACCTGGGTATGTTTCACGGCTTTTCCAATTTGACGCTCATGTCTTTTTGGACTTTTAATGTTGAACCGAACGTGCGTAGCAACGAAGCGATCTGAGCGAAAAAATATTGATGATGAGTGTAGAGTGGGGTCACACACATTAGTTATGTGTCACAAGAGAGCAAAATGATGTATTTACGGCGAGGGCGAAATGTAACGAAGGAATCTACAATAGAATCCTGAGCGTAGCGAGGGATTCTATAGTAGAATCCAGAGCGTAATGAGGGATTCAAGTGTTAACGCCCAAGATGAAAATAATTATGCTCCCGAGTGGCTCATACAACTTTTCACACCGAACATTAAAAAACTTGAAAAAATAATTCTAAATACAATTAAATTACCAGCATAGAAAATGACGTGGTTTTACAATTATCAACTTCAAAAAAATGCATTAGCAAGAAACACTTAGAAAAGCCTTGAACACAAAAGTTGCATTTTGATCCCTTTCGATAGGGAGCAAAGCTAACTTTTCTGAATGAAAGGTGTGAAAAATTGTGATTGCATTGTGATTTTTATGTATTATATTCCATGTGAAAAGGAACGGTTACTCTTAACCACACAAAGAACAAGGGCAGAAACTGTATTTCGTTATTAACATTTTTATAGTTTGAATAAAATAAAGCATGGATTTCCTTGAACAAAATGGGCTTTAGCAACAGGCTGAGAGGTAGTAATGAGATTCGGAGTCTAGCAAGAATTGCCAATTTTGTCGGTATGCCAAAGTTTGCGACTTAATTATGGAACCAAATCTACCAGAAAATATTGTATAACATATTTTAGGCAAATGGGATCGAGTGATTACCGACGTACGAGTACATGGTCGGTGTAAAAATTTGATTACCTAACCATATTTTCTTGTCAATACTTTGTAGGCAATTGCTTTTTGTGTTGAAGTGGATGGTTTTTGTAAGTAAAATTAATAACTGTATGTGGTTATTAAACTTGAAATCTCAGTAAAAATGTTGCATTTTTATTAAATGATGTCATCGTAGTCTTTCAAAATAGTAGGTATTGTATAAGTGATTACCCTCTAGTAAGTTATTATAACAAACAAACAAAACAAACATAAATCACGTCTTTATCCCTTACGGGGTAGACCGAGTCTAAGGTAACAATACCCTAAGGCCACGTTTAGCTATTACATTTTATAGATATTTGCATGACAGTATCAGAAAAAAACATAACATAGTAATGGAACCCGACTGCAAAGTTGACCTTATTTCCGTAGTAAATACGTTAATAAATTGATACACTAAGCAAGCACAATAATTTTATTTATATTTTGTAATACGTTTAAAATATTGTTCGAAAGTGGTAATTTTACCTAATTCTTTTTTACTTCCAATATAAGGCATTATTCTGTTACATTGTTTACATTCAAAGCGTGGAACTAATGTATTAAATGAATTCCACGGAACTGCCCGTCTGTGACTTCATCCCGCTCAGCTGTCACTCTGGATAGTCCATGTGCTGTGAAATATAGAATACGTGTGTAAATGCGTATTTTTGCATGGAATTCGTAACTTTCCAAACTGTATGTTCTCTACTCAATTATCGCTGCCTCAAAATGGGAATACCGATTATCAAATTACTACTCCAATTAAATCACTGCTCCGTGATAAATGAACAAATCCTCGATCAATATTTTCTTTGAAAATAAAAACCCATGTTGATTATTTAGCAATGTGATCCGTATAGTCATAGTTTTGTGTTGTCAAATCTTTGGATGACCGACGTCTGGCAGTCTTATTAGTTCTAAAAATTCCAAAGACATTTTAATTACCTGAAAATTTTTACTTCACTTCAAAAAACCGTACCATGTTCTTAAATTTTTAAAACCGTTATTGCTCAAAAGATTACCCAGAGAAGAAGAGGTGCTAAGTACCTATTCAAAGTAATAAACCTAATTAGATTTATGAAAAGAAAAAATACTATTTATAGCCCCTATTTAATGTTTTATGAGACTGGAGCCGATATCCTAATTTTTAGGCGTCCGTCGTTAGGAGTGGTCAAGTTTGCTTTTATTCAGAAGCGTGTTAAATATGCAAATTACTTCTAAAATTGGAATTAAATATCTACTGCGAAACTTTTGGTAACTTTATTAGTTAACTGTATTAACGTGCGTGCATGTTGGTCTGGGAGCAAAGAAAAAACATAGAATGTACCAGTTGCTTCTCTTCCCGCGCAGATGGTAAAAGCCCATCGAGGGAATGGGCGAAAATCATAGGAACCATGATTGTTATAGGCAATGCGGCTAGCAACCCATCACTATATTGATTCCATTTTTTGGTCATCTATACGCCCATAATCTTGCTAAACGTGGCCTGTAAGTCTTCCCACCTTTGGCCCTGTCTACCCCGTAAGGGATAAATACATGATATATGTATGTATGTGTATGTATGTATTAACGTCTGTGCCAGTGAGACAAGGTAACAACGGAACAGCTAGAACTTTTAATTCGTTGCTAGATGACTAACAAGCATTATTTTGTTTCAGATACGTACCTCGGCGACACATACGATAGAGGTTCATGAAAATAATGTGATCGTTTAATGTCACCGAAGGATGCTCTACACCAGCGAGTCGACGGTCCAAAATGAAACGACGCTCCGATTCGCTTGCAAAGACAAAGAGTGCGGCCATGATTTGTCGCACGTTATCAATGGCACACTGTTGCAAAACTTTACCGGGCCTCATAACGAAATGGTGTGCATGTTTGAGACACCGTCCGAGAACTTTATGGCGTCGCCAGTGTTTCAAATGTGTGTGTATTTTATGTACAGTGCTGTGTTTGTGGTGGCCCTTGTGGGCAACGGACTAGTGTGCTTTGTGGTTCATACGTCGCCGCGCATGAAGACGGTGACGAACTATTTCATCGTGAACCTGGCAGTCGGGGACATTCTCATGACGCTGTTCTGCGTGCCGTTCTCGTTCGTGTCGATGCTGGTGCTGCGTTACTGGCCCTTTGGCGCCATTATGTGCAAGGTCGTCAACTACTCGCAAGCCGTGTCGGTGCTCGTCTCTGCCTACACGCTGCTCGCCATCTCCATCGACCGTTACATGGCCATCATGCGGCCGTTGAAGCCAAGGCTTGGAAAAGCCACTGCGAAGTTGGTGGTTGCTGGCGTTTGGGGCGGGGCGCTGGCCACCGCCGCTCCCATACCAATCGTGTCAAATCTGCAACGGCCGTCGCTGTGGTATGAAGCTTGCGAAATGTGAGTTTGACTTTAGATAAAAAATATCATGCAAGGGGCTGTCCAATATTTATCAATACCCATGACCAAAGCAGAATATTTTTTTTACCCCAGACCGTGCAAGAGGACTTTAGAAATAATTCTCATAGAGCTTAAATTAACGTTCACACTTTTGACGCTACTTTTTTGTTACGTAAATCGTACCTATAGTACAAGAAGTCGGCTAAAAAGTATCTTTCCTCTACTAGTGACATCTGCGGCGAGTTGTGGGCAAATACCGAGCAGAGTTCGCAGTACACGTGCGCGCTGCTGGCGCTGCAGTTCGCACTGCCTCTGTGTGCGTTGGTGTGCACTTACGCGCGCATCGCGCATGCGGTGTGGGGCGGCCGTCCGCCCGGCGAGGCGCAGAGCGCGCGAGACACGCGCATGCAACGC
The DNA here is from genome assembly GCA_949127965.1 of Pandemis corylana. Taxonomy (NCBI): domain Eukaryota; kingdom Metazoa; phylum Arthropoda; class Insecta; order Lepidoptera; family Tortricidae; genus Pandemis; species Pandemis corylana. Next base: position 6,068,208 of record OX421856.1, on the reverse strand, counting down.
TCCAAGAGAAAGGTCAGTATAACACACACTCTTAGGTTAGGTTAGGTACCTTAAGCGGCACCAGCGGGGGAGGGCGGGACCTCCCAAACCTGCATTGCACAGGTGCCGCGAAGAGGGAACCTCATCCCGGGGTGGTCGTGGGGCGTCGCGGTGACACCGAGTGCTCCCGTAACGCCTCACATACGACTGAATAGGGAAACCGTGTGGTTTTTAGTGGGTATGCCTGCCGTCGCGGGAGAGCCCCACATACCCCCGGTAAACCCGTACCGGGCGGATCCATAAGGCGCATTTTTCACGGCATAAAAAAAGAAAAAGAAAAAAAAAAGGTTAGGTACCTTTCATACAGTGGACATTTTGTCTAACGCGCGGACGCTCGCGATCGCTTTCTACCCTCATCTTTATCGTTTGACAGAAAGAAATAATAAATGCGGTAGTGATTCCTAGGTGGGGGTTGACAATAAGACCTCCGGTATGAGAGCGAAGAAAGAACATAGAGTGTACCAGTAGCTTCTCTACCCGCGCAGATGGTAAAAGCCCATCGAGGGAACGGAAAAATCTTAAGAGATGTTATTTTAGCGATGCGGCTAGCAACCTCATCGCCATTTTAATTCTCATTTCCACTTATACGCCCACAATCATGCTAAACATGGCCTTTAGGTTTTGTTACCTTGGCCTCTGTCTACCCCGTAAGGGATATAGAAGTGATTTGTGTGTGTATGTAGGTATTAGGTTTGGTTAGTTATGGGCCTGTTTTACCAGTCTCCTAAGTTCCTGATATCTTTTGTGTCAGACATTTGTGACGCCGTCTTTATCTGTTTTGTAGTACGGTACTATAGATATCTGTCACTTAAGATATCAGGAACTTAACAAAGAGTGGTAGAACAGGTAGACTTAAAATAACCTAACCTGAAAATTACATTATTGATACAAGCTTTTTTTCGATTTTTAAAGAGATTGAGTGATTCAAGAGGAAGGTTTATATTATGTATAATTCTACGCAGGCGAAGTCGCGGGCAGAAGCTTGTAAGGGAAGTGACCCGTTATTTTTGCTCGGCTGTCTAGCTGCACTAATGTTATAACTGCTGCGGCTATGCAGTTTCCACACACGACTCTACCATATTATCTTACTAACGAGTGAGATACAAAGTTCTGCACGTGATACTATCCCCGTAAAATGGCATGCGACACTCGAAGTAGATATTGAAAACGACAAGCCACGCTCCACAGTTCGCAATACATACCGTATTATATTGAAGTCCTATTCAAACCCAACTCCCGGGCCTTTCTACTTTGTAGTTAATGAACAAGGAAACTCTTATTCGACATAAACGGGCGATTAAACTTTTGTTTGGCTGACAAACGGTTTAATTAATTAAATATCATGCCCAGACAACGAAGACTGTATTGTTTTCCAACTTATCGCAAACTAAGTCATCAATTTCGTCCCTTTCGTTGTTTTGCCAAGCTATTTAGAATAGTTAAAAAAAAATGACATGTCGCGGACAGTTTGTCTGATGTATTGGACGAATTAAAAGCCCTCGTGCTAGGCTTGTTTTCGGGTTTATCTTATCTTCTATGATCGTTTATTTTAATTCCTCGTTTCATACTTATTGAATTAAAATTTGAAATTCATTCCAATAATTAATGTTCCTTTCGCAGATGATCAAAATGATGGTTACTGTGGTAGCGGTATTCACTATATCGTGGTTGCCTCTCAACGTGTTCATTGTAAGTTTTTACTTGTATTAATCCGTAGACTATAAACTAATCATTTATTATCATTCATTTCATTTCATTTCTAAACTCACGCTATTATACAATCAATAACGAGTGCTTTATTGTTAAATACCAATGTGTCAGAGTGTAAACCTGACTGAAGTTTCTTTTGAAATGACTCGTAACCTACTGGATTGTAGAAGGTAAAAGTGGCCATTCTAAACGTAGTAAGTAACCCATTTAAACTCCTTGTATCCCCCCCTTGTGTCTTGTCTAATCTTTGCCTTGTGTCGCTCGCGATACTGGCACAAGTAGAGTCACGAGCACACGCACTCGTCTCGTGGCTTACAATAATAAATGATTGTATGGGCCTTACTGCTTGGTTGAATCATCTCTTGCTCGGTTTTAAAGGCACCTATATACAGCAATACGTAGAACTCGGAAAATTCCTAAAAAATGATAAACATCGATGTTATATTATTATTATTAATCCTCGTAGCTCGAGGGTTCAACCAAGTGGTATTATTTGATCCTCGTGGGTCGAAAGTCGAAACAAGAGGAATTTTATAAATCCTCTCGGTCGATGGTCGAACTAAGTGGAATACAAAATTCCTGGTAGTCTGACATCTTGGACAGGAAGGAATCGCAGTTCCACATTGGTCAACATGTCGGACAACGTTGTTGAACCACACGGCCGAAGGGTTTATTTTTATCTTTGCCTAGGCCGTAATCGCCAATGGTCTTGGGGATGTGGTGACTGCGTGGTGAGAAAAATCAGACGCGAGGCAAGTTATGGCTTGAGGGTCTACTCGAACTGTTGTTTTTTATCTTATCCTGCTTGTGGTGGCCAATGGTGTTTGGGCACGTGGTGACTGTGTGTGCGCAGGTGCTGTGGACGGCGCACGAGGGCGACGCGGAGTGGGGCGCGTGGCCGGGGCTGCCCTACGCCTGGTTCGCGAGCCACTGGCTGGCCATGAGCCACTCCTGCTACAACCCCATCATCTACTGCTACATGAATGCCAGATATAGACGCGGATTCAAACAGGTATCTTAAATCATCACGACTAGCAAAGGGCTAAATAGAATACACTCTCTGTCGCTGTTAAGTATTTATAAACTTTGTTTGTTTAGTTTGTTAGATCTAATATTTTGTTTGCACGTTTATATATTAGGTACAATAATATCTTTTTTTCTTCTTTTTAATACCGTGTTTGCAATTTTTAGCTACTCCCCAGTGGAGAAGAACACTATGATTTTGTGTAAAAAGTTATTTATATATTTGTGTGTTGAAAATGAAAGTGGTCGTTATGTGTATTGACGGCTTTCACGAATATAATATCACGTGGCTTCACTTTAACCTAAAATTTGTTTATTAAGTCACACTAAGTTAATATTTAGCCACTGTGTAACCTGAAAGGGTGAACGTTTCATAGTCAATAGAAGTAATTTTGTTGATTGTGCTAGTTTGGAAACAATATTTATATTAAAGGCACCTCTGTTAATTGACGTTCACCGATTCAGAATTGAAGTTAAGGAGAATTTCAATCAGAATTATCTTACTCTTGCTTGAATTGCTAACTTCATTGCTAACCTAGGACTAATTTTATAGAAATTCAATATTTTAATCAAGACTTCTTCAATAGACTATTTTATTTAGACTTTTACTGAGTTTGATAGATGAAAGGATTAAAAATTACATTGTGCGTGAAGTTGTAAACGTTGAATGAAAACTATTATTTTCCTGAAATCAATGGTTGATTTTTATCGTATACTTTCCACTTATTTTATACACAAAGGCAGACCCTAATTTTTATTTTGCTTTAATTTGACTCTGAATTGTTGTATTTGTTTCATCGTTTAGCTCAAATCATAATCAGTATAAAAAAGTCCAATTTCACCAATTTTTAGGGGCCGGCAATAGACACGTAGATTTGATGACAATGCAGGCACATCCAACAAAGAGATATTATTATTATTATCTTAGCCTCCTAGTGTCCTACTGCTGAGCAAGAACCCCCTTTTTTCCGCCACTCATAACAGAAATGTAGCTGATTAAGAAAAATAACGCAACTTTTCCTAGTTGTCTTCCGTCTTCGGTCAAACGCAGTTTGGGAGTTCTTTATCCATTTCTTAACTACATAAATGCAATACTAAAATGACTAAAGTCGTTACTTAGCGAGGGACTGTTTTTTTTTTTTTTTTTTTTTGCACTTTTTTTTTGTTTAAAAACACAAAACAGCTCTTACCTAATGCATCTGCAAATGGACGCCAAGCGCTATGGGACTGTTTATTTCAACACAATGGCACTGACTTGGAATTTTAAATAATAAAGCCAGATTTGCACAAGCTTGTTGCTTGCATACTTTTATGCAAGTTGTTGTTGTTCTTGAGTCATATTTATTATGTAGAAAGTTGGCGCATGCCTCATCTATAATGTACAGGTTTGAGTACGCAATGGGCCCACATTAATATTTATACGGTTAAATAATAACGACACTAACCTTCTCTTACCAAAAAAATTAAATAAAAAATATATACCAAAGAAACAGTACCTAAATGATAACCAAATGTTGTAGTAAAAAAAAACAAATTTTACCAAGAAAATCAACTCGCTATTATAGACCGACCCCTGAAATGAGTCCTCGCTTCGCCCGCGCGGTGCAGGGGCGTGGGGTGTGACGACAAAGGGGGCCGAGAGAGGTGCGGGCGGCAGGCGCACTACCCTCCCGCACCTCTCTCGGTCCCCTTTGTCGTCCTACCCCGCGCCCCTGTGCCGCGCGGGCTTGGACTCATTTAAGCGTCAGTCTATATGTATAGACTGCGCGCAAGCTCTCAGGAATCTGGGGGCTGAGGAAGCGGAAGGAGCGCGCCGCGCCCGCACTTCCCTACACACCCCGCACTCGCCCAGTGCGATTTTTGAGCCTGAAGCGAGAGAACGCTTATCAATATTGTAAATTATCGATCGTTTCATTGACAATATTACGGTTAATTTATTACCTACCTACTTCAGATCCTTCAGAGCTCGCTTGGGGACTGTGAATAGATAGTACTCTTTTTATCAAGGCACAAAAAACCGAATTCTGCTTCACTCAGTCTCATAATATATTTTGGTCAACTATCCGGGAACAAATTGGATTTATGATGCTTAATTTTGTGAAATAAACCTCTTGTGTTTTAATTTATTAATGACAATACCTATATTTATACTCAGCGGCACAAAATTTCTTATATTGCATACATATGAGGACCTAATTTTTTTCAGTTCAGTATATCAGCCATAGTACCTATAAAACAAAGTCGCTTTCTCTGTCCCTATGTATTATATCTTCAAAACTATGCAACGGATTTTGATGCGGTTTTTTTAATAGATAGAGTGATTCAAGAGGAAGGTTTTTATGTATAATTCTACGCAGACGAAGTCGCGGGCAGAAGCTAGTTAAGGAATATAGCTGATTTCGTTAAACTGTCTGTAGCCGACGCACCTATTTAGGCAGCTACCTTTTTATCAAACCGTTCTATTTTGGCACTGGCCACAAATAAAATTAATTGCACGCAGCGCTGAAAGATAGAAAAACAAAAGAAGTGAGTCTTGTCATTGCTCTTGTGAGCGCTGCGTGTTGAATTTTCACTATAATTTAAATTGTTTAATTTTACTTGTTTCTACAGTCTACACTGTCTATTACTTATTACTTACCAAAGATTTTCCTATGAATTCCCCAATTACATAGTTAGCCCACTAGGCTATATATTTACTTACGACTAATCCACCTAAGTGCTTTCCTTGCTGACCATGTACACATGAAATGCCCGACACTTATACTAGTAATATGGTGTATTATTTACAGCCTAATATAATGTCGTTATATCCGAGACAAAAGCCATGCTCCTATAAGAATGTTTGTCTTTGAAACGCACAAATGATCAGACATGACTTTGGAAGTTTGTGAGGTTTGATCAGTTACTACGCTAAAATGCATATGAAAGTCTATTTTTGTACGGTATTTATTTCTTATCAGTAGGCTTAATAATAATTACCAATAACAATGCATAATATTTAATTAACTCGCTTGCGAAACGTACCTATTCATAGAAATTCGACAAAAATGTCGGCAGCGTTGTACGGTAAAACACGGTCAAAAGACCCCTCGCCCCCTGTCGGGCTCTTAGCCCTTATCCCTCAAAATCTGCCAGGAAATCATTAACCGATGCCCAGGATGCAACGGACCAAGCACTGCTCTTCCCCTCGGACGGATCCAAAAACGAACCGCAGCTCATGACCACACGCGGAAGTAACCCGACTCGCACCCCAGATAGATATCTAATATTCAATATTGCCATAATTTCATAAAGGGTAAATGTCATATAAGGCTCATCATAAATACAAAAGGGTGAACATTTTAATTTTTTTGCGAAGAGTTATGAAAGTTACATGACTAAGGTAATATCTAGGTCGTGACGGGGGATAAGAGTAGGTTAAAGACATTATAGCAGGCAAAACTTTTTTACCGGCCGGATTGATTTATTATTCGTATGCCAAATAGCTACTCGTAGTCATATCGATATTATTATCTCAACGCATCAAAGACATTCAGTAGGTACGAGCATGAATCGCTTTACACGTGGATTCTCAGGTAATAAATATCCGTTTATATATTTCATTGCAAAGTCATGTACAAAATAAAGATTGTTCAGCGCCCTTCGCGTCGTCGAATATTTTCTTGTAATGATGGCATTCAGTCGATGTTCGTGTGATATCATTTTTTCCAGTAGAAACCTAAAATATTTCCGCAATGTGTCCTCGTAACAGTTATTTCAAATTACTTCGTGGTCTTTGTCGCTAACATAAAAGCCGTAAAAATAAAAATAAAAATCGTAAAATTGTGTGAAGTCTGAACGTTCTCTAACATCATGTTTCTCGCAGATCCTCGGGGGTTTTCTATGTCTGAAGCACACGGAGAATGGCCGCTCCTGTCACCGGTCCAGCATCTGTGAGGGTGTGCCCATGTCAGGTGAGACAATTAAGCCTCGCTAACGACCTTTCTCATTTGCAGAACCTATCCCTAGATCCCAATTCATTATTTTTCTTTATGTTTTCCGAGCAAATGAAACATCTCTTTTTGGTGATATTGTCGCAGGGCTCGGCTTTGTATCGTTAATGAGTCTGAAATAATTAGAAGAAAAAGTTTTACTGTGTTATTGACTTCGATCAACAATACAACTAGATTCACGGTCCCATACAAAATCAAAGCGAAAAAGTGGCCCTGTTGCTTATGCTTATAGCTATATCTGTTTTACCTTCTTTATTAACGTAAAATAAACCTTAAGTCTAAGCAACAAAGATCCAAATAATTATAATTGTATATAATACTTACGACGTTTCGTCACAAGCGAGCGAAAGCGTTCGATAAACAAAAGAACTACCTTCGTTTCAAAAAGATGTCATTCTATTTGAGGAACGGGGTAATAATGGAGTCGCAATTAAGTATATAACTCGGATTTTTTTTATTTGACAGATATTTAGAAATACAAATATTAACATGAATTTTAATAATTAAGCCTATCTACGTTCCACTGCTGAGCACAGGCTTCCTTTAACAACGAGAGGGATTGGGTCATAGTTCCCACGCAGGCCCAGCCAGGCAACAGCCGTAGTAGCCTAGTTGTTCAACCTACCTCCTCTCAAGCAGAAAGTCGTCGAGGGAATGGGTGATTATAATAGGAATCATGTTATAGGCGATGAGGCTAGCAACCCATCACTATTTTGATTCGATTTTCCACCTAGACGCCCACAATCTTGCTAAATGTGGCCTGTAGGTACCTGTTACCTTAGGCTCTGTGTACCCCGTAAGGGATAAAGACGTGATTTGTGTGTGTGTGTGTGTGTGTGTTATAAATATTGTACGGCTTGAACTTTTCTTGAAGCTTTACGTCTTCTTTAATAAGTGATAGCTCCTCTGTTCCATCTCACTATACTTCATCTTATATTATTTTAAACATTTCTATGTAACTATACCTGCAATTTGGGAATCGCCTTTTTCTGTAATCTACGCCTTTGGCTATTTCCAGTTATGTCGAATTTGTCAAAATGAATCGAACATTATAGCAGAATTTTTGTAAGGCATGTAAAGTTCTTCTTCTCTTTCTCTCGCGATAATAGTTATCCATTCCGCACAGCAAAAAGGATCACTAGGAAATCTACAAACAAATGCAATATATATTTTATTTTAAAACGAGAACTACTCCATGAATTTCTTGTTCTAAAACATCCGATTATTGTCAAGATGGTGGACAACATTTACCAAACAATAAATTATTGATTTTAAAATGTAAACTGCCAATTTTTACTTACTTTATGAAATACTGACTTGTATTTACTTAAAGAAAGATATTCCTTCCGAAACCTTAGTGTTTCGGTGGCTGTTTTTGCAATTTTTGAACGCACATTGTGGCATTTTGACACGTCCTCACGTTGGCCGAGGTTGGCGCATACTGTCAGAAGTAAGGTCACAAATTTATTTTGTGGCCTTATTTCTCGGAGCCGTTTTCAGAGCTATCACCGTGAATCTAGTTGTATTGTTGATCGAAGGTTATTGATCAAGAACGTGCTACATCAATAGGTATACTCGACCCAGTAATAACTTCACCATATTTTACCAGATAAAAACAATAAGTCTGAGTGTCACATTGACTTTCAGATGAAAATACATACATATAGGTATGTGGGACTAAATTAACAAAGAAACTAACCTAGTCACCGTTGAAGTATATTTATTCAAAATGTTTACATAGCGAAATCGTACCGCAGACTTATTACAACTAAAACCTAAACATATTCCTTAAGTCATCTCATCGCTCGCTCATAATATCGCCCGTCACCTTCACACTCTCTTACGTTCCATTCCACATATATACATACATATATCACGTATTTATCCATTATGGGGTAAACAGAGCCTGAGGTAACAAAACCTCAAGGCCACTTTTTGCATAATTAAGGGCGTATAGCTGGAAAGGGAAATCAAAATAGTGATGGGTTGCTAGCCGCAACGCCTATAACATGATTCCTAAGATTTTCGCCCAGAGAAGCAACTGGTAAATTCTATGTTTTTTCTTTACTCCCAGACCAGCAGGTGAAAATAGTATTTGATTTTTAAGCCACACAAATAACATAGAACGTTAGGATTATTTGTTGCATAGTGTTGATGCAAAATATAACACTGTAAGAACATGCAAAAGACAAAGCGATCCTCTGCCATCAAATAGCCATTAATTTGCTGTAAACACGTGTAAAATCAACATTTAAACGTACCTTTTTCTCCTAAAAAACCCTAAAAGTTTGTCGGAGTAATAAATCTGTGTCTCGAGTGACCCTTGCCTGGGCACTTTTTCATTTAGATATTTAGACAAGCGGCAAACACCTACTGCCTTTATTTTATAAATGTTTGAGAAGCGAAAATTTCACAAAAAGGCTTTTTTAAAAATTACTTGGTTTTGACGCTGGTGTAAAAAATAAATGAAAGTGCTTAATCGGTGCTATAACAGCTGCAAGGGAACGTATAACAAACAACCTCTCACCCTAAACGTACATACCTTCTCCATTCCATCGTGGGTAAAAAATCCTACTAATACCTAATATAAAAAGCGAAATCAACTGTCTGTTGCGCTCTCACGCCGATACCACTATACTGATGAAATTTCGTACAGAAAATATCGAAAAACCGCATAGCGAATTCTGCGTAGACGGAGTTGCGGCCAGCTAGTTATGCAATAAAATGTACTTTGGTATTAATAATGTTTAATTAAAAACATCGTACATGTATAAAAAATATATAATAATGTATAACTGTATAATAATGGGATTATTATACAGTTTTTATGCTGCAAATACCTACCTTATAATAATCTACGGAATGTTAGACTACTAGCATTGTCGCTTTGTTGCTTGCGAGTACAGTAGTAAGTAACACTACAGCTAAATGATGTAAGATTAGATTAGATTATTTATTCATTCAATAAAAATAACATCATAAATTGTACATAGTCAAGTTAGAAGAAGAAAGAATAAAACTTAATAACACAAATCACATTATAAGAATGTCAAAATCAAAAAAACAATTACATTAGGCACAATTAAATTAATTCTCCGCTAGGCATCGTCACTGCTTATAAACAATGAAATAATAATAAAGGGTTAATTTAATATAATGTCAAAATAAATCAATGTAATTAAATGAATAAATCAAATTGTTATATCCAGAAACTAGTTCACAGAATATAATGTATTTTTTAACAAAAGGACTTTCAGTCGACGCTCAAATGTTTCGAAGAAAGCAGTAAAGACTTCTTGATTACAAGATTACTTGCTTTAATATTTTCAACGTCATTAGTTTGGATGAGTTCGGTAAGTGCAACACCAAACTGCTACGATGTTCTACCAAGTTCAAAAGTAGGTTAAATGTTAAGGTGTCATTAAGATGCTATCTTATTTTCTCATTTTGGACCATGATTACGAAATTCACCCAGGCAATACAAGAGGCTGTTTGAAACTATAATGATGTAGAAAGTATGAACGGATAAGAGCAGCGAAGAGCTTTCAGTCTAAGGGCCTGTTTCATCACTCTCTGTCAAGTTCCAGTTACCTTAAGTGTTAGTTATTTATGATGACGTCTCTGTCTGTTTCGTAGTAACTAATAGAGATGGAATCATAGATAACTGATACTTATGATAACTAGAACTTAGAAGAGAGTGGTGAAATAAGCCCTAAGCCTTAGACTAACGAGCGTACGACAAGATCGCGGACAGCTGCTGGTTTTCTCCCCAACACACTCTCTGGTCTGATATTTAAAGACCAGGAGTCCGATTTTTGAAAGCACATACATACATAAGTCACGTCTTTTTCCCTTACGGGGTAGACAGACCCTAAGGTAACAATACCTAAAAGGCCACGTTAAGCAATATTGAGGGCGCATTTAGGTGAAAAGGGGAATCAAAATAGTGATGGGTTGCTAGCCGCATCGCATATAACATGATTCCTAAGATTGTCGCCCATTCCCTCGATGGGCTTTTACCTTCTGCGCGGGAAGAGAAGTAACTGGTACATTCTATGTTTTTTCTTTACTCCTGAAAGAAGAAAGAAACTAATGGAAGAAAGCACATGTGTGAAAATACCACTCGAAAGTGGTTAAAAATTGTGCTGAATTTGAAATATGAGTAGCATAGAAGACAATCGCAGCTCTCATTAATCTTGTGAACTAGTCAATATTTTGATTCGAGCTGTAGTTTTGGAGATATAAGCTGATTTATACTACGTTCAGAAATCGGGCCCCTGCACGGAGAGAAATGAATTAGCCGTGATAGCTAAGCTCCCTTTGCTGAAATTTTCTTTGCTGTGGCATACAATTTGTTTGCAACTGTAACAAGGCCATGTCTATAGCAACTAAAACCAGTTAGCTACCACTGATAACGATATTTAGCTAAACGAATTTCAAATAATTTGCTAACAGTACTAATTGATTAGCAACTATAGCTAATTTATCAACAAAATAATTTAGTAATTGCTGTTAGTTGTAACCGTTAATAATTCTTAGTTATAGTGGATAAAAATTTCGTTACTATTACTAATTTTACATGTGTTAGACAGCAGATAATATCTTTGATACGTTTGATAAATACATTTTGCAATCACTAATAACATTTTTGCAACGGCTGCTAATTTTTTTCTGATTCATCTACTAATATATCCTTCGCTAATGTTGCTAAGAATCTTAGTCGCACCAACAAATTTACTTTGCAATGAACAGCAATATTATATTAGCAGTCGTAGCAAATCAGACTTATGTGTGGCAGCCAAGAACTTTTTGCAGCTTTGACTAACTTATTCACAAACTGTAGCTAATATTATTTGCTGCAACTGCTAAATATTTTTTTGCTAATGTTGCTAAGAATCTTAGTCGCACCAACAAATTTACTTTGCAATGAACAGCAATATTATATTAGCAGTCGTAGCAAATCAGACTTAAGTGTGGCAGTCAAGAACTTTTTGCAGCTTTGACTAACTTATTCACAAACTGTAGCTAATATTATTTGCTGCAACTGCTAAATATTTTTTTGCTAATGTTGCTAAGAATCTTAGTCGCACCAACAAATTTACTTTGCAATGAACAGCAATATTATATTAGCAGTCGTAGCAAATCAGACTTAAGTGTGGCAGCCAAGAACTTTTTGCAGCTTTGACTAACTTTTTCACAAACTGTAGCTAATATTCTTTGCTGCATCTGCTAAATAATTTTTTGCTAATGTTGCTAAGAATCTTAGTCGCACCAACAAATTTACTTTGCAATGAACAGCAATATTATATTAGTTGATAGGGACATTCTTTTGCAATATTCTCCGTGTGGTGGGCGTGCGTCGCGTGGACATTTGAACATTAATGGCAAGTATGAAAAGAAAATTCGTTCCAGAAACCGAAAATGATACCGAACAGTGTTTTCTTCGAACATTGTTTCACAATATTATTGCAGCAATATACTTTTTGCAACCTATAAAATTAAAAGTACCAAAAACGACACAGTTTCAATGTTGCTATGAAATAACATTATAGACATTGCAGTTACCTCGTAAACAGAACTTATTGTAACTTTCAATATGATTATTGCAGCAATTTACATTTTGAAATATAAGTATTTTAATGTTGCTTCAACGACACATTTTATACGTTGTTGAAACTTTCATAAAAAACATTACAGGCAATTTGCAGTCAAAGTTATCTGAAACTTATGGTGTTATTATTGCAGCAATATTCTTTTTGCAACATATAAAATTTGAGGTATCATAAACGTCACAGTTTCAATGTTGCTGTGAAATAACACTATAGACACTGCAGGTACCTTGCAAACTGAACTTATTGAAACATTCAATATCATCATTGAATTAAATTACATCTTAGAATGTATATTTTCTAAACTGAAAAATGGAACTGAGAACATCATTTTCATGAAGTATGTTAAAATACCAAAACCTTCTCCTAAATGAAACAAAGCCAGGAGTACTAAAAAACGTTTTATTGCCACAACACAATGGACTAAAATGCTTTCAAATTTGAAAGATATTTTGCACAAGAAGTTACCTTTATGTTACAAATGTAACTGCCATAACTAATTGAATGAAAGTTTCGTACAAATTACATGTGTAGCATGACGTCATTATTTATAAGATAACCCGCTAGAGGGCGCCGCGCGCAATAGAACGCGGTATCGTATGGCCGACACAGAAACGATAAGTATTAAGGCCAACAGCAACTGAGCTTACGAAATACGCCAACAGATGGCGCTGCGCGCAAGTTACATCGCGCTATCGTTTGGTTGACCGAGCGTCCATATATACCCGAGATGATTTTGAATGATTATCTTGTAACAGACACAGGAAGCGAGTCTGAGTAGCCTAGTGTGCACGTTACTGCTTCTAATTCGTTAGGACGTTAACGGGCCCGGTCTATCAGACTTTGCAGGTGTGTGCACGGGTTGCCGTATCGCAGTGGCGGTCGCTTCCTCGGGCCACAAATTGATTACATCCCACAACTAAGACTCTTGGTAACTGTAACAAACTTAATTAGCAGCTCCAGCTAACCTGATTACATCTCACAACTAAGACTCTTAGTTACAGTAACAAACCCAATTAGCACTTATAGCTAAACAGATTACATCCCACAACTAAGACTCTTAGTTAAAGTAACAAACCCAATTAGAGGCTACAGCTAAATTGATTACATCCTACAACTATGACTCTTGGTTACAGTAACAAACCCAATTAGTACTTACAGCCAAACTGATTACATCCCACAACTAAGACTCTTAGTAACTGTAACAAACTTAATTAGCAGCTACAACTAACTTGATTACATCTCACAACTAAGTCTTTCTTATAGTAACAAACCCTTTTAGCAGCTGCAGCTAAACTCGTTGTCGAATACCGCTAAAGAAATGCGATAGAGTATCAAACTAACTTAGTTGCTACAGCCAACACTTTCGCCGATGCAACGAATTATTTTGATTGTCACATCTAAAGTAATTAGCAGCTACGGCAAATTAGTTTGCAGCTACCGCTAAATATTGCTAATTAAATTAGCTGTCACTGCTAAATATAGCTAATATACTTAGCAGTCACAACTAATTTTAGCTAATATGATTAGCAGTCACTGCTAAGTTTCCCAAACTTCAAAGTGATCACAACTAAGAATATTTGCTATCACAGCCAAGTTTCGGTAGCGAAAAACTCTTTGCAACGATAGCTAAATACTTCGATGTCCCTATAGTTTCGAAGGAATTTAGCTGCGCCAACTAATTCCTAGTTACCACAGCTAAGTTTTTTTTTCCGTGTGTTTGCCGGAGCAATAGGGTGACTGATGACAGAGTGCCAAAGGGTGACTGAAGGCCAGATGGCTGAGAGCTCTACAAAAACAAATTCATTTCTTGTTTAGTAGGTAGTTTACATAATAATATATAGATATATAGTTACTTTGTGTTAATCTGTAAGTTTGTGCCGTTTTGTCTTTAGCTGTTAAGTTGCAAATTTGTTATGAATAAATAAATAAATAAGTATGACGGTAGATTTGATGGTTTTGCGCTATATATATGTTAAAAATAAATTAATAATGTAGATAAAATAACTGCGATGTAAAATGTAGATAGGTATTATTATTTTTTAAATTAACTTAACGGTTAACGTTGACCCGAAAGTCATATTATTATCACCATTGGGTATTATAAGATAAGTACAGATGGTGAAAGCCGAGGGAATAGGCGAAAATCTTAGGAATCATGTCGCAGGCGATGCAACTATTTACACTATTTTGATTCCCCTTTCCACAATCATACTAAACATGACCTTTGGGTTTTGTTACCTAAGGCTCTGTTTACCCCGTAAGAGATAAAGACGTGATTTATGTATGTATGTAAGATAAGTATTCGTACTTGTAGGTAAACGAACGAAGTATTGAACCTTCCTTATCCAATCAATCCAAAGGCAATATTAATTAACCACGTCTATTATTCTTCAATTATGAAACCGGTAAGCGATAAAACTCAAACACCGACGGCAGAAAGTAAACAGTCATATTTGCTCATTCTTTGTTTACAGTTGGAACATGAGCACAATGAAATCGGAATACCAACTTTAATTAATTATATTTAATGAATGCTTCTAATTAAGTTCTAATGTAAAGCCACAACCCAACCCCAGGGCGAACAATTTTAGTGGATCAGTCGATAACAACCAAAGTCAATATTTTGAGGTGGATTTCATCCCAAAGTTATCGCAACGAATTGGGGGTTAAGTAAAATACGTTAGTTTCAAGTTAACGACCGACAAGATCTTGGTTTTTAATACCGCGTCTTCGTCTGCAAAGCACTCGTTTATCGCATACCCGCGGGAACTATGCAAATTTCCGGGATAAAAAGTTGTATATGTTTTAATCTAGAGAACCAGCTATCTCCGTATCAAATTTGATCCAAATCCGTCCAGTCGTTTCAGCGTGAAGAAGGAATAAACACACTCACTCACATCCTCACATTCTTACTCACAAACTTTTTTTTTTTTTTTTTTTTTATATGAATAGGAAGGCAAACGAACAAGTGGGTCACCTGATGGTAAGTGATCACCACTGCCCATAGACACCCGCAACCCCGGAGGGATTGCAGATGCGTTGCCAACCTAGAGGACTAAGATGCAATGCCTCTTGTGCCCGTAATTTCCCCGGCTGTCTTACTCTCCACACCGGAACACAGCAGTGCAAGCACTGCCACTTAGCGGCAGGATTAGCGAGTAAGATGGTGGTAGCGATCCGGACGGACCTTGCACAAGGCCCTACCACCCGCAAAACAACTCACAAACTTACGCATTTATAATTATTAGTAGTATCTATTAATTACTCTCCTATTCGGGGTGGAGGCAAATCCAACAAAATGTGCCGCAGTTCTCTGTTATCAATGGCGCAACAAACACTTTGTTTCATATAAATAGGAAAGTCTGCTATGTTGTAGTGAGAGGCGTCGCCAGTAAAATCGCTAAGGCAATTGATATTCGATAGAGTCCAGATAAAGCGGGCGGCTTAAGCGCTGTTTACACGGGAATTACTTATGAGCGAACCTAACTCTGCCGCAGGGCCAGCTACTAAAATATTCCGTATGAAATATTTAACACCATTTTGTGTAGCAGTACTTTAATAAAGTGTGAGATAAATACACATATTCCAGCAGGTGGCGGGGGAAGTTTGATTGAATAATCCTGTGGAGGGTTTTCATCGGAAATATCTATTCAAGCTCAGATGAAATCATGCATTTGATTGACCAGTCTATCAAAATCAAAATTTTATTTTCGCAAATTGGGCGCCAAGGGCTCTTTTACGTCTTTTTTTGAAACTACTAGCGCATTCGGAAAGACCATCATTGCCAAATTTTTGTAGAGGTGTTCAATTTTACGGCTAAAATATTCCAGAAATATTTGTAACACAGATTTTAATGCGATTTTATACCGAGGTACACTTTTTTACTGTTGCCATGTTTGAGCGTATAACTTTTACTCCGAATTGCTGACAGTCCATAGTGTTAGAGGCTACATTTTCATCCTTTCATGTGCTCTAGATGACGGCCACAGACATCTTATTTCAAAACGTGCGCAAACAGAGCTGACCTGTAAAGACACCCGTGGTAGCAATAGCAGTCGCCATTGTTACTTTTTTAACCTGTTCTCTCTTTCAGAAATGGTGGGTTTGAACGGGTCGACGAATCGGCGAGGCTTGACCAGTTGCCGCTGCCGGACACGTATCAACAGCGTCAAAGTGATCGCGATTGGCAAGTGTAAATGTGACTCGTTGGAACGCAAAGTGAACGCTGTCGGTCGGCCGCCGCCACCGCCTGCGCGTGCTCTCTCAGTGCGGTCGCATTTTACATAAGATAGTAAGAAACAGTTTCTATCATAGATATAGAATAGTAATTGATTGGTGTCAAAGAAAAGACCCTGGAACCACATGGAAATTGCTCCAACGACAAGCGCCTAGCTCTTAAGTTTAAGAAGAAATAGATCGGAGACGCCATGCTCCCACGTCGACAATAGTCGATGCTAAGTCACAATTCAAAATGCAATGCGTAGTGAATATGAAACCAAAAGGCCTGGATTTTTGTCGAGTTTGTAATGTGAACAGAAATGTCACTTGTCAGCGACAGTTGTCGCATTGGTATAATAGGGGCCAGAAAAAGAGCAATTTACTCGTATGTCAAGGTGAGACGGATAAACATCATTTTTCTTACACGCAGCCTGACAAAACCCGGTGACACTCATCATTGAAAGGAGTAATGCTTCTTTTTCTTTGGCACGCGCCGACAGTGTCAAATATTTCTGTGTCGCCACAGTTATGTCAGCGTCGATCTAATCTAACATAGTTAGTGTATACTATATCTATGATTTATATTTATAACCCGCAAACTACTGGACTCAAGCTAGAAAATTTTACAGATAATAACTAGATTGAGTCGGTTTAATTGACAGAAAGAGATTTTGTAAGCACTCCAGAATTCCGAATTGTTTTGTGTTGCTCTCCTGACCAATACCTAGGTAGCTAGCTCTAAAGTGATTGTACAAAATATACTTACGGGCATGTACCTAAACTAGCAAAGCATAATTGTATTTTAGATGCAGAAAGCGAATAAATGAATATAGATGGTGACCAAGAATTATACATTAACAAAAATGTGTTATCAATTTGTTTCAGGTATTTAGAAAGATAAGCTAATCAAGCCATGTAAAAAATCAAAGGATTTAATTGAACCAACCTTTGACGTGACAATCTGAGACCACAGATGCGAACGCGATTGGCTATTCGCCGAAGCGTGTTATTGGGTTCGTTTACCTTTTTAACTACCTCTAAGTATAGTCTTAATACGAATTCGTAAATGAATGTGATATATTTCGATGATCTTTTCTGGAGTATCGATAACTATGTAATAGATATGGATACAAAAAGTAATTTTAAGATGTACATTGACGTAATTTACGTTATTGCAATTACAAATTTCATTATGCAGATAACGCTGGCAAAAGTGCAATAGACATGAGTGCCTCGTTTCGGGTTGTTTATTTTCATGACAGGTGTGATTTTTATGTAAGCATATATTGTGTACTTATTATAAGTTTTGCCTAAGTTATGAATTCGCTTTTGTCTGGAATATCATGAAATGTAAGAGTAGAATATAAAAGTTGTCTTTGTTACCATTGTTTTACTACCCTTTCCTTAAATACCCTTAAAACTCAAAATACATTTATATCTGCAAAAAAACACCAAAATAATCTTTTACGTTATTTTTTGTTGGGTTTCGGAATCTGTAGAAATTTTAGTACCCAGTAGTAGTTATCTTCACAAGAAACTTGTTGGCGTTGTAAATAGTTATTTTATATTTCTGCTATTGTCTATTATTCCCTTATTTGAAATTGCTTTTTATATGTGCTTCCTAATTCACTGTCTGTGTGTTTCTGTCTCATTATAATTGCTATGTCAGATGCTGCTTTCATTTATAATTTTCTCCCACTTTTCTCTTCCTTTTCTGCTAAATAGTTATCGAATCCGCTTAAAACTAGTTCGAAATTTATTTGTAGCTGACACATTGGGACCAAGTAATTGGGTTCTGAATAATAAAGCATAACCCGGATTAGGGAATCCCAAAGTACTCTTGTGTATTAATAATGTCTAGCCGCTAGGGATCGACCGACGTAATCCTAGAAGTACGCGTTTGATCCCTAGACAATTGACAGTGTACAAATTAGGGGCTCAGTTATAGTAATGATAACATAGGCTAATGACACACTTGCTTACTGTTGTGTCAAGTGGGGGGTGGGGGGTGAAGGGGTACAATTACCATTCAACATTGGTTTGGTCAGTGGAGAGGATGAAGGAAGATTAACTACTGTCCGTGTTCTCTGAGAATGCTCCCGGTTTCGGATTCCATCAGACAGCGAGACAAACCCAAACAGCATTGTAAGAGTTCATGAACGAATAAGAAAAACCCAAAATTGTTAAATTCAGGAAAAAGTGATCATGGGAACTTTTTTTAGAAAACGCTCCAATGTATTTCAGGATCGGAGCAAGTGGAACAAAGTAGTATGTAGGGAGAGAGGCATGGCGGTATGTATGTAAGTAACACTCAAAGTCTCAGAAATGATTTACCATGCGCTCTTTATCTCGGCTTAACAAGGTAGTTTATTGATGTCAATTATTATTTCATCTCTTTTTGTTTTCCTTATTTCTCGGCAATTGTAAGACTAGGCAGAATATTTCTGCCAGTCGGAGTACAAAATAGAGAAACAAAATCCACAAAAAAAAATGTACACGTCCATTATACGAGCAATATCATTATGTTTAGAGATCTTGAAAACGGCTCTAACAATTCTACTAAACTGGCTTCACATGGGGTTTTGGACCATAAAATCAATCTAGCTAGGCATCATCTTAATAAAAATGCGGTTAGTCGATTTTCCGAAATATTTACGAAAAAGTTTTGGTCCACCGCTAAAAAGCGAGCCTTTGTTGTCTTTACGAGTAGATACTTGTATCGTAGGTATATAACTATTGACTGAAGTTCCAGGATTGGTAAGTGTACTCGTAAGTAGTTATTTTTGAACGGCACGAAAATATTAATGTCTAACGTACAGTTTAGCAATAATAGCTCAATGGGAATTCCGGCTACACCACGTAAGTACTTAATACTTTTCTAAATATCTTTACCAATTTAAGCCCAATAATATCATGCAAATAATTTCATGTACCTAACTAACATACACTGCGGCGTTTGATTGATCACTTACAAAGCGTTAGCTCATTGGCCGCGCAATTACTTGCATGATGTGAAATGGAAACTGGGCCAAAATCCTAAGAATCAGGTTATAGGCGATGCGGCTAGCAACTTATTACAATGTAGTTTCTCCTTTCCACCTTTATGCTCACAATCATACCAAACGCCTTCCTTGTTTCATAAAAAATAACTTTAGTAAACCTAGACTGAGTGATGGTGTTCTCTTGCTTCTGAATTTCGTTTAGTCAATAATTCTGCTCTCCAAAATATATTTTGAACTTACCTAAGTTATCGTGATTCAATAATTTACGAGACTTTAATGTACCTATCTGCCTATCGCAAATTCAATATCACATTGACATGCAAAATACTGTGTGAAAACTGATTCGCCCTTTTTGCTAGTCAGCATACAGGGGGATTTGGGAGACGTAAGCAGGACCAACCCTACACACACGTAAGTAAAAACGGGTCGTTTACCATCATTATTTAAGTGAAACACCCTCACTTTTTTCTTTTTTTCTACTTTCTGGCTCTGTTAAATTAGTGTTCACTAATGGTCACTATACTATAATTTAATTGATAAAGACAAAACTCTCTAACAGTTATGATAGCACTTTGATTGTGAAGAAAAAGCGAAGAGGATCGGTAGGTACTTGACTCACGTAGGTAATTCTTAATTGTAAAGTGACCATGCACTTGATAAAATAATTTAGTACTTTTTGTTCTCAACAATAAAATATCGTTCAGACGTTAATCTCTGTAAATACTGGTATGAAGCAGTAGCCTATTTAAAATTTATTTATTTAGGTATTATCAAAGGTCCGGTGTGGGTAATCAGTCGAAAAGGTAAAAGGAACCCAGAGAAATGACTAAAAACTCAAAGAAAGACACGTACGCAAAATCACAAGTTATGCTTATGTTTTTTTTTTATGACAAGCTTTTAAGTCAATGACACATCTGACTTTTTTTTCAATATGTGACGGACTAAATTACGTGTCGATTTCAATCCGTCCCAGATTTAATAAACTGTTTATATTTTTATAAATATACGACGCAACCAGATAATCCGATATTTTTTACTTCACTTAAGACGATAAATTCCCTACCAACAAAATTATATCCAAGCTTTTGGTTCAGTTCACTTTACCCAATTAACTGATTCTGGTTGCGTTGGTCCTGCTCAAGTCACCCGAATCAGCCTGTGGTAAATTAAATTTAGTTTGTGCAATAAATCAGGACAGATATTTACAGAAAAGTGGGGCGCGTATCTTTGCCTAGGTATTAACTTTACAGGCACGCCGATCGCGATAGCAAGGGCTGTTGAATATGCATGACCACTACTTCACACTGGGACGATATTCCAGCGACTTTTCTCTGAAGTCAGTTTCAAGTAAAGGTCACTCCATAAATATCGTCGCTAAATTTATGTCATTCGCTGTGCCGTCTCTCCGCTTGGGATGGTTGTTACTATGTGCTTTCCCAACATTTTCGCGCAGGACTGCCAGTATAGGTTTTTAAATTATACCAACATACATAGGTACGTACAGATACACAAATCACGTCTTTATCCCTCACGGGATAGACGGAGCCTATAAGGTAAGAGGTAGGTACCTACAGGCCACATTTAGCAAGATTGTGGGCGTATGGGTGGAAAATGGAATCAAAATAGTGATGGGTTGATAGCAGGGATGTTACGGATATATAATTTCGGATCCGGCTGGTCTGCCGGCCGGGCAAAAACAAAAACTTGTCACGACGTGTCATATTTACTAAGTTGTATTTAGTTAGACTCCGCCCTATCCGAAACTATCCAAAACTTTTATATCGGATTCGGTTACGGTTACGGATATTTTTTTATTTCGGATATCCGATAGTTTCGGTTACGGATATGGATATCCACAACAACACTGGTTGATAGCCTCATCGCCTATAACATGGTTCCTATGATATTCGCCCATTCCTTCGATGGGCTTTTACCATCTGCGCGGGTAGAGAAGCAACTGGTACATTCTATGTTTTTCTTTTTTGCTCCCAGACCAGCATGGAAGAAACCAACATGTTTTTGAAATTATACGAAATTAAATGTCAGGATACGAACAGTTAAAGCAGCGCTAAAAATGTTATTAGTTATTAATCACGTAAACATACCTACGATGATTTTTTTTTGATTATACCAACGCGTATCAGTAGTGTAAACGCAGCATTGCACAACACTATTGCTGTCACACAGCACTAGTGTTAAGTTTGTGGTGTAGATGGCCATAATTTATTTTTTCCGTATTCAATTATATATGAGGGGTCGAGATAGAAAGTGGATACAATTAGTCCACTAATTATACAATTTTTGTATCCAATTATGCAATCTGGCAGCCCTTCACAAGCGCCACAAATTGCTGAACAACAAGCTGCTACAATTTGAATAGACCTCCAAAAACTGCATAAATAAGTTCAAACACTTAGAATTTTGAATGATTTGAATCAGTTTACATTTAATTTAAGTGTTGTAATTTTAGATTAGTTGGTTTAAATCACAGTTGAAATAATTTGGTCTTCGTTCTCAAATGTGAAAAGGAATGTTTAAAATGTTTGAAAAATTAACACGTTTGTAGGAAAAATAGTAAGCCTCTCACCACAGAAAAAAAAAATTAAGCAAGGAATTTCGTTAAAAGAAGTTTGTATCATTTTATACCTTGTGTGATTGAATGAATGTTTTTAATTTTAACGATAAATGCTAACTCAGCTCTAAATACACAGGACCGGTGATTGGCACCAGTGTTGTTATGGATATCCATATCCGGACCCGAAAACAGGATATTCGAAATAAAATATCCGTAACCGTAACCGAATCCGATATAAAAGTTTTGGATAGTTTCGGATAGGTCGGAGTCTAACTAAATACAACTTAGTAAATATGACAAGGCATGACAAATTTTTATTTTTGCCCGGCTGGCAGACCAGCCGCGCGCGCTAAACGCGTCGTATTGTATTTCATTTGACAGTTCCTTAAAAATTTAATATCCGTAACCGAAACTATCGGATAATTCGAAATAATTTAATATCCATAACTGTAACCGAAACCAATATTATATTTTACCAATATCCATTTATAGTGTTATCATAATTGGTTGTAGGTATTTAGATTTTGTTTTATACTATGTAGTGACGACAATTTGTTTCTGCATGTATTATAATTATATACAATAAAAAATGATAACTTAAAATAACTTAGTAAAATAAAACTTATGTTAAAAATTAAAATATCCATATCCATATCCGGATCCGAAATTATATATCCGTAACATCCCTGCCTGGTACCACGTTTTTATATTCAGCACAAAGTATTAAACAAAATACAGCTAAAAGAAACATTTGTACGTATTATCGCGGCGGCCGCACGCTGTCCCGCCCCTTTAAAATACGATAGCGAGTGCTCTACAAAAAGAGAAAAAACCGGCCAAGTGCGAGTCGGCCTCGCGCACCGAGGGTTCCGGTGAAATTCGACAAGTAAAATATGAAAATCCAGTATAAGCCAAGCCCTACTCTTAAACAAAATGTAGGCAGTGTGAGGTCATTTCGTATTGTTTATTTATTTTTATATTTACTTCATTAGTTGTGCTATATGAGCTTCAATACCGAATTTTAAATTTCTATGACAATTGGATGTTAAGTAGGTACCCAATAAGTTTTGTTTCCCTTTACGAATGTATGGGAAATGCGACCAAACTTTTTGTTACGACATAAACGGTTTGATTTTTTCACACCTTTAGGGGACCGCAGACCTCAGTATATGGTATCAATTTTAATTTTATATCTCTACGTGTTACTGAGAAAAAGGGTCTTGTGAAACAGATGGACAACGAAGTCTTATAAGGGTTCCATTTTTTTAGAGATACGGAACCCTAAAAAAGTACCAGGCTAACAATTTACATAATAACACAGCCTAAAACGACCGCAATGCTCTTATGTGGTGGAAACGTACGACGATCAAAAGACAAGGAAACAAGGCGTCAACCTAAGGGCGGTGAAAAATGAGGTTGCCCCTGTGACGTGTGAAAACTGTGTCCCTTTTATGAGAGGGTATTCGAGTCCAAACTGGCACGTATAGGTTGGCATATTTTTTATCGCCCTATGACGTCTGCGGTGTACAACACGCCGATTGAGTTTGGGTTCCGTATCCGAAGGGAACGGAACCCTATTACTAATACTACACAGTTTGTCCGTCTTGTCTGTCACCAGGGCCGATTTTTGAAAGCACATGTGTGAAAATACCACTTGAAAGTGGTGAAAAATTGCGCTGAATTTGAAATACGACTAGCATAGAATAGCATTAATCTTGTGGACTAATCAAAATTTTGATTAGAGCTGTAGTTTTGGAGATATAAGCTGATTTATACCACTTTCGAGTGGTACTTACAACGAAATACTAAAAACAGAATATTATTGTCTATGTAAGTAACCAATATAAAATGACCTCACACTGTTTACGTTATGCTTAAAAGGCAGGGTTCTGCTAACACCGGATTTTGGCTTTTATAATGATGTCCACTCTACGGGGAGTATATTAGGTGTTGGAACGCAATCATTATTTTAGTAGCTTCCGTTCCTAGTAACAATTTACGTAATGTTTTGTCCGTCTGTGTACCTACGATTAATTTGAAGTATCAACCTAAATATCAACATCAGTCAAACGATATTGATCTCCAGACAGTTTTCATGTAGGTATTGTTAGGATAGGTATTATAGGTCTACGGACTGGCTGGATTACGGACTCGTTGGTTCGTTTTTGTGCTCAAGTTTTATAAATCGAATACTCGTTCGATTTCATTCGGGTTTTGTTTTAGAACTTTAGGGCAGACAGGAGATCTGCTTGAACCAGGAACTAAACCGTTACCCTGGTAGATTGTAACGTTTCCTTTGATCAGAGTTGAAAAAACAAAGTACCTATAAAGGCGAGTATTTAGGCCTTAAGCAACTAAAGTTATCCGTACTTAATACACCGTCCGATTTAGGTAGTGATCCAAGAGCAGTTCCACAGTATGTATGTTTGTACAAATGTTAAATAAAAACAAGTGAATTTTATATTTTACTTGACCTCTCATGCCGGGCCTGATGCCGACTAAAAAGGTAATAACCCGAATCCACTCGCACTATAAGCTAGCTTCAAAGTACCTAAACTGAAGTTACCAACTTTTCCTATATCCGATACAGTGAACGTTCGGAACTTGTCACTGAGACCACTCGCAATAAAGATATTGCTTTCAAACAAGCTAGATATCTTATTATATTCTACGTAACAGTCCATAAAGACTACAGTCTGAAAAACACGAGTAGGTACCTACTAAAGTTTTCTTTCGTATGGTTAAGTGAATAAATGGTTAAGGACCAAAAAGTTACACACCGTTAAAGTTGTGTTAGTAAGGTAGTTCAAATTTGCTTACTTTTTCCATTGTGACACGAAAGTTATTCATACAAATGTATGACTAATTTTCGTGTCACAATGGAAAAAGTTAGCGAATTTTAATTGCCTTACTAACGCAACTTTAACGGTGTGTAACTTTTTGGTCCTCATCCAAATATCAAAAATGTTTGCTTAAAATAGTTTGAGTGCAAACTTATAGAATTACTTACTCATTCAAGTTAAAGCGAAAACACTGTACCTACTTAAAATTTAATGAGGCGTGAAAATGTACGAGTAATTAAATACAAATATTAATCACGTATTAGTATTAGCTAATGTCAAGTCAACAAATTGGGCACCGTTATCTTGTTATGTACAGTGAGGGAAACGTATTCACGTTCCACCTTAGAACCCTATCGTAATAAGGTGACACATCACTCGAGTTTGAGTGACGGCGGCCTGCCAATTGCGACAGAGTTCCGCGGTGGTACGTGAATACTTTCTGTACACGGTAAGCAGCTTCAGTAAACAGAACAAAACATACGATTGAATGTAGGCATTGATCTAGCAAATAAAGCGCAGTTTACATACAAGCATACATAAATCACGTCTTTATCCTTTACGGGGTAGGTAGACAAAGTCTAGGATCACTTTTCTTACAGTATTTTGCATGTGAATGTGATATTGAATTTGCGATAGGTAGAAAGGTACAATAAAATCTTGTAAATTTTTGAGTCATTTTGACCTAAGTTCAAAATACATATATTTTGGAGGCAGAATTTTATTATTGACTTAGATTTAATAAGATTTTATTTAATTTAAGATTTATTGAGAATTATTGTTTTTCTCCGTATGATTTGTTTTGCTATGTTGTTGTTTACAATATGTAATTGTACCGAATAAATAAATAAAAATAAATAAAAAATAAACGAAATTAAAAAGCAATGGCAATCGAGGGGCACATGAGAAGTGATCGCCGCTGCCCATGAACACTCGCAATACCAGAGGGATTGCAGATGCGTCGCCAAACTGTTGGGTTGATGTAATGGCTCTTGTGCCAGTAATACCTGTAGTACACTTCACGCCGGAACATAACAGTGAACACTGCAGCTTAGCGAGTACAGTAACGAAGATGTTGGTAGTGATCACAGGGACTCATAACCCTCAGAAGGTGGTCCAAAATGGGTTCAAAATTCATCATATACTTAAAAAGGTTTTTGAAACATTTTGCTATCTCAGACACGACACATAAATGATTTTATAAGAGTTCCTTTTATCCTTTTGTGGTTGTCAATTGATTCATCCTTTTTTACGGGAGAATAGGTCCGCGTGACGGTATCAATAATATCAAATGGACATTTATATCTGTAGTATTTTTGGGAATTCGTAGCTTGATGGCTTCAAATAGCTGTTGTTCTATTTCACAAATAAATGTATATTTATTTTAGGAAGTCGAACAAATGAACGATATTATAAATCAGTTCTATTTTAGCGTCAAAAGGAAGTTAAAATCGGCGGTTGCCTTTCGTATCCTAAAAATAAAGGAAAATGGATTCGAACTCATACAAAGTAAGGCCAAGAAACGTCTACTAGACGCTACGGGTGACCGTAGGGCTGGCAGCTTCCTTGGACAGCGTATTAGTATCGCTGTCCAAAGGGGGAATGCTGCCAGCGTCTGTGGAACTATGCCACGGGGGCCCCTCCATTTCTAATTATTTTTTTTAAAGATTAGTTTTAGTTCAGTTTTTAATTTAATCATAGTTTAATTAGTTTTTAATTCCCCTTTTGTATTTTTTTTTCATTAATAAATGTAGAAACGTGTGTATGAAGAATTTCTTTGATACAATTCCTTTTGGAAAAAAAGAGATCTGGTACATAGTAAAATAAACCTACATTTCCATTGGTAAATCAACTTCAGTCTATGTTTAATTAAACCATTAACTTGTCAAGAATCGGCTATTAAATTGTGTGACATGACAGTGACAGCGTCAATCTACATTAAAGACTTTAATTCCTTCTATTATTGCTCCTGAGTTTGAATAGGCGTATAGTTAATGTTAATGCGATTTGGTGAAACTATTTATAGGAATTCAAGAATAGAACAATTTACAGAGAGTTCCCTGCGTCTTATCCCTGGTTGTCATGGTACAAATACCCATTCGCTTGCTAATCAAAATCCCCACTTCGATGCTCTCCTTCATCATCATCATCATCATCATCATCAGCCTATATTAGTCCACTGCTGGACATAGGCCTCCCCTAATGAGCGCCATAGCGCTCTGTCTTCAGCTTGACGCATCCAGCATCTGCCTGCAGTCTTTCGCAAATCGTCATCCCACCTGGCCGGAGGGCGTCCTACACTACGTATGCCGAGTCGCGGTCTCCACTCAAGAACACGTTTCCCCCAGCGGTTGGCGGTTCTTCGCGAGATACGGCCGGCCCACTGCCACTTCAGCTCATCATGCTCTCCTTACAATAAACTTATTTTTCGAAGTTTTTGCTGTCTTAATTTGTATTTTTTTACAACTGACGTTAGCATGGAACCTCTTGTGTTCAGTTGTGGCTAGTTTTTCCATTTACATTATAAAATAGATAGAAATGCTAAACGAACACGTATGGGCGTACGGTGTCTCAACGATTTCGATTCCAGGCTCAATTTTATCAGATCGCATGCACAATTATTTTGAAGTGGTTGCCGGTTGCAAAGAGATGCGTCTTAAGAAAGAAGAAAGAAAGACGACATTTATTCCTTTCATTAAGTGATTAAGAATTGAATTATAAATAGACTTAAACGGTATACAGTGAAACGATTCCCACAAACTGAAATTATCTTACTTAAAAATATCTATTGGAATTTGAATTGAGCAATGTAGCTTGAGAATTCAGGAAGATTCTATAATTAAATGTTGATTCAAGATTGATAAGTCTTGAAAAGATTAAATTGGGCTCTTTGTGGTCTGGATCCTTTATAAATCTGAAGGACGCGTTCACTCTGCGGAAAGGAACGTATAATAAAGCCCCATCTGGGGCTCGTCTGTCATTAACAGCCCCTAAAACAATTTCACAGTACGGGATACACCCATAGCCTTAATGGCCCTGTTTCGTTATATTTTTATGGTCCACAAAATTACCGAGATTATGCAAATGGGGATAAATGTCGGAAAATTTAATTTATTACACAAAACTAGCTGGCGTGCATGTATTTTGTGAGTAATTTGAACGTAAACAATGTATTGCAACCTAGGTATTTAATTTAAATTATTCAATAAACCACTATAAAACTACTACTTTGTGTCCATCTGAAACATCGGACCTTTTAGATATCTACTGCAGAACTCCCACGTAACGTATCCAATGACAAATGTATGATATTTAGACACAACACACACAATAGACAAATCACGTCTGTATTCCTTACGGGGTAGACAGAGCCTAAAGTGACGATACCTGCAGGCCACGTTTAGCAAGATTGTGGGGCTTGGTATAGATGGAAAATGGAATCAAAACAGTAATGGGTTGCTAGCCGCATCGCCTATAACATGATTACTATGATTTTCGCCCATTCCCTCGATTGGCTTTTACCATGTGCCCGGAAAGAGAAGCAACTGGTACATTCTATGTTTTTTCTTTGCTCCCAGACCAGCATGGAAGTAATGATATTTGAAATGACATTTATTCTATAGAATTATCGTCTTAGCGTCTAAATATCTTAGACCGCGTAAGGTTCGACTAGATGTGATTCGATTCTTAATCTATAGATGTCTCGATGGGCACTCAGTGTTGATACCCTAAGAAAAGGAGTGGATATTTTTCTGTGACAGTGAAACTTGGGCTACTGCCAGAACGCAACACAGCCAATCTGATAAGCGGTAACAATCGACCATCAGTTTGATCGATTCAGTGAACTTATTTATAAAACTACAAAAATAAAGTTCCTGACTGTATGTATTCAATTCCGATTCAGTTTAGGTTCGCTTGCTAGATCCGTACTAAAAATGACAGCTAAAACCTGAACTGAGTATGAATTGAATCGAATTAAGACGTCATGGTAGGACCCCTGGTCGTATTTCTCAACCAATTCTCGGAAAATTTGGGAAATCTTCAAAATATTATACATACATATAAACCTTCCTCTCGAACCACTCTATCTATTAAAAAAACCGCATCAAAATCCGTTGTGTAGTTTTAAAACTCTAAGCAGACTTTGTTTTATACTATTGTAGTGAAGTTAGTCACGAAATGTTTCTGTGTTACAAAATATGGTTACGTTTATTGGCTCCAAAATATTGTTCACTTTACTCAGATACAGAACGCAGATGGCAACAGATAGGAATAAGAAAACCTTTCCTAATTTAATATTTTTATGATAACATTACTCTTAACTTACGGTCCCAGGAACCTTTAATCAACCTTCCTTTGTTTTAATAATAAGGGTTCGCGCGACACTTAAAATCTGTTTACTTAAGTGCTGCCGTATTTTAATTAAATTACCTACCAATGTTTTAAGTCAGCCTACCGTTAAATTATTATATTGATGAAAACCCAATTGTTTTGATTGCTTCAAATAATATTGACACCATAAATATCGAATAGAACATGCCGCTATCAATTGTATCGAAAATTTGATTTAATTCCATTGATCTTTGGACAGATTAAGTCACGCGTCTACAACAAACGGAGACGACGATCGATGATAACAACGAGTGGTAAAACCTTGTGCAGTGTCCGTAGGCTTATTGTCTAACTCGCTCGCAATCGCCATCCTGTTCATTTTGACAGTTCTTGTATGAATGTGACAGCTAGCTGATTCCGATGCCAATTGTCAGTAGGCTTATTACCTAACTCGCTCGCAATCGCCATCGTGTTCATTTTGACAGTTCTTGTATGAATGTGACAGCTAGCTGATTCCGATGCCAATTGTCAGTAGGCTTATTACCTAATTCGCTCGCAATCGCCATCGTGTTCATTTTGACAGTTCTTGTATGAATGTGACAGCTATCTGATTCCGATGCCGATTGTCAGTCCTTACATGAACTGTCTAAATGAACACGATGGCGATTGCGAGCGAGTTAGGTAATAAGCCTACTGCTCATACATGAACTGTCAAAATGAACACGATGGCGATTGCAAGCGAGTTAGATAATAAGCCTACGGGTCGCTACCACTGTCTTGATGGCTTATCTTTCTACCAAACAGCAGTAATTGCGCTATTGTATTCAGGCGTGGAGAGCAAAACAGCTGGTAATGTTGGTCCTCAATTATTGCCATGTGACATACTAAAATCAATTATCTTCAAAGAGGCAACGCGGCCAGCATAACGGGAACCTTTGAACCAGGCACGAAACAGGATGGGGATTTTTTAGGTTAATTTTTAGTCAATTTTAACATACTTAACTTTAAATCAACTTTCCTGGTTTTAGTATTCTTTATTGTTATTTAGTTCTTAATAGTTTGTATATTAATAAAATAAAATAAAATATTATCTTCCTTCTTACTCTTAAGCAAAAAGCAACACCCGATTTCAAGCACCTTAATTAAAGTTACAAAAGTGATCGATGCCTGTGCAAAACAAAAAACATTTCGAGAGACGTAATTAAAAATAAGACATTAATTTTAAACAAGGAAATTTAATTTATAAAACCCCTTTCCTTTTATTTCCTTTTCCGGTTTCCACGAACAATGGCTTTTACATGAAAGATGATGCACAAAAAAAAATGAGTCATCATCAGACAGGATGAAATACCTACGATGTTAGTCACGCATGTCATATTTCGCCGTTCTTTATTTTTTTTATTTACTTATTAAATTTTGCAACCTACAAAGGTCAATCAAAGCAGGTAAAAAGAAGAGACGTAGTCATGCGTACAGCAAAGTAATAAGTAAATTGTTAAATTACCCCTCGCCTCGTGCGTGCTTACTTCAACTAGTTTGAAGTGCGAAGTTTGGCTGTGCTTACTTGTGTGAGTGCTACTGTCTTTAATTTTTGTTTGGCCTAAGAGAGGTATTTTGTATCGGCTTGGAGTGATTGGTAGGTATTGAAAGTTAGATCAAGTTTCAAGGCATAGCCAAGCTAATAGTTACCTACAGCTTTGATACTGGTGATGTCCCAGTCCCATAGGGCAGAGAAGTCATGTACTTAAACCAATATTTACTATTTTACACTTATTATTTTCTTTTTATTTTAACTATTTCTCCCATCCTGGTCTGGGAGAAAAGGAAAAACATAGAATAGGGAAAATGTACCAGTTGCTTCTCTACCCGCGCAGATGGTAAAAGCCCATCGAGGGAATGGGCGACAATCTTAGGAATCTTGTTATAGGCGACACGGCTAGCAACCCATCACTATTTTGATTCCCCTATCCACCTATATGCGCCCACAGTCATGCTAAACGTGGCTTTTAGGTCTTGTTACCTTAGGCTCTGTCTACCCAAGGGAAAAGACGTGATTAATGTATGTATGTATTTTATACCATCGCAAAAATTACCAACCACGGAATCCACTCCTCTTTCATAAAGTTCAAGTTGCAGTGTAGCCTTTGGAAAAATATGAAAATTAACAAGGTAAAGCAAACGGTGTTGGAAAATTACGTAAGAATTATTATAATTATGGGACTCCAAGAGGAGATGTTTTGGGCATACTCGAACCGTCAGTTTCACATACTACGGACACTTCGAACCCTGCTGAGTACTCTTCACTACATCCGCCCTCCTCATAAAGCTGCACGCGTATTGGAAAGGCAATCAGAAAGAAAGAACACAATAAACAAAGGATTTTTTCTAAAATTAAAGGCGATCGGTTGAGTCACATTTCCTTCAAGCCTTCCGTGAATGATAGACAGATGGACTGGCGTATCTGAGGTACTCGAGTCTTTTTCTAATTGTTTTTTGCAAATTTCAATATCTGTACACGTTTTATCTGTAACATACTAATAAATAAAGCTAGTGCCTTCGGTATCGCTCCCGTGGAATATCCCAAAGAATTTCTAAAATTCCTTTCTAGCACGTGTTTCCGTTATAAAAAGAAACTCCAGTCCAAATTCCAGCTTTAAAGACTAAGTTTTGGTTATGCGTTGATGACCAATTAAGAAAAATAATACAATGATTTGTATTGGTACCACGTATTCTTCAAAATTCAACAGATATCTACGGCGCTCGAGTGTGCCGCGATTTTTGTGCGTATGCTCCCCTGTTACATACATTGTAGCATTCTATTGCTTTCTTATAACTTGTTAGCCTTACCGTCACGCAATGTAAAGCTCTTCCTAAAATATTTCTCACACCTTTCGAAATAGGCTCGCCAAACTCTATTAAAGGAAAGAAGGCCGCGCTATCGAAAAATGCTAGAGAAGCGTCTCAAGTAGCCTGCGATAAGAGGGTGCTATTAGTAATCAATATCATTAATGTGTTTAGCCCTGTGCTACCCAATAGGTTTGTGAGTTGTATGAATATATTTTGTCCGCATAGACTTTTATTGATTTATTTAATGCAATTCACATGTCATAAGTATAATAAAATGATGGCAATGTGCACAATAAAACACATGAAATCCTGTTGGGCGCAGCATTTTAAAGAGGAAGAGGTAGGCCGAAGTTACATTACAGAAATGAATTGTATATACACTATGCGAAGCTAGACTAACAATAACTAACTTTTTTATAGGATAGGGGGGAAAGCAATCACCGCTCCCCACAGACACTTATGATGTAGGAGAGTTAGGAGTGCGCGTTGAGAGTAAGCGTTGCCGGCCTTTAAAAGAAGAATAGAATTTGCGGGTGGTAGGGCCTTGTGCAAGGTCCGTCCGGATCGCTACCACCATCTTACTCGCTAATCCTGCCGCTAAGTAGCAGTGCTTGCACTGCTGTGTTCCGGTGTGGAGAGTAAGACAGCCGGGGAAATTACGGGCACAAGAGGCATTTCATCTTAGTCCTCTAGGTTGGCAACGCATCTGCAATCCCTCCGGGGTTGCGGATGTCTATGAGCAGTGGTGATTACTTACCATCAGGTGACCCACTTGCTCGTTTGCCTTCCTATTCATATATAAAAAAAAAAAAAAAGAATAGGCTCGTTTCTTGAAGATCTCTAAGTAGCACCGGTCCGGAAAAATTAGTGCCTCTAGCTAATTTCAGAGTTTAACCGTGCGCAAGAAGAAGTGCGTAAGAAGTTCCACGAGAAACGAACGGTCGTGGACTGCCAACTGTTGAGACTATTAATTGATTACTCTGAGTGTTCATTTTCTTATGAATTATTGTAAAACGATGCATAAGCGATGCGTAAGAAAGTGTTTGGACAATTTATTTTCGTATACAAGAAGTTCAAATTTATAGCAGGCTGTCGCAGCGCCATTGTTGCCGTAATGACAAAACCTCGGCCAAACATGGTGGGCTATTTTTTTTAAATATCAAACGGTATAGGCATTAGGTGACCGTAGAAAGAGATGGTGAGTGCGATCCTTATTGACATTGTTTAGCGCGCAGGTGCTTATAACCGTATTCATCATTCCTTTTGGACAAAAACAGATGGTAGGAAATAAAGAGTTACAAACAGTATACAGGCCGTCTAAAATATTTTACGATTAATTTCAACGTACGACCCATAGTTAAATTGTTTCGAACACCTTCACGACGTATTCGTAAGAATAGGGCCTTGTGTATGAAATTGATAGAATATCTCATTAGTCTGCGGGATGATTAAGGCAGATTACAGCGTTACACAGCAGATTAATACTATAAAGCATCCGAGCCTGCTTAATTATCGTACTGATTAATTTACTAGGTAGTCACTTAAAACTTAGACTCAATATAAATGAACTTTCTTTTTCAAAGTAGCCTCTCATTTTTCAAATTCGCTTTTCAAATTACTTGTAAGGAAATTGATTGAAAACATTTCCCTGCGAGGTTGAATTAAAATTATTTTGACACACGACGCACACCAAAAGCATTTGTAAAATCTTGACACATAAAAAGTAAATTGTTCTACCTCACTCAGTTAGGTTATGGCAGGTTAGTTGTTTAAAATATCCTTGGAAGATGAAATATATTTAAGAAACACTATGTTTTCTTTGAGCCAAAAACGGAGTCGTCTCACAAGCATCATTGACCCAGTATGAACCATTTCATGACCCTTTAAAATACCTCATGTTGTATGAGCCGGAAAAGCCGCAACAGAAAGCCTATGCTCGCGTATTACCTCTAAATACACGTAATCCGATAAAAAATCTTTGAAGGTGCTCATTTGAGCGAGTAACTTCGGAAACTTTTTATTCTCTTCCATTTAAAAGGAGTTCGTGACAGAAGCCAATAGGAGAGGGAATAAACATCTGGAGCAATGTTAATAAAATTTCAGTGTTATTCGGATAAATTGGCCACTTTTTAAAATTATTGGCCGATAAGCTTTCTTATCGAGTGGTTTTAATTGAAAAACCTTCTATCGTCTATCTATGGTACCAAGATTGATGTGTCTCAGTAGCAGTGATCAGAATTTAGTCCTAAGGTTCATTTTAGACCTGTTTGAAAAGGCCTGCAAATAAAAAAATAGGACTGCCTCACACAGTCACTTGGTGGGTGCCGGAGAGCGGCCAGCGGCGACAAATAAAAATAGCGGGATGATTTGGACGTGTATACAAGGAACTTGACACTTTGGAACTAAATACATTATTAGCAAAGACAGGGCTACGGTACAATGAAGAGACGAAGAGGTTAAAATAATGGAACACCATCAAATTGTGCTAAGTACTGTGCTAGTGAGCAAGAATGTTTTCGGCAACGGATACCCCGATACAGGAAATTTCAAGGCATGACCACTGCGCCGAACTGTCTAATTAAATTTATGTAAATATGAGGCGGTAAAATTCATGGAATAAATGAGACGACTGGGGTAAGTGTAGATCGAAGTGTATTTGTTTTGTGAGGACCACTAATATTCATATAAGTTGAGCAGGAACTGAAGTTCAAGAGAAGGGGCATTTGCCCAACAGAAGAACGTCAAAGTAGGCTAAAAATACCTACATTAGGCATGTATTAATTAAGTCTGCGCATTGTGTAAGTGGTTAAATAAATATAAACATTTGGAGACTTCAAATGGCCTGAATCAACTTAAGTAGAGTGTAACCAAATACGTCTTGGGTGGGTAGGAACGATTCCAATGGACCGGACAACTCCTACGCTCGGGTATTATATAGAAGTGAACAATCTCCGTCGGGTCCATTCATTTCATTCACCTTCTGTTAGCGACTGGATACAATCTCCGTTTACTATCCATGAGATCTTTGGATTAATTTATTTTGATTCAAAATAGATTTTATTCACTCATACGTTATTTATTCCGAATTCGCAATGTAAAATGTCATAGGAGTTGTGACTAGTAAGTTTAGATAGTGTATGCAAACGATAGAGTTATTAAAGAATGATGGCCGGGGTCCTCTGGCGTGTTTTTTTTTTTTTATATGAATAGGAAGGCAAACGAGCAAGTGGGTCACCTGATGGTAAGTGATCACCACTGCCCATAGACACCCGCAATCCCGGAGGGATTGCAGATGCGTTGCCAACCTAGAGGACTAAGATGAAATGCCTCTTGTGCCCGTAATTTCCCCGGCTGTCTTACTCTCCGCACCGGAACACAGCAGTGCAAGCACTGCTACTTAGCGGCAGGATTACAGTATTATATCCAAAATACATCGGCACAGTTAGCCTAGAATTAGTTCAAAAAACTTATTTTGTTTCATTTTACCATACAAACGTATCTAACTTCACAGCATTTTAGATACACACCAACGCTCTGGATAATTCGATTAAGATTGTGGTGTGAAAATAATTTGAATTAATTAATTACATGACCGCAACATCCACAAAGGGCTTTGAGCGTTGGGTTTTACTAAATTTATAACGCCGCAAACCAAACATGCAAGATAGAAACGCCTGTACGCCTGTACGACACATATGCCCTTCTTTGATGTAGCACAGACGTACAATACGCTAAGAGCTGTTTAAGTTAATGAATATGGATATCTACAAAGTAAAGTCTGAATCAATCAATCATTTAAAACTTCTTATTTACTCGGCCCACATCCACCCACTGCTGAGTAAAGGCCTCTTCATTTTCACGCCACTTTGTCCGATTCTCTGCCAGCCTCATCCACAGTTTTCTAACTGACTGCCATAATTATTATCATTCTGACCACCGGGCTGGTGGTCTGCCTATCTGAGATGTAATTTGTTCAAATTAATTCAATTCGATCATAAATATTAACGGAAGTAAATATACGTAGCCTAAATTATGAACAAACTAGCTGTTGCCCGCAACTTCGTCTGCATAGAATTCGTGTATCGCTACCCCGCAGGAATTACGCAATTTTACGGGATAAAAAGTAGCCTATGTGTTATTCCAAACTATAATCTATCTATGTTCCAAATTTCATCCAGACTTGTCCAGCCGTTCTGGCGTGAAAGAGTAACAAACACCCATCCATCCATCCATCCTTAGTATTAGTAGGATTTAATATCACTTCCGCTAATGTAAGAGTTTGAATGAAAAGGTCGTTTATCATTAAACTCAAACGGAAATAAATTGAAACTGTAATCCTTATTAAGACAAACGAGTTTCAAATTGTCTTTCCCGACTAATCACGGATTACTGAATTTAAACTGAGTTTAATTGCGTATAGTGAAACGCAGTCTAGACGTAGGTGACTTAACTAGAGCAATTAATTGCACACTACAGAGCATCAATTTCAGTTCGGGGAAACCACAAAATAGTCAATCGGTTCGCTAGCTTCAGCGACTTCATCTCTCTCTGGCTCTGATTTGCTTAATCATGGAGACGGGTCACTCCAGCGCAATTTATCATACAATACGATGACTTAATAATAAACATAAAAATGAATCGTTAAAATGTATGGACATACGTAAGTTCCAAGCAGTCTGTACTTAAAAGTAAAGTTTTTTTTAATGAGTACAGTCAGTATTATGTCCTTATTCCCTATAATTTTATGGCTCGTCACAGAATGGACATATTTACGAACACTGTACAAGTCTAGTGAATAAGGCTTTTCCATGTCGTTCCTTTGAATTATATCCGGTTTTCAACTTTAATAACACTTTATTAAAGTTAGTATACGATGCAGTTGTCAGATTAAATTGTTTTATAAATAAGAACTTTATTCAAATGTTGTTAAAGTTGAAACCCGCATGGGGTTCAACTAAATTTAATGGGAAAACTTTATTTACTACTCCTATACAATGTAACCTAGCACATACATGGAAAATTGAGGAAAATTTTATTTCGTCAAAATCAATAACAGTGTTTCGTATACGTTTTCTAAATAGTAATAAGTAAGTAAGTAAGTAAATGCTTTATTGTACAAATAAAGAAACAGATACAATTTACAAAAAAATAAAAATAACATTAATATTTGCACAAAAGCGAAGGCACAAATAGTAGTAGTAGTAGGTAGGTATTTTTTTTCTTTCCTTCTTTTAGATAATAGGTAGGTATATTTTATACATTTGAATGTAATTGGTAATCTATTATTAAATAAAACTGCATTCTTAAGTATAATAAATGCACGAAGGGTTATACATACATACATACATACATAATAGTGTTTTATAACTCTTGAGTAAGAAAATCGCAAAACTTCTTGAAACTAAAAAAAGGCACATTTAAAATAGAAAAGTCCAAGAAGCAAGCAAGAGTTGACGCTCTGGCCGTCTATACAATACACAGGCGTAATCGTCAGGCTGCAGCATTATTGCCTTATGCATTGACGCAAAGTTTGCGATTTAAATTTTGATCATTAATCAACGATCTTTAGAGTAGATCGGCCGCTAAGATTCAAAGTTGTTATGAATAGCCAGCCAAAATTAAATGAAGCAATGGCTATTCAGTGAGTTCGAGATAACGGTGCCTCGGTAATGCCCTGCTCTAATCTGATATTTTACATGCGGTTTTTTCTCTTATAAAGACTGTTGAAAATAATATTTAACTAAAACATTCGAATACGTAATAATTCCATGCTGGTCTGGGAGCAAAGAAAAAACATAGAATGCACCAGTTGCTTCTCTACACGCGCAGATGGTAAAAGCCCATCGAGGGAATGGGCGAAAATAATAGGAATCATGTTATAGGCGATGAGGCTAGCAACCCATCACTATTTTGATTCCATTTTCCACCTGTAAGCCCACAATCTTGCTAAATGTGGCCTGTAGGTACCTGTTATCTTAGGCTCTGTCTACCCCGTAAGGGATAGAGACGTGATTTGTGTATGTATGTATGTATGTATTCGAATACGTATTACGGAAGTCTCACACTAAGGGGCTGTTCCACTACTCTCTGTTAAAATCTTGATAATTTT
This sequence comes from Pandemis corylana, assembly GCA_949127965.1. NCBI lineage: Eukaryota > Metazoa > Arthropoda > Insecta > Lepidoptera > Tortricidae > Pandemis > Pandemis corylana. The sequence goes on along the minus strand of OX421856.1, from coordinate 6,029,909 downwards.
AGTATCAGATACATTTTTTATTACTGTGAAACAGCCAGAGACGGCATCACACATATCTGACGTTTAAAATATCGGGGAATAACAGAGATTTGTGATCAGGCTCTAACACTTGTGTGTTACCTATGCCAACTCTTGAAGACACAATAATTTCATCAACCAATATTAAACAAGTGTATTATTTCACAAAATCGTCATTAGCAAAGTTTATTTGACAATTCGTAAACCTTAAAAAAAATACAATTATCTCAGAAACACGTGCAGATAATTATAACTTAAAATCAATATAAAGTAGATACCGTCAAAAAACTACGTCTACCTGCTTAAGAAACTTGTATCATACGTGCTTTTAAAAGTGTATTTCAATACAAACATCGTGGGAATGTAAACCTTCCCGTTAATATACAAGTAATTAAGATATAGGTATAGCAAGAACTAAAGCCTCGTACGACAAAATCAAAAATCTCTGATGAGTGTACGTTTCTGATGAGAAACAACATTGTTTTTCAATGAAACACCGTAAGATTTCTTTGAAACAACATACACTCCGTGAGCTCATAGCACAATTTTCGGGTTCTTGCTGTCTCACTCTTGGGTTTGATACTTGCATCAGCCGATGGTACCCGAAACCCGAATGTCGTTCTAAAAGCTCACGACTATAGTTATTTTTCCTTGTGGTAAAACAACACGTTTAAAAGTATCATTACACTTGAAGTCCAGACAAAGGTTTTTTGGCTCACAAAGGCTGATTACGCGTTATCGCGCATGCTCAGGAAGCGTGACACTATCGGTGGCTTAGCAACTTTCTGGCTGGATGGAATGCGAATGTTTTTGAATGGGACGAAAAGTTGTTGTATCTTAACTCTTCGAGGCTTTAGGTTTTTCAGGTATCGTTAATCGTAAGCTGGCTTGTTTGCGTGTTGCAAACATGCTTTCTCTTTTAAGTTACAGCGGATTTTTTTAAAACCTAATAACTAAAAAATTGTAGTGTTAATTTACTTCTAGGTACTAGCATTGCCAATTGAGCATCGACGTCGAGCAGAAACTTTGTCCATATAAAAATAATATATTGGATTAAAAAGATGCAGTGAATTTTAATGAAAAAAAAATACAAAAGTGGAATTAAAAACAAATTAAACTATGATTAAATTAAAAATGAATTAAGAACTAAACTAAAACTAATCTTTAAACAACATAATATAAACTATTTTATTGAAAAAGAAAAAGAAAACAATAAAGAACAGTCAAAACTTAAAAATAACTTAAACCTAGCTAAAACTATTATTAAAGATAAATAATATTGCATTTTATTCATGAGATTTTATTTGTATTTAACTCTCGGAAAGAAATTACAACGTCAGTAAAAGTAAGAATGTATGTGTATGTAATGTATTTTTGGTATAAAACACTTTATTGTAAAAAAAGAAATAGACATAATTAACAACCATTTAAAATACATGTACACAAATGTAATGAGACAAGTTAAAACAACATTCTTAGTTTAATGATGCAGCATAATTTTGTAATTTTGTGGAATCATTGTAAAATTCCCTTCCACAACAAGGTGTCATAACAGGCATTATAAAAACATCAACTCTTTCGAAATAAACATCGAGCTTTTTTTGATTCAAGCGTACAACCCTTTATTGCTTCTTCTATTATTCCAGAAATAGCATCATAATTTCTGCCAACATAAACATCAAACAATAACTCGAATTTCAGCAGAAGCAATTCAGCATTTAATTATGAGCCTTGGTCGAAAAACGTATTAGAAAATAATATTCCAACCGAAGTGAAAGTTAATAATAAATACGCCAAATAGCAGATTATATTGAGTTGAGCTATTATTATTTGCCGAAATGAATTTTTCTTTATAACAGTTTTCTTTGAAATTACGTGGGAAAGTAGTAGGAAAACTTATTATGCTAGGAAAAATGCCAAGAAAAATACGTTTAAAAATTGTAGTCGACTGAATGCTTTGCTTGAACCCTGCACAGTTTTATGTTAAACTCATAGTTTCTGCCTGTAACTTTGTCCACTTAGAACTCATTTGTTTTGCTATGGTGTTGGCTATGGTGGTGTAGGGGTAAAAACACCCATCACGGATTGATGAGGATCCGGGTTCGATTTCCAGCCATAACTTTACTTTTCGGATTTTTCTAAGTGTTCTGGTTATCAGTATTGTTCAGAAATAAAATATACAGATTCCGACCTATCGCAGTAATTATCTTCAATTTAGGTATATAATATAGAAGTGTATATAATTTAACAAAATTAATTATAAGCTTTAAGTTCAGGCAGATGTTATGTTGCTCAATGTAATGGATGGAGCCCATCGAGGGAATGAGCATAGGAATCATGTTATAGGCGATGCGGCTAGCAACCCATCACTATTTTGATTCAAATTTTTGCAATCTTGCTATACGTCCACAATCTTGCTAAACGTGGCCTGTGGGTCATGCCACCTTAGGCTCTGTCTACCCCGTAAGGGATAAAGACGTGATTTATGTTTGTATGTATGTAGTGGATAAAAAAATCAAACACACATTTTATTTCATTTTCATAATGTATTGAGTTGTGAACAGGTAAGCCTGTAACGTGAAAACAATGCCAAATACTAAATACAAGTTTGAAATAAGAAAAAATCTATTCATATCATATTTTCTAATCTCATATTAAATTGGAAGCGTACTCCGACATGCCAATATGAGAATTAATTTTCCGAGGGGAAAAATGACATCCATGAAAATTGTGTGATTCGGCGAAATGGAAAAGCGTATTGCCGTCTTTCAATAAACTTTCAATTAATAAATACGTAAGTAAAAAACCGATGTGGTGCGTGTCGGACGACTATAACGAAGGGTTCCGTGTTCAAAATCCTCATGAAAAGATGCGATATCGAGCCCTCTATCGGGGAGTGTTAACTAAATACACCTACCTTCAGAAGTTCTTCAATTTTTACTATTACCTACGGAACCTTGAAAATCAGAAACCACGTTTGTTCTTTTCAGCGACAGTGTCATTAAGATAATAATCCCTTCCTAATTTTGTATTGTTCATATGGGAGTCACGTTCATTATTTAAATTCTGTTTATGATCCTCCAGCCTGTTAATAATAACACCAACCACATTTTCATGGCACCTCTTTATAACTGCTCTCATTAAAACAGCTAACAGCATTATGTACGTGTAAAAGAAGCTTAATTTTAATAAGACTAGATGACAGATGAGAAATAGACTGAAAAGTTAGTCAGTGTAATTTTGGAAAGAAATTGCTAGGGCTCCAGAGCCTTAAATTATTAAAAAAACAACGTTTAAAGGAAAATAGAACACTATGGGTTCATTTATTAAATTTCACAGGAACTTAACTTTACTATGTTCATCCATATCTCCTTTATTATTCCCAAAAAGCTATTGATTATAATGTTATTTTACCGTTTAAACCTTCCCTGGACTCGCAAAAATGTTTCAAAACCAAAATATCATAGTTCAAAACCCGATTATACATTCCTATGGTTGAGAAGCATAAGTTGGTCCGAAATCAGGCATTGTCACTTTATTATAAACGGAGTCTATCAAATAATACTTAAATACTTCCTTTTCGAACAATTCATGACCGTATCTTGTAAAAAACGGAACGGAGTTTCATTTACACTCAGTAAGGTTGGGGGCTTCAGCAATAAATCTCGTACCTGACCGACACGGTCAGATAATATACTCGAAACGCACAAATCTTAGTGTTAATAGGTGTTTTCCGTCGTGAAAAAACAAATCGGGGAAAGTAAACAAAGCATAAACCTTGAAACACATCCAGTAAAGACGGAAATCTTTAAGAACTTTCGAGGAAAAAACCGACACCACGCGACGCCGGCCTCCCCGTAAATATCAATTAAGGATACTTGCAATTTTATTATGCCGTAAAATGCGTTGTCCGGCTTCGAACGACGTAATAAAACATGAGTCAAAATAATTAAATGTATTCTTGAGTACATTTGTAAAAGACTATTATTTTACCAATAAAATACGTCGCTATTCACTGCTGTTATCGACGACCGTTTACGGTGTGAGGTTTTCATTGCGCGTTCGCTGATTCAATTGTTAGAAAGGTGGCCTTTTTGCCCAGTAACATAACGAATGCTGTTCCAAAATATCTTCTTGTACCTGCGTTCTTATTTGCCATGTAATGAATGGTAAAGGTAAGTCGACAGACACTTTCTTTCGTGCCTAATATCAATTTACGGTCGACTCGTTTTCAGGTTTCGTATATGGACTTTTTTATTGGTCTGTAATAAATTTGTTACGGCTATTAATTTTGGGAAACCGTACTAGATCACTTCTATTATTATAAGTAAAACTTAATCCAGTTTCTTCATGTTACGACTGCCATTGTTTTATACTATTTTGGTCTATATCGATTACGCTAAGTTTAGTTCGGCATTTCACTCTCTGTTCTCAAATTTCTACATGGATTAAGAACAAAATGCTTAAGTAGGCATATAAACAAGAGTGTTATATTATAAACATGACATTAGGCCTGGGAGGTGACGAGATCTTTTCCCCCTGCCGTGTTCGCAATTAAATTGAGTTATGGAGACCATTAAAACAAATTTTGAATTGATTCAAGAAACGTGACATCTTAAGAAGATATTTCTCCCATGACGTAGGCACTCGCTTAGGGAGGATTTTCTGTAACTCAACCCGTGAGTGGAGGAAATCTACTTATCAAACACCGTCTCATCCTTATCTAGAAGGAAAACATGAAACTTAATCAAGGACCGAGAGTACAAACTCGAGCCTATTTCATACCAAAGTTAATCCTCTCAGTGTTAATGGAGTGCTACTTGTGTTACAAGAGAATGAAATTTTTAGGACAGACGTAGATAAATTGTTACAATTTCATATTTTATTTTCTCCCTCGCATTTTGTTTGGGACTGAAATTTAATTCTATTTTTTATTTATGAAAGAATCATGCGGGACAATTCGTTTAAGCTTCTGGGATTTTATGTTACACAGAAATATATACAGGGGGCTTAACCATGACGTTTTAATGCGATTCAATTCCGACTCAGTTTATGTTTTAGCTGTCATTTTCAATATTGATCCGACAGCGGGCGAACCTAAACTGAATCGCATTAAGAGTTACTTTAACTTTTAAAAATTGATATCACACAATTATGACCATAGTGGAAGCAATAGTTCTTATACTGTGCCAGAGTCATGCATATATGCATACCGTCAGGCATCTTTACCACAGGGGTATACAGGCAGAGACTACTTTATTCAACTTGTTAAGATCCTGACATACTTCTTTCGCTTCATCCACAATCGTCAATCTCTTCATACATGCTAGTCGGTTTCTGGTAGTTCTGACCTGACCTTTTTCCAAAACGTCTCCTATTTGGTCTCGGAACGTCCGTCTAGGCCTTCCCCTCCCAACGCAACCATTCACACTCCCCATATAGATCTATTTAGTCAGGCTACTTTCATCCATCTGCTCTACGTGACCGAACCAAAAAAGCATACCTTTTCTATCCTAGTCACTATATCTTCTTCACACCCGCACGTTCCCTTATCACACTATTGCTTATTCTATCGTAATCTTAATCTTATCTTATTGTAAGTCTAGTTTCACATAATGTATATACAATTCATTTCTGTTATGTAACTTCACCCTATCTTTCAGTGATACACCTTCCATACTTCTATAACACTACACTAGAGCCATGCATATATATACATACATATATACACCAATCATGTCTTTTTCCCTTACGGGATAGAGTCATGCAGATGTTGATATTTTCCTACTGAATATTTGCGACTCCGGAATTAACTTTTGCTTGGGACGGCAACTGCCTGGTGTCGCGTCACAAAAAATAATGATCCTCAAAATGAAGAAGGCAAATAAAGATTTGACTGATATATGCGTATTAATATCTTCAGGGTTGATTAAGTATTCTGGTGGTGTTTAAAGTATGACGGTTTCGACTGGGGATGGCAGTTTATTATTTCGGATGACGTGCGAAAAAGTAGGGTGTAATTTTATTACAGCTTTGACATACAAAGAGTTCTATGTAAAGGATCTAAAGGTTGTTCGTTTTTTTCAAAGTTCATTGTTCGTTTATTATATCGATACAACTGTGTAAAATAAACAATGTTTTTGAACAAATCGCAAAAAAATATTGACAAATTTGCTTACGGTTTTTTGTGACTTTTAAGACGTTTATTTAAAAAAAGACCTAATATTGTCTTTGTAACGTTATTCTAAGAAAACGTGGGTATTTTTTTGTTAAAATTTATTAAGCCCTCTATAGGCTGGCAACGCATCTGCAACCCTCTAGTGTTGCGGGTGTTGGGTGGTGGAGCTTGCTTATCATCAGATGACCCTCTTGCTCGTTTCACTTCCTTGTCGTATAAAAAAATGACCGAATGGTATAATTTGCAAACATTTTTATTTATAGTGAGATCACTGAACCAATGGCGACGGTAAAGTAAGTAAATGCTTTATGTATTTTATTGAATCAGGCGTTACTTTGCGGAGGTCCATAAAATAAATGCTTTATGGTACAAATATAAAGAAACAGAGACAAATCACAACAAAAAACACTAAATATATGCACAAAGGCGAAATTATCCCTATAAGGGATCTCTACCAGTTAACCTTTGAGTAAATGAGAGGAGCTTTAAGCGAGGGACCGACAAAGAGCTACTTTAAAATATCCATATAGTGAAAGCCACAGTAAAGTCTAAACTACGAAGATAACAATTATCATCAGGGCAAGATATAATTTTATGCAGATCGTATATCTCCGATATAGCTTTGCTGTTACAGTCGATGGTACTTTGCTGCTAAGTTCTTGAGAATATCACTTAAGAGAATTTATGGGAATAAAAACTAATGACTAATTTCTCGACTCGAGAAGCATAAGGTCTGATGTGAAAATCCGACCAAATTGACTTATTCACATTGCGGTTATAATGCGCTCTTTGTCTGTCTACCACACTGACACTTATATTTCTGTCTCTTTCCGTTGAGGAGATAATTAAATATGCATAAGGTCGGATCTGATGACTTTTAGAAATTACAGACACGCATTAGGACTACTAACTTTTATTTTTTATTTTTATTTTAAATTTAACCTTTATGCATGCATGGACTTCTCAAAAAATTTTGTTTAACGTATTTCAACTTCAAGCCTTCTGCTTCGCAAATGTTGATGAAGCATAGGTACGTATCACTAGATACGACGTAATGCTTCAAATATCTTAAGCTGTTTATTTTACGAAATTTTACTCTTGAGTAATAATTTGAACAAAATTGTACTTGATATAGTAATAATTCAAACTTAGAGTGCAAATCATTGGACACATTTATGGACACATTCTCCATAAATTCTCGCTACCCGAAAAAAAACTACCTATATGTATAACTAGCTTCTGCCCGCGACTTCGTCTGCGTAGAATCATACATAAAAACCTTCCTCTTGAATCACTCTATCAATTAAAAAAACCGCATCAAAATCCGTTGTGTAGTTTTGAAGATATAAGCATGCAAAGGGACATAGGGACATAGGGATATGGGGACAGAGAAAGCGACTTTGTTTTATACTATGTTGATGATGATCATTTATGTTGATTTTCAAGGAAACATTTGTTTCTATTTTAATAGAACATTTTCTAATAGGTACATCATCTGACGCACATTTCTGCCACGGCATGCGCTGTGATCGTTTTCTATACCCCCACCATACACTTCGCACGTTTCCAATATTCCTTACGGGGTAGACCGACCCTAAGGCAACAAGGCCTAAAGCCACGTTTAAAAATAATCACAATAATAATTTAGAAAATATTCTCGATCCGAGAATATTCTCTTCTGTGTAATTTTCCAAACCCATCACTAGTTGTTACTAAGTCAAAGACAACGACTATCGGTCAACACGACCCGGAGCTTGGAAATTACACAATAGGTTGGCAGTTTACTTTAAGGTCCTGACATTGAATAATTAATAGACAATGATAGATGCCACCTCACGTAAATTCTATTGTGGGTTTGCTACGGCAGAATATTTTAGGTAGAGAAAACTTTGGCTTCGGTCACGTTAAAGATGTTATTTTTCACCATTTCCATTTAAAATTATTTAGAAAAGGAATGATATTTTTGAGGTAAGATTTTAGCCTAAATTTGAATTAAAGCCATTAATAAGATAGTGTGACAGAAGTTATGATTTTTAGGGGTCCGTAGGAAACGCGAAACTCGTATAGTTTTGCCATGTCGGTCTGTCCGCTGTAAGCCGCTGAGATAGGTCTCGAGATGTACCGTCATAGCAAAATAGTGATTGGTTGCTTGCTAGCGGCATCGCCTATAACATGATTCCTATGATTTTCGCCCATTCCATCGATGGGCTTTTACCATCGGCGCGGGAAGAGAAGCAACTGGTACATTCTATGTTTTTCTTTGCTCCCAGACCAGCATGGAAGTGTAAGTAAATTAATAAGTAAATCCATATTTTCATTACAATTTTCGTATTTGTCCCGTGTAGGGAACAAATAAAAAAACCGGTCAAGTGCGAGTCGGACTCGCGCACCGAGGGTTCCGTATCATTATCTATAAATATCTAAAACCAGTGTAAGCAGAGCCCTGTTCCAAAGCAAAATGTACGCAGTGTGGGGTTACTTTATATTGGTCACTGCTATATACAGACATACATACACATTTACGGTTTTCGCAATTATTCTTTAATCTGTGCTATAAGACCTACCTTCATACCAAATTTCAAGATTCTGCGTTCACGGGAACTACCTTGTAGGTTTTGATTCCCTTGAGAGTTGAAAATTTGCGGAAATTTGCGGCATAAACGGCTGTATCTTTTGATTGCGTTGGCTTAGAATTTTGATTTTTTCACAGTTCCAAGGGGCAGTAGACCTGAGTATTTGATATAAATTTCAGCTTCATACCTCCACGCGTTCCTGAGAAAAAGGGTCTTGACAGACGGACGGACGGACGGACAGACGGACAACAAAGTGATCCTATAAGGGTTCCGTTTTTTCCTTTTGAGGTACGGAACCCTAAAAGTGAAAAAGTAATACAGAATTATATATCCCGTATCACTCCAATGGTTAACTCCTCTTTGCAGGTTAGTTACTAAGTCCCTCACTGAGATTGACGCACTGACTGATGGACATCGAACTTATCTATTTTTTATACGCCCATACATTATTCCACACTCGTAACGTATCGGGCTTCGGTAGAGTCACCATCACAGCAGGAAATAATTGAAGATACATAAGTAAGTATCCAAATTCTGGCGACTGACAAAAACCAGTCCTAGGGTATCATTATTGAGCAAACTCTAAATGAGATGTTTTGTAAACCATCCAATCGCGTGTTGAATTTGCATTTCAAGAAATTTTGTATTCTAGTACAGACGCCATGATCTAGGCTGGCAACACATATGCAATGGCTCTTTATCAGGTGACCCATTTACTCTTTTTCCCTATCATGTTGTGTAAAAGCACATCATCATCATAATCGGCCATAGGATTTCGTGCTATGCTAATTCGCTTGGCTATCTCGATGACCGTTGTTCTTCTACGTATCTCCTCATTTCCAATTCGATCCCGTAGAGAAACCCCAAGCATAGTTCTCTCCATAGCTCGCTGAGCTACTCTGAGCCTATTTATAAGGCCTACAGTGAAGCACCACGTCTCGGATCCACATGTCATCACTGGCAGCACACATTAAAAAAAATGGTGCAAAAGCACACCATCTATAAATCATGTTTTTTTAAACTAGTCTGTTATTGTGCTCCACGGCTGGGCAAAGGTCTCTCCCTCAAACTTCACAACTCCCAGTCCGACGCAATGTCAAGCCAATCGGAGTCGGATACGGAGTCTGGAGGATATGCATCCAAATCTTTCCGCCATTACCTTCTTGGTCTGCCTCGTCGTCTTTGGCCACCCTCCAGCACCCACCAAGTGCCTTAAGCCCACATACTTAACCATACTAACATGTATTTAGCGATTCAGAGTTCAAGATATATCTCAACGCTTTATCTGTTTTATGGCGGAACAATATATTGCGACAAATGTTCAGATATTTCAAGCCACCACATTTTGTCCGTTACCTCGGGCCCTGACCTTCCAATAAATATAATGAAATGACTATTTTACGGCCCGGAATCCATGAAAGTGGTGCTATCATCGAAAACCAATCCAGTAGAGTAAGCGGCGATTGGGATAGTAATAACTTTTAACCTCGAATAATGAATACCACAGGAAGAATTTACACGAGCTGCAAAGCTGACAGACAAAACTACTTTTGTAAACAAATAAAATACTTTAATACCTTATTAAGCATCCAAAATTGGAAATCAAACGTTTGTACTCATTATACACGTAAATTATTTGCTCCGAGCTAGAATCGAACCCAGGATATCAAGCTTCGCAGCCAGCTTCTCCACGAGACTAACCGGTCGTCAAAATCTATAATTCAGTTCTCAAAATAATGCTACTGCCCATTTTTAGCACGTGCGCGAGACAATTGTGAACTAAAAAAGATTTCAGAGTTTTTTTCTAAAAATAGGAAGAACTCAATTGATCTGAGCATCTTAAGCCTCCTGTAAATGTTCGTGTAAAAGGGGCTTTGAAGTTAGTAAATTTGAGCGTCTCCGAAAGACATCAGACCGGGCGTTAAGTTAAATAAAAATTTTGCTGATAAAAAATACTGAAAAAAAAAACAATTTTCGTAGACCAAGTAAAGAAAAGAAACGAAAGAAGGGAAAAAACGATGAAGAGAATGTTGCCGGCGGTACAAATTATACTTAACTATTTTTAGTTTGAAAAGTCCCAACACTTAGCAGGGTTGGTTTTTGGTAAGAGGTCACTTTGGCGTTAAACCTATCGCGTCTAGTTCATCTAATCGTATTTTTAAAACAACATAGTTAGTACGAAATGATTAAAATCTGATACCATATTTTTTTGTTCTACAGAAAAAACCGGTTCCGTGAAAAATCTGATTGAAAAAAGCGTTTCACTAATGTCCGTAATTTAAACGAGGGCGCCGATTTATTTGCCGCGGTGTCACATTTTAGACGCAGTATCTGAAAATTATTACAAATTCTGTATGAAAAAAATTAGTCCCCTGTTTTGCAGTCTGCCGTCGTAGTCAAATGTAATTTGAATATTTGTAGCTGAATAATGAAATATATGCGACAATAAGCCTTTTCAAAGTTCAAAGGCATGAAAGCAAGAGCAATATAGCAGAAAACGTTTAAATGCCTTGACAAAAAGGCGGGTTTCTGTCGGAGTTTGGTTAACGTTCATTCATCTTTGTCGACATCAATCTCGTACGAAAGGCTTACTTTATATAATGTCGCGAAATAAAGCTAAGCGTTCACGTGTGAGCACACAAGAACACGGCCTTTAATATGGGAATCATCTGAGGCGTTAATCATTAATTTCGTTTCTTAAATAGGTCAAACATGAAGATCTACTTCATAATTCGACTAAAAATGATGCTAACGCACGATAATAAGTCGACGGGTTTTAGTACTATCGCTTAATTTTATATGGTTATAAATTAAATTGTCTCACGAGAGCTCAAACGATTCCTGTTTTCTTAAAGTCAGTGTGTATGTTTGTTTGTACCGCTTTCACACCTTAAGTACTGAACCGATTGCAATGAAATTTTGCATACATCATAATGGAAGTCCAGAATAAATATAGGATAGTTTTCATCACAGAAAATGGCATAGTTTCCGCGGGCAGACAAACTCGGAAACAGCTAGTAATTTATATTTTTAACCTTTACGACGCCAACGACGCATACATCAGCACAGTAGGTTCAACGCCAACGACCTACATAATATATACGATTACTTCAATGCAAAAGCAAACTTCGTCCAATTGGGTTTAGGTTCAACTTACGGTATCGCAATAAAGAAGTCTGGCGTATGGGACGTCTCTGGTATTCGACGTGACGGCGAAAAGGTTAACTGAATTCAATTGAAGGCGTTTCAGTTGTTACCTTATTTATAATTAAACCTTTAAAAACTAGTACAGTTATTTCGCTAAAAATTCAGGAGTCTTTAGCAAATGCCTTCCTTCTCTTGTAAATTAAAGTTTTTGTGACACAAATACATGGCAGTCACCTAGTCCTTAGGGAAATCTTGTTTCACCAATTTTCGCTGATGGATATCCAACCAAGTGAGTCGGTTAATTAGGTCCTTCACAATACAATTTGGGCGGTCAACGTTCGCACCTGATGACCCTAGTGATAAATTATATCTGTGCTGAATAGGGTTGAGCAGCGTAGTATATTTGGAGTGTATTGACCAATTAACTAGATATATGACTCCCTATAATACCTACGAGAGAATGGGTCAATTTGTGATTGCAAGTTAACCTTTTCAACGCCAACGACACATACATCAGCACCGCAGGTTCAACGCCAACGACCTATATATACGTCCATTACTTCAATGCAAAAGCAGCCTTCGCTCAATTCGGTTTAGGTTCAATTTAAGGCATCGCAATAAAGACGTCTGGCGTATGGGTGACGTCTCTTGTATTTGACGTGGCGCCGAAAAGGTTAAGGACAGTAATCACTTCACGAGCGAGTTTTAGAGAATCACATTCCTGAGTAGTAATCATCATCATCTCCAACCTCAGAATAAGAGGGCTTAGGCTACAGTTCTCACGCGGGCCAAGTGCAGATTGGAAACTTTACACATACTATTGAATCGCTTCACATGTGTATATGCAGGTTTCGTCGCGATGTTCTCCTTCACCAAAAAATTCATGGTAAATATAACCTCAGATCTCAAGCTCGACTTTCACTTGTATGCTTTTTTCTTTTTATAAATACTTTTATTACGCTATGTCTATGAAATATATATATTTAATATCGATAGAAACGGGAATTGAGGCTCTGCAGAGTAATTACTAATTATGGAAACATCATAACGGTCGCTTAAGTCCGCCCGTCACCCGTAATTTGAAACAGAGCTTCGCATTTTAGACGGCTTGTATAACAGCATTTAGAATTTGTTAGACTAATTTAACTCCCATCTAAAACTAACTTCGAATGCCCCAAATTATTGGCTGAAAGTATTTAATCAAAACCGCAGATTCTAGTTCAACAAGTTTGCAAAAATCCGGGCACAAACGGTGGAGTTTCAGGTACGATCAATCCCGACGGGGCACGTGCCCTTCAGCGTCCACGAAATTGTATTCCGCCGCTAGCCCAGCTCTGCATTATGGAACCAACACACTTTTTTGGGGACCGTTTCCGCAAATATTCTTTCGGGAGATTTGAAAAGGGCTTGAAAATTAACAGCTATTGCTGTCTTTACTGCAAGTTTCTCAAGCATGCAATCACCCGTATGTTCGGCTTGATTTGGATCATTTTCGAGCCAAATATTACTATAACATTTCCTTATCCACATGTCACGAAGTTCGAAACCGTTGACTAGCTTTTGTACCGTTTGCCTTTGAATACTTCATACAAGTGAATGTCAGTGCTGTTGATCACCTTACACAATTTCTATGCGTATTCGTAACTCCAAATAACGTACAAAACAAAACCCTTTCAATACAATATTAAAACAGCTCCACATTTTATTCTTCGACAAAGAAAAAAGTTTTCTATTTGATTTACTAAGTGAGCCGAGCTTTTGGTCTTCTGACGAACTGGATATTAAAAGAAAATTAGAAGCTTTCAATGTTTTCATACTGAGTAAATAAGCCAATTCTGCGTCGCGTATTGTTAAACTCTTATAAGATTTCTACGTAAAATCTTATCATTCAAAGCAATCAAAAATACTATATAGTTATTCATTACTTTGATTTGAGAAATTAGAGATAGAAAGTGCACAATACTAATGTAAACAAATTTTGATACAGTGTATCTTAATCTGGCTAGATCGATTCCAAAAAAACTTAAATATTTTCAATGTAGCACATACGAGTATATAATAAGAGTCTTCTCTAATGTTAATACAGTAAAATTATGGATATTTTTTATGGAATCGGGTGGCAAACGACGATGTGGGTCACATGATGGTAAGTGACGGCACCACCCATGGACATTGGACACTCGCAATACTAAAATATTGTAGATGCGAAAGAGGGTCAAAATGGAATACCTGATGCCAATCATTTCTTCGGTTGTCTGCTGCTTGACGGATTATTATTATGATTAACGAGTAACATAGCAATCCGGACGGATCTCGCACAAGATCCGCTAAACCCGCAATGGGTTATCAACCGGCCTTTTTGGTTTCAGTGAAGTCGAATATATAAAAAAAATATTTCCCATTCACGAACTTATTATTCTGAAGGTCTGAGTAGATAAAATAAAGGCCACAGCTTACGCACCTGTAAGCATCACTCCTTCAGTTGTCTATCAACGGTGTGCCAAATATTTACCCATCAATTTATCTAAGGTGAGAGAATCATCCTTCAACGTGTGATGGCTCAATGCGATGTGACGACACAGTCGATGTTTCCCTTTTGCCTCATGCTTTTATTCATATCGTGTTATTATTATCGTATTATTTTTCATATCGTATGCACACAAGCCTGATTCAAAAATGGTGATGCGCCTTCTTGTGTGAATAGATATATATGTACCTACACATTTACAAAATGCGCATCACCATTTTTGAATGCTATGTTCTGTATTTCATCTGTGTGTATAAGATTAAATACCATCAGTCACGCATCACGAAGACATTTTGTAAGCACGAATTTTGCTGTGAAGGCGCACCTTGGTGAGTGAAAAGATATTTTTTAATAAAACAAGGTGGCTAACGAGCAGGTGGGTGCAAATGTGCCAGCCATGAAGTCTGAGTTGGATTACCTCATGTGCCAATAATTTCACATGATAGTTTTACTCTCCACGCCGGCACACAGCAACGCAGGCTCCGCTACTTGGTGACAAGATCAGAGGATAAGACATTACATTCACGAGACTATTCCCTGACAGATCTTGCACAAGGTCCCACGTAGCTACCGCCCCCACAACTACACTAAGCAGCATCTTTTACGGATGTCTGATGCAGGTATTTGTATGGGTATCTACACGTATTTACTGTCATCCGAGAGGAAATGGAATTAGAAAGCCTAACGACTATCTCACAACGGGGCAGCAAAGTTAGTCCATTGACACGAACGTGGTTCTTAAGTTTAATGAGAAAATCCGCACAAAGCGTTTTCGCTCGTTCTTTATTGTCCGAACGGGTAAGGAGTGGAATTCCTTACCTGCGTCTGTGTCCCCCGAACGCTAAAATCTAGCCGTCTAGAGTACATACTTATATTATACCAATTCTTCGCTTTCCGTCAGGCGTCATAATCAAAAGCAAGCCTTATTTATGCATTTAAAAACCTACTACTCAATCGGTCAATCGAAGCCTAACTCAAAATTAGTATTGCAGTGTTTATAATCACCACGTTTCTTTCCTGTAGGTCTGGGAGCAAAGAAAAAACATAGAATGTACCAGCTGCTTCTCTTCCCGCGCAGATGGTAAAAGTCCATAGAGGGAATGGGCGATGATCTTCGGAATAATCTTGTAGGCGATGCGGCAAGCAATCCGTCACTATTTTGATTCCCACAATCTCGCTAAACGTGGCCTTTATGTCTTCTTACTTCAGGCACTGTCTATCCGTTAGGGATAAAGACGTGATTTATGTATGTATAACCACCACTAGGTTATCAAAGACTAAACGGACTGTAAATAACCTCAAGCAAAGGATTGATTGCTTATTAGCTTTTCGGCAAAGAAGAACATTATTGTGACACACACGTGCGAAGCAGTGCAATGGTGTGTGTGAACGTCCAAATTTTGTTAGAGCCGGCATGGAAACTACAACCCAAGCCCTCTCTAAAGTAGATAAGGTGTTGGGTCAATTATAAGTACAGGAAGCACTCATTAAAATCCTATACAAAATTGATAAGAGCTGAAACTTCAAAAAGATGAAATATTTCTACAACTAGGTACTTAAGATTCGACGCAATGCTTAAATTGATAAAGTTTGTCCAAGTTTATGAATCTTACCTTCGAACTTCAAAGTTAATATTGTAGGCAGTTGAAGTTACAACCGCTTCGGACTTTTCAAATAAAAAGATAAACTACCACAACTAATTAAGTATAAGATCTTATATTGAGAGAAAACACTTCACATAATAAGGAAAAGGGTCTGAACATAATTATTAAACTCCTAAACTTCGTTAACAACCGCGCAGAAAACACAATTCAAAAGAAGTCTCGCTCGTCACCGTCGTTCCGCCATCAAGAGAAAGTTTAGAAACCAAAGACGTAACGTGTTTCGTTTATAAAATATGTCATAGGCACTTCTGGGACGCGTTGTATTGAGCACCGGAAAATTATATATTTTTCTTGCAATTACACAAGTTAAAGGAGATCTTTGTATAAAACTGTGACCGACTAAGGAATCCTGCAGATACGTGGCCGGTATTTTTTGAACAGCATACGAGTAAGTATACAAAATATTATTGAACATTTATACACTGTTCAATTGATCAGTATTTGAATAAAATTTAAATAACATAGGCGACAGTATCGATGATCGTAACGGATTACAGAACAAGGCTATCTACAGATACATAATAATTAAGTCCAACCCAGTGTGTCTGGAGTACTAAGCAAACATTTGTTAGATTAAAACGAACACGCCACATAATATAAGCACTAATAATCTATCACGAAACTCCAACGTGCATAAATATTGTTTCTAATAAAAAACTGCCAGCTAGTTTCTCGTGTCAGTAATCCAAGGTGCTACATGAATGTTTTCAACACAACAACACTGAATGAACAGAAAATATTTACCTTGCTACTCCGCTACTCACGTGCAAGATAACCAAGCCTGTGTGAAATATATTTTTCACGCAATTCCTTCCTCCACTACTGCCAATAAAACACATATAAATCCCACAAACTTAATTATCCCTTACACAACACAAACACTGACGCGTTTCGATCCCTCTACGGGATCATTATCAAAGCTTAATGAGCACAACTGTTACACATGCAAACCAACGTCGTACTGATATCACTGAAGTCTATCAAATTTGAGCAATTCTCAAAAAAAATCCTTCCTCGATTTTTTATTTTTTGCACAATTAGATCAATGTTGTTCCTTAACTGAATAAAAAAGGGTGGCGTTAATACTTTTACGTCGATATAGCCTCTTGAAGTAACCCGTTCTCTCTGTTCCCCGCGAGCAAATTTCGTCAGATTCGGTTCAGCGGTTCAAGCGTGGAAAGGTTAGACAGACGGAGTTACTTTCGCATTTATAATATATTATCAATTTATAAATCCTAATTCCAACCGTTATCCGCGGCGTGTCGTGTGTAGGTATCTCGGTACCCTCTTAATAGGAAGGTCGACTACAATACGAATACAAAGTCCATGAAGGACTTTTATTGGTCGTAACGGGTCGTTTAGTCCCACCACACATACCTTTGCCGAGGTAATGGCATATTGCAGGTCAGCACTTGGATGTCTTCATTTCGAACATCCTTCTAGGTTTTTCTGTTTGAACTGGGAAATTCCAAGGGAAGTTCGAAGAGTGAATGTCGCGTTCTAGATACAACGACTGAAAATTGCATGTTACTTTCACAAGTGTACATAAAAATATCGAACGTGGCTGACAAAATTGTATGACCTTGAGACGTTTTATTCTCATTGATATTCTTTTCCGATCCAGTGGAAATATTTTCAACAGACTTATAAGTTAATTTCGTTAGTTAAATTAGAAAAGATATCATGACTTAGCGTTTGACTTCGATTTTTAAAGATATTTTCAGAACAGTCTTTTCTCTTTTATTCTTACCTGATGTTTATATTTTTATCGTCACGTTTTATGACAGAAACTTACATTGTAAAAGCGGCACGGCATTCAATAAAACGTATTGGAACATATCACAAATATTCTAGTGCACTGTCATGTAGTTGAGTGGCAGTATGGGAGTGCCGCATAGGATAGTTGAAGTGGCGCTACAAAGAGCACTAATTAATTAGAAAAGTAATGGGTAAGTTCTAGCCTGAATTCTATCGCCATGTTTCACACGAGCTTAGAATTAAACCACAAGAGATACGAGTAAATAATTTGAATAACATTTCGTATCCGACTTTCTTTGTCGCGGAACCGCAACAAAGGTCCAACATTTTTGAGGATATAATGGATCTTGTTCCATTTTTCGACATAAGCTGCTTTATTAAAAGGGTGAACGGCTGTATTAAGGATATAAATCAAGAGACTACTATTAGGATAGGTACACATAAAACCTTATATGGAAAATTATTATATGGTTTGTCACTGCGTAAAAGTAATTGACAATAAAATAAATAAGATAAGCTATTTACACGCGTGATAAATTACAGTTTTCTAACACTTTGAGAGTATCTGAGAAAAGTCACGAAAGACAGACCGACTGACACACATGGCGGTATCTTAAGGGTTATATTTTTGCCATTGCACAGGCCCTTGCGATTTTATCTACGAGATTTGCCGAGCTATGGGCAGAGGACAAAATTTAATCTATACTAAGTATTTAGTACCACGTATTTATGGATATAAAGGATAACCGAAATATAGACTTTTTATTACACAAGGGCAAAGGTTGTACTCACACTTGTATAGGTCCTAAGGATTTAAAAGGAATAAGTGGTTTTAATTGTTGTACCTACCTGAGCCAGACAAGGCTTTATTTACAAATGTGGGTAAGCACGGCATACTTCTTTCGTTGTGTATCATGATTAGAACGTTGGGGTGCGCGTCGGGTTACCTCCGCGTGTGATCAAGAGCTGCGGTTCGTTTTTGGATCCGTCCGGGGAGAAGAGCAGTGCTTGGTCCGGTGCACCCTGGGCATCGGCTAATGATTTTCTCGCGGTCTCCGAGGGATATCATTGACCGTTGGCTAGGGGGGGGAGGCTTTGACCGTGTTCTACCGTATAACGTTGCTGTCGTTTTTTGTCACAAGATTTTTGAATACTGTATTTATTAAAATAAATAAATAAAATAAAAATCTTGGGACAAATTACACCAATTGACCCAGCCCCAAACTAAGCAAAGCTTGTACTATGGGTACCAGGCAACGGATAAACATACTTATATAATGTAAATAAATACATAATTAAATACATACAACATCCATGACTCGGGCACAAACATTCGTATTCATCATACAACTGTCTGCCTCTACCGGGTTTCGAACCCGGGACCTCTAGCTTCATAGTCAGGATCACTAACCACTAGGCTATCCGGTCGTTCAAAGACTTTGACATTGGCATTGGCGAAATCATAGCATCGATCGATGGGGCCGTGTTAAAAAAAGAAGAAAATTAGAACGTCGGTACGTCCGTACGTTCTTGGTAATTCATTGACGAGATGTTCAGCCACTGAATGAACCGGAGCCCGAGCTATAAAAGTTACATTCCGTGAACTTTGTGGAAGCAAGTGCGCGTCGCCAGGATTTCGCTTCATATCCCGCATTCGCTCAGAATATATATCAGGATAATATCCGAATAATAATATTAGGCAATCTTATACATTTTCAACTTTTTTGTAGCGATATCATTGTTCATTTGTTACGCAGACTGTAGTTGAAGATTTCTATTCACTCTCACGCATAAAGGGCAAATTTCAGAAAGATAAAGGTGGCAAAACTTTGAACACACATAAATCATGTATTTATCCCTTACGGGGTTAGACAGAGACTAATGTAACAAGACCTAAATAATTGTGGGCGTATATGTGGAAAGGTGAATCAAAATAGTGATGGGTTGCTAGCTACATCGCCTATAACATGATTCCTAAGATTTTCGCTTATTCCTCAATGGGCTTTTACCATCTGCGTGAGACGAGAAGCCACTGGTACATTTTATTTTTTTCTTTGTTCTCAGACCAGCATGGAAGGGTAAACTTTCGAAAGCCAGGCAAATAGAAGTACCTAGCTAGTAGCTATATTAGGCAGAATCCATATTTATTTTGTAACTACTAAATTTGTTATGGTTTAAATTTACCATAATAACAGTAAAATACTGCAATGCTGTCGTCCTTCATAAAACAAAAGTTAAATGCGTTGAATAATGCATATTCAAAGGAGCACAGCGATAAATCTTTAGTGACAAATTATAAACCTTTGTTTGTGATTTAAAGGCAGTAAAGGAGCTTAAGAAAATTAACGGCCCTGCCTTTCAATGACTTAATTTATTCCCATAGCTACCCGAAATAAATAGTTACTATATAACAAGAACCATTTTGTAGATATCTCTATTATAGGGGAATAAATACATGTCGACTTGGCGGGGGCACTACCGTGTTCCCAGATAGTTCCCCTTTAAGTTCAGTGTTCGTGGCACTACATATTTACCTATAAGCTAAATAGTTGTATAATGTTTGTGTTGGTTGAAAATGTAAGTATTTAGAAATTTTACTTTTGTTATTGTTCTTTCATAACTAACATAAATATAAATGTTTTATAACAGAAATAAACGCAATTAAGCCTTTCGGTTTTTAGTTTGAACTGCTTGTTTGCTGAAAATTGAAATGTTTTTAGTTTTATTTTAAACCGACAAAAGTATTGAAGTATAAAGACAGTCTTGGGTAGTAACATAATAATAACTTAGGCAAGTTATTGAGTTACCGAAATCAAATCAAAAATATAATTTCAATTTAGGTGTCCAATGTTGACTAAGATCTTCCTTTCGATATTTTGCTGTTTACAAATCCGTTGCTGGGGAGTTTCACGAAAAGAGCTGATCAATTATCTTTTTTACAACTTTTTCTTTCAACTGGACGGGCTCGAATTTATTTAAATTTTTACTTTTAGTTTCATTTTTGTTAAGTTGTTTTAGTTTAAAATTGTAATACGACTTTTTGAGAAGAAAACTGTACTAAAAATGAAATAATTCTAAGAATTACTTAAGTTTTAGAAGGTAAGCAATTTAGTAAACTATAATATCGTATCTCGAATAATGCAATAAGATCCTCTTTGCAAGTTATTATTATTATGTCGGTGAAATGTTTCATTATATTTTGCATCAACATTTGGAAATTTTGGGTTATTTCTGCGGAGAACCCTACTACCAATACTCATAAGAGAATAAATCTACCCCGAATTTTACACAGGAATTTCGTTACATCCATACATTAATGTATGTAAAATTATACAAATTAAACTGGAGACGTATCTTTTCTACAACGAGAAGCCGTAGTATAGTGTTGTTGAGTAGGGGAAAACAGTTTTCAGTCCTTCAGTTCTTCAGTTAAGAAAATAGAAGCCCCATATTAACAACCAAGACTCGAGAACGAACATTCGAATTTTTTTTCATAATATCTGCCCCGACCGAGGATCAAACCCGGAACCCCAAGCTTCATAGTCAGGCTAGACCGCCACCAGACTAATAATGATTGTTCCTCTCGGATATTGCAGGCAAAAGCAATCTACCTCTTTTCGTTCGAGCAAATGATGCCAACTTCCTTCATATTATTGGGCTTTTGTCGCCTCGCTTTGTCCCTCATCGGGTATTCGCAAATTGAATTTGAAAGTCTTATTTTCCTTAAAAAAGACATGATCGCTACAGACACTTCGTCTGACTTGGGGGTCTCGGGTGCGAATTTGGCTCGAATCTCCTTTTTCCCATGTTTTTATACGTAAACTTTTCCATCAGCTCATAGAGTATGACAACATTTGCAAGAACGTTAGTGTTTTTTTTTAATATAGTAGATACCTACATAAGCCAAAACCGTTTCACTTATAATTCATACATCGGTTTGCTCGAAAAGTAACACATGCCAAATAAATTTCAAATTCTAACAATAAATTAGAATATTAAAAAAAGTACAAAATCCTTTCATGCTTGCATGCTTCTATGATTGTGTGGGAGCAAAGAAAAAACATAGAATGTATCAGTTGCATCTCCTCCTGCGGAGATGGTAAAAGTCCATCGAGGAAATGGGCTAAAATCATAGAAATCACGTTATAGGCGATTAGGCTAGCAACCCATCACAATTTTGATTCCACTTTCCATCTATACGCCCACAATCTTGCTAAACGTGGCCTGTAAGTCTTAGGCTCAGTCTACCCCGTAAGGGTTATAGACGTGATTTGTGTATGTGTGTATGTATGTACAAAATACAATTCAGAAAAACAAAAAGACAAATGACATTGGAACAGTAACGGATTACAAGCACCTGAACTCAACCAAAAACACCCACAATGAACTAATCAGGTCTTGCAGGTGTCCCTGGGCGATGGTGATTGCTTTCCATCAGGTGACCCGTCTGCTCGTTTGCCCCCTCACATGTATGAAAAAAAAATTAAGTACGATTTTTCAACGACGTGTAGGTACAAAACAAATTCAAAATCAACGTTGTGATAGATAGGTACGAATTTTATTAACCTCAGTGATGACAAGTAACCAATTGGCATTGTTCATTTTTTTTAGTATGCTCCAATTCGAAAACCATTTCGAGGAAAACCATCAATTATCCGATTTATCTTGTCCGATTTCAAAAATACTTTATGATTGCAGATATTTTTGTAAAAGTACTTTGAACCTTTGTTTGACCGAACGACCGGGTTTTTAGACAGAATCCAGCATCGAATGTTTGCCACAAAAATGAAAAAAAAAGTTTGGCTATGGCAACTGACACGTGTCACTGTCAAATCTAACAAAACCATAGACAAAGCCGTTTCTTTTTATAGCCAGCCGAACGAAGGCGATTGGGATTCTGTCTAAATTCACGAATTATCAAACAGCGAAAAAATATTTATTATTAATTAACAAAGCTACGTAAAAGCATAATATTCAAATTAGTTGCTTGAAATAGTCCATTTTATCAAATAAAGGTGTTAAAAGCACAGCTTAAAAAAAATGAACAATGCCAATTATCATCAACGAATTACCTATTTATGAGAAGACACTACTTACCTACAATCAAAACTCAATCGTTGATTGTGTACCTACTCGTAGTCTTATAAGTTCGTAAAATATTTTTACTAGGTACCATAATTATTTTAATGAATACCATTTCGCTTAAAAAAACTTTGTTTCTTGCAGTTTGATCATAAAACCCTGTGACTAATGTACGAAACGTGTTCTGCGTTTACGAAGGAAGTTCATTAACACCGTTCGTATTTTGAGTAGCAGAAGTTCTAAGTACATACATACATACATACATAAATCACGTCTTTATCCCTTACGGGGTAGACAGAGCCTAAGGTGACAAGACCTAAAGACCACGTTTAGCATGATTGTGGGCGTATGGATGGAAAGGGGAATCAAAACAGTGATGGGTTGCTAGCCACATCGCCTATATAACATGATCCCTATTTCGCCCAATCCCTCGATGGGCTTTTACCATCTGCGCGGGAAGAGAAGCAACTGGTACATTCTATGTTTTTTCTTTGCTCCCAGACCAGCATGGAAGAAGTTCTAAGTAACTTGAGAAAATGTTGTATCATTGTACTTACCTTCATAGCGGTTAGATAAATCACTTGGTTTCCAGTCACTGAACCAGGCTAGCCTGTGACATCTAAGATATCCTACCCGTGTCATCCTGAGTCTCCCCGGGAAACGTTTTGTTGCTGGTCTAACAAATTATAGCTCCCACTTGCAAATAAAATACAAAATTACATGTTTTACATATCATTATCCGTTGGCTAAGAGCCCGACATGGGGGAGGGGATTTTCTACCGTGTTCTACCGTACAACGCTGCCGACATTTTGTCACAAGATTTTTGAATTATATTTTTATGTACTACTTTGACATTGGCGAAATCATCGCATCGATCGATGGGGCAATATATTAAAAAAAAACATTTAACATACACTTGGCCAGTTATTAATAAAAAGAAACAGAATTACCTGGAATACGACAGATAGATACATTACGCAAATCACGTCTTTATATATAGACGAGTAGACAGAGCCTAAGGTAACATCACCTAAAGGCCACGTTTAGCATGATTGTGAGCTAATAGGTGGAAAGGGGAATCAAAATAGTAATATGGGTACCGCATCGCCTGATTTCTTAGATTTTCGCCCACTACAACGTATCGATAAATAAAATATACAAATTGAAAGCCACTTCTATATCAATAGACTACAAGCCCATGGAAAAAAAACATGTGTAATGAACCAGCGTGAATGAAGCTTAGAAGGCTGTTACTATAAATCATAAAATAACTCTGAGCGCTATGCCGTCTTTTCTGAGCGGTACATTTATGGAATTTCTCAGATACAAGTAAGGAATTACGACTAATTATTAATTTACGGCGTTTTTATAGCTTATAGATGATTAAAAATAAATGTCTAAAAACCTAGTGCCTAGTAGTAGTAGTGTTTTTTTTTTCAATGTATGAGAAAAAATCTGTACCGCTCAGAAATTACGACATAGCGCTCAGAGTTATTTTATGATATAGTAATAGCCTTTTAAGCTTCATTCACGCTGGTTCATTTCACATGTTTTTTTTGTCCATGGACTTGTATTCTACAAGTGGGTTCGAAAATGTTCAAATGTAACGCAGTAAAATCCAATCCAATGTTTACACAGTTGATCCAATCATGTCAGGAATAGACTGCTTTTGATTAATTTAATCAAGCAAAGTGCTGCCTTCGCGTAAATTACCATTATTAATGGAATTAAACTCATTTTGTTGCTAATTTTGACCTCGTGGTCGCCTAACCTTTCAATTTGGCAGTTATTGTAAAATTTTATGAACAACGTTTTGACTTGAGACGAAAGGGCAGTGCGCCGCTTGCGTTCCATAGAAAATAGTCCTCTTCTTTCGACGCCCTCTCCTACCGGAGGATGGCTAATATGGCTATCATCTTAGCAATTCGCACTTAAATCATTACATAGTATAAAACAAAGTCGCTTTCCGCTCTTTGTCTGTCCCTATATATGCTTAGATCTATAAAACTACGCAACGGATTTTGATGCGATTTTTTTAATAGATAGAGTGATTCAAGAAGGTTTATGTGTATAATACGTTCTTAAGTCTAATTCCACGCCGACGAAGTCGCGGGCAGAAGCTAGTAAAATAAATAAAATAAAAGTGATTTCTTCAATAATTTGTTTACAGTTTCAAAAGTACTGTTTGTATTAATACAGTTAGTAAATAAGTTAGTAAACGACTCAGCATATATACGCGGACGACGTCGCGGGCAGAAGCTAGTATAATAAATAAAATAAAAGTTTTTTTTTCAATAGTTTGTTTACAGTTTCAAAAGTACAAAAAGGCAAACGAATCAGCATATATACGCGGACGAAGTCGCGGGCAGAAGCTAGTAAAATAAATAAAATAAAAGATTTTTTTCAATAGTTTGTTTACAGTTTCAAAAGTACAAAAAGGCAAACGACTCAGCATATATACGCGGACGAAGTCGCGGGCAGAAGCTAGTAAAATAAATAAAATAAAAGAGATTTCTTCAATAGTTTCAGAAGTACAAAAAAAGTACAAAAAGGCAAACGACTCAGCATTAATGCCTGTGCCTCAGACTTAAGTCCTTAAGACCTTTCACTAATGAGTTTCGGAATGGGATGACCAGTATTTGACTGTTTTAATTCCGTATGGCAACACACCACTTCATTTTGAAAATACATTCAAAAATACATTATTACTTAGTAATCATGGTACGCCAAAAAATTTAAGAGATAACCGTTAAAAAATGTAGCACGATTTACTTTGATTAATACAAGTGCTAATGACTTTTGAAGTTAATTAAGGTCAGCACGGTCCATTTAATTATATTAATCAATCAAATTAGCGCCCATCCGCCAACAGTTGGGTACAGGGCTTCCCGTTCAGACCACTTTACCCGCCTGTGCCCGTGTCATCTGTAGTTTTCCGGCAGACTGATCTCTGTCATCTGACTGACATGTTGTTCACTGGCCAAATCTAATTTTCCCAACTGTCCTGTTTGGGTGGAGAAATGTGTCCTTTGTAACAGAATACATACATACATAAATCACGTCTTTATCCCTTACGGGGTAGACAGAATTGATGATAAAATCAAATTAAAGTTAGATTTTATTCTAAGACCAAGTATTTGTTAGTTTTATTCTGAACAGTAAGTAAATGCTTTATTGTACAAATATAAAGAAACAGATACAATTCACAAAAAAATATAAAACAACAACAACCCAACACATAACAACAATTAAAAATAACAATAATAACAATAATTTGAACGACGGGGAGAATAAAATAGAGAGTTTGAATTTTCAGCTGATAAGTAACAAAACCGAAATAAAAGCACTATTTTATCTCGATTTTAACGAGATCGAAATTTACTAATATAAAACCTCAAATCTGAAATTTCGCATGAGTTTGTACATACCTCGGAGGGGAAAAATACACAATGGTGTTTATTATTATAACAATCTAACAACACAATTAAAAAAAAAGTCAAACTTCAACCTAAACATACATACATACATCAATCACGTCTTTATTCCTTACGGGGTAGACAGAACCTAAGGTGACAAGACCTAAAGGCCACGTTTAGCATGACTGTTGCGTTTCGGTGATACGTAATATTTACCACAATGTCATTTTTGGGATATCCCACCAGTAAAATATCGACATTCTACTACCAGATATTAACGGACGCAATTAATGTCACACATAGTTTTTATCTAAGTATCTCAAACGATAAATATGTGAAATGGTCTTAAAACGTATTAGGACTTGGAATTTAGACGGAAGAAGACAGCTTACTTCACCTAAAACATATTTGGTTCTGTAAACATTTTGTTAGTAGTTTAGTTTTGTTGGTATTTTACCCATTGAAACTTGCTTTTGTGTGTTAGCCATCAAACTATCTAAGTTGCCATTAACATACTTCCCAAAGTTACATTAAGCGGTCAAATTTTCACACAAACTTAAGTTAAGATTAAACCGGAACAGGACGAAGTCTTGACTTTACAAGTAACAGAAACAATAGATGTGTTATTAGAATTTATTAATTAGATATTTCGATAGATTTAGGCTAAATTTGTCCAAAAAAGTCACCATTCACGAGTGACAAAGGATACAAATTTAACCGAATTTTACGCAGACGACGTAATAAAAAATTATTCCATGCTGGTCTGGGAGCAAAGGAAAAACATAGAATGTCACAGTTCTCGTCCTGCGCAGATGGTAAAAGCCGATCGAGGGAATGGGCGAAAATCGTAGGAATCATGTTATAGGCGATGCGGCTTGCAACCCATCATTATTTTGATTCCCCTTTCCACCTATACGCACAATCATACTAAACAGTCTTGTTACTTTAAGCTCTGTTTACCCCCTAAAAGATATACACGAAATTTGTGTATGTATATGAAGTCGTGGGCAACGACTAGTAGTTAAGTCATAAATACGTAAAATACCTTCTTATAAATAAATATCTTATTTGGTAAGTTCGCATGTTATAGCATTAAATTATGTTCCGTTTATTTCTGTTCCAAAGTATGAATATGTTTCTCGATAAGCAGAAATGTCTAATTTGCTTTTATATTCGCCGTAGAAATTGTATTATACACTCGTGAGCAAATAAACGAATCATCTAAGGAAACTAGAAATTCTAGAGTATTCGAATAAATAAGGTTGAATAGATTTTGATAGTTTACTTTAAATGTAGTACAAACGAACATTTTACAAATAAAGAAAAGCATTTTTAAGCTTTTACTCTTCGCTTTGTAGATATTAACGTTTTGTGACCCGTTTTCTTTGCTTTTGAGTGCAGTGACTTGGGCAAGTAAATAAACCTTAGTTTGTTCAGGGTCAATGCCTGTAACAAAAGTTATAAAAGCATTTTGATCTAAATTGATTATGAAACAACATTAATCTTGTTTAAACAATAATGTTCCTAGACAAAGGACAAAAAAAAATTGTCATAACAAATGTAAACCATCAATGACATTTTGGTGCAATATGGTTAAGAAATGGCTCTATCAGATTGCAAATTCGGGGTGCGAGTTGGGTTACCTCCGCGTGTGGTCAAGAGCTGCGGTTTATTTTTGGATCCGTCCGAAGGGAAGAGCAGTGCTTGGTCCGGTGCACCCTGGGCATCGGTTAATGATTTCCTGGCAGATTCTGAGGGATATCATTATCCGTTGGCTAAGAGCCCGACAGGGGGGGGGGGTGTTTATTATTTTGACATTGGCGAAATCATCGCATCGATCGATGAGGCCATATAAAAAAAGAAGAAGACAGATTGCAAATTCAAAATAGTCACCCTTAACCCCTATGCTGTTTAGTTGTTAATACAAAGTTTAAAAATACGATTAAAACATTTTAATTAAACAAACACAACACTGGCAATGTTCCACCCCAATTACGCATGATATTATCGGCTTGACAATCTGCGATCCCGAAAAATAAATCAACCGGCAATATTTCAGAGACCGAAACTCAACGCTTCGGTCATTGGCTTTGCATGTCGACCCATCTCAATTTACTGATCAACGATAGCTTGCCACGTGATGTTGTTTATTTTAATCTAAAATTTTAAAACAAAACAACATCAACAACAACCAAATACGCTGATCCCTGAACAACATAATTTTTTATCACCAATGTAGGTAATTATACTTCTAAGGCTGGTCGGGAGCAAAGAAAAAACAAAGAATGTACCAGCTGCTACTCACCCCGCGCAGATAGTAAAAACCCATCTAAGGAATGGGCGAAAATCTTAGGAATCATGTTACAGGCGATGAGTTTAGCAATCCATCACTATTTTAGTTTTTCTATCCACATATATGCCCACAATCATGCTAAACGTGGCTTTTGTCTTGTTATGCTCTGTCTACCCCGTAAAGGATAAATACGTGATTTATGACTTTTGTACGTCATAGTCATATGATATGCGACAGGGAATTTGATATGCAACTTTTCAGAATTGGAATTATCTACTCAGAGAACTTGTGATTCGTGATGAAAATAAATTGTTGGCAAATAGCTCGTTCATTCGCACATCTTTTTCTTTTTATCAATATTAAAGTGAGAAGGTACATTTTTTTCAGATACGTTATCAAACCATACATTAATATGTTATGGCTACTCGCTTAAAACATTAAATCTCAATTTGGTATTAAGCTCAGTTTAGTAATTGCCAAAGAATATGAAACTGTCAGCTTAAACCAGCTTTAACGACTAAATCTAGATTTATATGTTCCTACAAGACGGCCCTAATGAATAATTCACTACAAACTTGATTCTAGAATTCCACATTTTAGGTACTTACAGCTGTAATGATCGGAAGGAAGATTTCCGAGCCTACTAGCGCACTCTATGGAGAAATCGGCGAACGTCTGAACCACGATGCTGGCTGGACCATTGTGTAGGTTGAGATGAACTTGGTAGGTAGAGGTACCGTTTACTTGAAACGAGAACGATATTGGGAACGTGTGAAGTGTGTGGTGGAGGTATAGAAAACGATCACAGCGCATGCCGTGGCAGAAATGTGCAACTATAAAGGGGAAACTTGTCAATGTTGCTTTGAAAATGGGTCATTATTAAACTTGTTTTATAGGGTGTAAAGGTCACCGATGTTTGGCGAATTATGTTGGCTCGTATTAAATAACTATTGGCATTAGTTCTTTGTTTTTCTACATTCCTAATGAGTTCTGCTAAAACCAATTTATTTCCTTTCATAGCATAGTTGGGGGAAACTTATTTTGTGTTTTACACTCTCAAAACTATTACAGTTTGCCATGCTGGTCTGGGAGCAAAGAAAAAACATAGAATGTACCAGTTGCTTCTCGTTCCGTGCTGATGGTAAAAGCCCATCGAGGGAATGGGCGAAATTCTAAGCATCATGTTATAGTCGATGCGGCTAGCAACCCGTCACTATTTTATTTATTTAGACATGCCAACAGTACATAAACAAAACATTAATATTAAAAAAATTACAAGTTACAATCCATGTTCATGCACCAATAACAGGCATGCGACAGCATTTATCATGTTTAGGGACTTACACTACAAGTAAAACTAACTAACATAAAGAAACAGGATTAAGCAAGTGAGTGAGCATCCTGCTTATAACAAAACTAAAATTAGGGAAAAAAGAGAGCTAATTTTGAGGCATGTGTAATGGAATCAGCATTTTACGCTTAATTGATCCCTTTTTCCACCTATACGCCTACAATCATGATAAACGTGGCCTTTAGGTTTTGTTACCTCAGGCTCTGTCTACCCCGTGGATATAGACGTGATTTGTGTATGTATGTATGTATTATTTCAACAGGTTATTGAGTTAGCTTGACGTAATAGCATTGTTATTGTTTTTTAGGATTTTCTAAATCATTGTTGACAAAATATTTCCATACATTATTTCCATACAGTTAGACAAAATTAGAATGAATGAATAAAAATATTGGTAGGCATGTTCAGTCAAATTAACCAACCCAACTACTGAAAATATCCGTAACAGATTATAAGAGACCTTGTATCTTGTTATTTACAGGGACTTCAATCAAATCAAGAAACATCTGGAAAAAGTCTGGCCTGGGAAAAGTTTTAACTATATTTTATCTACAAACTTTGCAGTCACATAAATAATAAATAAATAAATAAATATCTTGGGACAAATTACACCAACTGACCCAGCCCCAAACTAAGCAAAGCTTGTACTATGGGCACCAGGCAACGGATAAACATACTTATATAATGTAGATAAATACATACTTAAATACATACGACATCCACGACTCGAGCGCAAACATTCGTATTCATCATACAAATGTCTGCCCCTACCGGGATTCGAACCCAGGACCTCTAGCTTCATAGTCAGGATCACTAACCACTAGGCAGTCTGGTCGTCAAGCCGCAGCAGGTCGTCAAGCAAGTCATAAAATCTTCACTTCGGTTATGTTTGGTAGATCAAAATAAACATCATCTAATTTTAAAATATCGCTGTTATCCAACAGGTTTTAACTATCAACTATGTACTACTACGTACATAACATCAAAGCGACACTTTACAAGCGTCGTTAAGCAGTCTCCGGTATCCGAGCGAGGTTTCACATTAAATTCGATAAAATTCCATCACTTTTTTACGGCATGATCTAAAGTTTTTCTGCTCGTATGGCACTGCGAAACCGATCTGTGGTTTATGTAGCCATTAACGGGCGAATAGGAGTTTCTAACTAAATCACGATGTATAAAAATGGCTTTCTATGTAGTATATTGAAGGAGTTAATAGCTGCTAAACTTTTAATTTAAATAAAAACGGTTCCAATGGGGACCATCGTTTCTTTGCTCACCAGTTGGCGCCACTGCTGACTAAGGTCTAAAGGTAGGTATAGCTGTTAAAGGCGACTTTATAAGATCGGCGCCGAGACAAAGTTTTAAATATTGAATCTCATTTAGTTTATTAAACAAACAAACCTTTGAATTAGTTGCTCTTTGAGGCCGCTTATTTTTGTGCCTCTTTTTCTTAATTCCGCTTTCAAGCGTTCACATTCATAGCCAAATAATCCATATTTGCGATAATTTCACGAAGAATATTTGCGAGACTTGCACTTTTCAACGGGTAAATGAAAGAAATTATAATTTATTCACACGCGATAGCCCCCATTCCATGAATACGAATAGCTTTACATCATCATCATCTCAGCCATTACAAGTCCACTGCTGGACATAGGCCTCTCCTTTAGATCTCCAATAAGACCGGTTGGAACTTTACATAAACACACAACTAAACAAGATAAAACTAAAAAACTGCATGGTTAATAGGTAAGGTTTTTGGCAACCAAAATAGAACAAGAAGCAACAGTCATACACAAGTACTGTCCGTGAGCTCTTGGAATGCCATTCGGGCTTGTCTCACTGTATCCCTCACTCGGCCAATTCAAGTATCAAACCCAAGACGATCCCGCATGGCATTCTAGTAGCTCGAATCACGGACTGTAAACTGGTTAGCATCTAAACTTAAACTCCAAAGTCACCCAGACTTACGATGAAGTTCTCGCAGTTCGTAGAATGGCCTCGTCTTCATGTTTCGGATCATTCACCATCTATGTTTACGCTGCACGCTTCCACTAAAATATCAATCGACTGGCGTCTGTCAATCTCCCGGTTTATTTACTCTTTTCCGCGTTGTAGTAATATTTCAAAGTGAAAACATGTAAAAACTAGACGCTAGCATTGAATTTTTCTAACCTGTGTCTACACAGAACTGCTGTGTTAAATATAAACAAACCTCGTCCGCAGATGAAGCGCTGTGCTCTCTAACCATAACTTGACCTGGGGTCTTCTGATTCTGTTTAGGTTCGCTCGCTGTCAGATTCATACTAAAAATGACAGCTGAAACCTGAACTGAGTCGGTATTGAATCGCATTAAGACGTCATGGTACGGCCCCTGTTTGCTCATTAGACATTACACTGTGGAAGTGTTTCGATGTTGGTCGTCTTGAAAACGGACGTTGGATCCGCGGACGACTTTCATTTAGAAAATAAAACCCATGAGATGTCTCCTCACGAACTTCATCTGTGATACGGTCGCAGCGCTTGAAAGGCAATCATAAATAGCATGATTTATCGTGGACGGGTGTCGTAGGCGTTGTAGGTCGTATGTTGACACTGACAACGAGACACTTGACTCCTTAGTGTCTATTTTTATATTTAACTGCTTTCTGTTGATCCGAGAAGATCCGTAGCGAAATGCTAAGAGTTAGTAGGTAGGTAATTTTCTTCTATTTTTGTTATTTTTTTTCTTTTAACGTTGACTGGTTTTCTTTTTTAAGTACATACTTTTATTTAACTTGCAATATATTTATATTATGATTGTTCTAGCTAGAAGTGGGTCAATTCGACTTGCAAGATTTGATCGTGTCCCAAATATGAACCAAAAATATTGAAACCCATTTCTTTTGCTCTGACTGACTTGAAAGTTATACTGCTTAGAATGGATGACAATTACAGCAAACCAAAAGCATGTACAGAAAGTGGAAAAGCTTGTATTATTACCTTTTTTGACAGAACTTATTTCAAAACAAGACAGGTGGCATAGTTAGCGAATAACAGCGCACTTGGTGTATTTGTAATTTTATTACAATTTACTTAAACTAGGTATCCCTACTTCAAAGCCTGATCGTAATCATAGCAGTTTCCTTCTTATTTCAATTTGTGTGCGTAGGTACATACGTACGAGTACTTACATGGTTAAGTGTACGCACATAATGTATGCAGGGAGATAGGGTAAGTTTTATGTTTTCTGCTACATTTACATACCAAGCAGGAATAAAAAGTAACTACCTTAACTTGGTGTAGTTAGTATTTTTGCGACCTGTCTCTCCAATCTATATGCGCCACACTGCTGGGCACAGGTGTCCTCTTCGTATGAAAGGGCTTGAGCTATAGTTCCCACGCGGGCCCAGTCGTGGATTGGGAACTTCACACTCTTCATATGAAAATTTAATTCACAGAAATACTTGAAGTAACTTCAGCATTTTTTTATACGACAATAGAGAAACAAGCAAGTGGGTCACCTGATGGTAAGCGAGCACCACAACCCATGGACACCCACAAACTAGAGGACTTCAGATGCGTTGACAGGCTTGAGGGCCAGGATAGATCTTGTGCCAGAAATTTCATCGACTGTCTTACTCTCCACGCCACCTATAATAGTAGAATGACGTAAACGTAACTGAGAGGTCTAAGCTTTTATTCGTGAAAATGCGGTGGTTTATTTGTACATAGTGATGAATTAATAATATACTTTTCAATACAGTTGCTCAAAAAGTGTCCTATTTTTGGCTGTTTTGCGTACGAAAAGTTCGTTTTTGCGCACTAGTGCGATTTACTTTTCTATTTTTTTTATTTGCACTTGTTCCAATTCACGACTACTTACCGAAGAGTTATTATAATGTTAGTTTGTACCAAGACGTAATACATAAAACTAAAACCTACGATTAATAAATATTGAGATTTTATATTTTATTACAAGCCTCTTCGTCATTATTTTTTAAATATTGAATTCTTAAAAACAGTTCCTATTAAGGTGTCTGAACAAAATGGAACAGAATAGCGAGGGAATAGCTGCCGAAACGCCTGTCAAAGTGGAGGCGTTTTTCCAACTGCAACCAGTAGCTTTGTGTATATACAATTTTAATATTTTTATACACAAATAATCGATCATACTGCTAAAATACTAAGGTAGTAAAAAAATATATTTGAAAAAAAATCTATCATTGATTTGTCTGAATAGCAAAAACCATTGCCTTATGAAATATGAATGCTAACAAAAACGCCTTTAATATGTCAAAAATACTCACTGTCACAGTTAGAACTTACTTTATTCTGTGATGTATTTTATTTACTTCCATGCTGGTCTGGGAGCAAAGAAAAAACATAGAATGTTCCAGTAGCTTCTCTTCCCGCGCAAATGGTAAAAACCCATCGAGGGAATGGGCGAAAATCATAGGAATCATGTTATAGGCGATGTGACTAGCAACCCATCACTATTTTGATTCCACTTTCCACCTGTACGCCCTCAGTGTCTTGCTAAACGTGGCCTGTAGGTCTTGTTACCTTAGGCTCTGTCTACCCCGTAAGGGATAAAGACGTGATTTGTGTGTGTATGTATGTATGTATGTATTTTATTTCGCAACCGTATTAAAAAACGTCGTTCGATACACGCGCGGAAATGTTATTCTTCACTCGTCCCGAGTCTTGCCATTCGGTTTCGGCTCGTGGCAAGATATCTCGGGACTCGTGAAGTTAATGACTTACTTTCCGCACTAGCATAGAAATGTACTATTACAAAAGAAAAAGCCGGCATCAGGTAACGAGTGTGATTAACCTCTTATCGCTTTGAAAATCTTGCGCTTTGCTATTTAATTCCAAGGAAGAGTTTTTACTGTCGGGATCCGTGACATCACAGGAGGTTAATAGCTTGACGCAGTTCAAAGCGTTTTGACGCTCGAGTTGCTTCTAATGCCAGCCAAGTGCGAGTCAGACTCATGTGCAAAAGGTCCGTAAGTGACCTTCATTAGAACCAAGCGTGTCAATTTATTTAATCAGCACACTGAACTCAAAAAATACCCGCATTCTCTCAGCCGTCTGTATCAAAATTGCCCAGTATTTCTAGTGTCACTTGTGACAGACTAATCCTCTCAAGAGGGGAGGTGGAGGGGGGAGGGAATGGACAAAAATCTTGGGAATCATGGTTATAGGTGATGCGGCGAGCAACCCATCACTATTTTGATTCCGCTTTCCAAATCTTGGGAATCATGTTATAGGTGATGCGGCGAGCAACCCATCACTATTTTGATTCCGCTTTCCAAATCTTGGGAATCATGGTTATAGGTGATGCGGTGAGCAACCCATCACTAATTTGATTCCGCTTTCCAAATCTTGGGAATCATGTTATAGGTGATGCGGCGAGCAACCCATCACTAATTTGATTCCGCTTTCCAAATCTTGGGAATCATGTTATAGAAGTTATGCGGCGAGCAACCCATCACTATTTTGATTCCGCTTTCCAAATCTTGGGAATCATGTTATAGAGGTGATGCGGCGAGCAACCCATCACTATTTTGATTCCGCTTTCCAAATCTTGGGAATCATGTTATAAGTGATGCGGCGAGCAACCCATCACTATTTTGATTCCGCTTTCCAAATCTTGGGAATCATGTTATAGGTGATGCGGCGAGCAACCCATCACTATTTTGATTCCGCTTTCCAAATCTTGGGAATCATGTTATAGAGGTGATGCGGCGAGCAACCCATCACTATTTTGATTCCGCTTTCCAAATCTTGGAAATCATGTTATAGAGGTGATGCGGCGAGCAACCCATCACTATTTTGATTCCGCTTTCCAAATCTTGGGAATCATGTTATAGAGGTGATGCGGCGAGCAACCCATCACTATTTTGATTCCGCTTTCCAAATCTTGGGAATCATGTTATAGGTGATGCGGCGAGCAACCCATCACTATTTTGATTCCGCTTTCCAAATCTTGGGAATCATGTTATAGGTGATGCGGCGAGCAACCCATCACTATTTTGATTCCGCTTTCCAAATCTTGGGAATCATGGTTATAGGTGATGCGGCGAGCAACCCATCACTATTTTGATTCCGCTTTCCAAATCTTGGGAATCATGGTTATAGGTGATGCGGCGAGCAACCCATCACTATTTTGATTCCGCTTTCCAAATCTTGGGAATCATGTTATAGGTGATGCGGCGAGCAACCCATCACTATTTTGATTCCGCTTTCCAAATCTTGGGAATCATGGTTATAGGTGATGCGGCGAGCAACCCATCACTATTTTGATTCCGCTTTCCAAATCTTGGGAATCATGGTTATAGGTGATGCGGCGAGCAACCCATCACTATTTTGATTCCGCTTTCCAAATCTTGGGAATCATGTTATAGAGGTGATGCGGCGAGCAACCCATCACTATTTTGATTCCGCTTTCCAAATCTTGGGAATCATGTTATAGAGGTGATGCGGCGAGCAACCCATCACTATTTTGATTCCGCTTTCCAAATCTTGGGAATCATATTATAGGTAATGCGGCGAGCAACCCATCACTATTTTGATTCCGCTTTCCACCTATAGTATGCGCCCACAATCATGCTAAACGTGGCCTTTAGGTCTTGTTACTTTTGTGTTTTGAGATATACGCTCTATTGTGGCTTTCACTATATGGATATTTTAAACTCACTTCGGTCTCTCGCTTAATGCTCCTCTCATTTACTCAAAGGTTAACTGGTAGAGATCCCTTATAGGGTTAAGTTCGCCTTTGTGCATATATTTGAAGTCTTTTTTGTGATTTGTCTCTGTTTCTTTATATTTGTACAATAAAGCATTTACTTACTTACATAGATGGTACAAGAAATCAACTATAGGTACTCTAGAATAAGTTAAAGTTAATGTGCCGTTAAATATTTTGGCATCCGTGTTTAAGCACCGGTTAATGTACTTACACGGTTAAGTGGAGACAAATCTTTAGCCCTTAAAAAAGAAAACGATCCACGCAAGCCTACGTAAAAGGGTCCGGATTAGTCAACCGAGCTAAGAAGAAAACAATTCCAGCCAACGCTTTTATTTTCTTAGGCCCGGTCAAAGAGTTCAGGCATGAATTGTGCGTAGAGAATTCTTCCTCTATTATAAAGGATGATTAAAATAGCAACAGGGTGACATCCGTTCGGTTGGTTCTGACTTGATTTTACAATGAGTCAGTAGTACCTAAGTAATTTTTATTTATTTACTAGCTTCTGCTCGCGATTTCTTCGTAGAATTAGATTTAAGAACTGACGTTGATAGCTATATTCTGTAATAATTATTTACGTTCCGAGTGTAGGCCTAGCTTTGACATGTTTATCACTATTCCGCGGGAACTATGCAATTTTCCGGGATAAAAAGTAGCCTATGTGTTCATCTAGGGTATCAGCTATCTCCGTTCCAAATTTTATCCAAATTAGTCCAGCTGTTTGTGCGTGAAGAAGTATCAAGCATACACACACACACACACAAACTTTCGTCTTTATAATATTAGTGTGAATATTGCCAATTGAAATAGGTATAACACCCAGAAACCCGTTTTATGAAACTGTCTAGAATAAATAAATACCTAGATTCAGTAGATATGGTTCTCTTCTTTATAAATAACTAGCAAATGTCCGCTATTGTTCTAGCTACCTATATTTAGCTTTCTATCCCGTGGAAATATCGAATAGGTACGATGAGAATTTTCCGTAATTGAAACTTTATGATATTGAATGAGTAAATTAAGTCTGTTAAATTTCAAGACTAGCTCCAGCGGTTCTGGCTGTGCGTTGTTTGTCAGTTACATAGCCTTTTTAAACCCCTTACTATGGGTACCAGGCAACGAATATATAATATATACTTTTATAGATACAACTACAACGCAGTGCAACTTGGATTTTTCTTGTAAGTCTAAATACGCCTTAAGAGCGCGCAACCGAGTTTTTCGAAAGTTTATTTATTTAATGCAATTCACATTTACGCCGGAGCTATCTACCAAGGCTCAAATTTTTACTGTTTTTTGTCTCAATGGCTTTGATTATTTTACACACATTTTTGAAATCGAGTATGAAACGGCGATCGTGATAAAGTTTGACTTGTTAGATTTTAGTTAGAATTAGTTTAAACGCCCTTAACTGTGTAGATCGATCAGCAATATGTTTTTTTTTCTTTATGCGGTTACACGGTTCATTAGCCAGTGTCATGTAGATTTATATTACAGAAAATAAACAGCAATATGTTTAATATGAATACGATTCAATGCTCGATTGTACCTGATCGGAATAAGGAAGCGCTTAAAATAAAACAGAGAAAAGGCGAAATCGGAAGCGAACGCAAAATGAGCGGAACGCTCGTAAATAATTCTGTCTTTAGATTTATCTATTCTATTTGGGATAGCGTTATTGCAGAACAACGTGGACTCAATTATGCATCTGTGGCGTCATGGAATATTTATATAGATGGCGTGAGATACGGGCGGCTCTGCGAAATGTTATGCAAATATATCGCGCATCGGCTTAAAAATATATTGTACCTATAAAGTAAGCAGAAAAAACTGTAGGTACCTAATACTTAAAGCTGATTAACTAAAATGTATCCAAAACTTACATTAGAATCCTTAAAATTCTAAAAACTTATCCAATGTCATTTGCAAATCAGTAAAGAAAAAACATAGATGTACCAGTTGCTTCTCTTCCCGCGCAGATAGTAAAAGCCCGTCGAGGGATTGGGCGAAAATCTTAGGGATCATGTTATATAGGCGATGTGGCTGGCAACCCATCACTATTTTGATTTCCCTTTCCACCTATACGCCCACAATCATATTAAACGTGGCCTTAATGGTTGGTGGTTTTATTACCTTGGGCTCTGTCTACCCCGTAAAGGATTCCTAATACTTTCGCCCTTCTTTCGCTTCTGCTTTTATTTAAGCAAAACTTACCCAGGTCTTTTACTAATTCTTACCGAATTTGTGGCTGAAGCAGGGTTATTACGGAAAATCGTCATAATCATTACGGAAATTAGTTTATGGATTATATAGTATATTTTATCTGTGTATCATTTCGTGAGTCACAGACGGTTCTGGCTGAAAATCAGAGCTGCAGGTGTCTAACACCTCAGCGTAATGCTGAGCCAGCGATTGTTTTGCGAAGACACACAACGCTGATGATCTA
This sequence comes from Pandemis corylana, assembly GCA_949127965.1. Lineage (NCBI taxonomy): Eukaryota > Metazoa > Arthropoda > Insecta > Lepidoptera > Tortricidae > Pandemis > Pandemis corylana. The sequence continues at coordinate 5,990,719 of OX421856.1, read as the reverse complement.
TTTTTCATGTCTTCTGTTGTCTTGCAAAAAGAAATAAATGTCTTCTTTCTTTCTTTAAATTTGCTGTGTTGGTTTACGAACTTTCTAAAACGAGGCCTGTGCCCAGCAGTGGGACGTATAAAGGTTGGATGTGATACATACTTCTGCAACTATGTGTGGATACAAATTTGTGCATTGATTGTGGATACATAATCAATAGGGATGTCGTTATTTTAAGGGTACCTACTATTTTATGCCCATAAAATACTTACTTACCATCTTACTCGCTAATCCTGCCGCTAAGAAGCAGTGCTTGCACTGCTGTGTTCTGGTGTGGAGAGTAAGACAGCCGGGGAAATTCGGGCACAAGAGGCATTTAATCTTAATCCTCTAGGTTAGCAACTGCATCTGCAATCCCTCCGGGGTTGCGGGTGTCTATGGGCAGTAGTTATCACTTACCATCAGGTGACTCACTTGCTCGTTTGCGTTCCTATTCATATATAAAAAAAAAAAAAAAACTTACTTACTGACTGAGCGCAGTGACCAGAAGTGGATCTTGGCCTCCGACACCAGACTCCCCCAGGCCTTGTGATCCTTTTTTTTAACGGAGAGGAAATCTTTATGGATTCCCTAGGCACGGGGATGTCTAGGGTTATGTGGGACCCCCCCCCCCCCCTGGTTTGGCCGAATAAAGTCATATGCACATTACACACACATACCTACATAAACACAGTCAATTTCCTTTCCTTGGCCCTTATTTCCGAACCTACTATGCAATGTTGGCAATACTGCTCTTCACCCGCACCACCCCCTCCCCCCGAGTTTCGAAAAAATATGGACGATCGCGCGCGCAGCTCTGTGAGAAAAATCTCAATAAACTTCCCCTACCAAGTGTAAGCCTCTGAGACAACAAATGTTAGTGTGTGTTAGATAAAGTGGTGTCATTGGTGTCAACTAGTGCCAGTGGAAGCAAACTCATCTTCGCAGAACCAGTGCCTCCAAACTTCAGTGCAGCCCAGGTACTTAATCTTAAAAAACAACCACCCCCGAAGAGGTATACCCGAACTAAAAACTCTCCGGCGTTGCCTTAATCCGGTGTGATGGGGACGCAGTGGGATGCCACTAGGGTTTCAGGTGCCCCGAGATCCGAGAGATCCTTTTGAACCAAATCGCTCCAACGATACCTAGGACGGCCAACCGGTCTACGCCCACTCGGCCGGCCCAAGTACGCTTTTATTTATTTTATGCCCATAAAATAGATAATTCAATTAAAAAGAATTAAGTAACAAGACGTACAAAAATAAAACATTTATTAGCTCATTCCTAAAAGCCAAAGATAAAAGCAACTTTTAAAAACGGGTCGGGAAACTTTGAGCTAAATCCTAAGTAAATGGAGCTACGAACTAATATAAAGTCTGAATCAACGTGCCTAATAACCGTCCTAACCAAAGATGGGTGGAGTCGGCCAAATCAGATAAAATTAAATTAAAAAACAGTGGAATATTAGGTACGCTTTGTTACGATTTAGATGAGTAGAGATTTATTTGTTTTATGTTATGTCGGCTTTTCAGTTCTCAGCCGATGTTGATTCAAGGAGCCAATTAAGTAGGTACAGGAGGAATGTAAGTCGCGTTCCCCAATTACCTTATAGTTATTACATACATACATACGTTATATGTATACATACACAAATCACGTCTTTATCCCTTACGGGGTAGACAGAGCCTAAGGTAACAAGACCAAGACAAGGTAGGTTATAGTTATTGTTGTTGGATTATCAGGAAGCATTGCTGGGTCGCGCATTCCAAGTCGTAAAATCCAGGACGTACATTCATCGCACCCATAGCAGCCCTGTCGCCATCGTCACTGACGCATGCTTGGAAAATACGTCTTCATTCGTGTCGTGTATTTGGATCTCCACTTTGTTCCGCTGCTATTATCAAACATTAAAATATTTACTAAAGAACACAGTCACTTACCACGTTCAATGTTTCCATCAATCATCTGTTTATTATTCTTTTGATCACTCGCCCAATTTGTCGGAAGTAGTATATACACTCACGCGTGCTAAGGTCAAGAGTGTCTAGCGCTGGTCGTATAAATCAGCATATTTACGAGTTACGCCGTCACAATATCGACTGACGTAAAGCATACTAACATTTTCACGGTCGAATTCTCGATGGTTAGACTCTAGTTATACCTACGTCTTGTCGTAGTGCTTGACTATCTACAGCGCTTTACACATAAATTTACTTTTTCAGCAATCAGGAACGTGCATCGACTTTCAATTTGGCGTCCCAACGTCAACTCCCTTTATCGTATGAGATAAGAATTGCAAGCTCTTGAGCTTAAACTTGTCTGTCGCGCTTCAGCACTATCGCCGCGCAGTCTCGTTCCTTTAGATTTAATACACTTACCCAAAATTACAGTTTCAAGAAGACACGGTCCGCCGAATGTCTTCAGAATCCCGTTCAATGTAATCAATAGATACTTTTTAATTGAGTTAACAACCAAGTAATTTCGAGTCATTCGACTGGTGAAAAGTTTTTATCTCGTTAAAAATTGACGTAACTGTAGGATAGGAGACGTTTTTATTAAATTTGTCGTCGAATTTGACAGGCATTTATTCGGGAGCGGAACAATTAGTTTGAATTATTTCACGCAACTTTTTTGGCGCTCGGGTCGAATTTTAAAATATATGTTCTGTTTTTTGGCGTGTTGTTGGCTCGTATATCATGCCGTTGGCCTTCAAACACTGTCTTGCAACCTTGTACGTCCAACTTTAACTTTTTGGAAAGTTTTTGAATTTATCATTACCTACTCGTATCGTTGCTTCTCACCATTTTATATCAAGAATAAAGCACTCGCAAGCGCTAAATAATTTTATATTAACAATTGCTAAACAAAATTACCTTGAAGATACCTATCAGAAACGTTCTTGCAGGATCAGTTTCAAAAACCTCCAAACCACCCTGATTAACATCGTACATCATCTGAAGATACTTAAACACAATCTTATAATTTGCTTCATATTATTATGTATACATGCAGAAAAACTACGAATTTGATTTAAAATATTTATTAGTTCAAATCAGTCTTACGTCGCGTAGAACGTATCTTACGTCTATTAAAAGGAATCTATTTTAACATGTCGTATATTTTCACATAATTATCTCTATTATACAGTAAATTCAATTTCAAGGTTCGTAGGTTCAGTAGTGTATGTTTAGATCTTTTTAACCTCTTGACCGCCACACTACGACTGAAGTGACGTGCGCTGTACGCCACAGAACATAATATCTGGTATAATATGGATTTAGTTCATTCGCAGAAGGATTTGTTTCGACTAGAATGTTGGCGTGTGAGGCATTCCATTGGCTGTCAGGAATGGATGACTGTGGCGGTCGGGAGGTTCACCTTTGACAGCTGTCGTAGAGTCCTTAACAATGTCTACCAATTTACTTATCACTTAAACCTCTTTGATCAATTCTACACCGACTAGATATTTTAGTCTGGAAAAGAGTTCATAGATAAATCAGTCGAGAGATACAATTCTTGCCCTTTAATGTTCAAGTTTTTCTTTATTATACAAGATAGCATTACATTTGCAAAGCCAGCAGAATGGGAAGCTAAAAATTCCATAGTCGATCAAAGTAACCGCTCAACAAAGTGCAATTACTACAGTTACAAAAATATATAAAGCAAGTCCTGCAAACAAAGTCCTCTTTCATATACAATAATACATAATCACGATCAATTCTTCCACGCTGCTCTGGAAGGAAAAAACATAGAATGTACCAGTTGCTTCTCTTCCCGCGCATATGGATGGCCATCGATCATAATGGGCGAAAATCTTAGGAATCATGTTATAGACTTAGGAATCACTATTTTGATTCCTCTTTCCAACTATACCCCCACAATCATGCTAGACGTGGCTTTTTGGTCTTGTTACCATAAGCTCCGTAAAGGATAGAGACCTGTAGGCTTATTTCCTAACTCGCTCGCAATCGCCATCGTGTTTATTTTGACAGTTCATGTATGGGCTGACAATTGGCATCGGAATCAGCTAGCTGTCATATTCATACAAGAACTGTCAAAACGAACACGATGGCGATTGGGAGCGAGTTAGGTAATAAGCCTACTGATTTATGTATGTGTGTACGATCAAAAATAACGAGTACCACACATAGTTCTTTGTAATGAAAGATGCTCCTTATTTTTGCTCGCCGTACAGTTAGAACCTGAAATTTAAAACTATTACAGATCACAGTATTTCACTTTATTAAAGTTCTTGCAGATACAGCATGTTACTTATTTTCATGAAATATGATGGCACACAAATAAAGTTTTTGTAGATTGCTTATCAGAAATAAAACGTTTGCGTCACGCAGTGTAATAAAAATATTTATACATAATTAAAAGATTAATTACCCATAGTTAACAAAAAAACGTAATGTTGACAACATTTATTATTATGAAATAAGTATGTATTTTCTTTTTAGCGAGAACTCAAATAATGGTGCCTATCATTATGAAAATATTCAAACAAGTTGACTTGTTATGCTAGCAAAGAATATTATTTATTTCAGTTCCGAACACAGACCTCCATTTAAGTAGATGATGAAGTATATCTTACGTGTTATAAAAACGTACCAACTTTGATGTTTTGCCACAGCTAAGTTTGTCTAAACCAGTCTCTCATATTCCCACGACATTATTTAATGTAGTGCTTCTAGACGATAGTTTGAAAGTTTTGTCATATTAGAAATTTTTATAATTCTTTAATCATACAAGAGTTTGTTCATCGTGTCATGCATTCTGTTGTTATTCGTATTACTGATTTGTTCTTTGTAAAGGACGCGTGGAGTCACAAGATTACCGACAAATATAACGAAAATGAGTTGTACTAATCCGGGTACTTACGGGATAAAACCGCGTACCGTCTTTGTTTCTATATTGTTTTCTACTGATTTGTGGTGTTCCATAAATATAATTTGTATTTTATTGTATTGTACTTACTTCAAACACAGACAGTCAATAGAATGTAGATTATTTTGGACTGCAATGTTTGGCATGCTTAGTAATAATACATTTTCATCGTATTTGTGTCATCTACCTCAATATAGGTCCGTGGTCCACAACATACACATACCTAATAAATAGGTATTTACAAACTTTGTGAATAGAAAATATTCATTACTTTCTGTTCTCTCTTTGCAAAGGTACAAACAATCAGCCTGACTTGAGCATCTTAATCCTGAGCCCGTTTTTCTTTGTTTATTTTCATATCAGTAAGTATATAAAATTCTTTAAAAGTTTCTCATTCATCCGGTGTGCTGTAATGAGCTGTTAAGATTGTTATGGTATTTAGGGTAAACAGTTACATGACGAAATATTTATAGGCTTGGTAACTAAAATATGGCCGATTCAACATTTTTCCTTCATATAGTTCTTCCGTTGTGCGTAGGAATGGATGGAGTTGTTTATAAATTAATTATATAGCAATGTAACGTGGAACACTTCATTTAGTGTGAATTGAAACTTGTTACTTTAACGATAACTTTAACCGTAACCGACGATTTTGTCGTACATTTCACAGGAAACCTTTGACTTACACATACATCGAAGTCTTACTCTGCTATTAGCAAAAGTTATTTCTATTGTTAAAGTAACGCGGTGCAACAGATACTTATCGTTGGTTACTTATATACTCGGGAGCAAAAAAACCGGGTTACTTCCAGTAGATAGTTGTATGAAAAGTGATCCGGTTTCTTTTGCTACCGAACTTTAACAATAACTTTAACTAATAACGACATTTTGACATAGTATTTAATAGGTTTTCTGTCCAAAATCGACACTAAAGTTATTGACATGTCGATATAGGAATACGGATTTCAAACAAAGGGGTGCGAGTCGGGTTACCTCCGGGTGTGATCAAGAGCTGCGGTTCGTTTTTGGATCTGTGCGGGGGGTAGAGCAGTGTTTGGTCCGGTGCACAATGGGCATCGGGTAATGATTTTCTGGCGGTCTCCGAGGGATATCATTGACCGTTGGCTAAGAGCCCGACAGGGGGCGGAGGTCTTTTGACCGAGTTCTACCGTACAACGTTGCCGACATTTTTGTCACAAGATTTGAAGTGAATGAAGTGCAATCTTTATGGCCGGGTTCTGTAAGTTAGTATTCATTAGCTTCTGCCAATATTCCCTCGGCAAAGGTGAACTGGAATTTGTGTGTTCGACAAATATATAAGGGTCGCGATTGGTCTTTCGTGATTACTGGTTTCACTTAGTTTTATTGGATAGTCTTTGGTATGGTTCAATAAGGAAGGTATGGCTGACAGAACCGTGGAACCGTTAGCGTTCACGTAAGTTTTGACAGTAAAATAAATACAAAATGTAATTACTTAAAAATAAATCAATACTTTTTTTTTTTTTTTTTTTATGTGAATAGGAAGGCAAACGAGCAAGTGGGTCACCTGATGGTAAGTGATCACCACTGCCCATAGACACCCGCAACCCCGGAGGGATTGCAGATGCGTTGCCAACCTAGAGGATTAAGATGAAATGTCTGTCTTACTCTCCGCACCGGAACACAGCAGTGCAAGCACTGCTACTTAGCGGCAGGATTAGCGAGTAAGATGGTGGTAGCGATCCGGACGGACCTTGCACAAGGCCCTACCACCCGCAAAATACTGTATACATTAAAAGGTTTTAAAAAGAGCCACACTTTACCTCGCTTACAAGATGATTGACGTGTGAATATCTGGCATTCATTTTGCTAATTTGAGCAATGGGGGCTATCGCGTGTGACCAGTGTCGCTTGAGGTCCAATAACATTCACTTTTCACTGGATTTGGCGGGCTTCGTGACATAAATTATAATTTCTTGTTGAAAAGTGATCTCCTTCGTGAAATTATCCCAAATATGGATTACTAGCTGTTGCCCGCGGCTTCGCACGCGTGAACCATGAGCATTTCAAAGAAGCATGCAATCAAGCAAGCGAGCAAGCGAACCTGCAAGCTTTCAAGCAAGCATGCAAGCATGTAAGCATGCAAGCAATCAAGCAAGCGAGCAACCAAACCTGCAAGCTTTCAAGCATGCATGCAAGCATGTAAGTATGCAAGCAGGCAGGCAGGTAACAGACAGACAGACAGAGTTACTTTCGCATTTATAATATTAGTAAGGATAGCTATTGCCCGCGACTCCGTCTGCGCAGAATTCGCTTATCGCTAAGAATCCGCTTATTGCTATCCCGCGGGAACTATGCTGTTTTCTGGGATAAAAACTATCCTATGTCCTTCCTCGGGACGTAAACTATCGGTATACCAAATTTCAACTAATATGGTTCAGCGGTTTACGCGTGAAAAGGTAACAGACAGACAGACAGAGTTACTTTCGCATTTATAATATTAGTAAGGATTTGGCGATGAATGTGAACGCTTTGAAAGCGGTTTCTTTTTCCGAACAAAACGGAACTGCATAACATTACGGCATAGCTACTCGATATGATTATAGTTATTTACAATAAACTTAATGAGATTCAAGATTTAAAACTTTACTTCAGCACCGATCTTATAAAGTCGCCTTTGACAGCTGTACCTCTGGACCTTAGTCAACAGTGGCGCCAACTGGTGAACTAAGAAACGATAGCCCCGATTGTGTAGTTCCTCATTTGATGTTATAATCTAATTAAAAGGATTTCAATAGAACATTTCTACGTTTCATTTCTCTCCTTTGCTGCAAACAGCCACCTCACTCGATCCACGCCGACCGGACTTCTAACAAGTCTTACGAAGAGATTCTAAATTAATTTAACCAAGCACTTAATAACTTTCTCATGTCTTAGTGAATGGTTTTCCTTGCTTTTGCACTTATTTTGGTCTGATGACGACTTGCGACTCAAATTTAACCAAGCTCTTAATATTTTTGTCACGTCTTAATGAACGGTTTTCGTTGCTTTTGCACTTAGGTACTTTGGTCTGATGACGACTTGCTACTCGATATTTGTGTATTTTAAGTCATCATCATCATCATCAGCCTACATACGTCCCAGTGCTGGGTACAGGCCTCCTCGCACAATGTGAGGGCTTGGGTTATAGTTCCCACGTCGGCCCAGTGCGGTTTGGTAACTTCACACACCATTGATTGTGCAGGTTTCCCCAAGATGATTTCCTTCACCGAAAAGCTCATGGTAAATTTCAAATGTAATTCCGGTAAACTCAGAGCTAGCCCGGCACCTATCATGCCCTATTATATTGCTTGCCACGGCTTGTATTTTAAGTATGTTAAACAAATATTAATTGGTTGATGTAGAACTTTTATACGTATAGCCTTCATTATTATTTTGTTAACAATATACTAGAGATAATAATTTTGACATTATTTCCCCGTGTTTTAATTAAAAAGGACTACACCATGCTCTCTTGGATTTTACATTTTTATTGATAGGTAGGTACAAGACCGGTCTGAGTGGAGAGCCTTGGCCCATATCCTGCAATGGACGTCTTTTGGCTGACATGATGACTGATAAGGTAAGATACCAGTAGAAGTCGTGTCGTATCTGAATGTCAAAGAATAGATGCTGGAAAGGACCACATGGAAATGGCTCCACCGACAAGATCCTAGCTCTTAAGTTTAACAAGAAGAAGATACCATAACAAAGCAGAAATTTACATGTGATAACATTTACACCCTACTTTGTAATACTACACTGTAGTAAAGAAATTAATGATTCAATTTAATATTCTTGCTTCATGTAAGTAAAATAGCTGGTATGGAATTTTATTCGTTCGTTGGCTGCCGGATATCATAGAACCGAGGGTTTATAGACCTTAGGTTATTATGATGACGACCATCTACATTTTATTAGCCAGAATTTGATATAGGTTGTATAGTTTAAGTAATAAACCTTCATCTCGCTACCTTGCGGCTCAATTGTCGTATAAGCAATTTTATACAACCTCAATTTTCAGTTGCTCTAAACAGGAAATTTTAAAGAAACGAGCTATAAAAGCCAGCTACTCAGAGTGTGAAAAATGCAAAGGTATTATAATAATAATAATAATAATATAGCCTTTTTATTCCGAGCTCGCTACAATTTCAATAAGTATGTTGTTTCTTGTTGTTGTTGTTTATTATTAATTATTAAATTGTCGCGTAATTCGGCGTGCCTCATGGCATAGGCCTCCTCCGTGTATTGGAGGCAAAGGTATTATTGACCCTAAATTAAAATCTATAATTTGGCATAAAGGACATTAGTTATCCAACTTGGCGTATACGACCTTAACGATTTTTGAAAATTGAACAAACAACCTACAATTACGTTTCATTTTTAAGATGTATAAGCCACCACTAAATCAATTTGGTGAATACGATCTGAATTATTTCCAATAACAGAATAAAGTTTGGTGTGCGGCCTGCAATAGCGTTTCATTTCATGGCAATAAACGCCAACAACAAATAAATTTGGAGTAAAAAGAGCGTTAAATACATAACTTATATAAAAAAGATAATTATATAACTTTTATATAAAAAAAATAGAATTCCGTCTTCTTTTCCGTTTATTCCATAGAAATTTAGTAACGTGATGAATTGATTTGAACATTTATAACGTTTCCTTATTCAGTAAATAAATTGAATCTCATTTGGTACAGTTAAACATTTTTTCTTCCGCTCTAATACGCTTAGCTAATATCGATATAACACCTCTGATCGAGGTAGTAGTAGTTACAGCGTACGGCTAAGTCAACCACTGTCAAAATAATTAAAATAAACAAGCTCTATAAGATGTTTATCACAATGATGAAACAAACAACAAGATTCCATACAATTGGGAAATAACATCTGGTGCGTTCTTTCAACGTTGTCCCGGTGCCAGCCAACTTATTTCCTGAAAATAAATCGAATAACAAAATTGGGGGGCTCCTTACGATTGGCCACTCGCGTTTTTTATATTAATTTCCTTTCCCAAAACGATGTTTTTTAGGGAAACGCACAATGAAAGTGAAAATGGAATCAAAGTGAGATCGATTTTAGTCAATAGGTTTATTTGTTTTTAAATAGTAGTCCTTTTCATAAGAAAATAACCGCCAAATGCAAGTTTGAGACGCATACTGAGGATTATGTATCGGTTTAGGGCAGCTAAACAAAAGACAATTTTGAGCTACATTGTATTTTTACGGTAAACAATTTTTTTATGCAGATTTAGTGACTTTTGAACTTTTTCTTTTGCTTACGCCGTAAGGCCTAACTTCTTGCATTTCCATAATTCTGTGTGAAGAGAAGTACTTCCTAGGTCTTGATTCCCAGGGATTTCGCATGCAAATAAGTCTTCAAAAGGTTGTGTGTTTTGATTACGTAAACTTGGAAATTTGATTGGTAAAAGAGACCATAGTCGTGCCGTTCTTGAGAGAAAGTGTCTTAACAAACAGATGAACTGACAGAGAGCCAACAGCCAAATAAACATACAGATCAATACTTAGCGAAGTGCCTCTAAATAAGGATTCCTTTTTAAAAGTCCAAATAAATATTTTTCCTTTCAATTAAATAGAACGAAATTGCCTATTAAATATCCTTGCCTTGCTAATGTCACCGTAAAATTTGGCAAAAAAGAGGTTTTACGGATTACTTATGGAAAGGGAAAATATGAAAATCCCCGATAGCTAATTTTATACGCAATCCGCAACCCTAACGTGAATCAAACGGATTACATGTCCGGTTTTTTCCAATTTTATTACATTCTTATTTTGTTCGCCAATGTGAATTTATATTTGCGTAACCATAAGCAACTTGAGGGAACCTTGAGGCTTTGGGAATTGAACGCATCCAACCATAAAAAATGAAAACGGGAAAAAATGAAAACGAGACCGAGAAACGTAAAACATTAAAACGAGTGACTAATTTCGTAAACGACGCCATACGTTTTAAAATTGTTTCACGTAAAATAAAGCCGGCTTTGAAAAGAAAGAGCATGCCGGAAAATAGGCGAGATTGGACTATTTTTCTATGTTTTTGTCTTTAATGTTGACCAGTGAATAATTAAGTACAAATAAGCGAATTGACGTGAAAGTGCGTATCAAATAAGAACGCTTAAAAACGCGTGTTCCCTATTTTATTACCCTTAAGTACCTAGCTCATAGCCGTCGGCTGCTCATTGCCGGGTCAAAAAAGTAAGTACAAAAAAATAATTTAAAAAACCTCCTACACTTTCATTGAGTAATCATACGGGTACAGCAAGTCCCGGAAAAGGATAAAGCATAGTTCTCGCGGGATAACGATAAGCGAATTCTGTAAAGACGGAGTTGCATACTTGACATTGTCAAATGTGTCGACATTTTCTTTAAATACATACATGAATTACGTCTTTATCCCTTACGAAGTAGACAGTGCCTAAGGTAATAAGACCAAAAGGCCACTTTTAGCTTGATTATGGGCGTACAGGTGAAAAGGAGAATCAAAATAGTGATGGGTTGCGAGCCGCATCACCTATAACATGATTCCTAAGAATTTCGCCCATTCCCTCGTTAGACTCATAGCAGCACCTCTCATAATTGTTACATGCGGTGGAAAATATAAGTGTTTAATCATACCAAATTTTTTGACATTAAAAAAACAGGTAAACAGTCTTGGCATGTCTTTTTACTGAAAAACACTTTTTTACAAATCAGTAACTGAAACACAAAACCGCAACAAAAATTCAAAATTGCAACTTGCTGTTATTTATTTTAAAAAAATGTGTTTCAATAAAAGACATCAAGATTGTTTACCTTTTTTGACATACATACACACAATCACGTCTTTATCCCTTACGAGGTAGACAGAGCCCAAGGTAACAAGACCTAGAGCCTACATTTGGCATGATCGACCTTTTTCAAAATGTCAAAAACAAAGAATAGTGCCTGTTCATATTGATAAAGGTATAAATATTTGTAGGTCAGTACAAATAAAAGCCACAGCTGCTATACCTACTTATGGCTGTGCGCGCCGTAAACCAGTGACGTAAGCGCCATACCCCGTTTGACCTGCTAACATTTCGTTCACGTTTCGACTTGTTACTTCCATTATTTCATTGTATATGCGACATAACATTTCATAGGGACGGTCGGTGTGTATATCTTGATGTAGCGGCGGTAACAATTCTGTACCTCCTGTGATCTATAACTTGACTTGCACCCTTTTGTGTATTTTTATTTAGAAATGCTCAGAAAACAATAACGAATTTTTTGGTCTATCTCACGTACTTCTAGGTGCTACAGTATTGGAGATAATTTAGTGAAAAGTGATGCTACTGGCAGCATTTTGGCAAAAAAATCGTGCACATTGATATTATATATCAAATTGTAACCCCCTTTATGTAATTGGTCTAAAGGCTATTTTTGTGTTTTGTGGTATAAGTGAAATTGAATTTATTATCACATTTTATTTTATTCAGTTATATCAATTTTGACCAACTTTTCTAAAACCAGACCACTGAACATTGTACCTACCAATGCGAGACCAATTTCATACTTTGTTTTGTCAAAAAATCTATTTAGTTACATTGAACTGGGAACTATAACGCTCAGTTAGAAAATTTTGCGAGTTCATGGATGTCAGTTTACACCAAGAGATTTATGGGTGCACCATGATATAACTGAACTTGTATCATCTTTCAACACGTACATTTCACAGGTTTTTCGCGATTTTCTTCGAACTTATATATTTCCCGAAAAACACTAAATTCACGTTGTATAAAAAAGTGCATAATTTTTTTTATCTCATTTTCGCTCTCCTGTAAAATGACGATTTTGCTTTTGTATCACTTGTCACAGGAGGCACAGAATTAGAGTCCGCTACTATCGTATAAGTGTTTTATTACATTTAAGCCTTTATTAAAACCGCCGCTTCAAAAACCTCTCAAGTGCTAATGGTTCCGTACTACTTTTGCTTATTGGACAACAAAAAGCGAAGGCAAAAGATGTTTCTTACATGTGAAGAACCCTTTTTCTTACTTTATTCACTTTTATATTTACTTTGTCCTGTTGCCCGTTCCTTCGTCCGCCCAGAAGAAAATATAGCCTATGACACTCGTAAATAATGTGGCTCTCTTTTGGTAAAAAAATGTCTAAATCGATTCTGTAGATCCAGATATTACCTCTAACAACCTCACAAACTTACAAACGTTACCTTTTTACAATATTAGTATAGACTGTTATAGCGGCCGTAGCAATACACACTTAATGAAGATGTCATATGTCTGATTATTACGATTCAAACGATTCAACCTTGAAATAGATGGCTGATGTTTTTTTCATCAAATTAAGGCTTAACGGCCTGAATTTCAAAATATAAGTCAATTTAAACTTCCATCGACATGTGATTCGAACAACAAACAAAGTTTCGGCTAGGGCCTGTACAAGGGTTGCAAAGGGACACAATCAGTGAAAAGTTTCGTCGCTACTTGTCATTTCAAATCAGTTCTTGAGTTCTCCACCCCCTATTCATAAACGCGTGTTCAGCTTCTTGTGACCTTTGTTTGTCTTTATCTGTCACTTTGACATTCGCTTTTGCCAGACACAGACAAAAATACTAGAGCTACGAGTCTGGCTAACGAAATTTAAGACCGGAATTGCGCGACAAAATGAGCGGAATTTTTTAAATTCTTTGAAATTCTATTTGTTCCGAATGTTTGTCTATTTGTGCGCAAATACTCTATTGATCATTCATATTGTTCTGAATATCAATATTAATTATTATAATATGAATAGAGTATTTGCGCACAATATCAAAGTCCCAACACAGAGAATTCTAAGAGGTTCGTAGCTTTTATGTATGGGGAGTAAGTCTCTACCATAGTAGTCTCGTGTTTTAAACATACATTTAAGCATCTATTATATAAAATTTTCTTGAAATTCTCCATCAGAATTTTGACTTCACAATACCACGACACAGAACAGAAATGACAGAGACATAGACTAACTGAAATAAGATCAGTCAACAGGTTTAGCATTTTAACACTGTTCTTATACTATTGGGTTATAAATTTATACAACGCGTAACAGAATTCTAGAGTAAGTATTCTAAAATTTACAGTAGAATTTAGTTCTGTTTGATGCAAATATACACAATGACCCAAATATTTACGTTTCCTTTCGACTTGGAATAAATTTGTGATAACTCCACAACAGACATTGTTCCTTTTTTTTACAATGATCCAATTTGAAAAAAGTGTATAGCCACAGGAGTGGCGATGCTTTACGGTGTCCTGTTGTACTTATTATCTATCACGAATCATCGTAATAACACCTACTTATAGTCAAGCAATGTTGTTAATCATGTTTTGATGGCGGAACTTTTAAGATCCACAATAAATTATTTTTTCGATAACGGTGCAGTAATGTTCGTCACTGAAAAGTGATGGTCGACAACATAAGGTATGCTCATTTCTTAAGCGACCGAAAGTCAAGATTATTTAATAAATAAGATAAATCCATAACTGTAGATAGCACAAATGATGCTCAAAATTAATTGACAACGCAAAAAGGTGGGTTGTCAATCCAACCCGTAGTGGCACCGTAGCGTATGACGTAGGTGAGCTTTTTTTTAAAAAATTACATTAATATTTTATTCGAGAATTTTACTATTTTGAGTTTTTCTATTTAAGAATCGTTTCCCTATCGATCCTTATACAAGAAAATATGTGTCCCAAAATTTGTCGAGACGTAACAGAAGTAAAAATAGTAAAATTTGGGGCAATTTTTTTCGTGTTTAAAGATCAATAGAAAAACGATTCTGAGCAATAAAAATCAAAATAGCCTAACGGTTGGTAAATTATGGAAAAAACGAGGTAACACTTTTTTTGTAAAATTCTTAGGTACGACTAAAATTTCATAACAATACAATGCTATAAATCTGGTTTTACGTGTTAATTTAGTTGAAATGTGTCCGTACGGAGAGAGCGCGCACCGGCGCAGGCGCCGCGCGCACACGACGTATCGACGCACACGACGAACACGTTGGCGCGCGCTGCAGACGACACGCGCAGCTCGTCAGAGTGGCGCGACGCGTCACACCGTTCATGCCGATCATTTCTGCGAAGAAAATACAGTGATAATCGAATGTGTGTGTAAATAAATGTTTCTCTCTCTCTCTCTCTCTCTCTCCTGCCTGAGTCAAAAAATTCTCAACATGATTCTTACCTAAACTCTAACCCCCTTATTCATGCTCTGTATATATCTTATGCTAACTTAGCAATCATTTGTCCTCATCTGTGAAAGGTAAATATCAAAGTGACAGATATGGACAAACGATTGCTAAGTTAGCAGAAGCCTAAAGATGTTTTTGAATAAGGGGGTAACTTTTTAAGCAAAACATTTTCGGTTGATTGTCAGTGTGTCAACAACCGCTGAAGAGAAGTGAAAAACGTGCCTGGTATATTTTTATTGTGATAGTTTTGGTTCTGGGTTTGGTTGCTTTTGCGTTCATTATTTTATTTTTTAAAGCGGATGAATTGCATTTTAACTGCATGAATAAAAAAAATTTGACGCGAGCCCGGCTTTTTGCATGATTTGACCTCACTACCTCACTATTTTAGGAAAGTTAAGTATCCATATTTTAACTCGGACCTCCACAAACGCCATAATTGTAATAAATTAGCTTCTGCCTGCGACTTCATCTGCGTAGAATCATACATAATAAACCTTCATCTTGAATCCTCTACCTATTAAAAAAACCGCATCAAAATTCGTTGCGTAGTTTTAAAGATCAAAGCATACATAGGATCAGACAGCGGAAATCTGTTTTATACTACGTAGTGATGATGAATATTGCGATAATTATGCATACTTATGTAGTTTTATTTCGCTACTACGCCCGTTCCTAATTTTTTTAAGTGAGCCCCCGGCAATAGGCGAGTCTTAAACCACTTTATAAAGTATAATGGCACATTAAAAAAACTGGGAGCTAAAGAAGTACTGAAAATTTCTCTAGGTTTTTGATTGAATGGAATATAGTAGATATTCATTATTCCTACGATGCAAATTGTCGACAACGCAGCGAAAAAGGGACGGTGTCCCAATCTCATGTCTCCATGGCGCGGCTTACAATGAATCTCAATTAGGAACGGAGCCTAAAAAATTGGCCGCTTACTCCTGCATTAGACCAATGTCACATGACACCTTTAAATGATACTCTGATTTAAATATTGTGGAGCTCGATCATTTGAGAATAAAAAAGTGAATTCGACAATGGTATTTAAATTTAACCGACATTATATGTAAAAAAAACAATTAGACCGGTGTTGATAAAATTTATAAAATTTATTTTGACTCACAACCTACAAAATAATACGACAGCCATCAAAATCCGTTTGCACCCGACGAAGATATCGGCGGATGGAGACACAAAAAAACTATATTAATTACTGTATTTTTACTGTAACACTATCATTTTTTTCAACCTATTTAAAAGTAGGGATCTCACTGTTTAGCAACGACGTTTAAATACAATTGCTACCTTAAGCTAGTTGGTTCTTGGATAGTTTCACACATAACAAGGTGAAACAAAAAACAATGAACAATTTATACGCATATCCCACCAACTTACGTGGAGAAATCAGTAATATCCGGAATTTCATGAGAACAATGATAATGTACCGAAAATTTGGAGATTGGTTAAAAAGCTTTGATATATTTCGGTTAGAATATGCCCGCACTTTGCTTTGACTTTTACGTCGACGATTTGATTGATCCTGTCCTCATAAATGATATGCAAATTGAAAGATATGACGAATGAACGCAACAAAATCTCCAATATTACCTTATATTTGAATGCTTTAAATTTAATAATAATAATTCATTTATTGCATGAAAACGGGTACAGAAGAAATGAATTGGGAATTGTTTAATGTTTACATTTTAATGTTATGTAGATAGATGGTCGTAGATTCAAGTTAGGGCTTGCGTCTTTTAATTTTTCGGATCTTATATGCGAAATTACATTTTTATTTTACCATGAACGTTAAGAAAACATCGAAAGAATTCCTGGATATAAGTATGAAGCAATTCAACGGTGTGTTGGTAGTATCCAATCTGATCAGAGTTCGCACTCCGTACACTGGGTACTACATACACCCTCGCATTAACAGTGATATAATTATATCTCCATTATAATAATATCATTAAATCAGTTTGGTAGACGCCACAAACTTCTGTTAAATTCGATGTTATAGTCGTCACATTCTGTGGGAGCCGAATAAATCATTGTGACAAGCCCATCTTGATAAAATAGCTCTTTGTAAATAGTAAAATTAGACCAGAGGGCGATAAAAATGGAACTTTTATTTTTCATTACGGAATAAAAACAAAAGTTATATTGTTATCGTACATTTAATGTCGATATTAAAGCAAGTGGGGACGGGAACAGTGTAGTTTGTTTATCATCAACATTATACCGTAGTACTTAGTGTGAATTATGGGTCTTTTACTAGTAACCAAATCAGCAATTCGAATTTTGAACTTAGTAGTAGACTCCCGGGGTTGAAGAAACGAATGCCATAGATGGGTGACGGTCTTACCTTAAATATTTACTAGCTTTCGCGACTTCGTCCGCACAGAATGGGCTAAAATAAGATGATTTAAGAAACATTTTTTAATTAACATTAAATTGCCTCATTCATGATTTTTTTATGGTCGGTCAATCGTTATAGATGTATCCGTGATCATGTCTAAGCCTCATACTAGGATAACTTCAAACTATAGGAATATAAAGTAGGATAAAAATTAGATACCTTACATTAAATAATTGAAACATTGGATAAACTAAGTAAATTATAACAAGGTACAAAGTATCCCTGAAGTGTTGTATTTTTCACTTATGCATAGCATTCGTTCAATTATTTAGTATTTTACCGTTAACTTGAATCTTATTTCATCAAAAATGTATTGCACATCTAACCTACCCTTAGCAATAAGCAATTGACATTGTCCATTTTTTAGTATGCTCCAGTTCGAAAACCATTTGGAGTAAAACATCAATTATTTTCTACTTTGTTCTTTGTTTCTGTATTGTTTTGTACTGATTTTTGGTGTTCAATAAAGAGTATTTGTATTGTATTGTAACTGACAGCTGTCATTGTCACATTTACATCATTACATTTCTACTTAATCTACAAAAGGTAGAAATAAAAGCAAATTTCAAAAAAAATGAGCCGAAATGCAACAATGACTCGAACAATCCCCAAGCAAGACCCAACAAAATCATTGTGAAAATCAGAGAAGATTTGTGGAAGAAATGGTGTACGCAAGCTAATGTGGATTATTTCAAATGTATCGTTACGAAGACCACTTTAGTGTAAGTAGAAGTCGGGAAAGATGTGCAGGGGTCAAACGACAAAAGTAAAACCAGCACGAAAAACAATAACAACAGCAACGAAAGAAACGAATTCGAACATACGAACACTGGTGTTGAGTTCACACACACAAATTCAAAGATCTATGAATTTGACTTATAGACAAAACTATAGACAAAACCGATTTTTTTTATTGCTGAACGAAGGCGATTGAGATCGTGCCAAAATTGACAAATTATCTAACAGCGAAAAATATTTATTATTAGTAAACAAAGCTACGTAAAAGCATAATATTCAAATTAGTTGCTTGAAATAGTCGAATAGTAGTTTTATTAAATTGAGGTGTGTAAACAATGCCAATTTTGGTCACAGGAAGTTTATTTAGGTTTAGTTTGTAAGAAAAGGGTCACATTGAAAATCAGCGCTGTGGCTTGCCGCAGCATAACCCTGAATGTGGCCCTTTTGGCAGTATTCGGCACTTATTTCTTTTTTGTTTATGTTTAAGTTGTTTGTTCTTATTTTTGGTGTAGTGTCGAATTTTGACAGGAAATGTATTTCTTCTTTCTTCTTCAATTCCTATTCTAATTTAAATTAAACATTAATCGTGTTTATTACAATATTACGAGCATTATCTACGCATGGAAGGCAACTAAGCATGGTCGTAGGAGTAAGTATTCATTGTATGTATATACGTATATACAAGAATGAACACCAACCTTTATGGCCATAAGCGAGATATATCAAAATAGCCAAAGGTCCGATGTTTATATATACCTAATTAAATTTATCCTTCAAAACAGAATCACGGGCAGTCAGTGTACCCGACAGCCCGAAAAGTTATTTGCATCCATTCAAACTGTACAAAGATTTTAGGAACTCCGTAAGCAAAATTTTACGTGATTTAACGAGATTAAAATAACTTCATTTCCGCATTCGTGCTACAATAGCGATCGCCCTCGCCTTCCAGTTTCTCGTTAAAAGTTTTTTAAGTTGCAAGAGGTGTTTTAAATATGTACTAGTACATGTCTATAAAATATGTTTTCTTAAACATATGTACAATGAAATATGTAGGTACGTTGTGATCTTATAATAGGCCGCGAAGTAGTACGTTTCAGGTGCGACTAGACGAGAAATATTTAATGGAATTTCATTCAAGGCGTAGGCATAGGCCGGCAATGTGCTCTTTTGAATTTCCGTTCGGCACATTTTTGTGACACATCTTGGAATTTAGCTATAAAAAAAAATCTATAAGCAATTTTTGCGTTCTGGCGTTATGACAATCTGGTACGAGGTTTTGTTATATGTTACAGTTTTATGTATATTTGGTCTGCTTTACTTTTTGTTGATCTAGAAATAAAAGTTTAATGTCTTGGAAGTTTTTAATTAATTTCATTGCATGTTTGAGAGAAGCACTATACAAGCCTTGACTACGAACAGGGATTGGCGACCTCCTATAACTACTCGGCCGGCAATTTTCTACGCCGCGCCAGCACAAGAATTATAAAATCCAAATACCTGACCATAACGAACACAGTGCCATTATAAAATTTTGTGCAACCGTTCAAAAGTTTTACGCGTACATACATTTCGGAGATTCATGTATTTAAATAAATACATGCTTCAATATAATGTACTCTGTACGTCTTCGTTTACATGTGTGGAATTGGAAACGGATGCTAATTGCCACACATCTAAACATCTTATCAGCCTGAGGACACGGTATCAAAAGTTGAATTTAATGTGACGAATTCCCATCAGATATTAGTTTCAAGGTATCCATAGTAACTGCGGTCGCTGTACGTTCACACATTATTATCACTTCACTTAACCTCAGACACATGAAACATAATCTAAACTAAGAGAATTATAAAACTAAAGATATAAATTGTAACTTTCCCCCAGACGCTAGTTCCACGCCGGTCAAGCTGTTCGGATAACTGCGCTAACTTTCCCGGGCGACGGGCATTGCATTTAAAATACTTTCGTCAATTTTTATATAAGATAGATACCCATCCAAATATTTAAAAGAAATGTGGCAGTTTCTTTAATATAACAGTCCTAAACGAATTAACATCACTGTTTACACCATTTTTGAATGTAAAAAAATTAACATAGCGTCAATCGTACTTAAAATAATTAAACGTAGATCACTCGTCAATGTCGTATTTTAGCTCTTTGCGTTGAATATTTTTTGTAGATTTTTACTAGCTTATTTTATCTGCTAATTAAAAGAGAGATTATTTTCTGAGCTATTGTCTTTTCCAATTTGACCTCGATACGAAAGTTACCTTGGTTAAATATTTTGAAGGAAGCTATAGACAATAGCAGGAAGTGTGACAAGTGTAGAAAACATTGTTAACATTTTTCATTCTTCCAAACATTTAATTTCACTATACGGGCACGGGCAACGTCATCATGGCGAAGGTCCAATAATGTAAATATTTTGGAATATTACCCTTGTACAATATTACAAAGAACTGTCTGAAACTTTGACGTAACGTAACTGAAAATAACAAACGTCTCACGATGACGATGAGTCCGGTAGTCCGCCCTCCAGCTACGCATCGAAACTTTCGAATTTATACACTAAGCAATAAAGTTTCTTGAACTCCCGACATTCTCGACGAAATCGTTTATCGTCGTGAAATTTTAAATTAAATTTGTTGTAAGAAGTTTTATTGATAAAGCGAACGAGCGATCGGGTTCGGTAACCTCACGCAAATGTGCCTTTGCCTTATCTATATCGACATATGCAACTAGTCTGCCGTGTGGAACGTGTACTTCGAATGACATTACCGGTGATTCTGTAGCGCATTTATTCTTCTCTGTAAAAGTACGATGGAAAATATACACATCCACATCCCGTTTAATGCCATCTGTGAGTTTTGTAATCACATTCGTGGTAATGCCCTTCGATGCTTTGTCAAAGTCAATTTGCTGATAGATGTTTTTCGCTGAGCGCATACGTAAATACTTCCTCTTCCTACCTATAATGCTAAATTAAGGAAGCAAATAATCTGCTCGATGAAATGGTGCATTTTTAAATAACATCAAGGTGCTTAATGTCACGGCAAACTGCTAAGAACGTGATAAAAATATCCAAGCATGTGGCAGATTTCAAACAAAAATTGTAACAACTTGGCAACGAAAAAGAATAGGGAATTGAACCGAGACAGCAGCGAAATGGTTGACGTTAAAATTGTGTCTTGTTTTGCATTTATTAACATATTTTGAATGCTAACGTTAAAATAATATCGTTATATATCTTATATGTAAAGTTCTAAAATGAAAAAAATGGAGCAACTGACAGTCAGGTCACGTAGGATCCGTTTCATACTTTATACTTTTACACTTTTTGTGTGCACAAGGAGATGAGCCCAGAAAAACTTTACGAAGTATAGGTATTCAAAATCGAAAATCTACTAAATAGGAAAAACTTTGAAATAAAGCGTATTGCGAGAGGGTGTTTAGCGCTTTCAGGATAATCTAGATTTTGCTCGAAATCCAGTAAAGCGTTCTTGTGTTTTGGCTGAATTATCTCCACGATGCTTCCCTGAACGGCGTCATTCGGAGAGCCTTTTTACTACCATCAATGTACCGGTCATATCAGAGTCAGATAGTCACCATGGCACTCGCAAACTGTCGTACGATCTGAGGCTCGTTCTGTGAAAACAAGGTAGGGTATTCCTCTAGAATGCCAGGTTTCTAGACTTATTCGCTCCTATGCATTCATTCTTCTTCTTTTTATGATTACTTAGATTAAAATAGTTTGTGAGTACCTAAAAAATTGGATATTGGTAGATGAAAAACATTTAATAATAATTCTTGTGATTTAGAAAAAAGTCAGTCACCCTTTGCATTATAATAATACCCCGTTTTCCTAAAGGGCCTTTAGAGATCAAACTACCGTGTCGTTGCCAAACGACAAGACTGGTACTAAAGCGGAGGGCCAACCACTCGTTGCCTATTCAAATTAATTGGGGTACCCGTGTTCATATCGAGCCTTCAAGCCGAGGAATTTCCCTGGTAGGTGGGACCAAGACTACTATTCTGAGCTGGAACATGGTATTTATCATCTGGTGAAGTCTAATTAATTCTGAAAGTCAACCAACGTTGTGTAACACATTGTTCAATTTTCATATTGTTAGTTTCCTATATTATCCAACGGGCAAAAGCTTCTCCTTCGTTCCTACGCAACTGCCGGTATGGTGCTTTGTTGATCCTAATTGTATTTATGTTTACTTTAAAATATAACTACATCACGGCGCCGTCACTTTACTGACATCCAATAGTGAGTATTTACTATAGGTTGCTGAGCAGATAATGAAATAGGGTTGCAAACGCAAACGCTTACCGGCGCAGAGGGCCAGAGGGTCAATAGAGTATCCAATGTGCCAGCAATTTCATCGGCTGACACTCTTAACGCCCGTACACAGCAGCGCAAGCAGAACTAAGCAAGATAAAAATAGAGATCCGAACGGAACTTTGCTCAAGGCTCTTCCATCCGTAAAATCTGACTGGGTTGTGGACAAATTTCACTGCAATAATAATCCGCCGGTAACTACGTTATTTTTGTTCGATATCGTCTTAAGCAGGTACTTTGTAGGCAAAGTGAGTTGGGTCAGGTAAATAAATTTGGTGGAATAGCAAAGGAGCGCAATATTCCTTGATGTGGCCTTGTCATTTCATCTACCGCGGGGCGCTGGATTTTTGTTACATAGCTAATAACGCGGTAAGCTAAATTTACCTGCATTAGATCTATGTTAACTGCTTAGGAAAATGAAAAGATAGTTCAGACTAGTGCGATGTACAAAATATCGCGTATAATTTATTTATTTACCTAAAAGTCGCTCACTGGAACTTTGGACCGGATAGCCTAGTGGTTAGTGACCCTGACTATGAAGCTAGAGGTCCTGGGTTCGAATCCCGGTGGGAGCAGACAGTTGTATGATGAATACGAATGTTTGTATGTATTTATCTACATTATATAAGTATGTTTATCCGTTGCCTGGTACCCATAGTACAAGCTTTGCTTAGTTTGGGGCTGGGACAATTGGTGTAATATGTCCCAAGAAATTTATTTATTTATTTATTTTTCAAGACAGAAATTGAAGTAGGTATGTACGATCAGTCAAATGGATAATGGTCACTGTATAACCTTATCTCAATAAGTGATCGGCTTGTTATTTGTGTCTCTCAGTGTCAAAGTACTCCGACGTTGATTGTAAAAAGGCTCTAAAGTAGCCTAGAGTTTCATTTGGCTGACTGTAAGCGTGCCTACACGAAACAGACCTCTATTTCCGTACCTACTAATAAACAAGGAAATGAATTATGTTAAATGTGTGCAACCATTGATTTATATTCGATTATTTCGAGTACAAATTCGCTGTGCAAAATCAATAAATAATTAATGCTTACAAAGTGTTAATTCTGGGTCGCTTCTCTCGGAAATTATACAGGATGCATAACTTATGCCATAACGTAAACTATCCCTGGATGTGCTATCATATACAAATATGACACATTTAGATACATATCCTTCTAATATTGTAAACGCGAAAGTTTGTAAGTATGTATAGACGGATGTTTGTTACTCTTTCACGCCAGAACGGCTGGACAGATCTGGATGAAATTCGGAACCTAGATAGATTATAGTCTAAAATAACACATAGGCGACTTTTTATTCCGGAAAATTGCGTGACTACAGCGGGATAGCGATAAACGAACTCTATGCAGACGAAGTTGCGGGCAACAGCTAGTGTTTAATATGTAGCTTGTTTTAGTACGATTTCTACAACGCATGAATTATAGTGAATACATAATATCACTACATAGTATAAAACAAAGTCGCTTTCTCTGTCCTTATGTCCCTATGTCCCTATGTCCCTTTGTATGCTTATATCTTCAAAACTACACAACGGATTTTGATGCGGTTTTTTTAGTAGATAGAGTGATTCAAGAGGAAGGTTTTTATGTATAATTCTACGCAGACGACGTCGCGGGCAGAAGCTAGTATAGTAAATAATATAAACAATAATAGCATGCATGTTAAGTCGCCAATGCAATCGAAAAACCACGGGAATGTGCCGGGAACAGCTGCCGATTCGTGGTCCAACTTTTTGCAACTCTTGAACTTTTTTGTTTGGATTGAGTAGGCTCCGACACTATTGGGGGCCTTGCCATGACGTCATATTGCGATGCAATTCCGACTCAGTTCAGATTTTAGCTGTCATTTTTAGTATGAATCTGACAGTAAGCGAGCCTAAACTGAATCGGAATTGAATGGCATTAAGACGTCATGGTAAGGCCGCTGGACCGATTTGAAAACATCTTTCACCATTAGAATCCTACATTATCCCTGATGCACATAAGCTATAGGTAGGTATTTTATTTTGCACGAACGAAGTTCTGGCTAGTCTTAAATAATATTTTAAAAAATACCCGAATCCTTCAGGCTTTTACAGTAAAATAGTAATAAACATAGACAGATTAGTATATGTTTTAGTAGGATATTATTATAAGTACCAACATTATTATACATACGAGGGCTATTTGATAAGTACCAGTTTATGGAAAAAAAACATTTTTTTTAATTTTCCCGCCTCTGAAAATGGCTTAAAAAGGTGCGATACTTATTTTCGGCCAGTGATATTAATATGTTTAGAAAACGGGTACTTATCAAACAGCCTAGGTAGGTACGAGCTAAACCTATTAGCTCGTTATTTTTTGCATTTATTCAGTCTAATAGATAAGCGGGTGATAGGGCAAAGGAAAATGTAAAGTTCTATAAGACCTAAATGGAATTCTGTCTTTGAGCTCAGTCACGCCTTTATCGATAAAGAAATTTACCGAGAAAGGGTAAGGTAGAGCATTCTCGGATTGTTCATTCATTGAAATGCTAAGGAAATGGTGTCCGGTCTTTTGTTTTGAGACGGATTGCGGTTTCCCTCTTTATATTTTCAGATATATCTGTATGTTAACATAGCAAGTAGAAACGTGCAAGTACCTATTTGTGGCAACGTCCGAATCAAACAAACGTTATGTAAATTTTATTCGTTTTATGGAGCACCAAATTTTATTAAACCGGCGTATAATCACTCGTTTTATTCGCGTGAATTCTTTCTTTTTGGGTGTAGATAATACATAATAATATAGCTGAAGAGGGCCGAAAGTCTGTACATGGGAGATACCTATAAAAAAGGCTGGGAATACTTAGAATCGATAACAGAACACGTTCCAACAGTTTTTAGATTTTTTGTCTGTTTATCTGTTTGTCTGTATATTTGCGAGCGTGAAAACGGCTGAACGTCTTTTGATGCAAACTTTACTAATCTGTTGAGAAAATTACCGGACAGACTACTTTTTATCCCGGAAAATTACATAGTTCCCGCGGGATAGCGATGAACATGTCAATTGCTAATGCTACGCGGTCGAAGTCGCGGGCAGAAACTAGTGGTTAATACCGCAGATAATTTTGTCTACGATAATATTTTGAACATAAACTTATTTATCAATCTTAGTTCAGCCGCCGCTCAATAGTCCACTATAAAGTAGACAGTGTTGCGATAGACTCGATAGTTTGAGCAAAGACAATAGTTATCAATAGAATCGATATTTTTGGTAGACTGCACTATCAATGGTATCGGTAATATTGATCCTTGACTTCGAATAGACTATCGATAGTATCAATACAATTGATTTACAAGATTACTTAAACTATTGATCAATCGATTGTTACCTTTAATTTCAGTAGTATCAATAGTATTCGTAAATTTCTGTATAGTACTTATCGATTGTATTGCTTTAAACAAGCGATCGGCACTATCGATAGTATCGAAATAGGCCTGTCGATACTATGGCATTTTTAGAAAACGCTGCCCTCAGTAGAAGAATACCAGCACGTCTCTCGAATATTACGGATGAAGTAGTTTACCTGACATCGGCATGCCGTCACACATACTGGAGCGATGACAAGACCGGGAACGGACGTCCAGCCTCATACACAGCAGGCCTCCTAATGCCTGTGAATAAATATATTTTTTAAACAACAAGGCCAACGTACGAATGTGTCACCTGATGTTAAGTGAACGTCACCACCCGTGGACATTCGCAACTCTGGAGGATTGCAGATTCGATACCAGCCTAGGGCTAAGTTTAAATTCTTCATGCGCCAGTAATTTCGCCGGGTGTCTTACTGTCCACGCCGGAACACAGCAGCGCAAGTGCTGCTGCTTGGCGGCAGGACTAGCGAGTAAGACGGTGATAGTGATCCGGACAGTACGTGGTTCAAACCCGCAAAAAATATTTAAAAAAAAGCTATTTCGTAAATACCTAGACGTCGTCATAGAGAAGACTCAAAGCCAATTGTAAAACATTTTTCTAAGACGACCAACGTTTTGTTACTGTTACAATTATCGTCAATTAGTCGTAATTTTGATCGACGTTGATTAATCTTAATTGAAATATTAATTCAAGTTAGTATTTTACCCAAAAATAATTAGTACCTAAGGCGACCACAAATTAAAAGCGTACCTAGTAGACTGTGGACTACCACAGTAAAAAGTTGCCACTTAATTAATAAACTCTTTTCAAAAATTTCTTTCTAATCTTTTTTAAATTCAACTCTATTTTTGACATATTGATTATATGGCAACATTTTTTGAGGAAATGATTAGTTCCTCTGTCATCCGTTCTTTTCTCTTTCTTATCAAAATTATGACTGTCATTGTATCAATAGATTTTTTTTTCATTCCTTTATTAATTTTAAAAGTACCTACGAAAATAAAGTAAAAAACCAAACCAAGGGCCTTACCTGCGATTCAATTCCGAACCAAAGTTGGATCGATCGCTGTCAGATCCATACAAGAACTGTCAAAAATGACAGCTAAAGAATCGAAATTAAATAGCAATATGACGTCATGGTCAGACCCCTGAGCGCTTTAACATATGAGAGCGTCCTTGTGTTTGTACTCACTGTATTAATTGTAATAAATTTAACAAAGTACAAACAAGATCCTCATAATGTTCATGGTTATAGTACAAAGTAACCGGCCTCTTGGTCGTAAACCTGAACATTATGGTGCTTAAATGAAAACGTGTCCGCGCGAGGAAACGCAAACGCATACCCAGCAGTTTTTATAACAGGTTTTTACAGAGTTTATAACAGATTTCTGAAGATTTTATAACAAAACAACCCGTCGCCGTACATTAAATTACAAGCTGTTAAAGCTCGCTAGACTACACTCCCGGCAATTATTAAGTACATGCCAGTTATATATTTGTAAAGTTGAGTTATACCCGATACATTTTAACATCTCTTCGAGTACAGCTTAATCAAATTCGTCTGAAACACGTTGGGCATACAAGTACCAGAAATGCGTTAATTATTCGTGTATTTTTAAATTATTGCGTGCTTAAACTTGCATTTATAGTAGTATACGTCGAAAACTGGACACCATGCCAAAAGGTAATCATAGAGATGTGTGTGACTATAAATCTTAGAAATTAAATACTACGCCATTTTCAACATAACTTTAATTTTTTATCGCATAATGCGTAAACAACCGTTCTGCCTCTCATAATCTGTTTCTTACTCTTTATTGGCGAACTCTTTTTATTTTTGAAACTCAATTAAGATGTAAGTAATATTGAATATTTTTGTGTCCAGCTAAATAGAAGTTGAGCAGGTGTTTAAATTTTTTTAAGGATTGGGAAGCTTTTGTCCTCAACAAATGAGCTTGAATTCCAAGACTGCTTGCAAGTACGATCGTATGAGTAGACAATGATCTTTTCTGCTGAGATTTCTTAATCAGTTTTGCTAACGGTTTAAGTGTACTCTGCGGCTGTGTTTCGCTAAACATGCCAGAGTATGTATAAACAGAACCACTTACTACTTAGAAGTTTTAAAATGTTGCTTTAACAAGGTCTTAATACCTGTTTGAATCCGCGTCTGTATCTGGCGTTCATGTAGCAGTAGATGATGGGGTTGTAGCAGGAGTGGCTCATGGCCAGCCAGTGGCTCGCGAACCAGGCGTAGGGCAGCCCCGGCCACGCGCCCCACTCCGCGTCGCCCTCGTGCGCCGTCCACAGCACCTGCGCACACGCAGTCACCACATGCACAAGACCATCTGCCACTACAGCCCAAGCGCGATAAAAGTACAGGTCAACTCCCAAGCCATGAGACGAAAGTGGTGCTTTCGTGACTTTGCGTCTTGTATTTCGCATGACACAGTCACCAAAACGCCCACTGGCGACTACAGTGCAGACGAATAGCGTCCTAAACTCTTAACTGACACTATACAAACGCAAAATACTTACAATGAACATATTAAGAGGCAACCAGCAAATTGTAAACACTGCTACCACCATTACCATCATCTTGATCATCTGCGGACAAAATTACATGTTGTTTTATTATACACCTAGAGGTAATTTAATTACACACGTATAGGTACGTACTCAGGGTAACATAACAAAACTGACTGTCGTGTGCTCTTTTTATGCCAGTCGCGTAGTTAGTTCCAGTGAGCGATAAACACTAACAAGCAATAACCCTCTTTTTGCACGTCGCCGACGTCGGGTAAAAAAGAGCCAATAGCATGCAAGCCTCTGTACTTATTCAGTCAGCCGTGACGTGAACAGCTGTGCCATGAAATGGAGCGAAACGTGTCAAAAAGTTGTGCTAACCTTTCTTTTGGAGCGTTGCATCCGTGAGTCGCGCGCGCTCTGCGCCTCGCCGGGCGGGCGGCCGCCCCACACAGCGTGCGCGATGCGCGCATAAGTGCACACCAACGCACTCAGTGGCAGCACAAACTGCAGCGCCAACAGCGCGCAAGTGTACTGAGAACTCTGCTCGACCCGTTCCCACTGTTCGAGGCAAATATCTCTGTGAAAATCACACTGCGTTTCTATAAAACGATCTTAAACTTGAACTTTTTCACATTAGTGGCACATATACATACATGGGATTTACTCACGCTTCGCAAAACTGATACCAGTCGGTCGGTCTCTGGAGTGTGGATACCCAGGGTATCGGCGCTGCCGTGGCGAGCGCTCCACCCCATACTGCGGCCACTACTAGCTTAGCCGCTGCTTTGCCCAAGCGTGGGCGCAACGGCCGCATGATGGCCATGTAACGATCGATGGAGATGGCGAGCAGCGTGTAGGCGGAGACGAGCACCGACACGGCTTGCGAGTAGTTGACGACCTTGCACATTATGGCGCCAAAAGGCCAGTAACGCAGCACCAGCATTGACACGAACGAGAACGGCACGCAGAACAGCGTCATGAGGATGTCCCCGACCGCCAGGTTCACGATGAAATAGTTCGTCACCGTCTTCATGCGCGGCGACGTCTGCACCACAAAGCACACTAGTCCGTTTCCCACTAGCGCTACCACAAACACTGTGCAATACATGAAATAAACACACGCTTGAAACAAAGGTGACGTCAGGAACTCTCCAGACGAGGCACTTGTAGAACACCATCCCTCATAGTCAACCTCTGTTACGTTCGTATACACTGTTGAATTGGGAAAAGCGGGCGAAACGTTCAGAAATCCACTGTCTTGAGATCGTGGCTCGTAAATTTCAAACACATATTCCGTGTGATTGATGTCATACATCATCATGCAGTTCTTTGTTCACATCCTTGATTCCTCGGTTCCTGTAAAGAGAGATATTTGTTAGTCGTTTCGGGTTGTAATAAAGATCGCATGTGTGGTTGTGTACGGGTGGATATAATCAGATGTATTCATAATGCTGGAATAAATTGTGCGGTAGTAACATCGGTGTCGGAAGCGAAAGCTGCTAGTAAACAATGGTCTGGTCGTAATTCTGACGCGGCGTGTTTACCCAGAGCACGAACAGCGCAATCCTCGCGTTACATTTGTTTACGCTGTTATGTCGCTTCTTAGTTTATAACGATACGTCTCATTATTTGCCCCATAACTTAGATTTATTCGCATGCCGAGAAATTTACCTTATGCCTAATTCTAAAAGCAATTTGAGTGGGAACATGTTTCAAACTAATTACTTATAATCTCACGAGATCGAGGCAAGTTACTTGGATATGTTTATGTGATGAATTATCAACTTAAGACTGATGATGTTAAGTGTTTAAATTTATACATGTAGGAGATTTCAGTACCTACTTTCAGTTCTTGGCCTGTACTTATTTCAATCTAATCATATTAATACTGAGTATATTAATAATTTACTAATTTAATTTAATTCAAGTTACTTGCCTGAAACACTACATTTGAAAATTGAAAAAAACATTATAGAAGTTTTCGATCATGTGCCTACTTGGATGTTTTCCAGGATTAACAAGGTGTTTCGATAATCGGCACTCTGTCGGTGACCACAGGTAATATCACAAATATGTCAAGTATTTTTGTAGTGTACATACTAGATACTACGAGCTCCGTAAATAATTTTAATCTTAGTGCATGACGCTGCATTACTTCGTTATTCAATCCGCTTTCTGAATCATGTATTTTTGTTTAGATTTTTTTGCGTAAAAACTAACATTACATAAAAACAGTCAAAACTATATTTTTTATATCTTAAAATAGCTAAAACTAAAATAAAATTAGGTAAAAACTCTGTCCCAAATCGCAGCCAATGGGGCGTTTCGTTTTAAATTTATCATTAAAGAATAAATCAATTCTTGATCACTAGTAACTATGGCAATACATACCTAAAATTATGAAAATTCACAGTTACGACCGTCAGAATGACTGAACCCTAAATATTTGTAACTAAATCATAACATCTGTAAACATAAACATGGTCATTACTCAACGTCGTTCTATGAATAGCGTATTCAATCGACCTACGCACTTGTGCAGCAAAAAATCTCTATTGTATTCATACTAAAACCCTTTAGGAACACAACAAATTGAACACAGTTTTCCGCAGACATGTGGGTGCCGAAGAAAAATATACGTGCTTTTCAGCATAAATGGAAAATGCCTTAACTGGGACGCAGGTGAGGAAAAAAAATATAGCCCGAACGTGAAAAATTTTGTTCCTATCGGTTTAAAAAAAATATCATTTAAATGCGGGTTACGTTTTGCTTCAAAACTTCACTGAGGATTACTAATTCCTTTATGATTTACTTCGTTTGTGTTTGCATATAAATATAGATAGCTTATGGATACTTGCTTTTAATACATACATACATAAATCACGTCTTTATCCCTTTCAGGGTAGACAGAGCCTAAGGTCACAAGACCTAAAGACCACGTTTAGCATGATTGTGGGAGTATGGATGGAAAGGGGAATCAAAACAGTGATGGGTTGCTTTGCTAGCCACATCGCCTATATAACATGATCCCTAAGATTTTCGCCCAATCCCTCGACGGACTTTTACTATCTGCACGGGAAGAGAAGCAACTGGTACATTGTATGTTTTTCTTTGCTCCCAGACTGTAGTTATTATTCTGAGATTGATAACAATGCTTACGGTCAGGTTTTTTTAATTTTGGATACATTTGAGGATGAATAATTGTAATTTTTATGTAAGTATGACAATTCAATTTTTTTTTGTTGCAAAGCGGGTTTTAATTTAAATAACTTGGCCGTGCTTACTTATTATGTCCCTGCCACATGCTTTCTAACTGTAATTACGAAATTCATGAGTGAAGTTTTTTATTTATCTATCTGATTACATAAAAGCCTGCGATTACCGAAGGCTAATGCCAAAATCGAAAAACTTTATGCGAGTGTTACACCTAGGTAATATTTATCAAGTTGTTAGAGAACACGGATTTTTTTATACATCATGGAAACTTTTATTAAAATACAATTCCTTCCTGTGGAAAGACACTGTGGTGTCTAGTGAACGACGTGATATAATTACCATATTAAAGTTGGAAACGAAGCTAAAGCGATTACGGCAAAACACGATCAAGAATAGAGGCCATACCTAACGCGCTCGGATTCCTCGTTAATTTCTGTCAAACGAGGATGGTAAGGTTAGAAAGAGATAGTGAATGCGACTGCTATCGCCCAAGGGTTAGACACTATCAGTGTAGTTAGGCCTCGGTCGTTCTCTCATCACTCGCGGTGTCTATGTTTATTAATGTTCGGAAACGGTCGTTTCTTGCCCACCGTATGCAACGTAAAAAACACGCCCGGCGAGAACGACCGCTCTCTAACATTTATCAACACAGCGTGTAGACGCCGCGGGCGCAGTGCCGCTGCTCGCCGCGGCTGGCGGGTGAGAACGACCGAGGACTTAGACCCCTAGCCATTTTACTATCTAAGTAAGTGTCTAAATGCTTTGTTCTTAGAACTTAGACTCGAACTACGAATAGCAATTCAAAAAGATTATTAGGTAATAACTTCTGCCGCACCCGCACCCGCCCCGGAAAGGGACTTCGCATGACTCATTAAGACTGTGGTCAATATGTTACGTTAGGTAGGTACTAAATATTAATTATCCTATGAATTTGGGCTGTCTTGCGTTAACTGGGATGAAGTTATGAGGGTTTCAAAATGAGAGGAAACTGTTCCGAAACTCCCAGGAAGCACCCCGCCTTTTTTGTTCGTCTTGCCGGTTCACTTCCATGTCTCCAGATTATGGTGTGAACTCGAAAATAAACTATCAAATGAATCAAAAGTTTACTTCTTGATTTTTTGTTTTTGTTTTTTACGATTTTACCCGTTACAATTTTAATTTCTAAACGATACTGAAAATTAGAACAGAAAAATCCGAAAAGTAAAGCTATGGCCGGGAATCGAACCCAGATCCTCAGCATTCCGTGATGCGTGCTATACCGCTACACCACCCATAGCAGGTAAAATTAAAGCTATAGCTATAGCTATTGTAGGTAAGTACCTATACTACAAAAGAAAAATTGTTTTCATCGTTAAAATTAATTACCTATCAAAATAGTTTTGTTTTTAAAATGCAGCCAATTCACAAAAGCCCTACTTTAAAATGAGAAGTAGCAGACAAATACATACATTTGACGACCGGATAGCCTAGTGGTTAGTGACCCTGACTATGAAGCTAGAGGTCCCGGGTTCGAATCCCGGTAGGGGCAGACAGTTGTATGATGAATACGAATGTTTGTGCCCGAGTCATGGATGTTGTATGTATTTAATTATGTATTTATCTACATTATATAAGTATGTTTATCCGTTGCCTGGTACCCATAGTACAAGCTTTGCTTAGTTTGGGGCTGGGTCAATTGGTGTAAGTTGTCCCAAGATATTTATTTATTTACATATTTATTCAGGTATACGTCACTTTACGGTAACTCTGTTGGCCCTGTTTTCTTTGCGTAGTACGTAATTAATGGCGTGTCTCGCTTGATATAAAATATTGAGATGCTTGAGTAATAAAGGAGCAGGTGCACTAGACTTCGATTACCCCCCGCGACCTACCCCGCGACAGAGCACTCCAGTTGAGATGAGAATAAACCTTCTTTTAATGTTTTAAAGTTTCATCATCTACAACAGAGAACGAACACACAACTAATGTTATAAATGCGAAAGTATGTGAGGACGTATGTGTGGATATATAGATGTTTGTTATGCTTTCACGTCTGAACGGCTAAAGAGATCAGGGGCCCGATTTTTGAAAGCACATCACTCGAAAGTACCACTCGAAAGTGGTATAAATCTGTTTATATCTGCAAAACTACAGCTCTAATCATTTTGACTAGTTCACAAGATTAATGTGAGCCGTAAGTATCTTCTAAGCTATACTCGTATTTCGAATTCAGCACAATTTTTCACCGCTTTCGGGCCACACACATCACATATGTGCTTTCAAAAATCGGGCCCCTGGATGAAATTCGGCACAGAGGAGTTAGATTAGATTATCTATAGTCTGGAATAACTCGCACCTTTGCTACCTTTTACCCTGAAAAATTGCGTATTTCCTGTGGGATAGCGATAAACAAATCCTTTGTAGACGAAGTTGCGGGCAACTGCTGGTGATACTAAAACCACAGTATATATATATAAGCTAAAGCAGTAAGGAAACTACGAACAAATCGGTTGAAACGAAACACGCACACAGGCGCGCGCTTTACACGGCCCCTAAGCGGACCTCGTCCACTCCGCTCAGGCTCAGGTCCGTTATTTTTTAATGACTTTCTATCAAGTTTCATTCGGCACATCCACATTCTACTTGGCAACGATGGTGTTTTTGTAAGCGCTGTTATAATAACAAAATCGAGAAACAAAAAAATGTGAAACTCCTAAGTGATAGCGAGTTCTGAAACTGGAGTGAAGCCACAGGCGCAAGCTAGTGAATAAATTTCTAGATCTACATGCTACTCAAATGATATATCAGCGTTGCTACCCACGTTACGTCTATTATTTGTTCGGTCGAAGAAACTGAACGGCGTACCTCTGCGGAACCTTTCACAGGCAATTTCACAATGTCTCTGGCAGATGAATGGTTTGTTAACATTACATTTTCAAAGAAAAGATTCTACAGTTCTACACAATTTTATTTCTTCGAACACAATCAATTATCATCGAATAACATCGAATTCATTATTTTCGTTGGCTAGAAAATTAAGCGTTGAATAGCGTCGATCAATTTCGCAGTTCTGTTAATAACAAAAAAAAACTAAATGTCACTGAAAATTAGAACACATTGAAAAATCCGAAAAGTAAATCTATGGCCGGGAATCGAACCCGGATCCTCGTCATTCCGTGAGGCGTGCTATACCTTACACCACCCATAGCAGGTGGGTAGTCTGTTAATAACGTTAAGGGCCTGCCTCACCACTCTCTGTTAAGTTCCAGCTATCTTAAGTGTCAGCTATCTATTTATTACTACGAAACCAACAGCGACGTCATCATATATAACTGACACTTAAGATAACTGAAACTTAAAAGAGAGTAGTGAAACAGGCCCCAGATGTTATTAACAGGCTTCATATAAAATTCGATGTAAATAAAATACAAGCTTACGCCAGGCTTTAATCGAATATTTTGTTTGCACACTCGCAATTAGTCGATCGTACGCTAAGGTAAATAAAACGACACTTATATTGCATGCCTTCGCACACAATATAATATAACATCAAATATCACTTTAATGCTAGAGATGAGATGCTTTAGAGATATTCTTAGAAACGGAATCTAGATTTTTGCATAAAAAAGCTAAGGAAGGATTTATGAGCGTCAACTTCCTTATAAAAGTCTGAAAGCACTTCTCATGCAAACATTAGAATACTCTCAGCGGGTATAATATACGTTCTAGGAATACCCAGGCTGACTAGTACATATATCTACTATAGACTAATATAATTTAAGGCTCGGGGACCTTATAGATCCCCTTTATAAATGTATTTAATTTAAGTAGA
Organism: Pandemis corylana; assembly: GCA_949127965.1. Taxonomy (NCBI): domain Eukaryota; kingdom Metazoa; phylum Arthropoda; class Insecta; order Lepidoptera; family Tortricidae; genus Pandemis; species Pandemis corylana. The sequence goes on along the minus strand of OX421856.1, from coordinate 5,955,081 downwards.
ATTTAAGTATTGTAGTAGCTTAATGTATTTTATTATGAATAAAGTATTTCTGCTAAGTTTCTTGCGGCGCATTCTTCTTGGCAATGGTCTTTCCAAATGCACTGGTAGTTTCAAAAAAGACATGTAAAAGAGCCCGTGGCGGCCAATTTGTAAAAATAAATTTTTGCATGCTGGTCTGGGAGCAAAGAAAAAACATAGAATGTACCAGTTGCTTCTCCTCCCGCGCAGATGGTTAAAGCCCATCGAGGGAATGGGCGTAGGAATCATGTTATAGGCGATGCGGCTAGCAACCCATTACTATTTTGATTCCCCTTTCCACCTATACGCACACAATCGTGCTAAACGTGGCCTTTAGGTCTTGTTACCTTAGGCTCTGTCTACCCCGTAAAGGGATAAAGACGTGATTTATGTATGTGTATGTATGTAAATTTTGAATTTTTGAATTGGCTAGACAATGGCGCCTAATATCGCAACAAACGCTTCCACCCTTATTCATAAAAGCTCTATAGGCTTCTGCTAACTTAGCAATCGATTGTCCTTATCTGTGAAAGGTAAATGTCAAAGTGAAAAATAAGGACAAACAATTGCTAAGTTAGCTTAAGCCTACAGAGCCTTTATGAATAAGGGAATAGGGGGGCAGAACGCATTTGCGTTTAAACGTCACTTATTTAATACACATCAGTGTTTAAGGATATCAGTCAAGTGTAAATTAATTCTATATTTAGCATTAAGTATTTCAGCAGGCTGCTATTTCACCGTTACATTACATACTGGACCAGAAACTACGCCGGTTGGTTTCATATTGACTACGCCTTACACTTTGAATTGTCACATATCGCTGACATTTGTCGGAGACCATTGACAATTCGAAATACAACATATCCAATATGAAGCTATAGCTTTACAGTTTGACAACAAATATAATGCGCATCGGCAGTATTCATTTGCGCAGAGAAGCGCAGACCAGTTTCCGATGGTAGCCGAACGTGTAAATAATCTATATTGAACTTTATTTGCAAGCGCAACTGGCAGAGTATTGCTTGCTTTGCATTCTTAGCTCTGTCCCGTTTACACGATTTTGCCATTGTTGGTACGAAATCGATCGACCAATAACAGCGCCAGAGTTTCCCGCGCTACTAAAATTGGTATACTGCGCAGGTACATCGTGGAGCATTATTTTTGTTGTCAAACTGTACTTTACGGATTTTTCTGTGTTCTCATTTTCAGTGTCGTTTAGAAATTGAAATAGTTTATTTTCGAGTTTATGCCATTATATCTGTAACCTGGAGACATGGAAGTGCCCCGCCAAGACGAAAAAAAAGGCGTGGTGCTTCCTAGCTGTTCCGGAATAGTTTCCTCTTACGCTAGAGTCGAGCTCGGAGCTGATTACGCTGGTCCCTTTCAGATAACATCTTGGGCAACTCTACTACTTTACGTTTATCGTCCGCCCCCCTGTTACCGTGTTCCGATATGTGGGCGCAACATGAGTAAGGGTACGATAGTCCATTATGATAACTGAGATTGAAACATTTTCATGTAGGTGCATTATTTTCCGGTTTAGATGGTTAGCAGATTAAAAAGTTGTGGCTATGTTTGTGTTGGAATCTTAGCACGTTTCCTGTTAAGTTCGTGTTGACCGTTTTTCAAAAGCTGTAAGTAGTTAACATTAGAATTAACGACATCAACGTAGGCATTAACTCTTTGTTGCAAACTCCTTAGACATTAGACTTTTTACTTGATTTAATGTATGTCATTAAATGTGTGGCATTTCGTCCATGCTGGTCTGGGAGTACAGAAAAAACATAGAATTTACCAGTTGCTCTTCCCGCGCAGATGGTAAAAGCCCATCGAGGGAATGGGCGGAAAGCCTTAGGAATCATTTTTAAAAGTGATGCGGCTAGCAACCCATCACGCCCGTTCATATACGCCCTTAATCATGCTAAACGTGACATTAAAGTTTTTTTACCTTAAGCTCTGTCTACCCCGTAAGGGATATGACGTGATATATGTATGCTTGTATGTATTAATGTGTCATTAAAAGTGTTACTGTAAAAGTTTTACCTCCCATTAATTATAGCCCAACCTTAATACTATTTAATGCCAATTTGACAAGTACTCCTTAACGCTGGTATAAGAGAAGCGCACTTTTATTGCGACAGGATATTAAAAGAAAAATTCAATAGCTCTCCCGAGAGGAGATGGATTTCCTGCTATCGTCTGTGCTAAACTGAAAAGGCGGCAACAACGCCAAACTTTTTTTTTGCTCTTTGGCTTGACGCCAATATTGTAATGCGTAACTATTTTTAGGCTTTACTAGATCTGTTTGAATTGAACATTAAAAAAATTGCTACGACTCCCTCACACTCTGCTAGTTGTCTTAACCAGTGATGAAATGATTAACCGTTTATTGTGGGAACAAAACCGCTTCATAAACAAATTCGGTTGTCCTTATCTGTCACATTGACATCGGCCTTTGCGAGACACAGACATAATATGTATATGCAAAGGGTGCGAGTTGGGTTACCCCCGCGTGTGGTCAAGAGCTGCGGTTCGTTTTTAGATCCGTCCGAGGGGAAGAGCAGCGCTTGGTCCGGTGCACCCTGGGCATCGGTTAACATTTTCCTGGCAGATTCTGAGGGATATCATTATCCGTTGGCTAAGAGCCCGACAGGGGAGGAGGGGTCTTGTGGCCGTGTTCTACCGTACAACGTTGCCGACAATTTTTATCACAAGATTTTTGAATACTGTATTTATTACTTTGACATTGGCGAAATCATCGCATCGATCGATGGGGTCATATTAGAAAAAGAAGAAGAAGTATATGCATAAACATAATACATTTTGTTGCTTACGGATTTATACGTAACGTTAGAGGGTCTCAACGCCATATTTTCTGAATATTATTCACTTATCCTTTTGTTTTTCAAATAAACGGCGCAACTATAACAACCAAAGCTCTAAAATGTATTATGACGTAAAGTGCTATTGCTTATTCACAAAGGAGAAAAAATATTACCAAATCTATGTTGTGTGGTTGTTATTCGGGTGCTGTAAAAACCTTTGATACCAAGCATTACAAACTATACAAACGTCTTGCGTAAGCCAAATTGTTTCTTGCTCTTTCAATTATGAATATAATTTCAAAATATTAGAAATTCTAAAGCGTTTGCATTGTCTGTATTTGTTCGAGCGACAAAATTAGCTAAGAGTAAATTATCGAATTTCAGAAGACTGAATAATTCAGATCGTAATTGCGCTGAATGTTATTCATTAGGTAAATAATGATATAGAAAGTTTTGACAGGCATTTCAATTCATTGGACAACTTTTCAGCAAAGCAATTAATAAAATGACAAGCTGTACCGCCCGCGCAGTAGGTATAAATAGCAGAACAAACTCAACGAGCCGTTCAATCAAAACAAAAATAATCGTCATATTTCATTTCGCCTCCTTTTAAATACGAACTTTGGCCATTGTTATTTTTGTTTCAATAATTGATGGATATCCGATTTTCGTTACTCTATTGACATGGCTAAAGGAGAATAGTACGAGAATAGTATAGTAGATATTTGATGCTAAACAAATCAAGCAGTATCAAAGCTTATGTTTTCTAGAAATACCATTCCATAACATCCACGCCTTATTTCAAGAAATACAGTCTGATTACATAAACGGATAACGCATGCTCGACTTTTATACGTGAGTTATCTGTTTGTGTATTTATGATTAAGTCTCACGGTAGTTCTGTTTCATGTTGAAAATACAGCCTGCGCAAAAAAACATAGTTTGTGCTCTTTTAAAGAGTTCTTTCAATTTAAAAAACAAATGAAAAAGTTTTATTGAATCAGGCGTTACTTTGCGGAGGTCCATTTCAATAAACAAAAAATATTTACCTTGCTACTCCACTACTCACATACATACATATACACATACACCAATCACGTCTTTATTCCTTACGGGGTAGACAGAGCCGAAGGTAACAGTTACCTACAGGCCACATTTAGCAAGATTGTGGGCGTATAGGTGGAAAATGGAATCAAAATAGTGAATTGTGATAGTGTCGTTATGAGGTTCTAGCTGAAAATCAGTGCTGCGCAGGTGTCTAACGCCTCAGCGTAATGCTGAGCCAGCGACCGTTTCACTTTTGCGAAGACACACAACGCTGATGATCTATTTTTCATGTCTATGTTTTTTATTGTTATACCCTGTTTATTTTCTATAAAATAGATGATCAAACGAACTTCTCAAGCGAAGTTCGATCATTATTATATGAGTCGTTTCATTCGAAGATATAACATATAACCAGGTAGTCCTTTAAACCTACAGGCGACTTGCACAGTGTTTAGAGACAATCAATTGACTATTTAACGAACTTTTAGTTCACTCGTTCGTTCAATCTACCCTTCCAGTCAATCCTCCATTCCTTAGACCTCATTCTTTTGAGAGGTGCAAAACTTTTTGGGGATTAATTTGGGTGGGAGGGTGCTTATATCTTCGAATGAAACGACTCATATAATAATGATCGAACTTCGCTTGAGAAGTTCGTTTGATCATCTATTATATTTCGTCGTTTCATTCTTTAGATATAACATATAACCAGGTAGACGTTCAGAGCTTTAAAAGTTTTGCTTCAGCTTCTGCTTCATAATCAAATAAAACAGAAATATTACAAAACATCAAGTGTTTATAATTTTTCTTTCCTGGCACAAAGTGGTTTAGGTAAATAACACCGCCACGTCTATACCACTTCCCGACAGCACATTCTTAATCCATCTACTGATGGTTTGGGAAGTAGCAGCTCTGTGTGGCAATTTATATGTCAGTAAAAGGTTTCCTATGCTATCAGCTCTCTTATTTTTTGTCACAAAAATATAGTCTCTGAGAGTTGTAGCAGGACAGATGGTAACGTTTTCTCTAAAGAGTGGTAGGAAGAGAACCGGTTGTTCTCGTTCAGCAGCAGACTTTTTGGTGACATCTGTGATACCGATTTTGATGCCATTATTTGTGGTGATAATATTCTCGATTTTAATCAACGCTAACGTTTGAACCCTATTTGCTGTACATACAGCCAGTAACGTAACTACTTTCTTTGTTATATTAGGCTTGTATTGGGGTACCAATGAGAGATGTGGTTCAGAAAGACCTTATATTTTTGGGGCATTCGGTTTCTTTTTATACGCTCCTTTTAGGAGGCGTTTTACGCAGACGTCTAAACCAATGCTATTGCCTAATAACAAGTTGAGTGTGCAATATGCACAATTTTGATTAAATTGTTTGCTAAAAAGGTCAACTTTACTGCGTTAGGGGGATCAAATCAAAACACTGATATCATTTAAGGTGCGAAATTGCCACCAGGGCTTATATGTTACGTTATAAGCTCTATAATGGGGGGAACCACGGTTGTGATGACCAGTACGGAAATACTGGAATTCCTTTTGCTTGGTCATCTATAATCTTTCGGAGGCGTTTTTAAAATTAACGCGAAAAGCGGGAAAGCGTCAAAAAGTATTGAACGCCAGCTGGTTGTAAACGCGTCTACAGTCAAGGCGTCCGGATCTAGTTTCCAGGATATGAAGTTCGAGCATTTTGCATTGGAACGAGAAGCGAATAAGTCTATCTCAGGTTTTCCAAAACGCTGTAAAATAGTTTCAAACGCTTTGTCTGACAATTCGTTTACTTTCGTATTTACATAAGACGCGTAACTCGATATGTTTCGCTTCTCGCACCACTGTCGAATGAGACGAGATAACTCGTTTAAATGAGGAAACTGGATAACGCCCATGCGGTTCACATAACTTATGGCGGTTGTATTATCAACCCGCAACAAAATTGCACCACTTGTCATATTTCTAGTAAAACTCTTCAAGCCCAGGTGTACAGCTAGTAATTCTAAATAATTAATATGAGACTCCCTTTCGGACGATTTCCACGTACCGTTAACCTTATTCTTGCCGCAAGCGGCGCCCCAGCCGGGCCTAGATGCGTCCGTATAAGCGGGAGGTCTCATCAAGTTATTTGATGTAAGAATACTAAGAATATTGTTTAACCACCATTTCAAGTCTTCGAGAATAACATGTGAAGGTTTGATTTTGGTGTGATAGTTATCGTTTTTTTTTTTTTTTTGACAGTTCAAGATATTTTTGTCTATCTAAAATCTTCGTATAACCAATCATAATTGACGTCGGGACAAGCCGACACTAAAACACCGATAAGCTGTGCGAATTCTCTAATGGTACACCTAGGGAGACTTAAGAATTTGCGAACCAGCTGTGCTATTTTGTCTGGTTTATCTTCCGGTAAGGGAACAGTAACGGTTAGCATTTCAGTTTCGAAATCAGGGGCTAAAAATTTACTAGTCTGTTTCGGATGTAATGAACTTTTGTTGTAATTAGTTACAAACCCAACACATTGCAATAGCTTTAGTGTTGTGTTTATTGTAATTGTTTTTTAAATTTCATAAGTTGTTCTTGACATGAAATGACATAAAATAATGATAAAAATGACATGTAATAACTATAGTTATTACGAATAAATGAGTATGAGTATGAGTAGGTATATTATCGAGGCATTCCTGAAAGCTATCTGCTATGCATAAAAAAAATATCATCTAATGTCCACGGGATCTTAAGTTAGCTATCACAAATTCTTTCATAATTTTGGTAAATACTCTAGGGGCCACGGAAGCACCGTACGGTAAAGCTGTAACCTCATAGGTAAGATCACCGTATTGAAACCGTAAGAATTTTCGGTCATGTTTTTTTTTTTTTTTTTGGGACAAGCAGATAGGCTTCTTTTAGGTCTATTGTGGCTAAATAGCCGTTTAGAGGAATACGTTTTGACGCGGTGCGAAGATCCTCTATCTTGAAATTACCGGGCCTTATAAATTTATTAAGACCTTTTAAATTAAGGATAAAACGTTTACTCCCGTTAGGTTCTGGTGCGAGAAAAAATTTAGAAATAAATTGATCTTTGATCTGAGTACACTGATATGACTCCTAGATCGAATAGTTTTTGTATCTCTAATTCTATGTCGTCTTCTTCGCTCTGTGAGAAGGTGTTTTTTGGTACAGTTATTTGTTTTAATTTCGCGTTGAAAGAAACCGAGTAGCCATATCTGATCCAATCTAGGATCAAATCGTTTGAGGTTATTTTAAGCCAACAATCATAAAAATGGAAGTGTCGACCGGCATGTACCTGTGCTACTGTGCTTGCTGTACGCGTGGTTTGGGCGGCTGCGCCGTCCTGGCCGGCTGTGGAGCTGCCTGCGGTCGCCGGGCGGCTGGTGGCGGCCTGCGGGTTCCCCCGCGCGGCCCCTGTGCTTTGTATACCAAGGAGGTGCTGGCCAGTTTCCCGTGTTTAGGCGCTCGCTTGTACGTAGACTGAGAAGTCCTTGCTTTTCTATAGTCTTCGTGGCCTTAACTTTCTCGGACAGGTTAGTCCCGAATAATGTTTCGTTACGTCCAACCTCTTGAATTATATGTAAGGACGTTTTGTCCAAACTTGTTGTAACGAGTTTTATGCGATTCTGAGTGGATACAGCATGAAGATCACACAATATGCGTCAGCCGTTGCTGAGATGTTTCAGAGCTTGGATTTTATCGGCATCGAAGCCTTTTAGTAAAACATCCATAGCTCTATTGACAGCGGTAACCGAGCCCAGCTGTTGCTGCATAGCCGCAAAATTTTTGTCTCTGTTCCGGACCATGTCGGGGACAGCAGTCGGAATTTCCGTGTTTATTCTTGGGGCTTGCAACAAGCGACAATTATCGGGAATGAGATATTCCTTCTGGATTCTCTTTGCCGTTAACGTACCCTTTTTTTTTTTTTTTTTTTTTGTGGGTAGTTCGAAAAATAAAAAGTTAACGATTTTTTATTCAAAATTCCCGTATGAAAAGCTATGCATCATCGTTGGAGACCCGCAGTCAAACCCGATGTGCTATAATCATGTTACTGACTCGCAGTCAGTCCCGTGTGAGCTTGTAAGTAAGTAAATGCTTTATTGTAAAAATATAAAGATACAATTTACAAAAAAATAAAAATAACATACTTGTATACGTATGTAAAGCTTAATATCATCATTGGGTACTCGCAGTCAACCCCGATGTGTTTTAATCATAACTACTGGCTCGCAGTCAGTCCCCATGTTAACGTGTATTTCTTTTGGAGAAAGCACGTATGTACAGCTTTAGATGCATCGTTGGAGACTCGCAGTCAACCCCGATGTATTTTAATCATAGGATACTGACTCGCAGTCAGTCTCCGTGTGAACGTGTATTTCTACTGGAGAAACACGTATGTAAAAGTAACATCATCGTTGGGGACTCGCAGTCAACCCCGATGTGTTTTAATCATAGGATACTGACTCGCTGTCATTCTCCATGTGAACGTGTATTTCTACTGGAGAAACACGTATGTAAAAGTAACATCATCGTTGGGGACTCGCAGTCAACCCCGGTGTATTTTAATCGTAGGATACTGACTCGCAGTCAGTTTCCATGTGGACGTGTATATCTACTGGAGGAACACGTATGTAAAAGTTACACCATCGTTGGAGACTCGCAGTCAACCCCGATGTGTTATAATTATAGGATACTGACTCGCAGTCAGTCTCCATGTAAACGTGTATTTCTACTGGAGTAACACGTATGTAAAAGTTACACCATCGTTGGAGACTCGCAGTCAACCCCGATGTGTTATAATCATAGGATACTGACTCGCAGTCAGTACCCATGTAAACGTGTATTTCTACTGGAGTAACACGTATGTAAAAGTTACATCATCGTTGGAGACTCGCAGTCAACCCCGATGTGTTATAATCATAGTCACTGACTCGCAGTCAGTACCCATGTAAACGTGTATTTCTACTGGAGTAACACGTATGTAAAAGTTACATCATCGTTGGAGACTCGCAGTCAACCCCGATGTGTTATAATCATAGTCACTGACTCGCAGTCAGTACCCATGTAAACGTGTATTTCTACTGGAGTAACACGTATGTAAAAGTTACATCATCGTTGGAGACTCGCAGTCAACCCCGATGTGTTATAATCATAGTCACTGACTCGCAGTCAGTACCCATGTAAACGTGTATTTCTACTGGAGTAACACGTATGTAAAAGTTACATCATCGTTGGAGACTCGCAGTCAACCCCGATGTGTTATAATCATAGTCACTGACTCGCAGTCAGTACCCATGTAAACGTGTATTTCTACTGGAGTAACACGTATGTAAAAGTTACATCATCGTTGGAGACTCGCAGTCAACCCCGATGTGTTATTAATCATAGTCACTGACTCGCAGTCAGTTCCTATGTAAGCTCGTTAAATAAAACACTTCCAAATACAAAAAATATGTATAAAATGGCTGAACTTACCCTCATTTTCAGATAATGATGAGTAAATAATTCTCGACCAACGCTGTTGATCGTGTTGATGGTAATACTTAATATTTTCTTCGTTTCTGCGTTTCGACATGCTAATTGCCGTGTCGTAAGCAGGAACTACTTGAGGGCGCGTGCGCTCGTCGCCGTGCACGAAAAAAGAATGGGGTCTAAGGAATGGAGGATTGACTGGAAGGGTAGATTGAACGAACGAGTGAACTAAAAGTTCGTTAAATAGTCAATTGATTGTCTCTAAACACTGTGCAAGTCGCCTGTAGGTTTAAAGGACTACCTGGTTATATGTTATATCTAAAGAATGAAACGACGAAATATAATTGTGTATATTATCTTATATTTGTGTGTCTTGCAAAAAGGAATAAATGTCTTCTTTCTTTCTTTGATGGGTTGCTAGCCTCATCGCCTATAACAAGATTCCTATGATTTTTGCCCATTCTCTCGATGGGCTTTTACCATGTGCGCGGGAAGAGAAACAACTTGGACATTCTACGTTTTTTCTTTCAATCTATGTTTTACATACAAATCATTATCTAAACACACATATAAATCTCCCAAATTTAATAATTAAGTTAAATATTTTGTTGAATCAGTTAACTTAGTAAACTTAATAATTAATAAAACACATATAAATCCCACAATTTTAATAATTAAGTTATTTATTTAACTTCTTCATCATCATACAATTTTGCTTGGGGCCCCAATACAGCTAATACCACAGTAGCGACGCCCCTAACCTGAAAAATATCAGCGCAATATGGTAGTAATAAGGGCAGGGGTGCTACCACAATCACTTAATGCTTGCCAAGTTCTATTCAGCGTAAAAGACATAGTTATGTAGCCATTATTATTGCCTTGATAGAAAAGCATGTGCCTACATAAACTACTATTTATGTTGGTACTTCTACTTGATGTGGACTCTACATTACAGAATTATTACTTCCGCATTTTATCTATAACTTCATCTTAAAGAATACAACGATAAATTGTTACAATATTGACTCGCCTTTAACGAAATCAGACGGTCTTTTATAGCCTAAAAGTAACAAGTAGTAAGTTGCGGGTGGTAGGGCCTTGTGCAAGGTCCGTCCGGATCGCTACCACCATCTTACTCGCTAATCCTGCCGCTAAGTAGCAGAGCTTGCACTGCTGTGTTCCGGTGTGGAGAGTAAGACAGCCGGGGAAATTACGGGCACAAGAGGCATTTCATCTTAGTCCTCTAGGTTGGCAACGCATCTGCAATCCCCCCGGGGTTGCGGGTGTCTATGGGCAGTGGTGATCACTTACCATCAGGTGACCCACTTGCTCGTTTGCCTTCCTATTCACATAAAAAAAAAAAAAAAAAAATAATTGTCAAAGATATTTCTCGGCTTTCAGTTCAAATACCTTCGAATAGATGTTAGAAGAATAATTCAAACGTATTTTTTTAACCTTATGATCAAAGTGGACAGTTTATTCAGCTTTCATACTCATCAAGGCAAGTAAACAACAGAATGAAGGGAAAGCAGACGGTATAGGAAAACGTTTAAAAATTAAATAGAAGTAAATTTTTTCAGTATTTGTTACATGCCCGGTCGGCGAAATGTTTTATTTACAAACACAGTAAAATCAACAATTAAAAATATATTATACTATATTTTTACAGTCTGTACTTTTAATTAACAATGTTCAGTTTTCGTTACTCACTTTGCGACATATTGGACTGTTTATATTGAGATATTAGTAACTAACTAATGGAAAGTTTTCGCACTCTCCTTATTAATGCAACATACGAGTACATACAGAAATAACGTCTTTATCCCTTACGGGGTAGACAGAGCCCAGAGTAACAAGAACCAAAGGCCACGCTTAGTATTAGCATGATTGTGGGCGCTCAGGTAGAAGTGTAAAGGGGAATCAAAAATGCAAACCATTTCGTAATTAATATACGTATATACGAGTATATGTACTAATTACTGAATTATCGAATACGCGTAGGAGCTGTCGCTATAAAAAGAAAACATGAGGTCGTCATATACCTACCTAGTCCAATTTTCCTCCCTTAATTATATTAAATCTTTTCTACGCATTATTAAAATTCCTATATATACGTGCTAAGATCGTAATGAAATTTCATCTCCCTGACGAACTCGACTTATTTTCAGCCTTAATTTAATGTAGCGGACCTATACTGAATTAAATTTCCTTTCTTCTACATAATATTATTTCAATTCAGATCCTTACCTAATTTTAACGTAAACTAAACAAGTATGAACAAAATAATCACATCCTTAATTTGTTCGTCATTAAATCACCTACCCATATTCTTAGATTTATTTTAATACGATTGAATAATTGCAAATTTAATAATATATAAATACGTATCAGAAAAAAAACAAAGGGAATGTATTTTTTAATTCCACTAGTTTTTCTACACATCGTCTGGACCGAACCGGATTTAATGTTTTCGTTTTTAACGTTTTTCCGATCAACTTTTTCAAAATTTACCTTGAACTTGGACAAATACTTGTCTTGAAGAACAAGTCAACCAAAATTGATCTTGCAATTCTCCAGTTTTGCTCTTAGCAACACATGTAGACATTTTTCTGTATAATATAGATTACTAGCTTCTGCCCGCGACTTCGTTTGCGTAGAATTATACATAAAAACCTTCCTCTTGAATCACTCTATCTATTAAAAAAAACCGCATCGAAATCCGTTGTGTAGTTTTGAAGATATAAGCATACATAGGGACATAGGGATATAGGGACAGAGAAAGCGACTTTGTTTTATACTATGTAGTGACTTAAAAGCCAAAATCAAGGTGACTTGACACAGTGCTGGGTTTAAACATTTGCCGCCCCTGCTGACCTTTGAAATTAGATACACTGATCACAATAACGTTAATTCTTTTCTAGATTATTTTTACAACTTTTGTTTTCGGGCCAATTTTGCCGCCCCCATAATTTTGCCACCCTAAGCTTCAGCTTTTTCAGCTTCTATGGTAAATCCAGCCCTGACTTGACACTTATTCACCTTGTGACTAAGTTAATTGAGTCTGAGAATGTTTTTATTGTCAATATCGAGTCTATAGCAAGTTTTTTTTCCTTGCTTAAAACCTCTGACCGCAGTTATAACTAATCGATCAAACGCCACATTGTAATTCCACTTGCACTATCTTCTTTTTATTTATAAACGCCGTTTTCAGCGAACCTCTTAATTCACATCCGCGTGAAGCCAATGACATCGGAATGTAATCTAAAGCCGTAATGTGTTTCCAGTAATTTCGCAGCACAATCAACTTTGCCGTAAACATCGGTTTGACTAATCCCATTCCGTTCGCTGTGAATGACGCCCTGTTTCACCCAATACGTGTGACGTATAACCGAATACTCGTCTGCGAGCTACCGTAACCACTGCACGTTATAGTAACCCATTTCATTCTTTCATTCACTCACTAAGTCACATCACTATTCGCCAAATACTGACAACATTGAAAATGACATTTTACCGCAGTGATCTATCTGCCAGACTATAGTGTGGTCGTGGCTCGCTAGTCTGCCGCGAGCGGAACGCAACGTTTACACCAGTGGCGTAACTATAACGTCTGGGGCCCGCGGCAAATTCGTCAGATGGGGCTCCTTCCTCAATATAAAGAAGTGCATCAGCGTCCCTTCTGTGCTCTAAACCAAGCCAGTTCGGGGCCCCGTAGAGCTAGGGGCCCCTGGCATTTTGCCAGTCCTGCCACCCTATAGTTACGCCACTGGTTTTCACAGTTCTGTTACTGTCACGTGCAACAGTTACGGTTGCTGCTAGCAGACGAGAACAATACAGCAATCTTAATTACAACGACAACAAGGAAATAGTTAAAATAGTATTTATCTGTGCATGTGGTATAGGTTTTTTTAACACGAGAAACGTCGTAAGCGCGTTCGCAATAATGTAAATGTTATAATTCGCACAGACGTAACTATCTTGCAGTGTGACTGTAAGGTAATGCTTGATTAAATTAATAGAAACTAAATTTACAATCATGCAACTATAATATATCTATTATGACTGTAAATATGTTACTGACGAGTAAAAATAAGCTGTAACATCGTAACGAACTTTCCATGGAAAGTGGAACATTATTTTGGCTTGTCAGTTTTGTTTCCACCCCAATTATTATAACGTTGACTTTGAAGTCGTATAAGCCTGAACAAGTCTTGAGCGTAAATTTACTTAAGTAGTATTATTTTGAGTTAATTATCACCGCAACATTTACTGTTGGTAGTGTTGTGTGTATAATTATAGGAAAATTTCCAGCAAATAATCAACAATGGCGTGCCAAGCCCACAAGGTATTATAATGTATTATAAGTGTATACATACCAAAAATCAAAAAATCTTTTAGGTACAAACTAAAACATTTAAAATAAAAAAAGGTGAACTACCAGACTAATTGCCAGACTAATAATATACTAACACAAATAAATTACAAACATATACAATGAAAAAAAAAATTTACCTTGCTACTCCGCTACTCACGTGGAAGATAACCAAGCCTATGCGAAATACATATGTTTTTCACGCAACCCTCCCTCCACTACTGCCACATAAAACACATATAAATCCCACAAACTTAATTATCCCTTACACCAGACAAACACTGACGCGTTTCGATACCACTACCGGACCATTATCAAAGTTTAGTGAGCACAACCTGTTACACATGCAAACCAACGTCGTATACACACGAAAAAAATACAGGATCCACTTAAAGACCCATTTAAATGTTTAAATTTATTTAACCTAGCAACACGTAAAGTAATTTGGATTAAGAGCAAACTTTAGCTATCCCTTTCGTGGTAATGACTTGACACACGCGTAAAGTCTCGTAACTTGGAAAACGAAGGTACTTACAGGAAAACCGTCAAATATATTTCCCGATAAATACGGATTAGACTAGAAGCAGATGAGGCCAATCTAGTATAGATATCATCACTACATAGTATAAAACAAAGTCGCTTTCTCTGTCCCCATGTCCCTATGTCCCTACGTCCCTTTGTATGCTTATATGTATTTTCAAAACTACACAGCGGATTTTGATGCGGTTTTTTTTTAATAGCTAAAGTGATTCAAGAGGAAGGTTTTTATGTATAATTCTACGCAGACGAAGTCGCGGGCAGAAGCTAGTACTTAATATATTGTAACGATAAACTTCGTCGATTTATTTTTGTGTGTGTGGTTTGTTGGTTGTTATGTAAGTTACCTTTCGTAAACTACCTACTCAACCAATTCTTTTTTTATAAATAAATAAATATCTTCGGACAATTGACAATTGATTGAGCAAAGCTTGTAATACGGGTACTAGACAACATAAATAAATTGATACATACATATTAAACATCCAAGACTCGAGAACAAACATTCAACCAAGCGTAGTTGAGTAAAAAAATTATCAATGGACGTTATGCACTAATGCAAATTCGTATTCGTATTCAAGTAGCTAGAAAACTTCACTACCCGTTAAGACCGAGTTTTGCAAACGCCAAAGTGAGGCCGGATTTAACTACACCTTTTCGTGTGCTTAAGTAAGTAAGTAAGTAAATGCTTTATTGTACAAATATAAACAGATACAATTTACAAAAAAATAAAAAATAACATTAATACATGCACAAAGGCGAACTTATCCCTATAAGGGATCTCTACCAGTTAACCTTTGAGTAGATGAGAGGAGCATTAAACGAGGGACCGACAAAATGAGAGTTAAGTTTATAAATACAAAATTTATCTCGTTACAACGTGAACTAAAGCGAGCAACTAAAGCAATTTCATATAGTATATCAAAAGATTTTGTCACAACTTAGCAAATATATATTATCTTATTAGCTGTTGCCCGCATCTTCGTCTGCATAGAATTCGTTTATCGCTATCCCGCGGGAATTACGCAATTTTCCGGGATAAAAAGTAGCCTATGTGTTATTCCAGACTATAATCTATCCGTGTTCCAAATTTCATCCAGATCTGTTCAGCCGTTCTGGCGTGAAAGAGTAACAAACATCCATCCATCCATCCATACTTACAAACTTTCGCGTTTATAATATTAGTAGGATTATTATCTTACTTATGTTCTGTGTATGTGCTCTAAACGGATGGATGGTTATGTTCGTCTAGAAAAGCAAAGATTGTCTGCAAGTATGTTAAGAAACTATTTTCACACAATGTCACCCTTTGGTCGCCAACAATTCGTCACAAGGTCTAAGTTATACCAGCCAAGGGACTTGTATTTACTTATACAATGTAAAACATTGTAGAGGCATATTTTGTATTTTTTTATTGTGCCTCTGTTTTTGGAAAGACCATCATTGCTAAGAACGATGTGCCACAAGAATCTTGATCGTAGCAAAAGTGGATTACTGTAAAATACGTTACGACTAAAATTCTTGCAGCACATAGCGTATAAAGACCACAACAGGATTTTTGGAAATCAGAATCCCTTTTTTACACTATTTTGGAAATTCTTTCAAAGCTAAAATAAGCAAACAAAACTTAATGTTAACTCTATGTCACCTGACAATAACGTAAATAATTACACAAAAGTACCTAAGTGAGCAGTTAAGGTAGGTAGTGGGCTAGTCAATGTTACCCCTTCTAATTTTACGCATTTCAAACTATATAATAATTATATGTATTGTTGGTGATTTGACCATACAAAGACATTTTAACACAACTGGAATTTATTAATGAAAAAAAATACAAAAGGCGAATTAAAAACTAAACTAAAACTAATCTTAAAATAAAATAATTAAAAAAGGAAGGGCCCCCGTGGCATAGTTCCACAGACGCTGGCAGCATTCCCCCTTTGGACAGCGATACTAATACGCTGTCCAAGGAAGCTGCCAGCTCTGCGGTCACCCGTAGCGTCTATTAGCCTCTTCGAAATATCTTTGAAGAGGCTAATATTATAGCGCTAGAACCCCATGGACCAAGGGTCTCAACACCGAAAGGGACAAAGTTATATTCGGTGCTGAGACCCCTATATTTATTTATCTTGCCTAATTCGGCCGCTTCTGCACATTTTTTCGCTGACTTTATATATGGCCACAAAAAGTATGCTATACATACAGTACTGTTAAAAAAGAACCCAAAACAGTACAAACAAGTACGAAATAACTTGAGTACCGTGCGTTTTAAACGCAATTTCTTTCCTCGCACGACAAAGATCTGGAACCAACTTCCTGCTGCAACATTGCCTGAGCGGTACAATTTAGGGATCTTTAAAAAGCAAGCCTTCCTGTTCTTGAAAGGGCCGGCAACGCACCTGTGATCCCCCAAGTCTGGCAAGTGTCCCTGGGCGATAGTGATTACTTTCCATCAGGTGACCCGTCTGCTATTTTGCCGCCTCTTATATATAAAAAAAGTACCTAATAAGCGAAAACGGGTAACTCGTTTAAGACATCCGGTTGACCTTTATCATTTTATAAGCTCATTGTGGTAATTGGTTCAATAATTTAACTTTAAGAGAACGGGGAGAGTTTAATTAAAACTACCTACTAATTACAAAATTTCGACGTCGGCCTGGGCACGGTGACTTGCGGCGGTGACCTGGGGTGATTTTTTTACTTTCACGTTAAATTAGGCTAGTTTTTTTAGGGTTCCATACCTAAAGGGTAAAAACTGGACCTTATTACTAAGACCACTGTCCGTCTGTCTGTTTGTCTGTCACCAAGCTGTATCCTAGGAATCGTGATAGGTAGACAGTTGAAATTTTCACAGATTATGTATTTCTATTGCCGGTAGCTGGCAAATAGAGACTAATTCTCTATTTTTATAATTTTTTTTCTGTCAATGTAAATTACCAAAATAAGATGACCCACATTGCCTACATTTTGCTTTAGAGTAAGGCTCTGCTAACACTGGATTTTATGATTCATTTGCCGATTTGAAACGGAACCCTCGGTGAGCTATTCCAACTCGCACTTGGCCAGTTTTTTTACTGTCACGTTAAATTAGGCTAGTTTATAGTAATTTTTGTACATAGCTTTAAATCCTTTTTTGTAACGTATGAATTATGTTTATTTATTGAATTAATAAAATTTCGATTAATGCAAACGATTTGTAACAGGTTTCATCGATCCCTCGTCTTCGGCCTTTAATGATCCTAAAAATAACTATTTTTAAATACCTAGTAAACAGACAGACATTACAGTTTTACTGTCTCGGCTATAAACGTACTAATGTCGTAATGTTTTTGTAGTTAGATAGCTGCTGATTTACCGTAACTAGTCCAACCACAATAAAACTAAAAGCATTTGCTATCAATTATCTTTATTATTAGAATATGGAATACATAAATCACATCTTTATCCCTTACGGGGTCTACCCCGCTTAGAGATAAAGACCTAAAGGCCACGTTTAGCATGATTCTGGGCGTATAGGTGGAAAGGGAAATCAAAATAGTGATGGGTTAGCAACGCTTATAACATGGTTCCTAAGATTTTCGCCCATTCCCTCGATGGGCTTTTACCATCTGCACTGGTACATTCTATGTTTTTTCTTTACTCCCAGACCAGCGTGGAAGAATATGGAAAGGATAAATATAATAATTTTTAAATGAGTTGGTGTGATAATCAAATAACCTAATGTAAAATATAAAATATCTTCTGCACAATCTTTGCACTGACTTAATTTTGAAACGGATAATGTAATTACACAGAGAAATTAATGAAAACCAAGCGCTTCAATTATTGAACGCATCATCGGCACATTTTTGACAACATTCAGTAAGCATGGGTGGTTTTCCTGTCTATCTGTCTAGGCCTCTCAATCTATGACAAATGATTTAAGCATTACCATACAAGTATACCATTAAGCATGGCGTTACCATGACGTCTTAATGCGATTCAATTCCGATTCAGTTTAGGTTCTATCGCTGTCAGATCCGTACTAAAATAGACGGCTAAAACCTGAGCTGAGTCCGAAATAAATCGCATTACGACGTCATGATAAGGCCCTATTTGAATTACTCACTCGATTTTCACAATTCCCAATTTTTGCTTTTGTCCCGTCGCGTGGCAAAAGCGACACTGATTGGTTTAGGTAAACTCAACTTTGACGAAAGGGTCGGCTTGCCTCATCCACATTAATAGGTCCGTGGGTTTTTGTTTAATTTCTTACCCAGGTCAGATTTAAATTCACGCTCCAAATTGTACACACACCAACATAATATTAAGCTGATTAAAACCACAGGCCCTAGTCACAAAACAGTCCACCAACATTATAAAAAATTAGGTTGACATAATATTTTTTTATTCCGCCAACCTAAGGCTGACTTCATAAAAGCGAAAACACTGAGATTTAGGACATCGTAACGTCGGACATCTGACTGTTTGGTTATGCAAAGGAACTAAAGCTTGATCCACACTTCAGAGAGAACTGTGCGTAATTCGAATACGACGATTTCGTACATCCAGCAGGCTTTACAACAATCCGGCTGTTTGACGGCCAGCCCGAATTGTGCAGACCTTTCAAAGCCAGTGGGATAGTACGCGTCAAATGAAATCAATGACGTTTTTCCGAGCTCAGAAAAACATCCGAGCAATCTACGAGTATTGAAATAAAACCCTGCTGTCCCTCACCGAAAAATACTAGATGTAATACTACGAACCCACGAATATTAGTAAAGGCGCCCTAAAAAAAATGTAACTTTTATTTTACCATTGTGACGCATTGTTGAATAATACGAGTATATCAATTCCAAATGCTTACATACACACACATACACAAATCACGTATTTATCCCTAACGGGGTAGACAGAGCCTAAGGTAACAGGTACCTACAGGCCACATTTAGCAAGATTGTGGGCGTATTGGTGGAAAATGGAATCAAAATAGTGATGGGTTGCTAGCCTCATCGCCTATAACATGATTCCTATGATTTTTGCCCATTCCCTCGATGGGCTTTTACCATCTGCGCGGGTAGAGAAGCAATTGGTACATTCTATGTTTTTTCTTGGCTCCCAGGCCAGCATGGAAGAAATGCTTAGCAAGATGATAATTATTCTCACTTTGACCATTCATCTCTTTAATTCTGAATATTTTATTTTTACGCTCGCCCCGTTTCATTAATTTGAATAATAAATGTTGCTTGCCTAGGAAACATTTTGGGTAGACCTTTGGATAAAAGTTTTATTGGATGCGTTGTCTCGAAAAGTGTTAACGTGAGCCTTGGACATTTTACTCGATATTGCGTCCAATTGAAAGCCATGGTCCCACCCTATTCAAAATATGAGGTAATCTCTTAACGGATTGAGTTTTTACTGGCAGTACCTATATAGCTACTTCTTATAAAGAAAATCAGATCGAATTTTCAAGAAACACCGCAGTAAATTAAACTGTAGGTGTTTATATAACGTTTTGGACGTTTAATTATCAAATCCTCATGAAAAAACTTGGAAAGAAAACTAATTTTAACAGAATTTACAAATTGAAAAGAGCAAATTAATTAAGTTAACAGTTCCGAGCATTTTTTGCTTCAAATTAGATTACCTATACATTGCTTCTAATTGAAAATAATTGACATTTGACACTTGTCAACCTTTAACTTAAATTAGTACCCAAATATTATTACTGTAATAATAATGTAGGTACAAAATTATTTTTTTACTTCACCTGTTAGACGTAGTGTGTCCTAGGGTGACTCCACATCAGCACTCAGCCGAAAAGGGGTTTAGTTGCAAAATTATTTCCTTGCTGCTGCTCACTCGTTGACGTGGACAGAATCAACCGCACACCTGTCATGTAAACTGACATTGGCCCAAGCCTTATGGCCGCCATTAACGGAGAATAGACGTAGCCGTAGCTGACATGACAAATTTTAAATCATTTCCCATTGTGTGGTCCCTATGGTGATAAAATTGTATAACATGGCGTGCGCCACTGAATGATAGATGATAGACTAATGGGCAACCAAAAAAAATCCACACTTAGCACAAGTGGTCACGACTCGCTTTGTCTGAACTTTGTTATGCCAGGCTAGCCGCCCTGACGGCATCGTTACTCCTTTTTGTTCTCGTCGTTCAGACAATAAATCTCTTCAGGCTGATAAAAGGCTTTGACGCTTTTAATCTAAATATTTCCTTGTCCCTAGTAATACTTTCGTAACATGTATTCAAATATTATACAGTGCTTTCGCTCACATAAGCCTCTCTTTCCAACTTCGAAGTTGCTAACTATTCGAGCGGACAGATGTATGTACCTACCTAAGGTAAATAAAAAGTACATAATTCAGATTATGTTAAAGTTTGATGTTATGTTAAGAGAGATTTGAGTCTTAGTTGACGTTCTAAAATCTTTTACGTCGCCGCGGGCCATAAGTATAGCAATTTACCGCCCGCTACGCGAGTGGAAATTTCCACTACCAGGGGAAGACGTAAAATTGTGTACACACCTTGGGCGGTGATAAAGAAAGCCTCAGGTCGCTTGTTTATCACCCTCGCTTTTGGCTCGTGCGACAAGTTCTTGTAATCTGATATGTTCTTTATTTCACCACCCCCGGGGTGTTATTTACTTTTTCTTTCATTTACGAAGGTTTGTAATAGAAACCCTGTTAAGAAGTTCGCATGAATATTAAAGCTGTGTATCTCACAAGTAAAATGCTTAAATATATGCCACAAAAGGTGAGAGTCGTGCATTAATTAGAAATCTACATAGGATCTTGTTAGCTCGAGTAGTGCTTTGTGCCTTCAGCTTTTAGCATTACATGCCGTTGTTGATAATTACTTAGCTCGACTTAAAATAGAAGTCAGACAGTTCAGTTTTCCCAAATTGAATTATTTTTTCTTGCAAAATACAATAGGAGCGGACACGTTTATTAATTGATCACGTACTACCAGTCTGCGCTTATACAATATAGCTGTTGCCCGCGACTTCAGTGAAAGAATTTTACAAAACGGTCCAGTATTTTTGGAGCCTATTCAGTTCAAACAAACAATCAAATGTTTCCTCTTTATAGTTTGTCTCTTAACATTATTTACGAATTATACAGCCATATGAGACAGATGTAATGAATAATTATGCCATTTTGCCATTTGCCAAAGCTAAGTTTGGTCAGCTGGAAACATCGCGTGCGCGTTGAAGTATCAAAATATGTACTTTGAGAATAATTTGTTGTCGATAGATGCCGCTGCCAATTTACCTATAGTAATTGAAACGCAAAGAACGCGTTTGAGACGATTCATGTGTCAAATTCTTATACTACAGACTGGGGTAGTTTCAATGAAATATCGTATTAAATGATTGATATCCATTCATAATATGACCCCGCGCGTTCACTTTGGCACTTGATATTGACGAAATAAATAGTCACATCGAATATGATAATTAATCGACACTTCGTGAGTACCTGTTATAAGCCGGCGGAATCTTTGACCATATTGGGACTACCTTAATAGTTTTGAAATTGCCATAAAATCAAAGTTGTCTACATGCAGTTTATTTGGTTGGGTTTGTAGACGAAAAGAAGAGTTAGTAAAGAGTGTCCCTCCGTGACCAAGGACATCACAGCATGTCCGAAACGTCAAGGTACCTAATAAATAAACGTGTAAGCGATTAAGACCCGTTTAGTAAGTAATAAGAATGATTGAGTTCGTCATCAAACTGCTTTTTAAACTCTCCCCGAATTTTAAAATTACCCCGGTATACGGGAATCGTTGCCCAGTTGACCCGATGGCAAATCATTGTTCAGCACATCTGTAAATCCTAGCTGCACCCAGAACACAGCATCAAACTTTGACCAACGAGCGCCATTACAGAAAGTTAAGTGAATTTTTCCACGCCAACAACTTTCAAGCGTGCCTTTGTTATCTCTTTGGGTCCGTTGTGGTTTGAAGACTGAGATATGCCCTGTTTCTACCCAAGCTTGAGTTAATGTGACGTTCATTACATTGGCCGCTTAGGTAGCGTATTTTCAAAAAAATATTCTATTCACTTCTACGCTGATAGCAACGAAAAAACATTGAATGTTCCAGTTTCTTCCCTTTCCGCGCCCATCGAGGACTAAATTCTTAGGAATCGCGTTATAGGCGATGCGTCTAGCAACCCATCAGTATTGTGATCCCCCTTTCCACCTATACGTCCACAATCATACTAAATGTGGCTTTTCGGTCTTATTACCTTGGACTCTATATGTGTAAGAATATACTTAGGTGTGATTTGTGGATGAAGGCATGTATTTTCTGGAAATTATTCTATTGACAAACTAAACCATACATGCGTTGATCGTAGGTATGCAGAACTAATCTCTTCGCATCTCTACAAGTTAGACGCTCACTGACACCGCAGCGAGGTTACTCGAATCTCAAATCGGGCGTAAAGAGTGGGTTAGCTGATAGATTGACTGTGCTTTGTATAATCGACCAAGAAATTGTCTTCTTCTTCTTTTTCTAATATGGCCCCATTGATCGATTTTTCGAAGAAGAAGCTTTTTTAATTACTGGGGCCTTGCCATGACGTCTTAATGCGATTAAATTCCGATCCCTTAGCTGTCATTTTTGACACTTCTAGTATGGATCTGACAGCGATCGATCCAACTTTGGTTCGCATTAAGACACCATAGTAAGGCCCTTGTACAATATTGGTTGACAGTACTTGCATTGTCATTCAAATATACATATTATTATATGTATGGTATACGGTGTATATCAAATTTCATGTCAATCCAACTACTAGCAAAATAGCAAATGAAGCGGACAACTTGTGTATTACATTACACATAGGAACAGAACAAATCAAATAAAAACTCGTAATACCGCGGATTTCCTTGGATTTACGTTTGCGTCACCCATCACTATTTTGATTCCCCTTTCCACCGCCCACAATCATGCTAAACGTGGCCTTTAGGTCGTGTTACCTTAGGCTTTGTCTACCCCGTAAGGGATAAAGACGTGGTTGATGTATGTATGTATTCGTTTATGTAGCTTTAGCATTCATACAGAGCTCCATTTTAATCTGTACCGATACATTGTCAGACAACTTTACCAGAAGGCCCACTTTGACCGCAAATCTCTGACCCTCTGTTGGTATTGGAATTTATTATCTCGTCGAGCTGATTTAGGATTCCGGTCTAACGAATCACGGGACGTATCCTATTAAATCACACCTGCGTTTCATTTACGGTATAGAGTAATCCCAGCTTTAGATACTCGGTAATAACACGATATCGGTCCGTGTAAAGGGTTTTCTACACGGGCCTACATTTAAATGGATAACGCTAGTCTACTCGTAGCAACCTTATCAACCATATTATAAATGTGAAAGTAACTGTCTCTCTGTCCATCTGTATGCTACCTCTTCACGGTAAGGCTAGACTGTTCATAGAAATTTGCTACAATTGCACAGTTCCCGTGGGATAGCGTTAAACGATTTCCTCGCAGACAAAGCTACAAGCAAAAGCCAGTGTGTCATTTACGCCCAAAGTCTGTTTTTTGTCAAAATTAATTTGCTTAAACTGGCCGATCTCACATGTAGCCACGCGGCAGTTACGTTAGGCAGAAAGAAAAAGCAAAAAATGGTTAATTGTGCGAATCTCAAAATTCATATAAAATAGTCTCTAGTATAGTTAGTAGTAGTAGTCTAGTGTAGTTAGTAGTAGTATTGGGACGGGAAGGCCTAGACGGACGTTCCGAGACCAAATAGGAGACGTTTTGGAAAAAGGTCAGGTCAGGAGTACCCGAAACCGACGAGCATGTATGAAAAAATTGATGAGTGTGGATGAAGCGAAAGAAGTATGTCAGGATCGTAGCAAGTGGATCAAAGTCTCTGCCTACCCCTGTGGGAAAGAGGCGTGACTCGTATATGTATGTGTCTCTAGAATAGTCTTAGAATTTTCCCGGAATATTTCATCAAGATTGTTTAGTTTGGCTGAACATCCTTGACAAAGGTACCAATTATTTCCATACATCGGTCTATGTTCAAAGTGTACTTCTTCAAAGAGGTGACTTTAGATTTGTACCTACTATACGAATGGATCAAGAATTTTTACTTCTCGATTTTTATGTTTACTTTTACGGTTTACCGTTACAAATTAAATTTCTAAACTGAGACACTGAAAATTAGAACACAGAAAAATCGGAAAAGTAAAGCTATGGCCGGGAATCGAACCCGGATCCTCGTCATTCCTTGACACGTGCTAGCCCTTTAGCCTTTTATAGCCTTTTTATAGTACTTTAGATTTCTAAATTACGACGAAATATCTGTACAGCAGTGGTTTAATCAAGCTAACCTAATGATCGCCTGAAATATTCCGGGGAATTTTTTAGACACCAGTACCTACATAGGAATCATGTTATAGGCAATGCGGCTAGCAACCCATCGCTATTTTTATTTCCTTTTCCACCTATAAGCCCACAATCATGCTAAACGTGGCCTTTAGTTCTTGTTACCTTAGGCTCTGTCTACCCCGTAAGGGATAAAGACGTGATTTACATTATGTATGTATGTATGTACCTAGTACAGATTTTCCACGGAAATGCACCGATGACGTATCCAAAAGTTACGTGCTCCAGTCTCATACATTTCGATGCACTTAGGTCATCTACTATATGGGTCCGTGGTTTTCCAGGTCGAGTAAGTCGAGTTATAGGGCGGCCACAATACCTGCCGAGCGAGTAAGTACTCTTGAACTAACCGAGTACTAATTGAATTCGGGTACAAAGTGGGAATTCAACGCAGCCATTTGTAATTATCACCTCGTATTAACACAGTGTTCGTATAGATTTTTGTTTTAAAATGGTGTTAAGTATTATAGTTGTCACGAGTTTCTAAAATAGGTGCTGATTGGTGATGAATTTGTCATTGTGTCTCAATTTTCGCACTTTTTTGTGTGTTTTAATATTTATTAGTTAAATAGATCTGAAAACAAAGGCGTGTTATAGAACTTGCTAATTGTTTTAAGTGATGGACTAGGGATTTCTCAACTTCTTTGTCTTTGAGAACTTGGCATGTAAGTTGACATTTCAATCATTTGATTTTTCAATTATACTGACATTCACCAAGAATTCCCCTTTTCAATAATGCGATCGCCAACAAACAATCAATCGATTGTTTCTGGCTGTTCTGGCTGATTTCGAAATGTAATCTACTTCGATTATAACTTGCTTTTACCATTGAAAAGAGCTGTATTAATTTATCAAGAAGTATTTACTTTCTGAAAATCGTTTCAAATTGTAGCAAAATGCTGAGTAGATATTAGCTTTTCTCTTATCCAAATAGTGAGTAGGTATTTGATTAAATAAAAAGCGTGAACGATGCTTTAAACTTGGACAGCTAACCACTTTTAAATTAAACGAATATACTACTGATACAGGAAGGAGAGAAAAGTAACTTAATTGGAACATCAAACTTCTGCAGTTTCATAAAAAAATTGTATCTCATTAGACGAGTTCATTAATCTTAGGGAAGATTTGCCAAGTTGCCAACAGACCAGCATCATTATTAAATCGTTATAGTCCGGCAAGGAGCGATTATACAAAATCAGATTCAAGGAAATAATATGTATTTTTATATTGAAAGTGGTAAATATTCTTGTATATTTAGCAACAAAACTAGAACTAAATTAAATTGTCGACAAAATTAACTAGGTATAGTTGTAAGTAAGTAAGTAAATGCTTTATTGTACAAATATAGAGAAGTAGAGACAAATCACAAAAAAGACCTTAAATATATGCACAAAATCAAATAGCAAATAGTGAAAGTATTCTATTTGTTTAAAATTCAACACAATAACCATTCTCCAAAAGAACCTAGTTGGTTTACTGTCCAAAAATATGTAATAAATGAGTACGAGAATGATCCATAAACGCTTTTGAGGTAATTTTCCAAATTCGCAACAATAAACGAACTTTTAACACTTTCGAGCAACACTGAGTGCTTTGAAACTCGAGCCCATGACGTTTAAAAGCTTTTTATATCAAGTTAAATTAAAATGAAGTGAAATTAAAGTTGAACACTCTTTTATATAAATTGCAGCAACTTACAAAAGCTAGCGCTTTCATTAAAGCTTGAAAAGCTTCCTCTTCTTTAAACAATGTTTATAGCGGACGGTTCACCGGATCGACGGAAGAATGATGTTCACAATAAATCTCAACAATCAGTCTCACTCACCCTCTCAAGTTAAACTTATCTAACTTACCTAAAACATTTTAGCACTTCAATAATACTAAACACTTCACTTTTTTCACTGAACCATCGAAGTTATTTTAAGTGGGTGTTTTCACTTAGTCACGCAATTCGGCTAATTTGTTTTTGTTTTCGGCGAAAGTTTGGCCGAGGCCGTGGAGGCGGGCGGTCGAGGCGCGGCAGAGACGAGACTCAGACCGAATCGCCGGCAGGGCGGGCGCGCACGGCGCACCACGTGCCACACTGTGCAGCCGTCTACATCAACGTCCGACGAGAAACAGTCGAAACTGTGCGACGAAAAATACTATAAGTACCTCTATTTATTTATTGGGTTAGAAAGTTTTTTTTTTACTAAATTGTGAGGCACGTCACCAGCAAAACATCGAATAAAATCAAAAAATCACGAAATCGTATTTTCTGAGAATACTTAAATATAATAGTTGTTATTTGAGACCAATACTATACATGTCACTTTTTATTCACCTATTGTTGAATGTCATTCCTCCAGCTTACAATATCAGTATGCTTAGTGTAGGTTTTCTGTCACAAAATTGGTCTCGAACGCGATTGCGTTAAACTGTCAAATTTATACTATGAATGAGAACAGTTTGTTGCCGTTTCGATCCGCAAGTGGCGCTGCCAATTTTTACATAGTAATTGAGACGTTTACGTGAACGCGTTCGAGATGTTTTTGTATGCGAAAACTTACACTTGTAGTTTTTTTATTAATGTAGGAACTGTTATAAAAACTGCAAAACACTTGCTTGATGACTAGAAATAATTAAATTACTATCCTTGTGAATAGCTTAAAATTTAGAAGACCTGAGTCCCGTTGTTGGGTGGGATGTTTGTTTAACATCCTACTAATATTATAAGCTATAAACAAAAGAATTATCTAATTCGGTAAGTCGTTTGGAAGTTATGGTACATACATTTCGACGGTTCAATTTTATTTATATTGATACGAAACTTTGTAGTAGGTATATGGATGTTTGTTTTGCTGTGTTTTGTTACGGATGTTTGTGATGCATGAAATTCGGAATCTATGATAGGCTAGTTTATTCCGGAAAATTGCGTTCTTGCGGAAAAAATCCGGGATATAAAGTAGCCTATGTGTTATTCCAGACCATAAACTATCATGTTCCGGAGGATTAGCTTGTGGCATCTATTTTGAAATTAGGACAATACAATTGTCCCGTTTCTAAATCGGACATTATGTTTTTATACGAAAAAAAAACAGAATGTTAATTTCTGTCACGTTGGTGGCTTCTAATGTCAGATAGATGCCGCTTTGGACGTGGGTCGTGAGCTGTCCGCGCGGACCGCCGAACAATTACGACTGACTTAGGCCAGATTATCAATTTAGTGTATCCAGTACACTGCGTACTATAAAACTATCTATTTTTTTTTCTTTGTCATGAATTCAACATCACCATCAACATCATGTCAGCCGAAAGACGTCCACAGCTGGACATAGGCCTCGCCCAAGGCTCTCCATTGGCATGGCTTTTACGGTCAATATTGTCGTTATACTGGTATGTGAGATAACCACCAAGCGAGATAGAGGTCAATCACTGGTCAGTTCGTAATAAAAAAAAAAGTCAATAGGATCGTGATACTCATCAAAATTTAGTGATATGGATCGCGAGATGCATGGATCACATGATGATACTGACCGTCTAACTAATCAATGGCTCTAAGCAGCACGCATTGAACTCGTATCTTTATACGCAATTACTTACCAAATACATCTGAGTAGTAAAAAGTCGTGGTATAACCTAGTGGTTTGACCTATGACCTCTCAAGCAGATGGCCGTGAGTTCGAATCCCCGACTCGCATCTCTGAGTTTTTCATTATTTATTTATTTATTTATAAATGTGCGATATCTCATTTGAAATTTACCATGAGCTTTTCGGTGAAGGATAACATCGTGAGGAAACCTGCACACAACTGTGAAGTCATTCAATGGTGTGTGTGAAGTTCGTAATCCGCACCGGGCCCGCGTGGGAACTATAGCCCAGGCCCTCTCTTTGTGAGAGGAGGCCCAGCAGTGGGACGTATATAGACTGGAGGTGATGATGACATCTGAGTAGTCAAAATCAGGCTTCAAATCGCTTACCTTGTATAAAAAAACATCAAGTAGGTTGCGACGAGCGGCGGCGCGGCGGAGCATCGCGCAGCGCACACCGAACGACGCGCAGGCGAGCCGCGCGCGGGGCGAGCGGCCGCGCCGGTATAAAAGCAGCCTGCGAGCTCACAGCGTCGTGCAATGTTGCGCGCTCCGCTGAACCGACAACGTGGTGGGAACTGCTATCCAGCTCACACCGCTTGAAGGCCAGGAGTCCGAGGATTGCACACCCCTACCTCCCCTCTCCCCTCGTTTGCGGGCGGCTTGGTTACCCGAGCAGCGCGTTGGCGATACCGCTCCGGCTCGGTGGGCGGCTTGGTTACCCGGGCAGCGCACTGGAGTTACCCCCCTAACCGGGCGGCCTGGTTCCCCGGGCAGCGCGGTGAGGATAGCACCCCCTGTTGGGGGGCTTGGTTACCCGAGCAGCACGTCAGGACCCCCGCATCCGGTAGGCGGCCTGGTTCCCCGGGCAGCGTTCCTGGTGTATCCTACCGCTAGGTTAAGTTAGCTATAAGTCGCCCTTCCAGCACCCGTAGTAGGAGGCCCTTCAGGCCCCCCCTAGTGTTAAGACGCCTTTCAGGCACCCTTAGATAGCGCTTAGATGAATAAACACCGTAGTTCTAATTAGCAGATCGTTGTTTGCATTATCTCCTGCACCATATTCCACCTGAGCTAGTTCTTTCACTCCCTGCCAGGTTCGATTCCCGGCCGGAGGTTTTTAATGTTGATAGGGTCCCCGGGCGCTCCGTCACAAGGTAGCAAACACATTGCATGCTTCTAAAAAACACGTTCTTCTTTGAGTTGCAGTTTTTAAAATTAGCTTTTAATCAGGCGGGTAAGTACGTAATTCAGCCTTTAGGAGTTTTACCAAGACGAGGTTGCGATTTAATTCAATTCAATTCAATTTTTAAAAATCTAGTTCCATCGATACTGTCGATGATTCTGCCAATGTCGAGGTTGAAGAAGACACTAGGTACTTGTTTTTATTCAGCCGTTGTTCGGTAGCTTCAGCGTGCGGTAGCGATTTAATTCCGATTATGTAGCTGTCATTCTTGAAACTTCTAACCTTCTGCCGCCCAGAGTCGTAAATAATGAACAACTGTCCAAGTGAAATTGGAATTTTACATGACACTAGATTTGTAATCCAACAACCAAAATTTTACTTTGGGTGGCAGGAGGTTAATATGGATCTGATAGCGATGGAACAAATTTTGGTTCGGAATGGGGACTATCGTTTCTTTGCTCACCAGTTGGCGCCACATGACTAAGATCCAGAGGTATAGCTGTCAAAGGCGACTTTATAAGATCGGCGCCGAAACAAAGTTTTAAATCTTGAATCTCATTAAGTTTATTAATTACAAATAACTATCGACATATCGAGTTTTCACGAAGGAGATCACAATTTGTGAAGAGGTAAATGAAAGCAATTATAATTTACTAGCTTCTGCCCGCGACTTCGTCTGCGTAGAATTATACATAAAAACCTTCCTCTTGACTCACTCTATCTACTAAAAAAAACCGCATCAAAATCCGTTGTTTTTTGAAGATATAAGCATACAAAGGGACATAGGGACATAAGGACAGAGAAAGCGACTTTGTTTTATACTATGTAGTGATGATGATGTCATGAATCCCGCCACAATCAGTGAAAAGTGAATGTTATTGGACTAGCGCTTCTAGTGACACATTCACACGCGATAGCCCCCATTGAATCGCGCTAAGACTTCATGGTAAGGCCCCACAGGGTGCGCTGCACTCTAAACCCCATAGTGACTCATACAGGTAGGTACAGTCATAACAATATTTCATGTAACCGCTAGCGACAGTTGCATGCTTGCTTCGTATATTTAACGGCAATCAAAACCACAATCAAAAGCCATTTGTGACATAAATAATTGGCTTTTATTGCCCTGAATAATACGTAGAAAGTTTTATACGTACCATTTCTGGGACCTCCTCAAAATTTAATCTTGTGTCTTTCTTTTATTACAAAGCCGTAAACATAAGCCAATAATGTTTCAGCGACTCGAGTGACGTAAAATGCGAATATGGGATCAAAATAAAACGAAATTTTAGTTATTCTGTTACAGCAATATACGCTATACATTATTATTTGCAATTCTTTAATAGGATAGTCATCATAATAATACGTTATAAGAATAAAAGTTATTACAAATTACATATATAAAAATAAATATCTGGAACCAATACAAATCGAAGCAACACCGTTATAATCAAGTTTGAAAGAAAAAAACCGGTATCGAATTTAATTATTTTACTGTAAATAATAACTTAATTTAATAATGCATTTATAAAAACCAATCTTATCACCTTTACGGCATTTATTTTAATACATTTAATCGATGTGCCAGTTATGGAAGTCTCCACTTTTAATCAATGTTCCATGAAGTTTATGTAAATTAGCCCTACCTATTCCGATCACTGGTTACAAAACAGAACAATTTACAAAATATTACACTATGGCAATACCTACGATACACATGTTCCTATTGGGTCGAAGCTTATCGAAAATAGCCTCCAGCAGATAAGATTAGTATCACGACGCATGCTTGCAAGTCCAAAGTCATATTAACTGTTAAATATTTGAAATACGGTTTTCCCGTGCCGTAGCGTCCCACGCCCCACGCTAGTTTATATCGTGGTATAAAATGACAGTAATGGGGCAGAAAAGGTCGTCGATTAATTTGCTCGTGATTTATAAACAGATGTCATACATTTGAAAAAATTTGATAGACACTCGCATTCTCATTTATACGGTCAGAGACTACTTGTGGCCGTCACATATAATGTTTTAACCCCCGACGCAAAAAGAAGGGTGTTATAAGTTTGACGTCGATGTGTGTGTGTGTGTGTGTGTGTGTGTGTGTCTGTAGCATCGTACCTCTCAAGCTGATGTACCGATTTAGATGCGGTTTTTGTTGTTACGAAAGCCAGTTTCCTTGCGGTGGTTTTTAGCCATGTTTGGTAAAAATCGGTTTAGCAGTTTCAGGAGTATATCAGCTCTTTTCTAAAATTATGACAGTTATTTTTGGCATGATATTGAATAATTTATTTATTTCGTACTCGATTTTTTGTTTTTAATAATACATACATAAATCTCCCCTTTATCTCATACGGGGTAGATAGATCCTAAGGTACCAAAACCCTAATGTTAATTCTTTAAACAAAAATAATATACAAAACAAAGATAAGTGTGACAACTTCAAGTACTTATACCTACGATCACAGGGTAAACAACACCTACTTTAATAAGCCCAAAAACGTACAAGGCTTGTTGAACGATTTTTATGAGTTCTCGTATAAAGCTACTCTGACTGGGTAACCGCTGAATCATTCCACAAATTTCGTCTCCACTCTAATGATGCCATTGCATTAGCGAACATCTTAAAAGCACCTGAGAATGTTCTCGAGTTAAATTTAATTCCGTCTCATTTGTAGATTTGTTGCGTAGCACTTTGGATGCGGTCAGGCCGAGAAAAACCGGTCAAGTGCGTGTCGGACCACGCATAAAGAAGCGTTCTGTAGACGAAGTGAAGAAAAATCGGTTTACTAAAAAAAAGAGTTTATGTTCCTGAATAAAGCATGGCAGTTACGTCCTTTTGTGTAGTTCCAATTACCGTTGAAAGTTGGACATTATTTTTTAACAAAAGAAATACGACTTACCGGTTAGCTCTCTGAATTTTTAACAGAATATTATGAGTTAGTTTCAGTGAACACCCCTGTAAATACTTTACAGGATTTTTCGATTGTGCCTGACAAATGTTTCCAAACATTTGTCGATGTTTGAAGCGTACGGCGTCAAAGCGGTGAGTTAATTTTGAACGCAAACCTACGATGAAATATCTGTAGAAGAGTGTTCAAGAAGAGTACGTAACGTAATGCTCAGAGACTTTGTATAGCCCCAAATAAAAAGTATACAGAATTCTGCGAACAACTTTATGCCATTTGCGCCGCTAAACCCTCGCCTCGCCGTGTGCATAAAATTGCAAGCACATTTTATTATGACAACAACGTCGCCTCATCATAAATGAGCTTCTCACACGTGCTCTAGGTGAGGCGTACTGTTAACCGGCCTCACTTTGTTGATCGCAAGATTCTGGCGTTAGGTACTTATTATTTATTTGAATATAAAAATACGGAAAGACATTAGACGGGCAAAGCGAAACTATAAGGATTCTGTTTCCGCTATTTTGGCTGTGGGACCCTATAAAAGGTAAGAGCGCGAATAAATGCGAACCACGAAAGATATTCGAAGATTTCGAAGTGAATTTCACTCGTGCTATACAAAGGTAAATGAAAGACATCAGATATCACTTAAGTTTTTACTGGGGGAGAATAAATTGTAGTCTTCAGCGATTCTCCATTCTGTAATTGAATGTAAAAGCGGGATTTGGAGAGTTAACGTCGAAATGGCTATTTTATTCGTGGTAGGCTTAAACCAAGTAAAAAGTAAGAACGGAGTTCAGCAAATGCTAAAGTCACGTAGTAGATACGTGTGTGCGTAGCTCTACTAATCTGTTGTGCGAAATTTGGTGGCACATGTGTGCGTGAAACCGTAGTTCGCACACGGTGTGGAGGCGTAGCACACAATACAGGGATCTCAAATTTTGATACAAGGCACGACACGACCTTACAAGCCCGTGGCCTTATAACTGGAACGTTATCTTCAGTGCCGAATCAATATACCCAGGTTCACTCCTAAAGGGGTTGTAGCGAGATAATCACTTTGAAAGCGACGGCAAGTGGCTTAATACAATTTTGTCCTAGGGCTAGCCTAACCTAACTTAATAAAGTCTCGTGACGGAACGCGATCCAATATAATACATACAGGTATTTAATCAAAGGACCAAACACGTTCTGTTCAAATACCGGCTTCGTGTAGAAAGAAAGGGATTAGTAGGTATTTGATTCGCCCGCCGCAATAATGACCTCTCATCCGTTCTTGTGTATTCATTTACGAAGGGTCGTCCTCAATTTTCCACACCAAATCTCCGAGATTATTTCATTCATTGTAAATTTAATTGAAAATATAGTACAATCGCTATCAGATACCTTCTTCGAAGCTATAATGCACCCTATGGTCCCAACGAAAGACCAGCGCTGGCTGTAAGGCCAGCAAATGCTGAGTTGGGACCATTTTGTGACAATTTATCTTTATTGTTTTAAGTGTGTTTAATTTATTTTATTTGATGTTTTGTGATTGACATAAATAAACTTTTTTCTTTCGTTCTTTCTTTCTTTCTTTTTTAATAGGTGTTCAAGAAAACAACCTAATCGAGAACCTCCTCTTTATTTTAATATCGGTTGGTTACCGGGGCCTTTCCATGACGTCTTAATGCGATTCAATACCGATTCAGTTTAGGTTCGCGCGCTGTCAGAACCATACTTAAAGTGACAGCTAACTGAACTGAGTCGGAATTCAATCGCATTAAGACATGGTAAGGCTCCTGAACCCGCGTTTTACTTGACTGACTTTTATTAAAGGGCGCGAGTCGGGTTGCCTCCCCGTGTGGTCTAAAGCTGCGGTTCGTTTTTGGATCCGTCCGAGGGGAAGAGCAGTGCTTGGTCCGGTGCACCCTGGGCATCAGTTAATGATTTTCTAGCAGATTCTGAGGAATATCGTTATCCGTTGGCTAAGAAGACATGGGGGGAGGGGTCTTTTGACCGTGTTCTACCGTACAACGTTGCCAAGATTTTTGAATACTGTATTTATTACTTTGACATTGGCGAAATCATCACATCGATCAATGGGCCACATTAAAAAAAGAAGAAGAAGACTAATTAGTAGTTTAAAACTCTTCTATTTTCCGTTTTTCTTGAACGATATTACTTTTAATTTCACTTTTTGTCATCTTTTTACGATATTTACATATTTTATTAAGAAATGTGACATATTTTTTTTAATGCATATTCCCTATTTTAAGAGAGCTTACATAAATTATTTTCTAGAGGATTAATAGAACACAATTAAATTTCAGCTTCTCAATTTCCAAAATACTTACCTTCGTTTGCCATAAACAGTCAGGTGTCTCGGTTTCATCATCATCATCATCATCACGATCAGCCTGAAGACGTCCACTATTGAACAAAGGCCTCCACCGGTTTCCCGCAACGTTGTCTCGGCTTCTTGTCGTGTTGTGTCTCGGTATATTCGACATTAAATATTTTTTGCTGTGTATATTCGCTTCCATATCGTAACTTTTCCCATTTCACACACTGCCAAACCAAAGAAGTGATCAACTGCGAGTAAAAATTTATATTGGACTTTAACTTTGACAAGTCCTTTCGTTTTCATACATTTTCAGAATAATCACTTGTCAGGCCAGAGTCTTTCACTATTATTAGAACTGAAATACTTAAACCTCGGATTCTGATTGAAGACAAAATGCTGCCGATAAATTCCTTTTGTTGTTTGAAATATTTCAGACAGCCAGACACCTGTGTCAGCGTTAACCAAATTAAGTAAGAACAATAAAATTGATGAGATTTCTCCAATTAAATTTTTGGGACAGTTCCTCCTTTGAAGTCCGCGTTCAAAAGGAAATTAACAAAAAAATAATTCGATTTCATCCCAAAAATGTTGCTAAAATGGGGCTAAATTAGAAATTGGGGTTAACATTTTGTAAAGAAGAACTGTTTTGTAAAGTCCAGTGTTAGCAGAGCCCTGCTCTTAATTAAGCAAAATGTATGCAGACATAAAAATATTCTGTTTTCAATATTTCGAGATACAGCCTGGAGCCAGACGGACAGACAGACGGACGGACAGCGAGCTCTCAATAGGGTCCCATTTTTACCCTTTGGGTACGGAACCCTAAAAAGAAACTTAAATAATGTAATCACAATCGCACCGTGGGTACAGCTTTAACTGTCGTAAAGTCTTTTAATAATATCTTCGTACTGTAATAATAGCTCCATCGGCAGATAACTATGCCTCAACGTCTAATCTCTGCTTCTTTTCTAAACAAAAGGGTTTAGTTTGTAAACATTCCAGACGCCGTTGACTTTGGCATGAGTATACCAATTAAAAATCCGAGGTTACCAAGCTCTGCGGTTTGGATTTAGTTCTCGTGGTCCAATTGTTATGTCCCACTGTTTAAACAAATGTCGAATTACATACACCATACCACAAAGTCGGCGGAACCCCGCTATCGCATTTCTGGCATTGGCCATGAACATACCTACCGAACCTAACCTAATTTTACTATCTCTAGTGAGGACGTTTATAACAGTGGAACATCTGGGACCACGAGAACTAACCTGGGGGTTGGACCCATTGGCCTTGAAGTAAATCATCACTGAAGAGGGCCTGGGATTCAAGCCTGAGCTTGCAATGCTGAATTTGATGATTTCCTTTTGAAGGAATGGTATATTTCACTTAACAAAGAACCAAAACGCAACGTACTGAAGACTAGTGCTGGCTGTAAAGCCATAATGCTGAGTAAAGTTGGGAACTTTGTGACAATTTATGTTTCAGTTCTAATATTTTCTCCAGATTTGTTCTTTTCTCCAGTCCACTATGGTAGACTGGAAGAGATCGCTCTGTAGCGATAAGGCCGCCTATTGTTACCTTGTAATATTCTGTATACCTTTTTTCTGTTTTAAATAAACATTTTCTTTCTTTCAAAGTTTGTCGACAAAAATTCGACAGAAGTCTTCAAATGCTATTTTTATAATGAGAGAGCGAGCATTTTTCAATTTGACGGCCCCAGATACAGGAAATAAGCAACTTCCAACTGGCTACATACAATTCCGAAATCAAAATATTGAATTGTTTTCAAACGTAAAGCCAATAAGTCGAGTTGGCGCCTTTCTCCGGACATACTATTTCCTACTTTTCTGATTTTATTCTGGCAACACTGAAGACACGGCAATGTGTTTATTCGTGTCGTGAGTCTTGCAGGCAAATATTGTCGTTCGATTTTTAAAGTTAGAGTTGCGACGGTAAATTTCGTAAACTTATCTCAACATAACATCACAGTAGATTCTATGTTGATGAAAGTACTGATATAAAATTTAATTTTATCCTTTGACTATTTGTAATGCTAATGTCGCAATGATGCAAATATCAAGTGATCTAGTTATCATCACATCATTATTTTTTAAACGCAAACAAGTTATGCTTTTATTTATATCAAGATGATCTCAGAATAGAAATTAAAATAGGTACTATGGTCTTAATGTCTCGAATAAATGTTTTCAAATAATCTGTAGCGTTTGAACAGAATTTTTCACCATTAAATAGATTTATGGCAGCTAACGTCAACAAATGTAGTTTATTATGTTCATACCAGTTTTTCGATGAGGTTTGTTTGTGTTATTTGTGAACTACCGGCTTATAGATAGAAAGAACGAGTTTATTCTAAGATTATTATTCAATCATGAACTGTAATTTGATTGTGTTTAGCACGGTGTAAACAATAGTTCTGTTTTCAGAGTGAATGTAAACAAAGACAATGTTCGTTAGCGCGCGAGTGACCGCAATCGGACATGAATCCATCCACTATCTCTTTCTAACCTTATCATATACAGACGTTTGACAGAGAGACATGGTGAATTCATTTACGAACTCGTGAAACAGTGTGACCTACGATCTTTTTCGTTCCTAGTTTTTTTGCTGGTCGTTACAGTACTGACAAAGTTTAGTGACAATGTTTGTATTTCGTAATACTACGTTGATAGAGCTAAAGAGCTTCTGGTCCTCAAAAAGTACAAAGGGCAACTTTACTTACCTCAACTTTTAGCCTTCGCTAGGAAGACTGTACGCAAATATCAAAATATTTAAACTATTTAATTGAAGCCGTTACTCGCAAATTCGTCGGTGATAAATAAAAATGAACGCAACTGGCATCTCGATTCTTCCTGATACTTCTAACAATTTTAGTTAGGTACATTTCAAACAATTATCACAAAACCCTGTCAAATTTATATATCTAAACCTTCCTTGTGAATCACTCGATCGGTATGAAAATTTCTTCAGTAGTTTTCGAGTTTATCGTGAACAGACAGACAAACAAACAGACGGCGGACAACTTTGTTTTATAATAATACTAGCTGTTGCCCGCGACTCTGTCTGCAGAAGTCTATCCCGCGGGAACTATGCTGTTTTCCGGGATAAAAACTATCCTGTCCTGTCCTGACAGACGCGGCGGATGACTTTGTTTTATAATAATATTATGTAGTGATATATGTACTGATGTTACACATCCAATATAACCTCAAAAGTTAAGGAACGTATGCGTGGGTTCATCATTTACAACAATATTGTCACAGACACTGCATTCGCGATCAAGTTTAAATATAATCACATGTAGTTCCCATTCACTCGGCATTATTAAGCAGAGCTCGACTAGAAACACCGAATTGACACCGAAGTCACGACTAAATCGAGCTCAATTGCAGACGAGAATTGCTTGTAATTCACGGTTAAAATGCATAGAACGTATCTGGAGCCCGATTTCTGAAAGCACATCACTCGAAGCTGCTACACGAAAGTTGCGAAAGATGCTGTTGAATTTGATATACGGGTATAGCAGAAGAAAATTACCCAAATAATGTCGTGGACTAGTCAAAATTTTCATTCCTGGCGCAGATTGTCCATCGCTGTTCAACGCGGCAACGCAGCGAGTGTGATGGGCACCTTTGCGCCCGGAATGATGCGGGGCGGGTTGTTTAGTTAGTTAGGTAAGGTAATGTAAGGTTTAATTTTTTTTTTCTGTAATTTTGTAATTTATCTTTATCTATAATTTTATTCCCCTTTCCTTCTATACGCCTACAATCATGCTAAACGTGGCCTTTAGGTCTTGTTACCTCAGGCTCTGTCTACCCCGTAAGGGATTTAGACGTGATTTGTGTGTATAATTTTATTGAAATAAAAAGTTTACACGTCAAAAATTTTATTCAATCTGTATTTTTGTAGCGTAACACAGATTTATTAGCACTGTTAAGTGATGTGCATTAAAAAATCGAGCCCCTGAAGCGACTTCATTTTCTAAGCCTAGTGAGAGTACTTGTACAGTATTGTCTTTTCTGTGGTGAGATGACGGTCCAGATTTTCAATTAATTCATTTCAGTGCAAATCATAATGTAAGTATATTTATTTTGCAAAGCCAACTGAAACTAGGGACATTCTTTTGTTGTTCACTGTGACGATTTACCTTACAATCTACGGCAGAAACTTCAGTTGTTCACTATACTTACCTAATATTGAGAATCAATGTAACCAGTATGAACCAGAAATCCCCTTTAAGCGTCAAGCAAGTAAATCAAGCAATCTTGTTTTCAATGCAACTAATTATAAAGTTGAATCAAATTCGAATTATGTAGCAATGGCGACATGGACATTAGCCAATAATGTTATTGGCAGCTAATAACCGGTATTTTGATAAAATAATATGTCACGTTTTCTAAATTTGACAGCAAAAAAAAGTATACTTACCGTTTATCGTATACTTTTTTGATGCCAATCATGATATTGAACACGAGGTAAGTGAAATATATGCGCAGATACTCCTCCAAGTAAATATGTAAATTGCTAAAACCCTTCGGCGTAAGTATTTCTTGCCACAATAAGCGTTGGGGTGGAAAAACCTTTTTAAAGGAAAAATATAATTGGCAAAGTGTGTAATGAAATGTAATAGGGCTGTGCGAAAAATTCTTGGAACCGTGAAAGAGTGGCAAATATACATACCTACGCACACACTCGCAAGCTTTCGCATTTATAATTGCAATACAAGCTCTTGCATGCGACTCCATCCACGCAAAATAAAATATATGTATGTTACTCAGGGGCTCTAATCGTTACAAACATACATACATACATAAATCACGTCTTTATCCTTTACGTGGTAGACAGAACCTAAGCTAACAAGACCTAAAGACGTTTAGCATGATTGTGGGGATATGCACGGAAAGGGGAATCAAAATAGTGATGGGTTGCTAGCCACATCGCATATAACATGATTCCTAAGATTTTCGCCCATTCCCTCCATTGGCTTTTACCATCTGCGCGGAAAAAGAAGCAACTGGTATATTCTATGTTTTTCTTTGCTCCCAGACCAGCTTGGAAGTACAAATAACAATATAAAAATACCTAGAAATTATTATTCTGTATAATATTTACTACATACACCACGCATAATAGGCAGTCTCAGTCGTTAAGTTGGGGAAATTAGCCTAACTAACTAAAATATTTATAAATATAGATGAACCTACCTATATTAGAAAATAAGCAAAAATGAACCAATAACTTCTCATAACTATAGCCAATACCAGCCCTAAGACATTCAGTGACAATTAATTTCAGCTAGTCTTTTGTTTTTCAAATGCCTTTGCAAGTCAACGGCTTAGTCCGTCCAGTGACTCAACACAAAATTGAAACAGCCATCAAAGTTCCCAATTAGTTTCGAACAACAAATAATGAATACTCCATGTACTTTTTCCGATGAATTTTATCGCTTTAAATATGAAAGTTAAAGAATGACACGCCATTGTGTTAAATTTTGAAAAGAAAATCAATTTATGAAAGAACAGAGTATTTGACGGAGACAGAATTGGGAAGTTATCTCGGTAAAGATTGTCTGTTAGGACAAAGTAACGTTTTGTTGTCAGACTCATTCATATTTTTGACTAAATATTAAATTTCCGATTTATCTATAATATAATTTGGTAGTCGATTATGCAATAATAATTAGAAATTAGACGCTACATTACATTACTACATAAATAGGTATTGTATTACGGAATTACGAATTTTAAGGAGCTTAGAACAGAATCAGAATCAAAAAATGTACCGATCCTATACGTGAAAAAGAGTACCTAACTGAACATAGATCTAATCTTCACTATCAATTTTGACCTGGGAACACGTTTTTTTCACCTACGCAGTATTGTCAATTATAAGTTTCTACTCAGAAACAACCTAAACTATCTACATCCAGAGTATCAATATTATTCATTATTTTATGCTCCCAAAAATGTTCTTTCTTCTTGTTCTTATTTGTGGCGTATCAAGTCGTTACAGCGACGACAACTTCGCCAATGTCAAAGTATTAAAAATATAATTCAAAAATCTTGTGACAAAATGTCGGCAACGTTGTACGCTCAGAACAATAACTAAAGCATAGAACCCGGACTAAAATAAAAACTAATTATTATAGTGCGTTGCTTCTTATTCCAATGCACTAAAACAATAAGTTAAAAAGAGACAAAGATGCTATTCACGAGACAGTCGTCTGTCTGTTCCGTACCAGGGTAACCTATACAAAGCGCTTTAAATTATACATGTATATATTTCGCTAGTGTAGGGAACAAACCGTCATTGATTAGTCTTCGTTCGATATTTTTTATGGGTATCGGGACGGTCGTGGATATTAATACATATTAAACGGATATCATTATAATGAAAAAAAAATCTATTATGAAAATCGGCCAAGTGCGAGTCGGACTCGCGCACCGAGAATTCCGTTTCACCGTACAACAAAAACACATTTTTGTCCGTTCGTATTTGAATTGGTTGGTAACAAAACAACGGCAAAAAATCACGTTTGTTGTATGGGACCCGATAAATATTAATTTTATTTT
The DNA here is from genome assembly GCA_949127965.1 of Pandemis corylana. Classification (NCBI taxonomy): domain Eukaryota; kingdom Metazoa; phylum Arthropoda; class Insecta; order Lepidoptera; family Tortricidae; genus Pandemis; species Pandemis corylana. The sequence continues at coordinate 5,913,820 of OX421856.1, read as the reverse complement.
GATTTAATTATCTATTTTTAAAGTGAATATGAAACTGAATATTTCAAGCGTCTACCTGTTGCCGCTATTGATATCGAACAAATATCGCAAAAAAAACGTTTGTGGTATGGGAGCCCCCCTTAAATATTCATTTTATTGTTATATTCATATGTGTTTTATTCATAGTATTTTTTGCTATAGCGGCAACAGAAATACATCATCTGTGAAACTTTCAACTGTCGAGCTATCACGGCTCATGAACAACCTGTTGATAGACGGACAGCGAAGTCTTAGTAATAGAGTCCCGTTTTTACCTTTTGGATACGGAACCCTATAAAAGGAACATTTATGCATACCTATAGATTAGTAAAAACTTGCCAAGTCAAAAAAAAGTGAAATAGTAAAGTTATGGCCAAAGAAAGGGAACAATATGGAACAATAATGGAGTCGGAAAACTGAAAGAATTAAACATATTTAATTATATCTCTATATTTACATTTAATATCGATTGACAGTTTAGTCGATATCACAGGCACATCACTAAGATAACCTATACTGTTTTCATATTTTCTTTAAAATAATATGTAAATAGGGATATCTTTGACAAACAGGATTCAATAATGGTGTTATTTTATAGAACACACTCTCAATATATTTTAATGCGACCCTGAAGCTGATTAAAATCACTTAACGATGATAACTTATAAACGCATTATCATTTTGTTTTCTGGACGCATTAGATTTACATCCTGGCACTGCACAAGACATTTTCTAGTTTCACTAAGTAATTGGCTTTACCAATATTCGTTATTTAATCAATTTTTAACAATAATAAACAAAAAATTCTCCAACAGTTGTCAGTCATTCACGCATCCGAAGCACAATAAGCACATACAGACAAGTTAAGTTGACACTCAACACAAGTCATTGGGCTAAGAAATCTGACTCTTGAAATCGGCATCATATATCGGAACCAAGTGACGTAAAGGAACCAAGTTTGACGTTTGGACAGGTACGAAACAGAAAAATAAGAACAAACTGACAAGTTTGTTCTCTTTTTAACTTATCGTTTCAGTACACTGGAATAAGAAGCAACGCACTATAATAATTAGTTTTTATTTTAGTCCGGGTTCTATGCTTTAGTTATTGTTCTGAGGTTGTACGGTAATACGGTCAAAAGACCCCCCTCCCCTCTGTCGGGCTCTTAGCCAACGGTCATTGATATCCCTCAGAAAATGCCAGGAAATCATTTGCCGATGCCCAGGGTGCACCGGACCAAGCACTGCTCTTCGCCCCGGACGGATCCGAAAACGAACCGCAGCTCTTGACCACACGTGGAGGTAACCCGACTCGCACCCCCCCAAAAATGTTCCTAACAATTCAGTACAATTTCAATTCAGTTTCTTTAGCTGCCATTTCTGACACTTCTCTTATGGATCTGACAATTTTGGAATTAAATCGCATTAAGGCGTCGTGGTAAGGCCCTCTATTTACCTAACAACACGTTAACTTGTCTAGCGCTATACATTGAATCGTTCTAAATTAATGAGTAAACTAGAGGCAATTTAAATCTTTCTAGAAAAAATAATCATAATTTTATTTGATGTAATCAAAAAGGTAACTAAACTGTAGGCCGTCACGATCGCAAACTAACAACAGTGTTTACGCGAATTCGTTTTTTATATTCAGTTTTATTTTAGTCCGCGTGATTTCTGACAAAAAATAAACATTTCGGCTTTAAAATAAATGCCAGTAAAATCAACGATAGCATAATGCGGCGCCAGCAAAAGCAGTAAACGGCTTCCAAAACGGTTTATTTTGGCAGACTCTCGTTATCTGCTCTGAAATGTTAACCCAATGCCGGACAAAGACGATTTTCTTGCATTTTCAGAGTATTTTCGTGCAAAAAATAACCGTAACAAACAAAGTCATAACAGCAAAAAAGTGCCAATTTGCGCCGTAAAAGACATGTTTTGCATGTTGCTGATGCAAGCCACTGTTACAAATGCGTTTCAACTGAACCCTTTCGTTTTTATGATTTCACGGGTCAAATGCGAATTTCTCCTGAAATTTGGTAACAAATCTGTTGAGACGGTAGGACTATAGAGACGGGCGTTATTTATTTTATTCGTATGATGAAAAATGTACCTAATTGCATTTGTAGTTGTTGTTTGGTATACTTTGGAACCCGATGGGAATCGAATTGTTAAGGCAATATAAAACGAACTAATTAAATAAAAAACAACGCAGTCGCAACAATATTTACTAATATAACAAGAAGGAAAATTTATTTATTTGTGTTAGCGAGATTAACCTCGGTAAATAACGGTTTTACAGATTCTTTCAAAGTTTCTTCCATGCTGGTCTGGGAGTAGAAAAAAAACATAGAATTTACCAGTTGCTCCTCTTGCCGCGCAGATGGTAAAAGCCCATTGAGGGAATGAACGAAAGTCTTAGGAATCATGTTATAGGCGATGCGGCTAGCAACTCATCACTATTTTGATTTCCCTTTCCACCTACACGCCTTTAATCATGCTAAGCGTGGCCTTAAGGTTTTGTTACCTTAGGCTCTGTCGTATAAAGACGTGATATATTATTATGTATGTATGTTCAAAGTCAAAGAGGCAAATAAAAACAAACGAATGAATGGGTATGTTTTAAACTACGGCGATTTTCATTAATAAATACCTATTAACTACGAATAATAATAAGTATTAATATTTTCGGGCTTAGTTACGCTTCTTGACTTATTATTATTCGTAGCCTATTAACATGGAACGAACGTATAAAAATATTTTGATAATTGCCCCGAAGTTTCGGCCACGTTGCTAGGACGTTTCACAATCGCTTAATGCGTGACAAGTTCTAATCAGCGTAAGAGACACAGTTATACAGCCGTATAGCTCTGTCCCTTACGCTGAATAGAACTTGGCACCCATAAAGCGATTGTGATAAACCCCTAGTCGTGGTAGTTCGAACAACTTGGGCGGCTTAATGAACGTGATACTCCACACTCCATTCTACCACGTAGGTACGTGATCACGTTTTACGTACGTTACGTGATTAAGACCCTTATGTTAAAGTAATTATGAATGTCACGATAATACAATCAAAAAGCGTTTATGAATAGGGTAGATGTGTGTAGAATCTGGGACGGACGTAAATTTTAACCTTTGTAGTGGAAATTGTGCATAATAAATGTAGGTTCCTATAAGTATACATATATGTAACCAGAATAAAAAGTAATACTTTACTGTCAGTAAAAAAACCAGCCAAGTCCGAGACGAACTCGCGCACCGAGGTCCCTGTACAAATTCGGCATGTGAATTATAAAATATAGTGTTAGCAGGTCCTGGGTTCGAATCCCGGCACGGGAAGACAGTTGTATGATGAATACGAACGTTTGTGCCCGAGTCATGGATGTTGTATGTATTTATCTATACATTATATAAGTATGTTTATCCGTTACCAGGTACCCTTAGTACAAGCTTTGCTTAGTTTGGGGCTGGGTCAATTATTCCAAAATGTTTATTTATTTATTTATTTTAAATACGTAAAATATTGAATAGAACCTAAAATTATAGTGCTAAAATACCTATAATGGCTTATACGCCTGCACTTCGAGCGCGCGCTCAAATTGTATCTCTTTGCATCTCATAAGAATATTAATAAGGGTATCCCTTTTACTTTAGCAGCAACATTTCACCCTTTACATTGTAATGAGATTTCGCTGCACCTTAAGGGAAAGCATCATAATTTCCCATTACACGTAAGCCTCAAATCGGTACAGAAAGGTCAGGCCCTGAGATGTTTCACTTACAAATTCATGGATCACTAAACAGTACTGATTTAGGGATAAAATACGGCCGAACAATAGGCATGTCTGTTAATTAACAGCTCTACTCGGTCTTGTTGAGCAATAATTTAATTGTGTAACACAGATTAGCGCGGTGAAATCAAATACACGACGATAATATTAAATTGTTGTAAATTTAAATGCTGCTCGTTTGCACGAGTTACACGTTTTGTAGCGAACGGTACGGGTCTACATGGCGTTTACGCGTTTTTGCAAGCTTTTATTTAGGTTCACTTCGTTTATTTGCTTCAAATAAGTTTATAGGTTTTGTAATGTATTTAGTTAATAGGTTTTTTTCTGTTGTTATTATATTTTCTGTTATTATTTACTTGTAGCTGTTGCCCGCGATTTCGTCTGCGGAGAATACTTTAGTCGCGTGCCCGCGGGAACTATACAATTTTCTGAGATAAAAACTATCCTATTCTGGACTTTCGTAGTTAAGGGGTAAAAGCGGAACAAACAAAGAAATAATTAAACTCAATTTCGCATTTTTAATATTAGTAAAAAAAAGTGCATTACAGGCACTTTGGTGTTTACTGTAAGCCTATAATTGTAAATTACGCACAAAAAACAAAGCTCGGAGGTAAATATTGACTCACTTCAAGTGGTAGGATCAAAACCACATAGATTTAGAGTAGTACAAAGACTTATCCCTTAATAGGCATATCTTCCAAGTAATCTGAAAATAGCACACACACATATCCCTTACGGGGTAGACAGTACTCAAGGTTACAAGGCCTAAAGGCCACGTTTAGCATGATTGTGTGTAGGCTGAAAAATAAAATCTAGCTAAAAGATATACTATTTTTTTTATCTTTCTATTTGTAAGCGCCGGAAGCCCAAATAAACCTTGCCGCATTTCATTTCCCTTTTCCTATTCTGATGGCCGGCGAAACGTGTGCGATTGTTGGTTATTTATCGTTTTCATTATTATCATTTTAGCATTCACGTCACGTGACTTCATCTAAATTGAACTAGTTGTAGCCCGCAACTTCGTCCCACAAGAACTTTATCAATATTCCAGTTCCACTTTTATGAAAAAAGAAAAGTAGGTACGCTACATAAACGAAAATGTAACTAACAGACTGCGATGACTTCATATTCTATTACTGTTTAAAAATCTAAAAATGTATTTGCTTGAGTTTATGCTTTTTTTTCTTACTTTCACGGTTTCTTTCGCTTCTATAGCTTTAAAATACAAATTTCTCGCAATTTTTAAAAATCATTTGTATGATAATCATGAAGACTAGCTTCAACAATTTGACCGCTAACACTTATGAAAGCGAGACACATAACTGACCGACGAAACGGAACAGTTTAATCAGTTTAAACAGTTAAATCTGTACAACCATTTCGTTCTCCATTGCAGCTCTCAAACATAAATAAATAAATAGATACATGTAAATGTATCCAAAAACCACCCTGTCGTCGACGTATATCACCAAAACCGCTGCCGCAACGTCCAGTCTGTCGGCGAACTGGTCTGTGCCACTTGCGGATAACCAACCCTGAGTGCTGCACCCTCGTCAATCGGAAGCCCATGAACACCCATAAATCTCCAAATGTCAGATCAAATTTTCTAAGTACGGAACCCCCACAAAATTTACGTAAATATTTATAAGGAAATGGATTTTTTGGCGCGTTAAGTGAGCCCTTTGTTTGAAGCTTACTGTGGATACCGTGTTCTATAGACCGACCGCTTAAATGAGTCCTCGCCCCCGCGGTGCAGGGGCGCGGGGTGGGACGACAATGGGGGCCAAGAGAGGTGCAGGCGGCAGGCGCACTACCCGCCCGCACCGAGAGAAGTGCCCGCGATCGTCCTAGCCCGCGCTCCGCTGCCGCGCGGGCGAGGACTCATTTAAGCGGTCGGTCTATGTATAGACAATGTATTTTATGCGACATTGAACAATGCTTGCGTTGAAAAAGAACAGCTTAGCTCAGAGGCACTTGGAACTACAAAGCTGTAATTTGACGGGTGTACTTATTATCACACCGACAAAGGGGTAGAGGGTTCCTATGCGTAAATGTATGATTTTTGTCTCGTTTACCTCACATTGTGGAGTAACATTGGCTAGACCTTACAAAAATATTATAGATTTTCGAAAATCGTTATTCGATTTAAGGATTTGTTAGTGTGTCACGCAACGAATAAGCATTTATCGAAGATACTAAATAACAATATTTTAGACTGCTTCGTAGACTGGCTCTTGGATAAATGTTTATTATAGTATTAAAATGTAGCTCGAACACTATTGACATAAATGTATTAATTGTTGTTTCATTGCAATTATATTTCATGCATTGTGTTTTTTCCTGTACAAAATTGGGAATAATGCTGAAACTATTGTTATTTAATGATGTTTTGTCCTAATTATATTATTTAATGAGTACATACTAATCATAATCAATTTCAGTCATCAATTTATTCAATACAATTTGCATGAAAATTCACTCTTTTATTCTTACTGTAGTTAAATTAGTGCATATTTTGAGTATGTAAGGAGTACCTTTGTAGGTTGTAAGGTGTACATTTGAAACTCAATTTGCCAAGTTTGTCTGATGCAAACAGTACGAATGCAAATCCCAAGCAAATGTCAGAGTACCCACACGTTGCATCCACAAATAATCACCAACTCAATCGCCTCATTGATCAGTGAATCGAAAATAGATCGAAAATAAATAATGTACAGCGTGGAGGAAGAATTTCTGGGAACTGAAATGAATGATTCACTCAATATTCTCATATACATTATTTGTCGTGTGTACGATCGTTGGGCGAGGCGAACGCTCGAGTGGAGACCTCGTGAGAACACTCGCAGTAGAGGAAGACCACCAATGAGGTGGAAGGACGATATCTGCCGACAGGCGGGTGGAGGATGGATGCAAGTGGCTGTCGATCGCCAGGCGTGGAGAAGTGGAGAGGAGGCCTATGTCCGAAGACGGACGAGTTGAGGGCTGCTATGGATGGATGGATGGGGACATTATTTGTCATTATTATGTCGAATCACTTCATTGCAACACGATTACTTCTGCAAAAAAACATTTTCCCATTTTTCTGTGTGGTGAAAGAAAGAAAAGAAAGAAAGAAAGAAGACATTTATTCCTTTTTGCAAGACACACAAATATAAGATAATATACACAATTTTATAGAAAATAAACAAGGCATAACAAAAAAAAACATAGACATGAAAAATAGATCATCAGCGTTGAGTGTCCTCGCAAAAGTGAAACGGTCGCTGGCTCAGCATTACGCTGATGTGTCTACTCTTGCTTAATACGTCCTGTCAATCATTCGAAGGTTAAATGGAAGACATATTTTGCATTTGTTTTGTCCTGTATTCATTATTTTCATGTGTTTTATGTATGTACAATAAAGAGTTACATACGAGTAATACTTGTCGTTACTGTCTACCAAATATTCAAAGATTAGGGCCCTCATCACACAAAGCCTTTATTATTTTGGTTAAGAGTGATTAACAAATTCCAAATCGATCCCCACGGATTTAGACGGCTCAAATAAAATTTGTTGAGCATTCCAAAAAAAGAAAAAAACAATCAGTGAAATTGTATTAGGTACTGATTCGAAAAGCAAAATGCTAAACAATGCAATGCATTCCAATGAAGTCAGATGCGCATTTTCTAGACGCCATTATCTTTTTTCTTACTTAAAACTTACCCGATCGAAGCTATCGAGTGCGCTTAACGAACTCATTGTGAAATGCACATGTGCGATTTCTCTTTTAATCCATTTAAGATTCCGTTTTAGATTAGATACGCGACAAACTTATAAATGTCAGTAACAATGCGGCTATAGTCACCAAATTAAATAGTGTTAGTTGCCCCTCCGTGAACCTAGTTTTCCAGTGAATAAAAGGTAGCACAGTAGATGAATTTTGTTCACTAATATGGTCCTCTACAAAGTAACGCCTGATTCAATCAATTATTTAATCTACTTACATTTGAAAACGCCACAAATATCCCTTGTTGGGTTGTGAGATTAGCGTGATTGAACATAAAGACACACGGACAACTAATTTAGAAACCACTGAATTGCAGAATATAATTCAACGTTTCTCGTCTCTGAAACTTCCAGGGTTTTTTTTCTTTAATTAAACAGTACCTAATATAAAGATTTTTCCTATCTACTGTTACATTAATACGAATGTAAATGATATCTATCATTATTTCGTCATTTTCTTGTATGTGTACAGTGATGAACGTGAAAACACATTTCATTTTGGTTCACCAACATTTTAGTCAAAACAAAACCATGTAACTGCAAATATAAAACTTTTCACGTAGAGATTTACGTTAAGGCGACGTGATGTACCGTTTATTGCATACTTCTGAACCGCGTTGCTGTGATCCAAAATGCACCTTATTGCGACAAACACAAAATTTAAACCTTTCAGATGAATCTGTGCGTCAGCTAGCATTCAGAACTCAGTATTTTGTTTCGCCAGAGTTGGAGATATTTTGCGATTAACAACGTGCATTCCGCTAGAGCTACGTAGAATAATTAAGAGCCACAGAGTTCAGACCGAGGTTTTGTCACAAAGGGCATTACATTACTCAAATGGTTTTTGTAAAGTTGTGTTTTTGAAGTTGAGCAACTGCATTAGGAAAATTAACTATACAGACGAGTGATTCATTGAGTAAGTTGGTTAATGTTAGCTAACGCCTGAAATGAATTATACTCGGGTACAAAGAAACCAAGTCACTTTTTACACAACTTATTATGAAAAGTGAACCGGTTTCTTTGCACCCGGGTATATGTACGAACTGTTACGCCGAGTACACATAACTTGTCGACAGAGTGGAGTCGTGACGACACGCCCATATGTATATATACAAAGCTTTACATATTTAAACTGTTTTGACAACAAACACTTTATTACGCAAAATACAAACAAACAAACACAATCGACAAACATTAAGATCTCGGTGGTCTTTACGGTTGCTTGTTACACTTTCTACCATGTAATAATGGAAATTTGGGTATCTATTTATTTTGTGTTAGACTACATACATACTGAAAGTATTTGACATTTTAACGCAAACGCGTATGAAACGTTCTGAAGTGATAACTTCTTATAAATCGATGAACGCCGGCTGCACTCACGAAAAAGCATGACTCATTGCGTTACGTTCCGCGTGACGTCAGAGTGTGCGAGCGAGAGCGCGGAACAAGTGATAGAGAGGCACGATCTTCTCGCGTGATGATAGAGCTAGCAGTTCGAATATGTTTCTTTATAAGGTTATCACGTACAACTATCGTTCGTAAACCGACTTTGTAGACAATCAGTTTTTTTGCTGTATGAATTATGTAGATTATATATATACTACGAGATGATGCCGGAACTACGCTCAATCTTATCTAAGTACACTCGACACGTTACGAAGATACTCATATCTTCAAGTTATCTGATGTTAGTGATGTCAGGTAAGTAATGAGTGATCGGATAAGTCGGGAGGTACTTACCCTGTTTACTCTATTGAAGATTGAGGGCTTGGGGACGAACTTTGGGGAATGAGCTAGAATTTTTGTAAGAAAAGGTGCTGAGAACAGTAATAGTAGATTAATGCCGAGGCCTGGGAAGTAGCCAATTAATGGACGAGTAACTTGTTTAAAGACACGAACCGCAGGTAAGTGTTTTTAAAGTTACGAATCCATCAATTGCTCTTCCAGCTGAGGCAGATATAATGTTTTTCTCAGACATTGAGAGGAAATGAAAATGAATTTTGCACTAAACTTCCTCGCAACTTAGGTGGTTTTCACGTTTCCGCCTTTTTTCTTAAGTTTTTTTTACGTCATCTGTCACCGATAGCTATTTGAAACATTGATAAAAACGTTAGACTCGGATGATATTGCAGTTCATTATTCCATAGTCTCTTTGGCTTTTTAAAAAGTTAAAAAAACAAATGAAAAACAGTCCGGCAATCCGATTTATGGTCAGAAAATTGCGCATGCAATGTAATTCGTCCGTCAACACCGGTCCTGCGTTTACGACATTTTTACATTTTTACGACAATGTTTGAGAAATATTTATTTACCTTTAATTTTTAAGCCGCCTCTGCTGCTGCACCTGCTCTATTACCTGTTCCGTGGACGTGGGAAGGGGCCAGTGTGTCTATACAGGTAGCGTACCACACCAGAACCCAGCTTCCACGGAATCAGGGGCAGGCCGTCTGGGCTCTTGCCGTCGTCTCTGGCGATATTTACAATATTAGTAGGATATCCATCTGGCTAGCTACGACCACTACGTCAAATTTGCTAGTTTTTATTTTTCAAGCGCTTGATGAAAATAATAAACAACAGCAAGCCAACGTCCTGAAAATGACAATATTTGAAAATAAAACAAGTTGTCTTGTACAGTGACTGGACCAGATGCAAGCTAAGTTAATTGTCTAATGGTGCCTCAAGACATTTATTTATTAAATGCAGCGTAAAAGGTTTTCGATCTAGATTTCACATTTTCATCGGTAAACTAAGTATGAGTTACACTAAGAGCTCGGATCGAGTTGTTTGCTATACCCACTCAATAGTTTGACAATAGTAGACTGATAAACAAGGGTTGAAATTGACCCCTTTCACCTGAGAATATTTCTGGCACTCGAACGAAGTGATAGTGCCAATAGTTTGAGGGTGAAATGGGTAATTTCATCCGAGTTGAACACTCTACTTTTCATTTCGAATATGAGGAAAGTAAAAGAAGGTATTACGACAAATTTCACTAACGTCGCACGGTCGCACTTAATATTTGTTAGTTACGTTTGTTTTTCTTTTCCAGCTCTTTTTTCTATTTGCGCGCATTACGCATTTTCTTCTGCGCACCAATGGCTGCCGGCTAGTTTTTTTTAAGCTTGCAAACACGAAGGTCGCTATCAATTAATTGTCGACTTATATTTCAAGCTAAATAAATTACCGAACGTAATAATTCCTAATTCTCGTTGTAAACACTTACATAAGCTTATATAGCGTGAATGTTATTTTTAGAAAAGATTATTTAGCCTTTTACAATTAAAAAATAACTATTTGTATTTGAAAATGATTATATAAAACTAGATTACATGGCTGTATACGTATTTCCATTGCTATTTATATAAAGCAGGAACTGTCCTCCCAACATAATAAGCTAAGTTGTCATTTTCTACAGTGACTTATACTCCTTAAGTAAATCTCTATGAACGTCTACATTATACATGGATGTTGAACTTGGTAGAGGCACAGCCGCATCCTTAAATTGTGAGAGGATGTTACTTTTAAAACATTAATTAAATCGTTGACTTAATTATTCAATACTAAGCAGTTAAGGCCTCACGCTGAGTCTCGAAAGTTATGATTGAGTTACAATATTAAAGGCCAGAAGGACGCCGTAAACTCATTTAATACGACTAATTAGAATTTGTCGACGAGTGAAGTTAAACGAAATCATGTACACATCCTCGGATAATGTTGTTCGTTGAGCAAATTTACTCGTGTTCTCAAATTATATTTAATGCAGAAATTGGAATAGTCGAAGATTGAATTACACATAATCATTTGTTTTTTTAAACGATTAAAGAAAACGGAGAAATGTGTTGTCAAGCCGCTCACAGGTGAACTGACTACGTCGCGAGAGTTGTAGGAAACCGGTTAATGATGACCGGATAGCCTAGTGGTTAATGACCCTGACTATGAAGCTAGAGATCCTTTTCGAATCCCGGTAGGGGCAGATAGTTGTATGATGAATACGAATGTTTGTGCCCGAGTCATGGATGTTGTATGTATTTATCTACATTATTTAAGTATGTTTATCCGTTGCCTGGTACCCATAGCACAGGCTTTGCTTAGTTTGGGGCTGGGTCAATTGGTGTAATTTGTCCCAAGATATTTATTTATTATTTATTTATATTTAATGTAGGTGGCAAGTTGTCGTTTATTGTGGCGTTCTAAGGGGGACGCCTTTCTTCAACAATGGACGTCTTCGGGCTGATGATGATGATTGTCGATGCATTGCCAACTTAGAGGAATAAGGTTAAATGCCCGGAGAGCCCGATTTTCTCGGCTGTCTTATAGACTACAAGCCCATGGACAAAAAAAACATGTGAAATGAACCAGCGTGACTGAAGCTTTAGTTTTAATTAAGCTTATTACTCTCCACCTCGAAAGACAACTGTGTAATCTCTGTTGCTTAGCGACGGGTTTATCTAATACGATGGACACTGTACAATCCTCACTTAAGTCTTATCTTCGAGTTGATCTAGCCATATAAAGTCTGTAAGATCTAGTTGTATAAACAAATGTTTAGTCAAAAGATATAATGCGTCACATACAGTCGTTTATTAAGTCGGTCGCCAGGCATAATTCTCTTTTATGTCTCACTATTCCCTGAGATCTATTTTCGTTTATTCCCGTTACATCCTCAGTCGTTATGTCAACGAGATATCATAATAATAATGATATCACAGCTATCAATCGCAAAGAAAGGAATTGCTTGAGCCGAGCTCGAACCAAAAATTACCCTCGCTAAGCCAGTGAAGAGGTGCCCTGGATCCGAGAAACAACTCGAACAATAATAATATTTATTATTTGCAATACGTAACTGTTTTATAGATATGCTAACTGTCAGTTATGGTATGGTTTCTTCCATGCTGGTCTGGGAGTGAAGAAAAAACATAGAATTTACCAGTTGCTTCTCTTCCCGCGCAGATGGTAAAAGCCCATCGAGGGAATGGGCGAAAGTCTTAGGAATCATGTTATAGGCGATGCGGCTAGCAACCCATCACTATTTTGATTTCCCTTTACAGCTATACGCCGATAATCATGCTAAACGTGGCCTTAAGGTTTTGTTACCTTAGGCTCTGTCTACCCCGTAGGGGATAAAGACGTGATATATGTATGTATGTATGTAACTGTCGGGTATTAATGGAGGTTTTGTTGGTGCGAGATATTACGAAATTTAGAGTGAGGAATGTGTGCATTGCGTTGCGTTGCGTCGAGACGTCGGTCTACCAAAGGTATCCTGTCCGCAGCGCCATGTAAGAATTAAAACACAGGATACGCCATAATGCATTTATTACAATATCGTCTGTCCCTCTCTAACACGTTACGTTAACCCTATATAAACTAATCTTCCCTTTCATTCATCGCTCCAATTCAGTATTCATACGTCTCTGTCATTCATCAATAAAATCACGCATTCTGTCTCTTTCGCACCCTGACGTTCCTATTAAGTATTACCTTACATATTTAAAGCAATTATTTCTGTAGACGTTCTGAAGATGCGTACAATGCGTTGACGACGCGTCGCTGCCCAAAGCAACGTACCAATGTGGCGTTCCTCTTAGCGATTTAAAAAAATGTTTTGACATTACGATGGTGTATGCGCTAAATATATGCATAACAATAGGCAGTGTGGATTCAACTTATGAAGGTTCTTAAGTTTAAGTAACCTTCAACAACTTCATAAGTGCAATTCCATTTTTTACACTACGCGGAATCATTAACTTATTTATTTGGACAATTGCACCAATTTATAAAAGTCAATAACACACAGTTATCCTAAATTATTGTATTGAATCAAAATGCTATACACTTTCGACAGACCTGGTAAAGATTTTAGAGGAGACATGTGATTGTGAGGTGACATAAAAAGTTGTACAATAAGTAAGGACCTTTATTAAAATATCTAAACAAAGGCTGACCTTAGAGTAAGAGGGCTATACCAGTCCTTGCTTTTGACGAGTTGGATATTTAATACCTTTAAATTGAATGTCTGAGGAATCAAAAAATAAAAAAGCCAGTTAAGTTAGTTGGGTACACTTAGCCATATTTATTCGTCATATATTTTATAGTAATGTAGTAAATAGGAACTGAAAGTTTATCATAATTTATTACATATCCGAAAATGAATACCTACCTACCAGTATAATGTATTAAAAAAGCCATCTCATTTACGTTCGACCGATAGATGATCGATGATGTTAGATACGAATTTAACGGCCTAAGAACGACTCTCCTACTACTAGATATAATTTTAAAAGTTTTTACAATGCCTCAAATACCTACTCTAAAGCGTGTAACAGCTCTCAGGATATGTGGTTTCCCGGTATTTCACTTATCTCACTTCTAATAAGCCTACAGTACAGAGACAAACAAAATTTATTGACTCCTGGGGAACCCCAATTCACTTGAGACATTATTTGAATCGTTCCTTCGCTTTCAGATCACGAGATCAAACCGTCACAAGGAGATCATCCTCATCCTTAGTATCCAAGACAACTTCACGAAGTCCTTCGCAATAAGTAACAGTAGCTTATTTTTATTGATGCTTCAACCGGAGACTGCGAAGAAAATATATGCGAGGAGAGACAAACATTTTATTAATTTATCTACGCATTTATTAATCGTGCTTTGCTTTGAAACAACAACGTACAAAGGCATCCGCTACAGTTATCTTTCCAGGCTGCTAAGTTCTCATTAAAGACAAACAATCATAACTGCAACGCAATCCTGTCTTAAAGCAAGTAACGAGATATTTAAATGGACCTAAAGGCGTGTCTATTAAAAAGTTTTGCTCCGATAAACGTAAACATTGACTTATTACCATTTATTGCCACGATTCGGAACTTCGCACTTTGTTTCCCAAATACAGACAGCCGCAAGGCGTTGAATTTATTGCTGTTGTTTCCACGGAAAGCTTTATAGCTCGGAGCGATATGTACGTATTGTCCTCGAACATAACCATCAGTAAAACTTTTAGTGGTTTCAACAAGGAATACAGTGGTTGGTAGACCAGAACAACTCCGGCAAAAGTTAACGAAAGGTTAAGCCATTGACGAGTTTCGCTAAGCTGCGGAGAGAACGTGGCTCTTGGAAAAGTTCGTGTGAAACGCCGCAGTAAAATGTGAATTACGGAGTAACATTTTTAAACTAAGACCCATTAGTGTTAGTAGAACGGAGCTGTAACTAATTTTCTAGTTAGGTCAGCTCAACCGGTATAGTAACTGTACTATTCTCACATTGAGATATATAGAGCTGCTTAGGTTAGAATGCTTTTTTTTTTGAACGACGAGGAGATTTTTATGGATGCCCTAGGCACGGGATGCCTAGGGTTATGTGGGACTCCCCCCCCCCCCCCGAAGGGGTATACCCAAACTAAAAACTCTCCGGCGTTGCCTCAATCCGGTGTGATGGGGACGCAGTGGGATGCCATTAGGGTTTCACCACAAACGCCCCCCCGACGGCCCCGGCTTCCGCCTGGACCGCGCCAAAAAGGGGAGGGCCCGTATGCTGGGCCCGTCTTCCCTTAGACAACGAGACCGTGCAATGCAGGTAGGTAATGCGCCGTTACCGTTGCCGCTGGCGTCGAGACTAGCGCACAAACCTATAAGGTGAGTTTTGGTAAGTTTCTACGAAATAAATTCTTTACATTATACAATATTTCTCTAAGATATAAAGCGCCAATAACAGCAAAAAAATTACTTGTACTGTTTTTAAGATAAGTGTGTTTATTGTTAAGGTGAATGTCAAAATGACAAATAATAAATACAAACGATTGTCTGGACATTAGAAGCATAACAAACGTTTATGAATCAAAAGGTAATCTGCTTTACAATGTTAAAACTGTTTAAGTTCCACCGTTCCATTTTGGCGTTACTAATTTGAGCTCGTAACTTAAACTGGATATATTTTTTGCTACAAGACACCCTCAAATGATCTTCTTAATGAATGACACTTGAAAAATTGGATAATGTCATCAACAAGGTTAAAACTTCCCGAGATTGTGTAGGAGAACGTAGATTACGTTGCAACCCAATCCCCTCCATTAAGCCGAGATTAAGTTTTAATTCCATCAAGCCACAGTAATTAGTGGAATCTGAGCTTTTCCTTACTCTTAGTAGTTCAACCCGTTAATGTATTAAAATACTGAATCGTATCGCGTACAACAGTCGTTGAATTCGAGTAAAAGTTTCCGTAAACCATACGTAATCTATACCTTGATAATAGTCGAAAACATTAAGTAACTCTCCGAAATTGTAGCCATATCATTTTACTTGGTAACATACACAAATTATTTTGTATCATTGATTGTACATTATTCAGAGCATTATAACTACAAAATTATGTCTCTGGGGGGTACTATTTTTCTTCCATTCATCTCGCCTCGTATAATATTTTCGTCCAGTATTTTGTCAGGGCAAATTCTAGGTTTAATCTAATTTAATCTTTATACAGGGTTCGAATTTACTTGAGATCAAAATACAGTGCCAAGAGGCTAGTTGAAATTTAATTATAAACCCATGAATAATAAATCAAAAACAAACACTATTTTATTCCAAATAGCTAACGTAGAGTTTTATTGAAGACTTGTTTATTTAAGTTATACAGCTCCTAAGGCGAAAAACTGCTACTTATTATTCAGTAAAGGACCTGATACGATATTGAATTACCTTAAAAGTTAGATCGAAGGAACATAAGGCAGCATTTTTATTACATTTTGAACTTAAAAACAAATTGCTTTGGCAGTCGAAGAATAAGTTTTAAGTTAAAGGCATATTAATCTAGAAGTTAATCTAGGAGTTTCTTGTTCAAAACTAAAGATAGGTATTTTATTTTTATTTTTCTAGACATCACGAACTCCTTGCTTTTGATAGGTACTTTTTTTTTCTAGATGTCGCGAACTCCTTACTTTTGATAGGTACTTTTTTATACCTTTTCTTGATGTCGCGAACTCCTTGCTTTTGATACTTTTTTATATTTTTTCTAATAAAAATACTTTATTATGTTACTTAGTTAACATTTTAAATATTTATATCGAATTACAAAAAAAAATGTTTTTTTCTAATTGATTTTTGTTTTGAATTCTTTTTTTTGTTTTGTCAGATGTTGATAAAGATTAGTATAAGAAGCAACAGTTATATGGTGTTGTCCAGAAACTCATAACTCATTTTCCGAACCAATTATTACCATACATTCCATATTGTACGCTTCACGAACCCAAATAAAATGTCAAGGAATGCATTGTTCCAAAAATAACCGATCATTGGCCTAGAGAGCATAAGTGTGTGCAAATAAACGCAGAGCAACGCATTAAATTAACATCTAAGCACAATCATTTCTTTATTTGACGTTGGGGAAAACAAGCTCCCACACGTTTAAATATTTACTTCCGTAGCCGAACCGAAACCAACGAATACCTAGCCTCTTTGATTTCTTGTCACGTAACCACCGCTTAATGTTTCAGCTATGGATAGCGATGGAAAATGTTAACCGATACTGCAATTGTCGAGTCGAGCGAACCTGCGGCTGAATGAAGAGTGGCGAGTGTTTGTAACCTTTACCCAACAAATTCAATTACACACACATAGGTACAAATACAATAACAATTCACCCGTATGTGTATACAGGATGTTTTGTAATGAGTGGTTAATCGTTGAACTATGGATAGAGGGCACTTAGGAGGTTATAATAAAGCTATAATAGGTTTGGTAAAATTTGCACGGTTTCCGAGATACCTATTTGGACTTTTAGGTTTTTTAGAAAATGTACACCCTGGTTCAATGTTTCGATCATAGCTCAATATTCTTGAGTACTTGTGTTATCAGATAGGCATTTTTTGTGAGACTGCATTGGTTTTTTTTTTAATCGCATACTTAATTTTTGCGTTTTCAATCGTAGGTAAATTGATCGAATTTTTGAAATAAATATCGGAAACAAGGATTATCCACTCATTACCTAACACCCATGTATAGATACTGCAGATACGTAAAACTAACTATTATGGAAGACCTTTTCTTTACCGAACAATTTCAGGTACCTACCCATGCCAAAATATAAGTCAAAGTGTATTTTTCAATCGTAAAATGCTGAGTTTAGTATATTGACTCATTTTTCATTTTTATGGCCATTTGTATACAGTACCTGCCAGATTGAAGGCAGGAGTAGGGTAACCATGCCATTTTTTTTTTATTCTTGATATTGGTCGGAAAGAGTCGAGACATTTTAATATTGTTACGCCCGTAGAGTACTAGTGCTCACACTTTGATCGTGTTTTTCTATGCTTTCTAGACGTTTTCAGCAGGCTGAAACATGTTTTCAGTCCGTTTCAGGCCACCCTCTATCCGATGACGCCATAACCTGAAAACCCGTTTTCTGGCGTTTTCAGGACCCCTTATGGGCCCTTGAAGTACATTTCAGTATATGGCGAAATTTCCAGTAGGAGTGAAAGAGATAGCATGATTAGACAGAGACAGCTATACTGAGAACATTCCAGAAGGGTGTGACAGAGACGACACGATCAAAGACAAAGATAGCGGTACGTCGAACATTCGAGAAAAGAGTGAGCGAGACAGCCGTAGAAAGGTTCCCGAACAATCTCGTACCTTCTACGGCCGCTCTCGCTCGAATATTCGGGAATCCTTCGCGCCCAATATAAAACGCGTGGCCGACCGGCGCAGGAGAGTTCTAGTTCAGAGAGCAACGAGTGAACAAGGAATAACTGCGACTGGAAGCGATCGAGTGCGAAATTATCAAGTGCGAAGTACTGTGTGTTGATTTGTGTAGTGTTTTTGACTAGTGTAAAGTAAAGCTAAAGTGTGGAAATAAATCCTACTCTTATTCATCGGTATTAATAGTGCTTTTCAATCACGAACCCACCCCTAGAACGTAACAATATGTTTAGCGAAATTAAATAATAAACCATTTGCAATGCACACGATACACAAAGTTTCATGTAATCAGGTGTGTGTGAAGTGTGGATTGCGATTTTTTTTAATTTAGAAAACAGGGGTTTCCATGGCGTAGAGACTGATGCAAAGTCCTTCCGAATCGCTGCCACCAACTCATACAACATCTTACTCGCTAATCCTGCCGTCTAGTGCTTGCGCTTCTTTGTTCCGGTGAAGAGAGTAGATGTCCGGTGAAATTACAATACAATACAATAACACTTTATTGAACACCACATTATAACCACCAAAACAGAAAAAGGTATACAGAATATTACAAGGCAACAATAGAAAACACACAACATACAGGCAGCGCTTTGACAGGTATCAATTTAATCTGATATAGTTGGTGTTCAGTGGTGCTCACTTACCGCCAGATGAGCTGTGGTGTCGCGCGTGTGATAGACTACCCGTCTTTTTCTAGGACGAACAGTAAGAAAAAGATGGGTATATCTCGCACGCGAAACAGCTCTTGCTCTTTTCTTGTGCTGCCGTACAAACAAAAGTCCGCACAAACCCGGACGGGTAGTAACCCTAAGATCACCTTAATGAACTTAAAATTCTCGTCACGCAATCGCGTCTTCACCTAAAACGGGCCGTGCGTTAACTCAGAGTTCATATCACAGAATATTTATTTTTTTAGGTTCCTTACCCGTCTGTTTGTCTGTCACCAGATTGTATCTCAAGAACCGTGATAGCTTGACAGTTGAAATTTTCCCAGATGATGTGTTTCAGTGGCCGCTATAACAAAAAATACCAAAAATGTAACTTTTTTATATAAGTTGCCAATATAAAATGACCTAACACTGCCTTCATTGTCCTTAGGAGGCGGGGCTCTGCTAACAATGGATATTACATACACTAGCCGAATTTGTACGGAACCCTCGGTACGCGAGTGCGACTCGTACCTACTTGGCTGGATTTTTAATGTGTGCATGCCTGTAATTTAATTTTTCGTTGTAATACTGTATGGAAATTGTATTCGTGCTTTTCGAAGGATCGGAGACAGCTATGAAATTAGTAATCCTGGTGTACGATGGTACCTAAAGGGGTTGAGATAAATCTCAATCATTCCGAATGAATCTAGAGAACTATTTACCTTAAGGCAAAACCTAGCGGGCATTTGGGCAAAGGATCGTGATAGCCTGAATAGAATCCTTTGGCATGTACTATTAAAGGCGCGTCTTTTGATGTTAAAGAGCTGAGCTGGATCAGGGTTTCTTGTAACCTGAATATTCAAATGCTCTAACAACTGGGCCATTCCAACGTAAGAATGCTGATAATTAAAGCATTCACTAGAACAGAATATTCAGCATTTCTCTTCTGATCCCTTCTCGGTGTATCTCTATGGTTCTCTACGAAAAAATATGTCTGCTATATACGAAGTTTTTATGTCAGCAGGTCAGCCAATAATATAAAATTACCTATTTACTTTATTTTTTATTCCGTGGAATTTGGGAAAATCCTTAGTGCTGTAGTTAGCTATTATAACTAACTACGTGTATGTCAAATTTGATGTGTGTGCGTTTTCCAAAAAAAAGCACATTTTTCCAGAATTTAAATATTTTGCGTTTTTCTTACTCAAAATCATTTACCATGTCGATTTTCGTACAAGAAAAAGTGTGTCGCAAATTTGATTATGGAATTTATTTTCCTGTTCGTCACGTTCCATACATAACTTATATTAAAAAAGTGACGAACTGAAATGGAAATTTTGGGACACATTTCTTCTTGTCTAAGGATCGACAGGGTTAACGATTCTGTGTAAGAAAAACCCAAAAATTAAATTCTAGAAAAAATGTTCATGTGGACTTTTTTTTGGAAAATGTTCTTCTAATAATTTGTGGCTACTTTAAAGCGAAAATATAAATCCACTTTATTTCCTACAAAGTTGGAATTTTAAAAATCATTTCTGCTCTATCATACCTACTGCTAATTTTAAATTTGTAGTTCCAGTGCTTTAGACTGTATGTATCTGTATATTAGTAAGTCGGACAAGACTGTTATTATTGGTATTAAGAGCTTCTGCCCGCGACTTCGTCCGCCTAAAATTAGTCTTAAGAACTAATGTTGATAGTATATTCTGCAACAATTATTTACGTCGCGACTCTAGGCAGCTACGACTTTTAACATGTTGGTTTCAATCCCGCGGGAACTATGCAATTTTCCAGGATAAAAAAAAGCCTATATTTCAATCTAGGATACAGTTTCAGCGTGAAGAAGGAACAAGCATACAACACTCCTCACTCACTCACAAACATTTATAATATTAATAGGATAAGCTCTAGCCAAAAGATTTGTTTCTTCGCCTAGTGGCATAATGCCTTAGCAGGCGAAATCTTCCGTATCGTTATTTCGTTATTTGTTAGACATGTTTTTCGTAACATTAAATTGATGTCAGTGGTAAAACTTCTCGAGATAAAATCACTTGTACTCTTTTCTTGACAGCCGCTAGTGAGTTGGCTATTATGTTTTACGATATGACATGAAGTTGGGGAATAAAGGTTTTGTCTTATTTTTACGGACAAAAGCTATCTCTTGACACACGTCAAGTAAATCCAAGGGTTTATTAAGGACCATCAAATGATAGTAAAGGCATGACATTTTACTATCTTTATTTATATACGTTGCAAAATATGTTTGTGATTAACAACAATCATATATACATTTAAAAAAAATGTAAACTGTTTATTTCGGAAAAAAAACAATACATTTTACACAGCAATAACTACTTAATCCTTAATTTGTAGGATTGTTGAAGGCAATACAAAAACTTACGTCTAGATTACGAAAATGGCAACCCCCCTGAAACAGTTCTCTGACGTTTGCCGTATTTCCCCTCTGCTCTGCGAAGCTCAAAGAATTAATTAAATGCCAGGTGTAAAATGCTTTTTTAAACAGTTTATGCATAGAATCGTTTTTTTATTACCTAGGTGTAAATGAAAATACTACGACGATAATCTTCATTATATTCTTAAGTAGGTACATTATGTACTTAGATATGTAGTACCTAATTCAAATTAGCTTCTTAGAGTTCAACCCCAATGTGACTTCTTATAATACTTTCAAATAGAACTGTTTCATTATTTAGAAAAGAAATAGTAACTTGTGTAAATCTAACACAAATCTAATTAACAAGCAAAGCGCCGGTTTTAAAAAACTGAAACGTTTTTTTCGCAATTTACTAGTATTATTATCGTAAATAATGAATATGTGTTTTTTTTTACGTATTCATAGCTCCCTGCTGCCTATATCGTCGCATTCCTTGTCAGCGTCTTAAATGAAATTGATCGGAAAGTCGATTTGAGTTTGGTGCAGGTCTGGTAGGGTGTAGATACACAATTGATGGGAGTGCGATTGATGAGACGCACACGTGGACGGAAATGGGAAAACAATTTCCTTTCAATTGTCAACATCAAAGCGGTGGGCGATTATATCCGCTACCAAGGCTTACGGAGTAGCGCAGGCTGTTATTTATCTATACAGGGTGGAAAGTTGAAATGGGGCAGCAAGGGCAGCTACTAGATCTCTTGCTGCTACGCGAAAATGCTCTTAGGAGACCTTTACTAACTTTTTGAGTGATGACAATCGACATTCACAGATTTTTGATAAAATGTACAGTCAGCGAAAAAATCGTCAGTTTTGACTTTTTTTTTTAATGCCAATCGGTCCCATTTCTATCAAGGATTAAAACACTCTTTGAGACCAACCGAGGTTAGAGTTCTAGAACACCCACAAATCAAAGAAAACTTTTTCCATACAGTTCGTAGGGTAATTAATTACAATGTGAAATTTTCTTTAGCTTAAAGATCATTAAATTGTAGACAACTACAATTAGGATAATAGAAATGAAAAAATTCGGTATCATTGTAAAAAAGTACCATTGTAAACCCACTAGTTCGTTTGTCTGGCCTCTAACATAAAAAAAAAAAAAAAAAAAAAACTAGTCTGTGCGGATAGAGAACTTTAAATACGAACATTTTGCTACACAGATAAAGCTGGCCGTCATGGATGAAACAATTAACAAAAAACAACATGTGAAAGTTTCACAGGGTAATTTGCACCCAAGGAACTGTATGGAAAAAGTTTTCTTTGATTTGTGGGTGTTCTAGTACTCTAACCTCGGTTGGTCTCAAAGAGTGTTTTAATCCTTGATAGAAATGGGACCGATTGGCATTAAAAAAAAAAGTCAAAACTGACGATTTTTTCGCTGACTGTACATTTTATCAAAAATCTGTGAATGTCGATTGTCATCACTCAAAAAGTTAGTAAAGGTCTCCTAAGAGCATTTTCGCGTAGCAGCAAGGGATCTAGTAGCTGCCCTTACTGCCCCATTTCAACTTTCCACCCTGTATATATAAAAGAAAGAAAGTCGCGTTAGTTACACTATTTATAACTCGGGAACGGCTGAACCGATTTGGCTGAAAATCGGTAGGGAGGTAGCTTAGGACCAGGAGACGGACATAGGATACTTTTTATCCCGATTTTCCCACGGGATTGGAAAATTCCGAAATGTTGTACTAATAAAGCTACAGGCATTAAATTTAGCATGCCTACACATTATTCCTTGATTAGTATAAAGATGCACTTACAAAGGAATTTTTCAAATTTCCCACGGGATAAAAACACAAGGTAAATAATTAAGACTATAATTAGTAGATAATATTCCTAGAGGATCTGTAGGTGCTCTAAGAAGGGATTTTTCGAATTTCCCACGGGATAGGCAATAAAAACCTTATACTTGGAGACATGAGTGGATGTATGGGGTGTGTCGTCACTCTGACGTTATGTGCGCGGACGAAGTCGTAAGGAAAAGCTAGTATTAGATAAAGAGGAAATACCTACTTTCATTAGTTTTAAGGAATACAGATTCACAATACCTACAGTGCTTCTAGTTTCTTAATGTGTTTGAGAGTTGCCGTGTTTCAAATAAACATGAATGAAAAAGTACATTATTGGGGATGAGAGCGAGTAGTTAGGACAGAGTGGTGCTCGACGCAGCTGTTGCACTTGCTCTCGATCTTAACAACATTAGGAACATTGAGAATTATGAAAGTGAAAGGGTTAACAAAAAAGGTGCTAGTATCAGCTGAGTATAAAATATATCGAGAATCAACGACCACCTTTATATTATGAGTTATCACTACATAGTATAAAACAAAGTCGCTTTTTCTGTCCCCAAGTCCGTTTGTATGCTTATATCTTCAAAACTACACAACGGATTTTGATGCGGGTTTTTTTAATAGATAGAGTGATTCAAGAGGAAGGTTTATATGTATAATACATGCATAATATACCGTGCGAAGCCGGGGCGAGTCGCTAGTCTTATATATAAAATTCTCGTGTCACAATGTTCGTTCCCGTACTCCTCCGAAACGGCTTTACCGATTCTTACCAAATTTTATATGCGTATTCAGTAGGTCTGAGAATCAACTACTATCTATTTTTCATATTGAAATTTAGAAGAAAAAAACGGGAGCGAAGCCGCGGGCAACAGCTAGTTTTAATAATAAAAGTGTACCTTTTATGTTTTACTCTAAAAGAGAAATTTTAGGTTTTTCTAAATCAGGATTACCAAGATCAATATTCATTTTTGAAAAAGAAAAAGTGTTGTTTATTTCTTTTGGGACACTTTTTCATACTATAATAAGGGTTGTCAAGAAACTGACTCTACTTCTTAATGGAATCACCGTTCCTATTCTGGAAAACCCTAAATTTCATCATTTTGGAAAAAGTAGAGAGTAAACTTGCTTAAAATTTTATTTTATTTTATTTTTCTAAAAGTGAGGGCAAACATTTTCCGGGTTTGCAATACGCTCAATATCATTATGAAATAGCGAAACTAATATTGTGAAATATGCAACTCATCTACTTTAAGATCTTGAGTACAGTTTTTTTTTTTTTTTTTTTTTTTTATTTATTCAAATCAATTACAAAGAGAAAACATTATGTGTGAACAGCGAGCGAAAACCGCGATCGGTTTATCTGCTACTGTTGTCGCACGCTTACAACCATAGTTAGCCATAGTTTAGTTAGGCTTAGTTGCCATTGTCATCAGGTAAAGCTGTCTACTTAGGTGCTCAAAAATATCTGCACGCACTTCCACGATTGACGATACGATCGTGTTCATCTCTTAGGCATCTAGATATCTCCTACAATATCTAATGGCGGCTGTACTTAATTCCTAACAGCTTGAGCAATCCCAGAACGACCCCACTCTTCGTTGTTCTGTAGCTCCTAAATAAGGATTGTTTACAGCGATTGACGCCCCAATTAATAACAAGATCGGTGCAAACGAGTCTGCTATAATTATTATAGCTGTTCATCAGGTGATCAACATCCAACGTCGATCATATCAATATTGCTCTTCCTGTTTCCTTCTCGTAGAAAATAAGTGCTCATTATTACTGAGCTAATAATTTTTTACCAAACAAAATGCACACGTATCCATTAGTTTATCAAAACTACATGTTTATCAGGCTATTTCTGGCTTACGTCCAAAATATTTCAAAAATACTACCTTAGAAAATAAACCTTAGACGTTGACTGTATGGTATATCGTGTTACATGCACTTTAACCTCTCGCCTACTCGCATGCTTCAATACACAACCGTGAGAATTGAAACAGTTGTTCAGGCACGGATGATGGTGTCAACGTCAAAGCAAAAATAGTACCTGGTGGATTTTGTATTGTAGTAATTATTTGATAGGGTACTTGCATTTATTTAAACCTTCCCATAGTCTATCCCTATCACACATGTGCACTTGCGTGGGTGGCTGTCTGTCGCCGCTTCGTATAGACAATGATATTTCGAGACGTTACTCTTCGTTCGACCTTCGTTACAACCGCATCCCTTAATTGACAAATTTAAGTGTCGTAAATTGTGATTGTTATGTGCTTTTGTGTCATCTCATCTGCTTTATAGCCACGTGATCCTCTAGTTGAAAAAGAGACAAGCTGACAGTGCCACAACAGAAGAAAGTTCCTAGGATTGTGAGGTGAGTGCGCATGTCCTATTTACCTAGTTCCTGTTCTTCGCCTAAGGTCGGTCCTAATTATTAATTGAACCAATGCAAGTACCTACACTACACGATTTACAATAGATATTTCACATTCTTAATTTACCAGCCGCGTATACAGTCCATTCCATTTCCTTGTGCCTAGTAGTCCATCGGATTAGACTCCAAAAAGGCACCTCCAGTACCTATGAATTTAACAAACCGCTTGAAAGCCACGGATACACTAGGGGACAAAATGTCCCCCGATGTATGTGCCGGCGACATGTCAAGCGAAGCCGGCCGATTTCGCCTGTCCGGTGAAGTGAAGTCCGGCAATATCATACCACTTCACCCGACATCGCTGCGACACGTGTTGTAAGACATTTGTCCCCTAGTGTAACTGTGTCTAAAGTTGTTTTAATTTTTTTTAGTTTAAGAAAGGGAGGAAATGGTGTTTACGAGACGGACTAACGGACATGGTGAAACTGCAAGGGATCCGTTTTTGCCCTTTTCATTTTAATACCTATCTACGGACAACTGCGAATCGTCATCTCTTCAATTTTTCTCAATCTGATTAAAGAGATCTTCCAGAATAGATCTTCTATGCTGGTCTGGAGGAAAAGAAAAAACATAGAATGTACCAGTTGCTTCTCTTCCCGCGCAGACGGTAAAAGCCCATCGAGGGGATGGGCGACAATCTTAGGAATCATGTTATAGGCGATGCGGCAAGCAACCCATCACTATTTTGATTCCTCTTTCCACCTATATGCGCCCACAGTCCTGCTAAAGGCCTTTAGGTCTTGTTACCTTAGGCTCTGTCTACCCCGTAAGGGATAAACACGTGATATATGTATGTATTAAAGAGTAAACAGAACCGACAGTCAAAAATCTGAAACATAAAACTGCGTCTCCTTGAAAATCCAGGAACTATTTTTTCCGCATCTGGTCTTTGTCCAAAAAGTTTGTCAACGCTTCGTCTAGCTGCTCAACAATCTAAATAGACATGCACCTTCGTGACTGACAAGCACATACTCAGCTCAAATGTATCTTACGGCGCCTGAACATATGTCCTTCATAAATACGATACGGCCAACAAAAACTCGTAAAACAATAATAAGCAATCCCAAGTTTATTATAGTGATACAAGGTACGAATAAACGTGGCCGTGGGCGATTTGTTTACCCGGCTATATTGTACGGGACGAATCATCCTTTGTTACGAATATAACCATCAAGAGTATCAAGATTGCCTATTCTTTTATCAGAGCGAAAGTTAAGTTTTACCTTTCACCTTTAGCCTCAGGGAATCAAATACGTCAGCGGGTCAAAGTGGTATTTAATGTTGCCTCTCTCCTCGTTTTCTTTGCAAATATTTCTGAATACGTTGTTTGCTTTCTAATTGACTGAACGTCTCCATTTCAGCTTGTGCAAAAATGCTTTTGAGTGTCCAGTGATTCTCGCAAAATTTTCGCAGGTGCGGTGTTTTTTTTTCGGTACCACGTTGGGTACCCGTTGGTCGGGTTGGTTTTTTTCGGTTCCGCACCAGGGGGGTTGAAACCGGAGAAAATATCAATGTTTAATATATCACTATATTTGTATCTTCTTCTTCTTCTTCTTCTTTTATTTGTGGCGTATCAAGTCGTTATAGTGACGACAACTTCGCCAATGTCAATGTAAAAATTTTTATTAAAAAATCTTGTGACAAAATGTCGGCAACGTTGTACGGTAATGGTCAAAGACCCCCCTCCCCCCCTGTCGGGCTCTTAGCCAACGGTCAATGATATCCCTCAGAAACTGCCAGGAAATCATTAGCCGTTGCCCAGGGCGCACCGGACCAAGCACTGCTCTTCCCCCCGGACGGATCCAAAAACGAACCGCAGCTCTTAATCACACGTGGAGGTAACCCGACTCGCACCCCTATATATTTGTATCACTACATAGTATAAAATAAAGTCGCTTTCCGCTGTCTGTCCGTCCCTATGAAACAAAAAGAAAGAAAGAAACATTTAATCGTAATTGTATAGTGACTGGGTTACAAAAACAAAAATAATTGAAAAAAAAAATTAGTACATACATCACGAAATGGCCATCTCAGCATAATGCTGGCCCTGCAGCCAGCGCTGGTCTTCCGATGGGACCATCAAGTGCTAACTAAGCACATGTTTATATAAATTAAAAATGTGAAACCGGCATTATAACCTTTAGCCTGGCTGAATGGACAATAATTCCTTTACTCATCCCACAAGGGATGAATTTTATAAGAGTAAAAAAATTATGTGTGCCTAGATCTGGCACAGAGCGGTTTTTTTAATAGATAGAGCGATTCAAGAGGAAGGTTTATAATGCTGTCTGTTTGTGTCTAGTATGATTAGATCTTTAAAACTACGAAACGGATTTTGATGCGGTTATTTTTAATAGATAGATTGATTCAAGGGGAAGGTTTATATGCACCCGTGTGAAGCCGGGGCGGGTCGCTAGTGTTTAATAATGTCACTAAACTTCATGTTACATACACACACATAAACAAATCACGTCTTTATCCCTTACGGGGTAGACAGAGCCTAAGGTAACAGGTACCTATAGACCACAATTAGCAAGATTGAGGGTGTATAGGTGGAAAATGGAATCAAAATAATGATGGGTTGCTAGCCTCATCACCTATAACATGATTCCTATAAGTTTCGCCCATTCCCTCGATGGTCTTTTACCATCTGCTGCAACTTTATGTTACCTACCCTTAAAACACTTTTTTTTTGTCGGAACATTTTTTTCATTCAAAAAACATTGCGAGGTCTATAATTCACGGAACCACTAGTATAGTTATGTACCGATTTTTATTAATTTGGTAAATATACATATTTTTAGCGGGTTCTAGATCGCGATTACCTTTAATGCTATGACAAATGTGGAAGCTCGTAGAGAGAAGAGAAGAAGAAATAATGTCTGCTGTTATTATCCGTGATTAATTTAAAACTATAACTTGGCGAATTTATAAGTGGGATAACATTTAAGTCAGGATTGTCTGAGTGCTACTTACAAATAAGGATGGATCCTCTTTAAGAGGAAATACTCTCAGCGCAGGATCGAAGTGTTCAAGAGAAGCGCCCAGCTCGAGTGGTCAAATAGCTGCTTCCACTAAGTGAGTAAAACTAGTTTATTTCAAAGAGCCTCTGATTTATTGGATGTTTTCGTTAGAACGCCGAGGGCTCGCCTCAAGTTTTACCTTTTTTTGTTTAGAAATCAGCTCACGTAAAAATCATTTTTAGACAGTTCCCGTTACGTCTTATTTTCGCTGTGCGAAGAGATCGGTTACTTTACTTACACTAGTGGCCATTTAAACCGGAAAGTGAGGGTTACGAATACCTATGTTCCCTGTTTACGTGGTTTATTCGTACAGTTTACCAAGTAGGTGTTTTGGAATTTGAAATAAAAAGCTACCGTGAGACTTAGACATATTTAATGCAATACACCGGTATATTACCTACCGTATTGATAATATTGATATATCGGATAATTGTGTGGCAGTTTCAAATATATCCGAGATACAAAATCATTATTCTTTCCATGACACCACAAGAGCTCACCAGGCATGTCAGACACTCAGGCCTAGAAAAATGGGACGAGTAGGTAAATAGCTGAAAATCAGATTGGTTGTAGTGGCGCGTTACCATTGGTGAAAAGTTGCCAAATTTAACGGTAACTTAATTAATACGGAGGTTAGAATAAAAAAAAACATTACTACGAATGAATTGTATACGCCAAAGATTAAATTACTTAACACTTCAAGGAATCAAATCTCCTACGAAAGCGTAACATTCCGAGCAAAGAACACACGCGCTCAAATAAGCAGTGCTAATTGGAAAATTATACGATACGGCCTCCGATCGGAGATAAAGTTACGATCCATCTGTTGTCAGCGTTAATTACAATTGTTTTGAAACGAGATTGGAGCCGATATTTTAATTTTAGAAATGCGTAGTTCAAGAACCACGGTTGTACGATTGCTGATTCAATTTTACTCAAAAGGTAATTTAACGAGAACTCACAGTGAGAACGTTGTAGGTATGATGAACTCGAGTAACAATTGGGAAATGACTTTCTGCCAAGTTTCTTGCGACGCGTTCTCCTTGGCAATGATGGTCTTCCCCAATGCGCTGGTAGTTTCAAAAATACATTATAAAAGAGCCCTTGACGACCTATTTGCAAAATAGGGTTTCGATTTCGATTTTGACTGCCCGTAAGGAAAGTCTGTAAATAGGTACGTGTTACAAATATTTTTAGGAACGTCTATAACAATATATCTAGGTCCACGTTACTTATATAGGGTCTTGTGTTATCTGTTTGGATCACGCGGATCATTATGAAGCTCCCAACCTGAAAACGCCAATAGAATACAAATGATAATGGAATACATGACATACTTTATGTTACGATGAGAATTTGTGGGTTTTTTTCCATGTAATTGGCAAGCATGGATACGCGTAGGCGGAAAACGGCTTAATATCTTACGAAATATTCATATTGCTTTGAAGCAGAACATGAAAAGAAAGTGAAGTTCGTGAGCAATAAGTAGACTAATTTTTGTTTTATGATAAACAGAGTTAGTTTAGCTCTTGAATATAGAAAGAAAGAACTTTTTGCAAGACACACAAATATAAGAGAATATACACAATTTACAGGAAAAAAAGAAGAAAAAAAACACAGACATGAAAAATAGATCCTCATCGTTGTGTTTGTCTTCGCAAAAGTGAAACGGTCGCTGGCTCAGCATTACGCTGTGTTAGACACCTGCAGCACTGATTTTCAGCCAGAACCGTCTGTGACTCACGAAACGTCACGAAACGTAATATCAACAACATATTTAAAGACCTAGTCAGGAAATAGTAGGTAGACTTAGGAAGCAATTTGTACATTACGTACAGTAATATCACTTAGGTTTCAAACGGTTCTTTGCAGACTAATATTCAGTCCACGCCCTGAATACATTCATTCAAGTTGTTACCAAAGTATCTTGTAATTCGCACTTAAGTCGACTGTTTGAGCAATCTGGGCCATCAGATGTCATAAATTTTAAAAAATGGCGCTGAAAAAAAGCCTCCGTCGTGGTTATATTGACTAGCCGTAAATTATCCTGTCGCATGCAGAATTGAGACAAATGAATATCAGCGATTAAAGGGGGGGGGGGGAAGGTTTGCGGTGAAAGAATGGATTAATTACTGGGAAGTCGACAGCGGAACGTCACCGGCTGCCAAAAACGGAAACCTTTCTGCGGAAGAATTTAGCGCAATTAAGTGTTAACAGTTATGAGCATGCACTAAGCATAGATAAATGGGGATAAAAGGGACGACTTTGACAAACGGACAAAGCGTCGGTGCATTAATGGTTGCTTTCTGCAGAATTTATCGTACTGAAACTCAGAGAGTTGACTTTTTGATAACGAAATCTATGTTGGCGTTGTGAATAGTTATTTTATATTTCTGATATTGTCTATTATTCCTTTATTTAAAGTTGCTTCTTTTTATACGTGTTTCTTAAATCATTGTCAGTGTTTGTCTGTCTCATTATAATTGCATTGTCAGCTGCTGCTTTGATCTTTACTTTTCTCCCACTTTCCTGCTCCTTTTCTGCTAAATAGTTATCGAATCCGCTTCATTACCCATCAATATCAAAATGCATACAATTTATGTGTATAAAACAGTCAAAAAAACAGTTTGCCATATACGTACCTAATTCTAAAAATATCACACATAATAACAGTTTTTATGCTAACTTAGACAGCTGTAATTTCGGACATATCTAAGACCACTTATTTTTTTTACATACATACATACACAGATCACGTCTTTATCTCATACGGGGTAGACAGAGCCTAAGTTGGCAAGACCTACAGGCCACGTTTGGCAAGATTGTGGGCGTATAGATGGAAAATGGAGTCGAAATATTTGAAAATGGAATTAAAATGGGTTGCCTATAACATGATTCCTATGATTTTCGCCCATTCCCTCGATGGGTTTTTACCATCTGAAGAGAAGCAACTGGTACATTCTATGTCTTTTCTTTGCTCCCAGACCAGCATGGAAGTGTTTTTTTGTAAGGCCAAAATAGATATTATCATTGTGCGTGTAATTACAAAAATAATACGTACCTTTTAAAAATATGCCTCCACGCGTCAATTCTAATTTTCGAGACTATGAAGAATAAACGAAATGTAATTTTGATGCTCAGTGACATCTCGTTGAGACTGAATGGAGACGTTTTACGACAATCTTCTGTCATCCAGTGAAGTGAACTGAAATTTGAAATGCAAATTTCGTATTTTTCTCAAATATAAGCCTCCGCTGGTCGGCTCGTTAATTTCCGGCGAAAAACGCACGAGGCGAATATTAAATCAGACGTAAAATAATATTTAAGAACGAATATATTACCAGAGAAGACTGTATGAGTCACTTGATCGTTCCCATTTTCGCATTACATTTGCTAAAATCTGATGATCAATTCGAACATACGCTATCAAACGAATCAAGAATTTTCAGTTCTTGATTTTTTTACGTTTACTTTTCGGATTTTTCTGTGTTCTAATTTTAAGTGTCGTTTAGAAATTTAATTTCTAACAGAACTAAAGTAAAAATTCTTGATTCATTTGATAGTACCTATCAATTGAAAAACAGCGCCTTCTCTCGTCCCTTGGTGAGCAGTAGATGTTCCACGGGAGTTTGTGATTTTGTCGTGCAGACACATCATTCAAACAGATGACGCTCGGCGACAAAAATTCGCATCGTTACAAGGTCACGTGACAGCTAGTAACAGATAGAAAAATTCGAAGATTTCAAGAATCAAGATCCCTTTGGGAGCGTAGGTTCGGATCCTACCGGCTGCGCCATGTTATGTATGTAAGGGACGGAGGAGCGTCAATTATACTCGGTGTTCTTGCTAAGACTGACTTTATTAACTACCTTCACACATACAAATATAATATCATGACAGCTTACCCACCTGCTATAGCACGCGTCACGGAATGACGAGGATCCAGGTTCGATTCCCGGCCATAGCTTTACCTTTCGGATTTTTCTATGTGTTCTAATTTTCAATGTCGTTTAGTTTTTTTTTTATATACCTACATTTAGCAAACAACTTGTGATGATCCTTCCGACCGAATTCGGCCGTAGCGACCCCTTCGACTGCCAGTTAATAGGTATGATGCTCATGCGCTATCCTTATACGTATATATTCGTTGCCGGTGATAAGTAATGATTGTTTTAGAGTGCTGCAATAAGTCCGATTGTCTTCGGAATCTGGCAGAACAGCTGCTAAAAAGGTCGCAAGAAAGGATACAAACTAATCCATAGATATACTACTAGGTTTTAATAAATTAACAAATTAGTGTTCGAGCCAAGCTGTAAACTAAGCATCATCACAAGCGCTGCGGGTTAGGTATAGTAAGAGCACCGTTCTCACAGTTAATCGCTGTAAGGTAGAGCAATAAAGCTATAATTATTTCGTTCATTAAGCGACAGCGGTTCTACCTTTTGCCCATTTTCCATTCCTAAGGGTACGTGCGTGTCCATAGCTGTGAAGTGGAGACATGCCGAAGATAAATTTTTGAAGACACACATCACTCTAAATTGGTAGAAATTTTTGTATTGCTAAAAATGTCCAGCTCAAATTTAATTTTAAACTGTTTGATAAAATAATTTTTAATTTTCTTTTACGCTACTCTTATTTCAAATTCAGCACACGCTGTACCACTTTCGACTGGTCCTATGGAGTGATGGTTTTCGGTAATCAATTTCATGAATCGACCAATAAGTTTTTTAAATGATCGAAAACTTTATTGGTAAATACAACATAATTAAAATATAAACTTAGGCTACCTTAAAATAACTTAGAAAAATAAAACTTATGTTAAAAATTAAAATAAATTTGGACCCTTAGGTAGGGTCCCCATCACGCAGGCAGCATTCCCGCGTTGTATCGCAATTGCGAGTCTTTGTGCGAGAAAGCTGCCGGCGCGAGGGTCGTCTGTTGCCTCCCTCAGGCGTTTGCTCAGGTCTTTGTAGGGCCCACGTGCGCCCTTGCCCCACGGACCAAGTGTCTCGACGCCAAATGCGACAAATTCGTATTGGGCGCCGAGACACTGGTATTTTGTCATCTTTACCCGCTCCCGGGTGTCCGCCGCCGCGCCGGCATACCTGCACGTCATTGGAAAGTAGGACGCAGCCATGGTGTCGGCGCAGGTAGCGTCCCACACCAGCGCACGTCCGTACCTCCATGGAATCAATGACATCCCATCAGGGCGCTTGCCATCGCTCCGTGCGATCTGGGGCTCCAGAGCAGCAGGAACGTTGGCACTGACGAGCGCCCTTCTGAGGATGTCATTCAAAGCGGCATGACGGGAGAGGCGGCCGGCACCCGAGGAGCAGGCGAGCCCGTGGTAGCCGAGGCGATTTACGGGGGCCCCACAAGAGGCACAATTGTGGTCCACGCAAACCTCAGCACCCAGTCGGAGACCGACAGCTATGCGGAGGGTAATTGGGTCTATGTGGGTGCCGGTATTTGGTGAGGGATAGGCATGGAGCTAGTGGCCTGATTCTACTCTGGAGACCGCCAAAAGTCTGGCGCGGTCTCCACCTGTCGCGGTGTCAATGAGTGAATGTAAGGTGTTTTGTGAAGCTATGGAATCCCAGGCCCGTTGAATTTTGGGTCGAGATGGAAAATTTGGGCTCGGTCCAGCAAGCCAGGCATTTGAGGCTTCAACCAAGCACGCAATCTCACAGTTTGTAGCTGGTGAGGCTTTAAGGATTTTTCCTGCGAGATCAGAGGTGCTATGGATTGACGCCAAAAACGCCGGCAGAGAAATACTGGAAATTTTGCGTGTTCCCAAACCACCATATCTTATTGGTAGGGTGGCTTGAGTCCATGCCTGCTCGCTAAAACGGATATTTAAAATCGATTCAATTTGGGATCTTAGAATTAGATCAATAGGTTTTATCAGATGGGGGAATTTCCAAACGGGACAGCAGCGGAGCAGGTAAGTAAATTTAGGAACAAGTAGGCAGAACTTCAAAACAAACAAAGCAGAGTGACTGCTAATTTTAATAAGGCGGTCCGAATAACTTTTAAATTTAGTAATTGATTTACTCAGAAGTGGAGGAATTGCCTCATCGAAAATGGGTGACCCAAGGAGATGAAGACTGTCTTTATTTAGAATCTTAATGTTCGGGGCGATTTGGTCAAAATTTTGAATGATTTGTAATTTAGAAGCAGTGTCTACTTTTTCATAAATATACAATTCACATTTGTTGTAATTTAAATCTAGGCCGATATCCGAAAATTTGTTTTTGATCTCTGAAAGGTCTGCCAGAACAGTCTGCGAGTCACCTCCTAGGGTGCCATCATCGAGATACCACACGTTTAATTCTGAATTTAAACCGTGTATTATCGAATTGATGGCCAAACTAAAAAAAATACGAATAAAAAAATACCAATGTTGAAAATACTAATATCCAACCGGAAAGTTTTTAAGAAAGTTGACATTATAAGATTTCGGATAAGTCTCATACTTTTGTATGGGAATTAAGACTTTCCATTGCCAATATGAAAATTGGCTTTATTTTCCGTGAAATCTTCCACAATTTTCCGAGTACTTTTCTAACTTTTTTAGTGGATTTCAACTAAATTCTGCTAGGTTCTGCAGGCCTACTTTCAGATTCTGAAGTAAAAAATTTGAAGATTGTTTCACGCCGTTTTTTGTCATAATAATAGTCATCAATTAGAGAGTGAGATGATAAGAACTTCGTATTTCTGAGTAGCCTACTACTGAAGGGCCTCCCTTAACGTATCCATATTGCTCTTAAAGTTATCAACATGTGTGTAATTTCTTGAACATGGCAGATGTCCAAGCAGCGACTTTGATAGATTGCTCTGATTGTCACGATGTGGCCATCTTGTTCGTTTTACCCTCCACCACAGCCTCCAAACTACATCCTCTATAAAACACAAATTCACTTAGGTACATTATGACACGTTTCAAGCCACAATTATATTAGTAGTTCAATTAATCAATTTCACTAATTATTGAAGTATTAGTGAACTTTGTTTCTTTTCGATTCAGAAAAAGATATTTAATAAAATTAGTTAAAGTAAGCAACAATTAAACGTGGCCTTAAGGTTTTGCTACCTTAGGCTCTGTCTACCCCGTAAGGGATAAAGACGTGATATATGTATGTGTGTATGTATGTATGTAAGCAACAATTAAGTATATAACTACCGGATACATTATTTTTTATTGGTACAGTTTCGTAGGTAAGGCTTGTTTATTTTTAAAAAGTGTTGTCCAATAATGAGTAAGATTGGCTAATCTGAGATAAGTAACCTTTTTTTGAAGCGAATGAAACAAAGTTTAATAGGAAACATATATTTACATACCCTGTAATCGTTGAAACCTTCGCCGCAAATATATACAAACACAAAAGTATACGCATTTCAAAGAAACTGTTCTAACTTTGTGACCGTGATAGAACTGGAGCCAATTTCGCGAAACAGCAAGTTCTGTTGTAATTCCACAAATCATCGGACCGCTGTTATTTTTATCCTGTCATGTAGCCGCTTCATTTCAAGAAAACAACTTGTATCATGTCTTATTAAGTCTGCCATCAAGAGTGCTGGTAGAAAAGAAAGACGATATATTTTCTACATTTAATTAAGTGGTGAAGTGCTTAATAGTTCATGGAACTTTCTCATATTTCTTTGCTCGTCCTTTATTGTTTTCTTTACAAAAAATGTATATTTCAGAAATGTATCTTAAATAAAAATTATTAGTAAATACAACACGTCAACAAACGCATAAGATGCATTTACTTTAAAATGTGCAGCTCCGCTTAGGTTTATAAGGACCTATGCTTTAGATTCCTGCATTTTCAGTGCTTTGTTGATTCAATCAATCGAAATCAATCAATCCAAGAAATCAGATAAACAAAAACTAGCTAAGTGCATGCCGGGACAAGCGAAGTATGGTTCCGTAGTTGGACATCACTATTGTCAAGCTTTTAGTACCTATTCTGACCAACTTACACAGTATGACAGCTACAGTACCTACCAGTGGCGTGACGACCAATATAGAGCTTGATTCCCACCGGCTTGCCTATTTTAAGGCAGTTGGGCACTTTATTGCGCAGAATTAGAGGAAAAGGCTAGTTGAATTCCCTTCGTCTTGCCTTCAGCCCCCCTAGCACGAGAGCGCACGAAAGTCGCGTCGCGCGCGAGTTGGACTACCCGTCTCTTTCTTGTTGGTACAGTAAGAAAAGGACGGGCAATCTATCTCGCGCGCGACGCGACTCTTGTGCGCTCTCGTGCTAGACGTGCTGATATACTTGACGCCACGCCACTGGTACCTACCTACAAATACCAACAACAATCGCATCCATAATGAAGGCTAAATTTTTTGCCGCTGTGTACTCGAAAGAATGCTTTCTATAATCTATAGCTATTGCTGAGTATAATCGTCTATGAGCTTTTTTTATGGTGTGGAAAATGCGCCTTATGCATCCGCCCGGTACGGGTTTACCGGGGGTATGTGGGGCTCTCCCGCGACGGCAGGCATACCCACTAAAAACCACACGGATTCCCTATTCAGTCGTATGTGAGGCGTTACGGGAGCACTCGGTGTCACCGCGACGCCCCACGATCACCCCGGGTTGGTGTTCCCTCTTCGCGGCACCTGTGCAATGCAGGTATGGGAAGTCAATCGTCTATGAGCTAAGTCAAGGGTAGAATGAGAGACGAACATTGCGACGATATGGTTCTGTTTTTCCATTTTCGCTAAGGAGCCCTAAAAGTGGTACTGTGAAAATTCTATGTCTCTCGAGCTTCGGAATCAATCAAAGTTATTACAAAGCGCGTTATGAATAAAAATAATGTACTTTCGAACTCGACATGATTATATTCGAATAGAAAACTCTTGATTGTGATTGTTTTAGGAATGTTATTGGCAAACAAAGACTAATGCGAATGCGAGCGGAGGCGGCTACGTTGGAGTTCAAATCACTCAAAGTTTTTAATCAAGTACTTAGCTTATTCTCGAGAGCCTTTTATTTTTAACACAAGCTTTTCTGGTAATCATACGTTTGAAAATAATCATGTCCAGTTCGAAAGATGAACTTGATCTTTTTAATAGCACAGTAAGTACTACAAATTTTGGCGAGTGTTAGGATCTTGTGCAACATCCGTTTGGATTGCTACCACCAAAGGTGGGCATTAACTCGTTAATTAACGAAGTTAACAATCTGCTTAACAAAT
The DNA here is from genome assembly GCA_949127965.1 of Pandemis corylana. Classification (NCBI taxonomy): domain Eukaryota; kingdom Metazoa; phylum Arthropoda; class Insecta; order Lepidoptera; family Tortricidae; genus Pandemis; species Pandemis corylana. Next base: position 5,875,984 of record OX421856.1, on the reverse strand, counting down.
TAACTTTTAAGTTAACTCCAAAAAATGTTAACGCCGTTAGCAGGCAGCATTCCCGCGCTGAACTGCGATTGCGATTCTTTGTATGTGCATGTTCAATTCAATATTGCCTTAGCATGTACCGGACAGCCAGCATATAATATAACTAACATACGTGCACAATACAGGATATTAATAGTACATATATCGGTTCGTGTCGTCATGTTTCGTATCGTTATGATGGAGGCACATTATGTGTCTCTCGCACTCGTCCTTCATATTTTTGTCACTTGATTACTCCCTCGTCTTTTGTTGGTGATTCTCTCAAATGAACAAAGAAGACAATTCATCACATTTTAAGGGGACCATCCACTTGCCAATTACAATTTATTTTAGACATTTCTTTCTCAGATTTTACTTATACTAAGTGTCAGATTTTACTTATTCTAAGTGATCTATTGAGGACCCTTTGTTCATAGGGCACAATAAAATCGTTAGTAATTTTTTTTCATAACACATGAAATCGTGTAATTTTGGAAAAGACATCAGTAGGTTAGGTTAGATTACCTACTTTATTTTCAATTTTAAAAAACTTAATGTTTGAGATATAAACCGCTTTATAATTACGAAAATTACGTCAAACGATACATTCAGAACTTCAATTTTATGGGGCAAAATAAAGACCTATCGCTTTATTGGGATTTCTTAATTTTGTATGTATAAATACCTTGCCTGTTGCTGTTAAATTTCATTTACTAGCTTGATTTTATCACATTAAGCTTTAAGTATTGGAAACTTTGTTTTTTAATCTGTATATAGTGCTACAAAATTATCACTAGAATTAAACAATCCACCAGTTGTCAAAATCAAATACAGCTAAATACAAATTTCTACTACTCTAATCGTTTTACACACTACACAAATATTTTCACAGGTGTGATTTCAAAAATCAGCCCTCATAATTTAAGATAATTAGATAAATATCCCTGAACACAATACGTAATTTTCCATGGGTTTAATCGTAACTGACTAGACTGGGTAGGCAGATGGTCTGCATAAATTTAACATCCACTCGCAATCCACCCATGATCATGATAAATGCAACTGCTTCGAAATATTGGAGCTAACAAGGAGCCAACTATTATACTAAACGTCAATATTTTGTAGAAAAATTAGTAATACAAATAACAGTGAATTAAAATGTTACTGTTAAAAATATCCACAAAAATGTATCCTTTCGTTCTAAATCTAAAGAAGGTCTCTCTATCTAATCTATCTTCATCAAAATATGAAACTTTACGCTTAAGCGAAACTAGATAACAAACTCAGGTTAGTATGGTCGAATGGCTTTACCCCGAACTCGTAACAATAACCTCGGTAATCGAATCTCTAGCCACTAACCAAAACGTCACGATCACAATAGCAAAGATAATTAAGCTCCGATCTAGTTGAATCGGATGAAACCCATATAGATAAATACGAAAAACAGGTAGGTAGCCCCAGCGAATAGGTACCTCGCCATTTTTACAAACCCTATTTTGCATAACAAATTCGCAGACTAATTTAGCCCGTAGTATCTCGAATTTTGCCTGATGAAATTTTTTAGAACTCGTGCACCCAGATATATGTTAATTAAAGTTGGGAATTATATCAAAGGTCATTTTAAATATAATGTTATTAGAAGCTCATATATCGTTACTTATTTGACCGTACCTACTTGAATTATTGAGGAGCGCACCGAGGCGTGCAGAATCGGCCAATCTGATTATTACATTACGAGATCTTGATTTCAACTGATGTGATTGGTTGCTATAGGCTGACCGCGTAAATGAGTCCTCGCCCGCGCGGTTTAGGGCCGCGGGATGGGACGACAAAGGGAGCCGAAAGAGGTGCGGGCGGCAGGCGCGCTACCCTCCCGCACCTCTCTCGGTCCTCTTTGTCGTCCTACCCCGCACTCCTGTGCCGCGCGGGCGTGGACTCATTTAAGTGGTCCTATGCATACCTTTTTTTTTTTTTTTGCGGCGGAAAAATGCGTTACGCATATACGACCGCGCCGTGGGGACGGCGCGGAAGTTATGTGGGACTCTCCTCCCCGGCCCCCCCCCCGAGCGGGGGAAAGCGGAGGAGGCCTACCCACTAAAAAACCGCCGGTATTCCCTCTCTGCCATTGGAGGGGCGCCGTGGGAGCATATTGGTGTCACCACGCACGCCCCGCCGGCCGCCCCAGCCTAAACGCCGGGGCTCCCGCGCCAAAGAGAGGGGGGCCGGGAATAGTCCTATGCATACCTGCCCTTGGCACTGGTCTCAATGAAAGCGCACCCACGACTTAACGACGCCACTTCTGATTGAATGAAATGTTTAAAGATGTAGCGACCCTAGCGCCACCTAGTGATCGAATACATTAATTGCTACGACGCGTGAGTAGCTACATCGCACTACCGAAGGTTCTTAACCCAATTGCGTATCAACTTCCAACTCTCTTCCTATGGTCCCCAGGCATAACATGTTTCTGGAGAGAGATCTCTTTGGTGGCTTCTCCCTACAAAGATGTTTGTGATTCAAAGAAATATAATATAACTGGCTGTTGCCCGCAACTTCGTCTGCATAGAATTCGTTTATCGCTATCCCGCAGGAATTTCGCAATTTTCCGGGATAAAAAGTTGCCTATGAGTTATTCCAGACTATAATCTATGATGTTCCAAATTTCATCCAGATCTGTCCAGCCGTTCTGGCGTGAAAGAGTAACAAACATCCAAACGTCCATACTCACAAACTTTCACATTTATAATATTAGTAGGAAGTAGGATGATAGGTATAGATTGTCATTCACGACCATTCAGAAACATAGGTATCCTTTTTCATAATAAAATTACAATTCCAACTACCTTTTAGTTAAAACCTTCATTTCGTATTAAATTTCATCTCTGTAGGCATTTAATTAAAGAGAATGAGGGTATTTCGCAGCCGTCAGATTATAAATAGGATGATTATTTCATAACACAAAAATACGGTCCGTCCCAAAGCTCTTCCGCCAACATTCTTCCCAAAATGGTAATAAAAGAAATTGATTAAAGCTCGTTTTGACTATCCCTAGAGCATACTTATTTGTAAACAAACGCTTCGGGTTCTGTCGCCCATTTCCGCGACCGAGGGTCAGACTTCCTTTATTTAACAACAACAAATTTCCACAAATCGGAAATCATGTTTCATCTATTGAAACGGATCTCGACCTTTTCAGCGAATAAAGGCGGTAAAGTAAACGTTTCACAAACTGTCGGAAATGGTATCCATGCCTCAGAAAAATCGAAGGACTATATTGAAAGAAAATTAAATCAGTTTGCACTTTTTTACTTTTCAGTTACAATGAGCAATGAGTAATTGTAAATGTCAAACGATATCAATGTTGACACATTTTGCCATATAGTATCGTAATTAATACAAAGTATTCGTTAAATAATTATTCTGTTTTTGGCAAGCAGAACTTTTGCGGGCAAATTGAAGCAGATTTATAATATTTATACGTTAATATTGCAGATCTACGTGAAATGGCCAGGATTTGTCTGGCTGTGAACTGTGCTCGACACAATAAATAAAAAGACAATACTCTGAAACCACACGCAGGTATCTTGGAAATATTCACTTTCAATTTACATATTTCTTTTCCCTGATAGTGATACCGACTTCGGAAACTCGTGAATTATTCAAACACGAGAGGTCTTTTAGACAAATTTGTAGCAAATTGCGTTACACACTTCCTCTGCCATTTGAAACTCCTTTTGATAAGTCTATTCTTAGATAATGTTATTTAAATAAGTTTTTGACCAAAATGTCGTTATTAATTACGCTCTTTTTCGGGTGGTACGTAGTATTTTTTATTTGCATTGCCATCTCGTTTACACGTACTGATTGAGCCTCGACAATGTTTTAGCTAAGTGTGCCAGTCATTCAAAATAGAAATAAAACATTTTTAATCTTAAATGTACACTAGCCGCATGTACATATGTAATACGCCAAAGTGTATTATGACAAAGTACTATAGTGTTCGACATTTTTATAAGCTGGTTGTACCTGTCAAATATCAGTTCTTCAACATTTGGGACATTTGCTTACATTGCTAATTTGTTACGGTCAAGAGCGTGTTAAAAATAGCGAAGCATTAGATTGCTCGAATGAGTCCAAGATAATTAATCCGCCTGAATAAAACTTAGTGAAAACCATTATGAAACCAATTTATGTATAATATTTATTTTACAATTTTATACCGTAATATATAGTAAAGTAAACAGGTATAAGGGAATATTAGTTTGCAATGTTCTATGAGACGAACTGCAATAACAATCTTTAATTATGACCTTTTTATGTATGCCTTTAAGATCGTTGACGAGTTCTTTTACAAGTTGGTCTTGGTTGATGTCATACTTTACGCCTTCATTTTTAATCATTACCAGTTTAGTTTTGCCCTGTTCAGCATTTTTGCTATCAGTTTCATCGATATAATTGATGTTAATTAATAACGAAGACCCTTTCTTAGTAGTCCTGTGATAACTTTCGAGTTTTTTAGATGATTTCCATTCATCATTATCTTCAACACTGTTATCGTTGTAGTTATTTTTTTCTCGACTATCATTGTCATCGTAATACAAATCATCGTCGTAACGTGATGTAGTCTTACGGTGTTTGGGTTTCCGATGTTTTACGTCATCAAATATGTTTGGTTGTGGATAAGTGACTTGATATGAAATGTCGCTACCGAAATATGTGTACGGGAGATAGAAAGCCGGGTAGAAAGAGTACGGATTGGGAGAAACGAGAGCGGGAGGGGTGTTAGTGCATGAGTGGTTCGTTACACTGTACCGAGAGCAATCGTGAGATCTAGCACTCGGAGTGGAATGTGTGCATCTTTTTTTATTACTTGCAGTGCTGCTGCCTGTACACGAATGACTGCATAATGTTGATGGGTTCGTCTTCATACATGTGCACATTCGTACTCCAGGAGCCGAACGATCTTTTATCACCACTTGCAACGGCGAATCTTGTAAACTTCTCATTCCAACCACTTTGTTGCTCACTAAGTTCCGATGTAAAACTGTTGGTTTGGTTTTAGACACTTTGTCAATGTTTGGTGAACCATTGCTATTTTTCATGATAATATCCATGAGTGATTTGAGGTTTTCATCTTTTTCAGGCAGTGATACCTTTGTTACTTCTTTATTTGGATTTACGTAGTCGAGCATCGGCAATTTCTGTTTTAGTTCGATCAATGGAGTAAACAAATGAGTTGTACTTAAAGTTTTGGTAAAAGGCTTGACTTTACTATCCTTAGTATCGTGCTTGTTTTTAACAGACAGCATTTCATCAAAGAGAATTTTGTTGTAAGCATTCGACTTAAGGTCGGTATTGGATTTGTTTGAATTTTGCGCGGTGTCGTTAACGCGAGCAGCTGCTGAAATAAGAAGCGTTACAGTGGTTTATAACGTACAAGTAATTTAAAACACGGAGCACACTCCAGACGGGAATTAGCATGAAGTTACCTCTTAAGTTAAAAATGCTCTCTTGTTTTCTCACATAATTCTTGCCCTCGGCCGTGGTGCCCTGGGAATGGCAGTTTATCTCGGTACGCGTTAAATATGCAAATACTAAAATGTGGAATACAAAAAACATAACAGAAATTGTCCATTTTAGCTGACACCACTTGAAAGCTGTCGCATTATAAAAGGGATCTATTAGGCCGCGCTCGGTGACAGTATTTACTTTGAGACAAATTTCTTTGGTTTAGGATATTTTATTATTATGATACATGTGAAATTGATTGTGTTGTTTCTTTGTTTGGACAACATCCGTGAGATCTGTTGTGAATACTGTGCGATATGTCCGAAACACACGCTTTGTATGTATAAGGTAGGTTAATTTATACCTAGCAGGTGTGCGATACTCATCGTCAATTACGTTTTGTACCTATAATAAAGGTTAGATGACCCAATAAATAACGGATAGACACGGCACGTAAGGGCTTTTTGTAAGAGACTAATAGTTAATTTAGGCACTTAGGAAACATTTATTACACTAATACCTAACCTAAACGGTTCTACAAACCTAACATTGAACTGGATTACATAATTATGATGAAATGTATGAGAACCGAATAGCTATGGTAATTTTTCATTATTACATAATTGACACAATTTAAATTAAATAAGTTTCTGTTAAAAAAATAATTTTAATACAAGCTTTAATGCTGACTGTACTTGCATTGTCATCCGTTCCACATATGTGTACCAAATTTCAAGTCAATCGGACCAACAGTTGAAGAGTTCCTGCGGAGACGATGCTGGATGGGTCACCAGAACTCCACTACCAGATTATTGCATTGTCATTCGACTTACTCAAGTATGCAAAATTTCAGCTCAATCGGTTGAAAATATCTGCTTCAAAATTGAGTCGCAAGATTGCACCCAGAAAATACAGATTGCCAGTTAAAAAAATCTTTTAAAAATATCAACATTCTGTTGTCTTTGTGTGTGTTTTATGTTTTCTGTGTGTGTGTGTGTGTGTGTGTGTGTGTGTGTGTGTGTGTGTGTGTTTGAATGACCAAATTCGCGCAATTTACCGTTTTAGCTTTTATTTTACCAATTTTGTCCAAATATCATTGCTAGAACGTGTTTATACGATTTTGTTACGATTTCTCAGAAACTATAAGATTGAAAGTACATGTTTGTATCTTCCAAACTCTATGTTACTGATTGAAGTTTCTGAGTCGTACTGTTTGAAAGAGCTGGCCAATCTTCTGTCATATTTTAAAAGCGAAAACAGAACATTTTCCGCCGCGTTCAATTACAAGGAACTGTATTCTCATTAACCTGGCTATTCACAAGTTCTGTTGCTGTAGCTCCAATTTTTGAGTTTTGATTCTTATCAGACGAATTCCGCCTTAAAACTACCTAGCCAAGATTGCTTAGCAAAAGATAGCTATGCTGGTCTATTTTTGGCTAGAGTTGATGAAACGCCAAGAAATGAAAAAAAGATAAACGATAATTATGTCATGTTATAGTAAACTTAACAAGCGCTTACGAAGAGGGTTGAACATTAAGCCTGCTGAAGGTTTTAGTGAAACGGAAGCAGGGAGATTACTCCGAAGTTCGAAGTTCATATCGACCCATCCCTTTCCCTCTCATATTAATGACTATTAGTGTTGCGGAACGGCACGAAACAAACTTCTTTCTAAATTCAGAGTAGCCCTGTACTGTTTGTAATTAGCCTCTAATGAGACGAAAAGATAAAATAAAATGGTTCCTAAAACAAATGTAGTAAAGCTATTATCATCTCACCACTAGGGCCTGCTTATTGGGTAGGTAATGTAAATGCGAATTGACTTAGTACATTCCTTTGTTCCATGCCATTACGGTAAATGTTTGGTTGCGCAAGTTTGTGACTCGGAAAAGGAGGAAATTACGACTCGTCTTCTTCCTATCAAACAAGTTATTCATAAAGTTAAGTTAGGTTAAGTTATTCAATTTATTTTATTAATAAAAGACAGTCTAAAAAAATACCCGGTTATTCTCGCAATTACATTAAAATAGAATGAATCGAATGGGTCAGTGGGCAGACCATCAGCCCGTTGGTCAGATGACATCTGTCATTCGGCTGGAAAACTGTGGATGAGACTGGCACGGGACTTGGCAATGTGGCGTGAAAATGAAGAGGCCTCTACTCAGCAGTGGGTGGATGTGGGCTGATTAGATTAGATAGATAGAATGAATTAAATGATGTCATCATCATCATCATCATATTAGCCATAGGCCGTCCACTTTTGGACATAGGCCTCCGCCATAGACCTCTAGTTGCATTGGCTGGAAGTGGCTTGCATCCACCGTGAACCCGCGACTTTAACCAGGTCATTCATCCACCTCGTTGGTGGACATCCTACGCTGTGCTTGCCGATCAGCGGCCTTCGCTCGAGAACCTTTAGGCGCCAACAACCATCTGTTCTCTGTGCTATATGGCCTGCCCAATGAGCTAATTAAATGATGTAACTGTATGATAAGACAGTATTTCTTATGACTTGTAATTTTGATCTGTTCGTCCCCTCGCCTGCTGTAACCGAGTTTCGATTTAATTTTTTAATTGAGATTTATAGTTTAGTCACAGAAAGAGTCAGGGATTGGCAAACACTTCAATGGAGAAGAATCTCGAATGGGTTAGAAATCATCGGTCGACTATCCGATATATATTGATACCCGAGTAATTCTGTGCATTGCATTAATTAAGTGTAAATCTAATGATATTTTTTATATTTATAATGTCCTTCATCTTCAACGCGGCACAAGCCTCCTCTCAGAATGAGGGAGTTTGAGCTATAGACCCGGGGCGGATTGGTAACGTCATAATCTACGATCTGCATATATATCTATGAACTTTAATTGCCTTGCAGGTTTTTTCAGGAAAAGTTCATGATAAATTTCAAATGAGATGTGATTTTGAATATTATGTACTTACTAAAAATTAATTCATAGCAATTATTCGAATAGCTTGAAGGACCTTGATCGATTACACTTGATTAAATTTGAGAAACTTTTCCAGAATCCCGGTCCGAATCCCTCTTGTAAATTCTATGACAAGGCAGCACTAATAACGAAGGACGATGTTCAGGATATTGTCAGTAAAATCAACCAGAGGAGGGACTTCGTTGCTTTGGGCCTGGCGAGGAATCTGCCGAGTGCTGCGAACATGAACAAAATGGTCAGTACATAATATATTATTTAGCAGTAATTATTGTAGCCTGACAGCGCCACCTGCAGAACAAACCAACAACAGTTCAAACCAGTTTGAACATACAAACCACACACACTCAAACCACGTCTTTATCCCTTACGGGGCCTCAGGTAACAAGACCTACAGGCCACGTTTAGCAAGACACTGTGGGCGTATAGGTGAATGAATACTGGTATAATGTATTTTAGAATCTAATCTACACTGAAAAGCGAAACCGACGAGGCTCTTTCCGTACAATTTGTATTGTATTTGTATGAAAAGCGACCCTTTATTTTTGCTCGTCACTATAATATTCCTGAATAAATTACTGATTAGTCTTGCTATCCGATCACAAACAATTTCCGAGCAGATACTTTATAAGGTGCCCAAAGCGCTTTGTAAAGTTTAAAATAACATTTGAAAACATAATAAACCTTGGAAGATTGGTTTGAAATTCTTAATCGCAATTTGTATTATTCTTACTTAACCCGCTTAAAGTATCAAGTGACTGGTTTCAAATAATACAATCGCATTGAGGTAGTCCCCAAATAAGTAGTCTATTGCTTTCACCCAACTTCCTATCTAATAAATAGGTATGTCGCTAAAGTCGAACTTTCAAATTGACAGAAACATCATATATCTTATTGAATCAGGCGTTACTTTGCGGAGGTCCATTTCAATGAACAAAAATATTTACCACGCTACTCCGCTGCTCACGTGCAAGATAAACAAGCTGTGTGAAATATATATGTTTTTCATGCAATCCTCCCTCCACTACTGTCACATAAAACACTTATAAATCCCACAAACTTAATTATCCCTTACACCACACAAACACTGTGACGCGTTTCGATCCCTCTACGGGATCATTATCAAAGTTTAATGAGCACAGCTGTTAAATATGCAAACCAACGTCGTACTAATTCGAAAACTTATAAATAAACATATTAATGTACCTACATTCATATATTAAATTAATATTAGAGAGAGAGTTTGTCGTATTTTCAAACCTTTTATCTGTCACTTGGCACTATGCCTCCACGGAACATAGACAAATTATAAATCAAATTTTAAAACATAACCCACAATTATTCTGGTGCAGAGGAAAAACATTAGCAAGCTCGTGTGCTTATTTATTGGAGAAAGATTCTGCGCATTGAACAGCACCTACAAATCCCTTAATTTTGTAACTAACAAGGCATTAGTTTCTATTCCCTTTCAAGTCCCCTACTAAAATTGAAGTAAGATTTATTTGCTACCCAATTACTACCGAAAAGGCCCTATTTATGTTCATTATCCCCAATTTACATGCCCGAAAATACATGTTCAACACATGTTCACATCCTGAATAGACTCAGTATATCTACAGCATAGGTCCATCTGTACATACGTATCCAAAACTTAAACCTGGTATACCTACTTTGAGAGTCGTCGGTGTTTCATGTCGGTGATCCATCAACTTTTATACCTAAGTAACTAGGTACGTACCTACCTAAGTAGTCTGAGTCAAAATATTCTATACAAAGAATGCTACGAGTATTGATCATGACATGGGTACGCGGGTTTTAATAGCTTTCTAATAATAGAGATGGAAATAGCAACTGTAAATTGAAACGTTAACGTCTTTCTGCGTCTTATCCCTTTTAGCACACATGAATCTAATCTAATCCACTCTGAAGATTGAATTGAAACTAAATCTCTACTTTCATCAATTTCGTCAAAAAGTATACATTACGTAGCTAGCCTGAGCTAGCGACGTACCACTTCATTTATTTACTGAAGCAATTATTTAGTTCTTCATTTATTTTAGAATATAATTCACGCTATATTTTCTAGCATTGTTTAAAAATGTGTTTTTCTTTACCTCAGCGATATTGCTACCAACTCTGAAGATACTGTAACTATTTAAACATTCAGAGTTGGTCAATTTTCTTACGCTTTCGTTGCGAAAAAGAAGCAGGGATTAACCTATATACATATACATAGTCAATATCTGATGCCCGCGACTCCATCTATGCAGGATTCGCTCATCATTATCCCGCGGGTACTATGTGATTTTCCGGGATAAAAACTGTCCTATGTCCTTCCCCGTGGCTGAAAATAGATCAACAACAAAAAAAATAGAAATATTCAAAGTCTACCTGCTATGGGTGGTGTAGGGGTATAGCACGCGTCACGGAATGACGAGGATCCGGGTTCGATGCCCGCCCATAGCTTTACTTTTCGGATTTTTCTGTGTTCTAATTTCCGGTGTCGTTCAGAAATTCAATACCGTACGAGTATTTCAACTAAATCGGTTTAGCGGTTAAAGCATAAGACACACTTTCGTATGTTTCCGGATGGATATGGATATTTGTATGGTGCCATGACAAGGGGTACCAAAATAAGTCGACGTGCCACGCGAAAAACAACTTGACGGGTGAGGAGTAGAAAACGTCGACCAAAGGGCGCCGAATCACAAACTTGCTCGAATCTGATCAAGTGAAATAATAAATAATACTCGTAAAATGTCCTCTGATGTAGGTTAATAATGTTAAAGTTACTAGTTCGTGTTCGATAGCGATCTAGGGCTGGGAAAACTGCCACAGGTAATTGTATTTATTTAGGTGATATTCTCTAAAAAGTGATACTCTTTATCTTGAAAAGAATCAATTTGGCAAATTGAAAGACTGACACTTGAAAAATATCACTTTGGTAAGAGCGTGGCCTAAATTTCGGTAATTCGATACAGATACTTTGATGACATTTTTTCCAGCATGTTTTCGATCGCTTTTGACTAATTTTTAAGCCTTAAAATAAAGTGCCTACATAATTACCTACTTCGTTTCTTGCGGCGCATTCTTCTTGGCAATGATGGTCTTTCCGAATGCGCTGGTAGTTTCAAAAAGACATGTAAAAGAGCCCTTGGCGGCCAATTTGCAAAATAAAATTTTCATTTTCATTTTCATTAAATTATTCAAAAGTTAATCGTGTTTGAGTGACTAAATTCATGAATTACTTAATATAGTATTAGTATTCATTTTTGCAGTCCTGCGTACAGTACCTCCATGTAAAACGTATGCTCTACGAGTACGTGAGTTATCATTAGTTTTTTTCTTCTAGTAAAAAGTCAGTCGATTTTTAGGTATTTACCTGTCTTACCGAAACATCGTTTTAAGAAAATAAGTAACGGCAATTAACAATAAAATAAGAATTGATTATAGTTATTTTATTGTTACGATTTATAATTTAAAAGTTGCTTTTAGAAACAATCTTCCAATAAAAAACAGAAAATATACGGTTAGTTATCAATCTGAAATTTCTAATTCAACATTTTATTTTTGAAATTTTCAGACGCTGTCTAGACAGATGCAACGACTTCGAATTTTAGTTATGTTATCTTCGTCCGGTGCCGTTTCAAGCGCTTTAAGTGCTAGTTTAGTTGGCAACATTATGCAGTTTCATATTATATAATTTTATCTACTTATCTGTGGTTTGCAGGAGTGGTCTGAGGAGTTAGCTACTTTCGCTCAGCGATGGGTGGATCAGTGTGACGGCGCCATTCGGCCGGATCGAGAGGACTTTTGTCGGGATTTGGGTAAAAAAGTAACTTAATCCGAGCTATATTGAGCCGCTGCAGGATCAGAGACACGCAAGCGATTAAATCAATGTTATGATGGTAGCATTGAGTTGTAGTGTTAATATTTTATTTTAATTCCAATTAATTTGGATCCAACTGGTTTACTCTCGTTTTACTAAAGCTTTGACTTTATAAGAATGTTATGAAATAACAGTAATTATGATTATTGCTTAGTAACTGTGTTAATCTTAGGATTTTCCCAATCGAAATTAAATTGCTATAGCAAATATAAACTTGGGAGTTGGGCCAGAAATACGGATACGTATCTCTATATACGTATAAAGAAACCGCTTCTACATTAATAACATGATTTGGTAGTGTCTAAGCTCCATATCAATGTAGGTATAGATAATCTAACAATCTTGTAGATACTGTAGACTGCACTGGAGGATAAACACTAGATAGGACGCCTAAACCATAGAACCAATTTTAATGAAATTTGGCCTACTGACATGTGAGACTTAATTAGATCCCTAATATTTATAAATAGAATTTTCATTGCTTTTAGATTATAATCACATCAATAGGGACATATACAATCCGTTGTCTATCAGTTATACCTACTTGTTTTTTTAGCACTATGTAGAAAAATTATCAGTTATTATTTATTATTCTTATTATTATTCGTAGTCATTTACCCATTTTTTCATGCGTTTTTCGACAAAAAGACATTTTAAAATTGTTTACCTTCCCTCTAATGCTAAAGGAAATGCAATATAGCCTACTATATTGTTAGATTCCATTGAAATAGAGTTTGCGGCCACGTTTGAGGCAAGTTGATGTAGATAGCACAGTAACGCTTTTGTTTAAGTTGCCTGTTAGCATACATGTGTCTGTATTTACTTTGTATAACTACAACATAGTCTAATTCTGTTATAAGCACAGCTATGTTGAAAACGAGGTGGCCTGAGGGAAATGAGGCGAAACAGTAAACTGCCGATGTTAGTGAATTTGTCGCATTTCTGGGGTGGTTTCTAGCTAGACCCCCAACCCAAAATATCTTCGCCGCACATGGCCCTACTAAGTTAACGAAGGTCATTTGCTGGCAAAAAGTTGAAGAGTATAAGTACCTATAGATTAGAGAGAAGTGTATATTTCTCTGCGTATTGTAAATGCGAAAGTGTGCGTGTGTTTGTTACTCTTTCACGCTATATACTGGTCAGATTTCGATGAAGTAGCTCTATCTGTCTGATTGTTACGCTTTGACGCCTAAACCACTGAACCAATTTGAATGAAATTTGGTTCAGAGATAGTTTCAGTCTCGGGGAAGGACATAGTTCCCGCGGGATAGCAACAAGCGAATTCTGCGCAGACGGAGTCGCGGGCAACAGCTAGGAAATAATGGATAAAATGTATAATGTTTCATAATACAGTCAGCGTCATATAGTACGAAGGATCCAAGTTGACTGACACGCCATAGTGTTTCTACGGTGTCCCTACCGAACTATTTGGCCGACTTGGATGCTTCAAACAATATGGCGCTGACTGTACCAAAATTAGATCGTCAGAATAATGTCTACCTTTACGGAAATGGTGCTTATTTAAATTAGGTTAACGGTCTCATTTTCTCTGTCTCAGCGGACGCAAAGGTCGGCCAGAACATAGCCACTGTTGCTGGTTACTCGCCCGGACTCAGTGTGAAGAGCTTTGTGGAAATTTGGTTTATCGAGGCTTTAGATTATACTGGCAGTGTAACTTATTATAATGAGTAAGTCACCCTTTAGCTTTACTGGCCACTGTTGGGCTATCTCCTCTCAGAAAAAGGGGGCTTGGGCTATAGTTTCTACACAGGCCCAGTACAGATTGGAAACATTTCACAGATTAAGTACCGTTTTGTAAAAAGCCGTGGTAGCCTAGTGGTTTGACCTGTGGCCTCTAAAGCAGAGGGCCGTGGGCTCGAATCCCGGGATCGCATCTCTGAGTTTTTCGGATGTTTTGTACACATAGTGAACATTTCGTCACTGTCAATTTTGAACGTAATCCTTACTCCCTAATCTCTACTACGAGTATAATATTATGATTGCGAAAGTAACTCTGTTTGTCCTGTCTGTTTGTCTGTTACGCTTTCACGCCTAAACCACTGACTCGATTTTAATGAAATTTGGTACAGAGATAGTTTCAGTCCCGGGAAAGGACATACAATTCTGCGCAGACGAAGTCGCGGATAACCGCTAGTTCTGAATGACTCACGAGTTGCGAAACCCGGTGGGGTTGTCATGACGTTTTAATGCGATTCAACTCCGATTCTGTTTATGTTCCCACGCTGTCAGATCCATACTAAAAATGACAGCGCAAACCTGAACTGAGTCGGAATTGAATCGCATTAAGACGTCATAGTTAGGCCCTAGGTTCGGATCCACGATCCGCTTGAAAGATTATTTGTCCATCTGCTACACAATTGATCCAGTATTATATATGTTGTATCAATATACTGAACGTAAATATAGGATAATCAAACACGTATAAAACTGTTTCTTAGTTTCTTAACAAAAAAATATCTGAGCAACACTGAAAATTAGAACACAGAAAAATCTGAAAAGTAAAGCTATGGCTGGGAATCGAACCCGGATCCTCAGCATTTCGTGATGCGTGCTACACCACCCATTGCAGGTACCCACACGCAGGTAACACGCATCACGGAACGATGAGGATCCGGGTTCGATTCCCGGCCATAGCTTTTATTTCGGATTTTTCTTTTCAGTGTCGCTTGGAAATTTAATTTCTAACGGGTAAAACCGTAAAAAAAAAAAAAAAAATCAAGAAGTGTAACTCTTAATTCATTTGATAGTTAGTTTCTTAACAGTTTTAAAAGTAAAAAAAAAAATCAAGTCAATTATTTTACAGAACATTGTAAATGGCCAATCACAATCACGTCCATCAGCTAGCGTGTTTTCATTTCATTAGCTTCAGACTTGGTGTAATTAAGCTAAGAAAATATTAATTACGAGTAATCATTCCAGATCGCAGGAGAGCAAAACCAATTATTTCACGCAATTGATTTGGGCTGAGACCAGACTGGTGGGCTGTGGCAAAGCCAGGTTCAGCGTAAGCTTCACATTACTTATTCAAAAATCCGGCCAAGAGCGAGTCGGGCTCATACGCGAAGGATTCCGTACTACGTTACAATTACTATTTATCAATTCGAGCAATAAGTCGAGAAAAATACTTTGTAAATTACGTTTACATTTTTGTTCTAAACTAGCTGACCCGCTTAACTTCTTTTCGCCTTAGAGTCTTCGCGGTATATACACTAAGGTTATACTTAATATATCTAATGATTTTCAGATAGACGACAGAGGCACGATGGTGGATAGACTAATTTGCAACTTCGCTCCCAGAGGCAATATCCAAGGGAAACCAGTGTATACTATCGGATACCCAGCCACCCAATGCAAAGACGATTTTCATGGAGATGAAATGTTCACTGGCCTCTGCAAGCCGATTTCTGCAAAAAGTAAATGTTAATCCTGATAAAGGCCCTGCATAAATTTAAATCTTATCGTTAAGACGCAAATGCTATTAGGTAGACTAACGGTTTCGTATATTTAGACCAAAACTACAACTAGATTTATTTAGTTCCAGAAACTACATTAGCTCCAGATATGAGCAGCCTTCTGAGAATTCTCAATCCACCTAATCGATTGGTAAAACCCGATATCGACCCGATTCAGAATGATGCCAAAGAGGAAGAGAATATGAATGATGTTATTATGGGTATAGGGCATCAGAAAATAAGGCATGCTCCCAACCAGACACATTGTGAGTACAGAAAAAATAATGCATAATTTAAAGTGCTTACATCTGTTTTGAACTTATTTTATTCCAACAGTAATTCAACACGAGATCCCACATAATCTGCAAAATATACACGCAGTAACCAATACTCTTTCAAGACATGACGTCATTCCTTATCATCATACCATAGATCATTTGCAGAATATCCATGGTGCCGTTTACAAAACTAAGCAATCAACGGAACACTACAGAAGACAAGGTTACTTGAGGAATTCTGCAAGTCCACATTACAGCCAAAATTTTAGGTTTAAATCATACGGCATATGCACTCGTAACTCAGGTACTGATCTTCCTGGTACATTTGATGATAGATATAAAGCAGAAGTTGAATGCACGAGAGGGTTTAAAGGAACCGAATATTTACTAACAACAAAACCTCGATATCAAACGATTATACAGAAACTGCCTACAGCGTCCTTTGCATTGCCACATCATACTTGTTCGTGTAATTCACAAAAGACTACTTGTTCGCCAAGCACAACTCAGTGCAATTGCAATTTAAACTGTCACTGCTTAAGTTTAAGAAAATATGAATCTGGCGCTCGGAGTGGCAATGCTGGCGAATATGCCTACTATGATATTCCAGACCTTCCTATTCATGCTGCAAAAGAAGTTGAGACAAGACATCTATCAAAACAAGAAACTAATTCTTTTCAAACAATGACATTAGCAAGAGGTTGCACAAAAAATGACGAAGATTCCGATCATGAATATTTTACACGGAAAGTAAGCACACCAGATTTTAATAATCAAAAAATACAACGACAACTTAGCTTTCACAGAAATTACCAGAATCGCAAATATCCGCATAGCGTGATTAACCTTCGTAAAAGAAACAAACGGCAAACAGAGAAGCCATTCAATGAAAAACCATTTTGGCAAGTTGATGAAAACAAGAAACAACCACAGTTGAAATCCCTAAGATATACAACACTGTCAAATAACCGAAGAAAAAAATTTAGAGCAACCAATTCTTATCAAACATGGACAGAAAGAACAGAGCCCATAACGATACAAATAGAAGATGAAACTGAACACCGGCACGATGTTACAGAAAAGTTTTTGTCGTTTGATGAATTAATGCATTTACGAAAAATCAATGGTGGGGAAACTGGCTTCAACATACGAAGAGCTGGTGAGACAACTAAAGCTGCAGCTACTACTGCTAAAGCGACTACTGCAGTCACTACTAAAGCTGCTGCTACTACTGCCAAAACTACTGCTAAAACAGTTGCTACTGCGGCCAAAACCACGGCTACTAAAGCTACTACAACTGATACTACAGTGCCGACAGTCACATATACCATATTTAAGCCCTTAAAACTTTGTAGCCGTAAAGTGACGTGCACTTGGACGGCTCCGACGGTAACTGATAGCGAGGGAAAAGTGATAGATGAAGGAAAACGAGGCCAATCAGGTTCTAGAACGCCGCCAGGATATGTAGATGGGTGTACTCGAACTTCAACTTGTACCAGGGAGTTCATGAATAGAAATAGGCTAGCAAATTCCACTGATGAATCAGGGAATGCCACTCCGGAAGATGAGGACTATTGCGAACGGCGATCCCTCGATCTCGAACGTAAAGATGGATCCGGAACCGTCCAAACTCTTGATCGATGTGAAACTCATACAGAATCCATCACACACGTCTCAAAGTCTATTAAGTCTGAAAGCGCAGAAATAGAAAGTGATTGTTCTTGTGATGACCAAGAAAAGAGAAGTAAGAGAAATATATGCTTCAACTGCGGCAGGAAGTCTAAGAAAAATAAACCCAAGTCAAATCAGACTAATAGCGATGATTACTATTATTTATTTTTAAGTAAAATTTTAAGGATGATTAACGACAAACATAAAAGAAATCCTATTGCCTGCTCGTGTTCTCGTAATGTTGCCACTTCGTTACTCCAGTATAATCTTAATTATTTATTTATGTTTCTTTGTATTAAGTTTGCAATTAATTAAACAATCCAGGCCTAATGTAAAGCTCGTTTATTTCATTTAGCTTAATAGCAATTTAGGATAGGTAAGTTTACCGTACAATAGGTTAATACAAAGACCTGCAGGAGATAGGATATTGTGCAAGGTCCGTCCGAATCACCGTCTTACTGGCTAATCCTGTTGCAGTGGTCTTGCGTTACCATGTTCAGGCGTGGAGTAAGACAGCTGGTGCAATGTCTGGTATAGGTCAATGTATCTTAGCCCACTTGTAACGCATTTGCATTCCTCTAGGTTGCGGGTAGGTTCCATGAGAGGCGATAATCATTTATCATCACTGGTTCGTGTCTGAAATTTCCAAATTTTATTTAATTTTAAATTTATGTTGTAATATAATTTTAATTTGTTTTGAATGATAACTGGACAATCTTTTCGTTGATGACTTTCTTACGAAATGGTAGGTATGCTATTTTCAAAACGTAATTAACAAAATAATAAAACTATTAAACCTATGTCAAAAAGTTTCCCATTTCCTCGTTTTCCATACTATTTTATGGAAAAAAACTATTTCTGTATGTGAATCATGAAATTTTCTCCATAATTTAAGTTCTTCGTAACTCTGACACGAATTTTCTCCGTAATAATAATTTAAGTGCGTTAAATAAATATCTACAATTAAAATCAGCTACCAAAGTCAGTATTATTATTATTACTTTCCGACTTGTCTGCAATTTCTTTTAAGAAATTTTTCATGTTACTGTAACCACTTGTGTGTAGATTCATATCATCAGGTGAAAGTAATTTGAATTTAGTTGTACTTTCTACGGCGGATTCTGTTTCAAGTATATCATATAAGAAATCTCTAGTAGGTTTTTTCTTCCTCAGTTCCTCTATTTCATGTACAACGTCTTGCATTGAAGACGCATAGGACAAGTCATAATCAGGTTCAGTTGTTTCTTTGACAGTTTCTTCAATTTCATCTTCAGGGAAAAAGTAATGTCCAGTTACGTCGTAGTTCGGTTTGACGGTAACCACTTCGGCCTGAATCGCTACAGGATGTACAAAATTAAATGGTCTCACTTGTATTTCTTGCGTTAGTTTATCAGAAGCTTGAAAAGTGTCTGAAACAAGCCAGAAAACTGCAATATTAATAATTTGTAGTTGTTTGCATATAGACAGTTCGAAATATAGATTCTCTAATTTTTTGTGTGATGCAAGATTAAAGGAACGGAAAGAATTCATGGTCAAAATTTGCGTTAAGTATGTCTAGAAAGTAAATGAACTTACCTGTATTTCTAAATATAACGGCTTCCACTAAGTTGACTAGTAATGTAGAATTAACAAAATCAGCACTAGATGTTTCCTCTGTTGTAGTCAGCACCGCTTTATTGTAAATTTTATCTAGAAACGCAGCTACACTTGCATCTTTATAAACACTTCCAGTTGAGATAGGCAAGGTAGTAAATAATTGTTGTAATGTCGGATCACTACTAAGTTTCTTTTTGAGTATTTCAACTATTTCGTCAACCGCCAACTCTTTGTTACACGTCGCCTTTGTTGTAGTAGTAGAAGTCGAGTGATCTTTCGTCAACTCATATAAATGAGAAAAATAATCGAAGTTTGTACTGTCTTCATCTGCATTAAGATCAGTTATTGCAAGTACTTCAGTATTTAAAGTTAAGTTATGTTCTGCGATTGTATCAGTATCTGAAATCACTGTTGTAGCGTTTAATTCTGTTGCATCATCTACCAGTTCATCACTATCTTCATCAACAGTAGTTTTTGTATCTGAAAAAAAAAATACTTCTCTGATTATTCAACCTATTTGACTGCTATATTAACGAATCGGTTTCTGTAATTCTTACCACATAGTGAAGTGTGATTTTTATTAGTACCATAGATACATTTGGCACCAGTCAGACCAGCAGTATATACAGATTTTCCCACATGGTTTCCCCGAGGTGCAAAATTACATACTAATCTATACACTGTTCTGCCTTTCTTGTCATTAGAATCATCCATACGCTCCTGTAAATAAACATTGGTTTTAACAATACCTACCTACCTAATACAATACCTAAAGTCTGTGATCGAATATGAGATCAAAAATTTAAACTAAAATGGTTTTTTTAATTGTAATGTTATTGTGTAATTTTACTTTACATTTTTGATCTCCAATTCGAAGCCGACTTTACGTTTCATATTAATCATAACATAATAATATACTTTTAATTGAGAATATATATGGTTAGGTGAGAGCAAAAGGTCAAATCGATTATATTAGACCACAAGAAAACTTGATAAACCGTATCGTAGATTTTTTGATCTCTTTTTCGAGTCAACTTACCTATCTCCTATCACAGCATATATTTAAGTGCAAGTTGTATGAACCTAAATAATCTGCTAAATCGAATAATTTACTTTAGTTTCTTGCTCCACATGACTGTAAGTAGCTAGAAATAGTCACAAGTAAACTTGTTTGTATTAGCTTACTTTAAACTTGACACCCCCGCAACCGACTTGATAGGAATCTGCCCACACAAGTTGCGTGAAATATTTGTACGGGGAAGTTCCAGTGGCGTTGGATCTGCAAGCAAAGGTTTGTATTAAAAACAAGATTAGTATGCTGACAAGGGCCAATGACCTTGACCAAGGTCACTCATGACACATTTATTTATTTTACCGTTAAATTCTGCTTTTTTCAATTTTGCATCGTTTTGGAGTAGAACCTATCAGATAAAGCAGTCGTTATCGAAATTTTGTTTTACTATTAGTACTTAGACCTGTGTCTACCAGTGCGCATGCTCAGATTAAAAAGAACCAAAGCAAGCAATACACAGTTATAATGATATAGGTACTTTTAATGATAGTCTAGTTAAAATGTGTCCCACCTGCTGGGCACAGGCTGCGGTTCCCCTGAAAGCCGGGTCTGGTTTGGAGACTTCACACACATCGTTGAATTGCTTTGCTGATGCGTGCAGGTTTCCCCGCGACGCATAAACCTTTGGCGAAAAACGTTATGTCAATAGCGAATATTCAGGTTTTTTTATTGCTGTCATAAAAGCTCATTTATGTAACAAACAATATAAAAAAATATATAAAAATTACCGAAATATAACCTATTTAATTTGTCCTTATATTTTTCTAGAAAAACAGAATTTTAATATAGAGTTTATGTGGGCGTTGTTACATGGTGACGTCACATGTCATGCCGGATCTGTCTTTCTAATTGCTGTCTAATAAGTTATTTAAATTCTTGTATTTCCCGTATTTCTGGATCGATATTACTTTTGATTTCACTTATTTTTCGATATTACTTTCGTCATTTTTTTACGGTTCATATTTTGTTATGAAATATAATTTTTAAAAAAATGCATGTTCCCAATGTTCAGGAATTTGTGTGCGTATGTAAATTAACAAAAACAATATATGCATGTACCAAGGCTAAACCCTTTAAGGGTTTTTAATTAGGGATCATAATCATTTACCTTCGTTTTTCATCACGCAAATATAGGTACGATAAGTGTTTTGGGATCAGTCAAGTATAGAATTTCATACACGTTTGACCCTTAAGCCACGTTACACTTGGGAACAAAGGTCTTGCAACACGTGTCGCCAGCGACGTCGGGTAAAGTGGCGCGACGTTGCCGGACTTCGCTCATGTCTGGCAACACCACGTGACATGCGCATACGTTACATAAGTCGCGCGATGTCGCCAGATATGGTGAAATTGACCGGCTTCGCTTGACATGTCATGGGACATTGGTCCCCTGTCTTTAAACATTTTTGAGCAGTATACTTACGGCGTATACCGAGAGATGACACCAGGTTTTATGTCCAGCAGTTCCATGTACCATACATCCACCAACGACATCGGGGTGAGGCCCGGTGCATCGCCGTAGACCGTTGCGATGTTTTGACCGACTTCCATGTCCACTGTGACAAGAGGGTTACAATCAAAGCATTGGGTAGAGCGAGTAGAGCCTACTCTAAGCGATAGGGGTGCCGAAATCGGTCGATGAAGAAGTGGTTATGAGGAAGAGGAAGTATTCAACACATAGTTTGTGGAAGCGGATTAAGAAGAGAAAAAGTGATAGGATCATCAAAATTGTCAGCTGGGAGGTTTATTTTAATGAAAATGTTCGCGCGTAAATGAATACGCGATATGCGCGGTGAAATAAAAGCTCCTCTAAAATTCCTGTAAATTTAAGAGGAAGGGGAAGAGGAAGAGGATTTTATTAATTTCGTGTATGTGGAAGCAGTAGCGGTAAAGGAACTTAAAAAATTGTCGAACTTCCTCATCCTCAACAACCCTAATCAGGGTTAGGGCCGGCGGGTAACTATATAGACTAAAAACACACTATCACAATCTATACCTACCCGCAATTGTAAAAATATACATATAGCTACAGATCTACATACCAAATCATAAGAAAGGATTCGTTATTTGTCCCTCAACAGGGGTACAAAACGAAAGGAAATATTTTTTGCATTAGCTTGATTCTGCCAGCACAACGAACTGAAACTATAATTATTAACTAACTAGCCTTCCGTCCGCAGCTTCGCCCGCGATAAATTAATTTTCCCGCAGGAAAAGGTATTTTTCCGCGGTAAAAAGTAGCCTATGACACTCAGTGATAATGTAGCTTTCTAACGGCAAAAGAATTTTTGAAATCGGTCCAGTATTTCGGAGACTATTCAATGCAAACAAACAAACAAACAATCAAATTTTTCCTCTTTATAATATTAGTATAGATATGTACAATATATATTTCGTAGCCTTAATTAAAGTAAAAAATCTACTTAGTCTAAATAGTTTGTCACAACCTTATTTATTAACATGTCTTCAACATTACTAGCTTACTAACATTGCAGTATTTGCTTTGGTTTGGTTTTGTTTTAGCTCCTATTTCAGGAATAGCAACTGATACTTTTTCGCCTACGCTGTTTTTTTAGAGATAAATCGACATGACGCTGGCTTAATTAAAAGGCGTAGCCATACTAAAAAAAACAGTTACACATCTCTGTTGAAGGACCAAGTCGCTCAAGAAAGTGCATTACCCGTTACCGTTTTTTATGACCGTTACAAATGACATTGAACCTTAGGCTAGATAAAGGAATTGCTTATAAATTAGTTTGTACTTGTACTTATTGCAATCTGTTACAGACAGTATAGCGAGTTTCCATTAAGTATTTAAAAAAAGACATTACAAACCTAAGTCGCGACAGGCGTCAAGTACTTCCCCGACGCTGTGTCTGTGCGTCACGCATTGGTCGGCCCAACGTTGGGCAGAGTCCGCCAATTCCTCGTTCCACTCCTAAAAACAATTAGTTTCATCAATGAATAACTTATGTACCTATGTAATGTAATAAAGCCGCAAAGCGATACAGCCGTAGTCTTATGTGTTGAAAATGAACTTATTTTATATTTCTTTTTTCACTGGCAACCGAGCTATGTGACTATGATTTTTTTATTACAGACTTCTAAGGACGATGTTTTCCTTCACCGAAAAGCTCATGGTAAATTTCAAATGTAATTTCGCACATAAATTCCGAAAAACTCAGAGGTGCGAGCCCGGGCTTCGAACCCACGACTCTGCTTGAGAGTCCACGGGTCAAACCACTAAGCTACCACGCCTTCTTAATGTAAGGTATATCCGATATAATTTTTACACAGAATACGATTGCTAAATCATTAGCCGTTGCCATTGGGGTGTGCTTCTGTGGATTTAGTTACAAAGGCGTAGTTAGTAGGGCTAGCTCCCGGTACTGAGCTTGTATGGCGAGAATCGGGAATTCCCGGTTCCAGTAGTAGCGTATTTGTATGGAAATCCAGTACCGGGAGCAAGCTATAGTAGTTAGGTGTGTCCCAAGTTATCCGTCTCACTTTTTTCACTGACAAACTTACTGGAAACGAAAACAAACCCGGCTTACCAAACTCTAAGTAAATCTCGGCCCGGGGCTACGGATTCTCGTAGACCGTAGACCCCTTACGCCGTAGCTCAAGTTACGAACAACGTACCTAACAAGGTAATTAAGTGCTTATGTAAGATTAGATAGCTGCCGTATGGAAACTAGGGAGTAATCAAATAGTAATGAAGCAGAGCGTTATTCGAGGCGGCCGTTTATAACGACGATTTGACACTTTCGTAATCGTGCGTACCATGTCAGGCGTTATCATGTGATGAACAAAAAATGGGGGGGGGGACAACATAACGTATGATTGTTAAGAGCTACGCATTATACATAGCAATCACACTAATTAAAAAATGAAGGCCGAGCTTTGCAAACAGCGAACTGAGGCTGGCGAAACTACGCCTCGCCATGAGCATGCTGCTGCGCACACGCAGGGCAGTATTTTTTAACCGACTTCAAAAAAGGAGGGGGTTTGCAATTCGGTTTTTTTTTATGAGTCTGAACCCTAAGGCACACAGCCTGGGACCCTAATTCGAGAATTAAAAAAATTCGGTTGATCTGACTTTCGGGGCCCCTGCAGGCCTTGGACTCTAGGCAAGACCTCCGTCTGCCATAATGCTAAAGACCGAACTATTGAACTCCGCATCCCAAGAGCCGAGTGGTTTACTTGGATTCGGTTTCCCGTTCACTCTTGATTGCTATCTCTGTCTCAAGTCGGTCTCCCAATGTTGACGATGGTAACATGGTAACCAACAAATCTTTCTCAGTCAAATAAAATCGCAGTCATTCTTTACCAGACCAGTATAAAGTGAAAACATGAATCAAAAGTAAAATTGGAAACCATCCTTCTCATTCTCATATTAACTACTTTTAGTGAGAGTAGGACGGCACGAAACGAACTTCGAATTTTAGTCCCCGTAATCAGATGCATAGAATGAATTATGAATGCCTTCTGGAGAGCTCGCATAATGGAAACATGCCTACATCATCAGTGCTAACAGTCGCGCTCAGCTTGGAATTTCTTGTTGCCAATGTAAATAAAAAACAAAAGTAAACATCAAATTGTCGGTCGCCATCAGACGTCATGGTAAGGCCTCAGAATGGTGTTGAAAGAATACATACATATACATACCATTTCCGCGGGAAGAGAAGCAACCGGTGCATTCTATGTTTTTTCTTTACTCCCAGACCAGTAGGCTTATTATCTAACTCGCTCGCAATTGCCATGTATGGGCTGACAATTGGCATCGGAATCAGCTAGCTGTCACATTCATACAAGAACTGTCAAAATGAACATGATGGCGATTGCGAGCGAGTTAGGTAATAAGCCTACAGCATGGAAGCACGTCTTAGATTGAAAATATACGACGTAGGTAAATATGGAGTCCTATTCTCATTGGGGTGTCGTATTAAGGTGCATGTCAATAAGAAATCCCGGCACCGTGTTACGGTAACGCCTGTCTTGGTTACCATTACGAGCATGTCCTCAGCTGGTGGCAGAGACCGTATTTCCCCCGACGCCACTTTGTTGCGTCTGCTATTTATTTTGTCTAGCAACAATCGCTTGTCTTGGTCGCTCTGTACAGTCCGCTCGTAGTCGAGACAGTGCCTCGCGGGATCTGTGGACTAAAATCAGAATTATCAAACAGATTGGCTTGGATTACACCAGGGGTTCCCAACCAGTGGGGCGCGCCCCACTTGGGGGCCGTAGGGTGATCGAAAAAAGGCACGCGAGTGGCTTAGGTATTTATTAAAATTCAGCAATTGGTTAGTAGTTCTTCTATGCTACTCTAGGTGCAAAGAAAAAACATAGAATGTACCAGTTGCTTCTCTTCCCGTGCAGATGGTAAAAGTCCATCTAGAGAATGGGCGAAAATCTTAGGAATCATGTTACAGGTGATGCGGCCAGCAACCTATTACTATTTTGATTCCCCTTTCCACCTGTACATCCACAGCCATGCTAAACGTGGCCTTTAGGTCTTGTTACCTTTAGCTCTGTCTACCCCGTAAGGGATAAAGGCGTGATTTGTATATGCATGTATGTAAGTACATAAAAAACATCATAAATACAAAATATTCAACGCGATCACGGCTTTTTAGCACATATATCGCAAGACTTGGTTTCACTATTTCAAGGATTACCAAAGTAACTTCCATATCAACCTTCTAGGCTGGCAACGCATCTGCAATCCTTTGGTGTTGCGGGTATCCATGAGTGGTGTGGCTCACTTACATTAGGTGATACACTTGCTCGTTTGCCACTCTATCTTATTAAAAAACGCAACACTCGACTTCACTATTTAGCGGAAAATCAAAGTGAACGAACTGTCACCTAGATAGTCTATTTTCATTTAAAAAGAATAATTAATAACACTTACCTGAAACCTACA
Organism: Pandemis corylana; assembly: GCA_949127965.1. Lineage (NCBI taxonomy): Eukaryota > Metazoa > Arthropoda > Insecta > Lepidoptera > Tortricidae > Pandemis > Pandemis corylana. The sequence goes on along the minus strand of OX421856.1, from coordinate 5,849,605 downwards.
TAAAGTGTGCTGCTTGGTATTGTTACACACATTTGAACTGCAATATTTGTTAACACAGTCCGAATGAAATATGCCTAGAAATAGAAATGTTAAATAAAATATATTAAACAACATTAGGTTATAAATGTATAAATACAAAATAATATGAAATAAAAACAGCTTTCAACACTGCGGACTCTAGGTGGCCGAGTTGGCCGCGCGTACTGTATTTTTTGAAATAGAAAAGTTATTTGTCTGAATAAAATTAGATTATTATTTATTTATTATTATTACTTTAAAAAAGGAACTGCTTGTAATTAATTAGTAAAAAAAACTAACTGATTAATTGTACGCACAGGATAAGTTAGAATATTTTTTGTTTTTGTTTGATAAGTTACAATGAACGGAGTTTAAAGAAAACGAAACGAAGCCAAACGACCTTCTGTCAATGTCACTGAGAATTGCGATAACAAAATAATAACCTCTCTTCTCTTCGGTATAAGTAAAGTTGATATTAAAAGGTTCAAAGTTAACTTTTAGTTTTAAACTGAGGTTAGGTACTGAAACCAGAAATAAGTTCAAAGCATTTAGATTATACTGTTTATTTAGGCGGTAAATTTGAAACATGACTTCTCGTAATCTCAGAGCATTAATTGGACCTTCAATATTGAATTCGGATTTATCAAAATTGTACGAAGAATCTCAGAAACTTCTTGACAATGGCGCAGATTATTTGCATCTGGACGTAATGGACGGTCATTTCGTACCAAATTTAACTTTTGGCCATCCAATAGTGAAATGTCTCCGCTCCAAAATTACAAATGCTTTTTTTGAGACCCACATGATGGTTTCTAACCCAGAACAAGTAAGTACGTTATATATAATTGCAAGCCTATTAATCTAGTTGGTACATTTCATCCATGAAATTGCCATTGGACACCAATTATTGTGTATCTAATGCATATTTTCTGTTTTTTGAGGCTTATGTGCTATTATTTATTAATACAGTGGATTGCCCCCATGGCTGATGCAGGTGTCAACCAGTATACATTCCATATTGAACCAGTGAACAATGTTGAAGAAGTCTGTAGAAAAATTAAAGAAAATGGCATGAAGGTAAGTTCAACAATATTATTGTATTAATTTTAATTTAGGGAACAAAATCAAAATATCAATCTTTTTGAAGTCAAATGGTTGGAATGCCTAGTCCCAGATCTAGAACAAGATTGAAAGCTGTTTTTTTTTACTCTGATATGGGTATTACTTGAGACTAATGAATACTAGCAGGTTTTTTTTGCTCTGGCATACAAAAGATTAATTCATAGCAGTTTAATACCGGCCAGTGAGAGTAAACAATGCCACAGACTATACATGATTTATTTCAATCGGATTTTTGCTATTTTACAGGTTGGTGTTGCCATCAAGCCTGGGACACCAGTTGCAGAAGTAGAGAAATACATAAGCATATCAGATATGGTGCTGATAATGACTGTTGAACCAGGTTTTGGAGGTCAAAAGTTCATGGAGAATCAGATGGCAAAAGTGCAGTATTTGAGGGAAAATTACCCCTTGTTGGACATTGAAGTGGATGGAGGAGTAGGCCCCTCCACAATTGATTGCTGTGCTAAAGTAAGTCATTCATTTAATAAAAAAAAATATTTACTATTATGCATAATGCAAATATTCTAATGCTTCTCATTCTAAGCCCTTAACATTCTGTTGGTAATATTCTGAATTCAATTTCAGGCTGGAGCAAACATGATTGTCTCTGGAACTGCTGTCATAGGGGCTCAAGACCAATCAGCCACAATCAAACTCCTCAGAAACACTGTCCAAGAATCCATAAACAAGAAACAATGAAATAGTTAAACTATACATTCCTATTAAGTACACAAGTCTTCCAAAAGAATATTTTTGTAAGGGTTTACAATAAAAGGTTGATTTTGTATAAATATTTTAATCAAATCTGCTTAAATCTACTTTTTCTGCAGCAGGCTGTTGTGTTTCTGCCTTACGAACTGGGAATATAGAACTTGTGGCAATACCTTCTCCTTTGAATGCCATCGGCTCATTGTTTGCTTGCATCTTGCTCCGTAGACCTGACAGTGTGACCAGTATCGCTTCTTCCGTTCTGATCGTTCTGGAGCCTTGATTGGGTAAGACGTTAAGGTATCGGTCAAAAAGCAGGCTAGCATCATCTATTCGCATCTGCTCGTCACTTTCCAACGCACTTTCAATGCCATGTACACCTCCGAACACTATAAGGGCATGGTTGTACTTCAGTTCTTTATTTTCCACATTGTCAATGGGTTCACCTCTGTCTGATGTGCCTATCGTTAAATCGTATCTGGAATCAAAACCAATAGTTAAAAAAGAAATCTACCATACACAAATGACAAGTATAGAGTTGTTATTTCAAGTGACAAAAACAAATGTCAACTTAGTTTTGAATAAATAATGGGATTAGACTGCACATAATTATAGCATTGTGTCCAGCCTGTACATATCACACTGCTGAGCACAGGCATCCAATGCTCACAATGAGAGGGCTTGGGCTATAATTTATTTAATCTATTTAGGAAAAACATGATAACTTATTCAAGTAACCCACACCATTTGTTAAAGAAAGACATAAGTAAATAAGTAATAATTCTCTTTCTTCCACAAATGATGTACATCATGCACCCTTTTTCAAACCCCATTAACTCCCACTTCCAAGAAATATGTTTCAAATTAAATTAGGAATACCCTGCTTTCACTCAAAACAACTGACAAAAGACAGCCACTAACTGCAATTAAAAAAAATTGACAATGACAGTGGTCTCTATGGTTAAAATACAGTATTAAATGGCTATGGATACACTAACCCGTCTTTATATGGGCTTTGTGAGAAAACTTGACTCAAGTTCTGTGCTATCCTGACAGTATAGCCCCAGTAGACCCCAGTCTCAGCTCTAGGGGTGGTCAAGCTGACAATCTTCCCCTTCAGCTTCTTGCTTGATTCTGGGAGCATTCTGACTGTGACACGGATGCCTGGGTTCAACAATCCATCAGTAGAGACATCTTTGAGAAGTCCCACATTGACTTGAGAACCTTTTCCAGGTTTGACCTTCTTGTTCATCGTTATTCCTTCCCTGTAATATTATTTAAAAATATATTAAAGCAATGTTAAAATTATCCTTCTGACCAATCATGGCCATGGTAGCCACTTCAGCTCCTCGTTAGTTTGGCGTACATCTGTCTGAAGACTTGGGTGATCATAGTGGCATAACTTCATGCACAATAGCAGACCATGTTAAAATATGCTTTAAAGAAAATAAATATTGACTGATACTACAAGGAGAAATTGATTGTAAGAATGGCAAGAAATATTCACCTGAATGTAAAATCATTAGATGACCGCAAATGATGCGGGGCATCCAAAGGATTAAGCAGCCCAGCGAACTCCAAGTCCTTGTGCAGCGGAAAAAAGTGTTTTCTCAAATACTGGGGACACTCCAGGTACTGCAAAATTCGCGCCAACTGCACACAACTCCGACGAGCCACTTTAACGCCATCTAGATCCTCGACTTTGGACTTCTTGGTGTCAATTTTATCCCCCATATCGTCATATACAATAACTTCATCAACACAGAAGACGCATGCGGCTCTCGCGATTTGACCCGCCAAGTACGTACGTAATTCAGCTGACTGAGCATTTTCCATTATAGATCCAGGAACCGCAATACTGACTGTCGATATTTCAGCATATTTTTTTTTTCTCTCTTGTTCCTCTTTGACTTTAATTTCAACTTCTTTTTCCAGGGCGACGCGTTTCTCACGTTTTACTATTTTCTCTTCATTTCGCTGTCGTTTCAAGGATTTTCTTTCTTGATTTATTTCTCGCCATGTTTTACCTGGAGGCTTTACAGATGGTGTGGGTTGAGACATTATTTTACGATGTTAAATCAAGTAATAAATTTCTGATGAACACACGTGAGCTATAACCACAACATACATCGCAATCAATGACACTGTGACTTGACTGACATTGACAGTGACATAACAAAGCTACGTTTTCGTATCATTTATTAAAAAAACGCATCTTTTGTACCAACACAGCGCTTAAAACTACGGCTTAAATAGTGTAGAGTTGCCAGTTTCAAAATATTACCATTTTCCAGGGTAAGCTTTTACGTTTAACGTCAAATATTTTTCATAGTCGCAGTTAATTTTCGAAACTTCACTGAAATAAAAGAGAGCGATTTATATAAATACACCTCACATTAGCTAGCAAAATTTTAGCTAAAAAAAAAACAATTTTTTATGTTTTTTTGTAAAATTAGAAGTCGAATCGCGGGTTTATTGGGGAGTTTTGAGCAATGCGATGGTTTCATTAACCCGACCAAAAGACGACCGAAGCGCGGGTATTATAAAAAAAATAATTGTGTGGAAAATAACACCTGAGTTATGTCACTTATGTCAACAAAAACATTACGATCTTCTAGTGCACTTGTTTTATACTTAATGCTAAAGTTATCAAGGTTCATAATTATTTAACAGTCTATGCTGCGTTTTTGGAACTTTTGGAAGGAATCCACGCTTCGCGGTTTGCATCGCACGCGCAGTCGGCATAGTCGGCAACGAAAACTTTTTGAAATTTACGGTAAGAACTTATTTTAAGTGTTTGATGATTAGATACACTCACTAAAGCGCTAAAAATTCAATGTATTAAGTTACGTTACACAATTTCTCAATCATTGCAACCGCTAAAAGGGTTATCGAGTTCCCTCGTGGTTCGTAGTCGCGGTTAAGGTAATATAAAACCCATAAGAATAGGAAGTTAAGTATAAAGTTTTGTTAGTTATAGTGTTTTGTTAGTTTCTCCGCATAAGAAAACAAGCCCACAGTCCAACTAGGTGCTTGACATCAAATCTTTTCGTGTCGTGTAGAAGGTAACTATTTAGAATTTTTAAATTAAATACTTCAACCTCGCTTCAACAGTTTCAGCACTATGTGTTAATTTCTTGAGGAAGGTTTTTATTTGTTTACTTTTTATCTGCGTTTTTTATTATTTTATTTGTTTACTTTTTAAACTAGGTACCTAATTCTGAAATACAGTTATTTCACAAGATCAAGCATTCATAACTTCATTAAGTTATGAATGCTTGATCTTGTGAAATGCTTCACTTTTAATGATTTACTTCATATTTGATATGATCCTACTAACAGTGAATGGTCCATTGAAGAAGTGAGGCAATGTTCATCTCTTCATTTTATAATTTTATGAAATTAGGTACCTACTTAATGTTATCAAATCAAGAAAGCGGAATAACCAGTTGGCATTTATTAAAATCTAAGTGCTAGTGAGCGGGAAACTTGTAACTTTCCATTATGTAGTTAAAATTATCACAGTATGTATTATCACAAAATAAAATTGTTTGTTCCTATTAATCAAAGCGCTGAAAGTGTTTGTTAGTGAAATATTTGTCAATTATATCATCAGCAGTTGAAGGGGACAATATTATTATTTTCATAATCACATCATTGACGTAGGACAACAGGGTTGTCACTTATTATGTAAGTAAAAATATTTATATTTTGTTTTTCTATTTTAACCCTATCCATACTAATATTATAAAAGCAAAAGTGTGTCTGTCTGTCACATTTTCATGCTTAAACGAACCACAGAACCAATTTAGTTGGAATTTTGTATAGGGATAGTCTTGATCCCTGGGAATGTTATAGGATAGTTTTATCCTGGTAAATAGCATAGTTATAGTTGGTTAACTATAATTTTAAATTTAAAAATGTGTTGATTTTTTTTTATTTGATTATAACACAAAACTAAGCAACTTTCTTTTTAACAATCATTTTGTTTTATTGTTAAAGTGGCCAAAATTTTCAATTCCATTTTTTTAAATATTTTCTCACCATCTCACCTTCCCTGGACTATATTTCAAAATCAAAATTAGCTAAATCGGTCCAGTCCTTCTCAAGTTTTACAAAGAAAAACGAACAGCAATTCATTTTATATACATATATAAGAGAAGATGTTGAAAGCTTACTAGACAATATAATTTTTGTAATTAACATACCAACATACAACTACTAAGAGCCTTATGCATATGCATACCCATTTAACTCTATAAAACCTAATTAGTTCAACCCTGCACTGTGATAAACAAGTTGTTGTTATCAGGAACCCCTGCGAGAGGTCACAAGATATTTATATCAGCTAACCAACAATAGCTCACTCACAGTACATTGCTACCTCGCTCCACACACAGACATGGCTGCCAACGGAAAATTAGGTAACTATATTTTTGGGAAATTTAGGAAATAAAATAAACTAATTAGCCTTTGCATAATAATAAGTTTAGTAACAAGCAGCTAAGTGATTTATTCAGTTTAATCTATTGCTCATAAAGGTTATGGTAAATAATAAATATACATAACAAATAAATAGACATTGGTCTAGCATGCACTCTTTTCCAATTCTATTCAGCTTTATCTCTGTGAAACAGAACAGTGCAATTTTAGACAAAAAGTTTCTGGCAGTTCATATCAATTTATAATCGTACATCACCATTCCTTTCAGCTCTTCTCAGTGTCTCAGACAAAGCTGGCCTGGTGCCTCTAGCCAAGTGTCTGTCGGACATTGGTCTCGGTCTGGTGGGTAGCGGAGGCACAGCCACAGCCCTCAGAAATGCTGGGCTCAAAGTTCAGGATGTATCAGACATTACTGGCGCCCCTGAGATGCTTGGAGGCAGAGTGAAAAGCCTGCATCCTGCAGTGCATGGTGGAATATTGGCTAGGTAATTTCTTTAGTTCAAAAAAACTAATAACAGTCCTAATATTTTATCTAATTTTATCTTTTAAACCATAACACCATATCACTATCAGATTACAATTCAGAGGAGACACTAGAAAATAATAAAGTACACTGCACTGCATTGTTATAGACGCGATCACAACGACCGGCGTCAAAAACGCGACGAACACACCACTCATCAACTTTCTTGCAATACTCATATTGTAGGAGCAACACCCTTAATACATAGTCACCATTTTCCTCAGGCTCACAGACTCTGACCAGGCTGACATGAAACGACAGAAGTTTGACATGATAAGCGTAGTCGTGTGCAACTTGTATCCGTTCGTGGAGACCGTCTCTAAGCCCGGTGTCACAATCGCTGACGCCGTTGAGAACGTTGACATCGGTGGCGTCACGCTTCTCCGCGCCGCGGCCAAAAATCACGATAGAGTCACCGTTTTGTGCGATCCTAGTGATTATGAGAAGGTTATTCTAGAACTGAAAGCAAATAAAGAGCATCAGACTTCCTTAGAGACCAGGTTGGTGAATAATTATGTTATTATCTTTAATCATACCATCTGATCTCAACTATCAGCTTAATCATTAAAAATTTCCAATCACCTTTTGTGTAATTCCAGACAAAAGTTGGCATTGAAAGCGTTCACTCACACATCAGAGTATGATTTGGCGATTTCGGACTACTTCCGTAAGCAGTACTCCGCAGGAGAAGCACAGCTGACTCTGAGATACGGTTCGTACTTTACTCATTCGAAATAATTATGCTCAGGTACCTAAGCGTAACCTAACATAAGCTGCGTCAAAACCGCACAGAATAAAGGGCATTATTTTATTTTGGGCGTGTACATACCTACCGGCCGGCGTCAAGAACGCTAGTCACCGCGTCAGAATAATTTAAAATTTTAGCGTCAAGTGTTGTATAGGTACCTACGTACTTCGATACACGATGTGGTTCCGATTAACTTGACGGGGACACGGTGTCATGTTTTCACAAACCATTTTGCGATAGATTAGTTACTTTCAACTCTGGCCCGTGCGTAATTTTACAAACAATCTGGTTAATTTTAACTAACTGAACTGATAAACACAAACTATACTTGTAAAGTTACACAAGTGTAATCAATTTAAAATATTCATTCCGTCATTTCCAGTTCCCATCTGAATTCTTTTCCCGATGAAGCCGGCAATTTAGCGCTTCCTGTGCTTCGAATCATGGCCCCTTTACCGTAGTGTTTTTGTATGTGCAATCCTACACTGATCATGGCAAGGTTGATTTTCCAAGCCAAGGCTTAAATCTGGCGCATGTTGATATTATTTCGTGTATGACCGCGACGTATTATAGCGACTTGGCTTAATAACAATGTTATCTAATAATATGGTACATTGACTGTAAAATGCCCGTTAAGATAACTATTAAGTAGGTATGATTTAACTTGCTTATTTGTAGGTATGTTTTAGTGCAATTTTTTTATTTATTACGTTTTGGAAGAAGGCGTGTGCCCAACAGCGGGACGTAAACAGGCAGGAATTAAAAAGTTCGATCTGAATTGTGTTTACGATAATAAATTAACAGGAACTTTAATAATTTATGATTTAATGGTTTAATTAGACAATAGCCTTCCTGATAAATGTCAGTTGACCGTTTCATCATCAAATCGTAGGAGTTATCCAAGACCTCCAAGACCTGACACAACACGACACCAACTTTTTCCTCTATCAGGTCCAAATAGCTTCGTCTAGGTTGACCTCTTCTTTTCCTCCCTCTCCCTTCACTATTTACCGAGAAAAACACACAGTTAAAGACTATTGTCTTTTTCAGGCATGAACCCCCATCAAAAGCCAGCGCAAGTGTTCACAACCCGCGACCGCCTACCTCTGACGACCTTGAACGGCTCCCCTGGGTTCATTAACCTATGCGACGCGTTAAACGCATGGCAACTGGTGCGCGAGTTGAGGCAAGCCCTCAATGTACCCGCGGCGACCAGCTTCAAGCACGTGTCGCCCGCCGGGGCTGCTATAGGCTTGCCTCTTACCGAGGAAGAGGTCAGTAGCTTAACTGTGTAATGGTACGTTAATATTACAACACTTTGAACATTTACTGGACTGAAAATGAAAATCTTAAGATAGTTAATTTGCATAACGTTTCCAAAATGTATGAATATGATCATAAACTAAAACCAAATACCCTGCTACTCTGCTAGAGGTGCGATCGTCATCGTAGAAAGTTAACAACGCAAAAGATACAGCATTTCGAACTCTACGCGGTCTTACCCATTTGGAGCGATTAGTCTGACTTTACAATGCGTCTTAAAATAATTCTAAAATATTTCAGCTGATAGTGATTGGACACCCCTGTGAAAACTTGACATTGTAATTTTTGATTTGAACATCGTCCTTTGCATGACAATATTGTCAACCACAGTATTATTTTTATGCTGTAAAATATTTGTAGGGGTGCTCGGTTAAACAAACCCAGCCACCTGCTGAAGTATCCTAGACAAATTTTAAGACAGAGTGTATATGTGGGAGTGTGCATTGTTAGTATTGGTGTAGGCCTCGGTGTGCATGGTGCTGGACCTGCTGCCCAAGCTGAGCCCGCTGGCGTGCGCGTACGCGCGCGCGCGCGGCGCCGACCGGATGAGCTCGTTCGGGGACTTCGTAGCGCTGTCCGACGAGTGCGACGAGATCACTGCCCGGATCATCTCCAGAGAGGTATCTAAACCTTACCACAGGATTCTAATGTTTTTTGTTTTTTTTTTGTAACTGTAACACGGTTTGGTGTGATTTTTAAAAAACTTTTGACAGGTGTCGGATGGAGTTGTGGCTCCAGGATATAGTAAGGAGGCTTTGGAACTGCTGAAGAAGAAGAAAGGAGGCGCGTATTGTGTATTGCAGGTGAGACTGACATCACGAATGTTTCTTTATTTTGCTTAGTTAAGTAACTACTTGTGCATTATTCCAAATCTATGATTTGTTGGAGTCTATAAAAGGCAAATTAAGTATCAAAGTGACAAATAAACACAAGTAAATATTAAGTTACCAGTAGCTTCATTATGAGTGTTAATATTAGGGGGAATACCTACTCTAAGTTTTCTTTTAAGTCTGCCCTCTTTCTCTCAATCCACTGTATACTAAAAAAAAGTTTATTGTTCCCTTAAAGGCCGGCAACGGACCGGCAATTCTCTTGGTGTTACTGGTTCTCATGAGTGGCGGTGATCGCTTTTCCCTTTTTCCATAAAAACAAAAACTATTATAGTATAGATAATCAAAATCTAATGTAATCCAATTTCAGATGGATCCAACCTTTGAGCCATCCGAAATAGAACAGAAGATGATTTTCGGTCTCACCCTAGAGCAAAAGAGGAACGACGCGAAGATAACAGCTGATCTATTTAAAAACATCGTGACACAGAGCAAGAGCCTTCCAGAGAATGCCGTCAGGGATCTGATCGTGGCCACCATCGCGCTTAAATATACACAGAGTAACTCTGTGTGCTATGCGAGAGACGGTCAGGTGAGTCCAATTATTGATTCATATTTTATCCGTGTGTCTTTTTGGAGTGTACAATCTAATCCTACTAATATTATAAATGTGAAAGTTTGTGAGTATGAGAGAGAGAGAGAGAGAGAGAGAGAAACATTTATTTACACACATTCGATACACGTAGATATATATTATATAGTATAGTAGTTGTAGTATGGATGTTTGTTACTCTTTCACGCCAGAACGGCTGGACAGATCTGGATGAAATTTGGAACATAGATAGATAATAGTCTGGAATAACACATAGGCTACTTTTTATCCCGGAAAATTGCGTAATTCCTGCGGGATAGCGATAAACGAATTCTATGCAGACGAAGTTGCGGGCAACAGCTAGTGACCTATAAATGAAATAGAAATCTACAAATAATAGATGGCGCTACGGTATATTCTATACGGGCTGATTTAAGGATGACAGAAGTTGCCGATGAGAGTACGCTCTATGTATTTTCCTTCCACCATACCTACACTGTGGCTAAAAATTAATCTGGAACACTATCAGGCGGTTCGGTTAGGCGTACTGAGCAGTGAACACCCCTGTGAATATTTATCAGGTTTTTTTATTGTGGTTGACAATAGTACCTACACTGCACCGAGGGCGGTAAGAAGAGGATTGCTAACGAGAGTCTAGAAGCCCGACGCCGAAGGCGGGGGGCTTTTAATCACTCGAGTTTGTAATCCCCTGACTGCCCGTGATATACACAATGTTTTTCATCATATTTGCGAGGAAATAAAAAAAATTACAAAAAGTCAACATTTTAGTATCAATAGTGTCAAATTGTCATCCGCCATCTTGAATACAAAAAAATATGCCAAAATCGGTCTCAGAATCACCAAATTACTTGAAAACGACACCCATCAACATTTTAGTGTCAATAGTGTCAAATTGTCATCCGCCATCTTGGATCCAAAAAATTATGCCAAAATCGGTCTCAGAATCACCAAATTACTCGAAAACGACACCCATCAACATTTTAGTGTCAATAGTATCAAATTGTCATCCGCCATCTTGGATCCAAAAAATTATGCCAAAATCGGTCTCAGGATCACCAAATTACTCGAAAACGACACCCATCAACATTTTAGTGTCAATAGTGTCAAATTGTCATCCGCCATCTTGGATCCAAAAAATTATGCCAAAATCGGTCTCAGAATCACCAAATTACTCGAAAACGACACCCATCAACATTTTAGTGTCAATTGATCAAATTGTCATCCGCCATCTTGGATCCAAAAAAATTATGCCAAAATCGGTCTCACAATCATCAAATTACTCGAAAACGACACCCATCAACATTTTAGTGTCAATAGTGTCGAAATGTCATCCGCCATCTTGAATCCAAAAAATTATGCCAAAATCGGGTTCAGAGCCACCAAATTACTCGAAAATAACACATTAATATTTTTAGTGTCAAAGTGTCATCCGCCGTGTGGGATTCTAAACAGTTTTATAAAATTGGTTCGTAGCCATTTTTTGAAGATATGAAATCGAGCTGGCTGATTGAAACCTCCTTAGTCTGAAATGACGTACAATGAGTTTTTAATTTTAAAACTAAACTTTTCCTCCCAAGGGAATTCTGAAAATCCATACAAATTCCCGCGGGAGGTAAATCAGCTATATCTACTACGGCTCTATACGCCTGCGCATCCTTTACGAGCAAGTGTGATGAAAAATATATCTACATCAAATCATAAAAATCAAAAATTACGACGAAAAATTTTCACTGCTTCTTGTTCAACCACTCTTTTTACAACTTTACAACTTTACGACAAGTCGTGTAACATAACACTACGGTCGGGGCGTACCTACCTACATACAGCATTCTGCCGTAAAGATTGCACTTCGGTCTCTGTAAAAAGACAATCGGCGACACGGAAGTTAGAGGTCAACAACGCTCTAGAAAGCCGGATCTTTACGGGCGGGTACTGTAATGTGTGCAGGTGGTGGGCATCGGCGCGGGGCAGCAGTCGCGCATCCACTGCACGCGGCTGGCGGGCGACAAGGCGGCGCTGTGGTGGGCGCGCCGCCACCCCGCCGTGCTGGCGCTGCGCTTCCGGCCCGGCGTGTCGCGCGCGCAGCAGAGCAACGCCATCGACAACTACGTCAACGGGACCGTCGGTCAGTACCCCACAAAAAAAAGTACAAGTGGTGTGTGAACGAGGCACGCGTGCCACCTTTATGCGCGAATCACATGTATATTTGAATGGATTCTGACAGAATCCGATTTTCTCGAATGTTCCACTGTCGTCAGTTAGGATTTCGATCACTTAAACCTAAATCCCACTCTGCAGAGTTCATTTTGCAAATTCTATTGTGCAATGGCAAAACTATTATTTAGACGACCGACATGTACGATGGTAATTTAAAATTCATTACCGATTCAGAAGTTATTACATTTTTGATGATGGCCTACATTTCAAGGTAGGAGTAAACTGTCCTCGTGAGAGTTTGACGACACCGGTTTCCCTAGCGAATGTGACTTATCGCACTTCTACCTTTTCTTTGTTCTGTGGTGTATTAAAAAGCGTATCAATCTCGTCTGTCCTATGCACACAGCGTATTTTTACTCACTGACAACGCGTCAGCACGGCTAGCATGAGAGCGCACAAGAGTCGCGTCGCGCGCGAGATAGACTGTTAGTTCTAGAAAGAGACGGGTAGTCTATCTATCTCGCTTCCGTGCTAGCCGGGCTGGTGACGCATGCTTACGTGCTTCTAACGAGATTCAGCCTCGTAGTAGATTTTTAGGCATCTACTGCGCCAGACATAAACGCCGTTCGTTCGGTGCGCGTTGTCGGCGCTCAAAAAATACGCCGTGTGCGTAAGCTCTTAGAGGCTGTTTTTTTTTCTATGAAATGAAGTCACACACTGGGATGCTACAGTGACTTCGCCGGCTACTATGTCCAACTATTCATATTAATATCTAGGGCACATATAGCAAAGATGGCTAAACTTTTGAAGGATATGTACAGTCTACATTTCTATCGCCTGCAAATAATTACTGTTTTTTTATAACTTGGTACTTAACTTAAAAGTGCTTTTAACTAAATATACATCGTATTTTTAACAAGTTTTTATGTTGCAAATGGAAAGAAAAACTGATTATGTCCCCTAGAGCGTAACAGCGTTATGGCACGACTACTGGAACATGGAAATTTATACATACTTGTAATATTTCATTGCGCTCTCACAGGCTACCGAAAATTACGCGATCGACGTCTTGCTATCCCTGATCTATGAACGTCAAAAAGTGTGCAACGTTTATTTTTGTCCATTGAATCACCAAATGAAGATTATTTTATTATGAAATAGGGCGGAAAACGGGCAATTTAGTCATATGATAGTAAACTAACAAGACACTCTTAAGAGAACTAAGTATTTGATGACAGGTCAGAGCCAAATGTTACTTTATTTGTGAAAAATGGCACGCCTACCGGAAATGGTTTGCCACCCCTGATCTAGGGCGTGAAATGGAGGGTCATTAGAATAGGCAGCGGTTACAAATTGCGTTGCGTCACCTTCTGCAACCCCCATGTAGTTGACTGATGATGTCCCTTAGGCACGGACATGCCGCTGGAGCAGTGGAGCGCGCTGCTGGAGGGCGCCGCGCCGGAGCCGCTGTCGGCGAGCGCGCGCGCCGCGTGGCTGCGCAAGCTGGACAAGGTGGCGCTGGCCTCCGACGCGTTCTTCCCCTTCCGGGACAACATCGACAGGGCTGTGCAGGTCAGCTCGTCTTACACACTGGGGACTGTAACAGAAGCAAAAAATTAAACCACAGCTTCCCGTATTCATCCTGAGCTAACCTGTATTGACATTTTGATTATAGTTCTTCTTTTTTAATATGGCTCCATCGATCGATGCGATGATTTCGCTAATGTCAAAGGAATAACGTTGTACGCTAGAACACAGTCTAAAGACCCCTCACCCCCTGTCAGGCTCTTAGCCGACGGATAACGACATCCCTCCGAATATGCCAAGAAATCATTAACCGATGCCCAGGGTGCACCGGACCAAGCACAGCTATTACCCTCCCTCGGACTCGCACCCCTTTATTATAATAGCGTAATGTGACAGGCGATGTCATTTAGACTATGGGATGTCGTACATTGAAAACGCCACTTAATTTGTTTGGAATAAACATAATGATAAAATTACTTAATTTTTAAAAGTTGCAGAACTAAAGTAGTTCAGTTTGAGTAGCAGAAGCCGTGTTTTAATTTTTTGCTCCTGTTACAGGGCCCACCCGGTAAAGTACTAGAGTTGACGCAAAATCGATAGTTTACCAGCTGTCTGTCATTATTATTCGAATTTTGTCGCCAAGCCCCATTTGTTTGAATAATGTGTCTGGACTACTTTTTACATACCTCCGTCCTCAGAAACTTTCGTATTTGTAATATTAGGGAAACTACTTTTACAGAATGTTCGCGAATTCTTAAGATAATGGAACAATTACCAATTTTTTTTATAAAACTTGATCTCAATTAATGGAATACCATTTTTAATTGCCTACCTACCCTAAATGGTACCTATTTAATAGCTATGGTAGTAGTTTCGCAGCTTTCCTACGGAACCCCTAGCTTCCACGGAACCCACTTTGAGTATCGCTGCAACAGTGACATCAGTATTAAATGAACAGAAAATATTTACCTCGCTACTCCGCTACTTAAGTGCAAGAATGCCAAGCATATGCGAAATATATATGTTGTACATATTGTAATCCCTCCCTCCTCTACTGCCTCATAAAACATATATAAATCCGTACATAAAAAACTTGACTATCTCCTATAACATCATACAAAACACTAACGCATTACTATCCCTATATAAGTAACGGAGTAGCAAGGTGGATATTTTTTGTTCATTGAAATGGACCCTCCGCAAAGTATTCAGCATTAAATGTTAATTCATAATTAAATTTTACTCTTATATCACAGTGCGGCGTGGAGTACATCGGCAGTCCTTCGGGCTCCAACAACGACGAAGAAGTGATAACAGCCTGCAACGATCACAAGATCACGCTCGCGCACACCAACCTGCGCTTGTTCCACCACTAGTGTCTGAACAAACATTCCGTTTCAGTACAGGGGCTACTCCCAAATTCGACTTTTGAAGTTCGTGTTATACCGTCCCTCTCACTTAAATTAATTACTATTGTTGTGAGCGGAATAGCATGTAACAAACTTCAAAAGTTCGGAAGCATAGGGCATCGAAAAGGGTCTCATTCGACATGAAATAGAATCACTTCTCTTAGGGCTACAATGCTATACGTCTACACCTTCATAAGCTTTGTAATTTTTGATAGGTCGGTAATATTAAATGTTTTATTAATTAATTATGATGTTGTTTTTGGAGGCCAGATATCAATCTAAATTCTAAACGATACTGAAAATTAGAACACTAGAAAAACCCGAAAAGTAAAGCTATGGCCGGGAATCGAACCCGGCTCCTCTTCATTCCGTGACGCGTGCTGGACCCCTACACCACCCATAACAGGTGGGTAAGCCTTCGAATTTTTCTATCTGTTACTAGCTCTCACGTGACCTTGTTACTACGCGATTTTTTGTCGCCGAGCGTCATCTGTTTGAATGTGTGTACGACACAATTACAAACACTCGTGGAACATCTACTGCTCACCAGGGACGAGAAGGAGCTGTTTTCATCAATCTATACAAGGTCTCAGATACGGAACATCCCTACAAAGATATTTCGTTAAATTTTTTGATTCAAGATTAAATCCCGGCCTTGACGGAGTTCACTTTGACCATCGATTAATGTATGGAAGTATTTGTCAACTATGATTCCAAAATCCTGAAAAACGTTAACAGGGCTATAACCCAACCACCTGCTAAAACATTCCGGCACAATTGGAAGAGGCCGTGGGGCCCGATTTTTAAAAGCACATCACTCGAAAGTGGTATAAATCAGCGTATATCTCCAAAACTACAAGTCTAATTCAAAGTTTTGACTAGTTCACAAGATTAATGAGAGCTGTATTATCTTGTATGCTGCTCGTATTATAAATTCAACACAATTATTCACCACTTTCGAATGGTATTTTCACACATGTGCTTTCAAAAATCGGGCTCTTGGTCAAGTGTATTATGAAGCTCTCGGTAGACTGAGTAGAGGTAGTATGGTATTAAACAGTGTTTAAAATCATTCCAGTTTTAAAGTGTTTTTGAATTGTTTATGTGTACATTATATTTAAGCTATTTTGTTTTAAGCGTTTTTAAAAGAGGTACCTATTCTTAACGAATCTCTGCGTTATTAAAAATATATTGTGCCTTGGTATGTTTAAGATAAAGAAAATAAACATAATATAATGATGTTTAAATGTCATTTCATTTGTTACAACACTTCAAAGAAATATTTAGTTAATTCATGTGGTTTTTATATCAGATAATATTGTTACAATTTAGGATTACTGAATAAACTATTTTTATTATTATATATTATTGTAAGTTGTCTAAAGTCTGAAATAATCTCATTTTAGTGTCTTAAGATATTCAAAAGTTAAAGGTCTACTTAATAGCCGCGCAGGTCGTTATCCGCGCTCTATCTAAAAACCCGCTAACCGTAAAAAATGCTAATAAATAAATTCGTAGAAATAATTTGGTTGTATAAATTTGTAATAGATGCAAATATCATTCAAAACAGCATTTGTGTGTACAAAAATTCAGCTTTTGTGGCCGTTGACTTAAATATCTTAAGATGCCGGACACGAGGTTATGATATGATAGTTTTAATAGCTTTTTGATTGCCGAAATGAAGGGTTGTACAAATGTATAGTTTATGGGCGAAAGTCTTAGGAATCATGTTATAGGCGATGCGGCTAGCAACCCATCACTACTTTGAGTCCCCTTTCCATCCATACGCCCACGATCATGCTAAACGTGACCTTTAGGTCTTGTCACCTTAGGCTCTGTCTACCCCGTAAGGGATAAAGACGTGATTTATGTATGTATGTATGTATAGTTTATTAGCTGTTGCCTGCGACTACTGCGGAGAATTCGTTTATCTTGCGCCCGCAGGAACTATACCAATACCATTTTCCGGGATAAAAACTATTTTATGTTTTTTCCTGGGTCTCAAACTAATCTATCCTACTCTTGCATAAAAGAACCTTCTATTCTATTCTATTCTCCCTTAATGGCGGCCGTAAGGCTTGGGTAAAAGAACCTTAAACTGGCGTCCCATACACGTCTTTGTCAAGTACTTGACACACTAAATAATGGCGCTCTTACACTACTTCAAGTTGCAAGTGTAAAAAAATCACACCCACCATCCCAGCTCACTTTCCAAGTTTTTATTATTTCCAACGAATTCTAATACACCTACTCAGCGGCACAAAAGTGAGCCCAGTCTCCATACAAAATTACCTAGCTATAGCTATAGCTATATATTTAATATTGCATACAGTGGTGAGTGATATGAAAGCCACATTTTTGCCCGTAGGACACAAACTATTGGGTTGTTGTGGAGAGAACCCAATCCTCCCGAGTCTAGTCCATGTATAGAAATAGTACAAGAATACTAATTTCGATATGTATGAGTCCATGGCTTTATGATAGGTATTGACAAAGTTCTACCGCAGACCGCAGTATATGGTATATTAACATCAATTTTGACCACTGTTTAGTTTGTATTTTGATTGGGTATACATAGTTAAAGTGACCTACCGTTACCTACTTTGGACAAATACATATACAACTGAACTATATTATTACATATCGAATAAAATTGCCCTGATTCGCATAAAGTAATAAATTTTAGGTGTTTTAACTCTGAATGAAGATTTTTGTGACACACTCGCGGTTTTTCCCCGGGCGTCTGTGCTTACGTCATCGCTACGACAGTTATGTTGCCAGGTTATAAAAATGTTTAAAAAGTGGTGATAAAAAATCGGCCAATCGCACCGAGAATCCTGCACAATAAGTGTAAACATTGTACACATTTTCTTTGATAACAGCCGTTAAAAGTCATCGAATATCCCGATGTAAAAATAAAAATAAACTATTTCACAATTACTTTTTATCACATTAATTCCAAAAAAAAAACAAAGTTGCAAGAAAATTAACTCAAGCAAAGGATGAAGTATTTCATAACATTCCAATAAACAGTGTCTTGTATATTATCACTGGAATTTGGAATGATTAAATCAAAATATTGAAACTTAGAAGAAGAAATCTAAACAAAAGCAGTCAGAAATTGGTAAATCCAACAAATTATCAGTGGTAACATCTTCCAACTCCAACTGTCAAAGTGTCAATGTCAATCATCTCTCTAATCTGTGATGTCAATGCTGATGTGCTCAGTGAGACACGGGCCTACAACACAGAGAGGCTCAGCCCTACAACAACTAGAATATTGTAGATCAAACAAAGAAAGTAGAATAATATAATTATGCAGGGGTTAAGCATACCATACTGCTTGCTTTTCCTTGTATCATGTTAGAGTTACTGGTGGAGTTTTAATATCTGGTGCACACGTATTATTTAAAATCGTTATATGACATATATGATATGTATATGTAATCTTAATCAAAAGTGCGGCGTTAGTAATTTATGGAAAACAATAAAATTATGACATCCGTGTGTTGATAAAGATCTTTCCTGTTCGCCTTGTTACTTGAAATACCTTTTTAAAATGTCTAATGACTTGGATTATCTGAGCGAGTCGTGGTCTTCGTCTTTGGACTCTCCTTACAGTTCGCCGTCGCAACAAGTGCCCGATAAAGTGACTCAAACAACAGAGTTGCAATATGTTGAACGCCCAGGTAAGGAGTTCTGATGTGTTCTGTTGGCCTAGAAAACTTAAGTGTTGTTGTGATCCTAAAAGTAGCCTTCAGTTAAATATAAAGACCTATTGTTGCTACTGAGGATTTTATTATCATGTGATAAAGGGCAGTGCTGCTATCTGTTGTGACTTAGGCATGTAGCTGCATTATCTTTTGTAGTTATTTATAAAACAAATTATGCTTTTTCTTTCACTCAAACTCAAATATTGATTTGCTTTCATATAATTTGGTTAATGTTTTTTGTTCATCTAACTATTCACTGCCTACCCCTGTGGGAAAGAGGCGTGACGGTATGTATGTATGTATGTAACTATTCATGTACTTAACACTGTAACTTTGTAAGACTTGAATCAAGTATTTGTTATGTGTGGATATGAGTTAATAAATATCAAACTCCAATATGTCCACCTTAACCACCTTAACCACCAATTTTGGGTTTTAGATAGCAATAAAAATCCAATCCAATTATATCTAAATCAACAATGACATGAGTCCATATTGGTTGTCATAGCTGTTTTTGTTGCTGGTAAAATGTGTGTGTTGCTCCGCAGTTTAAATTCAATTTGTTCGATTTATTTATGTGAAAATGGATTAAGTAGTAAAAAGTGTAGAACCAAAGTAACATCATCACAAGGCATAAAAACCAAGTAATTCCATTATTTCAATCAAAATCTGATATGTCCATATTAGTTTTATGGATTTTAGCATTTTTCTATCACAAATCATAATTTATTTTAAGATGACAATGACTCACTAATGCAACTTAACAACATAAATACAATTTAATCTGTAGTAAAATTTGCTAATATTGCTTTGCAAATGAAAATTGTATCATATCTTCATTTTTTATCACCAGTGATCAGAATTAGGCAATGCCATTTCGGTTGAATCACCTTAATCATTATACTTAAATGGATAAGACCTAGGATTCTGCTGGGACATGTATTTTTCAGAGAATATTTTCTTGATATGTCTTTATTAATAGAAGTTACTGTAGGGAAACATGTAAAATAAGTCTTTATCATTGTAAATATATTCATATTTATTCAACATTACCTTCTTTTAACAGTTACAAGTAACAGTAGTATAATCAACACAATCATTTATAATAAATAAAATGAAAAATTAACATCATTGGTAACATAAGATTTTTTATTTATTACCTACCTACTTTGTATGGAATTAAAATAGCAAACAATATAATTTTTCTATATTTTCTACTTTCAAACATCATCTTTTGACGTCTAATATCCCTTTGTATTTTGAAAATGACCTTTCAACCTCTGCTGATGTCAGCAGAGCAAATTTGTAGAAGGAAGTGTCATCCAATGCGGTTCCTTTTGAAATTTGTTCTACATTTTCTCTTATGATATCTAAATCTAGAGTTTTCGAGCCAAGAAAAAGTAAAAGTTTGAATTTATAACATTTTTTAACCAAACAAAAACTTAAGACTTTTCAAACGAAATCCAGGAGTTACAATCTATATCCATATTAATCTTACGCACAAAAGTCTCGTGAAATGGCACTACCTACGAGGGTCAAACTGAAAGTTCTTAGAAAATCAAAAACTGAGCAAACTAGCAAGTTATTAGTTTTATTATATCTTTTCAAAATAGTGTCCATTCACATCAATACACCGCTGCATCCGATGGAACCACTGAGAAAAGCACTTAGCCCACTCGTCCTTAGGGGTCTCTTCGACGGCCTTTTGAAACGCACCCACTGCTTCCTCGGTGTTCATAAAAAGTTTTCCTCGAAGTTTTTCTTTTATTTTCGGGAATAAATAAAAATCGCAAGGTGCGAGGTCGGGGCTATACGGCGGGTGACCCAGTAATTCCACGTCTGAGGTCACTAAATAGTCGATCGTTCGCCTGGCGGTGTGCGACGAGGCGTTGTCGTGGTGAAGAAGGATCCTACTTCGAGGTCGTTTCTCCCGAACTTTTTCCAATACAAGTGGCAAACAATTGATACTGTACCACTCGGCAGTAACTGTTTTTTGATCCTCTAAAACAATTGTCGCATAGTGACCTGTCTTCCCGAAGAACGAGGCCACCATCTTTTTTCCCACGCTTCGACCTCTCTTCACTTTAGTTGGCAACTCTTCGAAAGGAAACACCCATTGAGCAGACTGTCTCTTGGTTTCTGGATCATAACAGTAAATCCAGCTTTCATCACCCGTAAGTATGTCGAACACAGCATTTGAGTCACCTCCGTTAAATCTTTGAATCATTTCACGGCACCAATCAACCCGACGGAGTTTTTGGGCCTCGGTCAAATTATGAGGTATCCATCGGGCGCAAAGCTTCCTGACCGCTAAATGTTCATGGAGGATTTTATGCACTTGACTCATACCGATGCCTAAGCTTGTCCGAATCTGCTGATACGTCACTCTTTTGTCAGTCTCTATCATACGCCGCACAACACTGATGTTATTTTCAGTCGTCGCCGTAGAAGGCCGTCCCTCACGCAGATCATCGGTGAGATTAGTGCGACCACGTTTAAACTCACTAAACCAGTTGTAAATAGTCGCACTAGATGGGGCTTCATCATGAAAGGCCAATCGAAGTCTATCATAGCTTTCTTGTTGACTTAAATGACATCGAAAGTCATAAAAAATCATTGCACGAAAATTTTCTCGCGTTACATTCATGTTGACGTGACACAGACAATTTTCAATTTGCCGCCAAATCATAAAACAAATGACAAATGAAAGAAATATATACTCAATAATATTGGTAAAGAGTTCCATTTTCAAAATTTAAACTTACTTTTTTATTATATTGTTTACAAGAGGCCAGTTCTAAAAACTTTCAGTGTCGCCCTCGTATTCCGGTCACTGTTTATCACGGACATTCGGATTTTGATATTTATCAACTCATATCAGAATAGCAAACAAAATATATCAACTCTGGTGCCTACAATCTGTTTCATGTGCTTCAAAGGGCTGTACTGTAAATGCAATGGCATCCCAAGGTGATTTTTAGAATAAGAATAGTTTATTAGCTGATATTTGGATTGGAATTTAAATAAAACGCTTGGAAATTTAATACGGACTCCAAACTGACAATGATAATTCTTACAGCTCCATCTGGTCCATATTTACGAATTGTTGAGGAACCACAGACTCAGTTCCGATTTCGGTATAAGAGTGAGTTGAATGGAACACATGGCTGCATCATGGGAATAACCAATTCAAATAACAATGTAACACACCCTACGGTAGAAGTAAGTATTCCTTTTATTTTTGCAATAAAAATGTAATGTATGAAAAGGGGGATTAAGTATTGGGATGAGATGGTGTCAATATATTGTTTATATTATGCATGTGGGTAGTTGTATGTGTAGGGTAGGTGGTAATGCTTCTTAAAAGAAATATAGATCAGTCTTCAATCAGCTGTTGTTATTATTGCCCGCATCCTTACACACTTGACATGGCGCAGCCGTAATGGACTTTAATGCAACGACATAGCGTTCAGTACTTAAAAAACAAGTTTGTGTAATGCCAAGAAGGTGCTAATTTAACTTATTTGTAACGCGTCGTGTATTGTTGAGACTGCGAAAACGGAAATATGGAATCGGTCTTACAACCGCCATTACCGTTTAAATTTGAAAATAGTCTAGTTAACGTTACTTCGGGAAACTTGTGCAAGGAATGGGAGAAATGGAAGTCCGCGTTTTGGATTTATTATGAAGCGTGTGAGATATCGAAGAAGGACCCAAAGGTGCGATTAAATATTTTACTGCATATAATCGGAGACAAGTGTCGAGAACTTTATGACCAATTTAAAGGTGAGTCCAAAACCTTAGAAGACGTCATTAAGAAGTTCGACGAATATTTTCTCCCTAAGAAAAACCTAACGGTTGAGAGACACAAATTTTTCACTAGAGATCAATTGGAGTTTGAATCGATTGAGCAGTATGCATTTGAACTGAAAAAAATGGCGGGTATGTGCGGATTCAGGGATTTGTGTGATGATTTGGTGAGAGATCGGTTAATTTGCGGAATACATGAAGCAAGTTTACGCGAGAGACTTCTACGAGAGAATGATTTAACACTACAAAAGGCGATAGAGACTTGCAGATTGGCAGAAATATCCCGTGTTCAGGCCGGTCATTTGAAGCAAGACAATGTTGAACATCATGTACATGAGATAAGTTCCCAGTCCACAAATATGATAAACCAAGAATGTAGGTCAATGTGTCAGTGTGCGAAAGTGGAAGATGGCACGACAGAACAATTTGTGCACGCGGTGAGCTCCAGAGGTACATCAGCAGACCACAGGCGCCGTAGCCCGTGGCGCGGAGGGCCCCGCGTCCGCGGTGTGCCCTCGGCCGGACACCCTCGCGCCGCCCGTGAGCGCAACGACGCGAAACACAACGACATGCCAGCAGCAAGCGAGAGGTGGCAGCGACGGTCTCCGCGGACTAGGCCGGACCATAGATGTTGGAGATGCGGTTCTTCGCACAGGCGGTTCCAGTGTCCAGCGTTCGGTCAACAATGTGATAGATGTAAAGGAAAAAACCACTACTCAAAGATGTGTCACGTATACGAGGTTAAAGGGGAGTCCACCGATGAGGTAAGCAAAAAATGTGTAGATAATAATGATTGGGTCGTTAACTTACTTATCTATGGTAAAATAATTAAATTTAAGTTAGACACGGGAGCTGATGTAAACATTTTGCCTGCAAGATATCTAAAGTCACTTAAAATACCATTGAATTCATTGACACCAAGTTCCTTAAAATTGCAGTCGTACTCGGGAGAACTCATTCCGGTAACAGGCAGATGTAATTTAAAAGTTAATCATAAAAACGAAATCTACATCTTAGAATTTATTGTTGCAAAAGTAAGGTCGACTCCCATTATAGGATTACCCTCTTGTAGTGAATTAAATCTAATAAAAAGAGTTGATGAGTTGTCTACGGGTGTGTCGAATGTATCTACTCGTATCTTAAAGGAATATCCGGATGTTTTTGAAGGAATGGGGTGCTTGCCCGGCGAATACCATATACAACTACAAGAACACGCCCGTCCAGTGATTCATGCTCCGCGTAAACTGCCCGTTATTTTGAAACAACAAGTCAAAGATAAATTGTTTGAAATGCAGGATCAAGGTATAATTTCGAAGGTGGAAGGCCCCACGGACTGGGTTAATAGTATGACAGTCGTTAAAAAACCTAATGGGGACCTTCGCATTTGCCTTGATCCACAGGATTTAAATAAAGTAATAAAACGAGAACACTTTAAACTACCCACCTTAGACGAAATAACGTCTAGCTTAGCAGGAGCGAAATATTTTAGTACACTCGATGCTAAACAGGGTTTCTGGCAAATCAAGTTAAGCAAGTCTAGTAGTGATCTCTGTACTTTTAACACCGCGTTTGGAAGGTATAAATTTCTACGCATGCCTTATGGTATTTCTTCTGCCTCAGAAATTTTTCATAGGCGACTGTACGAGCACTTTGACGATATAGACGGTGTCAAATTATTTGTAGACGATTTGTTAATCTTTGCAAAAACAAAAGAGTTACACGACAGTACGCTGGAAAAAGTTTTACAGAGATGTAGGGAAATAAACATTAAATTAAATAAAGAAAAATGTAAGATTGGATTAACTGAACTAAAATACCTAGGTCACAAAATTACGCAACACGGTGTGAGCCCCGATGACTCGCATACAAGCGCGATAATGAACATGCCCAAGCCCAAGAACGTTAAAGATCTAGAAAGGTTCCTTGGTTTAGTTACATACGTAGGTAACTTTATTCCAAACTTATCCGATAAAACTTACATTTTACGGGAACTACTCAAAAAGGACGTGCATTGGCATTGGGAGGATAGACATGAAAAGTGTTTTAAATCACTACAAAAATGTTTGATAAATCCTCCAGTACTACAGTATTATAACGTAAACAAACCGGTTACGATTTCTGTAGACGCCAGCAAGCACGGGCTCGGCGGCTGCATCCTGCAGGATGGCTTGCCAGTATGTTACGCTTCTAAGTCGTTAACAAAAACTGAACAAGCGTACGCGCAAATTGAAAAAGAACTATTTGCTGTTGTGTTCGCGTGCGAAAAGTTCTATACTTATATATACGGAAAAAATGACGTTACAATAGAAACGGATCACAAGCCTTTGGTAAGCATAATAAGCAAACCCTTAATCAACACCCCAGCTCGCTTGCAGCGGATGTTGCTAAGATTACAGCCCTACACTTTTAAGTTAGTGTATAAACCCGGCAGATACCTATACATAGCCGACGCGCTATCTCGCGCCGTGCAGGCGGGCGCGGGCGCGGGCGCGGGCGCGGGCGCGGGCGGCGACTACTTCGACGCGCGTGCACAGGTGTGTGCACTGGCAGCAAGCAACCCTTTGAGTGATACACACTTTTTGGAGATACAAAAGTGCAGTCGCACTGACCGTGAGACACAAGAATTAATGAAAACTATTAGAAAAGGGTGGCCTCTTCATAAAAACAAAGTAGATGATTTGCTAAAACCCTATTTTGAGCATCAAAACGAATTGACGATTGCATATGGAATTGTATGGAGAGGCCATCGCGTAGTCATACCGAAATGCATGCGCTCAGAAATGTTGAAACGCGCTCATGCTAGCCACCTGGGAATAGAAAAATGTAAACTTAGAGCGCGAGATATGATGTATTGGCCTAATATGAATTCACAGTTGCACGATTACCTATCTCACTGTCAAGCTTGTTTAACGTACAGAAAGCAGAACACAAAACAACCCTTAGTGCAGCATGAGATCCCCGAAAGGGCCTGGTGCCGAGTGGGAATAGATATTTTTCATCACGGCGGAAAATCATATCTTTTGGCAGTAGATTACTATAGTAAATTTATTGAAGTGGCCAGGGTGGAATCGGCTTGTTCACGCAGTGTAATTAAAAAGTTGAAACACATGTTTAGTCGCCAGGGTATTCCTGAAACAGTCATATCTGATAACGGACCCGAATTCGCATCAAATGAATTTAAAACATTTGCTCAATCTTGGCACTTTCAGCATGTTACATCATCTCCCCATTACGCTCAGTCTAATGGACAGAGTGAGAGAGCAATACAAGTAATTAAGAAAATGTTAAAGAAAACAGCATTTGAACGGACTGATTTTAACCTAGCTTTACTGGAATATTTGAATACCCCACTCAATCAGGAATTGCCTTCCCCAGCCGAACTGCTCAATAACAGAAAATTACGTAGTCTTTTACCATGTGCTCCGGAACTGTTAGCTCCAAAAATACCCCAAAATGTAGTCGATAAATTAAAATCACGTCAGCGTCAGCAAAAACATTACTACGACAAAGGGGCAAAGAGTTTAAAAGAAATCAGAATAGGTGATAAAGTCAAAGTACGCATAAATAATCAATGGGTGAACGGAACCGTATGTGGTACAGTTGGCCCCCGTTCCTATCTAGTTAGAATGGTATCGGGTAAAGTGCTTCGTCGCAACCGTAGACAACTTATAATAGATTCCCCGCGGCGCATAGATCGCGGAATCCCAGAAAGGAATACCTACGATGACATAATAATTCCGGCAACACCGCCGCCGGCGCCGGCCGCCAGCCCCCGTGCGCGTGATGCTGTCCCACTAACGACCCAAACAACTAATTATTACGTTACTCGTTCTGGCAGGACGGTGATTCCTCCTGATCGGTGGACCTACCCGGCTCAAGAACCTCGGAGTTGTCGACATTGACAGTACACGATATATTGTTGCTCAATTAAACAAATAAAAATCATGTAACTATTTAATGTATAAATAACAAGGTATAATGTCAAGCAACAATTTAAAATGCATGTGCTAGCTATGTTCAATAATTTTGAATGATATTTATTTATATAAAGTAAAATTAATTGTAAGAATTACAATTATTGTATTAATATAATTATAATGAAGTGTAATCAATTTAAATCAAAATGAGAATGATTGAATGTTGTAAGATATAATTATGTAGGTATGTATCACTAAAATAAAAATAAAAAATGAAAATGATAAGTCCTTATTGCTGTTTGTTATGTAAATAACATAGTCACCATACTGGGCCATTAAACCAATGTTACTTTTATTCATGAGATAAAATGTCAACACTTAATAGTTACTTAAGTATAATAATAATTAAAAAAAAAAAAAAAAAAAAAAGAATAAGTAGTTATATCACCTGTAAATCTGTTTATTGCTAATATTAATATTTTATAAGCTTTCTATTAATAATGGTTATTTGTTCAAAAAAAAAA
Source organism: Pandemis corylana (assembly GCA_949127965.1). Taxonomy (NCBI): domain Eukaryota; kingdom Metazoa; phylum Arthropoda; class Insecta; order Lepidoptera; family Tortricidae; genus Pandemis; species Pandemis corylana. The sequence continues at coordinate 5,822,220 of OX421856.1, read as the reverse complement.
AAAAAAAAAAAGGGAATTGTCAATATATTGTTTATATTATGCATGTGGGTAGTTGTATGTGTAGGGTAGGTGGTAATGCTTCTTAAAAGAAATATAGATCAGTCTTCAATCAGCTGTTGTCAGGGTTGACATGATTTAAATCACTTGATTTAAATCAGTGATTTAAATCGTGATTTTAATCAAGGGATTTTTTCAAAAAAATCATTGATTTAAATCATTAAATTTTTACTACAACCAAATCGGCCCAAAATTGTTTAGGGAACTCCCCGGACCACTACGGCACGTACACATGTGCAAGCGAGTCATAGCGTAACAGTTTCGGGAAAACCCCGAAACTATAGTATGTGACGCATGGTACCAAAACGGTTCCAGGATTCCCCGAAACTAAAACACGAGACGCATTTCGCTTTTCGCCCGGTCATTCGTAATTGACTAGTGAAAGAGTGAATACAACAGAAAGAGGTCTGGAAGAAAAAAAGATGCTGTGTGGGTTTATTTCGATGAAAAATGGCTATTTAATTAATAAAAAAAGACAAGAAAATGAAAAAATCAAAAAAATCTGATTTTAATCAAATAAATCCGATTTAAATCAAATTAATCGGATTATTATGATTTTTTTATAATAATCATGATTTTTATCAACCCTGGCTGTTGTTATTATTGCCCGCATCCTTACACACTTGACAGATGGGCGATTCAGTTTCTATTATTTGTTCTTTCTTAATATTTTTTTTTAACACTGAGGCAAAACGTAATGAAATACAACGAAAGGAGATCAATTTGATTGCTTAGTTTTTTTTTTGTTATTAATTGTTATTTGTTATTGCATTGTTGTGTAGGTGTATTCTTATTATTATTATTTTAATGCTTTATCTGTTTAGGTTAAGTTAGGGTCTTTGGTCTTAGCTTTTTAGTATGTCTACTCTCTATACCTACTCTGTTTTCTGTTGTCCTGTCAATCGTTCGAAGGTTAGCTGGAAGAGATCCCTTTAAGGGATAAGGTCGCCTTTGTACAACTGTTTTCTCATTACCTGTAAAATTAAATGTGTTTTATGTACAATAAAGAGTTATACATACATACATTATTTTCTTTATTTTTTGAGTGAGGTCTCTGCATAGAACACAGTCAATAAAACTACTGTCAACCTGAAAGTTTGACTTAAATGGCATAATATTATTTTGGTAGCAAGTTGGATAAATAAATAGTAAAAAACTCATATACCTACAACTTATTTGACCGACCGTACATAGAATGATTGAAATAAAATTATAGCAGACAGAGACAATTCCAAATTTAAATACAATAATTATTTATTTTCGCCTCGCCACCAGTCTTAGGGTAGGGACACCAACCAACGTCCCTCATCGCTGCCAATGTGGACAAATGACCGACATCTACGGGCACCACGGTCTATCTTGCAGCAGAAGCGCGGGGCGTATACCACGCCATGCCAGTATCAACGATGTCATCCGTAGGGCCCTCGTCAGCGTTAAAGTGCCAGCCGTTCTGGAACCTAACGGCTTGGCAAGAGATGATGGCAAGAGGCCCGACGGTCTGACACTGGTTCCTTGGCGGATGGGTCGGCCCTTAGTTTGGGATGCAACGTGCGTTGATACTCTTGCTCCGACCCATCTTTCAAGGACCCAACATGTTGCTGGCTCTGCTGCGGCCTCAGCGGAGGACTTCAAACGCCGAAAGTATAGCTCGCTTGGAGGCAGCTATATTTTTGAGGCGTTTGGAGTCGAAACTCTGGGGCCATGGGGGCCAAGCGCGCGCCGTGTCTATAAAGATATCTCGGCGCGCCTTATAGAGGCCTCCCGTGACCAGAGGGCTGGCCAATATTTCGCTCAGCGAATAAGCATTGCCATACAACGTGGCAATGCTGCTAGCCTTCTGGGCACCCTCCCCATTGGCGGCGATTTGGGAGAAATTTTTTATCTTTAATAATAGTTTTAGCTAGGATTCAGTTATTTTTAAGTTTTGACTGTTCTTTATTGTTTTCTTTTTCTTTTTCAATAAATTAATACATAATTATAAAATCTAAATTGTTATTGCTGCAATTCCGGGGCTTATTCCAATTTTCCGAGCCTAACTATAGTGAGAACGAAAACCATGAAACTTTTTTTGTGTAAAGTTGGTGAACTACGACAAGCAGGCGTTGCTCCGGTGCTGGCTGGTGGAGCATCTGCGCGAAGACGAGCACCCGCACCAGCTGCTGGAGGATGAGCACGAGGAGCGCGACGTCAGCGCGCTGGTGCCTGTAGAGGGCAGCTACAGAGTCGGGTACGTCACTTCCAAAACCAACCGCACCTCTGCAACAACGACGTAACTGCAAATTTTCCAAAAATGACTTAATGATGGAGAACGGTTAGAAATCTATCAAAATATTAAGTGCAACATCGACTTTCAAGTAATTACTTAAGATACCGTCAGGGGGAGATGTGTGTGTTATTGGAGCATCCTTGAAGTCAAAATTGACTGATTGGTCAGTTGCTCGCTGGGAACGGGTTACTTCAAGAGGCTATATCGATGTTAAAGTATTAATGCCACCCTTTTTCTATTCAGTTAAGGAATAACATTGATCCAATTGTGTTACGTCATTTGTTATTTATTTATTTATTTAAAATACAAGCATAAGCTTACAGTTAAGACCAACACACCTAGCCTGTTAATTACAAAATACAAATAGTATTATTTTAGATAAAAGTGCTCCCCAACCATCAGCGAACACGTCAGCATCTTGGATCTCAGATAGAAAGGCATTAAGTAGCGCTATCGCCCTGGCCGTCGGACAGTTCCGGGCTCTACGTGTTCTTAGCCCCACCAACGCGGCAAACAAGTGATGGCGGCGTCGCGCTCCCGCTCGTACGTATTGCTGTGGGACGAATAGAGTTATCTGCCGTAGTGCCAGAGGGTTATTAACTTTATTCTGCAACAGAGAGCAGTAATGCACTAGTAAGTGTAATTTCCGCCGATGGCTCAGTGTCTCCAGTCCCACCATACCCGATACAAAGAGAGATGGAAACAAGAAAGGGTAGTAGCCGTAAATCCTCTGTATTGTTGCACGAATATAAAAAAAATTAGTAGTGCGTGAGTGGGAGGCGCAAGCTGAGTATAATTAAATTATACAGCATTTTCCTCTGATTGTCGGCGTAATCTGCACTTTTTACCCATAAAAAGATTAACCGGTAGAAATGTCAAAATTGGCCGCCAAGGGCGTTTTTACATGTCTTTTTTGAAACTACCAGCGCATTCGGAAAGATCATCAAGAAACTTGGCAGTCATTTTTTTTGTTTTGAATCTAGTTAGGGGGCCCAAGGTCAATCAAAAGCCAGGGATACACTAGGGGACAAATGTCCTGCGACACGTGTCACCAGCGACGTCGGGTGAAGTGGCGCGACGTCGCCGGACTTCGCTGGACATGTAACAACATTGCGCGATACGGGTCGCGCGATGTCGCCAGATATATCAGGTGAAGTTTCGCGAAGTCGCACGACTTCGCCTGACGTCGCTGTTTATATAAGTCACGCGATATCGCCTGATGTGTCAAGTGTATTCGGCGGGCTTCGCTTAACATGTCGCCGACACATATAATGGGACATTCGTCCCCTAGTGTATACCTACACGCTAGCTGATGGTAAAATAGAAAACTAGTTCTGGTATGGTACTGTAAGCTTGTGAGGGTTGTAGCCAGGTCTACACTAACTTAATATGAAACTCCTGGGTTGGAGCGTAAGAACGGGTATCTGCGTCGCGTAATACTAATTTGAAATAATAAGATTGTATAGTTAGTTTTAAACCGTTTTTAATTTAACTTAGGAACTTATTTAATACAATAGACATGCCTTCGGAGGCAGCTGTCCAGGTAATGCCCTCAAGAAACACTTTGTTTCTTCTCATTCTATTTAAATTCGAAAATCAAATTACAAATAATTGCATTACCTGCCAGCAAGTTGATTTGTTTATACAAACCTTTGTATTAACAAACTCAAGTTGTTACAGTACTCAACATTTGCGATGCCAACGACCTATACGTATGTACGTCCATTGCTTCAATGCAAAAGCAACCTTTGTTTAATTGGGTTTAGGTTTAACTTAAGGCATCGCAATATAGAAGTCTGGCGTATAAGTGACGTATCTTGTAGTTGACGTGGCGGCGAAAAGTTAAGTGATAAATCGCACCCTTCGTGGAAGAAAGACGTAAGTCCTGTAGAGCCTTAATAGGACTTACGTCTTTCTTCCACGAAGTGTGCGAAATCTAAATCACTATGTTGCAGAATTTGACTATATTATTCTATCGGTAAATTCCCCTATGTGATCAGCAGTTTCCACTTACCCAGTAAATGTTTTGCTGCGCACAGTTCGTTCTAAACTGTGGTAGGATTGGGAATAGCTAGCGTGTAGTTTCTATCCCCTTCGTGACTGAAACATTCGAACTTTTTTTTTTATAACAGATTTCCGGGCATGGGCATCATACACACGGCCAAGAAAGATGTGGCCAAAGTATTGCACAATAAATATGTTAAGGAACCACATAGATACCGCAGCCTACAGGTATGTTGTTTGTTATATAGAATTGTAGGAACATATACATACATACATACATACATACCGTCACGCCTCTTTCCCACAGGGGTAGGCAGAGACTACTTTATTCCACTTGCTACGATCCTGACATATTTCTTTCGCTTCATCCACAGTCATCAATCTCTTCATACATGCTCGTCGGTTTCGGGTACTCCTGACCTGACCTTTTTCCAAAATGTCTCCTATTTGGTCTCGGAACGTCCGTCTAGGCCTTCCCCTCCCAACGCAACCATTCGTACTCCCCATATAGATCTGTTTAGTTAGTCTACTTTCATCCATCCGCTCTACATGCCCAAACCAACTAAGCATACTTTTTTCTATCCTAGTCACTATATCCTCTTTCACACCAGCACGTTCCCTTATCAGACTGTTCCTTATTCTATCTTTCAGTGATACACCTTCCATACTTCTTAACGCTCTCATTTCTACTGCATTTATTCTACTTTCATTGTAGGAACACTTGTTACAAAACGCTCATGCTACAATAAAATTGTTTGCAGTTTATTGAAAGCAACACGGCACGTAATGGCCATTTAGGCTATATTTATGGCGTTAATGTATTTAACGAAGTTCGTAAGATCAAGTTCGTTTTTTTTTCTAGTCTATGGCTCACTGCGCGTCGGAGGCTAAGAGGATAGACCTAAACATTGTGCGCCTGAAGTTTAGCGCCCACGACTATGAAACAGGCCAAGAAATCTGCGCTCCAGTGTTTTCAAATCCCATCTACAACATAAGTAAGTTTATTTAATATTTTGTGCTATACATATTATAAAAAAAACGGCCAAGTACAAATTGGGCAAGTTAACATAAAATCCAGTCTTATCAGAGCCCTGCTCCTAAGCAAAATGTAGGCAGTATGAGGTCATTTTATATTGGTTGTTTACATAGACAGACAGACAAAAAAAACGGATTTGTAGACTTATTTTATTAGTAATACTATAACAGCTACCTTCATACCAAATTTCTAGGGCAACTGGAAGTCCCGCCTCTATTTTTTACGTGAAAGAGTAACTCCATCCATACTTATAAACTTTCGCGATTATAATATTAGTAGGATTATATTATTGTGTACTGAATAAATTGTCCGACGGTTTCGTATCTAACATAGATCCTTGGTCATGGAGTGCGTCACGGGTTACGGGTTACAGAGCGGCTAACACTCACATTATCGATATGAGTATCGCGGTAGTTTTCTTTATAAAATTGCTATTTATTGTGTCTATTATTCTTTTCACAGAAAGTCCTGCGACCAATGAGTTGAAAATATGCCACACAAGCCATATATCCGGAAAACCAAAGGGCGGAGACGACATTATTATCTTGGTAGAAAAAGTTAACAAGAGTAAGTGCGCAATTTTTACGATACGCAAACGATTTTGACGAAAAATGATAAGATAAAATAAAATTGTAATGAAAACCTAGTAATTATAATAACTACCTTTTACCCGCGACTTTGTGTGGATGGATTTAATATTTCGGATAGAAAAAAGTTAGTTGCAAACATTGAAATAGAGCACACATCATATTACACAGTACACGCTACATATCTACTTCCAGAAATCTTGCAAATTTATCACAAACGAATTTAAATTGTCCATATAGATTATCCACAACAGACACGAATAAGTCTATCACTCTCATCGTGCAACCACGACTGACGAGGAGGAAATAAATTATTTTCTTGATTATGATCTACTGCAAGATGCTTGACATGATCAACATATTTCTTTCAAGGGTCTGCTGTTTTGGAGCAAATTCATCTTTAATTTTCTTCGTCATATCTACCACAGAGCTATGCATATATTTCTCAGCAATTTTTTAATAATCAGGCGCAAAATTTTGCAATTTCCTATTAAATCTGAATAAACATAATAATCATAACCATCGTAGTTACTATTTAGCATAAAAAATAAGCCTTTAGCTGCCATATGATGTTATCGTAACCAACAAAGTAATAGAGTTTCATCATGACAATTCGTTTCTTAGCGATTAACGTGTTTACTGGTAAAAGAGGGGTTTAATACATAAAAACCCCCGTGGCTCGAAGTGTAGGACCCCTAGGTAATATAAGACAAGATTACGTTGTTCACTAATTAATCTTAAAAACAGCGTGGACAGGCTATCTATACTATAAAATTTCTAATGTCACTGAAAATTACAACACATAGAAAAACCCGAAAAGTAAAGCTATGAACGGGAATCGAACCCGGATCCTCGTCATTCTGTGACGCGTGCTATACCCCTACACCATCCATAGCAAGGTAGTCTTCGATTTGTTCTACCTGTTACTAGCTGTCACGTGACCTTGTTACTATGCGAATGTTTGTCGCTAAGCGTCATCTGTTTGAATGATGTGTCTGTACGACACAATTATAAACTCCCGTGGAACATCTACTGCTCACCAGGGACGAGAGAAGGCGCTGTTTTTCAAATGATAAGTACTATCAAATGAATCATGAATTGTTTATTTCTTGATTTTTATGTTTACTTTTACTGTTTTACCTTTAGAAATTAAACTGAAAATTACAACACAGAAAAATCCTAAAAGGTAAGCTATACTGTAACTTTCAGCAAAAGTAAAGGATTTTTTTTATGTTAAAGAGGCGAGACTAACGAACTAGAGGGGTAAAATGATGTTAAATGATCACCACTGTCCATAGACACCCGCAGCGCTTTACGCGATGCCAGTGCGTTGTCGGCCCTGATAAAATGGATCAACACATTCTTGTGGAAAATATATTGTATTGTTTTACAGAAAACATTCAAATCCATTTTGTGGAACGCAATCAGGAGGGGGATCAAGTTTGGATGGCTAAAGGCCACTTCCTGGAATCGGGCGTCCACCATCAATATGCAATAAGGTTCAGGTAATGCACAACTCAAAAATAAACAATAATTCCAAGACAACTCTAACATAAAGAAAACAATTTATTTTAGCCCCGAAAACCACATGAAGTTATTATATTTAGTTACATACACACATAAATCACGTCTTTCTCCCTTACGGGGTAGACAGAGCCTAAGGTGAGAAGACCCAAAGGCCACGCTTAGCTTGATTGTGGGCGTATAGGTGGAAAGGGGAATCAAAATAGTGATGGATAGCTAGCCGCATCGCCTATATGATTCCTATGCCCATTCCCTCGATGGGTTTTTACCATCTGCGCGGGAGGAGAAGCAACTGGTACATTCTATGTTTTTTCTTTGTTCCCAGACCAGCATGGAAGTTTTGGGTTGTTTTTATATTTAGTTGCTTTTATATAATAATCAATTGATTTGGCAAATCAATGACGTCACACCTTTCTCATTCCTCACAAAAATGGGGAATAGTGTTTTGACGTTTCATAAAAAGTAGGTGGACATCCATTGATTTGTGGTGTGAGATGCCCTTTTGATGGAGATTCCTTTTAAATATTTGGAACTATAGTTATTCCAATCATTTATTTTATCGATGACAGATGTAGTTTGATAGTTATAGTGTTGTGACCTAATAAATGATCAGTAGATACGATATCGATCCAATTTTATATATTTACGAGTAGTTGAGAAGTATTCAGCCATGGAGCCAATAAAACAACCGACTTGAATGCTAATTTATTACTAAGCGTGCAAAATGGCCGAATGACAGTAATGAATAAACTAAAAACTACTGGACAAACAAAAAATATTTCACCATTAAAATGCTACATTATTCCTGAGTAACATAGGCTATTTTTTATCCCTGTAAAAAATTACAACGTTTACAAAGTCGCAGGAACACATCTAGTTCAATATACACAATACCGATACAATATCGATATTTCAACCATAACATCACTATTTGCATTCCCATAGAATGTAACTTTATAGAAACGTTTATTGTTTATCGTACTTTAAAAAGATATTACTGCATATATGGACTCAATTTGTCTTAGATGCATATTATATTGGATCAAGGAACAAAATTAGGCAGTCGTCATATTTTTTATACCTCGCATTTAAAAGTTAATTTTTGCGTAAAAAGCGCAGTTACATTCTACGGGAGCTGTCATCGAGAAAATAAATGATTGGAAAGACTATAGCGAGACGTAAGTTAAAGTGGACGCCACGCGTCGGTGTATTGTGTGGTACACGAGCTTGTAAGCTTTTCAATGCGTCATCGGTAGTACCTTATTTATGTACAAGTTGTGAAATCGGTGAACTCAACTCAACTAACAATTATAGTATTATTATAGTGGTTATAGTTATATTTATTAGTTTATTCGTGTGAGTTAAACTGCCGGTGACAGATTGATGACTCTGGTAGGTATGTAAGTACTAATCAATCTCACGTTGATCGTTTTATTATGAAACTGGCATGCAAAATAGTTTTTCTTTTTAATTAAGTAAATGTCTTTTCTTTTTCGGCATAATGGACAAATTCAGGCACACCTCTAAAGTGTGGATATACTTTACAAGAGATGTAAATATATAACAATTTTTTACATACTTACATCACGTCTTTATCCCTTACGGGGTAGACAGAGCCTAAAGTAACAAAACCTTAAGGCCACGTTTAGCATGACAAGACATCTCTCTAGGCAGATATATGATATATAACATATAAAATACACCAAATTAAAATCAAAACCGTCTAAAATAGTATGATTCCCGGGAATGAAAAAAAAAGAGCCCGATTCCCGGGAACGGAAAAAATCTGGGAACGTGAAATCCCTGATCTGTATATTTTTGTCGAAAATATGTACAGTCGATAGCATGAATATCGATGTAGCCATCATGTCAAATATATGTGTCATCGGCCTTATAGTTGGTCTTGGTAACGTACACACAGCAAAGCGAATCGGTGAGCACCCTAGTTATCCACGTGTGTCATTCTATACACACATCCGCACTTATCCGCTGCCTTATTACGCACACAACAAAATGCCCTATCTGTGCTAATTGTGTTTTCTGACTACCTTCACGCATAGTTATTCAAACCTGCTGGTATTTTGTTCAATGGAAGCATAATTTTGCCATCAATATTATAAGCGTGGTGGCTCAGGTGTATTAACCTAGAGATATGAAACCTAAAGAACCGGGTTCGAATCCTGCACAAGTGTATCTTTTTTGTTTTCAATTTTAAATTACTAATCTCAAAATAAACTCATGTTTACCTAAAACAAGAAAAAAAGGACGTAAAAGAATAAAACAATAAAATGCAATTATTGGTTCAAATTGTTTATTGCAACATTTAATTTTTATTGTATTAGCCTCTATTTGTGTTATTATTATTATTACCAAAAGTAATTAAATTAGCTAAATAAAAATGCACATTTTTCCTTATAGAATAATATTCATAAAATAACACACACTTTAGAGGCCAGTATGATTTTATGTTTACTAAAAAGTCTTATGTCACTAACATAATAATTATTAGAGATGGGCCGAGTACTCGTTTGATACTCGGTACTCTGCGTACTCGGCGGGTTTTTTGATACTCGTACTCGGCCGAATAACTCGGTTATTAGATAACGAGTAACGAGTATACATACTTTGTTTAAGAAAAGCAATATATTTATATTTATTTACTATGACGCGCAACGTGACGTGTTTGTTTGCAAACAATCAAGTGACTAGTAGTTGAAAGGCGTGGGCGGGGTGAGGGGTGTATCAACGCGAGCCGACGTCTTGACCGGCGCAAACCTGTTTGTACTTGTTTAAGCGCACGAAATGCGAATTTGATTGAACCGAGTTACTCGGCCGAGTACTCGGTTGAAAAAAAATTGAGCCGAGTAAAACTCGGTACTCGTTACTCGGCAAAAGTGTTACTCGGCGCATCTCTAATAATTATCTTGCAAATTGAATACACAACCATAATAGGGCTATTTTTAAGATGACACATAATTAATATCTTAAATTCTGGTTTATTAGGTTTAAGTCTGATAAAGATGAACGAAACGTTTTATTTGCGGACGTGTAAGTCAGTGGTGAAATGAATAGACATGTTAAATGACAGCCATTAACAATAACATCATTTCACATCTCGATTTGGTTTGGATTTGGACACCAGGGCCCATCGATGACATCCAACCCCATAGCCTAAAGTAACACTGCCACTCGTTCTGCACTGTAAAACATTACTGTGTTTATATATTTAATTAAGTTAATATATTTCGTCTTCATCACTAAAAATCACTACATTTGACTTTGATTGATGTAATAATCAAAGTCAAGATATTCACGAGCAAAGGTTTCTTCTATGCTGGTCCGTTAAAGCATGTTTTTTGCTGGTCTACGGCAATGCAATCCTGCAGCATGCAGGTGGTTTCGCACAGGTTGCAACGTAGCATTGTGTCTTGTTGCTGTGAAATGGGTCACTAGCGGGTGCGGCAACATAATGTCCAAAACAAATGGCAGGAGATGAGGCTTCAGGTTTAGGCCCAGAACGAATATTTTTATCGTGTCCGAAGTCTGCGTAAGGGTGAATCCATAATGGCACAGTCTTCCGCTGCAAAATAAATGAAGTTTAAATAAAAACATTTTTCGTCAAAGAAAGTTGTTTAAAACATTACCGATAAAATAATAAGTCATTGTTTTTAACACCGTTTGTCTACTTACCCATATTATTATCAAAAAACGCCTAGCGATTCCTTATATAAATAGTTAATATTGTTTTGCTCTTTTTCAACAAAGATAAATGAAAATCCATGTTTTAAATAAAAGGCAAAATAAAATTAAACAGTTCGTAAGTGTAACACACGAAGGGTTCATCTCGCAGCTAATAATGGCTGCCGGCGGTGACAGTTGTTTGTTCACAAAATCATATTATTAGAAATTTGAGGGTAGAAAACACTTCATATTGTTTAAGACGATAACGACCAAAATAGCCATCAGCTAGCAACTTAAAAATTATATTAAAAGAAAACACAATGCGTTTGCGTTTTTAACATATTATATAAGAGTAAAATTAAACATACAACAGACTGCAACCACCATAAAATTAAATAGTTACGGAAAAAAATAAATTATAATTTCAACCTTATTTCAAAGCTCATAAAACAGCTATTTACACAAATTGCAATACAGTAGTCGCAGATTGAACATAATTCATAAATTCACAATGTAACTTGCATACCTCGGTGGCCTAGCGGTCAAAGACAGGTCGAAGATTTGACTTCTGCTTTAGTGAACCGGGTTCGTATCCGAAGATAACGGAATATAAAATAGTAATAATAAAATGACATTTTTGGATGTTATTTCAATGGCCATGCTGGTTGTGAGGAATATTGCTTTGGAATTGGAATCTCAGACTTGTTGAGAAATAATAATATAACATCGTCGCATCAGTGAGATGGTAACTACTCTTCGCTAGTAATAATAGTTCAATGCGTGGGATTGCATAAATTTGAAGATTCGGTCGAAGGAAGCTTCGATTCGGTTCTCTCGCTTACACTGGGGATGACAATATCCAATGTAAGATTAGGTAAAATATTTTTAGGACAGTCTAAATAAAAAAAATACTTTTACATTATTTTTGTAGAAGTAACTGAAACCGGAGATATTGCATTTTCAGCCTTTGAGTGTGACACGATACCGGGGGGGATTATTTTCATTTAATTTGTAATTATTTTTTACTTAATTTATTATAAACTAACTTAAATAGTTGTAACTTTCTTCATTGTTATTTTATAGTAAGTTGTTGTTTATTCAATAAACAGGTAATTTACAGCGACATTGCTCATTCATCTTGTTGCTAAAAAATCTGTACTTAGGGGGTAGATTTTATGATCGAACTTACTCACACATTCACATGTCATAGATTCTACTTAACGTTCATGTCGATACTCAACACGCATAGACGTGTGCGTGGCTGTGCTAACCGCATTATTTTGCTGTGTGTACATTATATTTATGCACTTGAACATACTTTCTGTTTGCTAACTGCAATTGAATTTGAGTATATGGATCACATGCTTTCCTGGCCGGCTCATGTACACACAGCAAAGCTATTCGGTAAGCAGGATAGATACGGCGCGAGCGTGCGTAGGTGCTTACCTGATTATATTGCCGTGTGCACAAGATGTTAGCCGCAGCTCACAAACACCTACATCCATCCATTATCTCAGACGTCAGAAGAGATCCCTTCAAGAGATAGAGCTTAGAGCTTGCCCCTAGCATCAACTGTTCTGAAACCTGTAAATTTACTGCATTTTGCGTACAATGAGTAAAAATGAACAAAAAAAATTTACCTTGCTACTCCGCTACTCACGTGCAAGATAACCAAGCCTGTGCCTCCCTCCACTGCTGCCAATAAAACACATATAAATCCCACAAACCTAATTATCCCTTACACCACACAAACACTGACGCGTTTCGATCCCTCTACGGGATCATTATCAAAGTTTAATGAGCACAACCGTTACACGTGCAAACCAACGTCGTACTGATTCGAAACCGTATAAATAAGCATAATGTACCTACATACAATGAGTAATACTTACATGATTGGTCTTTGCCAGGACTCCAGCTTACGATAATCCGCACATCACGTCCAGTGTGAAGGTGTACATGGAACTGTTCCGGCCTTCTGACGGCCGTCGCAGCAACCAAATAGAGTTCACCTACCGTGCAGACCGCCTAGCCTGGCCGAAGGAGAAGTCGTATGCTGCTTGGAATGGTGCTGCTCTGGGTAAATTGTTATTACTAGCTGTTGCCCGCAACTTCGTCTGCATAGAATTCGTTTATCACTATCCCGCAGGAATTACGCAATTTTCTAGGATAAAAAGTAGCCTATGTGTTATTCCAGACTATAATCTATCTATGTTCCAAATTTCATCTAGATCTGTCCAGCCGTTCTGGCGTGAAAGAGTAACAAACATCCAAACATCCATACTCACAAACTTTCACATTTATAATATTAGTAGGATGTATGTATGTATTATACTATGAGTACTTTCTTGTCTGGGGTAGTTAAAATCTGTACTTTATTGTTATTACAGTATAGATTTTTGTAAGGTTATGGTAAAATCTTCTTCCATGCTGGTCTGGGAGTAAAGAAAAAACAGAATTTACCAGTTGCTTCTCTTCCCGCGCAGATGGTAAAAGCTCATCGAGGGAACGGGCGAAAGTCTTAGGAATCATGTTATAGGCGATGTGGCTAGCAACCCATTACTATTTTGATTTCGCTTTCCACCTGTACACCCTTAATCATGCTAAACGTGGCCTTAAGGTTTTGTTACCTTAGACTCTGTCTACCCCGTAAAGGATAAAGACGTGATATATGTATGTATGGTAAAATCTGTAGTGTAATAACATTTAATTACAGATTTTTGTACTGTGATTTTGTAAGGGTGTTATAATGCTGGCCATTTCCTGCGGTTTCAGAACGCATTATAGAGTACTAATGGTATGTGCGTAGATAAATTTATTAATTGTATCGTTTGTTCCAGGTACCGAGTCCATTAAACCCCTAACTGAATTGCCGGGCGCCGTTTCAGATATATCAAACGTAAGTGTACTTCCATTAATAATTTTATTCGAGCTAACAAAACGAGCCGGCTTTATGTTCAAAAAGATACAGTGACACTACAATTCCACCCTAAGTCAGATGTGTCAACTCGCCTTTAAACGCACGTCTGTACCAACCCCTTAAATCCATTACGACGGAGAAGCACCAAGACCTCCTATCTTGTAATTTCGGAGATAGGATAATATAAGATAGGAGCTATTGCTTCTCTCAATAGAATTCAAACTACTATAATTAAATTTTGTAAGATAGGAGATCTTGGTTCATCCCCGTCGATTACTCTTTACTCTTTGACACATCACATTTAACTTATTCATTCAATTTCTTTCACTAACTCACGCTTTCATTACACAATAAGATCACAGTGCCATCTTCCAACCTGCCTCAGGTTGGATAGTGGGAACAAAATTTATTATTTATTTTTCTTCCCATCCTCCAACCTGTACTGAATAGGGTACAGTCACAAGTAATTGTATATAGTCAAGTAGTTGGTATGTTTATATGTTCATATTTATGTAGGTTTGTACATTTGTCTGGCGATAACGTAGGCTTGTTTTTTTTGTGTAGAACTATCGTGTAGTATCTAATTTTAAAATATGTAATGGAACATTTTAATGGAATACATATTATTATGTAAGCAGTTTTTTTTTTGTTTGTGACTGTACTTATGCCATCTTCTTATATCATATCCTTTTACTTATGTACAGGTTGGAAGATGGGAAGAAAAAAATAAAATAATTAATTTTGTTCCCACTATCCTACCCAAGGCAGGATGGAAGATGGCACTGTGATTTCCCAATATCCAACCTGGGTGGGATTGCTAGGTTGGAAGATGGGAACTATTCGCTCTGTGCCGCTGATAAACTTTGATTATTTCGGTTTTTCAGGAGATTGAAGATATGGAAATAGAGGAATTTGTATTGGAACAGCTGAACGTACGTATCAATAAAGAACCAAAAATGTTTTAAATGTTTATGTTTTAATGTATGTTTTGACCAAACGATAAACAGTGCAGAGGTGTTCTGCATAAAGTTTTTCCATGTCATGTTTGTCAACTTTAGTGACATGTTATTAAAGTCGTGTCTACAATGCTGTCAGATTAAATTGTTTTATAAATAAGAACCTTACATATGTGTAGTTAAAGTTGAAAACCGCATGGCATTCAACGAAATGTCATGGATAAACTTTATCCACTACACCTGCACGCGGCATCGGGCCACATAGATCACTGCACCAAGCCTAAGAGTTCAATGTCCCTACTTCACTTTCGGATTTCTTTGGAAAAAAAAACTGCATTGTTTTTCCTCAATATAAGTCTGATAGTCACTATTATCATTAGATATTCCAATAGCCATACTTGAGTGAGCAGATCGATACTTAGGGACGCTATGCTTTTATTGACAGCTGTGTTGAAGATCATCCATGGTGGTCTGGGAGTAAAGAAAAAACATAGAATGTACCAGTGGCTTCTCTTCCCGCGCAGATGGTGAAAGCCCATCGAGGGAATGGGCGAAAATTTTAAGAACCATGTTTTATGCGATGCAGCTAGCAACCCATCACTATTTAGATTTCCCTTTCCACCTATACGCCTACAATCATGCTAAACATGGCCTTAAGGTTTTGTTACCTTAGGCTCTGTCTACCCTAATGAAGTGCAAGGGCTACACACACACTTGGAGACAGCGCCCGCCAGGTATATGCTCGATGGGCTTTTACTATCTGCGCGGGAAGAGAAGCAACTGGTAAATTCTATGTTTTTTCTTTACTCCCAAACCAGCATGGAAGAACTTACAGTAATACACAATCTATGTTAATCCGAATTATCATAATTATGAAAACTATATGCGACTGCGTATTTATTCCTTCGAGATATTAGAATAATTTACCGCTAGCAAAACATAATGATGGGCTTGGTTTTATTTATATAATTAATGCAAAAAATTACCAACTCTGTAGCTGAAAAAAAAACCAACTCTGTTTTTCAGGTGCCTCAATTAATACAAGAGGGCAGCAACATGAGCTTCGGGGACGAAATGCGCTTTGCCTCCGAACAACCAGTCGAATTGGAATCCATAGCACCACAGATAGACATAGACGATCCCATGATCTCCGAAGTGCTCCAGTCACTGTTGTCGTCAACAGAATTGCAAGATTTCAATGGTTTGTTACACTAAAGATCTGTCACCACTCTCTGTAAAGTTCCTGTCAGTTACCTATGATTCCCTCTCTCTCTTTCCTCTCTCTTTTTTTCTTATCTTATCTTATCTTATCTTATCTATTTCTTACTACGAAACAGACAGAGATGACATCATAGACAACCGACACTAAGTTAACCGGTACTTTACATAGGGTGATGAAACAGACCCTAAATAACATCTTATATTTGGGTGGAACAACTTTTTCTTGTTATTCGTTGGTATGGTTACGTTCTACTCGGTCACTCTTAAAATCGTTTTATATAGCTTTCAAATTTGCCTTTCATTTGTTTTTGCAGTGGTTTTAAGTCACTTTTACAATTGGTCAACTACTAAACGTCTTAGTATAATGAAACAAAATATTTCTTCTAACAAATTGTACTACTTTCGCCCTCTCGCTGTTGGGACAGAATAACAGCAAGAAATAGTTGATCCATTCATTTACAAATATTCATTGGGGAGTCATAGGCAGTTAAAGCGAGTCGTTAAAATACTCGTACTGACCTGACCACTACTCTTTCGGAGGTCCTCGAATATTTACTTTAACCCAAAATATACTAAAAAATAAGTCTTCTCGTATATGATACACTCCTGTTGTGCTCAGAGGCGTGAGCAAATGTAGATAACTACTATGTATCTGTACTGTAATGTAGATACAATACATATTACGAAACCGCAAGGAAAATGGAATCGGAGCTGTCAATTATTCCAATATTGATATTTACTCATAGGACAGAAAACTGACATAAAATTAAGCTAAGCGTAAATTGGCGATTACTGCATTCGATTGGCCAAACAGGCCACTAGATTTGAGCAAGCAGCTATTGTGGTCAATAATATGTAATAGCTATGTTTAGTCGTTGTGTGGCGTAGTGAGTGAAACTCGATTAATATTGGTAAAAAGCAGAAAATAAGTGATATAATCAAAATTCTAATTACTTGAATGACTTTGTTCCGTTTAGAAAATAAAAGGAAAACAATCGCGAAAAATAAGTGTTAGTATGGTATATGACGAAATATTCTATAGCCCTTATTACCATTCTAATTGGTTAATTCCTCTATGCAATTACGTGACAGATCTTTCAATCCTATTCTCATTGTGGCTCTCTAACATAAAGTGCCCTAAAAATTTACCCGTCATACAATAAACCATAAACATTTTGAGATAATGATTTTTATAGAATGAATTACTCTTAATCCGTCTTATTCATAAACGCTGGTTAAGCTGTTAACTTAACATCGTTTGTCTTTACCTATTTTTAGTTGTATATAAATATACATTTTTTTCAGCTTATCAAAATTCGTTGCGAAATAGCGATCCGGATCTTTATAATGGCCGGTTGGTTTCGGACTCTGGTCGCGGAAGGGTGAGTTGACTATAAAAACATTACGCTCTTTCTTTGATGAAAACATTTTCAAACGTGGATTTGTGTTAATATCCGACGAAATTCAACAACGTGAATGTGTATTAACATAAGAAAAGTCCGTTTCTAAGTCTTTTCGGCCATCAAATTCATATTCCTCCATGTTTTACCGACATAAAATTAAAGACAATGTATGATATTTTTAGTATTTTGTATTAATCAAGATATTATTAAGGTAACTTGATTAATAAAACCGGCCACGCGCAGAATACCTATCTGATATTATGTTTACTCGCTAACTTGCAAAGTGATAGCTTTTCTTTAAATGTTACTAATTATTTTTATTTCAAATGACAGAGTTCGAAGTGTGCTCAACATTTTCATATGTACTCGTATTCTTTGTAGGCGCTTAAACCTTTTATGACTAATTGCAAAAGAAACTAGTTTAAGCCGGTACACCAGCGTAAGCAGCTGCAGATTGCTGTTTTCAGATCGTGCCTCAAGGTCCAGCTCAGTATGTGGCAGATAAGTCCACTTCTCCATCAAAATATGAAAAGAACGTGCAGCAAATCGCTGGACAAGAATCAATGAATGAGTACACAGCAACGTATTCCTATGAGCACGGAGAAGAAGTTAGAAAGGTAACATAAACTGTGTTACAGGGACATCGATTTCGTTCCCGCTAGTTTATGCAACGTGGGAGCAGTGCTGGATGTAAACATTTGCCGCCCCAAAGCTATTCATCAATTTTTGCCGCCCCTACTGACCTTTGTAATTAGATACACTGATCGCAGTAACGTTAATTTCTTTTCTAGATTATTTTTGGCCAATTTTGCCGCCCTAAGCTTCAGCTTTTTCAGCTTCTATGGTAAATCCGGCCCTGCGTAAGAGCAGGACGTAGTACATATACCGTGTGTAAATTTCAACATCTGATAGTACACTACACACTAATTTAACGTAAAAACATGTGTAACAGCAACATTAGTTGTTTTTTTTTTACGAATTATTTTTGCAAGCAATGTATCACACAATGCGTCGATTAAATTTACGTACTTACCTACGAAATTGTCATAGCATTTGGACATTTTAAAACAATTATAATTGTGATTATTATAGTTATTTAAATTTTACATGAACTAGTGGGGACTAGTTTGTTAATGGACTATACACCTTATGGGGTAGACAGAGCTTTTTTTTTAACGGAGAGGAAATCTTCGTGGATGCCCTCAAACTAAAAACTCTCCGGCGTTGTCTCAATCCGATGTGATGGCGCCGCAGTGGGATGCCACTAGGGTTTCACCACAAACCCCCCCCCCCCCTTCCCCTGTTGCCCCGGCTTCCGCCAGGACCGCGCCAAGAAGGGCAGGGCCCGTCCGCTGGGCCCGTCTTCCTTTAGACGATGAGACCGTGCAATGCAGGTAGGTAATGAGGGTAGACGGAGAATAAGGTAACAAGACCTGAAGGCCACGTTGAGCATGATTGTGATAAAATAATATTGTTTAAATTACCTCTGTTTCGGACACATTGCAGCGGCCGTGTTCACGATTAGATTGAAGCCTTGAGATAATTCAAATAATAATATATGTGTGATTGAGTTCCGACAGTGGTAGTTAATTACTGTAGACTGTACTGTCCCAAGACTATGCCAAATTGGTGATGTCTTGAAACTTACACTGTTTTAGTCTGCCAAAAATCGCTCCACAATCATGCTAAGCGTGGCCTTAAGGTATTGTTATCTTGGGCTCTGTCTAACCCATTAGAGATAGAGACGTGCTTTAAGTATGTGTGTTAAAATCGGTTGGTTAACCTTGAGATTTGTTCTTATTATTTTTTTTAGGTGGTGAAGGAAATTTGCGATCAGATAAGGCTCAGAACTGGAATCAAAAAACAAGAGATTAAAGAGAAACTGGAGCGACTGTTACAGCTGCGCCTGTCAAATGGAGACACGTGAGTGCGGTTGTTTAATTAATCTATTCAATACCGGCAAAGCATAATGTGTTTGTGGCAGATGTAAAAGTCGCTGGCATATTAACTAACTATTTACATGTCTGTAACAAATACTTTAGATTCATTAAAATATTTTTTAGATTGGACGTAATATAGTCCCGAAAAGACTTCTTTATGTGAATTTACATTATATGTTCATTTGTCAGAAAGCAAGATTAAGTAGTATTCGACATTTGATATCCTACTACTTAATATTATAAACGCGAAAGTTTGTAAGTATAGATGGATGGATGGATGGATTGTTACTCTTTCACGCCAGAGCGGCTTGACAGATCTGAATGAAATTCGGAACATAGATTATAGTCTGGAATAACACATAGGCTACTTTTTATCCCGGAAAATTGCGTAATTCCTGCGGGATAGCGATAAACGAATTCTAGGCAGACGAAGTTGCGGGCAACAGCTAGTTTATTATATTATCACTAGCTGTTGCCCGTGCCTTCGCCCCCGTTTTTTTTTCTTCTAAATTTCAGTATTTTTTCACCGTTTAAACCTTTCCTGGGCTTCCACGAATATTTCAAGACTAAAATTAGACAAATCGGTTCAGCCTTTCTCGAGTTTTAGCGAGACTAACGAACAGCAATTCATTTTTATTTATATAGATTTATTGGGCCACTTCAAAATTATGCGTAATAATGTTATCCCATTATGTGTTTTCGTAATAGATCATGTTATGCAAAATGAGAGAGACCCAAAAAGTAAAATTGTGTTCAAAATTTATTTCCTTTTTAGATTCCTCCACATGGCTCTGTGGAACAACCGGTCCACTTTCGAAAACATCGTGAAGCTGATCGACAAAATGAAGATGCCTCATCTGTTGAATCTGACAAACGATCTAGGGCAGACCATCCTTCACTTGGCTGTCGTTCGTGATATTCCTGAATACATGTCTTTCCTTATATCTAAAGGTATAACTGACGCGCGCGCTTCACACTCTGAACCTTATTGCCGAGGATCTGGACTTATTCTTTTGTGCTCTGAGCGAATTCACAAGAATAGCTTTGTTTGAAATGTGTTACGCCAATTAACGTACTTAAATGTTTTTTTTTGCCACATTGTCGCATTAGGCATCGCCTGTAATGATAATTGTAAGTGTGGAAATAAATAAATAAATAACATTTTGGAGGGAGGCCGTCGGCCCCTTAATGTTGGATCGGATAGAATTTGTAACTCATGTAAATAAACTAAATATAATTATAATAATAGCTTAATAAGTTCCATCTGAAAATCTTCTCCACCTATACCTCAGGCTTTGTCTACCCCGTAAGGGATTATTACCTATTTACTTTATTTCCATCTGATCCTACTTTAGACAATCTCGCCCGTGCTAGTGTTAATAAGTGTGATAGAATTTATCTCACGTCGTACAGATATTTCTAATTCACGGGTCTACTTCAATACTTCCAAAGAAACGCAACGAGCTATATGCATTTTTGTGCGGGAACAGGTTGCGACCCTTCAATCGGCGATAAGGACGACAACACCGCTGTGCACCTCGCGGTGCAATACCAGGCGTGTGCGCAGCCGCTGCTCGCCGCGATCCGCAGCAGCGGCAGCGCGTGCGCCCTCGACGCGCAGAACAAAGGTCACTCAACTGTTCCTAACTATTTACACACATACACACACACGGCATACGCACACGAGTGCACACGTATCATAACAAGTCGTCGCAATTACGATCCAAACGGTGATAGTAAATGTACGTACTTGTGCTGAGCAGCGGATCTGACAGAATTCTGGTATGTCTGGTCCCGAACCTTATACCCATAAATCATCATTTACAAAGCGATAAACCCTTCCCTAGCTCAGTTGCAAATTTTACTTACAGACTGTAAATAGTTGCGTGTGTATGTATGTAAAATAAATATAAGGGAACAATTCACACAAACTGACCTAGTTCCAAAGTAATCACTAGTAAGGCTTGTGTTACGGGTAAACATACTTATATAGAGAAATACATACTTAAATAGATAGAAACATCCATGACTCAGGAACAAAATATTCGTGCTCATCACACAAACAGCGGGCGGTAGGTAATCACATAATTTGCGGGTGGTAGGGCCTTGTGCAAGGTCCGTCCGGATCGCTACCACCATCTTACTCGCTAATCCTGCCGCTAAGTAGCAGTGCTTGCACTGCTGTGTTCCGGTGTGGAGAATAAGACAGCCGGGGAAATTACGGGCACAAGAGGCATTGCATCTTAGTCCTCTAGGTTGGCAACGCATCTGCAATCCCTGCGGGGTTGCGGGTGTCTATGGGCCGTGGTGATCACTTACCATCAGGTGACCCACATGCTCGTTTGCCTTCCTATTCATATAAAAAAAAAAAAAAAAAAAAAAAAAACATATGCCCTTACCGGATTCGAACCTGGGACGCTTGCTTCGCAGGCAGGGTCGCTACCAACTAGGCGAAACGCGTCGTCAAAACTTGACTGGCGAATGTCTAAACATAGCTAAAATTTAAATACAACCAAATATATGTTTTCAGTATTGGTATAAAATTTGTTTCTGCAGATAAACAAACGGCGCTGCATCTGGCCGCCGTCCCGGGTACGCACCCTGAAACGGTAGCCTCGTCAGTACAGAGCATCGAGCTGTTGCTGCAACACGGCGCGAGCCACAACGCGCGCGACCACGAATGCCGCACGCCGCTGCACCTTGCCGTCTACGACGATTGCTTGCCGGTTGTGCGCGCTCTACTGAAGTTTACACCACAGGTCAGTCTATATAGCATCGTAACAGCGCAGCGAACTGTTACTGCAACATAATGGCCTCTATACCTAGCCGCTTGCGACGATTGTATGTCGGTTGTGCGTGCTTTACTCAAGTTTATACCAACGGTGAGTGCATAAAGTTGGTTATAGAATCGCAACAGTGCAGCGAACTGTTGCATGGAAATAAGATGATAAATACATATGAGTGTTTAATTTGCGTTTCAGAGCGACGTCGATGTTGTGGACGGGAATGGTAACACGGCGCTGCAGATCGCTTGCGGCGGCCAAGTCAGAGCCAACACCGTCGAGATTGTCAAACTGCTGATTCAGAAAAAGGTATCCGAATGTGATTAGAATGATCATCTATTTACGCTTCAAAAACATAGCAATTTTAAGGTTACACAACCTTGAAAATAACGTAGATATACAGTTACCATTAGAAGTTGATAAAATAGTCGAAGATCTCAAAATGATCTACACGCGACTCTATCGCCAGGGTGATAAGAGGCCGTGTAGATTTTGAGCTCTTTGAGTGTTTATCAACTTCTGATGCTGACTGTACAGAAATCAAAAGAAAAAAAAACGAAGCAGTTATATCACTTGTCCGTCTGTCACAGCCGATTTCCTCCGACACTGCTGTACCAATTGAGTTGAAATTTACAATAAGACTGTTTATTCCTACTGAGCTGGCAACGTCGCATTTTTATTGTTTTTTTTTATGATTATTTCACAGAAATTGAATGACAGTTTGAAATGGGCGTCTGTTGTGTACTTCTTGAGAACTTTTATAGACCACACTTTAAACTTTCATTCAACTGCCGTAAAATAATCGTAAAAGAACAATAAAAATGCGACGTTGCCAGCTCAGTAGGGATAAACGCTTAAGTTGATATGCAAGTCGGTGACCCAAAAGCGAACGTGTAACGTCGAGAAATGAATTTTAATGGAGGCTTTTGGGAGGGTAAATTGAAAAAATAGAAGCAAGTTTCCGAAAATAGGCGATGTTTTCAGGCGGATCCCCTGGCGCAGTGCGGGCACTGTGAGAGCGCGTGGCGCCTGACGGCCGACAAGCCGCCGCTGCGCGCGCTGCTGGCGCCGCTCGTGCCCGCTGATGCTGACGTCAAGCTCGAGCCCGAGGACGACTATGAGTCGGCAGACGAAGGGGTCAGTTAAATTTTCAAGAACCCCTAATTTAAAAAAATCGAAGCACTTAAGAAAAACAAAAATATTTCTAACACTAGCTGGATTGCGACTGCGATGTTTTGCCGCAAAAATTCCGGGCTCTAGTTATGTATGTTACTTGAAGGGAAATCGTGATTTCAGGATGACTCTGTGGAGCATGAAGACCACTCTGCGAGCGCGGTGCTCCAGACCACCGACAAGCCGCAGCTCGTCGCTGCAGAAGCAGACGTCAAGTCCGAGCCAGAGGATGACTACGAGTCGGCGGACGAGGGGGTCAGTGCACTTTTAAAGTGGAACTTTTTTCCATCAGCCCACTCCAATTTTTTCGTTCACCTATCGGGTGTCGCATTACAGCCGGCCGCGGAGTGGGGATAAAGTGGTAGGCGCTCGGCAGAGCGGCCAATATGGCGGCGCCCGTAGCTCGCATCAGCTGACCGTGTAGCATTTACATTTGCACTTATTCGTAAAAAAAACGATGAATGAATTCTTGCAAGTGCTCCGCGGCATTCGTGTTTTTTGTTTTCAATTATTAAGATAAAATTAAAAAAGCGATTATAATAACGATTTTTCTGAAATTTTTCAGTTAAATGCCTTAAAAAAGTTTCACTTGCTCTGTGGTTTTATAAAACCGCACAATGCTTTTTAGAATTCCGTAGCCAAATATATACAATATTTCAGGTGGACCCTCTGGCGAAGGAAGAAAGCCAGCAGTCTCTGACCACCGAGAAGTTGCCGCTCGTGGCTGATGGGCCCGATGTCAAGCCCGAGTCCGAAGGTTGTTACCAGTCGACGGACGAAAGGGTCAGTGCACTTTACAGAGTTCCGTAATGGCAAAAACCAACCGTAATATTTAGTTTCGCCGTACCCGTCTATCCGTATGTCTATCCGCGGCTTAGGCCAGAGACTCCTATTACTAGAATAGTATAAAACAAAGTCGCTTTCCGCTGTCTGTCCCTATGTATGCTTAGATCTTTAAAACTACGCAACGGATTTGTGATTTTTTTTAATAGATAGAGTGATTCAAGAGGAAGGTTTACATGTATAATTCTGCGCAGACGAAGTCGCGGGCCGAAGCTAGTATTACTAGAAAGCTGTATGCGACCCCGTCTGCGCAGAATGCGCTTATTGCTATCCCATGGGAACTATCTATGCGATTTTCTGGGATATTAACTATCCTATCACCTTCCTCGGAACTGAAATCTAAAATTCCAAATAATTCGTTTCAGCGTAAGCGTGATGAGGTAACAGACAGACACATTTTCGTGCTTATAATATTAGATGTTATAGATTATTTCTTATTATCTCACGTAACATATTATAGGCGATTCGGCTAGCAACCCATCACTATATTGATTCCCCTTTCCACCTATACGCCTAAAATCATGCTAAACGTGGCCTTTAGGTCTAGTTACCTCAGGCCCTGTTTACCCCGTAAGGGATGATTATTTTCTAGTTTATTTCCATGTGATCCTAATTCAGTCAATCTTGCCCACGAGTGTTAAGTGTGATGGAATTAATCTGACGTACAAATATTTCTATTTCACGCGTCTTTTTATGTATGTATGGATTATTTTTGTTACAGCCTTGCCAAGAAAGCGGTATTGCATCACTGATACAGAAGCTGAAGCTATGACAGAAGGGAACGGCGCGACTCATGTGATGCAAATTTGGATTTTTCTATTAACTTTTTCACTATTGACGTAACGAACGACTCTAATTTTAATCATCACTTTTATTCTAAAATCTATTTGTCTTATTCTATTAAACGAGCTATGTATGAAATACATGTTTTGAGATCTCAAAAGCTTTGTGTCGTCTCTGGGAAATTTGTCGTTAGTATTCATCGAGTAAAACTCGGTCGCCCAGGCAGGTGCTATAAATTGAACTATGTTTTGAGATCTCGGAACGGCTCTGCCGATTTCAATAAAATATGCCTTATAGCTGTTTTTGGGCGAAAAATTTTAATCTAGCTAGCTCTTATTTCTGGGGATTTCACCGCCGGATTTTAGTAAGATCAAGTGTAATTTATGTTATATTTTTGCAATATTATTATTATGTTTTATCAATGAGGGACACCCTCCTAATTTCAAAGGCCTTATTGCTTTAAATACAATTTGTTTTTGTTGTACAAATAGTTTTTGGGGGTGACATTTCGTTCTACCTCTCATTTCTGGGGATTTCGACGCCGGATTTTACAATGATTGACTGTTTAATTGACTATGTTTTTGCAATATTTTTATCATTTCATCACTGAAGGCTGCTGCCTAATTTTTTTTCAGGGCCTTATCGCTTTAAATAATGTAAAAATATTTTTGACTTTTTCGAAAAATTGATTTGTAAGCATACTCGTAGGTATGTTTTAGTAAGTAAGTTCTATGTATAATAAGCCAATGCTAAAAGCATTTTGTTGCATGTGTGACATGCTAGTGTTGTAGTCAAAGTCGCCAAATGAAGCAAGTTCAGCCGTAAGAGACGTAATCTATTAAAACAAGTGACTATTACGTTCATAAGGAATTAATATAGTCTTGGTCATTTGTCTGGTCGGTGCTACCACTGTGTACATTGTTTAGGTTAGCGATACTCAACCAACAACCAACTACGGTGTCGCGGACCACAAGCAAAAGTGTAGATAAAAAACTTAATTCAAAATTAACGATGTTCATACATTTTGGGAAACGAATTTTTAAAATTGTTTGCAATAAATTTGTAAGTCCAGGGGGGCCAATCACAAATGCTCGGCGGGTCGTAGGTTGCGTATCTCTGGTCTGGATGGACAGGATGTACAGGCTAAACAGATGGGAACTGTGGACTATGTAAACTAACTTTTTCGCCATATGATATTTATTCATTAGTGGTCCTAAATCACATAAAGCCCAAAACAACGAAAAGTACCAAAAATCTGGATATTTCATGTTTGTTTACAAAATTTACAAAACAGATATTTTGGAAACTTCTCGCTTGTAAGGCCTAAAAAACAATTGGTTTAATGACTTCCTAGTCGATGACTTATTGTTAGGATACGTTAAGTAAAATGAGAGCACGCGCAACCCGTATTTATTACAAGTTCACAAGCTTTATTTTAACTTGACCTGCTTATTGTTGTTTGAGTTTAATCTTGCAAATCAAAGACCCACTTCTTGTCTTTGGATTGCCTTGTTTAGTACACAAATGTTGGATGGATAACAATGTAACGGTCAACAAAATGTACATACATACATACATAAATCACGTATTTATCCCTTACGCTTAGCATGATGAGTACAAAATGTACAATCTGCATAAAGCTTGCATTAAAAATATTTTTTGATACAAATTTATTTTAATTTTGGTATTCTTCTGTCACGTATCGTGGTCCTGATAATGTGGTACAATACAAATGACATTGAACTTTAGAGGGGTTAAGGACTTTCTTGGTCCACTGTAAATACGCATACCTAAGTCATTTTTAAACGTATTTATCAATAAATGTGCGTTGCCGGTCACATGACAATATTAATTTATTAAATTATTAAAGGCAGGTAAATGACGAGTTACATTAACCATTTGACCACGCACATTCCATGTTTAACATCATTTTTAGGATTTTTACTGTATTGTGTTTTAGTAAATTATGTCTGTTCACAACTAAACCTGAACCAACTAAAGAGAATGTAACTAATTTGTTATAAGTACTTTACTATAATCAGTCCTTCGGACGATAAAAATAACATAGGTAGTATACAGAGCAAACAATGCCATCATTGGATGATGTGTGATGCGACAATTGTTATAAAAATCAAATTAAGGATATTTTTCTAATTCGTTTTGACGGGCTTATCATATTGATTACTTTGACAAGGCTAAGTTTAATATGTGGATCCGTCCAGGGGGAAGAGCAGTGCTTGGTCCGGTGCTCCCTGGGCATCGGTTAATGATTTCCTGGCAGATTGTGAGGGATATCATTATCCGTTGGCTAAGAGCCCGACAGGCGGGAGGGAGTCTTTTGACCGTGTTCTACTGTACAACGTTGCCGACATTTTGTCACAATTTTTTTGAAAAAAAAAATAGTTTTATGTTTAATACTTAATTTTGAAGTTGCCGAAAGAAAACAAACCAATCCACCTCTGTGTCATACGTAAATTATAATCAAAATGGATTAATTTAAAGCTTTGATAGTATTTAATACTAGAAGAATGGTAAGTTTCGGATTAGAAATATTATCTTTCGGCAACATAGACTGTGTTCTTTTAGATAATTATGCTAAAATGATAAGTTATTTGATTATAATTCAATGGCCTTATTTTAGATATTTTAGATATACATAATTATATACTGTAATTGTTGTATGTTGTATGGGCAGCCATAAAAAGGGTACAGGCGTCTCGTCTCAAGTGCACGTGCACGTGCAATTATTATAATGAGGGATATTATATTTGTGCTCGCCAGTTGGCGCCACTGTAGAGTAAGGTTTTGTTTTAATTAATATTTAAAAGCAAATCCCAGTCGCAGAGTCCCGTTTGTCTTCTGAATTAGCTGCCCCTTTATGCCCGCTTAATTTTGGCACCTATTTTACTTAGTTCTTATTATTTTAAATAATATATCGTACGTCTGCCATAAGCGGGTACGATCTTTAAAACATTAAAAATCCGTGATATAAAGCTGGAAAATGCAACTTTCACAACTAAATTGATGTTGCTATGTACCTTACGCTGCACTAGCGCCTCTAGCGGCAAATACGCGATAGCCCTCAATGCTGACAACGTGATGTATTTTTGGAAACTACTTTACATTTTTTTTTTATTAATATCATTGTCTTTGTCTGTTGTATTTTGAATATATTATATACTGTCAAGTTACTGAAGTGTTGTTTATTTTGTGCTTACAAGATAATCTTAAATAAAACTACATAGACGAGGCCGAAAATAACATATACATACTCGGCCGCTCAGATAGTTAACATTAGAAAAGAAAGACGTTCTAATAGAGTGCTGTGTTGGAGTGGACTGAAGTTAGAAATTCGAAGTTTCGTGCCGTTTAGCTCGCACTCTCTATTTAATACTAAGAGGTTGAGAGGGACGGTATGATACGAAATTTTGGAGTAGCCCCGAGCAGTAGGCTACCAACCTTGTCGCGCAGTGAACAGAGCCTCTAGCCTCTAAGTACAGTCCTTGAGCTCTTATACTACCATTCGTGTTTGTTTTGTCTCACTCACTCTTATGGGTTTGATACTTCATTCGGAGTGAGGGAGACAGCAACACACCCGAATGGCACTCTAAGAGCTCACGGTCTGTATAGACTGACCGCTTAAATGAGTCCTCGCCCGCGAGGCACAGGGTCGCGGGGTAGGATGACAAATAGGGAGAAGTGCGGGCGGGTAGTGCTTAGTAGTTGTTTTAATTTAATTTTAGTTCCTTTTGTAAATTACTTATGTTTGACATTTAATTGTATTTTTAAAAAAGTGACAAGTAAATCTATCTATCTATAGTATAGTCTATACTTTCACTCTACAACACTTATATATTAGGCCAGGGTCGATACCTTTGAAAATGATAAAAAGTAAAATAAAATTATAGTAGGATGAAACCCATTAGAAAAGGTAGAGAATATTACAAAAATTAAAGGAAAAATAAATTACGGTCGATTTGAGGTCGGGAAGGGGGGGGGGGTGAGTTTTTAAGGGTGAAAAACGGTTTATCTCGATTTCCGGCGAAACTACAACTCTTATGAAAAAAAGTTAAATGGCAAAGTTGTAGGTAATAAATAGATCTACAACTTTTGCTTTTACACTTTTTTCACATAACCTCAAAATTTATGTGAAAATTTCAAATAACCAAGTTTTTGGTTTTTTATTTTTCTTTTGCAAAAATAATAATTTTTTCACGAAACTTTGTGAAAACTTACCTTTTTATGTCCCGAACTTACAGTAATTTTTTTGATTTAAAAGATCCATTTTTTCACCTTATTTTGACTTAATATCGAAAAAGCGCCCTAATTTTCAATCGAAAATTCTCACGTCAAAATATCTGTTTTTTTTTAAAAGTCGGTGGCCTTTTTGTTTGTTGAAATCTTTACTTTCCGATGGTATAAAAAAATATATACATTACAATGGTAATTTTTGTCAGAAAATGCAAATAAAGAAAAAAATCATTGTTCAATTTTGAGCTATTTATTTAAAATTTACACCTTAATTACTCGTCAAACGTAAGATTACATGTTACATTGATAAACAAAAAAATTACGAATCCATAAAACATAAAGATTGGAAAAAACATGCGAAAATAATTGTTCTAAATATTAAAAAAATAGGATTTAAAGGAGATTTCATCTAAAAAATGTGACTGTTGCAATATTTTTCAGTAATAAAGTTGATTTATTAAATTCTAATTACATTTATGTCATAGAAAATCTCATCTTACTAATATTATAAATGTGAAAGTTTGTTACTCTTTCACGCCAGAACGGCTGGACAGATCGGGATGAAATTTGGAACATATATAGATTATAGTCTGGAATAACACATAGGCCACTTTTTATCCCGGAAAATTGCGCAATTCCCGTGGGATAGCGATAAACGAATTCTATGCAGACGAAGTTGCGCGCAACAGCTAGTAATATATAAATATACATGTAAATCGTACTATTGAATTTCGATACTTTATACTGATTACGTTATTCATAATAATTTTCTTAAATACAATAAAAATAGGATTTGAATCCTATTTTTAAATATTTAGAACAACTATTTTCGCATGTTTTTTGCAATCTTTATGTTTTATGGATTCGTATTTTTTTTGTTTATCAATGTAACATGTAATCTTACGTTTAACGAGTAATTAAGGTGTAAATTTTAAATAAATAGCTCAAAATTGAACATAATGTTTTTTTCCTTTATTTGCATTTTCTGACAAAAATTACCATTGTAATGTATATATTTTTTATACCATCAGAAAGTAGAGATTTCAACGAACAAAAAGGCCACCGACTTTTAAAAAAAAACAGATATTTTGACGTGAGAATTTTCGATTGAAAATTAGGGTGCTTTTTCGATATTAAGTCAAAATAAGGTGAAAAAATGAATCTTTTAAATCAAAAAAATTACTGTAAGCTCGGGACATAAAAAGGTAAGTTTTCACCAAGTTTCGGGAAAAAATTATTATTTTTGCAAAAGATAAAAATAAAAAACCAAAAACTTGGTTATTTGAATTTTTCACATAAATTTTGAGGTTATGTGAAAAAAGTGTAAAAGCAAAAGTTGTAGATCTTTTTATTACCTACAACTTTGCGATTTAACTTTTTTTCATAAGACTTGTAGTTTCGCCGGAAATCGAGATAAACCGTTTTTCACCCTTAAAACTCACCCCCCCCCCCCTTCCCGACCTCAGATCGACCGTAATTTATTTTTCCTTTATTTTTTGTAATATTCTCTACCTTTTCTAATGGGTTTCATCCTACTATAATTTAATTTTGTCTCAAAAATTATCGACCCTGGCCTATATGGGTTTTACTCATCTCCAGGTCCAGAATCGCCGGCGTACAGTGAGCGTTATAGTACATATAGTATGAAACATCCAAGGTGATCAAAAGTTCCGACACACTATATTATGTGAACCGAACTATTAGGATACTGCCTACAAACTACGAAGCAAGATGCATGCCCATCCTTACTTCCCTCCTTGTCCGTATGTATGCTAAGTAGGTACCTGTACCAGAGATGCACAGATATTTTCGACATTTAAAGAGCCATCATTGGGCATGGAAGGGCCGCCAAGATGCAAATGCATTATCCTCGATACCGGATCCTCGAGTCTATCGGATCTATTGATGAAGTTCTGTGCTCTGTACCACACATTCGTTTCCCT
Source organism: Pandemis corylana (assembly GCA_949127965.1). NCBI lineage: Eukaryota > Metazoa > Arthropoda > Insecta > Lepidoptera > Tortricidae > Pandemis > Pandemis corylana. The sequence continues at coordinate 5,790,849 of OX421856.1, read as the reverse complement.
TTTAATTTAAAGCTTCATTTGCATAATTAGGACAAAGAAACAGCTGAACTCTATAACGAAAATAAATTTCATTATCAATTATTATGACTAGCGAGTCATCAGTTTCGTACGCATCAAGTAATAAATATATTATGTGCACTGGCCTCGGGGGTTTTTGTGACTCATGGCTATGGTTCTTCCCCGGCGTCACGTCATCGATAACGCTACGAAAGTAATGTTGCCAAGTTATTAAAAAGGCCTAAATTAGTGAAAATTGTAATATAATGAACACGGGCTAGTGACTAGCGCACAGAGTATTCCATACAATACAATATAGCATATCATTAATCACCAATACTACCCAGTATAATGAAAAGATTGACTGAACTACGACACTAGAGGAAAATAATCAATCCCTAATTCCTCAAAATGTAGTAAGTTTGCCGTCTCCAAAACGTCTCATTGTATGTTTTGAAACCAAAATAATTAAAACTATAGATTGTTTTCCATTACTTACTCGTGTTGTAACTGTAATCTAGATCCGCATAACTCCCCACATTACATAACCCTATAAAATTAAATAAAAGGGCTACTTGAATTATGAAAACTTGCTCACATTTCCTATTATTTAAACGTAAAAAAATCAACAGATTGGAACATTATTTAAGTTTTGAATATCCTTTTTTTTGTAAAATGGCGATGAATAAATAAAATTAGAGGCATTTAAATTCCCTATACTCGCAACACCTTCCAACTGTCACCGTCTTGTCAATGTCAAACTGCGCAGCTTACCGTAGAGTAGAGTGCACTACACAAACAAAAAGTAAAGTTTAATAGCTGCAGGGGCATGCATGTATACGGGCTGCGTTTTCCTTCTACAACGCTAGAAAGTTATTGTTGGTGTTATAATGTCTAGTGCATACGTAATGTTAAAATCATAATAATACAATAAGTAATAACATTACATTCGAAAGTGCGGCGAGTTTGTGAAAATTGTGACATCCGTGTTTACTTTATAAATTTTGCTGTTTGACTCGTTTCTTGACAGACCATTTTAAAATGTCTCCAAGTGACCAGGACTCTATGAGCGACTACTCTTCCTCAATGGAGTCCCCTCGAAGTTCGCCGATGCAGCACGTGCCTCGTTTGGTCAATCAGCTGACAGGGTTGAACTGTGTTGACTACAATTTTAAAAACTTCAAGAACCCAGGTAACGGTCTGAAGAGTTCTGTAGTAGAAAGCTAGGTTTTGTCGGAGTCATTGCCGCCGTCCCTTTCGTGCGCACTAATTCGAGAAAGATGACTAAATGCGATGTGCTACTAAGTCTAATGGTTAGGTACTGAGGACATTATTATTATTATTGAGTAAGGTATAGTCTTGTGAGCAGTTATGCAACTAGGCATGTATTCTAATAGGTGACCATTTGTAATTTCTTTTTTTTTTCAAATGCTATCAAACATTTCTTCAATCAAATATTCTTCCATGCTGGTCTGGGAGTAAAGAAAAAACATAGAATGCACCAGTTGTTTCTCTTCCCGCGCAGATGGTAAAAGACCATCGAGGGAATGGGGAAAAACTTTTAGGAACCATTTTATAGGCGAGGCGGCTAGCAACCCATCACTATTTTGAATTCCCTTTCCAACTATACACTCATAATTATGCTAAACGTGGCCTTTAGGTTTTGTTACCCTAGGCTCTGTCTATCCCGTAAGGGATAAAAATGTGATTTATGTATGTATGTATGTATGTATCAAACAAATATCCTGACTGACTGGAATCTTTTTGCAGTAAATGTCATACTGAGGGTATATTTAATTGACAATGAAAATCATTATGATGTTTTCTATAAGAACATTCTATGGTGGGTCAGGAAACAATTTGTCCAACCATACTTCTATCTAAAAAAAAGCCATGATAGCCTAGTGGTTTGACCAGTGGCCTCTCAAGTAGAGGGTTGTGGGTTCAAATCCTGAGTTCGCATCTCAGTTTTTCGGAATTTATATGTAAAATTACATTTTAAATTTGCCATGAGCTTTTCGGTGAGGGAAAACATTGTGAGGAAACCTGCACACATCTGCACTCAATGGTCACTCAGTGCTCAATCTGCACTGGGCTTCATTACACGATAATAAAAAAAAAAAAGATTACACAATGTAGGTACTTAGATTGTAGCGAAACAGAATAAAAGGGGCTATATATACTTCTATGTGTAGATAAAACGGAAGTCATAAATACTTGTATTCTGTATATGCTGATTTGATAGTCAAAGCTAATGGATAAGATTTTAGGAATTTTTGCTTAGACGCTTTTGGGCCCTGTAGGCAGGGTCCCGTATGATTCGTATGGCTGACACTGGTAGCTATGAAGTCGTGGACATAGGCTAGTATTAGTACAATTAGAGCAACTTTATCAATTTCCTAGAAACAAAACTATTTATGTAACACTGTTACAAAGTGAGTCTTGAAACATTGTATAATTATTTTATCGTAAAATATGATTATTGGGAAAATCTATTACGATAAAATGGATATCATGTTTATAATAATAGCACAATAAGTGAATATTTGGCTTATTCCCCATACATAACCAAATTATATAACCAGCACTAGTAAATCTAATGTAGGATGATTAATTTACATTTGCCAAATTTAATACCACACTAACCACGCTAAAACTCACGCTCAGCATGGCCTTAGGTCTTGTCCTGGGCTCTGTCTACCCAATAAGGAATAAAGACGAGATTAATGAGTATGCATGTATGTATGCATCAAACGGTATAGTGACTCCTAACTGATGGTGATTGTCATTACAGAGGCATATCTACGTATCATCGAGCAACCACAGAACCATTTCCGGTTTCGATACAAGAGTGAGATGGTGGGAACACATGGCTGTATTGCGGGAAAAACCAGCCTTTCAAATAAGGCCAAAACACACCCTACAGTAGAGGTAAGTGTTTCTTTGGTTTAGTTTATGTTACAAAAAAAAAACTGTTTCAAAAGAGGAATTAGGGATTTACTTTTTAGATATTATCTACATTCGAAACTATTCAACGGTTATCCAATATTTAACATGGAGTGGATTACTCATAATCCAGTCTTTTGCATTGTTTTTTCATTGCATAGGATAATTCTTAAAAGTTTTATCGAAATCGATTTTCTAATTACAATTTTATTTGGGCACACTTGTAGTTCCTTATTCAAAAAGTCAAGTTTATTTTGGAATTAGGCTGTCATAGACTTACGCGTCTTTTTTTAAAACTATACGCTTTCGGAAGGATCGTCATTACCGAGAAGAATGCGTCACAACAACCTTGACAGAAAGTAAGTATTTTTTTCAAAACAAGGACTAATACATTTATCATATACCAAATTGGCTAAGTAAAGTTTTTTTGAAAAGGTCCAATTTTTTTTTGTCGGTTGATGTCTTAATAATTACATCTTCTTTCTGGGATGTATAACTTATACTTATTAAATTTAATTAAAATTTCATTTTTAATTGCGTTACTTCCGTCGATCCCTAGTGGATAACCAACTATTAATGTAATTTTTACTTTAGTTTGTTAAGTAAGAATTTTTTTTCCTAAGTAATTTTTATCGTGTTAACTTATGTACTGTGGTTGACTCTTGTACTTGTAATAGTTGAGTGTAAAAGGACCTGTGGAAGCGCACAATGACTCATGTGCATGTCCCAACCTTGATCAAATAGCATAAACATCAGTGCCGCTGCCACATAAACAAAATGTTGACTGTGGGCTCTATTATCAACACAATCAGTCGTTTGCTGTTCTCAGAAGCTGCCCTCGAAACCATTTTGGCTGTGAGCTTATTGATATACTTACATTCCTACTAATATCTGATAATGTTTTGATAAAAAATAATGGCATCTGTAGCCGAGGATAAAATAGAAGTTTACGTTGTTGTTGTTGCCTGGCAAAATTCACTTTTATTGATTACCAACGTCAAATGTGAATAAAAGTAAAATAACTTTAAGCGGGTATGAGTTGGTTGACCTCACCTGCTATAATTTGGCGCTATTAGAGCTCACTTTTTAGCGATTATTATTTGAAGACGGTTTTATTTCTTATTAAAAGTTTTTTTTACGCTTTTTAGTGAAACTTTATGAACCCCGCATTAAAATCTGGGAGCGATCAATCATCCTCTGTTTGCCTACCCTTAAGAGTTGGATTTTTTTCCCAAATTTATATGGAATTACCCTCGGGTTATATTCTTTTCAATACCAAAAGAATTATTGTTTTTTATGTTAAGTTGGTGAACTACAACAAGAAGGCACTGATCCGGTGCCGGCTGGCGCAGCATCTGCGCGAGGACGAGCATCCGCACCAGCTGCTGGAGGACGAGCAGGAGGAGCGCGACGTCAGCGCGCTGGTGCCTGTAGAGGGCAGCTATAGAGTCGGGTAACAGCTACATACATACTACATACTGGTTCGTGAAGAGAAGCAACTGGTACATTCTATGTTTTTTCTTTGCTCCCAGACCAACATAGAAGGTAACAATAATACAAAATTATAATTAGATTAATCGAATGGGGCCTCACTAAGGGCGCGTTCCACTAAGCGCCCACAACGATCAAAATGCTCCTTTAGTCGTTCCACATAACGACCGCGGTCGTTGTGGTCGCGGCGAAAACGTCACTTATGACGTCATGACTTACGCTCACGCGAAGCTCACGACGACCCATTTAAAAAGGTGGGTCGAAGTGATCGTTGAGAAAATTAGCAGTGTTTTCAAAACTCAAAGTATCAAAAATGGCGACCGTACTCAAGTGCCGCCGTAAAAGACATTTTAATTACATTTGAACGTAAATTAATTAAACACACCACTAATATTAAATATAAAAAATTAAATTATAATTTTTTTCAATATAAATCGATTTAAACAATAATTAATTAAGTTTATTTTCAAGGCTTACAGGTTATAACCTAACCTCTTAAATCTTTTGCTTTCTTTTTACTAACTCGCTATTTGTATTATTTACCTCCACGCTCAAAACGCTCTATAATCCATTCCACTTGAGTTTACGACAGTAACGCTCACAAGCAAGTGGAACGGGAAAAACTGCGCTCGTGAGCGTGATCGTTGTGAACGCTTAGTGGAACGCACCCTAAATTTGCTACTCCGCAGTCACACGGGCGTCCGTGCGACAAATAATATTATACACCATGAATGAACACGTATAGAGTTTGACGCGCTTTAGCGTCTTGTGTGGTGTTAGTGATAGATGAGCCGTGTGTCATTGAGTATTTTGATTTATTTGGAAGCTGTACATAATAAATAAGCACGGTCTAGAGTTAAAAACGCATTAGACTATGTAGATAGTTCCTGTCCAATTCATGACATTAAAACATCTGACGTTTGTTTTTTTTTAAGATTTCCGGGCATGGGCATCATACACACAGCCAAGAAACAATTGAACAAACTGTTGGAACAGAAATATATTATGGAAAAAGGAAGACACGCCAATAGCCAAGAGGTATGATCTTAAATTGATTTAAATTATGTAACGTCATTGTAGGCACACTGTCTACGGTCATCGCGGACTGTCTAGCGCATTAATCGCGGTACATACTTCTCTCTAAACAATAGATATAAAATAAATAATATTTAAATTTGCATTTAAACCATTGATATGCAATAGGTTCGTCGAAGGAATAGACATTCGGCGATACTGAGAATAAGGCTATCAAATTAGCATACCTAATGGTGCTGCTTCCTTATTTCAAATCGTGTGAGGTTTTTTTTAATACGTATCTACTTACGTCGAGACTCAAGCCAAGGTGTAAGTGAAATTCTGCACAAGGCTGCCAATATTTGCAATATTTCCGTAGATCGTTCGGTTAGTTTGACTCAACACATCTACCAAGATTTTTCATTTGAAATTTTTATTCAAAATTTAGTCCCACCCTTGACGCGGTTCACTCTGAACATCGATTAAAGGAGCGACCACACCGCCGCGTATACACAGTGACGTGTCGTAGGCGTCACGTTTTCTCACCGTTTTTGATACATTTTGTTCGTAAACGCGCCGTCAACGTCTTTTACGATCCGGTATGGACGCACCTTAATCCATGAAATTATTCGAAGTTCAAAAATCCTGAAAAACAATTGCAGGTCTAACGCAACAACCAGCTGAAATAAACCAGAGTAGAGACCCTGTACCCAGAGCTGCCATAAAATATAATTAAAAAGTTTATCTTTGGCCTGAGGCATTAAATATGGTCTAAGGAAGCGTAAAATCGGGCGCTATTTCAAGATAATTTATGGAGCTCGGCTAACATTATAATCGCGTTCGTACGTGCTTTCATAAAGAAACCGCTTGTCGGTGGCGGCCTTGTTAAGGGATCGATAACAGAACATAATAAAGCTTTGTTTTGGTTCATTGCACTTTTAAATATAACGAAAAAAAGGGGTTTACTAAGGATGAAACAAGAAAATAATTTAGATAGAAATCCAGAAATGCATAGATAATGAAATGGTCAAGGTAAATCCGTGACCGCACCGCATATTCCTTTTGGCTTCGCCGTAGTCTTATAAAAATAGCGTATTCTGCAATTATCTTCCGAACACGTCGTGATACTAATTGAAATGCTTGGTTTTTTTTATTTATAGATTATTCAGATTTACTTACAAAAATTCAAATCAATCTGACCCTCGCAAGTAGGTGGTTAATCTATACATATAATTATTTAAATAAAAATACAAATGCTTGATATTTTTGACTCCAAAATTCCTCACTCGTCGCCTAAAATTATTTTCCTAAATTAGTTATTTCCAGTAAGTAGGAGTTAATTTACAAAACATCCAATATTTTGCTAAACTGGCCTTTCACTTCTTACCAATGAGGTATTTTAAAATAGTATTATGTACAGTCATCGCATAATTAAATTGACGATTTCATAACGGCAGTGTGCTCACATTATTTAGATTTAGTTTTTCAATCTACCCTCCCTGTGTCTGCACTCCCATGATTTTCTGATTTTGTTATTTATGTTAATGCTATATATCGTAACCTCCTGCTGTCCGAAGGCCTTTTAAAAGGTCATCAACCTTGTTGAAAAAAATAAACTTGTGAAATAGACTTCAGGTTGTTATGAAAATTTCGACTACAGACCCCTGGGCGGCTAGAGGCTATTATTGTTACGTAAGGACGATTTTGACCATTTCTGCAATTGAACCACTCCAATACTCTCCCAGGTGGTGTATTGAATACGTTAATGCTCTCGGATGCGATATTCGGTCGCTATCCGGGTCAATACTTAGAAATGGCAACACTCAAAATTTATAAAAACAGGTTCCTCAATCAGTCCTAATACTTCCAAATTCGAAGTTTGAGTCGTGCTGTCTTGCTCACAGAAATGTTTAAGGAATGTTAGTGAGAGGAACGGTATGATTCACACTTCGAACGTCGGATTTTAGAGTAGACCCTCAAGCTCTTCTTGTCACACTTGCGTCGGTGTGATGTTGACATTTATTAGGGTCCACTTGAAAACATATGAGGTGGCCAAGGATGCCAGTAACATGCAACGCTTATTATCAGTGAGCGTTTACAATAAGAGCAAACACTTAAACGAGACACCTATATTTATTTTCTGTATAAATACTTCAATCAGATAGAAAATTGTAGCTATCCATAATATTAATAATAATTTTTTTATCAGGCTTGCATTTTTGATTCGGCACATAATCACTGATTGTATAGGTGCGTGTTTGTCGGCCTTGTCGGTCATTGTAACATTATCTAGAAGCACTAAAATTGACAAACTGCAGCTGAGATGTCCTTCCTAAGGGGATCCACGCAATTGATAAACACTTCATTTTACATCACTGTATTATATGTAATAAATAATGATACATCATAAATTTTAACAACATCTGAAAACTTGATTCGAAAAAAAAGTGTTGTCAAATTTTAAAAAAGTACAAATAATGCATTGGATTCAACGTTTTCGTTGAAACGACAGCGAAACTCTTGCCAAGTTCGAAGTGAGTGACGAGTGCTCCCGAGCCTGTAGGTTTATCAAAATAAAGCTTTTCAATGCCAAACAAAACGCTAACGCTATGGTTGCTGGCAGTTTGTTCAAATCTATAGCGAGCGTCGCACGCACTGGCCACTTGGACAAATTATGGCGTTGGTTTTCGAATTTACCAGATTTTACAGGGGAGTTGGTAGAAGTAAGTTTTTTATTAATTTCTAGCTGAAGGCTTACTGCGAGTCGGAGGCAAAGAACATCAACCCAAACATTGTGCGGCTGAAGTTTAGCGCCCACGATTATGAAACTGGGCAACAAATCTGTGAACCAGTGTTTTCAGAACCCATCCACAACATGAGTAAGTTTATTTTATTTTTATCATTTTTATTATAAATAAAATATTCTTTCGAGCGATATTGTTAGCTAAACTTGAATAGGTATTTTACATTTCAGTGACGACTAGATTATTATGAAGCGGTAGGCACGACTGAAATTGATAAGCTTTTTTTTACTGTGAATAACCTATTGTAAAATTCATAACGTACACATGACGTTACCGTGTTTTAGAAAGTCTAATGAACAGTATTTTACCTATAATGATTAGTATCAGTGTTATGATCATTGTTTATTTTTAGAAATGTTTACAATTTATCAATACGATTGGATTGCACTAATGTGATGTGATCCTTACAGTTTAGATACAAGTAATCATGCTACTGCGATTATGATCGTGGAGTGGGGACTATAGTTTCTTTGCTCACCATTTGGCGCCATTGTTGACTAAGGTCTAGAGGTATAGCTGTAACATGCGACTTTATAAGATCGGCGCCGAAACAAAGTTTTCAATCTTGAATCTCATTAAGTTTATTAATTATAAATAACTATCGTCATGCTGTGCAGTTCCGTTTTGTTCGAAAAAAAAACCGCTTTTAAAGCGTTCACATTCATCGCCAAATAATCCACAATTGCGATAATTTCGCGAAGGTGAACTGAACACTTTTCAACAGGTAAATGAAAGAAATTATAATTTATGTCATGAAGCCGGCCGAAACCAGCGAAAAGTGAATATTATTGGACCTCACGCGACACTAGCGCCTGTAGTGGCAAATTCACACGCAATAGCCTCCATTTGAATCATTTTTGTAGGCAAACTCATCAAGAAAAGCCATAGGTTAGGTGCCTTTACAGAATGCTTTAATGATATTTCACAAACTCGTCATGTCAATTTGTCTGAACACCCCTATTATGTTATTTAAAACTAAAAAATAAAACCTGTAGTATGAAAATTCGCAGGGATATTTCCTTAGACCCGACTAGGTATCCTAACAGGCGAGTGCGAGAAATATCGTAGGTGCTTTTGTGAGATCTCATATAATTTAATCAATGTGTAGACTTTAGTAACAAGTTTGAAGCTCTTGAGTTAGTATACGATATATATCGAAGTCGGAAGTTAGTGGAACTTGACACTTGCGTGTGCCATAATAATTATGTAGTACAATAGAGCGCTCCGCTCGCGCTCTTACTCGCAGTCGTGAGAATGTGTAACATATCGATACCTTTAGGGTCAATTGGCGTAAAGGACAAAATGACGAAAATGAGTTAAATATACAGTTTTGTTCAGAATTTCAAGCTCTATCGAACTGTATACTCGAAATTTTGATATCTCGTAAAATTTGACTTTTACGCCCCATATTTTTGGCTTTTTTTGTGGGTGTAAGTAACAAGCCTGAAAACACATGGAACGTAAAGGAAACTATGAAGTATAAACAACGACGTATAGTGCTAAATTTACCCATATTGTCCTTTAATACCTGCTTGTAAAGGACTTAATTTACTTATTTGCCCTTTACGACCTTTACTTCTATACATTATACTTTAATACCAAATTGAAACTACGGCGTAAAGGACGTTTATACGAATGGATATTTATTTCTTTGCTTATACGACCTGGCTAAGACACAAATATAAATACTTAGGTCTAATTTTGATGAGAAGGTAAGTGTATCTCTATAAATTCGACAATTTAAGGTTCAATAAAATTGGTGTAAAGGACAAAAATGCTACTTTTCAGGAGAAGCAAAATACATTTTTTTAAGCTAAATATTTTTTTGATTTGTGGACCTATATTTTCAATGTCTATGACAAAAATGCGTAGAATTCTTATCTTTACACAGTGGTATGGTAACCATAACGAAAAATAGGATATTTAAAAAGTTAAGTCTTCTTTACGCCCTGAAAAAAAGCGTCGGTAGTCCCTTACGCCCATAAAATTTTAAAGAATTAAAATTATTTGAGGCTGTAAAGGTCAGTTTCACATGAAATAGTATAATTTTGGGGTGTATAGTTCACTATAACTGTAATTGCTGAGTCCCCTTTCCACCTATACGCCCAAAATTATGCTGAAAATGGCTAAAGTTAAACGTTAGCAATCGTGATTTTAATATGTTGTTAGTTATTCAGAATTGAAATTTCATTTTACATATTTTACACAGTTTAGTTATATTCGTAAACGATTGTTATTGTAATAAAAACATGTAGATTTACCAGCGCAGGACTATGTAGTAAATGAAAGCTCAATAGTCATAATGGCAACAAAATGTCCAAATATCAATATATTATGTTAAATCAAGTACCTCAGAGCTCACAAATACTAAGCACGTCACTTATTAATTATCCAATCCAACTAAGTAGGTACAAAATCAGATCTGTATAAGTTAAATTTTGTATCATTTACCTTTAAATATATAATACATGCAGATACTAAAACTAAAACCTACTAATTATAAAACACACTGTCATAAAACTATAAGTAGAATTAAGTAGTAAGTATTTTGGTGTTTTTTTGTTAAATATTGCTAACAAACGAACATTGCTTTCAAAATCAGTCCCATTAGGTATACCTATTTTTATACTTGATGTTACTTAATGATTTCAGTTTTTGTGAGCAATAATTAATGACAAATGGTACATGAAATCCAATACTAAACAGTAAAAAGAAATACAAGATATGGCTGTTGCCAGATCAAATACTTTCATTCAATCACGTAACGTGTAAGATTTTTGTTTGTTAGAATACCTACGTATTGATTTAAATTGGAAGTTTTGAACTGAAATCATTACGTTCCTAAAAGAATAAGATTACTGTTACCAGAAATAAAACCAATTTTGAAAGCCCCCACAATCATGCTCATGCAAAACGTGGCTTTATATCTTGTTACCTTAGGATCTGTCTTCTCCGTAAGGGATAAAGACGTGACTTATGCCTGTATGTATGTTGAAAGTAATGTTTGTTTGCTACCAATATAAAACCAAAAACACAAAAATACTTAATGGTATAAAGTGTAACTTTTAAACAATCTCATTCTGTGTATAGTTGCGTTAAGGTCCGGCCACACCAATGCGTAAAACACGTCGACGGTGCGTTTACGCAACAAAATGTATGAAGACACGTCACTGCGTATACGCAGCGGTGTGGTCGCTCCTTTAAATGATGAATAAGTGACGTACTTACTTAACGTTTATGATATCTGATTTAATATTTAAATTGATAAACATTTTGTTACAATTATTACCTATAATTCACGCTTTCATTTACATTATTCCTACCCTGGATAATCTACATGTTTCCACTACAAAAATAGCAGTTCACGAATATAACTTACTTGTGTACAACGTCTTTAATGACATTTAAATGATTCATAAGCAATAATATAAAAATATAATATTTCCAAAAGTTAAATTTTAGCAAATAACAAAATATTTTGCATAATTGATTCCTTTAATTACAGTTATGTAAGGAAAATAACCGAAAACGTGTAAATTATAGTGAGCTATACACCCGAAAATTGTATAATTTTATATAAAACTGACCTTTACAACCTCAAAACTTAAGATTTCTTTAAAAAGGTCGGGGCGTAAAGGACTTCCAACGCTATTTTCCGGGGTGTAAAGGACCCTTAACTTCTAAAATAAGCTATTTATCGTTATGCTTACCATTCTACCGCAAAAAGGGAAGAATTCTAAGCACTTTTGTCATAAACATCGAAGATATAGGTCCACAAAGAAAAAAAATACAAGGGATTTAAAAATTAAAAATACGTTTTTTGCTTCTCCTGAAAAGTAGCATTTTGTCCTTTACGCCAATTGACCCTAAAGGTATCGATATACACGTCATAGTATATTTTTGTTATGCCTATGAGTCGTTCTTGTTGTGTGATTAGTAAGTAAATTGATCGGCCATCCACTAGTGTTTAATAAATGTGCCAATGTTTCAAAACCAACACTGGAAATTTTACATAATTTATTTGAAAAATAATTCGCCAAACCACTGTGGCGATTGGTCAAGCAGGACACTAGAGTTAAGCAAGCAGATATTTTGATCGATATATTTAGCAAATATCGCCGCTTACATAGTCGAATATACCTACTATAAGTGGCTTACTAATATGTTGCTAAATAGATAACCCGTATTACCACTTTGCTTTATTTAATTACTGTTTGAACGAATCAGACGGCCTGATTTTCAGCATCTTTGTCGCGATGTGTGAACTATGTGAAGCAATAATTAACCATACAATTGTACATTGAATTGGATAAGTCTATTTTTGAATTTGTGTCCATTCAGAGCCGAGGACGTTGCATTATTTGAGTCACTGCAATGAGTAATGCGAACGGGTCTGTTAATGTGGTGGATCATTCTTATCAGTTTTGTGTTGTTTCGCTACTGTTTGTTTGCAGCATTTACGATGATTTCTGTGCCACTCACGAACCTGTATTTAAAGTATTTAAGTGGATTAGGATGTGGTGGTTTTCTTACCGCGCAGATTGTAAAAGCCCATCGAAGGAATGGACGAAAATAATAGAATAGATAGGCAATGCGGCTAGCAACTCATCACTATTTTGATTCATTTCCACTTATACGCCCTCAATCACGCTGAACGTTGCCTACTTACCTTAGGCTCTGTCTACCCTGTAAGATATAAAGACATGATTAATATTATGTAGGATGTAAGTCGATTAGCAATGTTATGAATAACATAATATGGGATATGGCTACGGATATAATAAAATAAATAATTTTGTATCGATTTCGTTAACGATTTTTTTTATTGTAACATTACAATACATCGGAAATGATACGGGCATGTCTTATTTAGACTGAATCTGAAATTGAAATTATTTGAACTTTAAAATAGGTTTTGGTTACAGTTTCTGATAGATTTTTTATTTCCGATATCCGATACTTTCGTTTAGAATAAGGTGTGTGCGTAATTAAACTTTTTCAGATTAACAATTTCGACCATGTTTAAGTTGACAGACATTCTTAATGTGCCAATTTTTTTGTCAAACGATCTGTTCCCCTTTCTTCTTCTCGGGCGATTATATTTTGTTAACTTATCACATGCAATTTATTGCCATTTGAAAAAAATATAGCGGAATCACTTCTGCGTCGAATTCTCGACGTAGTCAAGCTACAGAACAGGTTACGAACTAACTAGAGCCAATTATATTTTATACCCGCAGTCACCCTATTACCCTCGTGTACAACCCACCCAATGGATGTGGGATCCATTCAAAACAAACAATGAGCCCACAACCAATTTCTGAGATATAAAATATAGTCTTTAACTTGGTGACAAGATACCTGATTACTCGTTTATTAGTGACTAGCTACCCGCCCCGGCTTCGCACGGTATATTATGCATGTATTATACATATAAACCTTCCTCTTGAATCACTCTATCTATTAAAAAAAACCGCATGAAAATCCGTTGTGTAGTTTTGAAGATATAAGCATACATCGGGACAAGAGGACAGAAAAAGCGACTTTATTTTATACTATGTAGTGAAGACAGTTTCATACCTATCCGAGGTCCTTAGTGATGGAGTGCGTCATGAGTCACAGCGCGCCAAAAACTCATGATACCGATATGAGTATCGCGGTAGTTTTGTATTTTAAATAGGGAATATTCATGTTTTTCTTCGTTGGGAGTATTCATGTTCGTTCGTCGTCATGTTTTTGTTCATTTATGTAGTAAATAATATTAAAAAAAAAAACAAATAACTATAACAATCACCTAGATATGCTATGAAAGATTTATCTCTATTGCTTTCTAGAAATACGGATTTTTAATATAGAGTTTATATCGGATCTCTCTTTCTAATAGCTGACTAATTAGTAGTTTAAAACTCTTACGTTTTCCGTATTTCTTGGCCGATATTACTTTTAATTTCACTTTTTGTCATCTTTTTTACGATATTTTCATATTTTGTTAAGAAATGTGATATATTCTTTTCACAGAAAGTGCCGCGACCAATGACTTGAAAATATGCCGCTCAAGCCGTATACACGGAAAAGCAAAGGGTGGTGACGACGTTTTTATCTTCGTAGAGAAAGTTAACAAAAGTAAGTGCACAATTTTTTACGGTACGCAACTGTTTTTGACAAAAACGAACGCCCTAAAACAAATGGTGTGCTTTTTTATAGCATTGGCCGAGTGGCCATTGTGACATTCTATGACCAGATGTTGGAGAGTGAACAGTGGAGATTTCTATAACAACCTTTTTAGTGTCATATCATTTACTATCCTTTTAACTGTTTTGCAGTAATAAACTTGGAAATTACAAGTCGTACCGTTAAAACATGTGGCTCACGAAAAAAGCGTTGATAGTATTTATTTTGTTATTTTTGGTTTCCGAACCTCAAAAGCAAATGGGAATAGGATCACTTCGTTGTCTGTCTGTCCCTCAGTAACAGTAAATTTACTCCGAATCTACGGAATCAAGTTATTTGTATGTACATATATCAAACGCACGTCATTTCTGTGACCCAATTATGGTTTGTTACGTAAACATATCAACATACGAGTAAGGACGGCAGATTAGAAAATTTAAAGAAAAGTTTTGTAAAATTTATTCTACGTGGCGTTCAGTAAGTCAACGCAATTAGAAACTTTTTTCTTTATCTTATACACCCCTTGCAAAAAAAACGGGCACCCATGTTTTGGCATTTTATGTGTATAAAAGCTTACTTTCTAAGCTTTATCTAATGCCTAAAAATCTGAAAAACCATAGGTGCCCGATTTTTTTGCAAGGGGTTGTACTTATTATTTTTCTGTTTTACAGAAAACATTGAAATTCGGTTTGTCGAGCGCAACGAAGCGGGCGACGAAGTCTGGATGACTAAGGCTCAGTTCTTGCAGACCGACGTGCACCACCAATACGGAATAGTGTTCAGGTAATGCACAGTAGAGGTGACACATATCACTACATAGTATAAAACAAAGTCGCTTACCGCTGTCTGTCCGTCCAGTATGCTTAGATCTTTAAAACTACGCAACGGATTTTGATGCGGTTTTTTTTAAATAGATGAAGTGATTCGAGAGGACGGTTTATATGTATAATACGCAGTCGCGGGCAGAAGCTAGTTATAAAATATAATAAAAATAAAAGTCCCCACTGCTTGATGGACCGCCTCATTAATGCGCGGTCTAAAATAAAATTAACTTTTTATGCTAGCTTTTGCTGCTAGCCAGCAACCCATCACTATTATGATTCCCCTTTCCACCTATGTGCCCACAATTATGCTAACCGTAGCCTTTAGGTCTTGTTACCAGGCTCTGTCTACCTCGTAAGGGATATAGACGTGATATGTGTATGTATGTTTGATCACAATGACGCTTTAGGGTGGAGCACGCTTGTCTAGTAAATGCCCTTCCCCCTTGACTTGAAGACTGCCAGATTGTAGCGTTTAAGGAACAGACGCTGGCAGAGAATTCCATTTCTCTATTGTCTGAATAATAAACTGACTTGAAAAAGCAACCACACAAATAGGCACTGAAGTGAGCGAAAAATAACGAACACCGTCGGAAGCCGTTGGCTGCGGATTTCACAGAAACTAACGTCATGCGGATCCTTAAGGATGGCTTACGGCCAGCAGTGGACGTTTTGCGCCTTGACTCTATCCCCCTTATTCGTAAACGCTCTATAGGCTTCTGCTAGCTTAGCAATCGCTTGTCCTTATCTGTCACTTTGACATTTACCTTTCACAGATAAGGACAAACGATTGCTAAGTTAGCAGAAGCCTATAGAACGTTTATGAATAAGGAGTAAGACTGCGCTTATTCACCAGATTTTAAGGAAGGTAATGGTTATCGCGTGGTACATTCTAGATCTCTTATTTAAAGGTATTATTAGTAATTAAAAACCAAATAATTTCAGTATTTACGACTGTTGGATTCTTAGATCCTTGAGGGTACCGAAGGTGGAGGCAAGTCAGAACGCTGTTCTATCTCAGCTTGGGTTTTTAATAATGATCTTAACAGACGCCATTTTAGCAGTCTTAAAATAGCGCCATCTATTAGCGCTTGGCCAAAGTACTTACATAACATATCGACGCTCTGAGCGGGGTACGCGGTGGTTGCGACAACAAGCCACAGATGCCGCTATTTGCGACAGCGACGAAATACACTGACAGAGTTGCCGCGAGTCTTTAATAAAACAAAATGATATTTGTCTTTGCCAGGACTCCAGCCTACAAGGACCCGCGCATCACGTCCAATGTGAAAGTGTGCATGGAACTGTTCCGACCTTCTGACAGCCGTCGCAGCGACCCTGTGGAATTCACCTACCGTGCAGATCCGCTATCCCGGCAGAAGAAGGGAAACGCCAATAGTTCGCCGTATTCCTCTTGGAGTAGTTCTCTGGGTAATTATGTTAATCGATCATTTCGTATTATTGAAGTTAACGAGCTGATTTGCGTGTGTTGCCGGCTTAGAACCTGGGACTCTTAAGTTAAAAATACTGTTTGAAGTCTTTCAATTGTCTTTTAACCTCAAAGAAGGCAAAATCGTATACATTTTTGCGGAATAGAAATGTATTCCGAAAAATATTTATAGAAATATTTCGTAAATGGGTACTCTGTCATTGTCATCAGTTTTTTTGCACACTCAAAATATAAATGCTTCACATATTTATGCTTCCATGCTGGTCTGGGAGTAAAGAAAAAAACATAGAATGTACCAGTTGCTTCTCTTCACGCGCAGATGGTAAAAGCCCATCGAGGGAATGGGCATAGGAATAATGTTATGAGCGATGCGGCTAGCAACCCATCACTATTTTGATTCCGCTTTCCACCTACCCACAACCAAGCTAAACGTGGTCTTGTTACCTTAGGGTCTGTCTACCCCGATAAAGACGTGATTTATGTTTGTATGTGTGTGCAAAGTATAAATTGAGTGGCAGTAGGTCAAAATCTCCTGGCAAGTTTCATTATAAAAATAACAATTATTATTATTTATTTCGGAGCATAAGCTTCATTTTCACTCGGCCAGACGTGCTACAATGTGGTATTAAATAAAAGGTGTTAAAAATGCTCTAAGCTGCTAAATGCTGTGTTAATGGAACTTAAATTACTCTTAAATGTTTGTAGTGTTTTGATAATTTATATTTGTCAGAATTGAATTAATTTCTTCCTTAATGCGTGGATGCCGCAATAGAGAGCAGAAATTAAAGGAGGCGCTACTTTTTACAATTAAATATTTACCTTTCATCCGTTTTCTAATTTATGTTGTGTGACTATCAATAATGGTAATACTAAACTTTTAATTTATTAATTGTTCGTTTGTTGTAGGTACTGATTCCATAAAGAGCCTAAGTGAATTGCCGTGCCCCATTTCAGATATGTTAACCGTAAGTATGTCTTTCAATTTGCATCCAAAAATTCTTAAGATAATAAAACATAGAATAAACAACAAGAACATAGAATTTACCAGTTGCTTCTCTTCCCGCGCAGATGGTAAAAGCCCATCGAGGGAATGGGCGAAAGTCTTAGGAATCATGTTATAGACGATACGGCTAGCAACCCATCACTATTTTGATTTCCCTTTCCAGCTATACGCACTTAATCATGCTAAACGCGGTCTTAAGGTTTTGTTACCTTAGGCTCTGTCTACCCCTTAAGGGATAAAGACGTGATATATGTATGTACCTATGTGTAAAATACTTCTGAACACAGAATTAATTATAAAAGGTATAGAAATACCACGCGACCTAACAAAGTGAGCCGCATACCCATTATGTTTAAAAAGGGTTAGATCTGTACCTAACGAAATAAATTGTTTGAAAAATTTGTAATCAATCGCAGCCCGGCTAGCACAAGACTACACGAGAGTCGCGTCGCCCGCGATAGACCACCCGTGTCTTTCTAAAACAAACGGTAAGAAAGAGACGGGCAATTATCTCGCGCGCGAGGCGACTCTTGTGCGCTTTCGTGCTAGACATACAGAGATTGTGGTTTAGAAACTTACTTTGTTACTAAAGATTGTCGCTCAAAAGTCGTCTCTGCAAATAACGTCTCACTCGCGGGGTGAAGTCTTATTGAGAATGGTAATTGACAGTTGACGCTAATATTGTTCCGTGACGAAAGATAGTAATGTCTGAGATTCTATTTTAGTTTGTGATTCTTGTACTAGACTAGATGTTGAAGTTATTAGTTTGAGATTTAAACTATTGTGGACCTATTATGTCGTTATGTAGGCATAAATGTTCATGCGAATAGTGCTTACCTTGGATTTTGTATGCGACTCGACATCTTTAGTCACTTTCGAAATGAATTTAAATTACATTTCAATCCTGGCGAGTACCGTAATTTACTAAAACCTTCCTAAACGGAAGACCAAAAAATGTAGCGACATCGATTTTGGAAGCCAAACAATCTAAACGATTACATTTCTATTTGTAATATTAGTTCAGATCCACTAATAAACTTTGAATTAGCATTTTTTTAAATTCTAAAGGATGTTTTTATTTTCAGAACACTGACAAAATGGAAATGGAAACAGAATGTGATTTGTCGGAGACTCCCAACGCTGTACGTATTAAAGTTTAATTGTATAAATTTCGTTCTGTAGCTCTCATCATTACTCAACAAATTGCTCTTAGAGCGCAAAAAAACTTACTCGACTTAACTCTAATGTTAAGAAATGGGAATTATCTAAAGTTTAGAAACTTATTCATGACGGCCTATATTTTGTAAGATATTTAAAGTTGTATGCTAGGATTTTTTTATTAAATTCCAAAATAAATTACCAGTTCTTTAAGTGTAGGTGAAAGTAGCTTTCTGATGTAAACCTTTGTGAAGGTGTTTCTATGTGGAACGCAGCAACAGCGTCCTCCTTATAAAAATAAAGCTACCGTTTTTCAGATGCCTCAAATAATACAAAACTCTAGCAACGTGTGCTTGGGTGATGCATTGTATGTCGGGTCCGATCCGGTTCCGTACCAAATGCACTACTCAGTCGAGTTGGGACCCATGATGCCGCAGATAGACTTCCCAGACATTCGCATGACCTCTGCAGAGTTCCAGCAAGTTATATCGCCAACGGAAGCATCAGATTTTAACAGTATGTTACACTAAGCAACATCTTATATTTACAAATATTTGTAACATTTTTCTGTCTGTTAGACAATTTTGCCAATGTCAAGGAAGGTCGTTTTAAAACGTGTCGGTGAATATGTTTAAAAAAATCTAACCTCTTCGGTGAGATAATCGACAACGGCTAACTAAATTTTAAATTGAGTTTAAACTGTCGTTGCTTAAGCTGCACCGGTCCAATGGTACTTTTCCTTTTAGGGCCTTTTGAATGAGAGGAGCACAAAAGTAGGTTATCCAGCTCTCAGCCCATTTAAAGCAGTCCCGGCTCGCAAAGCATATTTGCTTCGATACGGTACTTCCAAGATTCGCAGCTGTCTATGCAATTCTACTGTCCATGTGTTTGGTTCTTGTGTAGGCAATTGTCACTTGCTGCATGTAAAGTAAAATAAAAAAGTAAAAAAGTATTTATTTATAATATGCAAAATGTATATATATGTAGAAAATCTGACTTTTCTTTTTCAGCTTACTTGCATGATTTCGTCCGGGAAAATCTGAACTCGTACAATTTCCCGTTGGTTGCGGACTCGGGTCGAGGAAAGGTGAGTTGACTATTCATTGGGGTTTTTCAAAACGAACTAGTGGGTCACTTGGATGGTAAATGACTTCTGCTGCCCCCCGCACTCCCTCCTATAAAATCGGAAAAATGTAGCCTTTATTTTTGTCAATGTTTACATTTAAGTGCCGCCACACTGTTACGACTATTTCACAGAAATTGAATGAAAGTTTCAAATGTGCTCTATACAATCTCTTCGTTTTTAGTGTATCAATGTATCCGATGCAATAATTAATCGTGATGGACTTTTATTTTCGTATTAAAGGGATAAAAGAATATATCTCGTTTAATAAAAAAATTAAAGTCCATCACGATTAATTATTGCATTGGACAAAGTGATACAATTAAAAACGAAGAGCACAACAGTTGCACATTTCAAACTTTCATTCAATTTCTCTGAAATAATCGCAAAAAAACATCAAAAATGCGACGTTGCCAGTTCAGTAGGGATGTTATTGCAAAATAATGTAAGATGCTCCTGCAGGTTAAAAGGTTAATCAGATTGCGGTTTTCAGACTAAGCCTCAGGGTCCGGCTCAGGCTATGACTACTAAGTCCACAGCTCGACCAAAATCTGAAGAGAAAGCCCCGAAAATAGCACGAGAAGACGAATACACAGCAACGTTTTCCCCTGAACACGGAGAAGAAGTTAGAAAGGTAACAACTTTGTTACAGTGGCATCAAAATTGCGCGACGTGGGAGCAGGATAGCAGTACATAGAGGATCTTGTCACTTGAGTGCAGAAAAAAATCTGAAGTTTATACTAAGCCGAGACTATGCCAAATTGGTAACGAAGCTTTAGATTGTTTTCAAAAGTGGGACTGTCATCATTCTGCCAAAAATCCGTCTGTGCAGTGTGTACCTTAAGATGTGTTATTGTTTTTTTTTTTTCATTTTAGTTGGTAAAGGAGATTTGCGATCTGGTGCGACTTGGAATGAAGAAACAAGAGATTAAAGAGAAACTGGAGCGACTATTCAAGTTGCGCCTGTCAAATGGAGACACGTGAGTGCGATTGTTTAAATTATCCTATTCAATACCGGCAATCTTGCTAATATTATAAATGCGAAAGTTTATGAGGATGCGAGTGAGTGTATGTGTGTTTGTTACTTCTTCACGCTGAAACGACTGGACGTATTTGGATCAAATTTGTACGGATGATAGCTGGTACCCTAGATTAAAACATAGGCTACTTTTTATTCTACGGCATTCTTTTTAATCCTGCAACTCCTCATTACCTCAAAGAGCGATTTAGTTACGTTACCTCTGTAAGATGTTGTCAAAATTTTCTCCTTACTGTACCTTTTTCTAATTCCACATTCTATGTATATTCTTATACTGTTCAGGCTTTACGGTTGTGGAATTCCTTGCTTATAATCATAAGGCGCGCTAAATCTTTACCCATATTTAAATCTACGTTGAAGGAGCACTATCTCTCATCTTGTGCATGAATCTTGTAGCTGGCTTTTTTAGGTATGTGTGTATGTGTCTATTTATATCACCATTTATTATAAATGTGTATTATGTATTTTCAGTACTTAGTATATTAATATATATTCTAAATTGCACCACCTACTCAGATCTGTTCTGTTTTCCAGTCCATTATAATTGCCTGGTAGAGATCGCTCTGTAGCGATATGGCCGCCTATTGTTACCTTGTAATATTCTGTATACTTTTTTCTGTTTTAGTTGATATATGTGGTGTTCAATAAAGAGTTGTTGTATTGTATCCCAGGAAATTGCATAATTCCCGCGGGATAGCGATAAACATGTCAAAACATGTCAAAAGTCGTAGCCGCATAGCGTCGTAACGTAAATAATTATTGCAGAATCAACATCAGTTCTTAAGTCTAATTCTACGGAGACGAAGTTGCGGGCAGAAGCTAGTATCCTATATAAGGTGTATTAGAATATTTCAACAGCTTTTAGTTAGGTTAGGTTGTATTAGTTTGATTGCATACACAATGGTTTATTGTTTTTTTTTTGTTTCTAGATTCCTCCACATGACTCTGTGGAACAACCGGTCCACTTTCGAAAACATCGTGAAGCTGATCGACAAAATGAAGATGCCTCATCTGTTGAATCTGACAAACGATTTCGGGAAGACCATCCTTCACTTGGCTGTCGTTCGTGATATTCCTGAATACATGTCTTTCCTTATATCTAAAGGTAAATCATTGGAAAGTTACCTATGTAAACAAATGCCATATTTAAATTGTATGTGATATGAGTTTATGTCTTGACTAATAACATGAACATGTTGGAATTATACAACTTTTCTCCTTATGCATAATTGTATTCGCGTTCGTGACTTTTTTATTGTAAAATAAAAGTAAAGGATTTTGTTAGGTTGCGACCCTTCAATCGGCGATAAGGACGACAACACCGCTGTGCACCTCGCGGTGCAATACCAGGCGTGTGCGCAGCCGCTGCTCGCCGCGATCCGCAGCAGCGGCAGCGCGTGCGCCCTCGACGCGCAGAACAAAGGTCACTCCACTGTTCCTAACTATTTACACACACACACGCAGACTGCGCAGTTGTCATCAAGCCGCAGAGCCCCGAGCTTTATTCCCCAAGAAACTAAACGGTTCCCATTCTCTGTCGCTAACTTTATCAATGGACTGTAAATCTTAACGTCAACGTAACTAATTGTCAGTAAATGTATTAATAACAAAACCAAAATACAGCCGAGACTGTTCAGTATTTTATTAAAAATTGTTTCTCCAGATAAACAAACGGCGCTGCATCAGGCTGCCGTCCCGGGTACGCACCCTGAAACGGTAGCCTCGTCAGTACAGAGCATCGAGCTGTTGCTGCAACACGGCGCGAGCCACAACGCGCGCGACCACGAATGCCGCACGCCGCTGCACCTTGCCGTCTACGACGATTGCTTGCCGGTTGTGCGCGCTCTGCTGAAGTTTACACCACAGGTCAGTATATATAGCATCGCAACAGCGCAGCGAGCTGTTACTGCAACATAATGTCATCTATACCTAGCCGCTTGCGACGATTGCTTGCTCGTTGTGCGCACTTACTTATACCACCGGTCAGTGTTAATATTTGGTTATGCTGATGCATTTTGATGCCCCAAAGCTAGCGTCGAACTGTTGCTGTAACAAAATGGCCGCTCCGGGGAGAAAGTATGAAATTCTAGGGCCTCGATTTTCGAAAGCACATCACTCGAATGTGGTAGGTATATTATTGTTTATGTCTTCAAAACTTACAGCTCTAATCGAATTTTTGACTACTTCACAGGATTAATGAGAGCCGTAAGTAAATTCTGTGCTACTCGTATTTCAAATTCAGCACAATTTTTCACCACTTCACATCTGTAGTATTAGTAGGCTATTAAGTTAGTATCATATATTCATACAGAAATACGTAACATAACTATAAATATAGTTTTAATCTGTGTTTCAGAGCGACATCGATGTTGTGGACGGGAATGGCAACACGGCGCTGCAGATCGCTTGCGGCGGCCAAGTCAGAGACAACACCGTCGATATTGTCAAACTGCTGATTGACAAAAAGGTAAAAACTACTTAAGTACCCGAATGTTTTTTTAGAATGATCATCGTCTGTTTTACGTTACATAAACACCGTGTTTTAACTGCCGCTATGCCAAATTTTGCCTGGTTCACTTCTAGAAACTGCTTGGTTAATCGTATTTTGTTCTAAGGTCAGTAACCACTAGGCTAGCCAGTTGTCGAAATACTTTGCTTAAAAACGGGTAGTGATCTTTTACATTTTACTCGAGCGAAACAGTGTTTTCAGCTAGTGTATATTTATACGTAATTTTGTAAGTATGAAAATCGCGTCGCCAGTGCGCCATGACTCGTGGAGCATGAGGCCGTGCGCAAACAGAGCGTTCTGCCGCAACGTACGCTCGCTCGAATGACTAGCCAACAATTGATTGAAGGGAAATCTCAATAATTGACTCAGTTCCCGAGCGTTTCCGAAAATAGGCGATGTTTTCAGGCGGATCCCCTGGCGCAGTGCGGGCACTGTGAGAGCGCGTGGCGCCTGACGGCCGACAAGCCGCCGCTGCGCGCGCTGCTGGCGCCGCTCGTGCCCGCTGATGCAGACGTCAAGCTCGAGCCCGAGGACGACTGCGAGACCGCGGACGAGGTCAGTTCAATCCAGTGAACACGCAAAACACATAAGTAGCACCTTGTTTCGAGAACTCTCCTCTTAACATCATTGAGAGTATATTATGAATCGACTACGCCAGGGGTCACCAATTAGTTTTGCTCGGGGTCCGCACATTTTATAGAAAAAATATTTCGCTCGTTGGTTTTCGAATTGACGTCCACAAAATTAATTCGGGGGATATATTTTTATTAAATTACGTACTCAGTAGTACAAGTTGCTGTGTTCTCGCGGTCCGCACAAAATGGGTCGGCGGTCCGGATGCGGACCGCGGTCCGCCATTTGGCGACCCCTGGACGACGCTATCCGATCCGATAGTCAATATATGCGGTTTTTTTTGGGATCAAAATCTCGCCGCCTGCTAACCCATAGGGTGCGAGCATGAGACCTTGTGTGAATGTGTGGAATCACGGATAACCGGATAGAGTTACTTCACGTTATCTTTGGTATTTTATGTATTAGTTGAAGGCAAAGTTTATGAACGTAACTTCGTTTTTTCAGGAAAAATCTCCAGCCAAGCCGCCGCTCGTCATCGCAGAAGCAGACGCAGAGGTCAAGTCCGAGCCCAAGGATGACTACGTGTCGGCGGACGAGGGGGTCAGTGCACTTTTTATGATTCTGTTCTCAATATGGCAAAAAGTCAACCCTTATTTCGCCGTATCTGTCTGTCCGCGGATAAACTCAGTCTTACTACTAATAACGTAACCTAAAAATGTTGTTTTAGATACAAGCTTTTTTGCTGACTGTACTTGCATTGTCATCCGTCCTCAACATTGTCATGTGAACCAAATTTTAAGTCAATCGGACCAACCATTGAAGAGTTCCCTCCTGCGGAGACGGTCCTGGGTGGACTACCAGAATTCTACTTCCAGTTAATTGTATTGTCATCTGACTTACACAAGTATGCAGAATTGCAGCTCAATTATATCAGTTCTTAAGTCTAATTCTACGCGGACAAAGTCGCAAGCAGAAACTAGTCATAAATAAATTTGTCTAGTCATAAAAAAGCAGTTGGCCGCATGAGCTGAACTGTTATTTTCATTCATGGCTCTCGTCACTCGCCTGTAACTCGGCACAAGACACCTGTGTGTGGCCGGCGTTTGTGTGTGGCCTAATAACTTTTTATTTGGTCCTCGTCATATTGCGAATTTTCGGTGGTACTAATTTTGTTCACTGGCAACGAGTACTTTTTCTTTGATCGGAGGTTGAAACTCATCGAATGTCATCGATGTAAACAAGAAGATAATATTTGACAATTACAATCCACTCTACCACGAAGGAGAGAAAGATTTTGAAAAATAATTATTTGAGTACAATATGTATAAAAGGACATTAACAAAAGGACGAAGGGTTACATAACATTCCATCAAACAATGTTTTGAAATTGGTCCTTGGCATGATCAGTACTGCACGACTAGTTGTATCGCGCGCAAGACAGACTACCCGTCTCTTTCTAGAACATACATACATACATCCAGTCATGCCTCTTTCCCACAGGGGTAGGCAGAGACTACTTTGTTCCACTTGCTACGATCCTGACATACTTCTTTCGCTCCACACTCATCAATCTCTTCATACATGCTCTCATGTTCTTTCTAGAACGAACACTATAAAAATACGGGTTGTCTATCTCACGCTTTCTAGTGCTAGCCGTGATGACACTATAAATTCAAGTATAGCGCGAACACCATACAGAGGTTTTATAAGAAAAGTATACCGCTAGGGCGCCATCGGAACCCTTCGTGTGGAGGACACGTGCCTGAGCGAGCTGTCGCAGTACGCGGCGGACGTGTCGCGCTTGCTGGACGGGTCGGGCGCGTGGCGCGCGCTGGCCGAGCGCCTGCAGCTGGGCGGGCTCGCCAACTGGTTCGAGAACACCGCCAGCCCCACCGGCACGCTTCTCCACCAGGTCAAGGTCCGTACCAGCCTCACTGACAGTGCCTAGGCAGGCAATGTATCAAATTCCATTAAAGACCTCTCGTCTAGTTGCACCTGAAACTGGACACTTCACGGCCTATTATAAGGAACACGACATAAATATTTCATTGCATGTTTGAGAAAAAATAGTTTTTGTCATAACAACATTTGTCTATACAGGTAGTAAAAAAAAAATATTGTTACAGGCGTGCCAAGACAGCAGTATCACATCTAAGACTTTGATATTGATGCTGGAAGATCTAGGACAGAAGGAGGCGGCGCGGCTGATACGAAGCAGAATTGGTATTTCCTAATTTGACGGCAAAATATTCGAGTAACAATGAAAGTAGATGATGAGACACTAGATGTTTTATAAGGTTCTAGCTAGATATAGAGAAGATGCGCTTTGAAAGCTCTTGTCATAAAGCCTTAGCCCTTTATTACAAGCTTTTAATTTAGTTTCACCGATTTGGTTACAGATCTAATAAGTGAATTCTGAACCACATCCAGTGATCAGATTGATGTGAAATTTGGAATACTTATGTAAATCTGGTGACAATACAATAATTTTAAAGTAAAATTATGTTAACCCAGTCAAGAACGTCTCCGCAGAAGGGAACCCTTCAACGGTTTGTCCAATTTACTTGAAATTTGATAGAAAAAAAAGCTTGCATTGAAAATGAAATTTCTAGGTTAGGTTATTTCATTATATGCTATTTTACATGTATAAAACACCAGATTGTGGTATGACCAAGTATTTTGCGTAGAAAGTGTGTTAGTTAAAAATAAACTAGGAGGTGCTCATTCAGCCACTGCGTCTTTTTGGCAATCTGTTAGCTCATAATATTTGTTTATTCGTATCTAAGGAATGAAAGAGACGGATTAGATTAATGGGAAAGACGTAGCGTGCTGTCACGATTATAGTTATTAGCTTTAGATTGTTAATGACACCTGTCAATGTCTACAATCGAGTGGCGAGTTACGTTAGGATGAGGAACTAACTAATAGAGCGGTAAAACGGGCAATACCATTCTGCAGCATAAATGATTCGTCACTTGACCTTATACTATATGGAACAAATCCATTGACACATACATACATACACAAATCACGTCTATATCCCTTACGGGGTAGACAGAGCCTGAGGTAACAACACCTAAAGGCCACGTTTAGCATGATTGTAGGCGTATAGGTGGAAAGGGGAAGGGATCCATTGAAGTTGCAAGAATTACGATAATGTATTATTGGATATATTTTGGGCCTGTTTCACCACTCTCTTTTAAGTTCCAGTTATCTTAAGTGTCAATTGTCTATGATTCCGTCTCTATTTATTACTACGAAACAGACAGAGACGTCATCATAGATAACTGACACTTAAGGTAACTGAAACTTAAAAGTGCAGCAATCAACAGTGGTTTGAGGGTTTTCATTAATTACTTATTGTATGACTTAGCAACTCTATTGGTTTATTTCTTATATGTGTGTTCAGTCGACTTTATATCGTAATTATTTTTATAGACGAGTATATTCGTCCTTTTTGTAAAAATAATTTTGTAAGCAGTAATAATAATTAATAATTTAATTAATAATTTCATAATGTAAGTTCCAAAAGTTAAGGCAATACGCAAAGCGTTTTGTTGCATGTGTAACATGCTAGTGTTGTAGTCAAAGTCGCCAAATGAAGCAAGTTCAGCCGTAAGAGACGTAATCTGTTAAAACAAGTGACTTATGCTCTTATGAAATTAATAGAGACTTGGTCTGAACGGGTTTACAATAATGTGTACATTTACATAAATCTTACAGCCATAGCATATGCATTTTGCTATACTTTGTACAATATGTGCGACATAATACTGACAGCGGTTGGAACGCAAATAGAAACGGAACAACCGATAAAGGAACGTTTATATTAAGTTTAGGTATCCGAACCTTTTATTGTTTTTTTTTTTAAGTTTACCAACTAGACACGGAATTTGAAAATCAAACTTCGAATCGACTTGTTTCTTTACCTCGCTTTTTAAATCGAAATGAAAGCGACAGATTGAAGTGAAGTTTTAACCTTTTCAATTTTGTGTATACACCCAGCACTGTCCTCGGCATTTAACAAAAAAAAATTTTTTGTCTCACGCTCGAAGCAAAATCGAGTTTTGCTCTCTGTCTTTAAAGCGCGAAACCCGTCTGTTTGGAGTTGCTGAGGTGAAAAAAAAAAGCTTTTGATAGAAAGACGTCTGTGGGGTCTAGCTCATTATTACCTATATTAAGGCATTTTTTATTAATTTTGACGGCCTTGTCATATAGGTTAGGCTAAGTTTAATCTATAATCTAAAAGTTGCCAAAAGATAATTGATAAATCCTGACATTTGTGTTGTTTATAACAATCAATGCTGTTTGATTATTTTAATGCTTTAAGGATTTAATAATTACCTCCTGGGATGGTAAGTTTCGGATACGAATTTTTGTCTTAAGGCATCACACGACTGTGCTTTTTTAGGTAATAGTATGAGATGTGATTATAATTTTAGTGGCTTAAGTTTTCATACTGTATCTGTATGTACAGTAAGGGAAATGTATTCACGTACCACCGTAGAACCTTATCGCCATAAGGTGACATATCACTAGTTTGAGTGACAGCCTGTCAATTGCGACAGGGTTATACATTTCCCACGCTGTACATAAATATAGGTATAGGTGTTTTACGAGGGCAACCATCAAAAAGCTAGACAAGGTGTTGCGCCAATTTGAATGGACATGCAATATATTGAATTAATGTAACATTGTCATATTATTTTCATTGTTCTCAACGTGACGTGTGTATGAAAATGTGACTAAAAGTATTTTTGGTGTCAAATTTTAAAAAACACTTATTATATGTATTGACATTATCTGTTGTATTTTCAATATATTTATTGTGTAAGTTACTGAAGTGTTGTGTTTTTTTTATAAAATGCTAACAAGATAATCTAATCTGAAACCAAATCTAATTGAACAAGGTCCAAAATAACTTACCTTTTTTCAAACTGCTCAGATTGAAGCTCGCGTCAGAAAAGTAAGACCAATGTAAATACATCCCGGAGTCCAGAGTATACTTACGGCTTGGAGTTGGAATGAATGCGCGGCATAGTACTGGACGACCTGATAATTCGTATACGTTCCCGTACAATCATCCTCTCAGGGAACTGACCAATCGTTAATAATTTCACTTTCTGCGCTATAGCATCGCGTAACTTCTCCGACTACACCTGTACCACTAAGTAAATCCTAAAAACCTTTCAGCGTCCAAATTCATGTTTCTGACTTTTTGTCGTAATATTATTTCCCGCTCTTTCGCTTTTTTTCGTCATCGCTGTCGGTGATGCAATAATAATGTAGATGTATTTTCAAATTATAAAAATTATGAACTTTATTTTTTTCTATAATTGATTGATTTTTAATAATGGTCGTTTTGTAAACATTATATTTAATTTTTTATTATGATTTAGTTACTAAACCTCTATAATTTTACTTTCAGCTCCATTAAACTACCCGTGAAAATGCTGTGAATTCCGTTCAGCAGTTATAAATAAAAAGGACGATTTTATTTTAATTCTTACGAGAAAGGAAGTTCTTTTGCGGGGGTAAAATCACAGACTTAACTTTGTTTAAATACCAAAATGAAATAAGAAAAGCCATTTTTATTTATCAGGTAACCGTATATGTCAAAACACTTGAGGCAGAATGTTCCAGCACTCTTTAGTTTAGTCAAAAAAGTTATCGACTGTCAGCTGTCATGTCAATGTCAAAAACAGCTGTTTCTTATTTTGATTTTGTTTGACTATGCCGTAACGAAATGAAATTTTGTTGCTTTTTATTCTGCAAATTATAAAATAATGCACGTAACTAGTATCTGGATGTTTTCAAATTATATACTTTCAAATAGTATATAAATTATTAATTAATAAGTAAAAATGACTTCGAACGCTATAAAACAATTTATTAAAAACAGAGTTGCTGTTTTGCAAGTGTTGCGTATATTTTCTAGACCGGACGCATCTGAAGTGCTTACGGCGTATATAACACAATGTAATGAGCCCCCTTGGACTTCTTACTTTGTCAAGGTAAAATCAGACTTACCTACTACTTGTGAGAGTTCCGCGCCTCAAATGGAAAACTGGAAGCTTTTTAGTTTGGCTTACTGTCTGTCTGTCACTACTACTTTCCCAGTAGAGGTTAGACATATTTAGTTAAAATAAACATCTGATCACCTGTTATGAAAATTAATACACATTAATACACACAGACACAGTACATGGACGATATTATACCAGTATAGATTATTAGTAGCTACAGATAAAAAAAAATTGAATCATCCAATAGTTTCAGAGAGTAGGTAGGTAGGCAGGTAGGTCTACAAATATAAAGAAACAGATCATCATCAATCAGAGCACCATTTTCTTAAATTAATGGTAAATATTCCTTTGTTTATTATGCTCTTTTTTTTATTTATTAAGAAACAAACAGTCATAGGTACATAAAATAATTATGACACATACACACATACATACACAAATCACGTCTTTATCCCTTACGGGGTAGACAGAGCCTAAGGTAACAGGTACCTACTGGCCACATTATGACAATAAGTGAAAATATATAGTATATTTTAATGATATATCTTATAGGTAGTATAAAGTAGTTTATTGACTGGTAGGTTTTAGGAGTTTATGTATTATATTCGGTAAAGTTATGTATTGTGGCTCTCAGTGTTTGCAATTTTTAAACTCACTCGTCCATCCCTAATATAATACTCCTTTCATCCACTCAAAGGTTGACTGGAAGAGATCCCTTAAAGGGATAAGTCCGCCTTTGTGCATGTATCTCAGTGTTTGTCAATTGTATTTGTTTTGTTTATTTTGCACAATAAAGAGTACATACATACAATACATACACTACAAAAAAATAAAAATAACATTAATATGTGCACAAAGGCGAACTTTGTCCCTATAAGGGATCTATACCAGTTATCCTTTGAGTAGACGAGAGGAGCATTAAACAAGGGACCGACAAAGAGTGAGTTTAAAATCCCATATAGTGAAAGCCACAATAGAGTGTTAATAATTAATAGTTGCGGTCACAGCACAATAAAATCCCTGATGCCCACTAAGTTTCATGTGGCCTCTAGTTATTGTAAGAATAATTTATATTACAATATTTCAGTATAGTAGTGTAAGGGACGACCAGTACGGGATGTCAAACTTTAACTGGAAAGTGGGGAAGTCCAACTACCAGATATTGAGGACTGGCTGCTTCCCATACATCAAGTACCACTGCTCGAGGAAAGCAGCAGAAGACCTAGGTACATCGGACAAATTCATGAGAGTTATCAAAATAGCCAATTTTGGTAAGTTACCTAATTAGTAATTTATTTTGTTCAGATGTGGCATCCATAATTTTTTAATAACAATAAAACAAGAAACAAAAACGTTAAGCTATGATAGGATAAATTTAGTATTAAAAAAATCATATACAAATATTATCAACACAACTCTGCCTAATGTATCTAAGTGTATTCAACTGCTTGCTATCATGGTTAGAATGATATTGTGGTTTTTTAATATGAAACTATCATGAGACACATTCCAATCAGGTAACTGGAAATTTTGGTTTGCGTGTGCTGTCATGGCATGCATCATCAAAGTATCATTGTCAATTTTTATTTTTTTTGTTTTCTAAAAACTGTTTTTTTTTTCAATTTATTTGAACTAGCCAAATCTCTTTGACCATTTTTGTTTTTGTAGGTATACCATGCCTGCTATATGGACTGGCCGCCACGCAACTGATTAGACATACTGAAATAGTCAAGACGTCAAAAGGACCAGTAACAATATTCTTCCTCCTGCCTGAACATAAAGGGTCAATGCACTAAACTCAATAGGTACTTAGACTAACGTAGATAAATAATAACCATTTGTATCTGTAATGTATCTAATTAGTTATTCATTGTTGTCTGGTACCAAAGTAAAGTTAGATTTTAATACATACATATAAACAGTTTATTTTTATTTGCTGATTGCAAGATCGAAAGAGTGCTCGCATTCGAATTTACTTAGATGATGCCTTATATTATTATTCTATTAACCGGTAAAATTGCTAGAAGGTTTATGCAGGCGCATTTATTTTAAATACGTAATAAAATTAATTTCAAAAAAGATTAATAATGGTATGCATATAAAATATTAATCTTCTTGACAGTTAGGTACATAATTATGTATGAATAAATACATTACATTAGATAATAGACATACAACTCTAGTTCCTTTATATTATTAATTTTACTACCTATATGAAATAGTGATTTATGACAATACTTATCTGATGTGGCCTTAGATAAATAACATATTATCCGAATAATATTGTAGTTTTGCAATAGGAATGTACATGCATATAAGCAGAGTTATCAAATCCTATACAAAAAGAGTAAGTTAAGTGATAGTTTGAATTTAAAAACAAAATCGATGTAAGTACCAACTAATTGTACTGCCGTAACATGTTGAAGTATGAATATGCACTGCTCATTATCTGAAACAAAAGAAAAACAATGAAGAATCCTACTAATATGATAAATGCGAAAGTTTGCGATTATAATAAATGCGGATGTATGAAAAGATGAACCTAATGAAATTTGGCATAGAGAGATTATAGTCTAGAATAACACAGGATACTTTTTATCTCGGAAACTTGCGTAGCTTCCGTGAGTCGGCTCTTTATGATCAGTCTGACTGCGTCGATACCTTTGACGATCTTGTGCTTCCTGATAGTTTTACCTCATTGAACGTTTCTAAATTTATTGAAAAGTCGCTGCTCTTGTATTTATGACGTATTGCGTGTTCTGATGTTATCCTATCTAGTGTAACGAATTTATTTAAATTTCATGCTGTTCCGAAATATTTGAGGACCTCGCCCGCTACGATATGTCTGATGGCGACTGTACATTGACTGTACCTATCCGAAGTCACGCCTCGTGACTTGATAGCTCTAAAACGTGCGGCTTTAATCTTGATATAATGCAGCTATACCTGCTTAATGCAAGTCTATCTACAAAAGTCTATCTACAAACACGGCCAGATGGCAAGCGAATGATAAAACTTGCGAAGTTATTTTAAAAATCGCATATCAACATTACAAACCATTTATCAAATCGACCGAGCCGGCCTATCTATTGGAAAATGAAAAAAGTAACGAGAAAAATCAATTTTTAAGTTGGTATCATTTTTTCTTTTTATTTCTTACAAGCTTCTTATTAACTTGCAACGTATGTATGTATGTAAGGATTTTTCTTGCTTTATTTCACGTAGGTAGGTACATTCTCACTGTTACCATCCCCAAGTTCTATACTTCGCCATAAAAAAATGAGGTCGTAAGACAATAAGCACACACACACACACACACACACACACAAATCACGTCTATATCCCTTAAGGGGTAGACAGAGCCTGAGGTAACAAGACCTAAAGGCCACACGTGGAAAGGAGAATCAAAATATATCTAGTTATGGGTTGCTAGCCGCATCGCCAATAACATGATTCCTAGGAATTTCACCCATTCCCTCGATCGATGGGCTTTTACTATCTGCGCGGGACGAGAAGCAACTGGTACATTCTATGTTTTTCCTTTGCTCCCAGACCAGCATGGAAGTAAGACAATAAGCCAACGAAATTATACCCATCAAAACCCGTAAGCCTTACCTAAGTGCGCTCGCGTAGTCAAGCTATTTGTAGAAATCGTAGCCTAGTCATCATGGATACCGAAGTTGCACGTACCGAAGAGAATGTCTCCAGCTCTAGAGGCGCCAGCGCGGAGAACTTGATGGCGAGCGGCACCTGCGAGCGTTGGATGAAGATGACGAAGTCACGTCGCAGCAACCGGCCAAGCGGCGTGCCGTACCAGCCGCAGTAGAAACAGCGGTCGCCGACGGAATAGGCCTGTCAACAGCCGAGTTGGTACTTAGTACTGTAGGGCTCCGAGGGTTGTAGCCAGGCCTACACTACTGATTTATGAAACTCTTGGGTTTAAGGGTGTGTGTCTTGCGCATCGCACAAAATGGGAGTAAGCTTTTAACCGTATATTATTTCTACTTATGAACTTATACAATCTAAGATATAACAGGCATGCCTTCGGAGGCAGCTGTTCAGGTAATGCTCTCAAGAAAGACTTGTTTCTTTTGATTCTATTTAAATTCGAAAACCAAATTATAAATATTTGCATTACCTGCCAGCAAGTTGATTTGTATGTACAAACTTTTGTATAAACAAACTCAAGTTGTTACAGTACGTAAGTCCCAATCAACCTTTCCAAATATCTGCAAATGTCGCTAAGCCATAGCTACAACTGATATTATTAAGCGTATTAGACGTTTATTAAACTTGGCATGTTCGTTTACACGTATTATCGGCGTCTTTTATGTCGAGTTTCACCCACTTCCAGCTGTAAAATTGAGATTAGATTGAGATGTATAAGTATTGATTCGATGACAACGCAAATATAGTCAACAAAGGATAAGTAGGTATGTATTTATTTTAGTATCAGTAAAAAAAGCTTGAATTGAAAAGGAAATAATGATTTTATTATTATGTCGTTTCGATAGTGAACTGTTACAACTTCTCTAAGCAGTTCAAAAAGCGAAAGAGATCGGAGCGGAACGGGTTCGACACTATCGGGTTAGGTTGATGGGTAGGGTCCACGGACCTGCTTAGGTGTCCAAGTGGGTGGAGAGGTGTAGGTACTCCAACGTGGCGCGTCCCTGGGTGGTTGGATAAGCCCCTGCGAACCAAACACCGAGGGATGGGGCCCACCTGTCGCAAGTCATGTGCCTGACTTGCGGCGGGTACTTAGGCACCTTGAGTGTTGCTCCCAGTGTCCCTCTGGCCTCTAGGGGCAAAGCAGAGGGTACTTGGGATGTGGCGTCGCTTCGGCGGGGCCTTAAGACGTTGTGAGGGGCCTTCGGGCATTAGCCCCTCCCGCCGCAAAGATATATATGCAAGTAAAGTGAAAGAAAATAAGTAATCATATAAAGTTAAAAAGATATATACTCATTCAAATGGTAATAAATATGCAAACTACACTGGCAACATAAATATGTACCTAGCAAGTCCAAAAACTTGTATACAATCAAAACTCCATTATTAGTATCCTGCAAATAATGCAAAATATTATAGTCATACTTATGTCAATAAATATAGATTCAGTAATTGCTACGAAAATATGTATACAAAATGTAATCTGCGAATATCAACTTTACGGCCTAGTCACACGAAACAAATTTGTAAAGTATGTTTTGACAATTCACGAAAACAGTACAGACTTGTCATTGCATATGTTTGTCGCATGTTTTGACCTGTCACCACGACGTTATCAATCGGCATGTTTAACAGATTTTACAGATTCAGATTTCGTTGATTTTGATTGAAGATGCCAACGCTATAGTCCGGTCAAATTAGACCAAAAAATAAGAGTAAAGTTACCTAAATTCCCACCAAGCTGAAAATCGGTAAGATTGTTTGAAATATCATTAAAAACAAAATTTGAAACTTCCCCATCTTTAAAAAGTATACCCAAAGTATCGAAATATGTATACATAAACTCAAGAAGGCTTCTGTTATGGTTTTTTTTTTATATAAGAGGGGGAAAACGAGCATACGGGTCACCTGATGGAAAGCAATCACCGTCGCCCAAGGACACCTGCAAGACCTGGGGAATCACAAGTGCGTTGCCGGTCCTTTGAGGAACAGGAAGGCTCGTTTTTTAAAGATCCCTAAATTGTATCGCTCAGGGAATATTGCAGCAGGAAGTTGGTTCCAGTTGGTTACCGTACGAGGAAAGAAATTGCGTTTAAAACGCACGGTACTTGACTGCCAACCATCAAGATGTTGAGGATGGAAGGACAGACGGTTCCGCGAAGTACGGTAGTGGAATTCAGCCGCAGGCAGCAATCCGAAGAGTTCGTCAGAGCACTCCCCATGATAAATACGGCACAGGGCTGCTACATCCCTCCGCACAGCCAGAGAGTCGAGCCGACCTGAAAGTGCCTGGTTATCGACAAATCGAGCAGCTCTGCGTTGGATGCGGTCAAATAGAAGGTTTTGGTACTTGGGTGCCCCAGCCCAGAGATGAGAACAGTACTCCATATGCGGCCTAACCTGCGCCTTATAGAGTTGAAGGCGATGGGCTGGCGAGAAGTACTGTCCCGCTCTATTGAGCACCCCCAATTTTTTAGAAGCTAATTTGGCTTTGCCTTCCAAATGACCACGGAACTGAACATCACTCGAAATGTCGACACGGGGTCCTGATAGACAACTTAGCATCAAGGGGGGTACCTTCGAAACAAGGCGAAACAACCTCAAGGTACCTACCAGTTACGAGTAGATGACGATATACATACTTATGTATATATAAATACATACTTAAATATATAGAACATCCATGACCCAAGCACAACTATTCGAGTTGATCACACAAACATTGCCCTGGCCGGGTTTCGAACCCGGGACCTTCGACTCAGAAGGCGGTTGCTTCACCACTGAGCCATCCGTGTCGTCAATATCAAATCATACAGTAATTGGCGATCTACGCTATTTTCTAATTTTTTTTATTTAATAAAAGGCAAAGTATACTTAAAATAACTGTATAATAAAGAAAACAACTCCTTAAACTTAAGACAAAGTGCATAGAGAGTAATATTTTCTATAGTACGTTATTATTAACATGTTTAATATTTCTTACCGTGATGCCTAATTCGTCAGCAGAGCTATATCAGGCACGGATATACCTTCCTCGCATAAGGCAACAATCCTATATTTTAAATGATCGCTTATACGATACATTTTCTCCTTCAAAATTAATGAAAAGCCGCCAGAAAAACCATAAGAAACGGTAAGTCAAATGGAATTAAAAAATCCAAAAGTGACACATGACACATGCACATGCACATGCACAAATCACGTCTTTATCCCTTACGGGGTAGACAGAGTTTATGGTAACAGGTACCTACAACCTACAGGCCACATTTAGCAAGATTGTGGGCACATGTCATGATCACTACATAGTATAAAACAAAGTCGCTTTCTCTGTCCCTATGTCCCTATGTCCCTAAGTATGCTTATATCTTCAAAACTACACAACGGATTTTGATGCGGTTTTTTTTTATAGATAGAGTTATTCAAGAGGAAGGTTTTTATGTATAATTCTACGCAGACAAAGTCGCGGGCAGAAGCTAGTTTAAAATAAATAGAGTAATTATCAGTTAAAGAGTTTGAAATAGCAGTTGTTGTACTACTTGAAGCTTAAAGTGGTTGGCTGATTACATTAAGATTACAGAGTTCGATGTTACGCAAATACGTTCATAAGATCCTGACAATAGAGTTGTGTTAATAGAATTTTGTTTTTTGGTTGTCATATTATATACATAATTAATGGTTAAATAGTGTATACATATTTTTGACCTTTACGGTGTTTCTAAGTTTATGGCCTAATACATGAGGACATATTATTGCAAATGTTGTATACATAGTTATCTCTCAAATCATGTATACTAATTTATGTACTTTTATGTGTTGCCAAATTTATGACCATTTAGATGACCATGCTTTTTGATACTCTGTGGTGTATACATATCTTTGCCCTTGACTGTACGTAAGTCCCAATCAACCTTTCCAAATATCTGCAAATGTCGCTAAGCCATAGCTACAACTGATATTATTAAGCGTATTAGACGTTTATTAAACTTGGCATGTTCGTTTACACGTATTATCGGCGTCTTTTATGTCGAGTTTCACCCACTTCCAGCTGTAAAATTGAGATTAGATTGAGATGTATAAGTATTGATTCGATGACAACGCAAATATAGTCAACAAAGGATAAGTAGGTATGTATTTATTTTAGTATCAGTAAAAAAAGCTTGAATTGAAAAGGAAATAATGATTTTATTATTATGTCGTTTCGATAGTGAACTGTTACAACTTCTCTAAGCAGTTCAAAAAGCGAAAGAGATCGGAGCGGAACGGGTTCGACACTATCGGGTTAGGTTGATGGGTAGGGTCCACGGACCTGCTTAGGTGTCCAAGTGGGTGGAGAGGTGTAGGTACTCCAACGTGGCGCGTCCCTGGGTGGTTGGATAAGCCCCTGCGAACCAAACACCGAGGGATGGGGCCCACCTGTCGCAAGTCATGTGCCTGACTTGCGGCGGGTACTTAGGCACCTTGAGTGTTGCTCGCAGTGTCCCTCTGGCCTCTAGGGGCAAAGCAGAGGGTACTTGGGATGTGGCGTCGCTTCGGCGGGGCCTTAAGACGTTGTGAGGGGCCTTCGGGCATTAGCCCCTCCCGCCGTGACCCCACACGGCCTGGAGGTGGCGAAAAGTGCGGCAGTATTGCACCTATCCCGGATGCGCCTCACGCCCTGAGAGAGGGGAAGGGGTACGAGATTCCGAAGGGGGTGGCTCCCTGGAGGAATGTCGTACCTCTTGAGGGTTCGGGGTGAGAGGAAGCTCTGATGGGAGGCATACTAAGCCCCAAGGAGCGGCGGAATACACCGGTGGGTTTTAGTGGGTATGCCTCCCCGCCTCTTTCCCTTCGGGAGGGGGCCGGGTAGGAGTCCCGCAAAAAAAAAAAAAAAAAGGTTGATGGGTAAGCAAAAGAAAACAGTTCGCCCGGAGTACCTCTCGAGCCGGCTAGGAGTGAGACATTCGCAACCAGAACAGTAGCATGGACAATAGACATTGGGCATGATGGATTCCATTTGTTAGGTTCGGTACGCTTACTTTGTTGCGCAGTAGAGTCCCGATGTAACACGGGATCCACAGCTGCACGCACGCGGCCACCCCCAGTATTCCGAACATGTAATCAAATTTTCCTTCTGATAGTTGCTGAAAATATTGACCAAGGTGAAAAAACAATGAGCGCGTTGTGTTTTGTACCTAATTGATTTCGTAGGTACCTATTTATTCTGAAGGTGGGTAAGCACTACGGGCACCAGTTTGGCTTAATCTCATTTCAAGACGGACTTTATAATCTGAACTAAAGCCCTGAGTATACTTGTGCGGATGAGGATACTTACCTCTGCAAACTGATATGCAATTACGCAAATGAGGAATCTACTGAAAACTGCTTGATACACTAGCGTAGGACCATACACCGATGCTATTGTGGCAACAGATCTATGGAAAAACGAAAACGACAGTGACATAAGTAAGTACGAAAGTATAAAATTTACATTCTCGTGCAGCTCGAATTGCAAGACTAGGTTTAAAGTTTTACCATGTTTTACGAAAACTTATTAGAACACCAGTAAACACGATTTTAAAACATTTCATTTATAGTTATTCATGGCAACGTTGTCCGCTTTGCGCATTCCTACGGAACTTAACGTCGCCTCGATAGAGAATGAACCTATCTTATTTGCCTTTTTCGTCGCACTCCTTGAGTCACCCCCACTCAGTGTCGTGACGTTCCTACAAGAGTGGCAGCGCCCACGGGACATTATGCCAGCCAGTGTGCATTACATTTGTTTCCTAATCGGTAAAGCCACGACAGATAGCAATGAACGTCCTTTATTGAGTCGAAAAGATGGTGCACGACTTAGAACTGTTCAATCGACTTACTCGAAGACTGAATGGTGCCAGCGCACGATCTGGCTCATCCGACGGTTCAGTTCAGTCCGCACCGCCTGTGCGCGTTGGTCCTCGGGAGGGAGTGTCATCACAGACTCGTCCAGGCCATCAAATAGCTCGTCAAAAGCGACCAGGATCACGTCCATCAGGTTGTAGTAGTGCAGCAGAAGATGAAACAGTATGTACACGTAAACTGAAAGTATATCATCTGGTATTTATAATGTGAAGTTAAATTATTGATTTGGTATGTTTAATGACAAGTATTATTGCCGAAAACGTGAGATAGTAGGTTTTAGCAATGAGGCGAATGGAAGCTTTCTACATTGGACGTTGGACACGTCCAATGTAGAAAGCTTCCATTCGCCTCATTGCTAAAGGGCACAGGACCACTTTTGGAAAATAAAACAAATAAATTAGCATTTAAGTGCGTTTTGGTTACTTAGTTCAATCACAGAGAAAAGCATGGCTCGTGAAGGCAATTTTGAAGCACTATAAAAGCACGTAACAATGATTCAAATGTTCGCTTACAGCCAAGAATTAACAATGGGCAATCTCTAAACATAATTATGCAAAAATTGTTTTACTCACAAATGAAACTACAAAACACAGTGAATATCATTACGATTTCCAAAAACAAAAATATTTCGTAATTCGGCGTCCTGTGGGGGTCGTCTTCAGGCAGCCAGATGGGAAACATGAACGGGCGGACCATGTGTTCGTCCTGCGTGGCAATAGTGCTCTGATACAGTAGATATACGACCGTATTGCCTATGTACAGGGTCGCTATGAACGTAGCAAAGCTTAACCAAGTGCAGCAGAGCTTCCAAATGAGAAGCTGACCCTTTAAGAAGGTGTCTCTGAAAGAAAATCTGTTCTTGAACTAATGATTCTCGTAATTTCCTAAAAGAAAGGCATTGTTACTACATAATCCTCGCTTCATTACTGTCTACACGTTAAGTATGTATAGGCATTGGTGTAGCAGGAACTATGCAGCGAGAAAGAAGATTGGCAGGTACTTATCCCAGTCTGACATCGGACATTACAATAACCGATCGCTCTTCTGCTTCTCCGTGTCAGCATTGTGCCACCCGGGGCGGTGTGCCCTCTTAGGTTCTTACTCACAGAAACCCCCCACCCCCATGCTACGCCACTGCTCAATAGTGTTACCTGTATTGCGCTCCCAAGTTACAAATGAAAACAAAGTCTTTGTTCATGTTGTTTGACAGAGTAAATATCTTCTCCCTGTTCTTCAGCATGCTAAAGTAAACAAAGGAGATGGAGCCAAGGATGAAGAAGTAGCAGAAGCATTCGGTAGCGAAGTTGTAGTCTTTGGTGGTGATACCGTGCCATATATGCATGATTTCGAAGCCGTTGGCGACAAAGCTAAGCAGTGAGCTCAGAAGAGGCCATATAAATCTGGAAGAGAAAGAAAATTTTGAGAATGTATACCTAGTCGCAAGGAACAAAACTTACGTCATCTTTAGGTCATAATCTAAAAAACGACTGCACCAAATTGTATATTATAGTACATTTCGATTCGCGGAAATTATGCATTACTCCACGAGTCCCAAGAGTCGGGACAACTGAAGAATGTCATTTCCGCGCGTGTATCGAATCGTTTTAATACAGTTGCGAAAAAAATACATCACAGAATAAAGCCTATTCAATGAATGATTTTTTTCATTTCTCATATTCTGAAAGTAGGTCATTGATTATCTGGATAGCGGGTTGAAAGTGATTCATCGTGACCCTTGAGTCGAAAGTAATTTGAAAAAAAAATCTCAACCAAATAGCAAATCCAAATGAGGTACATAATATAGCAATGGAAATACGTACACAGCCATAAGTGCCAGCCAGTAGCCAGTGGCTATATAAGCGAGAATTAGGATTTTTTTAGCTTTCAATATAAGTCGACAATTAATTGATAGCAACCTCCGTGTCTGCAAGTTTTAAAAAAACTAGCCGGCAGCCATTGGTGCGCAGAGGAAATGCGTAATGCGCGCAAATCGCGCAAATCGCGCAATAGAAAACAGAGTGGGAAAAGAAAGACAAACGTAACAAACATTAAGTGCAACCGTGCGACGTTAGTGAAATTTGACATAATACCTTCTTTTACTTTCCTCATATTGGAAATGAAAAGTAGTGTTCAACTCTGGTGAAATTATACCCATTTTACCCTCGAACCAGTGGCGTAACTATAACGTCTGGGGCCCGTGGCAAATTCGTCGGGCTCCTTCCTCAATATAAAGAAGTGCATCAGCGTCCCTTCTATGCTCTAAACCAAGCCAGTTTGGGGCCCCCTAGAGCTAGCCGTGGCATTTTGCCACTCCTGCCACCCAATAGTTACGCCACGGCCTCGAACTATTGGCGCTCTCAATCTCAGGTGAAATGGATCAATTTCAACCCTTGTTTATCAATCTACTATTTTCAAATACATCTATATATATATAATTCAAAGGTAACTGACTGACTGACTGACTGACTGACTGACTGACATAGTGATCTATCAACGCACAGCCCAAACCACTGGACGGATCGGACTGAAATTTGGCATGCAGGTAGATCTTATGACGTAGGCATCCGCTAAGAAAGGATTTTTGGAAATTCCCACGGGATAAGGAAAAAACGGGAATTATATATTCGATTCCGAGTGACGCTATCTCAGTAACTATAATAAGTAGACTCTTCAAATTTGATACAAAAGTAGGTGATTACAAAACTAAGAAACTAATTTCAGGATTTTTGGAAATTCCCACGGGATAAGGAAAAAAATAGGATTTATATATACAGTTTAACGAAATCCTATGAACTATAATTACTAGACTCTTCAAATTTGGCATAGAAGTAGGTGATTATAATAGTAAAATAATGTTTTAATGCTTTTTGGAAATTCCCACGGGATAAAAACAGGATTTATGTATTCAGTTCTACGGGATCGATTTTTCGTTTACTGGTCGTATAAAATTGAAATTTGGCCTTCTATTTCCTTTGGGGAGTGTAGGGGAGCGCTACAAAAGGATTTCCCGAAATTCCCACGGGAACGGGAAAAACGGGACTTTTCGTTTTCTGGTTGCAGAAAGCTGAAATTCGGCATGTAGGTTGCTTCGGGCGTGTAGAGGAGCATTAAGAGAGTACTTTCCAAATTTCCCACGGGAACGGGGAAAAAACAGGATTTTACATTTTACTGGTCGTAGAAAGCTGAAATTTGGCAAGTGGGTTCCTTAGGGAGTGTAGGGGAGCATTATGAGATAATTTCCCAAAATTCTTCTTCTTCGTTCCCGTAAGAATTTCGGGAAATGCTTTATTTGGCGAAATTCTTACGGAAACGGGAAAAACGAAAAGCGGGGAAAAGTTGAAATTTGTCACGTAGGTTTATTTGGGAGTGTAGGGGAACACTAAGAAAGGATTTTTCGAAACGCCCACAGGGACGGGAAAAAACCGGATTTTACGTTTCCAGACGAAACAGCGGAAGAAAGAGACTTAACATTTATAACGTGTGTTTCTTTAAAGGCTTTAAGTGTACTCCGAAAGCACTCCCCAAAATTTCCACGGGAACGGAAAAAACTTATTTTTTCATTTTACATCTTAGCGCGTACGAAGTCGCGGGCAAAAGCTATTTAGGATGTATTTTAGGACAGCCCTATAGGTTAGGTTAGGTTAGGTTAGGTTAGCATGCCTGGAGGAGGTGAGGAGGAGGGCGGAGGTGGGTGCTACCCTTATCACCCGCAGGATTGGGGCCCTCGGGTTAAGGGTAGCACTGCCCAAAACCGAGGCCCTCGTCTTTAGGGGGCCAAGGTGGCGGGTGCCGCACGGCGCGGTGTTGCGCGTGGCGGGAGAGGCCGTCGAAATTAAGGCCCAGATAAAATATCTGGGCCTTACCCTCGACGGCCGGTGGAGGTGGGAGGCCCACTTCCGGGACCTCATCCCCCGGATAGTGGGCGCGGCAGGGGCACTGAGCCGCCTCCTGCCGAACACGGGCGGGCCGGACGCCCCTTGCAGGCGCCTCTACGCAGGCGTCCTGCGATCGATGGCGCTGTACGGGGCGCCCATCTGGGCCAGTAGCCTGTCGCGGGAGGCGAAGGCGCTACTCCGCCGGCCGCAGCGCATTATTGCCACGCGGATGAGCCGGGCCTACCGCACGGTAGGCTGGCAGGCGGCCGGCGTGATCGCGGGCTCCCCCCCCTGGGAGCTGGTAGCGGAGGCCCTGGCGGGGTCACACACAGCCAGGGCCGAAAGGAGGGCCCGGGGCGACTCATCGCTCGCCCCGGCAGAACTAGCCCGTGCGCGGGAGGTCGAGATGGAAGGGGTCATGGAGCGCTGGGTGGATGAGCTACGGGATGCCGAGTACGGCACCCGAGCCATTCAAGCCATCCGCCCAGTGCTCCCAGAGTGGTGCGGGAGGGCCCACGGGTCCCTCA
Organism: Pandemis corylana; assembly: GCA_949127965.1. Taxonomy (NCBI): domain Eukaryota; kingdom Metazoa; phylum Arthropoda; class Insecta; order Lepidoptera; family Tortricidae; genus Pandemis; species Pandemis corylana. Next base: position 5,746,776 of record OX421856.1, on the reverse strand, counting down.
CCTACCGACTCACGCAGGTACTGTCCGGGCATGGTTGCTTCGGGCGGTACCTCAAACGAGTCGGTAGGGAGGAGACGGCGTCGTGCCACGAATGCGGCGCGAGTGAGGACACGGCACAGCACACGCTGGAGCTGTGCCCAGCCTGGTCCCACCAGCGCCGCATTCTGGTGGCGACGATCGGCGGCGACCTTTCACTTCCCGGCGTAGTGTACGCCATGGTCGGGAGTGAAAGGTCCTGGGAGGCCGTCGCCTCCTTCTGCGAGGAAGTCATCTCGCAGAAGGAGGAGAGGGAGCGGGAGCGCGAGAATGACCCCCTCGCCCCCCCGCTCCGGCGCAGACGAACGGGGAGGAGGCGGCGGCAGTTCGCCGCTGCCCTCCCCTAGTGGAGCCTGCTGGCGGGGGATGGGTGATCCCCTGCTAGCCCGTAGAGGCCCACGAGTCTAGGGGGGGGCCAGGTATTCCCGGCCCCCCTCTCTTTGGCGCGGGAGCCCCGGCGCTTAGGCTGGGGCGGCCGGCGGGGCGTGCGTGGTGACACCATAGTTCTCCCACGGCGCCCCTCCAATGGCAGAGAGGGAATACCGGCGGTTTTTTAGTGGGTAGGCCTCCTCCGCTTCCCCCCGCTCGGGGGGGGGGCCGGGGAGGAGAGTCCCACATAACTTCCGCGTCGTCCCCAAGGCGCGGTCGTATGCGTAACGCATTTTTCCGCCGCAAAAAAAAAAAAAAAAAAAAAAAAGGTTAGCATGCCTGCTTGCATGTCTGCTTGCATGCCTGCTTGCATGCCTGCTTGCATGCCTGCTTGCATGCCTGCTTGCATACTTGCATGTATGCTTGAAAGCTTGCAGGTTTGGTTGCTCGCTTGCTTAATTGCTAGCTTCTTTGAAATGCTCATGGTTCACGCGTGCGAAGCCGCGGGCAAAAGCTAGTTTTTTTATAAGTAGGAAACAATTTTATAAAATATGTCAATTTACTATTATTACCTTATTATCATTATGTTCGATTATTTGTGTCTAGAAATATTTAAATAGAAAAACTACTGTTGCCTTAAGAACCTTAAAAACCATGCCTTGCAGTTGGAAAAACCCCTCCACTTTGACAGGCGTTTCGGCAGCTATTCCCATGCTATTCTGTTCCATTCAGATATCTTAATAAGAACTGTTTTTAGAAATTCAACATTTAAAAAATATTGATGAAGAGGCTAGTAATAAAATATAAAATCTCAATATTTTGATATTTTTACATTAATAATAGGACTTTAGTTTTATTATTCTTGGTACAAACTAACATTATAATAACTCTTCGGTAAGTAGTCGTGAATTGGAACAAGTACAAATTTACTAGTAAACCGTAGAAAAGTAAATCGCACTAGAGTGCACAAAAACGAACTTTGCGCACGCATACCAGCCAAAAAAATAAGGGCACTTTTTGAGCAACTGTATTGTTGGTAGAGGTAATTAATAATTTAGCTACCTTAATTTTGATTCGCGGTTGTTGAAAAATATCCCATTTACAGCAAAACATAACTCCAGTTGTGGATGAAAAAATTGTAGCGTCATATCTGGCTTGTCCCAGTCAAAACCTTCCTTAAAAAAAAAAGACTTCGCGTTCTGTAGGACGGTCATTTCGAACTTATTTCTTACGTAACCAAGTTTGAAATGGCCGGTAACAATTTCTTTTTAATCGCAGGCATCGGTAAATCCGTAATTTGCTTCGGAATAGCTCAGCTAATCAGGTTAGATAATTGTAACGGTCGGACGAAATTGTTGCACGGCTAATTAGGTAATTATATCTTGTGTCTAAGGTTCCTTTGTTTCATGATAACGTCTCAATCCGCCGAACATGTCTTGTGCAATTTCGTAATCTAGACATACGACAGCAACGTGATAACCTACTTGGCAAGTTGGGACTCGTTGGCAGTTGCGATTCTCGTTTTAGCCTTTTGGAGGCAGCCGCCTACATACAACATTTTTCGGGCCGATACAATGTATGAAACTGCTGCAATTTTGCCATCTGACCCGATATGCCGAAGCTGTTTTAATAATAACTGTGTTAATTACTTGAAGATATAATAGGTATTATTAAAGTTTAGAAGTTCAATAAATCACTAGTTTTTTTTTACATACATAAATTGGGTCAGATGGCAAAATGCAGCAGTTCACGGTACCTACATAAAATAAACAAATAAAAATCATGGAACAATTTACTCCACTAAACCTTGTCTTAAATAAAAAAACACAGAGCTTGTTAAGTCGATCAAGAAATTCCTTAACCCTCCCTAAAATTCAAAATTCAAAAAGTTTACTTTGCAAATAAGCCGCCAAGGGCTCTTTTTACGTGTATTTTTTTGAAACTACCAGTGCATTCGGAAAGACCACCATTGCCAAGAAGAATGCGCCGCAAGAAACTTGTCAGAAAGACATTTTTTTCTAATGTTAGATTAGGCAACAGAAACTGTCATAAAAACGGCAGAAACACACATTTGTTTAACGAAACTAACATAATGCTTGCAACAAAATAGTGCTTATATTTATTCTTGAGGGTATTCATATATATTATTATCATTAAGGTATTTATTTATATTATCATATACAGCATTATTATTCATCATACAAATTTAATGCCTGGTCCTATAGGGATCGGAACTCGTTATCTGTAACGTCATTATGTCAGGGTCACCACTGGGCCAGAGATGGCCAACCAATCGATCTGTCCTGTCGATTTCGACTATTGATCCAGTTGATCGCGGCAAGGCAAAAAAAAAAACATGTTTTTGGGCAAATTATGTTATGTGCTGCTGTGTTCCGGTGTGGAGAGTAAGACAGCCGGGGAAATTACGGGCACAAGAGGCATTTCATCTTAGTCCTCTAGGTTGGCAACGCATCTGCAATCCCTCCGGGGTTGCGGGTGCCTATGGGCAGTGGTGATCACTTACCATCAGGTGACCCACTTGCTCGTTTGCCTTCCTATTCATATAAAAAAAAAATGTCAAATGCTGTTAATTGAAAGGTAATTGAGAAATCGCTTATAGTTCAATCCAATGCAGTTGCCACACCTGCACTAGGTACTCATATCCGGTTGTCACAATAAAGTTAAGACGCGCCATGCGTGCTGTATTAAATAAGATTAATCTGACTATTATATAATGAAATGGGGCATACAAAATGCCCATTAAAAGGTCCGACCACACCGGTGCGTAAAAGATGTTGACGGTGGTTTTACGCAACAAAATGTAAGAAAAAACCGGTCAAGTGCGAGTCGGACTCGCGCACCGAGGGTTCCGTATCATTATCTATAAATATCTTTAAACCAGTGTAAGCAGAGCCCTGCTCCAAAGCAAAATGTACGCAGTGTGGGGTTACTTTATATTGGTCACTGCTATATACAGACATACATACACATTTACGGTTTTCGCAATTATTCTTCAATCTGTGCTATAAGACCTACCTTCATACCAAATTTCAAGATTCTGCGTTCACGGGAAGTACCTTGTAGGTTTTGATTCCCTTGAGAGTTGAAAATTTGCGGAAATTTGCGGCATAAACGGCTGTATCTTTTGATTGCGTTGGCTTAGAAGTTTGATTTTTTCACAGCTTCAAGGGACAGTAGACCTGAGTAATTGATATAAATTTCAGCTTCATACCTCCACGCGTTCCTGAGAAAAAGGGTCTTGACAGACGAACGGACGGACAGACGGACAACAAAGTGATCCTATAAGGGTTCCGTTTTTTCCTTTTGAGGTACGGAACCCTAAAAACGATGAAAAAACGCGACGTCTACGACACGTGACTGCGTATACGTTTGCGGTGTGGTCGCTCTTTAATTCGTTACGATTTAAGTACGTGTGTATGCCATCAGAATCCGATTTACAGGAAACCAGAGCCAGGAGCCACAAGGCGCTTGGCGCTATGGAACTTAGAATAGATAGCGGAACACGCACTAAACTGCCGCCTTTGATACTAGAGAAAACTCCGTTACATTTCTGAGCAAGTTGACCGCTGCGACTTAATCTTCAACGTTGGATATTAATCCAACGTAGCCTATAGAAAACGACTTTTAACTTAAGGAATAAGTATCCGACTTACTTAATAGCTTTTAAATTTAACAATACGTACTAATCTAATCTACAGAGGCTGTTCATATTTGATTAAAAAGTATTTATTACGTATAGGCCGCGTAGGTATATAAATACCTACCTCTAACCTACCTACACTAACTTACCTACTATCTAATCACTACGTAGTATAAAACAAAGTCGCTTTCCGCTGTCTGTCTTTCCCTATGTATGCTTAGATCTTTAAAACTACGCAACGGATTTTGATGCGTTTTTTTTAAATAGATAGGTAAGTACTTAGAGTGATTCAAGAGGAAGGTTTATATGTATAATTCTACGAAGACGAAGTCGCGGGCAGAAGCTAGTAATATAATAGGTAATTATGAAATATGATTTGATGGTTTCCTTCTTTAAGTCGAGGTAAGTAGTAAGTAATTGCTAGGAACGGTTTTTGTGTAGGTTACTTAGTATCTAGGTAATTATGGTTGAATGGTTTTTTTTCTGGGTCCCAATATTTTTGACCCAAAAATCCTAAAATGAAAATTGAATGAAAAGGGAAAATATATATAAAAAGATAATATTAAAAGGGATTTCACTCTGTTTTTGACACCCAATTACCTAAAGCAAAGTAGGTAGGTATATACGTAAGTATGTCGCAGTCTGAAAAAATATTTTGCACTGAATTACTTTAGCTGTAAATAACAAAAAAAAATGGTTAGGTAATTTAATACAACGAATGTAAATAATCTAAGTCTGCGATGCAAGGGCTGTAAATACGAAAGTTTAATTTTTTATGAGGTATTTAAAAAGTTACCGTTACTGCATATGCCAATTATATAATTATTTTGAATATTTCATTCACAATTATGAAGATCTTGTTCATATAACATAAGCAACGGTAACATAAATACTGTACCTACTATACTTCACCGAAAATAAATATTAGAAGAAGTTACACATACCTACCTACGCTTCAAAATTAAACACATGATGGCGCTGTTAGCCGTTAGTGCCTTTAACTATAGTTAAAATATACGTTCCCCATAGTATTCTGTGTGAAATTTCAAGTTTCATTGATTGTTTTGTTACAATAATATATATATAGGACTGCGAAGACAGGCGATGCAGACAACACGGGAAATACTTGTCTTACAACAAATAAACTGGGTATAATTGCGGGTTGGTGACGAAACATAATGAGCTGTCGAATATCGATATATTATGTTTGCAAACAAAGCGATAGACATTATCTTGAATGTGAAATATTGAGAACATATCACACAGTGGTTGGACGCGGGTGATGGTAGTCGTGACACGTTAGACTAGAAAGACCCTGGAGAGAAAATGATTGGGTTAATATTTGCGACATTGATTATCCCGGCAGCTTTATGGTACATGTACAATAATGCATTTAAGAAGCCGGATAACTTTCCACCAGGTAAGAAGAATTTCAATTCAGTGTCGGTAGAATTGTTTTTAAACTGAGTGGCGGGCCAATCAAACATGCGAAGGGAACAGGAGCCTTACCGTGACGTCTTAATCTCATTTCCGCTCTGAAAGCCAGGGCAAATTATTAACTGTAGTTTCGATGCCTCAGATTGGCAACCACCCCCTACGCCAAGCGCCGAAGGTTGCTTGGGGGTCTGAAAATTAGCAGAGGTTTTTCAGATATTTCCTTTCTTTAAGTAGCGTGGTATTGTGGTATAAATAGTGGTGTATTAATTTATTTGCTTCTTCTATTTCTTCTTTTTCTTTATTAATGTTAACGGATCAAATCAGAATTAATCCAAAGCTTTTAGCTATGTTGTTGCTACTTCCATGTTCACACTTCAGGCGAAAGAAAGACAACCAGGAAGAGTCTTCAAGCGCTCGTTTAGATTCTTCCAGAGCTGAAGTGGTTTAGCCAATACAATATATATTTATTAGGGTGACCTCTTTTTATGTTAAGCACATAGTCAGTCAAGTCATTGAACGTGTGCTTGTTTACATTTGGCGGCTCCAGATATATTATCAATATTTATCTGCTTTTAGACAGTCCATAATACCTACAACGATCTAGGTGATTCGGCTGATAATATACAATACGCAAAATGTTACACTACACACAAAATGTACAGAAACGACATGTACAGTACGCAGATTGTACAAACAATTAAATGTAACTACATAATGATAATTATACATTACGCACAATGTACTCCACGTGATAGTGGCAAAATGTTACTAAGTTAGAATTATCAACACGTAAATTGTACATAACGGAAAAATAACAATACGCAAAATGTACATACTTTGTAGTCTGGCAAACGAAATTTTAACCTTGTAGTTATTTGCAAAAAACACTTGTTTCTATGTATGTTCAGATAGCTGATAGACTACAGGCCTACGTACAAAAAATGTGGGTCATATGAACCACCAGGTGACGTATATAGGACGATATAAGAGCATAAAATAATACGATTCAGCACTATGCCGTCACTTGTAAGCTGTCCAACTGGGTGCTGGTGTGAATTCAAAAGTGCAGGTAGAGTGAGTACATTTTGGTCATATGTTTTTGTACGGCATTTTTACCATCGATAGATCCATGAAAAATAATAAGAAAGGGGCCGTCCATTAATCACGTGATCTTTTTTTAAGCATTTTTTAACCCCCCCTCCCCCTTGGTGATACATGGTGAGGTTTAAGACTACCCCCCCACCCCCCATCCAACATCACGTGTATTTTTCGTATCTACAAAAAATCTTAAATTTTTTAGAACTAGAATTGTCTTGCGCGCGCAAGTGCTCGTTTTGAATTTATATATTAATTTGGTATCGACAAAAAAATGACACAAAAATATATATGACATATATGTCATGATATATTTTTGTGTCATTTTACTATAATACATGTAACTGCAATTTAAAAATCGCGCGTTTGAAAAAATAATGAAAAAATAAATACACGTGATATCTTACTACACCCACCCTCCCCCCTTGTGACATTTCGTGATTTTTGTCAAACCCCTCCCCCCCTTTCAAGCCTCACGTGATTAATGGACGGCCCCAAAGCGCGCAGTGCCGTAAAAAAATGGTGCGCCACAAAGTCGTTTTTTTTTTTTTTTCTGACAATTTCCAGGGTAAATTTGGTCATTTGATTCTGTACGGCATCAGTTTCATACTGTTTCAATACAGCTTCTAATCCATTATTCCGCAACGCCGTACAAAAATTGTGCGACAAGGGGACAAAATCGAGGGTTGCTCTTTCCGTGGTCCGGGGGGTGATTTGAAAAAGTATGGCTTCGGTTCCAAAACTTTATCTAGCACTCAAAAGTACTATTACAAATAATGCCGTCAAAAAATTATTGTTCATTTTAATGATTTTCTTAACTTCATGGTTGCCGTACAGAGTCAAATAATTTTACAGCTTTATAAATCAAGTATACCATGAAGTTAAGATAATCATTAAAATGAACAATAATTTTTTGACGGCATTATTTGTAATAGTACTTTTGAGTGCTAGATAATGTTTTGGAACCGAAGCCGTACTTTTTCAAATCACCCCCCGGACCACGGAAAGAGAGGGGGTTGCAACCCTCGATTTTGTCCCCTTGTCGCACAATTTTTGTACGGCGTTGCGGAATAATGGATTAGAAGCTGTATTGAAACAGTATGAAACTGATGCCGTACAGAATCAAATGACCAAATTTACCCTGGAAATTGTCAGAAAATCAAAAAAAATATCGACTTTGTGGCGCACCATTTTTTTACGGCACTGCGCGCTTCCTTATTATTTTTCATGGATCTATCGATGGTAAAAATGCCGTACAAAAACATATGACCAAAATGTACTTGCTCTACCTGCACTTTTGAATTCTCACCAGCACCCAGTTGGACAGCTTACAAGTGACGGCATAGTGCTGAATCTTATTATTTTATGCTCTTATATAGTCCTATATATGTCACCTGGTGGTTCATATGACCCACATTTTTGTACGTGGGCCTGTAGTCTATGAGAGTTATCATGTCGTTTGTCAAATTTAAAATTCTCTGACAAAATTGCGGCTGTGTTGAGGTTGGGTGAGAGTTTTCCAAAAAAAAGTCCAGAATTTAAATATTTTGGGTTTATATTACTCAGAATCGTTTACCCTATCGATTCTCATACAAGAAAAAATCTCTGTAGCTTACTGTACACTTGTACTTGTACATTTTACGTTTTGTACGTTTGGCGATTGAGCATTTTGCTTTTGTCACATTTTGCGGATTGTGCATTTTGCATTGAACAATTCGCGAAATGTGTATTTTTCTTTTTACACATTTTCCGTTATGTGCTTTCAACGTAAGTTTATTTTGCGTACGTACAAATGTACGGTACGTTTGTCATGATGTAGATTTTGCGTATGTACAATTTAACTGTTTGCACATTTTGCGTATTGTACAACATCAGCCGAAGCGAATTTAGGTTGCCGTCAGTCTTTGCATTTTGTCTGACATCAATAAAACATATTACATATTTTTGTCACATTTTTACGCTACTTGGCTTTAGTGTGTGCTACGGGTGCTACGACATAGCAAGCATAGAAAACAATAGACAAAAAAATGACAAAATGATGATGATGCTTATAGGTCTTCTATTTATATGTAAATCTGGCTACAAATTCTAAAGATAAACATAATTAGTTTTGCATATTTAATAGGTTCAGGACCATTTGTCAAGATTATAACAGGAAACTAGCAGCAGAAAACAGAGAAACTCGCCACAAACTTGGATTGGCCCCGTTATCTAACAGTCCTCATTTTAGTAAAATATATACTCCAATCAATGTCATAATAATGATACTAATTGTGATTTATTGTGTCTACTTAGCTACTCGATAATAATTTAATACATAGTTTTTGTTTTTTTTGCTTTTAATGAGTTTAAGTATGTAGTCTGTACTGTTTATCCAGTACCTATTGTTTGAACGTTAGAAAAACGCCAAGGGAAATAAGAAAGTTTTGAGGTTTTCAACAGCGCTTTCAAAACATAACTTTTAGAAAAAACTTCAAAATTTTCTTTTCGGTGACTTTTGCGTGTATTGTGGGACAAATAGTACACAAATTCTTAATTAGCTAACAGCATGTGCCTATACTTTTAAAATATTTTACGAACAAACACTTTTGCTAATAAACGCCACCCTAAAATATCCGTTTTTTTGTTTAACTCTCCTTGAACTCACGATTCGCAGGTCCGCCGAGCCTTCCCATATACGGAGCCTACTTCGTGATCAAAGCTTTCGCTCCGAACAACCTCGCCGAAGCCTGTCTGAGGTTAGGGAGACGATACAAAACGGGTGTAGTGGGCTGTCTGCTTGCAGCCTTTCCGTCTGTGATTGTTAACGATCCTGCCCTCATCAAGGAGGTGCTGAACCGAGAGGAGTTCGATGGGCGCATGGACATTATTCTTGGGAGGCTGCGGTCTTACTGGAAGAGGCTTGGTTAGTTTAAAAATACAAGGTTTCTTAGAATTGTTCTGGAAGATTTCAGCAGGTGCCTGGTTTAATTAGAATGAACCCTCCTGCTCGAGTCTCTCATTGAAATCTTTTATTCAAGTTTTGGTCACTCTTTTGACAGTACATATACACTTTGAACATCGACAATGTTATGGCAACCACAATTTAAAAATCCTGAAGGGAATGGCAATACTTTGTTCAAATATCTACTTTTAAAAAGTTTGCGGCTCTACAGAACTGTGAACATTGCAGGCATATTCTTCACGGATGGCTACTTCTGGCACCAGCAGCGAAGGTTCACGCTGCGCTACATGCGGGACTATGGCTTCGGGCGTCGCTGCGAGCCGCTGGAGGAGGCCGTGAGCCACGAGATCAAGCAGATGCTCGACATGAGGCTCAACGGGCCGCAGAACGATGATGAGAAGGTAAGGTTTTTTTTAACGTAGGACTGATCAGTAATTGACCCCTATCACGCCTGATGGAAAGTGTAGATGAAGTCGACGGTATAGCTAACTGGTTCAGCAACAGCTTATTCACTCTGGCCTTGAAGAGCTCTAGTATCCTCCGGATCCTATTCGGTATCTGTCCGGAAACACAGACGATGGGAGCAAATTCCGCCCCCTGGCAGTTCGCATTAGAAAGGACGAAGAGAAAGAGGATATCGATATATCTCGCAAAGTTCTCGCGTACCTTTCGTGCTTGTTCATTCAGTGAAGGTATTTCAGCTATGGCGTGCAGAGAAAGGTCACCACGATAGACAGCGCGTACAAATGTGTTGAGTCACCTTACCGTTGTTGCTTTCCCTGCATGACCCCTTGTTCGCCACTGTGTAGCGGCTAAAGCATGACGGCGGATACGTGATCAGTATTTATTAGGCGTAGAGGAATTAACCAAGAGATGGGAATTGACTAAGGAATTACAATTCGTAAGAAAAAAAACCTAAACGTTTGCGGCTGTTCGGCCGGCCTAAGCGCAAATGGAAAACTGGAGTTGGAAAAGCAGATTTTATGATTTAAAGCGATAGGATAAAAAATAGAACCGCCTTCAAATGTAGCCTAAATCCGCCTATAGATTTCATGATAAATTGTATTAATTACGTTACTTTAGAAATGTCAAATTAGAATTATTCTTCGGTGTGCGCTACCTATTTATTTATACATTGAAGTCGGTGCCTCAGCCTGCGCCACCACCCACACTCCCATCATAACATCGTTAATATTTATGAGTCGCAGGTCGCAGAAGTGGACCTAGTCTATCTGCCTATAAAGTACCTACTCGGCTTGGAACTATTTGAGCTGAGGCACCGACTTCATACACATAAATAAACAAGTAGGTAGCACTTGGTGTTAATGGGACCAAACTGGAAGTATTCCCTTTCCAACAAAAACAGTTATTTGTTATGCAAGGCTGCAAAGTGTTTGTTTGGCGCGAGTGCCTGAATTGAAACCCGAGCAAGCGAAGGATTCTATGATTGAACCACGAGCGAAGCGAGTGGTTCAAAAGAAGAATCCTGAGCGTCGCGAGGGTTTCAAGGCACGAGATACTAAACAACTTTGCTGCCGAGCGAAACACACAATTTTTCACCTCACTACAGCGAGAAAAATGGTGGATGAAAGAAAAACCGTCTAATAGTAAATCAGTTTTTTATTCTTTTTCTTCTAAATAAGAAAGGTAAAAGGATCTAAGCCCATACAGCCTAGTCTAATAATCTAATAAGTAAAACTATTTTTTCTGATTGTTCTATCACATTAATTTTTTGCGTATTACTGTTCTATCATAAACCAAACAACAATTTTAAGATCTTTGTATACATATTTGTCCCAGTGTCAACAACGACTAGTTTTTAATTAGCGTAGGTATTATGTAAAGTGTCGGACAAAATCGTTTAACTCTGTGTGGGTATTAAAATGGTGATACTTAATACCTATTTTAAAAATCGTTCTGCACGAGACAATGTAACTGATTAAAAACATGCATTGACTTTAACGGTCACGTTTTTAAATTTAAGTCTCATTCCGCAAAAAAACTTTCAACTCTATGTGGGTAATAGTTGTACGAAGGAGAAGGGATAAGGAAAACATTTAGATAAGTAGGTACCTACCCAATAATGTGCGTAGTGGTAATGCGTAATATTAATTACTAGCCTTCCGTCCGCAGCTTCGCCCGCGATAAATTAATTTTCCCTTAGGAATAGGTATTTTCCCGCGGTAAAAAGTAGCCTATGTCACTCAGTAATAATGTAGCTTTCTAACGGCAAAAGAATTTTTGAAATCGGTCCAGTAGTTTCGGAGCCTATTCAATGCAAACAAACAAACAATCAAATTTTTCCTCTTTATAATATTAGTAAGATAAGATTATTACTATAGACAAATATCAACACGATGCAAAGCAAGAAAGCATTAAAGAATAGTTTTATTGCATTGTAACGACCATTATCACTGGCACAGCAGCTGGCCAAATCACTATCACTTCACTATCACTACATAGTATAAAACAAAGTCGCTTTCTCCGTCCCTTCCTATGTCCCTATGTATGCTTATGTCTTCAAAACTACACAACAGACTTTGATGCGGTTTTTTTAAATAGATAGAGTGATTCAAGAGGAAGGTTTTTATGTATCACTAGCTTCTGCCCGCGACTTCGTCCGCGTAGAATTAGACCTAAGAACTGATGTTGATAGTGTATTCAGCAATAATTATTAACGTCGCGACTCTAGGCAGCTACGACCTTTGCAAACTTTCATCCCCTATTTTACCCCCTTAGGGGTGGAATTTATCAAAATCCGTTCTTAGAGGATGCCTACGTCATAGTAACTTTATGCATGCAAAGTCTCAGCCCGATCAGTTTAAAATTGACAAAGTTTCATACAAACTTTCATCCCCTATTTTATCCCCTTGGGGGTAGAATTGATCAAAATCCTTTCTTAGCGGGTGCCTACGTCATAACATCAACCTGCATGCCAAATTTCAGCCCGATCCGTCCAGTGGTTTGGGCTGTGCGTTGATAGATCACTATGTCAGTCAGTCAGTCACCTTTGAGTTAGTATATATATATTTAGATTCTACGCAGACGAAGTCGCGGGCAGAAGCTAGTACCTCATATACCGAGGATACCGATGATCCCAACTGATCTGCCAATCACATCTAAACGGTTTCAATTTCCGGTAAAAACATCTTTCGCGTAACTATTAACAAGTCCCAAGGCTAAGCCTTCGAATTAGTAGGGATTGCCCTGTACGATAGAAATGTGTTTGGCCAACTGTGCGGTGGCCTATCGCGGGTCGGAGCTCCTGAAAATCGATTTATTTTGCTGCTACAAAATAAAATAACCGGCCAAGTATAAGTCAGACTCACGCACCGAGGGTTACGACAAACATAATGTTACGAGTAATCGAAAAATGTTATTAAAATCATCAAAACAATATTTAAGCACGCTTCGAGTGGCAACAAAACAATTTATAAATTGATAAAACGAAGCACGTTTTACGACACGTTTTAAAATACGTAAAGAAATTATGTAACCACTTATTTTTTTAAAGATACTGTAAAACCTCGGGCATTGATTGCACTTATCAAATTTCAGTTTTAAAATAGTAAGTTATCGGTTTTGTTACGTAGGTACATTGCTTAAAATCCTAAAAAATATATATAATTATGCGCATTTCGCCAAACAAATTCTTCAATCTATTCGGGTAAAATGTACAATAGTAGGTACAATAATACCTCGACCTGAAGTCAAACAGCCAATCATTTACTTAACTAAATTATTTTCCCACGCTCGTTTAGGTACTTTCCAATTAAACCAATCAGAGAGCTATTAAGCACATTTGTACATCCATTTACAAATGACTTCTTAACAACCTATTCCTATTCATGTTAATTCGATCCGCATGACGGATTTCTCACTAACTTACTCGTAGAGTTTTAGCGCTTTATGAATCAATCAGCACTACGCAGGTATTGGCCTTCCACAAAGTTTATCCCATTATAATTGTAGACTGTAGAAACGAATAAAATAAAAAATTTAAATTATATTGAAAATTCAACGCGCAGTGCTGACAAGAGCAGTGACACAACTACATTGTTTTGTTTTTTCTGTTTTTTCTTTCAGCTTTCAGCAAGTTTATTTGCGGCCAGGGCCAAAATTGGTCAATTTTATAAAACGGTTGTAACACGTAGCACCTAATTAGGCGTCGCCTACAATAATTAATATCGTAGATTTAGAATACCCTTTATATTGGTACTATTCAATGAATCAAGAATTTTTATTTCTTGATTTTTATGTTTACTTTTACGGTTTTACCGTTAGATTTTTTTTTACCCTTTAGATTCGTTCCGCTCTGAAATAATTAAGATGAAACATCCATCCCCAAACGATTATAAAAGTCTTACGCATTTCTTCGTCTTTACCTTATTTTATTTTCATTCCAGCAACTAGTAAAAGGAGAGCTCATTTACCTGCCGCATTACTTCTCTGTCCCTTTCATCAACGGGATCCTCTACGTGTTCGGGGGGATGACGGTGCCCCGATCCGACTACCATGTCCTCTGGGCTCTCGCTAGAGGCACCCTGATGTTCCAAAGGGGGTCCAATGACCTCGGAGGAGCCATTACCCTCACGCCGTGGTTAAAAGACGTATTACCTAAATGGAGCGGCTACAAAGATTTGTCCACGGGAAATCAGTTTTTACTGGACTTTTTTACGGTATGTTGGACAAGAACATCATAGCTACAAATTGTTTTTGTTCGTAACTTAGTGTTTTTAATTTTACTTTGCCTTAGTTTAACATAACTTTACAACGCATAATTTGGCTTTCCTTACTACATATATCTCCTGCCTACCTGCTAATTTTATTTGGCTAAGCAAATGTTATCGTAAGAAATTAGTTTTAGACATATTCGAAACTACAAATTGTTGCAATAATTTATGTCGTTTACGCAATATCACCTTACCATAGTGGGGTATTGTTGCAGAAATTTGTCGATCAAGCGTTGACAACACATGATGATTCCTACGACCGGCATTTCCTTGACGTGTATATTAGGAAAATGAAGGAGGAAATCAAAACCAACGGACGTACCACATTTTCAGGTAGGTCAGCCAACCGCAGGCACCAATTGAAAACAGTTTAAACTGTTCGTATTTAATTTTATGCCAGGAATAGTCGAGACATTTTTCATGAAAATATTTTGGCTAGATAGGTACAAGTAAAGATGCGTTGACCATACCTACTACTTTAAACATAAATGATACCTACATATTTTTTTTAAGAATCACCAATTTTGTTTTCTTGTCATTCACGTTGACGACTTCATGTTTTAGGCACGTGATGACATCTATCACCATAATATGCAAAAAACATTAATGATACGTAGGTGCATTATGTACTTATGTATAAATCTTTAGTGTACTGTACCTACACAGATCACAAAAAAATTACACCCAGTAAAGTAACGAGATAAAAAGTTGTAAAAAGACGAAATTTTGCCAAAAAGGGCTATCTCAAAAATGATGACGATAGAGCCGATAAAAAATATCCGAAAAGAAATCCCTAAGCCCTTTTGAACAAGATGCACTTTCCTTGCTGACAATGCAAGTATCTAATAGGTACCATCGACAAGGAAAGCTGTGTGCCGAGTTATATTATTCAGCGTAAGCGACACCCTTACGCTGAATAGAACTTGGCACGCATAAAACGGCTGTGGACCCCTGGTCTCATTTTTAGGGTTCCGTACCCAAAGGGTAAAAACGGAACACTATTCCTAAGACTTCGCTGCCCGTCCGTAACCAGGCTGTATCTCATGAGCCGTTGATAGCTAGACAGTTAAAATTTTCACAGATGATGTATTTCTGTTGCCGCTATAACAACAAAATAAATACTAAAAACAGAATAATATTAATATTTAAGGGGGCTCCCATACCACAAACGTGTTTTTTTTTGCAGTTTTTGCTCGATATTAATAGCGGCAACAGGTAGACGCTTGAAATATTCACAGATGGTGTATTTCTGTTGCCGCTATAACAACAAATACTGAAAACCAGAATAATGTATGTATGTCCGTACATATCAGTGACCAATATAAAGTGATCCAACACTGCGTACATTTTGCTTTGGAGCAGGGCTCTGCTTACACTGGTTTATAGAAATTTATAGGTAATGGTACGGAACCCTTCGTGCGCGAGTCCGACTCGCACTTGGCCGGTTTTTCTAATCTTTTGTTCCAATCCAGTGGATCAGCTGGTCCTAACATGCGTGGACTACATGTTCCCGAGCGCGACGGCCACGGAAGCCACCCTCACTTTCCTGGTGGAACAGATGCTGTTAAATCCGGAAATCCAGGACAAGATCCACGAGGAAATCGATCGCGTGGTTGGCCGGAACCGCATGCCGAATATAGATGACAGAAAAAAGTAAGATTTGAGTTTATTTTTACCTTAATTCTGCTGCAAAACTGTACCATCATGCCAAAGAACAACACTGAGAACGGCCGATTTTCTGAGTAATGTCACCACCAGGCCCCTTTTTCATCAACTTGCCTACTGTCGGTGACAAGTGACAATCGGTGACACTTCGAAATGCAATATGCATTCAATATGAAGCCAACCGACAACGCACTGGCATCGCGTAAAGCGCTGCGGGTGTCTGGACAGTGGTGATCATTTAACATCAGGTGACCCACTAGTTCGTTTGTCTAGCCTCTCTAACATAAAAAAAAAGATTCTCGTCGAGTTTGTAATGCAAACAGAATTGTCACTTATCACCGATAATTGTCGCGTTAGTGAGGTGGCCTGTTTAGTTATATAGGTCTAAAACTGCTTAAAAATTTAATAGCTATCTCTACGTGACCGTTCGCTCCTATGTAGCTATAATACAATGACGACAGTTTATCCATTGACCACTACCTAGCGGTGATATTGATCAGGGGCCCGATTTTTGAGAGCACATATGTGAAAATACCACTCGAAAGCGGTGAAATATTGTGCTCAATTTGAAATACGAGTAGCTAAGAAGATACTTACGGCTCTCATTAATCTTGAGAACTAGTCAAAAATTTGATTAGATCTGTAGTACTTTCGAGTGATGCGCTTTCAAAAAGCGGGCTCACAAATTAACATTTTCAATTTCATTTCATTTTTCATTATCATTATTTCAAAATCCTTTTATTCCGTCATTTTTTTTTATATATGAATAGGAAGGCAAACGAGCAAGTGGGTCACCTGATGGTAAGTGATCACCACTGCCCATAGACACCCGCAATCCCGGAGGGGTTGCAGATGCGTTGCCAACCTAGAGGACTAAGATGAAATTCCTCTTGTGCCCGTAATTTCCCCGGCTGTCTTACTCTCCACACCGGACCACAGCAGTGCAAGCACTGCTACTTAGCGGCAGGATTAGCGAGTAAGATGGTGGTAGCGATCCGGACGGACCAAGACCAAGACAAGACAATTACAGACTACAGACCTAACGGTAATTAATTACTCATCTCAAATTAAGCTCTCTAGCTAGATTGCAACGCAGTAGTTACATAGTAATTATGTTTAATAGTGATTACACGTACATATTTGTACAAATAGCTTTCCGGAATCCGTTAATAAAGCGGTATGTGAAATGAGAATGTAGACGCGTCCGCCTAACACCGACAACCATTAGATTAGTGTTTAACAAATATGAACTCGCACACGCACGCATTAAAATTAAACAAGCATTACCTAGATTAGAATAGAGCGGGCCTGTAATGACGGCCCTACTGCCGACAGTACAGTCAACAGCAAAAGAAACTGATGAATTAGGCTCCCAAAATAATATACACGTTAAATAAAGTCAAACGTTACGACTATTGTAGTTTATTAGAAGTAAATGAACACGTAATGTGTCATAAGTAAGTGATTTTATTTCGATCCTTGAAAACTAAGTGACATGCCATTCGACAGTTACAGTCATTGTAGAATGTTTCAAATTAAAGTGATTATCTATAAAATACGGCTTTATGGGACACCTCGGAGTACAAGTCAGACGTTCGGTTTATATCGGTTATATTTGTGAGACAAACATGCGGAGCAACTTTAACACCTCTCATGTCATGTCCGCCAAAGTTTGAATAAATGTCTTATTACATCAGCTCGATTTTTGATTATATTTTAAACTAGCTTCTGCCCGCGACTTCGTCTGGGTAGAATTATACATAAAAACCTTCCTCTTGAATCACTATTAAAAAAAACCGCATCAAAATCCGTTGTGCAGTTTTGAAGATATAAGCATACAAAGGGACATAGGGACATGGGGACAGATAAAGCGACTTTGTTTTATACTATGTAGTGATAAATCCTTTTTTATCGAGCTTTCATTAAGTCATTTCCGACAATTCGAAATGTTCTTTTTCTTTTGTTATTTACTTGGCACATTCATAAAAATGGCATGGTGTATTATTATTTTATTTTGAAACTAGCTTCTGCCCGCGACTTCGTCTGCGTAGAATTATACATAAAAACCTTCCTCTTGAATCACTCTATCTATTAAAAAAAAACCGCAGCAAAATCCGTTGTGTAGTTTTGAAGATATAAGCATACATAGGGACAGAGAAAGCGACTTTGTTTTATACTATGTAGTGATTTCTGTCTCGGTGTTGTTATTTATGATCACTTTCTTTTGACTAATTAAAACTTCATTTAAAACTGACACTTTGGTATTGATATAAATTACATATTTTAGATTAATTAGAATAGTTTATTTATATACGTTGACAATGAAGTAACAAGCATGACACATAAAAACCCGTTGATGCAATCTCTATGGTAGAAAAGGTAAACAAAGAAATGAGTTTGTAACATTCGTCCGCCCCAAAGGATTTCATTCCATCTCATCAATTAATCGACGAGGCGGTTTAATTGTACGCTTGCTTTTACGTGGAGCCATAGGTGTAGCTGCTGTGGCCATATCAGCTGCTGTAACAGGTTCAGCTAGACATGACATTGCGGGGCCATTGGAATTGGATTCTAGTACTGGTGTAGATGATGCAATTGGAACCATAGATGATCGAAAAGCTCTTTCAGCGAGGCTTTCTTCTGGGTTAGGAAGACGGGGTCGTATTTGGTCTGCGTGGAAATCAGCGGAAATTTCTTCTGGTTCAGAGAGACGGGGTCTTATATGGTCTGCGTGATACCTCTTCTCCACCCCAACTGGAGTGTTAATGACATACGAGTATCGATTCGTGCGTCGTGACACCGTAGCAGGCTCCCATCGCGGCTGTTCCCTGCTTCGCACATACACAGCGTCACCTGGTCTATGGTTTGGAGTCTGGTCATCAGAATTGACATTCGCTTGTATTTGCTTATATTGTAACAAACGTCTAGCACTTGGTCGAACATTGTCAAGCACACAATGTAGCTGCCTTCCAAACATTAGCTGGCCCGGGGCTTTGCCAGTGGTGCTATGGGGTGTGATGCGATAAGCGAAAAGAAAATGTTCTAAGCGTTTTTTGAGACATTTTGTGCTGGACGACATTCTGGTTTTGAAAGTCCTCACGAGCCGTTCGGCCAATCCATTCGTCCGCGGATGATAAGGTGACGATTTGATATGTTTTATTCCCTTCCTTTCACAGTAGTCCTGGAATTCCTTGGAGATAAATTGGGGGCCATTGTCAGACACCAAAAATTTAGGCAGCCCAAACGTAGTAAAAATCGTGTCCAGCTCATCACAAAGTTTGGTTGTCGTAATTTTGGTCATCGGTTTGATCTCAATCCATTTGGAAAAAGCATCTGACAGAACTAGCCAATATGTGCCTTCGAAGGGACCGGCAAAATCAACGTGAATCCTTTCCCAGGCTTGATCTGGCATGGACCATGAGAAAATTGGCAGATCTGAAGTGTTAGGCCTATTCTCCTGGCATTTGTGGCAACTCTTTACATGTGTGTCTATGTCTTCCTCTATAGTTGGCCACCAAACGTAAAAGCGTGCCAGTGCTCTCATTGCTGAAATGCCTGGGTGTCCAAGATGCAGGTATTTTAAAATCGCTTTCCTCAGAACTTCAGGAATAACAATACGGCCCTGCCACATGATTATCTTATTTTCTATTGATAATTCACCACGCTTTCTGACGTATGGCTTTACCTCGTTTGAGTATTGATGCTCACGCCAGCCAGTTTTTATAAAGTTAGATATTTTGAATGCGTACGGTAACATTTGTTAGACCCTTTGGCTTGAGTCTCGTATTTCCATATGCGCGCAGACTGGGAGCCTTCATGAGAGAAGGAGCTCCGATACGTGCCCAGAATTGTGTGCTAATAATTGAATAGAGTGACCCGGGATCCCAGTCCATCGTGCAGGGAATGTCGTTAATGAAAACATCAATTTTTTTGCTGTCCTTGCTTTTCGTTTTGCTTATCTGACAGACGACGTCCGTTTCATCTTCGCTATCGTCTGAGTAGGAAGCTTGAGACGAGTGGCTGCTGCTCTCGTCATGCTTAAGTTTGTGCAACCTGTTTCTTTTAGTAAAAGTTGTTGGTTTATAGTTTCGATTAGGTAAGCATGCTTTGCCTGATTTGATGCAGCAATCCTCAAAATGGCCTGGCGTATTGCACTGTTTGCATATATGTGCTTTAGCAGCACACTGGTTTAATGGATGTCTTTCGGGCTCGCCGCATCTCAAGCATTGATGGGTCCGTAATTTGCGCGGTGACGTATTCTGGTAAGATTTGGGGTTTCTTTTAATCTTATTGACTTTGACCTGTGTGTCCGCATCACCTTCTGCTCGTTCCCGCGACTGTGCAACGCTAAAAATCTGAGAAAAGGTCACTTCTTTCATCTTACCATCTTGAATTTCTTGTAGATCCGGCCATTTTTGTTTTAGATCGATCTGTAATTGTTCGTGGTTTAGCCCAGTTGCAAACCGGTCACGTAACTGTCGTTCCAATAGGTCATCACTATAGCCACAATCTTTACTTATCTCTTTCAGTCTGTTAGCGTAATGTTCCATAGATTCGTTGTCTTTTCGTATGCAGTTCCAAAAATCTGTTAATGCTCTATATCTTGTGCGTTTGATTCTAAATAGATCCAGGAGTTTATTTCGAACATCTGCGTACGTACTGTTTTCAAAGTGTGGTGTAAGGCCAACCTTTATTTCGTGAAAAGTATCTGGTGAGAGGCAGGTGAATAGCAGTTCCTTCTGTATGATACGTGCATCCTCGCCCCAAAGTTTGCATTTTGTTTCGAAATAGTCGATAAAATTTTCAACTGCGGTATCGTCCGGGTTGAATTTGTCGCTCTTAAAGCCGTTGTAAATATTGTTTCTGTTACCGTTAGTCGAAGAGCTGGGCGACTCCGTGCCGTTTGTCGTTGTCGGTGTGGAAGTCGCGGCAGCAGCGTTTTGCTGTTGCGATACCAGCAATTGCAAGATGTCTGACATTTGTTTCTGCTGTGTAGCTTGCAATGCAAGAAATTTGTCAAATTGTTCGCTGTTCATTTTGTGACGATTTTTTTTTAATCCTCGTCGCCACTGATATAAATTACATATTTTAGATTAATTAGAATAGTTTATTTATATACGTTGACAATGAAGTAACAAGCATGACACATAAAAACCCGTTGATGCAATCTCTATGGTAGAAAAGGTAAACAAAGAAATGAGTTTGTAACAGGTATGACTTGTTATATCTGGCACGTCATGCTAGAAGATGTTTTGAAACGTTAATTTTGATCACTTACTTTTAACGTTGACTGTACCTATCAGCTTGTAACAATTCGACATGGCTTACAAAAACCGGCCAAGTGCAAGTCGGACTCGCGCACCGACGGTTCCATACAAATTTGACAAGTAAATATAAAATCCAGTGTTAGCAGAGCCCTCCTCTTAAGCATAATGAGGCAGTTTGAGTTCATTTTACTTTTATACGTTACTTAGGGAGCGTTCGAGAATTACGTAACGCAATTATTGAAGATTTTTGACCCTCCCTCCCCCCCTTGTAACGCGCCGTAACGTTTTCCTGTACGCCCCCCCCTCTCCCTCTCTAAACGTTACGTAACACTCAAGTGACCATTTTAACCCAAAAGTCTCAAAATTTATGTTGCGCAAAGTACAAGAAAGTCGCTATAATATCCTTGTTATAGTTTTAATCGCCTTGGCGGTAATAATATTAAATATTAACACAAGAGATGTTTAACTCGCAATAGGTACATGCGCTTTGTTAACTTGGCAGTTTTAATTCCATATTTTTTTATTTAAAAAAGAAAACGTAACGTAACGTGTTGGAAGAAAGACCCCCCCCCCGCCTCTGTAACGCATCGTAACGCTTTACGATACCCCCCCCCCCCCTCCCCCCCAAATTGCGTTACGTAATACTTAAACGCCCCCTTACATCGACAGACAGACATAAAAAATATACATACATACATAAATCACGTTTTTACCCCTTCCGAGATAGACACAGCCTAAAGTTTCAAGGCCTTAAGGCCACATTTAACATGATTGTGGGCGTATAGGTGGAAACGGGGAATCAAAACAGTGACGGGTTGCTAGCCGCATCGCCTATAACATATTCCTAAGAAGTACGTCATCTGTGAAAATTTCAACTGTTCACTGTTCAGGAGATGCAGGCTGGTTACAGTCGAACAAAAACAGTGGAGTCTAATCGGGTCCCGTTTTTGCCCTTTGGGTACGGAACCCTAAACGCATCAACGGTCAACGACCGCAATGAACGGTCAAAATTGTCGAGAGTACATCAAGATCTCGAACCTTTTGTACCTGATGGAATGTAATGCGCTGCGTCATCTCAGTCCAGCAATCAAGAAAAAAGTAATCACACCGCATTGTGGTCAATCTCGACAGCCAAGTTTGGGACGAACCTCTAACGAGCGGTCTATTATCAGCTTACAGCAGGTGCTTACGACAGTAAAGAGTAAAAATTAAAAAAAGGATGCACCTATCTTTGTAACAGTAAATTTTTTTGCATTTGACGCAAACACGGTAGCCATTTTGTATAAAAATATTAGTCATCTTCACAAAAAAAAAGTAATACCTACCTATATAAATTTCTAAATGTCAGTGAAAATTAGAACACATACAAAAATCCGAAAAGTAAAGCTATGGCCGGGAATCGAACCCGGATCCTCGTCATTCCGTGACGCGTTCTATACCCCTACACCACCCATAGCAGGTGGGTAGTCTCCGAATTTTTCTACCTGTTACTAACTGTCACGTGACCTTTTGTTACTATGCGAATTTTTGTCGCTAAGCGTCATCTGTTTGAATGATGTGTCTGTACAACACAATTACAAACTCCCATAGAACATCTACTGCTCACCAGGGATGAGAGAAGGCGCTGTTTTTAAAATGATAGGTACTAAATACCTATATATACATTATACCGTATTTTATTGTTCTAAGACAAATCTAGACTCCTGCTTCAAAACCTATCTTCAGACAGCTCTAGATTTTATACACCTAAATTTAACACTTGTAGAGACATCATTCCTGACTGATCGTGACTGTAATCTCCACAGCATGCCGTACACGGAAGCTTGCCTGCGTGAGATGATGCGTTTCGAGACACTGGTGCCCCTCGGAGTACCGCATCGAGCGACCTCCGCCGTCAAATTAGACGGCTACGATATTCCAGAGGTAATTAATACATATAAATCACGTCTTTATCCTCGGGGTAGACAAAGCCTAAGACAACAAGACCTAAAGGCTACGTTTAGCATGATTGTGGGCGTATAGCTGTATGATTCCTACGATTTTCGCCGAATCCCTCTATGGTACTTACCAACTTACCATATGCGCGGGAAGAAACGCTACTGGAACATTCTATGTTTTTTCTTTGCTCCCTGACCAGTTTGGAAGGTATGGTAATAAATGCCTTTCTGTTAGTATACACTACTTATGCTTGAATTATCGGTGTGGGATCGGATCAGACGTCAAAAGATCAGTAGAAAAACTGAAGTTTCCACAAATAGTTCAGCAAATTGCACACCTTAATGACAGCGGCCGTGGCACATTGCTTGGAGGACTGATTGATGGTCTGTCGCTTGTTGGGGGATGGCGAGCAGACGGTTACATGTTGGTAGATATCCCGCTAAGTAGACAGATGATCTGGTAAAGACCGCGGAATGCCATTGACTGCGGGAAGTAAAAATCGACCGTCGTGAAAATGCTCGAAAAAGGGCTATATCCAGGTGGATTTTTCACGGCTGATACGATGATGATGACTATATTAATGACTTTAGGGTTCATGTGAAGATTTTATACCTATAGTTAACTACTGGTTTACATTTATTTCTAACTAGCTTTTGCCCGCGGCTTCGCACGCGTGAACCATGAGCATTTCAAAGAAGCTAGCAATCAAGCAAGCGAGCACCCAAACCTGCAAGCATGTAGGTATGCAAGCAGGCATGCAAGCAGGCATGCAAGCAGGCAAGCAAGCATGCAAGCAAGCAAGCATGCAAGCAAGCGTGCAAGCAAGCATGCATGCAAGCAAGCGTGCAAGCAAGCATGCATGCGAGTAAGCACGCAAGCATGCATGGATGCAAGCAAGCATGCAAGCATGCATGAAAGCAAGTATGCAATCAAGCATGCAAAGCAAGGACTCAAGCAAGCATGCATGCAAGTAAGCATGCATGCATGCAAGCATGCATGAAAGCAAGTATGCAATCAAGCATGCAAAGCAAGGACTCAAGCAAGCATGCAAGCAAGCCCCCGCATTGCCCCGCTGCCTTAATTTTTCTGAAACTGTAAATATTACAGGATTTTTATAAAACAAACCTAACCTAACCTAAAGGGCTGTCCTAAAATATACCTACCCCAAATAGCTTTTGCCCGCGACTTCGTACGCGCTAAGATGTAAAACGAAAAAATAAGTTTTTTCCCGTTCCCGTGAAAATTTTGGGGAGTGCTTTCGGAGCACACTTAAAGCCTTTAAAGAAACACACGTTATAAATGTTAAGTCTCTTTCTTCCGTTGTTTCGTCTGGAAACGTAAAATCCTGGTTTTTCCCGTTCCCGTAAAAATGTTAGGAAATCCTTTGTTATAATGCTCCGTTACACTCCCTAAGGAAGCTAAATGCTAAATTTCATCTTTCTACGACCAGTAAAACGAAAAACCCCGTTTTTCCTGTTCTCGTGGGAATTTCTGGAAATCCTTTCTTAGTGCTCCCATACACTCATCAAGGAAGGCTCTTACCAAATTTCAGCTTTCTACGACCAGTAAAACAAAAAATCCAGTTTTTTCCCTATCCCGTGGGAATTTCGAAAAATACCTTCTTAGTGCACCTCTAGGATACTCAAGGTATATGTGTGCCAAATTTCAATTTTCTAGCCATGTTATGCGTACCGCAGTATTTCTTTGTAAACAAATATTTTTCCCGTTCCCGTGGGAATTTGGGAAAGTACTCTCTTAATGCTCCTCTGCACTCCCGAAGCAACCTACATGCCGAATTTCAGCTTTCTGCAACCAGTAAAACGAAAAGTCCCGTTTTTCCCGCTCCCGTGGGAATTTCGGGAAATCCTTTTTTTATTGTTAACACTCCCCAAGGGAACTTGAAGGCAAATTTCAGTTTTATACGACCAGTAAAACGAAAAATCGAATCCGTAGAACTGAAAATATAAATCCCGTTTTATTCCTTATCCCGTGGGAATTTCCAAAAATCATTAAAACATTATTTTACTATTATAATCACCTACTTCTATGCCAAATTTGAACAGTCTAGTAATTATAGTTCACAGGATTTCGTTTAACTGAATATATAAATCCCGTTTTTTTCCTTATCCCGTGGGAATTTCCAAAAATCCTGAAATTAGTTTCTTCGTTTTGTAATCACATACTTTTGTATAAAATTTGAAGAGTCTAGTTATTATAGTTACTGAGATAGCGTCACTCGGAGTCGAATATATAATTCTCGTTTTTTCCTTATCCCGTGGGAATTTCCAAAAATCCTTCCTTAGTGGATGCCTACATTGTATAAGGTATCTATGTGCAAAATTTCAAGTCTCTAAGTCCAGTGGTTTGGGCTGTGCGTTGATATATAGTTAAGTCAGTCAGTCAGTCAGTCAGGACTTTGAATTTTATATGTATAGATTCTATGTACATTCCTTGTAGCTAACCGCAAGGACGTCTCCGAGGTGTCAAAACCTCGGTTATTCCCAGAATACCTAAGTTTAAATAATTGCTCATTAAAACGTACAAGTCAAACTCAAAATGTAATTTAAATGTAAATGAATGCTAATGCAAAATCTTTGGCTAACGGAAAACACTTATTAACGTCAAATTATAAAAAATATTCCGTATTTCGAGCTAAATATACGCCACTGCGTGTCGTAGTTTCATTATATGTACTTACCGTAAGTGACCAGATAAGCCCCGACATTTCACTGTCTCGGAAATTTATGGTCATTCAACCCGTAACCATAAGATCTATGATAAATAAGAAATATAAGACGTTTATTGTTGTATCTATATAGGGCTTGAAGAAGTGTTTCTTACTTACTCTTGCTCTTTTAGATTACAAAAGCTAAGCTAGAAGATTAATTCAATAACACCGCGAAAACGACGTGGTCTTCCAGTGGCGTAACTATAGGGTGGCAGGGGTGGCAAAATGCCAGGGGCCCCTAGCTCTACGGGGCCCGAACTGCCGTGGTTTAGAGCACAGAAGGGACGCAGATGCACTTCTTTATATTGAGGAAGAAGCCCCATCTGACGAATTTGCAACGGGCCCCAGACGTTATAGTTACGCCACTGAGGTCTTCATCACTTCAGATCAATCATTTGATATACTTATTGTTACAAAGGATGGTGTTTTTGTTTTTCAGAATTCCCTGGTGTCTGTTAACTTGGCAAGCTTGCACATGGACAAGAAGATATGGGGTGACCCAGAGGTGTTCAGACCCGAGAGGTTTATAACCAACGGACAAATCAACCTGGCCAGCGACAAGTCCTTGCCTTTTGGAGCAGGTAAATTGAGCCATTACGAGTTAACTAAAGTGCCTTTACGGCAAGCCAGGAAACCGGTACATGTCAGCGCTTGCGTGGAATATTTGTTATTGTTACTGCCTGCACTTGAAACGCTCATGTTTTTTTATTTAGTACTAGCTTCTGCCTGCGACTTCGTCTGCGTAGAATCATACATAAAAATCTTTCTCTTGAATCATTCTATCTATTAAAAAAACTGCATCAAAATCCGTTGTGTAGTTTTGAAGATATAAGCATAGGGACATAGGGACAAGGGGACAGAGAAAGCGACTTTGTTCTATACTATGTAGTGATTAGGTACTTATCAAATAACATTAAATTAAAAAGAATAACCCACGCATTTAATCGAGTACCTAATCGTACGTAAATAAATAAATACCTAATTCAATTAAATGACAAAAAGCGTTGGGTACATCATTTTGGAAAAGAACTGATATTCTTCAAATTGCTGTACCGATATTTACCAAACATTGCTAAAAACCACCGCAAAGAGACTAACTTTCAAATGAAAATCGGTTCATCCGTTTGACAGCTGCGAAGCCACAGCACACACACAGACCGATCGACATCAAACTTATAACACCTTTTTGCACCAGGGGTTAAAAAGCTTGTTCTTTTATATTTTTAGCTACCTACTTAAGAAAATTTAAATGACTAAGTTATTGGCAAATATAAAATTCATGTGACATAGGTAGGTACCTATTTTGCGCAAATGGAAAACCCATAGAGAAAAACCAGGTTTTTTGGTGTGTCATCTCATCAGGCAACATGCAAGTAAGCGGTCACATTAAACAAATCTATGCAGGTCACTAAGACCTTAGTTCATATCTAAGTGTACTTAACAAGACAAGGCAAGTCAGAGGATAATGATCTCTTGAAATTTGCATACTTTCCGTGTACCCGTTATGTTTGAATGTCGTAAAATGAAAGTTTTAACTCACAATTGTCTGCCAGAAATAAACCGAACCTACTTTCTCGAATAGCGGGTTTATGCAACGAGGGCTCCCCGTCTGGCATAAGGAAGTGTTTTTAAACCGATTGAAAACAAAACTAAAACTTTGTAACACTGTGGATCGATTAAAACTGAATGTATCGTTAAACAGATCGGCAGTCAATTTATAGTAGATTGTTCAACAAGGGACTTAAACAAGCCATAATGACATGAGATGTTTAGCCACCCGAGCTCATCGAGCGAGGGTGGCTATAGTTAGAGTGTCATTATAGTTGTTTAGTCTCGCGTTAAACATTCTACTTTTCACTTTGAATGCGAGGAAAAAACGACGTTCTATGCAAAATTACAATATTATAATATATATAGCTGAATACCCATTTTATAATATATATAGCTGAATACCCACTCACTGACTCACTCACTGACTCACCCCAGAGTTGTTTGGAAGAACTGGTAAGAGGTGGGGTTTTACTCTATACATCTTCGTATCAAAAATGCTTGCCCGACCACCAGAAAAATACGAAATCGACCTGAACGTGGAAACTGACTTGACACATGGGGCGGTTCTCCGCAACGGCTCGGCCTATCGAGTTTGCCCGAAACTAAAAATGCTTAGAACAGCCAGCTAATGGGTAAGCCGGTCAAAGTTTTTTCAAAATGGCGAAAACAAGATGGCCGCCATACAAAATTGAAACGCGAATATCTCAGAAGCCAGTTGAGATAGACGGGTGGTGCTCGACCAAATGTCATTCAGAGTTGAGGGGGAAATCCGACTAAGTAATTTTTTTTCCAAGATGGCGGATTCAAAATGGCGGCTAAATTTTTTTTTTATCCGATCCGATTGAAATTTTGCATCCGGGGCTCTTCGAGGCCACAGATTCCAACCGCATACTTTATTTTTCGATTCCGCCATTTTCCAAGATGGCCGCCATACAAAGTAATTTCTGTATCTTTGATCTGTTGTTTTGAGGAGCCCATAAGAGGTGGGGTTCGATTCTATACACCGTCGCTTTAAAAATTTCATGCTAAGTACCAAAAAATGAAAAATTGACCTGAATGTGGAAACTGACCTGACACATGGGCCAGCTCTCCGCAACGACTTGCCCTATCGAGTTTGCCCGGAACAAAAGTCACTCAGAACAGCCAGCCAATAGGTGAACCAGTATTTTTTTTTCAAAATTGCAAAAACAAAATGGCCGCCATACAAAATTAAAACGCAAATATCTCAGAGGCCAGTCGCAACAGGTGGGTGGTGCTCAAACAAATATCGTTCATAGTGAGCGGTGTAATTTAATGAACCAATTTTTTTTTCCAAAATGGCGGATTCAAAATGGCGGCCAAAGTTTCTTTTACTCCGATCCGATTGAAATTTTGCATCCGGGGCTCTTCGAGACCACAAATTCAAACGGCATAATTAATTTTTCGATTCCGCCATTTTCCAAGATGGCCGCCATACAAAGTAATGTCAGACTCATAGACTTACTTGTGTTGTATAGCAGCTTTTAGGAATAGGGTTCCACTTTATACACCATCGCATAAGAAATTTTATCACAAGAACAAAAAAAATGCAAAACTGTCCTGAACGTAGAAACTGACCTGACACATGGGCCAGTTCTCCGCAACGACTTGCCCTATCGAGTTTGCCCGAAACTAAAGTCGCTCAGAACAGCCAGCCTTTGGGTAAACCGGTAATTTTTTTTACAAAATTGCTAAAACAAAATGGCCGCCATACAAAATTGAAACGCGGATATCTGTGGCCAGTCGGGATAGATGGGTTGTGCTCGACCAAGTGTCGTTATAGGTGCAACGAGTAATCTAATGAACCTAATTTTTTTCCAAGGTGGCGGTTTCAAAACGGCGGCCAAAGAACATATTAGAAAAGTCTGGAAAAATTTGAAAAAAAAAACAGGCTGGCAGGGTATCCTCGGCGGGTCCCGTGGGGCCCGCGGCCCCATGCGAAATGCTTTTCCCAAGATGGCGGCCAAATAATAAAGTAAAAATAGGTTAAAATTTTTTGAAAAAAAACAGGATGGTAGGGTACCCTCCGCGGGTCCCGTGGGGCCCGCGGCCCCCATGCGAACCGCTTTTCCCAAGATGGCGGCCAAAAAATAAAGTAAAAATAGGTTAGAAATTTTGAAAAAATAACAGGACGGTAGGGTACCCTCCGCGGGTCCCGTGGGGCCCGCGGCCCCCATGCGAACCGCTTTTCCCAAGATGGCGGCCAAAAAATAAAGTAAAAATAGGTTAGAAATTTTTGAAAAAATAACAGGACGGTAGGGTACTTTCCGCGGGTCCCGTGGGGGCCGCGGGCCCCATGCGAAATGCTTTTCCCAAGATGGCGGCCAAAGAATAAAGTAAAAATAGGTTAGAAATTTTTGAAAAAAAAACAGGACGGTAGGGTACCCTCCGCGGGTCCCGTGGGGCCGGCGGACCCCATGCGAACCGCTTTTCCCAAGATGGCGGCCAAAAAATAAAGTAAAAATAGGTTAGAAATTTTTGAAAAAACAACAGGACGGTAGGGTACCCTCCGCGGGTCCCGTGGGGCCCGCGGCCCCCATGCGAAATGCTTTTCCCAAGATGGCGGCCAAAGAATATACTAAAAAAGGTTACAAATATTTGAAAGAAAAACAGGGTGGCAGGGTGACTCCGCGGGTCCCGTGGGGCCCGCGGCCCACACGCGAAGTACTTTTTCTAAGGTGGCGGTTTCAAAACGGCGGCCTATAGTAGAAAAAGCTGGAAAAATTTGAAAAAAAGCAGGCTGGCAGGGTACCCTCCGCGGGTCCCGTGGGGCCCGCGGCCTCCATGCGAAATGCTGTTCCCAAGATGGCGGCCAAAGAATATACTAAAAAAGGTAACAAATATTTGAAAGAAAAACAGGGTGGTAGGGAACCCTCCGCGGGTCCCATGGGGCCCGCGGCCCCCATGCGAAATGCTTTTCCAAAGATGGCGGCCAAAGAATAAAGTAAAAAAGATTAGAAATATTTGAAAAAAAAACAGGCTGGCAGGGTATACTCCGCGGGTCCCGCGGGGCCCGCGGCCCCATGCGAAATGCTTTTCCCAAGATGGCAGCCAAAGAATATAGTAAAAATAGGTTAGAAATATTTGAAAAAAAACAGGGCGGTAGGGTATGAATCACTGTTTCCAAGGTGGCGGTTTCAAAAAGGCGGCCAAAGTATATAGTAAAAAAAACAAAAGTTAGGATTATTTAAACTAAACAGGAAGGCACGGGACCTCCGCGGGGCCCTTGGGGCCCGCGGCCCCCACGCGAAATACTAGTTATAATATATATAGCTGAATACCCACTGACTGACTGACTCACTGACATGCTGTTTTGAAGAACCCACAAGAGGTAAGGCTCGACTCTATACACCATCGTATCAAAAATGCTCCCACGGCCACCAGAAAAATACGAAATCGACCTGAACGTGGAAACTGACTTGACACATAGGACGGTTCTCTGCGACGGCTCGACCTATCGAGTTTGCCCGGAACTAAAGTCGCTAAGAACAGCCGGCCAATGGGTGAGCCGGTCCAAGATTTTTCAAAATGGCGAAAACAAGATGGCCGCCATACAAAATTGAAACGCGAATATCTCAGAGGCCAGTCGAGTTAGGTGGCTGGTGCTCGACCAAATGTCATTCAGAGTTGAGGGGGAAATCTGACTAAGCAATTTTTTTTCCAAGATGGCGGATTCAAAATGGCGGCCAAATTTTTTTTTAATCCGATCCGATTGAAATTTTGCATCCGGGGCTCTTCGAGGCCACAGATTCAGACGGCATACTTTATTTTTCGATTCCGCCATTTTCCAAGATGGCCGCCATACAAAATAATTTCTGTATATTTGACCTGTTGTTTTGAGGAACCCATAAGAGGTGGGGTAAAACTCTATAGACCATCGCTTCAAAATTCTTATGATTAGTACCAAAAAAATGAAAAACCGACCTGAATGTGGAAACTGACTTAACACATTGGCCAGTTCTCCGCAACGACTTACCCTATCGAGTTTGCCCGAAACAAAAGTCGCTCAGAACAGCCAGCCAATAGGTGAGCCGGTAATTTTTTTTCAAAATTTCAAAAACAAGATGGCTGCCATACAAAATTGAAACGCAAATATCTCAGAGGCCAATCGCAATAGGTGGGTGGTGCTCGATCAAATGTCGTTCAAAATAGGAGGGGTAATCTGATGACTCAATTTTTTTTTCTAAGATGGCGGAATCAAAATGGCGGCCAAATTTTTTTTGAGTCCGATCCGATTGAAATTTTGCATCCGGGGCTCTTCAAGGCCACAAATTCAAACGTCATACTTTATTTTTCAGTTTCGCCATTTTCCAAGATGGCCGCCATACAAAGTAATGTCAGACTCATAGACTCACTTGTGTTGTATAGCAGCTTTTAGAAAGAGGGTTCGACTTTATACACCATCGCATAAGAAATTTTATTACAAGTACAAAAAAAATGCAAAACTGACCTGAACGTGGAAACTGATCTGGCACATGGGCCAGCTCTCCGCAACGACTTGCCCTACCGAGTTCGCCCCGAACTAAAGTCGCTCAGAACAGCCACCCTATGGGTGAACCGACATTTTTTTTTCAAAATTGCGAAAACAAGATGGCCGCCATACAAAATTGAAACGCGAATATCTCAGTGGCCAGTCGAGATAGATGGGTTGTGCTCGACCAAGAGTCGTTGTAGGTGGGAGGAGTTATCTAATGAACCTATTTTTTTCCAAGGTGGTGGATTCAAAATGGCGGCCAAAGATTAAAGTAAAAAAGGTTAGAAATATTTAAAAAAGAAAAACAGGCTGGCATGGTACCCTCCGCGGGTCCCGTGGGGCCCGCGGCCTCCATGCGAAATGAAAGAAAAGAAAAGAAAGAAAGAAAACATTTATTGACACAAAAACGACACATACAGAAAATTAAAAAATAAAATAAAAAATGATAATAATAATAAAATAGGTACTTATGTGCCGCAGGTGCCAAAAGGGCCACACTCAGCATGTTGCTGCGGCAGGCCGCAGCGCTGATTTTCAGTGTGACCCTTTTGCCTAAAACTAAGCGTAAAAAAACAAACTAAAAATAAACTAAAAATTACGACACGAACGTCAGAGACATTGGGTATATGTAAATGAAAATGCTGTTCCCAAGATGGCGGCCAAAGAATAAAGTAAAAAAATGGTTAGATATATTTGAAAAATTAGGGCGGTAGGTTATCCTCCGCGGGCCCCGCGGGGTCCGCGGCCCCCACGCGAAGTACTTTTTCCAAGGTGGCGGTTTCAAAACGGCGGCCAAAGAATATAGTAAAAACGGCAAGAAATATTTGAAAAAGAAAAACAGGCTGGCAGGTTACCCTCCCCGGGTCCCGCGGGGCCCGCGGCCTCCATGCAAAAAAATGTTCCCAAGATGGCGGCCAAAGAATAAAGTAAAAAGACGGTTAGATATATTTGAAAAAAAAAACAGGAAGGTAGGGTACCCTCCGCGGGTCCCGTGGGGCCCGCGGCCCCCATGCGAAATGCTTTTCCAACGATGGCGGCCAAAGAATAAAGTAAAATAGGCGAGAAATATTTGAAAAAAAAAAAACAGGGCGGTATAGTACGAATCACTTTTCGAAGGTTAGGATTATTAAAACAAAACAGGGTGGCACGGGACCTCCGCGGGGCCCTTGGGGCCCGCGGCCCCCACGCGAAATACTAGTTATAATATATATAGCTGAATACCCACTCACTGACTGACTCACTGACTCACCCCAGAGTTGTTTGGAGGAACCTGTAAGAGTTGAGGTTAGACTCTATACATCCTTGTATGAGAAATGCTTGCCCGACTACCAGAAAAATACGAAATCGACCTGAACGTGGAAATTGACTTGACACATGGGGCAGTTCTCCGCGACGGCTCGACCTATCGAGTTTGCCCGGAACTAAAGTCGCTAAGAACAGCCGGCCAATGGGTGAGCCGGTCCAAGATTTTTCAAAATGGCGAAAACAAGATGGCCGCCATACAAAATTGAAACGCGAATATCTCAGAGGCCAGTCGAGATAGGTGGGTGGTGCTCGACCAAATGTCATTCAGAGTTGAGGGGGAAATCTGACTAAGTAATTTTTTTTCCAAGATGGCGGATTCAAAATGGCGGCCAAATTTTTTTTTGATCCGATCAGATTGAAATTTTGCATCCGGGGCTCTTCGGGGCCACAGATTCTAATGACATACTTTATTTTTCGATTCCGCCATTTTCCAAGATGGCCGCCATACAATGTAATTTCTGGATATTTGACCTGTTGTTTTGAAGAGCCCATAAGAGATGGGGTTCGATTCTATTCACCGTCGCTTTAAAAATTTCATGCTAAGTACCAAAAAATTACAAATTGACTTGAATGTGGAAACTGACCTGACACATGGGCCAGCTCTCCGAAATGACTTGCCCTATCGAGTTTGCCCGGAACAAAAGTCACTCAGAACAGCCAGCCAATAGGACAACCAGTATTTTTTTTTCAAAATTGCAAAAACAAAATGGCCGCCATACAAAATTGAAACGCAAATATCTCAGAGGCCAGTCGCAACAGGTGGGTGGTGCTCAAACAAATATCGTTCAGAGTGAGCGGAGTAATTAAATGATCCTATTTTTTTTTCCAAAATGGCGGATTCAAAATGGCGGCCAAAGTTTCTTTTACTCCGATCCGATTGAAATTTTGCATCCGGGGCTGTTTGAGGCCACATATTCAAACGGCATAATTAATTTTTCGATTCCGCCATTTTCCAAGATGGCCGCCATACAATGTAATGTCAGACTAACAGACTCACTTGTGTTTTATAGCAGCTATTAGCGATAGGGTTCGACTCTGTACACCATCGCATCAGGAATCATAACGTTAGTACCAAAAAAATTAAAAACTGACCTGAACGTCGAAACTGATTCGGCACATGGGCCAGCTCTCCGCAACGACTTGTCCTATCGAGTTTGCCCGGAACTAAAGTCGCTCAGAACAGCCAGCCAATGGGTGAACCGGTATTTTTTTTCCAAAATCGTGAAAACAAGATGGCCGCCATACAAAATTGAAACTAGATGGTGGATACAAAATGACGGCCAAATATTATAGTTAGTGGAACGGTACCCTCCGCGGGTCCCGTGGGGCCCGCGGCTACCATGTGAGATGCTGTTCCCAAGATAACGGCCGAAGAATAAAGTAAAAAAAAATACAGGCTGGTAGGTTACCCTCCGCGGTCCCCGCGGGGGCCGCGGCCCTCACGCGAAATACTCCAAGGTGGTGGTTTCAAAATGACGGCCAAAGAATGTAGTAATATTTGAAAATAACACAGGCTGGCAGGGTACCCTCCGCGGGTCCCGTGGGGCCCGCGGCCCCCATGCGAAAAAAATAGGATGGTAGGCTACCCTTCGCGGCCCCCGCGCGAAATACTTTTTCCAAGATGGCGGATACAAAACGGCGGCCAAAGATTAAAAAAAAAATTATAAATATTTGAAAAAAAAAACAGGGTTGCAGGGAACCCTCCGCGGGTCCCGTGGGGCCCGCGGCCCCCATGCGAAATGCTTTTCCAAAGATGGCGGCCAAAGAATAAAGTAAAATAGGTGAGAAATATTTGAAAAAAAAAACAGGGCGGTATAGTACGAATCACTTTTCGAAGGTGCCGGTTTCAAAAAGGCGGCCAAAGTATATAGAAAAAAAAAAAGTTAGGATTATTAATACAAAACAGGGTGGCACGGGACCTCCGCGGGGCCCTTGGGGCCCGCGGCCCCCACGCAAATACTAGTTATAATATATATAGCTGAACACCCACTCACTCACTGACTCACTCACTCACCCCAGAGTTGTTTGGAAGAACCCGTAATAGGTGTGGTTAGACTCTATACACCATCGTATCAGAAATGCCCCCACGAGTACCAGAAAAATACGAAATCGACCTGAACGTGGAAACTGACTTGACACATGGGGCGGTTCTCCTAAACGGCTCGACCTATCGAGTTTGCCCGGAACTAAAGTCGCTCAGAACAGCCGGCTAATGGGTGAGCCGGTCAAAGTTTTTTCAAAATGGCGAAAACAAGATGGCCGCCATACAAAATTGAAACGCGAATATCTCAAAGGCCAGTCGAGATGGATGGGTGGTGCTCGACCAAATGTCATTCAGAGTTCAAAGGGAAATCTGACTATGCAATTTTTTTTCCAAGATGGCGGATTCAAAATGGCGGCTAAATTTTTTTTTGCTCCGATCCGATTGAAATTTTGCATCCGGGGCTCTTCGAGACCACAGATTCAAATGGCATACTTTATTTTTCGGTTCCGCCATTTTCCAAGATGGCCGCCATACAAAGTAATTTCTGTAATTTTGACCTGTTGTTTTGAGGAACCCATAAAAGGTGGGGTTCGGCTCTATACACAATCGCTTCGGAAATGTTATGATTAGTACCAAAAAAATGAAAAATTGACCTGAATGTGGAAACTGACTTGACATATGGGGCAGCTCTCCGCGATGACTTGCTCTATCGAGTTTTCCCGGAACAAAAGTCGCCCAGAACAGCCAGCCAATGGGTGAACCGGTAATTTTTTTTCAAAATTGCGAAAACAAGATGGCCGCCATACAAAATTGAAACGCAATTATCTCAGAGGCCAGTCGCAACAGGTGGGTAGTGCTCGAACAAATATTGTTCAAAGTGGGAGTAGTAATCGGATGACTTAATTTTTTTTCCAAGATGGCGGATTCAAAATGGCGGCCAAATTTTTTTTTACTCCGATCCGATTGAAATTTTGCATCCGGGGCTCTTTGAGGCCACAAATCTAAACGTCATACTTAATTTTTCGATTCCGCCATTTTCAAAGATGGCCGCCATACAAAGTAATGTCAGACTCATGGGCTCACTTGTGTTGTAAAGCAGCTTTTAGGAATAGGGTTCGACTTTATACACCATCGCATAAGAAATTTTATCACAAGAACAAAAAAAATGCAAAACTGTCCTGAACGTAGAAACTGACCTGACACATGGGCCAGTTCTCCGCAACGACTTGCCCCATCGAGTTTGCCCGGAACTAAAGTCGCTCAGAACAGCCAGCCTATGGGTGAACCGGTAATTTTTTTGCAAATTTGCGAAAACAAGATGGCCGCCATACCAAATTGAAATATACTAAAAAAGGTTTCAAATATTTGAAAGAAAAACAGGGTGGCAGGGTGACTCCGCGGGGCCCGCGGCCCCCACACGAAACGCTTTTCCCAAGATGGCGGATTCGAAATTGCGGCCAAAAAATATAGTAGAAAAAGCTGGAAAAATTTGAAAAAAAAGCAGGCTGGCAGGGTACCCTCCGCGGGTCCCGTGGGGCCCGCGGCCTCCATGCGAAATGCTGTTCCCAAGATGGCGGCCAAAGAATATACTAAAAAAGGTTACAAATATTTGAAAGAAAAACAGGGTGGCAGGGTGACTCCGCGGGTCCCGCGGGGCCCGCGGCCCCCACGCGAAACGCTTTTCCCAAGATGGCGGATTTGAAATTGCGGCCAAAGAATATAGTAGAAAAAGCTGGAAAAATTTGAAAAAAAAGCAGGCTGGCAGGGTACCCTCCGCGGGTCCCGTGGGGCCCGCGGCCCCCACGCGAAACGCTTTTCCCAAGATGGCGGATTTGAAATTGCAGCTAAAGAATAAAGTAAAAAAAGGTCAGAAATATTTGAAAAAAAAATAGGGTGGCAGGGTGACTCCGCGGGTCCCGCGGGGCCCGCGGCCCCAGCGCGAAACGCTTTTCACAAGATGGCGGATTCGGAATTGCGGCCAAAGAACAAAGCAAAAAAAGGTCAGAAATATTTGAAAAATAACAGGGTGGCAGGGTGACTCCGCGGGTCCCGCGGGGCCCGCGGCCCCCACGCGAAACGCTTTTCCCGAGATGGCGGATTCGAAATTGCGGCCAAAGAATAAAATAAAAAAACGTCAGAAATATTTGATAAATAACAGGATGGCAGGGTGACTCCGCGGGTCCCGCGGGGCCCGCGGCCCCCACGCGAAACGCTTTTCACAAGATGGCGGATTCGAAATTGCGGCCTAAGAATAAAATAAAAAAGGTTAGGATTATTAAAACAAAACAGGGTGGCACGGGACCCTCCGCGGGCCCCTTGGGGCCCGCGGCCCCCACGCGAAATACTAGTTTTATAATATATATAGCTGAATACCCACTGACTGACTGACTGACTGACTGACTGACTGACTGACTCACCCCAGAGTTGTTTGGAAGAACCCATAAGAGTTGAGGTTAGACTCTATACATCGTCGTATCAGAAATGCCCCCACGACCACCAGAAAAATACGAAATCGACCTGAACGTGGAAATTGACTTGACACATGGGGCGGTTCTCCGCAACGGCTCGACCTATCGAGTTTGCCCGGAACTAAAGTCGCTCAGAACAGTCAGCCAATGGGTGAGCCGGTCAAAGTTTTTTCAAAATGGCGAAAACAAGATGGCCGCCATACAAAATTGAAACGCGAATATCTCAGAGGCCAGTCGAGATAGGTGGGTGGTGCTCGACCAAATGTCATTCAGAGTTTAAGGGGAAATCTGACTAAGTAATTTTTTTTCCAAGATGGCGGATTCAAAATGGCGTCCAAATTTTTTTTTACTCCGATCCGGTTGAAATTTTGCATCCGGGGCTCTTTGAGGCCACAGATTTTAATGGCATACTTTATTTTTCGATTCCGCCATTTTCCAAGATGGCCGCCATACAATGTAATTTCTGGATATTTGACCTGTTGTTTTGAAGAGCCCATAAGAGGTGGGGTTCGATTCTATACACCGTCGCTTTAGAAATTTCATGCTTAGTACCAAAAAATGAAAAATTGACCTGAATGTGGAAACTGACCTGACACATGGGCCAGCTCTCCGCAACGACTTGCCCTATTGAGTTTGCCCGGAACAAAAGTCACTCAGAACAGCCAGCCAATAGGTGAACCAGTATTTTTTTTTCAAAATTGCAAAAACAAAATGGCCGCCATACGAAATTGAAACGCGAATATCTCAGAGGCCAATTGCAATAGGTGGGTAGTGCTCGACCAAATATTGTTCAAGGTGAGAGTAGTAATCGGATGACTCAATTTTTTTTCCAAGATGGCGGATTCAAAATGGTGGCCGAATTTTTTTTGAGTCCGTTCGAACTGAAAATTTGCATCCGAGGCTCTTCAGGGTCACAGATTCTAACGCTAGAATTTATTTTGCGATTCCGCCATTTTCCAAGATGGCCGCCATACAATGTAATGTCAGACTAACAGACTCACTTGTGTTGTATAGCAGCTTTTAGAGATAGGGTTCAACTCTGTACACCATCGCATCAGGAATCATAGCGTTAGTACCAAAAAAATTAAAAACTGACCTGAACGTGGAAACTGATTCGGCACATGGGCCAGCTCTCCGCAACGACTTGCCCTATCGAGTTTGCCCGGAACTAAAGTCACTTAGAACAGCCAGCCAATGGGTGAAGCGGTATTTTTTTTTCAAAATCGCGAAAACAAGATGGCCGCCATACAAAAGTAGCCAGTCGAGATGGATGGGTTGTGCTCGACCAAGTGACGTTCTAGGTGGGAGGAGTAATCTAATGAACCAATTTTTTTCCAAGATGGCGGATTCAAAATGGCGGCCAATTTTTTTTTTACTCCGATCCGATTAAAATTTTGCAATCAGGGCTCTTTGAGGTCACATATTCAAACGGCATACTTAATTTTTTTTTAAAGATGGCCGCCATACTAAGTAATTTCTGTTTCTTTGACCTGTTGTTTTGAAGAACCCATGAAAGGTAGGGTTCGGCTCTACACACCATCGCTTCAAAAATTCTATAATTAGTACCAAAAAAATGAAAAATCGACCTGAACGTGGAAACTGACCTGACACATGGGCCAGTTCTCCGCGACCACTTGCTCTATCGAGTTTGCTCGGAACAAAAGTCGCTCAAGGTGGGACGAGTAATCTTATGAACCTAATTTATTTCCAAGATGGCGGATTCAAAATGGCAGCCAATTTTTTTTGAGTCTGTTCCGATTGAAATTTTGCATCCGGGGCTCTTTAAGGCCACAGATTCCACCGAGTACCGTTTCTCAGTGTGACCCTCAAGTGTAAGCAGCACTGCCACCGCCATAACATTGTGCAACGATCACGTATAATCAGGGCTGGGAAAAATATATGCTTTGCTTTAATTGAATTTTAATTGAATTTTGCAATTGAATAAATACTGAATACTGAAATTTAAATTACAAAATATGCACTACAAATTTATATATCGTGTAGGTAGCACAATGACGTAGCCAAGGAAATTTAAATATAGACATTCGGCGTTCACTGACGTTGTGGGAAATCTCTTTTTTTTTCAATTTGTACCTACTGTATCGTATATAGCAATTTTTGGCGTCATATCACGTAGCGCACGCGATCCACAGCTTAAGATAGTTAAATAGCAGCTGTTCAAGTGTATGAACCAAACGTCCGGATGAATCACGAGTTGTACCTAGCTGTTGTTTCCGAGGAACATTTAAATGACGTGGTAGAGCAGAAGGTTGCGTTACTAAAAGACTAAAATATATTTAGGATCGGGTGAGGCGGCGTGGAGGTCGTTAGAGTTTGACGTGACGGCCCGCGAACCTAACGTCAAACAATTGGCTGCGCATCTCGGAAACCGACAAAGCGTTTTTTTTCGACCAGGCACTTTAGACGTATTTCAACCGTCCCGCCGCGCCGGTGAAATGTTCAACCGCTTAACGTTATTGCGGACAGCCAGCCTCGACGAATTAGAACAGGAATTTACGCCAAGTCCACGCCCCGCTCACCACTAGCCTTTAGAGCGCCGCCCGCGCAGCGCGCAACACCTGCCCAGCCTACGACTACCGCGTCTCACCTGCCACCCTCGCACCAAGCGCCGCCCACGCCACCGGCGCATCGCGCGCCGCCCGCGCCTCGCGTCAAGTCGCTGATCCACGTGACGCCCGCACCCTGTGTGGCGACCGCGCCCGCTCCCGCGTCACCTGCCGCACGACCAGCCAAGTTCGAGCCCATTGCAGCACCAGCTACGCACGCACCATCGCCCCATCCTGGCTTGCAAGCACTAGCGGAGATGCTGACCACCCGCGTCCCTTCGCCGTCGTGTTTCCCGCCGCCAGCCAACCTGTCGCCGCTGTTCGCTGCTACTACCACCACCAAGCGGCGCCCGTCTTCGACCCCCCCCCCCCCCCCCCCCTCCGGCCAGCGTCTGTCTATGCCAAAGCTGAACTTGTCGCACATAGACGCAACGCCCTCTGAAGAGGGAGGACCTGGGGTCCGACGATGACGAAGAAGCGGCCCACGGACCATTGACATCACCACCACTGACGACAACGGCGCTGCCACCGACAACAACGCCGCCGAAGCAGCCCACCACGACCGCCGCCGCGCGAGAGCGCTACCCGCGCCTCGCAGTGGACGTGCTGCCCGAGAGGCCCAAGCACATCCGTACGCTGCGGGAGGAGCTGGGCCACCCCCCGATCTCCGTGCCCGGTGGAAGGGGTATCACATTTACGCCACGAGGGGAGGACGATCACCGTGTGGTGCAGCGATACCTGACCGACCTCGTGCTACCACCGGCCTGCCGTGGCACTGCTACGTGTTGTAGGTAAAGCGCTATCTCAAGGTCGGCAACCGAAGCCTCCTGGCCAACATTATGCTGTAGGTAGGAGATCGTCGAGGACCTCATCGAACAAGGTTTCAAACTACTTACATTTTATATAACATACACATAAAGTGTATCTACCGATTATAATACGTAATAAATAATTATCTTATATTAACTACATTCTTATGATATAATTGTTTCTAAAGTACCTGGTAAATTTGAAAAAGAGTCAGAAGAGTTAGGTACGACGACGAGCAAAGCGAGGAGGAGGGTTAGGTTTTTGCGACCCCAGTGCGCGAGCCGAACGAGCGTAGCGAGTGTGCCGCGGCAGCGGCCGGCGAAGCGCCAGAACCGAACTAAGCTTGCGAAAAGTAAGTGAAATAAAAATAAGCAAAGAATACACAATACTATTTTCTTTCGAAAATAAACATACCTTTATACATGTATTTTTTAAGTAGAACATGGTGGTATTCATTTTTAAAATCGTTAGAAATAGAAACTAAACTTCTAACGGTGGTCTTTACGCCTCAATTACTCACCAACTTACCCAGCCGGTTAACATGAGATTCGAAGAACTTGATTAAAAAACTACCTAGGGCGCGCTATGACACAGTTCCAAAGAAAACAAAAGGATTATACCTACTAACGAAATTATTGATTTACCTACTGTACGTCAGGCATATTATACAGAAGTTGATGATGGAATAATCAGATGTCGCTATTAGAATTTAATTAAATATAGTTTTTAAGGTAACAATTAGGATCACCATTTGCCGGCGTCATCAAAACCAGGA
Organism: Pandemis corylana; assembly: GCA_949127965.1. Taxonomy (NCBI): domain Eukaryota; kingdom Metazoa; phylum Arthropoda; class Insecta; order Lepidoptera; family Tortricidae; genus Pandemis; species Pandemis corylana. Next base: position 5,704,951 of record OX421856.1, on the reverse strand, counting down.
GAGCTTACTGACCTGAGCTTGGTTGCTATTAAATCAAGGTTTCACAGAATAAAATAGGCTTCCTGCTTCGTCCTCCGCACGTAGGGGGCAGATCCAGCAGGTGTGGGCACGGTATTTCGTTTCCTTGGCCCAGCAAACCCTCCAGTATTAGAGCCAATTGGTTGGGGTTGGAAGCATCAGTGGTTTAGCACACGGAGGCAATCCTCTTCCAATGCAGTTTAGACAAAAGCCTAACTAAGGGCGAGCCGGAACCAAGGATGAGCCGGAACTAAACTAAGAATAATAATAACGGCACCAGGTAAACGCTTTAAATATTCACAAATGATGTATGTCTGACTGTAACTAGCTTTAGCCCGCGATTTCGTCCGCGCAGATAACGAAAGCATAACAAACAAACTTACATTCGCATTTATAATATTAGTAGGAAGTAGGATGGTACGGAACCCTTCGTGCGCGAGTCCGACTCGCACTTGGCAGGTTTTTTTAATTCAAATTCACGATGAGGCCATTTTTTGTCTATGCTGTCAAGATGGCCAACATAAGTCGTCTAATCCATCTATCAGCAGCTCAACAACTAGCAGACTGCTGTCTAGCAAGCGTTTATGAATCATACTTCTTAAACAACCGTCTAACAAGATTAATCAGTCTGCAAATTATCCGACCAATCCAACCTCAATGGGGTTGTCTACTTTGTTTAAATGAATTGTAAATCGAAAACCTCTGTGTATTGGTAAATTAACAGCCCCCAATATTTAAAAATAAAGAATCATCATCAGGCCCGGCCTGGTGTTGAACCCGCAACTTCTGAATTAAGAGGCTACCATTTCCACTAAACCACCGACACTTCTACGACGACTGCTAATTTCGAAAAAGCCGATTCTCGCAATTTGCCACGAGTGGACAATATCATGACGAATTCTAGCAACCACAACATCGCTGAAATAAGAGGAGCTAAAGCTCTTATGTAAGTAAATTACTGACGTCAAAATAACAACTTTATTTTGATACCTAATCAAATAGTACCTATTGCAATCAAATTTGTTTTCTCCCCATTGTAGGTCATCCCAGGATAGTTACTTGTCCTCAGCTGTAGGATATGTGGAAGTGCAGAGAAGCTTGGGAATCTGTATCGTCAAAGCCAGAATTGTACCAGAGCATAGGACACAAAAGTCATACACAGTAATGGCCAAAATTAGGGAAACTGATGTCATTCAGAGTTGAGGGGGAAATCTGACTGTGCAATTTTTTTTCCAAGATGGCGGATTCAAAATGGCGTCCAAATTTTTTTTTACTCCGATCCGGTTCAAATTTTGCATCCGGGGCTCTTCGAGGCCACAGATTCTAATGGCATACTTTATTTTTCGATTCCGCCATTTTCCAAGATGGCCGCCATACAATGTAATTTCTGGATATTTGACCTGTTGTTTTGAAGAGCCCATAAGAGATGGGGTTCGATTCTATACACCGTCGCTTTAAAAATTTCATGCTAAGTACCAAAAAATGAAAAATTTACCTGAATGTGGAAACTGACCTGACACATGGGCCAGCTCTCCGCAACGACTTGCCCTATCGAGTTTGCCCGGAACAAAAGTCACTCAGAACAGCCAGCAAATAGGTGAACCAGTTTTTTTTTTTCAAAATTGCAAAAACAAAATGGCCGCCATACAAAATTGAAACGCAAATATCTCAGAGGCCAGTCGCAACAGGTGGGTGGTGCTCAAACAAATATCGTTCAGAGTAAGCGAAGTAATTAAATGAACCTAATTTTTTTTCCAAAATGGCGGTTTCAAAATGGCCGCCAAAGTTTCTTTTACTCCGATCCGATTGAAATTTTGCATCCGGGGCTGTTTGAGGCTACATATTCAAACGGCATAATTAATTTTTCGATTCCGCCATTTTCCAAGATGGCCGCCATACAATGTAATGTCAGACTAACAGACTCACTTGTGTTGTAAAGCAGCTTTTAGGAATAGGGTTCGACTTTATATACGATTGCATAAGATTGCATAAGAAATTTTATCACAAGTACAAAAAAAATGCAAATCCGACCTTAACGTGGAAACTGACTTGACACATGGGCCAGCTCTCCGCAACGACTTGCCCTATCGAGCTTGCCTGGAACTAAAGTCGCTCAGAACTGCCAGCGTATGGGTTAACCGGTATTTTTTTTTTCAAAATTGCGAAAACAAGATGGCCGCCATACAAAATTGAAACGCGAATATCTCAGAGGCCAGTCGAGATGGATGGGTTGTGCTCGACTAAGTGACATACAGGGTGGTAGGTTACCCTCCGCGGTCCCCGCGGGGGCCGCGGCCCCCACGCGAAATACTTTTTCCAAGATGGTGGTCTCAAAATGACGGCCAAAGAATGTAGTAAAAAACGTTAGAAATATTTGAAAAAAATACAGGGTGGTAGGTTACCCTCCGCGGTCCCCGTGGGGGCCGCGGCCCCCACGCGAAATACTTTTTCCAAGGTAGTGGTTTCAAAATGACGGCCAAAGAATGTAGTAATATTTGAAAATACAACAGGCTGGCAGGGTACCCTCCGCGGGTCCCGTGGGGCCCGCGGCCCGCATGCGAATTGCTTTTCCCGAGAGGGCAGCCAAAGAATAAAGTAAAAAATAGGTTTGAAATATTTGAAAAACAACAGGCTGGCAGGGTTCCCTCCGCGGGTCCCGTGGGGCCCGCGGCCCGCATGCGAATTGCTTTTCCCGAGAGGGCAGCCAAAGAATAAAGTAAAAATAGGTTTGAAATATTTGAAAAACAACAGGCTGGCAGGGTACCCTCCGCGGGTCCCGTGGGGCCCGCGGCCCGCATGCGAATTGTTTTTCCCGAGAGGGCAGCCAAAGAATAAAGTAAAAATAGGTTTGAAATATTTGAAAAACAACAGGGTGGCAGGGTATCCTCCGCGGCCCCCACGCAGAATACTTTATCCATGGTGGCGGTTTCAAAAAGGCGGCCAAAGCATATAGTATAAAAAAAAAAGGTTAGGATTATTAAAACAAAATAGGGTGGCAGGGACCTCCGCGGGGCCCTTGGGGCCCGCGGCCCCCACGCGAAATACTAGTCTATATATATATAATTCAAAGGTGACTGACTGACTGACTGACTGACTGACTGACTGACTGACTGACATAGTGATCTATCAACGCACAGCCCAAACCACTGGACGGATCGGGCTGAAATTTGGCATGCAGGTAGATGTTATGACGTAGGCATCCGCTAAGAAAGGATTTTTGGAAATTCCCACGGGATAAGGAGAAAACGGGAATTATATATGCACAGCCCAAACCACTGGACGGATCGGGCTGAAATTTGGCATGCAGGTAGATGTTATGACGTAGGCATCCGCTAAGAAAGATTTTTTGGAAATTCCCACGGGATAAGGAGAAAACAGGAATTATATATGCACAGCCTAAACCACTGGACGGATCGGGCTGAAATTTGGCATGCAGGTAGATGTTATGACGTAGGCATCCGCTAAGAAAGGATTTTTGGAAATTCCCACGGGATAAGGAGAAAACGGGAATTATATATTCGATTCCGAGTGACGCTATCTCAGTAACTATAATAACTCTAGGCTCTTCAAATTTGATACAAAAGTTGGTGATTACAAAACTAAGAAACTAATTTCAGGATTTTTGGAAATTCCCACGGGATAAGGAAAAAAACAGGATTTATATATTCAGTTTAACGAAATCCTATGAACTATAATTACTAGACTCTTCAAATTTGGCATAGAAGTAGGTGATTATAATAGTAAAATAAAGTTCTAATGCTTTTTGGAAATTCCCACGGGATAAAAACGGGATTTATGTATTCAGTTCTACGGGATCGATTTTTCGTTTTACTGGTCGTATAAAATTGAAATTTGGCCTTCAATTTCCCTTGGGGAGTGTAGGGGAGCGCTACAAAAGGATTTCCCGAAATTCTCACGGGAACGGGAAAAACGGGACTTTTCGTTTTCTGGTTCCAGAAAGCTGAAATTCGGCATGTAGGTTGCTTCGGGAGTGTAGAGGAGCATTAAGAGAGTACTTTCCAAAATTCCCACGGGAACGGGAAAAAAACAGGATTTTAAATCGTAGGATTTTAGGTCGTAGAAAGCTGAAATTTGGCAAGTGGGTTCCTTGGGGAGTGTAGAGGAGCATAATGAGATAATTTCCCAAAATTCTTCTTCTTCGTTCCCGTAAGATATTCGGGAAATGCTTCATTTGGCGAAATTCTTACGGAAACGGGAAAAACGAAAAGCGGGGAAAGTTGAAATTTGTCACGTAGGTTTATTCGGGAGTGTAGGGGAACACTAAGAAAGGATTTTCCGAAACGCCCACAGGGACGGGAAAAAACCGGATTTTACGTTTCCAGACGAAACAGCGGAAGAAAGAGACTTAACATTTATAACGTGTGTTTCTTTAAAGGCTTTAAGTGTACTCCGAAAGCACTTCCCAAAATTTCCACGGGAATGGGAAAAAACTTATTTTTTCATTTTACATCTTAGCGCGTACGATGTCGCGGGCAAAAGCTATTTAGGATGTATTTTAGGACAGCCCTATAGGTTAGGTTAGGTTTGTTTTATAAAAATCCTGCAATATTTACAGGTTCAGAAAAATTAAGGCAGCGGGGCAATGCGGGGGCTGGCTTGCATGCTTGCTTGAGTCCTTGCTTTGCATGCTTGATTGCATACTTGCTTTCATGCATGCTTGCATGCTTGCTTGCATGGGTGCTTACTTGCATGCATGCTTGCTTGCACGCTTGCTTGCATGCATGCTTGCATGCTTGCTTGCATGGGTGGTTACTTGCATGCATGCTTGCTTGCACACTTGCTTGCATGCTTGCTTGCCTGCTTGCATGCCTGCTTGCATGCATGCTTGCATGCTTGCTTGCATGGGTGCTTACTTGCATGCATGCTTGCTTGCACGCTTGCTTGCATGCTTGCTTGCCTGCTTGCATGCCTGCTTGCATGCCTGCTTGCATTCCTGCTTGCATGCCTGCTTGCATACTTACATGCTTGAAGGCTTGCATGCCTGTTTGCATACTTGCATGTAAGCTTGAAAACTTGCAGGTTTGGTTGCTCGCTTGCTTAATTGCTAGGTTCTTTGAAATGCTCATGGTTCACGCGTGCGAAGCCGCGGGCAAAAGCTAGTTGAATTATAACAAAGTTTCTTACAATTGTGTAATTAGAATCGTTCGTACAATTAGTAATTCGTTAATTTTTCTTCACTGACTTGACGTTCTATGCAAAATTACAATATTGAATTATAACAAAGTTTCTTACAATTGTGTAATTAGAATCGTTCGTACAATAAGTAATTCGTTAATTTTTCTTCACTGTATGACGATGGTGACATTTTTGGTCCATAATTTATAAAGTTGCACAATTATTTGGTGAAATATAACTTTTTTTTACAACGTACGCTCAATACGAGTAACAGATGTTATATTATGTAGGTACATCATTTTGGGAAAGCGCTACTCTTCAAACTGCTGGACATGTTTTTGCCAAACATGGCTAAGAACCACTGCGAGGAAACTGGCTTTCGAATTAAATAAACCGCATCGGAATTGGTCCATTACTTTAAAAGCTGCGATGCCACAGACCCACACAGACATAAACGTCAACTTATAACGCCGTGTTACGTCGGGGCTAAATTTGTTTTATTGTTACAGGTCGCCGACTCTGCGCAGGAGAGACGTACGCGCGTCAAACGATGTTCCAGGTATTGACGGCGTTCATGCAAGCGTTCGACGTGAGCACCGCCGACGGCCGGCCGCTTACCAAGCCCGCGCCCCGCATACAAGGCATCATCACCACGACGAAGGAGGCCTGGGTGCGAGTCACGCCCAGAGCCTAGTTGTACCGACCACGCTGCACGAGTGCGCACGAGAGCTGCGTCGCACACGAGATAGATTTGTCTTTTTAGAATCCCGTACACAAAGGGTCGAAAAGGGACCCGACTTCACTGTCTGTTTGTCTGCCATTTTGCGTTTTGTGCATTTTTCTCCAAAGCGGTTAAGGAAGTCTAGTGGAAAGCAGTGCTCAATTATGCTATTCGATTAAATTATTGTTAGAATTACTTGACATGTGATAAAAAAAGCGTTTGCAGTTTTTGCGCGGCATAGTTTTGTAGGCGCAGTTTAGTGTTGTATCTGCTGTTGTATACATTAAACTATACATTTATACTATTTTATATTTTGGTTATTATTTTTATTGGCTTTAAACGTGAACGCAACCGAGAGAAATCAAAACTTCACTTTCACAGTCAGTTAATTATTGCTTAAGAGTCGATTTTTCAATCGTCAGATAAGACCTATTCGACGAACAACTCTATGGGTACCCGTCAATTAAGTGCTTATCTGAGGATTGAAAAATCGGCCCTTAAAGTACCTACCAATGAATGGATGATAGTGTAATGACAGACTCACAAGTGATGTGATTAATTTCACAGTCAAGTACGGACTTTCAAATATAATTATTTAATAAGTAGCGTTTAGTAACTAACTATATGAGTCTGCAACTTTGTATGGGTGCCGTGGGAATTTTGCACTTTACCGGGATAAAAAGTAGCATATATTTTTATCAGGGTTAGTGCATCTTTCGTACTGTTAAATCATTTGAAAAACCTTGACTGTGGTTTCAGGGATAATTTAAATGTAAACAAACATAGCGTCAGACAAAAAATAGTTAATTATTATAATGATAATGATACAAAATAGACTAGGTCAAATATTTTAGTGCCCCAATGCTCTCACTTTACTTATTTTAAAATGTTTACATTGTTGAGAAGAAAAGATGTTTTCATTTTAGTATTTACCTTGCTACGTATGAGTAATAGGTAGGTACACTCAACTCTTTCGACAGTAACTGGGTAATTAGGTACTGTGTTTTACCTGCAATCATTAATATTATTTAAATATAAATGGAATGAAAGGCGAATAACAATGATTTATTTAAGTTTTTAAGGAGGCTTGCAATTTTAATTTGAAGTGACGTACGAAGTTGATACCTATTAATGAAGTGTCATATTTTTATGTAGTTATAATGTTAATAATATCCAAAGATAATAAATAAGAATTTTTGTATTTTTTATGACCCGTTAAGTACTACCATAATGTCTGAAGGTAAGTATTCTGAAATACTTCAGGAGGTTGTTGGGTTGGCTTAATTAAAAATTCCTGTTAAGATTTTTCATTGTAATTTTTGATTTAAATTAAGTACCCCGTTTGACGCCATATTTTTTGAATATCATCCAACGTATGGAACAAAAGAACGACTTTGGTCAACTACAATTAGTACAAAGAGCGTCTGGTTCCTACAAAGGATTCTACTACGTAATTCAAACGGCGTGGTGGCTACCATCCGATAGCTATCTCTCATCAAAATTCTTAAAACGCATACTGTATAAGCGAGACCAAGAGACTTCCACTTGGATATGCGGTCTGTTTCCGGGTAACGAGACCTAAATAAAAGTCATGGTCTGCGCCGGAAGAGAAGAGAAGCTGCTGGTACATTAAGTATTATGTTTTTTCTTTGCTCCCAAACCAGCATGGAAGTGTAGTCGCCATTAGATAGATATATATCGTAGCGGGCGAGATCCTCAAACATTTCGGAGCAACATTAAATTTCAAGGTACATTTTCCACAAATGTTTAGGCCTTTATGATCAGCCTGACTGCATCGATACCTTTGACGATCTGTGCTTCCTGATAATTTTACCCCATTGAACGTTCCGAATTTATGGAAGAGTCGCTGCTCTTACATTTATGACGAATTGCGTGTTCTGATGTTATTAACCTTATTTAGTGTAACGAATTTATTTAAATTTAATGCTTCTCCGAAATATTTGAGGACCTCGCCCGCTACGATATATCTGATGGCTAACTGTCTACATTCATACATTACAATACAATACAATACAAATACTCTTTATTGAACACCACAAATCAGTACAAAACAATACAGAAACAAAGAACAAAGTATACAATAGGCGGTCTTATCGCTTAATAGCGATCTCTTCCAGACAACCAATAAGAAGGACATTATATAACATTAGAAAAAAAAAGATGGTAAAAGCCCATCGAGGGAATGGGCGAACATCTTGGGAATCATGTTATAGACTGCTAGCAACCTACCACTACATTGATTCCCCTTGCCACCTATACGTCCATTATCATGCTAAACGTGGCCTTTATGTCTTGTTAACTTAGGCTCTGTCTATCCCGTAAGATATGTTTTTACTTAGACGTGATTTGTGTGCACAATCCGAATGTTGAATGCAACGGGTCATTTGAAGTAACTTTGTCCAAATAAACACCAGACACCAGACGATTTGCTGGCAAACCAACAAAAAAGTTAACACTTCCGGTCATTGACTTGCCGTCTCGCCGAAAAATGGGACATACAAAGCAAATCTTTTTGCAAACATTTTTTTGTTCCTCAAATTACTTCTTAGAGTCATACCATGGTCTACAAAAAAGTTACTTCATCTAAAGCTAGACTTCATTTATTTTAGGATGAGAAACCACAACAAGATTATATTGCGTCTGGTCAACTATTTCTTACTTAGCAATTAGTACAGTGCAAAAGTCGGGGAGCCGCAAAATAAAATTGTCTTAATGCCACTTTATTTTCGTGTCGTTAAAATTACTCTAGTACAAATTGCAAAAAGATCACACTTCACGAGCCGCAATATAATGTTGTTGTGGTTTCTCATCCTAAATTAAATGAAGTATATACTGTATTATACCTCTAATCGATAAGTTGGGTAGGACCTTTGACTTAGGAATTACTAAGGCAAGTACTTAATTTAATTTAATAATAAAATACACCTAAATTAATAATTAAAGACAAACATTTTAAATAAAATAAACCAAAGCAACTTAAGTACTTTTACAAAGAAAGCACGCCGTCGAGGTTTTTCGACACAGGCATTGGTCGATGCTAAAGGTGTGATGTCGGAAATCTCCCCGAGAGCCCGAGTGTGTGGATTCCGTTGTTGCCCAGAGTGCAACAGACATTCAAGACAACAGAGATTCGAGTAACGCTTTGTCTGTTGCACTCTGGGCAACAACGGAAAATGGGCAGTGCGTTGGTAATTAATGGGTATGCCATCCTTAGAACAGGTTCACGTACATCCTGTCGCCTGAAACACGACAAGGCGCATTTAACTGAAAAAAGCGTCAATCCCAATGCCTCTAAATTTTATACACTGCGCCTCTATGTTTTTGAGCGAGGCATGCGCCAGCTCAAGGGTTACCTGAGGCTTGTACTAAACGTTTGGATAACTCTATATTATTAAAATAAAAATTTACAAATAATGGTAACCCAATTTGATTGCCCGAAAGCACATAGGTATGTAAAAATTGGGTACATCTCGCATGTCTTCAGAGGAGAGAAGATTAAGTTGTCACAGTGGTCCGCTCAACTGGTTCCTTCCTTTCGGTATGGCTGTGGAAGTTCCTGGCGCGCATTTCCTACGGGATCTTTCTTTTTCACATGACTATCCTTTTTGTTGCCATTATTCTTGTTCCTATTCTTGTAAGTATTTTTATATTATTCACATATAAATAAAGATTATTTAACATATGTAAAAATACCACTCGAAATTGGTGAAAATTGTGCTTAATTTGAACAAGTAGATAACTTAATCTCGGGAACTAGTTAAAAATTTGATTTGAGCTGTAATTTTGAAAATATAAACAGATTTTTGCCACTTTCGAGTGACGTGCTTTCAAAAATTGAGCCCCAGGACAGCAAACTAAAACGCATTACGTTTTAATCGCTCGTCCGTAGCCGAACTGTCACCGAACTGAGACATCGCTAATACTCGGTGTTAAGTATCTCTTCTGCTAGTCCCTGCAGAGGTCCAGTTTAAATCTTCAGCCACAGTAGGACTTATCGCGATTTGTACCTAAGTATATACACAAGAGTATCTTACCGTATCGTACTTTTAATTGCTAAAAGCCGTAAAAAAAGTTATGGAAATGACGTTATTGCAAAAGTTCTACCCGTGGCCCACTAATCAAATTAGTTGACTGTTGGTTTACGATAATTGCTCCGGTTAGACAAAATGTGTAAATTTACATATTTACATATTTATAATCTTCCGCATCTAGAATGACAAATAAACAGAACACTAAAGTCCAGGGGTGTCACGTCCGTGAATTCAGCTCTACACTCAATTGACAATCATAACATGATCCGTACGTTCGTACGCATTAAAAAAAAGTTTATTAAATTAAAATAAAATGAAATACTAAATTAGAATCAAAATAATAATAATAGTTTATTCAGGTAACAAAAAGTACAGTGTGTTAACAAATGGTTGGTACCTCTTTTTAAGTATAAGAATACCTGTTCTAACCATTTTTCCGCGAACGGTAATTACATACCAAAACATACCAAAATCAAATTAAAATACAATAAATAGTAAATTAAAATTAAATCAAAATTAAAATCGAAAATAAAATCATTCTTAATCCAAATCAAATTAACATAGAATAAATAAACTTACTTAAAATTAAATTAAAATTGAAAATCCTACTAATATATAAATGCGAAAGTTCGTGAGGATGGATTATGTATTTTGTTCCTTCTTCACTTTTCAGCGACTGGACGGATTTGGATAAAATTTGGAACGGAGATAGCTGGTACCCTAGATTAACACAGTAGGCTACTTTTTATCCCGGAAAATTGCATAGTTCCCGTGGGATAGCGATAAATATGTCAAAGGTCGTAGCTGCCTAGACTCGCAACGTAAATAATTATAACAAAACTTAGCATATAACAAAACTTGATCGTTTGATCTCTGAGTGTGAAAGTTAACTTTTGCTGTCTCTCCCAGTTGCGATCAAGTTTCGTCCCTGCTGTAAGTACTAAGAGAGATACTTTACCTAAAGGAAAAAATAGTCATTTAGTATGTTAATTGGCGTCTCTGAGTGTGAAAGTTAACCTTTGCTTTCTCTTTTTTTCTTTCTGCGGTATAGGCTCAGAATAAATACAGTTTTCGACCGGTTGCTTTTTAATTCGATATATCCGGTCCGAATGGTCTTCAAATATGAATGAGCGTTTTCCAAAAAAAGTCCACGAGAACATTTTTTCCAGAATTTAAATATTTTGGGTTTTTTTACTCAGAATCGTTTGCCCTATTTATTCTCATACAAGAAAAAGTGTGTCCCAGATTTAACTATGGAATTTAAATATAGATAAAATCGATAGGTAAGTATTAAAATTTCGTAATACATATATATGACAAGGTCAGCCGGGCAAGGTCAACATCGCGGGTTACCCCGATCCCGCGATGACCGGCTTATGGTAAGCATAAAAAATACAGAGAAATGTAGCTCGAAAATTGCTCCGTAAGAAGTGTGCGTGCACTTCGATACGTATGCAAGCATGCGTTTCCCACAAATAAAGCTGACTCGCCATCGTTAATTGCAAGAGCTATGTATATGTATCTGGTAGATATGAATGGCATTAAATTTTAGGCCGGTAAAGGTTTTCCTTGGGCGACTATGAAAGTAAGTATACAAATAGATATATTACGTACTTCTGTGTAAAATTTGCTAACTTTTTGTGACTTATAGGTTCATTAAACTTTTTGTTAATCTTATTATGAATTGGTCTGAGATATCGGGACAGGAACTGTAGGTTCCGACACAAAGGCCAAAGCCGGTCAGTATCCCGACGATAACGATAGTTTCAACGTAAATAATGACCATTTAGCTACATTAAAATGACACGTCGTAAATTAACTTTAAACCAAATGATACAAATAAGACAAGAATTACGGCTCTACTTTTACAAGAATATAAATTAACGCTGCGATGTGGGTAGTTTTTTTTAATTGGTCGGTTGCTTGTTTCTTTATTTTAACTTAATATTTAATTTAAGTGTACGACTCTTCCTGTTGGCCGTCGATGCAAATAATTACGGTTTCTCGATGAAAGGTAAATTTAATAAAATTAACACCCCTTTTATATATTCTTGGGGAATATTGCGTTACCGCGATGTAGGAATGGGACGCCCGATACAATGGCATCTTGCGGCCGATAGGCGTACTAAGCAAACAACATTTCATACCTGTACACTTCCTTTAAAAAACAATAATCTTACCTTACGTTGAAGAATTGCAGATTTGCTAATCAATGTCAACGTGTTTGTTGTTATGTTATGCCTTTATCGATTAGCTACCTGAATGCTGAGCGGTAACATGTATTAGGGCATGATCGCTTTGCTTCCTTTATCTAAGGTGGGCATTTTCATAGGAAATGTAGGTAGGTAGGTATATCGGGGTGCTATGTCGGAAACCTCCCCGAGAGCTCTAGCGTTACAGTTCCCTTCTATCAGGGGCTTTGGCCCCATGGGGGGGGAAGGGTAACGCTTAGGCCGGTGCACCCTGGGCAACAACGGCTGATTAAACCCCTCGGGGATTAGTTAGCTGGTGGCAAATATCCGACCTGGGGGGGTGGGGGGGTAGGGCGGGGCGAATTATTATGTATATGTATATATTTTCTTGGCGAGGGCCGGGGCGAAAGCCCCTTTTTATCAAGGGAGGGATCGTGATTAGGTGGGGAAAGGCGGGCGGTAGCTGCCGGGGAGCTGCTCTGCATCTGCGGCCGAGTAAAGTAACATTGAAAGGTAGCGCAGCTCTGCACCAAACCTGGAGGCGCCAAACGCCTTTTGGGAGGGAAGGGGAGCCTTGGGGAGACGAGGGACAGAAGCGTTGGGTACTGTCGGGCCGAGCTGAGCTGCCTACTGAGTAGCCCCTCCCGCCGAGCTGGTCACTCGGCCTGGAGCTGGCGAAAAGTAGGTATTGCTTTGCGGTTAATTACCGGCAGGCCTTTCGCTCTCTGAGGGGGGGGGTGCCTAGGGGGGGACGGGGCGTGCGGTAGCTGCCGGGGAGCTGCTCTGCATCTGCGGCCGAGTAAAGTTACATTGAAAGGTAGCGCAGCTCTGCACCAAACCTGGAGGCGCCAAACGCCTCGTACGGGGAGGGACGGGGGCGAGTCCAACCTTGTACCTGCTGTTCGCCCCGGGCGGGGAACGGAAGGGCGAGCCTCATGCTGGCGACGGGCGAAAGCCTGCCGTCGAAGCGGTGCGTTCCGCAAGGGACGCGATCGCGGAGCGGAGTGACTTCGGTCATGTTCGGTCGGCACGTAACCTGGTCCGTAGGGCCGGGACCGTGGGCCGCCTCGTCTTTTTCAAGATAAGGGGGCCGCGAGGAGGAAACCTCTATAAAAATCCGGAGGAGCGACGTGACCTCGGTCACGGTCGGACGCCACGTAAACCTGGTCCGTAGGGCCGGGACCGTGGGCCGCCTCGTCTTTTTCAAGATAGGGGGGCCGCGAGGAGTAAACCTCTATAAAAATCAACAGGGCGGCGTGATCTCGGTCATGTCGGCCGTCACGTAACCCCGGCCCGCAGGCGCTGGGAACGTGGGCCGCTGAGGGGGCTACGAGGAGTTAACCTCTTTAAAAAAACAGACGGTCACCGGCGGGGGAGGGCGGGGATTCCGGAACCCGCATTCAACGGTGCCGTCGCCACCTGCCCCATCCCGGGGCGGCCAGTGGACGTTGCGGTGGTCACGGTGTTCGCCCGCAACGCCCGCAGTTCAAGGCCTGGAGGGAACGTGTGTGTTTTTAGACGGTAGGCCTCTCCCCTCCTTCCATAGGGAAGGCAGCGGCGAGATGGAGAGCCCGTCATACCTCCGTTCGTATGCTGCCCCGAGCGCGGAGATGCATAAGGCGCATTTTCCACACGTTAAAAAAAAAAAAAAAAAAAAGGTAGGTAGGTATATCAACAACAGGTCAATAGACTGCTAGTTTAGTAGGTGAAACAAAAAACCTATGGCGCTTAATTTAACTAACCCTTCAGTAATATTATCAAAAAACGGTATTGGAGTTGTGTTCCAAATAATGTAACAATTGTGATTTTAACATACTGATATAAAATTACGTCAAACCCGCGTGATTGATAAGTACCTACACACTATGTTTATATCATAAGATCATAACACATGACGCGAACAATTACTTATTTTGTTAATTAATAATTTTAATGTGATTTGAATAAAACAATTTTTTATTTTCTAAATATATATGTATACAAACACTAATCCTAAAAACCACATATCTATGCAAAAATAACTATAAAAAACCAATATTTACAAATAAGAAAAGTTATAAAAAGAAAACCCCGTCTAATCCTACTGGCTGCGGCAGGGTCCCCATGACGCTGGCGGCATTACCCCTTTGGACCGCAAGTGCGATCCGCTGGGATAAATACTCGCCAGCTCTTGGGTCCCCTGAGGCGTCGATCAACCGGGACGACAGGGCCTTTACAAAACCTTTCATGTCGGCTGACCAAGGCCCCAAAGTCTCAACCGCAAGCGCCGCAAACTCATAATCATTTAGTAAGGAGGAGTACTTGCGGCGCTTGAGGATTTGGGCCTGATCATGATTAATAATTAACAAACTACCGTTCATTGTTTCGAAATTAAAACAAATTGTTATTTAGTCGTAAAATTATGTCACCTAATATTTGGAGAGGACCGGTCTCGATAGGTAGGGTCAAGTGCAAAAATAGTATCGATACTAACTTCTCAAAAATATGTCCCACGACCTTTATTACGCTGGTGTAAGAGCGCATGGTACTCATTATTGAAACATTGACTAGATACATAATAATATAATGTGTTTTTATAATCTTATTACATTTAGCGTAGAAACGACGAAACAGAAACCAAATTGTGTTGCTCTGAAAGTGATCATTTTTTATTAATCACAATGTTACAAACATAAAATATATATCATGTAAAATATTAACTAAACACTTTACCCGAAACAGTGGCGTAACTATAACGTCTGGGGTCCGCGGCAAATTCGTCAGGGGCTCCTTCCTCAATATAAAGAAGTGCATCAGCGTCCCTTCTGTGAAACCAAGCCAGTTCGGGGGCCCGTAGAGCTAGGGGCCCCTGGCATTTTGCCACCCCTGCCACCCTATAGTTACGCCACTGACCCGAAAGGAGAAACAACATTTAATGCGAATATTCCGCGTATTCCTCTATTTATTATAATTATTCAAATATTTTTAATATTATTACGTTTTACATATTTTGTCAATTCAAATCTAACTGACAACCTCGGAGTAATAAGACCTGACAACTTCCAAAGACAAGGCCATAGACAAGTTAAATGAGGAGCTATGAACCTCATTTACATACAAATTATTACACTTGACTGTAGGTACCTAATATCCTTTTGGCTGCTTGTTTTGACAATTAAGTTGTTTTTTCGTGTAAATACCTAGTTTCCCTAATTTTTAAATATAAATAAAATACTTGAAATGTGGTAATGACAATGTATTCGTGCGGGCCCAAGAAAAAAAAATGGGTCCTAATAAATCATGGTAAAAGTGCGCTATGTCAAAATTACACGGAAGTTAGTCGAATTAAATGTGGGTTTGCATTAAAATGTAACATAGGTACTTAAGTAATAGGCTAAACTTCATAGTTACGTATTTGTCTTACACAATCATTATAATTATGCCCCATGAGTAAGCGCCGTGTTGCACTAATTTAGGGCCGGTACTTTCAAAATATTAACGTAACTCTATGCGTTAAATTATAACAGCTTGCGTAATTTCTAGTGAATGTAGCGCTTTTCACAATTAAAACTCGATTTACGTTGGTAAACATAGAGTTGACTTGCCAACTGTAGTCCGGGTGTATAGAGAGATAGATAGACACAATTAATAAAAGCTAAAAATAAAACGTTGTCGACCCCAGGATTTTTGAAAGCACATCACTCGAAAGTGGTATAAATCAGCTTATATCTCCAAAACTACAGCTCTAATTAAAATTTTGACTAGTTCTCAATATTAATGAGAGCTGTGATTGTCTTCTATGTTACTCGTGTTTAAAATTTAGCACAATTTTTTCACCACGTTCGAGTGGTATTTTCACACGTGCTTTTAAAAATCGGGGCCCTGGTCCAGCGGTCTTAACACGCGGCCCGCGGACGTCTTACTTGCGGCCCGTGAACGTTTTGGAGATAGGCTCCCTTTTCAGTGGACTTAAAAACCCCATTTATTCCCTATCCCGTGGGAATAAATGCAGGTGCAGGTTTGCGGGTGGTAGGGCCTTGTGCAAAGTCCGTCCGGATCGCTACCACCATCTTACTCGCTAATCCTGCCGCTAAGTAGCAGTGCTTGCACTGCTGTGTTCCGGTGTGGAGAGTAAGACAGCCGGGGAAATTACGGGCACAAGAGGCATTTCATCTTAGTCCTCTAGGTTGGCAACGCATCTGCAATTCCCCCGGGGTTGCGGGTGTCTATGGGCAGTGGTGATCACTTACCATCAGGTGACCCACTTGCTCGTTTGCCTACCTATTCACATAAAAAAAAAAAAAAAAAATTAAAAAAAATCCCTCCTTAGTGCGCCTTTGTGATACTGAAGCAATATTTATTTACGTTGCGATTGCGACTCTAGGCAGCTGCGACCTTTTACATGATTATCGCTATCCCGCGGGAACTGTACAATTTTGCGGGATAAAAAGTAGCCTATAACCTGGCTGGCGATTTTTTCAAGTTTGCATCAAAATCCGTTCAGCCATGTTCACGTGAAGCACTCGCAAACATACCAACAAACAGATAAATGTCGTACAGGCACATAATTCAAACAGATGACGCTTAGCGACTAAAATTCGCATAGTAACAAAGGTCACGTGACAGCTAGTAACAGGTAGAAAAATTCGAAGACTATACCCACCTGCTATGGGTGGTGTAGTAGGGGTATAGCACGCGTCACGGAATGACGGGGATCCGCGTTCGATTCCCGGCCATAGCTTTACTTTTCGGATTTTTCTGTGTTCTAATTTTCACTGACATTTAGAAATTTAAACAGATAAACGGATAAAATTTTAAAAACTGTTGGAACTAGTTCTGTTGTCGATTCTAAGGTATCCCCAGCCAATTTTTTTTTAAATATCTTCCATGTGCAGACTTTCGACTTACTTCAGCTTTATTATATTTATGCTGTACCTACCTACTTATGTATGTATTAGCTGTACTACGTACAGAGTGACTTACCACGACATGACGTAAGAGCATCGTATGTTAATTTATCTATACTCGGGAGGAAAGAAACTGGGTCACTTCCTCGGAGGAATAAAACGTCACTTCCCTTCCCGTAAAAAGTTGTATGGAAAATTGAAAAATGACCCGGATTTTTTGTTCCCGTGTAGTTTATATTGCGACTGAAAAATTAAGCTGGAGGCACTAAATTTTGTCAATCTCTTTTGCTCCTACTGAAAAGCCATGTTGACTTTTGAACTGTTCAGTTGATTTTTACACTGTCATTTTGTTGTGAAATGTTCTTGACGTCGCGACCGACCCTTAGGTTAAGAACAATGGGTTACAGGTTAACTGGTTATTATGTAAATAAGTTAAAAAAAAAACCAACGAAGTGAACTTTTCGGCAGGCGAAAAAAACCATTACCTACTTACCTCTTTCTTACCCTTTTTGTTTAAAGGCCTCGGTCGTTCTCGTCAATAAGTGTTGTGGGCAACCGAGAACGACCGATCCCGAACATTTACGAACACAGAGCATGCAGACGCCGCAGGCGACGGGCGGCGGGTGAGAACGAGCAAGGCCTAAATGGAACCATGTTACAAGTGGCGATACCTACCCCGCCCTAAAAAAATATCATCGAAATTTGTACTGACAGTCGAAGCAATTCATGCGACGTCCTTGTCCCAAAGTGGCCAAAAAGTTAGCAACACGATCTTATTTCAACTATAACAATGACGTGTTGCAATTTGGGTACTTTGGGTGTCACGAAGTATTTGACACTGACTGTACTGGGTAGGTATGATTTCAATGTTGAACGATACATTTTTTCCATTTAGCGTAAAGTCATACCACATGACCTATGCACCGACTGATATGATACAAGAGTGCCAAAGCGTGACTACCTCATGAGTTCGGCGGCGCTTCTATCGGTCACCCCGATTGGACGGAGACAGGACAAGCAATTTGCAATTAGCTAATCAGTAACATTACATCCGTCCTGTGAGCGTTATGGGAACTATTACGACGTTAACCGAGTGCGGAATTATACCTACTCGTACACGATAAACATGTCGGAACAGTCGACATATTTAAATTGATAAAGCGCTGTATAGCGTGCGGTCATTGCAGCGCGAAAAGCGCAGTAATTAACTTGGTACAAGCATGCGTTGCGTTTGCGCCTAACTAGTGAGCCGGTTATTGTAGTGAATGTCCGACCGAGATTTTAGCTGAAAAAGTAACCGAAAACGCTTTGGCTTCTATCTCGTCCGAAACTAAAACCAGAAACAGAATAATTTTTGAGAATTTAGCTGCAGGTAGTATGTAGATGATACTGAAATTTTAAAACAAAAAACCCGATTGTAAAAATTAAATTGAAAAGAAGAACAAGTCCTAATTAAACTGCGGCAACGGAATTTCTTTTCAATTAAAATAGTTATTTCAATATTTTTCAGCTTTTGGCATCGGTTTTTTGCCGGCCGAAATTAGTACCTAAGTAGTTTTTGCGTATTTGCTTACGAAAGTTGGTATAGACCGACTAACAATAGCCCTTTTTTTAAACCCATTTTTAAAATGCAACGATTTTTTTTACAGTACGTATGGCTGCTATCGGTATAGAGTTAGGTACCTACTAGTCATTCATTACTTTGTAGGTGTACCTATGTAACAGAGAATACATAGAATAAGGCAACCACCGAAGCGTAGGTACGTTCCGATACTTTGGCAGACCTACTTACTTCAGCTTAGCGTTTAATACCTTAGGACCGGTTTAGAACTAGGTGATACCTAGGTACATTGCAGCACTATTAATTATCTCTCTTAGTAATTATAGGATCACGCAAAGATATATTAGCGATTGCACGCCTTGCTAACAATTCTAACTCAATTGTACGTTGTTGACACGTCCTAAGGATTCATATCTTTTTATATCGTTTTTTTAAAGACCGTTTAATAGAAAAAAAAATCGAAACGACACTGAAAATTAGAACACATAGAAAAATCCGAAAAGTAAAGCTATGGCCGGGAATCGAACCCGGATCTTCGTCATTCCGTGACGCGCGCTGTACCTCTATAGGTACCACCCATAGCAGGTGGGTAAGCCTTCGATTTTTTCTATCTGTTACTAGCTGTCACGTGACCTTGTTACTATGCGATTTTTTGTCGCTAAGCGTCATCTGTTTGAATGTCTGTAGGTACGACACAATTACAAACCGTTTTATAGAGCAAGTTATTAAATAACTGATACATATTTATTGCAGAACCGGCTTAGTAAATGACGATAGAGAAGGACTCAAACGAACGAGGTAGATAGATAATTTTTATTTCGCAATTATCTGCCTGAACGCAGGCTTATTAATTAACATTGCCTTGAGTAGATCCAAATAAACACATGTTTAACTAGAGATTAACGCGTGCACATGTATGGTGAAATGAATCGTGTTGCTAATCACCGGCGTGAATGATAAGATAAATAGTAATTAATTTACTTTGACACATATTCGTTTGATTTCAAGACTCAAGTAACTAGATATCTAGCTAAGATGATAAGATTATGCATTCGTGTGTAATTTGTTACAATCATCTTAATGCTGACAGGTAGTCGAAGACCATATATATATATATAATACTAGCTGTTTAGCTATTTATATGTACTAGCAATTTTCCGGGATAAAAACTGTCATATGTCCTTCCCCGGGACTCAAACTATCTGTATACTAGATTTCAACTTCAACTACATCGGTCAAGCGGTTTAAGCATGAAAACAGACAGACAGACAGAGATGCTTTCGCATTTATAATATAAGTAGGGATAACACAATTTGAATCACAATCGCATTTGCCGTTTCCTTCTGACGTATAATATGGGGCTTATTAACCAGATAAAAATTAAATGAAGTTGAGTATGAAAAATTGACTGATTTTCTGTTTCTCACCCTAAATATGCGTATTAGATATACAGGATGAGCGACGTACATATATCGCCCTTTCTTGTTTAAAAAACATATAAGATTTTGATTTTAAGTTAGTAAGTAGGTAGTTAGATTAGTTCGCGAGATATGGAGATGTTACATACCTAACGGCTGAACGTGCCTAGACGTGAAAACTTAATTAGATAGCTATCCCATCAGAAAAGTAAATGTACCTACTTAAATGAGAGCCAAATTCAATGGTCAATCCTGAAATTTATTTAGGTATAACAACATGAAATCTATACTAATATTATAAAGAGGAAAATTTTGATTGTTTGTTTGTTTGCATTGAATAGGCTCCGAAACTACTGGACCGATTTCAAAAATTCTTTTGCCGTTAGAAAGCTAAATTATCACTGAGTGACTAGGCTACTTTTTACCGCGGGAAAATACCTTTTCCTACGGGAAAATTAATTTATCGCAGGCGAAGCTGCGGACGGAAGGCTAGTATTTCATAACTAAAATATCATTTCATCTTATAACTTAAGGATAGGTAATATATTGGATTCTTCTTAGGGATGAGTTCGCCTTTGTACTTTTTTGTCTGAATTTCTGTATTTTTTAAATTTTTATGTGCAATAAAGAGTTTACATACATACATACATACATATATTGAAGCATAAGGTCTGACTTGGCTAGTTCTCATGGTGTTCAATCGAATTACCCCAACCACCCGCTGGAATATTCTGGAAAAATTCCGAGACCTTGTATGTCACGGCTTTATAGTCGACTTAAGGCCGCCCTTTACACACTGACCCGGGGTCCGATAAACGGTACAGACGCAATAATTGTAAATAATTAAATTGCAATTACACCGGTTTACATCTTCGCGAAGGATTCATTTTCAACTTGGTCATTGACCTATTCTTTGAACTGCAATAACACCGGTGGCGTAACTATAGGGTGGCAGGGGTGGCAAAATGCCAGGGGCCCCTAGCTCTACGGGGCCCGAACTGGCTTGGTTTAGAGCATAGAAGGGACGCTGATGCACTTCTTTATATTGAGGAAGGAGCCCCATCTGACGAATTTGCCGCGGGCCCCAGACGTTATAGTTATGCCACTGTATAACACTATAATGTACCTTCATAGGCAAGGTGACAAGCTAGTGATAAGTGTTTTCCACTCCAACTCTCTCCAACTTACTTCCATGCCAGTCTGGGAGCAAAGGAAAAACATAGAATGTACCAGTTGCTTCTTGTCCCGCGCAGATTTAAAAGCCCATCGAGGGAATGGGCGAAATTCTTAGGAATCATGTTATAGGCGACGCGGCTAGCAACCCATCACTATTTTGATTCCTTTTTCCACCTATACGCCTACAATCATGCTAAACGTGCCCTTTAGGTTTTGTTACCCCAGGCTCTGTCTACCCCGTAAGGGATACAGACGTGATTTGTGTATGTATGTATGTGTATTAACTCCAAAAAGAAATTGGAATTATGTAACTTTGTACAAACTCTGTTAACTGATATCGTTTTGGTATCTACTGAGAATGAATAAAAGGAACGAGTTTTTTTTAATTGTCACATACTTAGTTGTTTTGTTTTGGTTATTCTCTACTATTTTACTTTCTATTAGGTACCTACCATTAAGGCTTACTCAGCTTTAGATAATTTTCATTAGTATCTACTAAGTGTCTGTAACGTGATCGATATTTGTTTCCTATTAATTACCCACAGCTCCATCATAACAATTTTACTATCAGCCAGTAATTAGAACACGTGCAGCACACTAATCTATTTTAAGTACAAAGTAGGTTCATCGTTAAACAGTCTTTGTTTGATAGCTTACCAAATATATCTACTCGTAATTTCGTAGTAAGGATAGAATTAGGTAAACATATAGGTACCTTAATAGACAACGAGGGATGGGACACGGCTTTATGACTGCTTTGAGTTTTTCGGAATTTAGGTATATGTGAAATAACATTTGACCTTTCCGACTTGAGCTTTTTGTTGCAGGAAACTTTGTGAGGAAACGTACGAGTGCACACACCTTTGAAACAATTAAATGGTGACAATGGAGGAAAAGAACCAATATCACACGAGGTAACTTGGCACCCGAGTCTTGCGAGGGTGCCAATATTTCGAGTGTGATATTGGTGTTTTTCCCGTGTTAAACACTCTACTTTTCATTTCGACTACAAGGAAAGTAATAAAATATACGTTAGTAAGTAGCTACTACATGAGAAAAATTTTATTAAATGTCACGTGTTTCCAGGAATATTTACATTAGATATGGTTTGCGAGGCGTTTATGCTTTCGCGCCAAATTCGAACTCGCTTTTTTTGCTTAACTAGTTGTTGCATTGGCAGCAAATCAGTTTTTTTTTAAACATAGGTCTAAGGTCAATGTGGTTACCTATTGTCAAATATTTAAATGTTTACCTATAAACAACATTTAAAATGTTTTATATAATGATTAGAGAAAAACTGTAGACAAAGTAGGTATTTTAGTCAGTTAATATAGGTACATGTAAAATTAGTAAGTTACCAAATTGAACCACGAGTTAAGCGGAATAGAGATAGGCTGTGTGGCCATTATAGGTACCATTGTCATTTACAATGTTTTTTTTCTACGTATGTATAAGAAAGGAATGTAAATAAATTAATAAAAATAATATTTGACTAGCATTATAAAATGTATAATATTATTAATTAAGAAAAAAACATGGATATACCGTAATGCTTGGCTGAATGCGTATGTGTTCCATTGACAGCCATGCCTTTATTTTTTTTAATTCATTTCTACCCTTGGGAAGAAAATAACAGATATCTTCCCGTATGTCAGATATGATTTGCCTCACTTTCCGAGTATGAGAGATTTTTTTTTTTTTTTTTTTTTTTATTAATTAATCTGCGATCGGCTGTTCCAGCCATAATCAGATGGGATGGGGAATTTAATCATCTTCTTAGGGTGGTGCTCCAATGATCACCATCACCATTCTATTTAGGGCATGGCTGCTTAGAATCTTTGGTCCAGCTCTAATATTTGCCATCGTTTTAGCCTTGGTGTGTTTTACTTGGTGTGTGTACTTTCCGAGTATGAGAGATGAAAAAATATTAACGAAGATGGAATCAACCTCTGAGATGACGTGTCTGTTTCCACGTCCTGTGTTTATCGTTATGTGGCAATACTTAATCGACAAATAAATGGTTTTGGATTCTTAATCCGAAACACGTAAGCTTTGCCACAGTAGGTAGGTAGGCATCTATGTATTTGGTGATCAGTTATTTTTGATGGTGTTACTACACACAGGTTCTAAGAATTGCGATGGTTAATGAAGGTTTAGTTTTTTTTCCTTTTGAAGTATGGAATCGTAAAAAGAGCCTTTTTAGGGGCAGTGTCAAAATTATATTAGTCGTGAATGATAGTCTCCGACCCAATATAATCTTCAACGGTATTTTTTTAGAGACATATTCTTGCAGTAATTGTGTACGGTTGTGACCCAAGCTTCATTGCATTTCATTGCATCTGTCCGATCGCGAAGAAAATGAACGAAACTGTAGATTGTTTAACGGATCATTTCCTCTTCGAGCCGCCCCCCTAGGAAACAAGGCGAAGGATTATCTGTAGAGATGCCAATTTAAACAAAACACGTGCAAGATAGTAGGTATATTTTTGTTATTGTATTTTTGATTTATCAATGTTTTTATTATCTTATCTACTTTACAATGTAATTGAATAACTAGATACATTATTGCTTCTATAAATCTACTCAGTAAACATAATTTTGTATTAGCCACTCAGACATTAATCCGAATAGGTATAAGAAACTAGTTAGGTACTTACATATACCTAGTTGTAAAAATAAAACAGCCAAAACAATTTCACCTTTTCACTGCTCGAAACCAAGCAAACAATTAAACAATCACTAAGTGTGAATTGCACCAAATTACTTCAACAATAATTATTGTTACTTACTTTACATTCAAATCGTCAGTTATGGTTAGGTACATTTATTGTTAAATAAATTGATGCAACTTCCGCTAAGTGCTGTAATATAAAAACAACAGCTCCCTAGTAGTGATACTGATATTATTCCAAAAATAACTCCACTGGTCAAACTTAACATAAGTTTCATACTGCAACAAAGGCTTTTGTTACACAGTACACAATCATCCACGTGCGGACCCATGCCTCAGTAAAATAAGAGATGAGTCAAACAAAATTAAATACATGCTGTCATCAGTAAGTAGGTAACTAAATGGGTTGAATACAAATTTCTTTGTGTCACTTTCTGCTTTTCCTTAAAAATCCACCCTCCAAGAACTGTACGTACTTACCTTTAAATGATTCTGGTGGATATTTTTTATATTTAGGTAAATAATGTTTTCGTGTTTACAGTTAAGTTCTAACCATCCCAATTAACTACATACAGTCAGCGTCATATACTTAGTTTGAATTGAAGCATCCAAGTCGGCCAGATAGTTTGGTACACCATAGATACAGTATAGCGTGCAAACTTTTTGGTCACTCTGGATGTTGCATACTATATGACGCTCTGACCGTACATTATTAAATTGAATATTTTACTAGTGACAAAGGCGGTAAATGCGTTAATATATTTATGCAAGTACTTCTCTAACAGTGTTTCATACAGGTTTTGAAGAACAATAAAGTGTGTTGTCTCCATAACGTTTATTTATAGGTGTGCATTTGAAAAGAACATAACAGTAACCTTGAAATGTTCTAGGTTAATAGCATAAGGTTGTCATGATTATTTACAGTGCACTGCGAGTACATGTTTGCTTCATCAATAGCGAGCATGTTTTGTCCCCAGAAATACCTAAATCCTGGTATACTAGTGAGTTTTCAGGAAAAAAGCATATTCTGCAGGCCAAAAAGTGGACAATACAAATTATCTACGTGAATAAACGATGCACAACTGCAGAAATCTAATCACTGCGATAATATTCGATATGAATTAGGGTACACATTATCACTGCATAAGAGATAGAAGGGACTTCACGGACACCACATATTTTTTTTTTGAAAATTATTTATTTTACTCGATATAGGGCCAAAGTCTGAGTAGAGTACCGCCTGCGGGGTAATACCATCTACCTAAAGCCTGTGTTAATTCTAAAACTATGAAGAGTACGCCTTATTTATTTATTTAATTTTCCATACAGTCAAAATGCCATTAAACGTTTGAAATCTTGCTTGCATTAGATATATTATTAATCTTTTATTATAGATAGAGAGTACTTTAAACATTTTTTTGATCGTAACAATATTATGACAGAACTAGCTTTTGCCCGCGGCTTCGCACGCGTGAACCATGAGCATTTCAAAGAAGCTAGCAATTAAGCAAGCGAGCAACCAAACCTGCAAGCTTTCAAGCATGCATGCAAGTATGCAAGCAGGCATGCAAGCCTTCAAGCATGTAAGTATGCAAGCAGGCATGCAAGCAGGCATGCAAACAGGCATGCAAGCATGTAAGTATGCAAGCAGCCATGCAAGCAGGCAAGCAAGCATGCATGCAAGTAAGCACCCATGCAAGCAAGCATGCAAGCATGCATGCAAGCAGGCATGCAAGCAGGCAAGCAAGCATGCAAGCAAGTGTGCAAGCAAGCATGCAAGCAAGTAAGCAAGCAAGCATGCAAGCAAGTGTGCAAGCAAGCATGCATGCAAGTAAGCACCCATGCAAGCAAGCATGCAAGCATGCATGCAAGCAAGCGTGCAAGCAAGTATGTATGCAAGTAAGCACCCATGCAAGCAAGCATGCAAAGCAAGGACTCAAGCAAGCATGCAAGCCAGCCCCCGCATTGCCCCGCTGCCTTAATTTTTCTGAAACTGTAAATATTGCAGGATTTTTATAAAACAAACCTAACCTAACCTATAGGGCTGTCCTAAAATACATCCTAAATAGCTTTTGCCCGCGACTTCGTACGCGCTAAGTTGTAAAATGAAAAAATAAGTTTTTTCCCGTTCCCGTGGAAATTTTGGGGAGTTTTTTCGGAGTACACTTAAAGCCTTTAAAGAAACACACGTTATAAATGTTAAGTCTCTTTCTTTCGCTGTTTCGTCTGGAAACGTAAAATCCGGTTTTTTCCCGTCCCTGTGGGCGTTTCGGAAAATACTTTCTTAGTGTTCCCCTACACTCCCGAATAAACCTACATGACAAATTTCAACTTTCCCCCGCTTTTCGTTTTTCCCGTTTCCGTAAGAATTTCGCCAAATAAAGCATTTCCCGAAATTCTTACGGGAACGAAGAAGAAGAATTTTGGGAAATTATCTAATAATGCTCCCCTACACTCCCCAAGGAACCCACTTGCCAAATTTCAGCTTTCTACGACCAGTAAAACGTAAAATCCTGTTTTTTTCCCGTTCCCATGGGAATTTTGGAAAGTAGGTACTCTCTTAATGCTCCTCTACACTCCCGAAGCAACATACATGCCGAATTTCAGCTATCTGCAACCAGAAAACGAAAAGTCCCGGTTTTCCCGTTCCCGTAGGAATTTCGGGAAATCCTTTTGTAGCGCTCCCCTACACTCCCCAAGGGAAATTGAAGGCCAAATTTCAATTTTATACGACCAGTAAAACGAAAAATCGATCCCGTAGAACTGAATACATAAATCCCGTTTTTATCCCGTGGGAATTTCCAAAAAGCATTAAAACATTATTTTACTATTATAATCACCTACTTCTATGCCAAATTTTAAGAGTCTAGTAATTATAGTTCATAGGATTTCGTTAAACTGAATATATAAATCCTGTTTTTTTCCTTATCCCGTGGGAATTTCCAAAAATCCTGAAATAAGTTTCTTAGTTTTGTAATCACCTACTTTTGTATCAAATTTGAAGAGTCTACTTTTTATAGTTACTGAGATAGCGTCACTCGGAATCGAATATATAATTCCCGTTTTTTCCTTATCCCGTGGGAATTTCCAAAAATCCTTTCTTAGCGGATGCCTACGTCATAAGATCTACCTGCATGCCAAATTTCAGCCCGATCCGTCCAGTGGTTTGGGCTGTGCGTTGATAGATCACTATGTCAGTCAGTCAGTCAGTCACCTTTGAATTATATATATATAGATAGGATTTCGTTTAACTGAATATATAAATCCCGTTTTTTTCCTTATCCCGTGGGAATTTCCAAATATGCTGAAATTAGTTTCTTCGTTTTGTAATCACCTACTTTTGTATCAAATTTGAAGAGTCTAGTTATTATAGTTACTGAAATAGCGTCACTTGGAGTCGAATATATAATTCCCGTTTTTTCCTTATCCCGTGGGAATTTCCAAAAATCCTTCCTTAGTGGATGCCTACATTGTATAAGGTATCTATGTGCAAAATTTCAAGTCTCTAAGTCCAGTGGTTTGGGCTGTGCGTTGATATATAGTTAAGTCAGTCAGTCAGTCAGTCAGTCAGTCAGGACTTTGAATTTTATATGTATAAGATATAGATAGGATTTCGTTTAACTGAATATATAAATCCCGTTTTTTTCCTTATCCCGTGGGAATTTCCAAATATGCTGAAATTAGTTTCTTCGTTTTGTAATCACCTACTTTTGTATCAAATTTGAAGAGTCTAGTTATTATAGTTACTGAAATAGCGTCACTTGGAGTCGAATATATAATTCCCGTTTTTTCCTTATCCCGTGGGAATTTCCAAAAATCCTTCCTTAGTGGATGCCTACATTGTATAAGGTATCTATGTGCAAAATTTCAAGTCTCTAAGTCCAGTGGTTTGGGCTGTGCGTTGATATATAGTTAAGTCAGTCAGTCAGTCAGTCAGTCAGTCAGGACTTTGAATTTTATATGTATAAGATATAACACAAAATTGTTGTTGCTGTAAATAGCTATTTTAAACGTTAGGTGTGTGATGTGATAGAACAATTAAAAAAAAATCTTTTTTGACACCTAAGATACCTAAAGTTAAAATACTTCCCTGATTCTGCCACACGGATTTGCCCAAGTTAGCGGGATAAATACACTGTCTAACGTAGGTATAGTTGAGTGATTTTCCATGGGAGATTCAAAAAATCTATTTATCTGCTTTTACCTGCGTCAGGATTTATTAAAGTTTCGATTAACACCAGTTATATCAATCTGAATTCTAAAGCCGGAATTTCCCCTATTGACCTTAGCTAAAATTTCTGTTTTGACACAACAGCCCGCAGACATCCCGCTACACTAAAATAATGTGAACTTTTCCCAAGAATAAATTATAGTTTTACCGAATACATGAACGCGCCCGTAAGAGTAGTAGACTGGGTACGGTTGTGCCAGGTTACGGTAGTGACAGTCGTCATAACAGCAAAACTATACGGAATATGGTAAAGGGTGCAAAGCGAGAAAGAAGCGGCATGCATGCCTAAATGCGTTCTCCAGATTGCGTTACCAGCGCGCGACGCTAACGTAATCAGGAGCCTACATTGCTTTTTAACAGTCAAAAGTTTTTTTTTTTTAATATTTACTATTATTTGTATACAGATAGATTATATCATATATTTTTTTGTTATAAGTTGAGTATTAGTAGTTAATTACGAGTAATTCGTTTTTACGTAGATTACTTGGCCCAGTCATGGCGATTGTTTGTTTTCGAAAGTATGCGTTGGGTACGGTTGTGACAAATGTTGTGGGTACGGTTGTGACATATATTTTTTATGTCCGAACTATCCGATTTTTTTCTAAGTAACTATATCTATAAGCTCCCATTGAAGTGGTTTCTGCATTTCCTACCCCCTTGGCTCCTATCAACCTGTCTTCCTACGTAATCTTGGAATGCTTCACGTAATTTTCTCTGAGATATAGCTTACATATATTGTATTCATACTTTCCCACTTTACAGTGTTTAAATTTAAAAGATTTTTTAAAATTTAAATGCTGTAAAGCGGGAAAGTATGAATACAATATATGTAAGCTATACCTCGGAGAAAATTACGTGAATCATTTAAATAAATGGGGTCTGTCACTACTGACCCCGACCACTGTCACAACTGTCCTTGGGATGTGGTCGGTTGTGACACTTTATCTTTTTTTTTTTAAATTTGATGCTATAATTAATACAGCGTATTTAAGGACAAAACTTTGGTATTTTTACGTAGAAAAAAGTACAAATTAAGATTTAAATTACTTTTCTAGCAGCTAACTAGTAAATTAACAAAATTATTGGCGATCAAATCAAAATTGTCACAACCGTACCCAGTCTACCCTATTAAGTACAATCTAAAAATCGCTATCACAAGCAACATTGTTTCAGTAGGAAGTTGCATATCGTAAAATAATATTTTTGCACTTAAGGTCACCTTAAAGATTTAAAAGCGGACAAAATCTTTGATTGATATACTTTCTTCATTTCAAGCCTATTTTGAACTGGCAGTAAAGTCATCACAAAAACCTCTATTAGGTCTAATTAAAAATCTAATAAACATTACGAAAAAGTCATCTTGAAATATGATCAAATAATTTACGTCTAAATAATTACAACCTTCATAAAATCTTGTGACATAGTAGGTAAAAACATAAAATCAGAAACATATGCTACATCAATGAGGGTTTTCTGACAGACAAAATATCGCAAGATGACATTAGTATCGAGAGGTCCGGTGATATTTTTGCACTATTCGTGATTGGCCTATTGTAATTGTAGCTCAAGCAGCCAATCCCTAACGTGACAGATATATCCAACAGACCTTTCGATAGGTTAGTGCTGTGGCGTTTTGACACGGAGCTCAAACGCCCGAGTTTTAGCTGTCAAGACTAGCGGGTGCTTGTCTATGCTAGGTTATAACCCGTAGAACGCTAAGTTGATGTATGGTATCTTTGGCCTTTATGTTACTGAACAAATTATTAATTAAACCTTGGTTATCACAATAGCAGCAGTTTTGTATTCTTCTCACGCGGCATCCCTACACTGCGGGAACAACATTGGGCGGACAGAGACTCCCAAATTGGTGACACCGACGCTCGCGCACGGCTCGCGTGTAACACGCCAGGCCCGTAGTGTACACAGCGGGACTTCGCCGACACCACGAGTTGCACCGACGGCCGACGTCTATTTCTCCCGCCACGTTTGGCAGGCTGCGAATCAGCCGCCGAGTTTCTGGCGAGATCAAAGGCGCCGGCGTACCGCTCGTGCCGCTTCATAAAGGGAGACAGCGGCGCGTCGACGATAACTTTCGCTCATTTCCTTCGTAAACGCGTTGTATTGTACACAAGTGATAAAAGCATCATAAGAAAAGTGCAGTGCAGTGTTTAGTGAACTAAAAACGAAAAGCTTTCAACTGCCCGACATTGGGGTGTTCCGCTGATATTTTGTTCCGGCCACGCAAGTACTTTTCATTGTTTACACAGACTCTCGCCGTTTCAGAAACATAGTGTGTAATAAATATAGAACTAACCTTCTAACCTTATTAATTGTAATTTAATTTGACACATAATTTTAACAATTGAATGGACTTATTGCCAGTCAACATTTAAACAGAATAATAGTATATATAACAATAACAACAACCATTGCCACTTAATAATTCTTTCTGTTGTGTATTGGTTGTCCTGTATTGGAAAGTTGCCTCCTAAATCTGCTAAATTTAACTCATTTTACTTTGAATTTCAATCCTATGTACTTATAGTGTTTTGGTACTCATTACCTATTAATTTATTGTCCGAACAGCGGATCATTGTTCGAATTTCTGTTCTATATCTGTTTATGTGTTTTCTTACAGTCAAGCAATATTGATAAATTAATACCTTTTTCATTAAGAATGTATCTTAATTTGTGCTGATACCATTACATTATACCTTATAGCACCTTTATGTGCCATGCAGGTCTAGTGACGTTGCTTGTCTGTATTTTTCTGTAACAATAATAACAAATATTGCATTTTGCATGTATATCCCCTATGGTGAAGGATAGTTTTTTTGTTCTACTAATTTGCTAACCCGGTTCTTGAGTGCACAAATCATATATATTTAATTTTTAATTTTTCCTCTCGGTTGTGGTGCCCGTTCTTACCCCTCTTACCCTTAACTATGTCTGCCGAAGAATTGTCAGCCCAGCTGGAGGCCCTGCGGTTGCAAAATGCTGCGCTGCAAGCTCAGCTGGCGCCACAAACAGGTGCTCAACCACCTCTGGCAAATGAAGTGTGCAGGGTGTCCGTCAAGCTGCCTCCATTTTGGACAGATCGGCCTGCTGTCTGGTTTACTCAAGCCGAGGCACAATTCCATTTAGCTGGGATCAATAATGACATGACCATGTTTAGTCATGTCATAAGCATTATTGACCAGAGACTTATTGGTGAGATAAAGGACATCATCATGCATCCACCTGCAGAAAACAAATATATTACCCTTAAGCAGGAGCTTATTCGGAGACTTTCCATATCAGAGCAGCAGCGGGTTGAACGTCTACTCAGCGATGAAGAACGCGGGGACAGGAAACCATCTGCTTTCTTGCGCCATCTGCAATCTCTGGCTGGCCCTTCTAAAGACGACAGTATCCTAAGGCAGTTATGGATGCGACGGTTACCTGGACAAGTCCAGGCCATACTCGCTGCTCAAGCTGACCTCACACTAGATAAATTGGCTGAGTTGGCTGACAAAATTACAGAGGTAACTCCGGGGCCGTCACGTGTCTATAAAGTTGACAGCGAGCCACTCGACCTTAATACTATTATGGTACACCTCAACAACCTTAGTCAACAGGTAGCAGCTTTAACAAATGCACGGCAGCGCGGCAGATCCCGCACCAGATACGCATCACGCAGGTCGAGCCGCAGCGGCACGCCGACCGACGGCGCCGGCAAGACCTGTTGGTACCACATGCGTTTTGGGACAAAGGCAGCCAAGTGCATTCCTCCTTGCCATTGGACATCGGAAAACTCGACCAGCGGTCAGTAGAGGCGGACTCTGACTGCTGTTCGATCGAAACCCAGAGCCGCCGTCTCTTTGTCACTGACAGGAATACCAAACACCAATTTTTGATTGACACAGGATCCGATTTATGTTGTTTCCCATACCGTTGGCTTCGAGAGAAGAGGCAAACCACGGAGTGGGAACTCAGCGCAGCCAATGGCAGCACTATCAAGACCTACGGAACCGTCAATCTCAAACTTAATTTAGGACTACGGCGCGAACTTACCTGGCAGTTTGTGGTGGCCGACGTCAACACAGCCATCATTGGTTCCGACTTTTTGTCCCACTATCACCTGCTACCTGACTGTCACCACAAAAAGCTCGTAGACGGCAGAACGGGCCTTAAAGCTATTGCGTCTACTGCTGACACCTCGCAGTCCAGCGTGAGGTCCATTGGTTCACAGAACTCTTCGTTTGCACAAGTGCTCGCTGAGTTTCCAGATATCACCAGACCTCCTGGACTACCCCGGATTGTCAAGCACAGCACTGTTCATCATATCAGGACCACCGACGGACCACCCATCTCCTGCCGTCCACGTCGTTTGGCACCCCAGAAATTATCTGCGGCCAAAAGCGAATTTGAGGACATGGTACGGAGCGGCACAGCACAACCTTCCGAAAGTGCTTGGTCCTCTCCTCTCCACATGACTACGAAGAAGGACCAATCGTGGCGTCCATGCGGAGATTACCGCGCCCTGAACGCCCGCACCATTCCGGACCGCTATCCGGTCCGTCACATTAATGATCTTACCCATAATCTCGCGGGAGCGAATATTTTCAGTACCTTGGACCTCGTGAAGGCGTACCACCAGATCCCAGTGGCCAAAGACGATATCCCCAAGACCGCCATCATTACCCCGTTTGGCCTCTTTGAATTTCCCTTCATGACCTTCGGGTTACGAAACGCTGGGCAAACCTTTCAACGGTTTATCGATGAGGTCACGCGGGGTCTCGATTTTGTATTTCCTTATGTGGATGACATCCTCGTCTACTCGACAGACGAGGCTCAACACAAGGAACACCTCAGAACCCTTTTCAAGCGTCTACAAAACTACGGGGTTATCATCAATCCTTCCAAGTGCGTTCTTGGCGCATCTGAGGTCGTGTTCCTGGGTTTTCACATCAGCTCAAAGGGTACTCGCCCTCCGCAAGATCGCATTCAAGCCTTGATAGATTTCTCGCCCCCGAAGACTGTCCAAGGTGTGCGTCGTTTCCTCGGTATGTTGAATTACTACCGCCGTTTCGTGCCTCATGCCGCCCAGTCTCAGGCGCCTCTTATTGATGCAGTAGTCGCTACCAACGGTAAGGGTACTAAGCCATTCTCATGGACACCCGAGCTTCTGGCACATTTAGAGGATTGTAAAAAGAGCCTTTCGAATGCGACCTTACTGCAGCATCCAGTCAGCGACGCACCCCTTGGATTGTTCACGGACGCCTCCAGCATTCATATTGGGTCCTGCCTTCAGCAATTCGTAAATAACCAATGGTGCCCGCTTGCTTTTTTCAGCAAAAAGTTGATCCCTCAACAGACTCAGTGGCCAGCATACTATCGGGAACTTCTGGCGGTGTACGAAAGCGTACAGCATTTCCGCCACATTCTCGAGGTTCAGCACGTTACCATTTATACTGACCACAAGCCGCTGCTGTACGCTTTCGTACAGCGTCGCGAGAAACTTCCACCGTCACAACTGAATCAGTTGTCGTTCATCGGGCAATTCACGACGGATGTTCGTTACATAAAAGGGGAAGACAATGTCGTCGCCGATGCAATGTCACGGATTGAAGCCATTTCACTGGAAGAGGATTATGAAGCCCTTTCTAAATCCCAAGAAAAGGACCAAGAGCTCGCCGACCTACGTCAAGGAGGAACCAGCCTTCAACTTTCCCGTGTCGCCGTTCCAGGCACTGACGTCTCCATCCTCTGTGACGTGTCCAATGGCAAACCTCGTCCTTACCTGACCCCTTCGTTTCGTCGTGTGGCGTTCGACAAGCTGCACAACTTGAGTCACCCAGGCGTTAAGGCCACCACTCGACTCGTAGTCGGGCGATATGTCTGGCCTTCCATTCGGAAGGATTGCCGTAGATGGGCTCAGTCTTGTCTTGCGTGCCAGAGCAGCAAGGTTTCAAGACACACCTCGGCTCCTCCAGGCACCATCGAGCAACCATCTGGCCGTTTCACCCATGTTCATCTCGACATCATTGGTCCCCTTCCCGTCTGCGACGATTTCCGTTATTGCCTCACGGCTATCGA
The DNA here is from genome assembly GCA_949127965.1 of Pandemis corylana. Taxonomy (NCBI): domain Eukaryota; kingdom Metazoa; phylum Arthropoda; class Insecta; order Lepidoptera; family Tortricidae; genus Pandemis; species Pandemis corylana. The sequence continues at coordinate 5,670,811 of OX421856.1, read as the reverse complement.
CAGGGTTTCAAGGTGGCCAGAAGTGTGGCCTATGCGTACCATTACTGCCGATGAGGTGGCCAATACTTTCGTCCAAGGATGGGTCTCTCGTTTTGGTGTGCCCTGTAACATAACCACCGATCAGGGCACCCAATTCGAATCGGACCTCTTCCGGCGCCTCATGCAAATCTGTGCTACTAAGCGCATCCGGACGACCTCGTACCATCCTTGTGCGAACGGAATGATTGAGCGTCTCCATCGCCAGTTAAAGGCCGCACTTATGTGCCATTCAGGCTCCTGGACACGCGCTCTTCCTCTTGTCCTACTCGGCATGCGCACCGCCTACAAGGAAGACTTAAAGGCTACGGTTGCCGAAATGACATACGGTGAACCTCTTCGTTTACCCGGAGAGATGTTAGTTTCCGAACTTGGTGTAGAACGACTCGACGATCCTGCTGATTTTGTTGTCCAGCTGCGGAACAAGATGTCCTCTATCCGTCCAACTCCAGCCTCTCGCCACTCAACTCCTGCCATATTCGTTTCTAAGAACTTGCCTACAGCTACTCACGTTTTCCTTCGTGACGACACGGTTCGCCGCCCGTTGCAACCTCCTTATATTGGCCCCTTTACTGTATTACAACGATCCACAGACGGGAAAACCCTGACCCTACACATTAAGAACAGGAAGGTCGCAGTGAGCGTCGACCGCGTCAAACCAGCATTTGTTGACTCTGACAGCTGTCCGACTTCGGATGAACCAGCTCTAGGGGCTGCGCCGCCTAGTAACTTACCTCGACCGCAGCCAGAGCCGAAATCTACATCTACACCGGCACCAATAACCACTGCCTCTCCGCAACAACCGTATACTACACGGTCTGGTCGGCATGTTAGGTTTGCAAAACAAGACGATTACCGTTATTTTTAATTTCATTGTTTCATTATGTTTTTGTTTGTGGTTTATTGTTATGTTTCATTTTCTTTATGTTATCATGGTCTATCCTTCTCCGTGGGGGGGTGGTGTGGCGTTTTGACACGGAGCTCAAACGCCCGAGTTTTAGCTGTCAAGACTAGCGGGTGCTTGTCTATGCTAGGTTATAACCCGTAGAACGCTAAGTTGATGTATGGTATCTTTGGCCTTTATGTTACTGAACAAATTATTAATTAAACCTTGGTTATCACAATAGCAGCAGTTTTGTATTCTTCTCACGCGGCATCCCTACACTGCGGGAACAACATTGGGCGGACAGAGACTCCCAAAGTGCCATCTCGCGACATTTTATCAGAAACTTCATTTAAACTAAAATATCATATTTAAGTTACACTCTTTCAACAAAAAGTAGAGATGAAACAAGGAAATGAAAGTTTTCATACTTTTTGTTTATTATGTTCAAGCATTTTACGTCAGGAAAGCAACAGTTGCGAAGGAAATGGCGCCCTTATTTAATTTCTAACCTTTATTGTCACACATTGTACATAATTCCAACTCCCCAATACAAAAACACACGTCCAACTAGTAATATATTTAATCACAGGTCCAACTTACTTTCATTAAATTCCACAATAACTTCTTAAACCTCAGGATGGAATAAACAGTAAAAACAGAATTCAGCGAAAATTAAAGTGAGATCAGGTAAAACTACGCCTTGCCTTTGCGCCTCAGTCAAATGGCATGAGGGCAAAATTTAGAGCGCATTAGACATTAGTACAGCCACAGGCTTCTGGAAAAATTGTAAGTAATAATTTTTTCCCTTTACTAATAACGGAAAGCCGTCTTTTATCCGTTAAAACAAGCGGGTAAAAACGCGTTTTATCCACTTGTGGGGAAAGTAATTTGATCTTGGAGCATGTTTAAGTAGCTTTTGACAGATAACAAAACGTAAAACGCTCATAATTATGGTTCGTTCGATATTAATTATCATTTAATAAATGGTATGAGAATTTAATTAAAAATACTAAATTTAGCTTTATTTAATGATTTTAAGTCATAAACAGAAACATTTATTTTTTTATAATGATATTGAATATAATTCTGAACGCACAAGTTGAGTCGATGCAATTTCAAATTTTCTTTTTATATTGATGATGATTATAATTAAGCCGATGACGATTATAATGTGTACAAATAAATACTTATTTTTTACTATGTGTTGAATCACTCGCTACGCTCAGGATTCTATTTTAGAACCACTGGCTTCGCTCGTGGTTCAACTATAGCAGGGGTTCCCAATCTTTTTCAACCTGCGGCGCAGTTACAAGTTTAGTATTTTGTAACGGCGCCCTGCCTTAGCTAAGTTGTATTGTTGCTATATTATTTACCGATGCGAGCGCTCAAACAGGTACCCGCGAATATTTGTGGTTTCGGATAATGATAGAACTCACGGCGCCCCTCTTTACTTTCTACGGCGCACCAGGGCGCCGCGGCGCACACTTTGGGAACCCCTGAACTATAGAGTTCTTTCGCTTGCTCGTGTTTCAATTCCACACTCGCGGGTAAGATACAACTTTGCACCCTTGTATAACAAATAACTATAGACTGTACTTGTTTACTACAATGATTCACTTGATACGTGACGCATTTTAGACAATATCAAAGCTACCTAATTAAATCAATAACGATTTAACTTTACTCACACTACTGGCTCAATTTCAAATTGGTAAATAATTTCGCTTGTTAATTTTCCATCGTTAACCGAACCGTTAAATTAAATAGCTAAATCACAATGCGAACCTGTGCTAAGATTAGACTAAGTACTAACCTATACAATCGTCGATATTACGAATTCAAGCTAAGGCTCGTTACAAAGGCACAAAATTACAACAATTAGTTGAGAGTCTGCAGTTAACTTTGAGCTAATACTTACCTACTGGGTACTGTGTTTAGTAAAACACATGCTATCGCTAGTCGAAACATTCTCACAGGTTTTTTAACGTTATCCTTAACGTACAAACTTTACTAGCTGAGTGGGATCCAGCACCAGCAACATTCTTACGTCACAAAGTTTAAACAAATCTTTGCCAGACAATAGATCCACACTCAGGTACTTTATAATGTTTAATTGTATCAGTCGAATTTAAAATCTTAATCCTAAACCTTACAATAGACTTACTTAGATACTACTTCTCAAGCATGAGTGGCTTTCCATTCATTTCTACTTCTTCAGGTACAATATCAACTTCTCTCTTTTTATGGCCCGCAGGGCCTATTAACGACAATACGACCGGCAAGAACACTAGTCCATTAAATAACCCAAACATTATCACTAGCAGGAAAATCTTAGCAAATGTCTGAAAAGTATAAGCTTGTGACATGCTTAGAAGAGATAATGAAAGTAACGTAGCACCACCTCCCAGTAAGACTGCACCACCAATGGAAGTAATTGTCTTTAGGGCTCTGTCTTGGCGAGTGCCATCTGTTATTGTGAGGAATGTGTGCCCAACATGAGCCGCGTAATCTACGCATAACCCAATAGCAAGTTCCAAACCGATGCAACACACTATATCTACTGTCATACCCCACCTTTGCATAAATCCCAAAACATTCACTAACGTTAACAAGACGCACATGAATATCCAGAAGCACATTTGAAGATTAGTTATTAGTACCATCGTACAGATCATCACGCACAGCAAGGTTAACTCTACGTTCCTCTCGACCTCGAGGGATATAACTTCATCAGTCACCCAGTTGGCAAAAGCCTTTGACCACACACTACGATAACCGTCACCGGACGATATCGTTACATTTTGCACTAGGCTTTTTAAATGATTCATTGCCGGTATGTGCTCCTCTGGCCCTGTGAATTTAGCGAACTTAAATGCTAAATGGGAAGCCGTAATATTAGTAGCTGGGTGACCACAAGTAAATGGTTGAGAAAACTTGAAATTAATTTGATATTTTCCACCAATAGGACTGAATAGGAATCTTGACAACAATGCCTGAAATTTTTCATTTGAGATAGCAGTCGTGTTGTATACGTCGTGTCCGAAATTGCTTTTAACGTATCCATGGAATGCATCGACCCAAGATTCAACTTCGTCAATATACCACTCTTTCTTCAATTTACTTGTCAAGTCATGCAAGTTCGTTAATTCGTGCCGGTAATCCATTTCACCCAAAAATATCATCCCTGAGTGACCTTCACTAGGATAATAATACTCGTGAGCATTAAGATACTGCTTGTAACTGGAGTGCTCGGGTATGAACCATTTTGGGTCAAATCTCTGTTCTAGTTTCAGTATTGCTTGTATGCTAAACCCTGTTAAAGTTAATGCGAGAATTATAGCTAATATTTTCCCAGGTACAGTGAATACTACTTTTTCATAGAATTGAGCAAATAGTTTTTGGAGCACAGTTTTATCCTTAGACAACTTAATTTGTTTTTTGTGTTTGTAACAAAACAGGATGCCATTCCTATTTGCAGCAACTCTCTTGAGATCCAGAGTCAAAACTGCTACATAGAATGTGACAGAATAACAAAAAATGAAAAATACACCTACTGCTGCATAAATGCAGAAAGATTTTAAGGAAGGTAAAATTGTTATAGCCCCTATTAAGAGAGCAACTATGTCAGTAAAAGAGGTTATGACAATGGATACACCTGCATGTTTCAACATAAGCCCCAATTTATAGGGAATACTTTTTCTTGATTCTGCTTCAGATAAGTTTTCCAAACAAGCCTTCATCACAAACATGTCATCCACACCCAGACCCATTAGAAGAAATGGTAAAGAAGCATGTACTGGTCCAAAAGGAACACCAACGATGGAACACCAGCTCACAGCAGTAATGTAAGCCATACCTACACATAGTAAACCAACACCACCAAGAGTAAGCCGGACTTCTAACCAATTCCACCGGGATAAGCCAAACTGTATATATAAAAACATTAACATTATACCTAAAAACAGTTTGTCTAACTCATTAAATATAGCATTTCCACTTGTGTCACCAAAACTTCTACCAGCCTCATAATAAAAAGTAATATTATTAAAATTTTCAGACATTGATTGCATTAACTCAAGGTAATGCTGTTCCCACAGAGCAAGAGCGGGAGAAACCCAATCTTCTGTTCCAACTAAATTGCCAACTTCATCCAAGTCAACAGCAGTCATGTTGACTGATGTGTACCAGGTCAAAAGAAGTGATTTAGCAGCCACAATGTCACCACTCTCATCCCGACTAACACCCCCCAACAACTGAGTGTAGTTGTAACCATGACCTGTGATAGGATTTCTGTTGGCATTATTTATTTTATTAACAATGTCATGTTTAGTAGCATTTCTTATTAAATCTAGATCATTCTTAAACAAGTCCACTATGTTATACTGTAGGCATAGCAATTCAAAGTTTTCAATAAAACCACAGTAGAATTCCTCATCAACCCAGAGAGTTGGATCAGCATACTGACTATCGCTAGCAGTAGTAGATAAGCTAGAATTTGCACTCACTTGGTCATCAGATCTAGTTTTCGGGTCAGAACCAAAAAAGTTTGTTATAGCGGGCACTTTAAAGCACAGGTCTTTTATGTTGTACACAGTATTGTTGTATTGAACTTCCAGGGAATTCACTTGGTTTGTGATGTTGTAGACCGTCATCAGCATCTCAGGCTGCAGCACATCCTCAGCTTCCACAAGCAGTCTCTGCAGACGAAAGGCTGTCCCAAACTTGTCCACATACCAATATGTGTCTTTGTAAAAATCGGAATCCGGGGGAACCCATAATTTCATGGGATTCTTCTCTATGTGGAACTTCATCAGTCCAATGCAACTCAAGATCACAAACAACCATGATAGTATGATTGTTTTTATAGGATGTCTTCCAACTTTTACCCCAAGTATAAAGAATATATCCTCCACAAAGTGGACAAATCTTGATGATACGCCTTCCCATAGTTGTTGAGGGGTCGTTATTTTCTTTTTGGAAGGCATTGTTTACAATTTATCAAATTATCACAGCTGATTGACGTTTATTGCTTGGTAACAGTTTCTGTACTTTTTAGGTAGTAGAACTAAAAAAGCGGCAATTTTTTTGAGCCTTTCATGCAATGTATTTAAGGGTTAAGGGCTGGAGCCGAGAATCGATAACATTCTTCTTGTTTCATTCGTGTGCAGATACGTGTTTTCATGTGAGTAGTCCCGATACAGGGCACGTAGCCAATACAATGTTATCATTGTCACAAACACTGCCGCATCCCGCGCATCGCATATCAGATTACTTTAATTTAAAATATAATTTATAACCGTAATGCCACTTCAACTGGTTCAGACGTCCGAATAGTATTAAAATAAAGTTAATTCGGTGAAAATTCCATTCCGTTAATATACACTGTTGTGTTTCACGAAAATAAATGCGCGATTTACACTGACAAATTTGACTCCCGCGCACAACGCAGCAGTAGGTGTGTTATGTAAAGAATGGAATGAAAGCAAAGTAAGCGGGCGCGGAGCCAATTATTTTTGAATGGAGGTGACAGCTGACAGTGACAGCTGAATGACGTTTAAACGGAAATGAGTGGTATTTTTCTCCACAAAAAAAGATTAATACCCTTTTGATGAACTAGGCCCCGGAATGAACCAATGAAGTTGGCCTAGTCCCAAAAATTTGGTAAAAATGACAGTGTACCAGTTTATTTTGGGATTTGGCTAAACAGTGTACATGTACATATTTATACTAAACATTCATATATAGTCAAAATATAAGTAAGGTATGTGTAATAGGAATATTAAAAAAATAGCTTAATTTGCATAAAAATACTTCTCGATTCTTTCAATGTCAAAATCTATCACACGTTGACATTTGACAAGTAGCCGAGATCGAGTAAGTAAGGCGATATAGTGCCAGTGAAATTACAACAATATGTAATTTGTATTTAGCACAATATTGTGATAAAACGATTTTGTTATATTTGTTACTGGAATCATAAACAAACATGTGGACTACTAAGACGTTTTTGACTAAAACAAAGCGCGGCAATATTTTGAAGGTGAGGTTATGTTTATATTTTTCGTACCGTATATGTACTTGTTTTTAGATTTCTAAGCGTAATATTACTGTTTCTGATCCTACACGTTACCTGTTTAAGAGAACATAATTATTTTCTTAACATACATAGTTCATACTGCAACAGTAACTACTACTAGAAGCGAAACTTGTAAGTAATGAAATGAATTATAATGAATTATAAGAAATCATTTTTTCCAGATTGTGAGAGAGCATTACCTACGAGTTGATTTGTTGTGTGGATCTGCGGCTTGTGTGTTGTGTCCGCACAAAGATGACGAATTAGTTCTGGACACCAAACCAGAGTCCATTTGTGCACTTTTTGAGGATCCACACTATCTCATTCTGGACACAAATGTAGTGTTGCATCAGATTGATGTCTTAGAAGAAGATGCATTATCCAACGTGATTATACTACAGACAGTGCTGGATGAAGTTAAGCATCAGAATACAGCTATTTTCCAAAGGCTGCTGGAAATAATTGGAAACAAAAGGAGGAAGTTTTATGCATTTGTGAATGAACATCATAGGTTAGTACACACACATTCAACCTTTCCACTGTGGAACCTGCTAGTAAAATAAACATTCATCTTATTTAGATAAAATAATTGGTACCTATTCCTTGGTTTTTTTTATATTGATTTTCAAGTTTGAATTGCTACAAAATTACATGTATACAAATAAATTAATTTTACATGAAACATATATAAATTTTAGAGACACCTATGTAGAAAGGAACCCAGGAGAAAAGCAAAACGACAGGAATGACAGGGCCATCCGTGAAGCAGCCTCGTGGTACGCAAGTCATCTGTCAACGAACAATACGGCAGGGTCTTTTCCGCAGATTGTCCTGTTGACTGATGATGAGAGCAATAGAAATCTTGCGCAGGTGAAAGGCATCATATGCTGCTCTGGTAAGTTTAATTATAATGAAAACATAAAAGTCTATTTACTCATATTTTGACTGAATGTGGTACCAAAATCCCAAGTTAGTAATACACATCTACAATTTTAGTCAAAGACTACATAGAAAATGTCAATGGATTCCCTGGTCTTGTTGACAAATTGTCCAAGAATGTGATACCGGAGAGCTGTTCCAAGGATGCCCTGTATCCAGCACATCTGACCATCGGCCAGGTCCGCACAGACATCAAGCATGGGAAGCTGTATCAAGGAACCTTTCATGCGTCCCGAGACAATTTTCTGGAAGGAACAGCTTCGGTCAGCGGATTTGAAAAGCCGGTAAGGTTTCTATATTATATTGCTCTGTAAAAATATTTCAAGATTTTAAACCCCATATATCTAAACTGACAAAAAAGACACAACTCACGGTTATTTTTATCTGTATTAATGAAATGTAATTAAATATATAATTAATGAAGTTTTTTCCAAACGTTTTACCTGTACTTATTATGCTCATTTTTATTGAAACAGTAAATTATACATTAATTTTACATTACACCTCACAGATTCTACTTCAAGGCCATATAGGCATAAACAGAGCGGTTGATGGTGACTTGGTGGCTGTAGAAGTATTCCCCAAAGAAGAATGGAGGAAACCCAGCGACATAGTCCTGGAAGACAAGGCTGAAGACCCTGGAGACTTGTTGGAGGAAGAAGCAATACTCCTGAAGAATGCTAAGCCAGCGAAAAAGGGTGATGATGAAATAACACCTACAGGAAAAGTTGTTGGGATTATTAGGCGGAAATGGAGACAGTATTGCGGTATATTGCTACCCAGCAAGTTTCCAGGTAAATTTTAAAGAATTCAACCATGTTTTACATAATTTTTTCTTGGGTAGGCACATGTACCTACCAGTGGCGTGGCGTCAAGTATACCAAAAGGCAAGCCGAAGCTTATTTAACTAGACTTTTCCTCTAATTCTGCACAATAAAGTGCCCAACTGCCTTAAAATAGGCAAGCCAGTGGGAATCGAGTTCTATGGACGCCACGCCACTGGTACCTACCTATTGTAAATATCATCTTTCCTACCAACAAAACAACGCCTGTTAAAGCATGTCTACTCAGCTGCTAGATCAATCACTACATAGTATAAAACAAAGTCGCTTTCCGCGTCTGTCCTCATGCATGCTTAGATCTTTAAAACTGCAACGGATAGTAGAGAAACACTGATTGCACCTGTGTGAAGCCGGGGCGGGTCGCTATTTGGTGTCTATAACTGTGATTGTCCCATGATATACATACACATACACAAATCACGTCTATATCCCTTACGGGGTAGACAGCGCCTGAGGTAAAAAGTCCTAAAGGCCTGAGGTAAAAATTGATGGGTTGCTACCCGCATGGCCTAGATTTACGCCCATCCCTAGATGCGCTTTTATGATGCGCGTAACGAGAAGCAACTGGTACATTTTGTTTATGTTTACTTTGCACCCAGGCCAGCTTGGAGTAAGTAAGTAATCAATAAGTACGTATATTGTTATTATTTTAGGCGCAACCCGCCATCTGTTCTCGCCGGCGGAGCGTCGGATCCCACGCGTCCGCATCGAGACTCGGCAGAGCGACGTCCTAGCGTCGCAGCGCATACTCGTCGCGCTGGACTCGTGGCCGCGTAACAGCCGATACCCTCTGGGCCACTTCGTGAGAGCGCTCGGCCCTATCGGTGAGCCATAAGCTGAGTCTTGGCTGACTAAGCCGCCTCGCGAGACAATCATTTTCAAAGTTTTACTGTTTTCGGTAGACCTGCTGTTACATTTCTACTAAATACCCAAAACGCGCTATTTTTTTTTGCGCCAACGTGGACACTGTCTGGTATTCCGTGGACCTGGGGGCCCATCTAGACCACTTTGGGAACCTTTGTGATAAACGATATAATGGCTCGTGCAGCTGCCCCGCCGAGGCGGTTCGCTGAGTCAGGACCCGTTGTCGACTTCTTGGCATCGCAACGCGTTCTCGGCGCAATGGACTCGCGGACGCGCTATATGCTATATTCGATCGAATACGTTCAAGTAAACACTATCTAGTATTAATTTCTTGATATAGCTGCTGCACGGATATGTACTACATTACAGATTAAAAAAAATTGGAATGATGGATGAAGCGAAAGAGGTATTTCAGAATCGTAGCTAGTGGAACAAAGTAGTCTCTGCCTACTCCTATGGGAAAGTGACGTGACTGTATGTATGTATGTATCAAGACTGTAGAGTCACCTACACGATGTTGTATGCCTCCAGGTGATAAAGACGCGGAGAACGAAGTGCTTCTATTGGAGCATGATGTGCCGCACGCGAGGTTCAGCGAGGCTGTGCTGGCGTGCCTGCCGCCTAGCGACTGGACTATCACACCCGAGGTAACCTCCGCTTTCATGTTTTTTTTTTGATTAATTTCACTGACGTACAATAAACAACTTAACTGCCAATCGCAAACAAAAGTTCCTCAAGAAATGTCCGAGCGGCTTTGTCTATGTGTTGTGTGTGTCAACACATCAACTTTTTGTAGTCTGTTAAAAAAGGTAATCTAAAACATTTTTTTTCTCAACCTTCTTCTATTTCGCAAAAGTTATCCAGCAGAGAACGAAAGTCGTCGACATAGCAAACAATAATAAATAAGCAAGCTGAAGTGACAGTTGGATGGCCATATCTGTCGAACGACCGGTAACCGTTGGGGTAAACGAGTTCTTGAGTGGAGACCCCGACTCAGCAAGCGCAATGTGGGACGACCTTTAGCTATCGAGTGTCGATTTCCGAGAGGTGGCTGGTATCGATTGGATGCGACAAGACGAAGACAGGGGAAAATTGCGCGTTTTAAGGGAGGCCTATGTCTTGTAGCGGACCGCTACAGGTCGACTGAATATTTTGTATTGTTTCGTGCAGGAGGTAGCTAAACGCGTGGATCTCCGTGACATCTGCATCTGTTCCGTGGACCCTCCCGGTTGCACGGATATCGACGATGCTCTGCACGCGCGGCCGATGCCTGGCGCCACTGCTGACGGCCTCAAACGGTTCGAGGTATGTTAATTCACCGTACTAATATGTAGCTGTGGTTCCTTACCGGTGGACCCTGGAAGCATCCAAAGAGATCCGCGGGGCTATTCTAATAAAAAATTAGATAAGTGACATCAAATCGACACAACGCGTAAAGGTGCTATTGCTATTACAGCCGATCAAAGGCATACATTTAAAACATAATCCCATCAAAAACAAATGTGAGATGATAGCCAAGTTCAATATTAAAAATATACATTGTTAAGGACTTCGCCGACAAAAGAATTGATACGTATATGGGTGCCAAGTTATGGGTAGAAAATCCTACATTTAACTCACTTAGGATGTAATTAAATTTCAAGATTTTACTTTGCTAGTTTTTACTAGAGGTACGCCGAACATTCGGTAATTATTCGGTATTCAGCACATTCGCGCTGTCGTGCGCGCGACACAGCTCGCGCTCGCTCTCGTGGTGAACTGAGCCGTCATTCGTCATTGTTATTATGTTATAAAGGTGGGTGTCCACATCGCCGACGTGACTCACTTCGTGCGGCCGAACACAGCGCTGGACCGCGAGGCGGCGCTGCGCTCCACCACGGTCTACCTCGTCGATAAGAGGATCGACATGGTGCCAGGTGTGTAGCACACACACACACACATGAATCACATCTTTGTACCAGGGTAGAGTGGCCTGAAGTCACATACATGTACTAAACTAGAACTAAAGTTCCACGTTTAGCGTGATTGATTTGTGTAGCACTCGAGACCAATAAATGCGGCTCCAATTTGTGTAGCTTTCTGAGTTATCCGACTACAGTTTTCATGGTATTGACTACGTCATTTAAATGTACTGCTAGCTCTTGCCCGCCAATTCGTCTACGAAAAAAATATTTTATCACAATACCATGTGAGCTATGCAAAAAAGTTTCCTATTTTATTCCTTAATATCCAAAGTATCTTTTTGTCAAATTACCTCATGATCGGTAAAATGGTTTTACTTTAAAGAGGTGGCAAACAGACTGATGGAAAAACAAAGATACAGAGTTACTCTCACATTTGTCATATGGGATAGTAATAAAGAGTTATCCACCTACATACAGTTTTAAAGAATAAACCTTTCTTAAATCGTATTTTATTTCCACATGTAATTATGTTGTAAGTATGGCTTATTTGTTGTGTCTGCAGATCTGCTCAGTTCAAACCTGTGTTCGTTGCGCGGTAACGAGGAGAGGCTCGCGTTTTCATGCGTTTGGGAGATCGACGAGAACGCAAACGTGCTGTCTACCAAGTTTCACAAGAGCGTTATAAAGGTAGGTTTTTAAGATAAGACAAATAAAAACTTTTTATTTGTCTTATCTACCTACTAGCTGCAAAAAGTGGTCAAAAGTGAAATTTCTGGTCTATCACGAAATAAACCCCGAAAGTTTGTGATTTTCACTGATCTCACAGTCCTACTTAATATTCAGAATTGTCAAAAAAACTTGTCGACAAACCTCGCCTAGATGAGCGTGGTTATTTTTTATTAATCGACTCCTAAAAAAGGTGCACTCGATTTAACTGTATCTACACTATAATTCTCCTTTTTTTACTAGCAAAATGTCTTAAAATTTGAAACACTTCTATACGTTTTGAAGTCTGCCAATATTTTAAGAAAAAATATATTAAAACCTTGCGTTAATCCAGTCAAGTGCAGCCATGACTTACGAAGAGGCGCAGCTTACGATCGACGACTCGCACCGTCTCGACGCCGTGGCGACCTCGCTGCGGACGCTCAACGCGCTCGCCAAGAAGCTCAAGAAGAAGCGGCTCGACAACGGAGCGCTGCTGCTCGCGTCGCCAGAAATACGGTTTCAGGTACAGATATTTACCCCCTTATTCATAAATAAAAAGAGGGAAAGAGGCGTGACGGTATGTATGTATGTATGTGTATGTATGTATTTATAAATGATCTATAGGCTTCTGTTAAATTAGCAATCGTTTGTCCTTATCTGTGAAAGGTAAATGTCAAAGTGACAGATAAGGACAAGCGATTGCTAAGTTAGCAGAAGCATACAGAGCGTTTATGAATAAGGGGGTTACATTTTGAAAAATAGTTTTCTATTCGTTCGGGACCGATGTTGCTAAAGACGAAAAAAAAATACAGTTTTATAACATGTTAGCCGTGGGGTTGGTGAAATAAATCTAACATGCAACTTTTACCTTTTTGATGCTCAAAATTTTTTTTTTGAAAGTTTTTGGTTTCTTATTCATCCGCAACAAAAAATATTTACCTTGCTACTCCGCTACTCACATGCAAGATAACCAAAATAATGCGAAATGTATATGTTTTTCTTGCAATCCCTCCCTCCACTACTGCCACATAAAACACATAAATCCCATAAGTTATGGGGGGCATGCAATTATTATTTTTGGTTCTTACACACTCGGCGAAATAAAGGTTGGGAAACACTGGTCTAGAATGTAGATCGACCAAAAACATTTTTGTCCGCAGGTGGATTCAGAGACCCACGACCCGATAGAAGTGCAAGCGAAGAAGATAGTGGACACCAACTCGATGGTGGAGGAGTTCATGCTGCTGGCCAACGTCAGCGTCGCCGAGAAGCTGGCCGCCGAGTTCCCGCAGTGCGCGCTGCTGCGCCGGCACCCCGCGCCGCCGCCCGGGAACTTCACCGCCTTCCTCAAGGCCGCGCGCCAGCAGGTGCGGCCAGCGGCGCAGTAGCCAGCCTATGCAAACTGTCTTGCGTTACCATACAGCAGACAACCTGATAGGGAGAAAATGCCATGAAAGGCGGACACAGATAAAAAATTCGAAGGGGTAAAAGCACGCATCACGGAATGATGAAAATCCGGGTTCGATTCCCGGCCATAACTTTACTTTTCGGACTTTTCTGTGTTCTAGTTTCATTATTGTTTAGTAATATAATTTCTAATAACGGGTAAACCGTAAAACTAAAGGATTTGCCTTATCCCTTAAAGGGATAAGTCCGCCTTTGTGCATGTATCTCAGAGTTTGTCAATTGTATTTGTCTTGTTTATTTTGCACAATAAAGATTTTACACACGCACACACTAAATACAAAAATGACGACTATCGTTGAAAGCAGCGCCATCTCTCGTCCCTGGTGAGTAAATGTTCCACGGGAGTGTGTAATTCTATCGTACAGACATTCAAACAGATGGCGCTTGGTGCTAAAAATTCGAATGTGGGTGGTGTAGGGGTAATGCACGCATCACGAAATGATGAGGATCCGGGTTCGATTCCTGGCCATAGCTTTGCTTTATGTGCTCTAGGTTCCAGTATTGGTTAGAAATACAATAGTTAAATTCTTGTTCCAGGGCTTCGAAATAGACGTGACAACGAACAAGTCGTTCTGCCAATCCCTGGACGCGGCGCGCCTGCCCGGGCGGCCGTTCTTCAACACCCTGCTCCGCATCATGGCGACGCGCTGCATGCAGCAGGCGGTCTACTTCTCCAGCGGGTCACTGACCCAGGAGGAGTTCTACCACTACGGGCTCGCCTGCCCCATCTACACGCACTTTACTTCACCTATACGAAGGTACGCACTTTTTAGGGTTCCGTACCCTATTACCAAGACTTCGCTGTCCGTCTGTCTGTCTATCAGGGATGTTGCGGATCCACTTTATTCCACATCCGCGGATGCGGATGCGGATGCGGATCTGTATAAAAAACTTAAGTGTTGGGTAAAAAAACACAGTATTATTTACAGTCACAACAAAACAGTCGCGAGCCGCGTCACCGTCACCGATTCACCGAAGTCCGAAACGAAATTACCGCTTTCCTATTGGTCAATCAGCACGCGCGGTCGACACGTGCCACTCGCCGGGCCCTCCCCTTTCTTTCATGTCGCGACCTGCTACACATCCGCATCCGCTTCAGCTCCGCATCAATTTATGCGGATGCGGATGCGAATATTCGCAACATCCCTGCTGTCTATCACCAGGTTGTAAATTTTCACAGATGATGTATTTCGGTTGCTGCTATAACAACAAATACTAAAAATCTGACTTTCTGTCTATGTGAGTAACCAATATAAACTGACCTCACACTGCCTAAATTTTGCTTAAGATTAGGGCTCTGCTAACACCGGATTTTATACTCACTTGCTGAATTTGTCTGGAACCCTCGATGCGCGAGTAGCATGTCGCCTTGTGTTGGAACTATTGTGACTTGTCAGATACGCTGACGTCATAGTGCACCGCCTGCTGGCGGCGTGCATCGGCGCCGACGTGACGCACGCCACGCTGCTCGACACCAAGGAGGCGGGCGCCGTGTGCGACAACCTCAACTACAGGCACAGGCAGGCGCAGTACGCCGGCCGCGCCTCGGTCGCGCTCAACACGCATGTAAGACTTGTTACTAGACTTTTTTTGTTTATGATAGCGAAAAAACGACACGGGTCACTTGATGGAATCTTGATGGCAATCAATTGCCAGTGGTCCTAGTCGGAAAAAATGCTGCCATTATTTTGAATCATTGAAAAATAGCTAGGTTAGGTGGTATTACTACAAATTGGGTGTAAGGGCCTACCTACCGCTTTCTAATATACAGTGTATTATTATTCTGTATACTTATTTTTTACAATATTCATATAAAAAGCAATAAAACAATGTAAATATAAAATCATTATAAAAATTTAACCTAGGGTGCCGCCGGCAACGAGGCGGGGCCTAAGCTACCGGTGGTCTGGGCGACAGAGAGAGGAACCTCCTTACTATCCCAGCTGTGTCTAGTAGTACCGCCTTCTGTATTGTTTATTATTATCATGTTATTTTGTTTTTTTTTTTCTAATTTACGCATAATCACTGCGCAGTTGCTCGAATCTACTAGAAATTCGAACATGTAACATAACACCGCGTAAGATACAAAGTTGTTTTTTTTCTCTAGATATTGTTCAAGAACCGAGTGGAGACAGAAGCGGCGGTCGTGCTGGCCGTGAAGAGGAACGCGATACAAGTGCTCATTCCAAAGTACGGCCTCGAGGGACCTATATATTTGCCTGAAGACAAGTTCATTTACAATGAAGAGGTGAGTTTCTTAGTATAGGTAACCAATTTTTAAGATCATAATTTTTTTTATCTAATATTTTAGCGAGGCTTGATTACACCAATGGCGACTATATCAGCCTCATGTGAGGTACCAATTTCAGACTCTGGCCAAAGGCGTGTCTTACAAATTTATACAACAGTACTGCGTCATCTGACAAAGGGCGACTCGGGATCACATTAACACCTCCATTATACACATTCATAGCATCCAGATCCACATTATATCATCATCATATCAGCTATAGGACGTCCACTGTTGGACATAGGCCTCTCCCAGTTGCCTAGGTTAGAAATGGCTTGCATCCACCGTGAACTCGCGACTTTAAGGTCATCACCTCGTTGGTGGACGTCCTACGTTGCGCTTGCCGATCCGCGGTCTCCAATACTTGACTTCCCTATATCGCAGCAAAGTAAAGTTATTAAATTGTGTGGAGTGTCACAATAGACATCCTTTACCTCCAAACTTAATCTTTCGGCCCCAACGACCATCTGTTCTCCGTGCTATATGGCCTGCGCATTGCCACTTCAACGAGCTAATTCGCTTGGCTATGTCGGTGGCCCTTGTTCTTCTACGTATCTCGTCATTTCTGAATTTTGAAGATAGTGTTACTAAATACCATGACAACCAGGATTTAATTGGCATTGTTCATTTTTTTTAAGCTGTGCTTTTAACACCTTTATTTGATAAAATGGACTATTTCAAGCAACTAATTTGAATATTATGCTTTTACGTAGCTTTGTTAATTAATAATAAATATTTTTTCGCTGTTTGATAATTCGTGAATTTAGACAGAATCCCAATCGCCTTCGTTCGGCTGGCTATAAAAAAAACGGCTTTGTCTATGGTTTTGTAGATTTGACAGTGACACGTGACAGTTGCCGTAGCCAAACTTTTTTTTTCATTTTTGTGGCAAACATTTGATGCTGGATTCTGTCTAAAAACCCGGTCGTTCGGTCAAACAAAGGTTCAAAGTACTTTTACAAAAATATCTGCAATCATAAAGTATTTTTGAAATCGGACAAGATAAATCGGATAATTGATGGTTTTCCTCGAAATGGTTTTCGAATTGGAGCATACAAAAAAAAATGAACAATGCCAATTGTAAGACCGTGGTCACAAGTCATCCTGTCTATTAAAAACTTCACTAGAAGCTAAAACTGAATCTATTCCTCATAGGAAAACATACAAGTCTGTGGCGGCACCGTTCTGAAAACTTTCGACGAGCTTACAGTCCGCCTAAGTCTGGACAGCACCAACCTTCAACACAGGAAACTATGTTTCCAACTGGTCCAGCCTCACATCCCAGGGTTCAGCTATGAAGCCAAAACAGACGCCATGGAGGTGGAAGAGGGCGTAGAGGCCAAAGAGGTGATAGAAGTAAAAGAGGTGGTGAAAAAGAGGAAGGAAACTTCGGAACCTAAAAGTAAGAAGAAATCTAAGGGGAAGTGATTGTTCATTGTGTATAAATAAATAGTTTTACACAGTTTTTTGTTTTGTTAAAAAAAGTCAAAAATGTTGTTTTATGTTTATTGGTAAGTATTCTATTCTTATGATTACAAATTACTAAACTTAAATTTCAGCAGGAAGGAAA
This sequence comes from Pandemis corylana, assembly GCA_949127965.1. Lineage (NCBI taxonomy): Eukaryota > Metazoa > Arthropoda > Insecta > Lepidoptera > Tortricidae > Pandemis > Pandemis corylana. The sequence continues at coordinate 5,653,229 of OX421856.1, read as the reverse complement.
CTCAGTTTCTACCTATACAATTTGGTATAAACTTAAAAATTAATGACTTAATTCAACCACGAACTAAATATGTCACCCTAAAGGTATGTTTACACCTGATGAGATAGTTTGGCACAAATTCTTACCCAAACGAGTAAGGTGGTTTCTCTCGCTTTGTTTCTTGGCAAATATAAAACTTGCTTAGTAGCTTCTCGGTATAGATCAGAACTAACATTTTAAAAACTGTTTTACATTTGGAAATGGCTATTGGCCAGTATTTGGAAATCCGCGGCAAGCTCGTTAGTTCTGAACCATTCCGCGTGCTAGGAACTTGGTAATTTCTAGAATGTTCAAGAATGCAACAAGATTTTATCAGTCAGATTGATCAATCAATCAAAGAGGATATCTTCATCGTTGCGAAGTATTCTAGTTTTTATTTTAATTTATCATACTAATATCGCAGCATGCACATACACAGACGGCTGTTACTCTACACACCAGTAACTTATACCTATATTTTAATGGTGCGTCGTTCGCTTGCGAAATGGCGGAGGACTAGCTACTTGAGTACTCGGTGGTCTAAGCGTACGGAGTGGACCTTCAGTCGACGCATCGTCGCTCTCTTCATTTGTTTCCTCTAGTTCCGGCGGTGTTACTATCTGAGGTATTTCTGGCTGCGATTGTGCGGATATCCTTGCGATTTCCGCGTCTATTTTGGCGACTAGTTGTTCTATGGCGGTGGGCCAGCGGACGGCGGGGATGCTGTGGCCGGGAGAGAGGCGGGCGTCCGTCATCACTGCCAGGCGAACTGAGTCTGCGTACTGGATCACCGTGAGAGACATGCCTGTGGAGGAAGCTACAGTCAATACTGTACCTGCGGTAACCTTCAACAATTCATATTATATTCAATTCATTTAATCATTCAAGTCATGTTCATTACATACCTTACATACAAACCTTTTGGTAGACAAGGGCCACATAGGTATTTGAAAAATGCAGAAAAGGTGGGTCACACTTGTTCGTAATAATTGGATTTCGATTATGAGAGTACTTATATGTATGTATAACTCTTCATTGCACACGTGAAAATAATGAATACATACATGCTCGCTGTTTAACTTACTGATATTAGCTTGCGGGGGGCGCCAGTACACCACGCCATCCACGGAGTGTCCCCACAGCGTGGTCCGCGGCCGAGCGCCCAAGGGTGAGCTGATCTCCGCGTACGATACCGCGTATCTCCTACAAAAATGACATGACAATCGTACGTCAAAGTACGGCCCGGCCGTTTTTGGAAGCACATCACTCAAAAGTGCCATTCGAAACTGGTGAAAATTTTTGTGTATTACTAGTAACCTACAGCTGAAGTTGAAAAGATTAATTAGAACTGTGATTTTCTACTCTACTAGTTTTTCATATTAAATACAATTTATCACCATTTTGGATCTTGTCACCTTAGTCTCGTCAACCCCGTAAGGGAGAAAGACGTGATTTATGTATGTATGTATCACCACTTTTGAATGTTCACTCACTTGTCTGTTAAAATGAATCCAGTCGGGTCAGTTTAACTGAGCACCATAGCATATCTTCTAAACTCAAACACTTATCAAAGATCTTATCAAAGTTTTGACTAGTTCACAAGATTAATGAGAGCTGTAAGTGTCTTCTAAGCTACTGGTATTTCAAATCCAGCACAATTTTTCACCATGTGACCACCTTATCATGACATCTTAATGCGATTAAATCCAGACTCAGTTGAGGTTTTAGCTGTAATTTTTAGCTTGGATCTGAATGCGAGCGAATCTAAACTGAACGGAAACCTAAACGGAATCGAATCGCATTAAGACGTCATGGTAAGGCCCCAGGTAAGACTAAAAAGGGAATGATAGCTTACCTCGAGAGCAGATTCAAAGTGAGTCTTGCGAACGGTGAAGGCACGGCGCGAGTGAGCGCGCCGTAGCGGGCCTGCGCGGCCCACGCCGCCGCCAGCGCGCCCTGCCGCCGGCACGCCTGCTCCACCACGCACGCGATGCGCCGCGGCGTCGCGCCCACCGGCAGCGACAGGCACACCATCCCTGTAAACGACGCTACACCTGTCAGAGTGCCTACGCCACATACTCGCATGCAAACTACGAGAAGTGTAAAGCGGGCTGTCCTAAACTATATTAGCAATGTGTGGCTGTTATTATAGCACATTGCGGCAACACCTCGTTGAATGAAATAAGATCGTCTTTCGTTTAATACCTTTTGGTATTTCCACTTTACCGCTGATATCCTCATAAGATAAACTTTGCCACGTACCTCCCGTTTGCGACTTCTTATACTTCTTTCCTTCTCCCTCTGCAAAAGTGAACAGAAAATCTTCTGAAGCAGCTCTCGCCGTGGTGAGCACAGCATCAGGTGCTCTGTTTTGGGAGAGGTCGAAGAATGCTCTCAGGGCTTCCGTGGCAGCGTAGAGAGCCACGTCTGAGGATGAGACGCCGAGGGCGCGCGCGGCCCGCTCGATGGCTGCGCGGGAGACCGGTCGGGACCAGGATGCTACCTGAAGAATGGTAAGTTTAATTAATATTATTTTCAACACACTTGCTCGTAAAGTGAGTCTTATTGCACTGCATTTAAGCTCATAATTGAGCTTATTACGCACAAGTGCTGTAATATATTACCGCACTCGTGCGGTAATATATATATTTTTTAATCTCAGCAAAAAGTTCAGTTATCTATAGGAACAAGGAATATTTTCGTGAATATTAAACTATTTTAGGGAAAAGATGATAAATAAACATTTAATTTCGACTAATTATTCAATATTATCTAAAACTGAACATAATTTGCAATCTCAGGCATTGATTAATTATTTTTTATTATAATTTTAATATTAGGCTGTTTAGGAGTCTGTGTCAGTGTCTTCGTCACGCGCGTGCTAAGTGCACAGCGCGCATGCGCGAGTGCTGCGCGCGGATTGGCGCGGAGAAATAATATCTGCCGCCATTTTTCACTGATATTGTTGATTCAGACTTTGTTATTTTATTACTTTAAAAATTACGAGTTCAAGTAATAAAGAAATGTAGTGTCCGTCGCTGGAAATACTAAAATATGTTCGGACAATGTTCGGACAGTTATATCAGTAAGAAATCCAAGGTGTTAATTACCAAATGATAAAGTAAAGTTCTAAAGCAGCTCCAGGTAAGCAATGTCTGGTAACAAAGGTAAACTAAAGTTCTTAAAGTCCTTTTATTAACTAAATTTTATTTATTTTTCCTCGCAAATGTGTTGAAAAACGTCGTATGCGACGCGTGTGCTTTGGTAATTACACATCTCGGCTCTCTTACCCGCGCTCGCTGTCGCTCGCGCGTACAATACGCCTCGTGTGTAATTACCAACATAGCACACTTGTATCATAATGTACTATTTCAACACACTTGCTCGTAAATTGAGTCTTATTGCACTGCATTTAAGCTCATAATTGAGCTTATTACGCACAAGTGCTGTAATATATTACCGCACTCGTGCGGTAATATATATATTTTTTAATCTCAGCAAAAAGTTCAGTTATTTATAGGAACAAGGAATATTTTCGTGAATATTAAACTATTTTAGGGAAAAGATGATAAATAAACATTTAATTTCGACAAATTATTCATTTTTATCTAAAACTGAACATCATTTGCAATCTCAGGCATTGATTAATTATTTTTTATTATAATTTTAATATTAGGCTGTTTAGCAGTCTGTGTCAGTGTCTTCGTCACGCGCGTGCTAAGTGCACAGCGCGCATGCGCGAGTGCTGCGCGCGGATTGGCGCGGAGAAATAACATCTGCCGCCATTTTTCACTGATATTGTTGATTCAGACTTTGTTATTTTATTACTTTAAAAATTACGAGTTCAAGTAATAAAGAAATGTAGTGTCCGTCGCTGGAAATACTAAAATATGTTCGGACAATGTTCGGACAGTTCTATCAGTAAGAAATCCAAGGTGTTAAAATTACCAAATGATAAAGTAAAGTTCTAAAGCAGCTCCAGGTAAGCAATGTCTGGTAACAAAGGTAAACTAAAGTTCTTAAAGTCCTTTTATTAACTAAATTTTATTCATTTTTCCTCGCAAATGTGTTGAAAAACGTCGTATGCGACGCGTGTGCTTTGGTAATTACACATCTCGGCTCTCTTACCCGCGCTCGCTATCGCTCGCGCGTACAATACGCCTCGTGTGTAATTACCAACATAGCACACTTGTATCATAATGTACTATTAGATTCATTTAGACAGCCAAAAAATAACAAATAAGTCATTAACTAGCATTATACCAACCTTCCTGCCACACAAATTAACGGTTTGTAACTGATGTCTTTGGCCATCATCAGTTCCAATAGTATCAGTCCATAACGTAGCTGGAGCCTTGTACACTTCCACCATCGTCCGCCAGGCCTCGCTCACGGCGCGAGCAGATAACTGCGCCAAACCCGCGTACTTCCACGTCAGTGTATTAGGATATATCACTTGGCCAGTGCGGTTTAGTTCTTTGAGGGCCCTGATTTCATCACGGATGCGAAGAGGCAACCTAAGCAGCCCTTGCGTCATGGTCAAAGCAGATCCGAACGCACGTCGCGGCCATTTTCGAGGATCTGCAGTTACTAAAGGGGAAATTAATACCTGAAACACGGTCAAGATAAGAATTTAGCCGTGTAGACTTACCAAATATAAAAAAGGACAATATGTACATTTCGCTTTGTTAACCTTTGGTATAGTCAAGTTCCTTCTTTTGCATTCGCGTTGAACAGCAGCAAGGAGAGTCGTAGCAGTCAGAGGGGCGACATTTCTAAATTCGTCAGACGATCTTCTTTTGCTGAGTTCCCTGAGCGCGCTAGCCCCTGATATAAGGACTAAACCAGCCACGTGGAATGCACCCGGTAAGGTCTTATGTGCGCGCGGACTCTCCACTGGATCGTACTCTGATATAAACTCATTCCACGCGTTAGATAAACTGTCATTTAACTTCTCTATCAACTCTGGGATAGCCGAAGGTGTCGGGAGCAGCTTGTTTAACGAGCTTTGTTGTGTATACTCAGTATGCAAAGGCACTTCCGTGGCCTTCAACTGTTCCACCATCAGCAAGTCGCCGATGTTGATGGACTTCTTCCCAGAAAGGAGCAGGTGGTGTACGCGGACCAATATGTGATATTTCGGCTCCGGTGATGTGCAAGGGATTATGATGTACTGCCATGGCGGCTGTTCCCCCGGGAAATATTTGGAAACAATTTCGCTGACGTACTCCTGAAAGAGCAAAACATGGATTAAGAATGTACCTATCTAATGCAAAATCGCGAAAAACCTGCTATACCTACAAGTGAACAGTCCTCAAATCTTATCTTATTTTATGATTTACATTTCGCAACCCACATACACTTCAGTGTACCCAATTCGCACAATTTACTAATGTTAAGATTAAAGTTTCTAGGTGATTATAACATTCAGGCAACCAGGCTAAGGAGTCAGTAAGGTGAAAGGGCAACAAAATGTGGATAAATGAAAGTCTTACGTGGATATTACTGTCAGTGACCGGACGGCCCCGGTGTACGCTGCTGGCCACTACGATGTGGTTGTCTGATTTGAACTGGTGGTCAGCACTCCATGCGTAGTTCCCCCAGCAAGAGACCAGCAAGTGACGCAGCCGCGGAAAAGAGAGCTCACCATTCTTGTCGCGACGTTCGATCACGTGGTGGTTGAGTTGCTGTTTTATTTGTGCCGCGTTGAGTTCGCCTGAAATGTGACAGTTTACTTCACGCTGGTGAAACATGATGCTTCTGATGTGTTTGTCATATTTGATCTTGTGTTTCGTGATTGTGTATACACAAATACCCTATAAGTATTTTAGCTGACTGGGTTAATTCTGGAGAAAATGTGGAAATGAAAGCTATGGTTAACTGTAGATGGCGAGCAAAAGGAATTCTCCTTTCCTTCCCCAAAGCCAGGTTCACCGGCTGCACAGATTTGGCATAAAGCACAGATAGGGCATTAGTAGAAAACCGGTCAAAGGCGATTCGAACTCGTACAAAATGAGTTTTCGGGCACTATTTTTGCTAAATTTTATTAGCCACAGCAGCCTGTATACATACTCTAAAAATTTCGAAAGTCTATAATATCCATTACGGTTCGAAACATACAGCTGCGGCAGGCCAATGAATATACAGTGGAGCCTTAGCTATTGCTTCCATTGTCATCCATTGGGCGTAGAATCTTACAAATCTTAAATCTAACTACTTACCCTTCACAGTAAGCATGACGTTGATGATTCCTTGATTCCGATGCGTGTCAAGCAACGAGCGGACTGTGTCGATGCGGATGAACTCGAGCGTGGGGTATCGGCTCGATAGCAGCTTCAGCCAAAGGTGTTTGCTCACACTCACAACTGAAAGTTAAAGTGTAAAAGTTTACAAAAAAAGTCTGTTGTTCTGGATGGTGTGTTAGGAGTCCTTGTGCAACAGGATCTGTAACTCTTATTTACATAGAATAGTTAAATATACCAAATGCCAGCGAGCAAGAGGGATATAGACAAATGAATAATTAGGTACAGTCAGCATCAAAAGTTGATAAACAGTGTAAGAGATCAAAATGATCTACACATGGCTCTATTGCGAATCGTGGGCTCAAATTTCGAGCTCAAGCTTATTGGTATTTATGTGCGAAATTGCATTTGAAATTTACCATGAGCTTTTCGGTGAAGGAAAACATCGCGAGGGAGCCTGCACACATCTGCGAAGCATTTCAATGGTGTGTGAAGTTCCCAGTCCGCACTGGGCCCGCGTGGGAGCTATAGCCCAAGCATTCTCGTTCTGAGCGGAGGCCTGTGCCCAGTACGACGAATATAGGCTGGAGATGATGATGATGATGATGATTGTTTGTCAACTTCTGATGCTGATTGCAAGCTATCATAAGCTTCACCTAAGTATGATATGGCGAGCGCCGGTAGCGCTGACACGGCCAGCCAGAACGCGCAACACGTGTGCGCTTCCCGCGCGAGTCGCGTGCGCAGCGACCCGCCTCGCTGCCCCGCCTCCATCTCTTGGGTTGGCTCCTGGAAAAAACACGTAGATACCGATATAATAAACAGATAAACTCTGTATACCCCGTAAGGGATAAAGACATGATTTATGGACGTAAACAAATAAACATTGTTTTATGTAAATGTTAATTTAGTGAGCTTATTGAGTTCACAAAAAAAAATCTTTTCGGAATTCAGTAAACAAGTATCTCGACGGACCGACAGACAGATGGACAACTTCGATCTATAGATATAAATGAATTGCTGTTCGTTTGTCTCGCTAAAACTAAATGACTGTACTGATTTGAATAATTTCTGTTTTGCAACATTTGTGCAAATCCAGGGAAGGTTTGAACGGTGAGAAAACATTAAAAAATAATCAGGAAATATATAATGGTTCCATCTTCACGGTAGCAAATTGTAAATTTACAATACCTACTACCTACCATTACAAATATTGATTTGAGGATTTGTGGCGAGAGAAGGTGATTGCTTCAAGCTTCACGCGGACGTAAGGAACTGCCCTTTGCACCCAAAGATCCGGGTCTGATTAAGCGATATACCTAGAGGCCGCATTTGTAAATAATTATTTAACCTACTTATTTTTCCGATTATTGTCTACCTACAGCATAACTGGCTCAAACTAGTGACATATTAGTATGTATGTTTGTATAACTCTTTATTGTACCTACATAAAACACATTAATTTTACAGGTAATGTGAAAAACACACGTACAAAGGCGAACTTAACCCTTAAAGATATCTCTTCCAGCTAACCTTCGAACGATTGACAGGACAACGGAAACCAGAGTGTAGAGAGTAGACATGCAAAAGCTAAAAGACCAAAGACCCTAACTTAACCTAAACAGTGTCATAAATGCTCATTTACATACTCATTTATTTGTATCATCACAACCATGTCATCACAAAATATCAGCGGCTCGTGGTATTTTGCTAGCAACAGCCTCGATCTAGTGTAAGTTTTCGCATATAAAAACGTCTCGAACGCGTTCACGTAAACGTCTCAATTACTATGGAATAATTGGCAGCGCCACTTGCGGATCGAAATGGCAACGAACTGTTCTCATATATAGTATTTGACATTTTAACGCAACGCGTGCGAGACGTATTTTGTGACCGAAAACATACACTAAGTATACTGACGTGTCTGACAGACTAGTCATGTACGCGTAGGTAAGAGTGAGGTACGAGTCGAGCAAAGAACACCAATTAAAATTTGTTTTCAACCATTATTTAATATAAGACCATTCGTAATATCGTCAGGGATAGTGCAATACCGCATAACTAGCACTGGTAAATACTGCGTATCTGCACAACACCCATAGGGAAAATCGGCGTAACTGGCATTGGTTAATACTGCGTATCTAACAATAGTTTAACCAAATTAAGATTTCCCGCCAACAAACGTGAAATCTTGATTAGAATATACCAGTTCAAACCAGTATAAAGTTGGGTGTTGTGTAGATACGCAGTATTTAGTTATACCAGTGGTAGTTATGCCGTATTGCACTATTCCCGGCGATATAAAATCAATATTAATTCTAAACTAACTGTTGCCCGCGACTTCGTCTGCAAATAATTCATTTATCTCCATCCCGCGGAAATCACACAATTTTCCGTACCTAATAAAAAGTAGCCTATGTGTTATTACAGACTATATCAATTGTTCCAAATTTCATCCAGATCTGTTCAACGTTCTGGTGTGAAAGAGTAAAAAAATATCCATACTTACATACATACAAACCGTCGCATTTGTAATATTAGTAAGATTTTGCTGGTTATCGCAACAAATTTATTTGTTTGACACTTTGGTTAGCTATAACTACTGCAGTTATCTTGGTGACAAGGTTGAAAATCGTACCTACCTAACACACTATTTGAACGTGGCGACCAACAGCCTTGTGAACTTGATTGTTTTGTATCACCCCTCTTAGATAGACAAGGGTTGCTTTGCTTTTAATACTTATGATTATGACATTTTTGACGTTTCTGAAGAAGATACCTACCTATCATTTCCCACGTGCTCAAATTTGCGCCCGACGTCTATTGTTTAGTAATTTTTTTTAATGGGAGATGAATGGAATCCCTAGAACAAAGATAATTTAACACTACTTACGTTCAGAAATAGGATCGATGTGTGATGCAACCAGAAGAATCACGGAAGATAAGCACATAATATAATATTGAAACGTGTTTATAAATATGTAGTTAAACTTACAATGAAATAACGAAAACACGGATTTGATATGGCCGACTTCTGCTTATCTAGCTGATTGTAGTTGAGGTGTTGTTAAATTTCGTGGGCTACCTTTGAACCGGTAAGTCTCGTTGATATCTTTGTTAATTAAATACAAAACGTTTCGTCCAGACCATGTTCATGAGCTACATTATCTTATGTTAGCGAAGTCTAGATTCACATCACTACATGATTTTAAAACTACTTAAATCCTCCGCATTCTTGTGTCTGTTCGCATAGACTCACAAACTTCTGAACGAATTTTCATGTGGGTTTCACCAATAGATGGTGATTCACGAGGACTGTTTAGTTATAAAATTTGTCAAGGTATTCTGTTAATTAGTTGAAATGTATGTAACGATGAGACTTGGTAGTGTCGGGAAAGGGAAAGCTCCTGGGATACAAATTTTAATACCGCGCGGACATAGTCGCGGGCAGTGGCGTAACTATAGGGTGGCAGGGGTGGCAAAATGCCAGGGGCCCCTAGCCCTACGGGACCCCGAACTAGCTTGGTTTAGAGCACAGAAGGGACGCTGATGCACTTCTTTATATTGAGGAAGGACCATCTGACGAATTCGCCACGAGCCCAGACGTTATAGTTACGCCACTGGTCGCGGGCAACAGCTAATCATATTATATACGGCCTCTCTAGATTCTACGAGTACTGAATCCCAGTACGGAAGTCAGGAGTCAGTCGTAGTCTGGTCTGAAGCCGTATAAGATAAGTAGCGCAGGAGACGGTAGAGTTTCGTTTAAAGAATCATATCCCTGAACCAGTCGGTAGACGCCTCTGCGGCCTCCAACAGCATCCTGAAGCTATTATATTTGTTTATTTAAAGTATTTTTTTTTATTATAAACAAAATGTCTTTCAGGAGTGCCGTGACTCCCGGTGGTCCAGTTGGTAGGGCGCTTGGCGCGTTAAGCCTAAAGGCGTGGGATCAAATTCCGCCAGGCACACTCGAAAAGCTTTTTCGTTTATAAAATAACTTTGTAATTGTGTTGATTTAGACTTGTTTGCATAAATTACCTTTGCATAAGCTGCAACTGTGTAAAATATATCTGACAAAATGCTTGAAACAACGTTGTTTAAACTCCTCCATACAACCTGCCAAACCTGCCAGTCAGCAATTAAGCATATCCCATAGCTGTTTTTATGCATGTATATAACTTTGAAAATTCAACAAATAAAACCATACCGCTGGCGCGGCTCGCGATCTCGCTTCTCCCATGCTAAGTTCGGATCACTTTCACCTTCTGCGCAGTGAAAGGTTTAAGTATTGCGTACGCACGTTATTTATTATAATTTATGGAATTGACGATTGAAATCTATAAAAATGGTTGTTTTGCTTAAATTTTCTTTTACGTAGGGACTGAAAATTCCGCTAAAGACCAAATCAGAGTTAGACAACACACAGTACAAATAAATGAGAGCGTCGCTTGCTCGCTTGTAAAACAACAATACTTAGCAAATAGCAACAATTTTGCTTCAAAAAATGTACCACCTTTTGTATCAATTTTCTTACTTTTACGCGAAATGGAGACTTTCGCAACATCTCGCATGCCTATATCTCAAGATTGCCTAGAAAGCAAAGTGCATGCAAAAACTACCACATCCTCCATCCGACGATGACGTAGGCGTTCAAAAAACGATCCGCCACGGTACTCGGTACATCTTGACTCTTACTATCAGTTGACCCGAGCGAGATAGCGTTATCACCACTCTCTCGTGCTTTGTAATAGGTCAGCTCGACAAACGTGCAACAAATAAACAAACAAATAAAAAATCGGATTTGACGGTCAATACTGGATTAAATTCTTTGCAGTTAGGTACCACGTACACAAAAGATCCGCGCCGGCAAGGGCATGAGGCGTCAGAAACGCAGCAACATTGCCGCTGCGACAGAGATGCTGCAACAGTTCACAGATTACTGTGTGAAATGTTCCTCCTGTCGAAGCTGCATACATAGACACGTTGCTTAATTCCATCTCAATTTGACATCGAAAGCAAAGATTCAAACAACCGTTAATTCCTGCATCGTGTCCACTGTTTTTGATAGGACCTAATTATTGAATAGAGCAGACATAGCGACAGGCGTCAATTTTCCTTAAAAGCCAGACTTAGATTCCGATACAGGTTCAGGGCCTCAGACGAACCGATTGACTTATTACTCGAAATTGACGTCTCGACCGGTTCCTTTTGTCATGTAATGTGACTTTGTAAGTTAAGTTCGTTCCTAAATTCTCGTTGCTGGTGACAAGATCTGATGCGATGATTTCGATTATGAAATTCTACAGAACTTTGTTCACCATAAAATATCATAATGAGGATTGGTCTCGATGAGACTGAGAATCGGCACCCTGCATTCGGCTTGTACAGCCCTCGTCATTTCAACGTCGTCTTCAATCAAATTAGGTAGTTGCTATAGTAATTATCAAATTTTGGTTTATTATGCCGGCTACCAACTAGCATAACATTTGTCTAGTAACCGAAGGGCCGGTATTATCTTAAATGATAAATCGTATCATGGGCAAATGAAAACACTTTATCTATTTTCTAATTTACGTCCGTTAATTAAATATTTGATGGATATTTGGTCAACATTGACGGTTTTATCTTTTGTCACCCGAATTTTAGGAGTTTGGACCCAAATAAATTTAATGTAAGTATTAAAATAAGTATTAGGTTTGTTAAAAAAGTAACCATTAAAGCTCACCTTAACCAGCTTCCATTCACAGGATTCAATTCATGCAAAATTTATCACATTTTGGGTCTCACAAATCTAAAAACTTACAGATTTCGTTTTGATTTAAAAGGGCTCCAATTAAACCACTAATTCAACCAACTGACACTGTCAAATATCATTAGCTGACTACCCTCAATAGAAAAAAACACCTACCGGTTTGGTACTGGCAACTTGAAAAAACTGGTGACGGCGGGAATTCCTTTTTCAAACTTGCGGTTATCGTCGCGCGGTCGCAGTCGACAGACAAGTCTGACCGGACAATGGACGCCGAGTGACCGCTGGCTGGCTTGCAACTGCCGGCCGCTTGGAGCGTGATGCTACGCTACCACGCTTATCTAACGCCAACACCGAACGTTTGCTCCAGTATTGGCTCCAATATAATACTCGCAAAACAAGCGACTCACGATTTCTAACAAACATCCAAGCTAGCATTAGCAAACAAATGGACATAATTGGCCCAAATGTTTGGATGCAGTTTCGTGTTCAGTGTGTGCCATATGCTATTGTACAAGGTTCAACAACGGGAGGCGTGGTCTTAAATTGAGTAGAAAACAAACCGTTATCTCCAAATGCATTATCTAATTAAGGTTAAGTTTCTTAGCAACTTTTTGGATAAAATCAATAAGCATTTCAGGATATACAAAAAAAAAACATTTACTTTGTAAATTTTTTAAAAAAGCTGAAGCGCTTAACGAGTAGGTACTGTAACAAAATTTGGTTTTAACGGTTTTGGCAATGAGCAGAGACCATATATATACATACATTACATATATGTACTCGTATGTACATTGGGCGGGCTCTTTCTAGCATCATCTTTCCTACCGTTTGTTAGAAAGAAATGGTGATTGCGATCAGTTCCGAGCGCATAGGCAACATGGCCTCAGGTCCTTAATTTATTGAGATATCGAAGATAAATTGCTTTTCTAACACAAACACGTTACCACCACGGTTTCCTACGAAAATAGGTACCTACATACTAATTTTTTTAAGGTATTGACATCATTGTAACAACATTTTTTACGGAACTTTGTTTTGCGTGTTCCGATTAGGTATTTTGCTACTGCACGTCTAGCATGAGTGCGATAGATAGACTACCTATCTTTTTCTTACTGTACGTTCTAGAAAGAGACGGGCGTCTATCTCGCGCGCGCAATCGTGTTAACCATGCTAAAGCCAGCGTTTCTCAAAATCGTTAACCGCACTATACGCCTCGCTCATACAGTACCTACGGTCCAAGGCTAGTTTCACGAACATCATGAACTATTAATAATCGGCATATCATTGAACTAGGGAACAAGGCTAGTAGTGCACGTGCGGGGCAGTCACGCACAGTGCGGATTGTCTAAAGTTGGGTTTACATCAGGCGTGCGAATGTTCGGGGTGCGACGTCGGAAACCTTGAGAGCTCTAGCGTTACAGTTCCCTTCTAACAGAGGCTCTTGGCCTCATGGTGGGGGGAGGGTAACGCTTAGGCCGGTGCACTCTGGGCAACAACGGTTAATTTATTTATTTAATAAGTTAGTTGACCGTTGGCTAATATCCGACTGGGGGGAGGGTTGTTAAGGTGAACCCGCAAAGCGCATTTTCCACACCATAAAACAAAAAAAAGGCGAGAGAATGTTCATTCTATCCCCGTGGTTTCAAATTCTTTTAGTGTAAACATAAACAGGCTTAGAGCATTATTTCGTTGTTCTGTTTGCGTTCACAAAGATTCTAGGAATATTCTAAGAATGCAGCACTATAGAGCGTGCGAACAGTTGCTTAGAGCGTTGCAGACCACAGAATTGACATAGCAATGAGCAGTCATTTGGCTTATCTAAAATTGGTTCTTCTTTTTACTCGTTACTATTTTTGTGTAAACGCTGAAAACAGTTATCGTTTACAGTAAAAGATTAAGATAGAATGCGCGTTCTACATACACATATCACGTCTATTTCCCTTACGGAGTAGACAGAGCCTATGGTAACAAGACCTAAAGGCCACGGTTAGCATAATTGTGGACATATAGGTGGAAAGGGGAATAGTAGTGATGGGTGGCTAGCCGCATCGCCTATAACATGATTCCTTCTTCCTCTTCCTCCTTCCTTCTCTTGTTCTAGCTCTAGCATGTTCTTTTGGTCTAAACCCATCTTTAGAACGCAACGCATGAGTGCAGCAAATGCAAACGTTACTCTTGGTGTCATTGTATAAACCCAATAAGCAATCTATAAACAATACGCCTTTTTAACCCACTTCCAAAAAAGGAGTAGGTTCACAGTTCGTCTCTTTCTGCCAATTATGAGTCGATTTTTGATTATTATTTTTTGTTTGCTGGATTATACTTCAAAGTAATACCATCCAGCTCGCTGATCTTCTATTCAGTACAATGATTTGTTCTGGCTTATTTACTACATAGGTACGTGTATAACAATTGGTAACAACGAAGAAACAATTGTTAAGCATTTAAATCTCTTTTATCGGACGTTAACGATTGCTTAATTATAGTAGGATTGTGAAGGATTAAAAAAGTCAATGACCCTTTTTAAAAAATTCTTTCGCATTTCATTGGTTAAATTAATAATGTCTGATAGTGATGTAGGCATACCTGTATCGGTCAATCAAATTAACTTTGACCTTAAACTATTCGTTTTTTAAGCAGTACCTAAGAAGGGCATTCATCTAAATTATTTTTATGGATAGTGAGTTTAGAAATTATGTTATAGGCGATGCGGCTAGCAACTCATCACTATTTTGATTCTCCATTCCAACTATACGCCCACAATCATGCTAAACGTGGCCTTAAGGTTTTGTTACCTTCGGCGCTACCCCGTAAGGGATAAAGACGTGATATATGTATGTATGTGAGTTATACTATGAAGTATTTCTGTAGGATTCGTGAAATAATGAGACCATACAAAATTATAACTATTTATTGAAACAATTTCAAAATAATATTTTTTCACTAAAGCTAGTGGGCTTAAGACTCACGTAACTAACGTAGGAAAGCGAAGATTAACGTATAGGACAAGTAGCCATAAGTACATAATAATTTATTCGTGAAGATCTCGTGTATATAACACTTGTAATTATTCTAGGTATCAATATAGGATATTTATAATTAGGCTTCGTGGAAGATTAATATAGCTTCACTATGTATGGCTAAAATACATTAAGATACGTTAACATTGATCTTACAAAATGCTTTAAAATGACATCGGGACTATTATACAAATGCCTGTAGGGGACATGTTTGTACCTATATGATACCTACTAACGCTATCGAAATTAATACTCAACAGCAAATAAATAATGAAACGCTTCCAAATCCGTTTTTATGACCAACAGGAAGATATAACGTGGAAATGAAACAAGTTCTTACAGCCTCTCTTATCACATATTACAGGTTCATAGTTCATATCTACTAGTTTGTCTACCATAGAAAATCTAAGTTAACACGTTAACGCCTGTATACAAAATTTGTAAATGAAATCTACATCAATGAGTTCCTGTTTACTTAATTCCGCTAACTGTATGATACAGGGAGGTCAGACTTAAAAATAAGATAAAGAAAACATGCGCTATGCAATCCATTGCGAAATTACGAAACGAAACATCAAATTGTTTACATCTCAGGTCAATACAGTGACATACGTTTAAATACATCGAATTATGTATAATTTAATCGAAATGGTTACACCGTTATAATTTGGCATCCAACAACTAAGGTACAGTACCCGACTATAAAGATTGCACGTCGGTCTTTGGAAAGAGACAGTGTCACGTAAGTTAGAGCGGGACAACGCTCTACGAAGCCGAAATTAGCCGAGAAGACCGATTTGCAATCTTTGTAGCCGGGTACTGTACGCGTATATACATAGGTTGTAGCTTAATTACGTAGCCTGGACAAAAGGGGAAATCAATAAATGCGAACAAGCGTTGCTTCCAACAATACGGACCGATGGCACGATTCCTCTAACACAAAAACCAGAATCAGTTCCGATTTGTTAGTGTCGTCAGTCAATTGATTTATTTAATACGGAATAACTAATCATGCAAATGAAAGTACACGGTTAAGATTTTATAATTTTTACATAACTTTACCGAATACAAATGGTTAATTGGACTATAATGCATTTAAGAGTCAAATTCATATTTGACGATTATAGTTTTAAAGGGTTCTAATAATACAAGTATGCATAGTCGCCCACAGATGATACAATGTTTGATATTAAATTATAAAAAGGAATTTCTTAAGAGTATAATTTCATTTACAAACATGATAACTGATGTTGCTACATATAACAATAACAATTCGGAACCGGTTCCAAGGACCACGGACGACTCAAACCGCGCTCGCTTTGACGGTCTTAGCGGAAAGGAACCTATGCTCGATAGACCTTCGGGGGATGCCACTGATTTTCTTAGGCGAGTACCCATTGCAGTTTATAGATGAAGGTAAAGACTTATAGCCTCCATCGGAACTATAGTCTGTGTCGGTAGACTGTCCATTCAGACTGGGACTATGTCTGTTCCCATTCACGCTCTCCTTGCTGCTGATCCGTCCATTGTAGAGATCCCCATAGGACGTGTGGTGTTTGATCATGTTTTCTTCGATGACGGCGTTTTTGGCGAGCAAGGGTTCGGCGCTGGAATAGGTTTGATTGTGGAAGTTCTCTATGGAGCGAGATCTGTTGGAGTACATGTTCTTTCTGACGGTTTTGTCGGCGGAGGAGTCTCGTTTGACGTAGCGGTTGGTGTCGTTGGCTAAGGCTTGGAGGTACTTGGTGCCGACACGGCTGTTGGTTTTGAGTTGCACCGCGTCCGCCCGCCGGTCGTCGTCACTGGCGCGCCGCGCTCCGCACTGGCACTTCACGGTCCCGTTCACTACAGGCCTCTTAGTCTTTTGTGCTTCACTGTACACCGGCAGCTTCCTCCCGCTAGCTTGCTCATTCCAACTGGAGCAAAATTAATGCATTAGTACACAAATGTGGTAGGTTGCCGGCAAATTTCTTGAGTAGGGGAGACCGAGGCGAGTTGAGACAGAGGTGAGTTGATACAAAGCCTTTTTCTCTGCACCTATGACAGTTAGCGAGGTCACAACTTCACACAAACTGTGGAGTTTAGAAAGAGCAACGAATTAGCGAAGTTACCAGCCCGATAAACTGTCACAGTTCAGAGAAATCGGCTATGTATCAACTCGCCTCTGTCTCAACTCGCCTCGGTCTCCCCTAACCTTAAAACGCAGACGCAAACTTCTCTTCTCTTTGGTCTTAGAATATGCATTTACTTTAAATTAGCCTTACTACATAATGCTCAAGAAATTTGCTGGTAGCTAATAGTTTGCCGAATACTGATAGACTTGACAGATAGGGTGATCGATTGTAAGTAGGTATGTAAAGTGTCCCACGAACCACAATCTGTTTTAGGGCCCCAAATTAATCCCGCCCTGTGCAGTAGAAATTACCTGTCTAAGTAATCGGGTAGAGCGCGGGTGGAGCTAATCACGTCAATCAGGATTTATAAAGTTAAACATTAACCTATATACATATCTAAGTAAACGTAATCATTTGACTAATTAATCAAAGACGCTAACTCTTGTTTCTCACCTTTATATTCTGCAGGGCAGCGTGCAACAGAGAGTGGTTTCATAATCAAAGTAAATTACGAATTAGTCCCCAAACAAAAACCAAAAGGACAAAACACACGTTCACCTACACACATTACGATAAAATGCAACCAACCTATGCTACTCATGAAAACCACTCGCATATGTGAATACTAAAAAGCGCCAACTCGTGCTGTTAAATGAAACTTTTTATGGCACTGCATACCGTCCCAGCATAAGGCCCAGCAAAGATTTAAAAACAACACCTACTCAATTACATTTTTTTTTATTAATAAAACTATATTTTGGGCGATTTCAGGCGTTTCAACCACTTCTATTACCGTTTACGTCATTTTGAAGAGAGTTGACGACAATCACCAACTTTGACAAAAACCATTTTGCAAAGGAATTTGAAAAGTGGATTTAAATGGTCACCCCTCATACAAAAAAAATACACGGTATAGAGAAGAGGTTGAATCGCCAAAGAAAGCCAATGTTACAGGCAGTAAATACACAGGGCACATTAGGTTCTTAGATATAATCGACCGATCCTCATGCATCAGTTGAAGAATCTGTGGCAATAGTCTTCAATATCCCTATCGGATGTTACGAAGAGATCGCCGGGGTTTTGGTACGCGAGATGCAGCAAGCACAACACATTAACCGAGCACAAGAGGCAAACAGCGAGAAAGCAGTCGAGCCACGCTACCTGCTGCGACGGACGAACGCCCCCCAAGTGGAAACTGCTTCGGTGAACGAGACAATGCCCAATATCCAATTTGAATTAAAAGCAGCATGTGAGGAAATTAGAACATGGTTAAGTCGACGGTGATATAGTAGTACCACTACAAAATCGACACATTTAACAATGTGCAGCTAGTTGAATCATTTTATCACAAATATGAACTCCATGTGCAAATGGACAAGCAGTTGCTGCTTAAAATAGAAAGTCCATGCGTCTCCACAATCTCCACAATTAACATTAGTTTGAGTGGTAACACTATCAAGTTCTAAGATGATTTAAGTATGAGATATTAACAATAATGGAATCGAAATTAGATGAATATTCCCGCGAAATATGGAGTCACAGTCAGAGTGACTCTGCACATTGAAGTGGGAGCAAATGTCATCTTCCTGTTCATATAGTCTCTGAGGATCAAAATCCATTGCGAGTTGCCTATATGAGATGCCAAGCGTTGTGTTATTGAAATAGTATTTTGTAATGCAACTCTACCGTTCTCTTTGCATTCTGAGAAATAGTATGAAGGGATTGTGGAAGGTATATACAAGAGGGTGATAGATGAGTGCAATTTGTGTAAAATTGACTTCAAAGAATGTATCGAAGCGTTGATAAACCTAAAACAATAAATAATACAATATATGTGTGTGAAAAAACTGTATAAAGATAATATAGAGCTTGTTGCCTTTAAAAAATGCGTTAAACATCAACAAATTTGAAAACATATTATATGAAATATAAGACATATTATATGAAGAGGTACCTACTATAACATCTATTGTAAACTTTCTCTGAATCTCAATAGGTAGGTAATGTAATAAAAATGGAATTCTAACTTCAGAAACAGCAGAAATAGTAGGTAATTTTAAAATCAATGATGCCATGAACTTTAACACTTAGCTTAAGAAAAAATTCGCCAGCAACTCCCTCTAACCTAGCGTAGCAAGGTTAGCTGTTCGGAAACGTGTAGGTAGGTCTAGGTCGTATCATTATAAATGTTTCTTATCAAACACTACATAGTTTGTGTTGTGCCCTATTCCAATTAGGTTGCCCACACCACAAGGGTAACTCGACAAATATCAATCCTGTGCATATTGTGTAATAATATGAGTGTGCGATGATAACATTCAATTACCTCACTAAACCGGAATTTTCAGAACTCGTTAGCGCCGAGCTCATCGGCGGCCGCAACTGAAATGAAAACACGCAATTATTTTATTATACTCGCTATTAAATAGGTGTATCCAATTGTTTAACAAACCGACATGAAACATGGAGATCGTTAAGCCGTTATCGTTTAGAACCCGCCTGTACTATTATGTTATATGCCAATGCAATGCGATTTTGCATTTGATTTATATACTCAAGAATTATGAACAGGGGAACCACGACGTCTTAATGAGATTCAATTCCGATTCAGTTTAGGTTCGCTCGCTGTCAGATCCATACTAAAAATAACAGCTAAAACCTGAACTGAGTCGGAATTGAATCGCATTAAGACGTCATGGTAAGGCCCCAGGACGGAAAGTCGCTCCACTATACTAAATAACTTTAAGCATTCAGTTGCATGGTGTAATGCACACGCATAATTAGGTTCTTTACCGTGTCTAAATAGACTGCACGCCTGTCTAATTGTACCCATCTAGTTTAATATATCTGTATTCACCACGCTCAACCATACTGATCTACGTTGGCATCATGATTGTCTTCATCTCCAATACTAATAGTCATGGCCACAACCCAAACTGCGTTGCCATTCAACAAAAAAAAATCGTTGTCGAACGTGTGTAATCTCGCTTTATAGTTTCTCTGTGTTGATGTGAATGTGAATTAAAATACACACATACCCATATTAACCTTGAAAACAAAACTCTGCTTTCTTTTGATAGTCGTATACAAATTATGTAAGTCCTATACGTCACGATCATCATCATCATCATCATCATCATCATCGCTCACCCGATCAGTCTGCGTGGCGACGGAGCAGGTGTCGTCAGCGCGCGGTTCGGCGCCGCCCGCCATCCGCAGCATTTGCTGCTGCAGCACTCGCACCAATCGGTCGCGCTCTTCCAGCTGACTCTGGAATGTATAAAGTCAACAATTCAATGGTTTGTTGAGAAGTTAAATTGATCTGAATAATCAAAATGGCAGTGGTCGCAGTACATCCTAGGCTAATATTAGGGAAGATTTTCAAGAAAACTGGCCACTGCAGAGACTCTGTTTTTTCGTGGAAGGTAGACTGGAGGTAGGTTAATAGTAAACCTCTGCCGGTTATCGTTCGTTTGAGGTTGGCTACAGAGGTTACAGATATAATAATATTATTAACTTCCGGAAGAACAGACGTTGCACTGGAAATCGATACTAGTTCTTTAGTTTCCGATGATCAATTGTAGATTATCGAGAATCAAGAGCGTCGCCAGCCGACAGTGAAGGGGGCCAGTAGCAGTATAGAGGAGAGGAATGGGAAAACTATGTACAGTCGAGAGTTTATGAAGCAAGTAAAAAAAAAAACAAAATTCTCCAGGGGGAAGGGCATCAGTCCCTTGGCGATACCCTTGTCGAGAATCATTATTGATAGAAACACACATTTCTAATTGTCTGAAGAAAATTATGACCTGGTTAAAGTCGCGGAAGACTTTATGACGCTCTTTGGGAGAGGCCCATGTTTAGCAGTGGAGGTTTTTTGGCTGATGATTAAGATTATGATGATAAGTACCTGAAGGAAGACAATCTGGCGACGCATCTCCGCGCAGGCGTCAGGGTGCAGCGGGGAGGCGGGGGGGCGGCGCCCGTTGACGCGCGCGGGACTTTCCGCGCACGCGGCCAGCAACGGGTCGAGAGTTTCGCTCTGCAATGCGCAAACACGTCATAGAAATACATAAAAAGAGTCCAATAAAACGCTGGTCTCTGAATGCCGCGAGCGAAATTCTATACCTCAAGCGTTTGGTTACGTACCCAAAAAAAGAGAGCAAAATATGGGATTAGGTTGTTAGCGTTACGTGCCGCTAGTGGCGCTGCCAATTTTTCCATACCATTTTATTTACGCGAACGTATTCGAGAAGTTTTGCTGTATCAAAACTTACACTAAAAGGCTCTGACAGCTTCAGACAACACAAGACACGAAAATGAGATATTCAGTAGGAACACTTCGCGATGTCCCTTGTGAGTTGTATGAGAAATATCCCACGAGTAAGTCCTGAGTTACAGCCAAATCTGTGCAGATGTTTAACTTTGTTAAACTTATGAAATAACAAACATCCAGACATCTTCCTAAACTTGCAACGTTTGAGGGAATAACGCATTTTAATAACATTCATAAATTAATTAATTGTTAAATATCAAGATTGCGAATTTTACATTCCGTGATTTTCTGATCATAAATTCAATGAGGAAGCATTACCTAATCTAAGAACAAGAATCTGTTGAACGCAATTATTGTTTTATCATGATTTTATTTACGAGTTCCATTACTCTCACTTACAAAAAAGAGCAGGCATTGCATCCATCACCGTCACGCTTGGTTATGGACAAACATTTTGTGTCATGGAAACCGTGTCAAGACAATGGCAAGGAATCCATTGTCGAATGACACCGTTTAACAGGTGGAGTATTAGATGTCTCCAATTATAGTAAACTGGTAGTCATAAAGAGCTGGAAGTTTGAAACAATCAAGAACATAACAGCGTATTAGCAAGTCATCAAAACCATAGGTAAATATTAAAGTGTAAATAAACGGGAAGAGAATGAAATGGGAAGAAGCATTAACAGCGGTGCTGCGTTCAGTTGCACAGAGGGTTAATTTGAGTAGAAGAAAAATTGATTGAACGCGACTGACTGGCTGACAGCCAACGCAATGGCAATGATACACAGCCAAAACCACTGGAGTTAGACTTGAAATTTGAAATTTGGCAAAAATACCATGAGTATAGAGTTTACGAAATTCCCACGGTATATATAGGACTAAATGAACTAAGCTTACGTATTCTTCCACTGATGCAAAATCACGGGATAAAGATAGTAATTCTAATGTTAATGTGGTCAAGTGAACGCTCTGTGCAGCTGTTGGTATTGCAAATTGCGGAGGCTATACTTACACTCATCGAATGATGCTCATCCCCCGGCTGCGTGCGGCAAACAAGGCGATGCAACCAAATAAACAAACGTTACAACACGCAAACAAACAAAATGGTGCTTACACTAGCCTACACTTTCGCTAAACAAAAGCTAAGGGGAGTCTGCTGTTTGTCAGAATTAAAATGGAATGTGTTAAGTGAAGCTCAAACGTAAACGGTAGCGTGCTTGTAGTTATTTTGGCGGGAGTCAATTTAGATTTTTTGTTAGTTTTATTTCAAAAGCTCAAATTGTTGAACTGTCGTGTTTACAAAAAATATCTGCAGCAAGCAGAATCCTTTTAACTTTAGACGAAACGAGCCAAGAGTAGGTACTCTTGCAACTCTACTTTACTTAAGGCATATGAACTTGTTAACCTGTAACGTGAGATTTCGACTTACGTAGGTATCTATTGCACAACGCGCGCCCTCTTCGAAAGAGCAAACACTTACCTTTTATTTTCAATGGCAAGCGTAATTGTATACGTTTGTTTTCGCCCCATTCATGTTTTTGTACAAATTGAGAACTGGAGTGCTAACAATGAATAAAAAAACGTTTCGAAATTTTATACCAAGGCCTCGCAAGTAACACGATCTATTTGACGCGAGCGTCGATTTAACAGTGTCGTTACGCGTTAATTGCACATTAGCAACAAAAACATCTACTTTTACTACATTTAAAAGACTTGGTGAAATGAGAAATTAGCTTCAATTAATCATTGTGTTTAAAGCAGATTCATGTCATTCATTGTTATCTAAATGTTCCCAAAGAATTACTCACGGGCAAACAATGAGTCTAGATTCCGATCTATGGGACCTAAGCGAGAAAATTATTGTTTATCGCCTGGGAAATGTGACTAATTAAGTAATTGCAATGCAAACACACATTATTAGATGGGTCGTAACGGCAGTGCATGCTACGTTCCTTATAAAGAGTAAATAGGGGGAAATCGCAATGAACATTACTGGTATCTCTACTTCCTACGTTCTATGCCCTTGCTTGCACACGGCAAATCATAATAATTTATTCATGCTTTCTCGTTACACAAAAAACTACGTAATGTTATGTATTTACAACTATCGTAACAGAAAATAACTACATACAAGCAGTATTAGATTGAAATGAAAGGACGATAAAATTCTTGCTGAGTTCTAATCGTAGAATTTATGCCGGCATCTGACTGACGTTTCATTTTTAATTAACTTTCCAATTATGAAGGCTCCATGCAAAGAAAAGGCCAAAAAGTAATTATACATAAATACGTGAATCACGTCTTTATCCCTGACGGGGTACACAGAGCCCAGGGCAGCAAGACCATAAGGCCACGTTTAGCATAATTAGCAAGTAATTATGTCTCGACTCAGATACCTACTAATATGCCGCGTTGTTGTGATTATGACCTCAACATTAAACAACGTCACAGTGTCTCGAATATTAATTACGATAATCTAGTCAGTTCAAACAGGTACCGATACACCACGAACTAGAATCATGATTTCGCAGAAGAATTTTAACTAATCCTTAAATTTCATCATCTTAACTGAAACAACTAGATAAATACATTCACTAACCCGAAACACTGCTGGCAGCAAACTCGTATCACGCCAGTCTTCATGGAAGTATTATATCAGTCAAGTCAATGCTGATACAGTTTACCTTTGTCCCAAATACTTTGGTACTTACCTCCTAACCTATTACCTACACTAACTAGGTATCAAACTAGGCTGACATTGACAAGCATTAATTACTAATGTGCATTGGGGCATTGGCTTTATTTTGAACATGGGGTAAAAGTCGATAGTGGAAATTGTATAACATTTAATAGTTTTTTGTTCTGCCGAGGTTCATAGTCAAATCTTTACTTTCATCCCATATCCAAAACAACCTCAACACTTCTTAAGGCGTAGGGTTACATGATCAGCTCGATGTCAGTTTATCTAACTAGTGAACTTTATCACGAACAGTCAACAGACTTATGAAAATAATCAGACTTGGTCCATCAGAGCATCAGACCATCACAGTCAGTAAAAGGACGATCATGGGCTGACCGAATCAATAGTAAACCGAACAAGTAACCTTTTTACTTAGTCTATTTAGATACGACCTGCTACTCTCCCTCGTCGAACTAAGAGAGTGGGATGCGAAAGAAACCCCACGATTTCCTGCCATGAAAACTAAATCCTCCAACTTCCAAAGTATACGTGCCTCCTGTAAGACGCGCTTTAACTGCAGGAGGAGCGTCTTGATGTCGACCACATCTTGAAGCAGCAAGGCGGGCGCGGGTGCAGGCGACGCCGCCTCGCTCGCGGCGTCGGACGGCGTCTGCGCACGCGAGCGCTGCAGCAGCCGCGCCGTACGGACTGGGAGACTGGCCCTGTAACGATATGCTGTGTGAGGAGAATGCTGTTGATGGGGTAGAAGTGGTAAGACTCATCATCAGCCTATTCATATTTAAATTTACACAATGCGCGCCATTGAGCATGACATTTGGATCCTCTCATCATCCATCGGATATTAGCCCCCCTCTCACAT
This sequence comes from Pandemis corylana, assembly GCA_949127965.1. Classification (NCBI taxonomy): domain Eukaryota; kingdom Metazoa; phylum Arthropoda; class Insecta; order Lepidoptera; family Tortricidae; genus Pandemis; species Pandemis corylana. The sequence continues at coordinate 5,628,247 of OX421856.1, read as the reverse complement.
TATAGCCTAGTGTAGTGATTACCACTCTCTGTATCTCTTATATTAAAATATAGCAGTATAGAATAGACACTTGCAGTTTCCAACTGACTTTCAAGGCTCGTTCTAAAATGGCGATGTATTTTTAACGCAATGCAGTGGACATTCGTTCCAGTGTAGGTATATGTGACCTTTTGCCATTTAAGTTGTGAATTACTTCTTCTTAGTTGTGAATCTATAGAAAGCAATTTGCTGTTTGGCTCGACACCCACATGCTGTCAAATCAGACCGTGTGACTTTCAACTCCTACGCTAAACTAACCCTGCTTTTGTTTCCACAACAATTAATACAGATTGGCAATTCCATAATTTCCCGACCGCCGTTGGGTGACGCGCCCTGATGAATTCATTAGCGAAAATGGGACGCTAGCTACAGTGTTTATGTCACCTGTAACACGCCCAGACCTATATTTAGAAGTAATTGAGTGTTCGCAATTTGTCTGCTTGTTTTAACGACTCTATCAATCCAAGCCAAACCCGGTTACGTCTTTTGTTTGTAGCATCTCGTACTACGAACATTATTCTTCTTCCATAGATCGAAATAATGCTGCATCAAGCATTTACTTAAATAGGGAGTTAGGTAAGGAGCGTGCATAAAGCGATATTTTGGTGATAATTTGTGCACCTAAAGAAGTAGGTACACTAGACGGTGTATGAGATCTAATTGAGAGAAGGATAGAAGTACAACATGTATATATGCCACCCACTTTTAGGTCAATTGTACGTGCATTCATACTAAATTAACGGTAATAGGGCGACACCTCATCCTATTACGCTCCACCTACTTATGCTATAGCAAGGGACCTAACTTTGCAAAATAACATCACAATAATGCAAATGGAAAAAAACGTGTGCGTCTCGGGACGCCCGACAGAAGTGATAACTTAAACGAATCTAAGTTACTAACAGTATATGTCTATCGCACACTTAATCACTGAGTAGAGATAGAGAGAAGCATCTGTCCGAAATACGACTAGCGCTGTGGGTTAGAATGAGAGAGGAAGAGCCTGCCTACCGCTGCCGTATGCGTCAGAGAAAGGGAAGCCAGACAGACTGGCGCCGTAACGCGTTACGTTACGAAGCGGTTTACCCTCCCAGAAGTTAACACATCAAAGGGCATTCTTAAAAAAACGTGTACCCTTTTTCCAACAAGATTACTTTAATTTCCCATACAACTTTTTCGTGTCAGTTTTGTGACGCCCCATATAAATCGTACGAAAATAATGTCACAAAACTGACAAAAACCAATGGACACTTTTTTTTACAAAAATAAATGGTGCTAAATTCTGGTTCAGAAAAACCCAAAATGTCATAATTTTGGAAAAAAAAGTCAAGGGTACATGTTTTTTTTGAAAATGCCCCAAAAACAAATTAAAATGCAAGTTAAAAAAATGTGGGTAGTCTTGGGTTTCTTTGAATGTTTACTGGAAAGTACGTCGTTAGTTTTCTTTTCAGACGGGCGTTAATGGTTGTACCTACTTGGTATAGACTGTGTCCTCGTGTTTTATGAATTATCTCTTAGAGTTTGAAACGCTGTAGTTAGCGTCTTGTGTGGTGTTGGTGATAGGTTTTTGGATGGAGACCTAAATTGTATCGCACAAACGTAGCTCTCTTGCACTTGCGGTATTTATATAGTTTTCATACTTATCATTAAAGCCGATTGCCGAGAAGAACTATATACACCTGACGTATTATTTGAACCTGTGGAACTTCTTCATTGTAATTTTTTTGGCTTGACGCTTGGCTTGTTACACAAAATCAAGGACTTTTTAATGAGTGAAGTGTTAGCGAACTTTTAGATATTTATACTGGACTGATTTAAACTTAAACTTGGACTATGAGATAGGCACATCAGCAACTCTGCTGCTCGCCTATAATTCAATAATAATAATAATAATAATAATAATTTACACAATGACCTCAATTGCATATTGTTTTGAATTTTGAACAAACAACAATACATTAACAAGACATTTCACCAAAGGTCACAGTTTGAATTATTCAAATGCGAACTAACTGCAGTTTTATATTTGCACAGTCTAATGTATTCAGAAGCAAATCAAGTATTTGCGGATTCATCTTCTGTTGTATTTACCTTTCAGTACTTCACAATGTTATCAGTCATTACTCACTGTTACATAGCTAAGGGAGCTATATAAACCTATTCAGTTTATGACATATTTTACCTCATTAGTACAAAGTTTCTTACTAGATCGAGCAAATAAGTACAGTAAGCTATCGGTACACATTCTGATAATGATACGTAATCAATCTCTGCCCAGGAGCAGAGATAGACACAGGTAATGTCAAAAGAATCTCCAAGAGCATTGTAGCCCTTGAGAAAAGATTAGGTTCGATTCTTGAATGTCCGAAACTACTAAGACTATCCACGTCCATCTAGGTATAGCTTGATATCCAATTGGTAGGTGGCCTATCGTGTTTAAAACTGTCTCTGTAGCGAATTTAGTCATGTTCAAAACCGGACTGATCAATGAGTCATTCATTGTTTGGAGGCATATAAAAATAATCCTAGATAAGTTACATCAGTTGTTGGAAAAGCAGACGACAATAAAGATACCATATCAATCACGCTGTTTCAGTTACTGAAAAGACGAATGCAGAAGTTCTAACGATCCTTCCAAGTAGCTACTGCAAACGGAAGCTGTCAAGATGTTGTCAATAGATATCGCTGTTAGTAGGTCGCAACTTTAAACAAAAGAATGTCGGAAAGAATGACAGTTTGATTCAAATGACGATTGTAGGGGAATAATAGCAAAACAAAACCGCGACGACGCTATTGGAAAGGTAAAACATCCGGTTGCGAAAGCATTGACCAATAATGCGTAAAAGGCAACTAAACACCTACACTATGAAACAGTGTTTATATTAAAACAGCAAATAACAAATACAGTCAAAAGATAATACCAAGAGATGTTTGTTGTTAAGCTGTCATTTGGCGGTTAAGTGCCAAAGTAACTAATACCTTCTTATAGCCTCTGCCTCATTGGTTGCTACATCATCGCACCAGTATAATCCAATTGTCTATTATTACATTACTTGGATTAACAGTATTACCACCAGGAAAAACCTTGATCAATATTCTGTTAAACTTTAATTTCGGATGATGAAAACGGATAGAGTAATTCTTAATTGCACACAGTTGCCTCTCAGTTGGCCTTGCATTAGTGGCTTGGCCAAGTTGGTTTATAGCCTTACTGTGCACACGAAACGAAACGATACATTTTATTTGCTAAAACAATTTGCATTAACTGCTTTGTTCCAATCATGCTAAGCAGTAAACTGTTTCACAAAACAAACCAAATCAATAATGTATTGCGATTGCGAGTTAGAAGTTGATACGTTTAACATTGAGCTGCCACGAACAGTTGTGAAAACATTGGAAGCCGCGATATAGAAACTGCGTGATATCTGATAATACCGGTTAATCTCAGATATCATATCAAACTTGAAGGAATTGGTGTTTATTATTGCAAAATGAGTGTTTGGAGCGAACAATATGGCACTCAGTTGATGACCACTTCGTGTATAACTGTATGTTTGTCCACCTGTATTGCCTGGCGCGTTGGCTGCGGAGGCTGGGCGCGGGGCTGCAGGAGCGGGCGGTGCTTGGTTCTGCCACATGGAGGTCGGTCTTCTGGCGGCGCGCGCCCAGCACGGCGGCGGGGCCGGCGCCCGCGGCGCTCGTGGCTGGTCGCATGCCGCGCGGGACACTTTCACGGCGCGCACGCACGCGGCCGACTGAAGCCCGCGCGCGGCCCGCGCTATCGGGGCCGCCGCCGCCACCGCCGACGCAGCTCGCCCGGAAAAATCAGATCTCGTGGCGACGACCCTACCCATTCAGGCCGAACGGATCACAATCAGCACGCAGTTTTCTTTTTACACTCTGTTTGCAATCAGCTACTCTTGCACCAGTTACATTATCATCGTCAGGCCCCGTGATTATCGTCGGATTTGACGCTGCGCTCAGATCGCAGTGCGCGAGGGCATTGACAGATAGTTTAGCAACAGGGGCATGTCGAATGATGTAGCCAGGTGTGTCTGAAAGGGAGAACACAGCGGCCGATACTAATGTCTGCCGCGTTACACAGCGTCACGCTCACTGCCCGCGCACTGACTCCACAACACTTTCTTTTGCACGTGATTTTTGTTTGTTTTACAACCACTTGCTAGCCAAATTCGGTTTGACTACATACACCTTAAATTTTAGTAATTTTTCATCATGTAAAACACTCGTCGTTGTACATTGACATATTTTTATAAATAACAAAATGTATCTAGATAAATTCACGTTACTATGCGGTAGTTTCACTAGTAAAGGCAGCGATAGTGCGGGCTGTGTGGGTCAGTGTCACCGTCTGGACGCGTTTGTTTGTTTTGCACGAAACGCCGGTCCATATTGTCGTCTGCCAGCAGGGCGCATGCGTCGCCCCGCTCAATAACCACCCCTCGCACAGCTGATTTATTTTGTACACCGAGGATACATAACGGCTAATTTTAGAAATTAGATAGGATCCACTTTTTACCAACTCGCCTCGTGAAGATTACATTGCAAAAGTCATTTGCATTTTAATAACGGCTTTGTAGTTAGATGCTGGCTGCGTTAATTGGCTATCCGCGTGTATAACGCGAAGAACACATCGTTTATTTGAGATAATAAACGCCCTGATGACTATGGATGCTGACGAGACGAGGTACAGTAGCTTGTCGCTGGCAAGTCACAGATTGCCCGGAAAGCGGCCGACCGCAACGCTTTTGTTAAAAAAAAAGCGGAGAGCTCCACTCAATTTTACACGCTTTTTAAAACAGATGCCTTACCATTAAAACAACAGTTACATTAGCACAAATGTATTTCTGAGGAGGACGGCTTTGGAAAATTTGGGTTAGAAACTAAACTATTAAAGTATTTTGTGGTAGTAAGCAAGTTCCCAGAGTGAGCTCTTCGATTGTTTAATTCCTCCTCGATCGCGTTCAAATAGAAAATACAAATATCAGTCAGCACCACAGCAACAAGAAATGAAATGATTGACGTCATTGTTTTAAGATCAAAAGGTGTAATAACTTTGCATAGGTACTTGCAATAATTTGTCATGTGAATGGAAAATACGAGATAAAGTTGAAGCTTCTACTAAAGCAGCGTCGCAGCGCCTAAATAAATTATTCCTCTTCAACTGCGATACAATGCATATTGCGGAAGAAACAAAAAAGGAACTCGATATGTATGAAAGAAGTGTAAAGTTTCGTAGGGATCCGAAACCAGTACTGACATCACTTCGACGTACATATTAGGGGTTAATGCCCGTTTGATAGGCAATTAATTAAGTAGAACTGCTTGTTCGCCACAGCTGGTATGATAGGTAGGTATTTAAGTATTCTGATGTTTACAAAACTTATCGATAAGTATCTGCGTTTTGGGTATTGAGTGAAACAATAGCCAATGTAGGCATTGTGCGTGCAATAGGAAGGATGTTGTGAAACGGCGATGGAACACATTGTGCCACTATCGGAAATTGTTTAGATGAAAACGTAGAAAGGACAGAGGAAAGCAAATTGATTTCACTAGGTATCGAATTGAAATTGTCGCGCGTCGTCTCAATAGATCTAATTTTATGCTACGTCCGAACTAAATGCGGTGCATTTTTCTGTGTAAAATACCAAACTTTTCTCATCAATTGTTCATTATACTAGGTACTTAACTGTCCTGTAACTTCGCTTCGTATTGATTAAATAAATATACATAACTGTATAAATACATGTGGCAGTGGGTAAGTTAGGTACTAGGTAGGTACATGTAATCCGAGTGGCTATCATACAGCTGCTCAAGTGAATATGTCGATACCTACAATAAAATAAACCAGTATCCATTACGAAACTCAATAAGGATAATAATACGGGCAGTTTTTAACCACACCAGTAATTATTTCCTCTGGCTATGCGAGGAATGTTTTCCATCTGCGACTTAAGTGGCCTCTTAATTTCACGGGTGCCCGAAGATTATGTTTTATCTCCCACCGGTTAAGTGCTGGTATTGATTTATGTTCAAAGTCATAATCAACGAGTGGTTGCAGCCTACCAGTGGTATTACAAAGCATAATCTGATACTGCCAAGTGAAGAAGACATACAAAATCGAACAATTTCGAGTCACTATCTTAGAGTAAGTAAATGTAATATCTGCGAGATAAAGTGGCAACCAAGTTCAGAGGATCAAAGACCGTATGGGGGTTGGAGTTTCTCGTGTAGAAATCATAAACTAGGAGCCGTCAGAACTAATGACTAGGACAAGATCGCCGGATACAGATGGATGGTAAACTTGATGCATTTGAGAAAGAATTTTGGTGGAAGTGATCATTATGCTTAGAATTAGTTACTCCAGCCTGGGTTGTAAACAAGAAAAACATGCTCAATGGTAATTTATTAACACAGAAAAGCTTCTTATTAGAAGACTCAGGATCGTAAACGTAAACAGCGCAGACAATCAAACAAAGCTTGGTAGATACAGATAGAAATTGGATTTTTTTAGTCTTAAGCTCCGAAAGCCATGACAGGTAATTATGCAACAGCGTCGTTGCATTGAATGTGTGAGCTATTAGCGGTCACACAAGAGCATTAGAAGTGTTAGAACACTGGACGGTTCTAATCAGCAAAACTCTAGTGACGATTAGCGGCACCGTCACCGAAGTTGAAATGTATGATGTTGATTAATGGAAACTGTTTGTGTGTCACTTTTAATACTAAATAGATACCTACGTAGTTGGTCTAAATACTTAAGCTTTTTCAAATACTAGCATGAGTAATATCGTAACAATGAAGAAATCCCGGCTGGGTACCTACTTACTGATTAATGAAAAAGTACAGAGGTTCATTCAATGTTTTTTTTTCAAAAAAGGTAATATTTACAGGGTTAAATTTTATGCTTTTTCAAATCTCAGCAGGTATCGTGTAACTACATGGCTATGAATCATCTGCAGCATTTAAAAAGGAAATTATGCAAGGACCCCAATCTTAAATTACACAAGGTAAGAATCTTTATTGCATCATTACATCTAATTTTATTAGAGCAAGTACCAAATTTTATTTACATAATATACTTGTTTTACAATAAGGAACAAGATTTGTATCTCGAACCTCCGATTCGAGGCATCCGGTCCATCCCATTAAATAACGGTTCGCTTTGTACGTTCACATTTGGCTTGAGAGATAAATAATGGAGCAGTGGACGTGCTTTGAAAATAACATGTATCTGTATCTCGCTTTTGAACATGAAAGACGTTCCCTTTAAAGAAGAGGTTATTTTGACAGGGAGACCTCAAGGGAGAGATCAACCGATGCTGTACATTGAATTCTGACATCGTTAAATTCTGCTAGAACAATTTCTTATATACTTTACCTAAGACATTTTGTAAGTTCTGCTTATTAATTAATCAATGACATTATTGATCATTTATTTTAATTAAAAGCAAAGATCCAATAAAGAAATAGTTAAGAAACAAGCAAATAGATGGGTAAAAAAAGATGATCCTACTTTCAACTGTAAAATTTTTACGAACATTCTGAAGGTGAAAGCTTATCCTGGTTTCGAAATCATTACGATGCAGTAAAGCGGTATTTAATTTTGTGGTTTACTCTGCCTTTGGAACATTACCCCCAACGTACTGCACTTAAAAATAAATTAGTGTAAATTCTTTGATCAAAGTACTACAGGGACCAAAAAGTCATTGCGTAGAGCAGTTTCCAGATTGCAAAGGTTAACAAGCTTATGAAGAAACCCACGAACAAATAAAATTTCGCGTCTAGCAGATTTGACATGGTAATCGGCAGATTAACTAGCTGTTCGTCTATAACGTCTTTGGCAATGTAATGAATGTGATGATGATAGGTAAACCACAACCATTTCAAATAAGATTTTTGAAATCGATTTAACCCTAGCGTACAAACATCTTTTGACATTACTTAACACTTTAACTTTTAAAATAGTCGATGCCATAGACTTTGGACTTTTTATATTTTCTCAAAATACGTACCTACGTTTGTGCGCTATGGTGTCGATTTGCTCTTTAGGAGATACGTACCTTTGTGCTTGGCCATTAAATATGGTGACCACTTGGGCCACGATCCCTTTGACCGGTGCCTCCTTTTCCAGCATCACACCAGTCTTTTCCATAGTCATCACAACAAGATTTAGTTTATCACTTCACTTTTATAAAATTCTCATCACTGGTTAGTCTTTCGCACAAAACTTTATCAGTTACTTTCTGGGTTGAGTAAAAAAATTTTTGTAAATTAAAATCAGATTTATTTCTCTAAATCAGTTTTTTATTTGTTTGTTTGCAACCCCCGTGCTTCATTTAGTAATTATAATTAATGTTGACTGGTCTACAGTTTGCGCGTAAATACCTAAGCCGGGTAAGTCAATCAGCCGGGTTGCTGTGTTAAAACTTTTACTTCCTAACGCTCCCAGGGCGTTGTAGGAAATAGTACTGGCAATGCTTTAATTAAACTTTGTTCAGTACACGCACGGGTCTCACTACACAAAGAAACGTTTCATGAATTAGTAATATTAAAGTTTATAACTAAGGTACTTTACAGACGCTATAGGCGACCTGAGAAGCAGCCGGACACTACAATATGTACTTTGTTTTTTATTTATTTATTTATTTATTTATTAAGAAACAAACAGTCGCATAGGTACATAAACTTACTATGACAATGAGTGAAAATAGACCTATAGTTTCCTTAGTTGTAAATAATACAAGTACATGGCACAGCAACAAAACAAACAAGTAGGCAAGTAGTAGGAATGTCTACACAACATAGATACATGTTGTATGTAATCGTTACCATACCAAAAACACATGAAACGTTGGTTACAGGACAAACAGAATGTACAAAGGTGGGGTAATCCCTAAAAAAGGATCTCGCCGGCAACCTTTGATAAAAAAAAAAAAGATTATTTTTTTTTTTTTACAAAAAATAGCTTAAAAGGCACTAACAAGCTAGAGAGCCTGCTTAAATACATCTTTTATTGACTTTAACGTGCAGTTAAATATATCGATGTCCGTGATTCTTACATTATTATCAAAACCTTTACAAGCACGCTCAATAAATGCATTTCGAGCATAGCAGGTACGACTTCGGGGTATCGCGAAAAGATTTTTTTTTCGACAATGACGTTCACTTTGTCTCGATAACTCTCCCCTCTCGGGCCAAAACAACGCGATATTTTAAAATTTTGAAACACGAAAACTTTCACGCCGCTAGGCGTATTTCAATTTTCTATTTCACCTATACGGGTTAGACTATATAGACACCCCTTTTCCCTCAAATTTTTCGAGACACCCCTACTACAAAGCATTTCGTAATTTTTGGACACCCCTAACTCCCTAACCAACAATACTCAGACCGATTGAAATGTGTATTAAAGTGGCAAGGCAACTGTGTGCTGCTACTTTTGTGGCCAACTGCATGCACCTTTAAGAATATGAATAGTAGTAGAGAGGTGCTATTAAAGTTGTCGTTGATAACATTTCGGTGAATAATAACATGTCAATCAGTAGTCAGCATAGCTTTCAATACGCTGTTATGAAACACTGCATAGCAATCATCTTTTTGGAAATGACAGAAGCCTGTTTCGATTATTGAAATCGAACATGTCCGGTCTGGGACGGTGACGGTGGACATACTTCTGTCCTAGTTTTGATTGATCTTGCTTCCGCATGCAAGAGTTAGTTAGACTAGACAACAATTTATTCACACCACACTAGTTGGCGTCTGTGAAATCATATTGATCTCTAAGCTTCTGGTTTAAGTTTTTGACATAAGAATTATTTCTAATGCGTTCGCGAAAACTTATCAGGCACTATAGAAAAATTGGCAATGCTATTAGCGCCATGAAATGTTAACTAATTGTTCTCTTAACACTTCAACGTAAACGCATTCAAGACGTTTGTTGCAACAAAAAACTTACACCAAGCACTCAGTATGCCCGTCTGTGTTATTGCTTACTTAAAAGATGTACGCAGTTAACCGCTCATAACAGCACTTGACAGGTGAACTTTTTTTACATCAACGCTGACCAAAATACGTCGGCGACTTAAACAGCTAAGCTATTTTACTAAATCGGATTGATTTGTTTAAGAATTGAATCAATTACGGAATCTTAAAATAAAATACAGAATAGATAAGTACTTGAGTTAAGGATAACCGTTTGAAGAATTGCGTGTTTTTTCCGTGGTTTGGTTTTATGGGCGAACAAGAAACTCTAATTACTTATACTTAATTCTATTTTAATTTTATGATCAACGGTAAAATAATTGTTTTAAATGTCAGAGAACAGGTGAAAGAATCCGAGGGAGTTATTAAATTTTCAAACCGAATACAGAAAACTGTTTATAAGTTAGGCGCTATTATAAGGAAGAGGGTTTTGAAACTGGTCAAGTATCTATTAATATTTTTGGTAGGATTCCTTAATTGTTCCGATTATAATGTAATTTATGTAGGTATAAGCTTATAAAAGAGTGCTAATATTTTAGAGAAAGTTGCAAATCTCTTGAACGCTAATGGAGTTTGAATGCGGTGGCTGTGATGTGACAAAGGCTCGAACGTTATTGCATTGTGAAAGGCAACCTTATATGTCTCAAAACTGCATTATAGAGCAATCTACTTGGCAAAAGCACAGTGTGATCCGATAATACTGATACTTAGAGCTATGTTAGGTAATAAAATCGACGCGAAAATCTTAGGAATCATGTTATAGACGATGTGCCTACCAAACCAACTCATCACTATTTACCCTTTTCATCCATACGCCCACAATCTTGCTAAACGTGGTCTTTAAGTCTTGTTACCTAGGCTTTGCCTATCCCGTAAAGGATAGCGACGTGATTTATGTATGTATGTATGCAGGTAATGTGGTTACTTCGTACTTTAGTAATTTACAGCTGATATAATTAATCCCAACTAATATTATAAATGCGAAAGTAACTCTGTCCGTCTGTTTGTCTGCTACGCTTCACGCCTAAAACACTGAACCGATTTTATTGAAATTTGGTGCAGAGATAGTTTGCAGTCCTGGAGAAGAACACAGGATAGTTTTTATCCCGGAAAGACGCATAAATTCCGCGGGATAGCGTTAAGCGACTGCTGCGCAGATGGAGTCGCGGGGAATAGCTATAGTAATTCAATATCCTGATGGATAGTTAGTACGACATTGTAATTTCTGAAACTTTAAAAAATACATTAGTTTTGTGTTAATTTTGCTAACAACTGTTCGTTTTAACGAAACTTCTCAACTACCTATTACTTTTCCGTAGAATTCAAATAAATGTAGGTAAACGAGTTGTTACGTAAAGTCGGGTCAGGCCACCTTTGAGTCTTCTTATTTTATAATAGCAAAGCAATTAAATTACTGTTACCTAATTCCCATCGAAGTGACAACTCTATTATATGGATAATCGAATCAAGTCGAGGTCGTAATAACTTTCTGAATGACGTAAAACGTTATAGGTTCTCTAATATACCTTATTAAGGTGGTATTTTTGAACCGCTATTCGATACGCTCTACTGATCAACGTATACTTAAATAAAGATAAAAACTATAAACCGGGACAATGCGACATTTAAATGGTACCTACTTTGAAATTGAAACATTTAATGAACCGGGATTCCGTTACAGTATTAGGTAGCGATTGTACCTCTCGGTATTGTTTACTTCTGGCAAGTAATATCGCTATCAGATAATTTTATTTATAAAGGTTCATTTATAGGCATGTCATTGACCTGTAATATTTTATAAGCTGCAAGCATTATAAATATTAGTAGCAGAACTTATTTATGAACAATAGTCATGGATTGGAAGCTGTTGTTAATTATGATGCGACACTATTATATTCACAGCACCGTTTAACGTACAAAAAATAGTAAGAACGTGTATGCCTATCTACAGTTACGTGAGCACCGGCTAATTACTAACTAAGCTCTACAGCAACGGTAATTTGCAATTGGGTGACTAGCTGGAACCAGTTTTTTTTGTATACAGTAAATATTAAATTATTCTCTCGCGTTAAAGAAAGCGCAACAAAAGGATTCATTTCACTAATTAACTCACAAATCTCCGAATTCTCCGATACTGTTATCGTCGTCTTCGAAATCACAATCGGACATTTATTTAAATAAGTAATACTTAAAACTGAGCACTTTCGCCAGCGTACGTTTGTAGCAGTAGGTAACTTGAGTGCCGAAAGCTGTGCCATACCGGTAAAAAGCTATTCAATGTTGTCATGGCAACGGAATTTGGACAACAATATCACCATCACCATGCACGCTACGGTTCTGCCTTAGATCGGGTAAATAAAAACCTTAAAGTGATGGAAATAAGTTTGTATCTAGAAAATTTTGCAAAACCAACGAGACCACGGGTTGCGGCATTTTTTCAATCGGTCCTTGTTAGGTTAGGGATTAGGTCGACGGTAACTGGCTTTGCTTTCGTTCTTGGAATTTTGTTCGCGTCTTTCTCGGGTCATGGAAAAAGTTAAGGGTTAGGGCACAGTCACAGTCAATATTTACGAAATTTTTCGCGCGTGCTCAAGAAAACATAAGCTTGATGACAGGTTGGCATTAACAACAATTCGTTTACTATATGTCCACATAATCCGATCTTATTTTTTTTTTAAAAGGTTGAAACTCATCCCCGATTTACAATCGTGATTTAAACTCAAATCACTTTTCAGAACGAATTCTCACAATTCTTGCTTCTTTTGTACGACCGTAGCACATCATGATCACGTCCATATTTTTCAAACGATCCCGTCAGATCCGATATGAGCATTCTACATTACACGTGCCAGTTATTTCATCCAGTACAATGATTGACAACGCTTAACTACGCATGCCATGCACCACAACACATGATATTTATAGGCGTCGAACACGTGAATTTGAATTATAGAATTCCTCAGTATTACGACTGCTTATGTCATGGTAAAGTTTAAGCGAGAGATGATGGTATGATGACCCTGTATCAATGTAACGGTGTTATTTTGTGCTGTTACATGCAAATGCAAATCATCTACGCAATTATCGTTTGGCGAGGTACGTATCTATCAATCGATACCGAGATTACTTTGGTAACGTGATAGCTGGAGTGGTGGTGCAAATATTTACCATTCCCTAGATAGCTATTAGTGGTTCAGCTGAGATAAAACGGGCATTCCATCGATACAAACAAATACTGAAAAATGTTAAGTATTCATATTTACACGTTAGAGGATCATTACTCAGGGAGTCTTTTAGAAATTATGTTTTTTTTATTTTAAATAATTACACAGAATTCATTTTGCTCATGTTACGATAAGGGCTTAATACTTTTTATTTGTAGTAAAAGTGATATTGAAAGAGCCAGAAACACTGTGGACCATTTTGTTGAGTTACATTTAATTTCTACAGGATGCTTTAAACACCATATCAGGTACAACTGTCAGGTAGGTACCTATACCTACTGCTACCACTAGGTTTCTTGGTCGCTGAATGGTTAGGTTTGCTCTTAGTTAATTGCGGTCACACAGTAGTAGGTACCTACGACTTGTAATTCAATTGCTCACTTCATTATGCATGTTATATGCCATATAATATATGGTATTGGCCAATCTTTGAATCATAATGCCAAACTAACTAAGACGAAATCGGAATTGCTCAAACATCAAAAACTATTAAGCAATAAAAAATAGATAGCATGTAATTCGAATTATGAATCGGTCTTTGCAATACATTTAAACATATTTTCTTCTTCTTGTGTTTCGATCTTATGTTGCACCATGTTGCACGTTTGTTTCAATAAGTAATAAAAAAAAATGGCCTGTTTACACACAATATTATTATACCTAAGTGCCAATGGAAGCAGGGTAAAGTTTGTCGTTATTTTATGTTTACCATGCAGGTGCGAAGAAAGGTGTTAAGTGAGAAGTAACACCTATAGAAAATTATGCCGCATGCAGGCGGAATGGTAAAATAAATATGAACAAAATATTAACCAAGAGAAGAGCGACATAATGATTTTATGATACTAATAGTAACGCTATCAAAGGAAATGTGTCATGCCTTCGCTATCGTCTGTTTTAGTGCATTTACAACAAAATTTATCTTTGCTCACTTAAATAATAACAGTCAATGGCCTGACATCGCAAACAGTTTGAGTAATGATCCTTGCTTCCCGTTCGATAAGTACTGTTTGTCGCCCAACCCCAGCTGTGGGCCCTTTGTTAGAGGGCAGTAAGACCTTGCACCACCAGTTTTAAAAGCTACATTTCATTGCTTCCAATCATCGTACAATCGCAGCCGGTTATTTTAAAAACGCAAAAGGACGCAGGATTTATTATGGACGTAACTCTAACAACTAATTGAATTATGGTTCCACGAGTCGGCGGGTAAATCTCTGCATCATTTATTTGTGTCAACAACATTAATTCCGCACGGACGATCACAAAAAGATCCCTGAAAGGTATTTTCACACACAACATCAGGTATACCACAATCATAAACTTAATAATAAATGTTAACAATCACGGTGAAATTTTGGCGGTAAACTTGCACATTTTTTTGAGTCACTTGGGATATATTTCGATCAATGACCCGCGTTCGATCGGAGATTATAATTCGATCGTGTAGCACGTGTCTTATCGATGTTGTGATGGCTTGTCGCGTTAGCGCCGCGTTCGTCCGCGCGCGCGACCACAGGAAGACTAAAATCCGATCGGCGCGGGCGCGGCTCGGGTACCGAGATGAACCGAGCATGAGCCCGAGCTCGAAGCCCCATGGCAGCTGCTTTATCTGATTACCTCATGGAGCAAGGACCTTTCGACACAAAGCTCGCCGTAAAATCCACCTTGAAAATCCGTGCGCCGCGAAATTCTCTTACGAAACGCTTTTTTTGCCGATAGTTTGACAACCAGATACTTATTTTGCAACTGCTGATTAGTTTTCACAATTTTCACAAATCCAATCAGCAATCTGCAAGACTATGGTAAATTAGAATATAAATTAGTTTGCAGATGAAATTATTTATGAACTCGTCGCTATTTTACTGCTATGGGCAGTGATTAAAATAGGTACCTACGTCCCACTGCTGGGCACAGGCCTCCTCTCAGAATGAGAGAGCTAGACCCATAGTTCCCACGCGGGCTCGGTGCGGTCTGGGAACTTCACACACACCATTGAGTTGATTCACTGGCGTATACATGCAGGTTTCCTCACGATGTTTTCCTTCACCGAAAAGCTCATGGTAAATTTCAAACGTAAATTTGCACATAAATTCCGAAAAACTCAGAGGCGCGAGTCCAGAATTCGAACCCATAACCTTCGGTTTGAGAGGCCATGGGTCAATTAGCCACCACGGCTTTTTAGGCTTACCCACTATTTAATCAAAATAAGTAAATTTTAATTCTGAGTATAAAAATACAGCGGAGGCATAAATTTCCCGCAAGTTTATAACGAAGCTTGCGCGAACGTGCATTCTTGTTCTAAAGCGTCGCGAGGAAATAAGTCTCATTGTTGTAGACCTGCCATTGTCGTGTCGTGCCACAGCGCATGGAGGTCGAACAAACACCCACACAATTAATCTGATAATTGGGACTGAAACGGTTCTTTGCTTTTGTTCTTAATTCAACACCTGGGTCATTATGTCATTAAGTTAAAATTGGGTCACACAACATTTGCGAATGTAACGATTTCACACTAAAACTAAACTTACAATACCTAGACAAGGTAAATCTCTAAGTAGGTACGTATACTCACATACTAGCATGTATTAGCATTTAATACTTTTGGAGCTACATAGGTACCTAATTATTTTATTTACTTGGTACTAACCAGGAACCAACTTACAAAAGTTATCAAGCTACAATTACGTTGCCAATAAAAATGACACTTAACCTTAAACTTTACGTTCATTGTTAACCTTAAGAAAGCTCAACGGATTAAAAGTAGTTAACTGCATAATATCGGAGACAAAGCCCTTGAGTTGTAACAGTAATTACGCAAAATTGGAGCAATTAAAATAATGACGACTTTTCTTTCCACATGGCGTTTTCTCCATCTGGTTTTATGACTCTCTCCGGCTATTATTCCCGCTAGACAATCTGGTAAAGTTGATAATGTTTTAAAAAAACGCCAACCTTCATTCAATATCTATATACCTGTAGAGGATCATTATCCTGCCCATTGGGCATCATCCAACAACTTTCAAAGTTTCGGCTTCACATAAACGTGTGGAAAAGTTAATCGATAACGCTTTGACATACGATAAAACGTGCCTAAAATCTTAAGTTCGAAGTGGCTCAACCTACCAAGCACGTTGATCTAAGTTTTTTCGGAATAACTTTTGAAAAGTATCATTACTTCTGACTGTTACGGTCATGACCCGATTCGCATTTTGAAAATCTGGCAGCGTGCGCATAAAAAGATAAAACAACGTACGAACTTGAACATTGTCACGAACTGGTTTGCTATCGTTAGGGCAATGTGTAGGAAGTCGTTAGTGAGCTCAAAACGCGAGGAGCGCACATAATTGATATTGTGCCTTGCTTCTTGCTGGCAGACGGTTAAATTGTGCATGGTAGTACCGGTATTGTACAGACAGTCTTTTGTTTACAGTTACCAATCTTCACTTTGCATGTTTATGGTGCGATTAGCAAGAATGTAACCAGGTAGCAAGTAGATATGCACTTAGTTTCACTTTTCTTTCAGATTTTTTGCATAAGGTGACTTTATGTGACATTTACTTGACAAGCGAAAACACTTAGACGATTTCGAATCGAATTTAATCTTACGTAAGAAACTCTTTCTTTCCCTTTAACTTGAAATGTCCAAAATAAGCTTAAGTAGTTCTTTTTGTGTGGTTTTTGGTAATGCGAAACAAGTTTCATTGCTTAAATCATGGCTCAAAATCAATTTACGTAGGTATTTAATTACTTCGTTATATTACATGAATGCTAACAATACTTACCACGTTCCACTGTTTTGTATTTTCCTTTCTTTTAAGCATTGTTTCATAACCCAGTTGTCATTCAGACATTATTCAATTGTTTTTAGAGCAAACGTTCTCTCAATAAACAAAACCATTTTGCTTATTCACGGATGAACACAATCACCTGTATTACTTGGAGTCGTATAAAAGGAATTCTTCTGCCCCTATCAACAGATAGTCCTCCGATGGCATATTGCTAAATTCCTATTCTAGTTAACCTTATCACATTAACAAAATTTTGTGTACCTACGATGGCCGTTGAAATGGTTTATGATTATGCTCTTCAGCATACTCGTAGCTCAACGTAACTACTTAAGCTTAATGTCTTAAAGAATTGACGTACATCCTTGACGTACATTGGTCAGAAATGTCAGAATAAATAAGCCATTACGTGTCATTGTCAGATCGAATGTCGATCACGTCTCTGAAATTAATGTTTACACCTTGACCTAATTAAACCTGATAGGCACCTAAACAACGCTCCAATGACGTTTTTGGGGCGTTCAGTGAATCATCTCTAAGGTGTGGTAGGAGCCTATCTTCGTTTCACTATTATTCGAATTTATCGTCATATTCAGTGCAATGGGAGGTATTATAAGGCTGATTTTGTTTCAAGGCGAAAACTGTTGTAGAAGAAATGAAAACCATCGAAGAAAACGTTTTTGAGCGGAGACCACACATCGGATAGTGGAACGTTGAACAACTTCCCTCAAGTTGGACTGATGACTTTGCTTATTTCGCTAGTAATCGATGCATAATGCTAGAGGGTGTTGATTGGGACGCTCATTGAAAGAAATCCACAAACAACAGTAAATAAGTTTCAACTGATGATGAGTCTTATAATCTTTCCTCATTGAGGTCCTAGAAAAATGTTTACTATTAGTTATAACTTACCCGATGTTGCTAAGGCTGGTGTTGCTAGCCGTGAGCGACTCCGTTGTGCTTTTCCCCTGCGCCATGGCAGCCAACTGGCGGTCTAAGAAGTTGTTTTGCTCCAGTAGTTGGCTCCACTGTCGGACGGCTGTCTTGGATGAGGAGAGTTCTTGGCGCAGTTGCCTTTCGTCAAGAGAGTTGAGGCCGCTGCGTAGAGAGCTGTCCAGTCTGTAGGGAGGGATAAAAGAATACAAAATGTAGGTACTCTCCTACAGTCCGTGAGCTTTTGGAATGAAATTTGGGTTTCGGATACCATCGGCAGATTCCAGTATCAAACCCGAAAGAGTGTGTGAACTTTATCGCACTCACGATTACAAAATAGCATTTAACATAATCTTCACACCCACAGTTACCACTTTTGGACACGGAGACGTAATACGTAATTCCATAATCGTAAATAACGAGGTCGATGGCTGTATTTGTATTATGATAATTAAGAAGTGGTCAACGTTATTAAAATATTTGTCTCGATGTTTGTTTGTGAAGCTCGAGTATCGAGATAAAATTTGGTATGGACATAGCTTGAGACCCTGTGGAGGACATCAAGATACTTTTCATCCCGGTCAATAGTTCTCGAGGGAGCGTTATAAACGAAACTGCGGGCATCATAATATTAAATAATTCAACCGCGTGATACAATCACTAAGCGGTAGCTACATCGAAACGTATCATGTATCGACTGGGTGAAATATTTAAAGCATTTCGACCGCTCGAGTCAATCGTCATTACATTTTATCCTCCCATGATTATACGATTACCACAACGAAAGGACAAGTCGCAACCACTTTCGCATCGGTATTGTCTCTCGTTTTCTTAAAAAGGTTAATTCTCAGCGTCCGGTCTCTTAACAATATTAACCGAGAGGAGGCGTCAAGTTTAGTGTGCGCGTCGGAAAATTTTGTAAATGCAGGGGGCTACTCCGCAATTAGGTTTTCAATGTTCGTATCGTACCATCCCTCTCGCTCTCAAATTATTTACTGTTAGTGTGAGTGGAATAGCACGTAACGAACTTCGAAAAACAGATTTCAGAGTAGGTATAAGGCTAGAAAGGTACGGAGTTTCAAACATGAACAGCAAATTGTAAAAGCGTCCATTAAAGATCCATTCACAAATGTAGAGAAAAAATACATAGCACCTACCTTTCTATATAATCGTCAACGCTTTGCAGGCTGGTGATGGAGCGTGCCAGGTCATTGTCCATCATGAGGTCATCTGAAGCCAGGCTGGACAGCGTGTCCAGCGAGGGCGTCCGTTCCGCGCCGTTGCGAAGACCACACACTGATGAAAACAATAAAATTACACTTTATCCTCAACTAAATAACTGTTAAAGGTACAAATTAAACTTAGGTACTTTTATCCGTATGAACTGACATTATGTTACACCTAATGCCTAATTATCTAATAATCAGAAGTTATTATCGAGTTTATAGTTTATTTTTTTTAATAAAAAAAAGTCATCTTGTTCTCAGTTCCCGCCAAGACAATGCCATAGACAAAATAAAATCACAAACTTTAGAACAAAGTTTTTTCATAAAGGAATTAAATATTGTACTCAGCATTATTAAAAACCGGTTCGTTTAAGAAATAAATAATAATTCGATCGTTAAATAGATAAAAACTTTTTAGAGGCAATTCAAAAGTGGCCTATGAAATTTTTTTATTTTTTTAGGTTATTACTTATTTCAGCCAGTATCTTTTTGATGCGTATACCGCTTTTTCTTGATAATTCATAAATTAAATAAATACCCACGCCCTTACCTTTTCTGTTCCGTTGAGCTAAGGGGCTTGCAGGGATGCGTTCCCTAGACCTCCTTAGTTGTTTGCTGGCTTCAGAATCATGTTTGCTTGACGGGCTTCCTTCGTTGTTTTCTACAAAAAAAAAGTGAGTATTTACGTTTGTAAAAAACACTCAAGTATTTATCGACAGGGAAATGCAGCATAATTTGAAGACCTCTTTTTTTATATCAACCTTTTCCAAGTTGAATACGTAGACTAGCCTACTTAATAGTATTAAATTAAATTTTTCGTTCACGAGTAAGAATGCGATTCGTCCAAGATTCGTCCCATAATTCTCCGTGTGATTGAGAATTTCTCACTCGTTCAAATTCATCCCCCTTTCATTCCATCTATACGCCCACAATGACGCTAAACGTGGCATTTAGGTGTGGTTACCCCCTTTTAGGCGTTAGGCCCCATCTACCCTGTAAGGGATACTAACTTCTAAAAAGCAATGCTGGCTGATCAGCAATCTCGTCATCAAAGAAGTCGCGTCCGTCGGACAGAGACAGCGAGCCGGAGGCGTGCGTCGGCGTCCCGGGAGACTCCGGAGACACGTTCTTGCTGTCCTCGCCGTTGCGGATCGACTCACTGCGAAAAATTCACTATGTTGATTGAAAGGTGACAGAGAAACTAAGAAAGTACCTATCTACTTAATTGTGTACCGCTTAAACCAGGGTGACTTTGTTTTACGGGGTGACTTTAAAAAGTGGGTAGGTACCTAGTTATAATGACCATTCATTTTTATTTGCTTTTACTGCTTCCAATCGATGTCTTCATCGATCACCTTTGCGTCTACATGCCAAAAATTCACGCATATACAATGTCAATTTTATAGCAATTTTAAAACTATCAAAGTTTCCCCAACATTATCGAAGTCACGTAACGTAACGGTACCTACTGAAATCATTTAGCTTCAGATTGTTGCTTATCTATGTATTTATGTTTGTAATAAAAAGATTCGACTTGATTACCTGTAGGTGTAGTATTGATATCAAAATGAATGAAGTTCTTAACCATTTTTAAAATCCTGATCAAAATGACTTGAGTATTGTGGTTGGTGCCTGTTAGATTGCAACGAGCAACAACATACATATATAGGTAAGTCAAGACTGGTATAATTTAAATTAACAATGAAATAAGAATTTCGCTTTTCCTTCTAGCAGACTAAAAAATTGTCGCAAAGTAGATGCCAAATGATTTTATTGCAGTCTGTACCCACTGACAAACAAACAATTTGAGACCATGATTTTATAACCCTAGGTTTTGAACGATTTATAAACATCTTAACACTTGCTAGCTTGCCTTTCTTGTTCAACAACATGTCGAAATACATTTCCAAGAAACTTACACAACTTCATCAGCAGTTTCCAACAATTCTCCATCAACTCCATCCTCTTCTACCGGCTCTGGTGACTTAGTCTTCGTGTTAGCAGTCTGATACGCCGAGGATATGGACGGTGGATCCCTTTCCACCACCAAATCGTTATTAGAGTCACTCGTACTTGTAGACGAGATAAGGCTGTCAGCAGGAGATGTTTCGTCATCAAGCAAGCTTTGTGTAGAAGTTTCTAGAGCTGATATATCGAACTTGGACTCCTCTAGGGTTAAAGTTAGTGTGTGGTGGTCAAGGCTTTGGTTTGTGCATGTGCTTGTTGTACTATAGTTAGAGCTTGTCATGGAACCTGAAAATAATTCATTCGGTTAATATTATGCCTGGCTTTAGAATAGGGTGTACGCGTCTCTTCCCGAGGGTGTCATACCAGGCGACTAAGAGACCTCATGCGTTGTTTTCTAATGCGCGGACGGCGGACACTCGCATTCACTATCCCTTTCTGCCCTCGTCTTTTATCTCTTGTTAGAAAGGAATGGTGAATACGATTGTAATTCTACTAAACTCCGAATTCCAGCACTACAGTGTGGAAGGCAATGGAAACCACATCAATAATTTCCCAGAAAAGTCGTCATGAAGGTTGAGATTCTCAATCAATAACCAGGACCACTCTGCCAAGAGTAACGACTTCTAACTTTGTTTAGAAGTATTTATGCCCCAAAAGAGTTTCTCACCCATCATTGTCCCACGCAACGAGTCGTGTTGGCTTAAAGTCAATGATTTCATCAGCAGTGGGTGCGGAACCGGCGGATCCTCCATGATGATAATTGTCTTCTTCGGAACTTCCTCTAGGGCTTTCAGAGCGTCCTTTACTTCCAGCTTGGACTTATCATCCTCGCAGCTTGACACGCTCAGAGCGATAGACACGTCGTCTTGGGATCTGGAAAATGAATAGTACGGGTTTAAGTTTTCTCTAGAATTGTTTTAGTATTTTCTAGTAATCCTTCCTTTATATTAGAATAGTGATTTTTGCACATTTGAACACGTATAACTCATGCATGTGTCAGTAATTTCGCCGGCTGTCTTACTATACATCTGTCCACAGCGGAACATAGCAGCGCAAACTGCTGCTTGACGGGACGATTAATGAGTAGAATAGTAGCGATTCGGTCAGACCTTACAGTAGCTCCAACTCCTACCATCAAAAGACGTATTTTCCCAAATAGGTATGATACTGACGGCTACTTGGATAAGTCATCTTTTGGGGGTCTTGAGCCTTATGAGTTTTGGTATATCTTACCTGTTAGCCATAGCTTCGCCGGCAGCGTGGCTCTGCCAAACGCTGCTGTTGCCGAAATGGCTCTCCTCGCTCTTGCAAGATGGACTAGACTCTTTACTGGAGACTGTGGTCGGGGAGACCACGCCACTTGATGACTTCACGAACGAGTTCTGAAGATGGAGTAAGACAAGATTTTTTATTAAACTTGCTTCTGCCCGCGACTTCGTTTGCGTAGAATTATACACATAACCTTCCTTTTGAATCACTCTGTCTATTAAAAAAACCGCATCAAAATCCGTTACTTAGTTTTAAAGATCTAAGCATACATAGGGACAGACAGACAGAGATACAGACAGGAAAGCGACTTTGTTTTACACTATGCAGTGAAGTATTAGGTAGCTAATATCTTCACTTTGCAGATGTTAGTAACGTTATTAAATGGCATTGGTTTAAAATAGGTTCGCGAGTGTTTTCGAAAATTTGAATTAGCTCTGGTTCGTACAACAGATTCCTCTTCATTTCTATTTGATAACTCTATCGGTTATTTGAGTCTGATGTAAGTAAATTAACAGCTTAACTAGCGCTAGATTTCTATGATTGTGCGTCTATGTATTGTATATGTAAACATATTTACACACATAATATTATGTATCTTTCTTACCTGCTTATTCAGTACTTCAGGCTGCGCTTTGTCAAGTACAAATTTCTCCTCGTTCTTATAGTCCAGGGTGGTCTGAATCCTGCTAGGCCTGGTCCGAGTCCTGTAGCGTTCCAACGTAGACATGGGTGACTGCCGGTGCGAGGTCTCAGCTACCGGCGACGTTTTGGGCACCACCGGGGAGGGGATGTTGTACGTTGGAGATATAGAGACCTCGTATTCCGGATACTCCGGTGACCGGTCTTCGTCGAATGTGCTCGGCAGTTTAGGAAGGGGAATGACCGCGTGACCCGTAATTACTGCGTCATCTGATGAAACGAAAAACGCATAAAATGCAGGAGATGACTTTTCAGAATTCTAACAGAATTCCATTCGGGTTTGTCTTGCTGTTCCTCTCAATCTTACGGGTTTGGTACTTAAATCGGCCGATGGTAACCGAAATCAGAAT
Organism: Pandemis corylana; assembly: GCA_949127965.1. NCBI lineage: Eukaryota > Metazoa > Arthropoda > Insecta > Lepidoptera > Tortricidae > Pandemis > Pandemis corylana. The sequence continues at coordinate 5,604,752 of OX421856.1, read as the reverse complement.
GTCATTCTAAGAGCTCTCGGACTGTATCTTACTCTGCAAGCGCAGGCGCTGCTGCTTAGCTGTCGTAGCTGTGACTTGTTATGTTGTCGCTGTGGCAGCGCGACTACCGTAGTTTAGTTAAGTTAGTTTAGTTTGGTTGGAGACTGAAAAACAGCGACCCCGCTGAGTCTCACTTCCATTTTACCTTCGCATCTAATTCTACTTTGTAATTTTTGAATTTTTGTGTTTTTTTTTGTGTTGGTGAATAAAAAATTTCTTCTATTCTATTCTATTCTATTCTTAGCGGTAGGACCAGCAAGTAAGATAGTAGTAGCGATTAGAACCTTGCACACTTTGTAGCACACATTAACTCGTACTTTTCACATTCTAGGGCATCTTAACTGCCTCGTAACTATGACAATAATGGCAATCCGATAGAAATTAACTTTGTAATATTGAACCAGCAAGAGCTTCATTATTCATTATTTATCTGGAAAGAACGATCCACTGACGTTTTATTCAACGTTTCAATCGCATTTATAAAAGGTTCGGTTTCGTCCGAAACCATAATCAAAACCGAAACTTCGGTTTCAGTTTCAGTTTCGGCAAAAGACATGTTTCAGTCGGACACTATGAAACTGACCCATAATATCGATGTCGTCGACTTGCAGCTCGCGCAGATGGAAGCTGTGCGTGCCGCGCATCACCATCTCCAGGTTGCGCGGGCGGCGTCGCGAGCGCGGCGAGCCCTCGCCCCCCTCCCCGCCCGTCCACACGCCGGAGTCGCTAGACACAGCGGAACTAGCACCTGTCACACAAATAAGTTTGTTATAGTACAATGACTTCGTCTATCCCGCGGGAACTACGCATTTTTCTGCAATAAAAGTAGCCTATCCAGACTATAATTTACCTAAGTTGCAAATTTTATCGAGATCTGTATTCAGCCGTTCTGGCGTGAAATAGTAACAAACATCCTTACATACATCCATTCTCACAAACTTTCGCATTCATAAAATTGGAACGATTATTAAAACTAACTGTTGCCCGGCGACTTCGTTTGCAAAGTTTGCTTCGTATAAAGCTTTTATTTTTCCGGGATAAAAAGTAGCCTATATGTTATTCCAGGCTATAATCTAACTTTGTGCTAAATTTTAATCAGATCTGTTCAGCCGTTCTGGCGTGAAAGAGTAACAAACATCAACTTTCACAATATACAAACTTTCGCATTTATAATATTAGTAGGTAGGTGTTGGCGACTGGCTGGGTTGGAGCCTCCTTTTAGTACATAATTTGTATATTAACTACTTCAGTTCCGGTTTTAAAATACCTTTCTTTTGTGCTGACATCAACTTTCAAGACAGTCGCTCTGTCAGGTTGCTAGCATAAACAGCTGTTCCGTATTAAGTTCCTAGTTACTTTGTTTTTGTGTTAGTTTGTGTTATTAAACCTTTTAAACCATAGCGGAAACGTTTTTAAATTCCGTCGTCAACAGTAGGATTATTACTCGTATCGTAACAAGTATATAGCGACCCTAGCGCCACCTAGTCATCAACTACATAAAGTTCTACGACGTACGAGTAGCTAGAGCCGAAGAAGTCACCATGCTTTAAATTCCGCTATCGAAGTTAACTAAAACTTCCGACTTTTCCTTCGGATTTAGGTCCTCAGGCAAAACATCTGACAGGAGAAATATCTGTTGCTTTACAATGGCTACCTCTCGGAGCTCTCCTCACACGTAGTTACAATGTCCTTATTAGTTGACAATAATCTGTTAATCCGGCCAGTGGAAGTAGGTCAATCAACTAGGCAAGATTTAAAACGAACAAAAAATTAAATAAATATGACGGAGTGAACTTATAAACAAGCAAGTACCTAAGTATAAACTTTAGTAAGAAAAATATCAATATTTCTAACACGCTTTTTTGCTTTGGCACCTACACTTACCTATCGACTTTTGCAATAAAAAAATATCTCAAGCTTTTCACCGATCGTAAAAAAGTTTAGAAAAATATTGTAAAAAGTATGGCGATTACGTACCTTCCCTCCATCCTTCCACAGACGTACCAGCTTTCCTGTTGTTATTCACCACCTGAAAAAAGAATCCTGTTACCCACTGCACAATAACAACGATAAGTACACTGTAGTTTACAAACAAAAGTCCTTATACCATAGCGACACGTTATCCAGAGCGCATAGTTCTGAATGAGCCGCAGCGACCCTTCTAGCTACAATGCCCTGTTTCGAAATGACCACGTAGTTCAGTCATGTTAGTTAACAGTTTCAAAAATAGATAAAAACTTTTCTTAAACGCCATCTTACAACCAACAACAAGTCTGAAGATACTCACATATAAAATTTTAAAGCACCCGCTGCGAAACAGAACGCTTCGCGAGAAGAATTTAAAAATATCTAAGCATAGTCAAGACGTACGTATAGAAAGCCGTCTTGTTACGGTCTAAAACAAATGAGAAATGATTATGTAACCGTAATGAATTTCAGCTTTAATTGGGTTGGTTACAAAATGTGTAATGTGTGCAAGGCAACGGTAACTACCAGCCAACAGCTCATTAAGATTGAATCTTCGTAAAACATTAAGTTGTTCTAGTTGGCATAAAATTTTAAAGGAGTTGTCTGTACACTATTGTCAGTGTTAAAATTAACAAATTATTTGCATTAAATACACTGCTTTTTTCCTTAATTGTAAAAAATAGATTAAAAATGAGAAGATTAATAGTGAGGATTTGTTAATTAAATAAGTATTTATACTTTTACAAAATAATATATGATATAGTCACCAACTTTTGATCTCTGAACGAAGCAGTAGGCAGTTATTTTAAACAACGCAAAGATCAATACGTCACTGTCCATTCAACACTCTTAAGTTATAACTTATGTCTTAAGACTTGAACCTACAAGCTGTTATAGAGAGAAAAATCTTCGGATAACAAACATGTATGCTCAAGAAATATCTCCAGGTGACAAAGCTCATGCGCGCCCGCTGCACTCTGCAACGGCGATATTTTCAGCGGTCGCCGAACGGTCGCCTAGAAATAGATGACTGATGACCCACTTCCTCGTACAACCAAGACTAAACCCTAGTCCCAAGCCACCACGGCTTACTTTGCCAATTATTTTCAAGTGTCGCGCAACATTAGAAATTCTTTTATACGAAGTAAACAAGTTGCGATCGTTAAAAGAGGGAAGTTTGTGAAGATTTACAGGATGGCCAGTGGTAGTAAAATGGATGCTTAATGAACTAAGCGACCTACCGCGAAGACGTAAAATTAATTTATAATGCTGCGGTGGCGTTTCGAAATTGTTATCAATTTTAGGCCCCGTAACCTACCTACTATCAAAAGTCTACAGGGGATCCATGACAGCAGTGGCGTAACTATAACGTCTGGGCCCGCGGCAAATTCGTTAGATTGGGCTCCTTCCTCAATATAAAGAAGTGCATCAGCGTCCCTTCTGTGCTCTATAGCAAGCCAGTTGAAGGCCCCGTAAAGCTAGGGACCTGTGGCATTTTGCCACCCCTGCCACCCTATAGTTACGCCACTGCATGACAGGTAAAAGTAGTGGTCGTCAAACCGCGCCCGCGGTTGTGAATCGATCCAACTTTGATTCGGAATTAAATCGAATTAAGACGTCATGGTAATGGGTAATGTCCCAGCCCTCATCTCTATAGTTACTGTTGTTGGTTTACCTGTTTGGCCGTCTTGGTATCAATTTGTTTGACGGCAGGGTACTGCGGTCGCGGCAGCTGGTTGGTCTGGAAGGTGTACTTCCCAGGTGGCCTGTCACTGGGTGTTTGCGAGCGAGTGACCGACGGCGCGCGCGGCGTCTCGAATCTAGTCTGCTTGGGACGAGTTTCCTGGGAAAATACAAAGTAAATCATATATGTGTGTATTTATTGGTTTAGCGGAGATAGGGGCAATAACCTAACCTATCGAATACAATAGGTACCTACACTTTTGTCCAGGGACATTTTCATTCAGATAAGAAGAAGCAAAAGAACTATGAAACTAAATTGACGGCGCCACTTGTGTCCTCTACTTCCTTTATATTTTGTTAGAGTTTGTTATTGCTATACCATAAATAATAATTGTATTGGAAATACAAAGAAAATGTAGATGTGTTGTTTGTTGTGTCTGCTTTTCTACATCTCTACTATAGATTAATATATATAAGCCTCAGGGACCTTATATATCCCTTTTATAAATGTATTTAATTTAAGTAGAATTTAAGTATTCTTACTGTAATATTTTTTGAAAAAAATGACATTCTGTGTTTCTTGCGGCGCATTCTTCTTGGTAATGATGGTCTTTCCGAATGCACTGGTAGTTTCAAAAAGACATATAAAAGAGCCCTTGGCGGCCTTTTGCAAAATAAAATTTTCATTTTCATTTTAGCTGATATGTAGGTAGATGTCCTCTCTACGCTCGTACCTACCCTAAGCTGATGAAGAGATGAACTGATATCAGCTAGTCAAACTTAAAACACCCATTTTTTTCGGGGGTTAAAATGATTTAGAAAGATAGCCTTAGTATCTACCTGCGGAGCATACTGCTGAGGCTGGTAAGTCAGGATGACCGTCTGTTTGGTGACAGTCTTCGGCTGGCCCCCAGTGCCGACGACGGTAGTCACACCGCTGGAGGTGACTTGTGTGAGAGGCGGATACGACGAATTTGTACTTTTCTTATCTGTGGACATAAAAAATTCATCAGCAGTGTTTTTAACCATTGACTTGATAGGCGATGCGGCTAGCAAGCCATCACTATATTGATTCCCCTTTCCACCTATACGCCCATAACCATGCTAAACGAGGCCTTTAGGGCTTATTACCTTAGGCTCTGTCTAATCCGTAAGGAATAGACACGTGATTTATGTGTGTGTGTTTGTTTTATTACAGCAAAGTCCATGACCTTTCCAGTGCATTATACCCTAGTTGAAATGTTTAACATCAGACTGCCATTTCAATTCCTTCACCATTATCTAAATACCAAGCCAACAATACCTAAGTATAGATTGCCAAGTCGCCTCGCCGCTCCCTCTCGAATTCTCAACCCCAAGGCTTATAGTGCATCTCAAGAGCTAAAAATGCTAGCTAAAAGCCAAAGCCTTTTCTTTTCTATTGAGACAATCGACCTAGTTTCCGCGCAAGTGGTACACGAAAAGTTTCCAGTTTTAAGATGTTTGTAGTTACTTAAAAGATGGTGCTCTTGAGTTGCTTTAAAGTTTATTTACATATTTTCATTAGAGGATATTTTGATCAGAGACATTTTATAATTATTTTATATCAAAGTAGGTATGAATATAGGTGGAAAACTTAAGTAGATGACATGTTGTATGTGTGAGTAATGTGCGAATAGACAAATATTGACGTTCCAAATTATAAAAAGACTTAAGTCCCATATCAGTTCTGTTAGGTACACTACTACATTACAACACGTCATTTACTAAAGTTTTTCACCTATACTCATGCACGTTTGAACTCAAGTTACTATTAAGCAGTTTCGTTAATATTTTACTATCTAGCTAATTTAATTATAAAATAAACGCGAATGATTGCGAGGATAATTTGGATATATGGAACTAATGATCCGGTTCATGAAATTTGCTCTTCAAATAGTATAACTTTTAACCTGGTTTCGGAGGGTTTCCCAGTTCCCGTTGGATGGCAATAAAGGAATATTTTGTAGAGGAAGTCGCGGATTAGATATATATTAGCTTTTTTTTAATTTCAGGTTGACCTTGAGCGAGGATCTGATTAGGAAAAGTTTCGAACGAGAGGCGAGCGTCTCGGCCGCGCAATGAATAGAAAACACTCGCTACGCCGCCGGTAGCGTGTAGCGGTAATAGTAGTAACAATAATAATAGTGGTAGTAGTAGTAGTAGTAGTAGTAGTAGTAGTAGTAGTAGTAGCAGCAGCAGCATTAGCCGTAGTAGTAAGTAAATAATAAATGCTTTATTGTACAAACAAAGAAACAAACACAATTCGCATAAAAATTATATCATAATGATAATTATGATTATCCATGAAAGCGCATCTATTCCTAAAAGGAGTGTAGTAGTAGTAGTATTAGTATTAGTAGTAGTAGTAGTAATAGTAGGAGTAGAAGTAGTTAGTAGTAGTCGTAGTAGTACTTAGTAGTAGTAGTAGAAGTAGTATTCTTAGCTGGGTCGTTAGATTATGTTAACCAATAGTCCTTAGTTCCTTACCTAAAGCGTTATTGTTAATGGTCTCGTCCTTGTGCGAGAGGCCGAAGGCCGGCTCGGCCAGCGGGCCCACGTCGCCCACCTTCGCCGTCTTGCTGTGCGGCTGCCTGAAACCGAACCTGACAATCAAACAGTCCGTGTCAACATTAAACCACGTTCAATAAGCTACATACATATGACATGAACCAGCAACTTGGTAAGGCAGGGCGTGCAGCGTGGCGGGCAGCGGCAAAAGGCTCTGTACAGCGTGGACTCAGGACACCAGTTTGAGTTTCATTTGTTTAACATGCACGCCGCACGCCCCGCCGCACGCCCAACTGGAACGGGCACTCAGGGCGTTACCCTAGAACACGGACCTATATCAAAATGGATGAAACCAGTCGACGACGAAGAATTAGTTTCACTAATCCAGCCAATCTCTGAACATACTCGTAATTATTTCCCACTGAAATGCGCCGTTGTAGATATAGAAGTTCTCTCAGAATTATTGCGGAATATTTCTACAGGTGGTTGGGTTAGCTTGAAGACACATACAAACATTTTATCATTATAATTGTGGTTCAAAATTTAATCCCGCCCTTACACAGTTCATTTTTATTGAAAAACACTTTTTAAAAATCTGCAACTGGAAAATATAAAACCGTAACAAAACAAATCACAAAATTCCAGGGATTTTAAGTTGTACTTCCATACTGGTCTGGTAGCAAACAAAAAATATAGAATGTACCAGTTTCTTCTCTTTCCGCGCAGGTGGTAAAAGGCCATCAGGGGAATGGGCGAAAATCACAGGAATCATGTTATAGGCAATGCGGCTAGCAACCCATCACTATTATGTTAAACGTGGGCCTGTAAGTCTTGCCACTTTAGGCTCTGTCTGCCCCGTAAGGGATAAAGACGTCATTTGTGTATGCATGTATGTATTAAATTTGTAACTCGCTGTTTTTTTTTTTTTACTGTTTTTCAATATACCTAGTCTAAAGTATAATTAATATAGTATTTCAGTACCTAGTAACAAAACAGGGCGTAGTAGGTATACTTAGACAATGCAAGAAGGGCAAGCTACACGGAAATCTAATTACCAATTATCAATAAGCCCTACTTAAACACTTGTTTGTGCGATAAGTGGGGTAAGTTTACGTAAGCCTTGAGACTTATAAGGTTTATGATGTTGCGGTGGTTCATGAGTTTCATGACCAATAAAAGTTAGGCTAAACCCTTAAACGGGCTTTAAACGCCAAAGTAGGTGTAATCTTTGTGGAAACCGTGATAAATTGATATTTAAGGCAGAATTAAATGTACAACAGTAAGTTAAGTTATTTTAGTGACCCTACTACCTACTTATGACATCACTATTTTGATTCCACTTTCCATCTATACGCCCTCAGTGTCTTGCTGCTAAATGTGGCCTGTAGGTCTTGTTACCCCGTAAGGGATATGTGACGTGATTTGTGTGTGTGTGTGTGTGTGATATAAAATATTTTTTCAAAATCTAGCTATCACGGCCGGATGTAGTACAGGTCAGGTACTTGAAAGACTAGGTCAGTCAGGACATTACGATTATACTATGTATTATACCTATAATATAACTGATATATCTCGATAGGCTGAAGGTTAGCAAACCACTCGTATTCAGTACTTTACTACGCCCACTACACTAACAGCGTCGTAATTCCTCTATAACTTCCAAGAAATGTGGGAATACACGCTATTACACTAGAAAGCAACCTTATTTACTTAACTGAAAGATATTCGTATGCTAATGTTATTAGTAGCAGAATATCCGAGAGAAAATACGTGTACAGTATGGAGCGCTAGTGCAAGTAGGAACCTACCTCCTACGTGAATAGAATAGCAATTAAGGTACGACAGAACATGGACTATTCTTGTAGGCGTTTTAATTTAAGCAAGACGTTACTAATAATTACTATAGTTGGATGGAAGAGTCTCTGTTTAGCTAATAGCAATTGTAACAGAAGAAAAGAAAGAATTACCTCTGTCAAAGTCAAATCGTTAGTAGGAGTTAATGGATACCGAATCGTGGTTTCCAAAATCCTAAATATTTTAACTTTCTGATTCAGTTTAATCACAAATCGATATTTGAAAAGCAGTATGAGTAATATGAGGATACTGTACTAGTACCTACACATTCACACAACACTACACAAGCGTCCATAAAAGACGCCAAGAAAATTCTGTATATTTTGGGCTTCTTAACCGGCATTCAACTTCAGATATTACCGAATACAATAACTAATGAGTTGTGCACGTGTCAAATTTGTATTATTCTCTTTGGAACGCTGACCTGCGCCATTCCTGCGTAGATACCTGTGTCTCCTTAACATTAGGTAATTGTGAATGCAAATTACCTGTTGCTCCGCAGGGGTTGCCCGACGGCCTCTTTGCGGGGTCGCGCCAGGGGTGTCGAACGCCCCGACAACACATCCTCAGCTCGCAGGTCCTCTGTAGAACCTGTAGCGTCATGTTAATATAGTGGCAACCCTAGGACTTGGCCACGCGACGTAGGGTTGCGACAGTAGTCGTAATTACTATGCGGGTTTTAACTACGTTATAACCTCCGTGTAAAAAGGAAAGATGGCTCTTTGAATGCAGCGTGATTCAAATAAACATATGGTGGAAAGGTTTAATAAAGCGAAAGATGTCGAGGCTTTTCTTTCCGTTGTTTTACGGCTGTACCATTCTTTTCTCGAAGAGCCATTTGTTTACGTAGAAGCGTAAGTTTTATGGACACCCTTGGTTGGTACAGAATAAGTAACCGATTTGGTTTAACATTAAAACATATTCATAACTAACTGTTCCCCGCGTTTTCGTCCCCGTTCCATTAGCAACATTCATTTTTATAGATACAAGAATTTCGTTGCACTTGCATCTTTTTACATGTCATATGTTTGATGGGATCTCATTGTCATACCTCCATTCCCATTCTTGTCATGCGGCTTCTGCTTGCGCCGCGCGTTGTCGTCAGCCCGTGAAGTGCTGGCGGGTCGACGACGGAACCCAAACGAGGTGGCCACGCCACGGCTCTGCTTGCTGTTCCCGTTGCCACTCACGCTCTTGTCTCGTTTCTTCGCACCCTTAGATTCAGAGTGACCCTGGAGAGGAGAAGACTGGTTCAAATAGTTGCTAAAGGGCCGGAAAACGTAAACCATTTAATGTCACGGAGGAATAAGACTTTGATGTCAATGTCAAATGTCTAATGGGGACGCCATTTGTCGTGTTGATTAATTAGTTCTACAGTTCTACTACTGTGTGAAAGAAATCGAGATAAGACATTCGCGAATAATGGAAAGGAAAAAGCCGGGTATTCTTCTCCGACCTGTAACTATAATCGGTGCACGCAGATGTGTACCCGGCTTAAGCTGGAGTTAGAGTCGTTAATCAGAAGGTCCAGGACCAAGAGTTGGGGCAAGAATAAATGTTTTTACCGCACCGCCACCCATGGAAACCCGAAACACTAGAGGATAGCAGATGCGTTGCCAGCCTAGAGGGCTAGGATAGAATACCTCTTGTGCGCCCTTAATTTCACCGGCTGTCTTATTCTCCACGCCGGAACACAGCGGTGTTTGCACTGCTGCTTTGCGGCAGGATTAGCGAGTAAGACCTTGCATGACGGCCTACGACCCGCATGGATGTAGCCGTCTTAAAGTACGAGTATGTCGCGTGAATCGCCAGATAATAAACATATCGCGTGTTGGCTACCATTTGGACTTTCTTTCTGTTGCCGCTGTGCTCGGTCAAGGTTAGCCGTTTAGAACTTGACCGTACTGAGACCTAGGTCACATAGTTTTGGTAACATTTGTAATTTGTCCTGATTAGCTACGAATTTGGAATCACGACATTAACGACCTTATGTTTGCTTTTTCATTGTAATTGTGTAGTAAATGCTGGTCACGCAAGTTATATAAAATCGTGGCACATAATTTTAAATTCGTATCAATCATCGGCGCATGTTTATGTTACGACTTAGTGTAATAAGTATTACGCTTGAATCCCAATCAACAAATTGTTTTTCTTCAAGAAAATTATTTAACTACACCAACGACGGCAGTTAAAAGAATGTTCGCTTCGTCTTTGCGGTTAAACAAACAAACAAGAGGGTCACCAGAGATATTACAGATGTTGTATGTGTTGCTAATGTTTTTATTAACCGACTTCATTTTTCCGCATAAATTTACATCGATGATTTGCTTGTGTCAAAGCGGACCAATTAAAAACTCACCTGTTTTTCCTAAAAACCTGAGTTGAAACAAGGCAAAGATCTAAGCCTCCAGTGTAGGTAAGCTTTCGCATGTAAAACGTCTCGAACGCGTTCCCGTAAATTTCTCAATTTACTATGGAAAAATTGGCAGCGCCACTTGCGGATGGAAACGGTAACAAATTCAGTTCGATTGTTCTCATAGTATTTGTCATTTTGACGCAAACGCGTTCGAGACGTATTTTGTGACCGAAAACGTACACTAAGCATACTGTTACATTCAAAGCACCGGGCCGTTTTTAACAATTGCAAAATGCTGTCAATAGTAAGTAGGTGGTCCTTCATCCTTTCGAGTCGCTAACTTATAAGGAATAGGCGGATGGTCACGCTACACAATAGCTTAGCCGGTGACGCCATTGCCTAAGTAAAGACGATGCATGTGTCCTTCAATGCGTCACCGTTACAAATTAACATCTAGCTATCATAATCACATCGTATATGACAAATGACTTGATCATAACCTTGAGTGTCAATCATAGGTCGAGCCGTGTAGGTACATTGTTGGTATTTAAAACAAGGAATAATGTCACAACTATAATAGTATTCTCCAAGGTTCTAATTTCGACAGAAACAGACGGGACAGGGACATGATTGATACTTGGAAGACGAACATTAAATAACTACCTGCATACCTAATCTTACACCGTAGACAGGACCACAGTTTTAATGCCAAAGTTCAAGCTATTAAACAATCGATTCGACTGTATTATTTCACAGTTAATCCTGACTTTGCAAATACAATTTTTACAAAGCAATGACCGTAATGAACGGAATAACGTCGTGTTTACTAACAAGGAAAGGATCCTTAGGGAAATACAGGGCATATTAAAATTCAACCGCAAATCGCCTGAGGGAGGCTTTGTTGAATACTTCATGATGCAACCAACCCCGGGTATAATGGCCTACCGCTCCACGCGAAGTGTGAATGTTACAACGTTAACAAAAGTTATTGTGTTGTTTTATCACATTGGGTTACTCAGTGATAATCTGACTAGTTATTTTACCGCGAGAGCGGCATTATGGAAACCGCAATGGGAGACGAGTGGTTATACCGGACCAAAGTCTGTCTGACATAAAAAAGCGTTTATGAATAAGGGGGTATATCTTTATTGGGAACTAATCACCGACAGGCTTTTTAACTGCTTAAAAAGGTTATAAAACGTAATTAAAGTCTGCAGTCAGATAAAAAGGATACGCTCAAACTCTGGAACTACATACTTTCGTTTAAGGAGCTAGACAAAATTTACGACCATGCCGACGGTGTTTTGTTATATTTATTTATGAAAGCATTAACTTTGTATCAAGGAGTGATCTATACGCAGATCTGTGTCATCTACACTCATGAATTATGGATGAGCACGCTACATGCAGGTTGATACACACTATTATATGTAAATGTCTATTGCAGGTCTCACAATAATAATATGCGAGATCAAGTTGAGGATCGTAACTTAAAGGGTAAATGGATCATTAAACGTAAAAAATGGATAACCGGCATTTTCTTATCTACTTAAATCTTTGTGCATCATAAAAATTGCTCTTAGTTGTGGCTAAGAAAGAGCGTGAGAGAAAAACAAGAAAAACAAACCAATGAATGATTGATATCTCAATAGGTACTGCTTACAACAAAAGCTAGTGCCTTTAGTCAACAAGTAGGGTTGGTGATGCTGGACTTTTGCACAAAGATTAGGATACTTTTTAACTGCTTCCATCTGCCTATAATACTTTTTCTAGACATATAGCTAAGCTTGAATGTAATCTCCCTAAAGAAACGAATGCGATGCGATGTAGGAAGCGCTGAGCTCTAATGAATTTAATTACGATTCAGTTTTTTGTTCGTCTAAAAACTAAAAACCCACGTATTGTGCAATCTGTTATTTATTCAACCAACAACTTAGGATAATAGGTACTAGTATTTAAAAAGTCTTAATGGACGTGTATTTACCCACATGTTTTATACTTCCATTACAAATACATCAGCACTATTATCTTTAATTCTCTACATGTATGGGCAAAGGGCGTCATGATGGTGCTTCGAGGCATAAATCACCCATTATTAAATTATCATATCGCGGACATATGAATGGGCAACACCGCTGAACTTTCGACTTAAAATAACAACTTTATATTCTCACGATATCGCTGGCCGTTTGACGGCACACAATGGGCGGTGTCTCGCCTACAGCCCGGTAAAAGTACACAATCAATGCGATAGACTGCCAGCATTTACTTGCCTTTGTCGATCGAGGCTGGCACAAAAGTCCCAAACGAAATTAGATTTGTTCGAAGGCGCTCACTCAATTTGTCAGCCCTTTCGCGATGGAACGTGACACACGACATAATAGAGCACGGCACAGCGAAAGTTACGACACGTTTGTCAAACTAATATTTTTATTGTAAACAGTTAATGGAACAAATTTGTTTGTGTAATAAGCCTCAACGCAACGTCTTTCGATCACGTAGCGCAAATCAATGAATGGTTGTTGGTTTATTATTTTTCATAAGCTCGACAACTGGCCGATTATCTATTGCTTTTATTCACTGTCTAGCCGTAATTTAAGGAGAGGTGAACGTGCCAACGTTCGTACAACAAATTTAATTGCTTATTGTTCCAGTTTAACGCACTTTTGAGTCGTTATCTGTCCGAATCGATGGTACAGCACATAAAGGACTGAAAAACTCGTAAACGGTGAACTCCGGCTTTATCTCATGTTCTTACACATAATAATATTATATGTATGAACATATTATGTTCGCTTATATTTACAGGTCGGTGTTCTGTGGACCACAAGACCGCAGAAGCAGCCGGCTTCCGCCTGACACACCACAAGCGCTTAGAGCGGTGTTAGCTCAATTCAAGTGAAAAATATACCTACACGTAAAACGCTTGTACGCTTTGTCTGATCCGAAGCCAAGAAAGAACAGAATAAATTGAGTACCTATTATAAATCTGAAATTCAAGGACAATAAAATTGTCAGCGATCAATTGAACAATTTACGGAATTGAATCTAGATATAACTAGGAAATAGGTTGAATGTTGCTAGGAACTCTGCCTAAACTAGCAGTTTACTACCTGTAGATTGATATCTACAATGCTCCTATTTTTACCTAGCATAGCAAAAGGAAAACATAAAGCATCTATTAGCCAATACCTACCTATCAATTGTGTTTTCATGATCGTGAACGAATATATTTTGATGTTATCTCGGATATTACGCCGTATACTTATTTTTCCGACTGGCAGGCAGGAAGACTGAGATGAAATGAAATGACATTTTATAAGTTAATTGTAATGTGTTCCATTAACAGTGAACTAATTAGAGAAAAACAGTAGCGTATCTAACTGACATCTGTAGCCTACGGCAAATTCATCAGATGAAGATCCTCAATGTAATGAAGGGCGTAGACTAGACTCCCTTTTGCTCTAGGCCTACATCGACAGTTCGGGGCCTCGTAGAGATCCGTCTGTGGAATCTTGCCCATCTTACCACACGTGTTACTCCTGGAGCAAAGATCGCATGAAAAATGAGATTTAAAATCGGAATTCGAACCCATGACGTTTTGAACCGGACTATGAGCACAATTCTCATTGCATGGACTTGTCTGGGTTAAACAGAGCTTGCAGGCCCCACGCGACCGGTTGCGCGTTGCGTTGGTGTTACAAGCACGAGAGATGCAGCGATAACATGATTGATGACTTACCACCGCCAGGCTAGACATTATTATGTACCTATCTTCCGAAAAATGTTTTACGAATACCTGCGGCTCGTGGAGTTCGTGGACGGCTTTCTTATTGAGTTAAAACCAAATCTTTGTAGCAATTAGGATTCGATAGAGTCATTTGCGATGGTTTCAGTGATTACCGTGGTTCTTTGTTATCTTGACTAAGAATCCCTGAAAAGAACATCTGAAATACTGATAAAATGAACACCCAAGCCTTAGGTACAGACTTTGCTTAATGATGGTAGCAATGATTCTAATTCTGTTTTCTAAAGTGTAAGCTGTGTGTCGTGATAATCTATACTAATATTATAAAGAGGAAAGATTTGTACCTATTTTTGTATGTTTGTATGTTTGTAATGAATAGGCTCAAAAAGTACTGGGCCGATCTGGATGAAATTTGGAACATAGATAGATTATAGTCTGGAATAACACATAGGCTACTTTTTATCCCGGAAAATTGCGTGATTACCGCGGGATAGCGATAAACGAATTCTACGCAGACGAATTTTATATATAAAGGAACATCAAAATTATATTATCCGCAGACTAAATTAACTGAAGCATACATAAGTCTAAAGAAAATATAACTTGAACAAAGCTGTTACAGTCAAATTTATTGCTCGGAGCTGCCAAAAGCGAGTCGATGACATTCCCCATAGAGAACTAACAATCCCCCATTAAACCGACCCACTGCACTGCTGCATTAAACAAGCCAGTCCAGACAGAGTGGTTTATGCAGTTTTAAAACGAGCCTTACATAAATTGAAATTGGTTATGCAGATTACTTAAACGACGGTTGTAAACGGGAACGAGTTCAGCGATCTAAAATACGTCGGCAAAGTTTGAGAAATAGGCAGATAAACGTCGACGTGTGCATTCCGGCAATTTTTTTTGGGTATTTCGTACTTAACCTTGAATGCGCTGAAGCAAATTAAACGCCTCTTTTGGTAGTTAACTGTTTAATAAATTTTCCGCCAGCTATACGTACCTATGTAGATGTTAGTTAAATTTAATAATAAAAAGCCTTCTGATTTTCTGATTTTGTCTGAAATGAACTAAGTAATTTGAAAAGAAAAGATACATATTTTGTAAAAAGCAAGAGACAATTCGGCTCTGTAGTCATTTTAATTTTGTTTAACCATTTTACATTTCCCGTCATGCTCGCACACATAACTCAACATGAGAATCCGAAAGAGACGAAACCGTTCGAATGCACCTTGTGGTATGCAAGCCCTTTTATAACGGTTAAGCTTCATTCATAGCTGTAGTAAATTGAAGCTGTTAGCGAAACGTTGCCTACATAAAATAAATTGTTCCCGGTGTACCGTTTAAATGCCAGCATCGGCCATCGCTTGCTCTGGAATCATTTGTACCGTAAGGTTTTCTAGAATGTCATAATTACCTATGCTGTAAAAACCTGTGTTATAGGTAACTATACCTCTATAGTATACCGGGTGTCACAAGAAGCACTATTATTACTGTTATTATTACTATGTTGGTACGGTTTTCTGATCACGGGCCCTTTTTTGTTTATACATAGGTACCTACATAAATTTTGACTTAAGTTAAATACATTTAGAACGCAGTATTGAAATATTGAAATGCAATTTTTTTCTGGTGAGAGACTAGGTACTTACGATACAAAACTTTGCGAGGGTGTTTGTAAGACCGGCTATCCTGACAGGTAGGGGAGACCGAGGCGAGTTGAGAGAGAGGTGAGTTGATACAAAGCCGATTTCTCTGAACTGTGACAGTTTATCGGGCTGGTAACTTCGCTAATTCGTTGCTCTTTCTACACTCCACAGTTTGTGTGAAGTTGTGACCTCGCTAACTGTCATAGGTGCAGAGAAAAAGGCTTTGTATCAACTCACCTCTGTCTCAACTCGCCTCGGTCTCCCCCTACATTATACAAAATATTACTAATTTGTTTCTTAATTTAATTACCTAATTATTGATTTCTCGGGGTTATAAATAAGTATCCTAATCCCTTAAGGATCCTGTCTATTTCTACAACATTCATAAAAATTGGTTCAACGTTGTTGTAGGCGTGAAAAAGTAAATATTGTTTTGGATAGGATGTATAGTTATAGGTACTCATACCTAGTCCTAGCAGGGGCTTTCTGATGACACAGGTGTGGTTTCTGTGTTGTTAGGTAGCAATAGAAGTGACCCACAATAACCGTTTCAATTTATTCCAAATAATTATGAATTATTTAACTTTAATGTAATGGCGGTATTTGTTCAGGTTTATTCTTGAATTTCATTTTTCTATTCAATTTTTTTAAACCACTGTCTGCATTATCTCAGGTTAGGTTATTGGCTACTTAAGTAGGCACCCAACTCACATTATTGTTATTATCATGCGATCTTGACTATATCTGAGATTATAATTGTAGTTACCTAAGCCAATAAAACACACAATAAACAAAAACTGCACACTGAGGCACATAACAATACCTCCTTTATTTCTAATTAGTAAGCATGTATAATCTAATTGTAATAATTAAAATATGCGCATGATCGATTTGTAAAAAAACCTAGCAACAACAGTATTATTGTTGTGATATAAAAATTTGCGACTGAAGGAAGTAAAGCGATCTGCATGCTATAATAGAGGTGGTTTCAAAGCGTAGACCGAGTTCCTTTGTAGCATTGTGTAGTTGATTACATTTTTAATTGCATTAAGAGTTTACACGTTCAGAATTGAGCTGGCGCCGCCTATACCTATCACATAACTTTGACAGTCCGAAAGTCTCCTCACACTAGGTAGGTACTAGGTACCTACTTTATACATAAATCCTTTTCAGAAGAATACTTACTCATACCATACATAACTCATATTATGTATATTACAAAGTAATTAATAGCATAGTGAATGCTTTGGTTTGAAAATTGGAAAAAATCCAGAAATAGTTGGCAACATTCCCATTTTAAGCAATTTTTCTGCAGAAACCGCCGAAAAAAACAAAGATCTTCATTAAAAATATTATAATCTTTGTCTACGACAATCGTGGAAGAGTTATTAGGACTGTGCTAACCACTTGCTCCACTTGTAGGTAGAGCGTTCTTACAATTGGAAAGGTCTTCTGTGTAACAATCGGTGGTGTACCAAAGACCTTAGTTAGTTAGTAGTTAGTTAGTCTTTAGATTATAATTTATTTTAAAGTGTCGCCAAAGCATGTTTTATACAATAATTGTATAATTTTTTGGTGCATTGCTATGTGTTAGCTATAATTATTAATTATAAGTTGCTACGTCCTAACAGGGCATCATTGTATACAAAACTTTGTAAAAATGTTGCAATTGAATAAATACTGAATACTGAAGACCTTGGCTAGCGAGAGAGATGTTGTTCACGAGTTCACGAAGCGATTCGCTTTTGTTTACATCTTTAATTAAACGCTAGGATTTATTTAAAGTTCAGCAAATGTCGATATTTCAAAATGTTATAATATTTCGGCCGTAGCTAATCTTCAGCGCCACGAATGACTTAATGTTTTAACGCAGATGTGACTCATGTCCATGATTTGTACATACTTACATTAAAATTTGAATACAAACACAGATAGCTAAAATATCTAATTCTTTTCCCATATATATATGTACCTACTTACTGTAAATATACCCTCACAAAACAAAAGTCTCCTCTCAATATGTAGGTATTAATCGGATTTGGAAAAAAAACTAAAATAATGGGCAATCGACAACTCAAGGGAGGTCAAGGGAGTTTGGAAACTAATTAAGATAATAGCTTACCGTAAAACGGGGTAAGTAGAGACAAAATTTAATTTCAAATCCCGATACAAAATATTTTCGTATGTGGCATGTTGATTTTCAATATTTTCATAGATAAAACATGTTGAATATGAATTTTAGTTTAATAATGAAATTCTGTCGTTTAGTTTCATAGTTTGAACAATAAACACTAAAATAAAGGCAAATTCCAGCTCACCCCGTAGTGGTGTCAGAAGAGATAAGACCAAATAAAACAAATGACGATAACAATCACGTCTTCATCCCTTACCCTTACGGGGTAGACAGAGCCTAAGGTAACAAAACCTTAAGGTCACGTTTAGAGTGATTAAGGGCGCATAGGTGGAAAGGGAAATCATAATAGTGATGGGTTGCTAGCCGCATCGCCTATGACCATGATACCTAAGACTTTCGCCAATTCCCTCGGTGGGCCTTTAAATAAATTCTATGCTTTTTCTTTACACTCAAACCAGCATGGAAGAAAAAAAAGGAGATAAATATAACTAAACTAATATTAGAACACTTTGAGCCCAAAATTTTAAGCAGCAAGTGAAATTACGAAATATTAGTTATATCCCTTCTCACCCCGTTTTACGGTACTCAATTATAGAGTGTTAATGCAAAACCTTCAAATACCAATGTATTTCGTAATCCACTACGTGCGCGTTATGAACTTGAGCTGTCCTACTCCAAGTAAAAATGATCGACATTGGGCGCAATAAATCACTAATGATGATTTCTATTCACCGCCAGTTCTCATGCAATTAGCGATGACTCGTCGACACGATCGGTTTTATACACCTGGATTTACCAGTATAGTGTTAAAGGACAGTCGTGCTCAAGAGTGTATAGATTACCTCGAAATTTTTAAACACCAATTTCTTCCATACTGGTCTGGGAGCAAAGAAAAAACATAGAATGTGCCAGTTGCTTCTCTGCCCGCGCAGATGATAAAAGCCCATCGAGGAGATTAAGCGAAAATCTTAGGAATCATGTTATTAGGCGATGCGGCTAGCAACCCATCACTATTACGATTCCCGTTTCCACCTACAAGCCCGCAATTATGCTAACCGTGGCCTTTAGGTATTATTATCATAGCGTCTGTCTACCCCGTAAGGGATATAGACGTGATATGTGTATGTGTATGTATGTGTGTGTAATTTCTTGAGTGTCGCTGTAAGTTCAAAATATCAGAATAAGGCTTAAGCGTGTGGCGAATTTATTGAATTGAATATCTAACTAATGAACTTAAAACTGGAGTTAATTCGAGTGCCTTTCCATATACCTATATGTACCTATTCAGCAGTGTCTGAAGACTTAGTGTGAAAATCATAATTCATAGACAAACATTGGCTAGCGGCTTACATTTTTACAATAAGTACTAACTCTAACAGCGCCTTCTCTCATCTCAGGTGAGCAGTAATGTTCCACGGGAGTTTGTAATTGTGTCGTACAGACACATTCAAACAGATGACGCTTAGCGACAAAAAATCGCATAGTAACAAGGTCACGTGACAGTTAGTAACAGAGAAAAATTCGAAGGCTTACCCACCTGCTATGGGTAGTGTAGGGGAGCACGCGTCACGGAATGACGAGGATCCGGGTTCGATTCCCGGCCGTAGCTTTAACCTTCGGATTTTTTATGTTCTAATTTTCAGTTCCGTTTAGAAATTTAAGTACTAACTCTATACAACAATTTAAATCTGTCTAAAATTAAATATTTTCAGACTGAATCCTAGTTAGGTTACTTATTTAAAAAGTTATATAAAATATTGGCACATTTATTTATAAGTAGGTATTGGAAGTTCCTTGCTCTTATTTAACGCATAGAGTTAGACTGCTAACGTGCGAATGAAACAACTTCGCAATTTTAAAGGTAGGTAACCTTCACCTAGTCAACATTTTTGTCACGTAACTGTACTTGCAGTAAACCTGAGATCGGTCTCACAAAAACGGTATTGTTCGCGAATCGGACCCATGGGTGCTGTGCCAGCGACATGATGAAGATTAATATTCCACCTTGCGCCCATTGTGAAGCTTTCACTCTACAATTGAACCCAGTGGTAGGTTCATCACGCTAAAACTCAGAGCATTTACTCAACCGGAGATGTATTTAATCCATACATACATACATATATCACGTCTTTATCCCTTGCGGGGTAGACAGTGCCTAAGGTAACAAACCCTTAAGGCCACGTTTGGCATGATTAGCGGCGTATAAGTGGAAAGGGAAATCAAAATAGTGATGGGTTGCTAGCCGCATCGCCTATAACATGATTCCTAAGAATTTCGCCCATTCCCTCGATGGGATTTGCTTCTTTCTTAATTCCAAATTTCGTCCTCCTGTTAGCTATAAAAATATAGTATGGTTAAATTTATAACGCGTACACTGCCTACGTTTTTTTATACGACAAGGAAAGCAAACGAGCAAGTCCCTGATGGTAAGCGAACACCACCAACACCCATGGACACCCGCAACACTACAGGCTTGCAGATGCGTTGCCAGCCTAGAAGGCTAGGATAGAATCTTATGCCAGTAATTTCACCGACTGTCTTACGCTCCACGTCGGAACACAGCTGTGCAAGCACTGCTGCTTGGCGGCAGGATTAGCGAGTAAGACGGCGACGTTACGTGGCGTCGATATTGACAGATGTCACAAAACAGTGTGGAAATTCAAGAGCATGGCGCCTCCGTTTGGTTTAATGCTATAAGCGCTAACAGTCCAATTTACTAGTTCAACGATAATCATCATTTGTTTCTTCAATTGTTTATGGCTTTTCATGACCGGAAATCTCGACATGTCAGAAGAAATTCGTTTCACAGGTTATAATAGAACTAATTTGTGACTGATTCAATCTAGTAACCGTTATTCTCGAGGGCCTGTAGGTACAGTTACCCAGGGTTTGTCTATCGAAGGTTGTTGTTAGTTCAACAATTTCATATGGTTTACTTCATTTTGTTGTCTTAGTAGGTTCGGGTTGATTTAGTACGCTTAGTGGTTGTGAAGTTTTTGAGACCTCAACCATATATGTCTCGAGCAGAAGCTCGAGGTTTTCAACTCTATAGGTACAAAAAAAAACATTTAAAATTTCACAAATGATCAATTTATATTTACTGTAAAGACTCCTTCTTTACTCTTTGTCGAATTCTAATCTTAAATGTTTAAATATAAAAATTAAAAATGAAATAGAATTCGAAACAAGGAAAAAGTCAGTCTGCTTAGGGCTTCCACTGGAAGCAGATGTATTGATTTAATAGGCCAAAAAGATTAATACAATACTGATCGTATGTTCAAGAAAATGCAGTTTAATTAAACGAATAAATAGTATAATGTGCCATCTGAGCTACATCATCCCGTCGTAGAGTGAGTGCCTCCTCAAGGCAGCTCCACATTACCATAAGCATTTCGATAAAGATAGATTTATAATTAGCATCACAAGCACACATTTGCAAAGCAGTTCTTTGGTGCGTGTAAAGTTCCTAATCCACATTAGGCCCACAAAGGAGCCTCAGCCAAATGTCTTCTTATTCCGAGTCCAGCACTGGAACGTGTGATAAAGTTTAATTAATCAAGTGTGTTACGTTATAGTATTTCCCTCGCCCGTCCCAGTGAAAGGGTTATTGTATCTTATAAACAAACAACAGCACATCAATCTCGCTACGGCAATGCCGTAACATTTTTAAGCAACCGCTTCACATACGCACAATGCAACCTTAATTAATTTCGCTTCTAGATTATGTAGCATGGTGGGTAATTAATTAATTATTTCCTAGTTTAATTTGACTGTATTTCAACTAACAAGAACAGGTACTTGGGTAACTGTTTCGTTGGTAATAAACGCTAGTTTCTTTAGCGAATCGTTAAAGTTATCTCTTAACAAGGTAACGCTTTCAACTTGTTTTAAAGTTGTCGTTAAACTGAAGGTAGTATCGTTATTGAATAGCCAACATTAACGACTGTATTTTAATGGAAATATCCTTGATGCTGCTGTAGGAGAAATGGTCAATAAAAGCTAGTAAGTAGGAAATGCCGCATTTCTGTTTTACAAGTTAGCTGCCTACATAAATTAGTCAAGATTTAGTTATTTTGGACATCGAACACTCGACGTAACAAATTGTGAAAACTGTCCAAACACTGCGCGCCATGCGTCTTTGCTTAATGTATTCACGCTTAAAAAGAATTCAGTACCTTGAATTCAGTTTGATGACATTGAATGACTTATGCAACCGGAATTCAGGCATCCATTTTGTAAACACTACAGTTTTTACACGTTCGTTGTTGTATTATTAAAATGGCCATGCAATCCTAATGTCGCAACGGAGTGCTCTCATCTGAAGAGTTTTGACCTGAACTCAACTTGACAATTAGTAAAGATCAATCAAGGTTAATGAAGCAGATGTGAGTTAGTTACTCTTACTAGTTTACATATGGACAGAGCGTCTTAAGATCGGTTGTACCGAGCTGGTTGAAGTCAAATCCTATTAACAGCCAAGAGAAGCTGTGATGCAATTGTGGAATGCAAAATGGATGATATTTGTAAAGGTAAAGCCTTGAGCCCTTCTAAAGCCTCGTTGCTATCCGCTGGAAAAGATTCATAATCATGATATTAAGTACACGCTCTGAATGTGTTCTGAGTATCATAGACTGACCAGCATCTGAAATGGAAGACGAAGCGTAGACGTACCATATCGCACTGCGCTTCAGTGTCGTCGTCATAGAAGATTTCGGTGTCTTCCATCCCTGCGGCTTCGAGCCCCTCACTTGGCCAGGCTCTGCGGCCCGCTCATACACACTCGCGGCCGGGCAACCGGCATCCGAACACGCACTGATACCAGCTCCAACCAACAACACCAAAACCGCTCTCGTAACGAATTTCGCGACCGAATTCGGGATAATCCGATGAGTCACGCGATTCAACTGACTGAATGCAACACCGAGACCCCACGACGGCAAGTGTGGGTGTCCTTAATGAACCGAATGAAACGTAACGAGTCTCGCTGACGACGTAGCTCACGTAAACTCTGATTGAATAGCTCAGAGTTTTGATTGGTCTATTTTTTGTCGTTCAAGGGCGATCCGATGAGTGCGCCCAGGTTTTCCAGACGGTGTTTTTGTGATGTACTGCGTAGAAAGCGCCGAGGCCGGAGCGGGGGTGGCGCGCGCACCGCAGGGGTGCATTGATCGGGCATCCACTGCGCATGTTCCCTATGTGAATTTCTCGGATGTTTTGACGTGTGCCACGCCGACGCAGACGACTTTTTACTGTAAAGGGTTTGTTAGTACAACAATGACGTCGTTTCAGCACGCGGTTGCGCTTTGCAATTTAATAAAGACGTTGGTTAAGTATTTTTATTTCTTCAAATGTCCACCGGCCTTACACTTTGTATTGTAGGTACATACTTAGTTTCTATTACCTTTGCAACTGTAACTGTGTTATACAATTTTCCCATCTTCAAAAGAATCCAACGCATCCCACGTCCCACGTCCATTCTCACGCTTTTTCTAATAAAAAAGCTAAATGATGCGTTTGCGTAGTCATCGTATGCATCCGATTCATTAATGTGAAGTGCTTTTAACATAATAGATCTTGTCCTCAACGATGATGAAAAAAAGCATGAGAATGTTGACAGACAACGTATGGGAAGTTTCACTGTCCATTAATAGAAGCTTGCTCGCTAGGTTCACTTTTATTCTCAAGCAAGTTTAATAAAAAGCATCTATATTAAAGGACCAGTCTCAGCTAGTTAGTACGGAATAAATATACATTAAACCAAGTAGATACAAGTTAGTAAACTTTAATTACCTACACTTTTAAACTCAACCAACATTCTAAATTTTTAATGATCCATATCCTTTTCAAGCATTTTCAAAATGCAATTAAGTTCTCTACTAGTCACTGCTTTGCAACTCTTATCTGTAATAACTAAGTACAGGTTAGCATTTAGCACCCTAACAGTATCCTTTCGTTCTAGTGCTCTAAAATGTCGTATAATGACAGGTGCAAAGTTGAACCGAGCTTGAACTATGTCAAGGCACGCGGGACTTGAGGGCATTCACTTGTCTAATAGTGAGGTTGTTTACAATAGGGATAGTATAAGGCGGAAACTGAACCATAAAGATCCTCAAATATTTGGACGTACTTGTACTATATGTGTCGCAAAATGTTTCTTGGTGTCTATTTTTTTATTGTTGTGAAGTTTATATTTAAATCTTTGCATCAATTATAATTATAAACTGCGACGGCAGCTACCTATTGCTTTCAAATACCTACAGTAAAATTCGTATATGAGTGTGTGTTTGCTCCTTAGTTTTTATATCTCTTATACATAATTGGGTAAAGCCTAAAAGCAAAAGGACCTTTTAGGTTTGTTAGACATCTCCTCTCTTATTTATACCAAATTTAGCGAAGGTAATGGTATTGATAAAATAGTTGTGAATTTCTAGTCTAGATGAATACGACCTCATATTACTCAAGGCGCTACGACAAGATACAGCTAGAGTAGGAAAACTAGTCGTGGAGTAGCAGAACGCGTGAGAATTTATGTGGTTATAAACATGTGTAGGGAAGTTAATAAATTTTAATGAGACAGGACACGAGTAGCAATACATTGATTTAATAGATGAAATGAAATCAAGACTGTAGGAACGGACGTACCTAATCATGTTTTGTATAACATAAGTTTTTCTAATAAATGTCTTCAGAATTGTAGTAAGGCACGCTCGGTGGAATAAGACATTTTAGTCGAGAAAAAAATGGAACGAAGGTATGACTGACTTCAGATTGTTAAAGATAAGAATTGTTGGCACGAGGAGATGAAAGAGCTATAAAGTATGTCGTTGCTCATATCAGATTCTAGATGGGCCGCGAATAATTTGAATGGCAAACCTAGACCGCAAACGTTTACTTATTTTTTGTCTTATTTTGACCTACGACTAGTCACGTTCACTTCATTACGTTCTGCCTACCGCGTGAGGTAACTTATGAAAACTCTTTCAAAATTACGCTACTCATTTTGTGCTCTTGCACGATCTTTAGATTATTGAATAGATAGATGCGTTGTTGAGTAATATTGTTTTTCTCTTACAACACAAGTGAGTGCTTTGTCCTGTTCGTTATGTGGTACCTGACATTTGTTATATGGATCGTGTACCGGATTTGCGACAGTCTGAATAAGAATTGTGTTCAATTACGTAGGTACCATATGTGTTAATTTATCGCAACTTGGTACCTAAATCCTCTACGAAAATTGAAGCCGGTTTCTACCAAATTTTGATTAAAAACTCTACAGTAGAACCCAATAACAAAGTGAATTCCAGAATTTAAGAGCTGAAGATAAAGGAACTATTAAATTCTCATATTTTTTAAATTAAAGTAGATAACAACAAGTATTGCGTTGCCTTGCAAGCTTGAACCTTTCAAAATGATAAAGCTATGCCACGTACAAATAAATGTCTCTCGAGTTTGTGTTACCTATAATGGTGGAAATATCATAAACAATTACAGTAACGACATCAACATGCTCCAAGTTTTCGAAATACGGCGTTGCATCAACATGCAATGATATGCAGCAGTCGGGCAGACTCTAATCGCGCTGCAATTTCCGACCATGGCATGTCATTGTCCTCAAACAATACCCTTACATAAAGACAACCTGAATCACCTCAACCGTGTAAACACCAAATCGACTAAACTACACTTACCCAAACCCCTCAACTTTTCAACAAATAATAGTATCTACTTTTGGCACTCCGCCCCCGCTCATGTAATTCAAATAACGATTACTTAACCAACAGTAAGGGTTCATGTTCCGAAACTAGTCCACGCTACAGGCCGTAAACGAATTTTGAATAAAACAAGAAAATTAATGTTGCTTTTACAAATTGCGTCATTTCCAAGTATCATTATCGTTACAAGTGGTGAGATGTGATTGTTTTTTCGCAGCTTACCATTTCTTGTCCGCGACGGTAATGGAACCTCATTCACCTCTGGCATTCCACATTAGATGTAGTTGTTAGTGGCGGTGGCTGCGGCGGTCATTCCCCTTCTTCCTGCTCGACCGCATTCCAGGGAACAGCCTACGTGCGTATCAAAATCCCGAGGGATTGAAAGTCATTGTACTACCGGCTTCGTGCTAGCTAAGTTTAATAGCCACTTAATTAGTCTAGTATTTAATTTAAATTGATCGTAAAGAGAACAGTCTTTGATTAAGTTCGAATATTTTCGCGAAGCCTGCCTGTTACCTTTTGCTTTCAATTACGTAGAGATAACTTAAAGAAGCTCCGTAATTCGTCTAATACCATCATTACCACCCAATTACAATCCGAATGGTGTAATACGGACAAAGGCTATAACTTCATCATTACCATTGTATAAAACTTATGTCATTACCGGTAGGTAGTCAACTTTTGATACGTAACGTTAAGTCATGATTTAACAATCAAAACTGAATGAAGTTAAAGTGAAATTATCCAATAGATTTTCCATCCGGTGCCATCAAAGCATAACGAAAACGTTCACGTCGGTATTTATTATGACGTCGTTAGCTAATATTGCGGTCACGTCAAATTTAACGTCTCAATATTTATTCAACCTTATCAATATCCATCTTTTACGTGTGCGTGACGAACATTTTGAAATGTCTCGATTGCCCTTTCTCGTTCAAGTTCAGAACGTTTTAGGTGAAGTTCATGCCGTAATTTGTGGAAAGTTTGTAGGTTTATTATCCCTAATCGTGTTCTTCCTTTCCTTAGAGTGTTCTTGTTTTTCATTTTGTATGGCCATGTATTTTTATCACATGTTTAAAAGTTCACGTAATACTCAAATCGTTTATCCTGGGTATCATAAAATAGAAACAGATTGATTATTTATACCTATTTACATGTAGCAGCAATTAATAAGATATATGTAAACTCCTTTATTGTGACATACATGCAGTAAGGCGGACTTATCCCTTTAAGGGATCTCTTCCAGACCACCTTTGAGTGAATCTTATCTTATCTTACATCACTATGTATCATTAATCATCCTGAATTACTGGTTGGTTCGTAGCAATAAATTCTTAATTTGCTTTTCCTCTTCACGTTACTGGAATCCAAAATGAGTCACTATCGGGTGCCATCTTGAATGTAGGGTCTGGCGGATAATGACAGTCCATAAGTCCTAGCATTCATCGCGGACATAAAGCTGTCCCCTACGCACACGTATACTGGTTAGAAAGGGATATAAATTTTCCGTCCACGCCAAAAACTAGCGTGCTTGTGTGGTGCTAATAGTGGGTATGGTTGTCCGATCAGCGCCGGTGCAGCCTCCGAGGTAAAAGACCGGTTACAAGCTTTTACATCTCCCGTGACAGGAATGAGTGTTCGTAGGTTCAATTAATTAATTACTTGCCCTCGCGCATCGCAGGCATAGAGTTCGTTACACAATCCGAGCCTAGTGGGAAGCGGTGTCATTAAATGCATTGTTTTTTTTCTGCAATTAAACGCTTGTTTGAACAATTAAGTACCGTAAGCTTGTCAAGATGTGCGTTGCGTAATAAAACTAAATACACGGTGCTTGCTAGTTGTGCTTTTGCTTTTTACAAAATTATAGTTCTTTTTTTTTTATATGAATAGGAAGGCAAACGAGCAGGTGGGTCACCTGATGGTAAGTGATCACCACTGCCCATAGACACCCGCAACCCCGGAGGGATTGCAGATGCGTTGCCAACCTAGAGGACTAAGATAAATGGCCTCTTGTGCCCGTAATTTCCCCGGCTGTCTTACTCTCCACACCGGAACACAGCAGCGCAAGCACTGCTACTTAGCGGCAGGATTAGCGAGTAAGATGGTGGTAGCGATCCGGACGGACCTTGCACAAGGCCCTACCACCCGCAAAACTCACTTATGGAATACTAGCTGTAGCCGGAACTCCGTCCGCGCAGAATTTGCTTATCTTATGTCCTTTCCCGGGACTGTAACTATGCACTATACTAAAATAAAAAACACTAAACTAAATTTCAATAAAATCGGTTTAGACGTTTTGCCATGAAAGAGCAACAACATCCAAACATCCGAACTTACAAACTTTCGCCTTTATAATATTATAGTAATCAATACATACTATAAAACAAAGTCGCTTTCCGCTGTCTGTCTGTCCCTATGTACGCATAGATCTTTAAAACTACACAACGGATTTTGATGCGGTTTTTTTTAATAGATAGAGTGATTCAAGAGGAGGGTTTGTATAAAGTATAATTCTGCGCAGACGAAGTCGCGAGAAGAAGCTAGTACTACCTAAAGATAAACTGACGGGAGTTTTTTTTAAATCACATACAAAAATGGTATCTATGTGTAGTGCTGCAATACCTACTAAAGTTCAAATAAAATTTTCGATAATGATAAGATTAATTAGAGCTGTTTTTTCCACTCAACTTGAAAAAAATCAGATGTTTATTTTGCAAATAGGCTTGTCGTTGACATGTCTTTTTTGACTTCTACTAATACTCTATCGTAGCCCGCGTACGTACTAATTGAGAACAATTATTTACCACTTTGCTATAGAACGTTCGAGTGATGTGTTATGAAAAATCGCACCCCTGAATCGATACCTACTGAACTTATTAAATTGTTATTAAATCATGCATCATAATTGTTGATCATGAATAATTTGGCAAAATGCTAATTTATCCGTGAAGTGATAGCGCTCGGGAGACTAATAACTTGACCCCTTTGCTCGTAGACATCAACGACAGTTATCAACGACAGCGTATAACCTAAGCCATGATACCCGACTCCGTTACAGTATAATGCCTGGTAGCGGACGGTCGAAGTTATGATTGGCCCCTGAGACTAGTTACATTTAGATAATCACACCCCTGCAATGAATATCAAATACACTGTTGTTGTTATAATGAATGCTGTTTACCTTACTATTTAGAAACAACGTCGAAACGTAAACAAAATGCTCTTCTGTTACTGAACGATCACGATTCTCGCTGTAGCTGTAGCAAGTTTAATCAAGATTCGTGTGATCACGGCTATAGTCATTAAATCCAGATATACTGCTACAGCAAGGGATAGTGGTGAAAGGGATCTCGAAAGTTCTGCCGACAGTAATGCCAACATAACCCCGCTGCGCCCTCTTCCATTCAAAGGTACCGACAAGATAAGCAAGTTCCGATGCAACCAAAATGTTACGCAAGGCATGCCGGTTTCACAAATTCGCAATTCACATTCGTGCTGATTATTTAAATAACCCTATTAGATATTCCGAAAGCGATATGCTGAGATGATTAGTGGTTCTACGAAAATCGCAATACAATAGCTAGCACTAGCACCCATTGCAGTGAGAATTTCCATGGAAATGTTGAGAAATTCGTTGTTCTAGCGATTCCCACGTAAGGTGCTAGCCCTAATTGGAATTTTGTGCGCATAATTTAACGAACAAAGCTGTTTTCACGGCAGTCAGTATTTTTACAAGTTTTTATTTACCTCGTCCTTTTTATTCTTGTTGATTTTTGTCTCAGTTAAATCTTGCAAGACAAAAACCCATTCTAGTGATCGGATTGCCCTGAAATTTTGTACACGGGTGAGGACCAAAAAGTTACACACCGTTAAAGTTGCGTAAAAAATTCCACTAACTTTTTCCATTGTCACACGAAAGTTATCCATACAAATGTATGACTAATTTTCGTGTCACAATGGAAAAAGTTAGTGCAAATTTTAACGCAACTTTAACGGTGTGTAACTTTTTGGTCTTCACCCACACATAATATTATGAAATGGATAACAATTCAAGTAGGTACATTCAACAAAAATTAAAGTCAGTAAAAATCTTGTATACTTATTAAAAATGAAACTTTTAACTAAAACTTATTTGTATAAATGATAGGTACCAATAACTACTCGTAATAATATCCAATACTATACTTCGTATATTTTTTATCAGTAGAAAAAGGAAGATAATCCAATTTGTTTTTCTTTTATAATGTAGTGGAAAGATTTCATCTTACTGCGGGTAAACCTAGTTCGGACTAGGCTAGTATTTTAGTCTAGTAGCGAGTAATTTAGTAATGCGAACGATTTTTGGGTAGCAGCGAATAGTTTATCTACTAAATTACACGCTACTAGTCTTTAATACTAGCCTAGTCCGTAGGTACATTGAACGGGCGGCCAAGCCAAAAAAAAATCGGGAACCTATATATATGGCCTAGACAACTCCGATTGAGTGTAGGTATCTGTACTGTAAGGTGACAATGTGACAGTCGACTCTGCATATCTCCGCCTCCGCTCCGCTTTAGTAGAAGCGCACCCTTAAGGAAACACGAAACAATCGTCATGAGGTGTCAAGGCACAGGAAGACATCAATTCCATACGATTTACACGGTTTTTCGCAGAACAATGCAACTAACAGTGCAGGTACCAAGTCTGCTGCATCACGAAGGCATCTTGATTAAAGTGAAAGTGTTAATCACTGTTTTCTTGTTGTTGTTAGATAATGAATCACCCTTCTCATTCATGTAATTAAAGTAATGCTTGTAACTAATATGAGTGTTTCTGATTGAATTGGTGTTTTTTATGTGGCTTTAAATGTGGATACCGTCGCTATATTTTTAGGTGCAAAAAATCAGCTTGTTCCCCGTACGTAACCAAGTTACATAACCGGCACTGGTAAAACCAATGTATAGGATGATTAATTTGGATTAATTTAGGTTTAGGTGGGGTTGATCCTTGGGCCACCCGTAAGCCGTGAACATGTTTTTTTTAATTTAGAAATAGACAGTTTTTATTTTACCTTTGAATGTCCTGTTTATGTAAAATAGTTATGTACGGAGAACAAGCGAAAAAATCACTGAATAAATACCTAGACTTCGTTTTTTATAGCATTAGAAAGAAGGAAAAGGAGAAATGAGCTAGAATACCTATGTTCGTGCAGTTTTGTCCAATGCACACTCGCCGAATAAATATATCCTATATAACTATAAAAATACCGATACTCGACGTATGTACCTATGTACAAGATACTTGAAAAAGAGGTGCTGCTGTCAAATACCTACAAGGCGCGTCATTGTGACCAATGATAGTAAATGGCGTCACGACATCACGAGTTGGGACAATCGTGGCTGCGTCGGACATCATTTGGAGCACCCGCCTATTCAGCTTTAATAATAGCGCTAGCCCCCTCAGAACTGTTAGGCCAGAAAAGGACGTATTATCAAAAGCTTTCTACGGAATGTCTGAATATAGAGAGACAACCCTGTAAATAACACGCAGGCACTCGATAAAATTACTGTTTGTCTTCACAGATAACGGAGCCGGGGAACTGCCTGCAATTGCTTGTATGGTTTATCACGACTGTTGAAAAACTAGGTATTTATTTACTATCTGGAGCAAGACTATCATAGAGAAATTGCCAATAGAGTGAATATGACATACAACTTGATAAAAAACGAACAAATAAAATCGCCAGACCACTGCGGCGATTGCTTCAGCCAGCAGACCTGAACTCAACCAGTAATTTATTAATTGATCGGTATCGATGTGGTATTTTTGTGGCATAGTAAACATAACTCACTCCATAATGAAAAAAAAAATTGTACCAAGCTTATTGTATAAGTTTTCATAATAAATATATACTCCTACTCTTTTCTGAAAAATCATCACGAAATACTAGTGCTTTAAGACAAAGTGTTTTAAATCCTATCTAGGCGGTATAGCATTAGACCTAAATATATCAGTGGTAAAGCTTCATAGGGATACGGTAGGTAGACCTATCGAATTTTAACGTTTATGGTAAAAGACAGGAAACCAGATTTTGGATCCTCTGATTCCGCAACTTCGAGTACCACTTGTAAGAAGCTTACATAAAAACCGCTTCCTTGTTGGGAATTCGATAGTATGTAACGTATTGATTACTTGCGTGATTGCGAAAAGGGAAAATACTGAATTTGTGGAGAAAGAAAGCTTGGCAATGTTATTTAATTAAGTAAGTAATAAGTTACGTGTAACTGTAACGTTGTAGACTAGTCTCCTGATTCATAAAAAGTTACTAGCCAAGAAAAATAAATGTTTAGCCCCTTTTCTAGCAACGGCAAAGGTTATATTCACTATTAGGGTTACTTTACAAAGAAACCTTTACAGAGGGGTACTAGTACTAGGTACTAGTTGGGTCTACAGCCCAGAAGGGACTTCCATACGCTTCTTTTTATTGAAAAAAATCCCATCTGATGAATTTTTTAAGGGCTGTGACTTTACAGTTAGGCCACTGCCCAACCACCTACTAAAATATTTCAGAATAATTTTAAGACATCTTTTATAAACTTAGTTTCAGTAGTATATCGTCTTTTTCTTAAAAATATATTCTATATATCTCAGCCCTTCTTTTACTGTGATAGGTAGTTTTCAAATCGAAACACAGACTGCGTGCATCATGTAAATACTAGTGATCTACATAAGTCAATTCCAGCTAACTCCTCATACAAGCCAAGCCTTTCAGTCCACGACGTTACCGTTGCGAAACTTTCCCTCCCATAATGGATCAATTTACCTTTGTATCCATGCATTGTCGGTTTGTTTAAAATAAAATCTCTACGTGTTTTACTTTCACACCGAAGGTAACAGGAGACGTCAATCTGCGAATGATTTGTTTGCGGTCGATATGCATCGGCGAATTTATCCGGTTACAGCGTCAAAATGCTGAAGTCAACTGTAGAAACAAAAGCTTTCTTATGGGAAATTTAATACGGATGAACCTTAGAACAGTTTTTATACTTAGGCACTTATACATATACATAGAGCGTGCTTGAAACGGAATTTGGGGACTTCATTTCAAAAATCTGCCATTGGAAAGTGAACATGATAAAGAAATAAATTTAAAAAAACTAGATACAGTATTCGTTTGCAACTTCGTAAATAGTAACGTTGTAGAGTCGTTGTTTTGAAGAAGCCTTTTCTTGAAACAAAGATGGTCGGCGAAAATAAATTGGTTTAAAACATCCTCGATGCAACATAGTTTCTCGTGCCGATGAAAGTGATTTACAATAGGTACCTCGAAGGAGACATTGATGAAAATGATGAAGAGGCAGCGCACGCAGCGCAACAATAAACTTTGCACAAATACAAGCGGTCAAATGCGGCTATTACTGTCAAAGACACGAACAAAACATTAACAATCGACAGTACTAAGAATAATGTCTCATTCGAAAGGCGATATGGGCTAAGAATAACATAAATGCAAGCATTTATTGCGCTGGCTAGTTTGTTGCGCATTACATTTGCATTAATACGCTCTTGCCTTACATATGTAATCATAATTAAATTAAGAAACATCGTTGTAAAAAAGAAATTCTTGTGTTCTAGTGAAAACACCGTGTCGTATGTTTAGTTTTTTTAGCACTTATTATTATATTTTATAATGAACTAATGAGTCCTTTAACCAAGTATTGTGATAGGATTCTGTATAAGCTTAACTAGAAAAACAGAAGTATTTTTAAAATCATAACAGAAGTATATTTATAGGTTGGTTATAATCATCGACTACGATGTTTTGTGGAGTAAAGTAACTGTCTCCTTACTGTACGGATTTTATGTTTTTACGCTTATGAACAGCCAGTATTTTTCTACCAAAAAGGTGCCTATATAATGAAGTCGTTGTTTAAATTGGCGCTGTCTGTACCTACCTTTAGTGGAATGGAAAGCTAAAACTAAGTTAGCTTACCTTTTCATAAATTAGCCACTTCGATTACACGGGGCATCGGCTCGGAAATTCTGTGGATCCACGACACGGTGAAAACGTAATTACTATGTAATACCATCACTTGTCACGGATAATTATTTGTAATAATACACACGACCCTGACTGAAGATCTTTATGATTCTTCGAAAGCCACTTTCTTACATCATGTTTGTGGGGTTTACTACCGTCGGGGAGCGCATGCACGCTTCCCTCATTCATATTTATAAGGAAGTGACCTATTGATTCTTGATTGAAAGCATCCTATGCTAATTTCGTTCATTTGTTTTCACTTCACTCAAGCGCAGCTGACATATAAGTTGAAATGAATCGGCAGTTCTAGCAGTTTCTGGAAAGATTAATAGGAACAAGTATGCTCACCGATTTGGTTTCCTCTCTTACTCACCCGATTTTTCAAATAAAACAATGGCTTTTTGAGGTAGGTATTCTTGAAGTTCTCACTCGGTTAGACTGACAAATGAAAACTAGCAAATCTGAGGCACACCTAGCATATTATCCGTAAACCCATTTATCAACCTACCTACCTACTTGCATCAAATAGGTACCTCATTCTACTTAACCGCAAGCTTATTACAATAGAAGGGAGATGCTAGTACAGCTACAGACCTAGACCAGGTCAGTGCCCCCCATTGTGATGTCCGGTGCACAATCGCGGTGTGATACAGCAGATAATTGGAGCCCAGGCACGAGATATCAGGCTCAGCCATCTGGTAGAGGTTCCATTCATCCCGAGTCACGCCTCGCGGCCTTTAGAAGTGGAATGCCTGTTGTTATTACCACCGTGCAAAGCGATATGATCGAATTTGAAATGCTTCGATGAAGCGTCATGTTTTATGACAAGGGGTTTGTTGTTGGTCGTAACCGTGTTCTTTATCAATCCAATATTGGAAATTGGAATGAGCAAGTCGGTATGCGTGGGTGAAACCAGTGGACATTTAAGAAAGAGTAGGTATGTTGATTCAAACGTTTAAAAAAAGTAAAAAAGTGCCACAGCAAAGAATACACGGTGACTGAATTAGCATACAGGAACCATTTTTTCTTACTCATTCATCTTCATCATCATATCAGCGATAGGACGTCCACTGTTGGACATAGGGCCTCCCCCATAGACCTCCAGTTGCGTCAGTTAGAATCGGCTTGCATCCACCGTGAACTGGCACTCATTACGCGGTGACAATTACATTTACATATAAAGTTTGTGATACAAACATGATGTAGTTTTTTTTTTTATTTAGGATTTCATTTTAAGCCGAAAATATTGCGACCCTATGCCTGGTTATGACGTTCTTTGTCTTAACTGCTTAACTGCCTGACGTATGCATCTCAAGCAATGTAGGGTGATCACACAATAAAATTAGTCTGCATAATGTTTTATCACTTATTTATAAATTAAATAATTCAGGAATTTATTAACTACTTTAACTCACGCATAACTAGATTTAATTTTGCCCATACAGCAAGATAAATTGGTTCATTGGTTCCTGCATACTAACGCAGTCACCGTATAATTAATTAAATTATGCCGAATATGATTGTTTACGAAACAAAATGCACAATATGCACTTTTATTAGTTATAAATCATTACTCGCTCTACAAAGAACGGATTTTTTAATTTCAAAGAGCCCAATCTCTCCTAAACGGTTAGTAACAAGATGGAGATAGATTTCACGTAATATCATGCGATACGTTACGCCGATTGTCCGCAAGAGGTTATCGAACTGGAATATATTAACATTAATGTCCAAAACCCGGAATACACACGGCATTCTGCAGCAGTCTCTGTATGGTTTGAAATTTTAGTATGAATGATAAAAATAGCTGTTACAAATACTGGAATGTAATGGTCTGAAGAATTGAACTTCTATATACAATTAAATGATTATATGTATAAGAGATTTTTATCGAATCTACTAAATCAATTTATATTTTATATTATTATGTAATTGAAATGACGATTCTCTCACCACTGCCGAGTCTACGCATAGAAACTTGGACCTTTGGTAGAAAAGGCAGTAGCTTCCATCCCCTCTCCATCCACTCCATAATCTCTCATAAACGGTCAACCAGCTGCTACCATTTTCACCAACTGTTGTTCTTTTTGCGAATGTGCATAATTAAGTTTATAACTTTCAAAACCTACATGAGACAGGTGTGTTTAAATAAACTTAAAACTTAATGACGTGTAGATGGGAAACCTAAATACTAAACATACGTTTGGGAATTGGTTATATATTCCTAGAAAATATACTTTCGACTCTATAAAGTACCCATTTTTTTTTGTCATGCATCTGACTGCAGCTTACTGCACCTAACGTCATACTTATACATACAAGTTGTAAGCTTGTTCCCCGTACATAACCAAGTTACATAACCGGCACTGGTAAAACCAATGTAGGATGATTAATTTGGATTAATTTAGGTTTAGGTGCGGCGATGGTGACCCTTGGGCCACCCCTAAGACGCCAACATGTTTATTTTAATTTAGAAATAGTCTTTATTTTACATTATAATGTCCTGGAAATGTAAAATAGTAATGTACGGGGAACAAGCGAAGTGGTAAGGTACGGTCGATGAAACTGAATCACGTAGGTACCTCGATGGAACCTTTTCTCATACAATTTCGCAATCATTTCTTTGGCATGGTCATAATGACATATTCATGCAGTGAAAAGATTCCACAGTGGTACGATTCAGTTTCCTTCACTGTAGGTATATACCTACGCACGTACTCACTATGGTGATTTTACTTATAAGAAATGACGTTCTGTCGACAAAATGAACAGTAGGCTGGCTGAGCTGACGGTTTGTTTTCAAACGAGTGGAATGAGCAGTGTCGCATTTGGGAGAGCCAGCCAGATCGAAGCTTATAGATAGTTACTTATAAAATCTACTTACTTTCCACGCATGTCTATAGCCGCTGATGCTGCTAGCAAGGCTCTCCGCGTCATAGTGTCGAGAAAACGAGTAAGGGCCCGGATGACTCCGGGACACGCATTGCCCCATAAGCTCGCACACCACCGAACTAGCACATTGGTCACTTCACTTCACTAATTTGTCTAAAAACACTGGCTGTATGAAACAAAAACTGCGCTAAACAAAAAAAAAACGTTTGAGACGATTATGGAATAAAATTTGAATTAAGAACGCCGTTGAAGCTTTGCCGCGCTTTTGTTTAATGACTCGAGTCTAATGATTGATGATTGTGTATCTCCGAGGCTATGTTATTCATTAGAGCGCAAGCTTGTTTGATAACAAAATTGTATCTTTAGTGTAATAAGTGGGTAGCTAATCACTAATCACTAATAAATGCATGCTGAATATAAACATGCTAGGTACATGTCACGCAAGTAGATTTCATTAAAAATCCGGATGGCAATTAAGAACTACTTTTAATTCAAATATGTGGGTAGCCACATATTTGAATTCTTTTTTATAAATGCTAATAGGTATTAAGAAAGTTAACATATCTTGTTTTAAAGGTAATATTTATGGCGCTTATGGCAAATTCAAATGGCGTTAAAATTATTACACATAAACGGATAACTCACGTATAAAAAGTCGAGTGATGCTCGACATGTTTCGGACTATTTCGTAGTCCTTCTTCCTGGAGCGCTCGCCCCGGCGGCAGCGAAACGAACACTGCGCGCCAGCGCTCTGTTCGCGCGGCTGCTCGACGCAACTGACAGCGGCGCACAACTACCCTCGTTTTCATCGTCATTTTTATTACTGTCAAATGTAGGGCAGCACACAACACTGATCACGTCACTCCGTAAAGGTTCGCTCACACTCACCGTTTGGTCAATATTTAAAACAGTTTTCCAACTCGGGGGCACCGACCATCCACTATCCCGGTTGAAATTGGGATACCGACTTATTTCAATGGCTTCACGTACTTTCCGCGGAATGAACAACTTTTCTCTCGCCAGTACTGACACCTTATCAAACCTGATATAATGCGTCGAATCAGATTCCATCGAATGTTCAGCGACAGCAGACCCCTTGTCATCCTGTGGCGCGCAGTGTTCGTTTCGCTGCCGCCGGGGCGAGCGCTCCAGGAAGAAGGACTACGAAATAGTCCGAAACATGTCGAGCATCACTCGACTTTTTATACGTGAGTTATCCGTTTATGTGTAATAATGATTAAGTCTCACGGTAGTTTCATGTTGAAGGCGTTAAAATTAATTAAAATACTTTGTCGCCTATGTTCTTTTTCTTTTTTAAATAGGTACCTAATTTGAGAACCTAATACCTGCATCATGTCACTGAAAAAAATATCCTATGTGAAATTAATATCAGAATATCACACACTTCTTTCACAGTTCACTTAAAGGCATGAGCTTTGATATGTCCGTATTGTATTATAGTTAATACCTAACGAAACAAATGAATCCCTGTAGGCGCGTTGAGCGCACTGCGCCCGGCGTGCGACTGTTGCGCTCGCGCACTTGCCTCGCGGGCTTACAAAAATCAACAAACCACATTCTCAACAATCGTGCCAACTCTTTCCTCAACCACTAGTCAAACAAAGATAGCACTATCTACCGTTAATAAGTCGGTTTCTGTGTTCTACTATGACTACTACAAGCGTAAGGTCTCGGAGGACCAGCGGTTGAGTCATTCATGAGTTGGTAGATACGCCGCAGTGCATCCTAATTATTGCGTGGTGCGTCCGAAAGTGAATTACGATAAAAGTTGATTATGCCGCATAACATTGTATTAGTTAAATTATTATTTAGGAACATTTTAAAACTTTGCTTTGCTTGTACCAATTTACAATAATGTTACAACGTTAAGTTTGTGTTAAACCATTTTGGAACCTAGGCTTATTTTCCGGTGTCAGCGTGAGGAATTGGGATTATTAAGCAGATATTATAGGTAGGTAGCTACCGAATTAAGGCGATTAATTAATGCTTAATTATTACAAGAGATTCCTTGGGTACCACGCCATGTCGCTTAAATACTCTGTCTCCACTACTGGACTAGAATCTAGAATTACCAGGTAGAATATTGGAATAGGACCCTTTATGCCAGAAAATTATAAGTAGGTAGGTAGGTAACAAAATATTTTATCCCACCAGATGAGTTCATACGGCCACTCATAAATGTGTAATCAGTAAGAATCCATTTCTAGTTAAGTACTTTTTATTTTTTGCATTTCCGTCCATCTATTATTGATACTTCCAACACGATGTTAGCTATCCAAGGCCAACCGGTCAACCAGTTGGACCCAAAAAAAGGTGCTTGTACGCCGGCACCTGAGGTCAAACACCCAACCCATTTTTCTGAATGTGCCTTTAGTAAAATATAAATATGTATGAGGTTTTTAGACGTTTTTTCCCGTTGCAATAACAATGATTGAATTATGTTTTACGAGGGTTGAACCGTTTTATCTATGCAAGTGTTAGGTTTTAAGCAATTGCTTTGCGAACTTTGGTCCTAAAGATTGATCTAGCAATTAGGATTGAATTGTCCAAACATTTTCGAATACGCTGTATGATTACTCTTTGCAATTTGCCTTGCAAACCCTGTCTTATTCAGGAAACATAATTATGAAGTAATACATACATTATGTGGCCTGAAAAGTTATTCTGAAAGACTGAAAATTGAACATTGATCATTGATTTTGATCTTCTGTGACTGCTCTATGTGCTCTACAAGTTTTGTTTTCGGCGGGAAAGATGGTATAGGTTTGAAGCAGATGACGTTAAAAATAAACATTTACGGTACGAACTAATATAAAGTAAAACGAACTTTATGACATTGCGTTATAGTTTTGATTTGCTCAACAACAACCATCCTTTTTAAACGGCAATTAACCAATGTCAGAAACCAGGATGACGGTTTTCCATCCATAGAGTAACTTAACTTTTTATGTACTGTCAAATCAAAATGTCAATGTCAAGATTGCCAAGCAAAGTTAATAAAATACATACTTGTTTATTGTTTATACTTTGGCGTCTCGTCTATTATTACGACGTAGTAAAGTATCATAATAATTCTTGATTTTTATAAATCTAATTTCTTATGTCTGGAATGATAACAAGGGCAGCGGCAAGAGCTTTCTCCACGGAAGCCCTCAATGTTGTCAACAATGTTGCTAAGCAACAATTTACCGTATCACTTCACGGCAGTAAGTAAAAAGTTAAGAAATTCACTGTATTTTGGAAATTTCAGTGTTTTGACTATTTATTTACGTCCAATTTACGTTATTATTTCAGTTGACGCAGTGCTAGCTTATCAACAAAGTGGAAAAGGCATAACTTTCGTTCGTACAGATGTGCCGCAACAATTTCAAGGCAAAGGCGTTGGAAAACTGCTAGCTAAGGTTTGTAACTGATAATCATATTGTTTATTGTAACACAGTTCAGTGATTTTGAATACCCACCAACATTAACAATCGTTTATTTTTCAACAGCATGCATTTGACCACGCCAAAAATCATAAATTGGATGTAATCTGCCAATGCCACTTTCTGGCTAAATATTACGAGAGTAATATCGCACAATACAAAGGTCTGAATATTAAATTACAGCTAGAGTAAAGGCAACTAGAGTTACAATGGAGGCAGTATGGCATAGGTGTAATATTCATTATTATTTAAGAGAAAAATGCTATGGAAAAGCTAAAAGTATAGCCAAAGTAGCAGCTGCGCAGTTTACCGATACAACAGAGTTTCCATTTTACCATGGTCTGGCTAATATTCTTGAGGGGCAAATCCAAAAAGGAATCAATGAATTGACTCCGCTGCAATCAGATCGGGATATCCAATTGGCTGTTGTAATAGCTCTTATATATGGATATAAGCTTGCTAGTTCTTTAGAGAGGGATGCTTTGTATGGCTTAGAGTCAAAACTAAAAGAAGAAAGAAAGCAAGCAACTGCAACATCTTACTATTACGCTGGACTATTTCTATCTTTAGCTGGTAAGTATGAAAAGGCTTCTGAATACATCAACAGGTGCTTGAAGAAGGATCCAAACAGCCTTAATGCTATAATATTGAAGGGATGGAATGACATGTATATGCATGTGGGTGACATGCAAGTGTCTATATTGGATTCTTTGGAGTTAGCGCTAAGCAAGGGTGACAGGAATATAGAAGCTTTGCTGGGGCTGGCAAAATTCAAGTATTTTGCTAAAGACCATGAAGCATCCAATCTAACATTAAACAGATTAATAGTAAGCAACCCCGGAGAAGTGGTACCGCTTGTTGAGAAACTAAAAAATGAATTTGCTTTACAAAAATGGGAACCAGTGTATGACACTATGGAAAGAATATTCCATTTGGAGTGTGATAATATTCTTGCTTTAAAAATAAGGATTTATGTTGCTTTATGCAAGAATTCAGATTACATTGAGGCTGCTGATCAACTGAATAGATTTTTCACTGTTCTGGAAAATGAAGAGACATACAATGGTTATCAGTTTTACAATACTACTCAGATATTTTCAAGAGTTTGTGGCAGATCAAGTGCTGTGTTATCCCAAGTATACAGGTTTGCTCAGTATGCATCGGAAATGTATTCCAACAATGTTGACTACTTGAGCGAAGTCGGATACCAGTGTATTCTACAAGGCAAGTACAAAGATGCACTGAGCTTCTTCAAAGCTGCTAGCAAAATAGACAGCAACTCGATAACTGCGCTATGCGGCCTGACCCTTTGTCAGATGCATGAAAATGGCCCCACAGAACAGATTTCTCAGCAAATTGAGCTGTTGTTTGAAATGCAAGGCTCAACCAAAGTTCCAATCCTGTATCTGTTATCAGGTCAGTTGAACCTCAAAAACTCTGCAACAGCTGTTGCATTGCTGAACACAGCTTTTGAATCTAAGTTGTCCTTAGCCAATAGAAATCCTTTTGGTCTTGCATACACTAAAGATCTTGATCCAGATTTTCTGCTTGAAGTCTATAAGGAATACAAAAAGCATTTGCCGAAGAAGCCCTTTGTCATTGTGGGTTATTTACTTTATTCTCAAGAAGACAGCCCTTTGGTTACCAACTGCTTAAATATCCTTGAGACTGCTTGCAAAGCTTGTCCAGGTTTGATAACAGCTTTGTATGAACTAGCCAAGCTGAAGTTTCTGTTTGGGTATGCAAATGATGCTCAAAAAATAGCTCAGCAAATTGGTGAACTGGATAATACCCATGCTGGTAGTCAAGTGCTATTGGCTCAGATTTACATACAACAACAAGCCTACACTAAAGCTGCTCAGGCTTTAGAAATGTGCCTAACCTACAATTTCAAAGTAAGAGACAGTGCAATGTACCATTTTCTTAATGGAGTAATTTTGAAAAGTGCCAATCAGCAACAGGACGCTCTGGCTGGCTTTAATACAAGTTTGCAAATAACGAATAGCAAAAGTGTTGCCAGCAATGTAAATCGCCAGTTTGAGTCAGATTTAAATATCATTGACAAGGCAACATTGTATTTGCAAATTATTGAAATACAAACCGCTTTGGGGCAGCTTGCTGAGGCTGGAAAAACTATGCAGGTAAGGATTTTGCAACACTGAAAATGATAAGTATAATGTTAAATTTTAATGTAAAGCTATGGCTGGGAATCGACCCCGGATCCTCGTCATTCCGTGACGCGTGCTATCCCCCTACACCGCCCATGCAGGTGGGTAAGCCTTCGATTTTTTCTACCTGCTACTAGCTGTCACATGACCTTGTTACTATGCGAATTTTTGTCGCCAAGCGTCATCTGTTTGAATGATGTATCTGTACAACACAATTACAAACTAATGTTGTTTAATCAGCCACATTGATTTGTTATAATAATATTGTGACTCAAATTTACAGGAAGCCATCCAAGAGTTTTCTTACACTTCTGAAGAAAGTCGTCTCCTGATCGCAAGAGCTGATTTAGCACTTAAGAAAGGTGATGTTGACAGTGGCATAGACATCCTGAATGAAATAAAGCCGGGTCAGCCTTACTACTTCCAAGCTCACAGCAAGATGGCGCATATTTATCTGAAGGAGAAGAAAGATCGTACTATGTTCACGAGTTGTTTTAAAGAGGTGGTCAGCAACCATCCCATGGCTGATGCTCACACTATGATGGGTGATGTTTACATGTCTATACATGGTAAGATATACCTAAAGATACAATGTAATATTATGATGAATCGAATGAAATAGTAAAATGAGTGCAATTAGACATTCCATTGCTTAGCTTTTTACATCATCCTTGGGTCCTTCACGGACTGAGGTGTACTCTTATTGTATTTTGTATGTATGCGCGTGTGTAATGATATTTAGTAGTTTATTTTATGATTTGTTTATTGTATTTATATACATATGTACGCTCTATTGTTGCTTTCACTATCTGGAATTTTAAACTCACACTTTGTCGGCCCCTTGTTTAATGCTCCTCACATCTACTCAAAGGTTAACTGATAAATTATATTAATGTTTTTTTTTCTTGTGAATTGTGTCCGTTTCTTTATATTTGTACTATAAAGCATTTACTTACCAATCACTACATAGTATAAAACAAAGTAGCTTTCTCTGTCCCCATGTCCCTATGTCCCTATGTCCCTTTGTATGCTTATATCTTCAAAACTACACAACGGATTTTGATGCGGTTTTTTTTAATAGATAGAGTGATTCAAGAGGAAGGTTTTTATGTATGATTCTACGCAGACGAAGTCGCGGGCAGAAGCTAGTTACTTAATAAAGGCTTATTGCGTTGATTTTCTTTGTAGAGCCAATACAAGCAGCCGAATCGTACGAGGCTGCTCTCAAAACCAATCCCAAGGACATACAGCTCGTGAGGAAGCTAGGCACTGCTTTGGTCAAAATGCATGAATATGATAAAGCGTCTATGCATTACGAAACCGCCATCAAACTTGTGAACGACGACGAACTTCGATTTGAATATCTCGAACTTCTGATCAAGGTAAATTACAAACTCTTTCTCAGAATAAATATGAACGTGTGCATTGCTCTTTGTTATTGCCATTGTGAAAAAATAAAATATGGTCCAGTTCCCACTTGACAGTAAAAATACTATCCTAATAGCTACCAGACAAATCATATTATTATACTTACTCAATCAATATGTCTGCCAAATTTGAAGTCTCTAGATCCAGTGGTTTTGATTGTGAGTTATCTGTCACAATACTGTTTTATATGTCAGCACTGTTATGGTTTTTGGCATTTGTTCTCAAAAAATCAGCTCTTATTTAATTCTAAATTTTGCACACAGCTAAAGCAACATGACACAGCGGATTCAACCATATCGTCAGAACTAAATCAGGTGTACAACAAGGAGAAAGACATCACCTCTATGAAGCGTCGCGTTCGCCTGTTACTACTCCAAGCAAACAGTCGCGAACTTAAAAATCCAACTGCTGGCAACACTCACCTAATTCTTACCGAAGCGAGAGACTTACAGGTCTCTATAGTGAAAAGGATAGAGATTGACTCGAGAGGAGACTTGCAAGAAGAGAAGCGGGAGTTGTCGAAGATTCTCTGTTGTTTAGCGAAGGTGAAGTCGGCGAGGGAACCAGCGATAGCTAGCAATCTATATTCCGAAGCGTTGATACATTCGCCAAGAGATCCCGATACTTTGTTAGCGCTTGCTAAGCTGTACGCACATGTAAGTACAACCTGATGACAATGAAATTCTTAGGAATCATGTTATAGGTGATGCGGCTGGCAACCCATTTTTATTCCTTTTTCCACTCCCAACAAACCAACTACCCAACTACCCAACT
Source organism: Pandemis corylana (assembly GCA_949127965.1). Classification (NCBI taxonomy): domain Eukaryota; kingdom Metazoa; phylum Arthropoda; class Insecta; order Lepidoptera; family Tortricidae; genus Pandemis; species Pandemis corylana. The sequence continues at coordinate 5,560,352 of OX421856.1, read as the reverse complement.
ATCACTTTTCGTGAATATTATTTAGTGAAGGGGTCGCTCCTTGGCTATTCAGTAAAACAAATGGAACTTTACAGAGGTTTATTGTTTACATATATCCAAAGAACAACATATAGTCTCAGGGTTTACCGTGAGTTTTAGAGAGAGAGTTCAGGTCAGAACGGCACTATTGATTTATTTAACACACACACGCCCAAGGAGCACTATTTACTCCCCTGGTCGGACACGACGGAGAGGACGACGCTGCCAGCGCAGAAGGGGCCGTAGGCGAGGGTCGCAGAAGAGGCGAGCCTTCGGTCAGGATGTCGTCCTCAAGCAGTAGAGTGTCTTCCGATAGGGTCGAGGAGATGTGCGTTATGCAGCCCAGCAGTTTCAGGCTTAGTTTAGCCCCGATCTGGGTCCCATATAATTGGGGATTCCGCACTCGTAGTTTTTATTCTGAAGAAAAACTACCACTTTTCGTGAATATTATTTAGTGAAGGGGTCGCTCCTTGGCTATTCAGTAAAACAAATGGAACTTTACAGAGGTTTATTGTTTACATATATCCAAAGAACAACATATAGTCTCAGGGTTTACCGTGAGTTTTAGAGAGAGAGTTCAGGTCAGAACGGCACTATTGATTTATTTAACACACACGCCCAAGGAGCACTATTTACTCCCCTGGTCGGACACGACGGAGAGGACGACGCTGCCAGCGCAGAAGGGGCCGAAGGCGAGGGTCGCAGAAGAGGCGAGCCTTCGGTCAGGATGTCGTCCTCAAGCAGTAGAGTGTCTTCCGATAGGGTAGAGGAGATGTGCGTTATGCAGCCCAGCAGTTTCAGGCTTTAGTTTAGCCCCGATCTGGGTCCCATATAATTGGGGATTCCGCACTCGTAGTTTTTATTCTGAAGATTTGTAATAGAGTGTGGATCCCTACGGCGCGCGCGAGCTTTTATAGAAGGCCGCGGGTTCCGTATATGTATAATTATATTCAATTAAGCGCAACTAGTGATGCGCCGCCTAAGGTCCTACGGTAAGTCGTCGATTATCGATCTTTATCGATCTTTGATTCGATTTTTTACAAGTGTCACCGTCTACCGCGTGACACCACCTATACGCCTACATTCATGGTAAACGTGGCCTTTAAGTTTTGTTACCTCAGGCTCTGTTTACCTCGTAAGGAATATAGACGTTTTGTGTATTTATGTATGTGATGACAACGGGTGATCACTAACTGAAGATAAATGGTAATATTTGTTTAAGATTTACGCCATTTTCAGATGAACAACCCTGAGAAATGTGAACAGACTTGTGCCATTCTCTTGAATGCCGACCCCAATAACGAGTCTGCTGCTGTTATGATGGCTGATCTTGCTTTCCGGAAGGTAATAAATGCACAATGCAATTCTACTAATATTATAAATGCGAAAGTCTGTGACGATGTTAGTGTGTATCTTTGTTCTTTCTTCACGCTGAAACGACTCGACGGATTTGGACAAAATTTGAAACGAAGATAGCTGGTATCCTAGATGAAAACTTAGGCTACTTTTTATCCCGGAAAATGGCATGGTTCCCGCAGGATAGTGATAATCATGTCATAGGTCGCAGCTGCGTAGAGTCGCTACGTAAATAATTATTGCAGAATATAACTATCAACATCAGTTCTTCAATCTAATTCTACGCGGACGAAGTCGCGGGCAGAAGCTAGTAACCTATATTTGTGCGGATATTGGGTAAGGAAATCGAATAGTGTAAAGGAACTCTTGAAATAATGGTTGTTGAATTGAAACGATGGATAAAGGTTTGTACAACTCGACTGAGTTAAGTTTGCAACCGCTGGAATGCCGCGTCCCGCCTGCTTCCCCGCTCACGACAGTACGAGTACGGTTAGCATCTTTGTCGCCGATACGCGTCTTACGAATTTTCTTCTCCTATTTGTTGAAATCTTAGGTACCATGTTATAAGCGATGCGACTAGCAACCTATCTTTATTATGATTCCCTTTTCCATCTATATGCCCACCACACTTGTTACCATAGGCTATGTCTATCCCGTAAGGGATACCGACTTTCCTAGTTCGGGCACCTGTCTCCTCCATACAGGTCTGATAGTTTGGTTATGGTTTTAAACTGTTATCACTACATAGTATAAAACAAAGTAGCTTTCTCTGTCCCTATGTCCCTATGTATGCTTATATCTTCAAAACTACACAACGGATTTTGATGCGGTTTTTTTTAATAGATAGAGTGATTCAAGAGGAAGGTTTTATGTATAATTCTACGCAGACGAAGTCGCGGGCAGAAGCTAGTTAGATATAACTTACAATGTACTTGGTGGTGGAGAAAGTCAATAAATTATTATTATATGTGTGTATGTGTATTGTAAGCATTTGTTGAATTTAATTTTTTTGAACTGTTCTTGTTAGGACGCGAGGTGCAAACTTAACTTGGTCGAGTTGTAGATCATGAAGGCCCTCTTTGGAATTCAGGTGGATCTCGAGACGGCCCAACGGCACTTGAGTCAGATCCTCTCAGTGAAGCCGATGAGCTGGGAGGCGCTGGCGGAACTGATCGAGGTGCATTGGCGACGCGGCAAGCTGGCGGAGGCCGAGCCGGCGATGGAGGCTGCCAATTTGGCCTTGGGGGAGCAGGAAGACCACGGTTAGACGTCATTTTATGATGGAGCGTTAGGAATAGTGTTTATTTAAAATTTGGATACATAGGTAAATTGTTTATATTTATGTGTGATGTGTGGAACCAGAAAAAGTTAGCACCTTCATACGAGTAGAAATTTCTCTATGCGTATCTACGCTAGACCAGCGGTTTAGATCGCTTCCACTTAAAGATTCCTTATTATTTGAAAATAATGGCGAAACAGGTTTCCCTTCCATTTTTATCAAATTTAAATTTGCGATCGTTACAAGGTACAACACTAATGATAAGACGGGGAAGAGAAGGTACTGAATATATGCATTATTTGTGGTATTGAAGTGGGTATTTGTCTGCTACCAGGCTACCAGTACTGCTTGGGAGTGCTGTCAGTGTACTCGGGCAAAGCGAACGCGGCGCTGCGGCAGCTGAACCAGGCGCGGCGCTCCCCGCGCTGGGGGCCCGCGGCCGCGCGCCGCATGGTGCAGCTGTGCCTGGCGCAGCACGCGCCCGCCGCGCCCGGCGACGCCGCCAGCGACGAGCCGTGAGTACTGCTATGTTATCTACAGTTAAATATACCCTGAAAAATAGTAACGTGGATTTACGTCGCATTAACACAACCAACTACTGAAATATTCCGGATTAATTAAAGACATTATAAGTGTCAAGAAACAGGGTCACTTTTCCTTGCTCCCGTTTATAATTGATCGCCGACTATTACACTACCGTCCAGAACTCTCTCAACTAGATTATCGCTGCGAAAGGTGCGATAAAAGTTAAAATTCGCTGAGCGATACTCGCTCGGATACGCGGTCAGATCTCACGCTGAGAGAACAATCGGCGGTCACTCTACCCGCTTTATCGTCCAATAACAAAACTATAGGAACGGAATTGCTTGCTTATCCATTCCCAGATGTTTCCCCTTCCAACTATGGTCTTCCAAGATAAGATTAGAATCTAGAATCAGTGATTGTAAACCTTTTTTCATGAAGTTATAATATAATTCGACACAACGTGAACTAATTCTGCGAACGTGATTCTGTTTGTGTTTCTGTATCAGCTAATAAAGTTTTCTTATTCTTATTATTCTTATAATACAAAAGATCACAGTTCACAGTGGTTTACAGTGACGGTAATGACTCCTTTACTACAGCCTGTTATTTACCTCAGCCTCTGTAGGTGTTTTATATGGAAACTTTATTTAGTTATTGTAAGCTACAACTAGGTTTTTGTATTATAATTATACAAATTATGATATGAAAGTCGCTAAAATGATTGGTTGATAAATTGGACTAGGTTATTTTAATATTTTATTTTGCACTGTCATTTTAAAATCGTACTACAAAGAACCATTTTTCCATCTAAATAATTCTATCCTGAATGGAGTACAGCTGCCTTCAAATGAAACATTATCCTTAGTGACACGAAAATGCTGGCGCTTAAAACGGCGGAGAAGCTGCTAGCAGAAGTGGCGCCGGCGGAACGCAAGGCCTTGCAAGCTCTTATACAGCTCGCGACCAGGCAGAAGAGCCAGGCCGAGCGCGTCCTGCAAGACTTGCTGCCCATAGTGACCGACGAGAGCTACCAGGACGACCCTTACCTCATCCTGGCTATTGCTAACGCGTAAGTTTAAAAAACCATCAAGTGCGAGTCGACTCGCGCACCGAGGGTTCCGTGCAAATTCGGAAAATGAATATAAAATCTATTGTTACCAGATCCCTGCCTCCTAAGCAAAATGTAGGCAGTTTGAGTTCATTTTATATTGATTACTTACATAGACAGTTAGCCATAAGAATATCATATTTTTAGTATTTAGAGGTAACAGAAATACATGCTGGCCTGGAAGTAAAGAAAAAACATAGAATTTACCAGTTGCTTCTCTTCCCGCACAGATGGTAAAAGCCCATCGAGGGAATGGGCGAAAGTATTAGGTATCATGTTATAGGCGATGCGGCTAGCAACCCATCACTATTTTGATTTCCCTTTCCAGCTATACGCCTTTTAAGCATGCTAAACGTGGCCTTTAGGTTTTGTTACCTTAGGCTTTGCCTACCCTGTAAGGGATAAAGACGTGATATATTTATGTATGTTATGATTATTTTACAGTTACAACATCGTGAAGCAGCCGACGCGTGCGAAGAACATACTTAAGAGGACCATCTCTTCAATAACATGGACGCCTGAGAAAGCTGCTGGCTTGGAAAGGTACGTACAGTCAGCGTCATATAGTTTGAAGCATCCAAGTAGGCCAAACAGTTCGGTACACCATAGAAATAGTATGGTGTGTCGAACTTTCTTTAGATGATTCATACTATATGACGCCGAATAATCAGTTAAATTATTCTTGAGTGTTCAGAACTGTTGTTTGTGTTTTTTAGGGTTCCGTACCACAATCTAAGGAAAAAATGGAGCCGTTACTGCATCAGTGTATCACTTTGTTGTACTCACTGCGTCCGTTGATCTGTCAAGACCATTATTCGCAGTAACGCGAGGTACAAAGTTGAAATGAATATCAAATACTTACCCCCTTGTTCATAAACGCTCTGTAGGCTTCTGCTAACTTAGCGATCGTTTGTCCTTATCTGTCATTATGCTAAGTTAGCAGAAGCCTATAGAGCGTTTATGAAAAGGGGGCGAGTGTGCGGCTCCATAAAATCGTGAAAAAATCGACCCTCTAAGTAAACTCAAATCAAAAAATTCCATACAAATTGCCGTGCTCCGTTAATCGAGTCATCAAACCGTAAATTAAAACATCATTTGGGATTAAGAGCTATCGTGATAAATACACGCACACACACACACACACACAATCGCGCGCGCACGCACACGCACACACAGATATCGATGTCAAACTGGATCTTATTCACTTGCAGAATTTGTACGGAACCTCGATACGTTAGTCCGACTCGCGCTTTGCCGGATTTTCCGTTTCTAACTATTTTTAAATACTCTTAGGTGCTGGTTGGAAGTGGCGGATGGCCAGATCAGTTCGGGCAGGCTGGATGCTGCCAAGGAACTTCTGACGAAAATCCTCAATCACAACCAGTCGTGCGCTGCTGCTTACCAGTATTTAGGTGATTTTTAAAACCGCCGTAACTCACGGCTACAGCATGATTATTTAGATAATGGGCAAGCGAGTTTACTGATACAGCGGATAAGAAGCTTGTAATTTTTATAGACTACCTACTGATATGAAACTTGCTGCCCTGCTAGCTTGTGTTGATGATATGGTAATTTTGTGTGATATTATCGCACTGACGTAGCTGTTGTAGCAAAGTAACGTCTACGCTGATGTGGGTATGCTGCGTTTGCGCCTTTTGCCACGATTAGAAGTACTTTTTATCGTACTTTTGTTTTTTTTTACGAATATTTAATTTTTCTTTGTGGTAATAAACGTATTCTTTCTCATTTGTTTTATTTTATAAATAATTACAAAAGTATTAACACAAATATAAACTACTAGCTGTTGCCCGCGGCTTCGCCCCCGTTTTTTTTTTCTTCTAAATTTCAATATTTTCTCACCGTTTAAACCTTCCCTGGGCTTCCACAAATATTTCAAGACTAAAATTAGACAAATCGGTTCAGCCCTTCTCGAGTTTTAGCGAGACTAACGAACAGCAATTCATTTTTATTTATATAGATTATATTTCTTTCATTCTTCAATTCAATATTTCATAACTGATTCAAAAACGTTATTTACAGGTTACCTGGCTGAAAAGGAGCAGAACTATAAAAGTGCCGCACAAAACTACGATAACGCTTGGTCGTTCGCTGGCAAGACGGACTTGGCAGTCGGCTATAAGCTCGCTCACGCTTACCTGAAGCTCAAAAAGTACCCCGAATGCATAGTTGTTTGCCGACACATCCTCAAGGCACACCCAGAATATCCTAAGATCAAAAAAGAAATATTGGACAAGGCTAAAACTAACTTGAGAACATAGCAAACTAGATTAAGTGAACTATAATTTGTACGGAATAAAAGGGTAGTTTTCACAGTTGTGTTTTATTTGTGGTAACCATTTTACGAGTGTGAACTAGCATAGCAACATTGGCCTAATCAACCAATCAGTGGTTGGGATTATTTTTTGCGTGGGAGTGGAGAATACAAAGGATATACTGCCGGGCCGGTCCTGACAGCATGCCCGACTCATCTGGGAATTTCTCACCAGACGCCTACGGACTAAACTCCACTCCCCGTTGAGTGTTTACTCCGGAACGCTCCGGGCTTAAGGTTTGCACTTCGCGCCCGGGTGTGTAGTTGTGAAGTTCTGTTTTGGATGAAGCGTGCTTGTGAGGGTGAGTTTATGTTAAGTGTGTGTTGGATGTGTGTGGTTGGGATTTGACCAATGTTGCTAGTTTTTTGTAGCTTCAAGAAACGAGCCATTGGAGGTGGAACTGGTTATTAGGTGGGGGATCAACATTTTCTAGCCACTCGTTGCTATGGTTACGTCCTCTCTTTAAACCACAAGAATTTACTAAACGTGTACTTTTGCGGAACTTTTAAGCCTCTTCTGTCATCAGTCGTCTACATAGCATCTTAGTAAAATCAGACACAAAATTTCTTCTAACAAACTGTACTATTGTCCCCTCGCTGAACAGAATAACAACAAGAAATAGTTGATCCACCCAGCATGCATGCATCACGCAGCATGTCTAATCTGATGGACCCATGGATGCCACAACACCTAAGGATTGCAGATGTGTTGCCAGTCCAGAGGGCTAAAGGTTGCTGCACACAACCGCTCGGCACCGGATCAGCACCACCTCAACTCGAGCCGTTCAGTATTCTCTGTATGAAACTCCATACTGTAACGCCCGCTTATCGGCATCGGAACGGCAACGCCTCGCCTTGGCACAAGCTAGCAGTGCGTGGCCAACTCGCCGTCACCGCGCTTACGTCGAGTCGCCGCCGCGGGGACGGTGCGCGGACCTCGAGTGGTTCCCCCGCGAACGCCCCGCCTCTTGCCTCTGACATCGTCGACCGTCGACGTTGACCGCTAGCCGCCAACCAGTCGCCGGCTCCTGTAGCCGCGCGGACGCCTCGTTACGAGCTTGGGTATGGTTGACGGCGAGCCGATGAGGCGAGGTGCTACTGTTCCGGTGCCGAGTGGTTATGTCAGCGACAACCTTAAGATTTAAGATAGTCTATCTTACGTGCCAGTAATTTCACCAGTTGTCGTATTCCACACCGGAACATAGAATCACTAGGACTGCTGCTTGGCGAGAGGTTTGGCAAGTAAGATGGTGGTAGTGATCCAGACGGATTTTGCACAATCTCCTACCACCCGCAAATCGATTTATTATTATTATTATTTAAAATAATACACTAGCAGCTCTTTGAGCTGATACGTGTACATCTAGCACTTGTGTTCTCTGACTCTTTAAATGAATGATTTATGACTAAACTTCGAATGAAAAAAACAACAATTCGAAACATGCATAAATATAATTATAATCAAACTGTTTTGTGACCATTTACTACACAAAATTAAGTCAAAATACTGGTGTGCCTACACTACGGTGTAAAACTAGAATAGCTTAGTCTTCATCGTCGTTATCGAGGATGGTCTTGAAGCAGAACGGCTGGAACACATAGCCCAGACCTGTGTAGAACTTGCTCATGAATTCCACCCTGGAAAGAAATATTGAGTTAAAATGCCATCGCAAAAAGGAACACGACACATGGGAATCTCGGTGGGTGATCTCCAAACCCGCTTTCGTCAAGACAATGAACTCACCAGTGCAAACGCAGGGTGTGGAGGAAAGCGGAGAGTCCCTCCATCATGACCAGGATGGCCAGCGTGAACAGCGACCAGAACCAGAATATGATGTACAGCTTAATCGCGCCGACGTAGCTGTCGTCCTTCAGGCCCATCTGCAGCACCATGTTCCACAGCACTTCAGACAGTTCTGTAACAGAGAAAATAACCTCATTTAAGGCGCTGTCAATCGCCAAAGACCTTGTGCAGGGCCACTCTTCACACATTCGGTCCGCGTGCCTGTTAGTGAAAGAGAAGAAGCCATTCCGGCATCGTGACGTACCTACGTCCAAATACTTAGAAAAAAAAAGAAATAAAAAAAGTATGAGTAATTTAACTCGTTAGAAGTTCAGGTAACTAGTAGTAGTAGTAACTCGTAATATGTTGAAATTGTGATTTTAATTGCAGACCCCTAAGTCAAAAGAATAAAGACATAAAATCGTTTAACGATGTGTTTTAGACCAATCTTCTGAAAAACCGGTCAAGTGCGAGTCGGACTCGCGCACCGAGGCTTCCGTACAAATTCGGCAAGTTATTGTAAAATCCAGTGCTAGCAGAGCCCTGCTCTTAAGCAAAATGTATGCAGTGTGAGGTCATTTTATGTTGGTTACTGATATAGACAGGCAAAACTATTTTGTTTTTATTAGTAGAAAAATTCAACTGTCCAGCTATCATGGGACTCATGGGAGATACTGCCTGGAGACAGACAGACAGACGGACGGACAGCGAAGATTTAGTAATATTGTTTTCACCCTTTGGGTACGGAACCCTAAGAACGACAAGCACTGTTTGTCGAAACAACCTCATTAAACACACAAACACATCCACAAATCACGTCTTTATCCCTTACGGGGTAGACAGAGCCTAAGGTAACAAGACCTACAGACCTACCTCATTAAAATCTGTGATAATAATCATACCTGCGTGGGCCAGCGACAGCGCCCACAGCCGCAGATAAGAAGCGGTGTGGGAGATGGTACTGAGCACGTATTCGATGGTGTGGATGCCCTGGTGGATCATGATCTCGCTGAAGGGCTCATCATCGTGGTCGTCAGCCGCGGGCTTGGCCGGCTTGGGCGTCTCGTCGATCTCAGTTTGGGTTTGTTCTTGCATTTCTATGCCTGGGTTTACGCTGCCGTTTGAGTGTTCAGGCTAGAGAAAAAGTTTGAAGTTAAGAAGGTGTAGTTACTGAGGAGAAATAATAACAGCAACTTTGTAAGAACGTGAGGAGTTATTTTTGCTCGCTTGTGTATTCGGTGACAAATGGTTTTGGGAGGACTGCATGGTGGACTTCCGGCCAGGCCCTTTTGAATCAAAATTTTGTAGCGGTGTTCCATTCAACTAACCCAACAACGTTCTGAATTCCTACAAATATTATAAATGTGACAGTTTGTGAGTATGGATGTTTGGATGTTTGTTACTCTTTCATGCCAGAACGGCTGGACAGATCTGGATGAAATTTGGAACATAGATAGATTATAGTCTGGAATAACACATAGGCTACTTTTTATCCCGGAAAGTTGCGTAATTCCTGCGGGATAGCGATAAACGAATTCTATGCAGACGAAGTTGCGGGCAACAGCTAATTTAATAAGTATAATGTATCACTACATAGTATAAAACAAAGTCGCTTGCCACTATCTGTTTGTCTGTTCCTATATATGCTTAGATCTTTAAAACTATGTAACGGATTTTGATGCGGTTTTTTTTAATTGATAAGAGTGATTCAAGTGGAAGGTTAATGTGTATAATTCTACGCAGACGAAGTCGCGGGCAGAAACTAGTATTCAGGATATATCTGAGAGTCCTTGTGTAGAGTATGAGCATACCTTGGCATCATGCTTATTCTTCTTCTTGCTAACGCTCAGCAGGTACAAAGGTTTGCCGAGCAGCATGAGGGGTATGCAGCACAACGCGACGAGCACGAATATGCGCTGCAGCTGGCCCTGCCCCTCGAACATGTACTCGTGGCAGCCCTCCTGGGGCTCCGTCGATGAGAACAGCATCATGTTGATGAAGAGAATTAGGACCGAGGGCGCGCATCCTTGTCTGTAGGCTTCGTCTGTCGGTGAAGAGTTGGAAGTCAGGTTTTTGTACATTTCGATGACACAATGGTAAAGTGTAGTCTCATGTTGACAAAGAGGATAGTCAAAAAACAAATCTAATGACACTAACGACTTTCATACGAAATTATTGTCACACTCAAATTTTTAGGTCATAAATTATGTTCTTGTAGAAGTGTAGACTTTATAACCAGGGAAGACTAAGAAACATTTATTTCTGAGAGAAAACTATTGTCAGAAACAAGAAGTTGCATCTAGTTACTTTCGTACTGTAACGTATGAAATGTGTTGCAATTTATCAGTCACTTAGATTTAATCACAAAAAAATCAATTACCCACTATACAATTTCTAGTCGCGTAATTCGGCGTGCCTCATGGCATAGGCCTCCTCCGTGTATCGCAAATAACAATATTAAATTAAAAGTTAACGTATATAAATGGTGTTCCAATAATCTTACCCTCAGACAATGTGCTGTAGGCGATCCACTTGTAGAACATCATGAACACCATGTAGGCGAACAACAGCACCAGGAAGACAATCTGAGGCACGAACTCCAGGAAGATAGAGTAGCGGCGCTTGAAGAAGCTGATGAAAAAAAAACAAAGCTAGAATTCATGTACGGTCGAAGAAACTGAATCACGTACCTATGGAACCTTTTTCAATACAATTTCGCAACAATATCTTTGGGTGTATGGTAAATCATAATGACAATTGATGTGAAAAGGTTGCATAGTAGAACGCGATTCAGTTTCTTTCACTGTACCTAGCTTTCAAAATAACAAAAGAACACTTGTTTTTTAATAACAAAGAGAGAATGGATAGAAGGACAGATTATTGTTAATGAATCATTCAACATAGTTTGTTTAATTTACTGTCCGAATCTCTTTATTTTCGCGTCTCAAAAGTGGCGTACTAGTGTAGATACAGTGTATCAGATATACCATATTGACATATCAGCATCACGATAATATTGACAGTCTAATCTATGGCAATGTCTTCATAGGACCCTGAACTTTCAGTATTCTTACATTACATATCAACACTAGCCGAAATGGGTTTATACTTCGTTTTTTTAGCGTGAGAAAAAAGTAAGCAATCTTGAAATGTCTTTTTAATGAAAAACACTTTTTAAAAATCAGTAACTGGAAAATATAAAACCGCCACAAAACAAATCAAAGTATTCGAGGGATTTTAAATTGTAACTTGCTGTTATTTAGTTTTTAAAACTGTTTTTCAATAAAAAGACATGTCAAGATTGTTTACTTTTTTTCTTACACTAAAAAAAATCGAAGTATAGTTTATGCAAACTTACTTGTAGTTGACGACGCTCATGCAGACTCCGAAAATCATGTGGATGACGCCGAATATGATGGACAGTTTCATTTTGTAAGAGTTCAGGAAGATGATCTTGTTGTCAGCAGTCTGGTTATAAAAAATGGAATGCTTAAGTTTTTCATCCACATTTTCCGCAGGGACAAAGAGCTCGGCCAAATTGCAGTCATTAATTTAACATTTGTTTTTTTTTTTTTGAAGCACTACCATTTACATTATAATTTACGTCGCCCCGGGCCGTTAGTAGCGATTTACCACCCGCTATGCGCGCGGAAATTTCCACTTCCTGGTTAGGGGTATGTGTAAAATTGTATACACACCTCGGGCGGTGATAAAGAAAGCCTCAGATCGCATGTTTTAAGCCTCAGTTCCTGCGATCTGAGACATTCTTTATTTCACCCTCGGAATGTACTGTACTATAAACCGACCGCTTTTTAATTTACCGTTCATGTTATTATTAAATACGGAAATATATTTACCTGCCAAATCGGATCAATACCGATGAAGTAAGGCTCGTCAAGATAAGCGTCTTTAGGGTCCAGTTGCAGCGCCGCATTGTGTTCCATCGTCTCATCATCGTACGGGATACGCCACGACGTCCCAAATATATTCATAGACTTCGAAAATATATCGTTATAAACCAATCCAGTGTACATAGAGAAGCAGCCCATGAACAAAATGATGTAGCGGCCGGCGAAGAAAATGTTCCAAATTTCGTTTTTCGATTTTATCGCTCCGAGGGAGACCTCCTTGTAGACCATCCAGAAGCCGAATGCGAACATTATGAAGCCGTGGCCAAGATCGCCGAACATCACCGCGAATAGGAAGGGGAACGTGATTATTGTGTAAAGGGCTGGAAATAAAAAAAAATCGTGAGGTTCAAGTGTTTTATAGAAACTTAAGTAAATGACCTGTTGTATGTAGTAGTGAACAGAACTGATATGGAACCTAAGACATTTTTCTAATTTGGTAATAAAGTCAATTTGTCTATTCGCACATATTACGCACACATACAACCGGTCATTTACTTAAGTTTTTCACCTATAAGTACATTTAAAGCCTGTTCCCCCACTCTCGGTCAAGTTCCTGATAGTACCTTAGTGACACCTATATTCATATATCTGTGATTCTCTGTTCATTCCTTCAAAACAAAAGGAGACGACATCATAAATATCTGACATTTGTGGTAGACAGGCCCTTAATCTGTTGCGACTTCTTGACGCTCCGTAACCGATAGTGCTGGTCAGGTTTGAAAACCCCTAACATTTTTCAGAAAAGTTTGTCCATCAAATTGATCACTAAAAAGTCAAGGTAGCCTTACATTATGGTATATTACATACCTAGCTGAAATCATGCTTTGATCTATGGTCTCTCAAGCAGAGGATCCTGGTTTCGAACCCGAGCTCGCACTATCGAAATAACATTCGAAATTTACCATGATCTTTTCGGTGAATGAAAACATCGCAGAAAAACTTGTATACAACTCCGAAGTTATTCAATGGTGTGTGTGAAGTTCCCAATCCGAACTGGGCCCGCGTGGTTATAGCCCAACCTACCAACGTAGGCTGGAGACGATGAATGAATAACTTACCAGGGTTGCATTCTCTGTAGGAGGCAACACCGTACGAGTCGATGAGGGTCTGGAAGCCGCGAGTGAATCGGTTGGTTCTGTTGAACGTTGGAGGCACCTCGTCTGTCTCAATGCAGTTCAGGAACGATGGGATCGAACTGCCACATGCGTTCTAAGGATATAAAGGGTTATGTAAGAACGGTTACGTGATACTACCTCTGTGAGACTTATATACTACAGGCCCACGTACAAAAAATGTGGGTCATATGAACCACCAGGTGACGTATATAGGACGATATAAGAGCATAAAATAATAAGATTCAGCACTATGCCGTCACTTGTAAGCTGTCCAACTGGGTGCTGGTGAGAATTCAAAAGTGCAACCCTCGATTCTTTCCCCTTGTCGCATGATTTTTGTACGGCGTTGCGGAATAATAGATTAGAAGCTGTATTGAAACAGTATGAAACTGATGCAGAGGGAAGAACTCACCGATCCGTCAGCCAAAGCCTTCTGTACGTTAGGCAAGTCCGCGGTGGGGACCCAACACTCTCCGATGAGGCACTTCTTGGTGACGTCCATGTTGAAAAGGTTCAACGTATGGTAGATGGCCTTCATTTTGCGGACCATGATGGACCAGCTGGCCAGCTCTTTGGCCACGCTGGCGAGCACGCGCTGGCGGTGGTCGCGGGTTTGGTTGAGGACCTGAAAAAGGTGACTGATGATTCTACCACATACATGCATAATTTATGTCTGTATCTCTTACGGGGTAAATAGAGCCTAAGGTAACAAGACTTAAAGACCACGTTTAGCATGATTGTGGGCGTATAGGTGGAAATGGGAATGAAAATCGTGATAGATTGCTAGCCGGATCGCCTGTAACATGGTTCCTAAAGTTTTCGTTCATTCCCCAGATGGGCTTTTACCACTAAACACTCGTATACTATTCATATTCTATTGCGACCAAATAAACAAAGTGGTGCCATCTCTAGTCAACTGGTCCGTGCTGCTCAATTCAAGACCAGAGCATATATTACAATGAGCCATCATTGCACTCAACATTTTCGGGTACCTCCATTGTCTTACTAGAGACAAAGTTGAAAGTGATAAGATCCAATTTTGGGTAACTTTAACCTTTGGGATAAACTCGGTTCAAATATGGGCAAAATCGACCATCCATTAGCTCAAAGTAACCCAACCATACGCTACACATACATACGTATAATAATATTTTAAATCCTCTCATGGATCCAGAACACAACGGCCTATCGGAAAGAAAAGTAAGGATCGTAAAAATGTATCAACTTACCATGTTAAGATCTTCAAGGCGGGTTCGGACGCCTTTGACCATGTCTTGCCTCTCGACGTTAGATGGCGGGCAAGGGTACAGCGATGCGTGGAAACCAGTGCACACCTTCTTGATACGAGATTTCAGTTGTTCGCCTTGGAAGAACGCCACGAACACTGTCTTGTAGATCTCATTACCCTGTAGAAAAGGGAAAATAAAAGTATTTATTAAAACTGACGAAGGGAGGAATCGGTTCGCAAAGTTCGGAGGAATTCGTTTTCCGAAAACCGCAAAAGCGATGCCCCATAGCTATCTAGGAATAAACCCATTGAAATTGTACTCTAGACTTGGCTATTGCTATAAAAACTGATTATAGGATAGCAGAAGTTATGAGACTACGCTTACAGTGTTAGGATCCTCGAGGGGCTTGTCCAGCTCGGCGCGGCGCAGGAACACGTTGCCGCGCGAGATGCGCCACAGCATCCGCTCGAAGGCTGGCACGCGCTCGCGGTTCACGACGCCGGCGACGAAGCCGAGTCGGCCGCGCGCCGCCGCCTGCGTGCCCGTCTCATCCGATATCAGTGACCTGGGACACACATGGTTTAATTATACAGATATAAATCACGTCTTACAGCCCTTACAGGGTAGACATAGCTTAAGGTACCAAGACCTAAAGGCCAAACTTAGCCAGCCGCATCGCCTATAACATGATTCCTAAGATTTTCGCCTATTCCCTAGGCTTCTACCATCTGCGCGAGAAGAGAAGCAAATGATTCTACGAAATTCCATAATCTCCAAAAGTTGCAATTTTAAGATTTAATAATATGTGACAACATTTGACAGTTGCATAATATTTCACTCTTAGGGCCCATTGTATTCAACTAAGTGGTTATTTACAACTGTTTTACTGTAACTGATAAATCCCAATTTATAATTAGGTATCTAATTATAAATCCGTTTCTCCTGACTGCATCGACGCCCAGTCAACTTAGTAAGTCTAGAAAACTGAAGCTTTGACTGAACGCGTCTTCATGGCACCTTTCATGGTAAGTCATACTTAGAACGTAGTACTTTTTATGGCAGTTCTAGAAGATGAGCAAAATCACAAGCGCAAAGGGAGGGTAGGTTATATAACTATACTGTTTAAATATCTTACTTCGTCAAGGAATCCATGCCGATCTCCTCCTGGGCGAGGAAGAAGGCCTCCGTCTTTTCCAAAACGTGGCGCAACTCCGTTAGCTCCAGGTAGTTCTGTTTCAGGTTCACAGCGTTATGGGAGAGTTCTAGGATTTCGTTCTCTGTCTTCTCCAAATGCGCCTGTAAAAAATGAATGATGAGTTCATATTTCTATCTTGGGCGTGCAAGGAGGGACGCCAGGGTCGTCAGTCAGTCGCCTTCCCGCTGTCTACTCTCACGGCACGCTACTGGATCTATACGCAGTAAATAAACAAACTAAATGTATACATGAGACTTGTCAGGTAGGCGTGTCATCTGCAGCTTACTTGGCAGTGACGTAGTAGGAAACAAGGCGGAATATTTGACAGGTTTTTTTCCCTCCATTTTGATTGTCTGATTGTATTACAGACAGAATAAAAAATGTATCAAAATACATCGGAAACTATGTGTAATGCATTGCAATAAAACTGTCGGTATAACTATTTAAAAGCGTTGCAGTCCAAAAAGCAAACTGAATACAATGCAGTTTACACAATGAGTATGTCTATCACACATTGAAAACCGGATGTCAGATCGCCTCGGTAGCCCAACAGAATAGTAAAAATATAGTCATCATGTTTTGATAAAGAATTAAGTCAAAATGTTGTCATCAACTTCTATTGTTAAGCCACTATGGAATGATTTCATATTATTATATTTTTAGACTCTTCTACCTCCAAGGGAGACCGTATAAGGTGCAATAAGCAAGGCAAGAAGCAACTGCATTTCATGTAAAGTAGAATGGCCTCGACGAATCAGATCACTGTACGTCTAATTAAATGACCAAGCATATCCCTTCAAGTTGCATTAAAATGTTTGCAAAATAGCATAAGCTACGGTGTCTTGTAACTATAGACTTCCTTCACGTCTAACAGATGCATTCCGTACTTAAGCTGTCACACAAAAGATCCACGAATGGGTCGAAGTGTATCCTTAGGAACCCCGTAGGTTAAGATAAGATAAGACTCGAAGTAGCGATTGTAGCGTAACACGCGCTGCATAAATTACGTCTTTATCCCTTACGGGGTAGACAAAGCCTAAGGTAACAAGAACTAAAGTCCACGTTTAGCATGACTGTGGGCGTATAAGTGGAAAGGGGAATCAAAATAGTGATGGGGTGCTAGCCGCATCGCCTATAACATGATTCCTATGCCCTCGATCGGCTTTTACCATCTGCGCGGGAGATGCAACTGGTACATTCTATGTTTTTTCTTTACTGACCAGCATGGAAGCATCTCATCGCAGTAACGAACCATTTAGGGTTTAACAACGAAGTTACCTCAAGGTCGATGATCTCCCTAGGGTTGGGAGCCCGCGGCGCCTCCTTCACGACAGGCACGTGCACTCCGTCCTAGTGGACTTCGGACTCGATGTAGCGTAACTTGCGCTACATCTCATCGCAGCGACGGACCGTTTAGGGTTTAACAACAAAGTTACCTCAAGGTCGATGATCTCCCTAGGGTTGGGAGCCCGCGGCGCCTCCTTAATGTCAGGCACGTGCACTCCGTCCTTGTGGACTTCGGACTCGATGTAGCGTAACTTGCGCTCCATCTCATCGCAGCGACGAACCATTTAGGGTTTAACAACAAAGTTACCTCAAGGTCGATGATCTCCCTAGGGTTGGGAGCCCGCGGCGCCTCCTTCACGTCAGGCACGTGCACTCCGTCCTTGTGGACTTCGGACTCGATGTAGCGTAGCTTGCGCTCCATCTCATCGCAGCGACGGACCTCGTTCACGAATTTACGCTGGAACGCGTTTACGTCTGGGTTTAGCTGAAAAAAAAGTAAACATCGTGTTAAGATAATAATGCCAGGCCCAATATAGAGCTATATGTTTTTTGTGTATGCGTTTTGCTACTCTTCCAAAATCAAACGGGTGGATGGATTTGGATAAAAGTTGCTACACTTACATTATAAACATGGGTTGTAGTACTTAACACATAGGATAATCTGTCTGTCCCTAGGTATGCTTAGATCTTTAAAACTATGCAACGGATTTTGATGCGGTTTTTTTAATAGATAGAGTGATTCAAGAGGAAGGTTTATAATTATGTACTACGCACGAAGTCGAGGGCAGAAGCTAGTAGCAAATAAACGGTTAATTGCAGACGAAGAGGATAAGTAGCCAAATAATACGTTCGTAGTCAGTCTTTACTTTTATTTGGTCTGAAAAAAATTGTACATGGTATATAACTTTCTTTCGATCTTAAAAACTAGGTACAGTTTGACAACAAATATAATGCGCATCGGCAGTATTCGTTTGCAAGCGCAGAGAAGCGCAGACCAATTTCCGATGGTAGCCGAACGTGTAAATAATCTATATTGAACTTTATTTGCAAGCGCAACTGGCAGAGTATTACTTGGTTTGCATTCTTAGCTCTGTCCCGCTTACACGATTTTGCCATTGTTGGTACGAAATCGATCGACCAATAACAGCGCCAGAGTTTCCCGCGCTACTAAAATTGGTATACTGCGCACCTGCGCAGATGTACCTACCTACATCGTGGAGCATTATTTTTGTTGTCAAACTGTACCTACGCAACGGATTTTGATGCGGTTTTTTTTAATACATAGAGAGTGATTCAAGAGGAAGGTTTATTTATTTAATACATGCATAATAGGTTATAGTAGAGAAACACTGATTGCACCCGTGTGAAGCGGGGGCGGGTCGCTAGTACTCAACTAAACCTGTATTTGGTATCGTAGTACATAATTCAAAAGCGCACGCATACTTTTTGCATAATAGTATAAAATTATCGAGTTAAACTGCTTTCTTAAACTAATATTGAAATTAAATTAACTTGCTATTCAAACTTGGCTTTAAATTCATAAGTGTAATTGATATGCATGCAGCAACATTGTAAGTGGAACAGCTTAACTCAAGATTAATTTCACTGCCATTTCAACTTTATTAACGGACATTAAATGCTAAAATGACGCACAATCTTGGCATTGGACAATACCTAATACGTTAACGCAGTCTAAGTTAGCTGGTATTTTAGTTTGATTCTGCATTTTTTCTAAGATTTTTCTTTTTACAGTTCAGCAGCAGAGCTCTCGTGCTTCACTATCGATAAATATGATATTGATAAAATAGCCTTGAAAATGTCAAAACCGAGATGATTACACTTTATCTTATAGATAAAACGAGCAGATGCTGCTCTCGTAACTTTATCATGGTTACGACACATTTTTGAAAACCTTGGAAATCAGAGCTCGGGTAAAAGAAAAAAAAATTGATTGGACATTTTTAAGTAGGTAGGTACTTAAACTTTATCCTCTAACGTAAGTGTAAATAATTAAATTAATTTATATTGAAAAAATACATAGTTTATTTATTACCCGTGGAACGGATGTTATGTAATTTTATTACAAGCTTATATTAACTTGCAACGTATGTATGTATGTATGTTTGTCCGGATGGAATCTTGCGACTCAATTATGAAGCAGATATCTTCAAACGATTGAACTGAAATTTTGCATTGGTACCTACTTGTGTAAGTCATATGACAATACAATTATCTTGTAGTGAAGTTCTGGTGATCCAGCCAGGATCGTCGCCTCAGAGGGGAAATCTTTAACGGTTGGTCCGATTGACTTTAAATTTGGTACACATAATGAAGGATGGATAACAAAAAAAGCTTGTATTAAAAAATGAAATTTCTGACAAACTTATTTGCTTACAAATAAAAATAAGTGAATCTATGAAGAACTAGAAGTAGGTACCTATCGATAATTATCGAGAATAGACAGAAAATCACTGAGATATTTTTTATCGCGCTCTAAGAGATTATTGTTAGAAATAGTGTATGTAGCATACCCTTTACATGTTTATGGTGTAGTCTACGACTCATTGTTTATGCTCTACAACCGTATCCGGTTGTCTGTCTATTCCTTCTTGTCTTACGCTCTGGTCTGTGAATATGGCTCTGCATAGGTCGTTACGAATAACCCAAGTATTTAAGATTTATTATATTGTGACAGCAAATAGTTAACACTATGAATTCTATCTATATTCATCCATTACTTGACGTGACGAATTGTTGTATAATTTGTGATAAATTAAAGACTGCAATTTGTTGAGCCCAAACATATTTTTATTTCCGACACGATCCTTCGTTGCACTCTGACGCGGAGCCCTGCGCCTTCATCCTGCTCATCAGGTTATGGGCCCAGATTTGAGTGCTCGAGGAAACAAACCAAAGAAAGGTACGTCGGAAATTGTCATTTTTTTGAGGTTATTAACACTGCCCTCGTGTTATAACTTCCTTCGTTTGCTCAACCAACATCACAAATATCACAATAACGTCGTTAAGGATGCCGTCACACAATGAAAATAACGGACACATTCCCGTCGAGAAGCTGGATGGCTTAGAAAATTATTCGAATTGGAAATTTGCCATGAAGATGCTTCTTGCACTGGATGATCTTTGGGGCTGTGTGGAAGGAGGAGATACCGATGCGTCCCGCGACAGCCGCGCTTTAGCAAAGATATGCTTATCAATTAAGCCCGCCATGTACCAGTACGTGCGAGATGCCACGTCGGCAAAGGATGCCTGGAAGAAGCTTGCCGATACTTTCGAATCAAAAGGTCTGTACAGGAAGGTGCTTTTGTTACGCCAACTGCATAAAATTGAATATAACCAGTACGGCGGCATGTCTGAGTATATCGAGGCAGTCATGCGGCTCGTTCAACAGCTCGCTGATATAGGCAAGAAGATAGACGATGATGAAGTTGCAGAGATCCTGCTGAGTGGATTGTCGCAGGAGTTCGACAACCTGGTGTCAGGCCTGGAGACCGCCTGCCTCACAAGTAAGCTGACGGTGGAACTTGTGCGTACCAGATTACTGCAAGAGGAACATCGAAGGAGTGCGAGTGACCAGGAGGGAGTGAAGGCCTACTACCTAGGAAGCAAGAAGAAGAAACCATCGCCTATGTTCTGCCAGTTCTGCAAGAAGAGCGGACACACTATCAAGCGTTGCTTCAAACGTAAGAAGGAGCTGAAGAACAATGAAGAGAACCACACTATGCTTGCATCAGCCATGGTATGCAGCGGCAGCAGCAGCCATGACTTTGTGGTCGACTCCGGTGCTTCCCAACACATGATAGCTAATAAGGAGCTACTTGAAGAGCCTAGAGGTAAAAATTCTACCATTTATATAGCTAATGGTAATAAGTTGCAAAGCAATTGTACTGGTAGGATCTCTTTGTGCCCTAATATTAGTCTTGTAAATGTTCTCCATGTGCCCGATCTCTCCAGCAATCTACTGTCCGTTAGTCAGATTACTGACAAAGGTTATACTGTCATTTTTAATAGGGATCATTGTAAAGTCTTTGATAATATTAAAGTCACTGGCAATCAAGTCTTAGTTGCTCCTAAGGAGAATGGTCTGTATAAATATAAGGCTCAAGCGCGACACATCCTTGAGGAGGAGTCTTCCAAGCTCTTGCAGACTAGGCAAGAGACAGCGAATGCTCACGCTGTTTCGACTTTGCCAATGGATCTAATCCACAGACGTCTGGCTCATCTGTCTGAACAAGGTATGAGAATTCTTGGTGATGGGAAGAAATGCATGAACCTTCTTTTTCAGAAAGAAGACACCATCAATGGTAGTTGCGAGCCGTGCCTGACTGGCAAGATGGTGCGAGCACCATATCCTGCTGTCAGTGCGAGGCGCACTACCCAACCTCTTGAACTCATCCATTCAGATGTGGCTGGACCTATGCAAGTCGAAACTTGGGGTGGAGCTCGTTACCTTTTGACCTTCACAGACGACCATACCCGGAAGACATGGGGCTATCTCATGAAACATAAATCAGAGGTGAGTTCACATTTTATTAATTTTAAAACTATGATAGAGAAACAATCTGGTTTATTAATAAAAATTTTGCGCAGTGACAATGGCCTTGAATTTAAAAATAATAAATTGGCCAATTATCTTAAAGACCATGGTATTATACACCAAACCACTGTGCCTTACAATGCTGCTCAAAATGGAACGGCGGAACGGGCTTTTAAAACGATTTTTGACAAAACTAGGGCTATGCTGCAGGAGTCTGGCCTGTGCAATCGCTACTGGGGAGAGGCAGTTATGACTGCCATTTACCTGAAAAATAGGTCTCCTACCTGAGCGCTTTCAGGTGGAATTCCCGAGAGCTTATGGACTGGGTCTCCAATAGACATCAGTCATTTACGTGTCTTCGGGTGTACTGCTTATGCACATGTTCCTAGTCAAAAGCGTCAAAAACTTGATGCAAGAGCAAAATCGTTGATCTTTGTTGGTTATGGTGAAACTTTTAAAGGATACCGTTTGATTGATCCCACTAAGCCTCACAAAGTAATACAGTCCAGATCTGTTATTTTTAATGAGGATAAATTTATAGGAAAACATGACAGTTGTAAAAAGACTTGTGCAGCCAATTTTTATAATTATTGTATCGACCAAGAAAAAGATAAATCAGCTGAGTGCTCATCCTCTTTATATAATGTTTCAGGTGCAGAGACACCGACGCCACCAGCGTGGTCGCCGCTCTCTGAACTGTACTGTACGGGCGATGAAGGTGCAAGTGACAGTCACGGTGATGAAGATTGCGTCCCGAAGGGCGCCTTGTCTTCTCTGCCGAAGTCATCATTTGATGATCATGACGACGGTGATGAAGTGGTTGCTCCAAGGGGTCCCATGTCTTCTTTGCCGATGTCTGCGCCAACTGAGCTGACGTTGCCGGCCGTTTCCGACACGTCTCGTTCACGTCCCATTCGTAAAACACGAGGTAATGTGCCACACCATCTCAGAGATTATGATTTATCTATGATAGCAGAAGGCTATTCGCCAGATGAGCCTACATCATATCGCGAAGCCGTGCAATCATCTGAAAAAGATGAATGGCAGAGGGCAATGCGGTGTGAGTATGACTCTTTAATTAAAAATAAGGTATGGATCTTAGTAGATAGACCTACAGATGAAAACATTGTCAAGTGTAAATGGGTTTACAAGAAAAAGCTTGACACCTCAGGTAAGCCTGCCAAATTTAAAGCTAGGCTGGTAGCCCGTGGCTTTAGTCAAGTAGAGGGCATTGACTACACGGACACTTTTGCACCTGTTGTGAGACATAGCACACTGAGAATATTGTTTTCTATTGCTACAGAGTTAGACCTAGACATAGACCATATCGATGTAACTACTGCATTTTTAAATGGCGAATTAAACGAAAAAATTTATATGGAACAGCCTTTAGGTTTTAAAAACTGTGATAAGGTTTGTTTGCTTAAGAAGAGCTTATACGGCCTTAAGCAAGCAAGTCGAATGTGGAATATCAAAATACATGATTTCTTAGCTCAAAATAACTTTGTTCAGAGCAAATGTGAGCCATGTATTTATACAAAGAAGACAAAGACTGAATATATTATTATAGCTTTGTATGTCGACGATTTTTATATATTTCACAATAATTGTATTAATAATATTTTACAACTTTTACAGAACAATTTTGAAGTTCGACATTTGGGCAAATTAAATAATTGTCTAGGAATGAATGTTTGTAGAGAAAATGGTATCACAACTCTAGATCAAACTGAATACATAAAGCGTTTATTATCCAAATATAATATGTCAGATTGCAAATCTGTTTCAACGCCTTTACCAGTAAATTGTAAATTGCAAAAATCAAATAAGACATGTTTAGAAGATGAAGTCTATCAGTACAGACAGTTATTAGGAAGCTTAATGTATTTATCTGTCTCTACCAGACCGGACATATCTTTTGCATGTAGCCAACTTAGTATGTTTAACACATGTTTTGATGAGAATCATTGGCGCATGGCGAAGCGTGTGCTCCGTTACCTAAAAGGTACTATAAATTATGGCATTTGCTTCACAAAAAGCAATAATTTTAATCTTACTGCATATGCTGACGCAGATTGGGCCAATGACCTTTCAGATCGCAAGTCCTACACTGGCTTTGTAATTAAGTTAGGATCTAATGTAATTAACTGGGAGGCAAGAAAGCAACAATGTACTTCTCTTTCAAGTTGCGAATCAGAATACGTAGCTCTTGGAGATTGTTGTAAGGACATATGTTTTGTACGAAATTTCTTGACAGAAATTATCGACAAGACTTTTGACACTGTCATTTATAATGATAGCCAAAGTGCTCAAAAATTACTGTTAGTCAAAGAGCACTCCCACAAAAGAACTAAGCATATAGATCTAAGGTATCACTTCATCAAGGATCTTATTCAAAAAGGACACTTAAATGTAAGGTACTTGCAGACTGATAAAATGGTAGCAGACGTTTTAACAAAACCTTTATGTGCTGAAAAACATTGTAAATTTATGCATGGACTTAATGTTAAACCTTTGAAATGTTAATAATAGTTTAACTTCTCTACTTATCTTGGTATTCTGTGATACTCATTCCTTTCTTGTATGATTATAAATGCATTTCTTTTATTACATTTATGTCTATGTGTTTTTCACTAGACTAAGCTTGCAGCATGTAATTAGCTATAAGTATGTTTTATGTAGAGCTATACTTGTAGAGTTTTTATTGGCATGTAAAGTGCAAGGAGGAGTGTTAGAAATAGTGTATGTAGCATACCCTTTACATGTTTATGGTGTAGTCTACGACTCATTGTTTATGCTCTACAACCGTATCCGGTTGTCTGTCTATTCCTTCTTGTCTTACGCTCTGGTCTGTGAATATGGCTCTGCATAGGTCGTTACGAATAACCCAAGTATTTAAGATTTATTATATTGTGACAGCAAATAGTTAACACTATGAATTCTATCTATATTCATCCATTACTTGACGTGACGAATTGTTGTATAATTTGTGATAAATTAAAGACTGCAATTTGTTGAGCCCAAACATATTTTTATTTCCGACACGATCCTTCGTTGCACTCTGACGCGGAGCCCTGCGCCTTCATCCTGCTCATCAATTATTGTATCCGTGGAACCAGTTTGGCGCTAAAATGATTCTATAAATAACATTCTAAACAAATAATAACGGTTTTTTATCGATTTGCGAATATTTTATAACAAGCTATTTCTGATATCTACTCGTAACTTATTTATAACTTTTTCCTAGTCATATGTCTGGTTGAAGATAATTTATTTCTCATAAGAATATATACAATAATTCACTTACATGAGAACATAATAAATCTTTTATTTTTAGTGTTTAATTTCTGCAAAACAAATACCTACTAATATTTAATTTAACTTCTTTTAAGTTCCTACTCGTTAAGCTATTTAGCCACTTCCCTGCGTTGTTTCTATCAAAAAAAACTTTAAGAATTTAGAGTGTGCCTCGGATGGTCGGATGTGTAGGTACAAAACATTTTTTTTCTAAATATTTCAATTAACATCGAGTGTATAATATGGGACGAAATAATTATTTTTCTCTAACTACACTTATCAGCCAGTATCCCAGTTAAAGATGGTCTGACCTCAAATAACAAATTACCCATAAATGGGTCAATCAGCATAATAACGCACAGTAAATATGTCTATTGAATAGTCGTCAGTCATATTCGAGCATACTGACAACGTGACAACCCAATTCTGAACTATAATAAAAAGAAACAAGGCAACTTATCGTCGATTGTTTTTTATAGCATCATTTTTGCAATAAAGATAAAACTAATTGGATGCTAAAATTATCTGCAAATTCGTTAGATATTCCATTTATAAATAATGTTCCATATTTTTCAATAGATTAGATATTATTATGCAAGCCAAATTCATATCCATATTGATTATTTTATTTTAACATCGTAACACCTGCATCTAGTTTATACCAGCATTTAACATAATAAACAAAATCTATTGTTTACTATTACAAGTATATCGCCGAACAACTTGACTTATATTTCACTATTACAAGTGGCATCTCTAAGTAGTCATCCAACTGAATAACAATTAGGCGATTAAAATCAACAGAGGTCGACACGTCGAAGAAATACCCAAGTACCCACTATCTAAGTAGGTACAGACGTAGTAAATAATTCTTTCCCACCGTGAACACGATTACTTCCGAATACGAAAATTTCTGAGATAATACGTGGGGAAAGGATTTTGCACGACATCTGTATGTAAGTATGCACCTACGTTTTCAATTTACGTGAACAAGATAATATGAAACTTTAATACGTTAATCACCTTGCAATGAGCGTTGCATACTGAGCAATGACAAGTTTCCTTTAAAGTGTCGTAATTGAAATAGAGAAAAAAATATGCAAAAAGACGTTACGACATATATCCCACCGTCTGGCATAATATCAGAGGCTCGTCAAGAGCGTATAACCGGTCTGTACAGGGTTAACCTTCCACACAGCATTCTCTAAAAAGCTTAGAACACGCCGATCCAAGGGGTCGGATACCGATATTTCTGCATACAAAAATACCGGTATTATTGCGTTCCATTTCGTTCTTTTGTTCATCATTTAATTTTTAATGGGACAATTTAATAATACGAAGTTGTTACTTAAACACATGATTGAGAAAAGCATAAAATAATACAAAATACATATAAGGCGTGATTTGTGTATGTATATATGTATGTATGTACATATAAGGCAAATTCGGGGGTTTTAAAAATACCGGTTCGGACCCCTGGCCGAGCTATTGAGACTAGATCGTTTTGTGTAGCACTGGCTCGTTCCAGACGATCGGCGAGACGTAAGACGAAAAAAATAAAACACAATCGTTCGAAAGAAACGGCCATGTTTGTGAATGAACTCGAAAAAAAACGCACTAAAGCGCGTTCAATCGACTTAGTACCTAATGTTTGTAATTTTGCTAGACTAAGGTAAGGCTAGTTTCACACAGTTATATGGCACTTGTAATTATAAGATGTGTGTATAGGCGCGATTTTATTTGGTATAAATTATTTTTGTTAGATAGTAACTGACTGATTAGTCAGCTATGAAGGTTGATGTTTGATGTAACTAACCTATGTTATACACACTTTATTTCTGTGGACAATAGTACTTTGTTATGTAAATACAAATTAGGTAGTAAATCATAAAATACTCAATAACGAAGAGTAGGTACGTGAGCTTTGAGTTTAAATCAACAGAAGGTCACGCTTCAATCGGTTAACTATTTTACTAGTTCTGAGAATTACTGTAATTAGGGTTTAAGTATTTCTCGTGGCCCCACTGTTATGTCCCCACACACACAACACACACACACCATACATAAATCACTTTAACGCCACTTTAGTTAGTAGGTATATGTAACAGTTCTTGTTCAAAAAAAGGAGGTTCTCAATCCGATTATAGGTATAGTACACTTGTAACTATACCTATGGTCATCGAAGATAGAAGCAAAGAGTTCAATAAATCCGTAACTTTGTACCGAAGCCGACGGTGGTTCCATGAATTTTCCTTTTCTCTTTCCTCTACAACGAGACACGAAAGTGTCGATTATACACATTCATGAGCCAAACCATACAACGACACATATGAATGAGTTCTCAGGTAATCGAAACATGCACAGGGTGACCTTCGGTAAAGCTCCAAAGGTAGACTGGATAACCTTTCGGCAGAATGCTTGAGTACTCGATCATGATCAGCCTGTGTATGAATGGACGTATATTTTGGTACCAAATGACCTAAATGTGACCATGATCCTATGCAGAAAATTATTTTAGGAAAGTCCGAAAGTAGAGAAATAATGTACGCTGTCACCATTCCAGAAGGAAGAGTTGAATGTACTTTAAAGGTATTTCAAAGTAGTGTACTTACATCTCTAAACTGCACGGTGCCGGCTTCTCCCAGCTCTGAGACCGAGGTGTACGCCGCCTCGGGCTGTATGAAGAGCTGGCAGAGAGCCATCTCCTCGCTCCGGAACATAGCCCCCATGGTGGTTGCTTACGTTCCTTCTTCTGCAATAAACAAAAACATAACGTTAACAAGACTGAAGCAGTAACAATTGAGTAACTAAATGCACCAAAATGTTTAAATGACATAGGTAACTAAATCATTCTCACTTCGCGATTATGGTTACGTTGTATGTTGGCGACTTTTTCGTAGTTTCAACCAATCAATAGTAAGCGTGAAATATCAAACGGTGATATTTATAAAGTAAAAGGCCTAGTTAGGTACTGTTATTGACAATATTTAACAATTTCGTAAAACCATCGATTTAGATTTTCATAAAATAGCCACCCGATTAAAAAAAGTGGAATCTACAGGCTAAGGTAAATTTAGTCTGACGAGATGTTTGTGTTGACGCCATATCTACTATTAGTAGTAACTTCCTATAAGGTAGATAGTACGAATTTGTATGATGTTAAGTCGTACAAAGAACCTTAAAAATACCTACTAAACTACGTACTGTTGTTATACATAATAAGGTAAAAAAAAAAATTCAATCCATTGACTGAATGCGATAAAGTTATCGCAAAAGTAAACGTAGGCACGGTTGTTTAAAGATGCGTCATCTGTAATGCTACTATAGTAGACGTAGAGGTAAGTACATAATTGTTTTTGCGTAGTTTAATAGGTAATAAGAGTTTTTGCTAGGGGCGTTTAATATTATTTGCATACAATGACCATGAGCATTAACCAGGTTGTTTATTTAAAGTTTTATTCGTAGTATTAAAGTATAGGTAAGGTGCATTGGGGTAAATTCGAAATTGGGGGAATTTCGAAAATCGTGGATATCCACTAAATAGGGAACAATTCCAGAATCTGGCAACGCTTATCCAGAAGCCAAAGATATTGGAGCTTCTAGGTAGGCGTTGCTAGATTTATGTAATTGTTCCCCGTTTTGTGGATATCCAGGAGTTTCAATATTCCCCCAATTTCGAATTTACCCCAATGCACTATATACGCGCGCTACTTATGTGGTGCCTTGTCTAAGCTTTGACCATAACATAGGGTGTCATTAGATTAAGTAATTTTTAAAAATTGTTCGGGATTACCACACATCCTAGTTTATGAATTTAGAACTAATTCTAAACTATGGCCACTAAACTCCATTCACTATTCGACACCGCACACCTTGCACATTCAGTAAGTAGTAGTCGTACAGATGTCAGCGTTTCGTTTGTCAATGTGCGTAATTAAAATAACAATTTATGTTCGCGGCCACAACAAATGAGAATGGGGGCAACTTAAATTATATCATGTGCTAATGTATGATGGAAGGTTGACTTTCATTTGCTGAGAGGACACTTGTGGCCGTCGATTGCCTTTTATCGATTAATGCTAAATAATGTTGAGTTGCAGTTTATTTTCCTTTTACAAACTAGGTGACGGTAATAAGTGTGAGATTAGTTATCATTATCATATACAATTTACTGGAGTGCGAAGACAGATTCCGTAGTGGAGTGGCAGTTAATGCTTTAATGTATGGCATTTGCATAAAAACAAGTTTTTTTTTGTAGAATATGGCTTGGTAACAACAACAACAAAAGTAATTTGTTAAGTATTTTTATGTACGGTCTACACACCCGCTTACCTGGCGATAGAGTCGTGTGTAGATCATTTTGAGCTCTTACTGTACTTGTACATATGTATGATTTTATTAAAATTGTCTAAGGATTTATTTCGCAAAACTTTACAAGTTTTACTAATTTGACCATTTAAATGTTTAAAATTTGTTATTGTCAAGGCTCTAACGTTCAGCTAATTTTTAGCCGGACCGTATTTATTATTATTACTTGTATGTTTATGCACGAGTGAGTATTGTTTCTAGTAATTAATAATGCGACTGCGGCGGGGCTAGAGTGGTCTTAAATTGCTCGGCTGTCATACGATATCTAGCACATAAATAAAGTCTGAGAAATCTGTCCAATTGAGCCAAGTAATTTGTCGCTAATGGCCATTACAGGAGCTAGTTTTTATTGAATTAAATCAGAGTTAGTGGAGATTGTGGGCGCCGACCGTGTCCAATATTCGACACGAGAAGTCGTGCGTGGCGTCGGATACAGTCGCACGCCGCGAAATGCTTCAAAAACAAGTCGCCATCGTAAAACAACAAAACCATGAAACTAGACTCGGCGGTTGTTATGAAAATTGGCATCAAAGATTACGTTGACGTTCTCATTCAGTGAAGCAGGAATTAAATTCGCGGTCGGCCACAAGGCCAACGGTTTTTGTCGACCGGACCCGTTCAGCCGTTACAGTTTTTACTCACTATCTCGAATTAACCTGAACGATTTACACTTTGGAACAATGGGATGACAAATATGATGCAAAAACGATCGATTTCCGAGGCGTTCTTCAGCCGAGTAGTGAATCAATTAAGATGCGGGATGCGGGAAAAGACCCAGAAAGTCTAGTGCAAGCCAAGGCCGAGGCTCGATATTACGAAGTCGTAAATCATTTGTATGAATGTCGCGTACGACATTACTTTAAGGACGAACCGAGACCGGACTACGATTTAATAGATTAGTTTGTAGACACGGATTAGTTAGTTCAATGATTTACTAGTCGCGTTGCAATAAAGTGTGTTGCGGTGTCCATAAAATTGTTTTATGTTCTCGCCCGCGCTAACGCCTTGCCAAATAAATGCCAAACGACTTTGTCAATCGTTAGAGGTACACACATCAAACAAAACTAGAAATGCATGTAGACTTTGAAGATCGCGAAGAAGAAGGGCGTGCAAATCTAAAACAACGATGATAGATAAGTAGCGCTGTTGAGATAATGAAAAAGGGTCAAAATTGACGTCATTTTAATACCACCTATAAATTTTTAACGATTCTGTTTTTTAACAAATTTTCTCTTACCTTGTTATTTCTGTTTTATGCTTCACAAAATAGCATCGGTACAACATGTCATAAAGTATCTTAGAACAAACACTTCGTTGATCTAGCAGCAGCTTTGAAGGCAATCTCAGCTCCAAGGCTACGGTTAGGTGTTAAAATACAATAGACTAGCACTAATTACGTTAACCGCGATACTAACTGTCAATACGTAAGTAGTTATCATAATAATAAGCGAGAAGTAAGTCTGACAAGCGTTTTTGTGCTAACAATAGGGCAAATCCACCGCTTGTCTCCGCACTCTCGTTGTACGTTAGTAACACTTGTCTTCGCCGTATGTCACATAACATTACACCTCATTATCATAATTGGTGTAAAACCTATTTCCACCGGCTACTCCATAATAACTACGAGCTACTCTTAATAAAATTGACTGCTACAAAAACTTACGTCCGTGTTAGTAGGTAAACGACACGTTTTTTATTTGTACTGCCGTTAGTTATTCAAAACAGATTTACTTTAAATAAGTACTTTATTTACTTATCCGTGTGCAAAGAAAGGACGTGAAATCGCAATGGGTGTTATTTTAACAGCATGTCTGTATTGGAATTTGTAAATGATTAATCGAATGGTAATACAGTCCAAGGCACGTGATGTCAGTGTGTGTGAAATGGCAAGTACGAGTAGGCAATCAAGTGTTTTGAAGGTTGCATGCACGGTGAGATACATGCGTGTAAAGGCCACCGTGTGTGTGTGTGTCGTGCAACCAGGTTTCCGGCCGGAACGGATCACATTTCCTACTATTTGACCTTTCTGTGGAAGTTTCTAGAACCGCGGGAACAACCAGCTCTGTCATAAGTATCATAGTAGCGGCAGATTATGCTGAGTAGGGACCATTTTGTAACAATTTATTTATCTGTTGTTTTCAATGTTTTCTATTTTTTAACTACTTTTGTGATTGTCATAAATAAACTTTTTCTTTCTTTCTAACTACTTTTGAAATTCAGCCGTCTCGAGTGGCGTTTGTAACTAGTTAAAAATTGAGCGCTATAAAACGAAATACTAACGAAAATTAAGGTACTATTTTAGTTGGGTTCAGAAGAGATCTCAGCTTGATCGCTGCAGATGATGATATGATAGGATATTTACTATACTATCAAGATACCGCAGACACGCTTAGATCTAGAAGTCTGTACCTAACCATCAAGTTAAAATGGATCTTGGATTTGAGAATGTCATTGGCCTATAATAGCTATTACTGCGGGAGAAATTAGATACAATACTTAATCGTAGTAGACAGCATACAGAAATGAATACAGTAAGTAACTAGGTATGGCGGCGGAGCGCTAATATAGCCAAAAACAAAAGAATCGCACGTCGGACCACAGGTTATTGTAAGAAAAAGAAACCGGCCAAGAGTCAGACTCGCGCACCAAGGGTTTCGTACAAATTCGGCAAGTGAATCTAAAATCCAGTGTAAGCAGAGCCCTCCTAAGTAAGATGCAGGCAATGTGTCACATGAAAATGTTCAGTTTTTAGTATTTGGTGTTACAGCGGCAACTAGCTATCGAGGTTTCCTGAGACACAGCCCGGTGGCATACAGAGAGACGGACACTGGAGTCTTAGTAATACGGTCCCGTCTTTACCCTTAGTGTACGGAACCGTAAAAAGCAAAACTATGTGCCAGCCGATAAGCTTAATTTCAGGAGTCATTCAACACGCTCTAGTCTAAAATTACAATGAGCCGTCAAATTGCAGGCAAAACAAATCCATTGTAATTTGCTGAAGCTATCAAAATACCGTGAATGGGACGTTGTTTTGTTTAAAACGCTATCAAGTCATATAAAATAGTCTTTCGTCACTAAGCAAGAAAGAGGCAACTGTTCTTTTTTACAAATGCAATCCTTGTCCTAGATGTTTTAACTAGTACGTAAGGAGTGTAATTAAATGACTATACATAGTCAATTCAATGTATACCAGTGCTACACATGTAAACCGTTATTATTACAAGCTTTTATTTAACTTGCAATGTATGTTCCTATATAATTATACATGTATAGTGCATTGGGGTAAATTCGAAAATGGGGTAATTTCGGAACTCGTGGATATCCACTAAAAGGGGAAAAATCACATAATCTAGCAACGCTTACCTAGAAGCTCCAATGTCTTTGTCTAGACGAGCGTTGCCAGATTATGGAATTGTTTCCCGTTAAGTGGATGTCCACGATTTTCGAAATTCCCCCAGTTTCGAATTTACCCCAATGCACTCACTATATAGTATGTTTTTCGCGTAGAATCTTGCGACTCAATTTTGAAGCAGATATCTTCGACCGATTGAGCTGAAATGATGATAATACAATAATCTGGTAGTGGAGTTTCGATGACCCAGCTAGGATCATCTCCGCAGGAGGGAACTCATCAACGTTTGGTCTGATTGACTTTTAATTTAGTAGCACATACATGTAGGACGGACGACAATGTTATGGAAGTACAGTCACCAAAAAGTGTTTTTTTTGTCAGAAACTCATTTGATTTAGGTTAACGATGTAGTAGCTACTTAAAGATGTAGTTAAAACTAATATCTAAATGGGCAATACCTAGCATAGACCGCGGTAACGATACCTAACTTCAGAGAAATTCGAATGGATTACTGATTTTGGTCACACAGTACTTGAGCTTTTTTCCATAAAAAAAAGTCCACACTACCTTTTCCAGAACTTAACTATTTTGGGTTTTTCTTATTCAGAATCGTTTACCCTATCGATCCTTATATGTATACAAGAAAAAATGTGTCCCAAAATTTCCATTCCAGTTCGTCACTTTTTTTCGTATAGTATACGTAGGTATGTATATAATGGAACGTGACGAACAGGAAAAAAACCGGTTGCCTGTAAAGTCGGTATACGGGCGAAAGTTTTACGTGACAACGACTTTGAGTGGTAAAATAATTTTAATGTGAATATTCATTCGTATAGTAGGAAGAAGCGCAAGACATGAACCGGTGTGTATGCCTATCTCTCTCACTCTCTCTCTCTCGCTCTTAGGCGGGCTAACTGTGCTCGAGTGGAAGGGACGCGTGCCTTTCACTTTTTATGTCTGTCTCTCTCGCTCTTAGGCGGGCTAACCATGCCTCTCACTCGCTCTCATTGTGAGCGCATAACGTGAGCGGAGCGTAACGCAGTTTCTTGAAGTGTCACCCGGCAAACCAATTTATAAGACGTTGTCACGTCAAAAAAATCCATAGTAAAATCTGGGACACATTTTTTTGTAGGTACGAGAATCGATAGGGTAAACGATTCTGAGTAAGAAAAATCCAAAATATTTAAATTCTTGAAAAAATGTACACGGGGACTTTTTTTTGGAAAACGCTCACTTACAAATTGATGTAGGTACCTACCTACTTTGAAAAATTTCTCGACATGCAGCCTGCGCTAACCGTAAGCTGTCCCTGTTTCATTTTGATCAAGGTGTTGTTTTCGTTTAACACAGGTATTTCGACACGGCTATCAATTTATTACCAAGTTTTCTGATATAAACAATCGGAATGGATGAGGTAAACTGATTTAAATTTAGTAAGCGGCCAGATCCCCTATTTCCGTCGGCAGCAGGTACGATCATGCTATAAATTACGTTCGCCCAAGTAAGTATTAACCGCCATTAAAACACTTCCCGGAAGACAGGCCAGAGATTGATATAATATCACAGTTTTCCAGTAGCGTGTTGTCAAACTAATTTTAGGCAAGCCAGGAGCTACTGTGGTACTTTTTCAAAGAAATGTAGGAGACACCGACAGCTGATTTAGACAAAACGGATGGGAGAATAGTTCTATAGACACCACGCCACTGCACTCTTCATCACAAGTTTTTGCTAGTAACTGAGCATTAAAAGAAAGTTAACGTCGCTCTGTCTATTCATTCTGTACTAGCTTTAGAGGATAATTTAACACAAACGCCGGCCAGGTGCGAGCGCGCTAAGGGTTCTGTGCAAATTTGGTAAGTGAATAGAAACTCCACTGTTAGCACAGCCCTGCTCTTAAGCAAAATGTTGACAGTGTGAGGTCAATTTAGATTAGTTACGTACATAGACAGACACACAGACATAAAAAGATTTCTAGTATTTGTTGTAATAGCGGTATCAGAAATACATCATCTGTGAAAATTTCAACTGTCTGGCTATCACAGGTCATGAGATAGTCTGGTGACAGACAGTCAGTGGAGTGTTTGGGTACGGAGTCCTAAACACGTCTAGGTACTGCTACGGACAAATTGGCAGCGCCACTAGCAGCATACAACGGCAACCCATGCTCTCATAGTAGGTATCTGACACTATAGAACCGACCGCTTAAATGAGTCCTCGCCCGCGCGGTGCAGAGGCGCGGGGTGGGACGACCACGGGGGTGGAGAGAGGTGCGGACGGCAGGCGCACTACCCGCTCGCACCTCTCTCAGTCCCTTTGTCGTCTATAGCGTGGACGCTTTCGACGAAACACTATAAGGGCATTGGTTTCTCGTTTTATCACCTCACCATGGAACCATTTAACGGTAAGCGTCGTAACGATTTTCATTGTGAAGTAATGCGATGTCACTATGACGTTTTATGTGAAGAGGTTCCTCGGTGGGTCAGGAAGTAAAATTCCTTGACTGTTACATGCTCGTGTTCGAGATTATCCTCGAAATCTTCGAGACTATTTGCAACGAGACTCACCTAATCTTCTGTATGCAAACATGCAATGTTATCAGCGGGTTTGGTTTGTTCGCTTCTATAAGACTCTTTCTTTCATAAAGTGGACAAACATGGAAAAATAATGCTCTGTTAAAACGAATGATGAAAGAAGCTCTCTTCTTGAAAAGGTCATTATTTTTTAGTACCATCATAAGTACCAAGGTTACACCGACTTTATCTGTTGCCTTGCCTTCAACAAGGATCATAGTCACGGAAACCACTTGGGCGTTTTTTTAAATTTCTTATTTGTTTCTTGACTGTGGAGCGGAAATGTTATTTTTAATTTTTTTGATCGTGATCACATCGCTAAAATTTTGTATACCTCTAGATAAGGGACTATGCTATATCTATAGAGACTAATAATGTAAAACGAAGCCCTATTGGCTTATGGGATATTTCCCGTCCGAAACAAAGACCACATGCTAGTTCAGCGATTGTTTACAGCATACCGTATTTTTTGTTTGCGAAACATGTTTTAATGTTCCTTGCAGAACCGGCTTCGTTGCTGGCATATTGACGGCCATCAAAACCAGAAAATACCTCTCGTCCCAGAAAATTGTAATCATATGAAATATTACCTACTTTATCCTTGAAAGCCGAAACAAATGCCGAAGGCTATAGGTAGGTATGCAATTACTATTACAAGTGTGTTATACTTGCACATAATACAAAATTGCCCGCCTGTTTGTTTTTATTATT
Source organism: Pandemis corylana (assembly GCA_949127965.1). Taxonomy (NCBI): domain Eukaryota; kingdom Metazoa; phylum Arthropoda; class Insecta; order Lepidoptera; family Tortricidae; genus Pandemis; species Pandemis corylana. The sequence goes on along the minus strand of OX421856.1, from coordinate 5,524,361 downwards.
TTAATAATCACTAAGATTAATGCAACGCATCATTTGTTTAAAGTTTGTTTGAAATAAAACGATTCAACACATAACATTAAGTTCGAAGACAAATTAACGATGATTCTATCTACTTAGCATAGCCTTCTATATCATTACTATTATATTACGTTTTCGTTCCCTACCCAGTCCATATTAACTCCTATAAATGGATAACATTTCTTCCTCTCTCTAGTTAATAATAGCTTGCACGTATGGCATAAATTCCACTGGATTCCTTATGCTGTCGGCAACTGACGACATTAAATTGTAATTTATCGTACCTACTATAAAACTGGTGAAGTTTAAACTCTTTTATTTGTTGTATGTGTCATACGCAACCATTAATTGGGTAAGTATACAGCGTATTGAATTAAGCATCGACGGTGGCCATTGTCCTAGTATCATGCAAGCCAAGACTACTTTAAATGGTTTTCCGTCTGATTGAGAATCGCATAGCATGATTTCATTATGTATATACGTCGTCTTTATCCCTTACGGGGTAGACAGAGCAGGGAACAAAACCTAAAGGCCACGTTCAGCATGATTGTGGACATATAGTTAGATGGAAATGGGAAGGAAAATAGTGACGGGTTTTTAGCCGCATCGCCTATAAGATTCTTAAGATTTTCACCCATTCCCTCGATGGCCTTTTACCATTTGCACGGAAAGAGACGCAACTGGTACATTATGTTTTTTCTTTGCTCTCATGCAGGCCAACATGCAATCTTCATTTAGATACTTTTTTTAATGGCTAGAGTGCCTGGCATATCTCGTTCTCAACGTGTACATGGAGAATACGGTTTAAACAATTAAACAAGAAACAGCTTAGGTACAATAGGAACTTCACTGTCGACCACAAATGTGATCTTTTACTTTTTTAACGTCATTATATTTATTTTATACTATAAATAGCGGTCCCATATTCCAAGTTACATTCGCTGGAAAAAACTAAAGATAAAAAGCTTTATCTCTATTATCAAAAAACCAACAGATTATTTTAAGAGGCACTTCAAGCCATACTTAGACATGTAATAAGATGAATTGGAAACAGTCAACCTTTATCTTAACGTAGTGTTGTTTTATCTGTGGCTGGCCGGAGCACGTGACGGTTGCATAATGACGTACACTGTTAACACTTAATGAGTCTCACGAAAACAATTAAACGCCTTCCTAACACGAATCCAAGGATATTACAAAACGCAATACTGAAAAAAAAACAGATTACTCTACTCAGATATTTTAAAAACAGCTGCACATGTTCCGAGCCTTTTCATGACCTCAATTATGACGTTCTGCTCGGCGTTCATTGATGATGACGCCAAAAGACACGAAACACACTGAGCTATTTTGAACGAAAATGCACTATTCTTGAGTAGGTACTATCTAGAAATCAAACGCGTACTCTCGTATTAATTAAAAAGCATTAGCGATTGATTCCAGCTACTTATGAACTTACTACTGCTATTTGAATTAAGTTGTGACAATTGTGTGTGATAAGTGATAGGCGAGTTGACTAATCCGTTCTTTTAAATAGGTACCTACGTACGAGTATTGTTCCTGGGCCTTACGAGCCAATTGAAAAGGTGCTTCAGGCACCTATCAGAAAAACAGACGGCTTAAGCAAGACTACAGGGATGCTTGATTCTTGATAAAACAATCACGCAAACAATGGGTCGAGTGGCCGGTCGATAAAGATCCGTGCTAACCGAGTGATGATAATAACGATCAACATCACTGAGTTAATGATGTTTAATCAGAGTTGGATTAATTCCAAGGAAGCTATAATGCAGCTGCCATGAAATTGATTACCTTCACCAACGAGTACTGAAAAGGACTAATTAGAATATTTTACAAGATGAAGAACATTACAATGGGGACTATCGTTTCTTTGCTCACCAGTCGCCACTGTTGACTAAGGTCCAGAGGTATAGCTGTAAAAGGCGTCTTTATAAGATCGGGGTCGAAATAAAGTTTTACATCTTGAATTTCATTAATTTTATTAATTATAAATACTTAACTATCTTTAATTTTAACTTTGAGGCTGCTTATTTTTGCCCCCCTTTTTCTTAATTCCGCTTTCAAAGCGTTCACATTTATCGCCAAATAATCCATATTTGCGATAATTTCACGAAGGTCGCTTTTCAAAAGGTAAATGAAAGAAATTCAAATTTATGTCACGTAACCCGCCAAAACCAATGAAAAGTGAATGTGGACCTCACGCGACACTAGCGCCTCTAGTGGCAAATTCACACGCGATAGCCTCCATTGTAATGGTGTACCGGGTCTCTCTGACTTTTTTGCGGAATATTTCAAGTGGTTGGGTGAGTTCAACTGAACAGGAACACCCCCACAAAGATTCTTCGTTTAGATTTTTGATTCGAAATTTACTCCCGCCCTCGACGCGGTTCATTTTGAATATCGATCAATAACGTATGGAAACATCAACTATGATTTAATTAATTCAATTTTTGGAGATCATCCCTATCTTCTGAATTATTTGGGACAGCGCTACAAACATTTTCTTATCATCCGTCGTCTCTAATTTGAGTCATTCCATCATCGTAACCATCTATTTACACAATCATTCATGTTTTCTTTCTGCCTTCTTCCTTTCACGTCAAGTATTTTTTTTCTCAAATCAAATCTAACTTCACCGTCTTTAACCTTCCTTGAGTTTAGGTAGGTAGGTATATCATCTTATCTAAACAATAACAAAAAATTCTAAGCATAAAGTAAAATATTTACATGCCTCTTTGACTAAAGCAGTTTGAACTCGTGATCATATAGCAGTCATTTGTTTCGATATTGTCTTCGCATGACTACACCCCCTCTTTTCTATGGGATGGCATTAATGGATCCGCTTTAGTTTTTTACCTAGGCACAGTTTGTATATTCAGCGGTGCGTGACGAATGACTAAAGGTCGCCACGGTTAGTCTGATCTGTCTGCGCACCCCTTTTCATAATGATGTTTATATAACCATTTTCTATTCGTCAAGCTTTCTGGTAAGACACTAAAAAATTAATATCGTGAGTATAACTTAGTAATTACTTGGTTGAAACGTTAGAGGTCTGAACAACCTAGTAAGAAGATATAGATGGGCGCCTCCTGTTTTACACTTTAAGCTATAATTAACTAGACATATTCCCAGGTTGAAGGAAACAACCGGTTAGCGGAGGCAGTATTTCAACGCATTCCTACTCGGAAATCAACTCAGCGAAATTGTATGCGCTCCGAACAAAAAACATTAGGTGCTAAATCAACAACATGCCTCTCTGATTGCAACCGTGAACACAGTTCTGCACACATAAAATATTATTAGCTAGATAAGTTATACAGCGCTTTAAAGTTACGAAACAATTTTAAATAAATAAAAAGTCAACACAACTTAGTAAAGGGATTCGTAAAATTTAAGCGTTAACAATTGAAGCGTCTAGCGGCTCGCATCAAATGAGTATTGAAGCTCGCGTTTCAATTAATTCTAGTTGGTTACTTACGGCGTGATAAATTGACAAATACACTTAGTTTAATATTGTGAACGCACCGTATGTATTGAGACGCTTATGGCGCGGTGGTCGCGCGGGAACTGAGCATGATTCGGCTTCGATGTTGGTGCCGCCGGCATGTGACCGCCAACTTCACAATGTGTGACCATTAAGCCCAGCTTACACATAGAAAAATCTTGCTAGTTGCATTACATTGCGGCGCTCGTTCGACCACTCGAAACTCGTTCGTTTCACGGCTCCGAAATGTAATATGCGCAATATTTGATGTGAACTAGGCTTTACTTCAGTTTGTTCACGTGTTCATTCATACGAAATTTGTAAATTAACCAGAAATTACTGAACTCGAGTCAATGTTTAAAACTGGCCATTAACTTTTTCAAGTAGGAAAGTATCCATTAAAAAAATGGTCTAACATTCAAACTTTGTTTTGCACGGCGTCCAGATATGCATAATAATGTCGGAAGACGTTAAACTTTAAAACTTAATCAAACTGGGGATTTAAATAAATTCATTTTCGAAAACATTTAAGAAAAAAAAAAAACTTAAAAAATACCGGTATCATTTTCGTGTTACCGCCTATTTTTTAAGTCCTGCAACAGAAATCGTCTTTCACATATCTACAGATATTGCACGATTACATCCAGTCGTGGAGAATAATACAATATAACCAGGGAAATAACGAACACAAGTGGCATGCCATCTTAGCCCCTTGAGGTTGGCAACGCATCAGCAACCCCTGGCGTTGCGGCTGTCCATAAGCAGCAGTCATCATGACCACTTGTCAACAGCCGACCTTGCTCGTTTGCCCCAACCAATTTCATAAAAAAGTTATAAAATATGTGACAGTAAAAAACTTACTTGAAAAATCCTCTCCGCTTAGAAACAACAGTTGTGCCGCAGTTTCCACCCGCGACTCGGCAGCTGATGATAAGGAAATCAAGAGTGATCTCGTGATCGCGCCGCGCGGTTGGCAGCACTGCTCCCGCGCAGCCTCCACGCATCGCTGTGCAAATCCCCTTCCCGACGTACACTGCTGCTTCCATACAAACACGCTCGTAATTCTACGGAGCATAGAGAGCAATGTAAACGATACATGACGAAAAATCGTGAGTTATTTGAAAATTTGAAACGATTTTTCGGTGGTTATTAATGTGTTTTTTTAAACACACATGAAAATGGATTTTAACTTACTTATACATAATTTACATCGACGGTTGTTGTACAGTCGCTTCTTTATTTAATTGTAGCTGATGTAATGAAATAATAAATAATGAGAATAGGTTGATATTTCACTCATTTCAACATTAGCCAAGTTTTTAATAACCTAAGTATTCTAGGGCCCGATTTTTAAAAGGCCATCACTCGAAAGTTGTGGAAAATTGTGGGGAATTTGAGGTGCGAGTAGAGTAAAAGAAAACCATTGCACATTGCTCATTAACTGTAGTTCTACAGTAATACACAAATTTAAAGCATTTTCTATAAGGTTGCTCCCAAGAATCGGGCCCCTAATCTCTTCCTGATTCATATAAAAATCAAACAACTGGATAAAAATGTATTAAGTATATTGTCTCTAGCGCGTCTCATGTTCATGGCAAATACATTAAACTTTAGAGAACAACATGTCATCAAAACAATAAATATCTACTACTCAAATTATAACATTGTTTTTTTACCTGAATATATTACGTGGCTATAATCGCACAGTAATATGCGAACACGGTAAAATTTAAAATTACAATAACAAACTTTATAATAACTTTATTACACATAACAGAAAACAAAAAATCACAACATATTAAGTAGCTAAGTATTTTCTACGTAAATATACCTCCAACATTTCAACCACCATTTATTCCATTTTGAAACTTATGGGTCAGCAAGAAAGTTGCTATTGCACTGTGCACCGTGTCTTATGGTAAAACTAAGGGATAAATTACTAACAAAAAAGCACCAACCAATTTAAATTGAGCAAGGAACTACTTAGTTTATAACTAAGATTGCGGTTTAAGATATTATTCGTAACAACAAGTAAAATTAAAAATAAAACTAAATAGTAACTAACCATTTCCATAAATTCTACTTCATTTTACCCGTATCTAATGTAACAACAAAAACTTTTCTATCATTTTATTCACATCTTTATGATATGACAAATCTGAGAAAATGTCCTTTATACGTACGTATTTATTGGTATACATATACAGCCAAACATGTTCAGAATCCAGACCCCAACACCCATAACAAATCATAGGTATATCTACGTCTAAAATGACAAGTATTTTTAAGCTTCATTTGTTTCCTTGGTTTATACTAAGCACACCAGAAAAGACATATGATGAAGTGATTGCTGGCCTCGGAAGGCAATCATACGACCCATTCACAGACATTACACGGAACCAGGCGCCTTACCATGGCTTCTGATTGCGATTCAATTCCGACTCAGTTCAGGTTTTAACTGCCATTTTAGTATGGATCTGACAGCGAGTCAACCTAAACTGAATCGCAATTGAATCGCTTTAAGACGCCATGGTAAGGCGCCTGGTTCCGTGTAATATCTGTGAATGGGTCGTATGATTGCCTTCCGAGGCCAGCAATCACTTCATCATATGTCTTTTCTGGTGTCATGCTATTTGGCGTTCTGTCCAACCGATGGCAAAACACAAGACACCTGGGGCCCGATTTTTGAAAGCACATCACTCGAAAGTACCACTCGAAAGTGGTATAAATCAGCTTATCTCCAAAACTACATCTCTAATCCAAGTTTTGACTAGTTCACAAGACTAATGAGAGCTGTGATTGTCTTCTATGCTACTCGTATTTCAAATTCAGCACAATTTTTCACCACTTTCGAGTGGTATTTTCACATGTGCTTTCAAAAATCGGGCCCCTGACTCCACGCAATGTCTCTGAGCGAACGAGTCAGATTACGATTGTCTGCCAAACTCAGTGATTACTTCACGAGTATCCTATATCTTCAAGAGTATGCACCAATAGAAAAGCAGCGCTGAGTGAAGCAAGGGGAATAAGATAATCCCATTGGTGGATTTATTTCGCACACAACGCTCCTCTTCTTCGCTCATCTGTTGGATCTAGTCTTACACACGTACAGCCGGTTTCTTAACTTAGGTTCCTATCCAGTTTTGTATAACAATGCATGAAGAAGTCGATAGTTATGTTAGGGAATCGACCGTACCATAATGAAAAACAATTAAGCTTTCTTCTAACTCCACTTTCAAATAGTACTGTGTAGTTACCTTAACCTCTGATTGTGTATAACTAGAGGCCTAAAATGCTGTAAATACTAAAATAGCCTCTATTACTTTAAGTACATTGTATATTTGCTTATAACACAGGTTCTTCAACGGAGTTTGTTCAGCTTGTTCCTTGTACATAACCAAGTTACATAACCGGCACTGGTAAAACTGTAGGATGATTAATTTGGAATAATTTAGGTTTAGGTGCGGCGGGGGTGGCCCTTGGGCCACCCCTAAGCTGCGAACATGTTTGGTTTAATTTAGAAATAGTCTTTACTTTACTTAAGGATGTCCTGGTAATGTAAAATAGTTATGTACGGGGAACAAGCGGTTTGTTCTACTTCATAATATGTATAATCTTCAGTCTCTGCATTTTACTCGTGATTTTGGGTACTCTTACGTATGTTATTCTGTATTAACCTGAAATGAAATGAAAGATTAGCAATCGGCAATAACATTGCCATCGCATAGAGAAGACATGCATGTTGCATATACATTTTTGTTTTTGAATGGTCAACTATCCGTTCGTCTGTCTGTCGGTCTGTCACCGGGCTGGATCTCATGAACCGTGATAGCTACTAGATAGTTCAAATTTCACAAATGATGTATTTCTGTTGCCGCTATAACGAAACATACTAAAAACAGATATTTTCACGTTGGACTGTCTATGTACTAACCAATATAAACTGACCTCACACTGCCTACAATTTGCTTAAGAGTAGGGCTGTGCTTGGCCGGTTTTTTATATTCACTAGGTTGTTGCAGCGTAATACTGCTAAATTTCACTTACTTTGTAAACTGGGAACTCTCATGGACCAAAGGAGGGTGTGGCTGCATTTGACTTTTACGATTTCGGAATCAGTGAATGTGTTAGATGTGCTGACTAATTCACCAAACTTCAACTTGTGATTATCTAAAACCAAACACACAATAGTACCTACAGAATATACATATTTTTCACACCCCTCATTCCGAAAAGTAAGCTTTGCTCCCTGTCGAGAGGGATCAAAGTGCAACTTTTCTGTTCAAGGCTTTTATTTATTTATTTATTTATTCAGAAACAATATACATTGTGTTTGAAAAAACAGGATGGCAATTAAATTAAATATTTACATTGATAATACAAATGTTACAGACGAGATAATGATTATACATTTACCTACACATGTCAGTTAAATTAAATTCTATTAATTTTCTAAGAGTTTTTATGTAAATGCAATTTTTTGAAGTTGATAATTGTAAAACCACGCCATTTTCTATGCTGGTAGCTCTTTAATTATACTTAGAATTCTTTTTTTCAAGTTTTTTAATGTTCGGTGTGAAAAGTTGTATGAGCCACTCGGGACCAAATTATTTTCATCTTGGGCGTTAACACTTGAATCCCTTATTACGCTCTGGATTCTATTGTACAATCCGTCGCTAAATTCTGGATTCAATGTAGCGCCCTCGCCGCAAATACATCATATTGCTCCCTTGTGACACAAATACTATTAAAAAAACTCTTGCAATAAACGATGGCGAGTGAGCGTTATTTGTGGTAAACATGTATCACGCATATGTATCAAAGTGTGCGTGGCACGAAGCGATTTTCTAGCGATATTTTTCTTTATTTTTACATTTACCACTACCCATTTTCTCACGCCCACTTTAACACGTATGGCAGTTATGCGCTTACCACAAATAAAGCTCATTCGCCATTGTTAATTGCTAGAGGGGTACTGCAACATAATTTTATTACTAATACAGAGAATATTTTTATATTAAGTGAGTTTAAAATTAGTATTTACTATGAACTATTTATTGTGAACTTTCGATAAAGGCGGCAAATCATTATTTTTGAATTGCAAAAAACAGGCAACACAAGTAATGTCATTTTGGTATCCGAGATGGAAAAAATAGACTATAGAATCTCAGAAAAGCTTACCTAAATCCCATTTAAGCCCGCTAGAACTAACATTTGTGCAAGGCTCTCCTATAGGCACCAAGGAGCACCAAGCCCTCGCGTGCTTTCTGGATTCCTCTGGTATTTGTATCAAGTGGTCACCAGGTTGAAGCAACCAAGATATGGCATCATCCGACATGATATAAACTTTGGTGTTAGGGTTTAGCAGTGCCTTCTCTTTAACATGGAACAAGGTTTCCACGTTGGCAAATATCTGGTCCATTCTTCGTGACGATTGTGCTATTGAGATCACGTGATCCACCTTGAACAAAGGTTTATTCGGGTATCTAATAAATACCAAAGACTGCTGAGTATAAGAAAAATAATTCAAAAAACATTTACGGTTGAGACATGCCTTGCAACATTTTTTGTTCATTGAAATTTTGAAATGGACCTCCGTTTGTCCTGTGATCTCACAGATAAGGACAAACGATTGCTAAGTTAGCAGAAGCCTACAGAAAGTTTATGGATAAGGGGGTTAATGTATTATATTAAATCAGGCGTTACTTTGCGGAGGTCCATTTCAATGAACAAAAAATATTTACCATGCTACTCCGCTATTCATCATGCGTTTAATGTATTCGTATCCTGTAAAACATTAACCACTTTCTCAAGTATTCCGGACTAATTTTGATACACAATGTAGGTACGCATTATTATGGGTATTAAATAGAATGGGATGAAAATAGGACAAAGGAAAACTAGGTATATTAAAAAACCAACTGGAATGTTTCGTCAAACTAATTTAACCACCTGCAGAAATATCCTATCCTACTATAGACCGACAGCTTAAATGAGTCCTCGCCCGCGCCTTGTAGGGCCGCGGGGTGGGACGACAAAGGGGGCCGAGAGAGGAGCGGGAGGCAGGCGCACTACCCGCCCACATCGTGAGAGGTCCTCCTTTGTCGTCCTACCCCGCGTCCCTGAGCCGACCAGGCGAGGACTTATTTAAGCGGTCGGTCTATAGCTGTTGCTCGCGACTCCGTCTGCGATGAATTCGCTTATCGCTATCCCGCGGGAACTATGCAATATTCCGGGATAAAAACTATCCTATGCCCATTCCCGGGGCTGTAACTATCACTATACCAAATTTCAATGAAATCAGTTAAACCGTTTTGTCATGAAAGAGCAGCAAACATCCAACCATCCAAACCTACAAAATATCGCCTTTATAATATTAGTACCTATAGTAAGATGTAAGATAAGATAAGATAAGATATGATAAGATGCGAAAGTTTACGAGTGTGGATGTATGGATGTTTGTTACTCTTTCACACCAAAATGGTTGAACGGAACTGGATGAAATTTGGAGCATAGATAACGCAACGCATAGATAGTGTGGAATAACGCAAAGGATACTTTTATCCCGGAAAATGGCGTTGTTCCCGCGGGAGATCGATAAATGAATTATTTGCAGACGAAGTCGCTGAAACAGCTAGTTACAGAATAATTCAAAAAATATTTATGTCCATGTACCTGTTCTCCATTGAAAGTGTAAAATAAGACGACATGATTCAATTAAGGAGACTTGTAAATGTCGTGACCGTTTAATTTGGGCACGTCTACGCAAGGCGATAATGCGGTAAGGTCACGCATCGCAAACGGTCGCACCTACTCGCATATTTATACAAACAATTATAGACCGACCGCTTAAATCAGTCCTCGCCCGCGCGATGCATTGACGCGGGGTGAAACGACCGCAGGGGCCGAGTGGTGCGGGCCGCAGGCGCACTAACCGCCCGCACCTGTCCCCTTTATCGTCCTACCCCGCGCCCGTGCTGCGCGGGCGAGGACTCATTTAACCGGTCGGTCTATACATACATACATAACTTTACTTTACTATCTCCGCGAGATAGCTTTATTATGGTCAAACTCCACAAATGAACCTGAGGCTCCTTGCCGCGAGCTAATCCGCCCAAAACCATTTTTTTTTCGAATATACACTGACGAAATCATGCTACTCGTAAACGTGGTCTAATAAAGGCGTGATTTATGTATGTCTGTATGTATACATACATATATTAATCATGTCTTTATCCCTCGGGTACGGGGTAGCCTAGAGTAAAAATAACTAAAGGCCAAGTTTAGCGCGATTGTGGGCTTGTAGGTGTAAAGAGCAATCAAAATAATGACAGGTTTCTGCAAAATAGTGAGTGGTTGGTAGGGTTTAACCTTTTAGCGGTCGATAAGATTAATATCGAACATGCCAGTAGCGCCGAAGTGTCAAAAAATATACGACATAGTCTTATTTTAAGACTACGGCGAAATGAGCTGGATATTTTGCGTCTTATATTTAATACCACGGCGGTTTAAGGGTTAACCTCCTTGCTTTTTTTTAAATTGTGACATTAAACTTTTCAAAAGCTATTCTAAAAAGACACTATCGACCGGTTACCGGTAACGTCCCCAATAATTGTATGTCTACCTTATTGTCCGTTAATTAACAATAATCTATACATATAAAATTCAAAGTCCTGACTGACTGACTGACTGACTGACTGACTGACTTAACTATATATCAACGCACAGCCCAAACCACTGGACTTAGAGACTTGAAATTTTGCACATAGATACCTTATATAATGTAGGCATCCACTAAGGAAGGATTTTATGAAATTCCCACGGGATAAGGAAAAAACGGGAATTATATATTCGACTCCGAGTGACGCTATCTCAGTAACTATAATAACTACACTCTTCAATTTTGATACAAATGTAGGTGATTACAAAACAAAGAAACTAATTTCAGGATTTTTGGAAATTCCCACGGGATAAGGAAAAAAACGGGATTTATATATTCAGTTTAACGAAATCCTATGAACTATTATTACTAGACTCTTCAAATTTGGCATAGAAGTAGGTGATTATAATAGTAAAATAATATTTTAATGATTTTTGGAAATTCCCACGGGATACGGAAAAAACGGGATTTATATATTCAGTTCTACGGGATCGATTTTTCGTTTTACTGGTCGTATAAAACTGAAATTTGGCCTTCAGGTTCCTTTGGGGAGTGTAGGGGAGCACTAAAAAAAGGATTTCCCGAAATTCCCACCGGAACGGGAAAAACGGGACTTTTCATTTTACTGGTTGCAGAAAGCTGAAATTCGGCATGTAGATTGCTTCGGGAGTGTAAATGAGCATTTAAGATAGTACTTTCCAAAATTCCCACGGGAACGGGAAAAATATTTGTTTACAAAGAAATACTGCGGTAGGCATAATATGGCTAGAAACTTGAAATTTGGCACACATATACCTTAAGTATTCTAGAGGTGCACTAAGAAGGTATTTTTCGAAGTTCTCACGGGAACGGGAAAAACGGGACTTTTCATTTTACTGGTTGCAGAAAGCTGAAATTCGGCATGTAGATTGCTTCGGGAGTGTCAATGAGCATTTAAGATAGTACTTTCCAAAATTCCCACGGGAACGGGAAAAATATTGTTTACAAAGAAATACTGCGGTAGGCATAATATGGCTAGAAACTTGAAATTTGGCACACATATACCTTGAGTATCCTAGAGGTGCACTAAGAAGGTATTTTTCGAAATTCCTACGGGATAGGGAAAAACGGGATTTTTCGTTTTACTGGTCGTAGAAAGATGAAATTTAGCATTTAGCTTCCTTAGGGAGTGTAAGGGAGCATTAACAAAGGATTTCCTAACATTTTTACGGGAACGGGAAAAACCGGGATTTTACGTTTTACCTACTGGACACAAAAAGTTGAAATTTGTCACGTAGGTTTATTCGGGAGTGTAGGGGAACACTAAAACGGGAAAAAACGGGATTTTACGTTTCCAGACGAAACAGCGGAAGAAAGAGACAACATTTATAACGTGTCTTTCTTTAAAGGCTTTAAGTGTACCTACTCCGAAAGCACTCCCCAAAATTTTCACGGGAACGGGAAAAAACTTATTTTTTCGTTTTACATCTTAGCGCGTAACTACGAAGTCGCGGGAAAAAGTTATTTGGGGTAGGTATATTTTAGGACAGCCCTATAGGTTAGGTTAGGTTTGTTTTATAAAAATCCTGCAATATTTACAGTTTCAGAAAAATTAAGGCAGCGGGGCAATGCGGGGGCTTGCTTGCATGCTTGCTTGAGTCCTTGCTTTGCATGCTTGATTGCATACTTGCTTGCATGCATGCATGCTTGCGTGCTTACTTTCATGCATGCTTGCTTGCACGCTCGCTTGCATGCATGCTTGCTTGCACGCTTGCCTGCATGCTTGCTTGCCTGCTTGCATGCCTGCTTGCATGCCTGCTTGCATGCCTGCTTGCATGCCTGCTTGCATACTTACATGCTTGCAGGTTTGGGTGCTCGCTTGCTTGATTGCTAGCTTCTTTGAAATGCTCATGGTTCACGCGTGCGAAGCCGCGGGCAAAAGCTAGTGAACTCACATTTACGTTGGTCTCCTGGCAATGTGTGTTCAGTTCCATTAAGGCTTTTGTGTAGTCTGTGTAGAGTTGATTTGGGGTGTGAACCACCTGAAACAATAACAACATATATGTAACATTAGATATAGGTAAATATTTTTAGTTCAATGGAATGGACCTCCGCAAAGTAACGCCTGATTCAATAAAATATTTTAAATCGGCTTGCGTAGCCGTACAGGCACGATTATATAACAAACTAGCTTCTGGACAACAGAATTGGACTTAAACACTGATTTTGACAGTACATTCTGCAATAATTATAATTTACTTCGCGACTCTAGACAACTACGGCGTTTGAAATGTTTATCGCTATCCTGCGGGAACTATGCAATCTTCCGGGATAAAAAGTAACCTATGTTTTAATCTAGGGTACCAACTATCTGCGTTCTAAATTTTACAAAATCCGTCCCGTCGTTTTAGTGTGAAGAAGGAACAAACATACACACTCACTAAAATATACCTTCAATTTGTAACAAACAGTTTAAATTACAGTGAATTATGCATATAGTGAATTATGTACGACTATACTATAGGTGACTCATCTTTCTTTTTGGCATGACGTATGAGCCATATTTCTGTTTTGTTTGGAATTCGAATCTATTATTAGAGACGTATGGTTTATTTTCCACAAATGTTTAGGTCATCATGGATCAGCATGACTACATACCTTTGACGATCTGTGCTTCCTGATATTTTTACCTCATTGAATGTTCCGAATTTATTGAAGAATCGCTGCTCTTATATTTATGATGAATTGCGTGTTCTAATGTTATTAAGCTTATCTAGAGGAACGAATTTATTGATGTTGCTCCGAAATATTTGAAGACCTCGCCCGTTACTATAATATCTGATGGCGACTGTACCTGTGCAAATCCAGGGCGGGTCGCTAGTATGTTATAAGTTTAGGTGTTTAGTGTAGAAAACATCATGCACTTATAAAATGATTTCTATAGAAGAGCCAATGATAAAATTGCTGTAAAAACAGTTGTTACAGATATGTGCTCATTAAGGTCAATTTTTAATTAACTTGAAATACAGTCAAGATATTCATCAACATTAAGTAAGTTAACCGAGTAATTCATATTGTGCATAACTTTGTTATTTTCTGATAATAATAAGTCGAATGAACCAGGTCATTGAAAAGTCATCTTAGTAAAATATTTGTTTTATGATTAAAATATTGGCTGCTTTTTTACTGGCAATTTAAAAAAATATTGGCTGTGTTTTATGTTGAGATTTGTGTTCTATTGATCATTTAGTAAAAACTAGCTGTTGCCCACAACTTTATCTGCATAAAAGTTGTTCATAGCTATCCCGGAGGAATTACGCAATTTTCTGGGATAAAAAGCAGCCTATGTGTTATACCAGACCATAATCTATCTACGTTCCAAATTTCATCCAGATCTGTCCAGCCGTTCTGGCGTGAAAGAGTAATAAACATCCATCCATCTATCCATATTTAAAAACTTTCGCGTTTATAATATTAGTAGGATTGAAATAAGACATGGTAAAGATAATTTTCTTATCCAACTAGCTTAAACAATAAAATGCGGAAAAAGTTAAATGTTTCACCTTGCAACCTTTCTGTTTTCTATATTTCTCCAAAGTCTCTTTTTTGATTGAATCGAAATCTCCGGTCACAAGTTCTGGCAATTTCATACTTTTACGTTTCGTACATGGCAAACTTTGTACGTAGTCTTCCCATTTATTTGTCCCGCCATCTACTGTAATTCTTACAGCAGCTGGAAACAAACAAAAAATCAAAATTAATGCAATGTTTATTTAACACAGTGTTACAAAATGAATCTAGGCTGACAATTTCAGCCTGTGGTTTCTGAACATCCTGTAAAAGTTTATCAAGAATTTTTTATTGAGGTTGACTTTGAACTTACCTCACCACTTAATGAAATCATTCTTATCAATTTCATGACACATTTTATACTTGCAAAAGATTTCTTTAGCTTGCTCAGATTAGCAAGGCAATTATCAAGCTCCCATGGACACCCACAACAATTACGGTTAGAATAGAATACCTCTTGTACCACTAATGTCACCAGTTTAGCACTGCTACATTTCACACCAAGGTTTTGATTGAGACTACATTGCACATTAACTTGATGAGTTTGGGAAATACCCATAGTTAACTCAGATCAACAGAAATTTCCTTTATCTGAGATAAATGGTTTATATGCAATCCAGCATAAGGACTTAAGTATTCATTTCCACATACTAGTGACATAATAAGTAGGTAGTTATTTTGTGAACCCAACTGTACATTTTATTTGATAACTAGCTTTTGCCCGCGGCTTCGCACGCGTGAACCATGAGCATTTCAAAGAACCTAGCAATTAAGCAAGCGAGCAACCAAACCTGCAAGCTTTCAAGCATACATGCAAGTATGCAAGCAGGCATGCAAGCCTTCAAGCATGTAAGTATGCAAGCAGGCATGCAAGCAGGCATGCAAGCAGGCATGCAAGCAGGCATGCAAGCAGGCATGCAAGCAGGCATGCAAGCAGGCATGCAAGCAGGCATGCAAGCAGGCATGCAAGCAGGCATGCAAGCAGGCATGCAAGCAGGCAAGCAAGCATGCAAGCAAGCGTGCAAGCAAGCATGCATGCAAGTAAGCACCCATGCAAGCAAGCATGCAAGCATGCATGCAAGCAGGCATGCAAGCAGGCAAGCAAGCATGCAAGCAAGTGTGCAAGCAAGCATGCATGCAAGTAAGCCCCCATGCAAGCAAGCATGCAAGCATGCATGCAAGCAAGCGTGCAAGCAAGCATGCATGCAAGTAAGCACCCATGCAAGCAAGCATGCAAGCATGCATGAAAGCAAGTATGCAATCAATCATGCAAAGCAAGGACTCAAGCAAGCATGCAAGCCAGCCCCCGCATTGCCCCGATGCCTTAATTTTTCTGAACCTGTAAATATTGCAGGATTTTTATAAAACAAACCTAACCTAACCTATAGGGCTGTCCTAAAATACATCCTAAATAGCTTTTGCCCGCGACATCGTACGCGCTAAGATGTAAAATGAAAAAATAAGTTTTTTCCCGTTCCCGTGGAAATTTTGGGGAGTGCTTTCGGAGTACACTTAAAGCCTTTAAAGAAACACACGTTATAAATGTTAAGTCTCTTTCTTCCGCTGTTTCGTCTGGAAACGTTAAATCCGGTTTTTTCCCGTCCCTGTGGGCGTTTCGGAAAATCGTTTCTTAGTGTTCCCCTACACTCCCGAATAAACCTACGTGACAAATTTCAACTTTCCCCCGCTTTTCGTTTTTCCCGTTTCCGTAAGAATTTCGCCAAATAAAGCATTTCCCGAATATCTTACGGGAACGAAGAAGAAGAATTTTGGCAAATTATCTCATAATGCTCCCCCACACTACCCAAGGAACCCACTTGCCAAATTTCAGCTTTCTACGACCAGTAAAACGTAAAATCTTGTTTTTTTCCCGTTCCCGTGGGAATTTTGGAAAGTACTCTCTTAATGCTCCTCTACACTCCCGAAGCAACCTACATGCCGAATTTCAGCTTTCTGGAACCAGAAAACGAAAAGTCCCGTTTTTCCCGTTCCCGTGGGAATTTCGGGAAATCCTTTTGTAGCGCTCCCCTACACTCCCCAAGGGAAATTGAAGGCCAAATTTCAATTTTATACGACCAGTAAAACGAAAAATCGATCCCGTAGACCTGAATACATAAATCCCGTTTTTATCCCGTGGGAATTTCTAAAAAGCATTAGAACTTTATTTTACTATTATAATCACCTACTTCTATGCCAAATTTGAAGAGTCTAGTAATTATAGTTCATAGGATTTCGTTAAACTGAATATATAAATCCTGTTTTTTTCCTTATCCCGTGGGAATTTCCAAAAATCCTGAAATGAGTTTCTTAGTTTTGTAATCACCTACTTTTGTATCAAATTTGAAGAGTCTACTTATTATAGTTACTGTGATAGCGTCACTCGGAATCGAATATATAATTCCCGTTTTTTCCTTATCCCGTGGGAATTTCCAAAAATCCTTTCTTAGCGGATGCCTACGTCATAAGATCCACCTGCATGCCAAATTTCAGCCCGATCCGTCTAGTGGTTTGGGCTGTGCGTTGATAGATCACTATGTCAGTCAGTCAGTCAGTCACCTTTGAGTTTTTTTATATATATAGATAGATAGATTATGGTATTATTATTTAATAGTTCGTCTTTGTGCATTTGTGTTGTCCTTATGCCCGCGACTTCGTCCGCGTAGAATCAGCAATTGCCATGTTTATCGCTATGCCGCGTTAACTATGCAATTTTCTGGGACAAAAAGTAACCTATGTTCTAGGGTATCATTTATCTAGGGTACCAGCTATCTTCGTTCAAAATTTTATCCAAATCCGTCAATCGTTTTAGCGTGAAGAAGGAACAAACATACTCACTCGGGCGCGGATCAGAATATATAAAGTTTAAAACGTATTAATCGTTCGTTTATTATTTATTTATTATTATTTAAAATATATAATGGTATTAAATCCCGTTTTTCCCCTGTGAGCGTTTCAGAAAATCCTTTGTTAGTGTTCCCCTACACTCCCGAATAGGTAAACCTACGTGACAAGGAACCCACTTGCAAAATTTCAGCTTTCTACGACCAGTAAAACAAAAAATCCTTTTTTTCCCGTTCCCATGGGAATTTTGGAAAGTACTCTCTTAATGCTCCTCTACACTCCCGAAGCAACCTACATGCCGAATTTCAGCTTTCTGCGACCAGTAAAACGAAAAGTCCCGTTTTTCCCGTTCCCGTGAGAATTACGGGAAATCCTTTTATAGTGCTCCCCTACACTCCCCAAGGGAACTTGAAGGCCAAATTTCAGTTTTATACGACCAGTAAAACAAAAAATCCATCCCGTAGAACTGAACATATAAATCACGTTTTTTTCCTTATCCCGTGGGAATTTCCCAAAATCCTGAAATTAGTTTCTTAGTTTTGTAATCACCAACTTTTGTATCAAATTTGAAGAGCCTAGTTATTATAGTTACTGAGATAGCGTCACTCGGAATCGAATATATAATTCCCGTTTTCTCCTTATCCCGTGGGAATTTCCAAAAATCCTTTCTTAGCGGATGCCTACGTCATAACATCTACCTGCATGCCAAATTTCAGCCCGATCCGTCCAGTGGTTTAGGCTGTGCATATATAATTCCCGTTTTCTCCTTATCCCGTGGGAATTTCCAAAAATCCTTTCTTAGCGGATGCCTACGTCATAACATCTACCTGCATGCCAAATTTCAGCCCGATCCGTCCAGTGGTTTGGGCTGTGCATATTTAATTCCCGTTTTCTCCTTATCCCGTGGGAATTTCCAAAAATCCTTTCTTAACGGATGCCTACGTCATAACATCTACCTGCATGCCAAATTTCAGCCCGATCCGTCCAGTGGTTTGGGCTGTGCGTTGATAGATCACTATGTCAGTCAGTCAGTCAGTCAGTCAGTCACCTTTGAGTTTTATATATATAGATTGGATGGATTATTGTATTGCAAGTATGTTACTATGTGGCTAGCAACCCATTGCTATTTTGATTCCCCTTTCCATCAATACAATAATGCTAAACATGGTATTTAGGTCTTGTTACCTTAGGCTCTGTCTACCCCGTAAGGGATAAAGACGTGATTTATGTATGTATGTAAGTACAATGTGTAATAACAATAGTTATTGATTAGCATATGATGACATGTTTTTGTAATGTTATAAAACAAAAATTGTGCAATCTATAATTGTTTAAAAATCATTTGGTAGAGTTCCCATAAAGAGATAAGTTTGTTGTAGGTACATGTTCATTGATTGTGTTTCTTCATTACTATTGTGCGTACATTTAAGTCTGCTGAAACTAAGCTGACTTACCATTATTCCAGAAATCATTGAAGAACCGTTGACTCTGAGTGATGGGCGTATTTAACATCAATACAGCATAATTTACAGGCAAGTCCCTCTGATGTATAAACTGACTTATGTCCCATCTCCAACACTGCACTGGTGTGCATTTGGAATTGCATTGACTGTGCTGGAAATAAAAATAATTTAACAGCTAATTTGTTATGGCAGAGATAATCACATAGGCTAATAGACGCTAAGGGTGACCGCAGAGCTGGCAGCTTCCTTGGACAGCGTATTAGTATCGCTGTCCAAAGGGGGAATGCTACCAGCATCTGTGGAACTATGCCACAGGGGCTCCTCCTTTTTTACTTATTTTCTTTTATGATTAGTTTTTAATTTAATCATAGTTTAATTTGTTTTTAATTCCCCTATTGTGTTTTTTTTTCATTAATAAACTGACATGTAAGTGGTGTAAATCACATAGATAGATGTGAGATTTAATAAAAACGAGAAACAAAAATGCATTGGCTGATACGTACCTAATTATCTTATCGGAAGGGATGAAAACAAAAGATATCTACCATGTAATGATGTGCGTGTATTAAAACGCAAACACAAGCTAAATTTCCCTATAAAATAAACATAAACTATGAAAACCATGGTCAGATTACTTACGATATCATTGACCGTTAAACTCTTGAAAGCCATAGCACAATAATTATGTATGTTACGATACGAACGACTACGCGAGACTAGAATGAACTGTTGCAACATTTAATATCTCAAACGTCCGAAGGTTATTAAGATTGATAATTGTTCACCTTGGAATGTATCGATTTTTAAGTACTTTTGATAACATACTAATCAAATTCGTTCGCGAGCTTTCGTCCCTTTACATAAACAAGCTACGAATAATAACAAGTGTGAACAAGTCAATCAGTAGGCCCAAAGGCCGGTTGTGTTTTGACGTTACGTGCATCCTTCAAGTTATCAGCTGCCAGGCGTGTCAGTCATGACAGATAATTGTGTGTCAAAATTGACATTATGACATGTCAAAACACAACCGGCCTTTGGGCCTACTGATTGACTTGTTCACACTTGAAGCTATTTGGCATTATGGCATTCTTCTATTTCTTCATTCTTTTATGGAAAATAAATTCTTTCTTTCTTTCTTCTTTCAGATACATACATTGCGAACTAATGGTTTTTTTTTTGGAAAACCAATGAACTGATTACATATCAGCTATGGCTGTATGACAGGGGTAGCGAACCTTTTTTAGTGAACGTGCCATTTTTTCATTCCCCATATTTGGCTCTGACCTATCATCAGACCTTATTGTCTTAAGAGTGCGTTGTTACATTACCATCATAATGACCATATTGCCAGTTTTACACCACCAGTTGGTGATTTAATGGTCAAAAATAAACCTTGCACACTTTTTTTTACCATTGGCGTGCCCGAATTATTTTGAAGAGTGCCAACACTGGCACGCTACGCGTGCCATTGGTTGGTTCACTATCATTGCTGTATGGCCATCAACCTTTTGTCTTAATTGCGTGAAAGAAAAGAAAACCAACCAATGACGGAAAACATGCTAACACGGCCTGTAATCTACGTATAATGAATCTTCAGTGGTAGCGCCATGTTCTTTTTATTTCAAACTGACAGACAGCGTGTATAGACACGCAATAGATGTATGTGAGAGCTTTCCTTGTGTGCGTGGGCGCCGGCAGCCATGTTTTTTTTTTATTAGTCACGTTAGAATGTTGATTGAGTGAAGTCGTTGTGCTTATCCTCTCCGCTTTTTCTGTGACTACGGACGGTTCTTAGTAATATTTTTGCTGCTGTTCAGTGCTGTGTGTGTAAATCAATGCGACAGGACGCTATTTTACACCATTTCCCGACCGGTGAGAAAAAACTCCAAAAGTGGTTAGTGTGTCTAAATCGTGAAATATAAAAAAAGGTTGAAAAATAAAAAAATAAACAAGTAATGTGCGTATTTAATTTGTCTGACCAATACATATAGCTCTCGGCATTTGATTGATCACTTGTCACAAAGTGATCAATTAAATGCCGGGAGCAAAGAACATTTTTTTTTCGAATTACAATACCTAAGTAAGCATGGCATGGATGTATGCCCTTTTTTCCTTAGCCCCGTATAAATCCCGAAAAAAAAAGGAACATTCATGACATGGAGAAAAACCCATATTTCCTTAGCCTTGTATAAATTTTAATTAAAAAAAAAAGAAACGTCAGTCATCATCAGTGGTACAGATAAAATACAGTTGCTTACTGCTGAATTGTCTTGTTCCTGAGTTGGCGGTCTGATACGTAGTATCTCTTAGTAGTCTGTGCATGCTAAGAACTGTCACCCTGTTGTTGATTGAAAGCTACAAATTTTCGTAGATACTTTGTCTTGTTTGTAAGCTACTAAATTAGATTTGTTTTATTAATTTTAACCCTAAATTGATCACTTACATCCAATATGAATAGACTATTTGGCAGAAGTAAGCCTAAAGCTCCGGGGCCGAGTATCACAGACTGCATCAGCAGTGTAAGTACACAGTTGTTACAACTATTACCTTGTACTTAGACTATGATGATTCATGTTTGATCTAAACTGAGTGTGTGTTCCTATTATAATGCTCGATGCTATATAATATTAAAATCTGGTCAATTTTATGGAAATATTGATCTCCAAAAAATGTTTCAGTCGAATTTCTACCTGCATGATGCAATAGGTATTTTAAGTACTTACTAGTAAAAATGTTTCATTTCCGTGGTGAAGTCTGTTCTCTGACTTTAATTATGTCTTGTCTATGTTTAGGTGGATGCTCGGGCTGATGGCATAGAACAGAAGGTACAGAAATTGGAAACTGAGTTAAGGAAATACAAAGACCAAATGGCCAAGATGAGGGAGGGGCCGGCCAAGAACTCAGTTAAGCAGAAAGCTATGCGAGTTCTGAAACAGAAAAAACAGTAAGAATGTGTTGTTACTTAAATTCAATGTTTTTAATTACTACATAGTATAAAACAGTAGTTTTCTGTTGTCTGTCTATCCCTATGTATGCTTATAACTTTAAAACTATGCAACGGACTTTGATGCGGTTATTTAATGGATAGAGTGATTCAAAGGGAAGTTTTATATGTATAATTCTACACAGATGAAGTTGTGGGCAGAAGCTAGTATTACAGTAAATTTTTTATCATAATGTATTTTTTTTATAGATACGAGCAGCAACTTGATAATCTTCGCAATCAATCGTTCAACATGGAGCAAGCGAACTATGCCACACAGACACTCAAGGACACACAGGCCACCGTTGCAGCAATGAAAGATGGTGTCACTCAAATGAAGAAAGAATTTAAGAAGATCAACATTGATTCAATTGAGGTTAGAGGGAGTAAGAATGAAATCCAAACATGAAATGGCCCTTAATTTCAATTATTTAAAACAAAAATGGCTTCATTGATACAATCTACAATTTCACCAGTACAAATAAAGAACAATTGTTTGATGTACATATACCTGATATAACCTAATCATTCAGATATTAGACAACTGCTAGTAAATTTACAAATAATCTAGTTAAATGTTGTTGCCCAAGGTGCATTGGCCTAAATATGACTCTTCTCTATTAAGGCCAGGAACCATTAGAATCAAGCTCACAAGGAATGTGTCCAAATTGCACCTGCAAATGGACTTTTCCATTCTTTAACCACTGAAATTTAGAAAATAGTTCCATTTGCTAGATTCATTCTGCATAAAATAAAACTTCTTTTCAAGTCGTGCTACTCTATGTATGCTATTTGAGTTAATTAAGTAATAGCTGCAGCTTTGTGATGGCCAAGCAAGATCCCTTTCATAATAAACTACAGTATAGCTTATCCTGTGTCCAGCAATGTAATTTTAATAGACTAGAGACAACATAAAGTTGCGTGAAACTATTAGCATATGTTTTTGTCCTAATGCGTTCGATTTTACTTATATTGCTATAAGAGATATTAAAAAATTCCAGGATGTGAACGATGAGCTTGCTGACATGATGGAACAAGCTGATGAGGTGCAGGAGACGTTAGGCCGCCAGTATGGAATGCCAGAGATTGATGATGATGAGCTTGCTGCTGAGCTGGATGCACTAGGTAAGGGTATATCTAAACATGCCACAGCATGTCCAGCCAAGGTCAATGTTAAAGGAAATGGCGATGCAGTGGTGTGTACCTTGTAATTGATTCCTGACCTGCTGTGAAACCCTCTCACAGTGAATGTCATGGTGATGTTACATTGAATTGAAAAGGAATTCAAGTGACATTTACTGTGAGAATGTTCTATAGTGAGAGCCATCAAGTGGTCGGACTATACATATACATATATTTACATGAACCATTTCAAGCTACTTTTCAGTCCATCACAAATCTAAACCTATTTAATTGTAGACTGCATCAAAGATTGTAGGGGTAAATCTGAGCCGCAAGAATAATTGCCATAGCGTAAGTGACAACTATTGAGATAACTTGGCTGTCAACACAGGATAATTGTGTGATGCTGTGTGGGGCAGGCCTGTGCCTCCTATAAGTTAATTTGCAGACCCTTATCTGTCGGTTATTCAGTGGGCGACGGGGTTCTTATGGTTAAACCTCGCTTAAATGTTCCCACAGGATTCATTATGGCTATGTTACTTAGGGATAATGTAGGAAGGTGGAAGAATTTTTGAAATTGGTCCAGTAGTTTTGAGTTCATTCATTACAAACATACAAAAATAAAAATCTTTCCTCTTTATTATATTAGTGTACATTTAGATTATCGATCAGATATCGACTTTGATACGTGTGATCCGTTTATTTCGCAATGTTTGAATCATGTTGAAAATATGCTTACTCATACCTCCTTGACCACATTACATATTGTACATTTTTTTACTTGAAGTATCTTCTCTAACAGGCGACGAGATAGCCCTAGACGACGACGCCTCCTACCTCGACGATGTAGTGAAGGCCCCTGCGGCTCCAGACAAGGAGCCCGGCGCGGACAGCCTGCGGAACAAAGATGGCGTACCGGTTGACGAGTTCGGTCTACCGCAGGTGCCTAGCGCGGCGCAAACTACTCGCTAGATTAGTATGAAGGCAGGTTGGAACTTTTAAAAGGAGGTAGTTTGTGGGGAGGGAACTTTGATTAAAGTAAAATAATTGGTGAAGATATAGCGAGTGAAAAGTTTGTACTCAGTGAATAATTATACTACTTATAAAACATAGCGCTGTTGCCCCGATTCTGGCCATGGGCCGGTTTCGGGCATTTTCAACTTTAAATTGAGTTTACAATGTATAGACAACTTTATATTTATCTATACCCTATAAAAGGCATTGTGGTACCTTTATTCTGACTTAAAGCATATAGTATGTCCATTCACGCAGGCGTGCCATCCGAATGTCACTCTGGTTGGACCTAATGGGGTCCATGCGCTAAATTCATCTACCTTCCGCTATTTTACTTTCTTCAAAGAGATATTAGCCAGGTATACCCAGATACGTATATAAATCTATAGACAGTTTAACTATCTATGTGTTTTCCATTTAACTCATATCTGTGACTGACTGACTCGCGAGACATCAACAAAAGTCATCTTCATCTATATGGCACAGGCTTTTAAATCGTGACGAAAATGGATGCCTCGCGAGGCGACCGCTCACTCATTATCTACTTACCCGGCTTAGAAAGAGTACTAACAAAAACATCTAAATTGTACCACTACAATGTACCACTGCTGTTAGACTAGCTTTCTATAAATATGTTTATGCAAAAAAAAAATGTGATACCTAAGCTTTTTTCTGTTTTTTTTGGCTGATTACATTGGCATCTTAAATATGTATGTATCTCTTTATTGTACATAAAACACAATAAAAAGATGAATACAGGACAACACACATGCACAAAAGCGAACTTATCCCTAAAAGAGATCTCTTCCAGTTAACCTTTGAACGATTGACAGGACATAAGTATTAAGCAAGAGTAGACACAGAAAAAGTAAAAGAACCGATCGAAACGTAAAATAATGTCTAAATTTTAAATAATGTAAGATAGAATAATAAACTACACATAATAGATAAATACGATAAACTAATACACAATAAATATAATATATTACATAATATATAAATATATACATACACATACAAGTTACAAAACACATCACATTCATTTAAGAGGATCCATCGAGCCAATACGCCTTCAAGCGACTGCGCAGGGTAGCAACAGTCTGCGGTTGCCTGATATCATTTGGCCACCGATTCCAGAGTCGAACAGCGTGCACGGAAAAGGAATTGGAATGGAATTTGGATTAATGAATGTAGGTGTACCAAATTTCAAATCGATCCAATCACCTGAAGTCTGTTCAATTCGACTTTCAAAGTCATGTTGGAAGTTAGTAAAAGCACGTAAAAAAACATGGACCAGACACATTAATCCAATAACACCTACACTTTGATACTACACTGTTGAGTTGGAAGTTAAAATACAAATGATTTGAATGGGTTCACTGCTTGAGGTGGTTTCTGAGTCTTATATTGCTTACAATGTAGTTGTTTTCAGCTGGTAAGATTCTAACGAAACCTTCAATTCTTTGAAATGCGATGTTTCTCTCTCCACATTCTGCCAGTTTTGGTATCGAGCTGTAGTATATAAATATTTATAAGCTTCAACTTTCTTTCGAACCATGTTCTTTGTAAAATTTAAATTACCTACTCACATTATTTTTACGAGTCGGAATGGTTTTGAAGTGGTCAATTTGTATTATCTATATGATCTTTATCTGAATTATGAATTAATATTATTATGGCCCAAATTTCGAAAATACTAATTTAATGTGCGAACTACATGGGTAGTAGAAGAAGAATGACGTACTGAAATTGCAATATATGAATCTGAAACAAAACGCCTGACAAATTTAACTAGCAATTTGCCGAGATGTCTTTGATGAGGTCCAGTGGACATTAGGGGCCGAAACAGGCATTCATTTGAATTCCATACAGGTTGATCTTATCTGTCATTTATTTTACACCATGGTTCGATGTGAATTTCAAAGCGAATGTCATAATATATACCTATTTATGTCATTTTGTTGGCACAGTGCGATTAACAACTTAAATTTAGCTTTTAGCTCTATTGTATAAAATAATGTTAAATTTTGTTGCTGTATGTCTAATTTTATATAAATTGTAATCTATTTTAAATAAATTTAAGTTGTTTAATATAATTGATGATGATTTTCAATTATTATGCATTCCTAAGCTTTGAGCTATTTACTACAAGCACTAAGTAAGCGAAACGATATAAAAAAAACATACACTGTCTATGCAAGAGGGTCACGCGATAAAGAAAATTTTTTTTCCTTGCGTAACACTTCTAAAATTACCATTTATAACATTCAGAAAATTTAATAGTAGAATAACCTAAAAGAAAACAACTTAATCACGCTCGACTTGGCGGGGGCACTTGGTTCTAAAGGATTTTTGGGAAAATAAAGGATTACAATAAAACCAGAAAATATTTAGAAGGCAAAACAACCTTTAATAATAATAATTTACGGACATTATATTACACAGTCAACTCTAAAATACTGTTATGTTCATTTCATACGTACAATTAATAAGGCATTAGGTAAATACTGCATACAATCACAGTAATAGGTAACGAGCGTCGGATA
This sequence comes from Pandemis corylana, assembly GCA_949127965.1. Lineage (NCBI taxonomy): Eukaryota > Metazoa > Arthropoda > Insecta > Lepidoptera > Tortricidae > Pandemis > Pandemis corylana. The sequence goes on along the minus strand of OX421856.1, from coordinate 5,497,660 downwards.
GGTACCCATTCGAATCGCGACACGAAATATATCTAGGTATCTCGACCAATAAATAATACTTAAGTCCTCAATATTTACATCCTAGGTGCTATGTACAACAACTTCGAAGTTTGATCTCTATTCGCAACAGTCTAATTATGCTAGGTAGGCACTTTAGTCCAGGGCTTCTTGTCCTGTCTTTGGCAAGAAGAAGCAGAGGAACGCAGCCACTGTGAACAAACAAAACGTATTAATGAATTAGTTTACAAAAATGCATAATAAATTTTGGCGTTGACAGTTTTTGAATTAAAGAATACTGGCTACTGCACGGCAAATACGCGCGACACGGCTCTCGTCCGCTCTTGTGCTAACCGTTCTGGGAGCGCTTCTCTAATTGTACAAAAGAACAGCTGCTAATAACGTTTAGTTTAAACTGGATTTAATAAAAAAAGAGATCTTGTAATAATTCTAAATGAAGGCAAGGGCTATCCTATAAATACTTACTGAAGAGAAGGAATGCGAAGAGGGCAATAGGCACGACGCAGTTGATGTCGATGAGGTACCCGAACGACAAGTTGCCGATCAGCCCGCCGCCTCGGCCCGCCGTCAGAGAAAGCGCGGCAGCCATTACCCTGGTGCACGTATCACGTTAATAATGTTTTTTTAATGCAAAATAGGCATGGATTTGATCACAAACACGCCTGATGGTAAGCATAGATAATGTTGGAATAACCTCAATGATTGCCATGTCCTTAACTCAATTGTCAACGTTAACATTTTGACAATAAATACCCAGTTTCAGGCAAACACCAATGATTGTAATTAAAATGTTGGGTAGTTTATCTACCCTACAAAATATAACAAATTGGTTACCTACAGCCTAGGTATAAAATTACTAAACCCCAGAGCGTCGTCAATAGTCTTAATGATTATGAACTGGGTATTCGTAGTTCTTGGCGCCTGATATCTCTTTTATATCTTACACCATTTTTTTTTATTCCAATGATGATTTTTAGCCGTTATCCGCTAATAAGAAATGTAAACACCCACAATTTTACTGCCAAATTTCCAAAACTAAATAGTCCTGATGTTTTTTCTTCAAAATTGCTGTATGTTGATTTCTTACCTAAGGTTCGTAGGGAACAAGTCTACGAGCACGCAAAAGACGAGCGAGATGGCGAGCGAGGTAAGCGCTTCAAAGATGCAGGACAGCACCAAGTTCTGAGTTGAGTTCTGTACGTAGTACATGCCCACTGTGACGATGCCGGCCACGGTTAAACTGAAGACTGAAAGACACAAGTAGGGTTAACAATGAAGTAAAATAGCCCTCTTTCACTCTTTATAGCCAGCTTTTTGTTAATTTTTAATCCCTTCATGTATGGATTAATTTATGAAAGTGAGTTTGATACAAAGCACAATTGGAATCTAGCGTAAGACACTACCAGGCCTCAGCATCCCTCAGAGCTCACAGAGGCTCTTGGACCTTCTATACGAGACAACACCATTTTAGAGGTATCTCATCACATCTGACAAGTTAACTCGTATACTTACTCAAGAAGAATTTAGCTCCAAGCTTGTGGACACACAGAGGCAGCCACAGCGACGTGGGTATACAAGCAAGACCGACGATCAGGGTGTGCATGTAGACGCTTCCGTCGATGGTCTTGAGGCAGTCGAAGGGATCGTCAACGGCGTCGTCGACAACGATACCAGAGACATCGCACACAGAGGCAGACACGTTGGGGAAACGGGTTTCGAACTCCTCGTAGCGGTTGAACAATTCGGGGAACCAGACCATGAGGGTGTAGTAACTGTAATGAAGTTTAATTATAAGGTACCATGTTAAGAAATACCAGGAAAATACATACTATTAAAAGAAGCCTCCAGAGCTCGCTTATTCACGTTACAAAATCAATGAACCACGCCTTTGGCACATGCTTATTATCAGGTGAGGAAGAAGTCGATAGATGGACTGTGAAGAACCAAATGTATGAAAAAAGAAGTTCATAGTTGTTTTAGACTAACGACAATAGCATGGATAAGACGGTCAATATTATCGTGATACTTGGGTGTCAATATAGGATCGTGAATTTTAAAATATCTGGATTCGTGGGCATTAGGTGAAATTTTGTCTACTTACGCCGTGGTTAAACCGAACTGGATGAGGCAGGTAATAATGGTGTATTTGAGGTAGGGAGGCTTGCATAGCGCTTTGGTTTGAACCCAGATCTCGCTGAAGAGTCGCTTCAGGTCCTTGGGCTTGCGCATGCTGAGGCTTCGGACGGATTTCTGGGAGTGCTGGGATGCCACCGATATGGTTCGCACTTTCTCCTTGAGGCTCTTGATCTGTGAGGGAACAGCCATAAAGTTAATGATGCGTTGTATTTGTAAATACAATTTTCTGAAATTTTTAAGCGCAAAAACCACTCCACAACCTGGTGTACAGTCAAATGCATAAATTTATGTACGTTCCCAAGGCGTCAAAAACATCTATAAGTACACCTATGCCATAAACAATAATACCGATGACACATATATTTGACATGATGGCTGTATCGATATGTATGCCCAGAACAGGTCATACCTAGTTATAACTATGATAATTATCATAGGGTTCCCCGGCGGCATGCATGGAAAATAGATAATTGTATTTCGCTATGGGGTGACGCTTTTCTCGTCGAGACTACGCATTGATACTCACAGGTGTTAAGTATAGTTTGGTATATATAGGGCTTGTCTCACTACTCTCTGTTAAGCTCCAGTTATCTTAAGTGTCAGTTATCTATGATTCAGTCTCTATTTATTACTTCGAAACAGACAGAGACGTCATATAGATAATTGACACTTAAGATTACTGTTCCAGGACCCTCTGTTAAGTTTCTGATATTTTAATTGAGAGTGGTGGAACATGACAATTACAGCAGAAATAGGTATGATGTAGAAACTTACGGGATAGTTATCGGGGTCATCGCCGGTGTTCTGTTTGTAGACGCTCTTGAGGCAAGCTAGCGCATCATCGTAGTCTCCGCACTCCATCATGAACTTAGGACTCTCAGGGAAGGTCAGGAGCCAGAAGCCAAGCAACAGGGAAGGCACGCCGCAAGCCGCGACGAACCAGTTCCACGAGTCGTATGAGAAAGTTCCGCTTTCGATGCGGATACCGGTGATGGGGATGATGCCCCAAGCGATCACTGGAAATGGGTAGGTTGAATTACCGTCGTGTTTTGGACGTTATATTCTAGGATGGAGATCAACTAGGGGATAAGTCAAATATACTATAGGAATAAGTCGTTGTAGCGACCCTAGCGCCACCTAGTTGGCCTCTACATAACTACTACGACGCACGAGTTGCTAGCGCCAGTTCTAATGACAGCTGTTACATTGTTCTACATCCCGCTAACGAAGTTTCTCAATGCGGCTGCATAAATACAACTTTTAACTCTCTTTCTTCGGACTTCGGTCCCCAGGCATAACATCTGCCTGGAGAGAGATCTCTCTATTGTGGCTTTCCACAGCGTTATTTTTTGTAGTTTGTGCATTCTTGAAAGTGAACTTGATAAGTTTGCTATTGAATACATTACTTGGCAGTGGCGTAACTATAACGTCTGGGGCCCGTGGCAAATTCGTCAGATGAGGCTCCTTTCTCAATATAAAGAAGTGTATCAGCGTCCCTTCTGTGCTCTAAAGCAAGCCAGTTCGGGGCCCCGTAGAGCTAGGGGCCCCTGGCATTTTGCCACCCCTGCCACCCTATAGTTACGCCACTGTTACTTGGATACTCCAAGGGGATCAAATAGTTGGATTTTTAACGTACCTACCTGGTAAAAAATAGTTCTAAATATTTTCGATTTGCGATAAACAATTAACCATAAAATAAATAAATTGTATGCGTATTTTTTGTTTCAACTGAAGGTTTATCGGTCGGTCGTTCTGAATGGTTAACTGCTCCCAACTTTTCGGATTCCCCAAGTGAATACCTGTCTTATTCGTTTAAATTTTTAGGTAACATAGGGTAACTAGGTAAGTGGATGAACTGAAACTGAACCTTATCATCATGTCGTGTGATAAGGTTCGCTTGTGATCAGCGAAAAGTGTTAGCAACTTACATTACACAAGAATAATTTCTAATTCAATTGATGTTACAACTTACAAGGAAGTAAGATAACTCCTAGTGTCCAGAACATTTCCATCCAGCAGAGAATCTTCTCTCTGTATTTAGTTTGCTGGAACTCTCCGAGGTACGGAAAGCAGATACCCATGGCGCCGGCGACCCTGAAATGATGTACATTTTAAGAGGTTTATTGTCGTTTGTTTCTTCTTCATTTGTTTGTCTCATTGTTTGCAATTAAGGCACTGTCTGCGACATTATTTACGATTCTAGTAATGACTGTGGGAAACCGTTCAATCCGTGAATAGAGGTATATATGTGAGCGTGAACGCAGTTAATCGAATCGTCATTGTTCTGGGGAAACTGTCAAACGTGATATTTTTTCCTAGTGCACTACGATAGGAGATAGGTACCTACCTGTGATTGCACATCTTTGTTAATCTGTTGCGGCAGTCACGTGTATCAATCAACTCAAGACATCTATTGTCTGTTATGTTATGTTATACAAAGTTGGTACAATAATCACGCGTTGGACGACAAGTTTTTAAAATAACCATAATCTTGTTTTGATTTGCAGACCAAAAAAATATGTTGTGTATATTAAATTTATTTTTTTCATTAAAAAATGAGAATTTGTTTCATAAAATATCTCATTTGTATCTATTAGGTAACTACTCAAACGAGTACCGTCCCATCTCCACAACAATTTGAGTACGAATCAATCTGCTCGGATTACCAAAAACTGAACCTAAATGTATCCCCGCTCCTACAACTAGCCTCATTGTTGCCGAAGAATTAAACTTCCCATCCCAAGTCATTGCACTTGTCATATATCTAATAAACTGATAAACTAGTTAATATAACTTACGCAAAGCCGTTAACGAATCGGCAAGCCATGAAGATAGGTAGGATCTGCACGAAGGAGGATATTATACCACAGAAGCCGTCCAGCAGCAGAGTGGAGACCAGCACAATCTTGCGGCCCTTCGTGTCGGCGAGGCAGCCCCAGAAGTAGGAACCGATCACCATGCCTGCAGTGTGTGTGACATTAGAACCAAACATTTTTAATTTCAAGCATTTGAAACCTTAGGTACTGAACGATTTTTGTTTTTAGATGCAATAGCGAATGATTTTGGAATGCGTCCCTTGTGCGTTTAATGAACGAATTGTTGTTATCTCTGATTATCCGACGGGGATTTTAGCGTTGCAGACTAGCCAAGCCGTACGAGCAATTGTCCCGAGCATATTGTTTTCAGGGAATTTAGTTGCGGGCTGCGGGGCCAACGAGTTATAATTGATCAATGGAGCGCCGCTAAGTAATGTTCTCGCACGATATATACTCCAAATGTTAAATGTGGTAGTATGAATTTACTTGCCAATTATCTTAGTCTGAAACAACTGTAACTAAGTAAATAACGCTGCTATTTAATTTGACATGTAACTATACTAGGTATATAGTCAACAGTTCAATGCACTTGAAATTTATTTGTAAACAACAACAATTTATTAAAGCTTGAACAGAATAGGCAACATTTGTCGTTGTTACACTTAATACAATTAATTATTTCCTTTTTGGCATTGTCTCGTTTCAACAACAAGTTAAGGAATTAATAAGAAAGCTTACTTATAGCAGCCTTTACAAAATAACATTAGACTTCAAGTGCTCATTGATTGAATTGATTGAATTTGTTCTGTTGTCTTCGCAAATAGGATAGTAATTGAAAACTGGCTTATCTTATTTCAAGTATTTGATTTGTGTAAATTCACTTTATGAATCGGAATTCTATGAATTCTGAACTTATACAGCTAGATATGGTAGGTACCGTAGGTACAGTAGGTACTACTGTTCATATGGTTACCAACATTTTTTTTTACTTAATACTATATCGCGTCGTCATTGATGCAGTGGCGGATTCAGGATTGACGTTTGGAAAGGCTTAACCCCGCGGTAGGTTTTATGAACATAACTCAGATGCTTTTGGGAGAGTCTTGGGCGATCGCAGTGGGGCCTTCAAATATAAAACAAAAGACGGTACTTACCCAACATGGGGGCGGCAGTCAGCCACCCCTTGTCGGCTGAGGTCATGCGGAAGTCGCATGTCGCGGCCGGCAGTACGAACGATACGATCGTGATACCGATGGCCGTGTTAGCGTAGATTAACCCGGTGATGGCCAGGAGGCAGAAGTGGAAGCGGCCGAAGCCTGTGGAACAAGAATTGTGTCAGTATCTAAGCTTGTTATGCTCTCCTAGTATGCTCCAAAGAGCATACCTACTCGTATTGTCTTGGAATAGCAATCGCTTTCACCAATTCTTACTAAAATGAACAAAACATATTTATTTTGCTACTCCGCTACTTACGTACAAGACAACCAAGCCGGTGCGAAATATATATGTTTTTCATGTAATCCCTCCCTCCACTACTGCCACATAAAACACGCATAAATCCTACATCCGTTAATTGAAATGGACCTCCACAAAGTAACGCCTGATTCAATAATAAAAAAAAAAACCTTTTGAAGTTTTTAATGAGGGTAGAAAGAGGTAAAAGCAATTAAGAGCCCCCGCACGTTAACAATGATCTTCAGTATTCCGACCCTTACGAGTATTCAGTAAAAACCAATCCCAGTAATTTATTATCGTACTTCTGATTAAAGTTAGGCGAATTTAAATGTGATCCTTGTCAATACGGATGCAAGCGAAATTGAATTCCTCTTTTACACGTAAGTGCTACGCGTGAATATAATCTTGGATGTCTAGACCAGAGAGGCTGACGAGTTATATTAATGTTACATTTCAGCTGAGAGGGACGAGTTGAGTTGACCAGTAGCTTTATCATTAAGTATCACGTTACAGATACGAGCGCGCTGTGATGTGGATTTGAACTTTTGGTTCGTTAGTTCTATAACTCATCGGACGGCTGTATTGTGATAGACCGGCAACGTATAAAGTAACTGTTCTCATACGTACCTATTTATTAAAATTGATATTTAAACGCTTGTAACTCCGGGGTCACGTACAATTCGTGTGCTCTTAATAAAGTAGAAGCCGTTCGGGTTTTGGGTACCATCGGCTGATTCAAGTATCAAATAAATCCGAGTGAGACAGCCTACCTATATACAAATAGAAAGTTGAAATGGAAATAGGACATCTAATCAGATGGACCGGACTCAGACCGGACTCGGAGCGGACCGGACGTTCCGAGACCAAATAGGAGACGTTTTGGAAAAAGGTCAGGTCAGGAGTACCCGAAACCGACGAGCATGTATGAAGAGATTGATGACTGTGGATGAAGCGAAAGAAATATGTCAGGATCGTAGCAAGTGGAATAAAGTAGTCTCTGCCTACCCCTGTGGGAAAGAGGCGTGACGGTATGTATGTATGTATCAGATGTAATCAAAACTGAACAGGGCTGAGAGGGTGACCGTTCTGGAGATGGAAAAATGGTCTAATAAATTTAGGAAGTCTTGTGCTACGGCAAAACAATGTTGGAAGAATCAATATAATTTTTGAAGATATATACACTGGCGTGTTAACAAAGGCTATTATTATTATAATTAACCCCGGAGTCAGCTTTGGGGAAGCTTAACAAGCGTTAATTATTAAGGGGCCTTATTCATTAACGCTCGTTAACTGGTAACTTAACATTCATATGTCTTTATCTGTCACTTTGGTCCTTGCCTTTTCCAGACTCAGACCATCATCATTATCATCATCGTCATCATCATCATCATCATCATCGTCGTCATCATCACTTCCAGCCTATATTACGTTCCACTGCTGGACACAGGCCTCCTCTCGGAATGAGAGGGCTTGGGCTATATTTTCCACGCGGACCCGTGCTGATTGGAAACTTACAGCACCCAAGGGAAATGTATTCACGTACTACCGTAGAATTCTATCGCATTAAGGTGACATATCATTCGAGTTTGAGTTACGGCTGCCTGTCAATTGCGACAAGGTTCTAAGGTGGAACGTAAATATACATTTCCTTTAAAAAGTTTTTGGACATTTCTAAACCAAATTGGATAGGTACCTACCGTGAATATTCTATATTCTCCTTGTAATTATTAGAACTCTAGTGCCCTAAATAGGGTAAAGTACATATAACCCTTGTCAATGTAAGCACTAATATTATTATTGCGTCTTAATTGGTTGTGGATTTAATGTAATGAAACACCTCGTCGCCTAAGGCGAACTATGTAGATTATAATTCAAGAGAGAAAAGCATGAGCTATTCTAAAACGTTAAACGAGGAATACTGGTTTCTACTAGTTATAATACCTTTAAATAAGGCAGATATATAACCGTGTCCAAGATAATGAGTTAATATAGCGTTTTCTCTGTTGCACTTTAGCGTAAACAATTTCACCTCAATGGTAGGGCAGGCTTACACGACGTACGTAAGTTCGTTTATTCATGACACTAGGCATGTCAAAAGTCAGCATTCAAAATAAAAAGCAAATATAGAAGGAGGGCAGCGCAAGGAGTCTGTAACAGAAACTGTAGGTAACGCGTCCGCAACGTACGAGAGACAGATGTTGACTGACCTATCACGTGCTTTCTGACTTTTCTAGTAATAACCTGGTACTAACACGTTATCCTGGACATGGTTAAAGGTAGGTACTAACCTGTATACATTTACATTGACTTACCTCGAAGACACTTTGAAAGACATGGAAGTAATATTGACACTTAAGATCACATTTATAAAGGAAAGCTAATTTAGCCCCATTTTTTTCCAGAAACGTGGGAAAATGACATATCGCCCAGTGGCCCAATTTTTGAACTAGAAAATTAGGATCAAAATAATCATGTTAACTAGTTGAAAATTTCATTTGAGCCGTATTTTTGACTTTCATAATACACAATTTTTACTGGTCTTGAGGTGATTTCAAAAATCGGTCCTCTGGCCCCAATTTCAAAAAGTCGCTGATTTCTGTTTATTGTGACTGATTTCATATTAATCCAAGTAAGTGAAATAGTTGACAAATTAATTAAATGTTTGCTAGCTCAATTAATTACAAAATTATTGTATCATATTATTTGACGACCGGATAGCCTAATGGTTAGTGACCCTGACTATGAAGCTAGAGGTCCCGGGTTCGAATCCCGGTAGGGGCAGACAGTTGTATGGTGAATACGAATGTTTGTGCCCGAGTCATGGATGTTGTATGTATTTAAGTATGTATTTATCTACATTATATAAGTATGTTTATCCGTTGCCTGGTACCCATAGCACAAGCTTGCTTAGTTTGGGGCTGGGTCAATTGTTGTAATTTGTCCCAAGATATTTATTTATTTATTTTAAAATAAGTTTATTACTTTTTAATATAAATTTCACGTAACGACCAAATGACAGGCGTTCCTTATTTTTTTTTGAGTAGTATATATATTATATGCAACTCAAAAGTGATACAATAAATTTGCAGTTAATTAAGCTATCAAACGTTTAATTAATTTTTCAATTGTTAAATACACAGGGTGAAACTTACGAGTAAATCGTGAACAAAAATTAGTGTTTCATGCTCACTTAGTGCTGGGCAATATAATGCATTGGCCCATTTGTTGAAATTTGTCGAATCAAATTTGCGGTTTCCATACACTGACTTCGTGATTTAATTTGTACAGTGTATGGAAACCGCAAATTTTCTCAGAGTATTTTCAACAAATGAGGCAATGCATTATGTTGTAGAATTGTTATACCTATTTAGTACCCTGTCGACTAACTACCGCGTTTGTCAAATAGATGTCCGGCGGCGGAAGGAAATTTGAACTAATGATTGAAATTACTACAATACCTACTAACTAGGTATTTTTTAATACACTCCTTTGACAGTTAGCGTACTTTATAAGCGCCGTTATTTACGCAAATGCCCGACAAAAGATCGCAGCGATTAGACTAACTTTCGATTATAAAAAAGTATTTTCTCAATTATGTTTATTACAAAACCAGCAGATAACTGTCATAGTTGTTAAAAACTGGTAGTAGGTACAGAGTAAATATTTGTAAAGAGTTTTGTCTTACCTGTCGCTGAGATGGCTGCCTCGAAGTCGGCGCCATGCTCTAAGAAGTCTAGACCTGTAAGACAAATAAACAATCACTATTATGCTTCGGTGTTCATACCACGATTAACTTCATATTCTGCACAAGTTAACATTTCATAGCAACAGCATAGAAACTTATCTACTAATATGGGTCTGTCAACGTATGTAATCACAGTTAACACTGTTTCCGCATTCATTTTCGATTGTAAACTTCACGTTCATATTTCGCGAAGAAATGGACCCGTACTAATGCAACGATTGCTGAACCGGTTAAAAACAATACAAATGCCGCGGAACGCTTTGTTACTAATAATCAAGTGTTTGTTGTTACTTCATCCGCAAATAACTAAATAATTGGCACGACTCTTCGCGTTTTATTACTCGATATTCATTGAGACGACTAATTAGAAATTGCGAACTGATTCACACCTTATAGTGTGATGGTGTAGGAATGATAATTGATTGCTTTGATTATCGTCGCTGGTAAGATGTTTTAGCGCGTTTCGGGTAGGACGGATTTTAATGTACAAAGTATATATGTATACGTACATACATAAATCACGTCCGTATGTATACCTGACAAGACCTTACAGCCACGTTTAGCATTATTCTAGGCGTATGGGGAGAAAGGGGAATCAAAATAGAGATGGGTTGTTAGCTTGTTAGCAGCATCGCCTATAATTATGATTCCTACCATTTTCGCCGATTCCTTTGTTGGGCTTTTACCATCTGCGCGGGCAGAGAAGCTTGGTACATTCTATGTTTTTTCTTTGCTCTAGGTAGCTCTTGGGTCATATTTAACTCGTAGGTACACAGTAAGGGGCCCCACATGCAATACGATACGATCCGTTATTACGATCCGTCATTAAAATTGTCATTAAATCTGTGTAATCAGAAGTCAGAAGTGTACGATATGGATTCACTTTTTAGTGGTTCCGATCAGTCGGTTTGCAAGTGAGACCCTATCTCTCTCTATCGACAGACACTTTAGAAGTTACGAATTAAAATATTCCAGAGATTACATTATTTAATTACTGTGTAGTCCTACTTACGCATGGGCGGCGTATTGGACTGATCGGAAAAACTAAAAAGTGAATCCATATCGTCCACTTCTGACATATCAAACGCGGAATCATTTTGAAGTGTTTAGATAGATTCCCAAGGTAAATACACAAGTACATAGCCACTTAGTGGGATCACAGAGAGATCACTAACTCAGAGATCAGAAGTCGCCGAAATGCATCGCCAAAAGCGTATTTGTGTTTCAAACAATTGCTGATAGGGTTGTTTTAACTATCTTTTAGTGGTTGCGATAGTGTCATGCATTGAGCGTTGGATAAGGGCTTATCTATCAGGTGTGGCTACCTAAACTCGTCCCAGCATCGTCTTGAGTGGATGATGTCACTATAATTACATCTTTTGACATTCAGTTGGTACCGTTTCGGCTACCTACTCGCTGACATTCCTGTATATATTACTAGCGACACGTCCCGGCTTCGCACGGTATATTATGCATGTATTATACATATAAACCTTCCTCTTGAATCACTCTATCTATTAAAAAAAACCGCATGAAAATCCGTTGTGTAGTTTTGAAGATATAAGCATACATCGGGACATGAGGACAGAAAAAGCGACTTTATTTCATACTATGTAGTGATGTTGATACGACTGATTAGCTATTAAGGATGAACTTTATTGCATTGTTATCATAATTGTCATCAATACAAGATAAGAAAAAGTTAAAGCAAAAGCAAAAGCAAAAGCTTTTGCTAATACAAATTGGAAAACATCTTTTTACAACGCCACTTCATTATTGAAAGCTGTTGCGGCTACAAAAGACTGACTAAAATGACGCGTTTAGTTAATTTTATTCACTCAATGGCTTTCCTACGGTTAAATGTAATCGACACTAAGTACTTAAACTTGTCAGTTACGAACAAAACTAGGTTATCTCGCTCTACCAAAGTTATTAAAAATAAAGTCAACTCAAACACGAATAAACTTAATTAAATTAAATGTGTACACTTATACCGCTTCAGCTACTTTAGACGTTCGCGGTGTTTATCTTATCTCTGTGAAAATAAACGGTAGCGTTTACAAGGAGTATGATTAATCAATTTTGTAATTAATGCAACGGTTTTTGTGTTGTAAATTAATCAGTGAGTGACATGTCTAAACATGCGTTTATCTGTGACAAGTGTGCAGGCAAATACGGTTGACGTGACAATGACACGGCCGCTGTGGCATTGTAAGGCTTTCAATTAAGGTTAATGTTACGAAATATTGCACTAGGTAGGCTGAAGGGCTATGTCTAAGCTGTGAAACCTGTGGAGATCAATGTATCGTCTAGTGGATATGATTATGGTGTTTTTCGTTTTAGACTTTTTTTAGAACAGTAAATGACTGCTGAATACACATTGAATTATGTACGAATTAAATTTTCATGTTATAACAGAAAATGATAAGAGGTCTCCCAAATTAAAGATCGAACGATCAGAATTGGTCACAATTTTATTATTCCATTAGAGTGGAAGGTTTACAAAATTTATATGATAAGGTATAGATTAGCCAACACTCTGTGGCGATTGCTGCACTCCCAGTCCAACCAAGGCCAATCACAGTTAATATCGAAGCAAGCACAATTAATATCGAATCGATAGGCAATGTTTACAAATTAAATGCAATTACAATTTACTACCTTGTTTCAAGACATCGTTGCACATGCTTAAATAAAATTATGGACAAAGTGACAAGGTGATTTATATATTTCTGAACCAGTCCAAAATGAACAGGCTACATCATATCCCTCTTTATTAGGGGTAAATTCGCCGTTGTACTTACTTCTGTTTGATCCACTCCAGGACACCTAACTTAATCTAATTTGAGATAAAATTCCCGTTTCTAAGCGGGACCCGTCTGGCAGAGTGTCACAGTTCGCATTCTCGCCGGTAAGCTCTAAAAGCCATCAGATACTATCGGCAACAGTTCATTCGAAAATAAAAAACCTAAAACGCATTATCATACTCGTATGCCTGCTTGGCCAGAATTTTCAGGAAGGGATTTTTTTAGAATAGTTAAGAAAGTTACTCGTGCGTTGTCGGCTCTTTAAGAAAAGAGTAGGTTCGTTTTTAAGATCTCTAAAGTTGTGTCTTTATTCCTTAAGGGGTAGACAGAGCCTAGGATAACAAGACGGACGTGTGAAGCTTTATTTAAGAGGTTTTCCTTTACGGAGAGGCTTATAATACCTAAATGTAAATGTTAAATCGTGCTTATCGACAACACAATTGTATAGGGAATGCATACGCAAAACGTTTGGGCAAAGCTGGACCCGACACTATAGTGTCTGGACGCGATACCTAAGCGAGTCTCATCAATGGAGTGATGACAATTTGCCTTGATACTCCGCTACCACAAGCAGCTGGCGGAAGAAGCAAGGTGGTAGCTGAGGAGCAAAGTGTAGGTCTACCGTTTATTAAAATGGATCTCCGCAAATTAATTCCCGAATGGACAAATAAACATGACACCTGACTTCTTGTAATGCCTACGAGCGGATGGGTCAACTATGATTGTCTCCCGAGCGCAGCGATCACTAAACCGCACGGGCTAGGTTCGTTTAGAGAACCACATGAGGAATGGTTCTGAATAAACCGGCCCTCAAGCCTTAATTTAGGTAATGAGTACTTGTATGTTGTCAAATAGTTAAGAGTTTAGTCATCTATCGAGTACCTATGTAGTTCTATTTATTTCTTTAAGGTTTATTGTTCAATGAGGATTGATTTACATTATGTAGGCGTCATGAATCAAGATTTTTAGTTACCTAAGTATCTATGAGTTATTTTAATTTCTTTTTCCGCGTAGCCAGAAATGAATATTGTTGTAATCCGCGTTTATGCTGGTTCTGTTGCTAATGTACGTCTCAGTTACGCTGTTACATTCGCCGGATGACCAAGTCAACTTTACAGCGACCGTAAAGCGTCCACTTCACTACTCGTAGAAGTTCCTACGTACGAAGAAGTACGAGATACGAAACTGGAAGTTATCCGAAGTACTCAACACTCTCATTCTAGCTAAACTTGGACAACTTAGCGAAAATTGTAGTACTAGTTTTACAAAGTAAAGGCGACATCAGTTGACATGATACGGACCGACCTACGGGACATGCCTTCATTATCAGTTTATCTATTATAATAGTCATTTCAAAGAGGATAGTATGTAACGCAAAATGCTATAGAGGTACCTACTTATTGTAGATTTTATTTGATGTTTCTGATAAAACAGACTCAGATAATGTAGGTACGAGTAGTTTTCAAGAAACATTTACAAAAATGAGTCAGACATAAAAATTTCCTATTGAAATTAAATATTCACTCACGCTGACGCGATTCTGATGAGCTTGCACGCTAACAAAGTGTTGACTGACAAGTCCAGACTCGCACTTCAGAAGTCATAATGCCCGCTACAGGTGTCAATTCGTTGGCGACTGGACATGTAGATTCAAGTGGTTTACAATTTTATAGAACAAAAACGGACTGTGAGCGACAACCGCAAAATCTCCGTTCAAAGATACGCGCTAATCCGTTGAACTTGGCTTGACTCACCGGCAACCTTGCTGCCCAACTGTGAAAATCACTGAATGGGTGAAATTTTAAATAACAAACGGTTTGTGAAGTCACTATTGTTATGTCACTCTTGGTGCGTACTGTTGTTTTGAACGCAACATCTACCGTCTTTATTGAACATCAAAGGATTATTTTTAACTAAATTTCAAACTGGGTATCTTCCGAGGATTACCAATTATGTCATAGTAATGTTTGACGTTAATGTTTATATGTGTAAGTTTAGGGTAGGGTAGTTTCACAGTACTTTCAGGGTAGTTTCACTTCTTTATGTTTGTAAATATTTTATTATACTTAATGGATAGTCTCGTTCAATCATCAATATTTTTAAAGAAAGAGATACGTAGTTAAAATTAATTAGTTAATTTTGTTTGATTAATTATTCATTAATAATTTTTAATTGATTTTAAAGATTTTATTCTCATAAGATTTATTGAATTAGTTAATTAAATTAACGAAATAAGCTTACCCATTTTGATCACACGAATTCACTGTTCACTTTATTAAGTCCGATATGAGATCACGTAATCGAGATATATTCGGCACTACCGTTGTTTCATCGTCACCCTATGCTGCATAAGGTGCGTACGCGCCGGGGTTCTGCCTCGAGTTATGCCTCGAGATTGTGCCTCGAGTTTTTGCCTCAAGGATGCCGCGTGCAGTCTGTTCAGACTGTCCTATGCGAATGCCGCTCGAAGCGCCGCTACCGTCCAAGATTCCTACCGCACGTGATAACGATAAGACTCGATCGCTCATCTCGCGTTATCTGGACTGTGACCATCGATCAGCCCGATGACTTCTAGGCTGACATTGTAGTCAAGCCTGCTTTTTCGGACTTACGTAACTGTGACGTCACAGGTGCACTAAGTTTTCACGGCTACGTTTGGAGATTTATCTCGCCTTGCTAATCAAGTCATCTTAACGAGCGCGCCTTTTGACACTAACGTCGGGGCTTTCCTACAGCCTCATATAGCAAAAATGTGTCAGCGATGAACCCTTAGGTAGTGTTGGCGAGACTACGGTATGCAGGGCTGCCTCTCTATAAGTCATCCACTTCCCCCGGCAATAAATAAAAGCATGGATTTGCTTATTCGCACCTAAAATGATGACAAGTTTTTTTAACAACAAGTAAATAAATATCTTAGGGCAATGTAGGATCTAGTCCCGAATTGGCATAAGGTGCATTGGGATAAATTCGAAATTGGGGGAATTTCGAAAATCATGGATATCCACTAAACGGGGAAGAATTCCATAATCTGGCAACGCTTATCTAGAAGCCAAAGACATTGGAGCTTCTAGGTAAGCGTTACTGGATTATGTAATTGTTCCCCGTTCAGTGGATATCCACGGGTTTCGAAATTCCTCCATTTTCTAATTTACCCCAATGCACTATACTTACTTTGCATACTTACACTATGGGCTAGACAAGGAATTGGTATAGTACATACATAAGTGCGTCTTATGAATAATAATCAGTTCATAACCACTCGTAGCATCAATAACTGATATCCTTAAAGTATCAATAATCAATCCTTAAAGATTCAATTCCGTCTCAGTTCAAGTTTTAGCTATCATTTTTTTTGTATGGATCTGACGGCGAGTGAACTTAAACTGCACCGGAATTGAATCGCATTAATGACATGGTAACCCCCTGAATGTTATAAGTTCAAGATGACATCGTGAGCATGTCAAACCAATAAGGCAGTGGCGAACGTTATGTCCGGAACAAAAACCGAGCGACAACGCAGTGTATATCTTACGAGACATGCAATGTTCAATTGCGATTTCCATACACATAACTAAAATTTCCGCAGTAATCTTTTCCTTTCAAAACCGACCACATAGTAATATAGTTATACTCGTACTACTGATAGAAATAAAAACTACTATACTGTAGGTAAATGATTTCCTCTTGCAAGATATTCATCAAAGCAAAAGCAAAAAATATTCTTGTCTTCCAAGCTGGTCTGGGAGCAAAAAAAATAGAATGTACCAGTTGCTTTTCTTCCCGCGCAGATGGTAGAAGCCCATCGAGTGAATCTTATAAATTATATTAGGTACAGGCGAAACCTATTGTCTATGTATCTTCTTAATTCTTATGACATTGCTACACCTACTTCTTCTTTGCTAGTAAATATACTTATTTTATTCTATTCAACGTTCCGTACAGAAAAAAGGTATCGCTGAGCATCTGTTAATGACAGACGAGCGCTCCAATTACAATAAAACGAAACGAGTAATGTCCACTTCCTGGAATAATTTAATCTAGATAGTTTGTTGAACCTGGTTTTATCAAACATTTTTTACATTACTAAACTGGCTTAACATTAATCTAGATTACGTTTTCCCATCAAGCGGCCTTGATTCAGACAATGTCACCTCATTAACTGTCACCGCGACATCAAGGATATACGTAGCTTTACAAAAGAACCCTGCTGACATAAGAGCCTCATTACAGCTGTCAGCTGTTCCGCTAGATTGTTATTTTTCCAGCGGGCGGGGAGCTCCGACAGCTCCCCCGGGAACCTTGGGATTCTCGAGTAATGAACAGCTTAATACTTTCCACTTTATGAAAAACAATTTAAAAAGTAATTGGTACCCAATTGTCTTAAAAATGCTTCTAGTTTCAAGAAACCGCGCCTCACGTAAGCAGACGTTAATTGTTTTTTTTTTAATTTTGCAAAAAATAGCGCTTGAAATGAAGCTTTCAGCCAGTTCTTGTTTAGTACAGCTCAGCGAACGGCATCTTTTTGTTGAACTATCAGTATCACAGCTCCCATTTGTTCTCACATATCGTTTAGTGGCTACGTCACAATAAATGTATGTATGTAAACTCTTTATTGTGCAAAATAAACATAAAACAAATACAATTGACAATCACTGAGATACATGCACAAAGATACGTAAAATAACGCTAAAAATATCAACCACCGTTGCGCTCATGCATTCTCGTACCCACCTGATCATTGCTAATGAAAATTCATAGTCGAAACACTACTTTAGGATCTGTTGATATCTATTATGAGTCTGTAAGATTTAAGTTTTCGTTGCAACCCTAAGCTGTATCATAAGTTATCTTGGATTGATATATCAGCAATATCGTGGATCTGAAGCATCCATACGCGTGAAGTAGCACTTCAGTAATTCATTACCTAATCAGTCTAGTGTTGTCACAACGGACTGCGCCTGAGATATCTAAGTCCACTAAGTTTCTGCCTTTTGTTTTTCGAATGTTGCACCTGCTTTTTTTCGTTGTTCCTTTTTTGTGTTAGACTTCTGTAATAATCTGAGGAATTATCAAGAAAATGCCACCCTCTCAATTTTTTATTTTGTACGAATTTCCTGCTGTTTCCACTCAGAATCAATCAGGAGCTCTGTTCATTCCTGTAGGAGAGAAAAGATGACCCGAAATTTTCATACATTTTTTATCTTCTTCCTTTTCATTACGCCATACAAAGTGTGTGGAAAATAGTAACAAAATAGAAAAAAAAACTTTGGGTCATTTTTTGTCCCCTTTGAAAGAGCTCTTGATTCTGAGTAGGAACAACGTAAAATTGCTAGGGAATATTAGAAAATAGGTGTCATTTTTTTTGAGAAATGCTCATCAAGGGACCAGGCGTAAATCTTAGCAATCATGTTATAGGCGATGCGGCTAGCAACCCATCACTATTTTGATTGCCCTTTCCACCTATACGTCCACAGTCAGGCTAAACGTGGCCTTTAAGTCTTGGTACTTGGTCTTAGGCTCTGTCTATCCCGTAAGAGATAAATACCTGATCGATATGGTATGTACAAGCAAAAAAACGACATGCCGCGGCCAGCGAAATTGTATCCATCTTCTTCTGCAGATGCGCCTACGCAGAGTTGAGATAAAATTTTGCTCGCATCGACCTGCCTTAATAAATACTTGCAGACTTATATATACATACATATATCACGTCTTTATCCCTTACGGGGTAGACAGGGCCTAAGGTAACAAAACCTTAAGGCCACGTTTAGCATGATTAAGGGCGTAAGGTGGAAAGGGAAATCAAAATAGTGATGGGTTGCTAGCTACCGCCTATAACATGATTCCTAACATTTTCGCCCGTTCCCTCGATGGGCTTTTACCATCTGCGCGGGAAGAGAAGCCACTGGTAAATTCTATGTGTTTTCTGTTGCAGACTTATAATATCTTGATATTGTTGCTTGAAGATATGAGTACCTTCATTTACTTATTAATATAGGTAGTAGTGATTATGTAGATAGGGTAAAAAAATCCATAACTCATACTAAACTTAATATTGAGTTGTTCCCCGAATTAACTTTAGTTAAATAGATAGCTTAACATTTTTTTTTTAATTCGATTGATTCAGATGATGCTATTCCGGAAAAATTAGACAATATTTACTAAGAACATGCGACCGCTGTTAAATCGTGAACAATTAGTTCAACCAAGACGGGAGAAACCGGTAGTTTGCCAAGTGTATAACTCTCACAACCTTGTGGTACCACTGTATTGAGCTCTAGTAACAATTTTATGCTTTGCTATTGGATTGATAGATAACTTAGTTCCTGTTTATATGTGTTAAGTTAGCAAATAAAGAAACATACATTGTCGAATAAATACTTGTACGTTGCTTACTTTTAAAAGCCACAAAAGGATATATAACATCTATTCTGATTTCTGATGACTACAGAATGATGCATTGCGTTTGTTGCGAAGTTATGTACCTAGATTGTGAAGACTTACTTAGAATCTTACTTATGCCGTGCTACCACGAAAACTTAGACAGTTGTTTAACATGTCAGCTAATAAAAAACTGTCATTAGAGGCATGTCTATGATGTGTTTTAGTTTTTTTGTGGTTAAGCTTAAGTTTAACTTGAAACCGAAAACCTTTCCCTAACTTTACGCGTCTGTGGCAAATACGCAAAACGCGCGAGCCAGAAAAAAAAAAGAAAAAAAAGAACCGAAAATCTGTGCAAGGCCGCCACATTTAAAACTGTTTGTGAACGTATCGATCGATTCTGTTTCGTCAATGGTCCAACCATAATATTTACCATATTTCTATACTTCTGTTTAGTACAGAAATAGCGTGTAAGAACAAATTAGCCATGCGGATAGTGTGCGTACACGTATTATCGTCACAATATGCGAGACGTGAGCTAAGTGAACTATGAACGCCCAAATTCGCTACAAACCGTTGCCACATAGCAATATGGTAATGGCATAACGACGACGCGTACAGCCCACAAAACACAGATGGTAGGAGCAGAGCCTTAAGCGTTAATTTGGACGCAAAAAACCGTCTGCAGCGCCTTCGCGTAATACATACATACATACACAAATCACGACTTTATCCGTTACGGGGTAGACAGAGCCTAAGGTAATAAAACCTTAAGGCCACGTTTAGAAAGACACTGGGAGTATAGGTGGAAAGTGGAATTGAAATAGTGATGGGTTGTTAGCCGCATCACCTACGACATGATTCCTATGATTTTCGCCTAATCCCTGGACCCATCCATTTTTATTATCTGCGCGGGAAGAGAAGCAACTGGTAAATTAACTTCGCGTAAACGCGTCATTAATTCGGAAAAATTGGCAGTCCTAATGGCAATTATCTTATCTCATAGTATTTAACATCGCTCCGGGGTGTAAGTATCAATTTACCATCCGCTACGCGAGCGGAGATTTCCACTTCCTGGCCAGGGGAAGACGAAAAATCGTGTCCACCTTTCGCTTGATAAAGAAAACCTCAGGTCGCATGTGTATCGCCCTCGCCTTTGGTTCGTGCGACAAATTCCTGCGATCTGAGACATTTTTTATTTCACCACCCTCGGGGGTGTAATAGGTACTATTACACCGCAGCGCGAACTATTCGAAACGTTTGTTGCAGCAAAAAACTTACACTAATCCCTCAAAACCCTAAAACTAAACTAAATTACAAATGGGTTCTACGTAAAGCATAAATACATTCTTACACATACACAAATCACGTCTTTATCCTTTACGGGGTAGACAGAGCCTAAGGTAACAGGTACATTTAGCAAGACTGTGGGCGTATAGGTGGAAAATGGAATCAAAATGTAAAGTAGCATAATACAATTTCCATCCATACCTAATAGGTTTATACGAGGTCGAGGTCGAGGGGGTACGAGGAGGTAGCTTTACTTTTCGGATTTTTCTATGTGTTCTAATTTTCACTGACATTTAGAAATTTAATTTCTAACGGTAAAACCGAAAAAGTAAAACATAAAAATCAAGAAATTTTATTTTGATAGTACCTATCATTTGAAAAACAGCGCCTTCTCTCGTCCCTGGTGAGCAGTAGATGTTCCATGGGAGTTTGTAATTGTGTCGTACAGACACATCATTCAAACAGATGACGCTTAGCGACAAAAAATCGCATAGTAACAAAAGGTCACGTGACAGTTAGTAACAGGTAGAAAAATTCGGAGACTACCCACCTGCTATGGGTGGTGTAGGGGTATAGCACGCGTCATGGAATGACGAGGATCCGGGTTCGATTCCCGGCCATAGCTTTTCTTTTCGGATTTTTCTATGTGTTCTAATTTTCACTGACATTTAGAAATTTAATTTATACGAGGTCCTAAAATTATTATGGAATATTATCAGCTGGTTGATTGGTTTAGCTTGATCAAACACCCCTAGTTTTCTATCGCAGACACAGGGCACCTACACACCGGTATTACGATGTGTATTATACTTAAGTAGTATAGCGTAACTATACTTACTACTATAGTATCGCAATCCTGGGATATGGGCGCTCCTCTGATTACGTAGCAGCGCTACGAGACATGCGTGGTCGCCGCATGCGCATGGTCAAGTACACATCCACCATGTCGCATGACTGGTATTTTCGCACGGCTATTAGCTACTGACAGTTGAACTCGTTTTAACTAGACGAGTAAAGTCAACACGGAAACGCTGTTTCTATGAACCAATATCAAGGTTATGCGATGCTATATATCTTTTGTGCGGAAGAATTGTAACGGCACATTATAAATCCGTGCCCTTAGCAAAAGATTATAATAATGTGTTAGGTACAATCCTTTAAAGTTGGTATTCCCAGCGGTTATGAGTTATGAAATGAGTGTTGTCACAACTGTGTTTTCTTTTGCAAAGTGGAACCTTGTCATTGCAAGTGTCATGCCTTTGCATATGCCAATAAAATTACTGTGATATTGTCTATGACAATATTCTTCCATGCTGGTCTGGGAGCAAAGAATAAACAGAATATACTAATTGCTTCTCTTCCCGCGCGGATGGTAAAAGCCCATCGAGGGAATAGGCGAAAATCTTAGAAATCATGTTATAGGCGATGTGACTAGCAACCCATTTTGATTCCCCTTTACAGCTATACGCCGACAATCATGCTAAACGTGGCCTTTAAGTCTTTTTACCTTAGACTCTGTCTACCCCGTAAGGGATAAAGACGTGATTTATGTTTATGTATGTGTATATAATCTATGACAATGTTCCATAAAGGTGGTACAAGTGATTCAATATCTTCCGAAACAGATTTCAATAATTATTTTTATGCTCAGTGTAATACGTTAGTTTAGTACATTTTATTCACTTCAATAATTTTAATTTTATTTACTTTTGAACTCGGTTAGTGTTTTTTTAAGAAAAACTTGTAATGATCCGTCGTCTAGAAGATGGTTAGGAGAAAATGTATTTTTTTGAATGACGATCTTTTTTTATTAGATATAAGATGGAAACGAATCTTTTATAACAAAAGTAAGGAATTTTTTGAATTAAATTGTAGATCTCCCTTCTTACAATATATTCTACAAATAAAAGTAGGTATGCCCTTTACTAATAAAATCGCATAACTTTGCTAATGTGCCACAATCGTCACAAATCACAGAAACATTGTGACTTAATTGGACACACAATTTATACTAAAAGGAAATTGTTACCGAGTCCAGGGTACCATATTAAAATTGGCAAATACATCGCGACCCTTACCCGTCTTGCCACGAAAACATAATTTTGTATTCGTGGCGTCACTTTCCCTGGCCTTAAAGGTCGATTACGATATCTAATGAAATTCACCGCCCAAACCTTTTGAACAAACGTCTCCCACCGCAAGGCTGAATCAAGGTTATTGACCGAACGCAATCCTACCAATATTATAAATGCGAAAGTTTGAGAGAATGGAATGATGTGACGATGTGAGTGTGTATGTTTGTTCCTTCTTCACGCTGAAACGACACGCCGGATGTGGATAACATTTGGAACGGAGATTGCTGGTACTCTACATTAACACATAGGCTACTTTTTATTCCGGAAAATTGCAAAGTTCCCGCGGGATAGCGATAAACATGTCATTTGCCAATTCTACGCAGACGAAGTCTTGCGGGCTAGTTTTAAAATAATACTTTGTATTCATCTGCTACAAGATTTTACCAGTTATTCGTTCTTTAGTATCGAAAACCTGTTCTTGACTGATTGGCTGAAGTATATTCCTACTAAAATAGGGACAGAAATTCGCTAGTACATACTTGTTCCTTCCATAAATACTATGAGATTAACTTGTTCCCGTTACGTCCTTAACAATCAGACGTTTACGCGAACACTTTCATTTTACTTTTATTGTGACTGAAGCTCACGAGTACACCAGGGGCTTTGCCAGCGAGATTCACACTACCTACTACTACCGTTGGGAACTTTTTAACCTTTTCAACGTCAACGACGTATAATCAGCACCGCGACCTAAATATACGTCCATTACTTCAATGCAAAAGCAACCTTTGCACGATTGGGTTTAGGTTCAACTTCAGACTTCGCAATAAAGAAGTGTGCCGTTATGGGTGACGTTTCTTGTATTTAACATGGCGGCGAAAAGGTTAATAATATTATGTAGGATATGCGACAGCATTCAAAATCCAAAACTTTATTTTGCTAATAAGCTGCCAGGGGCTCTTTTACCCGTCTTTGTTTGAAACTACCACCGCATTTGGAAAGACCATCATTGCCAAGAAGAATGCGCCGCAAGAAACTTGGCACGAAGTCATTTTTTTTTTTCAAATAAAATACACTACTTTCTGCCCGCGACTTTGTCTGCGTAGAATTATACATATAAACCTTCCTCTTGAATCACTTATATTTAAAAAAAAACATCAAAATCCGTTGCGTAGTTTTAAAGATCTAAGTATACATAGGGACAGACAGACAGACAGCGGAAAACTTCGATCCTATGTCACTTTGCAGGAGCTTTCTTCGAAGTCGAAACCGGACTTAAGACTTTCTGGAGAGAGTCCACAATAGAGAGAGGGTAATGCTGGGTAACGCAATGGGGAAAGTGCTGTGCTTGGAGTGTCTTTACGAGATCAGAGTCAGAAATGAGGAGATCCGTAGAAGAACGAAAGGCACCGATATAGCTTAATAAATTACACACCTTAAGTGGCTGGACAGGGCAGGTTCGGCAGGACACAATTGCTCGTAGAATCGATGGCTGTTGGGGCTGCAAGTTTCAGGAGTGACCATAGCATACTGAAAAACGAAATGTTCCTGGGAGAAGGCCTATGTTTATAACATTTTTATATTTTTTTTGCAACATGCAACTGCATGGTTTTCCTTATAACAGAAGAATTAAGATATTTTTTCATAAAAACGTTTATTATGGCAGTTTAGTGGCCAGTCTCAAAATTTAAAGTCGATAGAACAAAAAGTTTTTATGTTACTAACACTGTAGACGTCTTCCAGCAGTTCCAGCTGATGTGATGATGATTTTGAGATATCGGCAACCTAAATTATTATTTTATCGCAAAAATGTCGAATCCTAAGCACACAAAGCGTTATATGTTATGTAACAAGAAAACAAGTTACGGACTCTTGAGGTTTCGCGGTCGCGGCAGTTCGCGCCTGGAATCGACAATTTGATTTGAGGAAATAAATCGGAAAATGTTAGGCCTCGACCTCTTTGCGTGTTACGAAATAAAAGACTTATGGGCCTCATAGCGATCAACAACTTGTTGTTTAAGCTAAAAGCCGGTCAAGTGCTGGCCGCACTCGCTCACTGAGGGTTCTGTACTGTTTATAAACTGTAATGATAACTACTAAATTTATTTTGACCACAAGCAAAAGTAACTTCGTTTTTCATCTTACAGCATTGTAGATGGAAAAGTAACAGGTAAATATACTTTATTTTCATTACAAATGGAAATCAAAATGTTTTCCTTTACTTGAGTTGTGAGCCCTTATTTCAAAATTATGATATACATGACATATGCCAATTGCTAACTAGTGGTTTAGTTTCGCATGGTTTTTGTATGAATACCACACACCTACAGAAGGTCTAGGCATGAGTTGATGGCTTGAACTTAGGTATTTTTTGCAACTTAAAGAAACCAATATATGTTTTATATTATTTTCAACCTTCACGCATTCTTCAGACAAAGGGTTTTGGCATACAGGCATATAGACCGACAACGAAGTCAACTTATCGGTTTCTTGTTTCCTTTTGATGTACGATACCCTAAAAACAGAATTCGCCGAATCCGAACACAGTTTGGCAACAAAGAACCTAATAAAATTGCACCGAATTACACTGTGTGCCAACATTAATTTCACTGGACCAAGATGCTATCCAAGACAACCGCAAGCAAGCAAGCAGTGCTCAGCAAGACAGACCTACGAGTGATGGCCGAAGTGGTCACAGAGTGGTGGACAGACCACCACCCCGTTGGCCAGATGACATCTGGCACCCCGGTTGGAAGGCTGCGGTTGAGACTGGCACAGGACCGGGCAAAGTGGCGTGTAAATGAAGAGGATTTTACCCAGCAGTGGGTGGATGTGGGCTGACTAAACAACAGCTGTCTAAGGCAACAACTCGTTTTCTTCGAAAGTAGGTACCTAAGTATGTTCTAAGATCAAGTGATACGGCAATCAATCTCGGTTACAAATGGAATGTCGCCAAAAGATATAAACGGTCAATAGATAAAACAAAAATATACATCATTAAGTCTAAAACTTCCGCGATCATTACTCGTAACAATAACTACTTAATTGCTTATTTATTTAACGTTAAATTACCTCGACCGCGGCCAAAACGTCGAGGAAATTAAAAATAAATCATCACGCGATTAAGTCCCGAGTGTCACTTACCGTTTAACAGATACATAGTTCTAAATAGGTAAATCTTAAAACCATATTTTGTGATACTAGGGAATTTACATTAAAAAAACACATTTCTTAATAAAATATGAAAATATCGTAAGTGATGGCAAAAAGTGAAATTAAAAGTAATATCAGTCGAATACGGAAAATATTACTTAGTTTTAAACTACTAATTAGTCAAGGATTAGAAAGAGAGATCCGATATGGCATGTCAGCCATTATGTCACAACGCCCATAAATTATCCATAATTAAAATTCTGTTTTTCTAGAAAGATAGAGACAAATCTTCGATAGCTTATATCTCGATTATTTTCATTTTCATTTGAAAAATATGTTTGTATACCTATTGTTAATTACATAAACTAACTTTTACCCGCCCTTCCTCTTGAATCACTCTATCTATTAAAAAAACCGCATCAAAATCCGTTTTGTAATTGCGGACAAACAGACTGCGGAAAGCTACTTTGTTTTATACTTAGTAGTCAAGTGATGAGCTTTCAATGAAAGCCATGAAAAACTTATAAATATTCCCTATTGTACGGTAAATAGACAACTACAATATTATCTGTATTTACTTCTACCCGATCAGGGTTACGGGCACTTGATATCGCGAATTCATCGAATGTAACATTGTGACATAGTGACTTATTTGGCCATGGAATTCTCGTCAGGCAGCTGATACAAGATGGTGACACTATAAATAGGAAATAAACTAACTCGGTATCAGTTAAGATATCGATACAAATCTAGGTAAGAAGACAATTGGAGATTGCGGCTTATGCTGTGGAGACTCTGGGACCGTGGGGACCCGAAGCAAAAACTTTTTTAAAACTTTAATTTTTTTTTATCTAAATCCTCAGGTGACCATAGAGCTGGCTCTTTCCTCGGGCAACGCATAGGCATTGCTATCCAACGAGGAAACGTAGCCAGCATTATGGGCACCTTGCCCCATGGCAACGATCTGGGCGATATTTGTAAATATAGGTATTTAGGATTAGATTAAGATAGTTTAAGGTTTTTTCGTATCAACTTTTAACTTGTAAATATGTTTGTTTCGGTATTTTTAAATCCTCTGTATTCCTCCATTAAATATCTCTAATTTGTAGCGCTCGATTGGAGATAGTTCAACCAAATAAAATATGACAACATTTGATTTAATAAGCAACATACGTGATAGGTTTTTCTAACATTCAGATTTAATTCATCACCAAAAATGCTGTGTAGATTGATTCAAGCGTTACTTTGCGAGGATCATGTTAAACTAAATGGGTAATCTTACTTTGCTACTCCGCGAAATAGTGAGGTCAAGTAGTACGAAATCAAGATTCTTCGATGAACCAGCAACAACCGCTGACGATGCCTCGGTGAGAAGTGATACACATGTCCAGAACCCTTTGTGTGCGAGTCCGACACGAACTTGACACTTTAGCATGGGATGTGAACAGTGGCGTAATTTCAACGTCTGGCGGTCCGTGGAAACTTCATCGTATGGGGTCCTCAATATAAAGAAACCTTTACGGAGTGACGTGATCAGTTTTGTGTGCTGCCCGACATTTGACAATAATAAAAATGACGATGAAAACGAGGGTAGTTGTGCGCCGCTGTCAGTTGCGTCGAACAGCCGCGCGAGCAAAGCGCTGGCGCGCAGTGTTCGTGTCGCTGCCGCCGGGGTGAGTGCTCTTGGAAAAAGGACTACGAAATAGTCCGAAACATGTCGAGCATCACTCGACTTTTTATACGTGAGTTATCCGTTTATGTGTAATGATGAACAAATGTATCATCATATTTTCTGTGCTCTAGACCCAGACGGTTCAGGATTCTGTAGAGTTTGTGGCCCTGCCAGCTTATTAATAGATACGCTACTAGATATGAAAAGTGTGTTTCAAAATAATATTGTTATTTCCTTAATCAGCTGTGATGTGAAACTGCATAACCATTTCCTGTTTTTCCGGACGTGTTGCACTTCCGGTATTTTTATTGTAGACGGTTAAAATTTCCTAATGACTGATAGGTATGTCAACTAAGGATACTATGCTATATGATATATTCATTGTTTTAACTGATATATTATTGATCTCTTATATGGTAACTTTCAATAGTAGAGAGTAGATCAAATGAAAGTTGTAATCCCTACTAATGTTATAAATGCGAAAGTGACTCTGTCTGTCTGTCTGTTACCTTTCACGCTTAAACCGCTGGACCGATTTA
The DNA here is from genome assembly GCA_949127965.1 of Pandemis corylana. Classification (NCBI taxonomy): domain Eukaryota; kingdom Metazoa; phylum Arthropoda; class Insecta; order Lepidoptera; family Tortricidae; genus Pandemis; species Pandemis corylana. The sequence continues at coordinate 5,469,573 of OX421856.1, read as the reverse complement.
GTCGAAAATTTGAGTCCCGGGGAAGGACATGGGATAATTTTTATCCCGAAAAATTGCTTAGTTACCGCGGGATAGCTCTAAGCGAATTCTGCGCAGACGGAATCACGGGCAATAGCTAGTTAGGAATAAATGATGAGTATTTCGAAGATCTTACACAGCTAAGTAAGTATAATAATCAATGATAAAACCTTTTCGGTCTTTCATCTCTCAATGATAATGTTAAACTTAGCTACTCCAGCACGCTAGCGCGAGATACCTACAGAGCGACCGCTTAAATGAGTCCTCGCCCGCGCGGCACAGGGGCGCGGGGTGGGATGACCGCGGGGACCGACAGAGGTGCGGGCGGCAGTCGCACTACCCGCCCACACCTCTCTCGGTCCCCTTTGTCGTCCTACCCCGCGCCCCTGTGCCGCGCGGGCGAGGACTCATTTAAGCGGTCGGTTTACAGACTACATTTGTTTTTCTAGAACGAACAGTAACAAAAATACGCATGACAACTCTTGCGCTCTCGTGCTAGCCTGTAGGAAGACCTCTTGAATGATGCCCGATATCTATAGATATTCGACATGCTGACAGATAATTTGTCACTGACAAATTTTCATTGAGTTCTTATCGTTTATCTCATTTGAATAACGTTAAGAAAATCGTAATATCAGGGCCTAGTATTTCTAGGTACAGTTACGCAAATTAGGACTAGAACTTAAGAACACAAGACAATGTGAATGCCTGAAATAGTTCTGATCATTTTCGGTGAAGGAAAACATCGTGAGGAAAGCTGCACACATCTGCGAAGTAATTCAATGGTAAAGTAAGTAAGTAAAACCTTTATTTTTCATTTTTAGTAAGTAAATGCTTTGTTTTTTTTTGCTTTTTGCAATTTATTTTTTTATATCGTGTACATGTGAAGTTCCCAATCCGTACTGGGCCCGCGTGGGAACTATAGTGGGAACTATGGTTGCTGGAACTATAGTTGGGAACTAGAAATACTAACTGTACCTAGGTACAGTTACGCAAATTAGGACTAGAACTTAAGAACACAAGACAATGTGAATGCCTGAAATAGTTCTGATCATTTTCGGTGAAGGAAAACATCGTGAGGAAAGCTGCACACGTCTGCGAAGTAATTCAATGGTAAAGTAAGTAAGTAAGGAAAAGCTTTATTTTTTATTTTTTAGTAAGTAAGTAAATGCTTTTTTTTTTGCTTTTTGCAATTTATTTTTTTATATGGTGTACATGTGAAGTTCCCAATCCGCACTGGGCCCGCGTGGGAACTATAGCCCAATCCCTTTCGTTCTGAGAGGAGGGATGTGGGACTTATATATAGGCTAGAGATGATGATTTCCCCTGGAAACTTTTTCGAATATAAATAGCTGAAACAAAACACTGCGCACTTTACTAAGCGTGAGTTGCTTCGTGTTCTGTTACTTAGAATATAATGACGACATTTACGACAATGTTTGAGAAAATTTACTTAAAACATCGTACTGTGTCAGACTTAGTGTCAACTAGCTTCTGCCCGTGACTTCGTCTGCGTAGAATTATACATAAAAACCTTCCTCTTGAATCACTCTATCTAATAAAAAAAACCGCATCAAAATCCGTTGTGTAGTTTTGAAGATATAAGCATACATAGGGACATAGGGACCTAGGGACAGAGAAGGCGACTTTGTTTTATACTATGTAGTGATACGAGCGAACGTACTACACAACTACACACAGCGTGAACCTGCGGCTTTTTAGAAAGAGAGTGCTATTGTTTTCAGGGTTCATGTATACAGTCATTGTGTACATAAGTAATTTTTCGGTTTTCGCAGTAGGTATGATAGTTTTGAATAGGATCGATTCTAATTTGTCATAAGTAGGGAAGTATAGGTAGGTAAATTGTTGTTTAGGATTATTTAATTCCAATTAATATTTTAAATGCATAATTGTGTTTACTTAAAAAGTAAAATTTCTAAACGACACTGAAAAATCCGTAAAGTAAAGCTATGGCCGGGAATCGAACCCGGATCCTCGGCATTCCGTGACGCGTGCTATACCCCTACACCACACATAGCAGGTGGGTAACCCTTCGATTTTTTCTGTCTATTACTAGCGAATTTTTGTCGCTAAACGTCATCTGTTTGAATGATGTATCTACGACACCATTACAAACTCCCGTGGAACATCTACTGCTCACCAAGGACGAGAGAAAGCGCTGTTTTTCAAATAATAGGTACTATCAAATGAATCAAGAATTATTACTTCTTTAATTAAGTAAATTTAAATTAGTTTAAGAATTGATACAATACAATACAAATACTTTTTATTGAACACCACAAATCAGTACAAAACAATACAGAAACAAAGAACAAAGTAGACAATAGGCGGTCTTATCGCTTAATAGCGATCTCTATATTTAACAATTAGCAATTTAGCGATTGATATATTTTTAAACAATTTATGTAGGTAGCAATTAAGTATTTTGTGACGCTTATAGTTGTGTTATCCCCTAAGCAAATACTTAAAGCATATTGGAGCCAAGCTTTATAAGCATTGGTTGATGTTTGAGTTTATAACGGACAAGAACGCCCTTCAAGAATGAACCAAAATCCGCCGTTGACCGTCAAAGACGACAATTAACTCCGCTTTTGTTCTTTTGTACAATTTGCATGCATAAGTAGTTTGAAAGCGACGTTTGTGACGTCCAAAGCCGAGTTTAGCCGCGTCTGATGAAGCCCCGCGATCAATCCTATTAACACACCATCGCTTAGCAAACTTCGTTGTTACTAAAAAGGCAGAGGGGTTCTATTTCCTCCATATAAGTATACATACATAAATCACGTCTTTATCCCTTAAGCGCCCTGTAAACGATCAAATTTGTTTGACAAATTTGTTTGTCAAACTTCACGTTTTCATCAAACATAAGCTTAAACGATCTAACCAATTATCATACAAATTTGTTAAAGCGCCCTGCGCAAACGGTCAAATTTGCTTGACCAATTTGTTTGTCAAACTTCTAATCTTGTTTGACAAACACCGTCGTACACGTTCAAACCTGTTTGTCAAACTCGACATCAATCCAGATTTTCATCAAACGCATCAAACACGTAGATTGTTTGACAAACGCCTCAAACACAGCCGTACCTACACTAACAAATAATTTGACAAACACGTAAAATTTGACAAACAATTTGATCGTTTACAGGACGCTTTACGGACAGTGTCCTAAGGAAACAAGACCTAAAGGCACATTTAGCATTGTGGTCATATAAATAGGTGAAAAGGCGAATCAGAATAGCGATGGGAATCAGTCTTGTCATTAATCATTATTAAATTATAACGATGTCTCGGCCGCGATGCAGCTGCCGTGGTCACGAGTAGACTAAGTAAAGGTTTTAACCCTGGCAGTTTTTCTAACTCGTGAACGAAACGTTCTTCTTCTTCAGCGTGTAAGCGCCCACCGTTGGGCATACGCCTCTCCAATCCGTCTCCATCCCGAACGGTTGCCCGTTTCCGTCTTCCAGACTGGTCCTGTTGTCAAACGTTCCAGTGAGTCAGAAAATAATGCCTCAGGTTGCCACTACTCTCCTTTGCTTAAAAAAACATTTTTCTTGTCCAAACGACGAGTTTACAGAATAGAAACAAGTCTTCGGACCCTCATATTTCTGCGTTGGTATGTTGATGCGTTTTATGAACTGTTTAAGTTAGTTGATACACAAATACTTGATCAGGGACACACCCGTATCCAACACACTTTGTGAAGTGATTTAAACATGAAATATGAAGTGAAGCCGCATACGTCATTTATAACAGATTATAGTATGTATTATATGTGTAGATAAGTAAAATGACCAGTCGATAGTTGATCGCAATGGAGCCATGTCCGAATAAAACTTGATATCAAAAACTAAAACACTAACACAACGACACAAAATTAGGATTAGCGACTAGGGGGGCGATTCTTTTAATCACATTTGTGATAATACTACTCGAGTGGAACAAAAGTCTGTATATTTCTACATAAGTAGTACTACGGAAAGGATTTGGAGCTGTAATTTTCGACTTACTGCTCTAGTTACCACTTTCGAATGAAACACATCTGCCTGAAGAGCGATTTCTCTATAATATTGTGGTCCAACTCCACAAATGTAATCATGAACACTATGAAACTGCTAAGTTGCATGAAAAGTGACCCGATGTTTTTTTCATCAGTGTATTTAATAAGCCTAGTGAGGGATAAACAGTCGGTGCATATGCAAAAGTCATCGTGATGCGGTGTAAGTGATAAACTCAATAAACTTACCACGATCTTTACACCTAATTTCTTGTTTAAATACCAGCAAACCGTTGTAAAAGAAGCAACAACTTATGATTTCATTCATTTACGACACGGCTTTTCGTAGGCTTACCTTATTTTCCGAACATCGTTGCGTATCACAGAAAATCCGTCGTTGTAAAATTTACGTGACTCGTAGCCCGGTAGTTATTGACGGATCCATGATAAGATTTGAAGTCGTATTAGGTAAACTCGTAAAAAACCTTAAAAGTGACGAAATTAAAGAGTCATCGTCATACTCGTATGCCGTGATAAATAATCCGACTATGATTGACAGTTAAAGTAGAACAGCGGACTGAATCATTCATTGAAGGTTAATTTTACAGTTAACACCTTAGTTACGAATAGGTACCTATTTAAGTGTTTGCTATGTGCACCGGAAGTTTTATCAGAACTAAAACAAACTACCAGCTGACGTATTTTTTCTAGGAAGGCTGTGTTGTGATGTGGCAGATTATTTACTTAAAAACAGTGTAAAATATAGGGGACCATAATTTGTTGACACGCGCTTTGCGGCCTACAAATATTATGCACTCTCAGTTCAAACCTAATTAAAAGTTCAAGCAAGGGCACTAAAAAATAAGTTCTAATAAATAAACGGGCATTGTCGGTGCCAATCAGTGTTCCCAGAAAAATGCGCTTAGGAAAGAAAGTCATGATTCGAGTCTTAAACTGATTTTGGTATAGTACTGTGGTGATGAGCCTCAGATGGCACAATAGACTATAGATTTACTAAAAAAATGCACTTTAGATTATAACTTTGGTAAGCCCTCAACCGACTGCCTCAATGACAATTAGGGAAGTCTGACAGTACATTTCACACAAATATAAAGCATATTAATTAATAACTTAGGGAGAGTGGTGTGGGGATAGGGATATCTTTGTGATCTTTCAGCGATTCATTCTGATTCTACGCTTAAGTATAGGTAGGGATTGTGTAAATGAGGCGTTTGCGAATAATTCTAATAGTGTCAATTAAACTATTTACATGATGAATGACGATTTAGATGCCTACACTGTGATGTGAAGGCGGACGATTACACTCCGTCCGCGTGCGATTGAAAATAAACATAAAATAAGAGTGAGTACATAATACAAAATCCACCAACCCACCAATGAACGACGAACTAGTTGAAATGCAACTGGATCGTAACAAATGCTCTATCTAATGAACAAAAAAAAACATGCGTACTCCGCTACCGAGTTGCTAGTAAATGTTTTTTGATCGTTGAAATGGACCTCCGCAAACTAACGTCAGATTCAATTAATTAATAAATGCTCTCAAACATAGTTGATATGGGCGCGGGCGATACTGTGAATGTGTTGTCAACAAAGTCATTTCCCAAGGATTACCTACGACATAGTTCCACTTCTGAGTACCTTCGCTTCGTTCTCTAGAACTAGGTATAGCGGAAAACGCCGCCAACCGTGTAAAAACCTGAATATTCTTCTCAAATGCGTTCAGTCGGATAAGGTTGCCGTTATCAGTGATATGTTTTTATAAGAGTTATAGCAAACTGTCACCTGTCGCACATGATTGATACTCGAGGACGTCGGCATTATGGAAATAACCGCGGGTTGTTGCCGTGGCCTTGAACATAAAGCTAATCTCTCCATTATCGTAGGTATGCCGTTCAATTTTTATAATAAGCTATTTACAGCGTCAGTTCTTGAATATTTAAAATAAATAATAAACATTTATTACCAAAACATAAGCAGATAGAAGTTAAGTTGACAACAGATTCAAGACTAAAGAAGAAAAAAAAACAAAGAGACACACTCGGCGGGCTATGTTCCGACAACGGGTACCAGTCTCAGCGTGTGCTGGGTTACATGAACCCAGCGCTGGTTTTCAGTCTGGTCCCTTTATCGGGTGCTAGTTGTAACAGATAGAGACGATTACTGAGCAGAGGTATGGTATATGCAAGTATGTGTATATGTGTGTGTATTAGAAGTGCATTCGAATAAAAGAAGCCATGTGAAGCCTGTCTGTCTTTTCTATTTTGGGATTACAAATGTGGCATGTCATAAATGCCGTAAAAATCAGCTATTCTTATTGATGGACGGTTGCAGTCGCCAACGTCGATGTGTCATTTTTACAAGCTTTTATGCTCGTTGACTTGCCAGTAAATTAATAAGTCTGTTATAAATAAAATTTGAGTCTATTTTACCCACTTCTAATAGCCGAGTCAACGTGCTTCTATGATACAATTTACACAATAAACATGTTTCCCCAACGCATTCATTTACCTGTTAAGTATAGTAAGAAAGTCATTCGACGTCAGGATAAGTTAATTTTAGAAACACAAAAAGTTCGATAATAGCGGAAAAAATGCCTAAACAATGAAATAATGGCAAAAGATTATGAAATATACACTAGAACATTCTTTTCAATATAAGTGCTAATGTCCTCCTGAGCGGACACTCCAATAAAAAAAAATGCTAAATAAATCAAAACCACCGCGTTAATAATAGATATATTATCATTGTCTTACAAAATTTGAATGCTCGTCGGCGACGTGTACGTATTATCGCATACAAATTCAAGGCATAAGCGTCAATGGTGAAATTAATCAACGCTCTGAAAAACGCGAAAACAAAATTAGCATCTTAAAGGCTCAACTAGTGATGAATGCGAATTTTATTTGCTTCAATATATCAGTTCGTGCTGTAGTTTCCTTGTCGGCATCTGTGGGGTCTTCACAGAAGTATTCAAATGAATTGTGCTCGGTGTTCTTTTTGTGCGGCCGTCACGAGGGAGCTCCGAAGAGCGCCGTCGTGCGGTACCCAGCCTTGTCACGTTTCTCATGACACTCTTGTTCTACACTCTCTGTACTCATTGTGATACGAACGCTGTTTATTTTCCTCAAACAAACAATACTATAAATTATTAACGTCCACATTAATAGCTATTTGCGAGTCGAGCATTTTGAAATGGGAAAATATGTACACTCTGATATCTTTGATTTCAACAATAGGGGGATGTGTGCGGTAGATTAGTTTTACCAATATTTTGCTGAGCGATTGGCAACACACTTGCCTTGATACTAAATGCCGTATTTCATGATAAGGTGATTTAATAATACTTTGAGGCCTCTACATACAAAACGCCTTTCCTTTTTCCAAGTTGTCTGAAAGTGCCCAGTTAGCTGGGATAATATAAGTACCTACTCGTACCTCACTTACGAATGCTTACGTTTCGCCAATCCCTTCAAAATATGTGGCAGCTCCTTGTCACAAGATGTTATTTTTTATCTATAACATATTAACCTAGTCTACTATTAAAAAATGCTGCATAATGTGAAGATATCACAGTATCAACAGCAATTTGAAATAGAACACTGCAAAGTTTGAAAACATATTTCCGTGTTCACGGCAAGAAGGTTACAATTAGATTATTAAACCTAAACTTACTAAAGTTAACATTTTTATGGATGAAGGTAGGAAAACGGGCTAGAGAGTCAGTCAGTTAGATATTGTTACCTTAGGCTCTATCTACCCCGTAGGGTAGGAGATAAAGACGTGATTTATGTGTGTATGTAAATTTACCTTTGACACGCCGTCAAATTTTCTGGCCAGATATCTAACAGTAGTCAGTGTATATTTTACCCATGATAATACGTAATAATGGTGTATGAAGTTCCCAATCCGCACTGGGCCCGCGTGAGAATTATAGCCTAAACCCTCTTATTCTGAGGGGAGACTTGTGCCCAGCAGTGGGACTGAGGCTGGCGATGATGAATACCTAATAATAATAGCAGAAAAGTAATAACATAGTCAAATGGTAAAGGTAAGGTATGGGTTCACGATGCATGCAAGTCGCTTCGCAAGGCGGTCTATGGGGGAGGCCCATGTCAACAGTGGACGTCATAAGGCTGATATGATGATGGTGAACTAAAGAAGTACGAGTATAGCCACGTGGCAATCGACATCGCATCCCCGCAAACCTGTTGAGCTGTCATTACGCCGAGCACCCCAAGCACATCGGCACACAGCGGCCTGAGACGAGACGCTTTGACCTTTTATATTTGTTACGTAGGTTCTTTATAGCAAATAAACTATTTTTAGAAATCCATTTATAGGACGCAAGCGTTTACGGTGCAAAGGAATTGTTTTATTTATTTACTAGCTTTTGCCAGCGACATTGTCCGCGTAGAACTAAAATTTGCGCTAAAACTTCTTCCTCTCTCCCATCGAAAATGTACAAAAACCAAATGCGGGTTGTACTTTAGCACGAAGGATTTTGTACTATCAACCTACCTCAACGAAATAAGTCCTTTCTTGCATGGACAACCACTTCCATTATTTTTTATCCCATCCTTTTGTTCTGTGGGAAATTCGAAAATCCCTTCTTATGACTACTACGTGATGTTTAAAGAACATGTCTACTAAATACAATGTTTGTTATAAATGTTTTCTATTGGAAAAATTAAAAGATCCTTTCAAGTGCACCTCTTTTATCATCAAGGAATATATTTGCCAAATACCAAGAAACTATATTACCAAGTCAGTTACTCTTTTTTTTCTTATCCCACGGGAATTACGCAGAATCCTAAAATCAGCTGTTAAATATCATAATTACCTAATAGATACCAAATTTAAAGATTGTAGTAATAATAGTTATAATATACAGACAAACAGATAAACATACAAAAAATCTAAAAACTGTTGGAACTTGTTCAATTATCTATTCTAAGTATCCCCAGCCAATTTTTTTTTTAAATATCTTCCATGTACAGACTTTTGACCCTCTTCAGATTTATTATATATAGATTTTATTCTCTTAACCTTAACCTTTTATCTGTAAAAGATTAGATATTACTATGATTGGTAGTTAGTTTTTTAAAGCATATTATAATATTATTTATGCTTGGTAGTTACGTGCTTTATTAACTCATTTGTGTATAGGAATAATAGTTTCATTACTTATATAAAATCACTATATGGCAAAACGAAAAAGGAGATCCTTTTTCGTCAGATAACTTGCATGGTGGTTGGCTCGCTGTCAGTTCCATATTAATGACATGCTAAAACCTGAACTGAGTCGGAATTGAATCGCATTAAGACCTCATCGTAAGACCCCAGTCTGTATTTCCAATTTTTTTAGCTAACTTCTACTAAATTCCTTAAAGCATTCGCTTTTTCTGTCACATCTATTCAAATTTTACGTGTGATCCCGAAATCGCACATAAACCGTTTACCGTCCGGTTTTACCCAATAACGGAGCGCGCAGATTCGCATCTGATCGTGCGAAATGGCCCGCGAAGTCAGTGGAAGTAATAAGACGCGGACAAACCGACTGTTTGCTCACTGGGTATTGGAGGAAACAATCAGTCGTGAATCGCGCCATGGGACGCAATAAACGTAATCCCCGAGGCAAGCTGCGTTAACATAGCTTCTGCAGAAGCGACTCATTCTATTTTTGAAGAATTAACGGTTGGGGTAATTTCGGACCAGCGAGCATTGTAAAGTTAGCTTATAATTTTTGAGTACTCCCTAATTTACACAAGCACTATGATTTGCAGTAATTTTTGCTCGATTACCCTCTGCCACAGTATGCTTCGTATAAGTTTTCGGTCACAAAATACGTCTCGAACGCGTTTACGTTAAAATGTCAAATATTATGAGAATACTTTGTTGCCGTTTCGATCTGCAAGTGGCGCTGCCAATTTTTCCATAGTAATTGAGACGTTTACGTGAACACGTTCGAGACGGTTTTATATGCGAAAACTTACAGTAGAGTCTCAGATGCATTTCTTGACTATGACGATCAATGAAACGGAAATATAGTATAAAGCGTGTTCTATATATATATTATTTTAATATTATTATCGTTATTATTATCGTTTATCCTAACTGACTTATCAAAATACAGTCAGAACTACTAAGCCTAGAAAGTTTAGAATTCTCTTTTGTAGCGCTAACGTGCTGGGCTGCCCGTCGATAATACAATACAATATACTCCGTATTGAACACAACAAATCAGTACAGAAACAAAGAACAAGGTAGACAATAGGCGGTCTGATCGCTTAGTAGCGATCTCTACCAGACAACCAATAAAAGAAAGAAATAAGTCGAAGACAGTTTAAGTAGGTGGCGGAAACAAATAATTCGAGGTTCTTATGTATTAAATTCAACAGTTGTTACCTATCTAAGTACAATAACATTATAAAGACGAAAGATTTGATTGTTTGTTTGTTTCCATTGAATAGGCTCCGAAACTACTGGACCAATTTTTAAAATATTTCACCTTTACATACACAAACATACATAAATCACGTCTTTATCCCTTACGGGGTAGACAGAGCGTAAGGTAACAAGACCTAAAGGCCACGTTTAGCATGATTGTGGGCGTATAGGTGGAAAGGGAGACTCTTTACCATCTTCACCTTTACAATCCTACATTATCCTTGATGAACATACGCATAAATTAGTGATGTTGGTTGCGAGAATCACCAAAGTTGAATATACCTATGCATAGGTAAAACAAATTTTGTATTTGAAAAATTGTGAACGTATTACTGACTTTTTTTAAACTAAGTTATCTTAAATAATTATATAATCAAAACTTTTAACTAGTTAAAAGAGTTTTTTTTAATTGGATAACAATTAAAATTATATCAAGTCGGTTTTTCTGGAGACTAAACGTTTTCCTGTCACAGGTATGCACATAAATTAACCAAATTACGCCGAGAAGCTGCGAATAACAACAATTTAGAATTAATCCCCTGTTCCGGGACACTTTGAAAGGCAAAAACATGTAAGTAACGGAATACTAAGCTTATTTACACAACAAGATTACTGTGCCGAGGAACATATTTATCTACAAGATGTACTGAAATTAAATATATTTTCAACGAGTAGGTAAAACATCATTTTTCCTCATTATATAGCCTGATTTCTCAGTTGTCATCAAATTAATTTCATAGACTTTCTAACTTCCTACTCCGTATGTATATAAAATGTAATATACATATTTATATACGCATTTGAACATACGCGTGAAAAATTTTACGGTACCGCTAGCAGCACGTACCGGCAACAAACGAATCTCATTTTATTTGATTTCTCTAAACAGCTCAAGGGTGAGCAGTGCCCAGGATTCTTCTACAACAACTAAAAATAACTCAATAAATACACCAGGGCTCAAATCACAGCCTAAATATCACCAGTCTAGTTAAAACAAGATGAAAAAATGTTTAAAGTCTTTTCTAGTGCATTTTTATATCTTCAGTCGATAGCGCGCAGGGCGGGCGGCCGCTGGCGAGGGCGGCGCGAGCGCCAGTACACTTCCGTCGTCCGAACTCGCCATAACTACTGCCCACTACACTACCAAACTTACCTCGTTACAACTTAAAAACCAAGTGTTACCAATATTCAAGACAGTAGCAACAAACAAATCCATAACTTTGGAAAAACTTTGGGAAAAGAAATAGATAATGATCACGGTTTTGTGATTCCAAATTCTTGTGGAAAATTGGCCATTGGTTTGTCTTTAATGAGAGCAGCACTAGGTTATTAATGGCTGATAAATTGCATGAGTACCAGGGATTCACGGGTCGTCTGCACGGGGCGAGGGACCGCTGCAAGGAGCGGTGGTTGCAATGGAAAGAACAGCACCCTCGAGGGATGAAGGAGGCGTTCAAGGACTCCCTGTTTGGGATCCCAAACTCGGATGATCCCCCGGAAAGGGGCTGGCAGGAGAGCGAATATAGCGATATATTCAGGTGAGTGGGTAATGTGTAACGTGTTGTAATAATAACCGACGTATTGAGCGGTTTCAGTATATTGTTAGGATCTCATTATTAGATAACGTCTAAATTTTAATGAACTAAAAGGTCGAAGATCAAAGCAACATTAATGTGTCTTCTTGTTTGTGGAAAAATATCTGGGATTATTAAGAAAGGATAATTGAGCATCTTATTTGAAATCAGTGAAAATAATTTCATGAAATGAAATATTTCCGTTCATTTTCTATTTAATCACAGCTGTGCTATCAATTGAGAGCATTAAACTATTAGGTATATTTAGGAAAAATTAAAGCAATCAACGTTTACTTTAAATTTTATACGCGTTAAAAAATATTTAACAGTGTTGCCAATTTAAAAGCCGCAAATATCTGTTAAAGTCAACGCACCGAGAGCCGAAGGAGTGGGTCCCCCTTTCTTCATACCTATAATAAGTTGGCAAATTGACTGAGATTGATAGCGGAATCTGAGAGCACCCCGGGGAGAGTTTTATAAAAGTTACCTATTTCAAGCTTGTAATAAAATATTTACCTGTATTTGGTTTAGCCATACTCGCTGAGGATTATGTTTTTAATTTATTCGTATGTTACGCTTGCGTTTCAAATAATAATAGCATACCATGTAATTAAAAGTTTAAAATTTCTGTAACGGTTTCCAATTTGGCATTTGTTTTTTTTATAATTTTGCCATTTTCGGCTATATCTTTAGGATATCAAATTAAGTAAAGACTGTTTCAAATCTAAAAGATCCCGAATAAAGAATAGCACGCGTGCTAGAAGCCAATAGCTTTTACGCAAACTTTAAATGAAATTCTGTAATCACGAAGCATTTTGCCGTCAGTATCCCATTATTGCTTTATATTAGGCCTGAAGTAGCACTTTGCTCCTTGATCAGTTATCTATTTACATAATCCACTTACCGTTCCTTGGGTGCCTTTTCAGACGATGACAGCGTATAAATAACTGCAAATAAAGAAGTATTGGAATAGGTTGATTCTTTTGCTATCTAAAATGCTGATGAAAATCGCGACATCTGACGTAGCTGCTATTCTCACCGATGAATCGATAATCTCTACATTTATTTCGTCATTCTTATGAAATAAATTACTGTAAAATTTGTAGTAATTGAATTGTACTACTTAGATGTTATACTTCTTGATCCTGGAAGTCTAATCCTACTAATATTATAAATGTGAAAATTTGTGAGAATGTTTGGATGTTTGTTACTCTTTCACGCCATAACGGCTGGACAGATCTGGATGAAATTTGGAACACAGATAGATTATAGTCTGGAATAACACATAGGCTACTTTTTATCCCGGAAAATTGCGTGATTCTCGCGGGATACGATAAACGAATTCTATGCACACGAAGTTGCGGGCAACAGCTAGTTGTTTTATAAACATAATCTTTAACTTAATTAGGTAGTACCCAAAATCACAAGAAATGTAACATTTCGAAAACTGAAGCAACATTTCCATTATGAATACTTATCTATTGAATAATTTTAGTTAGGTATATTCTATCAATAGCTACGATTAGCTTCGGATTGAAACTGAAAATGTCTCCCGCAGAATGTAATTGATACTAGCGTAGAAAAACATATTTTCTCAGGAGAAAAAGTCGGATCGAGCTGATGCGAATATCAGCAGCTGTGATGGGAATAGAGTTCTCCTATGCCGGGGAAACCGCCTTCGTGTCTCCAACTCTCCTCCAGATCGGCGTTCCTCACCAGCAGATGACGCTAGTGTGGGCGCTCTCCCCGCTGGTGGGCTTCTTCATGACCCCACTTCTGGGCTCCATTAGTGACAGATGCAGGTCGCGCTTTGGAAGGAGACGGCCTTTCATCGTCATGATGTCTCTTGGGGTGTTATTGGGTGAGCCACTTTACTCTATACAGCTGTACTATCCGCAACTATCAGTATCAGTCAAATAAACGAGACAAATAATCGCTTATTTGCTACGATCAGACAGTTCTCTAATTATCTGCGCAAAAGACATAATACTTAAAGTAAATCAACTTAATTATTCTGGGACCCAATTTTTCATCATTTTCGTATTGTATTTCCGAGTGACGTACTTTCAAAAATGTAACCGCAGTTTAACAATACATACTCGTACATACACAAATCACGTCTATATCCCTTACGGGGTAGACAGAGCCTAACATGCGGGGTTTCATGTTGGGAAATTTATTAGCTTGCAAGATCCAATGTACTCATGAAAGCGACGAATAAATGACTTATGACTTAACAAATAATCAATTTAACAATAACTTTTATATAATAAACCAACGATACAACTTTCCCCAGAATATCTTCTTGCTAATGTGTCTAAATTAAAACGTTATTACTTATTACAACTCACGCTTAGTACTGGCCTTATACTCCAAAATTCCATTTTCGAAGTTTTTTTCGTGTGGTTTCGTTCACATTAATAGAGATTAATTTGGGAGTGGGACGGTTTTATACAAACTTCGAAATTCGAATTTCAGAGTAGCCTGTTCTCTTATTAATTCTCGATCATTCTAGGGTTAATTCTAGTGCCGAATGGTGAATCTATTGGATATGCGCTAGGCGACGAGCGACCAGCGAATCGTACCGAGGTGCCTATCGTGTTGGGACCGCGAAGCTCGGCCCTGGATGCCACCAACAGCAACTACCACCCCTGGGGCGTCCTGTTCACGGTCTTAGGCACAGTTTTTCTGGACTTCGATGCGGATGCTTGCCAAAGTCCTGCGAGGGCGTATCTGCTTGATGTCACTGTTCCAGGTAAGTTGTGGCTAGGACAACATCCATAGAGCCAAAATAAAGCCAATTAATCCTAATAATATTGTAAATGCGAAAGTTCGTGAGTGAGGATGTGAGGGCGTGAGTGAATGTTGTTTGTTCCCTTCTTCACCCTGAAACGAGTGGACGGATTTGGATCAAAATTGGAACAGCGATAGCTGGTACGCTAGGGTACCACTTAATCTAGATTAAGTAACTTTTTATCCCGGATAATTGCATAGTTCCCGCGGGATAGCGATAAACATGTCAAAGGTCGTAGCTGCCTAGAGTCGCAACGTAAATAATTATTGCAGAACTTATTAAGTCTAATTCTACGCGGACGAAGTCGCGGGCAGAAGCTAGCGATTCATAAATTACATACATACATACCTACATATTGATCATGTCTTCATTCCTTACGGGGTAGACAAACAGTTATCTTAGGGTAACTAGACCTAAAGGCCAGGTTTAGCACAATTGTGGGACGAGTATAGGTGGAAAAGGGAATCAAAATAGTGATGGGTTACTAGCCACATCGTCGCATCGCATAACATGATTACACTAAGCCGAAATTGGCGATTAGTGCACTCTGATTGACCAGCCGAAGGTAAAGCAAAGCTACTAGAGTGCAGCAAGCAGCTATTATTATTATGATCGATATGGATAGACAATGTTTAGTCGTTGTGTGACATACAGAATGAAACTAGATATTAAAAACCAAAAAGGAAATGTAATCAAAATTACACAAGTACCTAACATTTATTACATTTCTACCAAAACGTTTCTTTGTGCCCAAAGAATGTGTACCTAAATGATCGTTTTTTTTTTTTAAATCAGGTAGTGAAAATATTTAAAGGCAATTCTATTTATAGCTTGATAAGACATTTTGATTAGGATTTAGATAAATAGTTCTATTTGCTGCCGTAATTGAGGTGAACAACACGTAGTAGTCTGTTGACACACAGTGGAGTGGCCGAACACTACGCTGTCTAAAGACTGTTTTCCTCTGAGATTGTATTTGTCTTAGTTTAACCGTTTTCTTTGTTTGTTGAACACCTGACTGCCAACTGGTGGGAGACCATAAAATATCATGATGTAGTAGTACCTATCCTTTGACAGTAAAGTTTTAAACATAATGGCTTACTGGAACTTGAGGATTTTTGTGGCTGGTGAACTCTTGTAAGGTCCGTCCGGATTGCTGCCACCGTCTTACTTGCTAATCCTGTCGCCAAGCAGCAGTGCTAAGTTCCGGCGTGGAGATTAAGACAGCCGGTGAAATTACTGGCGCATGAGGTATACTAAACCAAAGTCTGGCAATGGCTATGCAATCCTCTAGTGTTGTAGATGTTTATGGGTGGTGGTGCTCAATTACCAACTAGTAACCATTTGCTCGTGTGCATTCCATGTCGTAAAAAAATGATTAATTTAATTAGGATAGTCTTAAGGAACCACTGCCTTGTCGCATGAAACCGGTGGTGAAGAAACATTTTTTTTACAAGTTATGAATGACGTTGATTATACAATGGGGTGACTTTAGAAAAAAGTTAGACAGTCAATTCACTCACCAAAATTCGCGAATACTCGTACATACTACTCGGAGTCTAACCCCCTATTCATAAACGTGTAGGCTTCTACTAACTTAGCAATCGTTTGTCCTAATCTGTTACTTTGACATTTAGCTATAGAGCGGTTATTATTAATGAATATGAAATTCATGAATAAGGGGGTAAGTCTTTGCTGCTCTTCTCTATGGTCTTCGTTTACATGCTATGGAAACCGCCTCGTAGCGATAACGCTGCCTATTGCCCTCTTATTATTTGCCTCTGTCTACATACCTCTTTTCTGTGCTGTTCATTAAGTGGTGATCAAAAAAGTCATTGTATTGTATTGTGTAACCCATCAGTTTTTAGCATTTTGATATCTGTTAATGTGGACCCAAGTTTGTCAAAGTCACCAGGCTCCTATTTCACCAAAGCGACAATATTGTCGATGACAAGTGACAATTCTGTTTACATTACCAACTCGACAAGAATCTACGTCGGGGTGCGAGTCGGGTCACCTCCGCGTGTGGTCAAGAGCTGCGGTTCGGATCAGTCTGGGGGGAAGAGCAGTGCTTGGTCCGGTGCACCCTGGGCATCGGCTAATGATTTCTTAGCAGTTTCTGAGGGATCTCATTGAACGTTGGCTAAGAGCCCGGCAGGAGGAGGAGGGGTTGCCGACATTTTGTCTCAAGATTTTTTTAATTTATTTTTATTACTTTGACATTGGCGAAGTTGTCGTCGCTATAGCGAATTGATACTCCACAAATAAGAAGAAGAAGAATACTCTACGTCGATTGCCTTCATATTGCACGTATCGCAGTTCGAATTTTCACCGACAATTGTCGACTTGGTGAAATAGAGGCCAGTATGCATTTGCAGTCAGTATGCATTTTTTGCAATCTAACTTTCTATTTACGTCGTGACACCGGAAAATAGCCTTATATCCACACTCATAGTTGAACAGTAGTTCTTAAAATAGAACACTCCATACATATTGTAGATAAAACCAGATAACTCACGGATAGTGCAGTCGTCACTTAGGGCGCAAGCTGACTATTGTAAAGAATGAACAGTTGTAGAAACCATACATACACATACACATCTCACGTCTATATCCCTTACGGGGTAGAGCCTATGGTAACAAGACCTAAAGGCCACGGTTAGCATAATTGTGGGCATATAGGTGGAAAAGGGAATCATAATAGTGATGGGTTGCTAGCCGCATCGCCTGTAACATGTTTCCCAAGAGTTTCGCCCTATTCCCTCGATGGGTTTTACCATCTGAGCGGGAAGAGAAGTAACTGGTACATTCTATGCTATGTCTTTGCTCCCAGACCAGTATGGAAGCAAACTCGCTTGTGATTTTATTATAATAATTGCAATAAACCAATAATAATGAAGTACTTGTGCTACTACTCGACCTGGTAAATTAAGTTCCTTAATTATAGCTCTATGAAAAGTAACTCTTGCTTGATAAAATAAAATAAATTATCTATGAACGTATGAAAATCGGTCGTATGATGACCAGCCAGCAGTTTACTGGAAAGTAAATTACTGTCCATTATCAAATTTAAACAGATTAAAAATGCCGCATTTCGCCTGCTCGGGCCGGCGTGCCGGATTTATCCCATTTTTTTAAATATTTATTGTCCGTTTTCGTCATTCGTAGGCCGTACGTTGACGAAATTCATTGATGAACTGAGTCATCACATTCGAAATAACGATCATTAAAATGATGGTGATGGAAGTAAAGTTATAATTATGCTGGCTTTATCACGACTCCCGAATTTAATCAGCTCCGTCTACATAAATTACCGACGTGATTACACTTAGAATAATTTACTTACTTCGAAATTCGTTGGCATCCTTCACCTAGTTTGATTATTACAGTTAATTTTAATTCAATATTTGTTCGGGAGAGGCGTCACAGCATGTGACTCTGTTATTTAGAATTTAGGCGGCGGTGCTCGCCACCGAGCCACTTTACTTATCTGCTGTCTGTCCGTGATTGATTTATCTAGGCGACAGTGTTTTTGGGATTCCCAATATGACAAGTTGTTATTTTAAGTCTCAGATTACATAACGAAATCTAAGTATGTATAGTAGAACTAGAACTTGCCTTACTACCCTAAAGTTTCATGTCATTTACTTGTCATAAAACTTTAGCTGCTTTGAAACTACCTAGTTCGAGACAAATCGAAATGAGATTAATAGGAAAGAATTAACGGCTTAGCTGAAATAAAGACTTTTCTTTAAACTTGAATCTCTACTTTATTGCGACGTGAAAATTGTACTCTGCATTTTTAAACAATTGCTGCAAAACAATGTGACCATGATCGACAGTTCCTGTCAGCCATAAAATTTACATAATTATTACAGTTATCGATAAAGTGCAATTTTAAACCTTTTGTACATGTCATTCATTGTACATATCTGAGCTAAAACTGTCTGAGTCTGACAGCAACTTAGCCGGCACATTACAATACTTGGGACCATTGAGTTCTTTGGCCTGGCTGTGTGCCTGTCTGTTAAGATTGGCTGCGGTGAGTGAGCTAACACTCACATCTTGTCAATGGTTGGAACTTGTCATCGCGAAACAAATAAAGCGTTGAATGTGAATCGACAAGCTCGGCGTTGAAATCTGCGACGAGTCGATAAGATTTATTGGCGCCTGCTCGTGTGAAATTCGAATAATGCCCATCCTCATCCGCACCATTACGCATCTCAGAAAAGGATATTAATCTGATGCTCGCAGGCAACATATTGCCAGATTCAATATCAGTCTTTTTAAATAATATTTTTTACATTTAATGGGGTTTTTTTATATAAAAGTACATAGATCAACGGTCGGCAACAGGCGGACCGCGGTCCGTTAACAGACCGCGAAAGGTCGAACCTCGGACTGCAAAATATTGTAATGTATTCTTTACCATGTATCCATTATTACGTAGATAAGGTATAAGGTATACTTGTTTTTTTCTGGATCATTGAAACTGGATCGTCAAAATTTTATCACAGTATCCGGACCCCACCTAAAACTATTTAGAAGTGGAATGGGCAAAAATATTAAGTTAACAAAACCTGAAAACCGATTGTTTATAATGCTTTCATTCAAGAACAAACCTTATGGTCACTGAGGATCTTATTAGCTTTTTAACATTTTAAAAATATATTTTGCACCGACATCTCATCGCCAGAGCCTTCACAGCAAAAGCCGCAGATATACAGCTCTTATTCAAGTTTATTAGTTTTATTTGCGATGTTTTGTGTATTTTGTTTCCGGAATCCCAAAAAGTTGTCCATAGAGGGATTATTTTAATATAATTTTATCATGTGTATACTATTTCTTGAGACTTACTGTAAAATCTTTTTATCATTATTATCATAGCAACGGCTACTCGGTAAATATTGACGTCTCAGCGGCTATCTTAACTATTTTGCGAATAATTCCTTGTCACATAACAAGCGCGCGACTCTACATTTCTGTCTGTCTGCCACTGTTTGGAAATAAACAAGTTTATTCTTTTATTACGCAGGATTTACGTAGGTTGTAAGCAAATGTTTGATGTTCCCAAATATTTAGTAGCTGATTTTGTTTAACAGCGGCTAACTGTGTATTCCGAAAGTCTAGAACTGTCATTTTGCTTTATAATACAGCTTGCGAAAAGTAGGTTGCCTGGACTCGGCGTTATTAAAAATGAAATTGGTTTGCGATTCTAATCTTTTTGTAGCAAATTGTCTTCAGGGACATTCTTTGTTCAACCTTTTTTAATGCTTATTTAATTGGTTGTGTTTGTTTCGCAGAGGATCACGCGAAAGGACTTAGTACATTCACTATAATGGCCGGATTGGGAGGCTTCATGGGGTACGCCCTCGGCGGAATTAACTGGGATGAAACGCGATTAGGTAATGCGATACTACCGAAAAAAAAGTACTGTTGCGTCAGTAAGTTAATACAGGTCAATGAACTTTTTTCAGGTGAATTATTTGGAGGGCACGTCAGAGCGGTGTTTTCATTGATCACGGTGATATTTGTGGCCTGCGTTAGTGCGACGGTAACCAGTTTTAAGGAGATTCCTTTGGGAGAGCTGCAAGGGCAAGAGGAATTCAGGAAGTTGGCTGAAACGGAGAGAATTCAGGAGAGCTTTGACGCTGGTGATGAGCAGCCCGCGAAGAACTACCTGAAGAGAGACAACACGACTTATGGGTCATTAAACCAGCCTGAGACAGGGAACGAGGTGAGATGCGCTATGAACTGCCAGTAATACATGAAGCGTCTTCTGAAATAAGAAAATCATAAAAGATAAATACACCTACATTCAATCTGCTCATATAAAATAATTAATGACCACTTTTGTTACCGCTTAAAATCTAACGGTACTCGTAGTCTGAAATAGTGTCTCCTTTATGTACCCGAGATTAATAACTAGTTATGCATCTTGCTTCAAGCTAGTTCATTTATCAAATGAGATTTATAACTCGTGAAAATAATATCCTTTTTGCGGGTGGTAAGGCCTTGTGCAAGGTCCGTCCGGATCGCTACCACCATCTTACTCGCTAATCCTGCTGCTAAGTAGCAGTTCTTGCACTGCTGCGTTCCGGTGTGGAGAGTAAGACAGCCGGGGAAATTACGGGCACAAGAGGCATTTCATCTTAGTCCTCTAGGTTGGCAACGCATCTGCAATCCCTCCGGGGTTGCGGGTGTCTATGGGCAGTGGTGATCACTTACCATCCCCCCACTTGCTCGTTTGCCTTCCTATTCATACAAAAAAAAAATCCTCTAATTAGCTATGTTAAAACATTTCCTTCTAAGAAAAATACGAAAACAAGAAGTTTCTTGGTTTTGCCATAACAAATGTAATTTTCCTATTCAAGAGATAAGTGACTAGTTATCAGCTAGTTTATTTAAACGGAATGCAGGCCCTGTGTGTTTTTGACTGACTTATGTTGTCTATTATGTACTCAACAGGGTGTAAGTATCAATGTACCAGAAGTTCATGGGGAGTTGTCCTTGCGGCACTACCTTCGCTCCATCGTGGTGATGCCTCCCTCTCTGAGGGTTGTCTGTCTCACCAACCTCTTCTGTTGGATGGCGCATGTCTGCTACTCCTTGTATTTCACTGATTTCGTCGGTGAATCGGTGTTCGGAGGGAATCCTGCTGTAAGTACCCCTGCTTTACTGATGTAGGCCAAGAAGTGATTGTGACGGTTTTAAGATCAATTTTACATATGAAAGTCTGAGAACACAAGATAGAAATAAATCATAAAATTTTAGGATCTCACTATAATTTAACACAAAAATTGTTATGTTTAAAGTATTTCTCACTGAAATATTTTCCTACTACAAACATTATCACGTGTAAAAGAATGTAACAAATCAGACTCTTTCGGCTGTTCGATAATAAGATGGATATTTTCGTCTGATCTGTGCTAGCTTATCATGTAACTCACCTAACATTTTATGTAAGGCCCTGAGATACGATGCGTATCGTATGATTTATTAGTTGTTTCCGCGAAAATATTGTGTTATTTTTGTAATGAGTTTATTTTTATAAACCTATACAATACACCCTGTGAAAAATAAAGGGCCTGGTTTAGTAGATATTAGATTGATTCTCTTTCATTCTTAGTTCTCTTTCTCCTACAGTACAGTACAGGAACTTATTGGCACATAATGAAGCTTAAATGGCTTAAGCTGCTTTGACATAATAAAAGTCATTCACTTTTTCAGGTGTGGTAGTGAGACGAGTTATAATAGCATTTCGATCAAAATACTAATGGGTTTAATTAGGCAAATCATTGCTGATTTTGTTTATTTTGAATTGGCTGTACTGTGGTTATACTTGTTTATTTTATTTTATTAACATTGACATCACAAACAGATCAGATGTTTGTTCTCTTATAAAGTTATCGAGATCTCTGTTAAACCGAGCAAAGTTTGAGTAGCGCAATCCAATTCTAGTTCGGTTCTGAAGTAAAACTATCTAAAATATCTTAAATGGAGATAGTAAACCATACGTGCAGAGTCTAAGCTTAGAAGTTGCCCAAGTTTTTGAAATGCTCTGTACGTGGATCGTGGATAAGACGAACGCTGTCTCAAATGTTCTAGGTCTTATGTACAAGTAGAAATACATTCTAAAATTATCCTTAAATTATAAAGTGAAAGATTAAATTTTGCAAACTATAACTGGAGATTTTGCCAGCTAAGTTGTGATGACAATGTTAAGATTGAGCGCCTTGGAAACGTACATTACTATTAATTACCAAGTTGACAGGTGAACGTTCATATAGCAACGGTTCGTACACTTTGAATTTGACAGGACTGATAAATGACAGTCTGAAAAGTTATCATGAAATGAAGTGAAAATGAAAACATTACACATTTTTTCAACGTTATACTCACAGAAGAAATAATAAGAGGAAAACAAAACGTCATCTATCTTTCCTGGAAAGAGACTCCAAAATTCGATTTTCGGAGTTCGTATCACACCGGGGTATCACTCTCTAATTAATGATTTATTGGTCTGAGCGTAAACGAACTTATTGAATTTCGGAATAAATAGGGCAAGACACGCTTATTGGTGTTTTCATAGGTTTCACTTAATTACGGCAACTATCCATTTTTCAAACAAGTGCAGTTTACATCGTTACAGAATAAAATGGGAAAATAAATAAACATGTAGGTATTTCTCACTCATATTGGCAACTCACTTATTATCTCGCTTGAAATTTTTGTCCATATTACTTTTAGCAGTGGGTTTGTCATTTCTAGAGTTTTCTCTACGTAAGTATAACTCACCGTGTGAATTAATACTGTCTAGCTTGAGCGCGCAGTGTAGGGTCGTCGGGGATGGCAGCGCGTACATAATAGGTAATTTTGTTCCAAATACCAAATTAAACTTTCATTACATTTTTCTGAAATAATCGTAAAAAAAACCCCAAAAATGCGACGTTGCCAGCTCAGTAGGAGTAAACACTTATGACGTCATGGTAAGGCTCCTGTTACCCTGTGTTCACCTCGGCGTACCCTGGCGAACCTCCGCTTCATGCCACAGCACAGTGGGTGTTGCGTGACACAGTGACTGTTGTGTTTTGCTCCAGGCGCCCGAGGGTTCGGCGAGTCGCACAGACTACGAGGCAGGAGTGCGCTTCGGCTGCTGGGGAATGGCCATGTACTCCCTCTCTTGCGCATGCTACTCCACCATCATTGAGAAGCTCATCAAGAGGCTTGGGTACGACATACTTTTCATTCATCCGTGTGGTTATATACATAGGGATATACTCGTAGACGTGATTTGTGTACCTACACAAATTACGTCTACGAGTATATCCCTTACGGTAGACAGAGCCTAGAGTAACAAGATCCAAAGGCCAACGCTTAGCATGCTATATTATATATTATGTAGGTCGAAAGGGGAGTGAAAATAGTGATGGGTAATTGCTAGCTGCATCGTCTATAACGTGATTCCTAGGATTTTCGCCGATTTTCTCGATGGGCTTTTACCATCTGCGCGGGAAGAGAAGCAACTGGTACATTTTACGTTTTTTCTTTGCTTCCAGAGCAACATTCATGTAGGAAAACAGTTTTGGTTGTGAATGCGCCTGTGCCCTGGATAACAGAACAATATCAGATTTATGATGAACTTGAGGAATCGCGCTTTGGATATTATAAATACCCATAGAAAAGAAAGTTATATGAAAAGTGACCGTTAGTTTTGCTCTTGAGTATATTCCGGACAATTTCAAGATACCTACTAAAAATTCGCTGAATCAATAAGAAATTGGATAACCTACATAGTTTGTGGTCCCTGCTTAATATTATTAGCAAGCGCTCTGAAACGTAAATCTGTATTAGGTTTACTTAGGCGTCTCCATATTTTAGGATCTGAATAAATATGGGCGTTAAGCTGAATTTGTGTAAGGTACCTACCTACTTACGTAAAAGTTTTACGAAAATAAAAAAAACTCGACACTCTTGCAACAGACTTTCGTTTATACTTATTAAAATAGATCGAATATACAACAAAATAAGAGGGCCGAGCTAAATCTGGTTTTCTGATTTAATTTATCTCGGCCTATAATCTACTAGCTTTTGCCCGCGGCTTCGCACGCGTGAACCATGAGCATTTCAAAGAAGCTAGCAATCAAGCAAGCGAACACCCAAACCTATGCAAGCAGGCATGCAAGCAGGCAAGCAAGCATGCAAGCAAGCATGCATGCAAGTAAGCACGCAAGCATGCATGCATGCAAGCAAGCATGCATGCAAGCAAGCATGCATGAAAGCAAGTATGCAATCAAGCATGCAAAGCAAGGACTCAAGCAAGCATGCAAGCAAGCGTGCAAGCAAGCATGCATGCAAGTAAGCATGCATGAAAGCAAGTATGCAATCAAGCATGCAAAGCAAGGACTCGAGCAAGCATGCAAGCAAGCCCCCGCATTGCCCCGCTGCCTTAATTTTTCTGAAACTGTAAATATTACAGGATTTTTATAAAAGAAACCTAACCTAACCTAAAGGGCTGTCCTAAAATATACCTACCCCAAATAGCTTTTGCCCGCGACTTCGTACGCGCTAAGATGTAAAACGAAAAAATAAGTTTTTTCCCGTTCCCGTGAAAATTTTGGGGAGTGCTTTCGGAGTATATTCCATCTTATGCCTGTAATGTGATTTGCAATAAATTATTTTGATTTGATTTGATTTGATTTGAGTACACTTAAAGCCTTTAAAGAAACACACGTTATAAATGTTAAGTCTCTTTCTTCCGCTGTTTCGTCTGGAAACGTAAAATCCCGGTTTTTCCCGTTCCCGTAAAAATGTTAGGAAATCCTTTGTTCATGCTTCCTTACACTCCCTAAGGAAGCTAAATGCTAAATGCTAAATTTCATCTTTCTATAACCAGTAAAACGAAAAACCCCGTTTTTCCTGTTCTCGTGGGAATTTCTGGAAACCCTTTCTTAGTGCTCCCATATTATACTCATCAAGGAAGGTTCTTACCAATTTCTACGACCAGTAAAACAAAAAATCCCGTTTTTTCCCTATCCCGTGGGAATTTCGAAAAATACCTTCTTAGTGCACCTCTAGGATACTCAAGGTATATGTGTGCCAAATTTCAATTTTCTAGCCATATTATGCCTACCGCAGTATTTCTTTGTAAACGAATATTTTTCCCGTTCCCGTAAAAATGTTACCAAATCCTTTGTTAATGCTCCCTTACACTCCCTAAGGAAGCTAAATGCTAAATTTCATCTTTCTACGACCAGTAAACGAAAAACCCCGTTTTTCCTGTTCTCGTGGGAATTTCTGGAAATCCTTTCTTAGTGCTCCCATACACTCATCAAGGAAGGCTCTTACCAAATTACAGCTTTCTACGACCAGTATAACAAAAAATCCCGTTTTTTCCCTATCCCGTGGGAATTTCGAAAAATACCTTCTTAGTGTACCTCTAGGATACTCAAGGTATATGTGTGCCAAATTTCAAGTTTCTAGCCATATTATGCCTACCGCAGTATTTCTTTGTAAACAAAAAATATTTTTCCCGTTCCCGTGGGAATTTGGGAAAGTACTCTCTTAATGCTCCTCTGCACTCCCGAAGCAACCTACATGCCGAATTTCAGCTTTCTGCAACCAGTAAAACGAAAAGTCTCACTTTTCCGGTTCCCGTGGGAATTTCGGGAAATCCTTTTTTTATTGTTTACACTCCCCAAGGGAACTTGAAGGCCAAATTTCAGTTTTATACGACCAGTAAAACGAAAAATCGATCCCGTAGAACTGAAAATAGAAATCCCGTTTTTTTCCTTATCCCGTGGGAATTTCCAAAAATCATTAAGACATTATTTTACTATTATAATCACCTACTTCTATGCCAAATTTGAACAGTCTAGTAATTATAGTTCATAGGATTTCGTTTAACTGAATATATAAATCCCGTTTTTTTCCTTATCCCGTGGGAATTTCCAAAAATCCTGAAATCAGTTTCTTCGTTTTATAATCACCTACTTTTGTATCAAATTTGAAGAGTCTAGTTATTATAGTTACTGAGATAGCGTCACTCGGAGTCGAATATATAATTCCCGTTTTTTCCTTATCCCGTGGGAATTCCCAAAAATCCTTCCTTAGTGGATGCCTACATTGTATAAGGTATCTATGTGCAAAATTTCAAGTCTCTAAGTTCAGTGGTTTGGGCTGTGCGTTGATATATAGTTAAGTCAGTCAGTCAGTCAGTCAGTCAGTCAGTCAGTCAGGACTTTGAATTTTATATGTATAGATTAGCCAAGTAATGTATTTTAATTAAAAAAAAAACAAAATTCTATTGCAGGAACTTCATAGGTATTTTTTTTCCAATAAACTTTTTTACAGTAGAGCTATTTTTTTTATATTAGAACCTAATTTTGTTTATTTTAAATTATGTACCTACCAGAGTAGTTGAAACCTTGAAACACATTTCATCCAAAATTCGAGAGCAAATATCGTTTTCTTCATACATACCTAATATCGACTACTACGACCGGGGTCGCGCCCGGCTTAGGCTCCGAAGGCAGATTTTCTAACCACTTTCCTATCATTCTCGACTAGTACCTAGTGATAGAATAGCCACTTTATCACCCATATAAGTATACCTACGAGCAAAAATAACGAGTCACTTTTCATATAGGTTCACCTTTGAATGGTAAGAGACCTATTATTTTAGATAGTCAGTGTATTTTTATACAAGTTTCTTGCGGCGCATTCTTCTTGGCAATGGTGGTGTTTCCGAATGCGCTGGTAGTTTCAAAAAAAGACATGTAAAAGAGCCCTTGGCGGCCTATTTGCAATTTTTTTATCTCGTTCGATGATCCGTTTAACAGTATGATAATCCATTCAAGATTTTTTGAGTTTATTGCGAACAGATAGACCGACACGGCGGAAGACTGATTTGTAATTGTGGTGATATACTTGTCGCACTATCCATACCTACGCCGCCTCACCCTTCAACTTGACTGTAAACACTTCCTACCTACTAACAAGATCACTGCACCCTTGACTTTGCTTCCTGGTGCACTTGTCTGGCTTCTAACTGGTTTAATCAATGTACATACATACATATATCACGTCTTTATCCCTTAAGGGGTAGACTGAGCCTAAGGTAAAAAAATCTAAAGATCATGTTTAGCATGATTGTAGGCGGATGGAAAGGGGAATTACGTAGTGATTGGTTGTTTGCTAGCCACATCGCCTATAACGTGATTCCCAAGATTTTCGCCCATTCCCTCGATGGGCTTTTACCATCTGCGCACCGTATACCCACTGTTATAAGTCACATACAGTACCCGGCCATAAAGATCTGCACTTCGGTTTTTGGAAAGAGACAATTGGCGTCATGTAAGTTAGAGCGAGAGAACGCTCTACGAAGCCAAAGTTAGCTGAGAAGACCGATGTGCAATCTTTATTTGTCCGGGTACTATACTTATTAAACACCATTAATAGTGTGAGCGAAACCTTTAGGTAAATATTTTGCAGGCTTTTAATTACTTACACTGCTCGTATATTTATATGTGAGTACGTAATGTACATAATTTATAAGTTGTCTGTATTGCACACCGTTTTTTACGATTTCCAGTAGGGATTGACTTGAAACCTCACTTCATTTCATATGTATTCATTATAATTATGTAGCTTGGATGACAATAAAAGTAAAGGCTAAGAAGCGCTTGTTATAATACCTATTTCTTTTAAAACAACTTCAAAAAAAGAATGCGATTCTCAATTTCGTTGTTACTCGTATTTTTAAACAAAAACCTATCGTTTGGCAAGCAGTAGGTATTTTCCTGTGATTTTGTCAGATATATTGATGATATTATACAAACTGGTATACTTTAGATGTATTTT
Organism: Pandemis corylana; assembly: GCA_949127965.1. NCBI lineage: Eukaryota > Metazoa > Arthropoda > Insecta > Lepidoptera > Tortricidae > Pandemis > Pandemis corylana. Next base: position 5,441,336 of record OX421856.1, on the reverse strand, counting down.
GGTATTAAGAGATATCGAATCGCAAATCCGATGGTTATTTGACGAGTTCACACGCCAAAATATTCATGAGTTTCGGCATCGTTCGCGCGTTTCGATCCAGGTAAATTTGCGACGGGATCATTTCATCTGCAGTAACTTGCACCTTGTATTCGCGGAATAAGGTTTCATGTTGATCTAGAGCTGTTAAACAATCGTGTTCAAAGTCGTGGAATAGGAAATTGTGGTTTAAATAACAGTTATAGTGTTATTATAATTTTCGATTGATAATCTTACTATTCCTGTACCTCGATGAAATGTAACTAGTTCATTCATAAATGCTTGTTCAGCTTCCGTTATCTTGTCGTCGCACTTTGACAGTTTCCTTTGCTAGACGCAAACCTTGTAAATGTGTAATGTTCGTGTCGCCACAGTGTATGTGTTTTTTGTGTTTAGTTTTATAATTTTATCTGGGTCCCACTGAAAAACAGCGTTGCGGCTTGCCGCAACATTATGCTGAGTGGGGTCCACTTTACACCATATCGGTAATATTCCTTAGTAGGTATATTGTATTTCTCCTTGTTTTATATCTACGTGTATCGAATGTGTGTAAATAAATGTTTCTCTCTCTCTCTCTCTCTCTCTCTTTGTTTTAAACTGCCAGCGCATTTGGAAAGCATCATTGCCAAGAAGAGCGCGCCTCAAGAAACTTCGCAGAATGTTATTTTTTCAAGACAAGTACCGTGTATCCATGCATGTACAATCCATGCTAATAAAGTACTTCTACATTTCAGTGCAAAGCGAGTGTACGTCGGCGGCCTCTGCACATACAGCTGCGGCATGTTCCTGCTGTGCGTGATACGTGCGCGCGCAGCGGTGCTCCTCTTCAGCTGGACTGCCGGCATCATGTACTCTACGCTCTTCACCATGCCTTACCTGCTGGTCGCGCACTACCATGCCACTGGAATGGTGAGAACAACATACGTCAAAGAATCACGTACCACTGTACCTTTTCACTGCAAAAGCCATACTTCTGCCCTCATCCTTCTTCTGCTTTCCTCATTCCTCATTCTTTCTGTTCCGCATTCTTCTGCTTTCTTTCTTTTCGGCTTGCGGCCTTTAGGTCTTGTTACCTTAGCTCTGTCTACCTTCTCAGGAATAACGATGTGATTTATCTATGTATGTCTGTATGTATACTTCTGCCAAAAAATAACCACGAATATGATTAGGTACTCGATTAATTCTTCCATGCTGGTCTGGAAGCAAAGAAAAAACATAGAATCTACCAGTTGCTTCTCTACCCGCGCAGATGGTAGAAGCCCATCGAGGGAATGGGCGAAACTCATAGGAATCATGGTTATAGGCAATGAGGCTAGCAACCCATCACTATTTTGATTTCATTTTTCACCTATACGCCCACAATCTTGCTAAATGTGGCCTGTAGATATCTGTTACCTAAGGCCCTGTCTACCCCGTAAGGGATAAAGGCGTGATTTGTGTATGTGTATGTCGTGTACTCGATTAACGCGTGGGGTTTTTTAATTTTCAATTGTAAATCGACTCGAATAACTCTTGAAAAACTTACATCGGTTTATACAACTTGTTTTAGAATCACAAAGACTGACGTAGCTTTACTTTCAGTGGAACAGCGAAGGCGGTGGTTGCGGCGAGGAGCGTGGTCTCGGCACTGACGTGGCCGTGGTGAGCAGCTGCGTGTTCGTGGCACAACTCTTTGTGTCCGTGCTGATGGGGCTGGCAGTGAAGGCCTCGGGCTCCACCGCCGCCGTCGTGGCTGTCGCCGCAGCTCTGGCCGCCGCCGCCGCCGCCACCGCCACAAAAATAACCTACTTAGATCTGTAATGTTCTTTGTGTTCTGAAGAGCGGGCTCCAGGGACAGTTAAGAATCCGAACTTTTATTTCCCACCAGCAATCCCGAACTTTTGGCTAAAACGTCTAAAACTTCTACCAAAATACACATATTATTGTAATGCTTGTATAAACAAGCTGAGAACTCATAACAAATTTAACATTGTTCTTATCATAGCTTGTTATTACGCTCTAAGGACCGTCTGGTCTAGTTTCAGTTTCATTAGTTCCACTAAGGGCGGGTTCAACTTGGTAAAAACCCATCCAGGGAATCAGCGAAAATCATATATTACGCGATGCGGCTAGCAACCCACCACTATTTTGATTCCCCTTTCCACTTACTCCCACAATCTTGCGAAACGTGGCCTGTGTCTACTCCGTAAGAGGTAAAGACGTGATTTGTGTACGTATGTGTCTACTTATGAAAACACAGCTACTGCGTCGCTCGTATGCAGCCAAAATCGCAAAGATTTCCCACCTGTTAGAAAACATTTTTCTAACCTGAACTCACAAATGCGTTCCGATTTTTGTCAGAACCCATGCTCTTTGGATTTGGATTTGGCAGTTCATGATAAATGAACAATAAAGGATAATGTTCGGGTAAATTGACGAGCGGTTTCGGTGCCGCGGTCTGTTTGCCAGCGGGCGATTTGCCTCGAGATTATCATCTCCCCCGGTTCCCTTTACCAAAATACATTTATTATTTACAGAAGATTAAGAGAGATTTTTGCTTCACCAAGGTTACTACATTTCGCTACGCAATGAAACGTTTAATAAGTTTAATTAAAAACAGGTTCTTCTGTCGCCAAGAAGGGATCTTAATTTATCTTTGTTCCGTTGTCGCTTCTCCAAAGCAAACAAGTCAAGGCTGAAACAATAAACAAGGGAATACTGGGAAAAATATTAAGTGTTTTGTATTGCTCGACGACTTCCGATGACAAATTGTTTACATAAAGATGCATAGCAGATATTGGAGAAAGTAATGAAACTTGCCAGAAAATATTTTGACAATACTAGTACACAATAATGTATTCTAAGACTGTTATCATGAATCTCTGTGTCATGTGATATTTAAATAAATGTGTAAGTGTTTAATGTGTAATGAAATATTTAATGGAATATGAACAGCGACTAACTTGACATTAAATTAAATTTGTGTTGGATTAGAGTTAATGACTGGTTGAGTACGATGGTTGTTTGAATTGTAGGTATGAATAATTGATGTGCCCATTTTGTTTTATTGTCGTCTTATTAAGAAATATAAGTTGGTCATCATATCATTTTAATTCAGTAAAATTTAACAGGTGGCTATTTATTTAATAAATGAAAACATCACGAGGGTAATTTTCATTACTAAACTTGATGAAACAATAACATACCTACTTTTTGTATGAAACATTGATCCTTAACAATAGAGTTGCAAATAGTCCTCTTCTACTTACCAAACCGCCTATTATATCTACAAATCCACCGCGGGCTTTAGTACTTTAGTAGTATTTAATTTCATGAAAAGGGAATCTCTTATAAGTTCAAGGTTGAAATTGGTTTTGTAATTATTTTTAAGAAACTACGGACCGTGCCAAATCATGTACTTATTGTCGTTTTTCTTGTAAATAAAAGAGCTATTTGAAATGTTGTTTCTGTTCTTTCAAATACCTACATACTATAGTTACCGTTCATCCAAATTAATCCAGTACCTACCTAGAAAAAAATACCTAGTAAGTCTTACGTACATCTACACCCAAAATTTACATTCATAATAATTGTAGCTTTTACTTGCAGCATCGTTCTTGCAAACCATAAATAGGTATTTCAAAGAAGTAAGCCACCAATGCGAGCATGCATACTAGGTATAAGCTTGAAAACAAGCAAGCAAACATTTGTGAAAATATTAACGGTGCATTAAATTTTTTGATAGATACATTTTAAATTATACTGAATCTCCGGATTTTTCTGAATCAAAAGACAGACATGTTAATTCAGGCCATAATAATCATTCCATTTCCAAGTAGGTATATCAAGCTCAGGGGCGCAGTAATCATCAAACATCTCATACGCCGTTTTTTTACTAGACTGTAAAATAGTGTCATCTGCAGGGCAAAGGCATCTCCTCTAGACTTCCAACTCAATAATACAATTAAAATAAGTATTAAATCGATAAAATTCTGTTGTCTTGATTTTTCCTGTACAATTAAATCAGCCTTGAATGCAAATTCATCAACTTGACTCTTTTTCGAAAGCGTTGTTAGTAAGAATCAAAAATAGGTACACCATAAAAAGGTCTGCTTGCGGTATATTTGTGAAATAAACTTGGGAGATCAGCTGTAGACTGGCTCTATACCCCGTTTGCTTAAACTTTAAAACCAATTCCCTCGCACAAATGGAACGTTGGTAATTCCGACCATTTGTGGGGAAATGGCATATTCGACAGTCATCTAACTTTGCGTAGAATTTGCCCCGATATGGCATTGTTAGCTAGCATTAATTCAATTGTCTCAATTGTTATAGCTTTAAGCGAATGCTTACAATCAGGGCTTAACTTTTCGGTCCTGAAAAAATATGGGAATTTAGACTGAATGACAACGTAGGTAGTCAGAATTACATGATTTATTATTTGATGCTAATTAAGGCTTCATTACTCGTACAGCTCTAGTGTGACTATATCACTAGATTTTTTCTAATAAGTACAGAAAATACTTTACAGTGTACAAAAAATATACATTTTGATGCTTTTGAAAACATTGAATTAAATGTTAATTCATCACAGGGTTGGATTATGCAAACTACTAATACGAGGGGTGATCCAAAAGTAATGATAACTGAATACTTATTGAATCGGATTAAAATAAATAGGTATGCAGTTACTGGCCATAAAGACTCCTTATTAAATAAAAAAAATTAAAATTAAAAAATATGTATCTGTCAGAGAGTTGCAGTTGTTTCTTAACGAGCAGTCGGAACAATAACGCAAAAATGGAGAAAACTGAGATGAGAGCGGTTATTAAATACTTCTGTTTGAAAAAAATGTGTACTAAAGATATATACGCTGAATTAGTGGGCACACTGGGCGAGTCCGCTCCGCCGTATTCCACAGTGGCACGGTGGTCAAAGGAGTTTAACTTGGGAAGGACATCCACTCAAGATGAACATCGCGAAGGCCGTCCATCTGTCGCCATTACTGGAGAAAACGTCAAAAAAATTCATGATCTCGTTTTAACAGATAGAAGGATGACTATCAGGCATCTAGTTGAGCTCACAGGCATCTCGTATGGCAGCATTCAAAGAATCTTAACTGATGAACTACACATGAAAAAAGTCTCCGCTCGTTGGGTGCCTAGAATGTTAACGGCTGAACAAAAGAAAATACGATGTGAGATTTCGAAGTCCAATCTTGACAAATATCAAACTGATCCCGAAACATTTTTGCGTCGGTTTGTAACCATGGACGAGTCTTGGATCCACCATTTCGATCCTGAGACCAAACAGCAATCCATGACCTGGAAGCGAGCGTCTTCCCCTACACCGAAGAAATTCAAGGTAGCAAGCTCCGCTGGTAAGGTCATGGCTTCAGTGTTTTGGGATGCTGAGGGAGTCATAATGATTGAATACCTGGAAAAGGGTACCACTATTACGGGCTCCTACTACGCTGACCAAATACGCAGATTGAGACAGGCAATCAAAGAGAAGCGGCGGGGTAAACTTCGAGCTGGCATCCTGTTTCACCAGGACAACGCACCGCCCCACAAGGCCGGCGTTGCGATGGCTGCCATTCGTGATTCAGGGTTCGAATTGCTGGAACACCCCCCATATTCGCCAGACCTAGCCCCCAGCGACTTTTATCTCTTTCCACGGCTGAAGGAAGATCTTAGAGGCAACAAATTTTTGAATAATGGCGAGGTAATGGCCGCTGTGGAGGCATTTTTGGAGGGTCAAGAAAAAGATTTTTTTTTAAAAGGAATTCGTGGTCTGGAGAAACGATGGTCTAAGTGTGTAGACTTGGAAGGAGATTACGTAGAAAAATAAATTATTTTATTAAACATTTTATGTATCTTTCATACTGATTATCATCACTTTTGGATCACCCCTCGTATTTTACCTTATATTTGTAGAAAAATATTATGAAGTCAAGAGTACTTTTAAATTTAAATGTACCTAATCTACAGAATAATATTACAATTCGGGTTAACAATAAAGATGGGTTGAGTTTATATTCCAACGACCTTATTTCTATGCCTAGCTAATTATATTATACTCGGATAAAATCAAAAACATAGTCGTAGCCAGAATTGAATGGACACCGATTGTGCGGCAACTACATAATGGTACGTGTCGCTAATACTTGAGTGAAGTATTTGAAACAGTGTACCTAGTGGGAAAACGTTGTGAGGTTAGTTAACTTTGGAATGGTTGCATCTCCTTTATTAAAATGAGCATAATTTTGACTCAATAAGTTGCTCACGTTTACACATAGAACGAACATTAAACAATGACTAAATGTACATTTAAAACTTAAAGTTTTGACTATGACAGATTTTAAAAATCCTGCTGCAAGCAACCTCACTGTATCAAAGATCAAAAGGGAAAAGGGAACCCGTACAGGATTATTTCTTTGTCCGTCTATCTGTCAGATAAAACCCTTTTTTTCTGGAATGCGTGGCTGTAAATATCAAGTTGGAATAAATATGAGTTACTAAGTTCACGAGATTAAAAGATACAAGCTTTTGAAAGCTTACTTATTTAATACAAAAACCGCGTGGGAATCAAAACCTACACTTTATAGGGAAGGTATTTTCTGCTCAGAGTGGATTATAAAATCTGACAATAATAGAAAGTAAGTAAGTAAGTAAATGCTTTATTGTACAAATATAGAGAAGCAGAGACAAATCACAAAAAATACCTTAAATATATGCACAAAGGCTAAGTTGGTAATAGAAAGATAGAAATAGAAGATAGTAATAGTAAGTTAGGCCTCCGACAAAAACAGCTTTGTTTTTATAGACATACCGACCTGCTAAGAAATACCATTTTTTTCCACTTATAAAGTTACCGTTGAAATTAACTACAGTGGTGCAGTATCGGATCCAATCAACGCCTGATGCAGGATTCGGATGAACTTGTTGCAAAATAGGTTAGGTATTGAATATTTGTAGGCGTTACGGATGCAGTATGCTTCTCTACCTTATAAAAAGGGGCAAAAGCCTACCTAGCTATTCGTCGATAAAACACGACGCGGCCTTTCAAGCTAGCCATTCCATACCTTTTTTTTTAACGCGTGGAAAATGCGCCTTATGCATTCCCGCGCTCGGGGCAGTAACGGGGGTATGACGGGCTCTCCAGCTCGCCGCTGCCTTCCCTGTGGAAGGAGGGGAGAGGCCTACCGTCTAAAAACACACACGTTCCCTCCTGGCCATGAACTGGGCGTTACGGGAGCACTATGGTGTCACCGCGACAGCCATTCCATACCTGTTTAAACTATAAGTGTCCTCGGGTTTTAGTTCGGCCATTACGGAGCCTTGATTATATTTCAAGTATTTTATAAGAGATGGAGGGCATACAATCATCACTCAACGGGGTTGTTTGGTTGTGATCATGATCACTGCGTCAAAATATCGGCAAGGGTTCGATTTTTAAAGCACATGTGCTGAAAATTAGAAAATAAGAAGCTCTAATTAATTTAGTCATCTAGCCGAATATTTAATTTCAACTAAACACAGAATTATGCTATTTTCAAGTGTTGTGCTCTCAAAAATCGATCCCCAGCTCAAGAAACGTAATCACGGTCCATTTTGCGTAGAGAGAATAATAACCGTGACTCATTCAAAACTATACCAATAAATTTCTTATTAGCCCGCTTTCCATTCTCCCAGTCCATTACAAATAAAACTTATTTAATGTATTTAAATCTCAACTCATGCAGCCGAAGAACTGCTCATTTACTCATGTGATTAACTACACCAAACGTTAAATACCTCTTAGCGTCGAAACCCTACACTTACGGGTCTTCGCAGGCCGGCGCCGATGCATAATACATGTTGCATCAAAGAGATTCCATGCTTCGGAACCACTGCCTTGTAATTAGTATTCGGAATACAACACACTACGGGAAATGCAAGATAAACTGTGCCCATTTTGCATTCTATCATAAAGATATTCGATTTGGAATATTGTATGCATGCCTCGTGTTGAAATTGACGTGACTATAATGTCGTATCTTTCTCTCACGATATCGGAGTGTACTTACAGATACTGGTTGCATTCCATTTAATGTTACGGGTTGGTAATGAGGGTTATTATTTTGTGTATAACAATTTTATTATAGGTAGGTATTAATTTATAATGTATTAACACGTTAATTATGATGCCTCATGTCATAATGTGTCTACTGGTTGACATGATTTCATTATAAACAAGAAAAAAGTACCAAATTAAAAGTCAAACGCCTCGTTTTCTCTGTATTCTTATTTAACCACATTTTCTACAATACAATATCTTCAAATCAGGTGGGCATTGTCGTACATAAGGGGTTCATCGGAATGCAATAAATATGTAAAATGATTCGTTCAATCAACGGTAATTTTCCCCTCGACCCACTGCCAAATCAATTCGTGACCGTCCGTCCAGGCTGAATTTCTGTATTAATTATAAGTTTCTTGTCAATCAAGTTTGATTTCTCCAATTTAAGTCAAAGTTTATAATTTCAATTTACACCTGACGAACTGAGTAGTGACAAGCCGACAAGTCAATCATCAACTCGAAGTCAATAATACCCTTAGGTATTGAAAGGTTAATTGCGAATCGGAACATGTGATGATTGGTTACGCTCTGATGAAGGATTTCGGAGATAGTAGTAATAGAGGAAAACATAGTGCAGGAGGCGAACAATAAACGTGCTAACAGCACAAAGATAACTGGCTAGAATTATGGCGGTTCCACTTTTGAACAAATTTAGTAAGAGCGTCAGATAGAAGGTAAAGATATAAACGTTTTTATACCTGTATTAAAACCCAATAGGTTCATAAATATATGCAAGTATCCCATTAATCTGTATAGCGACCCTAGCGCCACCTATTTGGCTCTGCATGACTACTACGACGCACGAGTAGCTACCGGCAGTCCTAATGACAGCTGTCATATCGTTCTACATCCCGCTAACGAAGTTTCTCAATGCGGCTGCATAAATACAACTTTCAACTCTCTTCCTTCGGACTTCGGTCCCCAGGCATAAACATCTGGCTGGAGAGAGATCTCTCTATTGTGGCACTCCCCACAAATCCATTAGGTACTATATTCTTATTCTATTATTACTTGATGTTACTTATGGTAGGTACTGTAAAAAGTAAAGGGAAGTTGTAGCCAGCACTACAGAACTGCTTTAAACTTGCTGGATTTTGAGAAGATGGGAAACTTCGCGCTCGGAAGCTATTCATTAATTATTTAGTAAAAAATATCTTATTTTCATATACGTGTTTTAATTGTATCGTTACATTTATAATTTACAATTCAATCAGCATGTCCGCGCTCACTGGCGGCTGGTCAGGTAATGCCACATGCAAAGAAACACTTGTTTTTCCTGATTCAAAATAAATTCTTAAATTAATATTACCAGCATTACTTACCTGCCAGTTAGTTTGTATATTCAAACCCATGCATATACAAACTTAAACGCTTGCAGTACCTATTGTTTTTCTAATGCTGAAAAAAGAAGGACGGCAATATTACCGTCATAATTTTGTTTCGATAATTCACTTTTGTATTTAATACAATAACAGTAGCACTTTAGGACTAGGTTAACATTTATAAAACTATTAAATTCATGTAGGTTTATCATAAACCAGATTTACTAAAACAATTGCTGTAGGCACTACGGCTTTCCGTATTTATAATTTTAAACTCATTCTATGTCATTCCCTGGTTTAATTCTCCTCTCATCTAGACACTCAAAGGTTAACTGTGGTATAGGTCAAATGTGTTTGTTTCTTTATATTTCGTACAATAAAACATTTACAGTCCGTGAGTTGGTAGAATGTCATTCGGGTTTGTCTTGCTGTCTTCCTCACTCGGCCGATTCAAGTATTAAACCCATAACAAACTGCTAGACAAACCATTCTAAGAGCTTACGGACTGCAATTACAATCAACCACGTCATGTTCGCGTCTATCCCGGGCGAGATAACTTCGCAGCCCTGTGCAAATAAAGTATTTGTTGAGGAATTTAATTCCTCCTTTCAATAGAGTAACTGTTGAAACTTTTCCACTATGTAGACAAACCAATACCTCGTTTTAAATAAGTTTTAATGAGTGCGCCTGTAGTTACAAAGTTTGCCTTGTGACGATGAATTCGACACAGGCATCGATAAGCCAGAGAAATATTTATTTAGAGAGTAATAATTGCTCTCTTTTTTTATTTTGTTTTATGTTAATAATTCCATGTGGTGGAAACGCGATGAGGTTACCTTTTGATGACAGAAACACAAATATTTGGTCACTTTTGTGGCCACGCTGCAGCTATAGGTATGTCTTATGAACAATTGTGATGGTTTATAGAATTAAAATAATGGCAGGAGACTACGTGATTTGAGCGATGCTTATCACAAAAATAGCAATTTTTACTCACTATTCAACTAAACTTGTAAAACTTTAATAAATATTTGTATTTCCTCAATGTATCAAGTAAGTCAAATAATATTTCATCACGCAAGGATCAAAACCTATCAATCCCAATGTACACTTTGAAAAACCGGTATGCCTTTATTTATATTTATCAACAGAAAGATTTCAAAGAAGATAAAGTCCAAATATTGTCTGAACTTTAATTTTATTCTGATATTTTTCAGATCACTTTACCACGCGACAACAATCTCGCTCGGAGCGTCTCATATTGCATTTCAAGTAAATCAAAATACAGAAGTTTTGATAAATTTGCAAAATATTAAAACCTGAACTAACATTCAATAAAATGTTTTAGTAAAAACGCAAAATTGCTCTGAGAGTAAATATTTAAACAGGGATCGTCCGCCGCGAATGAGGCGTCAGTTCTGATTTTCCGATGCTGAAATGGAAACGCGCTCGTAACTGATCTACATTTAATTACTAACCAGCATGTGTATTGGGTAGATATAATTTTAGAGGGCGCGGGTAAGTTTCTATTGAAGCACGCCAGTCCACTTAGAACCAGGATCGAGTGAAACAATGGCTCTTCTGGCATATCTGTGGAGGACGCTAACCTCGACAAAAGCCCTAGAGAATTCCAGTGGGAAATTGGAAACTGCGTTCTTCGAATCTGTTTATCGCGTCATTTATATAACAGGTGGATAATTGCATGAAACAGAATTCCCTTAACTCTGATAGTGAAATTCTTTGTGAAGGTCTGGTACGACATTTATATTTTTTATTTTATTTGCGCCGCGACGCTCGGAGAATCCGCGCTGTTTATTCTGCTTGAACGAATGTTCCGCTGCATAGAATTAAATTGTAGTCTGAAGTTGTACAGTCAATTACGCCGACAATACCAGCATCCTTCCATAAAGCGTAACGTTCAGACTAAAACAAGAATAATTTTAAGCTTTAAAAATAAGGGGGGGGGGGGGGGGGGGGGGGGGGCGGTAGGTATGTGTTGCAATTGTGTTCACAGACTAAAAAATAACATGTAGGATGGTACGTAGACTTTTATAGGTCCAACTATTTCTAGCCAGTCTCGTGAAATTGATGCCTACTTCATATATAGATCGTGATCAATGATCATCAACTGATTCATTTGTTCATTTTGAAGTAAATTCTAGATTTTCTTCATCAAAAAGGAATGTGTGACCCGTAGTTTATGCTGATATTGCCTATTAACAAACTGTGGATCACCTATATCCCTAACAAAGAAGAATAGAAGAGACATAGAGTAAAACAATTATCCCTGTACTTATGGCCTAATAATCTGTATACTACTTGTTGTAAGGATGGTCAAACTTGGATCATGGCATAGGGTACCAGCTGTACAGCAACTGGGTGAAGCTGATGATGACACTGTTTGGGTTGGGAGAGACCTGGTACTTGGTGAGCAGCTACCATTTACTGGATATCTTTATCGAACAACTAAACGTCATGGTCATTCAGTGGACGGCATTTATCAGGTTTAAAAGCATGGTGAGTCTACTTAGTGTTATTTGACGAGTTAAATATTTTAACTGAGCCAGCACTTAGCTGCCTATCTACTGAAAATCGTTGGTTTTTGAGTTGAACCTTTTTATTTTCTGCGCCAATAGTCAGGGAACTTATTAATATCCCTGGACTAATCTCTTTTTTTTACCACTATTTCGGATAAACAAAAGTATCTAGCCCAAACTTTAATGTGTGTAAGTTTTAATATTTAAATAATAATGATTATTCTGTTTAAGTATGCAACCTGATCACTATACTAGAAGTGAGTCAAAAATCAAGCATGGTTAGAGATACCTATTCGTATTTAAAACACAAGCAAATCAAGTGAAATATAGACATGCTCTATCATTATGAGGCGAGGTCGGTACCCAGCAGCAGTGAGACGTACAAAGACGAGATGAAGTTAAATGTATATAAAATATATATAAACCCATGAAAAAATGGTGCAGATTAAGAATTTTAGAAATGCTAAAATGTTTAACCAATCCTCGTCCTCTTTATTATGATTTATCTGCATTTCATGTCAGCCGAAAGACTTCCACTGCTGGACATAGGCCTCCCCCAAGGCTCTCCTTATCTACCTCCTATCTGCTTCTATCTTCACTTAAGAAGTCCTAAATGCATTATAGAGAGTTCACGAACGCATTTACAAGAAACTGGCGTCCTCCATGGAATCGTCCAACTTCGACACCACGACTCCAGCTAGATTGGCTCTAGTGGAATATTGGCGGCTAAGAAGTGAGAAATATTTAAAGGTGATATACGGATTGGGCACCTGCACCTTAATAATGTGGTAGGTAATGTATTTTCAGCTTCTAATATTTCGACACAATAGCATGCGTCATTGTGGTCTTGATCATGGGTAGACTGAGGGAAATGCCTCTGAATATTAACGTTTCGTAGACCGTATTGTCCCCCATTTCTGTGCGTTGATGGCTTGCATCATCGGCAGAATCGAATGTCATGTCATGCCTATACTGGCACGGCACCCGCTCAGGATTCTTTGTATGAAACTCCATACTGCAACGCCTCGCCTCGGCATTAACTAGCAGTGCGTGGGCAACTCGCCGTCACCGCGCTTACTTCGAGTCGCCGCCGCGGGAACGGTGCGCACCTCGGGTGGTTCCCCCGCGGGCGGCCCGCCAACGCCCCGCCGCTTGCCTCTTTGACATCGCCTACCGTCAACGTTGACTGCCGGCTCGACGTAAGCGCGCTGTAGCCACGCGGACGCCTTCAAGGCACGAGCTTGCGTATGGTTGAAGCCTGGTTGACGGCCGAGCGGTTATGTGTGCGATAACATTATGAATTTCTTAACCCTTTTCTTCGCAGTGTATAAGCAGTATAGTGTGGTGTTAAAATATATTTTTTGTATTTTTAAAATTATTTTTGTTACTTTTACAAGAACCCAATGAGGCTTGAATTGAGTACACTTGTGAAGAATAAAAGAATAATAATATTTGTTTGTAAATAAATCTTGAACTTGAAGTAAATTGTTACTTCTAGGTTCGTGTATCCTTTAATAGACGATGTCGAATGCAACCTAATGGTGGCCGTGCGGTTGCCATTGGACTTCTGCACCCCCATCCGCTACCCCATCGCGTTCCTGACGACTATGGTTGCTTTCATATACGTCGCCTATTTCGTCATGACGAATGACGTCGTTATGCAAGCTTATCTCATGCACCTACTCTGTCAGTACACGGTTCTGATCGACTGCTTCGAGAATATTATAGCCGACTGCGAGAAGGATTTCAAGGGTAAACTATCTTCTTAGGAGGTTCAGCAAGTGCTTGCTTCTAACTATTGCTAATTGAGCTATAATAAATCAGTGTTAGGCTGATACCGAACAAATAATACACAGCCCAAATATAAAAGGTAAAGATGGAATTTGAACGACGAAATGAGGCCGACTTAAACAACGTGTATTACGATGAACTCCGTCTTTATTTTTTCGTTTGGTCTAAAGTCTAATTATTCTTCTCTTTTTAGGTGTCAGCTGGGACAAATTAATTGAAAACAATGGCTTCAGGATGAAGTATTTTAGAAGACTTGGCAGTCTAGTTGACCAACATAAACTACTTTTAATGTACCATAAAACGGGGTGACTTTGTACTGCCATGCGACTTAAAAAGTAGTTAATAGATAAAGAACGAATGTTTGTTTGCGTTTGCTACTCTCATTAGATGTCTTCGTATATTCTCTCTTTATGTCTGCGTATTAAAAACCCTCTTCGCTAGACAATTTCGATTTTCTATAATTTTGCAACAATCAAATCAAACAAAGTCACTCTATTTTGTGGTAACTGTTCTCTTCTTTCTAAGAAATACGCAGTATGGCGTTGGACGTAGGGAATAGTTTGTATACTCTACGTTGTAAGAGCCAAAGCGCTTCAGTCTGAGTAGAAACGTTTATGAACTGAGCTTAATAAAGCATCCATTTCCGTTGTAAATCTCTCAGAAAAAACGTGTAGTTTTTTACTGTAGGTATAAAATACGAACGAAGGAAAATATATTTCACACAACTCTAATTGTATGTGGATCCTATGCTTATAACTGGTATAATAAAACCAAAGAGCTTGACTGTATGAACGCGTTAATCTTTGGAACTTCTGGATTCTAAAATTCTTTGGCTGTTCATAGCCTAAGCCTTATTTTATTTCGGCGAGAAAGCGAATACGATTTTATTGAAACTGCAGTGTAGAGCTATATACTTAGTAGTGAACAAATTGTTTATTTTCGGCAGCCATACAATGGAACTACGCAACGTATTAAGCGCTCCTATGTTGGCCCAAGTTATGGCCAGCGGGATGCAAATTTGTTTCGCAGGCTTCCAAGTCACCATGGTAAGATAAAAACTATTAAAACATAACACAAAGGTACAGTACCCGGCTATATAAACTGCACTTCGGTTTTTGGAAAGAGACAATAGGCGTCACATAATTTAGAGCGAGACGAGGCTCTAGGAAGTCGAAACTAGCCGAGAAGACCGATGTGCCATGTGTACACGACGACGAGTAGGAACTCTAATACATGTAATTATGTAATGAGATCATGTACAGGATCTGTACTAACATCCCAATAAAGATTTCCTACAATTTCATACATACACATATCACGTCTTTATCCCTTACGGGGTAGACAGAGCCTAAGGTAACATAACCTTAAGGCCACGTTTAGCATGATTGTGGGCGTATCGGTGGACAGGTGAATCAAAATAGTGATGGATTGCTAGCCGCTTCGCTCTAACATGATTTCTAAGATTATCGTCCATTCCCGCGATGGGCTTTTGTTTGGATGGCATTCTGTTTTTTCTTTACTCTCAGAACAGCATGGAAGAACCTACAATTCCATAATTTTTAAATTGTGGGTAGCACAAAACAACTGTCGTGGAGATCCTTGGGAAAGGCCCATTTCTAACAGTGGAAGTCTCCCGGCTGAAATGAAAATTATATTATGAGAATTATAACAATTGATCAATCAAAATACGCATTTTGTATACACGTTAGGTTAGAATAGCGAATAATTTATTCATTTATTCATTTAACTGTTTTCAGACGATCACAGACAGCTTTTCGAAGTTCCTCATGAGTTTCTTGTACTTGGGCTACAACATGTTCCAGCTGTTCGTGTTGTGTCGATGGTGCGACGAAATTACAACACAGGTCGGAGATGCTCTATTTAGATTAACTGAGCACCTGTTTTTTGTTATTTAAAGATAAACAACGACGCGAAACTAACACTCGGTCGAGATATAATGTTAAACGGGGAGCAAGACGAAGACTAAACGATACGGATCATCCTTATACCAACATCATTCTTAAATTATTATTGTAATAATTATTGTAATAATATTACGCCGTGACAACTTAACTGATGAATGCTACTACGAAAAGGGATTAGGCTACCTACCTTTTATCCACACCATTCATTATCTTTATTCATTTTCATCAAAATTTTGACCTGAATACTTAATTAATCGTTTAGGTAAACATTATTTATCTATGTAAGTATCACTATATATAGTATAAAACAAAGTCGCTTTCCGCCCCTAAGTATGCTTAGATCTTTAAAACTACGCAACGGATTTTGATGCGGTTTTTTAATAGATAGAGTGATTCGAGAGGAAGGTTTATATTATTATGTATAATTCTACGCAGACGAAGTCGCGGGCAGAAGCTAGTTATAATTAAAAATGAAGGCTGCAAAGCGCAAAACTCGAGAACGGCTGCACCAATTTGGCTAATTCTTTTTTTCATATTCCTAAAGTTCCACGAAATGTTTTTATGGAGAAAAACGAACAAAAAAAATGAAACGGGGGCGTAATCGAGGGCAACAGCCAGTTTATAAATAATAATAAATCTGATTAATATCAATCTCTGCAGAGTGCGAAGATAGGCGTTGCACTGTACTGCTCTGGCTGGGAACGAGGATTGACGACCATTCCCGGAGTCCACAGACGCCTGATGCTCGTGGTCATGCGCGCCAACAAGCCTTTAGTTCTCACTGCCGGCGGCCTGTACGACCTGTCACTCAGTTCTTTCGCTGACGTGAGTATATATTATCCTGGGCCTGTCTTTACAGGCATATGCGATATCAATGCCTTTTAGAGTTCCCAAATTTGCGCGTAAATTCATTATCCAAAAAAAAGACCTCACACAGCCTACATATTACTTAAGAGGCAGGGCTCTGCTAACACTGGATTTTATATTCACTTGCTGAATTTATACGGAACCCTCGGTGCGCGAATCCGACTCGCACTTGGTCGGTTTTGTTTTCTAATGGAATGTTTCTGTTAGCCTCTAATGGTTATTGTGTCGTCTAACTTTCCGTACCTACTTCTTTTTCAGTTGGTGAAGACATCGTACACTGCTCTCACGGTTTTGCTTCGCCTGCGTCACGATTGAGAGACAAGACGATTAGTCCAGTAATTCCACAGCACAAATAGCAGTGTCGAGATCAAAAGCGGACAAAGTTCTCCGCGGTGTCCAGCACAAAAATTGCATTTCCTTGATATTTTAACGTAGCCACTTTAAAACCCTATAAGCACACTAGACAATGTAACAAAAGATTGTGTTTTTTTTCAAAAATTATTAATATAAGAGTTTAAAGCAAAATAAAAGATTGTACCGACCTAACTAGACAAAAGTAAATGTATTGCACAATTATAACCGTCTCGTTTCTTTACGCATTATTAGATTTTAACTCCTGCTTCCCAACAAATGTTATTTCAGTAGGTAGGTACGTGATTCTCAAAGAAACCAATCCACAAACATCCAGTGTCTTTGGATTTTTTCGTAAACAAACACGCTATCGTTTTGGCGTTTCGGTCACTGGCGGTCGACACGTAACCCGGCCCGTGTGGTCGGCAGGTGGGCCACTAGTCTTTTTCAAGACAGGGGGCCGCGAGGAGTAAACCTCTATAAAAAATCCAGAGGGTCGCACCCGCGGGTGCTTTTGGTGATGTCATGTCTTCGGTACCGCTCTGCTTTCAGAGTAGTCATGAGGGTGTGAAAGCTGACGTGAGGGTCTGCGGGCATAAGCCTACGGGGGAGGGCGGGAATTCCCAAACCTGCATCCCATCCCGGGGTGGTCGTGGGGTGTCGCGATGACAGCGAGTGCTCCCGTAACGCCTCACATACGACCTAATAGGGAATCTGTGTACGTGCCGTCGCGGGAGAGATCCACATACCCCCGGTAACCCCTACCGGACGGATGCATAAGGCGCATTTTCCACACCCTAAAAAAAAGCTAAAGATTCGAGATCAAGGGCTTGACTACTTTATCTTAACGAGCAGCACCATGGCACAAATCTATATAAATAAAAATGAATTGCTGTTCATTAGTCTCTCTAAAACTCGAGAACGGCTAAACCGATTTGTCTAATTTTAGTCTTGAAATATTTGTGGAAGCCCAGGGAAGGTTTAAACGGTGAGAAAATGTTGAAATTTAGAACAAAAAAAAACTAGTGTGAAGCCGCGGGCAACAGCTAGTGTATAATAAAATTTTAAAAAGCTTGTTACCACAAGACGAAGGACTGTCGTCTTTCGATATCCATTCCAACGTAACGTAGATATACCACTGTAGGCGCGTGCGATGCCACATACTGCAATGATAGTAGTGTGTGTCTGTTTTAGCAGAAATCTATATATTCACCCAAAGATCTCGGCAACAATCGATTGAAGAACCCCTACGTCCAAAAGCTAAGATTTTTCGGGCAATATGCCAGATGATAAAACTTAGATAAAAGAAAATGCTTTGATATAAGGGTAATTAAATAAGAATCAGTCATTTTATGACAAAACGTTAATTACGGCCTAAATTTGTTAAATACCCGTATCTGATCTACATTTAATTACTAGCCAGCACTGTAATTGAGCAGATGTAAATTTGGACATAGCGCGTTAGTTCATACCGACGGAAGTCCACTTTTAACAGGTACGAAGTGAAACTATGGCTTTCTTATCATCTCTGTGGAAAAGGCTAACTCCTACAAAAGCTCTAGGGAATTCCAGTGGGAAACGGGAAACTGCATTCTTCGAATCTGCCTACCGTGTCATGTACGCAACAGGTAAATCTAATGATTGATTGATTAGGCTAATTCTACTATATTTTATAATACCGTCCTAAATAAGTATTTACCGAGTTTAATGAAGACACTGATTTCAAAATATTCGTGCATCTTTACCTAAGAACAAGGCAATTTTTGGATCATTAAAATTATCCGGAAAGTCTAACTCGTTGGAGCCGAGAATCTTGGCCCTGAAGAAACATAAGTAGTTAGCTACAATTATGTAATGATTTGTTGTTAGGATGGTCATATTCAGACCCTGACTTTGGATACCAGCTGTACAGTAACACGGTGAAGCTGATGATAGCCCTTTTCGCGATTGGCGAGGCTTGGTACTTAGCTAGCAATTACCAGTCGTTGGATATATTCGTCGAACAACTAAACGTGATGGTCATACAGAGTACTGCTTTATTCAGATTTAAGAGCATGGTGAGTCATTTATTCTTTATCGTAAGCCAAAGATTGAAATTATTTCTAGATCGAAAATGGTCCCACCGATTTCTGTTTGCTATTCATAAACAAATCAATTCTAATGAAAATGATCAAAAATGTCAACTGAATAGGATTAACTTGGGCTACAATGTTTTTGTGATATTTCTAAAATTTCATTCGATGTGACAAGGTCTTGTAGATAATTAAAAAAACCATGGACATTCTTCATAACCATCCGTCCGATGACCTCATTATATCCTTTATCTAACCATTATCTAAATTTTGTATACCATCTAGAGAGAACATCAAAATATTTACAATAAACTGGCTGGCACCATGGAAACGCCCACCTTCGACACCTCAACTCCGGCTAGACTAGCTCTAGTGGAATACTGGCGCCTGAGAAGCGAAAGATACTTGAAGCTCATACTTGGATTGGGCACCTGCACTTTAGCGGCCTGGTAATTTGTTTAGCATAATTATGAGATGATCACTCTTTTAAAATAAATAACTGCACCAATGCGTTTCCTCGTTTTAAGGCAATGTTTTCCGAGGAAAGAGCCAGACTTGTATCTGCCTTGACCAGACCTGTGGATATCACATATTTTTTAAACTTGTTTTTGAAAAGAATTTACTTTCGGTCCCCACGGCCACAGGCCCACTGCAAAAGCCGCAAATATGCAACAGTTAGCATATTTGTGGCGTTTTGCAGACTCGGCCGTTACAGCCGCCGCGCCCGCTCTCAAAGACGTCCTGTCGAGGTGGGTGGGAGGCAAAGAGAATATAACCCCTACGTTTTACTCTTCCTTTTGGTGTGGGGTTTCTAGTGTGACCACATGGTATTCCAAACGCGTGGTAGTTCATAAAATATAACAATTATTGTTCAAGGTACGTCTACCCTCTAATAGATGATGTGGAATGCAACTTGCCCGTAACCGTGCGACTACCCCTGGACTACTGTACACCAGTCCTCTACCCCGTGGCGTACATGATAACATCAGTCGCCTTCAACTATGCGGCTTACTTCGTTATGACAAACGACGTAATCATGCAAGCTCACCTCATGCACTTACTTTGCCAGTACGCGGTTTTGGTTGATTGTTTCGAGAACATTCTAGTCGACTGTGAGGCAGATTTCAGAGGTAAATAACCTTCGGCAGCTGAAAGCTTTGCAAGACCTTGCTAATTACCGCTGCTAATTAGACAGGGCGTGGTATTTGACTTCAGAGCGTGGATTCGTTTGTACCTACTAGCTACCCATTTGTGTAGTTGCACGGCTAGCACAAAAGCGCGCGAGAGCTGTGTCGCACGCGAGATGGGCTACTCTTCTAGAACGTACTCTAGAACGTACAGTCAGATAGCGTTAAATTAAAAAAAAACTCGCAAGGATTAAAATGCCTTAATCTACCTACATTTTGTAAAAGAGCTGATACTCTTCAAACTGCTGGACCGATTTTTACCCAACATGGCTAAGAACCATCGCAAGGAAACTGGCTTTGGAATTGTGGAATGAAGAACACAGTATTTGGAGTAACGTTATTTATTCTGGGGCTCGGCCGAGCTCCATCCGACACGTTTCCTTACGTTACACAAGAGTGACAACTTCCAAACTATAAACATAGATCGTACTCATTACAAACCTCAAGGAGGTTTCTTCCACAGGAATGAAAGAAACTGCATACAAATTGGTCCATTCGCCTAAGAGCTACAATGCCATTGACAGATAACATACACACACACGCGCAGTCAAACACATACATATTACTTATTAACCACCCCCCTTTTTGCATCAGGGCTTAAAAAATAGTCATTTTCTCGCGCACCTAGGTACTCTTATGTTTTTGAAGCATAAGCGAACCAAATTTTTTTTTTTAGGTGTCGGCCGATACAGCCTAATTCAGAATAAGAACTTCAGGCTGAAATACCTAGAAAGGCTGGGGCGTCTAGTTGACCAACATAAACTACTTCTAAAGTAATTATTCTCTTGTTTCTAAGAAAGAATTACCTAATCAATAGGAATAGGTATGGTAAACACTACGTCGTAGGTGCTAAGACGTCTCTCTAATTTGAAAGAAAAAGTACTTATGTTTTACGCATTGCTACGGAGAATTAAGCGTGTTTGTCGAACGAGATGAGACGTAACGAATACGCTTAAGTACACCAAATACCAAATACCAAGTATCTATAGCTAACTAGAACCCAGACGCTTTCAAGTTATGGATTTTACTCTAAGATAACTCGCAGTTTCGGGAATAACTTAAGACTTTGTAACGCCAGAATTATTTTACAACGTGCCCTTCAATTTACTTTATCCCCAAAGTCTGGTCCTTTTCAATTTACGATCCTCAAACTAAAAGTAATAACAGAGTTATCTTAATACACAATGAGTGATTCAATTCATTCAACGGGTAAAAGTGCTGTGATTTTGAAGTTTTGAATATTATCCTCTTTTCTCTTATTTGTTATTATAAATTGTTGGAACGATCGCCAAATAAAAGATTCATTTGATGTTATGCGTCGAGCAAAAAGTTGACGGCCTTTTTTTGTGACGCAGAGAATTTTTTATTGATGCCTAGGCACGGGGATGCTTAGGGATGCAGGACTCCCCTCAAAGGGCCCAAACTGAAACCTCTCCGGCGTTGCCCTCAATCCGGTGCGATGGGGAATTGGGGACGCAGTGGGATGGCACAAGGGTTTCACCATTGACGCCCCCGGTGGTCCCAGTCTCCGCCAGGACCGCTCAAAAAGAGGAGGGCCCATGCGCTGGGGCCGTCTTCCCTTGGACGATGAGACCGTGCAACACTGTGACGCCCTAACGTGACATTTCACAACTTTTTTGTTTTAATTTTTTTCAAAGTAGCCAGTGCCCGCGCGCTTGCATATAAAATTTTCCAACTGCCCTATCAACCTCACTTATATGTGACTAAAAAAATATATACCTAAAAATGTTGTTTACTTGGGATAACAGCCATACAATGGAATTCCGCAAGATCCTCAGCACTCCGATGTTAGCGCAAGTAACGGCTAGCGGGATGCAAATTTGTTTCGCAGGCTACCAGGTCGCGATGGTAAGGCATATCACAACCCATTACCTAATAAAACTAATAAAAAAGTATAGAGGAACAATCCGTACATTAAAGATATTTTGAGAAAAAAAAACTCTATAATTTGTTTCAATTTATATCTGTTAGTTTGCTTGTAGACGCTAATCTTGGAAAACCAACATATTTCCAATAAGTTTTCGTTACAATTTATAGGAAAGTTACATAAGCATTGTTTCATTAACATTTGATGCATATTGGGAAAAAAAGATATTGTTATTAAGTGCTTAAAAACATAATTTTCCTAAAACAATCGAAACGAACAAAGTCACAGGCGTCAGCTAGTTATACTGAGAAATATAATTTTGTTCTAATTAAATCTAGC
Organism: Pandemis corylana; assembly: GCA_949127965.1. Taxonomy (NCBI): domain Eukaryota; kingdom Metazoa; phylum Arthropoda; class Insecta; order Lepidoptera; family Tortricidae; genus Pandemis; species Pandemis corylana. Next base: position 5,418,921 of record OX421856.1, on the reverse strand, counting down.
TTTCGGTCAGTTCGTGAACAAAGTTCAAGTAGGTATTAATTATGTTGGTGTGAATAAAAACCTTTACTTTTCAGACGATTACGGACAGCATAACAAAATTCCTCATGAGCTTCTTGTTTTTGGGCTATAACATGTTTCAACTGTTCGTATTCTGCCGATGGTGTGACGAAATTAAATCACAGGTCAGGGATGCTCTATTTCTGTAGTTTAACTCAAGAAAAATCGCTGTCAGATTTGGGATGGTCAAGGATGTAAAACATGTTACACAAACCAACGCCTGACAATAGTTTCGTGCGTACCTAATTTTAAGCACCTTAGCCACTCCAGTATTGCGACTACTATTTCTATTGTGTGCAGTTGTTTCTTACGTCTAAATAACACAGGTGATATAGCCACTGTTCTGACTAATTCCAAAAGATTGTGTTCGAAACAGATGAAGAATATCTTCTCAGTAATTAATACCGATCAATTTTACGTTTTGCTAGAGTGCAAAGACTGGCGACGCAATATACTGCTCAGGATGGGAGCGTGGGCTAACAACCATCCCAGGAGTGAGCAGGCGCCTGCTGCTCATAGCCACGCGCGCCAACAAACCACTCGTGCTGTCCGCTGGCGGCCTCTATGATCTCTCGCTCAGTTCTTTTGCCAACGTGAGTATCGCTGTCCTATTCGAGCTGGGTATACACTCTAACAGTTCCTCTTTGAAAACAAACAAGCAAAACTAGCTAGCCGTTATCATCGACTCTATAACCTAATTATCTTTTCTCTTCTGCTGGGCTGGAAAACGTCTTCGGCGTTGGTTTCTGGTTCAATAATCGACATTTCGGTGGGTTTGTTGAAAGTTTCAGCGTATCGTCTGGTGTGATCATTACATCTGATACGGCAGGTCGTTGATCCTAATAATTTAGGTGACACTCATAGATTATTCTTCTAGATTCTAACACTAATTATAGATGTAGAGCAGCTGTACGGTACAGCTCAATCGATCATAAAATTAAACTTGTTTTGTCAGTTGCAATACAAAAGTAAACGTGTAGTAGATATCCCATTTTTTAGAATTCCGGTTCTTTTTCAGTTGGTGAAGACATCGTACACTGCTCTCACAGTTTTGCTTCGCCTGCGTCACGATTAACAAGACAAAGTGAAGACAATCCGACTATTCTAGAATAATAAGTCCATTTTATAGTAATTTAAAGCGCATGACCAATTCTTGAACAGCGTACAACAAGTCGTTAGCACAGTTTCAGATCACCATACGGACTTTGTCATTTACAGCCTCAAATGACAGATGTTGCAAATTAATACCATCCATCATTTCAACGTCACGACTAAGAAACACGCAAACAAAAAAAATGGCACGCTGTCTTTCATGTTTTTATGCAAATGTCCACCAATTGTCCATCGCTTATTTACATTCGCACAAAACAATCCAGTAGATGTACCTTATTGTATTACTCAACGTCGTCTCTTCCGAATACTAATTATAAATACTGGAAATCGTTTTGGGCCTCAAAATCAGATAAACAGTTGAAGTGAACACACCTCGCGATACCTCCCCGAAACCAAGATGAATGTCGTCGGATATTTAATTACACTTGCCAATCTTCAGGTAAATTGAACAAAGTTATCATTCGTAATTTGAATCTAGAGGTCCATAAACTGTTAAGTTTCTCTTGACATCGTTGGTAAAAGTAAAGTTGTCGACAAGGAATTGAAATTGAGTATCCTGTGCACACATTACGTTTAATAAAAGAGTTCGCACCGATAATTATATTTTTTTGTAACGATTGCTTAAACTCAAGACGGAGATTACTTTTTCCTATCAGTGTTATATTATGTATTTCTTTATCAAACTTACATACTTACATTATACCTACTCTTCATGTTCAATAACCTTACTTTGCTACCTCAGCGATGTACGAGTAAATTAAGTAAAATAATCCTTTGATGATTATTTACTTTTCTAAACCTGACGAAGGGTGGCTTGTATTTGTATGGATAAAAAATATTCCAAAATATTCCGATTTTTTTGCACTTCACTTTTTCGCGGAGTAGCAAAATATTCTTATTCATTTACATAGTTTAACATGAATGTTTAGGTACTCTTTAAACATTTTTCAGAGCTTCCACGAATCAGGTGGGCCGTTAAAAGACCTGTCTATACGTGTGGGTAATGTAAAGTCATTGGCAGACGAGTTGAAAAGTCACCCCGAGTTTTCGCCGGAAAACTTCAAAAAGACTGGTTACGCACAATCAGGTGACGAAGGCAAGTACTTGTCTCAAAACCTTCGTAACTACATGTTCTACGGCAATGCAAACCCCAAGGAAGATGGCGTTATTCTGACCCTCAGTTACACGAACAAGGCACTACCAGCCGCTCCGGCTTCTAACGCCGATGACGATGATGGTACCGTGTCTTACTACATCCACAAATCTGGGGGTCTTGAAGATCATGAGAAAGAAAATCTTTATAGGTACTTGAATTCTGTAAAAGGATACAATCGCAACAAAAGAGACGTTACGGTATTCGAAAAGGCTATTGTAAATTGAAAACGTGTTGGAGCAGTTACGCACTTGCTCTTCGAACAATACCTACTGCGCACAATTTATGTTTTATCAGTATTATATTAATGATGTGACTTTACAGTAGATGAGATTAAAAATGTTATTAAATTACATTGGTCTAATTAATTAATTCCTTCACATCTTCATTAATTTGCACTTTGTGATTAGTTCTTGCCAAAGTTCAATAATTCAATGTTAACGGAAAGTACCCTATAGTTTTTGATTATAGGGGGTTTATATGTAAACCCTCATAATCTAAGGATCTGAGTGTCTTTTCTCTCTGACTGTAGATATTCAATAATATTCATTGTTAAAAACATATTGTTAAACGACAAAGCGATTGATAAACCAAGTACAGTTTCGAATTGCCTCTTTTACTGCTTTTCTTTGTACCTACTGTATAGTATATCTATTATAATAAAAAAACTTATTAAGTTCTTAATGTATAGAAATGTACTTCGGTTGTTCTTATCATTATAAAAATACATAACTGTTAATTAGTTAACTATAACGATCTGCCAAAAATTACTTTTCAGAACGAATAGCTCTATGATTATTTAGATTATAATCAAATACACATTCTTATTAGCTAGCTATCATTCTAACTATGCAAATCAATGTCTGTATAGAATGACTGTCCCTATATATAATCAACCAAAAGGGAAAAAATCTTCCATGATATATATATCATGATAACGATATGTGATCGTCGTAACATATTAAGGGAAGGCCGAAATTGTCCGAGGTTGTTTTGATTTTAATAAGATGTCGCTACTCTGACATAGGTACGCATAATATTATATTACGAGTCTGTATTATATGAGTATGTTATTACAAAGCCCAATACCCTGAGGAAATTTGGCGAGTTAAACGAAATGTAACTTGAACAATAGGGAGTATATGATCCACCTAGTCAAGTACACGTACGAGTATATAATTCAAACTATTAATTTCTACACGCTATTTGCGTGCGGCAAACATTAACAAATGCAATTTTAGCTGCGCGCTCGCTAGCATAGGTACATTATTCACGATACCATATGGCCGCACTGTGATAAAGGGCCGCTAGATAAAGTCATGCACCGCGCTAGGCGATTACAAAACAAAAACAGAAGCGCGCCCTTTGTTTACAATGACGCATGCGGCGGCGTGAACCCATGCAATCTATAAACCGCGGAGTCGTTTACCTTCCGCGCGCCGAGACGCCCGCCATGTGCGTGCACGCGTGAGCGCGCGAGCAGAGCGACGAGCGCGATGCAGAGAGGCGGAGCCCGCGGCGGCGCGCGCGCCTCGCGCTGGCTGAGGGCGGCGCTCGCCCTGGCCGCGCTAGCCGGCGCCGGCGCCTGGCGCCCTCCGCCGCAGCCGTTGCTGCTCACCCCGACCCTGCCCACGCGCACGCGTCGCCACACGCAAGACGACACCAGGCACATACAGCTCCTCGGCTGGCATCTAGAACTGCGCGAAAACACCGCCATACGCTCGCCGTACTACGACGAGTGTCAGTTCTATAAAGGACGTGTACTTAACGAGGAACGCTCGTCAGCGACGCTGACAGAATGTGGCGATCAACTTTATGGACTGCTACAAGTGGACGGCGAGGAGTTCGTTCTGCAGCCGACTACGAACCGGGAGAACGGCGGCGCCCACGTGCTGCGCCGTCGCGATGTACTGCTGTCGGAGCAACCGGCGGCCTACAACCTCACCGGCGACACGGTGCCCGACTTTGAGCTGGACTTGTCGGACGATGCCCCACCAACCCCGGCGCCAACCATACGTCTCCGACATTCCTTCCGCTCTGACATCGAAGAGTACCAGAATGTCGTGACAATTTCCAGACCTGCAGCAGGTGTGTGCCACGCTTTGTACGTACGCGACGATATGCCCCAGGATCAAAATCTGATAGTGTATTTTTATTACAGGCGTGCAAGGACTGTGGTTAGAGATGGCTATAGTAGCGGATCATACTATGATGAAATTTCACGGTCAAGAGCGAGTAAAGCACTACATTTTAGCTTTAATGAATATTGTAAGTACAAAAATACATTTCAATAAAAATGATTGATGAGATTTATTTTCGTGCGATGCTTCAAACCGACGCTTTTTACGTAGTACATTATTATTTATTACTATAATGTTTTAGGTCAGTGCTATCTTCAACGATCCTTCCGTCGATTCGAACATGACGCTCGTTATCAACAAACTGTTCCTATACGAAGAGAAAGACTCAGTGGTGAAGTACGGAAATGTGAAAAAAACGTTAGAAGCCGTAAACAAGTGGAACTATAGACATTTAATGAAATTGCCGCCAGGTAAGAAGCCATAACATTTGTGCCAAGTTTTAATCAAATTTATAATTTTAGAGAGTAATTCAAAATTCAAATGAATTCTCAACAAAGATAAAATTATTTTAAACTATCTGGACTGGATTACTTCCATAAAAATATAGGGTATGATTTAATGTAGAATGCCTCTACAAGTTCAAACTACGCATAATGGCAAACAAATACGCGGTGCGTCCGATTACTTTGAATGTATTCAGCACAACTCCATCCAACCATTTACATGGCAACGCGCCTAATTTATTGCTGCTATCTAGAACACATATAAGCGTGAATGGCGTGGTGAGTCACTGCTTCACTTAAGACAAATTAAGTAGACGAAGATCTTTACATACGTAAAACTTAAAATGGCACCTAAATTTAGTTCTAAGTAGGTATTCAATCACACAAAAAGTCAAATAAAACATAATTCTATAACTGTAAAAACCTTCCCATAAAATAACGTTTTCATCGATACATGGAATGTGATTCAAAAAATGACAGCGATTTGATTGATTATTAAATATGTACATACAAGGATGACAACAATCGAGTTAGTCCGTATTTCCATTTGCTTTATTGTTATGAAATTTTATACTGTGCACTGTGCAACCGTCACTGCATTTAAATTGTATTTCAGCGGTTTATCGTGCGAGAGTGGTTCGATAGATGCTGTGGGGGAATGAAGTCAACTCAAACTCAAATATTAGCAGTCGTGTGTGATGTGCACTGAGCGGGTTTAGCTTCAGTTTGAGTTGAGTCTCCTCTAAAGCAATCAAACGGGCTTTAGTCGCAAATTCGCAATGAGTTGTTTATTAACAAACTTTGATATCATTGCTCGTCGTTTTTTTTAATAGTCTGATAGGTTCCTCATTGTTGAATTACAGTACCCTTACCAATTTAGCGCTACATTTCTACGCTATATAGTTATACACAATGAGAAAAGGTCGGATTCTGTATAAGTTTCAGTGAAATCCGGTCCATTGTTCCGTTATCAAGAATAATTTACTATAAGTATTGTTGTTTACACTAAACTCCATTTCAATAGAACCTGACTATCTCGTAGATAATTTATAGCTAACTCACACGGGCACCAGATTGTATACGTCTCTGTTGATCGATCGATGACAAAGGATTTTGATCGTGTTGCTAGAGACCATGTCAGTCGGGTTTAAGAGTCGGGGTTAAGAGTTCACAAGATTGTCTGATTCCAAGTAGATTACTAACAAAAAAAAACGGTTAAAGTATCGGTTTTATGATAAATTAATCAGTACTATTGCAAGACAGGAAAACATATATGCAGGCACGGTCGCGTCTAGAATTCAAATTGCTACCTAGTTACGCTTCCAATACGTGCCTGTCAATACATTTTAGGTTCAGATTAGAGCAAGAATACGTTACAGCGTTTTAGGACGATACCAGTTTCTGTTACTTTCTAACCAGACCGATCTGAACTTGGCTGAAAGGGATGGAGAATACTCGCATCAATTCAATGAACCTTTGTTGATTTGCCACATTGCGCACGTCTGAAATGCCTATGACATTATGTACAATGTTCTATTATATTGCATCATTATGGTTGGTTCTCGCAAGTTTTTGTAGCAAGTCAGGCGCGCAGTGAGCGACGAAGTTTAACTGTATTAATGGTGGTGACGGAAAATCACGGTAGTGCAGTGACACTCGAAATGATTATTCTATGAGCTCTATGCAAGCAACTTTCAGGAAAGCAGAGCTGTCATTTGGCTACTTTCACCTTTTTCGTCTTTGCCCTGGTCACTTTAGGATAATAGGGCCCCAAAAACCGACATAATAAGTAGATAACTCAAAGGGTACACTTATTCAACTGGTATTTTCTACAATCAGTGGGGACGATAACGTCCGCGGGACCGGGCACTTTTGAGAGAGAGAGGGTATATATATACATACAAGCAAGCCAATGAAAAACGTCAGACAATGGGCTAGGTTGAGTATTATCCAAAATGTGTGTCTCCCATGCTGATCTGGGAGCAAAGGAAAATCATACAATGTACGAGTTGCTTCTCTACGCGCGCAGATGGTAAAAGGCCATCCAGGGAACGGGTGAAAGTCTTAGGAATCATGTCATAGGCGATGGGGCTAACAACTCATCACTATTTTGATTCCCCTTTCCACCTATACACCCACACAATCACGCTAAACGTGGCCTTCAGGTCTTGTTATCCTACGCTTTGTCTACCCCGTAAAGGACAAAGACGAGATTTACGTATGTTTCAAAACTAAAGCCGATACTTTCTAGATCGCGCGGGATGGGACGCGACGGCGTGGCTGACGCGCGCGCCGCTCGGCGGGCCCTCGGGCTTCGCGCCCGTCGGCGGGGTGTGCTCGCGCACGCGCAGCGCCGCCATCGTCCACGACGAGGGGCTCACCAGCGCGTTCGTCATCGCCCACGAACTGGCTCATCTGTAAGTCAACATTTTTTTTTTATATATAAGAGGGGGCAAATGAGCAGACGGGTCACCTGATGGAAAGCAATCACCGTCGCCCAGGGACACCTGCAAGACCTGGGGAATCACAAGTGCGTTGCCGGCCCTTTGAGCATCATCAAAGACTTTGACATCTACGACAGATGATTAAATCATTGTGTTAGCGGCACGTACAGTCAGCGTCATATAATTAAAGCATTCAAGGCAGCCGAATAGTTCGGTACACCATAGGAATAGCAAGGCGTGCCGAACTTTTTGGTTACCTTGGATGTTTCATATTATATGACGCTGACTGTACTATGGTGGCTATGCAAACCTGTACGGGAGCGGCATCTTCGAGCGCACAACGGGCTTGTAAAATACTAAGGGAATTCTGTAACTAGGAGTTGCATTAAACGGCCGCAAAAAGCACCGTTAAATTGGTGGTAAGTGAGGGTGGGACACTTGACACCAGCTTAGCATTTTGCAAACGATTCTCTTACGAAAAATGGTTTCCTGAAATCTGCATCTATTTCACAAGGAAATGGTGAAAATGTTAGGAATCATGTTATAGGCGATGGGGCTACCAACCCATCACTATTTTGATTCCCCTATCCACCTTTACGCCCACAATCATGCATTTTATACTAATGAAAAAATATTGTATCTCTTTCTCTTAGTGATTACGGAAAGCTGTTCAGTACTAAAATTTCTAAGATAAGCCACGCACCGACAGACGGAAATAACGAAATTATATGTGGTCCATTTTGACTACAGACCCCTAGAAGTGATGTTGCTATTTGAAAATCAGATAAATGCAGGTATGGTTGTCCGGGTCCCATGTATGTAGTCCCTATAGCTAAAATCGGATCGGAACTGCGTCGTTCAGTAACTTCAATAGGAAATTTTCACATTCCTCAAGTCCAATCTGCGAATGTTCAGATATGGCGCACATCCTTTGACTGGAAATAGATCTGTTGTTTATTGAGGCAGTCATAATAAATATGGTTTGTTTTAATGGAAATTCTCGCGAATAATGAAGAAACTTATTATGTACCATTGAACAAATTCATTCGTGACCCACCGTAGAAGGTTGTCATAGTAAAACGTCATTGTTATTTACTGTGACATGGTTCAATAGTACTTAAAAACTCTTAGTTTTGTGTCGAGTTGCGTATGCAAATAGCCTTCTTTTAAGTATTTTGTATATTTTATTTTGAAATGTGTCAACTAGTGGTGACTGAGATTGACTGCTGCTTCATATTAAGTACCCTCACGAAAAATTCCTCCAATGTTCCGATATACATTATTATCAAAATACTGACACGTTCCTTCTTATTTGTATTCGTAAAACGTAACTTTGTTTCATAATTTACACGAGCCCGTATTATTTAGTTGTGAGAGCGTCAGCATTTCGCGCTCCTGTCACGAACTTGGCCGTGTTATAAACATGTTGTTTCAACAATCCGTGTAAACACGGTGCAGTGACGTCGTGGCAAAAGTTTTCAACAATAAACGACCTCGGGAGTAATAACAAAACGTTTCTTGGCAAATATTAGAGGAGGAAGTGTAATTGCAATGGCACGAAACCCTTTGTGCTGGACTTATCCTCGGGCCGTGCGATATGTGAATTTAATTACAATTCATTGTTTGCATTCCATTAAGGCTTAAATGGGTCCCACGGTCGTCTGTCGGCGAAGGGAGCGGACACAGAGCCCTTTAACCGACCACGAGGCTCACCACAATTTTGTGGCTCCTCTCCCTCGGCCAGTGCCTCGATCGAGTCCGACGATAATCTACTAAATGCGGGTATTTCAAGACAAATAAAAGTGAACAGTCGCTATGATACTCAACGTACCTACCGATTTTTGAGCGAATTTATTTCAATCACAAACCTCAGAAAAATGACGATTATTATGTAAAACACGAATCCCTCAACATGCTGAGCAATCACCCTAAGTGCTCACATCCGCGAGAGATTAACCGGCATTCCCATTTTATTTCAATTTAAATTGATGTTCCTACAAGCCTGTGTAACAAGTTATATTTTACAACACAAATATTCATGCTAATTTGTCATTTTTTAAATACTCCGGTTAATTCTATTCGATTTTATAGACCTTTGAAATGTAACCGTAAATTAATATACACCATATTTGAACAAACAATAACAAAGGGACTTTAAAATAAGCAGAAATTGAAGTTCCCAGACGCCTATTCGTAGAACGTCAAGAGCGGTTTAGTTCGACAAAAGCGGAGGTCAAGAGTTCACAGACAGCTTCTCAGAAAGCGTATGAACGCGATATTACGCGAGTTATTTTACGTATTACGTGGCGCAAAGCCCGGGACGCGGTATTGAGCGCATAGGACTGCATCCCGGGCCGACTCGGGCGGCCCGGGCACTGCTCCCGCCGGGGCTCGGCATTTCCTGGACAATGAATCAGAGAGTTCAGAGCGTTCTCAACAAAGAACCCTTTGCTACCTTTTAATTAACATTCGGCCCGTTCACTCAGCAAGTATTAAGTACCTAAACGGTAACGATTCATTTGCGCGAATAAACGCGAATTGCCAGACTTATTTTTATAACGGGTCTCGAGACCAATAAACAAAATTGGCCGACACCGTTCTAAATTATGGTTGGAATATCGATGTTTTCACACTTTACAACTTGATGTTATGATGTCACGGAATAAGTTTAGTGGTGTTACTAGCCGCTTTTGGCACGCAAGTGTGATGTTTGTAGCGATTAGTGCAATATACATACCGACAACTTTGCTAGTATTTGTCGGAATATCTTAATTTTATCATGATAAGAGTAACAAATAAAGCACAGTCAGGGTAATCGCAGAGTGTCTTCCGGACTTTTAATGACAAGAAAATCGAGACGTTCTCTTTTTGAAGATATCTACAGAAAATTTGGATATTTTTTGAATACATGGAATACGAGTGGTACCTATTCGTAATTATGCAAATAACGAATTCAAAATATACGCGATCGGTTCACGAGAAAAAGTAAAGTTGTTATTTATAAATCAGTTTCCAATAATTATTATTATCGTAATCAGATATCAGCCGACGGAAGTACTAAGTCAAGATTACAAACTAAGTAGGTAAGTTTGTTTCCTAGATTACAAATGTACCTAATTTAAAATAATAGGAGTCTGCTGAGAGTGCTTTGACGTTCGCACCCATTACATACGCTTTCCTACAAGATGTTTACATTTATAATAATAGTCCTGACTCACTTATCTAATCGCGCAACTGCATAATAAACTTGTACTTATTATAAACCAAGTGGACCAGTAAGTGGTTCTTTACAACCTTTTTAATTAAATTAAACGCCACATAGTCTATGCTGCGTCATAAAGTTTAAAGTTGTTTTATTATAAACGCTGGTTGTGGCTTAGATTAAATAAAGTTGAGGATCATGTTAGGTTTAATATATTCTCTTGGGGCTACCAACTTTACTGTACAGAAAATTTTTTCCTTGCCTTCGTTCAATAAGAAGCTTCGAGAGTAAAGGATATTATGTATGAGATTTTAAATCTTAAGTAGGTATAGTCGTGGAGACCAAACACAAACAGCTCCACTTTTCATAAATGCCTACTTAGGTATTTAATAATTTTGTACACAGTTTCTTTAAAAATACATTGATTGAATAGATAGAAGAATGGTCACAAGGTTATACAATTGAAATTAAAGCAACGCTAAAATGCAGCCATCTGTGTCCAGTAAACTAATTTCTCAAAACGAAGGCCATATTAAAACGATAGCGAAGTATCTTCATAAAGAAAGCAAACGCCTGAGAAAAAATATTCGCATAAAATATTCAATAGGCTGTCAGTTTCCTTTCAAAAGATCGCAAAGCGAACCTTTTTCTGCAAATGGTGGAATAATACAGGTTCATTGCTCATCGGATAGTTACCGCATCTCTTTGGTCTATTTTGGTGCGATTGATTGGGAGTGAAACCGATTGATGTCGGCATGCAAGGTTACATGTGCTCCTGCGGCTACCGACCAGCCCAATAAATGTAAACATCGAAAATGTATGAAATAACAAATAACGAGACTCCCTCGATTGGGTTCTGCGGTAACGAATATTAATAAATCATTGGAAGTAGCTTCTATAGGAATGGTTCGGGTTCTAGGAGCAGGCACTTGTATGATGAAGATGAATGTTTGTAATGACGACGGCTGTTGACATGATTATTACCTATGCGTTAAGGTATTTCTCTACAAATGTATTTTATGTATGTAGGTACATAAATTCGTGACGTAGGTAGTACAGTCAAGTGTAATAATATGTATTTAGACAAAGATTAAAAAATAAGTACCATACGCTCTTACACCGGCGTAATAAGGTCGTGGGACATATTTTTGAGGAGTTCCTATCAATACTTATTTTTGCACTTGACCGTACCTACATAGGTATAGCTACTTAATTAGTTACTTTGGACTAAATGAAGTGATGTAAAATGTTAGCGTAGGTACTAAAGAAAGTTTATAAATATAATAGTGACGTACTTTTGATGACTAGAAGGTGGTCTGAGTGTAGTTAAAACACGTAAGCTAGAAATAATTGTTTCATTTTGAGCAACTTTTCCGGCTTACCTGTCGTCGTAAATTAATTAGGTATCAGTCACAATAACAATTCGCAGCGAAGCGTGACTTTGTGTACCGTACATACTAAGATGTATGCCATACAAATTACGCTTTCAAAAATCCACCCAACCTGTTCGTGCTTCAGGTAACCCCAACAAAGAACCTCGCAAGAGTCTCTACCACAAATGTTGTATGCGGTCTAACCGCGATCTTTAGGCCGGGGATTTTAGGCCACGTTCAGTTGCGTCCCTGTGTCATTAAGTGGTGGTTTAATTTCAATATCAGTATGATAAGAGCGTACTAGGATTTACGTGGTTTGAAAGGGATCTAAAACTTTTGCAAACTAGTCCGTCACTTTGCCTTATATTTATGTATAGAAAGGGTATACAGCGATGGCGCTGCTGTCATGTCGAGTTTTACACGTGATATTCTGTTAATATAATATACAGCATTGGCATTGATATTGAAACGAACAAATATACATTAAAGTAAAAATAATGCTTGAAACTTCCAATCCCAAAAAAGCCCATTGAGGGAATTAGCGAAAATCTTAGAAATCACGATATAGGCGATATGGAATAATTCGTAGTCGCCCCAGGAGCGCTCGGCCCGGCGGCAGCGAAACGATGCGCTCCAGGAGGAAGGACTACAAATTAGTCCGAAACATGTAGAGTAGAGTATTACTAGACTTTTATACGCGAGTTACCCGTTTGTGTAACTATCACCTGCTGAAATATACCAAAACAACTCTTTAGTGTTTTAACACCTAGTAATATTGTACGTCTTCTTCTTATTTGTGGCGTATCAAGTCGTTAGTTATAGCGACGACAACTTCGCCAATGTCAAAGTAATAAAAATATAATTCAAAAATGTTGTGACAAAATGTCGTCACCTTTGTACGGTAACGGTCAAAAGACCCCCCTCCCCCCCGGTCGGGCTCTTAGCCAACCGCCAATGATATCCCTTAGAAACTGCCAGGAAATCATTAGCCGATGCCCAGGGTGCACTGGACCAAACACTGTTCTTTCCCCCGGACGGATCCAAAAACGAATCGCAGCTCTTGACCACACGCGTAGGTAATCCGACTCGCACCCCAATAATATTGTAGATGAAGCAACAACGTTGAAATGGCTATCACCAATCAGAATAAAAGCTTCTAATAAATTGACGAGTAGCGATTGATCTCTATTTACTTAATTACCATTTAGAACATCTATGTTAACTAATGTGAATTGAGCCAAGGGTGTCATAATTTTAATGACTTATTTATTTCAAGCATACTTGTAACTTTGACGTATTATATCAAAGATAACACAAGTATATCCACGTTTTTTAATAAGATTTTGAAACTACGTTATGTTGTTTTTGGTCCACAACAGTATTTTTAAAAGAACCGGATAACAAAAGGCAACTCCAGCAGTTGACTAAAAGCTGTTTACTTTCCTAATAAAATGTAACGGTTGACGACGTAGTTATTATTTTGAGTGTTCCTTTGTATCGTCTGGCAGAACACCAACTTTGTCTTTTTATGATTTTATGTCAATTGAAAATGAATTTTTAGCCAAATCGGTCTAATGACCCTGAATACAGTTTGACTTGTCAGAAAACTCATTCCAGTCTTAATACATACATACATACATAAATCACGTATTTATTCCCTACGGGGTAGACAGAGCCTAAGGTAACAAGACCGAAATGCGACGTTTAGCATGATTGTGGCGTATAGGTGAAAAGGGGAATCAAAATAGTGACGGGTTGCCAGCCGCATCGCCTATTACATGATTTCTAAAATTTTGGTTCTTTCGATTTTCCCTCGATGAACTTTTACCATCTGCGCGGAAAGAGAAGCAACTGGTACATTTTATATTTTTTCTTTACTCCCAGACCAGCATGGAGGAGTGATAAAATATTTGTGTTAAGACTGAAAATAATGGTTTTAAGTTAAATTAAACATTATCCACACCAGAGTATAATGTATCCATGTTGTTCGATAATCCGCTGAAGTAAAAGTTCATTTTGTGGGATACCTATCTATTATGGTCTTAATAAATATTTTTCAGTGAAATAATACCATTCCATTCCAAGCACGTACCTATTAGGTAAAATTATAGGTTAGAATCGTCGGTGCTACTTCATTATATTGATAAATGTTTAACGTCTGTATACTTAATATACATAGGTATAAGTAATGTCTTTACGTTTATAGTAAACATAGTCTCGGTGAACCGTGTTACTGCTTGATCCTCATCACAAATTCTGTGTAATGAGACGGAATATCTTAGTTAATATTAAAGCACCTCGTCTCTGTAATAAAGCTGTCCTAGATTAAATGCTAGCACCAAAGGAAGCAATAAGCGTACAGTCAGCAAATCACTACATAGTATAAAACAAAGTCGCTTTCTCTGTCCCCTTGTCCCTATGTCCCTATGTCCCTTTGTATGCTTATATCTTCAAAACTACACAACGGATTTTGATGCGGTTTTTTAATAGATAGAGTGATTCAAGAGGAAGGTTTTTATGTAAGATTCTACGCAGACGAAGTCGCGGGCAGAAGCTAGTGAAATATAAGCCGTGTTATCCTTACAAATATTATACATGCGAAAGTGAGTTTGTTTGTTCTGGTTCGCCTCAATTATTGAACCGATTGCTGTGAAATTTTGAATACATCATATTAGAAGTCCATGCTAAGCGTGGCCTTTGGGTCTTGTCACCTTAGGCTCTTGTCTACCCCGTAAGGGAGAAAGACGTGATTTATGTATGTATGTATGTATGTATGTAGAAGTCCAGAATAAATAATAGGATAGTTTTCATCTCAGAAAACTGTGTAGGTAGTTCCCGCGGGCCCGCTATAAACGTATTCTCAGCAGACAAAGTCGCGGGCATCATAAACCCACACTCATGTTTTAATGCCCTTCATTATAATACAGTCACATACACTACTATTTCAATTATTGGTTGTTTTATGTTAGTAAATAAATAAATCGTAATCATTTAAGTTTTTTTTCTCGGAAATAGCAAGAGCAATTCAAACTTGGCCGGTTTGTTATCACTGCATAGTATAAAACAAAGTCGCTTTCTCTGTCCCTATGTCCCTATGTATGCTTAGGTATATTTTCAAAACTACACAACGGATTTTGATGCGGTGTTTTTTAATAGATAGAGTGATTCAAGAGGAAGGTTTTTATGTATAATTCTACGCAGACGAAGTCGCGGGCAGAAGCTAGTTAGGTAATATATTTCTGTCCAGTTTCTTGCGATGCGACGAGTTACGAGTATTTTTGGTCATGCTATCCTTTTCAAAAACACTGGTAGAATGAAAAATCATGTAAATCAAACGCAGAACTTCCTTTTTTGGTAGTCTGTTAAAAAGCTCATTGCAGCCAGAATGGTAGAATAAATATCCAAGCTTGTTTGCTGTCCCGCTTCACAGAGCTTGTACTTGTTAAACTTGGTCTTTACATAAAGTTTAAAGCATGGTTTAAGTTTCCTTCCATTGCTGACGCTCCTATACTGTAATGTAAAATGATTCTCTCGGTGTGGCCAAATATAATTTAGTTTGGTTTGTAATCAAATTACACATTCGTTGTGAGAATGACATTATTGAAGTTGAATTATAAAATAGAAGTTAGCACTCATACATTTTAAAACTATGATACCTATTAAGACGAGAAATTTCTCGTATTTTTTTTTAAAAGCTTTGAACTTAAATACAACTGAGTAGCTGATAGCTAGGTAAGAAAATTGGACGAAAACTGAGCCTAGAGGTATCATAGTTTTGTGCAATTTTATTCGCTTATAAAACCCAAGCCCATAAAAAACCCTTTACAACTAGTAGAAATGGAAATACTACGGTTTCCGTTAAACAAACGCCCTGTCCGCTATTTGTTACCGGATAACAGTGGTTGTTTCCAATAAAATCCATTTTATAGTGTTATTTTGTACTGATCGATATCCAATGTTTATTTTACAAAAAAACCAAGGGGTCTTTAGGTTTTTTATACTGCCAGCGCTATTACTACACTACCTTAAAAAAATACTACTTCGTAAGAAGAATGGGCCGCAAGAAACGTTATGTGCACAACATTTATATCCTAACAAAATATCTGCTTGTCCAACTCTGATCTCCTGCTTGACTCTTAGACCAGCCCATTATACAGTAGTCGCTACAGTGGTCTGGCGAAAACCATTATACAAAATTCTATGAATTAAGTAGCTATTACCCGCGACTCTGTCTGCAAAGATTTTGTTTATCCCTGTCCCGCGGAAGCTACGTAATTTTCCGGGATAAAAAGTATCCTTTGTATTTTCTAGACTATAATTTGTTTCTGTAATGCTGAGTTGGGACATTTTTTTCCTATATTTTTATCGTTTTGTTCACTTGTCGAAAATGTTCTTTTCTTTTCTTTTCTTCATCATCCAAATCTGTTCGACCGTTAAGGCGTGAAAGAGTAACAACCATCCATACATAATCACAAACTTTCGCATATATAATATCAGCTGGATTTGATAAGGACAAGACAAGTGACGGAAAGAATGGTAGGCCTTTGCCTAGCAGAGGGATTTTAGAAAAAAAACCAGCCAAGTGTGAATCCTACTCGCGCACGAAGGGTTCCGCACCATTATCTATAAAACGGCAAAAAAATCATGTCTGTCGTAAGAGAGCCCCAATTAAATAATTATTTAATTTTATTTTTAGTATTTGTTGTTAAAACGGCAACAGAGACATCATCTGTCGAAATTTCAACTGTCTAAGTATCACGGTTCATGAGATACAGCCTGGTGACGGACGGACGGACAACAAAGTCCATAGATAAGGGTCCAGTAATAGGGTTCCGTTTTACCCTTTGGGTACATACATACACACACACAATTCACGTCTCTATCCCTTACTGGGTAGACAGAGCTTAAGGTAACAAGACCTTACACTTTACAGGCCACGTTTAGCAAGACACTGTGGGCGTATAGGTGGAAAGTGGAATCAAAATAGTGATGGGTTGCTAGCCGCATCGCCTATAACATGATTCCTATGATTTTCGCTCATTCCATCGATGGGCTTTTACCATCTGCTGGAAGAGCAGCTGGTACGTTCTTTGTTTTTTCTTTGCTCCCAGACCAGCATGGAAGTGACCCTTTGGGTATGGAACCCTAAAAATGACATTGCCACTCTCTCCCTTGTTCCACGGGAGTTTGTAATTGTGTCGTACAGACACATCATTCAAACAGATGACGCTTAGCGACAAAAAAATCGCATAGTAACAAAGGTCACGTGACATCTAAGTAACAGGTAGAAAAATTGGAAGACTACCCACCTGCTATGGGTGGTGTAGGGGTATAGCACGCGTCACGGAATGACGAGGATCCGGGTTCGATTCCCGGCCATAGCTTTACTTTTCGAATTTTTCTATGTGTTCTAATTTTCACTGACATTTAGAAATTTAATTGCCACTCTGTTGATTAATCCTCTATGACCCTGACGGTCGTGCTTTTCAACGCATGTTCACTGCGCTTAACTGCGCTGCAGCTTGTTTCTAAAAATACATTGATTCCCACACATGCTGACCTTTTGATGTGCACATGTATCCCGCAAATGTATTATGAATGTATTTTCGTCGCGGTCATCTGTCACAGTTTGAGCGAGGGACCCCGACCGTAGGTAATCCAGACTTAGTCCGTTGTACTTTTCCTTTGTCCTTAATTTAGCTCATTTTAGTAGTTCAAGGGGACAAAAAGATTTCGTGTACTAGCGGCAGTAATTTTGTTTCTATCGTATAATTTTGGTAATCTATACATATAATAAATCAGTAGAAAGTTGGTGGCTGTGTATTAAATAAATTCATCAAAAATAGAGTGCTAACGATTAGGGAAGAGTAATAAAACAGAAAAGAGTAGATTTTATAATGTATTTACCTATGTCTGTGCTCGCTAATCTCCAAAACTGTTGGACCGATTTAAATGAAATTTTGCGTGTTGTGCCTAATATCCCTGGTCAATATTTTAGATACTTTTAATCCCGGAAAATTAAAGTAAAAGTGGGCTGACACCTTATATTGCCGCGGTTACATTAATACATAATTAGTTGAAATTTAGTATACAGTTAGTTTCAGTCCCAGGGACGGACATAGGCTAGTTTTTATCCCAGAAAACAGCACAGTTCCCGCATGATAGCGATAAGCGAATTCTGCACGGACGGACTCGCGAGCAACAGCTAGTTGCTAATATATACCTTCATTGAAATATTAGCTACAACTTTGATTATTTGTATGCCAGATCACTGATGTGCAGAGTCACTTTTTTAATCAAGATAGTGCTAAGATGCAAAACTATAGGTATTTCGTAACAGCAATGTTTTGACTATTTTTCCCCTACTCTGTATTGTTAGATTGTAAATGCATTTTGATAGTAGTGGCGAGTAGCAGGCGCTTCATTCTTGGTCCTCTAAAACGTACAAATTTTGCATCTTTATCCCTTACGGGTTAAACTGAGCCTAAGGTAACAAGACCTAAAGGCCACGTTTAGCATGATTGTGGGCGTATAGGTGGAAAGGGGAATAAAAATAGTGATGGGTTGCTAGCCGCATCGCCTATAATAATGATTCCTAAGATCTTCGGGATTTTACCATCTGCGCGGGCAGATGAGCAATTGGTAAATTCTATGTTTTTTATTTACTCCCAGACCAGCGTAGAAGAAATCTAAGAAAATCTATAACACAACAATCCAAAACATGAAACGTAGGTAATGATAAATATTCAGATAAAACCACGTGTTTTAGTTCCAGACGGTGATTCATTTCCCGTGTTTTAAGAAACAAATAGAAGAACGCGACGACGGCGATTTTATTATTCAGTTAGCGACGCTAATGAACATTTAGAGCTCCTTTGTAGCTGCTGTAAGAAATTAATTTAAGACTGTTCTTTATTCAACTTATGAATCTAATTTTATACAAGCACCTTTCTACTCATTGGAGCCGATATACGGTTTCCTGCTTTTTGCGGTTGAGACAACTATCCCATCGGGGATAGAATCCAAGTCAATGGTATAGGTGTTGGGGCACATGTTGCACGACCGAGGCAGTAACCCCAAACCATACCAATACGACTAGCACTAATGTACGCGAGAGATCACACGCGCGAGATAGACTACCCATTTTTTGTTACCGTTTTTTCTAGAAAGACACAGCTTTAGCGCGCTCTTGTGCTAGCCGTGGTTCAACAGATCTCATTGGCTTTACAAATAGATAAAATACAACGAGGCAATGTTGCTGGCGTAATGGGCACAGTGTGAGCACGTTTGAGCCAGCACGGTGCAAGAAGAGGGTAACCTCTGTTTTAAGATCCTTTTTGCTTTTCTTTTCTGTAGTATGTACTGAGTTTCGTTTCTTTTATCGCTAAACGTCAGCAAAGTATAAAACAGCTCTCTTATTTAACTTAAACGGCAGTTGCGCAAGACCACCACGTCAGTAGCAAGATACCAGACATGCTTATCTAGATTACTCAATTCAAATGTAGCTTTAACCGTATTACCTACATGGATAATCTCTACATCTGCACGAATGAAACATTAAATTTGGTTCGGGCTTTCTTGTTCGCTATTTACTTTGAGAAGCCTGTTTGTTATAAATGTCAAAAGTCGGCCAATTGCGAGTCGGACTAGCGCAGCTGTACAAATTCGGCAAATGATTGTAAAGTCCAGTGGTAACAGAGTCCTGCTCCTAAGCGAAATGTAAGCAGTGTGAGGAGTTTTTTTTTTAATTTCTAAATGTCAGTGAAAATTAGAACACATAGAAAAATCCGAAAAGTAAAGCTATGGCCGGGGCTGGTTCCCGGCCATACCTTTACTTTTCGGATTTTCCTGTGTTCTAAATTTTACTGACATTTAGAAATTTAATTTCTAACGGTAAAACCGAAAAAGTAAAATATAAAAATCAAGAAATAAAATTTCTTGATTCATTTGATTGTGTTTTTTTTTTTATGTTAGAGAGGCCAGACAAACGAACTAGTGGGTCACCTGATGGTAAGTGATCACCACTGTCCATAGACACCCGCAGCGCTTTACGCGATTCTTTTATAGGTGACTTTATTTCATTGGCTGTGCTGTAAGAGCTACTTTCATAGCAAATTTAAAATTTCTAGGACACCCAGAACTAGCCTCTATATTTTGTAGGGTGCATATCGATGGCTATAAAATTTTTTGGTATAATATTAGTAGCAATAACACTCATTTGATATAATTATTAAATCATATAACAACACTTAATATATTTACATATGACATAATTATCATTTCTTATAATGATCATTTGATATAATATCATTTAATATAACATTATTTAAGTATAATGCTTATTTCCTATAATGAACTTATGGTATAACGTTATTTAATCACAAAACGAACTGCTATCAAAAAGTAGGTTAGGTTAGGTTTGAACTGCGTCCCCAAACAAAAACGAACTGCTATAAAAAAGTTGGTTAGGTTAGGTAAATAAAACACAATGTTCATTATATAAAATGAGCGTTATACCATATAATCGTTATAAGAAATAAGCGTTATACCGAACGATAAATATACGAAATAAATGTATATATTTTAAAATTATATCAAACGTTTATTATACACAATGAGTGATTATACCCTTTGAAATTATATCAAATGTTGATATATCGATAGAAAATATATTAAATATTTTTATATCGATCATTACACACCCATATTTTGTAAGCACGTCAATTTGCGTGGGAACACTATTTCTAATGACTAACTTCACAGCTCTAAGGGGCCGCATACCCTAAGTATTCGATATTAATTTCAATCTGTACACGATCCTGAGAAAAAGGATCTTGACAGACGGGCGGACGGACTATAAGAGTTCAATTGTTTTCCTTTTAGATACGGAACCCTGATAATGTACAGTCAAGGAATTTAATTCCCAACCCACCAAGGAACCTATTTATAGTAAGCGTCGTAACTTTTTACTTCTTAAGTAATGCGATGTCACTATGACGTTTTATGGAGAGGTTTCCCAATGGGTCAGGAATTAAATTCCTTGACTGTACAAACCCGAGTTCTGTGGAAGTTATAAGTGGAACGCAATGAGCGCCGCCCAGCTTTTACACTAAAACACTTGAAGTAATGACGTCTCTGCCATGACACGCATTTTAAACACAAGAGAATTTTACCTCCCACTTAGTTCAGTGGACTAATAAGTCTACTCGCCCTAGATACAGCTTCTCTATACGGCGGCGTCGACGATTAAAATGATTTACTCGACATATATGGAATGTTTATCCACCGCTCGACATAAAGGGTAACCGCTGGTTTACGGCCGAGCCTAATTTAATATTGCTCGTAAATACCAAGATAGCGTGAGTCAAAGAAAGATTTCACTAGTTTTTATCTAACGTGGCATTCATGATCCGAAAGGACGGAAAACAGTAGACAGATAAAACAAGACCGGTAGTAAAAAGAAATAATATAATTAATAGAAGTAAATCCCTTCACGAAAAGGGCTTTTTTATTTTGCTTTTTAAGAAATTACTCATTTTGATAAAAAAATAAGGTAACTTCAATTGACTTTCTCCTTTATTTAGTTAAAGTTAAAAAAAATCGAGTGTGGCTTGTTCTGGCTGGAATAACTGCTGCAAACTAGTTCGGAAGTCGTAACTCAACGTTCAAAAGTATTATATATACACCTACGATATAGATATTGACCTTGTGAGTAAGGTCTATCTAATTAAACAAAATAATCTTCAAGTTTACTTTGATAAGGCAGATAAACAATAATTTGACGCTGTGAAAACCTTAAACGCAAAAAGAAAAAAAACTAGTTTATACGCAAACTCAATTGTGTTCAATGAACAAAAAAAGACCTTGCTACTCCGCTACTTAAGAGCGGCAAGCAAGCAAGTAGCGGAGTAGAAAGGTAAATGTTTTTGTTCATTGAAATGGACGTCCGCAAAGTAACGCCCGATTCAATGACAACTGTGTTCGATTCAGGGGCTCATATACATACAGCCTATAACTACAATAATGGGAAATCTATACATCTATATATATAATAAATCAGTACAAAGTTCGTGTCTGTACATTAAATAAATTCATCAAAAATAGAGTGCTAATGATTGGGGAAGAGGTAATAGAACACAAAAAAGTAGATTTTATAATTTTTGTCTGTCAGTATATATGTGTGGATGTGTTCATTTACCTAGTTATGTCTGTGTTCGCTAATCCGCAAAACTGTTGCAATAAGCAATTAATTAAATAAAATTGGCGTGCTGACACCTTATATTGCCGCGCGGTTACATTAAACATACATACATAATTAGTTGAAATTTGGTATACAGTTTGTTTCAGTCCCAGGGACGGACATAGGATAGTTTTTATCCCAGAAAACAGCATAGTTCCCGCGCGATAGCGACAAGCGAATTCTAAATCATTTATTCGCAATAAACATGGTGTGATAAAAATTGGTGTACAAGAAGAAAGGTAAGTTTCACACGTTTAGTCACAAATGCAAATTTAATGTGCAAATAATGGTACTAAAATCACTCGTCCTGTCAGCTCTACACTAATAGCTAAGAGCGACTGGTTGATAGAGTTTATATTCAAGCAAGAACAATAAGTAATCCCTCACGTCAGGACCGGGCTCGGCCTGTTCACGCGCAATTAGGTTCATTTGCTAGCATTAATTAGGAAGAGGAGTGGTCTTAGCAAACATGAAAGGAAATTAATCAATTTGAGGGACGTAACCGCAGGCGTGCTGGCGAGGGCGAGGGACCTAAAAATGCTTACAACGCGAACAAATCAAAACATGTTTTAGGGTCATCAAAACTAAAAAACGGAACCTTTACAGGATCACTTTATTGTCGGTTCGTCCGTCAGTCTGTCAAGACCCCTTTTCTCAGGCTGGAGGCTAGAGTTTGGAACGTTTTAGAGTTTTGTGTGGTGTTGGTGATAGTTCGATCTGTGTGGAACTGTGTTCATTTGTGACGCAGAAACGTGCGGCTTTCGCGTGTGGTCATGTAATTGAACGTGTCGCACAAACGTAGGTACGGTCAGCTAAATAACTGCTTTATCACTTTTCATCCTACTTCCTAGCAAATGAAAATGTCGCTAAAGTTGAACTTTCAAGTTGAAAGCTACGTCTTATCGACATAAATTTTACGTCCCCCAGGGCTATAACTAGCAATTTACCGTCCGCTAAGCTTCCAGAAATTTCCACTTCCTGGCTAGAGAGAAACAAACCTCGGGCGGTGATAAAGAAAGCCCCAGGTTGCATGTTTATTGCCCTCGCCTTTGGCTCGTGCGACAAAATCCATTCTTTATTTCACCACCCTCGGAATCATGTCTTTGGCTGACGGTACAGTAATGCAACCACAGCATTCGTAAAGCCCTATCACAATAAGGTGGCATTCACGCGAGTTTGAGTGACGGCGGCCTGTCAATTGCGACAGGGTTCTACAGTGGTACGTGAATACATTTCGCTCACTGTACCTAGGTGTAGTCTTACAGGTTTGCTTGCGGAGTAGCAAGGATAATATTTTTTAGATGGATATTATATTATCATAACAGATCTATGGAGAGTTTGAATTTTGCGTTGGGAGAGGAAGGCCTATATAAGGCCTATAGGCCGAAATCGGCGAGCATTTATGAGGAGATTGATGAATGTGGATGAAGCGAAAAAGGTGTGTCAGAATCGTAGCAAGTGAAACGAAGTACCTAGTCTCTGCCTACCTCTATGGGAAAGAGGCGTGACTGTATGTATGTATATTATATCATGTTTCCATATAACTAACAAGTAAGTAGTAAAGTTCCAAGGTAGGTTACATAAATAATTGAAAATTCTTTTGGCTAAAAAATTCCTTACTGTCTGACCTTCCGTGTCAGTTTTCGGCTCGTTGAGATGTTTTCATCACTATTTCCAAGAAGATCTCTCGACTTGTTTAAATAGATATCTACCCAGAAACGTATATGGCATGAATCAGTTTAGTTTAAGCATGAACAACCGAAATGAATCATATTTTAAGTAAAAAGAACATCGCAGATTAAGAATATTTTAATGTTATTGTTATCGAAAAGAATGCATTGAAATTCTAAATTAAATTAGTGTAAATCAGAAATCATTTACGCTATCGATTCTCATACAAGAAAAAGTGTGTCCCAGATTTAACTATGGAATAATTTTCCTGTTCGTCACGTTCCATACAACCTATATTAAAGTGACGAACTGGAATGGAAATTTTGAGACAAATTTTGTCTTGTATAAGGATCGATGGGGTAAACGATTCAGAGTAAAAAAAACAAAATAGTTACATCCTGGAAGAAATGTTCATGTGGACTTTTTTTTTGGAAAACGCTCAGCTAAAACCTGAACTGAGTCGGAATTGAATCGCATTACCTAAGACGTCATGGTAAGGCCCCAGGGGACACAATATTTCTCGTATAAGAATCAGTAATCTCATTGATTCTGAGTAGAATTATCGCAAAATATCCAAAATCTGAGATTTTTTTTTTCTGTGTTCCGGTGTGGAGAGTAAGACAGCCGGGGAAATTACGGGCACAAGAGGCATTTCAGCTTAGTCCTCTAGGTTGGCAACGCATCTGCAATCCCTCCGGGGTTGCGGGTGTCTATGGGCAGTGGTGATCACTTGCCATCAGGTGACCCACCTGCTCGTTTGCCTTCCTATTCATATAAAAAAAAAAGTTAAAATTACTTTGAAACGGTTCTAACTAAATTGACTGGCAATTGGAGTGTGTCGTATCGTGACTCCTCTAATTGCCATACGTCGGGACTACAAAGGGACCGCGTGGACAAGTTGCCAGAGGAATGTAATTACACTGACTTGCACTAAATTGATTCCGAGAGCACTACCCTCGCAAGTTCCATCATTCATTAAACACTTTAAACTTATAACTATAGCTTTGCAGTTGTTAAACGTCAATTCGTAATGAATTTACGCAAAGCAATGAAAAATGAGCAAAAATCTAGGAATCGTGTTATAGACTACAAGCCCATGGAAAAAAAACATGTGAAATGAACCAGCGTGAATGAAGCTTAGAAGGCTGTTACTATATCATAAAACTAGCCTTCCGTCTGCAGCTTCGCCCGCGGTAAATTAATTCGGTAAAGAGTAGCCTATTTCACTCAGTGATAATGTAGCGTTCTAACGGCAAAAGAATTTTTGAAATCGGTTCAGTAGTTTCGGAGCCTATTCAATGCAAACAAACAATCAAATTTTTCCTCTTTATAATATTAGTATACATATATAACTCTGAGCGCTATGCCGTCATTTCTGAGCGTTGCGAGTGGCGAGTGCGAGTGGTTTGACCTATGCCTAAGACCTCAAGCAGATGGTGGTGGATTCGAACTCGGGCTCGCACCTCTTAGTTCTTCAGAGTTTGTGGGTATAAATCCCGTATGGCAACTATAGCACAAGACCTCTCATTCTGAGAAGAGGTCTGTACCCAGCAGTGGGACGTATAGGCTGGAGGTGATGATGATGATGATGATGATGATGAAATCTGCAAAACATCACTCATGTTATCATTATTATTATTTTAATGCTTTATTTCTTTAGGTTAAGTTAGGGTCTTTGGTCTTAGCTTTTTAGTATGTTTACTCTCTATACTCTGGTTTCTGTTGTCCTGTCAACCGTTAGAAGGTTAGCTGGCAGAGATCCCTTCCAGGGACAAGTTCGCCTTTGTACATCGGTTTTTCTCATTACCTGTAAAATTGAATGTGTTTTATGTACAATAAAGAGTTATACCTACATACACACATCTTTTCAACTTTGAGTCAGAGAGGTATCTGCAAAAAGACCAAAATAACTGTGACGAACTGAACAAGGACACGGACTGTGGAGATGATGTAATTAAGGCGAGGTAACAAACAATTAGGGACAAAGTCCCAAATATGCCAAAGACGAGGTTATTCCACTTCTGCACGTGTACCTACGTATGTCACATACATACATAAATCAAGTCGATATCCCTTACGGGATAGACAACCTAAGGTAGCAGAGCCAAAGGCCACGTTTAGCATGATTGTGGGCGTACAGGTGGAAAGGCGAACCAAAATAGTGATGGGTTGCCGCATCGCCTATAACATGGTATTCCTAAGATTTTCGCCCATTCCCTCGATGGGCTTTTACCATCTGCGCGGGAAGAGAAGCAACTGGTACATTCTACGTTTCTGTTTACTCCCAGAGGCGATAATCTTAGGAATCATGTTATAGGCGATGCGGCTAGCAACCCATCACTATTTTTATTCACCTTTCCACCTACACGTCCTCAATCATGCTAAACGTGGCCTTAAGGTTTTGTTGCCTTAGGCTCTGTCTACCCCGTAAGGGGCGTAAGGGATAAAGACGTGATATATGTATGTATGTATGTAAAAAAATGGTTTAAAAGGAAAAAAAAACGAAGTTGACGCGCACTCAGTAGGCTATAATTCTGCAGAATAATAGAAGTAACCGATGGCATTGGCAATACAATGATGATTCACTGCAGCTAGCTACCGTTGTTTAGATGTTCCCAAAAATAGGGCAAACTTATATACCTACTGAAAACAGTGCGGTTTGTGGCTAGTACTCACTTTGCAAATACGCCTATGTACACGTGAAGGAATTGTACGTACCTATATTTAAAATAAACAATGTATTTAACTTTCGAAACGACAATGAAAAATAAAAACACAGAAAAATCCGAAAAGTGAAGCTAAGTGAAGCCTGGAATTGAACCCGGATCCTTGATTGCGATTGCTTGGATATTTTGCGCAAAGTCACGCACCAACTCTTTACCCCTGCGGGATTCCCATTCTGAGTCCATATAGAAAGAAAGAATGAACCCATTTATTCCTTTTTGGCAAACACACAAGTATAAGAGAATATACACAATTTTATAGAAAATAGACAAGAAAAAAAACACAGACATGAAAAATAGATCATCAGCGTTGTGTGTGTCTTCGCAAAAGTGAAACGGTCGCTGGTTCAGCATTACGCTGAGGTGTTAGACACCTGCAGCACTGATTTTCAGCCAGAACCGTCATATTATTCTAACGTCTTTGAATCTATAGGTTTTCAAATAAAGAACATCTAAGTACGAGTATGCTGCGCTGGCGCTAGTCTTATCGTTAACCTTGTGAATCAATCGCTATTATTTTTTAACTGTCTTCAAAAAAATGAGGTTTTGTTTTGTCGGCGCGATTCTATAAATGTACCGACGTTCACTGATAATCTCGACTGTTCTAGTCCTATTCTTTCCGCCACTCGTCCTTGTTTCATCCAAAGCTCCCAGGAGCAAAGAAAAAACTTAAAATGTAAAGATGGTAAAAGCCCATCTAGGGAACGGGCTAAAATCTTAGGAATCATAGTATAGGCGATGGGGCTTGCAACCCATCAGTATTTTGATTCCCTTTTTTTCCACCTATACGCCTGATATTAATGCTAAATGTGGCCTTTAGGTCTTGCTACGATAGGCTTCTGTCTGCCCCGTGTGGGATAAAGACTGATTTATGTATGTCCTTGTCAAGAGCATGCTTGTGCCACCCTATTTGACATGCATCAAGATCTCCCCCGCCCCATCTGCTCTTAGGACTGCCTCTAGTCTAGTCAGATAGGTTTATTTTGTGTGAAAGGTTAGTTATTTATACTGCCAAGTTAGTTCCATTATATTTATTGTCCCATCCTGGTCTGAGAGCAAAGAAAGAATGTACCAGTTGCTGCTCTTCCCGCGCAGATAGTAAAAGCCTATCGAGGGAATGGGTGAAAATCATAGGAATCATAAATTATTATAGGTGGCGCGACTCATCACTATTTTGATTCTTCTTTCCACCAATACGCCGACAGTCATGCTAAACGTGGCTTTTGGGTCTTGTTGTCTAAGGCTCTGTCTATCCTGAAAGGAATAATGTCGTGATTTATGTATGCATGTTTTTGTATTTTTTTTACTAAGAGGGGAACCGTAAAGTCCTCAGCACTAGAAAAGGTTCAACTGGCACCTCTTAAACTTTCTTAGTTTTGAATAGAAATCTTTTCTTTTACAGTTTGGGGCTGACGCACGACGACGAGGAGCACTGCGCGGGCGCAGCTCAACGCGGCTCCGTCATGGCGCCGACGGTGATGGCCGCACTCCACAACTTCTCCTGGTCCTCCTGCTCTAAGAAGCAGCTACACGACAAGGCCAAGTAAATTTAACTCCATTTCGCTATAATTACACATAAACGGATAACTCACGTATAAAAAGTCGAGTGATGCTTGACATGTTTCGGACTATTTCGTAGTCCTTCTTCTATGACGATGAAAACGAGGGTAGTTGTGCGCCGCTGTCAGTTGCGTCGAGCAGCCGCGCGAATAGAGCGCTGGCGCGCAGTGTTCGTTTCGCTGCGCTCCAGGAAGAAGCACTACGAAATAGTCCGAAACATGTCGAGCATCACTCGACTTTTTATACGTGAGTTATCCGTTTATGTGTAATTATGAGTGAGTCTCACGGTAGTTTCATGTTGAAAGTCCATTTAGCTATCTCTACTAAAATTAAGAATGCGAAAATAATTCGGTCTGTCTGTCTGCTACTCTTCCACGGCTAAAGCACTGAACCAATTTTAATGAAACCTGGTATAGAGACAGTTTCGGTTTCGGGGAAGGACATAAGATAGTTTTTATTCCAGAAAATCAGATAGTTCCCGCTCGGCAACGCCCTGTTATTATCTTCTTCACTACCTATAAAAACAACTCGCTTTCCGCTGTCTGCCTATGTATAGCTTAAATTTTTAAAACTACGCAACGGACTTTGGTGCGGTTTCTTTAATGGATAAAGTGATTCAAGAGGAAGGATTATATGTATATAATCTCTCCGACTTTTTTCTTTCTTTTATTGGGTGTCTGGCGAGCATAATATTGTAGAGAAACACTGATTGCGACCGTGCGAAGCCGGGGCCGGTCGCTAATTAAAAATAAACCGATTCAGGACAAAATCTGTAAAAGTAAAAAAATTGGAGATTGTCGGCGCCTTAATAATCCTACTAATCCTAATAATATTATAAATGTGAAAGTTTGTGAGTATGTTTGGATGTTTGTTACTCT
Source organism: Pandemis corylana (assembly GCA_949127965.1). Taxonomy (NCBI): domain Eukaryota; kingdom Metazoa; phylum Arthropoda; class Insecta; order Lepidoptera; family Tortricidae; genus Pandemis; species Pandemis corylana. The sequence goes on along the minus strand of OX421856.1, from coordinate 5,389,923 downwards.
TTCACGCCAGCACGGCTGGACAGATCTGGATGAAATTTGGAACATAGATAGATTATAGTCTGGAATAACACATAGGCTACTTTTTATCCCGGAAAATTGTGTAATTCCTGCGGGATAGCGATAAAAGAATTCTATGCAGATGAAGTTGCGGGCAACAGCTAGTAATATATATATGTTTTAATTTGTCATGTCTGATGCTACGAAAATGGTGTTTCCGGAAACTTACGTATACTACGTACGTAACTAAGTATACTACTTACTACACTACTATACTTATACTTACTTACATATAAGCTATCGGTTACTGAATACTCTGAATCCAATCTCAAGAACACTGAAGAACCATAGTAACTGATTTATTTAGATTGAAAATTGGCTACAAAGTAAATCCGTTTATTTGCGCGTCAGTATACATAAACAAGTCCCGAAGTCATTCTACGAGTATAATTGGTTTTGTAGAGTTTAAGATTAATAAGTTAAGACACTTTGTTCTTAATTACTATTTCTCTAAAGCCAAGTGCTTTCTCACTCTTCGCTTTAATTAATGCCAAGAGTGCTTTAAAACTAACTTTACCTACTACTAGGTAAAGTATATCTTTACTTACACACAGTGGCCACAGTTATTTATAACTAGCGACCCGCCCCGGCTTCGCACGGTATATTATGCATGTATTATACATATAAACCTTCCTCTTGAATCACTCTATCTATTAAAAAAACCGCATCAAAATCCGTTGTGTAGTTTTGAAGATATAAGCATACATACGGACATGAGGACAGAAAAAGCGACTTTATTTTATACTATGTAGTGAAGTGAAGCTGAGGCAAAACTCCCGGACGCGACTTGAAAGAAATGATGTATAATTATTATCAATTGTTACAAATTGATAATTGTACCGACAATGTATCGTTTAAAAGTCCCATCGAGAGAATGGGCCTAAATCTTAGGAATCATGTTATAGGCGATGTGGCTAGCAACCCATCACTATTTTGATTCCCCTTTCCATCCATACGCCCACAATCATGCTAAACGTGGTCTTTGGGTCTTGTTACTATGGGCTCTGTCTACCCCATAAGGGATAAAGACGTGATTTATGTATTTATGTATGTATGTATCATCACTACATAGTATTAAACAAAGTCGCTTTCTCTGTCCCTATGTCCCTATGTATGCAAAACTACACAACGGATTTTGATGCGGTTTTTTTTAATAGATAGAGTGATTCAAGAGGAAGGTTTTTATGTATAATTCTACGCAGACGAAGTCGCGGGTAGAAGCTAGTAGTTTTATAAAATTATTACGCAAGTTGGAGTTCCCGGGTTCAAATTCGGATTGGGGTAGGCACCAAACTTGGACGATGAATTTATGAACGTTTGTTGAGAAATACATACATACATAAATCACGTCTTCGTCTCTTGCGGCGTAGACAGAGCCCAAGGTAACAAGACCCAAAGACCACGTTTAGCATGATTGTGGGCGTATGGATGGAATGGGAAATCAAAATAGTGATGGGCTGCCGCATCGTCTATAACATGATTCCTATGCCCATTCCCTCGATGGGCTTTTACCTGCGCGGGAGAAGCAACTGGTACATTCTATGTTTTTTCTTTACTCCCAGACCAGCATGGGAGCTAATGAGAAATGTAATGTATATTTTATGTATGACTATTTAAGCATGTTTATCTGTTGGCTACCCAATGCACAAGTGTGTGTGTTTTTTTTTTATCATATGTAACTGCAATCAGTCGCCATACTTTTATCAGCTGTGTTGAGTGGATGCAGGGCTTTTGAAGTTCAGCAGGCCAATGCCTTGCTGCCAACTTAGAATATGTGGTTCCTCTTTAACCTCCTAACCACATTGGCATTGTCAAGTAATCCAGAAGCAAGTGGATTGGGGTGATTTGTAAGTCGTTTGATATGCTGTTCCTTAAAGCGCTCTATTTCTGAGGATACTGTTGCAATGTTCAAGTACAAGTTAAACCAAAATGATTCCCTTGCATACCTACTGCCAGTGCAAAAAGTTTCTAACTATTAAAATTGGGAACGTCACTCTCTCAGAAACACAAGCTTATTTAAAGCACAAAGCTACGCTGCATCGAGAGCTTTGTGAGCTTTCTTTAATGAGCTTAACTGGGTTGAATGGGGCATCGTCGTGCTCAGCGAAGCTCATTTAAGTTTGTTGTATTTATAACTTGTTGCGACCAACATACTTAGGTGCAGCAAGCGGCGTGCAAGCTTCGTTTAAAACTGATAAAAACACTGACAAGGAAAATAATGGTTGGTTGGATTTTTTACACAGTTTTATAGAATTCAGTTATGTTTCAATCATTGCCGTAATTTTTAGTGTGTGTTAGTTTGACGACCAGATGGCCCAGTGGTTAGAGAACCTGGCTATGAAGCTTGAGGTCCCGGGTTCGATCCCCGGTCGGGGCAGATATTTGTATGAAAAATACGAATGTTTGTTCTCGAGTCTTGGATGTTTAATATGTATTTAAGCATGTATTGATCTATATAAGTATGTTTATCCGTTGTCTAGTGACCATATTACAAGCTGTGCTTAGTTTGGGGCTAGGTCAATTGGTGTCAATTGTCCCAAGATATTAAATTATTATATTATTATTACTAAGCGTGAGACTAGACGAGCGGATTTTTTGAGTTGTGAGTTGCGTAAATTTCATCGCGTAATTTCTGCTACGTTCGGTTTTATACAAAATTCCAGGGCCTTACCATGATGTCTTAGTGCGATTCAATTCCGATTCAGTTTAGGTTCGCTCGCTGTCAGATCCATACTAAAAATGACAGGTAAAACCTGAACTGAGTCGGGATTGAATCGCATTAAGACGACATGGTAAGGCAGGGGCCTTTTCGGACCTTTTCTGTTTCGTTCACGCGGCGACGCAAAATCAGTTGGACTTTTGTGTTACGGAAAATTACTCTCATCTGGCCTCACCCTAACAATAACATTAACCGACAATATTGACAGACATTATTTATAGATTAAAGTTATTATTAAAGTGAGTTGGTGTAACATTTAATGTAACAAGATGTTTTATTTTGCACACATTTGTGGTCGATAGGCCGATGACAAGCGTCAAAAATTTTACAAGTAATCCTTCACTAACGATAAAAACAACCGCATTTAATGTGACAGTTTACTTTTGTAACAACGTAACATATGGTGGCATAACAAGCACCAATTAGCTGCAATTGAAGCATTTGATGCACTCTAATAACGCCGGGAAGCTCTCGCTGCAGTTGCAGTCAAGCGACAGTTTTCGTAGTTCTACTATCAAATGAATCAGGATTCGTAGTTCTACTATCAAATGAATCAAGAATTCTTACTTCTTGATTTTTTATGTTTACTTTTACGGTTTTACTGTTAGAAATAATTTTTTTAAAACGATACTAAAAATTAGAACACAGAAAAATCCGAAAAGTAAAGCTATGGCCAGGAATCGAACCCGGATCCTCGTCATTCCGTGACGCGGGCTATACCCCTACACCACCCATAGCAGATGGGTAAGCCTTCGAAATTTTCTATCTGTTACCAGCTGTCACGTGAACTTGTTACTACTACTATGCGATTTTTTTATCGCCAAGCGTTTTATAATGTTTTTATATGTGGTCGAATTTTCAGTGTCGTTTAGAAGTTTAAGTATATGTCCAACTTTTTTGAAGTTCCTTTTGTTTTGTACCAGAAAAAAAGATGGCCAAGCGTGTGTCGGACACATGACGGAAAGTTCCGTGGTCGAGATAATATTAAACTGGCTACCACAAGTACCATTAAGCCACTGACACAAAAAAGTCTCTCCTGGTTGCATACTCGTACACGAGCTATTTATAAAAGACATTTTCAAAACTTGGACAAAACGAAGGAATGTGGGTTATGTTTTTGCCCTAGGAAACCCGGGTCGTCAATTCCACAGAAATGTTTTTCTAATAGCTATGTTCATTACAGAAGGGATTTCCAAGAATATTGAATTATTAGGTAATATGAACTCGTATACGATGTATCATACATTTCTTGTGATGTACAGCGAAAAGATTTCTGCTTTCTTATTTGAATAGGTGCCTAAATATTTCACTGTAAAATAAATAAAGATAATTATTTAAAAACAGACTAATACTGAAGCTAAACTACTACTAATTATAAAACTATAAAGTAAATATGTCGTCAAAATATTCCGCTACAAGTATCGACCCCAAGACGCTGGCCGCATTGCCTCTCTGATCTGCTATTCTTAACATTTGAGAGAGGTAAGCGCCAGCCCTGGAGTCACCTGTGGCCACCACTAAACGTGTCGAAAGCTCCTTTAGATTTTTTTGTACCTAAATTATTCTTATATTTTTATCTGCTTTTTAATACGCTTTCGCGATTAAAGGATGAATAAGCGCTCTTCTTTTTTTCTCACTAATCTTTTCATAAAAAATATATAAAACCTACGAGTATGCCATCCGTAATCTAATTATGAATAAACGGGTTCAATGATATCCACCGATTCATTCGTTGGAATTCAATGCAATCGGATAAGTGAAGTGGGGGTGAATAATTTAAAACAAACATCTAAACATATCGTACGTACCCTACTCAGACTGCTAAAAATTATATCGTGGCTCACTCCAAACCTAACGATTAAAATTAAAATTACCATGAGCCTCATATTAAAATAGAATTCGGGTAAAACAATTAACAAAAGATGGTGGCGACCATCTAAAAATTAAGAAATAAACTTTTCTTTTCTTCAGATCTAACAGATGTTACTTTGTTGCTGACGTGCTGGTGACAGACAGACAGACGGACTGGGGAGTCTTAGTAAACAACTTACGAGGTAGACAGAGCCTAAGGTAACAAGACCTAAAGACCACGTTTAGCATAATTTGTGGTTCTATGTGTTCTAATTGTCAATGTCGTTTAGAAGTCTTATAATTTGTGGGCATGTAGGTGGAAAGGGGAATCAAAATAGTGATGGGTGCTAGCTGCATCGCCTATAACATGATTCCTAAGATTTTTGCCCATTTCCTCGATGGGCTTTTACCATCTGCGCGGGAAGAGAAGCAACTGGTACATTCTATGTTTTTTATTCTTGCGTTTTTTGTTCTTCCATGCTGGTCTGGGAGCAAAGAAAAAACATAGAATGTACCAGTTGCTTCTCTACCCGCGCAGATGGTAAAAGACCATCGAGGGAATGGGCGAAGCTTATAGGAATCATGTTATAGGCGATGAGGCTAGCAACCCATCACTATTTTGATTCAATTTTCCACCTATACGCCCCCAATCTTGCTAATTGTGGCCTGTAGGTACCTTAGGCTCTGTCTACCCCGTAAGGGATAAAGACGTGATTTGTGTATGTGTGTATGTATGTATGTTTTTTATTTGCTCCCAGACCTGCATGGAATACTTAGTAATAGGGTCCCGTTTTTACCCTTTGGGTACGGAACCCTAAAAATGAGAAGGGTTGAAAAATAATGATAGTTGTAACGACGGAGGTTTCTAAGTAGCATCGTGTTCCAGATATTTGTGGTGCCTTCACTCGCGCAGCCAGGACGAGGGTGTCGAGCTGGGAGGTGCCAAGTCCCTCTCCAAATACGTGTTCACCATGGACGAGCAGTGCCGCACCGAGTTCGGAGAAGGGTGAGCAAGACTATAAACCCACCGCTTAAATGAGGCATCTCCTGCGCAGCTGCGGTGCGAGGGGTAGGACGACAAAGGGGACCTAGAGAGGTGAGGGCGGGCAGTGCGCGCGCCGCCCGCACCTCTCTCCGCCCCCGCGGTCGTCTCTCCCCGCGCCCCTGCACCGCGCGGGCTCGCTTGGCAACTACAGCCCTATATGTATGAGATATTCTGAGAGGTTTGTGCCCACCAGCGGTAAATAGGCTACAGATGAAATGTGATGAGGAAAAACAGTCATCGTATTTATTTCTTTGTTACTGAAAACGAATTTGTTACACGGAATTATAGTCTGTCCAATCATTTATTTTCTCGATGACAGCTCCCGTAGAATGTAACTGCGCTTTTTACGCAAAAAATAACTTTTAAATGCGAGGTATAAAAAATATGACGACTGCCTAATTTTGTTCCTTGATCCCATATAATATACATCTAAGACAAATTGAGTCCATATATGCACTAATATCTTTTTAAAGTACGATAAACAATAAACGTTTTAATAAAGTTACATTCTATGGGAATGCAAATAGTGATGTTATGATTGAAATATCGATATTGTATCGGCATTGTATATATTGAACTAGATGTGTTCCTGCGACTTTGTACACGTTGTAATTTTTTACCGGGATAAAAAATAGCCTATGTTACTCAGGAATAATGTAGCATTTTAATGGTGAAATATTTTTGTTTGTCCAGTAGTTTTTAGTTTATTCATTACAAAGATACGTTGTCATTCGGCCATTTTGCACGCTTAGTAATAAATTAGCATTCAAGTCGGTTGTTTTATTGGCTCCATAGCTGAATACTTCTCAACTACTCGTATATATATAAAATTGGATCGATATCGTATCTACTGATCACTTATTAGGTCACAACACTATAACTATCAAACTACATCTGTCTCGAGAAAATAAATGATTGGAACAACTATAAGTAGATAATGAAAGATGCTACATAAAACAAGGTATCCACAAACCGAATAGATTGCTAGCCTTTAATTAAAACTAATCCACCATTACAGCTTAACCCATTGTTATTCCGGGCGGATTCTCTATTGGCACAATAACCCAAATCTCTATTGGTAAATGAAAGAAAGTAATTGCCTACATCCGCCAGCGCCTTCTGTCGGATTAATCAGATCGAATCGACTATTCAAAAGGCAGAGGGCCAGCCAGCCGCATTTTCTACTCGTTACTGAATCTGGTGTGACCTACAAACATACCTTTACCTTGATACTCGACATAATCTTTTGTTATGCCCTTATTTAATGTTAAAGAGAACTTTTTGTGCAATTTGAACAAAAAAAATACACATAAACGGATAACTCACGTATAAAAAATCGAGTGACGCTCGACATGTTTCGGACTATTTCGTAGTCCTTCTTCCTGGAGCGCTTCAGGAAGAAGCTTAGGACTACGAAATAGTCCGAAACATGCCGAGCATCACTCGACTTTTTATACGTGAGTTATCCGTTTATGTGTAATTATGATTAAGTCTCACGGTGGTTTCATGTTGAAAGTGACAAAAAAAATGTTATTATCAAGTATCGATAGTACATACATATAATTATCACGTCTTTATCCCTTACAAGGTAGACAAAGCTTAAGGTAACAAAACCTTAAGGCCACGTGCATGATTAAGGGCGTATAGGTGGAAAGGGAAATCAAAATAGTGGTGGGTTGCTAGCCGCATCGCCTATGACTTGATTTCTAAGACTTTCGGCTATTCTCCGGATGGGTTTTTACCTGCGCGGGAAGAGAAGCAACTGGTAAATTATGTTTTTTCTTTACTCCCAGACCAGCATGGAGGTATCGATAGGGTTGCAACAATAGTTCAATCGCTTTGATACCGTTCTTATGTGTTCTCATATATGTTATGATTACGTGAGAATAGTATGGATATATCACACGATATTCCTAAGCGGTTCGATTTCGTTGTAGCACTTTTATTAAATTCCATGTTGTCTTCCATGCTGGTCTGAGACTAAAGAAAAATACATAGAATTTACCAGTTGCTTTTGTTCCCACGCAGATGGTAAATAAAAGCCCATCGAGGGAATGGGCGAGTCTTAGGAATCATGATGTAGGTGATGCGGCTAGCAACCCATCACTATTTTGATTACATTTTTTGCCACGCCCGCAATCTTGCTAAACGTGGCCTAGGTCTTGCCACCTTAGACTGTCTACCCCGTAAGGGATAAATACGTGATTTGTGTATGACACGAATAAATAATACCCCTTTGCGAAATAACGGGCAGTTTTGTTTTATCTTGCTTTTTAGGGTTTACTCATTTTGACAAAGAAATATAAGGTAACTTCAACTGACTTTTTCCTTTATTTACTAAAAGTTACAAACAATAAAATAAAAATTAACATCGAGTGTGGCCTCCTCTGGCTGAAATAGCGGGTGGTAGGGCCTTGTGCAAGGTCCGTCCGGATCGCTACCACCATCTTACTCGCTAATCCTGCCGCTAAGTAGCAGTGCTTGCACTGCTGTGTTCCGGTGTGGAGAGTAAGACAGCCGGGGAAATTACGGGCACAAGAGGCATTGCATCTTAGTCCTCTAGGTTGGCAACGCATCTGCAATCCCTCCGGGGTTGCGGGTGTCTACGGGCAGTGGTGATCACTTACCATCAGGTGACCCACTTGCTCGTTTGCCTTCCTATTCATATAAAAAATAAAAAATTAAAATTAATAATAACTGCTGCAGTGCTTCGCGACCAATACCGTCTTCACCATAAGGGCACACGGGGCCTGTGCACAGGGCCTCCACTCTCCGGGGGCCTCTAAGGACCGACAATTTCTATAATAAATGGTCATACTTAGTAAAACAATGTTATTATAATTCGCTTTTTTAGCTTTCCAAAAGGGCTCCAAATTCTTGTGTGCCCAAGGCCCCCAGCCTAGTTTAAGACGGACCATGACAAGTTCTGGTTTAAAGGAATTTAGTGTTTTTTCATATTTTTTACTAGTTTAAACATTCATACATTATCCCGATTTCTTTCTTGCGAGATTGGAACATCACGACCGCGGAAAATACCATCACTGCGTACGGTTGGAAGAGAGGGATAATCCTCATACAATATTTACCACGCGTTGCCAAACAACTGCCACTGTAGCTAAATAAAACGGGATGACTGGAAACGCCGCAAAAGGTAGCACAATCCTTTCATGAGGGATTAGCGCATCGGGTTTATTTCTGTCCATTCTCGCTCTCACACAAGTTTGTCCAAGACGCAGGATACACGGCCGGACTAGTGTTAATGAGCGAATAAGAAAATGAAATGAAAATGTATTATTTAATGCGCAAGAACATACAGAGTTCTTTTATAAAAATGTTACAGATGTCAGAGAAAAGTACATGTCATGTATGCTCTACCAAAATTTGGCATGCAAATTCTAAACCTAATTTATTATCACTACATAGTATAAAACAAAGTCGCTTTCTCTGTCCCTATATCCCTATGTATGCTTATATCTTCAAAACTGCACAACGGATTTTGATGCGGTTTTTTTAATAGATAGAGTTATTCAAGAGGAAGGTTTTTATGTATAATTCTACGCAGACGAAGTCGCGGGCAGAAGCTAGTTAATAATATAATTAATTAAAATAATAAGATTAAACTTAACCAAGTTCCCAAGCGAGTTAATGTTGATAAAACTAATCAAAAATTTGAATACGCATACATACATAATCGCGTCTTTATCCCTCACGGGGTAGACAGAGCTTTAAGCAACAGGACTTATAGGCCACGTTGAGCATGATTGTGGGCGTATAGGTGGAAAGAGGAATCAAAGTAGTGATGAGTTGCTAGCCGCATCCGCCTATAACACGATTCCTACTTTGCCCACTCCCTTGATGAGCTCCCCAACCAACATGGATTTTTTTTACACATTTAAGCATTTTGACATAACTACAATGATAATAGATTATGTAGATTAACTTAGGACAGTTCAAGTACCTAAGTGTGTGTTCAGAGTGATATAATGATAGTATTGGTAAACTTTTTATTGCACATAAACAAATAATTAAAACAAACACAATATTGACAGAGAATAGTACAAAGGAGAACTTATCCCTAAAGATCTAACAGTGAAGCTGATTTAAGAGAGGAAAACTCAAAGATAGGCAAGTGGCAATAATATTTACATTTAAATAGTGTAACCTGGACTGACGACACACTATTGTGAAGTATTACATAATCAGTTGTTTCTTTTGTTTAAATAATCTGACCAGATAATACAATTATTGGAGCAGTAGGTATTACAAAATATTGGGCGAATATCTTATCATGTTTCGATTGCCCTTTCCACCTATACGCCCACAATCATGCTAAACGTGGCCTATAGGTCTTGATATCTCAGGCTCTGTCTACACCGTAAGAGATAAAGACGTAATCTATGTAAGTATGTATTTCAAAATACTTTCGAATTCGAATGAAACTACAACATTGAAATAACACAACTATTGCCATAAATACAGGTACAAATCTACCTCGATAACAAACAGCAAAGCGTTCTATTCCGTTAAAAGCGTATTTTTGTCCGTGCGCATGGCATGTTTTATATCCCCTTTCAGTGCCCCAATTTACGGCATAAGTTGCCCGGAAAAACCAGCCTTTTCCTTTTTAGCCGCAATGATTTACATTTCGGAGTCCACCAATTAAGCTCACCTTTTCAGGGTAGCCTAATACAAAACGTCAGCCAGATCACAACGGAACATTAAATATACAGTTCCCTTACAAATTGAAATGAAAAAGTGGCTCAAAGGCGCTCCTACCGCGGCCGACGGTCGCCCCTTTCTCGCCTGTCGCTTTGTTAAACGGAAAGTGAGGTCATTTACTGTCCAAACCTTTAGCTGCGTTGTTGGAGAAAAGAAAAACGTTATAAAAAATGCATGAGGATTCATGAATAAACAAAGTTTTTGGCAAACCCTCGTACCCAGGAGGTGCTAAAACGGCCCTATCCAATGCTTCGCTCTCTGACTGCCCGTTTGTCACAGGACTGTATGCTTTGACCCGTAGTTAAGAGTGTGTACTTCTATGACAACACAATGTCTACACAAAATAAATAAAAGATTAAAAACTAAAGATGATCACTATACAAAGACGCGCTTTCTGTACGGTGCGTGGTACTAATAAACATAATTAATCCATTTGTCTGTACCATGTGATGAGTCTATATCAGTTTTCAAGATACTTTAAGATTAAATTTTCTCATTGTGTGTCAAGTGCAAAAAAAAAGTCTCGATACAAACTTCTCAAAAATATGTCCCAAGACCTTAATACTTTATAATAATAATTGTATTAGAGCGCATGGTACTTATTTTAAAAACTTTGACTAGCAACATATTATTAGACGAGTACAACAATACAAAACTAAAACAATAAAAATTCATTTAATTTTATCTACCTAACTTAGAACCGACGGGGATAATACCTTCACAGAATCGTTTGAGCATAGAGATTCCTAAAACTTTTTAAACTGTGAAACTGGCTGGCGTCCCGGAGTGTATCGAATGGGTTCTACTTTTACTCACCCCATGCCAGTGAATGACTGGAATTTAGGTCAAGTCGCGTTCCCGAGCTGTCGTCGTTTGATAATTGAGAACAAAGACTATCTCGTAGAATTCAATCCAAAATAAGGGTTCATCACATGCCAGTAGCCAACAAACTTACTGACGAGCAAAATAACGGATCACTTTTCATACAAGGCTCCGTAGAAAGTGACCCTTGAAGTATGAAGTAGATCGTCACGTAGATAAGCGTAAACGGCGCTTTTTATTTCGATTTATTTATATCACATAATACTCAGGGATTAGTAAACTGGAGTTTTTCTCTAGATACCTACTTAAGAAGTTTATACAGTGTCTTTGTACAAACATATTATCTTCTTTCCTGTAATTCCCTTTCCCCTTTTGTTTCTTTCTCTTATCTTCTCTTCTTTGTATACAAAAAACAAAGTCGTGTATATCTCCTAAACGGCTGCACAGATTTTAACGATCTTTGATTGTTAAAAAATATGATAATTATGAAGAAAAAATACTAATTTTCCGTTATTTTTTTGCATTGAATTCCATTTAGTTGAAACGACAGAATTTGGTTCTGAAGAGGAGCGAAGTTTATCGGGTCCTCGCCAGAACAGTCTGTTATAGTAATTTTTTTTTGAATGAAAATTCAGCGATGAACTAATACGGTTTATTTAAACGTTCAATGAGAAATTCGAAACACATCGATTCGGTAGCCCGACGATAGAGTTGGCAACATGCATTTGCACTATAGTGGATTTGCATACTAGAGCGAAGCGTGGTCGTCTCCTCGTTATCGTTTGAAGTAGTTCTTTTCTTTTATTCGTCGAACGTCCTACATGCTTAACAAGAAACTTAACAGCGTTTAAAAATAATGAAGGATTGTTACATTAAGATGCGAGTAAGCGTGAGTTGCACCAAATTAGCTACTTTTATCAATAACATTAATTATAACGAGCAAAAAAAGCAAGAAAAAGATCAGATTTTTTTTAAACGTAACTGAAAATATAACAGAAAAATCCGAAAAGTAAAGCGGTGGTAAAACCGTAAAAGTAAACATAAAAAATCAAGAAGTAAAAATACTTGATTCATTTCAGAAAAAACATAAAAAAGCTACAGATAAATAAATTGTAACAAAACGGTCCCACACAATTCAGCATTTGCTGGCCTTACATCAACAGCTTTAGCTTTTTTTGTCAGCTGGTGTTGACATTTAAATCATAGGTTTTGTCAAATATTCGTCAAAATCGTCGGTGGTTAAGTTATTGTTAAAATATATTGGTGTAACTTACATTTAATGATGATTGCCACACCTTAAATACAGTCCGTTTGCTCTTAGAATGCCACATGTTTGTCCTGCTGTCTCATGAACTCTTATGGGTTTGATACTTAGATCGGCTGAGTGAGGGAGACAGCAAGACGAACGCGAATAACATTCTAGAAGCTCACAGACTGTAAGCAATATAACTTCATGTTTTGTGAAGTACCTACAAGCAATTTCCAAGAATCAATTATTACCTCTCTTAAACGCGGGAAGCACTCGCACCACGCTCTTTGAATACTATTTTTATTCACCGCTTCAGATCGCTACAAATTGAACATTTAATGAAAGAATATTCTTCCTATTGCAAGAGCACAATGCAATTTTTGAAATGAAAATTTCTCTAGCTGCGTTGAGCACTTTTTGGATTGCAGCTCCTCTAAGAGCTTATTTTGAAATACGAATGAAGCTAGAGTCGCATTCGATTGTTTTTTTGTTGAGTTGCGATACTTGCGATAAAGTCTCTACTAGTCAAAGTAAAACAAAGTATGCCAAGAAAGAAACAGATAAAATATTTTCGTTCAGTGGAGGTGTAAAACGCCTCCACCGTCAAATAAATTAATTGGAGATCTCCAATGTCGAAGAGAAAAAAAAACAAAATTATGAAATATACCTACATTTCATGTCAAGTAACCAATAAGCTTACGGATTCCGAAGGCAAGCTTACGTCGCCCCCAATGTTGGCTCTCATAACATCTATCAATGTATGGAAACATTTGTCAAATATCGTTTAGAAATCCTGAATTGTACGGTTTGTTCCGTGGCGTATAGAGCACGTCACTTCTTTTATAGCGTGGCAGTCAAAAGGTTAACACTACCATCTTCTGTCCAGGTTTTCGGTGTGCAAGTCGGTGAAGGTCCGGGCGGCGTGTACGCGGCTCTGGTGCGCGCACCGCGCCCAGCCCAACGTGTGCCGCTCCAAGCGCGCCGCGCCGCTCGAAGGCACGCCCTGCGGACTCAACCAGGTTTGTGGTCACCTTACTACATTTGTATATACAAATATCCACACAGTTCAAATACTGAATGTAATCAATGCATCTTTTATGGCATTTCAGCATGTTAATATTACGTGCAGCGTTTAGTTGACCTCGACGCTAAACGCGATTAGATGAATTGAAGTCTCGCCAGCCGGTTGCCATTCGCTACCTATATGTCAACGGTGTGCTCACGTGCATTCATTGTGCGCGAGGTTTCACCGCTAAGATCGGCTATATAAGCCATCTTCGGGCGCATGAGCGTCATACTAACTAGGAGTAGAAGTGGTCGCCATGGCAGAAATAGGTCGGAAGGATCATTCATCATCATCATCATTACGTGCTACATATTCTCAGCGTGAATGGCAAATAATGTAGCCCTCATATGTATGTAGGCAATATAGGTAATTTTGTATTGAGATTGGGCCAAATTTTGTGCCACTGAGTATATATAAATTACGTCTTTATCCCTTACGGAGTAGACAGAGCCTAAGTTAACAAGACTCACGTTTAGCGTGATTGATGAAAATATTAAGTGAAGTTCATTTGTTTAAATAGGACAAGGTTTTTCGTACGCTCAACATTTTCGTGGTACTATTGTAAATAAAGTTGGCAGTCGCATGCAACATGCTGAGACCGCAACAGTGTAAATGACGCGGTAGTCGGGCGCATTCGGCGAGTAACAGCTGCAACCGTCTAATTAGGTGACCGAGGCATACAGACTAATGTGAAGACGACTTTCGGTGGCTGAAGTAGTTCGAAACAAGTTCGGTGACCGCATTAGGTGAACGCAGCAGTGTAATTGCCGGTTTAAAGAGGAAAGTGTTGTGTGATTTGTTTATTGTCGGCTGAACACCGAAAAACGAAAGAACAATTAAACCGGCTTGATGTAGAACTAGCGTTATCTTCAAAAGCCTCACAAAAGATACATGCGAGTATAAAGTCATACTTATAGTCATAAAAGGTTACAAACCTGTTAAAACAAAATTATGTGAGAATTCTTCAGCAAGTGGTTAGATTACTTTGACTGAGCGCCTCTATAAATGTTTTTTTATTGTTTTATAACTTGTTTGTTTTTTGGGTTGTTAACTAGGGAGTTTGTAATTGTGTCGTACAGACACATCATTCAAACAGATGACGCTTGGCGACAAAAAATCGCATAGTAACAAGGTCACGTGACAGCTAGTAACAGATAGAAAAATTCGAAGGCTTACACGCTTACTATGGGTGGTGTAGGGGTGTAGCACGCATCACAGAATGACGAGGATGCGCGTTCGATTCCCGGCCATAGCTTTACTTTTCGGACTTTTCTATGTGCCATAATTTTCAGTGTCATTTAGAAATTTGATTTTATAACTGGCTGACCAATGTTTCCATAGGTATCTTGGAACGATGTCAAAGAAGTGATTTAGGTAAAAAGCGTTCGATCAAACTTACACAATCACCTGCAAAATTACACAATACACACACACAATACACAAATCACGTCTTTATCCCTCACGGGGTAGACAGAGCCTAAGGTGACAAGACCTACAGGCCACGTTTAGCAAGATTATGGGGCCAGGTATAGATAGAAAATGGAATCAAAATAGTAATGGGTTGCTAGCCGCACCGCCTATAACATGATTACTCCGATTTTCGCCCATTCCCTCGAAAAATGCAAAATTATTCCGGAATAATTCGGAATCACCTTGTAATTTGTCCTTGTCTGGCAAAGGTAATGTCAGAGTGGCAGATAAAGACAAACGTATATTAAGTTAACAAGCTTAAACAACTTTCTTCCATGCTGGTCTGGGAGTAAAGAAAAAACAGAATTTACCAGTTGTGTCTCTTCCCGCGCAGATGGTTCCCATCGAGGGAATGGCGAGTCTTAGGAATCATGTTATAGGCGATGCGACTAGCAACCCATCACTATTTCGATTTCCCTTTCCACCTATACGCCCTTAATCATGCTAAACGTGGCCTTAAGGTTTTCTTACCTTAGGCTCTGTCTACCCCGTAAGAGGAAAAAGACGTGATATATGTATGTATGTATATATGTACGTAAGCTTAAACAGGCGTTCATGAATAACGGGTTATGCTGCCATTCTCTTTATTACATTATGTGGTAAATGTTTGCAGCTTTTTCTCATTGGAAAGCGTGCCTTCACCGAAAAACAAATATCAATTTTGTAATTAAATTTCGCATGTAGATTCAAATTCGCCATTTTTTTCTTTGTAATAAATGCCGTCGAGAACGCTTCTATATTTTCACTGTAATATAGCATTCGAGACAATGCCCATTACAATGAAAACTTAAAGTCCAACTGCACCTTAAGAGATATGAGCCAAGTTCGAATTTACGCCACTCTTCATACAGAGATGTCGACATTAGGCTACCTTATTTACCTTACGTCCTCGATTTATTGACTTTTTGAACGCATTTCCTCCCCTTTTAGCAATGAACAATTAAATTTTTGAAACCAGAGCTCCATGAATATTCCAGTAACGGATTCTATACAAGTTGTTATCAACGCGTCGCACGTTGTTGCTTTCTGTAAAATAGTTTTGCGCTGAATTTACATGTGAATAGGCATCCGCGCTGGGAACGGGGAGCGGGAATATGCGCTTGATACAAAAGAAATAGAATCACGCGACAGCGATATGGGTGACATGGGCGACATGGTAATCCAACAGTGGGGCTAAGTGATGGAATGAATATTTGCGGATTCAAAAATGCATGCATACATAGCTAGATATTGCCCGCAACTTGGTCTGCGAAGAAGTAGTCTATCACTATCCCGCGATTACGCAATTTTATGTGCCATTCTAGTCTGTATTCTATGAATCTGTCTGCCGAATTTCATTCGGATCTGTTCAGTTTAATTCTGGCGTGATTCAGTAACAAACGCTCCATCCTTCTTTTATGCGATTATAATATTTATTAGTAAGATTTTTGTGTACTTTATAGTCCAAAAAATATTTACACAATAGTATCAGGAACTTATTACTGAAACAGAAATTATTAATTTATGAATATTTACTTTTTAAACTCTGCTTCTATTTTGAATTTAAATTAGGCATTAAAACTAAGTGTGAGTTGCACTTACTGTAACAATAATAGGCAAAAAGCTAGGCAGAAGAAGTGTAGGCAGACCACCTGCCTGATGGCATATCATGACATGACATAAGGGAGACAGTAGGACTAGTCTGAAAGAGCAAACGGGCAACCGTTCGGGATGGAGACGGATTGGAGAGGCGTATGCCCAACGGTGGGCGTTTACACGCCGAAGAAGAAGAAGAAGAGACTGTAACAATAATACTATAAAATCATACGTGAAAATGGTAACTTACTTAGTTCAATTTGCACTAAATATTTGCATTTCCATGGCCGAATATCGACGGTAGATATTCGAATGCCTAAGAATTGACATTCGTTACGTTACTGATGCACATATTTTGGCTCTTGCGCGGAAAAAATTATTGCATGATAAAACAACTCAGTATTGGTTTCTTCATAAATAAAATGTCATCTGAAAATGGAAAATTGCAATCAAATCAACTCAACAAACAACACATCACTTTACTTTATTGCGCTTTTCATAATTTTTGTAGCTAGTAATGGAAACAAAGCTAGATTCAATATGCAACCCATTTAGTAAACAACTCTTCGCTTCGCCCACATACTGTATGTCGGCTTAACGTTCACTATGTCAAATGTCGAAAAAAAAAGCTCTCAGTGTTGACATTCGTTTTAAGGCTGCATATTCAAAGGGAGCTAAAAAGTGGTAACGAGACTATTAGTTAGACTTTCCTGTTTGTCGTGCCGTCCGTCACTATGACATTTATTTTGTACCATAAAGTAAATCAGTATTTGAGATTTTCACATTATTACAATAAAAAAACCGACGAATAAGAATGATAAAATTAAAAATTAAAAATTAAAAATTAAAAATTACAGCCACTCGCGAAAATATTTTTTTTATTTCGATGGACTTCGATTTTGCACTTGGCCATTTTTTATAAAGGGGCAAATACAATACCGCGTTCGCCTAATTCGGTTTCTTAATTAAGCGGCTGTAGCGCTGTCGCTCGGCGAATGCGATCGGCTGCTGTATGTATTCCTTGCTCTGTTGCGGTTGCGGTCACTGCATGTTGTATGTGGCGGTCGTCTTAGAACTTTGCCTTTGGAAAGTCAAGGCGACGTCGATCCTTTACGAATCAGACGTCGTCAAACCGCCAAAGCGTTGCCAAGTGAGTGAATGTCGGTACAATTCTACAAGGTCGCTCAGAATGATTCCAGAATGTTTCAGCAGGTGATTTGGTTAGTTACCAAACCCCTTGTATGTGGAATGTATGGCTACGGTAGCTCGTAACGGTACCATGGCGTTCCGGTGAGACAGGGCCGTAGAGGGTAAATCATGACCCTTCCTTTGCTTCACCGCAGTCAGGACACCATGGAATGAAACTAGACCTAACAAAAGGCGTCTCGTCAATGGTGACAACTAATAGGTTTTACCCCAAAATCAGCAGTTTTAGGGGTAGACATTTAGGGAGTTTGACACCTGCGCTACAATACTAAAAGTAGAATTCTAAGAGGTATCTTATGTCCCTAAAAAATTTAAGACTTGATTTGCATTGCATAAAAAAGAAAAACGTGAAAGAACTAGCTTTTGCCCGCGACTTCGTCCGCGCAGATAACGTCAGTGACGACATAAAAATTTTTTTTTTAGTAAAAAAGTATCCTATGTTACTTCTAAATTTCTAATACCTCCAAGAACATGTGTACAAAATTTCATGATGATCGGTTGAGAAGTTTTCACGTGAAACCGTAACAAACAAACTTACATTCGCATTTATAATATTAGTAGGGATAGGGATATTTACTCAGTGGTTTTTATGGAGATATGAAAAAATCGGGGGTAATTGGCTATGGGTTGGCAACACTGCGTCTCGTTTCCCCGAGTTTGATTGAACCAAATCCAAAATCTGGGAGTGTAAAGTGATCCCACCTCCCTCGGGATTCCACGGGCGTTCGTATATTCACGCGGAACGCACGTGTGTAGGCATAAATTTGGCAATAAAGCCTGGGGATACTCCAAAATTTGAAATACGAAGTATGTCTACCATCTCTCTCGTTCTCCTAGTAATGGGTATCAGTGTGAGCGGAACGGCTCAAAACGAACTTTGAAGTGAGTAGGCCTGTGTGAATATTTTTGTTCGATGCAAATTGTGAGCGCTGGCTCAGCTGATAACATAAAGCATCAGCGAACAGGCCTGCTTTTTATAGATAATAGGTACTAGACGAGAATATCTGTGTGCTTCGGTTCAATTACTTTTATAAAAAAGATTAACGAGCTTATACTGTTCACGTCAGTGTTATGGCCCATAGATTTTTCAATTAAGTGAAAAATGCACCTGGAACCGGAAATATGTTTCGTTAAAATCGTTCTCTATACGATTTTTTTTACAGCAAGTGGAATAATCGAGCAAGTTTTTAACCTGATACCATGGATGCATTATGAGCCAGTAATTCCACTAGGTGTCTTATTGTCCACGCAGAAACACAACATGTCAAGCACTGCTGCTGGCGGTAGCAATCCGGATGGACAATGCACAAGATCCTATCAATCTTAAAAATGTATTTATGAGAAACACCAAAACCAGCAAGAGTTTAAAAGAAGTCAAGACAAAGTTCGATCCTATTTCTATAACCTTTACGCGGAAATGACGCAAATTTCTTAATCCAAACTCGGAAACTTCGACGATAGCTTCCGAAGTACCTGAGATATTTGTTGGTTCGTGCGACTGTTCTACATTATCGGGTCTTGGGTTGGCCTGAACTTTCTGTTTATTTGCAGCGCTGAAAGTTCAAAACATTATTGACCTAATTGAAAACTAACTTAGGGAGCCCGATTTTCCTTTTGCTTAAACATGAACAGCGTTTCTCATTACCCCCTCCCGCACAAAGGAACTCTTCACAAAGGGCTCACGAAGTTTCCCAATACTCCAGAGTACCTTAAAGGAGAACGCAAAGTGGAAAAAGTGCGTAATGTTTAAAACGTTAAGTAAGTTACTTAGTTAAGATCGGAGCTTCTTTATTTTCTTTATTGTTAAAAAGTTTTATTTGAGTCGTTACTGAAACTTGTATTTTATGCTGACGGCTGCGATGGATTTAAACGCTGAAAAGTATGCGTGGAATTTACAGTGTAGGTATCGGTAATGATCATACTTTGCGATCCTCAGGCTTTAATAGTCGCGGGTATAAATTGGCTTTATATATCCAATCAATGGACCGACTGGAAATTTCGTGACATTCAAAAGTGGTTGACAAGATTCAATAGAGCCGTAATTCTTATTTACTCATTATTTCATATTCAGGACAATTGTTTTTTACTTCTGTTGAGTGGTGCTTTAGAGTGATGCGCTTTCAAAATATGGCTCCTGACAACAAATTATCCAAAATCTTCTGCAGTCAATTTAACAGTCAGTATTTTTTAATATTTTACATTAGGTATTTCGTTTTAGTATCAAACTCGAAGTGAAAATAAAATTCGAAAGGAAATTTTAACCTGTGATTTTATTTTTCCTAGTCGTGCCAGTGGAACTCGATAAAAAAACACTCGCTAAGAACAATTCATTTCACCGTTTCGCTCACATTACTCTACATCAACCATAGCAAACTTCTGTTATTAAACATCTTTAAAAAAATGTTATTTTTTTTACCTCTCGATTACTCTTCAAAGTTAGGTAGGTACTATCCAAGCCCAAGGTCCCAAGAGCCCAAGGTCCGGGCTTAACCATGCGGCAGCAGGATTCAAGCATAACCCACTTATTGATAATTTTTTTAATTGTTTTGTGGTAATAACTAGATATCATAGAGATGCGGTGCAGGTTTTTCTCGAGGGTTTTTCCTTCACCGAAGTAACATGGCTGCAGCAGGGGTAGATAATGTTTTTTCTTAATAGTGTTGTGCCCCTTAAGCACGTTATTAGTCCCTAGCAGAGACCGTCTCTTCTTTGTGAATATCCCTCGAATAGGCAGGTTTGTAGTTGCCACTCTTTTCCTCCTGTGGGAGAGGGAGGGAAGATGTAAAGACTCCTTCTTTAGTACACATATAAATTCAACGGGTATTCAAGCAACTGGTAACTCATGAGACATACAATATGATCAAGTCTTGCAACTCGATTTATCTAGTTAAATTAATACTCAGAGAACTTTCCCCGAACCTTAGGAAATCCACAGCTTTCCTGCTCCTCTTATGGCTATCTAGCTTTAACCAGGGTCCTGATTCTTGGAATCACATCTCTCGAATGTGGTATAAATCTGTGTATTGCTACAAATCGACAACTCAAATTCAATTTTCGACTTGTTCACTAAAGTACCTAATTACTTAAAATCTACTCGTATTTAAAATTCAGCCCAATTTTTCACCACTTTCGAGTGGTATTATTGACTTTCAAATATCGGGCCCAGAACCGCATTGGCTACAATTCTACTCTCTTTTTCAGTGGTGTGTCGACCAAGTGTGCGAGCCGATGCCGGGTCACGGCGGTCCTCCCAGCTCAGGCAAATCGGGTAGTTCGGGTAGTTCGGGCAGCTCGGCCGAGGAGCCAGCTCGGCCGCATTGGGACGAGTGGAGCGCATGGAGCGGCTGCAGCGCTGACTGTGGCTATGGACTACGCACTCGAAGCCGGCACTGCCGATACAAAGGGTAATTAGTAATTACGCTATTATTAGAGGCGCCAGTGTTGTGCGTCACCGGCTACTCCGACTACCCTGTTAGAAGTTGCGTAACGAGGAGTGGTTTCAAAGGGAAGGATAGCTAAAATAATAAATAGAAAGTATATTCGCATTTATTCAGATAGTTAAGTACTGCAAATTAAGAAAACAAGAAACACCTAGTACCATTTCTATCACATACTTAATCACATTCATATTATATTCCTACGACGAAAATGGTGTATGCTATTTTAATGACCAAATAAAAATCCCGGTCGGGTTTTTCCTCTGAAACAACTTAATGGATATTCAATTACGAAGCTTATTCAAAAACGGCTATTACAAAAATTCTGCGAATCCTGTCGTCAGCTGCAGGTTGTACGAATCTGCGGAATACGTTATCCTTCAGTGGTTGTTTTTTTACCAGAAATTCAAACATTGACCGCTTAGTTAAATGAGTCCTCGCCCGCGCTCCCGTACCACTCGGTCTATAATAATGTTGATCTTTGCATAGCTTCGACTGTCCACGAAACACAATTAAAAGTATTTAGCGATGTTTCTCTGCAAAAAGTTGACGTCAAATAAAGCTAACAATGACACGAGTTGAGTCCAACTTTTCTTAGATAACTACCACGTCTGTCGAAAAACAAGTCGTAGTAACAGTCAACGTACTCGAACAAAGTTTTTCGATCCCAGTGGAATCGTTTTATACCTGCCATTTTACGTAGCATCGGGCGAGTAAGTGACGAAGAAAAGTGTTTTAGGAAATGGACGAAAGCTTTAAACGGAATACTTAATAGAACCTTTTTAGCTCGGATTTGAGGAGCACGTTAACAAAAATATTTAACTGTCGTTACTCAATGGTAGAATTTATTAGTAAAATACCAAATAGTAGATTTTTTAGTAATGAATTGATATCTACTACGCTCGGAGGAATGGGACCTACTGCGGAATTTGCTTACCTACACGATGACACGTGTCGTATTGTCGTAAATCACTATCGGATATCTGACGCTCGTGGCCCGATTTGCGATGTTATACAAGTGATAACTAGAAAACGAGCAGCGCAGATGCGTAACATTGTTATTTTGAATTATCTACGTTAATAATATAATTCTGAAACGTGTGAATAAAAAAAATAAAGTTTTTATTAAAAAAAATAGTTCAAGCTGGTTTTTGTTACTTAAGTGCGAGTTATTTTAACATTTATTAACCATAATAGCTGTCAATTTTGTCGTATAAATCTATGAAATACATCCCTATGTCAAAATCGTGGTAAGATTGTTAGTGACTGGTGTTATTTTTTGCGGGGTGTTAAAAAAACAAACTAAGTAACAAAAACAAAATCTTCCTTCAATTTCACCTACTTCCAATTATCCGTATGACTTAAAATTTGGTAGGGCCGTGGCAATGCAGCAACGAGTAATGTCTAGAATAAAGTGTCTTACAGGTAAGAATGAAATTTTACACCAAAAAAATGGTGATCTCATTACATGTCTAATCGTATCCTTGTAGGGCGTTGTCAGAGGAGTGCGAAGGCGGCGGGTCGCAGGTGGCCACGTGCTGGGCCGGCGTCGCGTGCGCAGCGACGCGCGACGCGCGCGCCGACTGGTGCCGCCGCCGGCGCGCCGCGCTCATACCGCACATACACCCAGACGGTAAGCCGATCCATATTTATAACTATAGACCGACCGCTTAAATAAGTCCTCGCCTGCGCGGCACGTGGGCGTGGGGTAGGACGACAAAGGGGACCGAGAGGTGCGGGTGGGTAGTGCGCCTGCCGCCCGCACCCCTCTCGGCCCCCTTTGTCGTCCTACCCCGCGCCCCTGTGCCGCGCGAGCGAGGACTCATAAAAGCGGTCGGTCTATTCCTCCATACATACTGTCACGCCTCTTTTCCATAGACGTAGGCAGAGACTCCTTTGTTCCACTTGCTACGATCCTGATATGCCTCTTTCGCTTCATCCACATTCATCAATCTCTTCATAACTAACTATAATACCTAGAAATCTGATACGATCTCTATTTCCAGCTTATATACGTCCCAATCCTGGGCACAGGCCTCCGATCAGAATAGGAGCTGGCATATAGTTCCCACCAACAGAATTGACAACTTCACACACATCACTTTTACTTTATATATATATATATATGAATAGGAAGGCAAACGAGCAAGTGGGTCACCTGCTGGTAAGTGATCACCACTGCCTATAGACACCCGCAACCCCGGAGGGATTGCAGATGCGTTGCCAACCTAGAGGACTAAGATGAAATGCCTCTTGTGCCCGTAATTTCCCCGGCTGTCTTACTCTCCGCACAGGAACACAGCAGTGCAAGCACTGCTACTTAGCGGCAGGATTAGCGAGTAAGATGGTGGTAGCGATCCGGATGGACCTTGCACAAGGCCCTACCACCCGCAATACTTACAATTACTTATTAAGTACCTACTGGCCAAGGCTAAATATTAGTGAGTTAGTAGGTATGGTCACGTGTCTTTGATTAAGGGACCCGTGACCCTCAATCTCTGTTTCACTTTGATTTCGTTGCCCCATACATAATTCAGGGTGCCCCATTACAATGGGTTGATACTTATGAAGACGGCCCAACTATAACAATTAAGCTTTGGAAAGGTCTGGGTCAAGATTGGAGTGACCCCGATTTATTTGAACTTTCTTAAAAGAATATGCGTGCCACCGTGTAATTAAATTAGCATTGCTGTCATAATCATATTGGTAAGGTTAGTGAGTTAATCCTAAAAATAACTTAATCGTCGTCTACGGGTAGATAAAGTGGAGGCAAATAGTGAAGTGACTACATGACATTTTGTAACAGTAGCGGGTCTTAAAGAAAATACATACCTAAATCATTACACTATGTTCTTTTATGACTTTAGCCCGCTATGCAGAAATGTTGGTGCTTATTCTCTACTCTAATCGCATCTCAAAGAGACCGTACATTCTTAGCACGCAACAGCTGTTGCAACAAATTGTTCAGAAGCTATTCATTATTCAAAAGCCGAACTTATCCAAAACTGTTTCCGACACAATGAACGCATTACTGATTTATTGTTCCACGCCTCAGCAAATCCACAATGCTGCTTAACAAACATATTACGAACCAATAACGATCATTTGCGTGTGGTTCCCGGCGCTGCTATTTGATTAAGTAATGCGGCCTACTACGTATTACTCAATTATTCAAATTTCCAAACCTACAAGGTATCCGCGCCGTCAGAAAGTGTTCAGCGTATTTTTCATTTATTTATTCATTAAATCATCAGCCATCCGTTTATTATTCCCATTATTTAGCGTTCCACCTTTTGTGAAATGCACAGGGCATACGCCTGTACAGGTAGGAATACGCTTTCAGTGTTCACAACAAATTTGTAACTTGATAATATTCCATCATGTGTATGTAGATATTCGTTACAATCAAGTTAAAAAAATTCTCATAATTCGACAATGTTTAGAAAAGTTAAAAAAAGGTGAGCGTTAGACCATTATTAAACCTCTAGGTAAGCCTTCGCTTACCAACAGGCTGATTGTGGTCTACGGTCTAACTCTACGTAGCCACATTTTCATGTGGCCTAAGATTATTTGATTAGTACGAATAAACGGCCATGCACCAAAGATTCGAATACTTTTTAATAAATATTTTTTACATAATTGTGTGTTGCCAGAATCCAAGCAATGTGAGATGTGGTGTGTGGACTACACGGGCGGGGAGGCTTCTAACTTCGGATCTCTGCCCGACGCGACGCCCTGCAGCTACGATAAGCCCTACGACCTTTGCTTCCAGGTAAACTTATGTCTTCATTAATATTACTTAAGACATTCGGCTTTGGGCAATGCGAGCGAAGTCCCTTTGGCCATAAAATACTGTACCGTTAGTGGCACGAAATGCCAACCTGTCTACGTACAAAAACAATTTCGATCTGAATTTCTTAATATGCTTTGTAGGAGACAATTATTGGGAGTTATTTCTTCAAACGCGTCTTTCATGACAGTTATTTGAACTCATTGATTTGATTAATTTTCAATCAACAAAATGTGATATTTGTTAAAAATAAATAAAAATAATAATAATTAAAAAATAGGTACACGTTTGCTTTGCTTTTGTGTTTCTAAGTAGAAATACTCTGCAAGCGAGGTACCTTACCTACTATACCATTCTCGGGAGGTCACGAAACAAAAATTGTAGTAGAAAGATAATTTTCTTTATACTTCCAAAGCTATATCAGAAAATTATTCGCATCATTTTCGAATAAAATTGTAATTTGATTCCTGGGCGAATATACATAACATTATAGTAGAGACTTTGAAGTAAATCTCAATTACGTAACAAAAAGCTTTGAACTGTCCCCTTCATCTAACTATGCAACTAAGTTTAATAATTAGTTACAGACCATGTTATGTTGTTTGTCACTTAGAAATCTAGCGTTACATTAGTACAACGGCCTACGAAATCCTCCTTCAGAAAGTAGCCACGTTTTATTAACAGTAATGCTTATTGCAGGGTACTTGTGTGAAAGGACAATGTAATGCGGCCGATTCTGCTTGTAACTGGTGTCCCGATGGCTACTGTAGTAACAACACACATTTCTACACTAGGCAACTGGGAAAAGGTAAGAAATGTAGAGCTGCCTTGATGAGGCACTTAGATCTGTACGGATAATCGTGTTAAAAGTGTTCCTATTCAAACTGTTGTTTGCATAAGGCCTCAGCTACAAAAAGTTAAAATGCAGTCATTGAAAAGATACTTTGATTTTATTTCAACTTCAATAATTTATTACAAAGAATATTTTAGTTTCACCGATTTCGTTACCGGTCCAAGCTGATCTGAGAGCCGTCCGAAGTTCCAAACAAAATATTTTAAAATATCGAACGAGTGTTCGATATACGGAACTTGAACTAAGTCTCAATGCAGCCAGCAACAGAAACCTGCCAGTATAAAACTAGCATAACCTATTCCTACAGTACCTAACTGAATTGTCTGAGAGAATTGGTTATTTGGATACAACATACCTACGTGCATTGTTCCTGTAATTGTACCTAATCATTGTCATGCACAACACGTTCCAAACAACTGTATTTACGCCAAAAGCACGTGGATCCGATACTAGGGCAAATGAACAAACAGAATCACTTTCTCATTTATATTGTCAGTTAAGAGTTATTTATTGTTATGTTTCTTAAATCTTCAAACCAAATACAAGTTACCCGGCCAGTGTCTTCGGATTTCTATTGTTTGTAACTGTCTAAAAGACGACCGAATTAATACAATAAATGCCGTCACTTCAGTACTTGGTTAATTAAGTAGGGAGATGGCACCAGTGTTAGACACTTTAAGCTGACAAGCACGAGTAATGGACACTTCATTCTTAATATAAAAGATGATACGGTTATAAAATAACTGTTGTAAAATAAATTACTATCTATTCGTTTCTTTAAAATAAAAATACATAATTACATACGCATACATAAATTACGTATTTATTTATCCCTAACGGTAACAAAACCGCGTTTAGTATGATTGTGGGAGTATAGGTGGAAAGGGGAATCAAAGTAGTAATGGGGTACTAGCCGCATCGCATAACATTATTCCTAAAGCTGGGTACGGACAGTGCGTTCCTGTGTTACGCGTAGTCTGGGTACGCAGTCCACGAGTACATTGGATACGCGTACAGCTCCTGTACGGACTGTCGCGAACCTGAACGCGAGGTTCATCGATCCAAGCTGCGACTGCTCCATTTTGCCGTCCAAATAAAGCGTGCCTTCGAGTGCGCGTCCGCTTTGACGCGCGGCCAAAAACCGACTGACAGCGGCTCGCTGCGAGCCGAGCTCGCGCGCCACGCGTTCCCCCTGAGTGTACGCGTAGCTTCGCGTACGGACATGGCGTTCCAGGACACGCGTAACCGACTACGCGTACCAATGTACGGGCAGTCCGTACGCAGCTTAAGAATTTCGCCCTTTCCCTCGAAAATAAAATAAAAGTTTTTGTGCATTATTGTCCAATACTGGTGGCGTCACCCTAGGTTTTATACTGACGGAGATCATAACAAAGCACAACCTATTTAACTAGCAATAACTTAGACATACATATAATAGAAAAATAAATAACAAACTTCACCAACATTATTTTCGTTTACCAAACGGCAGATGGCAAAGGTAATAAAAACGTACAAGATTTAATTTTCACAAAGACATCTGAATCCCGACATACCGGCCTCCAGCCCCGAGTAATTACGCCCTGGGGCGCGATGTCTCGTTAAAGATGCGTTTCCATTCGAGGGCACGCCTTAAATTCGAGCTCTTTCCGTAAAATACTTGTTGACTTAGTGGGTACAATGTCATCTTTGCTCAATTGGCATTGTTCATTTTTTTTAAGCTGTGCTATTAACACCTTTATTTGATAAAATGGACTATTTCAAGCAACTAATTTGAATATTATGCTTTTACGTAGCTTTGTTAATTAATAATAAATATTTTTTCGCTGTATGATAATTCGTGAATTTAGACAGAATCCCAATCGCCTTCGTTCGGCTGGCTATAAAAAAAACGGCTTTGTCTATGGTTTTGTTAAATTTGACAGTGACACGTGACAGTTGCCATAGCCAAACTTTTTTTTTCATTTTTGTGGCAAACATTCGATGCTGGAATCTGTCTAAAAACCCGGTCGTTCGGTCAAACAAAGGTTCAAAGTACTTTTACAAAAATATCTGCAATCATAAAGTATTTTTGAAATCGAACAAGATAAATCGGATAATTGATGGTTTTCCTCGAAATGGTTTTCGAATTTGAGCATACTAAAAAAAATGAACAATGCCAATTATGTCATTCTGGGCCCCGATTTTCGAAAGTGCCATTCTAAAGTGGTCAAAAATTGTGTATTAAATGCTAAAGCTGCGGGCAACCGGTAGATACAGGTGGCAGTGGTCGTTCATTGTGGCGTTCTATGGGGGAGGCCTTTGTTCAACAGTGGAAGTCTTCTGGCTGATGATGACATCGAGTGGGATTTCAATATGTGCTTTCAAAATTGGGCCCGTACAAGGATAGATGTTGACCCTACCCTATTGGTCAAAAGATGCCATCTATGAATCTTCATTTAGTATCTTGAATATACAAAATATTGCGTTAAAAACAAACGGAATGACGTCAAAGAAAGTACTGTGTCGTGCGTCCAAGAAGCTGCCACCTGCTAAACTGACTACAGCGTATGCCCTAGGTTTTGGTCACAATACGTATAATCTCACAATTTGTACAGATGTCAGGATAGTAACTGTCCATTTTACCCTTCCTATATCCAACAGCTCAGGTATTTTTACCGACAGCGTAATTATATTTTCCAACCCATATTTAAAAATACGTAATTGCATTAAATTTTTAGCTCCAAAATTAATTTTACTAAATTTAATAAATATTAAGTTGTTACGGTTCCGAGTTGATCTGAATCGGGCACCTGAAAATGTCCTGATAAAACAATGAATGCGATGGGCACCTCCCTTAATATCACAGAAGAGGGTTAGCCGGTTCGCCGGCATCCCGCCGGGTCTAATAAAATCTAAACTGGATTTGTTTTGCGACGATTACGGAATAAAAATGGTGGCTATTTTAGTGGCTGGGGTCGTATAGATTTTTCAATATAACATGGCAAATACCATATAGCATTTTGCCTGTTTATTTCATCTTTACTTTTTGAGACTTAAAGGCCCATTTAGACACATGCAAGAATTGGGAATGGATGATTATTTTGAAAGAGCTTGGTGATTTTTCTATTGATAGGAATAACCATCCTTAGCTACGGAAAAAAGTTTCAGATTTTTCCGTCGAGCCATATATTTTAAAAATAAAAACATTTTTCTCAGTCACTCGGCGGGGTCTATACGGCAGTAAGCAGTACGCCAATGACAATATCAAATTTAAAAAAAAAAAATGCTGCTTGAATCTGTGGTACACGATGGCATTTGTAGCTAAAAGAAGCAACGGCTAAGTGGCGCCGTCTGTAGATTGTTCGTGTTACTAACCAAACATGGGGAATTTCAATAAAAATGACCATAATATGTATTTTTTTCTCAGATTTTGGAATTATTGGGTTATTTCTACTCCGAATCAAAAACACTACTGAAAGTAATAATGAGAAATTTATGGTAATTTTAATGAAATCCCAAATAGGTGGTTTAGTACCAACAACAATCTACAGACGGCGCCACTTAGCCGTTGGTTTTGCTTGTTTTAGCTTCCGAGTGCGGTGCTATTAATCAATGTCAGTGACAAAATGACATTGTGTACCACAGATTCAAGCAGCATTTTTTTTTTTAAATTTGTTATGTCATTGGCGTACTGCTTACTGCCGTATAGACCCCGCCGAGTGACTGCGTAAAATGTTTTTATTTTTATAAAATATATGGCTCGACGGAAAAATCTGAAACTTTTTTCCGTAGCTAAGAATGGTTATTCCTATCAATAGAAAAATCACCAAGCACTTTTAAAATAATCATCCATTCCCAATTGCATGCAAGTTTCATGACATTTTCAAGTGTTGCCGGGGTAAATAAACTGAATTCAACCGATCGGTGAAACTTCGCAATGTATCTAAAATGGCATACAATTCTTCCATGTGTCTAAATTTGATTCCATTTTCCACCTATACGCCCACATTTTTGCTAAACGTGGCCTGTAGATCTTGTTATCTTAGGCTCTGTCTACCCCGTAAGGGATAAATACGTAATTTGTGTGTATGTGTCTAAAGGGCCTAATGTAACCATGTAATATTGAGACAATCGCGCTTAAAATATAAACGGATAAACCCCTCTTTGGTTTTATTCTAACAATAAATATTATATGTTATATATACTTAGTAAACAAATATGTATATACTTAGTTACCTACCATGGGTGGCGTAGCGGTGTAGCACGCATCACGGAATGATGCGGACCCGGTTTCGATTCCCGGCCATAGCTTTATCTTTCGAATTTTTCTGTGTTCTAATTTTCAGTGTCGTTTAGAAATTTTATGTACTTAGTAAGTGGGTACTTGACTTTATGAAATTATAATTATGTACCTAGTTTGTTTTTGTAGCAGGTTGGACACGGATCACGATGATCCCGCACGAAGCTACACAGCTTTCCATCCACATAGCTACACCGGTGCCGCTTAGCATAGCCATTAGAGAGCGAAAGCGGGACAAACACATACTAGAGCTGAGCAAACATTCCAAGCGGGTCGAAATCGAACAAAAACAAAACAACTACCTGAAGTACGACCCGAATGTGCCGCAAAATTTGCAGATTATAGAAGTTGATAGCAACGTGATAGATATAAAAGAGGAGTTCGGGTGGGAGGGGCAGGTGGTGGCAGCCAGCAGTGTTCTGCGTTGGAACCAAACCGACTCCGAAATCCGTATCACCGCTAACTCGCCGCTACAGACTGACCTAATGTTCATGGTGAGTTTTGTTATTTATACGCGTAAGATTTTTATTAGTTGTACTTGTAAAGTGATTAATAACTAGTGTTCTTAGCGGGTAGTACTCGCTTATGAATTTCCTTCCGCCGTTTGGAAAAGTTGTGCAGACTTAATATCAGCATTTTTAATCAATTTGTTTCTTGCATTAATTACAAAACGATTCTAATGGATAAACACGATTGCAAATTAAGCTGGCCTAAACGTTTTCAAGCGAATAAATAAACAACAGGCAATGTTTAAAAAGTTAAATTAATATCGTTCTTAAACACTTTGACCTTCTCTTTGTATTGTATTGTACGACTCTAAGTTTTCTTCTCCAGTTTTACTATTAGTATTAATTAAAATCAAAATCAAAATATTTTATTGTAAATGACATTACAGGCGTAAGATGGAATATTTTAATTAGGTTTACACGTGACACCCTGCAAGGGCACGGCAATATCAGAGGGCTCTTTTTTTGGAACGTTTTTTTTTTAAATTGTGGGCATAACGGACACGATGTTTGATTTAGTCGACAATTCATGGTTCTACATTATTTTTTACATTAAACGTTACTATAGTAGCAACATAATGGACTAAACTATGTAAAGTGTAGCAAAGTGAACCGTTTTGATGATGAGGGACAGAGACTGCGGGTTTAATTTTTCAGAGGCTCCCAGCTCCGCCGCTAAGGTTAATTGGCAACTCACTCCGTCGACTTTATTCCTCATTTCCCTTTATCGTGTTTTATTCAAAAAGCCTCAGAATTTTTTGAATGTTACAAAAGAATTCATTTAGTGAAAGCGAATATTTATTTTAACTGATTGTTTATTTACACTTTTTCTTTCGAGCTGTCTTTGTGATGCTTCCGAATCTGGGGGCATGACAGTACGCCCGCCAAGTTGAGCAAAAAAGCGGCGCGGCCGTACTATCCTTTTCCCGAAACAGTTCATTCCATTTTCGACCCCCTTATAACTTCGTTGTGAATATATATCTTCAAGGCCAGAGTGAATAAGCTATTACTGAACCAGTGAGTTACATCTTTGGCCTCATCTGCACCTTCCACCAAGTGAGATAGAGGTCAATCACTGGTCAGTTCGTAATAAAAAAAATAAAAAAATATCCTGAATTTTCAGTAACCAAGCAGGCATTTATGTATTTATTTTTCATCCCACTGATGTGATTACCTTACTTCATTTTGCAGGCGATACCTGAGCATAAGTTAGTGACAGAAGAATCCATCGTCTTAGAGATTTCAGTGAACTATAGCACGCCAGCAGCACACTCCCGCCCTATGGAGTACAGCAGGTAATCATCGGCTCCTTGTCATGATGGTTGCTTTCTTACAAAGGTATACACAAATTAAAAGCAGACACGACTAACGCATTTGAAATCTATCAAAGTCTACAGAATTGTTTATAAGATTCCTTGGTATACAATAAAAACAATCTGTTAGTTTAAAAAACTAAAAAACTTGAATCTGTAACAAAACTAGTAAATTACGAGAATAAGAATAAGTAAGCTGCTATTGAAAAGTGAAACCATTTGTCTTAATAAATTAATTTATTTCCTTCTTGTTTCTAGAGAAGCTAAAGGATTTTCTCACGCTATAATAATAGTTCGTGCGAATTTCAAACAGAGTCTACCTATTCTTTTGTTTAATATTTTCTTCATTTATCTTTCCTAGCACTTTTCCTGTAACGTGACTTTGGTTCTATAGGTTTGAAACAAATAACTACCAATGACATAAAACAAAATATAACTTACGGTACGTTAGAGTTGCTCCAACATTGCCCATAATCAAATAAGAAAGAAACTACCTACCTAAGAGTTATTATTCACTGAATAGTCTTTTACGTGAAAAGCAAGTCTGAATATAATAGAACTTGTAATATTTTTTCTCGAGTAGTTTTTCAAAATGTCAGTTTTAATGGTTGAAGCATAAGAGGAAAAGTTCGCGTTTGCTGGCTCAGCCCTCTGCCGAAACTTAGTCACCGTCTAGACTTTTTGAGGCGCTTGTTTTTCAAACGAAGAATAAATTTAGTAGGTACCTACATAAAGAGTCATGTTGAAGATAAAATCGCAGTGATGTAATTCGACGCTTTAAGTACATAATTAAGTTAGTTTAGATGTGTTTGAGTGTGGATACCGGGTATCGTTAATAATACGTTGCCGGTCTGTTAGTTTGAAACACTCTCGTTATAAAGTGGCTCGCCCGCGTTTAGCAAATTTAAGCCGATTGGTGGGCGCTGAGCTACCTACTTATCCTTAGTACTCACCTACATAATTCGATGCCGACAACTATAGTTTAGTCTCGGCTGAGCACTATGAAGCATTAGCGTAATAAAATCTTTCTTTGTCAATTGATATCGGTTTCAAATTGAATATTCCCAAATTCCAACTAACTAAATAGATTAACAAACCAGTTTGCTAGGCGCCAAGAACCCGACAGATGGGTTCTTTGTTCGTAAGCAGTTTTCACTATAAAACGGGTAAAACGGATAAAATGCTAACCGGTTACGAAGCGTAGCGCGCAGCAATGTTGGCAACGAATTTGGTCATCACTAAGCTAAGTCTACGGTGTATACTAGAACAGAATTTTTAAATTCTTTTGCAGAAAAATCTCAAGCTAAAATAAATTCAAGAAATAATACTGGTACCGGTATTATTTGAGGAGTTCTTTGAAATGTTTTTAGACGGGATTACATTAGAATCACAGAACCCACAGCGACTGCTAAGCCTAATTGAGACTGGACTGGACGCGTCTACAGTGATAAAATAAGTTTAAAAATTATATCTACTTTTAAATAAAGTCCTTCGCGTCTGACTTTGTACACACCATTGCGTAAAAGACGTCGAAGGTGCGTTTACGCAACAAAATGTATAAAGAAACGGTGAGAGAACGTGACGCATGCGACGTACATGACGTACGACGACATGCGTGTACGCAAGTGGTGTGGTCGCTCCTTTATATTGCGTCACAAACTTCGTAGCATTGTTATAGTATTGTACTCAAGAAGTGTTAAAACGGTTTTTTTTAATAATTACACATAAACGGATAACTCACGTATAAAAAGTCGAGTGATGCTCGACATGTTTCGGACTGTTTCGTAGTCCTTCTTCCTGTTTCTCTCTTCTCTCTGTTTCTTCTGTTGTTTGTTTGTTCTCTGTTTCTTCTTTCTGTTTCTTCTTCTTCTTGTTGTTTTTCATGTTGAAAGCGGTTTTTTTAATTTTCATTATTCGTTAACGAATAAGTTATAGAGAAGATGGCTTAGCTATACAGTGTCATGAGATGACACTGATTTGCAAGAATAAGAATAAGAATAATTTATCAAGATCTGTTGCTTTTTTACCCGCCAGAAGAAGGGTTATACAGTCAGAGAAGAAACGGTAATTGAGTTAAACTGTGTTATTTAGAGTGCAATGAAGTCTATGGTGTGATGTAAATAGTTTTGTCTTTTGTTTTTATTCTTGTTACTTAGATGGCTACCTAAAACTTAACTGTACTATCGTGCTCTACCTCTCAATTAAGCAGCCAAACACCGATACAATCAATTTTATTCTAAAACTAGCTTCTGCCCGCGACTTCATCTGCATAGAATTATATATATAAACCTTTATCTTGAATCACTCTATCTATTAAAAAGAACCGCAACAAAATCCGGTGCGTAGTTTTAAAGATCTAAGCATAAATTCCAAAATATTAACAAATTGGCTAAAACTCTATGGCGTACACCATGGCCTGATTTCCTGTTTTTTTATACATACATACATATATCACGTCTTTATCTCTTACGGAGTAAACACAGCCTAAGGTAAAACCTTAAGGCCTTGTTTAGCGTGATTGTGGGCGTATAGGTGGAAAGGGGAATCAAAATAGTGATGGGTTGCTAGCCGCATCGCCTATAACATGATTTCTAAGATTTTGTAAGATCTCGATGGGCTTTTACCATCTGCGCAGGAAGAGAAGCAACTGGTAAATTCCAGCTTGTAAGAAATGGCATGTTTTTTTTAGGCTTTTGGATTTAATAAGGTAGTTACGTGTTTATACAGATGGTCGGAACGCGGGCCATGCAGCGCCTCGTGCGGCGGCGGCGTGCGGTTGGTGCGCCCGCGCTGCTTGCGCGGACAGCGCTGCGCGACCCCGCGCTACGAGCCTTGCAATACGCACAGGTAAAAACTGCATTGTCAACAAATAGTTTAGTAATCACATGCGAAAATACCACTTAAAAAAGCCGGCCAAGTGCGAGTCATACTCGCGCACCGAGAGTTCCGTACAAATTCAGCAAGTGAATACAAAGTCCAGTGTTACTTAGAGCCCTTTTGCTGCTTAGGAGGCTAAGCAAAATGAAGGCAATGTGAGGTCATTTTATATTGACTTGCATAGACAGACAGACATAAAAATATTCTGTTTTTAGTATTTGTAGTTCTACCGGCAACAGAAATACATCATCTGTGAAAATTTCAGCTGTTTAGCTTTCACTGTTCTTGAAATACAGCCTAGTCCTTGTCTAGTACTCATTTCATTTCATTTTCATTTCATTTTATTTCATTTCATTTGACAGACTTCTAATAGCAGTCGTATAATAGGGTCCCGTTTTTACCATTACAATACGGAACCCTAAAGACGTGACGAATTTGAAACACGTTTCAAGAAGTAGGTAGTAGAAATTTACAACTCCTAAAATCTAATACGGGTGGCAGTGCTTAGTTTAAGCGGTGAGAGTGGAGATATTATAAAAGGTACAAACTATTTTATTGAATCAGCCGTTGCTTTGCGGAATTTCATGTCGATGAACAAATAATATTTACCTTGCTACTACTTACGTGCAAAATAACCAAGCCTGCGCGAAATATGTATATAATTATGTTTTTCATGCAACCGTCCTTCTTCTACTGCCACATAAAACACATAAATCCCGCAAACTTAACTATCCCCTACACCACACAAACACTGAAGCGTTTGGATCCCTCTACGGGATCATTATCAAAGTTTAATGAGCACAACTGTTACACATGCAAACCATACGTCGTACTCAACGTTTCGTCGTTTGGTTCATTTTAGGTAAGTATAGTCCCTGATTCAATGTCATTAAAAAAAAGTTCAATGTGTCTGTTATAATTATGTATGTGCTACTATCAATAAATTGTAAATGATACTTTCAATCTTTTTAAATATATGTAACTAATTGGCCTACCTCCTTTATTACCAAAGAATACTGAAATAAAATCTGAAGCAACTTTCCGTCCGCATCATAATGCTGCTCGTATTCTTGTCTGTAGTTTGTGTGAAAACCGCTCACGTACCTACTGACGAATCCGGCGAAGCCTAAAGCCTATCTTTATTTTAGCTTTTACGTTCCTATACATTATTCACGTTTCTTTACTAGCTCCCTTTGTAGCCTTCAGCGTCTGGCGAATTAAATCAACTTTCACTTCACTTCTGCTACAGTGCCAATTTCTAGTACCTTTGTAAGCAAAATTTGCCGGTCGATTTATTCACTCTTCAGTCGTGCGTTAAATATTTAAGTCAGTTGATAGTTGAGTTAGCTGGAATTTTGGAAGACAGACAATTATACACGATAAGTTTAATTAGACTTATCCATCATTTATAGTCAAGACAATATCAGCCGCTCAAAAGTGTGATGGCGAAACGAGTCTCAACGGCAATTTTACGACGATACGAAACGAAGTCTCCTAAACTTTAAAAACAATAAAATTACAGGCAGTTTTATACCGAGAGTAGGTATATTATTATTATGTAAATTATCCGAGATAAGACTACACATACCTTCATAAGTCATGTCCTTTAATTTTAAAGGTCCCAAAATTTTTGAAATAACCCTAGAAGTTTACTTTCAAATGGCCTGTGTTAACTGAGGCAGATTTAACAAAGTCAGCGAAGCAATCTCTAACGGCTAGCACTTCTGCTATCCACTCAAAGTGAACTGTCCGAGCTCGACATACCTTTGTTTGATTCAGCTGCCCGAGGCACGTTTACCTTCGTTTATTACTTATTTTACATATTATTATTTCTTTATACGGTCTCTTTGGGACATGCTCTGCTAGCAGTAGATTTTTTGACTTTTGTTCTTGTAATGGTAAAGCTAACACCATTAAGAGTAAAAATGATGAGTGAGGAAAGGATAACTTTACCTTTAAATTGTTTAAATGAAATGAGGCGTTGTGACGTAAAGTACTCATCTAATACCTACTACAAGGATGACAAATGTAATGTAATACGAGTATGACAATATCGTGTGCGAAAGGGACGAATAATTAAAGTCCGCGGTAATTACTATAGCCAGAACCCCGTCCTGTCATAAAGCTTATTAAAAGCTTATTAAAGCTTATTCTTGCGGAAGTTCTTGCCACGGTAAAACTCCGAAATCAGTTTGCAGCACCAATATTTCCACACCTAACGATACAAATTAAGGTTCTTCAAAATACGAGCTTATCTACTCTTTTCTCAAAGCATTGGCTAAGCACTCGTAATCAGTGGCGTAACTACAGGGTGATAGGACTGGCAAAATGCCATGGGGTCTCTAGCTCTACGGAACTGGTTTGACCAGAAAAAACAGAAGGGCCGATGATGCACTTCCTTATATTGATGAAGAACCTACATCTGACAAATTTGCCACATATAGCTGTGCCACTTTTCGTAACACCTCTTGGGTTCCAGGTGTCCATGGGTGACTGATAACCTGATTTTTGTGCCATTAGATACAAAAACAATGTTTACCCAATTATTTGAATTACGTGACTCGCAGGTGCGAGTTCGCGTGGGTGGCGGGCGAGTGGGAGTACTGCAGCGAGACCTGCGGCAGTGCCGGAATCCAGGAGCGGCAGCTGTTCTGCGTACCCGCCAATTTCACGTAAGCGCAGCCTTTCGTAATTAGAGTATAAGCCAAGCTATAAACCGCCAGCATGCACCGGTGTCCTGCCTGTCGCAGAACTCCTATCCAGTGGAAATTTCTAAAAACTGTACAACTCGACCGAGCTAAGTTTACACCTCGCGTCTCAGCAATTCAACAAATAGGAGACGAAAAATTGTAAGACGCGTATCAGCGACAAAGATGCTAACCGTAATGACGCAAGAGCTCGGTTAATTTATGTGGTCTTTTTCCTTGTTTATATCATAAATTCAACCTCTGCATAGGTTTCGAGGCCTAAAGTTTGGTGTAGACGTTGATGAGTCAGTTGCTCACATATTCTTCTAGGTCGACATCTAGAAGGGATCTAATACGGGCTACCGTGTCTCCAGCACTGTGTCCCGGTCCCAAACAGGACCGGCAGCAGCCCTGCAACCGGCTGCCTTGCCCCGTTTACTGGCAAGAGATGCCGTGGACACAGGTACTTTTCTTCTATGAACACTTTAATTTTCTGACATTCTATTATTGACTTGTTTATTTTTGAACCATTATAAGTTCGATGTTAATGTCTATGTGTTTGTGGCATCGTAGCATAGCTCTCAAGCGGATGGACCGATTTCGATTGAGTGATTTGTGGTGGTTCTTAGCCAAGTTTGGTAAATAAAAATCAGCCCAGCAGTTTGGAGAGCATCAGCTCTTTTCCAAATTACTCGATGAATGCTTGGGGGGATTTTCATATTTTTAAATTAATGTTATTATTGCATTGTAGTGTTCAACAACATGTGGCCGAGGCGTATCCTACCGCCCTCTTGTGTGCCCCGCATCAGACGCAGCGCTTTGTGGTGAGAAGCCACGCGAGCGCCGCCGGCGTTGCCGCCTGCGCCGCTGCCCCGCGCGCCCCGCGCCCTGCCCAGCCGACGTCCTCAAATACTGCGAGTTCTTCCCCCCCGAACAGCTCCGACGAAACTGTGTGATACCGCAGTTCAGGAAATACTGCTGCAATGCCTGCGCTAGCGTTGCTCGAACTGATAGAAATATCGGTTGAGGAGCTGAGTTAGTATCTGTATCGAAGAAAATATAAGAATTGCGACCTTTTGTAGCTCAATGCATATTCTTCCTGCTGTAATAAGAGACGGACACATTACCTACACGTGCACGTCTCTTTCGTATTAGGTCAGTCGGAAAAACACGCATTGAGCGACAAGCGAGAAAACTGCGTGCGTAATAGATTATTTTGTCCGGGTGCTACAGCTTCTTATCTTGGTGTACGTCGTCAACACTCTAGGCTTGTGTACTTTGTCTCGTTTTATAGGATTCACGAATGGTCAGTTAATTCTGTTGAAGATTGTAGGTCCAAAATGGCCTCCACGTTAATGGCTTTAATGTTTCAGATTTCATGAAACTTCTAGGAAACTTGACGTCAAAGTACCTTTTTAGAAATATTCCATGTCAATGTAATCAGTATTTGGTATTGTGCTGTCGTTAGATAATTATTTTTATTGTTTAAATACCTCTAGTAATCTGGTTTATGTAAGCGAAACGAAGTGCCATAACTTCCATAATAAACGTGCTAATTAAAAAGTTGTTTTTTCTTTGACATGATATTTATTTATTATTTATTTATTACATTCGACTGCTACCTGATTTGCGATCTGTTTCGGAAAAACAACACTAAAAGCTTCCCGTTTGTCGCTGGCAACTTTATTAAATAATTATACCTTCAGGTTTTCACATTAACCTTTCAAATAAATATAGCTAAACCGTTAACTTAACTCATTTATTGACTATAGTGTAGTTAAGTATGACTGAAACGCCCAAAGAATCCCTGGAGCATTTGAAAAGTTTTCATAATGCTGAACATTTTATTTAAAAAAAATGCCTAAGTTTAATATAGGTCATTAAAAAAGTTGTTCTTTATAAAATGGCGTCTAAATTTTTTAGGTTTCAGGAAATATTTTTCTCACATCTCGTAAATAAAACATCTCTCCTTCCCTAGCAATGGATATTAGGTATATATGTAGGTAGTAAATGGCAAACACGACAGCGCTAATTAAAAATGTAGCCAAGGGACTAGTGGGTGCTTAATGAATCATTAATTAGAAATAATTTACACGTCAGGATCACTACTCCGTATACCTGAAAATTTATGGACATAATCTTCTGGATTTCTTTCAGGTATTCTGGTAAATTTATGTAAGTAAAGTAAAATTTTACTTTTGTCACTTTGCACGAGTCATCACTAGATACAATGTGCTAAAGCTAACCAAGCGGCACTAAACCGCGGAACGGCCGATAAATGGCTTAAGATTAACTACCGGCGGCATCCTGTTGCATCCCGACCACGGACGATCTAACTATAATATAAATAAATAATAAATAAATAAATATCTTGGGACAAATTACACCAATTGACCTAGCCCCAAACTAAGCAAAGCTTGTGCTATGGGTACCAGGCAACGGATAAACATACTTATACAATGTAGATAAATACATACTTAAATACACACAACATCCATGACTCGGGCACAAACATTCGTATTCACCATACAACTGTCTGCCCCTACCGGGATTCGAACCCAGGACCTCTAGCTTCATAGTCAGGGTCACTAACCACTAGGCTATCCGGTCGGTATATATATAGGATACTATGTTAGAGTAAGATAAATGATAGGCTAAAGTTACTATAGTTTAGGCAATATATAAATACTAAGCCTATTGCTTTGAAGTTCAAGAACGACCGTAGAAAAATCGATACACTGAAGTACCGTTATTAATTTAATATAGGACTAACAAGCCGCCACGCCGTTTGAGCGTGTTTGTGAATCATACTAACACCGCCCGGGGCAAATGTATTCACTCCAAAAGCCTCAATTTTGCAATAAACTCCCTCAATCGGGTATTAATAAATCCGCTTTCAGATTTTGATCCTTGTAATAAATACGATTGCGCGATCTTGTGAAAACAAAACGCTCATGGGATTACTCTGCTAGCGTTGTCGTTTTGACAAAACATTCTATCAGATCTTTGAGAGACCTTTGTCGCAAATGCACAACAGGAAAAGATTCGATTTGTAAGTGTATTGGGTTCTAATTGCGCTTTTAGGAAGTAGTAGCTTTTATTGCGAAATGCTTGCGCGCCAGGGTGAACGAATTGTGTTATGCGTGGACATTGAAAATCAATTTTGATAAACTGTCTGTGTCAAAAGAGAGAATCGAATAGTGTCGAAGTAATATATTTGTCAACATACTCATACAGATTTTCTCTGTCGGCACAGATTCAGTCAGATGCCTGTTTTGATATATGTATTTGAATGCAGGCCTTCTTATATTATCTACCCAAATAAAGAAAACATTTGAAATCTGACTATATGCCTGATTATAAGCACTGCTCCTGCTACTACTGCTGAGTAGCAGAATTAGTAAATAAGTGGCAGATGTAAAGAACGAAATATATACTTAAACGGTGACTAAATAGGCATTTTTTATTAATTTAGGCCAACATTATATTTTTGATAGGTTCTGTCGCGACACTGTGAAATGCAATGACTTTATTGTTAATGAAATTTTCAATACACTCCTTTAACCAAGAAACCTTCGAATAAATGATATAAGTTATTCCTTCACGCGTTTGACGAGTCTACACGAAGTTCAACGAGGTTACGGTTTATCGGTTGCTATGTATTTAGCCATTTATTATGAATGGCTGGCTGGCGCTGGCGGTGTATCTAATTACTCGTGTAGCTACACTACATAGTTACTGATCGATTCGGCCCGCCCTATACTTATCAGGCTACGACTCTTCGGAAACTTAGGCGTCAGTGGCGTGGAATAGCTACAGCAGACTGTAACTAAATTCGAAGTGTTATTACAGCGTATTATGTATGGTAATCGCACAGATATATCATAAAGTCGCTACTTTTCTGCAATATCAACAAAAGTCTAGATTTAAATACCAAAAGTTCATAAGTATTCAGCTTTTTATAACGCTTATCATGTTATATTGTTAGTTGAGAAAATCCACTACGACCGATAGCGCTCTCTACGAGCTAGATCTCACTCACTTGCTATTTCAAAATACCTTCCAATTAGGTTGCACTTAGCTAGAAGAAATATTTTATGATGAGATCTTACTTGATCACGCCAGAGACGTAGAGATAGATCATAGCCTATTCTCAAAATGCTAGAAACTCTTTAAGTATAATAAGTATAATAATAATCAGGGTGAAAGTCATCAAAACCCTTGTGTTTTAAAGACATTAAATGAAAACATTTTGCTACTTGGAAGTTGAATATCCCTTCCCGGTAGAAATGTTCCGCGAACCATTAAAAGTTTGTACTTACGTAAATTAACGTTCACCGAAATCGATGGTGTCAGAAGTTAAGTTAGTATATTGTTTTCTAATTATCAACACGTGGAAGCCAACAGCTCATATTCACGCGACTCAATAAGTTATTCTTTAGGTCTCTTTACAACGTGTTTATCTTTCTTTGCGACCGTGATCACCTGACCACTCACTTTAATTGCATTAAGGTTGCTGCCATTTTCCACTTTTAGGGTCCCCAACCTCAAGAAAAAAGAAACTAATGAGAGTCGTCGTTCGTCTTTCTGTCTGCAGGTCTGGCTCTTTTTTCATGAGGTAGGTAACTATCAAATTGAAATTATCAAAACGCAATAACGACAGCAAGTATTGGCATCTAACACTCTTATAATTATGTGAATCTTAATACTATATTGTGAGAAGAATAAAGGGTTAATTGCGAATATACATTTTTTAAAACTTATTATCGAAACCCCGCATAAACGAGAAACCCATTCCGGTAAACGTAAAATCCTGTCGTAACCATCTCGCAGATTCTGGTTTGCCCGCCGATAACATCCAATTTGAGAGACCACCGCATCGCTAACAGAGCGTTTTGCCAAAATATATCTCGTATAAAACATATACCAGGAGTTGCCTACCGGTCGATCGCGATAAACCTGTCGATCTCTGTTAAATATTCCAATCGATCGAGGCTAGAAGTATGTTTATGTAATTGATAAATTGTACAGAGTCTAGTCAGTACATAATCGACCTTAACCCTTAGGTCTAATGAAATTGTCAACTATTAGAATACAGTCATAATACCTATCATCGTATGTGAAAATCTGGCCCAAATTTTGATAACATTTTTGCAGATTTTTAAAGCTAGCGTTCGATGCAGCTTATTATTATTTTCTATGTGTTCTCGTCTCACGGCTAGTTGTACAATGTTTCTGTGTGTGAGGACTGTGAAAAGGGTACGTTTAGTTTGAAACACATTACGGGTCAGCAGCAATTTCACGGAGCATTGACGCGCACTTCTAGCCTCCTAGCTGAATTAACCAGAGGTTTGGGTTGAGAACTTCGACCAGAGGCGATGGGACGTAACGAACCGCAAAACAATGATATGACAGACAGTGCGGTACGCTGCAAACGTCCGCATTGGACTACACCCAATCTACAGTAGCTAGCCGGCCATAAAAATTGCACTTCGGTCTTTGGAAAGAGACCCCAAGTCACGAAAGTTAGAACGAGACAACGCTCTACGAAGCCGAAATTCGCCGAAAAAACCGATGTGTGATCTTTATAGCCTGGCCATGGCTTTAGGACTTATAAGAAAACTTGCTGCATTTTACATTGCCGTACTGGGTCAACCACTTCTTACCCGTTCGCATCACGGCCTGGCAATGCAACCAAACTTGCAAGACTTTCTTGTAAACCTAAACGGGGCTTAGTTTATGCATGCAGGTAGAATATTGAGAGTTAAGAATACGCTTGTGTTTTTGCTACAAAGTTTTGACCGTAACTGGATCAGTTGAGACTGCAAAATACACGTAGTACCTACACTACACACATACAGTTTGACAACAAAAATAATGCTCCACGATGTACCTGCGCAGTATACCAATTTTAGTAGCAAATAACAGCGCCAGCAGAGTTTCCCGCAACTCTGCTGGCGCTGTTATTGGTCGATCGATTTCGTACCAACAATGGCAAAATAGTGTAAGCGGGACAGAGCTAAGAATGCAAAGCAAGCAATACTCTGCCAGTTGCACTTGCAAATAAAGTTCAATATAGATTATTTACACGTTCGGCTACCATCGGAAACTGGTCTGCGCTTCTCTGCGCAAACGAATACTGCCGATGCGCATTATATTTGTTGTCAAACTGTACGCAGTTAATCACGTCTTCATCACTTTCAGGGTAGGCAAAGCCTAAGGTAATAAAACCTAAAGGACACTTTTAGCATGATTGTGGGCGTAGGTGCAATGTAAAGAGGAATCAAAAATAATAATGGGTTGCCAGCAGCATCGCATATAACATGATTCCTTAGATTATCGCCTATTCCTGGGCTTTTTGTAGGTACGTGGGAAACACACAGAAACAACACGTAACACAGGAGGGAATACAGCAGTGTGCTGCCACTGGCTAAAAGTGAAAAGGGTCAGATTGACCCGAATGACTAAATGTTCCAATCGATTCATTATAGCAGTTGACACGACCTTCCCATTTTCGACTATTTAGGTTTGACTTCTGTAAGCTATGTGGCTCGACTGGAATACTAATGGTTGTTATTAGTCAAGGAAAGTTTCTCTGAAATTCTACTGAGGAAAATTTATTTAGTACATTATCCTTTCAGAGCAGAACAAGAAGTAAACGACACTTGGCGGAAATGAAGTGGTGTTACAAGAGTTGGCTAGAAAGAATTGAGTGAGTGAACAAAAAAGAAGGCTTAATCATAATTTTTATTCGTAACTAGCTAAGTATCATAGGTCAAGTGTCAACTTACTTTAAGATCATTATCTTACTCAAATAAGACCATTCTCTATTCAATTAGGATTACTTACAAGAGGCTAGAAGAAAGTTATACAGTCTTGTCTTGCCAGCCCCACAGATGCAAGCTGCACTCAAAAAAGGACCACGCATTTATTTCATGTGAGTGTTTAGCCAAAACACGACAAGCTAAAATTATACGAGAGCGTATTTCCTCCTTGATTTTTTAATTACATACTTATCAGCTGCGAGTACAAACATCTGTCTTT
This sequence comes from Pandemis corylana, assembly GCA_949127965.1. Lineage (NCBI taxonomy): Eukaryota > Metazoa > Arthropoda > Insecta > Lepidoptera > Tortricidae > Pandemis > Pandemis corylana. The sequence goes on along the minus strand of OX421856.1, from coordinate 5,345,358 downwards.
TAACTTCCTTGACTATGTCTACCATCGTAACAGATAAGAGTTTTAAAAAATAACCTGTTGTGTGATTATCTGTTACGGCAACTCTTTCTCTCTCTATGCGTCAAGATGGCGACAATACAACTATTAAAATTGTGACTGTAATTAAAACTAATAAATTAATAAATAAACAAAGTCATATTAATACATAACCTATCATTGCTAATCCAGAATTGAATTCCAGTGCGCTGAATAACTAGATTTGCATTCACGATGAAGGCAATTCATTATGTCCGCTGACAGACGCGCGTTGTAGGCACAAATATAACTACAGCTACTCGCAGTTAGAACTGCAGCGACTGGGATAATGCTTTTGAGTCGACCGTAGCAGAAATGAACCAATAATACTAATGGTAGGTACGTTTAGGATTTACAACTTTAAGAGATTAGCCGGTTAAGGCTGTAGAACTTCAATATTCATTCATAAGTAACATTTCTTTGACGTCCTTGCAATATGAAGCTAGAAACAGCATTGTGCAACAATCAGTTTTGTGTTGCCTGCATGAAAAGCAAATCGTTCATTTGCCTTGTTAAAGAAATATTCAAATGTTGCTGATTTTAAAATAAGTTCAATGTACGTTAAATATAGTACGACTTCAGCAAACAACGAAATTTAGCCTAAGGAAACTCATCGAGGAGTTCGAAAGTAATTACAACAATGCCTAGAGCGGCTCCGATTAAGGGGAGGTTTGATCGCGACTGCTTATTAGTACCCCAACTTCGGGCATTTATCACAATAACCACCACAGCTAGCATGACTTGTCGCGGCTTTCTTTTTCACTATGCACATCCCCTTCTCGTTAGCTCAGTTAAACAGAGAGGGTAGATGTAGAAGCACTCGAAAAAAGAAATTGTGCCAATTTTCGCAACCCGATTGGCAGGCGCCGCAGGAATCAATTTTAATTGACGTTGTTATTTTATTGCGTTGCTCGAAAACTTTGTACAGCCCGTATCCATTAAGTCACGAACGCCCTGAATATTGAATGTTTGGAACAAACTGACATAGCTATAACTTTTGCCGATGGCTTTTTGCCCTCTGCATACAAATCGACTGTTCGCGTCCTAAACGCGGTTCCAGAAATCACCAATGGAAAGCGTGTAACTACGTATAAGTACCTACTGAACTTCTTGTAATGAAAATTCCATAGCCATAGAGTATAAAGACGTATGTATAGATTATAGTTGATCAAGGCGTTATACCTTACAGCAGTTTAGAAGCAACTTCCGTACAAACCTATATGTCTACCTATCTGCTTACTTAGTTCATTATACTCTACAAAGTTCCTTCTATGCGAATATTTAGAACAAGAAGATGAACGTTATCTCGTCATATGTATATATAGTGAAATTTTTCAATATCTACGCACTCTAGCATTATATACATACCTACACACGGCCAACCGTTGAAAAATATGTACACAGATATCCATTGGCAATGAGACAATCGACATAACGTTCCATGTCTCTAGATTTTATGAACTGCAAGCTGTAGACATAATTAGATTGTATAGAATTGAACTGTACTGGGTTACTTACCCACGGCATTAATATAAAATTAGTAGGTACGTCTATAAGATCGTTGTCGGTGCCAATATGTTTAAATGTAATGTAAATAATTCACCAAGCGTGTATATGTGTCTGTACTTAGCCTGGAATTAGCTAACTCCATAAACGTGACCTTTTAGACTTATGAAAGGTGAATTCTTCAAAAAGTGGGTATATCAAGGGTGAATCTGAGCGCTTTGTATCCACGAATAAAGGGCTACGGGGGTGGAAATGTAATAATTCAGTTGAACGGTTTTATGAAGTAGGCTGCATAGATGTTCGTGTGTCAGCGAAGCGTTGTATCTTTTTCAATTCTGTAAGGACGTAAGCCCATAAAATGTTCAAGTATTCATACGCCGTTATGGAACAGCTGGGTCTTCCTGCCGGGTGAAGGTTGACTCTGGCGTGAAATTAGAGCGGACCGCCGACTGATAAATTGAGTTGGCGGTGCTAGCCGATACGGGACTTAACAATAGACACGTTACATATTTATCTTAAAGGCTTTAATTATGATATAGTGGGGTAGCAACATTCTCGAATACTAGGTACACAATACAATACAGATATTATTTATTGAACACCACAAATCAGTACAAATAACATAACAACAAAAAAAGACTGAATTCTTACCAGCCATTTAGAAAGAAATCGATTTAAAACCATAATATTGTAATGATCTGGGCGCACCTTTGTTGCAACAACTTATGCGATTTTTATGATATCCGTGATTTTAATGAATATGTCCTAAACAAGTAGGAGACATAATTTGCAGGATCTTTATACTTTTTTGTACATTTCTTTATAAGATTTGTACCTACGTCGAAAAGTAAACGGGCAAACCGGTAGTCACATTTTCCGTTCTAAAATTAATAAGCATGAAACGATTTAAAACTTTACTTTCAGCTCAAAACTAGTCGAGTATTAAATACATGTTAAGCTTCCCGTGATCCCCGAGATTTGTTCCAGAGATTTAGGGAAAATAGTCTCGTTGGGTCCGCCGCCTGAGCCTCTTTGTTGCAGAAACAGCAGGGGTGCCGACAAAGGAGGAGTTATTTCAGGGACCCAAGAGAATAGAGCTACGTTATTTAGTGATAATTTACTGCAGATTTTAGTGATACTTACTGATAATGTTCTGTCTTATTGTGTTAATTCGTAGCAAGCATAATTATTGCTATTTAATTGGCAAGGTTAGTAATAAAATAATAATAAGTATATACATACCCCCTTATTCATAAACGCTCTTTAGGCTTCTTTAGCTTCTTCTGCTTAATTAGCAATCGTTTGTCCTTATCTGTGTAAGGTAAATGTCCAAGGGACAGATAAGGACAAACGATTGCTAAGTTAGCAGAAGCCTACAGAGCGTTTATGAATAAGGGGGTTACAATGCAAAATGCTTTGTGATATCCTGTTGCAGCTATTTACTGATATTGCGTCAGATCGGGAGTTGTGGAGGCTGAAAGGAAACACCTATGCCCAGCAGTGGGACACCACAACTAGCTATTTTTTTTAAATAGTTACAGAAGTAATGAAATACCTACTATGGCATTACTGTTTTATTCTTCTCCACGCCCTTTGGTTGGTCTTGATTTACGACGCTGCTGCCAAATATTATGATCTGATTTCAATTAATTCGTACCTCCCCCATAATCTTCCTAACACAACCTTATCGCTTCAAAACGATCTCTCTCAAGTAAATTTAAAAGAGATATCGATTTAAGTATAACGTTTGTAATTACTAGTTTTGTGTTTTCATTAGGCTAGTTCGAAACGTTAAATAAATTTCCCTCAAAATATTTTACTTGTAATTTGCAACCCTGAGGCGGCTTCTGCGATTTATACCTCTTATTAACTTATCCAGTTTCTGCTTCGCTTGGTTTGCACATCTTGAGGAAGCCTTGAGGTTATCTCGCAGCTTGTAAATTAACTAGAGGGTAATAGAGACAAACATACTTTATTTTGATCGATACCTACTGTACTCCAGTCACCGAGCAGAGCTTGACATTGTATGCAAAATATAGGAAATATCATCGAAATTTTTGAGCCGTTTTCTCGCGATCTCCAACATACTATAAGACAACTACATGAAAATTAACGTAGGTATTAATAATACACTAGATGAAAACCCGGCTTCGCTCGGGTGAAATGTGACTCATAATACATATCTAGGTACAAAATGTAGGTAGATATTTCTGTAGTTATCGGTTCTCAAGGAATATTAAAGGCAAAGCAAGGTATAGTTTTTTTTAGCATCGTTCATTGTGGTTAATTCTCTGTAAACATCTCTGTTTTAAGCACTCAGTCTTTCTTTGTCCCTGGCTTTTATTTGTCATTGCGAATGCTATGCGAATGGGAAACTGAAGCCTACTAAATTTAAAAGGCAGTTGACTGTTAGATGGCGTTAGCTAACGCTCTAATAATAAGGCGGGTTCCGTTGCACAACCCAACAGTTGGGTTTAAATTTCTTAAAAGCATTACTATTGGCAGAGTGCAAAGCGGGTGGAGGGGGTAGCCTAAACGATCACAGCGCTCGCTATGGCTAAAATTGTCATTTTTGTCGCTGACTTGAGCTGTCAAATCCATATTGCAGTAAACATTTTCTAATCGTTTTTGAGATAAAAATATGGTCCTGGTAAGATGTGTTGTTGTGAATTGTAATAACACCAAGAAGAATAGCGTCTGTAAATTTTACCAATTTCCAAAGACCATGGTGGAAACGAGACCAAAGAAATAAGTGGATATTTGCCGTAAGAAAAAAAAATAAGTTACCTAACCTCTAAAATTTTCACTGAAAACAACAATTTTAATGTTATTGGCAATAATGTTACTGACTACCATTGTCCAAAATTGTGTAATATAGTAAAATAACACAATATTTCATTAATATTTTTCACAATATTTACTTATTTCTTGTTTGACAGCGATGACAATATTGTCCATAATGGCCGCCTATCACGTGGCGCTGTCGTCGCGCACGGTCCCATCTTTTAATTTTAGAATGTGTGGTGGTAGTCCTGCTGGCGTTATAGAATTTAGGAATTCTACAGGATAGTTTAAAACATCATTATGATCGTCCTCAACCACAGCGTCAGAACTCTCGTAAATTTTAAGCATGCTGGGGATTTTCTCGACAACAACAACAATACTGAAAAATTTACATTTTAATTTTTTTACGAAAAGAACCTCAACTTTTAAAGTTTTTCTATGGTTGTTATGGCAATCGGCCAATCTCAGGTTTAGAGAAAAAACACATGACACAGCAGAGTATATCCAATGAAAAAGTTTTCAAAGATAATTAAAAGAAGGTTTACGGCAAGACGTTTTGTTTTACACATTCACATGAGTCGCAGTTCTTTGGCGCGACGTATTGAGTGGCAAGGCGTATCTGTGCGCTGCCGCTGGTATGAAACGGAACGTTTAGTAACTACTCAAGATGACAACTGCGATTTGTCTGTCATGTCAGTACCATTAGAATTTAATTTAATTTAATTTAACAAAATACTCGACAATCCGAATTTTGCGGATATGTGTTGTCGACTCGAAATCATTATTTTTTTATGTTTTATTATTCAGGTGAGGTCTCGATCGAGTCTACCGTACCCCGCGACGAAATTATTAATATAGATACTTACTTAATTTGAAACTCCTTTAGAATATATAATTATAACTGTACCCTGTAGCTATTTACGTATTCGTTAACGAACAATGTTCGTACCTACTATAAAAATATCGCTGACATTTGATGATTTCCTAAAAAAGTGGTCGCGATGCTTTCCCACCAAATATTATCAAACTTCAAAAACCATTATATCATTATTTAAAACCACTCTCAAGATATTATACCCGGTCGCATCGATATCAACGCAAGGAAAATCAGCTCCCGGCGGGATGATGGAAGCAAGTGTTTTTGAAATTGGAACTCAATAATATCCCCACTCTCGCACCGGTGCAATTGAAATATGGGATCCAATAACAGTGCCCGACTAAAGTAGTGGCTATTTGATATTTGAACGAAGGGAAAACGAAAAATTACCTGATATAGGTCTCAATTTGGAATGCAGTAAAGTTTGTGTGGAATCGTGTCGATTTACTGTTGCGACCAAAAAAGCAGAACTAAAAACATTTCCTTTGTTCATAAAATGAAAAGAACAAACCTTTGGAGGTTTTTGCGAAGCTGATGAGTTATAATTTTTGTGCTATGTGCTTTATATAGTTAAAAAAATTATGAATTATTTTGTTATATTCAGTAGACAATTGAATTAAGTAATGTCGAAGTTTGCGTCAATTTTAAGAGCGATAAGAGCATTAAATTTATAAATGAACGAATATTTTACTCTATGAAATAATTAGTTACCTACTTAATTAAACAATTTTTCCTGGCGTTGTTGCAATGAGAAATCACCTTAACACCAGGAATACCTGAAAATACCTGAAAACCTTTGTCTTTAACGATAGATTATAATTAATTACATATATCTGCAACTTTAAAAATGTCTTAGACTAATATTTATGTGTATTCCAAGTCTCTAAAGACCAAATTTTAATTGAAATGAAAATACTATTCGAAAACCTCTACAAATTGCTGTCGCATCTAATACAGGCAAGGTAACCAATACACTCATTCACCGTCAGAGGATCATCATCATCTACAGCCTATATACGCCAGAGAATGCTAAAACATAATTACCTACCTAACAATGTTAAAGATAATGTGAGTTCTGACAGAGGGTAGGCATATAGACAACAAAACCCGTATTGGTATTAAACGTGTCGGGCACATTTACGTATGCTTACAAACAAGCACTGCTTATATGCCTGTAAGGTATGAACGCGTCTGTACTTACTTACTGTAAAGGTGTCACAATACGTGGTTACATTCCTCACTAATTGGCACTTATATTCGTACTTACATGGCGCCTTGCTGCAGCAACTCTCAAATTAGGCAACAGTTCACAAAATAACCAGTGCACTCTGCCACTTCCAAACGGGGCTCAAAGAGAATCAAAGACCAGCCGTGCGATTCGGACTTCAGCACCGAGGATTATGTTCCTAACAAATATACAATTTACTGTATAACTGACTGTTAAGCAACAGCCACTGCCAATCATACTCGAAGGCTTTGGTATTCAAAACCAACTACCTACATTTTTTTTAGCAACAACAATTCGACCAACAAAATTTCATCGATTGAGTTAGGTACCCATTGTAAATTACCTAGCACTTCTGAAACTGGGTATAATGCACCATAAGATAATAACTTCATAATTTAGCATTAAGTAAAACTTTTAACACCTTTCATGGTCTGAATATGAGTGTATGATCTTTGATGTCTTTTGTACATATATATTAGTATTATCTTGCTAATGTAAAACTGTGTTTGTATCAATCACGTAACATAAATGTTTAACTGTGCTTCCCTTGCCACAACTCGCAAAATTTCCAACTTTTCCTCATTTTGCCTCCGCTCGGGAGGTATTTGATCGCGCTTTCAATTTACTAAAGTTTGCCTATTTTTATTACGTTCAAATAAACGTTGAACATCCAGAAATGTAAGCTCTGAACCATCTAGTATTTTGTGAGACTACTTTTTGGAGACTGGGTTATTGAATACGGTTTTCATTGAACGAAGGTTAGGTATTTAGATACGTTCTAGTTTCCTAGGTCTTTAATTCTGCCATGCCACAATCAAACAGACCAATACTTTTCTTTGTTCTTTATGTTCTCTGTAGTCATTACCTCATGCATGACTAAGGATTGTAAGGTCGTACACTTGGAAAATATAACTTACTTTCATTGTATTGTGCCTTGCACACATCTGCGAAGAAATTCAATGTTGTGTGTTAAGTTCCCAATCCGCACTGGGCGCGCGTGGGAACTTTAGCCCAAACCCTCCAATACACGGAGGAGGCCTATGCCATGAGGCACGCCGAATTACGCGACAATTTAATAATAAAACAACAACAACAACAAAAAATGAAATTGTAGCGAATTCGGAATAAAAAGGCTATATTATTATTATTATTGTATTGGTGAGTCATAGGGGTCGCACAAGTTTTAAAAGTTATGCAATTGTCATTTAAAATGTATTGTTATAAGTACTAACATAGTCATGTAGTCTTTCACAATTGTTCTATTAAATAATAACATTATTATGGATGACATTGTGTTTTGTCTGAAATAAACGATTATTATTATTGTCCTGACATTCATTTTTATCACAAGTTAGGTTTTATGAAATAAAAAGTAAGAAAACAATATTAATACAAAACATAAAAACATCATAAAAACCTAACCTAAAGAAAGCTACCCTACAATCGGCACATGACGGATTCAGCAAGATCTTACCCAATGTACCTATAAAGGAGCGACCACACCGCCGCGTATACGCAGTGACGTGTCGTAGGCGTCACGTTTTCTCGCCGTTTCATACATTTTGTTGCGTAAACGTACCGTCAAAGTCTTTTACGCACCGGTGTGGTCGCACCTTAAAGACTAAATTTTTCATCGTAAAATTCCTTCAGTCTTTACGTATTGCTGCGAATTCATACAAAAGCAGAGATATAACTTAAGCGCGTAAAACAGCTAACACTTATAGGTGTCATCCACTAATTGACCCTCCACTCGAGAGCCGTTGCGCCGGCAGCTTGCAATTCTGTTCAAAAAAGCAACGCAACGCTCTCTTTCTAATGACGTACCACTTTGAAATACCTACATCAAAATTTTCGCTACTTTTAAAATATCCCTTTTACTTTAGGTATTTTTGGGCAGGTAATTATTATGAGCACTATAAATTCTTCTAGAGTTCTCAATAAGAGAAAAGTGTCCATGTTTTCCTGTAGATACTAATAAGTTTCATGTGTCAATTTTATGACCAGCGACCTTTTATTTACAATTATAGTAACCAAAAATTCACATATCGAAGAAGACTAATCCTTGAAGAGCGCTACCAACTATTGTTGAAAATCGGTAGGTATCTACTTGAACATTCATTTTGCTACAATAAGGTAACAATAGAAATTTTTGTGGACAATGGTTTCCACTTATTATATTCAGTGTAAGCAGGAGCTTGCGGCATATTTCTTTGTATATAAAAAGCAGTCGTTTTACGTAATTGAGCACTCACATTACGAGTATGGCGCAGCAGTGTTGCAGTTATTGTTTTAACCATGCTTCCCGCTTTTTTTGCTTTATCGTTGTTATTTTCTCGACATTATTTTTCTACAAAATCACGCGTCTGTGGTCATAGCACGCGTGTGTCTTGGGAAAAGTAAAGTTATGCGGTAATTAATGTATTATTCAAATCGCTGGCAGAAAGAAGATATATTTTTGAAAACTGATGTTTCCAGGCTTGCCCTCTATTTTGTCAAGAATTGCTTAAATGGACAACCATCAACTCAAGCTTTTGAAAGAGCGGTTTCGTGACAAATGGAATTTAGTGTGGTGCAGACTGACACGTGTAGCTAAGACAGGTCATTAGTACCCAGTTCGGGGTTCCGGCTAGATTTATTATCATTATAACCTTAACGTAACGTTTGATTTAATCAATTACAAATATGTTTTCTGAGATCGTTTATATAGATTACTCACGACATTATAGCTAGCTAAATGAAGCATTATTTAGATCTAACGACCTCAACCCTTCAAAAAGAGCCAAATGTATATTCCATTTATGTCTTATCTATTACATAATTAAAGTAGTTTAGTTACAGTTGTCATATGTAATTAAATTTATTAACCATGCGGCTCTTTTAATCAAGCTTCGGTGAATTAATTGCTACAGCCAATATTTGTCTCTGAAACTGTTGTTCAAAATCGTGTAAACACACTCTTAAATGGATATTTTTATGTAACTTGGCCTCTGCGTTACCGTCTGCTTTTATTCTGTGTAATTTTAAAAATTACAAGCATTGTCGTGTTGCCACTGCTGAGCGGAGCCGATGTAATGGCTCGTAACGATAGATTACCGCCACTCTGGTGTGAAATCCCTATTAATAGTGAACACACACATTACTCATTTACTCAATAAACTGTTGTACATATTGCTTCGTGCTGTATGACGCATGATTTTTTTTATTACATTTTCAAGGCGGCCTAAAAGATGCACTTTTGTAAATGGAGAATATTTGAACTGAAAAAACCCACCCTTACCTTACCTAAACCTTAACCTTAGTTAATAAAATAAGTAGCGAAAGATAAAACTAAAATGTATTTACAACGTGTTTACCTATTGACCTACCTATTATTGTAGCAAGTGACAAATCTATGAAATCCACCGGGGGCCATTACTTGCCCTAAATTCTAGTGAATTATGTAGTTTCACAAGTCTGTCATTAATTGAAATTGCGTTGGGTACGTTAGTAAAATGTGGTTTTCAATGGATAAAATATGTAGCATCGTGCTGATAATTTTCTATAATATAAGTACTAAATTATATTTTTTAATTTGTAACAGAAATGGAAATGGCAGCCCCTGACGGATTTTCATAGATTTATCACTATAATAATAGGTAGGTAATAGTAGACTTAGGAAAAAAAACCGTTGATTTTAAGTTTTTTTTATTCACACACGTGGACACACAGACAGCCTCATAAACTTTTTAATTTACAACACCATTTAAATAAATTTAGATTGATATACCATTATGTAAGTTCTTTCTAAGTTCTTAAGTTTTTGACTGCATTTTATGATATTTGAGATTCACACATATTAACTGAAACTAGAACGATGCTATTTATTGAACACTACAAATCGGTACAGAGTGATTACAGAAACAAAAGGGAAGACCATTAGTGGTCTCTCAAAAGTGATCCTTACGACGAACATTTAGACACAGATAGGTTATAAACATGCCAAAGTTGGTCAGGGCCCTTGCCATGACGTATTAATGCGATTCAATTCCAAACCAAAATTGGATTGATCGCTTTCAGATCCATTCTGGAAGTGGCAAATATGATAATAATGAATATAAAATCGCATTAATACGTCATGGTGACGGTAAGGCCCCAGGTCGTGTTTTTGGCCGTTTGCGCACTCCACAGTTTTTACATGACATGAAATATTTGAATAATAATTATCAAATATGTTGTAGCGACGCTTACAAACTTTAACAGTAATGATATGTCCACGTTTAGCATGTCCAGGACGGATATGCGCAGCGGCCGCGCGGCGATCAGCTTCGTGAACGCTTTAGCTTGCCCGCGCATGCGGACCGGCAACGCGTAGTCCATCACTATCTCATTCACTATATCCCTAGTGTCACTGCGTGTCCATATTAAGCTTTCACAAATCAAAGACAAAGCAATTACTTGTAACATTTTAAAAGAACACCATAAAAGTGTCAACATCACACCAGTACCAATATGTTTTTTGGAGTATGAATGCATTAATGTCCATAAAGCCAATACTACATTAAAGAAAGTCGAAACTAATATCAGGAACATATGAAAGTTGAAGAGATTGTTAATCATGTTGCAAGTTTTTCCAATATTCTCGTATGCAATCGACAGTTCGTGCAGTTTTTCCGCCTTCTTAATCCCCCGAGAATGTAATTGGGGTTCAGTATTCAATAAATATATTGAATTATTTTTGCGCCTCATATTGCTTTCGATTTCATGCAAGTCCTTGCAATATCGGAGTAGCTTTTTTATGTTGAAATTGACAGATTCCAGTCAAAATTTAACCATAAAAATCATAGTGCATAACAGCATATTTTCATTGTCTTGAAAATAAGATGTTACATTAAATATTGTCATCCTTAACACGGCATTGTTGTCGCCTTCCACGTACAAATACAACATTACGTACAATATCGCATTAAATAGAAAAATAATCAAAAATATGCCGCGTATGTACTTTGTTGACCGTTTGTAAAACCTGCAACTTCTTGCTAAGTCTAATTTTAAATCAAGAACCGCAAAAAGACTCATAATTTTAACATTAGCACAATTGTTCGTAAGCGAATGTATTGTTGTCGTCGAAATGTAGATAACCAAATCACAAATATAGACTAAGGTATTACACAAAAAATCAGTCAGTGATTTCTTACTAGAGCTGAAGTCGTAGGTTATGAACACATAAACGAATGAAGTACCAAGTGCTGCCATCATACATACCGCTAAACATTTAAATTTTACATTAGTAGGTAATACATTGTTGTTTTTTATATGGAATCGGAATAATCCATAAATTTGCTCCAACATTAGTATCGGTCCGAGTGTGTGAACTATCTTCAATACTACGTCATTCTCCTGCTTCTTATTATTTTCTCTTTTGCAGCCACGCTCAGTATTCTTATAAATAAACATAATTTCCGGCGTGCGTTGAATGCAAAGTGGTAACTTAAAATATCCCCCTGTGATGATTACGAAAAGACGTTTTTTTCTAAAACAAAATAAACAATTAATTAAGTATTTCATAAAAACGAGAAACAATCGTGTTAATGGTGTAAAAAATATAATTTCCTAAGATATTCCATTACGGAAGGCTATTGTTTTTTAATATACTTAGTGGTGCGGGTCACTGTCGTAACAATTTGTGTACCTTGTGATATTGACGTATCGATTTTGTTATGATGAATTATGTATACAGGGTGTAACAGACGCCCCGTACGATAATTCACTGGGGTATATAACCATAGCTATAGAAGCTAAAAAATATATGTTGAAAAAAATTGGAGTTAAAAAAAATAACCTTCATAAAAAAAATATATACATTTTTTGTGTTTCTCAAAAGGTTGTGCGCCTCTGGTTTTACTTAGGGTCGTAGTTTCAGAATTTAGTAACCGCCCACTCATTCATGCCAGTCCAGCCCCTTAGAGTAACTTAGCGTGGTGAGCGATAATGCAGCGGTGTCTCACTCGCTCTCGTTTAAGTCTGGGGCGCATGCGGCTGCGCATCGCTTTGGCGGCTTCCTCAAAGGGCGCCGGCTTTTTTTTTTTAACGTGTGGAAAATGCGCCTTATGCATCTCCGCGCTCGGGGCAGCATGAACGGAGGTATGACGGGCTCTCCAACTCGCCGCTGCCTTCCCTATGGAAGGAGGGGAGAGGCCTACCGTCTAAAAACACACACGTTCCCTCCAGGCCTTGAACTGCGGGCGTTGCGGGCGCACTACGGTGACCACCGCAAACGTGGCATTCTTGAAACAATTTTGTGGTGACAACTTAAATTAGTAAAAAATGATTCAAGGTTATTTCTAAATATTTTTAATATGGAGAAAATAAAAACGATTAATATGGATTAAGAACTACTCCGAGCTCTATTACGATGGAAATGGCAGGAAAAACAATAAATAATAATGAACACAAATGATTACATAAAAACATACATCATCATTAAAAAAATGTTGATGCAAATACCTTCACAAACATGTGGTGAATTTTGGGTTACCATTATAAATGCATCTAAAAAGATAAATCAAAAAATACGGTACATATCGCGACTCTATTAATCTTGTTCTATTACCGTGTTTCAACTGTTTTGCAATGACCTGACCGGCTTATGCTTATTACTGTATAAGTCCTTCAATCAAAATCTAACCAAGCCAGTACTAAATGACTTAAACCTGAAAGTATGTTACTATTAAAATAATGTATTGAACAGACCAAAGTGTGTGGCCCCTCACAGGACACTAAAATAATTATCTTACCATTTGCCTACTCCACACTTTTTTACATGACATGAAATATTTGAATAATAATTATCAAATATGTTGTAGCGACGCTTGCAAACTTTAACAGTAATGATATGTCCACGTTTAGCATGTCCAGGACGGATATGCGCAGCGGCCGCGCGGCGACCAGCTTCATGAACGCTTTATAGCTTGCCCGCGCATGCGGACCGGCAACGCGTAGTCCATCACTATCTCATTCACCATATCCCTAGTGTCACTGTGTGTCCATATTAAGCTTTCACAAATCAAAGACAAAACAATTACTTGTAACACTTTGAAACAACACCAATAGAGTGCTATAATAACATCAGTACCGATTACTTTTTTGGAATATGAATCCATTAATGCCCATAAACCTAATTTTACGCTGATGAAAATCGTGACTAACATCAGGAACATGTGGAAGTTAAATAGACTGTTAATGATGCTGCAAGTTTTCCAATATTCTCGTATGCAATCGACAGATCGTGCAGTTTTTCCTCCATCTTGAACCCCGTAATTGGGGTTCATTACTTTTTGGTCCATTTTCGAGCCTGATTTTGCTTACGAGCTCACGCAATTTCTTACGATATCGGAATAGTTTTCTTATATTTAAATTGAGAGATGCTAATCTAACTTTTAACATAAATATCATAGTACATAGAAGCATGGTCTCATTGTCTTGGAAATAATATATTAAACAGATTATTGGCACTCTGATTGTATCCGCATTGGTTCGGTCGCTTCTTAATATGTAGAAAATTACGCACAACATGTCATTAAATAGAAAAACAATTAAACATGTGTCACTTACGTATTTTGTTGCCCTTTCGTAAAAGCTGGATCTCATTGCTAAGTGTAATTTTAAATCAAGGCCCGCAAAAAGAGTCAGGATCTTAACATTAATACAATTTTAATATTTTAATAGTAAAGTTGTTCATTATCAAAATGTTTACTACATCAATACAAGGATGACATTATTATGCGCAAGGCTTTAAAAAACGTCTAGGCGGAAAAAAAAGTATGTAGTCAATTTCAAGTATTTTACTAATCGATATCCTACAATTTTATGGTTTCGTGTTTTTTTCCAAAATACCGATGTTTTCTAACACGAATCACTATGTTGGTTCGGTTCGATTACGTTTAGGTTATTTTGTTAAGTTAGATCTTTTAAATTTATCCGTAACTCGACTTTTATAATAATATGTATCTAATCAAATTTGAAGTACATTTTGTTATTATGTCTTTATCGCTCCACGAATCAGATAGAAATGTAGGTACATTCTGCGTGGTTTACTCCTTGGTTTAACTGAAAAAAGCGTTGGCGCATCAATAAAAAATAAAAAATAAATCTTTTTGAAGTAAATTAGACCTACATTACGGTTCTTAAATATTGCTAATGGTCTTGTTATCAGGCCACATTTAACCTCCTTTCGGCTTTACGCGTAGTTTTGTAACACCCTATATACATCATTATTTATTCACAAAATCGATACGTCAACATCACAATGGTACACAGTAATCATAAGGTATTGTGACAGTGGCTCGCACCAATCAGTATATTAAAAAATATGACAGCCTTCCGTAATGAAATTGTACAAAAAAATAATATTTTCAATGATTAAAACGTAAATTACGTAATTGGTTTTATAAAAAATGTCTTTGCGTTATCATTTTAGAGGACATTTTTGATAAATAAGAACACGGTGTTGATCGTATGCATATATTTTACAACTGAATCTCAGAGAAGTTGCTTACCCACAATAGACAATTTATACAAGTACCCACTTAATACATAACACCTCCACCCTTATTCTAAACTATAAATAAACAATAATTAATTATAATCATCAAATCCATATCGAATGGGGGGCCTTACAACGGGCCTAAGCCGTTCGGGCCGTAAACGTTCGGTGGGTCGCGAGCCAGGCCGCGCCTGCTCTGCGGGCCGCCCCGGTGGCGGCGCCGGCCGCTCGTCGCGGCCGCTGCCGTCAGCGCCTTCGCTGGCCGCCTCGCCGTCCCCCGACCCCGAGCTCGACGCACGCTGCCTACTCCCCACGGCCGGTACATACACCGATGGATAATTGACAGCACTATTACGTTGTGCAACTTCATCACCACTTGAATCGCGTTTCCTTAATTGATCTATATGCCTATGGATTATGCCTGCTAACGTTTCTACCCTGTAATCTGTCTCCCCAATTCGTTCTAGCACTTTTCCTTTTCCCCAAGTAATTGGACCTGCAGTGTTATATAACTTATACCAAACTAGTTCGCCAACACTAAACGACCTAGGTTTCAAATCTGAAATAGCTTGTTGCTGTCGTTGGAGGGAATTTACTCGTTTTTCTCTATCCGGCTTAAGACAATCTAGTCGGGTACGTACTGGCCTTCCTAATAATGCTTGCGCCGGACTATCTCCTATCGTGTTATGAGGAGTGTTACGATACACCAGTAGAAATCTACTTAAGGCTGCATCTACATTGACATTGTGAACTTTAGCTTTCTTAATTACCCTCTTGCACAGCTTAACCGCATTTTCCGCAAGGCCATTAGAGGCGGGGTGATATGGTGCCGAAAATACCTGTTCGATACCATTTTGTTTACAAAAAGCCTTCATTTCCTCACTCGCAAACGGGGGACCGTTATCACTCACGATCTGTTTGGGTAACCCAAATCTCGCAAAATGTTCCCTTAACGTACTCAAAACAACTTTAGCGGTAGTGGTAGACATGCTGGTCACCTCTATCCATTTTGAGTAAGCATCGACAAGCACAAGATATTTCGCTCCTAAAAACGGTCCTAAAAAATCGATGTGTACCCTAGACCAAGGGCGACCAGGAAACGGCCACGGGCAGGGTGCGTGGCGCGGCGGCGCGGCGGCCACGGCGGCGCACACCTCGCAGGCGCGGCACACGCGCTCCACCGCTTCGTCGAGGCCGGGCCACCACACGTAGCTGCGCGCCAACGCCTTGGTCTTCACTATGCCCATGTGGCAATCATGCAACTCCTTCAGGACTCGCTCCCTGCACGCGCTGGGAATGATCACCCTATGCCCCCACATAACGCAATCTAGCTCTAAATAAAGTTCCGCCTTCCGATTATAATAAGGTTTTAATTCCCGAATCTCTATATCCTGAGGCCAGCCGTCTCTAATATAACTTGATACCCTACTTAACAGAATATCTGCTTGCGTTTCCTTCCTAATAGTGTTATAATCTAGTAGTAAAGCGTTCGTTGCAAAATGCAAATACGTTTGTTCCGGGCACTCCTCCTGGTCCGACCCCGTGGCTTTATGCGCCGCAATCATTCGCGAGAGTGCATCCGCGGTGTTATCATCCGACTTGACATATTCGATGTCGAAATCGTATGCCGATAATATTAACGCCCAGCGCTGCATACGGCTGGCTGTCATGCTAGGAATACCCTGCCCTGGTCCAAAAATACTCACAAGCGGTTTATGGTCGGTCCGCAGCACAAACCGTCGACCGTACAGATATTGATGAAACTTTTTCACCGCAAAAATTATTGCTAAGGCCTCTTTGTGTATTTGGCTGTAGTTAGTTTCTGGCGGGGCGAGCGCCCGCGACGCGTAGGCTAGCACGCGCTCCCGGCCGTGGCCGCCGGCGCCGCGCGAGGCCAGCACCGCGCCCACCCCGCGCGGGCCCGCGTCGCACGTCAACACTAAATCCTGTTCCGGGTCGTAGTGTGCTAACACTGGTGCCTCCACTAATAACTTTTTTACTTGGGTGAATGCCCTATCCTGTCGAACCGACCATAACCACCTCTTATGTTTTTTTAACAACTCATAAAGTGGTGCCAATTGCTCGCTCAGACCCTTAATAAACCTGCCGTAAAAATTTACCATGCCAATAAATGATTTTAATTCCGACACACAGCTCGGTGGTGTCATTGCTATAATCGGTCTGACTTTATCATCGTCTACCCTCACACCATTTTTATCAATGACAAAACCCAGATATTTCACCGCATTCACCATAAAAGAGCATTTCTGCTTTTTTATTTTAAGTCCGTGCTGTTCTAAAGCCTGAAATACTTTATTTAAACTGTCCAAATGCGTGTTTATGGTATCACCAGTTACTAAAATATCATCCAAAAAAAATGTTACATTCGGAATATCTTTCAAAAGATTATTCATTATCCTTTGGAAAATACCTGGACTAGAAGATAACCCATAAACTAAACGCTTGTACCTAAACAAGCCCCGATGCGTGTTTATAACCGTTAAAGCCACAGATTCCTCATCCTCTAACAATATCTGGTTGTAAGCCTGCGATAAATCTAGCTTAGTAAAGTACCTACTGCCATTTAATTTTGCAAATAAATCTTCGATTTTAGGAATTGGAAACTTATCAACTAACAATACGCGATTCAAAGTGGATTTGTAATCTGCACACAAACGTAACGATCCATCCGGCTTGTTAACAATTACCAAAGGCGTAGCCCAGTCGGAGTGGTCCACCGGTTCAATGACACCGGCGGCCAGCATGGCGTCGAGCTCGGCGTCGACGCGCGCGCACAGCGAGTACGGCAGCGGCCGCGCCCGGCAGAACACCGGCACCGCCCCCGGCCGCACGCGCAGCCTGGCCCGCTCCCCAGTGAAACACCCCAAACCCTCTTCAAACACCTCCTTATATCTGGAAACAATGTTTTTTTCTATTTCACTTAAATTTACAATTTCATTTCTGTTTAAATCTTCAGACATAATTTTTGGTACAGTTATATTTAATTCAGATAACCACTGACGACCCAACAGACTAGTTGTACCGCAATTAATAACATATAGGTCTAATTTCTTAACTATTTTGCCAAACTGCACATTTACTGCTATCAAACCCAATGGTTTAACTGCACTGCCATTATAAAACTTAATCGATAAGTTACACGGTTCTAATGGCATTTCCTTAAATAAATTACCATACGTTTGATCACTGATACACGATAGTGCTGAGCCAGTGTCTATTTCCATAGTCAAAGTCTTATTATTTACCAACAATGTCATGCTCACCGGTTTATACTTCGCCAAACTCATTTGATAAATGGCTTCCTCACTTTCTTCGTTATCCGCCAACCCTGCCTCCTCGAAGTCCTGCTCTGGGTCAGCCACCCAGTGCAAGCGCGGGGCGCGCGCACGGCCGCGGCCGCCGCCGCCGCCGCCGCCGCCGCCGCCGCCGCCAGCCGGCGCGCTCCCCGCCGCTGCCCGCGGCCCGCCTCGGCTGCTACCAAGCCCCCGCCAGCTACCGCCAGCTCGAGTCTGCCAGCGCGGTTTGTAGCCGCCCGAGCTCGATCCACCTTGATTACGTGTTCCGCTGCACATACGACGTAGATGGCCTTTTTCATTGCACCGACTACACACGTATTCCTTAAACTTACACTCGGCCTGTATATGACGAAAATCACCACACGCCATACAACCCGCCGGACGAACATTATTCACTGAGGTATTGTTGTGATTTTCTCTTGTGATACCCGGTGCCGCCCCGCACCCCGCGTCGACCGCTAACGAATCTCGCTCTGCCGCTTCTAACGATAATGCTAACGTCACTGCTTTATCATAATTAATTTTTTTTTCAGAGAATAATCGTTGGCGAATCGAGTCACTAAGTAAACCGCACACAAACTGATCTCGCAAATTCTTATCCAGTTCCGATCCGAATTCACAAGACCTCGCCATTTTTTTTAACTGCGCCACGTACTGTGCGACCGTTTGACCGCTACCCTGCCGACACTGCCTAAACCTATACCGCTCAGCCAGCTCCGACGGTTTTGGTTGAAGGTGTTCCTCCATCGCTTTAACCACTTCAGCGTAGGTTAATTTTGCAGGCTTATCTGGGCTGCATAGATCCACCATGAGTTCATACGCCGCGTCACCGACTACCGATATTAAAGTTGGTAATTTCATCTCAGGTTTTACTTCGTTCACTGTGAAGTAACTCTCCAACCTTTCGCAGTATGAGTTCCAGCTGCCCCCTTGCAGGTCAAACTCGCACATCCTCCCCACAGACATGATGCCAAATTAATTAATCCTCGTCAGCCACTGATAAATAAGAACACGGTGTTGATCGTATGCATATATTTTACAACTGAATCTCAGAGAAGTTGCTTACCCACAATAGACAATTTATACAAGTACCCACTTAATACATAACAATTTTGTTTTATTTCATTAGTACAATTAGTACAATTTCACGTCTGTAGGTTATACGTTGTTGTTTTTTATACGGAATCTGAATAATCCCAAAATTTGCTCCATCATTAGTATTGGTCTGAGTGTGTGAACTATCTTCAATGCCACGTCACCCTGCTTCTTATTATTTTCTCTTTTGCAGTCACGCTCAATATTCTTGTAGATCAACATGATCTTCCGACTAGTGGAAGAGGAAGTTCTGAGTGATCGAAGACTGAAGACTAACAAACTTCTTTCGAGTTTGCAGCGAAGTGAGCGAAAAGCGTGCTCTCAAGAAGTTTTAGCCGCATATAGACGCCACGGCGAGAGTTATTCGGAGTCAATTGTTACGGGAGATGAAACCATGATTTTGTACTATGATCCTCTCTCCAAAAGGGAATTGATGGAGTGGCGTCGTCTTGGTGAAAAGCCGCCCAAGAAGGCGAAGGTAACACAATCCACCAAAAAGATAATGGCTACGATATTCTGGGATTGTCACGGAATACTACTGATTAACATAAAAGAAAGGAATACTACGGTAAATGTTAGCTACTACGCCACCCTTATTGAGCAGTTACTAGAGGCGATCAAGCAGAAGCGTCGTGGAAAACTTAACGGAGATGTTCGGCTTCTCCACGACAATGCACCCGTTCACACTGCTTCAATTGCCAAGGCTGCTGTTGCAAAATGTGGCTTCGAGGAAATTCGCCACCCACCTTATAGTCCCGACCTGGCCCCAAGTGACTATTATTTGTTCTCGAAACTTAAGGCAGACTTAAAGGGATAAGTCCGCCTTTGTGCATGTATCTCAGTGTTTGTCAATTGTATTTTGTCTTGTTTATTTTGCACAATAAAGAGTTTACATACATAGGTACATACATACTTAAGGGGAAAAGATTTTCTTCAGATGATGAAGTGACCCGTGCGGTTTACGCCCATTATGAGGACAAATCTTCTGAGTACTTTTATAAGGGGATAGAAATGCTTATTAAGAGATCTGAAAAGTGCATTCAAATAGAGGGAGACTATATCGAAAAATAAAAAAGTTTTCTTTGATAGGCCGGAAACTTTGGACCTTCCCTCGTACTTCTTCTTTAAATTCTTCTTATCACTTGTATGCTGATGGCAAATTTATGCTGCTGCTGGTTTTGACGATTTTCCTCTATTGATAGATCATATTAATGCTGACCTTGTCACCATCCGTGACTGGGCTGCGAGCTTTGGCCTCATGGTAAACGCCAAGAAGACGCAAGCGATCGTCATTGGCAGTCCGTATTTTATTTCTCGGATGTCTGAATTGGCTTTGTTCATTTTTTATGGTATGCTCCAATTCGAAAACCATTTGGAGGAAGACCATCAATTATCCGATTTATCTTGTCCGATTTCAAAAATACTTCACGATTGCAGATATTTTTGTAAAAGTACTTTTGACCTTTGTTTGACCTAACGACTCGGTTTCTTGTGAGAGTCAGGCATTAAATGTTGGCCACAAAAATGAAAAAAAAGTTAAGCTACGGTAACTTTCTGGCTGTCACTGTCACGTCTACATCATAACAAAACACTCCTACATAATCTACAAACGTTAGAAATAAAAGCAAATTCAAAGTGTAAAACTGTGAAATACACGATGGATATTAAATCTTTGAAAATAAACTTCAAATGAAAAATGTTTTGTGCTGGGGTGCAACAATGATTTGAACAATAGTCCCATAAAATCGAAAAGAAGAAGAAGAGAAAAGAGAAAATTTGCGGAAGGAATGGTGTACGCAAGCTAATGTGGAATATTTCAAAGTTTACACAATGTATTGTTGCGAAAATCACTTTAATGTAAGTAGGAGTCGGGAAAAATGTACAGGGATCAAACGTTTTGTTCTGTGGTCAAACGAGAAAAGCAAAAACAGCACTGAAAACAATAACAACACCAACGGACGGAACGATTCGACCACATTGAACATTGGCTGACGTTGAAATCACACACACATTCACAGATTTATGACGTTGACGCATAGACAAAAACGTTTTTTTTATTGCTGAACGAAGGCGATTGGGATCGTGCCTAACTTATCAAATTATCAAACAGCGAAAAAATATTTATTATTCATAATTCATAATTCATTATTCATTTATTGCATGAAAACGGGTACAGAAGGATAGAAATAGTTTTGTAGGTACATGACCGTAATCTACCATATTAATGGTGTACAATATTGGTGTATTTAATCAGAATCGTTTACAAATTTGTCCAAAATATTATAAAAGTGAAGAATTTATCATTAAATATTAAATAATTAGATGTCGTTGCTAAAAATAATTAAAACAATAAATAACTAAGACATTTTTCTCTTTAAATAGACGTCATGGCTAAAAAATCGTTAATACAATAAAAGCATTTTTCTGCAAGCCAATCTTTTGTTCTTTGCTTAAAAATACTTAATTTCTCGTCCTTAAAAGCATCTGGTAACTTATTATAAATTGTTATGCACATAATATATGCATTTTTGGATTTCAGTCTAACTGGAGGCTTGTACAATTTGTGCTTATACTGGATTCATACAGTGCGAGTGCATATGTCTTGCCTTTGAATAAATAAAGTTTTATGCTTGTGTACAAAAATACCAACTTCTAGAATATACAAACTTGCAACAGTGAGGATTTTATGTTTTAAGAAATATAGGCGGCATGATTCTATCTGCTTGATGTTAAAGATTGCTCTAATACAGCGCTTCTGAATAATAAATACCTTTTCTTTATCCACGCTGTTTCCCCAAATAACTATACCATAACGAAGAACAGAATTAACATATCCATTATATGCAATCAAGGCAGCCTGCGTGGAAACAGTCCTACTTATTTTCCTTAGGGCAAATACAAAGCTGTTCACTTTTGAACAGACGTTATCAATATGGTTTTTCCAGTTGAGGTTACAATCAATCGTCACTCCTAAAAATTTAGCTTGAAGCACTTCTTTTACTGATTCATTACCAAAGCTCACTGTTAACGGTTGGGGGTTGCCTTTATTTGTGTAGAACTGGATATACTGCGTTTTATTAACATTAACTTTTAAATTATTCGCCTCTAACCATTTTATTGATCTTCCCAGATTATCATTTATGTCTTTATTGTAAGTCGCTGAATCATAACCTTTTATAACAATAGATGTGTCATCTGCGAATAAAACACAACTATGAGTAAGACAATTAGGTAAATCATTTATGTACATAAGAAACATTAACGGACCCAAAATGCTGCCTTGAGGCACGCCAAAGTTATTATTATTATAAGATGACCTGTATGTTTTTAATAATTTAGAACTAGGGCAGTATCTTACAGTTTCAACACACTGTGTACGGTTATAGAGATATGTTTTTATCCAATCAAGTGCAGGACCTCTTATACCGTATCGTGATAATTTAATTGTAAGACGTTTGTGGCACACAAAATCAAACGCCTTACTAATGTCCATAAATAGCACTGATACAGGGATTTTGTTTTCCACGCAATCTATTACAGTTTTTGTTAGTTTAAATATTGCAAGGGAAGTGCTATATGACTTTCTAAATCCGTGCTGCTCTTCATTTATTATATTATTATTTTCAAAGAATCGAATTAATCTGGAGTACATTGCTTTCTCATAGATTTTAGAAAATACAGGTGGAAGAGTTACAGGTCGGTAGTTACCTGGGTTTTCCTTTTCTCCTTTTTTAAACAATGGCTTTACTACAGACTTTTTTAGCAAGTTAGGGAAACTGCCCTGAGCCAAAGATAAATTTATCACATGTGCAAGCGGGCACGCTATGATAAACATACACCTTTTGATAATGTCTGTTCGCAGATCATCAAACCCAACGGACTTTGAGTTCCTAAGTGATTGGATTATTTTAATAATTTCATTTTCACTAACTGGATTAAGAAAAATGCTTGACGGGTGGTTGCCTATTTTGATATCATCATCACTGCTTGCTATTGAATTATCACTTACTACTTTGATGAAATAATCGTTAAAACATTCCGCAATTCCCTGAGGGTCACTAATATTTTTACTATCCGCTACTATGTTTTTGATAGATCTCTGGTCTGCGTTCATTGTAGTATAGTTTTTTATTACATTCCAGACTGCCTTACATTTATTGTTAGTTTTTTTTAGATATTTTAGATTTTCAGCCCTTTCATGCATGTATATACAACGCTTTAATGACCGTGAATATTTTTTATAAAGTATTTTATAATGTTGTGTTCTCCGACTCATCAAGTAAAGCTGTCTTTTTTTCCGGCAGCAGTTACGCATCGCAATGGTTAAATGTCGTCGTTGATATGCTTTGTTTGACATCCTCACTCTAATTGTCGGAAAACACAAGTTATAAAGAAGGAGAAAAATGTCATAAAACCTGTTAAAAGCCGTAGTTGCCTCCCTTTCATTAAAAACATCATCAAAAGAAAGGCATGATAAGTATTGCAAAAATTTCTGTTGATTATCCTCACTGTAATCTCTTTTATATTCGTACCACCATTTAGTCATAGGTGGGCAACGCCTCTTAATAGGTATACCATATGACTGAGCTGTGTGATCAGACAAACCTAAATCGAGTACAGTCGCTTTTCCTCGCACCATGTTTGTAGCGATATGATCGATACAGGTTTGCGAATGAGAAGTAAGTCTCGTTGGCTGCTCATTAACCAGTTTAAGTCCATAGCATTCCAGTATGTGCTTTAGCTCTTTTGCTGAGTTAGACTCTTTCATAGTGTCTATGTTAAGGTCCCCGCATAGTACAACTTTTTTCCTGTTATGCTGGTTCACCAACCGGAGTAAATCATTAAGCTTGTGGAAGAAGATCGATGATGCTGACGTTGGTGTCTTATTTGTGTAGATGCATACAAGAACTATGTCGTATTGCTTTAAAGCAACTGCACAGCACTCAAACACATGCGACTGAGAAATCATTTCAACCGCATTCATCGGGGTGAAGTCCATGCCATTTCGAAGAAGGATTGCGACTCCACCCCTTTTAGAGTTTTTACGGGAAAAACTAGCAGCTACTTGGAAGTCCTTGATTTTTAAGTTGCATTCCGTACCCTTCATCAAAGCTACGTAACACAAACAAAGCTACGTAAAAGCATATTATTCAAATTAGTTGCTCGAAATAGTCCATTTTATCAAATAAAGGTGTTTAAAGCACAGCTTAAAAAAATGAACAATGCCAATTGGTGGTTCAATTCAATGTTTGGGAATATGGCTCCATCAAACTTTGGATGATTCTGCCAATGTCGAGGTTGGATAAGACACGGCCAATACACTTTTGTCCAGCTTTACGGTAGCGCTGCCAGTTTTCGGTAGGGTATCAGCCAGAATCCATCTACACAATTGGTGGTTAAAAATTTGTCTTTTGACGGAACAATTATTCCTTTCTCAGCTACCGTCAGAAATCTGGGGATTATTATGGACCAGACGCTTTCGCGGTCGGCCCAGGTTGCTGATGTCAGCCGGAAAGTGTTTGCCTCGCTTCACTCGCTCAGGCGTTTGCAGAATTTTCTGCCTCTATCGACCAAAATTACACTTGCTCAGTCACTTTTGCTCCCCTTACTGGACTACGGTGACATTAGTTACTTGGATCTTGCTGAGAGGCTGCTTGACAGGCTTGATCGCCTCCAGAATGTGTGTATCCAATACGTTTTTGGGCTTCGTAAGTACGATCACGTGTCTCATTTCCGCGCTCAGCTAAAATGGTTGCCTATCAGGGACCGCAGGAACATCCACATTTTGTCATTGCTTTTCAATTCTCTCTTTAATCCTTCAGCTATGATCTACCTTTCCGAACGTTTCAGCTACTTGTCTGTTGGCAGTCAACATCGATTGCGATCTAACTCTAATCTCCTTTTGGCCTGTCCTTCTTCCTCTTCCAAAACTTATTCCAAATCCTTTGCTGTACACTCGACTAGGCTGTGGAATCGCTTACCAACCTCCATCAGGCAATCTCCCTCCTTAGTGTCGTTCAGGGAAGGTTTGAAGAAGATGTGACTCGCACCATCTTCTTAAATTAATGGTAAATATTCCTTTCTTTATATTGTGCTCTTTAATTATTTATTTTATGTAGTATATTTTATTGATATATATTATAGGTAGTATTTAAGTACTTTATTGACTGGTAGGTTTTAGGAGTTTATGTATTATATTTGGTAAATTTATGTATTGTGGCTCTCAGTGTTTGCAATTTTTAAACTCACTCATCCATCCCTAATATAATACTCCTTTCATCTACTCAAAGGTTGACTGGAAGAGATCCCTTAAAGGGATAAGTCCACCTTTGTGCATGTATCTCAGTGTTTGTCAATTGTATTTGTCTTGTTTATTTTGCACAATAAAGAGTTACATACATACTAATAAAGGCGCTCATACATTCGGAGCATTACTACCACCAGGCCAGGCTCAACAGTAACTCCATAAAAATTGGGAGTGTGGTAACCAAACACACTGGAACAACTTGAAAATAAACTTCAAATGTACCTACTTGAGTGTACAACTTTCACATAATAATATTACTTCAAATTTCCCATAGTAATATTACTTGTTGATTGGTCACCACCATTACTTAGGCGTATAGCAACAATCATTAGATCATCATTGTGAAATCATGTTGAAAACAGTAACGCGTATTTAATATTCAAACACGTCAGTTACAAATACAATGTTTCCACTTATTATATTCAGTGTAAGCAGGAGCTTGCGGAATGTTTCGTATATAAAAAGCAGTCGTTTCACGTAATTGCGCACTCACATTACGAGTATGGCGTAGCTGTGTTTTATGGTTTTAACCATACTTCCCGCTTTTTAGGGTTCCGTACCTCAAAAGGAAAAAACGGAACCCTTATAGGATCACTTTGTTGTCCGTCTGTCTGTCCGTCCGTCCGTCCGTCTGTCAAGACCCTTTTTCTCAGGAACGCGTGGAGGTATGAAGCTGAAATTTATATCAATTACTCAGGTCTACTGTCCCTTGAAGCTGTGAAAAAATCAAACTTCTAAGCCAACGCAATCAAAAGATACAGCCGTTTATGCCGCAAATTTCCGCAAATTTTCAACTCTCAAGGGAATCAAAACCTACAAGGTACTTCCCGTGAACGCAGAATCTTGAAATTTGGTATGAAGGTAGGTCTTATAGCACAGATTAAAGAATAATTGCGAAAACCGTAAATGTGTATGTATGTCTGTATATAGCAGTGACCAATATAAAGTAACCCCACACTGCGTACATTTTGCTTTGGAGCAGGGCTCTGCTTACACTGGTTTAAAGATATTTATAGATAATGATACGGAACCCTCGGTGCGCGAGTCCGACTCGCACTTGACCGGTTTTTTTGTTTTATAGTCGTTTTTCTCTCGACATTATTTTTCTACAAAATTACGCGTAGTAAAGTTATTAGGTAGGTAATTAATGTTTCATTCAAATCGCTGACAGAAAATAATTTTTGAAAGCTGTTTCCTGGCTGGTCCGCTATTTTGTCAAGAATTGCTTAAATAGACAACCATCAACTCAAGCTCTTTTAGTATTACTTATATCACTTGATTCTTGTTACGGAAAGAGCGGTTTCGTGACAAATTGAATTTAGTGTGGTGCAGACTGACACGTGTAGCTACGACAGGCCATTAGCAGCCAGCTCCGGGGTTCCAGCTAGATTTATTATCATTATAACCTTAATGTAACGTTTGATTTATATGAGCCAATGTATATTCCAAATATGCCTTATCTATAACATAATTACCTAAGTAGTTTTTGGTAACAAGTAAATCAGTACAGTTATACGCAATTAAATTTATCAATCAACGGATCTTTTAATCAAGCTTAGGTGAATTATTTGACCGCAATGAAAATAGCCGATGTTCAAATTTGAACTTTATTTCTTCGGGAATTTACTACTTTGTCTCTGAAACTGTTGTTTAAAATCGTGTAAACACACTCTTAAATGGATATTTTTATGTAACATGGCTTCTGTGTGTTAGATTTGGAGCTTGTTACCGAGTGAAACACCGAATTAGTTGACAGCTTTATTCCAACTGGCACTAACGTCACAAAGTGCTTAATTTCCAACTACCTTATATATAACACCTCCACCTCTAATTGATACCTAGTTCTAGCTTAAGTTATATCTTAAATCTAAATATTCGAGCAACAGGTTTAAAGTTTAAAAATAGACTTGCTTACTTAATTCTAGTTAATACATTAATACATTGTTACATTGAAAATATCCTCAAACCCAAATCTACACGGGGGCTTCCGAGTCCTAATTATCGCCTTAAGCTCCCCGTTTGGAGAAGACTGCTCCCCACGACTTGGATCGAGTGTTAATGAGTGAGGCATCGCTGTGTGCGCGGGCGAGGCCGCACGCGTCTCGACTGCTTCAAGGTCGGCAATATGGTCGCCCACACTCCTCTCGCCAACGCCGGTCGGGACGCCGCCCGCTAACCCTGCTTCTGGGGCAGTTGACTCGTCACCACCAGGAAATATAAGCGAATTGCGATTAGACTCTTTTCCCTCCCTTTTATTTTGCGTTAACCTTCGACTCTTTAGCTGGTCTATATGCCTATGGGACCCGGTTCCGTCACAAGATTCTACGTAGTAATCAGTATCGCCACGCCTATCCCGTACTGTACCCGGCGTCCACTTATCGCCGCCGCGGTACTGGCGTACCCATACGGGGTCGCCGGGGCGCAGCTCGCGCTCGACGCCGCCCGCCGCACTTCGTTGCCGTTCCTGTGCTACTCGGACTCGGTCTGCGCGATCTGGTTTTAAACAATCTAATCTTGTTCGTAACGAACGACCCTGTAGAAGCTTCGAAGGGCTCTCCCCTGTTGTACTATGTTCGGTATTCCGATATTGCAAAAGGAATCTCCAGAGTGCCGTCTCCGGGTCTAAGTTTTCTTTAAATGCTTTTAAAATGACTGCTTTACAAATTTTTACGGCGCTCTCGGCAGCCCCATTAGAAGCGGGGTGATATGGCGCCGAAAGTATGTGGTCCACGCCATTACCATTCAGAAATGTATTAAAGTCAGCACTAGAAAACGGAGGCCCGTTGTCACTGACCACTTGCTTCGGAATACCGAACCTAGACCACAACTCCCTTAGAACCCGTATCACTGCCGTCGCCGAGGTACCGTTCATCCTAATAGCTTCGATCCATTTCGAATATGCATCTACTACGACGAAATAGGTCTGTCCGCGGAGTGGGCCAAGAAAATCGACGTGCAAGCGTGCCCACGGCCTGTCCGGCCACGCCCACAAGCGCGGCGCATGTGCCGGCGGCGCGGCGGCCACGGCGGCGCACACGTCGCAAGCGCGGCACCGCGCCTCAATAGCCTCGTCGAGCCCCGGCCACCACACGTAACTACGAGCTAAGCTCTTTGACTTTACAATACCCATATGGGCTTCATGGAGTTCCTTTAATACCTCCTCTCTACATGATGCCGGAATAACGACCCTATGGCCCCATAGTATACATCCCAATTCCGTATACAGTTCGTCTTTCCTATTAAAGTACGGCCCTAACTCCCTAATCTCACATTCTCCGGGCCAACCATCCCTAATATATCTTAAAACTCTGCTTAAAATGGCATCCGATGCCGTCGCGCTTTTTAAGCGGTTATAATCTAACAGTAAGGCATCCGCGGCAAAGTGTAAATAAGTCTGCTCTGGTATCTGACCTGCTTCCTCTTCCGCTTCCTCTTTGTGTGATCTTATTAACCGGGACAAAGCATCGGCCATGTTTTTCTCGGTCGAAACATACTCCACATCGAAATCGTATGCGGAAAGTACTATAGCCCAGCGCTGAAGACGGCTCGCGGCGGTTGTCGGCACTCCACTGTTTGGACCAAATATAGTAACCAGTGGCTTGTGATCTGTGCGCAACGTGAATCTACGGCCGTACAGATACTGGTGGAATTTACTCACGGCAAACACTATCGCCAGAGCCTCCTTATGTATCTGACTGTAGTGCCATTCGTGCGCTGTAAGCGAGCGCGAGGCATAGGCCACGACGCGCTCGCTGCCGTCGGGCGCTCGCTGCGCCAGCACGGCGCCCAGGCCGCGCGAGCTCGCGTCGCACGTCACTATGGACTGCTGTGCAATGTCAAAATGTACTAACACTTCCGTACTCACTAATAATCTCTTTACATGTTTAAAAGCGGTCTCGTGTTGTTTATCCCAACTCCAACGTACCTCTTTTTTAAGTAATTGGTACAAAGGGCTCAAGTATGCACTCAAATTACGCACGAATTTACCATAAAAGTTTACCATCCCCAAAAAAGAACGTAGTTCGGCCACGTTCTGTGGAGAGCTCATGTCTACAATCGGTTTAATCTTACCCGGGTCTACCCGCACCCCCTCCTTATCTACCTGGAATCCCAGGAACGTAACCCTGTCAGCAAGGAATATACATTTACTTCTTTTCAATTTTAATCCACAACTTTTTATTCTAGTAAACACTTCGTTAATAGTTTTTAAATGTGATTCTAAGTTCGTCCCTGTGATTAAAATATCATCTAAAAAATTGACGACATTTGGAATTCCCTTAAGTAAATTTTGCATCATCTTTTGAAAAATAGCTGGACTCGATGAGAGCCCGTACACTAACCGGTTGTATTTAAACAACCCTCGGTGAGTATTAATCACCGTATAACACTTAGAGGCTTCGTCTAATTCATACTGATTATAAGCGTGCGAGAGATCCAACTTCGTAAAATACACGTTATTACTTAAATTTGTAAACAAATCTTCTATTTTCGGAACCGGGTACCTATCGACCAGTAACGCTTTATTCAAAGTAATTTTATAGTCAGCGCATACCCTTATACCCCCATCCGCCTTCCTGGCAATGACGAGCGGCGTGGCCCAGTCGGAGTGGTCAACGGGCTCCACGACGCCGGCCGCTAGCATGGCGTCGAGCTCGGCGTCGACGCGCGCCCGCAGCGCGTATGGCAGCGGCCGCGCTCGGCAAAAGATCGGCTGGGCACCCTCCCGCACACACAGCGATGCCTTGCCGCCGGTGTACCGGCCCAAGACATCCTCGAACAGTGACTTATGCCTGGAAAGCAAATCCGAAACTAAGGTCTCCCTATTTGTTAGCTCACTAGTAGGGCCGTCGTGGTTTAAATTATTTACGTTCCAAGGAGGTATTTTGATATCCAGTTCTGTGAGCCATTGACGGCCGAGTAAATTAGTACAACCTTTGTCGATTATATACAAATCTAATATTTTGTTTTTATTTTCGTAAGCTACATCAACTTCAATATACCCTAATGGTCGGATGGTCGAACCATCATAAAATCTGAGTGAAAGTTGACACGGGTGCAGAATAAACTTGTTAAAATACCGAGAGTAAGTATCGTTACCTATACATGATAATGCCGACCCGGTGTCAACTTCCATTAATAAGGCCTGGTTATGTACTAATACAGAAATACACACCGGCTTGTATTGACTCAACGACATCATATTTAGTGTAGCTTCACCGTCCTCTTCGTGCTCGTTCTGATCGTCCTGAATCGGCCCGGCGTCCCGACCCTGCACCCAGTGCAGGCCGGACCCGGCAGCGCCACGAGCGCCGCGGGCGCCCGCGCCCCACGGCCGCGCCCGGCCAGCGAAGCCGCGGCCCCCGTTGCTGCGGCGCGCTCCGCTAAATACGTTTGCCGAACCCCGATAATCACTACTCCGCATCACTTGTGGGCACATTCTTCGCAAATGTCCCATCACTTTGCACACGTCACACACGTACTGGCTAAACTTGCATTCATATTTCTGGTGCCGGGGGTCGCCGCAAGATTCGCACAACCTGCGGCCCGCACCCACCGGTTGTATTTTATGGACTGTGTTTACAAGGTCATTCCGCTCGGTGTTATTTTTCTTATCGCCGATTGCATGTGAATCCCGTTCCGCCGCTTCTAACGTAGTAGCAATCGTAACTGCCTTGCTATAAGACAGATTTTCCTCCGCAAATAATCTTTGTCTAACCAAATCACTATTTACGCCGCAAACAAATTGATCCCTCATATTATCATCCAAGGTAGAACCAAAATCACAATATTTGGATGCACTTTTCAACTCGGCCATAAAATTAGCCACTGTTTGTCCGTTACTCTGACGACACTGCCTAAATTTAAACCGTTCTGCGACTACCGACGGTTTTGGTTGTAAATGATTCTTCATTATTTGGATTACGTCAGCGTATTTGCAATCGCACGGTTTCTTAGGGCTGCAAAGATTCACCATCAGCTCGTATGCGGCGTCGCCTATCCCACTTATTAACGTGGGCAATTTTAAAACATCCTCTACCTTGTTGACGAGAAAATACATCTCCAACCGATCACAATATGTTTGCCAATTGCCGGCTTCCACATCAAAACACGTAACACTTCCAACGTTTTTAGCCATCTTCGCTTTCCTTACTTCCTCGTTAAATTAAATCCTCGTTAGCCAATGTTAGATTTGGAGCTTGTTACCGAGTGAAACACCGAATTAGTTGACAGCTTTATTCCAACTGGCACTAACGTCACAAAGTGCTTAATTTCCAACTACCTTATATATAACACTGTGTTACCTTCTGATTTTATTCTATGTAATTTAAAAAAAAATACAGGCTTTAGTTACGTCGTGTTGCCACTGCGGAGCGGAGCCGACGTAATGGCTCGTAACGATAGATTACCGCCACTCTGGTGTGAAATCCCTATTAATAGTGAACACACACATTACTCATTTACTCGATAAACTGTTGTACACATTGCTCGTGCTGTATGCCGCATGATTTTATTTATTATATTTCTATGGGGGCCTAAATGATGCACTTTTGTAAATGGAGAATATTTGAACAAAAAATGTGTACCACTTTTAATTATTATTATGTTACCTTTTCATTATTATGTTAAGTAAATATTATTTGTAGTCATAAGAAGAGCAAGACCTTGTTCTTAAAAATCACTTTATACAATCTTCGGCCACAAGACAACTTGACACGTAGGTACCGACCTATTCAAATTACAAAAGGCCGAAAAACGTTCAAGATAAAGGAGCTTTCCTATAGGTAACCGCAACTGCCGACTATCACGGACATTATTCAATTTAAGATTCGGTACTATAATGGGAATTCCGTGCCCTAAGCTATTTGCCGAGCTCGGAGCAACAGGTCCAATATCCCCCCTTTCCAACAGAACGTTTTACCCCTATCGTTCCGTTGTAGGTACGTAGTACGGTGTTCCGAGTTCCTCTTCCGCTTCAATAACAATTTTCATGTCTGTCAGAAGTGTTGTAGCTCGATGGCTGCCATTGACATATTAAAAAGGTAAACAATCTTAAATTGATATGTCTTTTTATTGAAAAACACTTTTTTTAATCAATAACAACAAGTTACCATTTATTTAAACCCCTGAAATGTCGTGTTTTTTTTTGTTATACACACACATACACATATCACGTCTTTATCCCTTACGGGGTAGACAGAGCCTAAGGTGGCAAAACCTCGGCCACGATTAGCAAGATTGTTATTGATTGTTTTTTGTTATGTTTTTGTATATTTCAGTTATCGATTTTTAAAATGTGTCTTTTAGGAAAAAGACACGTCAAGATGGTTTACCTGTTTTAAAATGTCAAAAAAACGAAGTATAGCTATTTACATAAAGATGTAACGTTTGTGAAGTTTGTGAGGTCGTAGGAGGTAATCTCTGGATCTACTGAAATAATTTTTAAAATTCCTTTACCAATAGGAATCCGCGTTATTCGTGAGTCTCATGGGCTATATTTTTAATTCTGCGCGGACGAGGTTGCGGGCAAGCTAGTCAGAGATAAATGCATAATAATATAAATGCAGTTAGAAAAACACCATTGCGACTATTAATTATTTTGGTTCTGATACTTATTATTTTTACAAAGTGCCTGAGAATTAATCTTGAATACTTCGGCAGGAGGTGGGTGAGTTGATTTGATTGAACTCGTTAAGGATTTTTCGTTGTAATTTTTGATTCAAAATTACGGCACTCCTTGACTTACTCTTTGACCTTACTGTTTAACACTTCTAAGATTGAACAATATTACTGTGCCAATATGTATACCTAGAAAAATTATTGTCAACCACAATTAAAAAATCTTTAAAACATTGTATTGTTTTGTACTGATTTGTGGTGTTAAATAAAGAGTATTTATATTGTATTTGTATTGTTTTGTATGTCTTGATGTATGACTATAAATACATGTACATACACACATACACAAATCACGTCTTTATTCCTTACGGGGTAGACAGGGCCTAAGCTAACAAGACCTACAGGCCACGTTTAGCAAGATTGTGGGCGTATAGATGGAAAATGGAATCAAAATAGTGATAGGTTAATAGCCGCATCGCCTATATCATGATTCCTATGATTTTTGCCCATTCCCTTGATGGGCTTTTACCATCTGCGCGGGAAGAGAAGCAACTGGTCATTCTATGTTTTTTCTTTGCTACCAGACCAGCATGGAAGTCGATTAATAATAGTTATATTTATTTGCACTATCCCTGACTAAGAAAGGGATTATATCCAAGTGAAGTAGAAAGTTCCTGCTGGCCGCAGACATAGTGGCGCAGAACAGCTAGTTAATAATGCAAAACAAAATAAACAAAATAAAATTCTGCGTAAAAGCTGTAGCAATATTGGCGAGGAACGCGGGTCAATCTTATATCAATAAAATCCTCGCCACAGGCCACGGCTCAATATTTGTACGCTGGTTCATAAACAAAGTTTTATTCCACGAATAAAATGTCGATGGATTACATGAAAGAAAGAATCGGATACAAAATTCTAACGCACAACTTATTACTGTAAGGTCCTTCGATTGAAATCACAGCAAGCCAATACCAAATGTCATAAACCTGAGAGTTTATTACCTTACCGGATTTAAGGATTCCGGTACACAGCGGAGGCTGAAGTCGATGGAGCGGCGCGAGGCAAAAGGCTGTATTATTTACGTAGACGACTGATTACTTCGAAATTGAATGTGCTTGCACTAGTTCTCTTTAAAACTGACCTGCCACTGTTAATAATAATACATAGGTAGGTTGGCGTTTTATAATATGCTATGGTTTTTTTAAATTTCAAGGTTTAGTTTGGTAATTATACCTAACAGAATATTGAAGCTGTTTCTGTGTGTAGTGGAGTAACGATATTTTTTTTGGATAGTGACTCGTTATTTTTGTTTTTGTTTTAGTGTGATTTAATATAATGACATAATAATATGTTTAACGTGAAACTACCGTGATACTCTTAAGGAAGGACATGGAATTAGTCCGAAACATGTCGAGCATTAAATGACTTTTATATGTCAGTAGGTAATCCGTTTGTGTAACTAAAACTACATACATGTGTTGAAAAGGTGATTTAGCACCTCTTTACTTATGTTTTACCGAAAATATCTACGATTTTGTATGTTATTAAATGTAACAAAGCTTTTTAGCCTCGAATAGCCTTTAACAGTTAATAAATATTTTTCAAGAAAACTCGTAATCCAATAAGAAAGTTTTCCGTGAATTCGTCTCATAAAGCAACGTCCGAAGAGCGCGTGTAAAGAATGACGTCAAATAATTAGGCGGGCAAAGGAAATGATGACGGCGAGCGTGCAGTCGTAGGAGTGATATCATCCCTGAGTTATAGTGTAGTTCAGGACGTGATCTGAAAGTGGGCCGCCCTTACGAGCCGCAGACAAGCCTGGCGGGAATTTATCGCTATTCATGGCGCACGAATAACAGAACTTTTTCGGCAGCACATAACTCTCAAATATTACGGTTCTTTATACGACAGCGGATTCTGTTTATAACTGTAATGATCCCTACGGCATTGTTTTGTCGAATCCGAGACAATTGGATTTGAGCTCGGAGTTAACCTGGAAAAATATGTTTTTATGTTGAGTAGGACATGCAATTTCATTGGTTAGTAGTAATAATAGTAAAACAAAGTGTTCCATGATATTTTCTTTGGGATGGGTGGATGACGACAAAAACATGACAATTTTCATTGTGTAATGACCATGATGACGCCACGGAACACGCGTAGTAGGCTTGAAGCTAAAACTGGGTCACCAGCCATGTTGGTCACGGTCACGGCAGCCGCTTCCTAGTGTGTTTAGGTCTCAATTTAGGTTACAATGTGGCAATTTCGAAGTATAATCATGATCTGAGTAAGCGACCCAGGTTTAATAGCTTTGAATATGTTGCGGTTCCTTAAGCATTTATTGAAGCAGTATCGATGATACTTAAGTATATAGTAAAGTAATTTAAAACATTTCAACGATGAATCAAATGTTATTTGGACTTAAAAAATGCCAATTGATACAATTAATGTAACAACACTATTTTATTGGATGATTACATTATTTTCATACATAACGCTTAAAACAATAGTAATAAGGTGCTACCTTTTCATAACATATTATTTGCTGTTACATTTAATTTTAAACAAGTAGTTTATCGAAACTCTTATAGAGGTACCAATCACATTTAAAAACAAAATAATGTCATTTACGTACTTATTACGTAGCAAGGTATAATTAAACCTAACTTATTGTTTTATCATCGAAATGTACCTCATCAATACATAGTATAAAACAAAGTCGCTTTCCACTATCTGTCCCTATGTATACTTAGATCTTGAAAACTACGCAACAGATTTTGATGCGGTTTTTTTAATAGAGAGTGATTCAAGAGGAAGGTTCATAATGTATAATTCTAAGCAGACGAAGTCGCGGGCAGAAGCTAGTAACTAATAAAAATAGCCTTATTAAAAAATGTAAATGAATGTGTGTAAATAAATGTTTCTCTCTCTCTCTCTCTCTCTCTCTCTTATTTCAAAGAAGGTTTAATATTAATAATCAACATTACAATTACAAGCAAATATGACAGATAGATAGATTTACTTGTCACCTTTTTGAAAGTACAATTAAATGACAAGTATAAGTAATTCACAAAAATCTGTACGTGGGCACCACACTTAACTACGAGTACATAAAATAATCGTCCCCAGAATAATCTTACAGAATTTTATTTAAGTACCTACCTATTCATTGACAACATTGACAAGCAGCTCAAACTACCTACATAAGTATACAATATTTTTACAATAGAAGCCCAAACTTACAGTAAAATGCAGACATTTATTTATTTTGCAAGCTCGTTTTTTCTTACACTACATGAGAAATTTGTAATAGTATAATTAGGTATGTGGTGGTGGCACTAATGAACTTTAATATCAACGATTGGTCTACAGTAAGTAAGTCGTAGACGGTGATGTGCAGCGGCGACGCGTCCACCAGCAGCAACAGGGCTTTGGCCTGCGCGCGCGCACCCGCCGCCAGCCCGTAGTCCATCACCAGCTCGGTCACCAGCTCCACAGTCTCACCACGAGTCTTCAACAAACTTTCACAGGCGAGCGACAACGCAGTCAGAATACACGCCTTCAACAAGCACCAACAAATGGTAAGCGTTATATTAATAGCTAAAATATTTTTACGATATGAATTTAAAAAAAGCCATATAGTGAATATTATGTTCAAAAAATTTGATATTAGTAATATTAAAATATTAAAATTAAAGAGAATGTTGATTAAGCTGCAAGTTTCTCTGACAATATTATAGGCCAGCGATAAGTTGCGCAATTGCGCTTCAAAATTGTTGTTAGGGGGACGTAATTCTGAAAGTAAAGTTTCGCAGCAGATCGTATTAACGCCAGCTTCATGCTTATTTTTGGTATTTTTAATGACTTTTGCAATAGCAGCGTTAATAGACGTCAGTAGAGATCTTAGCGTAACTATCATTATGCATAAAATTATCGCCTTATTATCTTGAAGAAAAAATAATAAAAAATATTGTATACTACTAATTACATGTACATCACTATTCAAAATATGAAAATTTACTGCCAATATAAACACCAACGAAAACACGAACAGAAACGAGCAGTTTGCATATCTCTCCGACCTTTTGTTGATGTCACTATTCAATGCCAAATGCAATTTTGAATTAAGAACTGCAAAATTTTTCAGTATTTGGACAGTAGTAAAACTATTTTTTACTAAATAAATTGCTAATACGGACAGGTAGTCGATCAAAACGAAGCAGTTACTCAAATTAAAACACAGATTGGCTTCTGATAAGCCATTTTCCAATATAGAATACCAAATAATTGTATAAATAAATAAACAACTAATGGTCGTTATAATACATATTCCAATACATTTTAACTTTTCATCAGCCGGCAGTAGTTCGTCGTTTTTGACGCGGAATCTAAATATACCCATGATCTGTTCAAACATGAAGACCAGTCTATAAGTTTGAATCACTTTCTGTTCCTCGGTATTATTTATCTTCACCCTTTTCGACTTTGCGAGGGAAACAAGTTTATGATT
The DNA here is from genome assembly GCA_949127965.1 of Pandemis corylana. NCBI lineage: Eukaryota > Metazoa > Arthropoda > Insecta > Lepidoptera > Tortricidae > Pandemis > Pandemis corylana. The sequence continues at coordinate 5,307,542 of OX421856.1, read as the reverse complement.
TCTCATTTTGTGAGAGTTCTACTCAATTTAGTAAGCTTTAGTGCATTTCAGGAGAGTGTTCTCTACGAACCGACACATTAAACTAAAAATTCAATCAACTTTTTTTATCCTTTTTATTTTTCCTAAAAGTGATATCTGTATTTGTAGATAATTATAATTACTGAAAGCTCTACTGCTTAATGTTTAATCTGTTTAATGGTGCTTGTCAATCCAATATAGCGGTAATAATTTTAGTCGCATTTTACCTATGCATTTGATGGAAGTTTTGGAATAATATTGATGAAATTTGCTCCACGATAATAAACCTTTTTAAATTTTCATCACTTATCATTGTGCTTAACGGTGTGCGTAGCCTTTACCTGTATCAAAAAAAAGTTACAACATTACACATTCTTGCAACGAGGGAAGGCTTATTTTTTTTTAAACTTGCTTTTTTTGCCGATGTTGGGAAAGCGACCGCCAAGCTCGAATGGGATTGGGCCGGGCATGTCTGCCGAATGCATCCGGAAAGATGGGCACATTCAGCCTCATGGTGGGTTCCATCCAACGGCTATCGGCAACAAGACAGGCGAAAAATCTGGACGCGGAACTGACCGAGTGGCCGGAAGTAGCTCTGGATAGGGAGATGTGGAGGTCGAGAGGGGAGGCCTTTGCCCAGCAGTGGGACACAGTCATAGGCTGATATAATATAATAACATTTCCACTTTATTTTCTTAAGTATGTATTTTTTTTGTCTTCCGTTCTGGTCTGGTAGCAAAGAAAAAACAGATTTTACCTACCAGTTGCTTCTCACCTCGCGCACAGGGTAAAAACCTATCAAGGGAATGGGCGAAAATCTTAGGAATCATGTCATAGGCGATACGGCTAGCAACCCATCACTATTTTGATTCCCCTTTCCACGCCTCCTTTCCTATACACCCACAATAATGCTAAACGTGGCCTTTAGGTTTGCTGCCTTAGGCCCTCTCTAGTCTACCCCGTTAGGGATAAAGACGTGATTTATAATATGTATGTATAGGTATAAGCATTTTTTTACTAATTGATTGACTAATTAAGCTGACATCCATTTACTTACATAGCCTAATGTAATGTAATTTTCTCCCTCAAAAATTATCAAGTTACTCTGATAAGCATCTATTCTGCTACTGCCACATTGTAGCTCCACTCCAACCGATCGGCAAATGTTAGGGCGAGCAACAGATGGTTTGGTCACATTAGAACACAATAGGTAAGCGCAATTTTAACACTTGCTTCGGCTCCCTTGTGGCAGAGGCTTAATTAAAAAAAAATGGGAAAGCCCATGGAAATTGAAATCTATTATTTTAATTTTCCTTCATTATTTGTCCACTAACCGACACTAATGTACGGTGACCTGAAAGCATCTCTCCTTTCTCCACAATTGTTTACGCAGTACAATCAGATATTTATAACCAAACAAAAGCTAGTGGAGGTTGTAACCACAGGTAAGTAATTAACTCACTCGATGGTGATGGCGTTGCGAGTTGCGATCTCGCTCGAGGCGAATAGGGCGAATGATTGGGCGGGCGTCCGGCGATCCGGCCGGGAGGCTGCGGCAGCGCGGCAGTGGCTGCTCGCCTGCCGACTAGAGCGTACGTCGCGCGCGCTACCCCCTCCGGTACGCGGTATATTCGCATGCAACCCTACCTCCCCCCAGCCCTGACCCCTCCCGCCCGTCTACCCCCTCTCGGCCCCGGCCTTTGCGACCTTCAGGTGGATACATATTGCGCGGTGCATACGTCCATCATCTATTAGCACTTGATCATTTGGTAGAAGTCGAATATTTTCAATGTGCGCAAGTTTCAAGAACAAAGAGTGCGGCACGAAAGTTTCAGGGCACTTTTCATTGGTTTTCTGTAAATTTCTACAAAAGTTTATGCGCTCTAATTCAATTATCCTCGCTCGCTACATGTGCATTTTCGCAATATGTATCCAAATGGTATTCTAATTTAAATACAAGCTATTTTTCAATAAATGTTGCATGGTTGTATGTAGAACTTTTATCAACTCCGCCTTTCCCTATTTTAAGATAAATACGTACTTACCTGTAGAGATTAATTCAGTTTTATAATTAATTATACCAGTGATTATTATATTTTTTTAGTAACGTTACGACTTACTTTCTAGTATTTCTATTTTTGATATGAGAAACTGTATAACAGAAACTAAGTAAAGATTCGCAGCTTCGTTAGTCGTTCAATTTTCTCACAGAAGTAAAAAAACATCGTACTATAATTAAATTAAATAAAGAGGAGAGACTTAATTGATTTATTTTTCTCCACAAAACATAACTTATTTTCATCATTACATATACCTACTTTATTTTTATTTCTCTGGCAACGCTCATTTTCAACTCTAAATGTCGTAAAGTACGAAACAATTTGGGTGTTTTTCTATTAACAACCCTAACTGAGACTTCCACTTCATAATTTAATCAAAACCCAGAAGTTAATTGACTCTAAACTGCCCCAGACAATGGTTTAATCACGCAGCAGCAGTCTCGGAGTTTTATCCTTTCATCTTGCTTTGAAAGTATTTGATGGAAAATCAGAAGATTTTTGCATAAAATTTAAATTGCTTTCTACAGTGTTTCGCTTTGCTTTTCGCGACCCCACCTCTGAGGGCTTTCGAAAGTAGGAAAATAATTTGAATAACATTTTTCATATAAATACTTAGTTACTTATGCATATTTAAATCGCTTTTGTAACGCAATTTTCTCCTTGCAACTGTTTCAAACTGTTCAATACAAATAAGATAAAAGCTGCCTTTGTTACGGTACCTTTATCTCAAAACTTAATTAATTCTCATTTACTTAGGACAAGGAAACAATTTTCAATAATTTCTCTTCCAATTATGTTAATTGTGCTCCGAACTTTCGGAAGTTGTAACTCTGATATGATTTGGTCTCGGTTTTGTATCTAAGATAAAATGATTTATCAAGTTTGTTGTTATCAATCTTCTTAATTGTTCTATTAGATTAATAAATCGAGTATCTTATTATTTTTTGATCTACGGATTAGCAGGGTAATCTATAGCCTCGTAATCGGATTTATAGTATGCAAACTCCTTCAGCTGTGTATTAACGCTTGCCTGCAAATGATGTATGTACCATTAAAATCCTATTATGTTTCGAGATTGCCTACTCCTTCACGCATCATAACCGTTTACGAGCCGCGAACGTAAAGGTGTGGCCACCGCGACCGGCGCCCGCGCGGCGACTCGTGTGAACACCTGTTTACAAACATCTTTCCAATCTAATTACGGCACTCAGATACGTTTATATAGACTAATCATAATTAAAAAACATTTTTCATCTATGTAATTGACAATGGAACCAGTTAAGGAACCATTGCGTATAATTGACGTCTTTGAGTGCGAGATTAACAGTTTTCTTTCTATATTTAAAGGATAGACTCCTGATATACCGGTGTGTTGCTGGTATATGGATATGAATTTGAAAACAAGTGCGGAAACTTAATTACACAGGAATAACAAAGCAGTAAGTTTTTAGCTTTATTACTACCTAACCTAACCTACACTAAGAACTTTGGTCATTTAAGCATGATCATAATTATTTTAGCAAGGAATTTTATGCTTTCAATGTTCCCAAAATCTGTGTGCGACGGTGGCAAACATTTATCTGAAACTTCACACTACACATCATGGAAAGTTTAGAACAATGATTATAATGACAACGCTATGTTCTGTTCACACTCAATCATAGAATGTAATGTGAAATTATATTTTGTGTCTCATGTTTGACAGTACGAGTTGCTCTTTGATAATGATAAAGATGTACACGGCATACTTGGCAATGATCACGAGCTGTGAAACGTTTCAACTAGCTTTGATGTAATTGGTACGTTCATTCGTAACTTACGGAACACTGAATGGTGCTACTATATCATTACACGGGTATACCTAAGGTTTGTTTCATCGTTGAAATATACAAAAATACAGAACTACGGCGCCATAATAACGTTTCTAAATTGTCTTTAAAATTTGCAAACCGTTTTTCAACCACTGGGATTGACATGAAATTTTGGTATAGGTACGTATGACTGGATGATAAAATGATAGTGCTAATCCAATAACAAAAAGTGCAGTCAACGAAAAATACAGTCAGCGAAAATGGCTTTCTTGGACAAAAACATTACGCTACTAGCTTTTATTCAGCTTGCGACGTTTCTTCGTTCAATTCAGATCTTACATATCGTTTATACTTTCTCCTTCTTCCAGTAGTCGGATTGACTTAAAATTTAGTTCAGTCAGCAACAGAAGTTGATAAACATAGGAGGTGCTCAAAAAGATCTACACACCCTTATTACCTTGACGATACAGTCGTCTGAAGATAATTTTGAGCACTTCGAGTGTATATCAATTTCTAATGCTGACTGTACACATGTGTAGTTTGGATGACAATGCGGATAGTCAGCAAAAAAATTGCGAATTTACATACTATTTTGCTTCCCAATTAAAAGGCGTACATCAAAATAAATAAATAAAGTAAATAATGTCCTACTAACACTAGTTCTTAAGTTTATGTAATAACTAACAATCTATGGATATTAATCTGAAAATAAATATTTATTATTATTATTACTATTATTATAATCGCACTGTTCTTGTAAAGAGAGCTATGCTTACTGACAAAGTGACAACAGCGCTAAAATAAATTGAATGAAATTTAAACAAAGGCCCCATTTTCACTAGCGTGTAAACTTCGTTTAAATTTATTGCATCGGACCAGCTTTAATACCTATCGATCACCGAACGTTACTCAGTAGGTACAAACTACCCACGTCCCAACTCACCACGTGCTTAAGCGTCGGATGGCTTAATTAACCAAATTGGATGGCGTTGAGCGGAGGATTGACCATTCGATGTTTGTCTGACCATTGCATTAACATCGGTAAACTGCGACGTAGGATGTCATATACCTCAATCCAAAGACGTATTGCAAAAGTAGAAACAGATATCACAGTTTGATCTACTCTAACTTACATTGGAAATTAGTTAGAAGCAGTAAGATCATTTCGTTATTCAGATTATATTGACCGTTTCATTCTTTGACATTTTTGTTAAACACCTTAAACAAGTGATAAGATCGATAATGGAACGTGAATTTGTACACATCTTTCTCGAGCTATTTAGTCTAACATAATTTATTACAATAAAATCTTTTCAATCGTGACCCGTCGTGGACTCTCAGTTACTACTTAAAATCATCATAATCAAAATCAAACATCCAGTTGGTCATTCATCGTTCTATTGTTTTGATAGTACGACTATTTCTATCCTATTTTCCTATGTACATTCATCAACAGGGTATAAACAAATGAGCCAATAAACATCTATATTGACTTTACCTATATTTTACCTGAACTAAGTCGGAATTGAATCGCGTTAAGTCGTCACGGTAATAGACTACATGTCCATGGAAAAAAAATCATAAAAAAACTCTGAGCGCTATGCCGTCATTTCTGAGCGGTACAGGTTTTTACTCACGCATTAAAAAAAAATCACTAACTTCCGGCACCACCACTTTAAAGCGGCACTAGGTTTTTCGAAATTTATTTTTAATCATCTATAATCTAAAAATTAGCAAGCTGAAATGGCGGTGGGCAGGGCACATAGCACGGAGGACTGATGACCGATGGGGTCGAAAGGTCCTCGAGTGGAGACCACGCACCGGCAAGCGCAGCGTGGGCCGTCCACCCACAAGGTGGACCGATGACCTCATTAGGATCGGAGGATCGCGCTGGATGCAAGCCGCTTCCAACCGGTCTTATTGGAGATCTAAAGGAGAGGCCTATGTCCAGCAGTGGACTTGTAATGGCTGAAATGATGATGATGATGATGACGATGAATCTAAAAAAGCCGTACATTCATAATTATTAGTCGTAATTCCTCACTTGTACCTGAGAAATTCCATACCTGTACCGCTCAGAAATGACGGCATAGCGCTCAGAGTTATTTTATAATATAGTAACAGCCTTCGAAGCGTTATTCACGCTGGTTCATTTCACATGTTTTTTTTTTCCATGGGCTTGTAGCCTATAAGGCGTGCGCTCTCTTTCTTGAAATTTGCACTTTTTCAAGTCTAGGAAAGTCTGTGTCACGATGCAATATGCAAACTCAACGAAAGGATGTTACATTCAATGTCGTATTCAAACTAGCAAGCCGCGGCGGACGCAGCAATCTGCAGCTGCATCTTTTTATGTGGCCGTCCACAAGTTTGCGCGGCGCTCTATTATGATCACTTCCCTAAGCGCAGGTATTTATTGAATGGAATACTTAATGTAACTCAATGCAGCGACTGCGAGCCGAGAGCTTGTGGTGCGCATAATAGGTTGAGTCAATCCGTTTTGTATCTGCTTATTGCATTCAATGTGACAGAAATATAAACGAATAGAATCATTTCGTAAAGAAAAATAAACCACTTTCATTTTAACTTCAAATGTGAATAAATGTGTGTTTCTACATACATACGTACATAAATCATGTCTTTATCTCTTTTGGGGTAGACAGAACCTAAGGTAACAAGACCTACAGGCCACGTTTAGCAAGACACTGAGGGCGTATAGATGGAAAGTGGAATCAAAATAGTGATGGGTTGCTAGCCGCATCGCGTACAGCAGAATTCTTAAGATTTTGCCTATTCCCTCGATGGGCTTTTACCATCTGCACGGGAAGAGAAGCAACTGGTACATTCTATGTTTTTCTTTACTCCCAGACCAGTATGGAAGCATGTGTGTTTCTACTATTTCTAATTTAAATTAGGGCTTTATTAATGCACTACTCTAGTTGGCGCCCTATCCGGATTTCAAAAAAAAAATACTATTAAATATAATTAGGTACATGTAAATTTCCGAATTGGTCCGGCTTTTCTCGAATTATTTTTGCGATTTATTTTATTGTATAAGTATAGAATACAAATAATTACAAAATTGTCTTCAGTTCATTCAATTTTGTTAAGGTGAGAGCAAAAATGTATTTTAGCTTCTATTTTGCTTTCGTGTAGAGAAAATACTTAACTATCATTTTCTTTACTCCGAAGATACGTAACACTTTCAAAACATTCGATTAAGTAGAAGGCAATAAATAAGATGATGGTTTTCATACTCAGTGAAAGTATTTCGAGTTTCTAATTAAAAGATTAATCAAAGCATGTTCTATATCTTGGCCTTACTTATTTGACCTCGTTAAAATCCCTAGCCTGCCTGACTGTCTCTACTTAGTTCTGCCTATATGTACCTTTTGCCCAGCGAGACCATTAGGAAGTGTCATTAGGAACCACAAAACATAGTTTTCTTCCGCCTCGCGGGATCTCCTTCAACAAGTCGTTTTTTTTAGTTCCGCTGCTAAAATGGCAAAAACTATCACCTACCGCTATCGAACCACCACTAAACGTTCCACTTTCTATTTGACCTTACCCTTATAATCATCACCATTATCATCAGACAGAAGACGTCCACTGTTGAACAAAGGCCTCTCCCTTAGCACACCATATTGAACGACAACTCGCCACCTGCATCCACCGGTTTCCCGAAACGTTCACGATGTCGTCGGTCCACCTAGTGGGAGGTCTGCCAACACTGCTCGTGCGGACCACGTCTCAAAGCCATAAGTCATCACTGTCAACACGCAATGAGTAGACTTTTATAGTAGCACACCATTACCCGATTATAATTGAACATCAAAAGGCGTATAACTTTGCATACTATTAACATACTGTCAATAAGATCAGGTATACTTTTCGCAGAAATTATTCAACGAGAATTAGGTTTATAATTCATGTCAAACCGAGTCATGAATATGACGCGGCATCATAAATATAATCTGCCGTGTTATGGTAATCTGAGCATGTTTATTGTTTAAACATTTTAGAAGGAGATAATATAGTGGCTTATTTCGTAAAATACATAATTACGCACAAGTTTTGGCACTCACGATTATAAGTCCAGGACGATGCGACTAGTTTGATCTTATCAGAAGATATCTTTTATCGCATTAACGTGAGTTAAACTGTGTATTTAGTCGTTTTTCTAAATCTTACCTAGAGTTCAAATTTAACAATTATTGATAAGTACTATTAATAAATCATATTCTATTTTATTTCAAACTTTAGTTTATTAACTATCTCATTAGCGAAGGTGGCATTAACTCGTTAATACGTTAATCGTTAATGAACGAAGTTAACAATTGCTTAACGGAATAACTTTTAAGTTAGGTAACTTCAAAAAATGTTTACGCTCTTGCTAACTTCCAGTTAGTCCTTTACATTTGTCCTTTTATTAAATATAACACTGCTATCCCATCTAGTGCTGCAATAGAACGTCTTTTTTCTACGGGCAAAAATATTTTACGGGTTGAACGATTATCTCTGTCGGATGTCAATTTTAATTTGCTAATTTTTATGACATGGGAATATGCACCTAATGCAAAATTACGATCAATAGTAGCCTTATTTCTACCTACTTTATTATTGAAATAAATAAATGTCTTTAATTTCTCTTTCTACGTGTTTTTGCTTTTTGGTTAACTTTTAACGGTTAACTTTAGCTTGCGTTATATTTTCGAAAATTTAACTTTCTACCGATTATCGAAGTTAAACTTTTAACTAACAAAGTAACGATCAGGGAAGTTAACTTTTGGATTAACTGTGCCCACCTATGCTTATTAATGACACGAGTCTTACCGACGAGTGTACTGACTGTTGATAATTGCGTTTAATGAACGTTTTTTTCTTAGAAATAAAAGAAAGAAAATATATTTTATTGATACAAATTCAACAAGGATGCAAACAAAAAACGCGAATCGAGTTTAAAATCTAATACATATTACCACAAAGCAAGTTATGATCTTTTACACTAACAAATAGCAAAAAGTTCCGAAGGACGCCCAAAGTGTTACGTTCAGTCTATAAATACTGCAACAATATTTTAAATGCGAAAAATTAAGTACATCTGTCTTTCTGTACCTATGTTCGTTACGTTCACGCTACAACGACTAACTCCCCAAAAATCTTAATAGCTGTGTCTAGAGACATGACATTTTGTATGAATTTTCTTCGTGCAACGTAAATAAAGACCCGGGCTTTTTGAGAAATTCAATGGAATTCTTGTAAACTCTTTTATAAACTTGTAATTCCAGCCAAGAGGCCGAACATTTCTCGTGAGCGTAGCCATTGGTAAAAGCTAATCTATATACGTAAAATCAGTTGCTATTATTCGTTAGTCGCGTAATAACTCTAAAACGACTGGACCAATTTGGCAAATTTTGGTTTTGAAAATTTTGTGAAATTCCAAGGAAGGTTTAAACGGTGAGAAAGGAAACATTAAAAAAACAGGAACGGGCCGAACCCGCGGGCAACAGCTAGTGTTAAATAAATGTCTCGGGTCGTGTCGAACTTAGCGCATCATTTCCTAAATTTAACAACAAACTGATATCGTCGAGCAAAATGATTCTACGGAAATTGTTATCTTGGTAAACGGAACTCGAAATAAATTGTTATAATTTCCTGCTCAGAGTACTTCGGTCGAAATACTCGTATTAAATTTGTCGGCCGACTTGTTCCGAGTAACTTCGATAGGAATCAGCACTTCCCAGCGTTGGGGAACGCTAAGGTATACTTCAAAATACTTGGTATTTTGCCGGAGCTAAGCGAGGCTCTTACCCATTTATGACATTGATTCTTTTTAGTTTTATAGTGTTGTGCCTGCTGGCGAACCATAATAAATAAATGATAAAGGAACGTTTCCATACATTTGTTGATGTGCAAAGTGTACGGCGGCATAGAGGTGACTTAATTCTGGATCCTAAACTGCGATAACCGAACCCCGTATTTCAGAATAATTTGGAGAGACTTTGTATAAGTAACACATGGGTTCGGCAAGCCTCAGCCGTATTAGGTTACCAGGACGACCCAGTGCGATTCAATTCCGATTCAGTTTAGGTTCGCTCGCTGTCAGATTCATACTGAAAATGACAGCTGAAACCTGAGCAGAGACGGAATTGAATCGCATTAAGACGTCATGGTAAGGCCGCAGCTCAAATCCAAGAAATGCAATGGCTGCTCTACCGGTAAGCCGGACCGGTTTAGTGCTTCGCGGCCACCGGCATTCGCAATATTCCCCTTATTGCTTTCTGCGGCCTTAAGACCCTGGTTAAACTTCATGCAAAAAAATTGTACTAAGTCAATTCTTTTCGGGGGCTGTGGAGCCAACCAGTTGTTAGTGATTCGTCGAAAGGCGCAATGTGATGCTGTTGACCCTATATTTCATGGCTTTATACAAAGCGTCTTAGATTTACTCTGGAATATTACAGCAGTATTTATATACTCATTCTAAACGGGCATAACTCCGGATACGCCAGAGCTTCTGTATCTTGATAAAAAAAAACAAATTCAATACTTTATTTTGCCAAATAGGCCGCTAAAGGCTATTGTACATGTATTTACTACTAAAACAAGTACTAAAAAAACGGATGTTATTTTCAAATTGCCAATGGTTTTGAACTGGTCTGCAAGTTGCCAATTTACCAACTTCGAGGCTAGAAAGAGTGATAAAATAATCTTTATTAACTAATACGACTTAATCTGGTGATCGCCCATTTTTTCTCGCGAAAAAGGTAAAGGCATTTCATCAATTGTGTCGTATAAAATGGATCAAATTACAACATTTTAAAAATTCTTTTATATACTTTTTCTGGTCTTTTAAAAACGAAATTTTGTCAATTATGCAACAGACTCGACAATGCCATACGGCCCAGCCAACAATTAAATCATGTGACGGCCGTGACATTAATGATTTTCAGACTGCTGGGAAATGAAGATTGAATCGCAAAAAGTGTTGGTAAAAACCGATAATTGACGGCCTTTTGCGATTTAACGTGGCCTTTCTCGCACAACACCACTTCCATTCTACATTTTGAATTTTTCCAACTAGATTACACAAGTAGTACACAAACTTTTTAGGGTTTTTAAACACTCGAGCGTTTGAAAAAAAGACTGGGTTTCATAAAGTGATGATTGAGAACAACAAAGAAAAATGGCAGGTGAATGAGTTTTTTTTTATTAGAATATCACTCAAGACGCCTCCTCCAATGCCTATCCATATAAAATATCAAATTTTCTGACGCTCATCACTTCCATAAAATGCTCGAATGTCCTGAAAAAACTTTCCGCCACTCCCTATTAGGTACGTCTAAGTATCATGTAACTAAGTCGTTTATTATTTAGGTTTCATCAACATTCACCTCTAAGATCTACATAATCAAACTCAGCGTTATAACACAAACGAAACATAAATTATTAATTTCTCCCGATCTGCAAAGGTCCCTAAGCTTTGAGGAGCTTTGTTTGAAATTCAAAGCTGTTATCGTAATCATTAATATTCTCTTTTATTTAATTTTGTAGACATTCTTTTAGCTCGTGCACTCTCCACTCGACATAATGATCACTTCGAAAAGTGACTATCTAGTTATCATAATGAGGTTTTTAACGAAAAGTCTTGAAAGAAAACTTACATTTTCAATTCGTAATTTTTTATTTAAGTAGAACACTGAATAAAAATGAAAGGTTTCGTGGGATACTGATGAAACGAATTTCCTTTTGCTATATACAAGGTGCCTTAGAATTATTTTAGAATCCTTGGAATTTATTAATTTGGACACCAAGGGCTCTTTTACATAATATCTTTTTTGCAACTACCAGCGCATTCGGAAAGACCGTCATTGCCAAGAAGAATGCGCCGCAATAAACGTGGCAGAAAGTCAACATTAAGCTACTACAATACTTAAATTCTACTTAAATTAAATACATTTATAAAAGGGATGCATAAGGTCCCCGAGCCTTAAATTATATTAGTCTATAGTAGAGATGTATAAAGTCTCTACTAGTCAAAGTAAAACAAAGTGGTTATGCAAAATATTTGCATTATGATTCTATTACCAAGGTAATAAGTGGGTGTGTAGGTATACTGTTAGTGTTAGTACCTACATTTTTACCGTTGACTTACCGAAATGTATGTAGGTACGCAAAATTAAAGATTCGTAGTTTTTAGAAGGAATTTAAAGATTTTAATAATGGCAATACCGATATTTTCTTTCCAAGAAAAAAAGTGCTGTAGTACATAATAGCTAAAGGGTTTCCCCTAAACCTAGGCGTTTATGAGTGTAGAACATTGCGCAAAAAGGTTGTCATGCACCTGTATACTGTGTACGCAGGGTAGGGCTCCAGGGCTATAACAAAAAGAGCCCCGTCGTGGCTTTTTACTCGCGCCGTAAAACTCACACTTTCGCGCCGCTCCCGTTTTTATGTCCGGTCCCCTTCGTTACAATTTACATCTCCTGATAAGATGTAGCGCTTATATTAACGCTACATCTTATCAAATTAAATGGTCGCTCTTTTTCCACTTGTCCAGACCTTTTCTACTTACTTTTATTAAATTCCCGATGTGATAAAGCGGGCGCTTTCGCACCTTTTCTTTATAAACCGTGAATGTCGACGAATATTCAGTTGGAGAAAATGAACGGAACGATTTTGTTCTTCAAATCTCGCCTCGTTAAGCTGTACTAAATTAGCAAGAGGAGTCAAAAGTCGTCAGAAAGCTGTCACATTTGTAGTTCAGTAATGTTGATCTTTTTGTATAACTTTTTTGCTGAAAGATTGGTGGTAAATTTACGAAATGAATTCAATTTCGCATGAATGTTTCCGGTCTTGACATGATGGAAATTGAATTTCCTGGGACGGAAGTGTAATCAAATAATCTTTATTCAATTGTGGTTTACAACAAGTCGGTATATCAACAACGATCATCATAATTCATCGTTAGGTACATGTACATTATGTACAATTTATGATGTAATTTTTATTGAATGTATAAATAATCTAATCTAATCTAAACTAATCTGATCATAAACAATATGATATGATAAATAAAATATGATTTAAAACAGAATTTCAAAACACTAGTTTTATATTTTCAATTTCACAATCAAACAAACATATAACATGAAACATTTCATCTTCTTCAGACATAATTCATAATAAATTTACGTGTCTCCCCTTGTTTTGTAGACAGAATTGTCACATAATTTCATTTCGTCGATTTTTTTCAAAGAATATACTACTATTAGAATATTAAATCCAATATTTTCATTTCAAATACTCTTCATTTCAATGAAACATATTTTAAAGAAAATTTTGTTAATGAATTTTATTTTGTAGAATAGTTTTTTCAAAAGATGGGATTTATTATTTCTATGATGGAAATATTATTATTAAAAAAACTTTACTATTGTGAATATAAAATAATGCTTAGAAAAAGTTGGTTAGGTTAAGTTAGTACACCGACCAAATCAAAAACGAAATGCTACCAGAAAAGTAGGTTAGTTAGGTTAGAACTGCGTTCCCAACAAAACACAAATTCTACCAAAAACGCAGGGCTTATTACCTGTAAATTATCTGGCTGAAATGAAAGTAGCAACCTTGTACATATGAAAAATGATTTTCAGTGTAATGACTACATTATTAAGTAAATAATATAGGAATTATTAATATTTGATTGTTATGGAATGAGTTTTTCATGAACTGATTATTCTATGAAATGAGAATATGAGAAACAATTTTTGTGGAACTAAATTCTATAAAAAAATTGTCTACAAGTGTACAACCCAATTTACGTAAACGTGTTTTGTTGAAAATTTGAAATTACTTAGCAAGTATTTCCACATAATTTCCCGTTAATGTATGTAAAACTAAGCCGTACCCGGCGCAGAAGTTAGTGCACTTAGGCCCGGGCGCGGCCACTAATGCTACAATTAAGGCCTGATTGCCCGAAAGTCCTCCGCGTAAATTGATATTTCACGTCCTTTGACACCATTCTTCTTCTCATTATTACGAGCGGCCTTTTTCCCTCCGCAGTGTTTCATTGCCTTTATCGTCGCAATTTTTTACTCTCTTTCATTTCTTATTTCATACTTGTTTGTAAAGAAGCGACGATTAATTGTTGGCAAGTATTTGAGCTGAAAGCATTCCTCGGAGTATAATCTTAACGGATTGCTGTGTACCGATCATCCTTCTTAAACTTTGAAAGGTTTTTCCTAGCTGTTTTACTTCGAGCCTGTATTTATTAAAGCTTTACTCTACTCATAAAAATCTGTTTTGCCGTGAGCCTAGTGGATTTGTGACTACTTGGGTATAGGTAGGTACTAATTAATTTATGTATTTTTTTTTAGTTACACATAAGTCGGGTTCTATCTATTTATTACTTTATTTACGTAAAAGTTTATGGATTATGTAGTATATTTTATCTGTGTATCATTTCGTGAGTCACAGACGGTTCTGGATGAAAATCAGAGCTGCAAGTGTCTAACACCTCAGCGTAATGCTGAGCCAGCGACCCTTTCACTTTTGCGAACACACATAACGCTGGTGATCTATTTTTCATGTCTGTGTTTTTTCTTGTTTGTTTTCTATAAAATTGTGTATATTCTCTTATATTTGTGTGTCTTGCAAAAAGGAACAAATGTCTTCTTTCTTTCTTTCTTTAGGTATATTTGTAGCGACGGCATCAATTTTACATTCTCGTTCCAGTACCTATAGCCAGTGCACGGGTATTCAGGATAAACACTGCGACTCAGCAATAAGGCTCAAGCCAACTCAGCGAAAGCTTTTATCGAGATAAATCGATTTGCATACCTAAAATTGAAATCGCTTCTTAGATTAACGGCTAGGTATGTGACTTGTTTGCATTGCTCGTCAAACTAAATTAAATGTATTAAATTCTTTTTTGTTGCCAATCTTTTAAATATAACGATAAATAGTTTACTTTTACCTTGAACAGAAACGTAAATCGACTTAAAACATTAATGAAATCCTGTAAATTAGGGGACTTTAATAGACGATGTTTAAGGTGCCTACTCCGACAAAATCCGGTAACTTTTGAAACTACGTGAGTTAGTTTTGCTAATTTAACTTTAACTTACCCTGCTTTGACTAACACTTCGAAAAACATGACAGGTGGCAAATATGCTGTCGGACATAGAAAGACATGCAGACGGATTGAGAATCTCCTATTTTTAAGTCAGTTAAAAGCGTATTTAAAGTTGTCATTTAAATGCCGAGCACGTTACATCATATCTTGTAAAAATCTCGTAAAAATATCGCTCGCCCCGAGCGCACAAATTAGAGTGAGGGCTCTATGGAAAATTTTATTCGACAAATAAATTAGGTACATCCCCCACCCCAGGTGAGCCGACTGTTGAACCCTACTCCGCTGTCACTCCCATACTTTGACTAAGAGGTTGGAAACTGTATCCATATAGGTCGCAGCGAGTTATGGGTAATGCGAGAGTTTGCAGTGAATATGGGACAAGGCTGAGGAGGCCGCGGTATTGTTGCAAATTATGAGATTGGAGACGGAAAAATTATATTCTGTAATCCTAGTTCGCAAAGAACGGGCGCTCGTTTGAAAGTTAGTAAACAATTGAATTCGTGCTTTTTTGTTATCTTAATTACACTTCAAACACAGATTAATTAGTATTATAAAATCGATAAGTATAAGTTCCATGCTGGTGTGGGAGCAAAGAAAAAACATAGAATGTACCAGTTGCGTCTCTTCCCGCACAGGTGGTAAAAGCCCATCGAAGAAATGGGCGAGAATCATACGAATCATGTTATAGACGAAGAGGCTAGCAACCCATCACTATTTTGATTTCATTTTCCATCTATATGCCCATAATCTTGCTAAACGTAAACGGGATAAAGACGTGATTTGCGTATATGTGTATATAATCGATACAACACACCGCTTACTCCAAAAATCTAGTTCTGCGCTTTAAAACTGTAATTTTCTAAAAAGGTTTTCTTTAGCGAGCGTTGCAATCAAATGAAAATATTTATCCTCTTGGTTGATAGCTTAGATGATAAAACACGCTTCGTTAAAGATAACTGTTGCACCATAAGTAAGCTTTCGTGTTCGTAGTATTTTATGTCTAATACGTTAGCCGATAGCCTTTCAATACGCTTTCACGGGCCATATAACGTTGCCGGGCCATATTCCATATAACTACGGCAAGACGGAAGAGATTTTCCTTTAACATTCACTACAACATTTAGCTTTATTTTTCGTTTATATTCTTTGTATTTTATTGCTGTGTTTACGGTGTGGAAAAATATTGCGAAGTTGCCTTAAAGGCAGACATCACAAAAGTCGACGCAGATTTACGCAGGGTTTGGAACTTGTTTAAGTCAACGTTCACGTTAAAATAAGCCTTCGATGATGAGATATTTTGTTATCATATAAATGTCTACTTGGGTAAAAGTCGATCGTGAAGTATAAATTGTAAATTTTGACAATATTTCGGGGTTGGATTCAATTTGCACAAAATCTTGGCCACGGAGCTCTTGATCTCTCTACTATTTACAGACAGTAGCCTTCCTAAGATGAGTGTTGAATTTCATACACTACATTATTTGTATTACCTATTTTCAGGGTTCAATTATCACAATAGAATAAACGGAACGGAACCATGTGACACGAACTTCGTAGTAGACCCCCAGATTTTTCATCACCGTCATCAACATATTGATTCTTGTGATATTTGATCGGGGACAGGGTTCTCAGCATATTATTCCATAAGGGGCGATTACACGCCGCGACCTCCAACTCTTGCCAGGTCATGCCTTGGCCAATTTTTATTTTTTTGTTGAAAAACTTGTTTTCTAGGATTTTGATTTTCCTAAGCGGAAACTGGTTAGAATCAGGAGTGCTATCTGTTTTAATAGGCGAAAAAAGTGCCCCTCATTCAATTACCTTTTCCATAATACACTTAATTATTTATATGAACGTATACTAATACGAAACTGCGAAATTACACGAAAAATTTTCCACAATTTTTTTTACCTATGATGATCGATAGTGCTCCTGATTCTTTACAGTTTCTCGATAAAAAAGAAAACAATTTAGCACGACAATTTTGTATTGTATTGTACCTATTGTAAAACAAAATCTGAGAAAAAAAGTTTTTGACAACAAAATTGAAATTGGCCCGCCTAGGGAGTTTAGTTTCCTTTCAACAGATCGATGTCATGTAGTTTTGGATATACACCATTTTATTATTCAATACAGATTAAATATTGTCCTACTGACCTCGGTCCACTAATAACATTTATTTCCATGTAAACACAATAACAGCCATTAACATTCCCTATCTCACATTTACAACAGAACAACGTTATTTACATCACAAAACAGTGTTTTGTGTAAATAATCGTTGCTACTAACGACCCTATTGGAATAATAGGTCAACTTTATGGGGCTTTTACCATCTCATAATCCCACTATCTGAATAGTTTACTGTTTCTGTCTGTACCTAGTGGTTTTGTGTGAAGTTACATGCACGACGGCGCCTATCAAAACATAATGGACGTAGATTTGAAACAAGTTTGAAACGACATTTTTAAACTAACACTTGTTCCGAATCAAATCACCCTAAACGCATATACACCTTCTCCGTTCCGACGTGAGTAAAAAAATATCTACTTAGTTTATTAAGGAGGACTGGCATTAAAAACAAAATGTAGTTATAGTTATAAGCGCAGTTTAATTAGGTTCGCGTGTAACTGACGAATACTATGAGAAAAGTTGGCTGCCGCATAATGCCTCTAGTGGCGTTATAAAATTGCCCAGAAGTATTAATATGTAGACCTTTCCACTTTTTATTAAAAGCTTTTATTTAACTTGACCTGGGGTCTTACCATAACGTTCTAATGCGATTCAATTCCGATACAGTCTAAACTGGGAACCTAAGGTCGCTCGCTGTCAGATCCATTCTAAAAATGATAGCTAAAACCTGAACTGGGCATGGACTTATTATTACTACTTATTATTAGTAATGATCAAGTCCATGGAACTGAGTCAGAATTTAATCGCATTAAGACGTCATGGTGAAGCCCCTGTTTGTTTTTTATTTGCAAGTCAATTTTGGCCTACTCCTAGTGGTCCGATTGCCTTGAAATTTGGTACACTTAGTAGGATAAACGACAATGCAAGTACATAAAAAATTAGCAATAAAAAAGACGACACAATAGTGTCATGCTTCCATGCTGGTTTGGGAGCAAAGAAAAAACATAGATTGTACTAGCTGCTTCTCTTCTCGCGCAGATGTTAAAGCCCATCGAGAGAATGGGAAGATCTTAAGAATCATGTTATAGGCGATGCGGCTGGCAACCCGTCACAATTTTGATTCCTTTTTCCACCTATACAACACACCCACAATCATGCTCGTTGCGTATAGACCTTGTTGCTTTAGACTGTCTACCCCATATGGGATAAAGACGTGATTTATGTATTGTAGTGTGACATTACATTACTTACGGAAACCTCTTAAAACCGTCGACACTTCAATCGGTTAGTTCTGACAGTTGACTCCCGGTGCATCCCGGCGGAGGCCTCGAAACCGGGTCAGTGCCGGGGCCTTGGCCTCACCTGTTGAAAGATCTGATTCTCGCTCAGCCTTTGGCTAATTACTTCGCTTGATGAAGATTTCCACGCGGACGGATTGTTTATTTTACGTTCGAACTTTACTTTGAATAGCTAATTTTGAAGTCTATTGTTGTTTTCTGTGATACAATAATGAAGATAAATTTAGATGGGGTAGTTTAGCTTTATTCGATGCCCTGCACACGGGAAAACTATCAAAAAATCTACTCATCATCTCGAAAATAATGTTTATCGAATAAACGGTATGCAATCAAATAAATCATTTAATTGCGCACGATAAAAAATGAGACCTGGGGGGTTACCATGACCCGTCCATGATGATTCAATTACGGTTCACTCGCTATCAGATCTCTCTCAGGTCTGAACTGAGTCGGAATTGGATCGCATTACGACGTCATGGCAATGCCCCTGCTTTTAGTTTACATTTTGGTACGTTTGCGCGGTTAGATTACTTAGACCAAGCGCAGAAAAAATACTTTAAGTCGTGATAAAAAGTCGTTGGTCCTAGGACAAGCAATATCCACATTATAAAAATTTGAGCTGTAAGTACTGAACTAAAATTCTTAAGCGCAATATGGCCCTCGTGATTTATAAAATAGACTACATGCTCTAACTGGGCTAAAGGTGTTTGCAATTTTAAACTCATTCGTCCATCCCTAATATAATACTCCTTTCATCCACTCAAAGGTTGACTGGAAGAGATCCCTTAAAGGGATAAATCTGCCTTTGTGCATGTATCTCAGTGTTTGTCAATTGTAGTTGTCTTGTTTATTTATAGCACAATAAAGAGTTTACATACATACATACATACATATAGTGTGAAAACCAGCCAGGGTTGTGCTACTTCTCTTTTTCTACCAGTATATGTGTTGGCTGCCACTTTTTACTCGTGCGTTGTTTCTACAAGATGTCCGTAGTGTCCGTCTAAAATTTCGGCAAAAAGAGATCCAAGTTTTGACCGAAACAAAAAGTTTCTATCAAGCATCGAAAGTGTGATCTATTATTGAGGACTTACTAATGCGTGAGAGAGCGGAAGAGGAGTTGCGCGGGCCGGCCGCCATGGCCAGTAGATACACAAATCAAAACAAAAAAAAAACATACGCGCATTTTGTTACTAGTTTAGTGTTAGCCAATCATGAACCAAACTTTTAGAGTTGTTGCCTTGGACTTCGGCTAAGTCTTGGACTGAAGGATCCGCAATTTTTTTTTATCGGCTTCAGCCAGATATCGACCTTCGCTCGGACACTGGTTAGTCTCGAGAGGATTGCGCAATTTTCTGGAATGAAATGTGTTATTCCGGGGCATAATCAAATCAACCGTCGTTCGCCCACTGCTGGGGAAAGGCCTCAATTTACAACTTAACCGGGTTTATTGCCAATCGCATTCATAGCTACCCAACCACGGCATCGGACCAACAGGACTGACCTTCGAGCGTCGGCACACACTTTGTTTAAATTAGATCAGTAGGATTTTACGAGACAAAACATAAAATCAACAATAATATATCAACGAAAACACTTAAACCAACAATGCAATACAATCTTAAGCGTGAACTCGTATTTGTTGCACGTCAGAATAACCAAATTTAACCTAATTAAAAAAAAAAAAAAAACAATAAAGAACAGTCAAAATTTAAAAATAACTTAAACCTAGCTAAAACTATTATTAAAGATAAAATAATTCTCCCAAATCGCCGCCAATGGGGAGGTAAAAAAAAAAAAAAAATATGGATCTTAAATTTAAAGTAACTTAAGTAAATAAAAATAGTTTCAAGCGCAATTTGAACTGTTCCTTTCCAATAAAAAGCTTTAGTAACTTTAATTCCTACGTAACTTCTGAGAAAAGCGTCCCTGACACATAAATAAACATAGTTGGGACCAACATAATACCGGTTACCCATCTCTCAACGTCTGTCCCGCGTCGTTTCCCTCGGTCTCGCCCTCTGTATTGATATTAACTCGAGACTAATTGTTATCGTCCACTCATAATTTTCAACAATGTGAACATTCTCTACATTTTAACCCCCGACGCAAAAAGAAGGGTGTTATAAGTTAGACGTCAATGTATGTGCGTCTATCTGTAGCATCGTAGCTCTCAAACGAATGAACCAATTTCGACGCAGTTTCATTCGAAAGCCAGTTTCTTTGCGGTGGTTCTTAGCCATATTTGGTAAAAATTGGTCTTAAGCAGTTTTAAGAATATCAGCTCTCTTTCAAAGTAGGCATTTTTGGCATATTTTTTTTTACGTATGATTACTCGATTAATGCGTAGGAGATTTTGAAAGTTCTAAATTTAATATTATTATTTGCATGACTCTCAGTTTAGTCAGCGTGGCTGGTTTTAATACATAGTATCGCCCAAACCCGCTCGTGACCTATTTGAAGCCTTCCCGTGGAATAAATTACACTTTAACAGGATTTTAATTTCAATGTTTCATGTTATCTTTGTAATTAACGGGCCGGGAAAGTTTTACTTAATATATTTTAATCAAGCCTCATTCAAATTAGTAAGTCTATTCAATCGAGGCAAGACACGCCCCGACTGAGTTTCTCAAAATAGGCACTCCATGATGTTAATTACACATTTACACAGGGTAGTATCTATTGATAGCTTATTGCATCCATTATTTAGAATTCCTTCACTTCACCTTCATCGATTTATTCAACATATTTTAACAAAGACTCCTGATGTTGAAATTTGGTAAAGTTGTGTTTTAGTTGTTGTTCGTTTCCTCCTTGTCATAGAGCAGTGTAAAATTACTTTTTGTCTATCTTCTTTTAAGGTTTTCTTGTGGTTTTCATTGACTCCGTTGTTGAAATGAATTCAAAGTTGTAACGCCGTTTTATAATTACATACATTACTCATATTTTTTATTTAAGTGACACATATGATGCCATCACTATTTTGATTCCTTTTTCCACCTATACGCCCACAATCTTGCTAAACGGGTCTACCCCGTAAGGGATAAAGACGTGATTTGTGTATGTATGTGTATGTGTATGTATGTACATATGATAGCCGAAACATACTTAAAGAATTAGGCTAGGTTTCGTATAGTTAAAAAAAAAATTGAACTAAGAGTTTTTTTTTTTTGTATATAATTTACAGTTATTGAGAAAAACGCTTAGAAACTTGACCAGAGCCAAAACAAAACAACACAAAAAGCGTCATCTACAATTATTGACAAATTCTTAAATAGCCACTGTATGAAGCACACCTTAATAATCAATTGAACAAAAGCCTGTAATTGCTTTGTCCGGTTCATTCCAAATTAAGTGAAAAACAAAGTAAAACCCGTAAAGGCGAGCTTTGGAGGTAATAAGAGGAAAATCAAACAAAAACCATTTAGTAAAAGATGAAGGTTGAAACCGGCCGCCACTTAGCGAGCCCTGAAAGAGTACTTTGGAAACATTATGCGCTAAACACCCTTTTCGATACTTAATTATTAATGTGGGTAGTCGAGAAGTTCGTAAGTTAAATAGACTGTTAATAAATGTTTCTGTAACGCCCTAGGGGCTTGCGGTTATAATATGTTAGTAAAATATTAGGATATCATCTACTTAAAATCGTCGGATCGTTACGCTCATCCCACTTTCGGATACTTTCGTAACAACCATTTTTGGTGATATTGTTTTGTAATTGAATCAGGTGTTACTTTGCGGAGGTCCATTTCAATGAACAAAAAATGTACCTTGCTACTCCGCTACTCACGTGCAAGATATTCACTTTAGTCTTTATAAAAAAAAGCTGTTGTGTGACGTAATTAACTGCTATTTTTACATACTTTATATATTTTCCTAAGAAAGGAAAGGGGTGGATTAGGTTTTGGTAATACAAAAAATACGAAAAAGGAAATGCCTACCTACTATACTTGTCGCTTTAATAACTATTCACAATGGCGGACATGATTATTAGCATAGGCTGAAGGTACCTATTTTGTAATAGTACTTACCTCGTATTTGCGTTGCGGCATTGCACCTTCGTCGCTCGCGTGAATAACGACTGTTAGTGCATATCTAACATTCTAGGAACCGGCAACCACGAAGCACAAAGTAGTGTCATTACAATGTAAAATGTTATTGGAGATTTTTGCTGACTGTATTTGTACTGCCACTTATTCTACATAATGTAAGTAAGTAGGAATACCAAACAAGTCCATCCAACCACTGGAAGAGGTTGAGAAATGGTTCGCAAATTCTAAAGCGGACAATTTACGACTTTACGACTGCGAGTAGTGCAAGTTTTAAAATAAAAGCTTGTAAAAGGTTAAAAACCAAAACGTTGAATTATCCTAATTTTACAGTATGCAACTACTACTAAACGATTTACATTTTAAACAAACATGGCCAATTTTCTGGACCTATGTATAAAAAATAAACAAATGGAGTAACCCCCTTACTCATAAACGCACTAAAGGCTTGCTACTCGTAACTTAGCGATCGTTTGTCTTTATCTGTGAAAGGTAAATGTCAAAGTGACAGACAAGGACAAACGATTCCTAAGTTAGCAGAAGCCTACACAGAGCGTTTATGAATAAGGGGATTAGCATTTTATGCTAAATTTTTTGAGCTACATAATAAAGCTGTAATTTGGATTGAAGGTCCTATCTTAATATTTTGTTGCATAAAATAAACAAACCGCTAGTATTATGAGAAAAATTATGTCGAATTTCCTTGTTACTGAGTGAAAAAATAGCGAACCAATAGACGCAGGTAGTTTTTTTTTAAATTAAATACTGACCAGCGATTCACCTCTAGCTCACCTAATGGTAAGTGCAGGTGAGGCCCAAGATGTAGCCCACTGGTTCAGTAAGGTGTACCTACACAGGTTATCTTAGTCTAGGAGTCCCAACGGATACACTTCCACCCATTGGTGGATCTTTTGTGTAAACCTACACAGCAGGTTACTTCTTTACTAATGCACCTTTCTTAAAAATCGTTTTGTAAGTATTTTCGTTAACACACACGGGCCACATGTTCTGTTGTATCCACAATAATCTGTTCCAAGGCAACATGGCCAATAATAGAACAGCATTTATGAGCCAATAAATCACACAATATCCAAGTGTTAGATAACGAACATTTAGATGGACCATCTTTTAGTATTTCATAGAACATCAATAGAAATTTCATGAATCGCATGACTGAAATGATATTTTTATACGTTGCGGATAATAATGTGTTTTAATGGCGCTATAAAACTATGTTACATTGTGCTCCTCGAATAAAAATTGCCTAAACTTGCCGGTAGGATCCTTTTCCGTGGAAGACAGTAATAAAACTACTGTCCTCGCTTTTTATGGTCTTCAATGGACTCATAAGATGCTACACTCAATAAATCTTTATTGTGTGTGATACTTTATATTTTCAAGAGTGGCAACAAGTTCCTAAATTTCTATCAATGAACACTTTTATCTAAAGGCTTTCGAGCGTTTCTTAAGTCGTAATAGTCTCAAGCTAGCTTAGATCTTATGAGGGTAAAGTGTCATTCCATTATCGCGGGTGCAACACTTAGACGCCTGTTTTAGTCAAACCCAATCAGATAAAAAACATTTCCAACCAAATCAGTCTTTAAAAGACTACACCTTAGCACGCCTACTCTATCAATTAACAAAAATGTTAATATGATACTTTAAAAGCCAGGAGAAAGGTTCAAATAGCCATCGCGGGTGCAACAAATTTTTTGCACCCGCGATGGCAACTTGAACCTCTCTCCCGGCCTCCAAAATATCATATTAACACTTTTGCTAATTAATATAAAGCAAGCATACCAAAATGTAGTATTTCAAAGACTAATTTAATTAAAAATGTCCTTCACCCAACTAGGCTGAACCAAAACAGGCGTCCAAATGTTGCACCCGCGATAGTGAAAATATGACCCTAAAACAGACATAGAAGCTCGCGAGACGTTGCAACCAAGTAAATAATAGATAATAATTGCCATAATTGGAAGCGGCTTGCATCCACCCTGAACTCCCGCTGTTCTTTCTTAATTTTCGCATAATACTTTTTTTTGTAGCCTATCTGGTGTCCCACTGCTGGGCAAAAGCCTCCCCTTTCTCTGTTCACCGGTCTCTGTCTGTTGCAAGACTTCCCCAGTCCGGTTCAAATGACTCCAAATCGTCCCGCCATCTCCTTTTTGGTTTGCCTCTGCTCCAAATTATTAATAAATTGCTATGTAATGCTATTTTAATTATATTTAACAAGATTTGGTGTATTAATTTAAATTTTTCATTCCGAAATTCACATGTTTTCTTGCTAAATTCTTAAGCATCCCGCTGCATTAACGTTACTTGTAAATCTGCAACCATACGACAAATACAATTGACAAACACAGATACATGCACAAAGGCGGACTTATCCCTTTAAGGGATCTCTCCCAGTAAACCTTTGAGTGTATGTTAGGAGTATTATATTAGGGACAGACGAGTGAGTTTAAAATTGCAAATACGGAAAGCCACAATACATAACTTTACCGAATATAATACATAAACTCATAAATCCTACCAGACAATAAACTACTGTTTAGTACCTACAATATATATCAATAAAATATAATACATTAAAGTTATACATATAATAAATAAATAAATAATAATAAATAAATATCTTAGGACAAATTACACCAATTGACCCAGCCCCAAACTAAGCAAAGCTTGTACTATGGGTACCAGGCAACGGATAAACATACTTATAATAATGTAGATAAATACATACTTCAATACATACAACATCCATGACTCGGGCACAAACATTCATATTCATCATACAACTGTCTGCCCCTATCGGGATTCGAACCCAGGACCTCTAGCTTCATAGTCAGGGTCACTAACCACTAGGCTATCCTTATTATTATTATTACACACATATTTTTATTTAGTTATCTCATGTTTATTCCAACATTATTTACTTTGTCCAGGCATGATGCGGCGCGGCTCGATGGCTATCCTTGGGGGCGGGGAACCGCTGATCGTAGTGGAGGAGAGCGGCGCGGAGGAAGAAGCTGCCTACCGCAGCCCCGTGCCGGCCCGAGGCCTGTCCATCGACCAGGAGTCGCCCCCAGATCCCTACCACCTCTCTCCTTGGCGAGACACTCGCAAGCACTCGCTGCCTACACCGTCGTGCACCACAGGACCTACTGCTAGTCAGGTTAGCTTGACGTTTTACGGTCAAAACAAATTAATCTTTGACCTTTACGTTAACTTTTGTTTCTGCGTCTAATATTCGTCAATTGTATATATTTATACATACACAAAAAAGCTAAGAGACGGAGTATACTTATTTAGTCTAGCTTGTGGTACTTTAAAGGCTCGATAAGAAACATACTTTTAACGTATTCAAACCACATAGAAATTGGTAAAATTACGGAAAATATGCATGTTTTCATCAAATTGTACCCTTTTTTATGTGATTTTGAATACATTTAACATTTTTGGATAAAATTAGCGTTGTTTATAGGTTCGTCGGCTGTCCGAACGAGGTGAGGGAGCCGCCCGCGAAGCCAGAGAGGCAGCCTTCCTTGCCACGCTATGCCAGGCCCAGCCTCAGCCAGGTGGCCGAAGGTATACACCAATTTCAATAATTAAAATATGTAAGCTAGACACTGCATTGTCAAATTAATTATTTGTATTATTGCAGACATTCCGTTGTGACCATATCCCGCGTACCACAAGCGCTGTTTGGCCGCGGCCGCCGCGAGTCCATCGCAGCATTCCCAGCCCTCGGACGCCGCAGGGATTCAGTAAAAAAATGTTAGTATCGCGATATTTGTCAGCTGTTTCATAATTAATAACAATTTATTGTCTTGTATTCGAAAAGAGCTTCCGTTTCGTGAGTTCGGTATCTAATCACTTGGCCTGTTTCAGGTCAAACAGCAACCGAAAATCTAGGCAGCACACACAATTTACAACTCGACATTATGGACGACATTGTACAAGCACGCAAAGTTCGCATGCGACTTTGGAACACCTCGAGTGAACGCGTGTGTGAAGTGCAGCCTATGGATGAACGCTCGCCGATGTCGGGCTCCGTGCGATACACGAACCGCGGCCGGCGGCACTCGGACTTCGTGGGCCCTCCCTTGCCGCCGATTCCTGCTCGCCGCCGTGCCTCCGAGATGCCGCCACCCCCTCCCATCCCACCACGGACCGGCGCTGGCGTCGTATGCACCAACACAGATCTCCATCACATGCTCAAAAACCTCACCTCATCGTCCACCGAGATAGATCTCTGCGGCAAACCGGACCGAGTCCGACGTCTCGCCGACACACGTTCCAGCAGCTTCGACGCGTCTTCCTTGCGAGACAAACCACCGCAATCGGGAACCACTTGGTTCACGCGACGCCATCAAACTCTTGCAACCAAAAAGAAAGCAAACGAAACCAAGAAAGGTAAAGTTACTTTTGCTCCAGATTCTAAACAAGCCCCCGGAGACGCTGCGGCCGTGGTGTGGGATCAGCCGTCTGGATCGATTGTAGATGCAAGCGCCCTCGGAAGTGCAATCGAAGTATTTCTTAGGAAAAGTGGAGCGGGAGATCCGGGTCATGCGACTGCTATCGCGAGCACTATGAAGGAGACAGCAAAGAGCAGCGTCGCCACCGGCGCGCGCCCCAAGATACGCGAGGCGGCGGGCGCGGGCCGCGGCGGCCGCGACGGCGACCGCTGGTGCGCCACCAGGCCCGACGAGGACGACGCGGCGCAGGGCTGCGACGCCAGCCTCTGCTCATCCCTAAAAGACCTTTTCGTGTAGGCGCACACTGTGCGGTTTACTCTTGTAAATTACTATCTAGTCGTTACAAATTAATTTCTTAAGAGGAGAGAGAGGTGCGATATGGCTCGCGGTCTCGAGCTCGGCCGCCGTGCTCGGGCCGCGCCCTGTGCTCGCGTGAATGTACCTTTTGTACTTTATGAATCTTTCAATGTGATAGTCTGTGCGCTGAGTCGAGTGCCGGTCGTCCTCGTTAAGCTTCTCCTTTACATGTGCGAATGCCCCAACAGTTGCCAGTATCATGACCGCGCTTCAAACCGCGAACCAAATACAAATAAAAAACAAATAACGACCCTCCGCATTCGCACTACATCGGGCCGGTTTTACATAGATACGCGACCGACGCCCGCTTCGCGTACAATTATTTTTAGAATGAATTCTATTTTCAATGTAAATTTTTAATATTAGCAATCAAATATTGACTTATTGTTAGATAGAGAAATATATTTGTGATGAGCGGGCGCGCGTTTTCGCCGCCTGCCGGTCTCCCGCCGCGCGCCCGTCCCCGCCCTGCGTCGTTCGACGTCTGTGTCTTGTATCCACGTAACATTAAACAATTCAAATTAATCATATAGCAGACAAAATTATGGAGATTTCGGGAGAAATGTACGCTTAATAGAAGAACGCGACCGACTGTCGGTCGTCTCTTATCAATAAAAGTTTTTATCGATGTTACCTAATATTTTATTTCGCCATAAAAATGTAATAATTAGGAAGTCAACCAAAAGGTTTGCTTCCGTATTGTCAAGGACTATGCTCAAAATTAGGAAAGTTACCGGCAGTTAATTGATTGCATGGTTGGGCAAAGTTTTAGAAGCCTCAGAACAATCTCCAGGCCGCGAGGACGCGAGGTCGCACTGGAGGGACAGCGGCGAAGTTGCGCGTAGCCCCAATCAATTTGTTAAGTTTACGCGAACAACTTTTCAAATTACGAAGACAGCTGCAGGTGTCGCTGTGCGCCAGTAAAATAATACAGCCTTTAACCATTGTTTTCTCATTTTTATTCATTTGTGCCTACGTTTGAAGAGACTTAATTCCCAAAAAAGTATTAGGTAGTAAAAATAGTTTTTACTTATATCGAATTGCCTTCCAACAGTCAGTGACTGCAAGCAAGCAGTAATTAGTATAAAATGCGTAGACACAATATCCTAGGATGTTTGTAGGTACTTAAGTACCAGGTCATAGCCAGTACTTTGCACATAACAGTAAAACCAAATCACATCGATACAGTTACCAGTTTCGATTATAATTGAATGTAATAAAGCGTTATCAATCAAGAACTCATTGAATTCAATTGTACTCTATATTTTCATAAAGTTAATGCAAGTATACATATAGGTATCGCTCCAAAAATAGCAAACGAAAATGAAATGCCTCCGATCGTAAATCTCATTTTACTCAATAACGCTGTCGTGACGTTATAGCGAGTTAAAGGGGCGTTTAATGAGCTGGTATTAAAAATACTTGGGCTCTCTCTTTCTTGCAAGTACCTATAATAGGTGTGGCCAAAAATAATTGGTTACACAGACAACCAAAGAACGGGGATCGATTTTTGAACGTAAACATGTGAAAATATCAGTGTAAAGTGATAAAAAACTATGCTGAATTTGAAAGACAAGGAGATTGGAAAAATATTGCAGCTCGAATTAATATTGTTAGTTAAAAAATTTATTTGCGCTGTTTTTTTGTATCAATACGCAGATCCTTACCTCTTTCTAATTTATAGAAGGTACTTTCGAGTGATGTGTTTTCAAAATTCGAAGATGATCGACAATGCCACATCATTCTTCTTCTGACTTCTGACATAAGTGACAAGTAAGGGTTATTATGTAAAAAAAACAATTATCACTATTTTTAGGTCGTACCTAACGTTGCTTGTGGTAAGGACACTTATTTTGCAGTTATATTATCTGCGACCCGTAAAATCATTCGAATTCATCTTACAATAAAATTATCAATCAAAACTCTGACTCAAACTTTATATTTCGATTGACCCTAATCCCTGGTTAAATAATAAATCCCTAACTGGCCATCTGTGATAGATAACATATCTCCCCTAACTTACTTACCTATATTACATGGTAGATGATGAAAACATTCCGAAGCTATTTCCGCACGGACTCAACACGCAATATATTTCACATTAATGAAATAACATCCGAGCCATTACATATTTACGACTTTTTTAATTTCGACTTGGTCAAGTTGAAATAGACCAGCCTCCGAAATTCCACGATTTAGAGCGGTTCTGCTGTAATTCCTGTCACAAACTTAGCGTATACGGGTCAATTTATTCATCTTACTGGCTTTATTGAAAAAAAGATTGAACCAGTCTTTCAAAACTGTGATCTTATTATTAGGCCAGGGTCGATAATTTTTGAGACAAAGTAAAATTATAGTAGGATGAAACCCATCAGGAAAGGTAGAGAATATTACAAAAATGAAAGGAAAAATAAATTACGGTCGATCTGAGGTCGGGAAGGGGGGAGGGGGGAGTTTTTAAGGGTGAAAAACGGTTTATCTCGATTTCCGGCGAAACTACAAGTTTTATGAAAAAAAGTTAAATTGCAAAGTTGTAGGTAATAAAAAGGTCTACAACTTTTGTTTTTACACTTTTTTCACATAACCTCAAAATTTATGAGAAAAATTCAAATAACCAAGTTTTTGGTTTTTTATTTTTATCTTTTGCAAAAATAATTATTTTTTCACGAAACTTGGTGAAAACTTACCTTTTTATGTCCCGAACATACAGTAATTTTTTTGATTTAAAAGATTCATTTTTTCACCTTATTTTGACTTAATATCGAAAAAGCACCCTAATTTTCAATCGAAAATTCTCACGTCAAAATATCTGCTTTTTTAAAAAAGTCGGTGCCTGTTTTGTTCGTTGAAATCTCTACTTTCTGATGGTATAAAAATATATATATATTACTATGGTAAATGTTCTCAGAAAATGCAAATAAACGAAAAGAACATTATGTTCAATTTTGAGCTATTTATTAAAATTAAAACTTTAATTATTCGTTAAACGTAAGATTTCATGTTACATTAGTAAACAAAAAAAATTACGAATCCATAAAACATAAAGATTGCAAAAAAACATTCGAAAATTGTTTTTTTAATATTAAAAAAAAATGGATTTGAAGGGGATTTCATCTAAAAAATGTGACTGCTGCAATTTTTTTCAGTAATAAAGTTGATTTATTAAATTTTAATTACATTTATGCCATAGAAAATCTCATAATATATAAATATACATGTAAATCGTACTATTGAATTTCGATACTTTATACTGGTTACGTTATTCATTATAATTTTCTTAAATACAATAATCTTGTTATTTATAAATACCTTGTCTTGCATTCTAATCACTTCTCTGTTAGTTTTTGTCTCTATGATGGCATTTCTTCATCGTTAGATTCGAACACACATCTTTTGCCGTACTTTGTTCGGGGTGGACGCAATATCAGATCATTCGAAAATTTTATTTGCGTATGAATTTTTTTATATAACACTGAATTAAAATGCAGGTGTTGTATGTATACGATTGTATTGTATTTAATAACTTTGTTTTTTTGTATATTTTGTGAGAGGAAATAAGATAGTTGTACTGAAACAGTGTTTTTATTAATTTGTTTTGAGCTATTTGTAATGGTTTGAGGTTAGTCTTGGCGGCTGTACCCCAATACCCCAAACTTCGATAAGGTAGTCTAGGTGAGGTTTTACTAGCGCATTAGGTATATCTATAACCGCACGTGTACCGCACTTGTTGGGGAAGAAATCTAGCAATACCACGGAGTGCTCCTGTCAAAGAGGTAATAGGTCATTTATTCTTGAAGGATTATATTCTGTTATTTTTTTTATATTTTTTATTTTTTTGCTAAAAATATAATTGTGCTACTAAAGTTTTCGAGTAATTAAAGTGTAAATTTTAATAAATAGCTCAAAATTGAACATAATGATGCAAAAAAAAATTAGCATTCGAGTTTTTTTCGTTTATCTGCATTTTCTGAGAACATTTACCATAGTAATGTATATATTTTTTTATACCATCAGAAAGTAGAGATTTCAGCAAACAAAACAGGCACTGACTTTTTTAAAAAAGCAGATATTTTGACGTGAGAATTTTCGATTGAAAATTAGGGTGTTTTTTCGATATTAAGTCAAAATAAGGTGAAAAAATGAATTTTTTAAATCAAAAAAATTACTGTATGTTCGGGACATAAAAAGGTAAGTTTTCACCAAGTTTCGTGAAAAAATAATTATTTTTGCAAAAGATAAAAATAAAAAACCAAAAACTTGGTTATTTGAATTTTTCTCATAAATTTTGAGGTTATGTGAAAAAAGTGTAAAAACAAAAGTTGTAGACCTTTTTATTACCTACAACTTTGCAATTTAACTTTTTTTCATAAAACTTGTAGTTTCGCCGGAAATCGAGATAAACCGTTTTTCACCCTTAAAAACTCCCCCCTCCCCCCTTCCCGACCTCAGATCGACCGTAATTTATTTTTCGTTTCATTTTTGTAATATTCTCTACCTTTCCTGATGGGTTTCATCCTACTATAATTTTATTTTACTTTTTATCATTTTCAAAGGTATCGACCCTGGCCTATATATTTCCATATTTCAACTTCATATTCAGAGAAAATAGGGCTTAAGAAGAAGGTTTCACTGGATACTGGTAAGTTATTTTAGGAAGCTTCTTTTCTTTATTTGGATGACATTAATTAACTTTGTTTAACAGACCAAAGAAAACTACGTATTGCACTCGTATGAATATTTATGTATGTGCGGGTTATTATTTTCAATTCAGACTTTGAGCTGGTAGCTTAAATAGCTAAATTATTTACTTGTTATTAAATTGGATCGAATACAGACATGATTTCAAATAAACACATAACAGATAAGTATAGTATTTGGGCATATTTTATAATCAACTAGCTTCTGCCCGCGACTTCGTCTGCGTAGAATTATACATATAAACCTTCCTCTTGAATCACTCTATTTACTAAAAAACCGCATCAAAATCCGTTGCGTAGTTTTAAAGATATAAGCATACATATGGACAGACAGAGCGGAAAGCGACTGTTTTATACTATGTAGTGATGATACTAGTAACATCAGCTGCTAAAAAGTGTGCTGGCAAAACAATTCTTAAATTCACTATGAGAGCTGTTCTTTGTTCAGTACCACCTATGTTAAACGATGTATCGAAATATTAAAAACCAATTTAATTATCTTATAGTTGAAATGATCGGAGCATTAGAAGCTTTACATAATGTAAC
Source organism: Pandemis corylana (assembly GCA_949127965.1). NCBI lineage: Eukaryota > Metazoa > Arthropoda > Insecta > Lepidoptera > Tortricidae > Pandemis > Pandemis corylana. The sequence goes on along the minus strand of OX421856.1, from coordinate 5,274,964 downwards.
CAAACTGTTCTAACGTTGTTTAGTTGTGTTGCGGCTTCACGGGTGGACCCGTGTCATTTCGCTTCGCAACTCGTGCCCGGTCTCCTATAGAGGGTTCGAAACTTTCGAGCCTTAAATTAATTACAAAATAGGTGACCAAACCATTACGACACTAAACTTTTCTATTAACACATTCACTGCCGAGACAGCATAAATACGTTTTCGTGACTTTCACCCAGTGCCGCTGTCACAATTTGGCAATAATTTGCAAACTGCTGAACAGATTTTCATGCGGATAGTTTACTATATGTCCCTCTCGACCTCTGCACCTCCTTATCCAGAATTATATCCGACTATCCGCTCAGGGGTGTTACCATGACTTCTTAATACGATTGAATTCCGATTCAGTTTAGGTTCGATCGCTGTCAGATCCATACTAAAAATGACAGCTAAAACCCCAGACCCCAGGTCGTTTCGCCATCTCCACTCCGGTCTGCCTCGCTGCCGGAGACCGTCTAGCAGCCTAGCGGTACCCATACCTACCATACCAAGTGTTGAGGAGGTAAATAGCGGTTAAAAATTAAACTTCGCAAGTCAAAATAAGGAGACAAATTTTTAATGCAACAGCTTTCGTTACAGAGGTAGCAAAGACAAGCCAATAATCTTATCCTAAAACCTTAACTATACCTGATACACACGTAGTAGCAATGTCTCACATACAGACATGCTTAACTGTTTAATTGACAGGTACTACACTACAGCCAGTGCATCTTAACATTAACTTAAATACTAATTTGAGCTTCAACACCAAGTACGCGCGTCTTTTTGTACAAACCAAAATAACTTTTATGTCATGAAATCCTGAACACCAATCAAAGACAAAGACGAATCACGCGAACCCAAACTCGATGGGGTTATGTTGTTTTATTACGGAGTTTCTTGGGCACCTTCCAGCTCCATCATCAGATCAGCCGCATGTAATATAATGATATTATAATATATTCATTGTACTAAAAATGCAAAATTTCAGCTCAATTGGTTGACGATACTCCATCAAAATTGATTTGCATGATTCCACTCGAATAAATTACACACAATCATGCTAAGCGTGGCCTTTAGATCTTTCAGGGCTCTGTCTACCTCGTAAGGGGCAAAGTCGTGATTTATGTATGTATATATAAAAGCTTGTCAAAAGTAGTTGAAACAATGGTTTTATATTAATTAATAGGATACAAAAAGGAAATAAAACGAATTAAAAACTAAACTAAAACTAATCTTAAAATAAAAAAGTTATATTCGGTGCTGTGACCCCTATATTTATCTTGCCGCTTCTGCAGCCCCGCCTGCTCTACTCGTGAAAGTAGTTGGAGGAATTTAAAGGTTTGCGAGATTAAATGGAAACAGTGGCTAGCCATCACCGCTTCGCCGGTACTCTGCCAGCCTATAACCTCAACCAATGACCATTTTTACGGGTCCATAGCCTCGTTAAAGTCTGCGCTCACCTGCCCATTATTTATCACCCGTTACGATTCGGTTTATTATCCGAACGTAAAATTGGCCTTGTTCAAAACAAAAGTTTAATTTGAGAATGTGGGTCGGGTCGAGTTGAACAAACTGCGTCGAAGATGTGTTTGGATTAGCGCGTTAACGGATCGGTGATATTTGCTGTCTCGCTTTAAATTCATTAGGTATTCAATTATTACTTAATGTCATTCACGATGATAGGTAAACTGTGAAATATCTCAGACCACAGTTATATAGAGCTCGAACCAGAAGAGAGACAGTTTTAATAAGGTTATTAAATCAATAAAAAAGACGTCTTTGTTTTAATATGTCGAGTACACCTATATTTACTGACGAGATTACACTCGAGTTACTGACGAGGTACCAAGCAACGGTTAAACATACTATATGTATATGAATATATATTGAAATAAGGTACAAAAAGTCGTATTCATCATACAAATAAATTTCTAAACGACACTAAAAATTAGAACACAGAAAAATCCGAAAAGTAAAGCTATGGCCGGGTTTTATTTCGGATTTTTCTGTGTTCTAATTTTCTGTATCGTTTAGAAATTTAATTTCTAACGGTAAAACCGTAAAAGTAAACATAAAAAATCAAGAAGTAAAAATTCTTGATTCATTTGATAGTACCATACAAACAAATGCCTGCCTACCGGGACTCGAACCGGGTCCTCTAGTTTCATAGTCAGGGTCACTAACCTCTAGGCTATCCGGCCGTCGAATTCTTAACTTTCATAAAGAACTTCAATCGTCACTACAATATAAAATAAAATTTTATTTATCAACACAAGTGCGATTTTACGGGACCATAAAGGAATTAAAATGTTCCAGCCAGCCTTTAGGATTACTGTCTCAGCTGAAAGTGTTATTAAGGTTGCTTAACTCTTCAGTTTTCAGGATTACCAACATTTCAGCAACAGACTTCAAACCCGTTTTAAATAAAGTCGGATAATCGTTAATCTAATTTTAACTGACGTAGGTAAAAGGTAGAGACAGATACGGAATAATTTAGTGAAGTTTTAGATTAAGTATGTTTTTATTCGTCTGGATTCTCGCGTGAATTGTACCCATTCCTGCACGTACGCACATTTCAATACCTATACAATACGGAGCGTACAGCTCGTGCGTATTTGGGCGTGTCGTGTATGAATGTTGCGCTCCAATGAGTTGCCGGCGTGTTCTGCATCCGGACATTTCCTTAAGTTGTAAGTAGATACCACCACATACTTAACTTTTATCTTCATATTCGTATCATTATACGCTGTTAAATTTTCTAACATTAAGTACTTAAATCATAAGAAATGCAGCTTGCCAAAAAAAAAAGATTGAATGACACAAAACTCGGTATTTTTTAAATAAAATATTTAAAGTCAGGACGCTCACTTCAAAAAATGAAGGGATATATTATTTAATAAGACGTAGATTGCCCGTTGGTAAGTTTTTTTTAATTTAAAAGGTGTTCTCAACGTCATATATTTAAGTTTAAGTTTCATTACATCCTCTTGTATACTCTCCCATCGTAGCTAAGAGTAGCCTCGTAGCTCGCTACGCCGCCCGTAGCCGCGGGCTACGAAGGCAGTGGGCCATGCCAATCTTCGGGAAGTTCATGTTTATTAATACGCTAATGCGACGCTGCAAAGTTCCTAAATGTCACGACCAGACAAGATTTATATTTAATATAGCTGTTGCCCGGGGCTTCGCCCCCGCTACAATTTTTTTTTCCAATTTTTATTTTATACAAATGTTGTCCAAACTGTAACAAACACAACTAAAAAAGAATTATCCAATTCGGTGCAGTCGTTTGGAAGTTATGTGCGTACATTTCAACGACTCATTTTTATTTATATAGAAGATTATTCTGCCAATTGTATTTTTAACTTTTATACCGTAGTCTTTGTTAAGTATGTAACTAATAACTTAAACAATTTTACTATTGACTGTATTACATTTATATATATTTTACATAACAAGTTTTTCTTAGTACTTACATCAATACCTTAACCATTCCTCGAAATGTGACTCAAACTTAATATTAATATAATGGAACCAACCTTTATAAATTGATGCCTAAAATCCTACATTTGCGGGGCATTTGCGCAAATTCCCAAGCTTAGCCGGTCACTGAAACAACAGTGATTGAATTAAGAAAGGGTATATGACGACATTAAGTAATATTAGGGATCGGGGCATTCCCTGGGGAATGGATACAATCGATATTTACCTCGAAAGTACGACAAGCGTAATTAACTACAACGGTTTGGTCAAAGGGGGCGTCCATTAATTACGTGAGGCATTTTTAAGGATTTTTTGACCCCCCCTCCCCTCTTGGTGAGATGTCGTAAGATTTTTCTCGACTCCCTCCCCCCTATCCCGATCTCACGTGAGATTTTATAAAACTTGTACTTTGGGTATAAAAGTTGGATTTATTAAAAAACAAAACACAATTTGTTTAATTACTTTTTTAAGACTAGCAAGGACTAGTATTTGCAAATATTGCTGTAATTTTAATTATTAATTCAACTTTAATTTAACTTAATTTTCACGCAGTTTTACACCATTTTCTGCTAAAAAAAAATTACGTGATATTTGCCAAGACCCCCCTCTCCCCCAAGTGAGGTTTAGTAAGATTCGGCTCGACCCCCTCCCCCCCCCTGAATACCTCACGTAATTAATGGACGCCCCCAAAGTGTGTTGCTATGACATTATTAATGTATACATAAATATATAGACCGCTTAACTGAGTCCTCACCCACGCGGGACGACAAAGGGGACCGAGGGCGGTGCGGGCGGGTAGAGCGCCTGCCGCCCGCACCTATCTCGGCCCCCTTTGTCCCCTTTGTCGCCCCTGTGCCGCGCGGGCGAGGACTCGGTTAAGCGGACGGTCTATAGCCTGATATTTTTTTTATTCGGCCCTGAAATGTTGTCGCTGCAAAAAGTTCATGTATTGCAATAATTTGCTTACCTCATGCGTGTATCATCGTAAACTGTCAGTACCGGTCATGACAACAACAAGTTTCAAAATATTGTTTATCGGAATGTTATGTACCTAATCCTTCGTAATTTTTTTGATGTAAATATTTTATCGGATGTAAAACCGTTTTTCTTGCAAATTTAGGAATCTTTTTTGACACGTGGTGAAACGTATGAATAAGAAAACACGAACTTGGAAAAATAGCACTTAATTATCTCGTCATCTGTACGGCGTTTTTAATACAAAAGATTTTAAAAATAGAAACATAAAGGAGTGAATACATACAAAAGGTTGGTTGGTTGGCGACACGTGGTAAAAATCCTTTTTAATTGCGGAATATTTTCTTCTAATATAAACAGGTGACATTCAATGACTTTCAACGTCTGTTATGAAAAAGTACCTATAGGCCAGTACGGGAACTAAATTGAACTCACAAAACTCACAAGTGCGCAATTTTTTGTATACAGTTAGAATTTACTGAGTACTACTGGTAAAAAAAAATATAACAGATTTTGACATTGCGTTATTTAATATTTAAGTTTTTGTTAGTAAAGCGTGTAAATCCATAGAAAAAATATACAAGTGTAATTTTTCTGTACTAGATTATTGCATTTAACTATTAGAACATCACCTGTAGTATTCTAACAGTTTTGTCAAGAGCTTACGTCAGCATAATTAGAAACTCGAAAAAAAATTATAAATCTCTAAAAAAAAATTACAAGTGAATGGTGGCTGCTGAAATGTGTTCAAAACTGTCAAAAGTAACGACAGTTTTGAATTCTAACAGATTTGTCAATAGCGTATTTTTTTATCAACAGCGTAATTTTCCAAATGCTCTATTTTCCATAAAAAAAATCTCATAATTCTCAAGTCGGCTTATTTGATTCGGTTTCATTGTAGTAATCTATAAGCAGAAATTCTAACGAATTCATCAATAGCTTCAAATTTTATTAACTAATCAGTTCTATAAGAAACGAATGTAAGATTTGAATTGCGCGGGAACCTTGTACGCCGGCAGAGCAACGGCTGGACCAATCACAGCACGGCTTTGCTTATCGGCCGCGTTGGCCGCAGTCAGCTGTAGTTCACGTACAGCGCGTTGTAAACAAAATAATGCTCCGCATAACTGTCGTTTACTTTTTAAAATGTAGTCAAGGAGAGAGGTCTTGTGCGTTTGAAAGATGCAAGGTGTTAAAAGCCTATCGAGGGAATAAGCGACATAGGAATCATGTTATAGGCGATGAGGCTAGCAACCCATCACTATTTTGACTCCACTTTCCACCTCTGCGCCCTCAGTGTATTGCTAAACATGGCCTGCTGGCCTGTAGGTCTTGTTACCTTAGGCTCTGTCTACCCCGTAAGAGATAAAGACGTGATTTGTGTATGTATGTAATGTATGTAAGGTGTTAAAAGGGAGGATGGCAAAACAGTGCATTTTGAAGGGAAAGTGGAGTTAAAACTTCATCGAAAGTGTCGAATGGCATATACCAACGAAAAGTGTGTAAATGCCGTCATTAAACGAAAATAATGCCAAAATAATTCAAAAGAATTAAACGACATTTTCAATTTTGAACAAAAGTGTCTGTTTTGTGTCGGTGATGCTTCCGCGGATTTTACAGAAGTGCAAATAAAATTACCGGCTCAGAAACGAATAAATGTTTCTGTGGTAACAAAAGAAGAAACAAAACAATCTATCGAGCGGTATGGATTGAGATTGATCCACGATGACGCTTGGAGTAAAGAAGTAAGTAACTAGTGCTGTCACGTTGAATCTAGTAGGTATGTAATTGTTGATCGAAGGCATAATACAAATCCATTGTGCATCCACTAGGGCAGTGTACCCAAAAGATGAACAACACCCAAAAGTTGAACGTTTGGCCTAAAAACTGTAAACATTTTAGACGCTTGTGAATTTTTTTTTATAATGCTATAACACTTAGCCTTGTGAAAAATATAATTCCATGACAATTGTGTCACCCACGCGAATGTGAGCGGTCGCCGCGTCTCGGGTTCTCAACAAAAGTACCAGTTGTATGAAATCCTTCTTAAGGTAAGACCTTCACATTTTAAGCTTTTAATTTAATTGCATATAAAATTGAATAGACATAGACATAACTTTATTCGACATCAAAAAATACAAAGACTCTTAGACTAATACAAAAACATACTGAGTTGATGATGCCGAAAAGGTATTCGACTCAGCATTATGCTGCAGTAGGTGCCTACTACAATAATAATAATGCATTGACTAACATTTTTATGCTTGGTATGTATTCTTGACTATGTCTTTAATATTTACGTAATAAATAAATTTGTTTTTTATATTATTTAATGATATAATCGCTGTTCAAGTAATGGTTCCAAAATCAGAGGTATGAGCTAATAGTTGAAAGGTGTTCAACTAATGGGCAAAGTGGTCTTTTTTCAAATGCATTTATAAAATCGCACGAAAATGATAGATGCACCGTTTATGGCTCAAATTAATTGTATACCTATCGTAGATTTTTTAACTAAAACTTGAACAAAATATTTTGTTCCTAAGGGGAAGATTTTTGATATTTTTGTTGTATGGGAATCGCGACTGTTCAACTATTATTTAATGCCCAAAACTTGAACGAAGAAATGTTACTGGTTCAACTTTTGGTTTCTATTCAAGTAGATGAACATTGAATCGATTTAATTAGTTCATCTTATAGATTTCTTGGCCTAAACTTGAAGTAACAACATTTTGTCGTTCATGTTTGGGGTAGGGTATTTAAGTGAACATTTTTATAAGGTAAAAAAATGTTTGTAGTGTAACATAACTATAATTAATTAATTTAGAATATTTAATATAGATACAATTTTATTTGAAATTTTATTTTATATGGCCGCTGGGCCAAATTCTAGCGAAGCAACCGTCAACTTTGCCTATGCTGGCAAAGTTCTAGGTGATCTGATAAATCTACTGATCAAGTAAGATTATACATACATACATAAATCACGTTATCATCCCTTACGGGGTAGACAGAGCCCAAGGTAACAAGACCTAAAGGCCACGAAAAGGTAACATTATTCTACTGAAAATAAACGTCTTGGAACATTTCGTATATAAAAGATCAAAATTAATGTGTGGTTAACCACTAGGTATACGTCGCTTCAGTACTTTCTAGCTATTTTGTACTAAGGAATCGGGCAAAGTTGGACTACGCTATAGCTTGAGTTAAAGGAGTTGAGTGTAGGTTTTTGCTAATTGGTATAAACGCTGGATAGCTTAACCGCTTACAGCGGATGTTTAATGATTTACATAATTTTCGTGAATTGATAAGATCCAATATTGTCTTTGATTTCTGCGATATATATTCATGAAATAAAACCGTCGTTTTAAATTTTATTAGAGACACTTACGTGAAACCTACTTAAAAGAAATCAATGACAATCATTAGTTATGTTTTGGGTAAGTGCCGTAATATAGTAACGTTTTTTTATAGGTGGCATCCAAAACTGAAAAAAAGAGAGGCTATATGAACGGGCTAGATTCGAAAAAGCCGTAAAAAGATTCGCAATAATCGAATAAGTTTATCTCAGGCAAGCTTAACCTACAATGCAATGGAGGTAATTGCAAAGAATCTCCAAGGAAATCGCTCGTTCGGTCCTAGATGATTGGGGAATCGGCAGATCCCGAGTACGAGCATACTAACATAGCGACGGCGAAGAAGCAAGATCTTCTATTTTGTAATTTCGGCTTAATGTAAGATATGAGCTATGGGTTCTCTCAATAGAATTCAAACTACAATAATTAAAATGTGTAAGATCGGATAAGGAGATCTTGCTTCTTCCCCGTCGATAAGCAAGATAGCTTAGACTAACCAAATGATTATGATTATTATTAAAATATTTATTGTAAAGAGGTTTCTACACTTATATAATTTTCGTGAAATGTGTGGCTGGCAACTGTTTGCATCTTGTTTTTGTGTTCGAAATAAAGCAAGATGCAAATAGTGACCGGCCACATATTTCACTAAAATGATGACCCGTTCGGAACCTCTAAACAGAATGGAACAATAAGGGCTAGTTTGTTAAATTTGGATTTTATTTATTACATTTTACAGTATCTCTATAATTATGTAAAATCCATTAATTTATTTCAGTGTAAAAATACACTAGGATATATATATATATATATATATATATATATATTTCGTTTATTTCAGAAATACACATAACTACACGTTTATTCGTGTATATTTGTTTAGTGGGCAATGTTCAATTAAGGGCGAAGTTGACTATTACTTTACTATCAATATATTAGTTCATCTTTTGGGGTCAATTCGTTCATAAATAGGGCACATCGTTCAACTTTAGGGGAATTTGCCTTATTTTGGCAAACATATATTTTTTTATAGATTCGTTTGTAATATAAGGGTTTGAAGTCGTAAAATGCAAAGTCGACTATGTGCTTAGCGTTATAAAAAAAATTCACTATCAGACATGGCTTAAAACACTTCGAAAAAAGGGTTCAAAAGAGGGGTAGTCGCTTAATCGTTCAACTTTTGGTGACTTCACCCTAGGTACTACGGCACCAATAGACATGACCCAATGATGCACAAAAACTCTTATTTAAAAGACACCACTTACCATCAGGTGACCCACTTGCTCGTTTACCTTCCTATTCATATAAAAAAAAAAAAAAAAAAAAAAAAAAAAAAACTAAGGCAAGGGTCATTCCATTATCGCGGGTGCGCAACGTTTGGACGCCTGTTTTAGTTCGGCCTGGTTGAGTAAGAAACATTTTTAATTAAATTGGTGTTTAAAGGACTACATTATAGTATGCTTACTTTATATTAACACTTTTGTTGATTGGTATAAAGTAAGCATACTAAAATGTAATCTTTTAAAGACTAATTTAATTGAAAATGTTTTTTACTTTAAATAAATGACTATCCCTTAGTTTCTATTTAATAACACTCATTGTCCATTACTGGGTCCTTGTCCAACACTGGTGCAGTGGTGCCGTTACCTTAGTACCTAGTTGATTTTCATTGAATAATGAATACTTTATTTAAAATTTGCGTTCTCAGGCAAAATGTACTTACTACATAATATATGTAGCTTGTTGTCAATAAAACGAGTTCCAGACAAACATGTCTGATTTCTAGTTAAATAAATAAAAAATTCATCCCTTTTTCGTCTATTTTTTTAGGTGATCCCACGCTTACAAGGAACATTTACGTAAAAAGTAACTATCTATGGGATTCCTATTTAATTATGAATTATAGTACTTTTCAACTAGCTTGGGTTCGGTGACATTTGCTTTATTTAATTAAAGAACTGGGTTCAAAATTCTGAGTTACTGTAATTGGGTACCTACCTTAAGTTTTTTTTGTTTAACATTCATTGACATCTGACATCATGCATGTGAAGATGTGAATAGTTCGAAAATAAAACTACTTATAGATTTCTTACACCGAACGCGGCACGGCTTTGTATTAGCGCGGCTCGTATTACGTGATTGGCCGACAGCACGCTGCGCCTGGTTCGCGCGAGTGGCGCGCGAATTTAAATTATGGATATAACTGATAACGTAATAGAATCTAAAGCTATTGACAAATTCGTTAGAATTTTTGCTTATAGATTACTACAATGAAACCGAATCAAATAAGCCGACTTGAGAATTATGAGATTTTTTTTATGGAAAATAGAGCATTTTGAAAATTACGCTGTTGATAAAAAAATACGCTATTGACAAATCTGTTAGAATTCAAAACTGTCGTTACTTTTGACAGTTTTGAATACATTTCAGCAGCGACCATTCACTTGTAATTTTTTTTTAGAGATTTATAAATTTTTTTCGAGTTTCTAATTATGCTCTTGACAAAACTGTTAGAATACTACAGGTGATGTTCTTATAGTTAAATGCAATAATCTAGTAAAGAAAAATTACACTTGTATATTTTTTCTTTGGATTTACACGCTTTACTAACAAAAACTTAAATATTAAATAACGCAATGTCAAAATCTGTTATATTTTTTTTTTACAAGTAGTTCTCAGTAAATTCTAACTGTCTACAAAAAATTGCGCACTTGTGAGTTTTGTGAGTATAAAGGGTAATTAACACGTTCCCGTACTGGACTACTACTCTTTGCCGGTGAAATAAATTTGTACCACCAATAATTCGCAACATGGCGAAGGCCAACTACAAAGTGGTTACGGTTAAAACTAGTTGCTCTGTGAACTGTAAACCACTCGAGTCGGTTTTCCACGTTTTCACCCCCCTTGGCTCCGCCACTGGTACTGAAAATTTTCAGTGAAATCGAAACAAAATCGTATAATTTTTGAACCAGCTTGCAAAACGTCACGAGAATCGGTTGTGAAATTGCGACCTGGGGCCTTACCATAACGTCTTAATGCGATTCAATTCCGACTTAGTTCAGGTTTTAGCTGTCATTTTTAGCATGGATCTGCGAGCGAAACTAAACTAAATGGGAATTGAGTCGCATTAAGACGTCATGGTAAGGCCCCTGCAAGTGAAAAGTAAACTCAACACCGAACGCTCACGGTATGTATGTATGTATATGGTCAATATTTTCCTGTGATCCACGCATATCGCGATCTCATATTGATGAGTATCGCAGCGAATCCGAATGTTTCAAAATCCACGATCCCATATTGACAAACCAGTATCATGATAATAGAATGATAATTTGTGCTTTTCGACGACGAAAAACTTGGTGATGAAACGTGTGTGTGAAGTTCCCAATCTGCACCGGGCCCGCGTGGGCCCAAGCCCAAGCCCTCTCATTCTGAGTGGAGGCCTGTGCCCAGCAGTGGGACGTATATAGGCTGGAGATAATCATGATAACAATGAGCCCGAGTTCTATGAACATCGCACGACGTACCGTACCCGAAATAGTGACCCGTGGAAATAGTTAAAAACATTGTAGAAATATTTAAAGTAATTGCGTAGAGGGCGACGGGACGCCATATTCCCAGTAATGTAGTTGACCGGGACTCGTCTATAAAAGCTTGCAAAACCGCATAATTTCATTAAAACAACGATATCCACTGATACAGTGGGACTAAACGACTTTGGTGTAACTAAGATAAGGTTTGGTTTGGTTTGGTTTGGTCACGTAGAACGGATGGATGAAAGTAGACTAACTAAACAGATCTACGAGTATATGGGGAGTGTGAATGGTTACGTTGGGAGTTCCGAGACCAAATAGGAGACGTTTTGGAAAAAGGTCAGGTCAGGAGTACCCGGAACCGACGAGCATGTATGAAGAGATGAAGCGAAAGAAGTATGTCAGGATCGCAGCAAGTGGAACAAAGTAGTCTCTGCCTACTCCTGTGGGAAAGAGGCGTGACGGTATGTATGTATTTATGTATGTAAGATAAGTAATAAAATCTGGCATTTTTTTGACTAAAAGTGTTTAACCAGATAATAGAGGCATGGTTAATAAAACAGGGTAACATCAATTTGATCTGTTCTGACTTACCTTTGTAATAACGAATTAGAAATAAGTACGGCATATAAAATGATATATTTTTACTTATCGACGGTGAAGAAGCGAGATCTATTTTGTAATTTCGGCTTAATGTAAGATAGGAGCTGGCTCTCTCAATAGAATTCAAACTACAATAATTAAAATTTGTAAGATAGGAGATCTTGGTTTGGTTCTTCCCCGTCGTTATGTATTATTTAGTAGGTCGTTGTAGTTTCCTAATTTAACCAAAATAAAAATAAAAGTCTATCTTTTCAGGGGTTCCGTACCATACGTAAAGCCTTGTAGATACACTGAGCCGTCCTTCTGTCTATTAAATCAATTCAAATTCAAATTATTATCAAAAAATCGTATAGTCCAATTTTAGATGTCAGAATGTATCCTTACAACACTGCATGGCCGTATTAAAATAAACCTCAATTTTCCCTCAGACTTCCACTTGTAGCCACAGGGACTAATAACACGTACGCTGTCATCGGCTGACGCTAGCGATTTGTACGCCTCATCGAGTGGCATAAATGGAATTAGCAAGTGTGTGTCAAATCAATAAAGGCATCACTCGTCATGGCTCAACATACATACATACATATATCACGTAAAGACGTGATATATGTACCAGTCTGTCTACCCCGTGAGGGATGAAGATCCCTTACGGGGTAGAGAGAGTTGCTCAACCGACATGTAAAAACATGTTTTCTGTAATGCATGATACCGAACTAAAAATTGTATCCAATCGGCTAGTAAAGTGTTTTTCTTTGGATTATTTCACAACTAGCTTCTGTCCACGACTTCGTACACGTAGAATTAGATTGAAGAATAGATTTTGACGGTTATATTCTGCAATAGTTATTTACGATGCGCATCTAGGCAGGTATGACCTTTGACATATTTATCGGTGTCCCGCGGGAACTATGCAATTTTCCGTGACAAAAAGTAGCCTATGTGTTAATCTATCTCCATTCCAAATTTGATCCAAATCCGTCCAGCCGTTTGCGCGTGAAGAAGTAACAAACATACACACACACACTCACGAACTTTCGCCTGTCTAATATTATAGTGTGATATAAATAGTCTCGTAATCGCTCACTTCGATTTCTTTTTTATTAGGGGTTCCTTGATAATATTGTGCTTGTATTGTGCTTGGGGTATGTGGCTGAAAAAGGTTAAGCACACTGGGCTTGTAGATAACGGAAAGTTCAAAGTCTGGAAAAGACACTAAACCTTAGTTTTGAGTTGCATGAAAAATCTGCAAGTTTCAAAGTGTCACATAAAGACACAAACGGGTGTTAAGTTAAAATGAGCCTAACTAGTGTTCATGCACAGGGGTGATATTAATTAAAAGTGACTCGAAATATGTAATTTTTATTCTCATATCTATGTAAGGAGTAGCCAAAAAGTAATTGAATATTTTATGACTTTCATGGGAAAGTAACACGGCAAGTTGGCGGGCCGGAAAGTTATTGCCTCGCAAGGTGGAGGCGGTCCGCGCCATATCGGTGACATATTTCACCAACTTTTGCCGTTCCACCCCGAGGAATTACCCAACTTTATACTATCACTGTATTTGTAATGTGGTTTTGGAAAGTCACGCTAAAATTAGTCGAAAGGTCTTTGGCTCATCAAAGTCATCTTATTTATTTATAAGTATAATCTCAATGATATATTAACATTGATATCTTATTCGCAGGGGCGTGCAGTGGATTTTGACAGAGGGTAGGCGTATTGCCAACAAAATCCGTATTGGTACGAAGCGTGTCGGGCACATTTACGTATGCTTACAAGCTCTGCTTATATGCCTGTAAGGGATGAACGCGTCTGATTATTCGTAATACGAGAGTTGACGCGCGGCCGTGCTGTGCTTTCAACTTTTTTTAAACAGGTACATCATCATTGATTCTTCCCTGTTTTTTAAAGGATTTGAAATTGGAACATTTGTTTTATTTTGATTCCTCTTTCCGTCTATACGCCCACAATAATACTAAACGTGGCCTTTAGGTCTTGTTACCTTAGACTCTGTCTGCATCTTGCATACAGTTTACATACACAAATCACGTACGTCTTACGGGGTAGACGTCTATACGAGACATTCTAATATCCCTTTAATCCTACTAAATATTATAAATGTGAAAGTTTGTAAGTATGGATGTTTGGATGTTTGTTACTCTTTCACGCCAGAACGGCTGGACAGATCTGGATGAAATTTGGAACATAGATAGATTATAGTCTGGAATAACACATAGGCTACTTTTTATCCCGGAAAATTGCGTAATTCCTGCGGGATAGCGATAAACGAATTCTATGCAGACGGAGTTGCGGGCAACAGCTAGTACGAAAATAAAAGTCAATCACGATGAATTATTGCATTGAACAAATTGATAGACTAAAAAAAAGAAGAACACACATTTTAAACATTAATTCAATTTCTGTGAAATAATCGTAAAAAACACCAAAAATGCGACGTTGCCAGTTCAGTAGGAATATACCCTCTAAAACAGCCTAGCCGATTTAACGCAGCTACAAACCGATAATATTTTCAATGGAACCCAAACCAAAGGCTCTGTAAAATTGACGCGCCCGTGGCTCTATTTGCAAATTGAGGGTAAACACGCAGTCCATTCGCGGAATCGAGGAATCAATCAGCTTATCCCGTTCGATCTGTTGTCACCATACGTGATTAAACGCCCGATTTGACGGGAAATGCCTACTTTAACAAGAGAGTGGATCTTTTTTTAAGCACTTCCTGCTTCCTACTAGTCCGAATAATATAAATGCGAAAGTTTGTGAGTATGGATGTAAGTATATCCTACTAATATTATAAATGCCAAAATTTGTGACGATATGAGCGAGTGAGCGTGTATGTTTGTTCCTTCTTCACGCTGAAACGACTGGACGGATTTGGATAAATTTTGGATCGGAGATAGCTGGTAACCTAGATTAAAACATAGGCTACTTTTTATCCCGGATAATTGCATAATTCCCGAGGTGTAGCGATGAGCATGTTAAAAATTGCTAATTCTACGAGGGCGAAGTCGCGGGCAGAAGCTAGTGTATGGATTCTTGTTACTCTTTCACGCCAGAACGGCTGTTGCAAATTAAATTTGGAACATAGATACATTATTGTCGGGCATAACACATACGCTTTTTTATCCCGGAAAATTGCGTAGTTCCCACGGGATAGCGATAAACGAATGCTTTGCAGACAAAGTCGCGGGCAACAGCTAGTTTACAATAGTTTTAACGGCCTGTTTTATCTTAATGACCGCTTCAATAAGCGTCTATTTATATTCTCTTGTTTCGTTCACGACCACCTAGTTTTTCCAATAGTTTACATAAAACTGGTGCCTTGCCATGACGTCTTAATGCTATTCAATTCCGATTCATTATCTGTCATTTTTGACACTTCTAGTGTGGATCTGACAGCGATCGATCCAACTTAGTTCGGTATAGAATGGCATTAAATACGCCATGGTAAGGCCCCAGTAAATAAGTCGAGATACTTAAGTATTATCACGTAAACTTAGACAATGTGTTGAGCGCATGTCCAACGATTGTCTAAGGTTCGGTGGTAACACGGCTACCGTTTTATTTTTAGTAGGTAGGTAATTAGTTGCACGTTTCTTAAATGCCCAAGAGCATTCTACGATTTAGGATCTCGGACAAATACAAAACTGTCAGACGAGTGGGCGCTTAAATCAGTCTGCGATTTGAGATTTAGGGTATTCTTATGATTCGACTGTTTTTTAACAATAAATATAGTATTTTAATATACCTATAGTAAATATTATATTTTTCGCAATCATTGCTGTTTCTGTAACACATTGCTTCTCTAATATAAGTAACTAGCGACCCGCCCCGGCTTCGCACGGGTGCAGTCAGTGTTTCTTGAAACACTCTATCTATTAAAAAAACCGCATCAAAATCCCTTGCGTCGTTTTAAAGATCTACCTCTACAGCGGAAATTGAATTTGTTTTATATTATGTGTGTGTGATACGTAAAAGGAGTGAAATAAAAAAAATGGAAATTGATTTCTGAAAATCTGATGCAACCGTTCTCGGTTTGAATAAGAAGTGTAGGGAGTTTTTTTTCCTCTTTACTTACAGGTTACATTGTGGACCGTGAAAATTAGTAAAAGAGTCGGTTAAGTCACATATTAAGCATAAATTAAGTACCAAATTTCATTAGACGGAGGTCGGGTCGACGTCTCAGTTGATCGCCGCGGCATTGTTTGTTCACCCTTGCCGACAACGACCCGTAACGAGGTTTGCTCGGCCCAGAGATGGCCCATTACGTTGCAATGCCAAATCAGAGTGCCTTTTTGCTCCAAAAGCTTAAGATCGCCGCACGATTTAGAGATAAGGCTTTTGTTTGTTTTGTTCAATGAACCTTGTGCGTTTCGGTCCTTTTCATAAGGAAAGCTCGACGAGTAAACTTAAGAGGCTACCCAGTGTATAACGCGACACAATGATAGCTGGACTTAAGGGTCGTGCTCGTGAACTATAAATTATGTCTGTATTATAAATATTATTATCGTAGACAATCTGCAATATTGAATAATCTACTTATTTATTCATTCAACTATTAAATTACTGGTCATTACTACTTATTACGGCTTGTTAGGGTTGGTTAGTTGATTTAATGTTTGTTCATTCATAAATATACCTTATGCTTAATAATGCAGTTAGGATATTTACACACAAACAATGTATAGTTCGCAAATCTTAAGTCCAGCCGCCATTCGGCCGCATAATACTCGCAGTACCTCTTAATTAAATACTTAGTCACACGACTCGTAGAATGTAGTTCAAAACAGTGTCACAAATTAAGTTTCCTAACGACTATTTATTCCCTCATATGCTACATACTATATATCTAATCAACGTTTAGGTGGTAATGAACGTTTACTAGTTTTTTTTAAAGGGATTGATGCCGTCAAAATTGGACAATGCCCCCGCGACTTTGTGAGCAATTGCCGGTTTACCTGATGCTAAAGACAGATTGCCGCATGAGAAAGATAAGCAGGAGTAGAATGTGAATTTTCATGGGTTTTATAAGATTTTAGTTAGTTTTTAATGATTTTACGTTATTTATTAAATTACAAAAAACACCAAAACTTTTGCTATTTAATGGAATCAAAACACTGTCGTGTTTATTGTCTGTTAATGATACCCCTCGAGATAAGTACCTAACCAAAAATAGTTACCACCCAAATGCCGTCAAAATACTTCTAAAATTTAGCTTAATTTATTTAATTAGGCGTTACTTCATTTAGGTACCTAGGTACATTGCTTCTCCGCTACCACTCAACAACAAATCGAGTTACTACCGAAACGCGAACAGTTGCTGATATAATACACTAAGTATTTGCCCTGATAATTAGTGGGTGTGCTCGGCGCGGCGCAGCGCGGATTACCGGGGTAAACAAGCATTACTAGCGGTCTTGCACTGTGTAAAGCCATCATTATTGTTCCAGTTTTATGTTTCACTGGTAGGCTTAGTTCCACTTTTGTTACAAAAGGAAATTCGCGCGTAATGCAATAATCTCTAGCAGAAACGCTTTATACCGATTATCGTTCCAGAAACACATTCATGCGAAATTACGCGTTCACGAATCATATTCCGGTCGTCAATATAAGCATCTATCATACGCTTTTGTCGCAAATATGGTAAAGGGAGCGGTTGCTCAAAAGGAATCAAAGAAAATAAAGAAAATGTTCAGACAATATAGCGAATTGGATTCCCTGGAGCGTAGGTAATGGCGCGATTGTAAGGGACCAATCTTGTTACTAGCGGTTGGTGACAGCCTGCACCGGCCCGCGACTCGCGACTCTAGATCTGGCACGGCACGTAATAACTGTTCAGTATTTACCCCCTGTTGAGAACCGACCATGTGAAACCTTATTTTGGAACGCGTTTTCCTTCCCTGTGAAAACAATTTTTCTTGCTTATTCAAAGACAACGCGACATCTGTTTCCTCGGCAGAGACCCGGTCCTATTTTGCGTTATACTCTTTTTATCGCTGTGCGCTTGAGCAAGATCCCTCTGGGGGCATTGCGAGCGGCCGGGAGCTCCGCCGGAAGCAAATCAAACAAATAGGCAATAGAGTGCGATGATTTCGTTATCCGTAGGAATTCGGAGCTGGAATTCAAAGAGAGCAATTTGACATGCTGCCGTGAAATGCGTCTTGAATTTTTGTCGACTCATGAAATTTGAATTTAAATGGAAAAAATAGCTTAATATCGTGGATTGAAAAGGAAGGGTTGATGTCTCAATTTCATAAAATGCCACTTAAGAATTCTATCCTTCTTTTTCATAAACCAGGCACAAATAAGCCCATCATTAAACTTGCCAGCTACAGACGAATCATACATTGTGCTAATAATAGGATGTGTATTTTTTATGTTTATGGGGTTATATAGAGTTCGTAAAAACAAAACTAAAATTTCCAGTAAATTTTCATCAACTTTCAACATAAAACTACAGTGAGACTCAATCATAGGTACACAAACAGATAGATAGCTCATGTATAAGAGTCGCCCGAGGCGTGTGCTCCAGGAGGAATGACTACGAATTAGTCCGAAACATGTCAAGGATCACTCGACTTTTATATGCGAGTTATCCAATTTGTATAATTATGATATTCCATCTAAGTGAAACCATCTAGATTCACTTCGTATGAGTTCGTACTAGAGGCTTCTACATGTACCTAATGATTGCAGCTAGTTACGACAAAACGCATGACGGTATTGTCAAGATGTTTGATCATATTTAATGTATACGAAATCACTCGGAATTATTCCAGAATATTTTGTTGTTAGGTAACTTTAAATGAACACTCAACTTCATTACACATAAACGTATAACTTACGTATAAAAAGTCGAGTGATGCTTGACATGTTTCGGACTATTTCGTAGTCCTTCTTCCTATAAGATTATAGAGCGCTCGCCCCCACGCTCGCTCTCACGGTAGTTTAATGTTGAAAACACTCAACTTTTTATTTCGGAAGTTAATGTGTTCGAAGTCCTTAAGTGGGCGGTAGCTATGTGGTTTACCCTATGTATATACCTATTTACTGGCGACTGTAATACCCATGTTCACCTACTAATTAATTAGAGAAGCCTAGCAGCAGACTTTTGGGTGTAGGCCCGTTATGCTCGATTATTTAGCTTTTTGAGACAGCTCACTTACACTTCTGAAGGTCAGATTTTACAACTAACTTAATATTATTATGTACTAGTTTCAGCCCGCGACTTCGACTACGTAAAATTGTACATATAAACCATCCCCTTGAATAAAAAGAAATAATAAAAACATTAATTATATCTATTAAAAATTGCATCAAAATCCGTTGTGCTAAATCAAAATCTAAGCATACATAGGGACAGACTGACACCAGAAAGTGACTTTGTTTTATACTAGGTACCTACGTAGTGACGTATACCTAGCTGGAAGATCTACGTAAAAAAGTTGTGGATTATTTTTTGAAGTATTAAACTTTACCCATTACAACATTAGTTTTTGTCGTAATTACTTAAGTAAAGAAATAAAATAGCATTAGGTATCAGAGAATGATTATTGATTACTAGCTTCTGCCCGCGACTTCGTCTGCGTAGAATTATACATAAAAACCTTCCTCTTGAATCACTCTATCTATTAAAAAAACCGCATCAAAATCCGTTGTGTAGTTTTGAAGATATAAGCATACATGGGGACATAGGGACAGAGAAAGCGACTTTGTTTTATACTATGTAGTGATGATAGTGATTACATACCTACTGCCAAGATATGTGAGATATGTATGATAGCGCTGAAGCAAATCAATAAGTTATTTTTGATTTACTGTATTAAAATATCGTATGAGTGTATTTTTGATTTGTTAAAAAGGTGATTGTTTAAATTATTGCTGTATAAGAAATAAAAATAATAATGTTATGTTATAAAATATAATTCTGTTAAAGCTACTTTAAACTTATTATAAAGTTGTTGATTTGATTCAAGGTGCAGGTGTGACTTGTTTACATTGTAATATAAAACGGCGCTGCGATCAGTCAGCCGGGCATTCTTGTTGCGACTTTCAAACTGCAAGCATCTCAATAAACATCCGTTACCAGCGTTTAAGTGTTTTCCTGGTCTATCATGGACCTCCCTCTAACATCAGAAGAAGGGGGAACCGATGCCCATGAACATGCGGACGATTATGAACCGTCATATTCACCGGTTATTCAACAACTACCCGCCGGTTATCAAGCAAGTGATAGTGAACTCGTGCATCTTCGTCGCCAAGTGGAACTTTTAGAAAGGATGGTTTTTACAAACAATCCTCACACTCGATCTACAAATTTTCATCGCAAATTAACGGACATCTACCTACCAGAATATTCATTCATTGCAACAAATGCGGCAAAAATGGGCACAGGGCCCAAGATTGTAGAACACCGTTCTGCAACACATGTAAACGAACTGGACATCAAAGTGATAAGTGTTGGTCACAAAATTCCAATCACTCGGCACCATCGTGGAACCAGTCTTCGCGGATGACTGCGCAAACGTCAAGCCCCTCTTTAAGGGTATCAGCACACGTGCCAAGCCAGCCTGCTGTAAACGTAGTGGAAAAAGAGTGTCCATGCCGCTCAAGTATTCGTATAGGTAATACTGTATTATCTTGTTTGATTGACACAGGTGCTGAATGTTCCCTCATTAAACGGAAGGCATCCGGATTCATTCCTGGTAAGCGCTTTGATAAAATTATTAAATTCAGGGGTATTGGAGGTACTTTGGTAACTTCCAACGAAATGGTAGAAACCTCCGTCACACTTGATGATGTTACATTCGAATGTACCCTACATGTGGTTGATAATTTGCCTTATGATGTTATCTTGGGAGTTGACTCACTACAAATGCCAGGTGTCAAAATAGAAATAATTAACAATCAAATATCCGTTAAAAGGGTGCCATACATTCAGCTATACATTGGTCAAATACAAATAGATTTTTCTCAAACTACAGTCGACACTGATATCTCTGACAAAACTGAACTCGAAAAAGTCCTCCCTAAACATTCAAATATTTTTGGTATCAATTTACTTTCACAAATCGTAAAGAAGCTTCTGACAGGATGATCGAACAAGCTAGTAATAGTAAAACTAGGTTTGCTGCAAAAACTGCTGCTATCTCTCCATTTAAAATAAATTATTTTCGTTTTATGTAAAGACACACAGTAGTCTGGCAATAAATTAGGGCCTAAATTTCTTGGCCCCTACCATAATAGTCAAAATTATTGACAACGATCGTTACGAAGTTAAAAGCATCAAACTGAGCTTTGGTAAAAATATAGTTGTGTCACATGAACACATAAGGCAAATTCCAACACCTAACTTAATAGAGCAAATAAATTATAGTGACCGTGATAGCGATTGAGTACCTACCTTTTCAATACCTTTAAGAGCACTAAGTGCTGACCATCCAAAAGAGCACAAATCGTGTGCCATTGAAAAGAGCACAAATCGTGTGCCACCAAAAAGAGCACAAATCGTGTGCCACCAAAAAGAGCACAAATCGTGTGCCACCAAAAAGAGCACATCGTGTGCCACCAAAAAGAGCACATCGTGTGCCACCAAAAAGAGCACATCGTGTGCCACCAAAAAGAGCACAAATCGTGTGCCACCAAAAAGGGCACAAATCAAGTGCCACTGAAAAGAGCCAGTGAATGCCATACTATCATAATTAGCAATTTCTTTCAGGACATGAAACTAACACGACGCTCAGAGCACGAGCTCTGGATCAGAATGGCCGTGATAGCGCTGAAGCAAATCAATAAGTTATTTTTGATTTACTGTATTAAAATATCGTATGAGTGTATTTTTGATTTGTTAAAAAGGTGATTGTTTAAATTATTGCTGTATAAGAAATAAAAATAATAATGTTATGTTATAAAATATAATTCTGTTAAAGCTACTTTAAACTTATTATAAAGTTGTTGATTTGATTCAAGGTGCAGGTGTGACTTGTTTACATTGTAATATAAAACGGCGCTGCGATCAGTCAGCCGGGCATTCTTGTTGCGACTTTCAAACTGCAAGCATCTCAATAAACATCCGTTACCAGCGTTTAAGTGTTTTCCTGGTCTATCATGGACCTCCCTCTAACATGTATCTATGGCGGGTAGTTGTAAGTCTATCGGCTGTCAAAACTGCAAATTGATCAATCGTGATCAATTTAGATTACCACCTTGTCCTGTACAGCCGTGTTTCGATACGCTCAGGTTTTAGCTGTCATTTTTAGTATGGATCTAACAGCGAGCGAACCTAAACTGAATCGGAATTGCATCGCATTAAGACGTCATCTTACGATGATAAGACTAAGACGATACCTTCTCTTGATCACGTTTAAAAGGAATCCTTTATCCCTTATATTATAAACTAGCTGTTGCCCGCGACTCCGTCCGCGGAGAATTCGCCTATCGCTATCCTGCGGGAACTATACGATATTCCGGGATAAAAACTATCCTATTTCCTTTCCCGGGAGTGTAACTATCACTACACTAAATTTCAATACAATCGTTACAAAAACTTAAACTTTTTCTTTAATTCTTGTAACCAAAATAGGGTTATTTTAATCCATTTTGTTAACTCCAGTTTTTAATTTTGATTATTACGCAAGACTAGCATTGAAACCTGTCCAAATTAATCAGAAATAATGAAGTTTGTTCGTCAGACAAGTTAAACCTGACCTGGCCCACGAGCCCACAGTCGTCTAGTCCAATTAAATTCCCACAACTCTCAGTTAATCAAATTCCACAAGTTCCAGACAATTTGTTGTCCGAGTCGGCAAATGAAACCCCGCGAAGTGACGAAACATAATTCAATTCCTTCAAACTGGAGCTGACGACCGAACTGAGATTAAGGCCGCTTAAGCGTTTTGAATTTTATTATTACAGTTTGTCTCGTTTTTAATTGAAATCAAATATTTACTCTGTGAAAATTGTTGCATTCCTTTGTACGTTATTTTTACGACAGCGGATTCTGGAGGGGAGCGCCGCTCATGACGCTCGTGTAATTTGAGGAAGCGGCGCGGCTCTAATTGGAAGAGTTACAAAGTTCGCTCTGAGGGGAAAATAAGTTCTACGGGTGTATACTGAAGAGCCATGAAAATGTGTCGGCTACATAGCTCCCTTGATGACCCATATTGTTGCTCATGACTATAATAATTAATCCTATAATGTTATAAACGCGAAAGTTTGTAAGTATGGATGGATAAAAACTACTGAATGGATTTGGATAAAATTTGGAACGGAGATAGCTGATACCCTAAATTAACACATAGGCTATTTTTTATCCCGGAAAATTGCATAATTCTCGCGGGATAGCGAAAAACTATTTTTTGGCAGACGAAGTCGCGGGCAGCAGCTAGTAATACATAAAATACGTACCTATCACTTAATCCTGTGGACATATATCTTATTTAAAACTCTACCATACCTACCTTAATCTTGAAACGACGCTATTCAAGGATAAGTAGTTCAATGAAACTTCGTATAATGAATGAATATAGCTATCTCAACTATCTCAGAAATAAATACTTACATAGACTACTTTATTATCTAGGGTAGGTTAAGCACAAAAAACTTATTAGACGCAGACTATGTTGTGAGTACCAGCCAGTACAATCGCAATCAGATACATGAAGGTGTTTAAGTGCTCAAAACTACCTACACTATTGCACTAGCTATTTTTGGAATAACTTCTGTGAAAATACCATTCGAATATGATAAATATCCATGCAATACCTGCTTACTATAAAACTACCATACAAAACGACTGTTGTTTTAGAGCTGCAATTTTCTAGGTCCTTGTATTTCAGATTTCCTTTAATTATCTCCACAGGTTGGATTTAAAATTCGATCGCCATATTATCGATCGTGGAAATTTTTGAGCACCGAGAGAGCTCCAGCTCTATCTGATGGCGAGGGTATGCAATTAAATCAAAAGTGTGAGCTAGATGTCACCCCTAACAACTACTTAGCTGACAGCGGTGAAAGCGAGCAGAATAACCCGCAAACCGTGTCGGGGGACTTGAAGTGTAAAGTAAGTTATCACCTGACGAGGCCCTCCAATCCGTACGTGTACTCGAGCGGCCACCCTCAAGTCCTGTGTGAGAAACACCATGCTATTTGCTTTACATTGCCGTGATCGAGCGTTCACTTAAACATCGATGAACCACCGACCCAGCAATGTAACGATACTCATACGATGTGCCTCGTTCCGTATAAATAAACCTTTAATCTCCAGGGCCCTTTGTAAACACACTTGCCTTCAAGAAAACCTCCCCGCCTGTATTTACAGAGTCCTAATAGACTTAATGGAAATGACTTGACCATTCCACGGAATCAAGGATGGGCGATATTAATTTTGCATGGCTTTTTAATTATTAGGCAGATACTCATCAATTCAGTTCATGGTCAGGGTCACACATATATAATCGTATTGTACCTATTCATTATATCTTCATAGCAGTGATAACGGTTTCCTGGCGCGATAATGTAATTTAATTAATATTGAAATGTTTACGTGTAAATTACACACACACAAATCACGTGTTTATCCCTTACGGCTCTGTAAATTACGAACTCGCTGTTTACTTTGGATATTTGTATTAGAGTTGCCGGAGCCTGAGTTGATTTTTTTTCGAGTTCTGTGATTAAAATGGAGAAACAGAACCCATTATGCTTTCGCCATGTTCGTATGGCCGTCGGTCTCGTGGTCTCGCGGCTCGTGCAGTCTAGCCGACAGGTTCAAAATGGTCTAAAATAGAGATACTGCTCTTAAAATTATGAGCGATATAATTTTATAATTATATAATTTTAAGAGCAGTATCTCTATTTTAGACCATTTTGAACTTGTCGGCTAGACTAGTGGCGTGGTAAGCGACTCGTGGCTTAGCTCACTCTTAGAGCTTGAATGTGGCATGGGAACCACGGCGACAAATAGAATAACATTTTGAAAATATGAAACTACGACAACTTCCACCCTCGCTTTTACACGTAAAGTGGGAATTAAGTTGTTTTTCAAGTCTGTCTCATAGTTGTGGGTGGGCTGACGTTGGATAGACGAAATGATAATGATGATGAAATTTTATTTAATTGCTAATTTTAACAGCTAAATTCAGCCTATCGAATTAAATGAGGAAGTTGTTGGGAAGGTTTCAAATACAGTGGGTGTAAATACTTTTTTATATAATTTTGAAGTTTTATCGTTTTAAATTTATTTAAGGAATTATAGATGAAAATTGCCAATTTTTCTTAACTCCGTAACTATTGAGCGTTAAATTTTGATGTAAGAATTAAGTAATGGTTCAAAGTTTAGCACCGGCTTGATAATTTAATACATACATACATACATACCGTCACGCCTCTTTCCCACGGGGGATAATTTAAACACTCAATTAATTCACCGCATTTTGAAGGCTCGCGCTCTTTTGTTTACGAACGTCTATTTATCGGTGGCATGGTAACAGGCTTCCGATGAGTAGGTACCTAATTATGTGCAATTGGAGGGTTTCAATAATTATCATCTATCCCGTCTAGCGTCAAAATTAGTTGTGATATTAAATAAGTAAAAAGTAACTTAATCTTTTTTCATATAGTATTTTCTATTTTAAATTTAACTAGCCGATAAACATGCCAAACCACATCGATCTATTTAACTCTAATTAAGTTCGTACTTATTAGGAAGGTTGTTTTTAGAGCCTAATATGGGCATCATTTTGTCATAACTCATAACCAAAAATAGAGCAGCAGCTGCGTATTTATTTAAAGACCACAAAGCCGTTGCTTAGCGCCAAATCATCTTTTATCTGCAAACGCATTTCCTTCACAGAGCAAAACTCCAGGTCAAAACGTTTAATTATCCAAAGAATGTTGAAAGTTTAGATTGTTTTTCTTGATCAAAGTGTTTTGGCAAACCTTGGGGGAGGGGGGAGGTGTGGGCGGAGCCAGCCGGGATCAGCAACAGGTCCAGAGAGATCGATAGCAGCTCGGAGGCTGGCGCATGCGCGCAGCTCATTGCAAACACCATGCGCTCTCTGGTGCTACTCTGGCTGCCACTACTAACACCAGGTATGTCAAAACAAATAATCCTTCAAATCACCCTTCTTCTATCTCTCTAGGCTTCAATACAAGTTTTAAACTTTCTGTGTCAATTGTGCGGACTTCCTTCAGCGTCGAAGTGATGTTAAAACCTAAATGTCAAAGTGTCTTGTCTATGGTATGCGAGTTCTTTGTTGATGATAACGAATTAAAATAACAGGATGAATTAACTCGCATTTGATTTGAGGAAAATCGGAATAGTTAATAAAACGACACAACGTCATATTATTTAGATACTTCCTAATAAAACATAAAATATTCTACTAACAATGGGCAGGTGCTAACCGTCAAAAAATTACACATCGGTGCTAAATTTCGATACTCACTTTGTAATGTTCTAAAATTTCAGCAAATTATACGTTAAGTTACCTGTTGTTATTGAGGGAAACTTTACTCTATTGTAAAACAAAATGTCAAAAAGAAACTAATCACACAAAATAAAGAATAAGTTATTAAGAGAACTGTTCATAACTACGGTGAACAATGTCGCAATCAATCAATCAATTTTTTACCACTTTCGAGTGGTATTTTCACATATTACGTGCTTTCGAAAATAGGGCCCCGGGCTAATCAAATCAGTCGGTAATCAAATCCTTGTGATTTCCAGAAAGCGAATGCGACCTGCTCCGGGACAGCGTCCACGTGACGTCCGCCGCGGCCCGGCCCAACAACGAGCTCTGGTATTTATCAATAGAAGATTGCCCATCACCACAGCTCGTATCAGTCCACTGCCTTTTCCGTTGGTACACCACCAAACTCAATCTTCAGCTCTCCTCCAATCTCTGCCCGCTGCCTTAAGAATCTTCCATCATCGCCCCACCTAGCGCTGTGAAAATTAACACTACTAAATATAGGTACTATCAAATGAATCAAGAAATTTTTATTTCTTGATTTTTATGTTTTACTTTTACGGTTTTACCGTTAGAAATTTACTACTAAATATATCAAACTATTATTTATTAGTAAACTTAATAAAACAACTTACATAAATATAAATATACAAGATAAATTAACTAAACTAGAACTATAAAATACATAGATTTAGATCGATAAAAGAGCTTCCCCGCGACATAGAGGCAAAGATGCTGACAGCATTTCCTCGCTGTATCGCAATCGCAACTAAGATTTTGTTCGACTAGCGCTATGAATGGACTGATATTTTATTAGAAATAAGAATTTGTGAAAAGCTGGGTGACTTATCGTCCCAGCAAAACGGCAGCCAATACTTTATACGAGTATGCTTTTAGGTGTAGGCCCTATTAGCGCGAATGCCCAGTCAAGAGCATCTGAATGATTTCTGCGTAACAGAGTTCCAAAATTAACTTCTTCTATCTCGTTTTGTTTTGTTCAGGTGCTACAAGTGCCTTGCCGAGGTCCCAGAGGACAAGTGCGCAGATCTGCGTCACAACAACTCTGCGCTCATAGGCAAATGCCACAACGACCGACGGATGTGCATGGTAAATATCCATATATTTGTACTAGTAGAACGTTGGTAGCAACTTAACCAGATCACATGCTTTATCACAGATTTTTACAGAAATTAAAAAAAATTAGAGATTGTAGAGTCATCATTTACGATATTAAAACCATAAAGAGAAAAGCCACACCTGCCGAATTTGTCCTTGACTCCTTGAATGTGTAGCGATCCTTGCGCCACCTAATCATTAATTACAATAATTGCTCGACTGGGCAAAGTGCCTTGCAGCAGAGCCATAATAACAAAAAAAAACTGCTACGACACACAAATATCACGAGTGATGTTACACGTGTCCATATCGCGCCACCGAAGTTTCTTAACGCGGATGTATACATGCAACTTCCAACTCTCTTCCTTCAATTCAATTTTTAAAAATCTAGCTCCATCGATACTGTCGATGATTCTGCCAATGTCGAGGTTGAAGAAGACACTACTTGTAACTCTCTTCCTTCGAACTTCAATCCCCAGGCATGACATCCATTAATTGTGTCAATGTTATACATAGCTACGCATAGGTTATTTTATCAAGCGTCAGTTTGAATTAAGATTATTTAAGCGTAGACGGAGATACAAGTATCTATAACCTGCGCATACCTTAATGACGTGATAATTATACAAGACATAAGTAGATACGCGTAATTATATTGACTTCGTAGCGAACACGGCAACTAATCTGAACATTCTGAATTTTTTCACAGGTGAAGCGCTTCTCCTACACGACGTCGACTGAAAATTCGACAACAGCTCTCAAGATGTGGGCCCTGGAGCGCAACTGTACGAAACACTGCGAGCCAGGCTGCATCATCATCGGGGAGCGCACCAAACTCTACGCGTGCACTTCTTGTTGCTCCACCTCCCTCTGTAACTATGGATCCAGTGCCAGCCGAGGAACACTGCAGTTAAAACTCCTCTCTGTCACCTTACTTATCATCTCAACACTCACAAGGCTGACTTTATGATCGCGCTACGCGTGAACTTGTTAAGTTTAAAATCTTTAAATCACATTGTTAATTCGCTTGTACATAGTGCTACGAATTTAAAAGGAACCAAATATTAGTCGGTACTTTAGTTAATTTAATAAAATTCTGATGCTTTTAAGCTCCTGCTTGTCCACTCAGCTGCTGACAGCTACATTTTAAACTATGATTTTATACTATTTCTATAGATTTATGACAGAAATTTACTTTGTTACTTGGGATCCGTAGTTGCCAAAGGCAAAGTGAGTGGGTATGTACTTAATCAAACACGGAAGACGGTTGCATTGAAAATTTCAACACTTCGCGAAGGTAATGAAGGTTTTTTTTATACTTATTGAGAATTAAATCGTCAGCTTTTCCTATTGTTAGTTAATAACAAGACGGATTTTCGCATTTGCTTTAAATAATCTGCAGTCAAGATTATTTCCTAATGTTATAATATAACACTACACACGCAACAACAATATTAGGTACCTACCTGTAATAACGACCAAATAATAACTTTAAAAAGAATCCTGCAATAATTCGTAACTTTATGGAATAAAAGGCATATTTAGGTAGGCATCTCTATTGTCGCAGTCATTTTGCACGCCGTTACGCAAAAATCAATTTATGTATCTATTTCACTTAACAGCTTAATTTTAAATAACATAACTATACGTAGATAGATTTTACTAATAAGGAACTGTACTCAGCTCTTAAAATTGTCACTTTATGATGCCATAAATATTGCTTAAATTCATAGTATCAGTCTCAATTCTCAAATTATCGAATCTATGAATTTTTCTGGGCGAATTCCTAAACGAATGTACCTAATAGTTATAGTTTTACAATTTTATCTGCATAATATTATAATTACCGAGATAATTATAAGCACATAATTACCGACTTCCCAGTGGGATGCATATAGATTTAAAAGTCTAAGACGTAGATAGTGGTTATTTTAACCTACTACCTATTTATAAATAATTATAATATAATATCTTTCCAGACTGTACCTAGACTAGACGAAAATTAAAATGAGATCAAATTAAATTCATGTTTTCATTTAGAACCCGAACACAACCTGTAAGCCAGAAGGTCTGCCACGTTACGTAATGGTCGAGACGTTCCGGTAGGGGTCACCTTTGTCAAGTTAAGAGTAGGTAGGTATACCTAACAGTTGGAGCTTCAACAAGACGACTCGCACAGATCTGATACAGCATGCCAGTAAAAGTTAGAGAACGGTTCTAAAACATCCGGCCAAGTCCGAGTTCAAATTCGGCAAGTGAACATGAATTCCAGTGTTAGCAGAGCCCTACCTCTTAAGCCAATTATAGGCAGTGTGAGATCATTTTATATTGGATACATACATAGACAGACTTGAAACTATTCTGCTTTTAGTATTTGTTGTTATAGCGGCAACAGAAATATCAAATCTGTGAAAATTTCATGTATCACGGTTCATGAAGATACAGCCTGGTGGCAGACAGACAGACA
Source organism: Pandemis corylana (assembly GCA_949127965.1). Taxonomy (NCBI): domain Eukaryota; kingdom Metazoa; phylum Arthropoda; class Insecta; order Lepidoptera; family Tortricidae; genus Pandemis; species Pandemis corylana. The sequence goes on along the minus strand of OX421856.1, from coordinate 5,244,927 downwards.
GACGGACCGATGAATTCTTAGTAATAGAGTCCCGTTTTTGCCCTTTGGGTATGGAACTGAAAAAAGAACAAAAAAATCATACTAGGTAAATTTTGTCATTAGGTAGGTATTAGGTACTCAGTATTTTAGGTACAAGTTTGGCAGTGCAGGAATAGATAAGAGACGCCTTCAATTAATTTATATTTTCCTACTTTAGTGTCGGCCTCTCAGGGGCGTGCAGTGGATTTTGACAGAGGGTAGGCGTATTGCCAACAAAATCCGTATTGGTACGAAGCGTGTCGGGCACATTTACGTATGCTTACAAGCACTGCTTATATGCCTGTAAGGGATGAACGCGTCTGCGGCCTCTACACGTACAGTTTACTTAATATTTATTGTACTAGGTACTTAAATACTGTGAGGCAGCCGCATTGTTTTTTTCCTTAACAATTCAATCCATCGAGGTCAATCTCTATTGTAAAATTCCTAAGCCTAATGAATTTCGCAATCGTGACAAATAGGTGGGTAAATTGAATCGTCAATTAGAACACACTCGGTATAATTTTTCTAACTTCTTATTCACCTTGAGATGCCACCGCAATAGTTGACAGTTAATACAGTTAATAAGTTAGGTACCTTACAACCCATACCTAGCTATTATTATGTCTCTACCTCTTATCCTATCCTCTAAATAATTAGCATTTTATTGCTTTTAAATCATGACTTTTCCATCTCCGACCTATCCGATTAGCAAACTAAGTAACCTTGTAAGTAGAACCAAGTGCCTGAATAAAAAAGTAGAGCAATGGTGAGCTACGTCAACATGACGGTCGATGACTCGACCTTGAACCACGGTAGATAGCCGTTGTCTTCATAATAAATTAGGTGAGTAGGTACCTACTATTAACATAGTCCCTTTCGAACTATAAAAATACCCTTCTACTGGAAGAAACTTAGCTTATAAAAAATATCAATCCACTAGGCCGTATTTCAAAAGCTAAAATCCACTTATTCACCGCAAGAGTTACGGTCATGTTAGCACCTACTATTTTGCTCTTTTGAGACCAATCTAGTACCACCTTAGGTATCTGCCTACACCTATACTTAATAATCACAACTTCACAATTTAAAACTAAAAACATTTAAGATAGGTAGATACCTAATTACCTGTCTACTCGTAGATATTCGCAATTAACTCTTTAGAAGTCAACATTTAACTAATTCCATTCTGAAGTAAAATATTTATTAATTAACAATTCAAATCTGTTAACGTTTCTGACTACGGCTGATAAATTAAGCCAAAACTTTGCTCAGCTTATGGAATGCAACTGCCCAAGGAAGTCATTTATTCTCTTGTCAGCTATTTTTAGAAATGATGACATGATGCGTTAAACTGAAAATAGGGTGTTTGACCTAATCGCGACTTAAATAATTGGCCCCAAAAGCTACAACTTTGCCCTGAAGTAAAAATATTTTTAGGCAGGTAGGTACCTACATTTCGTTCGTCATAGGTGCAATGCAAAGCCGCGCCCTTGCGGTTAATAATTCTCTAGACTGTTCGTTTTGCCTACGTAAGTACCTACGACTACGTACGATAACTAAGTAGGTACATTCTTACTTGGTTGGGTTGGGCCTGGAGCCGTACTACGTGGGATTAACTGACGGAGAATGTATCGACGCTGTTTATTTGGTTCATAATAATATTATAGCCGATAAGCATTTCCACTATCACACAATCTGGGGGTCTATTGCCATGTACGAAATTCGCAGCATCATACCATCCCTCTCACATTCCTATTTAACACTGTTAGTGTGAGCGGAACGGCACGATACTGATATTGGAGCCATGGCAGTTTCTTACTTTAAAAAGTATGACCTTGGTTTGATACAGATACGCATCTTGTCTTAACGAAGTTAGGTAGCTAAGCGTAAAAGTAATGAAGTCATAATATATCGCTTTGTTACATAAGATATTACGCGATATGCATAACACGCTGGGTTAGCACGGGTCATGGCTTCAGAATGCGCAAAGCTATCGGATTTCATCATAGCCTAGTAGCTAGACAATGCCTACCACCGGTTTCCGTCAGTCTAGTTAAGTTTTAGCGGATAAAATAAAACCACAACATTCATATATAAGTTAATTTATTATGAATAGACAATGCACAGAAATAAAGTCGTTGCGACCTAAACACAGCTATAAATTCTTAACGTAATTGGAATGAACCATTAGTTAACTTTATTTCGTATTTCTCTTTATGACTGGGAAGGTAATACATTTGGGAGGACATTATGTTAAAACTTAAGATATCATATTAAATTTTATTACATAATTTTAAAGAAGTATCAAGTTAGGAGAGTTGGCCACAGTCAGCAACGACTACTTTCTTTGATGGCTTGCCAGATTGGGAGCCGAGGGCCTCGACTTGCTTGACAACATCCATGCCCTCAACAACGTTTCCAAAGACGACGTGCCTGCCGTCCAACCAGGATGTCTTCACGGTAGTGATGAAGAATTGGGAGCCATTAGTGTTGGGGCCCGCGTTGGCCATAGACATGACACCAGGTCCGGTGTGCTTCAGGACGAAGTTCTCATCAGCGAACTTCTCACCATAGATGGACTTTCCACCAGTGCCATTGTGGTTCGTGAAATCGCCGCCCTGCAGCATGAAGTTGGGGATGACGCGGTGGAAGGTGGAGCCCTTGTAACCGAAGCCCTTCTCGCCAGTGCACAGAGCACGGAAGTTTTCACAAGTCTGGGGAGTGACATCTGTTCTCAACTGAAACAAAACAATAACGAAATTAAGTAACATTACACAATAACATTGGAATCATGAAGCCTGGAATCACATTTCGTAAACACAGATGCCAACTAAAGTTATCGAAAATGCCGCATCATGCTAGACGTATATGAATGTATAGTTTGCCTTAGTACCATACAGTACAAACTGTATTAAGAAAGTACCTATACAAAACTCAATCTAGACAGACGCCGATTAATACATTATCTAACAAAAGCCTCCCAAACGACCTTCACACAGTAGAAGTAATGGTCGACCGAGAATTAATTATGATGACTACATACCTATATCTAGTAGATATCAGTCTACAAAAGTTGGGCGTCTTAAACAAAGTTTAGTCTGATTTATACGATGGATAAACAATTACAATATTTGAAAAGTATATTTCGCACCCCAAAAAAGACTGAAGTAATTTCCAGAAAAAGCGTGGCCGGTCCCAATCACGCCGGCCGGATGACAAAAATACATGGAGCACTTACTTCGATTACAATTCGTCCCAGTGCTGAGCCGTCAGCAGCGACATCAAAAAAGACTCTGGGTAGTCCCATGTTCTCGTATTTCTACACGAAACTTGTAAAATTATTTTACTTCGAATAACCACAATGGCGTGCGGCTGCGTCCCTCGTCAATGCCGGGCGGAAAAAGAGTGGAGCATAGACAACTTTGAACGCTCTACCGCATGTCCGCCCAGTACTTATATTAAGGCACTTTGACACTTTCCAACACAGCATAAAACGTCCGACGCCGGACGTTAAAAATCTCCTTCCGTCTATTGTGTGAAGTTCCGTCTCGGTCAAAAACTGCCGTTTAAATTTATTGCATTATTGCAGCCCGCGCTCGTTCGTTTGTGAAGTTGAAGAGAATGGCTTGACTATTGCTTGGTTTTGAATTGGTTAGTTCGGCTTGGATGTCTAATTAAATTAAAGAATTATGTGCCCCCCTTCCTACGCGGTGCATTATTATATCTCTCTAATCTGTGCGCATATACGCACTGCACAGCCTAGGACCAAGTATACTTGGTCCTAGTGCACAGCATAGTGCATTCTCACCAAATTCTCACACACGTCACATCAGCCAGTCCAACAATCAGTCAGCCACCTCCACCTGTCACTGTCAAATTTTTGATAAGCTAAATTTAAAGAATTATTTTTTGTTTATTTTTTAGCTTAGCTTTCCTCACAATTAGTGTTCAATTTGGATATTCAGATTACACCTGCCACAAATGTTTTTCATATTAGACGTCGCTGATACTGGAAACTATACAAATTAATTCAACAGGTATTACACTTACCGCAGAAAAAATCTAATTCTTCCTAAAAAGGTTATCTCTTGTGCCCTTTTCTTGCGTTTTGTACATGATGAACTGAATATTTCTTATCACTTGAGTGCTCGTGTAACTTGTAACTCGGTGTACTGACTAATACTTAGTTCATTTTGTTTTCAGTATTTATAACATCGAAAATGAGTTTAGAATCCGTTAAGTATGAAAGAGGAAAACTGGAGATCTTGGACCAGCTGCTGCTGCCTTTGCAGACAAGATATATTAAAGTGCAAGGTGTTGAAGATGGCTGGAGGGTGATTAATAAAATGCAGGTACACATTAATATTAAAATAATATATAATTATTATGTAATTGAAGGTCTACACAAAATAAGTAAGTACAAGTACTTACTAAGTTTAATAAAAAAAACATTTAAAAGTTATTAAGAGCTATACTTACTTACCAGCAAAAGGCTAGTGTAAAATTGAATAGATTTGCTATTTTGATGCTTCTTAACCTTACTCACTTTTGTAAACTTACTTTTGTTCTTCCCATATTTCTTAATTACCAGTGGGAAGTATAGGTTATGGTTTTTACAATTAAAATATAATTTCAAAAGACTGTCTTCTCTTTTCTGCTTGGACTTAAAAACATGGACTTAAAACTTAATTAGGATAGCTCTTTTCAGCTCTTATACTCCCTACTTCTACACCTTTTTCGAAAAAATAGCCTAGACAGACAATCAGACACAAACAAACAGAAGTCTGTTTGAGAAATTTCAACAATCATCATGTAATTGGGGCAGTTTTAAAACAAAACAATGAAATGGAAACCGCAATTTTTCAAATTACTTGTTATAAGATTTTTTATAATAATTTAGGCCACATGATGAATATTATCTTGTTTTCTTAGCCTGAAAACACTTACAAAATAGACGCTGTTGGTAACCAACAATAGAATTTTTGTATTACATTATTTCTTATAGACCTATAGGTTTAATTAATTTAAGGCTATTTTAATTATAAATAGCATTTTACTTTAAGTAACCTTAAATCATTCCTCAGTGTTTACCGCCATGATATCTTATCTAGTCTTAAAGGACATGATCTTAAAGACAATGTATCTGTTATCTTGTTGTCAGTCTTAGATAGGCAATATGACTACTGGTTTATGCTATGCATATTTCTAACAATCCTAACCCTTACAACTGACAACTTGTAAGAAAAGAGATGTGGGCTCAGTAGTGGGCTACTCATTATTTCTTAGTTCATTTTCTTGTCAGATATGGAACGTGAACTGTAGCAAATTTATTTATTTTATATTATAAGTCTTGTACTACATACTGAAGGAACACTTTCCTGGGATAAAAAGTAGCCCGTGTTAGGCATCAAATCGAAATGTGCCTGGTTTCAGTTGTTTTCAAGCCATCTATCTCTATCTAAATACTCTAAATGATAACATTATAATTTAAGATATTATTATGTTGAAGTTTAAAATCTCTATGATGATTGTCATGTTTAATTTATTAAGATAAGTTGAATAAAACATAGGAAAAAACAATGTGATGTGACACATATATTATCACCTAGATCATATTCATATAAGCTCTCTGGATATTTATTGCATGTGCCTGTTCATAGACAACTGGCTTTGACACGCTGCTTTGCTTGCATGTGCCTTTAGGTTTTGCAGTTGAAATTTCGAGATCCCACTGAATTGCCTTGGGAGTTTGTGAAAGTTCTATAAAATAACATTGGTCTTTATTTACGTCAACTGAAGAAGAAGACTCATGTACAAATTTTCGCAATTATATTATTAGTAAAACAAGGATGTATATAAATATAATTGCATATTAAGCAGCACGGCAAGCACATGAGCGCGACAGCTGTGTCGCGCGTGAGATATGCTACCCTTTTTTATCATGGTATTTCGAAAGAGACAGGTCCCGCGCGCGACTCAGCTCTTGCGCGCTCTCGTGCTAGCCGTGGAGATGATATAAAACTGCTAAAACATAACATATTTTTTGTTTTAACTGTTCTAGGTTCGGGGCGCGCCCGCCATTGCAATAGTCGGGTGCCTGTCTCTTGCAATAGAACTGTTGAAGGACAACAGTCTGGACAAGAAGATTATGAGGCAAGAGGTAACTGTTAACTTACGATTAGGTACTAAAATTCTACTGTCTAGATTAGGATCAGACTGTCTGCAGCACGGCTAGCACAAGTGCGCGCTAAAGCTGTGTCGCGCGCGAGATGGACTACCCGTCTTTTTCTTACTGTTCGTTCTGGAAAGAGAAAGCTGACTAGCGCTGAGATAGATTTTTCTCGCCCACTTTCTTAACATACCTATACACACTTTGCTTTGAAGGGTGTAACTACGATGAGGCCTATGCGTATATTTTGTTTTTTTTTTTACATTTAAAAACGTATCAATCTTGACGTGTCTTTTTATTGAGAAACACTTTTTAAAAATAAATAACAGCAACTTGCAATTTTAAACCCCTAAAATGTCGTGATTTGTTTTGTTGTGGTTGTTTACCTTATTTTAAATGTCAAAAAACGAAGTACATTGCAATCTATATATAGTTACTATCAGCAAGATTCAGCTTTCAGTTGACAAATTGCCATGTGTACTGGAGCTCGTAATTTGTATTTGAAATTGGCAATGTTTCCACTTTCAGATTGAAGGTAAACTGAACTACCTGGTGTCCGCCCGACCAACAGCTGTGAATATCAAGCTGGCAGCCGATGAACTTATAAATTTAGCTAATACACTGAGTGCCAATGAAGATGTTTCTCCTGAAGAGTTTAAAGAGAAGTTGGTATATAAATTTGGATTGATTGTCATCATTTGTTATTCTGATATTAGGTTGGCATCAGCCAGCAAATCCGTGAAGAGCTCTATACTTTACCAAGATAAGAGTATATTCACTTTAATGACATGGAAAAAAATGATTTTTTTTATAGATTCGTCAGCAACATAGAAGGTATGCTAAGTAAAGATATAGAAGACAATAAAGCCATTGGCAAATATGGCTGTGAAGCTATATTGCAGAAAATAGATGGTGAAGGTCTAGTTAGAGTGTTGACTCACTGTAACACTGGCTCCCTAGCCACTGCGGGTTACGGAACCGCTTTGGGCGTTATTAGATCGCTACATGCATCCAAAAGATTAGGTAAGCTCGCTTCTCTTGTAGCTGACGTTTGCATACATTTGAGTCTTAAATTCTATTTGTTCTGTGTACCTGTTTACTTTCTAGAGCGGGTGTATTGCACCGAAACTCGGCCTTACAACCAGGGTGCGAGGCTCACGGCATACGAGTTGGTGCACGAGAAAATTCCATCCACCCTGATCGTGGACAGTATGGTGGCTGCTTTGATGCGCTCTAGGAAAATTAGCGCTGTTGTCGTGGGCGCTGACAGGGTAGGTTCCATTGTGTTTTTAACTCCCGATGCAAAAATTGGGTTCTTCAAGTTTGACGTCAATGTGCGTCTACCTGTGGCTCGAATGGATGGACCGATTTGGATGCGGTTTTTTTCATTCGAAAGCCAGTTTCCTTGCGATGGTTCTTAGCCAAGTTTGGTAAGAATCGGTCCAGCAGTTTGAAGAGTATCAGCTCTTTTCCAAAGGAATTGTATTATTTTTTTTTACTTTTTAAGGGTTGTTTCTTAAACTAGGCATAAGTATTTTAAGCGTAAGAGGTTTTAATTTTTTTTTCTTATAGTTATGAATGATTAAAAGACGCATCAGAACTCCTCTGGTATGTTAAAATCCAAATTCATCCCCAGGTGGCAGCTAACGGAGACACAGTCAACAAAATTGGCACTTACCAAATAGCCATATTGGCGAAGCACCACGATGTGCCGTTCTACGTGGCCGCTCCTTTCACGTCGGTGGACTACTCGCTCCCGTCCGGGGAACGGATCAAGATAGAAGAGAGACCGGACCGAGAGATGACGCACATCGGGGAACATAGGATCGCTGCGCCTGGTTAGTACAAGAAGTTGACGTTGCAAAACCGTCATCAAGTGTTTTATGCTCCATTCAAGATAGAATTAGACGGAAGGAAAAATGGTTCTGTATAGTATGACAAAATGTCATTTAATACGTAACATTTCGTGAGTTTGAGACTCCAAACCACTGGGTTTAAAATATTGCATATTAATATTACTTTCACCCAATTTATCACCCAATAATTTTATCGACTTTCATATCATAATTTGTATATAATAGAAAACCTAGTTTTAGTTTATAAAAGACCCAATAAGGTTCCAATTTTCTTTTGTATTCGTCAACGTTGTGTCGAATTATGTTATAACTTCTTTCTTTCTTGAAGAAAGGTTTACTATCACTGATTCTAGATTCTGTTATTCTGATTATGGGTCTATATTTTGTCCTATACATTCGTTATATAATCTTCGTTAGCCATAAAGTGTTTCATTTTTGAAACAGTAACTTTTTTTCGAATTTGTAGTAAACCTTTTTTTTTCCTGGCGGGAAAATGCGTTACGCATACGACCGCGCCGTAGGGACGGCGCGGAAGTTATGTGGGACTCCTCCCCGGCCCCCAATTTGTAGTAAACCTAACCTACTTTCTGGTGACTTCCAGAATTCAAAAAAAATGCATGATTTCATTTGTTATGAAATAAAATGACTAATGGGGCAAAAGGGGAGCCGGTTTTAGTGCTGTAGATGTCAATACATAAATAAGGTTACGGTAGCTGACCACGGCGTGTCAGCGGGCTGCGCTAGGGCCCTGTAGACCAGGGCCGTCTTAAACTAGGCTGCGGCCCTTGGGCACACGAGAATTTCGGGCCCTTTTGGAAAGTAAGAAAAGCGAATTATAATAACATTTTTTTACTAAGTATGACCATTTATTATAAAAAGGGTCCTCTGGGCACGGGCCCCGTGTGCCCTTATGGTGAAGACGGTATTGATGTCGACTGTCACTTGTGCAACAATTTGGCAGTGCCGTGTTAGATTTGAAACATCCGCAAAACTGGCTGTAATTGACTTTGTCAATCGCCGCGCCAAAGTCGTGTTCACAAACACAATGTTTGTATTTCTGTATCAGCTAATAAATTTCTCTTATTTTTATTCTAAATAAGGTTTGTAAAAACCTTAAAGTGAGTTAATAACCTTTAAGTGAGTTATTTTCTTTCAGGTATCAATTGTTGGAACCCGTCCTTTGACCTAACACCGGCTAGCCTTATCACTGGAATTATTACTGAAAAGGGAGTTTTTCCACCTGACAGGATAAAGGAACATTTCATAAAGGAAATGAAATAAAAAAAAACGTTGCCGATTATACACAAGTGCCTTCATTATTAGCATATTATATTATACTTGCTAAGAAAACAGTGAATAAAATCTCAAAACGCATGTTTAATATTACTATTTAATAATTGAATATTTTTAAAGGAAAAAAAGATAAAAAACAGCGTATAAATTCTCACACGGTTGGGAATAGATCAGCAATATTTATTTTGCCTTAGTATATGCGCTGTTTTTCGTCTCTTGATTATATAATGAGTCTGTTATAACATGTTTAAATGCTTTTATCATATAATCAAGCAGAATTGTAATCGTTATTTTTTATCCGCAACTATAATTTTGCTGGAGTAAATAAACAAGGAGATTCTAAGAAACACTAAGCAATGCATGTTTCTGGTCAGGTAATTGTAATTTAAAGCTCAAAATATTTTATATCGATCCACTAGTACTTTGAGTTAAGATGAAACTATAGTCATAAAATAATAGTTGTTTGTAATCAATTTATTGATATCCATTCAGAAATAAATTTGTTACATGTTTATATATTTTACGAATTGATGTCAATAAATAATTCTTTACCCGAACTATATATTTATTTACTAGGAAAAATAACTAGATCCCCAGGGACGGGGTTACCCACACCTATGGGTGAAATTGCATTGAATGCATTGGTATGTCTTAAGAGGTAACACTACTAATCTGAGTGATGGAACATGCCTGCAATACGGAATGCCTCGACTAAAAATGCGGGATAGCTAGCCGACTGAGAGGTCGACCATTCGAAACCCGTTCGATCTCACATTGAGAAAGAACCATGGCTTAGCTCGAAACAATGGAGCATACACCCCAAATTCGAAACGTGGTGACATGTGTATCCTATTTTAAGAATTATTAACTAGGTACAAATGTCTAGTTAGGCTAGACAGCGAAGTGGCCGAATTGTCCAAGTCATATTGCAGGAATTTTATTACCACTGGTGCTAATAACACTACTATAATAGTCAGTAGTGAGCAAACTCCACAGAATTAACACCCGTAAAAAAATCGTACACAAAATTAAAATCTCTTCAAACCGATACAAACACTCAGAATTAAGTTTTTGTGTAAAATTCCATCTCGAATACAAGCTTTTTTGCGGACCGTACACTTGCGTCGTCATCCGTCCTACATAATACATATGTGTACCTACTAAATTTCAAGTCAATCGGGCCAACTGTTGAAGAGTTCTCTCCTGCGGAGACGGTCCTGACCGCGCCATCAGAATTCTACTACCAGATTATTGTTGTCATGCGACTTACACAAGATTGCAAAAATTTTAGCTCAATAATATCTGCTTCAAAATTGAGCTGCAAGATTCCACCTGGACGTAACTACATACATACATTGTAAGTTAAATAAAAGCTTGTGAAAATAAATAAAAGGTTGGAAGTAACTAAGTATGGTTGTATATAGGCACAGCATATTCAGTTTGTATTGTATAATGGAGGTCAGTGTGACGAAACGCTTGGACTACGACCCCAGAGAATCACAATTGGTTCGATCAGATTCATTCGTCTGAAGTATATCGCAGAACATTCTTTCGCTCTGTGTATGTATTAATAAGATATGCATAATGTTCATAACATACCGTACATGACATCAGTGTAATCAGTCTGATAAATCAATTCATAAGTCAAATATTTACTGTACGGTGATTGAAGTGTGACTGTTAACTTTTGTGTAAACTTTTCGGTATTCGCTTGGTGTGAGACTTCCGTTTCGAAAAAATTGAGCAAATGCGAGTCGGTTTTGCGCACTTGAGGGTTCCGCGCAATTACTTTTTACACTTCTTTTTACAATTATTTTTGTTCCGTTAAAAACTTTCAAATAGACGATCATTTTAATTGTATTTTTTTCATGCTGGTCTGAGAGTAAAGAAAAAACATAGAATGTACCAGCGGGTTCACTTCCCACCCAAATGGAAAAAACCCATCGACGGAATAGGCGAAAATCTTAGGAATCACGTTATAGGCGATTTATACCCCTTTCCACCCATACGCCCACAATCATGCAAAACGAGGCCTTAAGATTTTGTTACCTTAGGCTCTGTCTACCACGCAAGAGATAGGTAAAGACGTGATATATGTATGTATGTATGTATGTGACTGTTATTTTGATTACCTTAATTTATCATAAAAATGTGTGTCAGTTTGTGAGGAGCCATATCAATTGAAGGACAACAATGTCACTAAACTTGGAAAGAAAAAAATTCTGTATAATTATTTTTTCTCTAATTTTTTTAATGGATTAGCCTTTATTTGTAGGACAGCATTATACGAACTTTGAATTTTGGAGTAGGCCCCCTGATGGCGAATTGCTTAGTTTGATTTCAGTGGCAGCGAACAATGTAAATAAGTGACAATGTTTAGTGAAATTGGATACATCGTGCTTCTACTTTTCGTCTTGCCTTCCATCGGAAGTGGTAAGTGCTTGATTTTGAATTCTCACCTTTAATTTTGTCAACATGCAGTCAAATTGAAAAATGCTTACGGTACTCCTAAAGGTCATTACCGCAGTCCGTCTAAAATGCGTTCATGCATTGAGGGGCTCCTATAAGTTTTGAACTTATTTTTTCAGTTTTTTGGATAACAGATAGGTAGATACTTTAAAAAAAATAAACACGCGTGAGATACGTAATAATATTTTCATCAACATGATTATTTTGATTATACCTACGTGACCTCCTCATCGTATCCCCACCTTATCTGAAATGGGGAAACCTATAAGACATTAGGTTAACATACCTACTTATACGCTTAATAATAGCTTTAATTTTCCTTGTTTTATATTGTTGCACAAATGTTACCTAACATAGAGGTGACAGAGGTAAAAATCTGAACTTTTAATGACTATTCGAAAGACCGGCTGTAGTTTACACAATACGTATGAGTATGAATATTAAACGTGGGAGAACCGGATTTTCCAACTGGCAAATTTTAATTCCTATGTACTTTATTCACACACACGACTCAATAAATTAACTCTATCTTTTATTTATAACAAAAGAAACACGACAGCCGCGAAGACCTTATTCATAAAAATTTGCAAGCAAGCTTAAATAAGCGTTCACGAATTGCGAGGTAAAGTACAGAAGTAAAAACAACTTGCCTTATCTATTGTTGTTGTTAATGCATGACCTTATATAACTATGTATATCATCGTTGCTCGCTGCTTTCAATGCACCGGACGGAGGATTTGCAAGATTTAACCCGAATCATTCGCTCTGGTCAAATCTTGCGGTCCTTCCCCATGGTCCATCTTCACGGCGGAGCTCCTTTTTCTGGGTATTTCCCATGAGGGCAACTGACCTGACTTAACTAACCTACCTATTTTTGTATTCAAATAATAAATAAGGTTCGAAATCATGGTAGATTAACAAACTTGGTAGGGTAACAAATTTTTATACTAGGTACCTACTTATAAATTTATTTTGAGCTGACGATTTCAATAAAAATTATTTAACATTTAATTTAAGGTGATGATGTAATTTTATATTGAATGATGATTATTTGATTGAAACACGACCACAATTAGGTGGACCACGGGTAAGTTCCTAAATCTTGCAAGTTAAATTGATTTTTACTAGCGTTTTGCTTGTAAAAATTAAACGGGTGCGGTGCTACTTTCTCGTATGTTCTTAAGTGTCGCATTTCGACGTAAAATAGGTAGGTACCTACTAGAACATGGTTCGAACAATTAATGTATAAATCATTTTAGTTAGCATATTTAACTCGAAAATATAGTCAGCTATATACATTACTAGCTTCTGCCCGCGACTTCGTCTGCGTATTATACATATAAACCATCCTCTCGAATCAACTCGGTCTATTAAAAAAACCGCATCAAAATCCGTTGCGTAGTTTTAAAGATTTAAGCATACATAGGGATATAGGGACAGAGAAAGCGACTTTGTTTTATACTATGTAGTGATGTCGACCGCCTGTGTTTAAATTACCCGGATTCGTATAATTAGCCATTCGCCGTTTATACAAACTCAACTATGTCAAAATAAGATATTTAGGATTTTAATGATAGTCAAGGTTGCCTATTGAGATTTTTAAGCGTGTTGTGTTAGTGCCTGCCACCAGGCGTCTGAGCGAGTATATCTCGCACTACGAGCCGCTGGAGTACGACGCGAGCGCGCTGCACGAGCAGCACGTGCGCGCGCGCCGCTCCACCGAAGCGCCCGCCGACCTGCGCCTCAGCTTCCGAGCGCACGGCAGGCGGTTCCATCTGCGCCTGCGGCGGGACCTCTCGGCTTTCCACGAGGACCTTCAGGTAAACCTGCTGTGAGTCTGCGTAGATATACCTCGTTTACGTAAGCTGTAATCAAGAGATTTCCTCTTGAATCCTTATTGTTTCAGGTGGAAGGTGCACAAGGGCAAAAACTTGATGTCGATACGTCGCACTTATTTCAAGGAGAATTAGCTGGTAAGGACTAGGTTATGTTGGACTGTTTGACTTGCCTGCATCACGTATAACTATCATGATCTTGAGTAGGTATCATCGACCACATTCTTATTATAAATTCTTGCGACCCTTTTACTAAAAATTTTGCTACCGTGTTTTCGGCTAGTATAAAAGTGCATTAACAGATGATCCTCAATCGACGGTGTTTGGTTCGGTGACGGATGGCGTGTTCGAGGGCAAGATCGTCGCCAGCGACAGCTCGTTCTACGTGGAGAACGCGCGCCGCTACTTCCCGGCCAACGGCACGCGGTCGCGTGTGCACTCCGTCATCTACCGCGAGGGCGACGTCAGCGACCCTTACGCGCACAGGAGGCACGGTGAGTTACCAGCGACGGCTCGTTCTACGCGGAGCACGCGCGCCGCTTATGCTAAATTATGTGTGAATGCGGGCCATTCCGTCTCTGTAAGCAGAATCTATAGATATTGAAATAAATTTAAAAAATGACGTAGGTAAATGTCATTTCTCAGGTCAACCAGCTGGTTGCGGCCTCACCGACAAAGTAAAGGAATGGATGGAACGTATCCAGAACTCGGGAGTTGATGACGAGCCTGCAACCTACCCGCAACCCTCTAGGTAAAATCTTTCTCGCTTTAAAACAAACCGCTAACACCTCATATCATCGTCGATGTTGCGTTGGCTAACTTATTAGAGCCGTAATAAGTACCACATGAACTGATGCAAATTTAAATAGTTGCCAGTTCACATCTGGTATAGTAGGTACATTTAAGCCCCTCTCCAGGTTATGGGGCGTGCAGTACGAAAAATATTCGCGCACGACGAATTCCGGCAGCGGTCACTTGCGGGCTCGACGCTCCCATTCCACAATTGACAGGACCACTTGCACGCTCTATATAAGAACTGATCCCACGTTATGGCGGCAAATTAGAAAGGAATTCCCGGATGTAAGTTCTTTTTATTCTGTAACTCAAAAGCCGATCTATCTGCCAAGCCAAGACCCTTTTTCTCAGGAGCACGTGGAGGTAATTATCACTTTAAGATTAATATTAAACTCCAAGGGCTATAGTCACTTCCACAATCAAAAGATACAATTTTATAAAAGTTTATTTTTGCACAAAAATCACGGGAATCTTTCCCTACGGCAAAGTCAGTATCTATGGGAAAAGCCCAAAAAATCACTGAGGTGTCCAAAAAATGTTTCGTCGGCATCAGACAACCTTTGCTTTTTCAGCATCTGGACCCAAGTAAAAAAAGTGAAGTAGACACGAAGACTCGTGAGGAGTTGCTGTCACTCATCGGGCACCACGTGACAGCTGTCAACTATATCTACAGAAACACCAAATTCGACGGTCGTCTGGAGCACAGAAACATCAAGTTTGAGGTTCAGAGAGTAAGGGTAAGAATAAATCAATTCCCCGTTTAATTTGCGTAGATTATGTCAGATATTGCTTTACAGAAGTCAAGTGCAAAATCCAAAGCACTGTAATTGAAGCAAACTTGATCACAATCACCCAGCTAAGGCTTGCGAGTGTGGATTGAAATAAATAAAGATTCTTGAATAGAAAGGTCAACCTTGTCATAAAGTAAGTAGATAACTCTAAATTTTGGCGCGGCCGTACTATCAGCTATCAGATACTAGTCTAGCTAGTGGCGAGTGGGGAGGCGGGCGTCGCCGTCTCCGCTACGTGCCGGGACATACATAAGCCAGCCGTTAACAGTAAATACCTAATCACATTTCCTTCAACTCCAGATTGACAATTCCGATACCGACTGCTACGCGCGTCAGGGCAGCGAGCCTAACGAATTCTGTCACGAAGATATCAGCTTGTCCGACTTCTTGAATCTGCACTCGTTGTCCAATCATGAAGACTTTTGTCTGGCTTACATGTTCACCTACCGGGACTTCACTGATGGCAATCTAGGTAAAGTCTCTAAAGAACTAAATTACACCAACGTTTATCTTTGTTGTGTGTTATTCGACACAGGAAAGGGCGACATAGCAAACTTTATGGTAGAAAATGAAAGATTCTGACAGCCGAATATCGTTTTTTCTAGGCTTAGCTTGGGTGGCAAATGCTAACGGCGCCGCGGGTGGTATCTGCGAGAAGTACAAAACTTACACGGAGACGATCGGTGGCATGTACCAGAGCACCAAGAGGTCTCTCAACACTGGCTTTATAACGTTAGTCAACTATAACAGTAGGGTGCCGCCCAGAATCAGCCAGTTGATGCTGGCGCATATGATTGGACATAATTTTGGATCACCGGTGAGTTAAATGCTAAGGCTAGTCGTCGATTATTATTTGTCACTGTAGTAGTCAATAGTAATTCCAAGAGACCAGGGATGAACGGTATCGTATTGGGTCGTCCCATTCGTTTTATGTCAAGTTCTTAATTCGTCTCATTCTGCTTTCGTCATCCATTCTTCATTCGTCACGTTCGCTGGTAGTCTTTTTCGTCTTTGGTCATATTTTGTTCACTCAATTCATTCACAAACTTCACTTCAGTATGTACAAACAGGTGTAAATGCACGGAAAAGTTGTACATACATGATTTACAGTACAGTTTTTACAAACACATCGCGAATTTTTACAGCACGATTACCCATCAGAATGTCGGCCGGGCGGTGAGAGGGGCAACTTCATAATGTTTTCCTCAGCGACCAATGGGGACCGACCCAACAACAGTATCTTCTCACTTTGCTCCATTGGGAACATCAGTCAAGTGTTGGACGCGATCCACGATGGACGCAAGAGGAACTGTTTCACGGTCAGCAGTGGCTCGTTCTGTGGAAACAAGATCGTCGAGCCTGGTGAAGAATGTGACTGTGGTATGCTCCTTCGAACGTTTGTGTGAACCTGTTAGCTCGCCAGATCAACTAACCAGTCTCTGAGTCACTACAAATTTTCGCCAATTTAATAAGATATTGAATTATGTAACACATTGTTTGAGACATTAGAGTAAATTTTCAGTTTAAGACTTTAATATCCAGGTTACGACGATAATGAATGCATGGACCGCTGCTGCTACCCGCGGCTTATAAGCGACTGGAACCGCGAACGGAACGTCACGGCTAGGGGCTGTACCCGCAGAGCTATGACGCAATGCAGGTACTTACGGGTTTATACTTGCTTATAGCTTGTGTTCGGAATATAAGGTGTCTCTGGGAAAAAAATGGCGACTTTGTGCGTAGTAGTTGGCGCAACAGCCGTAGCTACTCGTATCTGTGTACTTTGTTTGAGCGCTGAGAAGGATCCAGATCACCAGGTCCAGCTATACTTCGAAATTAGATTTCAAAGTTCGTTTTGTTTCGTGCCGTTCCGCTTACATAGTCATTAATTTAAGAGAGAGACGGTGTGATATGAACTTTGAAATAGAATTTCGGAGTAATCCAGGCCAAACCAGTCCAGAGATAATTAAGTCCGCCGAAAAATGTTGCTATCTAATTTGGCTAAATATTACTTTAAAAAAACCTGCTATTACTTTCCAGCCCATCGCAAGGCCCATGTTGCAGTTCTTCTACATGTATGTTTGTGTCAAAGAGCGCCAACCAAACGTGTCGCGAGGCGTCGGAGTGCAGCCACGCGTCGTCGTGCTCGGGTAGCTTCGCCGAGTGCCCTGAGCCGCGGCCCATGGCTAACCGCACCTCCTGCAACAACGGTAACTGCAGCCTCCGCTTCGCCTGCACATTCGCCAGACGCCTCCGCTAACGCGCGCCCCCTGTCCGCAGGCACCCAGCTGTGCATGAACGGCGAGTGCAGCGAGAGCATCTGCGTCTCGTGGGACATGAAGGAGTGCTTCCTGTCGTCGGAGCCCACGGCGGTGGCCGATGTCGTGACGGCCGTAGTGGACCGCCGCGCGCTGTGCCAGTTGGCGTGCCAGACCGGGCCGGAGCCCGACTCCTGCCGCAGCACGGCGGACTTCGCCGAGCGCGTCGGCCTGCCCAGAGGCGGCATCAGTCTCCGCCCCGGCTCGCCTTGCGACAACTTCCAGGTGAGCCTAGTGCAGTTGGCGTGCCAGACCGGGCCGGAGCCCGACTCCTGCCGCGGCACGGCGGACTTCGCCGAGCGCGTCGGCCTGCCCAGAGGCGGCATCAGTCTCCGCCCCGGCTCGTCTTGCGACAACTTCCAGGTGAGCCTAATGCAGCTGGCGTGCCAGACCGGGCCGGAGCCCGACTTCTGCCGCGGCACGGCATATTTCGCCAAGCACGTCGGCCTGCCCAGATATAGATAGGTATATGTATGGAGATAAATGAATCTGCTGTACTATTCTCCCAATAAATAACATATATTATGCCGTAATTTTGTTATTGTGTTCTTGATAAAAAAAGTTATTTTCACCAGGGCTACTGCGACGTCTCCCTGAATTGCCGCCCCGTCATGGCGCCTATGCGGCCTGTTTAGTAGTACACATAAAGCGACTCGCCTGCCAGGTACCTAACGCCTAGTTTTTAACCAGCCAACTACAATGACAAAAACAACTACAGATTTCCTCACAATTTAAACTAGACTCACTTTTTCTCAAATGTTTTTTTATTTTCTTATATACATACATAAATCACGTCTTTATCCCTTACGGGGTAGACAGCGCCTAAGGTAACAAAACCTAAAGGCCATGTTTAGCATTCTAGCGTTTAGCGTTCTAATAAATAGCAAATATCAATTCTTCTACATATTGGTTCCTAAAGTAGTGGCACATGAGGCACATCTAATTCCTCAAAATTAAAGCCCGCTCTAAACAGTTTGAAAAAGGTTAGGTGTTGACGCCTAAAAAAAATAGCCGAATTTAGAAATCGTTTTTCTTTTTAAATCGGTTAAAATGAACAGTCTTTAAAGTAGCTTTTGCCCGAAGTTTCGCCGCTGTTATAGTTTCAAACTTTCTCTTTACAATAACGAACACAATAAAAAAACTGCAGTCGACCTCAAGTACTGGCGTGACCAAGGGAAATAGGTATTAATTTTTATATTTAAAGAAAGATAAGTGCGTCTATACTCTCTTTCGTTCTGAATGGTTACTAAATGTGTGAAAAATCACAATAATTAGGTAATATTATTATGAAAACACCACAAAACTACGATTCATGTCAACTAAACATATTTTTGTTTTACAGTGGCCAACAATTGGAGCTGGACAAACGAGTTTCAGAAATCATAAACTGGTGATTTAGGTTTATGTTCAAATGTTCAGCGTGTGTGTGTGTCTGTATCAATCAGGTATCAATTAAAAAAAAATGTTGATCTACCTATTATAATTTTATGCGTCGTAAAAAATAAAAAACATTTATATTTTTAATTTAAGCAATCAGAATATAGAATACTTATTGCCTTACTATTTTTGTTTTAATGAACCTTCCATAGGTAGGTACCAAAAAAAAGATAGGCGTATATAACCTACTGGTGACATCTGTACTAATATTAAAAAGAGGAAAGATTTGATTGTTTGTTTGTTTGTTTGCACTGAATATAGGCTCTGAAACCACTAGACCGATTTGAAAAATTCTTTCACCATTAGACTCCTTCATTATCCCTGATGAACATAGGCTATATTTGATTCTTCGCGGGCAACAGACTATATTATAAGACCAATGAGATTTCTTCCCAAGAATTTCTTTTATTCTTAATGAATCAAAGTGTATGTGCCGTGTTTGCGGCGCCGAAAATGATTTTATTTTCCATTTCTTACATTTTCAGATTAAATGAACGATTGTGCCTTTGTTTTAACATGAAGTATTCTGCCCTTTCTTAAGTTCCTAACGACCGATTAAGTGTGAGTTGCACCAAGTTCCATTAGAGATGCCTTTTGATAAGACTACTAAGTAGAACAAATCGAGGATTGCATTACAAATTTAGCACTTAAATACAGAGGAATAAAGACACATATATACTTACATAGTTGATTAAGGTAAACAGACAACGGATGTTTCATGGTTTATCGTCTTTTAGTTCCCTAAAAAATACAAATAACTTTTTTTCCCGCGCAAACCAAACGTTCTGAGCGGAAATGACCAGAGACCAGCTAGACTGCAAGACCATAAACCATTAATCTAAGTCACGGCGCACACTACCAGATTTTTGTGCCAGACATGAGATCTGATTTAGATGCTGGCTATATGAAACGAGAAAAAGTGGAGTAATTATTGTCGAGTAGTAAGTGATTGAAGAAAGTTTTGTATAAAAACGCTCCTCAAGTTGCCGGTAAAACCATTTCCATTATCACTGTAAATTATACATTAACAGTTTTCAACATTACCAACAAAATAGTAGAAAAGTGGCAAAACTCCCTCTATGGTTTGATCAAAAACAAAACACATTCATTCGAAATGCGTCACAGTTCAGTTCATTCATTCCTTCCAATAGACATTCATGACAGAAATGAAAAAAAAAATCAGTGTAATCAATCAATTCCAGAGTCGAGTGCAGGGATTGATATTTTATTGTTAATTTTTAATGTGTATTCTAATTAAGAGTAGTTCCTAGTCTAAGTGTAAAACAGTGATAATCTCAAAATGGAAATATGAAATTCATGACTAATAATTTTTTGTTTGTTGTGCTATAACTGTTAAATGTTGGTGGTTTTGGGTTGGTCCGTTTACAGACACGGAAACAATTTTTGTTTCCACTCCCTTTTCGAACTGTTCTGTAAAATATTGAGGTGACAACAGTGCAGATTACTTCTATAAATTGTACAGAATTTATTATTGTAATGTAAATAAAAAAATATTGTTGGCTCGCGCATGCGTTGGTGCGAAAAACAGACAAAGGTTTTGTGGAGTTTGAAAATCAGCTGTATTATTTTAATGTGCGATGAGTTAGTGGCAGCGAAGTGTGCTTGAAGAAGTGACAATGTTTAGTGATATTGGATACATTGTGTTTCTACTTCTCGCCCTGCCCTACATCGAAAGTGGTAAGTGCCATTGTTTCAGTATTCTGTCGATCCATCACAATAATATAAACATAACTACTTCACTACAGCATAATACTGCTTATGGTATCGAAATACGTATAAGCTGGTTGCAAGCTGAATACTGCTCAATGAGCTCATAAGTTCAGTACAATCTGCCCTTAATTTACATAATTACTTGACCTGCCAAAGCAAAACTGCAAAGAAAGACTGTTTGTCTCACTGAAATTTCCTCAAAGAAACAACAGCAAACGTTAATTATACTGCTCTTTAAAAAATTGCCCTTTTTTAAAACTTGTGCCAATGTACTGCAGACTGCAGAACATTAAACCTTGACCTTGAAAGTGAAGCCAATCATAACCATAACATAAGCAATTTTCACTTTGCCATGATAGTGTCATTGTACACACCTATCAACTTTAAATATTGTTGTTACACAAAGATATTATAGAAACCAAACAAACATCAAAGATAAATAATCTATTTGACTAGAAAAAAACGAGTAAAATAACTAAAGCAATATTACCTATAATTGTTCTAGTGCTAACTTCTAAACTATTATTATGGTAACTTAAACTTTTATTGATAAATCAACAAGTTCTAGCACCCAGACACCTAATTGTCGAACAAACTTGGAATCACAATCACCATTCCTTTTTGTCATAGGTATTAAGTTGAATAGGGTAAGGGATCAGGTTAGAAAGAGATCACTCGGAAACACCACATTGCTAGACAATAAGGCTGTTTGTCTTGTCAATTGGCCTGTGAATGAAATGGTTGCTGATGCTATCCAATTATTAAAAAATCAATCAATCAAAAATATCCTAAGAACATTGCTGGAAAATACACAACAATACATTATTTTAACTACGGTCACTAGTGCTGAAAAGGGCTATAACAAAAAAAACTGGTCTCTGAGACTTAATTATCTGGTAAATACTTAATGAATGCATTGTAACATTTTAATGTGTTGTTTTGGTCACATACATTCTCGATGAATACTAATTAAAGCTTAAAATTAACAATTATGACATTTGTGTGAAGTATTCGCTCTGTAGTTCTTTCCTTCTAAACAATTTACCTCCATTTTCCTTTAACCTTTTGACCGCCAATGTTGGCTGTGGCCGACAGAGGTTATAAGTGTAAAAATGACTTTCATGCAAAGGCATAAGAATGAAAATAGCTTTACTATGTAACTAAGCTTGGCATTCAAAAGGTTAATCTCACTCTGTATAACAACTATAAAACTTCATAAATATAATCATTTTCCCTAGCAAAGCAACCACATTTTAGATCCATTCTTGGTATTAACTTAAAATGAAATGTCTACTTTCCAGTTATAAATTAAGAATGATCTCACTATTTCAATCTGTCTTGGAGAACCTTTAGTTTGAAGGAAAACAGACCAAAACTAGTTGGATTCTTCCTAACTTATAATTGTGACTTCCATTCATTCAGTCCATTGTTTGTGTTACCTCCATGTAAAAATGCTCATTTGTTTTAATTTTTTAGTACCAATAAGAAGTCGAAAGCTAGCTTAGTGCCTTCAAAATATATTTGAGTCATTTTCAAAAAAAATGTACATAGGGGCTTAATCACAACAGAAATTAATTGATTCCTTTGTTTTACAACTGTTTCACCTTTATTCCATTGCAATAAGAATGAAAAAGTCGTAACACAAAGGAGAGAGAGGAGTTGTGAGAAAAGTTTTGAAAATCCTTCAGTCATTTATTTTCAATGCATTAATGTCTTGAAGCATAAAGAAATAATTGGGTGCTTTCATAAACTACATCAAATTGAAATAATGTATGTTTTAATTAATTATGCATTCAGAAATCATATTTAATTTATTAACATATAATATATTTAATTTTACCTAACTGTTACTTAGAAAGTTTGTTTGAGCCATATATATGATACTGATGTAATGTATTTTTGTAGTTTTAAAACTAAAAGTGGTGTCACTAAAACAACTTCAGTCATTATCATTCTTAACTGAACATTTTGTGTACTATGTCTCATTCAGTTCACAAATAGTCATTAAGACAGTTGGGGACTCTAAATTTACATGGACATGAACATGATAGCACAATAAATGAGCAAGACATTTTATTAGCATACAATTACAAGGTAGAAACTTTTAATTAAACTATTTAAATGAATTAACACATTCACTGCCAGCTATGTAATTACATTATTGTGAGTTTCATTGTGCCGTTATCACAATTTTGCAGCCATTTGAATGCACATGCGCATTTGCATGAAGCCTCAAGTTTAAATAATAAATAAAATAAATATCTTGGGACAAATTACACCAATTGACCCAGCTCCAAACTAAGCGAAGCTTGTACTATGGGTACCAGGCAATGGATAAACATACTTAGATAATGTAGATAAATACTTAATTACATACAACATCCATGACTGGGGCACAAACAATCTTCATTATACAACTGTCTGCCCCTACTGGGATTCAAACCCAGGACCTCTAGCTTCATAGTCAGGGTCACTAACCACGTTTGAGTTTGATGGCTGGCAGCGAACTTTACTCAGTTGTAATATTGATTATCTAAAAAGTCCATCTTGCTAAATGTGGCCTGTAGGTACCTGTTACCTTAGGCTCTGTCTACCCCGTAAGGGATGAAGACATGATTTGTGTGTGTTTGTAAAAAGTCCATTATAATTAGTTTTTTTATTATACTCACTTCAGCTAAGTGTTGTTTTAGCATGGTAGGTAAAGCTTTGCTTCTTCGAAATAAGTAAGCTTGTCTGCAAATATTCTGATTACTTTACACAGCGAGATGAACACCAAACTACCTACTAACTACGCCAAAGAAATAAGTTATCATTGCCATCATCATATCTGAAAATACATTCTCATGGAACATACGCTATGTCAGTAAAAATACATATCAAATTACCTATGCACATTAAAACCGAAACAAAACATTTCCTAGTTCAAAAGTGCTATTATAACATAAATACGGGTTAGGTTCGTAAGGACTAGATTACATAACGACTCTATAAGCAAAACGTCTTAGTTACATAAGGTCTTAGTAGCTAAATGTCTAATTGTACAAACGTCTTAATAGTAGAATGCCCGGGTTTAAGATTGGACTTAGTTCTATTACGTCTTGTTTGTATAATGCCCTAATATCAAAATGTTGTAATAGCAAAACGACTAGGTAGGCATATCGTCAAACATTAATAACGTCTAAATGGCATAACGACTAGATGGTTGAATGACAAGAAAAACTCAAACGTAGTTTGTGAAGGAACTCTTTGATAAAGAAACTTTATGCCGGTATGCAATCATGACGTTTTGCTACCAAGACCATATGCTATCCAGACACTTTTCCTTATGCGTCGTTTTACAATCAAGACTTATTGATAACTTGGACGTAAACTCTATTAGTCATTTTGCAACTTCGGGCGTTATGCTATAGTTGTCGATCGAACAACTAAGACATTCTACTCACTAGGGCATTCTGCAAAAAAGACATTGTGCATACCAAGACCTTATGCAACTAAGATGTTTTGCTTATAGAGCCGTTATGCAATCTAGTCCTTACGAACCTAACCCATAAATACAACTACCTATACCTAGTACCTAGAAGAAAAATTTATAGCTTTAGTTATTGTTAATGTAGCTATCTTATCTTAAATCTGAATATGAAATGTTTGTTTAATTTATTGATAAATTATTTTTATTTACACTTTATTTTTATGTTTTTAAAAATGGTGCTCCAGTTATCATACGAAGAGTCTTGGATTGAAATCGTTGCAGAATTTCTATGTTTGATGTGGATGCTGTACCCCATAGCTGCAAACCATAGGACTAATAATCAACTACACCGGGATTTAAAAATCAAAAAAGTTAAAGAACAAGTCAAGGACTCTTTGTTTTCCTATTGTGAAAGAATAAAATCACATCCTAACTTACTGGCAAAAAACTTGATGAGGACTCAACCAAGACACACATTTAAAAGATTAAAAAGACAAGCCCCCCAGGATCTTCTGTAAGAAGAGATGATAAATGACTATATGGCCATATCACTGGATGTGGTGCCATACACGCCATCTTTAAAATTGCTTAAAATCTGTTAAGTTATGCAGGTTTCTTCAGTAAAACGACTTGAGATTTCTTAATAAAATACTTTATGTAAATAACGCACATTTACAGCAAGAATATCAAAAGCTAAGAGCCTTGCATTGATGGTGGCGCCATCTAAGTTTACTATTTATTAAAAGTATTGCCAACATTAACTTTTTTATTTTAACACTCCCACTAAAAGTTAATACTAACAATGTCTAACACTTTATTAAGTGTACCTTATAATGTACTTACTTATTCTTAAATCAAAATAAAAATTACTTGCTATACAAGATATGACTTCTCAGATATGCAAAACATTGTGCAGATAAGGGCTTAGTTAAAATGTCTGCCAGTTGATTACCACTTGATACATACTCAACTTTTATCAGACCCAACTCTACCTTTTCTCTCACAAAATTATATTTGACATCTATGTGTTTTGTTCGCTTATGATAAACAGGGTTGTTAATTAATTTAATGGTACTCTGATTATCAACACATAGTGTAACACAGTTATAATTCTCACCTAACTCAGACAATAATTGTTTCAACCATACTATTTCCTTTGCAGACTCACAGGCGGCTACAAATTCTGCTTCAGTAGTGGAGAGAGCAGTAGTCTTTTGTTTTTGACTACACCAAGTAATTGGTCCTCCATTCATTTGAAAAATATAACCCGTAGTAGATTTACGACTATCTATGTCACCTGCAAAATCTGAATCTGAATACCCAATGAGATCACTGCTTTCTCCATATTTAATACAATAATCTTTAGAATCAATTAGATATCTTATTACACGTTTAACAGCATTTATATGCTGTTGACCAGGGTTGTTTACATATCTGCTCAATGCATTTACTGCATATGATATATCAGGTCTTGAAACCGAACACAAAAATAACAATGAGCCTATGGCTTCTCTATATGGAAAGTTCGGAGTGCTTTCATCATCATTTTTTGTAAATTTAACATTTATGTCCGCTGGAGTACTCGCAGGGTTTGCATTTGTCATAGAAAATTTTTCAATGATTTGTCTAATATAGTCTCTTTGCGATATATAAATACAATTGTTCAGTCTTTCTATCTCCATGCCCACAAAATATGTTAAATTTAATTGTTTAATTTTAAATTCTTGTTTTAGGTATTCAATTATTTCTTTAATAATTTGTTTGCACTCAGATACTATTAAGGCATCATCGACATAAATTACTAAGAACACTTTGACATTCTTAAAAAAACCTATAAATATACATTTATCAGCCTGTGATTGTGTGAAACCATATTTCTCTAAAAAACCAGTAAACCTTTTATTCCAACATCTAGATGCCTGCTTCAACCCATACAAAGATTTATTTAGTTTCAAAACATATTTACTATTTATATTTACACCTTCAGGTATGTCTATATAAATGTCTTCTTCAAGATAGCCATTGAGAAATGCTGTTTTCACATCAAATTGTTGAATTTCTAAATTATATTTAGCTGCAATAGAAAGAATAATTCTTATAGAATCATACCTGGTGGTTGGAGAAAATATCTCCTGGTAGTCAACCCCTTTTACTTGATTAAAACCACGAGCACACAGACGAGCTTTATATCGTGTAATTTGTCCATTGACATCCTTCTTGATAGCAAAAACCCATTTAGTTGTAAGAGTTCTCTGACCTGCACATTCAACTGTAGACCAGGTCTTATTTTCTTCCAGTGCTGTCAGTTCTTCTTGTATGGCCTTAGACCATTCTTTTCTGTGTGAACTTCTCATGGCCTCTTCATATGTTTGTGGCAATGACAACTCTACAAGATTTGCTTCAAGGTTTCTATTTCTTCGTGGTCTCAAGTTAATATGACAGATTTCTGTCTCATCTAATTCTCGAGATGGCTCATAGGAGGGATCTTCACTACTGCAACTCTGCATACTGTCTTCATTCTCTGTTGATGAACTTTCTACCAGTTTGACATCTTCCTTGCTGATCGTATCAGATTCTTGGCTTCTTTCATCAACAAGAATTTCCTCATCTAAGATTAATATTTGGGATATATTTTTTCTAATCTCAGGAACTTGATTTTCATCAAATATCACATTTCTTGACACTTTTACTTGTTTTGTATTAATATTATACATTCTGTAATTGGTATTATCATAACCAACAAGTATCATTTTCTCACTTTTCTTGTCTAACTTTGTTCTTAGCTGATCTGGAACATGAACATACCCAACACTGCCAAATACTTTCACATGACCCAATTGAGGTTTCATTCCATTCCATAACTCAAAAGGTGTCTTATTAGGAGTCTGGCTTGAGGATGTTCTATTTAGTATGTAAACTGCGCAGTTCACAGCTTCAGCCCATAATTCCAATGGAACATCTCTAGCATACAGCATAGAGCGAGCACTCTCTATAATAGTACGTAGCTCTCTTTCAGCACGGCCATTTTGTTCTGGTGTGTATGGAGCTGTACACTCATGAATTATGCCTTCATTGTCTAAATACTCCTTGAAAGCTTTATTTACATATTCCCTTCCGTTGTCTGTATGAATTGTTTTTACATTATGGGTATATCTGTTCCTGACCATAGCGTTATACTTTTTGAAATACTCCAGAACATCACTTTTGTGCTTCATAAAATATACATGCCTGTAACTTGTAGCAGCATCTTTAAATAATACAAAATATCTCAGACCTTGAACTGATGTGTGACTCATAGGCCCGCAGACATCACTGTATACTAAGTCACCAGGCTGTAGTTCTCCTCGCACTGATTTGTGAAATGAGAAGCGACATTGTTTTCCATATGCACATGCTTCACAAACAAAATCATTCTGATTACTGTTGACTGTCAAGCCTTCAACTACACTATTAGCACTCATATTCTTTATTTCTTTAAGGTTGATATGTCCCAGCCTCTCATGCCACTTTTTAATGTCACTTTGATCACTTTGAACTACATTACACGTATCAGGAACCACTGTCTCTATGTTCAACTTGTATAAATTGTTTTCTGTAATGCTTGCACTCATCACAACTTTGTTTTCATTGTATATCAATGCGTTCGGGTGTTTCTTGATAATAGTATATCCTTTTCGAACTATTACTCCTTCAGAAAACAGGTTTCTTCTTAAGTTGGGTACATACAACACTCCATTTAGTGTGCTATACTCCCACTGTTCATTAACCCATCGCTTGATCACAATTTTTCCAATCCCACAGACTTCCACAGACTGCTTGTTACCCAATGACAATGATTTTTGTTTACATTGTACTATTTCTTCAAAAAAATCTTTTCTAAATGTCATATGTGCTGATGCACCACTATCCAAGATCCAAGTATTCTCTTCAACTTCACTATAGTTGGTTTCTACATTAAATGCTAACATTGTTTCTTCCTTAGTTGGTTTCTTGGTTGCTTTCCTCGGAGCACGACATTCTTTTGAGAAATGACCACGCTTTCCACAATTATAACATTCAAAACGATGCTTGGCTGGCTTATTTTGATTTGCACCATTGCCTCTTGCCTCATTCACCTTCTTTTGCTTAGTATTTGCAACAAACAAGGCAGTTTCTACTTCTTCTTCGCCTGCAATACTGGCCTCTTCATCTAACAATCGGGCAGTTAAGTTAGTGAGAGTTTGCTTTGCAGGATCCAGTGACATCCATGCTTGACGCAATGATCTATACTTGGTGGGCAAGGTACCAAGTATTTTTGTTATGATAGCCATGTCACTGACTTTCTCCCCACTATCTTTTAACTGTTGAGCTAAGTTTTCTACTTTGGAGATGTGCTGTGCTACACTGTCATTCAAAGACATTTTGTACTGGTAAAACCGTTCATGAACTAGCATTTTATTCAATTCACTCTTCTGTTCATATACTGATTCGAGTTTTGACATTATTTCTTGAGCAGTTTCACAGTTTTCTACAAGTGTAATTTGCTTTAAGTCCATCGAAGAAGTTATGATAAACATGGCGGTGCCGTCCTTTTTTAGCCAATCCATTGAATTGTTTTCTGGTTTGGGTACGGAAATATCGATTCCATTTGCTTTTAAAGCACACTTAATTTGGAATTTCCACTGTTTAAAGTTGTTTCCATCAAATTTGTCCATATTCAATGACCGCGCGGCTTGCATTTTTGAGGTTAATAATTTCCGATTGCAAAATTAACTTTTTTCTTTGCTGTTTTCTATTGTTCTCGAAGTTCTAGAGTTTCCTGAGCCCATAACCTGTTAAGTTATGCAGGTTTCTTCAGTAAAACGACTTGAGATTTCTTAATAAAATACTTTATGTAAATAACGCACATTTACAGCAAGAATATCAAAAGCTAAGAGCCTTGCATTGATGGTGGCGCCATCTAAGTTTACTATTTATTAAAAGTATTGCCAACATTAACTTTTTTATTTTAACAAAATAAAAAAGTTAATAGTTAAATGTCGATAAGACAGCTCGCTAGAAAAAGAGAACAATAAAAAAAAAAAAAAAAAAAAAAAAAAAAAATTTTATGTTTTTAAAAAATTACAGTTTAATTGAAATTTCATTTTGAACTGATTTACTTCTGAAGTTCCCAAGTAGAGACCCAATCATTAATGAAATTTTTACTTTACTTGTTAAGTAACTTTGTTAAGTAATTTTTCTCAATATTTTTTATTGAATAGAATAGAATAGAATATATTTATTTGCAAAGAATAAGTAGATATAACAATGTCATTGGGTGGCACAGAGACAATAGGTTCCTTATTGTGTTTACATACTTGATTTTGTGACATTAGATACTATTTTTATTATTTATTTTTGTGACATTTAGTGTTGTTAATTTTATAAATTTTCTGATGACTCAATATTTAAATTATCTTTTCTTGATGTTTTATGTAAAGTAATGAATTTTTTATATTGAACAAATAATAAACTTAACTGAACCTATAAGAATGGACCTGGTAAATTCAAGATTTTTTTTAGCATCTGTAACAAGATAAAAGAAGTTCATTTATTTTATGACATAATTACTTGTTGGCTCGGTGGAATAAGACCTAATTGGTGTCTCAAAAACCATTACAATACAACACAATACAAATATTCTTTATTGAAATAGGCGGTCTTATCGCGTAATAGCGATCTCTACCAGACAACCAATAAGATTGAGAAATAAGTTGGAGACGGTTTAAGTAGGTGGCGGGAACAAAAATAGACAGGAAAAACGCAGGGATAATGAAAATAACAACACTAACATAAATGTGATACATACCTAAATAGATAAAATGAAATAATACATTCATACACACCTACCTACCTACACACTTAACATTATTGTATAATACTTAAGATAAAATAAATATGAGAATGTAAATAACGAAAAAAATATACATATATAAGAAGGCCATATGACAGAAAGGGATTTGATCAGAAGCAAAAAGATAAGAAAAGGGACTAAAGACAGGAAGTGGATTCAATTAGTGGTAAATAGTGATATTTGAGTTGGTTTAGAATATGTAATTTTTTAAGAATATTACAATTGTATGTCATCAATTAGTTGTTGTCTGGAAGTTATTGATAGGTATTTTATTCAAGTTCTACAAGATTTTTCTCTCATTTACTTTTAAAGCTGACTATATTTCACTTTCATATCCATATTTGACTTTCATTGCTGTTAAAATTTCTCAATTTAATGACCAATAATTCTATCAGTGCCTTAGGAATAAGTGAAGAAGCATCTAATTATAAGCTTTTCATCTCTAGACACTTTTTACTATTTAAACTCCAGTGCCGTCTCAGTTGAGCCAACAATTTAGAATGTCTAGACATTTTTAGTTTATTTAATCTAGATTCTTCCTTTTAAGAACAAAAAATACAAAAGTGTAGATTGGCAACAACATGTAACTTGCTATGTTGCGTTCTACTTTCGCCGTCATCTTCGAGAAGCAATGTTCAATTTTACGATGCAAAAACCAGTTACGAAAATGTCTGAATCATACCCATTGAATTAGGTGGCAGTAGGTACCACCCACTAACTCGTTTGTATGCGTTTTAAGGCAGCATTAAAAACTATAAATCATTTATCTTGCTATGACTTGCCATTATCCGTCTTGGCGTAGGTACCGTTAGTCTTTTAACATAATACGAATTTAAAATCTATAGTGTCTAGACTACCAGCCAAGCTAATAAACTATGCGGGATGCATAGCAAAATTGGCTCTGGAATGTAGGAAGCATTAAAAAGGCAGTTTAAGAAATACCGTTTTTTGTCTTTTTCGGTCAGTGCTGGGGTACCTATTTACCTATCGTATATATTGCGTGTCCTGCTCAGCAATGTAGCGCCTACAATGAAATATTCTATACAAAACGACTTTTGCGACGCATTAGTCATTTATCAACATACAAAACTGCAAATAAATTGTTATCCGGTAACCTACAGAGTTCCTGTAAATAAGTGTTGTACCTAGTTGCATTCCAATACTGCGCGAACATAAAGGTGCACAGTTTCTCCATTCTTGTTGTATTTAATATTTTAATAATAACCCTCTCAAACTCAAATGCAGTAGGTTATTATAGATACAGTAAGGAAATATTCACCTACCGTAGAACCCTGTCGCAATGGACAGGCCGCCGTCACTCAAACTCGTGTGATATGGCACCTTATTGCGATAAGGTTCTACGGTGGTACGTGAATACATTTCCCTTGCTGTACATATTATCCAAATGTGATTGACAATCGCTAACCAGGAACCTACCTAGTCCCAGCCGGTTGTGCTGAAAGGGTCACTACGGCACATGTTAACGAGCTGTGGGGAGGAAATATCCACTTTGAGATCTATTTGCATCCTTTTTGAGTTGCACTTCCAGCAATCCATCAGTAACGAGGGGCAACCGTCGATCTAGACTTGGTCCATGCCACGCTCAATGCTACATACAGTTCAAATGCACAATAGCCACAGGAAGTATGAGGGATATATTGTTAACGTAACGTTCAATAGCAAATTGAACCAACTACCGGCTGCTATCGAGAACTATATTCGTTCCATTATCTAAAGGCTAAACGTGAACGTGACCCTCCGAATAGTTACCCTTTTTTTAGTGTGTCACAAAATCCCTTTACTGATAATCGAGACTTTGACAAGGGTTGTTCCGTGTCAAAAATACGCGACGCTGCCTTAATGCGTTGCGACTGGATACGACCGCCAGGTGAAGTTGATTTATTCCTGTCCCAGTTACCGTTCGAAAAAGCAAACTAGGTGGAAGGTACTGGACTTTGTCATTGCCACCCTGTTCGTAAACAGCGCCAAGAGAGAGAAGGATGACCAACAGATTGTGGGGCGTGACACCATTCACTACGACAGTTATCGGGGACAAAAGATCGCTTTAGACGGCGATGCGACGGAACATTATTATTAGGTTTTGCGTACCTGAAATTTTAACTTATTAATGTTCTTATTACTATACATATAAATAGGTATAATATTTACCATGTTATTTATATTACCTATTGAGAGCGTAGTCTTATTTATGATGACTCAAGATCGTTGTTATTTTGCGCGATAGCGTTCTCGTTCGGCGAGTCTTCTTCGAAATAATCATTATCGCAATTGAAACTTGATTCTTGCCAGCGAGTTCTGAGTATTGATAACAAGTAATGCACATACCTCCTACCCATTACCAAGAGTCCTCTTCGTCACAGGTAAAATCGTAGTTGCATTGAAAAATAGTTCCTAAATAGCTAATTATATATGGCTGTACGGGTTTACCATTGTTGTTTCTTACGATTGCGTAAATCCGTCGTTTGTTTCGTCTAGTCTTTTATCTACTAAATAAGGTAATTAGATGCGCCACCTATAACGCACTTAAATAATCTTGCAGGTTTGAAAAGAAGCTATCATTAATATCTAATTACGCTTATCCCGCGAATCCGAGTGAACCTCCACCTTTTGTTTCGAAACAAGCGCGACGTGTCAGTTGACGCAGATGAACTTGATGAAGGACCTTTTTGCGGATCTAATTTAGATTCATAATCTCCCCAGCGCGGTTGAGCTCAGAGTCACGTCAGGCCTCATACTGTGAGTGAAATTCAATTTTCGAAGTTCGTTTGGTGCTGTTCAGCTCATACTAATAGTCATCAATTTAAGAGTGAGAGAGACGGTACAACACGAAGTTCTGAAATCGAATTTCGGAGTAACCCCCCTGATACAGTGCAGACAAGCTGGGCTGACGCATCGCGGAGTGCGAGTGAGCAGTGACGGTGACGGGCCCGTTCGTTGAACCGGCGAGGTCACGATCAGTGACGTGTGCGCAACACAAACGCACTCGCTGTTATTACCAAGACTGTTAATGAGACAGAGTCAATAAATCGTGAGAGATTAAACGTGAAATCTATTTAAAAACTGATCTAGTTCAGGATCACGTTACATGCTGATCTAAGGCATGTAACAGCACTTTATGTATCGTTTAAGCCGGATGTGAGTCAACTTATGTTTTGTGGCTACGAGACAAGGAAACCACGTGGGTGGGTGTCGCAATTGTAAGACCAAAATCATCATCATCATCATCTCCAGCCTATATACGTCCCACTGCTGGCACAGGGCTCCTCTCAGAACGAGAGGGCTTGGGCTATACTTCCCTCGCGGGCCCAGTGCAGATTGGGAACTTCACAATGCTGATGCAAAATTTTGAGCAACTCGCAATAGATGTGCTTATTTTATTTTATGACTAGCTGTTGCCCGCGACTTCGTCCGCGTGTGTTTTTGTGATACTTACGGCTTTTCTCGATATCAAAATTATTATTACTATGACTATTAACTTCGTCACATGAACCACTGAAAGTATGTACGAAACTATACTTTTAGAATTACGTCATGAAAATAATAATTTGCGACACGGAATCTTGAAAAAAAAATCAAGTGCAAACTGGTTAATGACTCGTCACATTTATTTATACTTTATTTTACAAATAGTTTTATTTATAGTTTTGTTTATAGTTTCTTTATTCAAAAAAGCTAAGTACAGTTTTAATTACATCACTATTAATTTCGCCAAACTATGACGCTTATTGGCGAATACTGCGCTCACTTTAACGATATTTGTACCCTGATTAATTTAAAAAATTGAATCTATTCTAACCAAATAATACATAAATGTTTACCTGTTTTTACCTTACGACTAACAATTCATTTACTAATCCGTTTTAATTAATATTTGGCGACTAAATTTTTTCTAGCAGAAGCTTTTTTAATTTATTTTCTTGGTTTAAGTAGGTACGTAATTACAGATTATTAACACTTATTATCATTCTACAAATTAATTACCTACAGGGGCCTTGCCATAGTTGCCATGATGTCTTAATGCGATTCAGTTTAGGTTCGCTCGCTGTCAGATTCATACTAAAAGCACCAACTTTTCACAATAAAATTCTGACATGTTCGTAGCGCAGGCGTAAACGCGCCCTTTGATTTTGCTTTTTATAGGCAAAGGTACCAAGAACATACAGCCAAGCGTTTCACGCCGCCCTCATATTAATATCAGGCTATCAAATAAGAGTGCGTTCAAAAACCGAACGCGTTGTGAATAATTGCGCAATAAATAAAAACAAAAGTAACGGTATTGCATATTGAACTTTAGGTGTTAGGTAAAGAACACAATTTAGGACGCCAATTTAGGTTGATTTAGGTTTGACAAAAATCTCTTCGTTGAAAAAATGCCTGTACAGCATGTAATTATTATATTAATGTTTTTTCACAATTGACACGCTTTTCCGGCTATATGTCTTATGTACATTTGTATCTATCTATTTTCTTCGTAGTATTATTATGTTTGTAACTATTACCAACTACTTATACCGAGGAAAGCTGATTTTCTTGAGTTCCGCTATTTTGTGCGTAATGACCTCAAAAATCAAATTTCAAGAAAACTGAGAAATTATATTTACCTGTATTAAATTGGAAGTATTATGTAGTAACTTTAAAAGGTTACACTTCATTGGCTTTTATTGTATAGGTGTATGAAGTTAATTAATTTTAAACACAAAACCCTCTTTTTTGCATCTCTGGATGAGATTAAAAAAAAATGCTAAAACAGGTATTTCTTTATTTTTATTACTAAGCATTTATTCTGAGTTTCATGATTCTAGAACAATCTAATTTTCTTTTTTCATACAAACTTTAACCCCCCTTCTCACCCCCTTTTTCCAAAATTTTCCAAAATTTCTGTAGCCTATATCCTATTCTGAATTAATTGGAATCGATTTGTGAACATTTCATTAATATCCTTTCAGTAGTTTTTACGTGATGCTCAGTCAAACAAACAAACAAACAAACAAACAAAAATTTTAAAAATGGTTTTAATATGTTCAGTTACCGATTTTAAGTCACCCTGGTCGGTTTTTTTTTTAAAATCTTCAATGTACAGATTTTTTGGTCTCAACGATTTTATTATATGTATAGATTATTAGCTTCAGTGACATTTTATATCATCATTTTTATAGAGGTATGAAATAGTATGAAGTCACAATTCAAGTTGAGTAGGCACAAAACCGAAGGTGTGACGAATCCAGTTCATGGAAAAAATTATTCAATAAAGTGTTTGAATGGATTTAAACATGGAAATGAAATAAATACGGTAGGCTTTTAAAGCAACATGCTGCAAAAATGTTTTTTTTTTCTGTTGTGATTTATAATTTAGTTACAAGCGAACAAGTGTATTACAGTGTCATTGTCTCGTGTTAGGTCATGTTATGATGAACAATGAAAAACGCTGTGATATTCTCACTGGGTACTTGTGCTGACTTGGTTACCAACGTACCTAATTAAAATGACTGCGGTTATGTGTAGGTACTTATAGATCACGAGCACAACACGGCCTTTTATTAACCACAAATAAATTATCAGCTTTGCTGAAAGTTACAAAGCAACATTTTCCTCAAAAGTGTATAGATAGGTACATGTATTCAGAAAGAAAGTCTAAAGACTGCAAAAATATGATTCTTCTGACAATTAATTAGAGCAACAGTCCAATTTGCGTTAGGACGCCAACACAAACGCATGTTTCCTAAAATCCTAAACAGTACACCAACCTATGACTGTGTTGATTAGGTTTCCTAGCAAAATTAGGTCGCAAACGAATTCAAACACAAAGCATGCTAAAGTTACTGGATTTCAGGTATAGGTTTTTGGGTCTGCCAAAGAAGATACATTTGGCCAAAGAAATTGTCCAATATCTTGGCCCTCTGAAATAGCCACCCTGTCGCGCCACATAGCCGCCAGTTATTCCTGAATAGGTAATGCAGGGAGTCGGGAACTCGGGAGGTGCAATGACATTCCCTCTGTGCACGTGTTGTTGTTTTGTTACCGCCCATTACAACCCCCTATTGTGCTTTTGTCTATTAAAACCCTTAGCGACCCTACGGACAATTAAATGTGTCTTCCGTTTAGCGTACCCTCACGAGCTTTGTTAATGCAATTAACTATGCAAAACTCTCCTTCGTGCCTTATTTTCTCCCCTTCGAGATAGCTCTACTCGAGGGTGAATGACCACTTTAGATAAACGATTTAATGTCAAGATTCTGCATAATTCCTTTATTTACAGTTAAGGTCACAATGAACCATATTACCTGGAACACCTAATCTCGTAGCAGATTTCGATATAGAATCTAACTAAACAACAATCATGCTAAACGTGGCCTTTAGGTCTTGTTACCTTAGGCTCTGTCTACCCTGTAAGGGATATAGACGTGATTTGTGTGTATATCTAACTAAACAATGAGTCTAAAAGATCGCAACTAACTGCAAGATATTTACCTAGAATATGTTGATTAGTGATCCTCCTACGTCTTTGTTCGCATGTTAGCATTGCATTCATGATCACTCGTTACATGCTACACCTAGTTTAAATTGAAAGAAGGTCACTCTGATTGAATTGATTGTTCCCTGTTGAACAATTTGTGCCGACGAACCCACCTACTTTCAGGGAATTGGGCTTATTTGATTAGTAGTTATTTTACCGTTTAGAGGGGAGAAAAACTGTTTTCATACGATTATTTGTTCATTTAGCCACCCCACAAGTACACCCTCTTAATTAATTAATTAATTAATTACATGTTGACTTGTTTTTGTACACGTGTATACACACGATAGCTATACAGCTATCTCATTTTAACCGCTGTAGTAGATACAAAACCAACTTGAAAACAAGTGTTATTTTATTAATGTTATATAATTTTGTTTTTACTTTTTCACATGTCCCAATTTAGCCAAATTGGCGTTAACACCTTATTAACTTTCTCTATATAGAAAACGAGTAAC
The DNA here is from genome assembly GCA_949127965.1 of Pandemis corylana. Taxonomy (NCBI): domain Eukaryota; kingdom Metazoa; phylum Arthropoda; class Insecta; order Lepidoptera; family Tortricidae; genus Pandemis; species Pandemis corylana. The sequence continues at coordinate 5,207,878 of OX421856.1, read as the reverse complement.
GGGCTAACGAGCGTTCGTGACAGACTTCAAAATTGATCAAATTTTTGAGTTAAGGTTTTATTTATTTACTGTATTTTCATTCTTTATTATGATTACTAGTACGAGTACATGCATTTTAGGTCTAAAAATGTAGGTTAGTAGAACGTATGTCTAATCCTAAACGTAGGTACCTATTACAATCAAAGGAACAGAGCAATAATATTCAAGTACGTAACATGATGATACAGTAAAGTAGATTCGCTTGAAACCTGCAATTAAAGAGCAGCAGATGGGTATTAATGGCATAACCAAGTTGTTTTCCATTTCAACACCATGACTTAATTCATAGAGCTACTGCTCAAACTTCTAGCTGCAAATTAAAAAATAATGTTGCACAGGGGTTTTAGACGGCGGCGAGGCTCTAAATCGTGTTACAGCCTTGGAAGCCGGCCACGCTCCGCCGAGCATGACGCTGCGGTCTCACAGCCCAGTGCCAATATCTTTAATCTATTGTACCTTCGATCCTATCTCAGTAACATACACTGTTCTCCGAAAATATAGTATTCCTTGTTAGCGCTGTAATACAGTGGATATTAGAGTTTGAAGCACGTATAGCCTATCTAATATCAACTTACAGTTCAGAAGCAACGCGGGTGTTTGTAAGGGGCCGTTGTTGTCTGGTAATATTTGATATCGAAGGGCTAAAGACGGACTGATTTCAAAGAGACTTATTTTATTTCTTATGGAAAAAGCTGAGGGTAGTTTTAAAGTTACGTGCCTTGGTTTTAAACTACTGAGGCTCACAATCCACACAGCATAGCTACGTTGGTAACGTGTTCGTCCATTCAATTTTGTATGCAGGCAGCATACAAGCGTACAATACGAAATAGTAGTTTAGGTACGTTCCATGCACATTGAGCCTTGAGCGTTCTCTAAGATAAAGTCCATGCGAGGAATAACTATAATAATAAACGAAACATATTCCCGCATAAAACCAACTCTCTCTCCACACGTGTCTCAAATGTGTTGCAGCCGTATTTTTAGATCCGTAACTAAGAACTTCAGTCGGACTACTTACGTGTAGAAAAGAAATGACGTTAATTAAGAGAAGTTCCGCGAACAAGTTGTTTTCTGAAGACGGGGAGGGCAGGAAATTGTTCTTGTACTAACAAGAACATATTATACTGAGCGAAGGTGATGGAACAATTAAATACACAAGATGTTCAGATACATATGAGTCAGTGTAGAACGACGTGCTGAAGTAGTTATCACAATTTACAAGTATAGTCTTTTGATTGTGTCTAAACCATACGAAGCAGATATTTTAGACCCATGATTCACCGCAACAATTTCTACGATTTATTTATGTAGAGTAATTTTGGCACCAACGTTCGGACTATCTGTGCAAATCGTAACGTTAGTCGTGATATTAGAGCGACATGCGCCCTTATTCATAAACGCTCTATAGGCTTCTGCTAACTTAGCAATCGTTTGTCCTTATCTGTGAAAGGTAAATGTCAAAGTGACAGATAAGGACAAACGATTGCTAAGTTAGCAGAAGCCTATAGAGCGTTTATTAATAAGGGGGATGGTCACGTTACGACTGGCCAGACGCGACACTGCATCATAAATCAGACTATACTTTTTCTATTATTAACCGCTATTCTTCGAGCCACGCGGCTAAGTTACGATGAGTATAGATAAACTTTTCTGTACACGACACATTGTCAAAATTTAAAACATTGTATTGCACACCGTCACATCCAGATATCTTATTTAAGTTGAAGACAGCAAAATTACTAACTAACATGGTCCTTTGTGTTGCTACGTCCAATGAAACCGTGGCGAATTAGTCTCAATCAGACTCATAAGGCAGTATCGTGTGAATCAACTGACTCCGTACAAATTTACTCGGCAACAACCAATGTAGTACTGAGTTGCGAAAACTTCCGTTCCTTTCATTCAGTGATTGGCCTGTGGACTTATCCTGACTGTCAACGTTTTACAAGAAACATGGGACAGCGGAAACGTGCTATTCAGTTTTTAATCAGCTTGAAGTCATTTGGTCCTAAATCGAATCCTTATCGAGGTTTTTATAAAAGTGGGACTTCAAGATCCCTTGAGCCTAACACGTCCCGCAGTATCACTAGGCCACGCCCCGCTTTTCATGACTCGTAATTATTTTCTGGATGTATTTCGCGTTTAAAAAATATATTTAAAAACGTTTTGTGATAAGGTTCACAAATGGTCCGTAGAAATGATTAGTGACTTAACAAAACTCGATTTAGAAATCCGTCTTATAGACCTAAGGAAATTAGGTACATGAGAAATTAAAAATTGGCATGAATTTGAGCCTGCTCCACAATACTCAGATGTGTAATGAAACATTTAACCGATTGCGAGAACGCTTATATTCGTAGGCTAGACAAAACTGGAGTTTTGATACTTGACATATTGTCATACGTCTTTATTCAGTATAACAGTTTATTGTGTAATATTAAACAGTGCGGAGGTCGTTGGCCTCGCCCAAGCGCGTATAACAGCCGTCCCGCCGTGCTTCTGGGCGGGCGGCGAGCTATTAGGCGCTAGGAGAACGTAAACAAACTTTTGCATGGATAGATCGTAACGCTGTCGGCGAATAGCGACGCTCGCTTTGCATTCCATACGCACCGTAACCCAGCTGTGCAAACGCGATACATATAGTGATGAAATTGAACCGGGAAATATCTGGTGGCTTTTAAGGAATTTAGCGCAATATACTGTGTAGAAAATATATAGGAAAGTAATTGTGTTTGTGACCCTAACAAACCGCCAAATTCATACTCTGAAAAGTTGCGGATCATACACAAAGAGGACTTTTTGTTTGTGTCCCTTCTGATAATGAAAGTTAAAGGAGTGGCTGGTTTAAGTCTTAATTTTTATATGGATCTAGTTTCAACTTATTACATACTGATATCTGGATTCAAATTTAAAAAATAAACTTGTGCTGTGCTCTTACTTGTGTGCTAAGTGTGAACATTATTCGACCTATGGTAAGCCAAAAGTTTGTTGCGGTGGTTACTCTCAAAATAAACGAGCACAGTTAAAGTGACAATGACAAACATGTTTAATTTTAATTACAGTTAGCAAACGGAAAACTTGCACGAAAACAATTTCGTTCGGCTATAATAACACGTAATGTAAGTCGTACAGCGCACTCGCTGCCCAGCGAAGGCAATTAGCGACACATGACGCCGACATGCTACTTCTTATGGAAGTGTTCTCCACTATTATGCAGCTTCTATGCCACTTCATGCTTCTTTCTTATTCTTGATTAAATATTCCTCTTTTCCAACCAACTTAAAGGCCATCTAACTGGTAGAAATCCTTTAATAGCGTCAGTTCGCCTTTACATGTATCTTAATCTTTGTCATTGGTGTTTGTTTGTATCACTTTATCACCCGATAAAGGAGTTTCTTGACCGACTGTGAAATTGACCATTTACTTAGCATATTTTGAAAGCGATTCGACTGCATGTATTTGTCGTGCGTACCGTGTGATTCATTTCATATTTCTGCGAATTACTTCATCAAAACATCACCCATTTTATTGCCCGAGATGGATCGCGTCACACGAATTCGCTTCATACAAATGTTTGTTTGAGTTTTGACTTATAGCCGTCAGGCCCGTCAGTATCCCTCGAGTCAGGTTTCAGCACTAGATATGTCTGCAAGACCAGATTCATTCGATGGCGCAAGAAATAAATATAGCTTCAAGCACCAGAGATCGGTTAATAGATGTGTACGGACTGGACGCGTTGGAGGTAGAATTGTAACCAGTTTAATTGGCACAGTAACAGTTCGAATAGCCGCGATCAATTTATTAATTTGGTTGTATAGTATCGTACGTATTGCAAAGCGCAGATGAAATTCTGTCCTCAATAACGTTTATTTGACGTAAGATTGAGTACAACAGTGAATACAACTGCTTTTCAAATAGAATAAAAAGTCCCATGCCAACATCAAAGGATTCCTATTTGCTGTCACGGATTGATGGAGATTGTCCTGATGTTTGTAAAATGTACTGTATAATACAGTCTGTAAATAACGAACGTTTCATTTCACTGAAAATGTATGCGAATTTATGCAGCATTTCGGAATACTTTTTGGTTTAATTCATTACTCAACTAAACGATATGGTTTTCTTGTTTGAATTGCGATCTAATGATTATTTACCGAGGTAGGAAGTTCGCACAGTGCAGCCATGGCCGAAGGGAAAGCGTGTATCGACGTAACTGGTCGCTAAGTAATTGGTCCCTCTTCCCTCGGGTATTCGTCCGCTCTAGCTTGTTTAGTACTGTTGGCGAGAGCACTTTCTGTTCGTTGCTAACTAATAAGATTTCTTTATTCACTTCTGCAGCTACCTACTTGTTTGTTCTTTATCCTAAAACCCAATTCTTCTAATCTTTTCCTTGATGGATACATAGAAGCACGTTAGGATAATAGAATCAAGTTGTAATGAATTCTTATCGAATAGGTGAATCAACTCGTTTCATACATTGTGTTTTATGTAAAAAAAATGTACTTATTGCACGTAAAATAATATGCATATCACTGCTCGACAAAGGCCTCCATCTCATCTATCTCCACGCCACGAGTACGAGCCATACGAGTTTAAATCGTCCCGAAAATCCTTTTGGTTGGCTTCAACATTACTACTATTCTCTGGCACCTCCAACATCTGGTTGTGAGCTCATCTTTGTGGGTTCATGCGATAGATATGTTTGTCCTATGTTAGCTTTAGTCTTTTCCCAACGTCTTCTATGCGTGATTTTGATCCCAGCGTGGTGTTTCGGATTTTATGTATCTCTTACACTAGAATGATGCGCTCCATCGCTCTTTGACAGACTTTAAGCTTAAAAATATATGTGTCACTGACCCTATCGTTTGTGACACAAAGGTGTATAGATGTTTTTGACGTCTTGCTAACGTACATATATTTATGCCCTTGATTGTACATATCACCAAAGTAGATTTATTGAGCTAGACTATTATTAATGATAAAACGCGTTGTAACTCCGCGGTGTCAGTAAATGTAACAAAAAATTAAACGATATTTCAAGTCGTGACTCGTTGTTTTAATTAATTTCAGAGTTGCACGTTCGGTTTATTTTATCTATTATTGCTGAAACTTTAGTTCACCGCGGGTCTTCTTTACCTGTCGTAACAATCACGAACTTATAGTGTTATCTCAGGACTTGAATGGGGAAACTTCTTCATTTAACTAGGAGTTTGTCGACGAACGGCGACGTAAGAATACGTTCAACTTCTCACGGGGACACCTTATATGCACACGATATTGAATAAGCTACGTTATTAGTAAGTAGCTACCTACTCATGGTTAATTTTTATTTTGTTTCTTTCGACCTTTTTCTCTCCAAGATTTTTTGTTTGTTTTATAAACTAAACCGCGTATATGTATTACAGTTTTTTGAAACAAAATGTGTCCTACATACATATATCACGTCTTTATCCCCTACGGGGCAGACAGAGCCTATGGTAACAACACCTTAAGGCCACGTTTAGCATGATCAAGGGCATATAGGTGGAAAGGGAAATCTAATGTGTCCTAGGTATTGGATAAATGTAACTGGTCGTTGCCTAACATTAGCCTGGCTTTTGTGATACCATCCCGAGCGGTCGGGGGCGCTCCTGCCCTACTGACCTACTGACACTGCCTAAAGCAAAACTGGCTCTGTTCTGTTTGACTGAACAAATAAACGGGAATGTTTAAATATTAAAATTCCCGAATGCAGAAACCCATAAGGCTACAACAAAAATAAGTCATAAATGTGCAGAATATTATATTTTATACAATACTCATATCGTAATATATTACAGTCGTGTTTGTTTCATTTTTGTTAACTTCTAGATTTTACTTACAGATAGTTATTGTCTCTTTTGATCTACTTTGAATTCTTATAGAAAGTTCTTGATTTGCGTTTTCAAACCAAATAAATCCAAAAGTTTGTCTCATTGTTTTTCTGTCTGTTACCTTTTCACCCTTAAACTGCTGAACTGATCGGGTTGGAATTTGGTATAGAGATAGTTTCAGTCCCGGGAAAGGACAACGGATAGTTTTTATACCAGAAAATCGCATAGTTCCCGCAGGATAGCGATAAACGAATTCTACACAGACGGAGTCGTTGGCAACAACTAGTAGTATATATTTGAGAAGAGGTAGTTTCAAGTATGAGTTTAAGTGTCGTCCTGAGGGCTGATACAAAACATCCCAGCAAATACAATTCAAAAAATGGTAAAAAACCTGTGTTTTATTACAAAATAATCGCTCCATTCTTACCATGTATTTTCGAATAATATTTTCACAGATATGATGGCAGCAGAGTAACATACACTAGCCTAGCCTGTCTATACCATAGAAACTCCTATGCAAATTATCAGCTTTCTTACTCTAGGTTTTCATACTCTAAGAAGGTGCATAAACGTTGATTATTTGCAAAGTATAAGCTTGAAACTACAAAACGCGACAAATAAATGTTTTACGAGATAAATTGTACCACAACCTTGACACAATTCGTACTTATGAAGCATGACACAGATTTCGTTGATCACAATTTTTATGCAATTTTTATTTACGCTGTAATTGGATGGTGAACATTAAATGTAAAGTGTCGCATGCACGCCCTAATTGGGATTGTCTAAAAAAAAATACCTATCCTTTTTATATTTTTTTTGTGCAGAATAGTCAATTATAAGAAACCAATTTCAATATTTTCTCATATAACTCGGTATTTTTTTCACTATTAATTATTGAAAGTATTTTGGTTGATGACGTCAGAGTTTCCACTGCCGGTGTCACACATCTGCTTATTGGATAAATTGATCATAAAACGTATGTGAAGCGCCGCCATTAACGTCTTTTCTATCTGTGGTGAAGTTGGCAAACTGTCAATACTGTCATTAGTATCAACGTCAACATGATTCAACAATAACACAGGAAGATTCACGCGATCTTCTCCTATGAATTTTATATTTTCACAGCCGTTACACATACCATAACATTCTGCGCGAAGCAGAAAGGTCCATAAACACATACCAGGTATGATCAAGACAAAACAGGACCCGGAAATAAGACAGTAAACTCAGTAGGTGAAAGTAAACCGAAAAACGTAATATTTCGCTATCCATTAAAATATTTAGCGGAAAATCTTTCATGTGAGCGAAGCACATCGCTGTGCGGATACACTCTTGCCTAATTATCTACCGAAAGTGCTTCTAAATCTAAACTATAATACAACAATATGAAAGTAATCAGTGGAAAAAACAAGAATGACAGTAACAAGATTGTCATTTTGCTTGTCAGCTGTCATAAGATGAATGAAATGTCAGATTGCGGGTCCAAATTGAACTCCGTAGTATAATCCACGCGTAAATAGCATAGAATTTGTAACATTTGCAAATAAAGTACATTTTGGACCGTCTACGTCATGTCTGGGAATGTCAAATGAAGGTCATTGCTTATTTTTCATGTAATAAATTCATTATAGTAAAATAAAATAAAGTAAATACAGAAAACGATTTAAAAAGCATTTATCTCGAAATGGTTTTCGATTGACTATACATTGTAAAAAAATAGACAATCCCAATTGGGTATAAAAAGGTCAACTATAAATAGTTAGTAGTAGTAACAGGCCCTTGAGCTTCGCTAGTGTAGGTACGGCAACAAAGAGTAGAAAACGGATGAAAAAGTAACAAAAATTTTCCAACTCCTAATGCCAACGCAACGTTATTGTTGCCATGTTCAAATTTTTCATGTCAAAAATGTGCTAGTTACAAAAAAAAAGTGGTGCCCTCGTTAAATTTTTACTCTTTATTGTCGTAATGAAATTAAACAAAACGTTTTCTTTAGCTCAAAGGAAATTTGTAATGTTGGCGTGTTGTCGGGGTAACGTGTTGCGCATTTTATTTGCGTGCTGGCTCTGGAGAATCAATTCCAAATGGGACGTTAAATAAATCCGCCGTCTCATGCTGCTTGCCTTTGGATTGCATTTGGTGCAGCTGTGTCGTAAATAATGTCCCATCCTCGCGGTTCCCGCTGTCTTAACTGCGACTGCTCCTTAAATCTTGTCTACAGGAAATTGTCAGGCTATTTCATAGACACCCGGCGTACTGGTTTACGCTTATTATTACAGACCCGCAGATAAGTACGTTCGCAGTAGATAGTAGTCCCAGAGTTCTAAATTATCGGACGGCCACTTGATTATTCAATATTCATGGACGTTATTCCGGTTGAAGTTGTGCGTTCGCCCTAATCCGAAATGCAAGTGGCGTTCTCCTCTATGACACTACGCTGGACCCACAGGGAATAAGAATTGAAATCCCAGTTAGATACTTACCTAAGATAATTCAATTTCGGGGGGGGGGGGCTTTATTTTCAAAACCCTAAGGTCAAACTTAAAAAAGGTAGGTAGGTTAATGATAAGGTTGAATATAGATACGAAAATAATTTATGGTACTTAATAGATTTGGAATGAACAGTGAACATTTTCTGGTCAGTTAACGAGTAAATGAGTAAATAATTCTAATTGTTAAACTTTTGCTTCCGAGTTAGTTTTCCGGTCTACGAGGGCTTCGTATTGTCTTTGGCCCGAATGTCATTGGAGGCCCTTGAAAGTTTATAATTAACGTAACGGAAAAATCCGGCAAGCTAAATCGAACAGTACTCAAGTCTCGTTTAATCAAACTCAGTAAGTTTTCTATAGCTATTATTAAGCGTAGGGAGCCAGTGCTCGCTGCGATAGGCGGCAAACGGCATCTTAATACTTACTGCTCTGCTGCGCTGACTAAATTCCTTAACTGTATTAGTCGACTTCCCTACTCCAGGTACGTCTATTTGTTCTCGCTTACCGAATTTGCAATTCCTTGCCTAACTTCGCCTGTTACTGCTTGTTTATTAATCGACTTGCCTATGCACGCGGCTTCGCCCCCGTGAAAAAATTATAATTAGGCTATGGGAAACTCGAACAATCAATGCAATAGAAAGTTATTGCATCTCTATGATCCTCTAGGAATATGTTTGCCAAATACATATAAAGTGTCTATATCAACTATGTATTTTTTATCCCGTGAGAATATTGGAAGGTCTTAAAAACTGTGTTGTGGTGTTATATTACAGTTACATATATATTTTTAACAGTTAGGTATAGTATCGGAGATAGGGCCACTTTAAATTTAAAATAAAAATCCCTTGTATTCTGTTTCATACAAAACTCGTTTGAAAGTCATTCAAAATAGTATTCATTCACTAAAATCCGCAAAGGACGGAAAGAAAGCAGTGTAATGCGAAGCAGGTGGCGTCGAATTTAGATTTAGTGACGCTTAAATTGACCTACATAAATAAAAAAAATTATCGCCCAATCCCGGACCTATTTATTATCCTTCGGAATTAAAATGAAGCTCGCATTTTCGCAGAGTACCAAGTCAAGGAGGCAACTACTTCGTTGAAAACTTTTTGAATCTACAATGTCGGTGCGGCATCCCCTTTGTCCTATTTTTTTCCTGTCCGCACTTCTTAATTTAGGGACGGAAAATTCTAGTTTTATCGAGATTGTGTTTAAAGATTGTTTTGTTTTTGCAGCGTCTCGCCGACAGCTGAGCGAGTATATCTCGCATTACGAGCCGCTGGAGTACGACGCGAGCGCGCTGCACGAGCAGCACGTGCGCGCGCGCCGCTCCACCGACGCGCCCGCCGACCTGCGCCTCACCTTCCGAGCGCACGGCAGGCGGTTCCATTTGCGACTGCGGCGGGACCTCTCTGCTTTCCACGAGGACTTCCAGGTATGTCTCTGTCATATTCCGATAACCCATTTGTCGCAAATACTTGATGACATTCCGAACTGCACCTTGTTAATGTTTACTGTGTTGACTAGATTGTTAACATTAATAATTAAGTTAATTTTACGTTGTTTTAGGTGGAAGGTGCACAAGGGCAAAAACACAATGTCGACACGTCGCACATATATCACGGGGAGTTGGCTGGTAAGCACAAATTGCTGTCAATTATAGAGTAATAGCATAATCTGTACGTAACACATGGTGAGAACTGAGAACCATTGTCTTACTGAATAAAACGTGTACCAAATCGTGATAAACGGTACAATTAAAACCGCTTAACGTACAGCTCTCGTCCGTGCAGGCTATAGTCTAGTTTATGTTGTAAAGTCGTAGTCGTAGACAACAAGGAGCCGAAGTTTGTAGGTGGCGTGCGGTGGACGGGAGCAGCTCAAATCCCATTGTGAGCGGGCCGGGACACTGCGAACACCGACGTTATCTAGACACTCAGTTATAACGCTATTGTTTGCCTTCACCCCCAGAGAAAATTTAATAAGTCCCCGCTCGGAGCACGTCACCCGCGATTGTGTTTCTCTTTAATCAAACAAGAGTCAAACATGAACGCTTGCCTCGCGTCTGCCCGCTCCATGGATAATTGAGCGGGCCGATGTCTCGTGTTGAACATTAATAATGGCTGGAAAGCACTAAAATATATTTCCTTTTTGCAATTACTGTCGGGATGGCGTCAAAGTCCCGGCTAATTGGGAGCTTTTGGGGCTTTCGGCGGCCACTCGACTTTTAATGTCTGTAACGGCGGGCGGTACCGCGGCCCTCCGCAGGCTTACCTTTGCAACAGATGCTCTAAATAATTACTCCGTTAGAAAATATCCTCTACAATGGCCTAATTACACAATTCAAATCAAATTCGCTCTACAGAAATGCAAATCATCTCAAATTCGTGCTTTGTGCTTAAGGCAGTACCTATTGGTGCATCGGTACGAAATATTTTGTGTAATTATGTTAATAAAGTTACGATTTCATGTAACGTAAAACATGCAAGCTGTATGTGAAATAATTAGATATTGATTTGAGCCCCCATCGCTCTATAGTCGGCGGGCTGAGCGTTCATCGATAACTTGATAATAACCTTATGTCTGTTGTCTCCATTGACATGTATGTATAGGGGTGTTCTGTAATGCTGGCCTGTTACTCTTTGCAAATGAGTAAACAGAGTTGATTCCTCCGAGAATGCGGAACTCTTCTTATAGTTATTATCCAACTTGGTTATCATCCCTCCTGGGTTCAAAAGAGTTTGCGTTCGCACTGGACTCGCGATAACAGCGGTGTGGTTATGATCGTGAAAGTTTGGAATAGTGCAAATGGATAAACTTGTGTGGAGGGCGGTGCGGCCATCGATCGCAGTTCGTCGCCCTACTTACACCAGCTCTATGCACTTAGCCACTGAGTTGGCGATTATGCATGCAGGCCCTACGACTACTGATAAACGCGTTTATTTCCCCGACTGTGACCGTTATCTCGTTATGTTCAGGGAATGATAACATTTTGGACCAAGTGCAATCCTATTAAATAGCATCTAACGACTGTGCTGGCAATCGCAACCAACGTACAGAGCCGAAACCTAATCATTATTTCCATTACCAGAAGCACCATGTGCCCCAAAGCAGCTGTTTCAAATGTAATGTCACTTAAAACCAGTCTAATACAGTATTAGCCATAATATGCTACCTGCAAATAAGCTGCTATTTGATTCCGTGACGTATAAATATTACATTTGATAGCTATAAAGGAAATGCATACATAAAATATGAGGGGACGCGAACATCCCAATAAAATTACCTGTTTCTGTCATGAGGGCACGATGCGACTTGAAACGATCGTATCGAAGCCAATTACGAGTATTAAAAGAAATTTGAAATATTGAGGAAACGATTAAATAGTCTGTTAACATGGTGTTTGACTCCATCTAGTTCGTGACTTAAAAGTACGGCTTTAGAAATACTTCTTTTGCCAAATAATTTCTGGCCCATCATGGCGTTATGTATTCAAATTTATATCGAAATACACAGTATCGAATCGAATTCCTGTCTTTTGAACATTGAATGGCCAAATGTATAAATTAATATTAGCTGGCTACAGGTTGGTGTATTTCTTCAGCATATAAAATACTCCGTGATAAATAAAATAGGTACGCCGGCTTTGCAATGTACCTACGGGAATGTTTCTGCCGCCACAGCTCTTAAATTCTCCTGAAAACATTTTTGGTGCCCTGCGGTTTGTGCGGAAAGCATTTCGCATCTCTTTCCTATTTACTTTTCAGACCTTCGTAATTTTTACCACGGTTTTTAGGCAGACAACGAGGATGTTTTTGTATACATGTTTCTGTTCATAATAAATTAACCTTTTTTTATTTTTATATTATTTCAGTACCTAGGCAAGTTACGAAAGTTGTCTATGCCTTCTGTAGCATTAAATATCGGCTGTTAAATATCGCAACATAACTATTTTCACGGTGAAGCAAATCAAATTGGTTCAAGTTTATTAATGTGGTCCTCAAAATAACGTCGGGATTATTAGATTAATCGTGTAATTCGTGTAATCGGACTAAAAGCGGTTAACTCGGTATAACCGGATACTCAGTAGAGAACGTGTTCCAACTACATGGTTTGTTTGCTTGTCCTGTTATGCGTGCATAATGGCGTACGCTTGAATTAATAATGATTTTGTCAACCTGCAACGAACGCACCTTTAAACTTGTTTTCGATGCATTGAAATTTGCGTAATATCGACCTATGAAGCAGCGCTATGAGCTTTTGACTGGTCAGTGCCTACAGAAAATAACGCAAGTTTCTTTGCATTGGCAATCTACCTTAATGAGCTCTATTGATTTAGTTGCGTGACAGGGTTCAGCGATAGCTGGCGATAGGGTGAACATTTCGCACCGGTACTGGGGGCTTGCTTTGACAAAATCCAGCTAGTTTATTTTCTAACGGTATAAGTTGCATGTAACAATACAACACAAATTCAAGAGGGTAAAGTTATCCTACTCCACATGTCGCTTTATGTACATATGAAAAACTCGTGATTTTATCCTTTTTATTACAGATTATAGTGCTTTATTTAATTTATCATTTTAAATCTTAGGAATCATCTTAGCAACCCATCACTATTTTGATTCCCCTTTCCACCTACACGCCCACAATCATGCTAAATGTGGCATTTGCCTTTAAATATTGTTATCTTAGCCCGTAAGGGAAAAATACGTGATTTATGTATGTATTTATGTATTTAACTTCAGCTGAAAAAAGCAGTGAACGTCCACGCCATTACATCACCGACGAGTGTGACGCGCACAGCCGTATACCTACTCCATGTTGCAAAGAGTCCATAGACTCCAAGTGCACCGTGGCAACCGTTTCCCCTCCTAACACCATGCGGTGACTCAACGTTGCGCTGGCGCACTGAGTAATGCCACCGTAACGCGATCGCGTGTTAATTGTAATCTAGAATCATTACATCACTACCAAAATGGCTTTAAATAAAAAGGTAACAGTGGTGTGGCTCAATTGCCCTTAAAATTGATTTGTGACGGCAAGCGGTTTCAATGTTTCTATTTTAATTATAAAATGTCTCTGTTTCTCTTAGTCTTAGTAATGACTCTTCACAATACCGATGTCACATTTGATGTACTAAAGCTGCATTAGTAAAATAAGAAAATAATCTACAACTTCTCCTTGTTTTATGAAAGCATGAACTACAAAGCCTGATGAAGTCTATTTTACTTTTACTTACACAATACAATACAATAAATCTTTATTGAACACCACATATAACACCTAAACAGAAGAAAAGGTATACAGACATGGGGCTCCTTCCTCAATATAAAGAAGTGCATCAGCGTCCCTTCTGTGCTCTAAACCAAGCCAGTTGGGGGCCCCGTAGAGCTAGGGGCCCGTGGCATTTTGCCACCCCTGCCACCCTATAGTTACGCCACTGTATACAGAAGTAATAAGATAACAATAGGCGACCTTATCGCTACAGAGCGATCTTTACTAAGCAACCATAATGGACTGGAGAAAAGAACACTCTTTTGCACAATCGTAAAAATGCTATATTATTCCATGCTGTTCTGGTAGTAAAGAAAAAACATAGAATGTACCAGTTGCTTCTCTTCCCGCGCAGATGGTAAAAGCCCATCGAGGGAATGGGCGACAATCTTAGGATTCATGTTATAGGCGATGCGACTAGCAACCCATCACTATTTTGATTCACCTTTCCACCTATACGCCCACAATCATGCTAAACGTGGCCTTAAGCCCTGTCTACCCCGTAAGGGATAGGTAAGACGTAATATATATATATATGTATGGATCTAAAAATGCTATTAATTTGGGTTGGTTGTACCGAACGTTCCAAATATAGTACAGGAACTTCGTGTTTATATTTTATTGGCGAGATCCAAGTGTCAGAGAGTGCGGTACTCGTCGGCATAGTTGATTTATTGCGATGGCCACCGATTGCCTAATCGCTTCAGCTTACTATAGCGAGTGAGTCAATGAACCCTAGCGACCCCACTTTGTTTTTACTAAATGTTTTACGAGCAGCAAATGTACGCAGATTTACATAAATATTTGGTTTGACGTTTGATAATAGGTACTTTCGAATCGGATTGCAGCGCCAATATTACGGGACCGGTAGAACTTAGGAATCTGAAAAAAATAGAGTCTGCTCTTTTTTTAGAGGATCGGCAAGGCTTATTATTTTTAATTATATAAAAAAGTGTCCACTGAAATCTTGGTGAACCATTATCAACATTTTTGCGGATTTATGAATATCAACATCCTCTTTCAATTAGATAGTGTACCCTGGTTTTTGCATAAAATTCGACACTGCAAAATAAATGCGATTATTACGATGCTAAATTAAATATTTTCTTAAATTTTTTGTAAAACAATTTTTTCATCATAAAAAAAATATTAGTGGAAATCGCTTTGATACGACAAAACTACCTACGTTACGTGCTGAAATATCACTGTCATCAGACTCGTACTAACTGCTCTATCTTTCCTGAGATTCTTAAGTTGTTTTTTTTTTACAGACGATCCCCAATCGACGGTGTTTGGTTCGGTGACGGATGGCGTGTTCGAGGGCAAGATCGTCGCCAACGACGGCTCGTTCTACGTGGAGCACGCGCGCCGCTACTTCCCAGCCAACGGCACGCGGTCGCGTGTGCACTCCGTCATCTACCGCGAGGGCGACGTCAGCGACCCTTACGCGCACAGGAGACACGGTGAGTTACCAGCGACGGGTCGCTATACGTGGAGCACGCGCGCCGCTACTTCTCGGCCAACGGCACGCGGTCGCGTGTGCACTCCGTCGTCTACCGCGAGGGCGACGTCAGCGACCCTTACGCGCATAGGAGGCACGGTGAGTTACCAGCGAGGGCTCGTTCTACGCACGCGTGTACTTACATATTTTCCGCGACACGCACACTTACAGGAGGTACAGTATACGGTATGTTGCCAGAGAAAGCTCGTTTTACGGGAAAACACGCGCGCTGATACTACTGCTGCTCGTTGCGTAGGTTTTCGTTATGGGCCATAAATTGCGCCGATCCAGGTAATAATCATAATATCTATAATCTGTAAGTCTCTTGTATTTAGTGCTATCCTAAATAGGAGATGGGATATTTAGAAAGTTTTACGTTCTGTTTTTACAGGATACACACATAGCAAGCCAGCAAAAACCGGTAGGGTTAAATTATCTGCATTTTCGTTTCTAGTCACTCGCAACTGCGCTCACTTTACTTTGTAGATCATTATTTTGTGGTGACTACGACAATCGTACTACGCTTAGACCGAGCGGAAATATGCAATTAAAGCTCGCACATAGCGAGACAGCAGTTTTCGCTTCGATTGTTGTTTTTTTTTATATAATATATTAAAACCGGTATTGGTTGATGTGTATACAGTCGACGACTGACAGCTCTTTATTTCATGTCGATGTCCGTTTGGCTCGATCTTCGCAAAGTCGCGACATTAGAAAAAAAAAACAACAAAATAATAAATCTTCCAAACTTAGATTCACTACAGCTCACTACCTCACCGGATTTCAAACCTGAAACGAGCGAAAGAGCAGTCTTTTTTTTCTGTTTGATTGCGGTAATTATACAGAAAATAATTGAGTTTTAATTTGTTGTGTCCATTGCAAATCCGCGCATAATTCGCTTTATGAATCGTAACTAAATGGGATCTCCTTAAACATGTGAACCCTTGCTTTAATTGAGAATTTAAATTTGTAATGACACTAACTTATTTATATTGACTGCAGAAGACTGGTTCCCAAGTGGCGTACCAGTTCAGTTTCGCAACATTAAACAATGCAGCGCAGGTATTAGATAGAGATAGCAAGCTAGGGTACGCAAGGTCGCTTAATAAAGTTAAATTTCGTTTGTCCCGCTGTCACCGCCTGATTGCGGCTAGGCTGGCTAGTCGCCGCTTGTATCGGAGAAGTTACTCATTTGGGCAACGTTGCAGCCGCGCACCATTTAAATGTTTAACACTGCAATACACGGAAACTGCGGCTTACGAGCATCGTGTTCCGAGCGCTTACGTAGGTAGGCGTGCCCCCGCTTAATTACAAGTTGGCACAGCAACCTGCAAATGCGACTAAATAAACGATCCAACATTGTTTTTTACCGCTGAAAACTAATTCAAATTCGCGTTAAATATTTATTCGACCGTGTACTGCACTGAAATGGTAATTTCGCGTCAACAACGCGTCTGCCGGGTTTGCATTTTTGCCGTTTCAATTTTAGCTGTTGCAAATCCGCCGCTGTGACCAGCCCGAATATGCGGCTCGTGGAATGCATAAGCACAAACCCTCGCCTCCCATTTTAACGCTCCGGAATGAGAGGGATTTCGTTCCTTCCATGAAAATTTTACATTTACAAAATGTCATTGGTTAGCGTCTCTGAGTGTTGCCGCCGTACGTAACCTGCCGTTCGGCATGGAATGTAGATGTTGAATACAACACAGAAGTAATGAGTTCGTTAAATTACGTTTTCACAAAATTACGTTTGCAAAACATTGTACGTTGGATTTACGAGTAAACCCAAGTTAAATAAATTGTTGTTCGGTAAACAGGAAGGTTCTGTTTTCAGCTACATTTATTTTCATTACGAGATATTGAACAGTTTTAGTCGGGGTTTCCGCCTATATTTTATTGACAATGCTGTTTTATGTTTATTGTCAATGGAACATAGGTGTACCTACATAGTTTGTTTGTAATTGTAATTCTCAAGCCGCTCAATGTGTGAGTCATTGTGAATCGTTTGTGTATTTTATCCATACAATTCTTATCGTTGCGCAGTTCGCCAACGCACTCTACGTTCGTGAACCTTTTGTCTATTAGCTAAAAATCTGATAGAGTACGCAAACGTTTTGACGATTGTACCATTTTACCTACCATTTGTGCTGCACGGCTAATTCGGATAGTCAGTTCATGTCTAAATCACCGTACGAAAGTAACACCCTAGGATGTCGTGGCATGTTGTCCCAAGCTATTCCCAACCACGTTTTTATTCGACAACCGTTATACCTCAATGATTTTTAAGTTCTCTATTAAGGAATTTCCGTCTGTCAATGATTGCGTTGGCGATGCAAATGTATAATTGGTTAACTGTCAACTTACTTAGCTATTTTTCTTTATATTTCTACGACGCTTTCATAACAACATTCGTTCTTCTTAAACCTAGGTCTTTTTTTCTCTGTAACGGTTCTAAGTATTAAGTCCAAAGTAATTTCGCGCTAACCTTTAGCGAGTTTTAGCTTATCAACGTGTGAATTTGGCGTGATTATTGGCTTTGTGCCGTGAAGGCAATTACTGAACGTGAAATCAATCCGCCTGATTGCCTCCAGCTAACTAACTAGGTAAAGAAATGTCTATGTATCACAGCTTTTAATCCTATATTCGCTTACGATTATGAATATATCTTAAACAAAATACGTATATCAAAGTAGCTATTGAGAAAATCACAAAACGATAAGACGACAGGATTTCAGAGGATATATATAGGTACAATGAAATCACATGATTTCATTTCATTGTATCCGGTTGTGATTGATATAAATTGATCGAAAATATATGTTTTGGTGAAGAGGACGATAAATTTGTTTAGAGTACCTACCGATAATTGAATTTACGAAATTGCTACTCAATCCATAAACATGCGTTAATATTTAACAACTCTTACTTTTATAGTCGTTTCGTATTTCCATGTTAAATCTTTGATCGTCTCTTTATGTTACAACTAGCCTAACTAAAGGGACCAGACCGAAAACCAGCGCTGGGTTCATGTAGCCCAGCACACGCTGAGACTGGTACCCGTTGCCGGAACATAGCCGCCTAGTGTGTCTCTTTGTTTTTTTTCTCTAGGTTTGAATATGTTGTCAACTTAACTTCTATCTGTTTGTGTTGTGCTAATAAATGCTTTTATTATTATTATTATTTAATCTGTCCCTAAGTGGAAATACTTCGCATGGGCCTAAGCCAATTGCTTTAATTCTATGCTATTATGATATGGACAAGAATTTTCTTACTAAATATTATTAACGGAAATTTGTTTTCAAAGAGTACTATACGAGTATTGCTAGACGCGTATAAGTATCTAGGTCCTCGCGATTTGAAATTTGAACAAGCGCCGAGATGGTGTGTGCCGACAGGCCTCGAGAGGCCGAGGAAACGTCTAATGCTCTGAAAATACCCGGAAGATTTAAAGGAGAACTAGTTATACTCGTATTATGCCTCCATGAAGGAAGTATAAAGTAGCGAATGTTAGCGGTTGTTTGTTCTACAAGGAGCCACGTTCAGGGAGCGGGCTTCTCAATGATGCCAGTAGCTATGCCCCGAGAAAACAAGCACGTAACTTGCTGTCAAGAACGTAGGTAGTCTCTGCTTCCTGCCTTCGCCGCTGCTATTACGTTGGGAATACGACGTATTGACGTTAATGTGCTTCGAGTTGTAGCCAGAGCACAGCAGCCGTTTATAGAAGAAGACGTATTTATCAGAATAGTTTCTTTGCCGAGTTGAACTAAAAAACTACCTGTCTAATGAAGAATTTGAATTATAACAATGCCATACTCTGCGCAACTTAGCTATTTTAACTAGGTATGTCTAACGTTACGTTGACATAGGATCACAATAGCAAATATGAAACGAACGGGCGTGTTATCATACACTAATTAACAAATATTTGCTAACGGTAACTGCTTCTCTTTGATGAAAACCCACGCTTCTGCATTAGTTTCTGCAACTAACAGTACATATAAGCAGCGTGCAAGGGGAAATTATCAAGAGGATGTTCCGAATATTTCCGAAGTTAGTAATGTGCTCATTTGTATTTTGCTTTAGAGTGGATACATTATTTCAAATAATTTTACTAACTTAACATCCAGCCAACTCTTGCGTACCCTTGCAAAGTGTTCAAGGCACCAACAAGTTGATAATTAAAGCAATATTTCATCAGGCCCTTGTTAAAACTTGTCGTTCACTTGCCTCCGCCCTTTCTTTATGACGTCAAATCAGAAATTCGTGTTCAACAGTTAACCCTCCATTTTAGAACCTGCCTGTAATAACTGAAACAATTCACAATGAGCTAAGTCGCGTACCTATACACTTTTGTTACGAAAGTAACTTTGTTCATTTGAAAATGTTAATGTAATATTTCATTATAAAATGATGCTATTTTGAAGTTCACTGATTGAATATGCATTCATAGCTAGATAGTAAATAAAGAGTTGGATTTTCTACGAGTAGCCAGAAAAAGGAATGTCCATTGACTTCAGTGCGACACTAATGATCGGGGGGCCGGGAGGAGGCCTGAGATACGCGGGCAAATATCGGATTTGAATGAGGCGTAGGCATTAAAGCGGGGAGATGTATGTCGCCCGGTAATTTCCGTTATCTGGCGGTGCTCCGCGCCTGCAGGCAGCTTCGTTAAAATGCAACGCGCCGAATGCGAAACGCCAATGTGCCCTTACACGACACACCGACTGAAAAATGCCACCACTACACATTCAGCATTTTTAATTTCAAAATCCACGCTTCGCTTTTGCTCTTATTGTACTCTGCGTTTATGCCGCGAGCCGTGGCCAAAGTTAGTGATTTGTTTTCCAACGGAACCACTCTATGTGAGAGTAAATTCGTGGGTGTATCGATTTGATTTTTCCTTTCGGCTGTTCCAAAGTAAAACTCGAAATTCGTACGAGGCATCGGACGGAGCACAAAGAGTATGCGATGAATTATGGAAAAGGTAAACAAGAATAAGTACAACACACGGGCACAGTTTCAGCCATTATAATTTCCAGCGGAAACTTGTTTAATAAATCTGAGGCATTTCCTGTATCCTCACAAAAGACTTCCATGTCAGTGTACCGCTACTTATTTCGCTACTGCGACGCGGTGTCCTCTTTATTTTTCTTTCCTTCGCCTGTGTAACTCCGCCCGCCAACTTGAAATTTGTTATGAATAATTTGAAAATATCTCGTATAATGTGCGCTGAACCTTGGCCCTATTGGAAAATATGTTTTATAAAGTTTGGATGTGTATTGATTATATTTGGAAGCTGTTGGTTTTGTTTGACACCGTGTTTATTTACGAATTGAGGCTTTTAATTTGAGCCCGAACCCCGTTCAATACGCTATTCGGTTGTCTGCTAAAAACTTACTTATATTATGTACTTTGGTTAAAAACGTTTATTGACACAAATGTAGAGTAGTAAAAGTCAATATAATAACCACTGATTGGTCATACAGTCATAAGCTCGTACTTTAATATGCAACATGGCAAAACCCAGGTCATTGATCTCATGATCTCTAGATATTGTACACGGTACCTGAAACGTACTGTATGTATATATTCTTCACTATACACGTAACAATTTAAAAAATACAACAGTATACAGCAGATAACGGTACAAATGCACATATACCTAAAAATGGATCTCTTCCAGGCCGTACACGGGAACGTAGGTCCTCTATATAGGTACGTTTGGCATTGAATGCCTCTTGGATAATTTCAAATTAAAATCGATAAACTATATTACAAGTCATAATTACCTACACAAATACTTATTAGATACGTGCGGGGCATGAAGGGATTAAAATTAGTTTTAATTCGTTTCTCATACGTTCTCATTTCGGAAGACAAGACAAATAAGCGCTCTTCAAGACGAGAGGAAGCGGAGGATGCATAAACTGCCTATAAAAGTACTATACAATTGGCATTGTTCATTTTTTTTAGTATGCTCCAATTCGAAAACCATTTCGAGGAAAACCATCAATTATCCGATTTCAAAAATACTTTATGATTGCAGATATTTTTGTAAAAGTTCTTTGAACCTTTGTTTGACCGAACGACCGGGTTTTTAGACAGAATCCAGCATCGAATGTTTGCCACAAAAATGAAAAAAAAAGTTTGGCTATGGCAACTGTCACGTGTCACTGTCAAATCTAACAAAACCATAGACAAAGCCGTTTTTTTTATAGCCAGCCGAACGAAGGCGATTGGGATTCTGTCTAAATTCACGAATTATCAAACAGCGAAAAAATATTTATTATTAATTAACAAAGCTACGTAAAAGCATAATATTCAAATTAGTTGCTTGAAATAGTCCATTTTATCAAATAAAGGTGTTAAAAGCATAGCTTAAAAAAAAAATGAACAGTGCCAATTATGTAGGATGTTTCGATATGTTTGTATGCTCATTGTCGCGTATATCGACTCATTGTGTCGCGATCACATACGTGACTGCGTTTATTTGCTATTGTTTAAAGCTGCACTACACTGAATACAATAACACTTCAGTATTAATTAACTAGCTTTTGTCAACAAAAATTGGCTCGTATGAATATCGAAATTTATATTCATAACTCTTCATAAATAGGTACGCGATAGCCTATGCGGATCGGGCGGAATACCGAGCTCGATTCCGTTTTAATTATGCGTTTGACCCGTATGAAAACAATTTAATTTGCTAGGCAAACTAGCTTGAAACTCTTCATAAGGAGAACCTTTTAATAAATATTTTACAAGCTAAATCGGTAGGTTAGCTGCATTTGTTTTTGAAAAAAAAAACTGGCTTCTCAGAAAGAAAAATGGTTAATTAGTCCGGTTTGAGCACCCCTCACCCGTTCAAAGTTTTGAAACGAATCGAACAATGATGATATTATTCATTATACCGGGTGAGAGTTTACTATCAACGGATATCTCTCGATACACGTTTCGTAAACAAACATGAATCATTGTCCGTCAATGGATTTGAGCTTGTCATAATGGTACTCCATTGTTCCAACTGCCGTTTCTTTTTGGTTTCTAAATGGCGTGTAAAAGAGAAGAGAAGCGCTTCCTTGATAATCGGAGGGTGACTAGAGAGCGATCATTTTAATTTTGAATCACGATCCCCTGAGTTACAAACACGCCTCATTCGCGAGGCAGGTATAATTTGATCATCATATGACATCGCGAGGAGGGACCATAATACAGCAATGTCTCTTCAGGCAGATACGTCTGTGAACCGATGTCCGATGAACGTTTGAAACTTGTGTTCTTCGACAGCGCGAAGCAGAACACCGGCTCTAGCTACTCGTGCGTCGTAGCAGTTACGTAGTCTATGTAGCAACCAGTAGGTGGCGCTAGGATCGTTACAACATTTTTTCACAATTATATATCGATCGGCCGAAAATCTTAGGAAATATAGGCGATGCGACTAGCAACCCATCACTCTTTTGAATCTCCTTTCTATATGTACGCCGACAAATCATGCTAAACGTGGCTTTTAGGTCTCGTTACTCTAGTCTCTGTCTAGTGTCTACCCCGTAAAGGATAGACGGTATTTAAGCATACATATATTTATGTAAATTTCAATTGTTCAGGTCATGTAGGTGGCTGTGGCATCACAGATGAAGTGGTGCAATGGATGGAGCGCATCCAAAACTCGGGAGTGGAGGACGAGGCGACGTCCTCGCTGCCGCCGTCGCCCTCACCCAACCCCCACCCCCACCATGCCCCGTCGTCCCCGCCGCCGCCGCATCCCAACAGCTTGCGGGATGAAACCCCCAGGTAAGTCATGTACTTTTGCTACAACTCGAATGGCATGGATTAGACGAGAATTATGGCGTGATACCCGCATATCGCGATCCGTATCACGAAATATTGATCCTATATTGGCATACCAGTCATATTGACCGTTTAATCCATGCAACGAAGTACATTCCATCGAATCCATCCATGCATTGAAGTACAGTAGGATTGCCGGAAATTTTCAATTCAACGTGTATCGGAATTTCAACGGGGTGGAACGAAAATTACACGGATTACGTTATTACTTATCTGCATTTTAACAATAAAATAATAACACTCGGCACTGATAATCCCTATAATCAAACTCCAAATACTCCAATCGATTGTGATGTATTTGCGTGTGCAAACTTTAAACAAAAATCTGAACTTCCTGTAAAATGCGCGTATTGCATTGGTTACTTCGCTACCTACTTTAATATAGACTCAGCTTATATATATGTATTTTTATGGGACAGAGGTTGGCTAATGGACTCGACCTAAGGCCACTGTGAAGTATTTAATTATATGCTTTAAAATTTTGGCTATTAGTACCTAAAAGCGGCAGTCCGTTGGACATTTCGTAAAATCCTTTTATTCTTCCACGTTCACTTTGAGTTCAACCCATCGGTTTACTCAATCCCGATAGACTAATAGCGTGACACGCTCCACAGGTTTTGGGACACGCAGTACCACGACAAATACTCGCGGGCGGCGAACACAGGAGGCGGCCATTCGCGTGCGAGGCGAGCGATTTTCGACAACAGGAACACTTGCTCGCTCTACATAAAGACGGATCCGCTCATATGGCGGCATGTTAGGGAGGGGTTTCCCGATGTAAGTACAGTGTTGTTTAATGGTTGAAGAGTTGATTAACCTAACTGGGCATCATCTGATCGCGCGAGATGCAGACCGTGGATGTCTTTGAATAAATTTGTCTTCGAAATACTGCCTATAGTTGTAAGAACTTTGGAACAACGACATATGGCCCAAGCATGGTAACAACTGAACAAATTTTGTAATTAAGAGTTAGTAGAGCTACCGCAATTCTCAACTTTGAGCAAATTATAAACATTGAACGCTCATATAGAGGCCGTTACACGTGTCGAGGAAACGAGTAGCTGTGTGAAACATTTTATTTCCCGTGTAAAACTATTGATGTGTGCGTGACAATTATGAACGCCACACAAGTGCAGCTATACACGAGTATTGCAATAAAACCCGTTAGTAAAAATTTGAATTATAAATATTCCTTTCCTTTTTTTAGCATCTCGACCCAAGTAAAAAGAATGAAGTGGACATGAAGACTCGCGAGGAGTTGCTGTCACTCATCGCGCACCACGTGACAGCTGTCAACTATATCTACAGAAGCACCAAGTTCGACGGCCGCCTGGAGCACAGGAACATCAAGTTTGAGGTTCAACGGATAAAGGTAAAAGCAAATTACATTTATCAACTTACTTGCTTCCCCGCGTGAATAAAGTTTTGTATTTGTTCCCTGGAGAAATGGAAGTGTTCTTATGTTGGCCAGACTGCTTTCGACGAGTAGTAATTAGTCATTACAAGGATAACTATTCGTTTTTCACGGTACCTACTGTACTTAAATAAACGTTTTTCATTAACGTCACGATGTGTTTAGGTCGTAAAATTTAATTTTAATAGCGCACTCGAGGGTCGTGACAGCGAACATAATCCCGACTAGTTCAAGAATAAGTCGCAATTACTTTAGTTAATCGCGGTAATAACTTAATTTTTTACGATCTCTATGTTAGGTATAAGACATTGGGTTCTACCAGCACGCCATGTGCTAAATTATCTCAATTTAACTTAGTACTAACAGTAAAGTGCTTGAATAACAGTCGGGTGATATTATTAATGTTAGTTTAGGTATAGACACGTATTTACGTAGGTAAGGCCAATTTGCTGAACAAAATGATTATTTTTTTAATGGCTCTCGAGTTGTATGACGTAGGTACGGTGAAATGTATGACAACTAATTTGTATTTTTTTTTTAATATGTCATTGGTATATTTTTGCTGAAAATATCTACAGCTTTTCGGCCGTTTGTATTTGAAATATTCAGTTTTAAACAGTTCACTATTTTTGCTGGTATTCAACTTAACCGCTGCGAAGCAATATGAGAGACTGATTGGTACATCATCCCATCCTATCTAGCTAATGGGTGACAATAATGGCCTGGTAGACCCAGTCAGGCTCTAAATTAAATATGTGTTTAGTTTTAGAAACTAGCATACACACACTATGCACGGTGTCCGATCAGTTCACTGACAAACGTTTCACAACCAATTCATTTGACAACCCTATAACTTTAGGTACTGTACTTATGTATTGAAGTACCCGTCAGTGGTTTCATTGTTCGACCGATGTTCCTTTTTTTATCATTAACTATATTCAGAATTATAGGTAGGTAATTTTACTGTGTTGTCTTGTTCTCCAGATTGACGATTCGGAATGCCATCCTCACCAGTACGGCAGCGAGACCAACCAGTTCTGTCTGGAGAACATAGATGTGTCCAACTTTCTGAACCTGCACTCGTTGTCCAACCACGAGGACTTCTGCCTGGCCTACGTGTTCACCTACCGGGATTTCACTGGAGGCACATTAGGTAAGCTGCTGTCAGAGAATTAGTTCTTCCCATAAACCAACAGGTGGCATTTGTTAGGACCGTGAGTGATGACACGCACGTTTTGGAACAATTGGCAGAGTAATTACAGAAAAACCGTTTATTTCACTTCACTTGTAGTTCTAGTTCATTTGTTGGCCATTTAGTTGATCGTTCGAGTCAAATTTTGCATGTTAAATGTTTTTAATGTTCTCTATTATTCTGAGTAACTTTTAATTATTTCCACATCTTTATGCAAGCGTTAAACCGTAAATTGTGTCGGATTGAACGCCTATAAATACCGCTCTTTGATTCTCACTAATGGAAAGTATTAGTCATGTTTTGTTAAAGGCAATAAAAGCTGGGAAAATTGTTTAAACAGGAAATCTGACATCGACATTACACTGTTATTGTACTTAGATATGTACGCTCTAGTGTGGCTTTCACTATCTGGAATTTTAAACTCATGCTTTGTCGGTCCCTAGTTTAATGCTCCTCTCATTTCATCTATTCAAAGGTTAACTGGTAGAGATCCCTTATAGGGATAAGTTCGCCTTTGTGCATATATTAATGTAATTTTCATATTTTTATGAATTGTATCTGTTTCTTTATATGTATGTGTACAATAAGGCATTTACTTACTTACTTACATATTAAACAAATACATAACGTATAAAATACACACTTAATAAGGGAAAAAAAGTATTTTCCTATTATGCTTATTAAGATAACAATGCTGCGACTAAAGAGAAAAAACTGTTTTATTATCCATAATTATTTTTATCTAAAATTACACTAGTGTAATTTACTTACTTTATTAGCAAAAATGTTATATAAGTACACACCATATTTGCAATGTACACTGGAGACTTATCATTTCCGACTGTTGAAATGACTTATAGGTGAAAAACAGTAAATGACCTGTTATATGTGTGAGTAATGTGTGTCAATAGACAAATTGACGTTCCAAATTAGAAATATAACATATAACAGGTCATTTAAGTACATATTTAAGTTTTTCACCTATACTTGACTGCTCATACCAAAACTAATTGCGTTACTCAGAAATCCAGACGAAAACATTGTGTCATTGTTTCTTATTCCAATTGTCATATTTTGCCAGCATAATTGAGCGAGGAAAGAATCACCTTGAAATATTCATCAGGCCTCCGATCGTAAAAAAAGTTAGAGAAAAAATGGAAGCAAAGAATACCTTTTATCATGTACTCATTTTTTTTTCTATTTATTGGGAATGTTGTCAAGGTCGTTAGTTTGCGTATGGTTGTGTACACGTGCGTTATCTTTTTATCTCTTTTGTATGTAATAATGTTGTTTTTTCCTAGTTGCGAACGAGGTTTAACTAAAATAACTACTAAATGTATGTTCACATTATACTGCCTGCCTCACCCCTTCCGAATTCCATATCTTTATTTTGCTTTAATTTAGGCTGAGTCCTTGCTGTCATATTACTGAGAATCAGCCAAGAAAGCGTTTTGTACAAATATATTTTGACAGAATGAGGCTCAAAACAAGCACATTGTTCAAACTGTACTTTTTGTTGATAGTTGTATCGTCATCCGTCGTACATCATAATTTTAAATTTAGTCCGACTAACTAGAAGTGAGTCATAACTTGCAAGATTCGATCTAAACAAACGTGTAAAAATCGCAATTTGAAATAAAAGCTTGTAAAAATATACTTTGTAATACACTATTAAAAAGGTTTAATTTTATAAATAACATTCAGCTAAGACTAATACGACCAAACTATAGTTTCTTAATGTATTTGATAGTTGCCGTGTTCTGAATAAACATGAATGAAAAATAATGTTGTTAAGATCGAGAGCAAGTACAACAGCTGCATCGAGCATCACTGTCCAAACTACTCGCTCTCATCCCCAATAATGTACTTTTTCATTCATGTTTATTTGAAACATGGCAACTGTCAAATACATTACAAAACTAGAAGCACTGTAAGATTTTCAATTCCAATTCCAAGTTAATGAAAATCTCGTGCTATTTAGGTATATTTTTCATAAAAATTGCGCGGCAATCGTGACTGACAAGTTTCAACTTTACATAGAGTTCATTTACCTGTATTTTTTGTAACACTGAATGAATATTTTTTACGCTGTGAAACTTATTCTTTCGCTACTTATTAAGTACCTATTTTGGCAGGTTCTATTGTCAATTTCTCCAGTTATTTCTTTTGACAGAATTCACTGAAAAAATCAAAGGTTTTTCGTTTGATATATATATTTTAGAACTGGATCCTTTTCAATAAGATTGACTCGAGACGAAATGGCAACATCGATGGGTATCAGGTTTCTGACGTGTTTCTACGCTAAAATGTAAAACTGTTTTTTTTATTTTATTTCTAAGGTTAGAATGAATTATTATGATGAAACTAGCGAACCCAAATGACAAAATAAAAAAGGAAACTGTTGAACTATTCAAATTGTCTGCCTAGCGTAAATAAAGAATAACAAAACAGATAAGTGATATGCTAACTCTTCTGGATAATTTAAACATAATAATGTAATCTTTCACCTTACATTCGTTTGAAGTTAAAGGGGTAAAATGAAGTATCTATCAAGACCAGTAGATCAGATGCTAAGAGCCCTAGATAAAACGCGAAGTTGACCCCTTTGATCGTGTGATTCGCTTTACTTCGCGGTTTTCCTATACTTGAATTCGATAATGGCTCAACGCAAGTTCCAGCGTTTAGTGTTGAATTTTCAACACGCCTTTTATTTCATTTGCGATTATTTTTTTATGTTGGCAATCAACATTAAATTAAAAGTAGTTGCATTGTTTGCTTTTGCGTTATCCTGTGTCCAGCTTGTCTTCTGGGTGATATGATGATGATGGTTGCATTACCTTTTTGCGTAGGTAATACAGAACGAAGAAGCGATATGAAACAACAACATATTAGTATGAAAATTGCGGAGGTCGCACAGACCGCGCGAGTAAATGAATATTAGGGAACCATTCACACAAATTGACCTAGTCCCAAAGTAAGCGCTACTAAGGCTATTAATAGTACTAGACAACGATATTCATACTTATATACAATATACAGAAATACATACTTAAATAGATACAGACGTCCATGACTCAGGAACAAATATTGCTCATCACACAAATATATGTCCTTACCAGGATTCGAACCCGGGACGCTTGCCTCGCAGGCAGGGTGACTACTTACTAACTAAGCCAACCACGTCGTCTGAAAAAACCACTCAGTTTAATGTAATCGGCGTATTGCAACTTGGATTTCTCATTCAAATTTTAAACAATATTCAGACATTTTAGCGGCCTTTTGGGATCAAAGGCATTTAAGAAATCTTACGTGATATAAGAGCTTGGGTAACCTTGCAGAATTAAAAAGTAAGTATTGTTTTTGTCCTAGGTTTAGCGTGGGTGGCGAGTGCGAGTGGCGCCTCTGGCGGTATCTGCGAGAAGTACAAGACTTACACGGAGACGATCGGTGGCATGTACCAGAGCACGAAGAGGTCTCTCAACACTGGTATCATCACGTTCGTCAACTACAACAGCAGGGTGCCGCCCAAGGTCAGCCAGTTGACGCTGGCCCACGAGATTGGACATAATTTCGGGTCGCCGGTAAGTCATTTTTGACCAAGTATCTTAAAATTTCGTAACTACTTGTACTCTTATACCGTGTATTACTGTCCCGTTGTGCAAAGTTGCCGTTCAAAATCCAACTAATAGAGAGAGACATTATAATAAACCTTGTTATTTCTTCTTGAATTATTTTTAGCGCTCGCGAAGGTTTCTCGGTACCTTTATTCCGTCTGAATCACGAAAAATATCTCAATTACTTACGTCTGACAGTCACATTGCTGCGATTAAGTCAAATTACTTCAGATTAGGCATGGGTTTCTTATTTTATGTGATCTATACGCTTAAGGTTAGTCACTTATATCCCGCTGTATGACTGTAGTCAAAGTTTAATTATAAATTAAAATATTGTTTGGATACAAACTAAGAATAAACCAACTTATATCCCGCTGTATGAAAATATTGTTTGGATACAAACTAAGAATAAACCAACAAGAGGCATTGGAATAAAATGGCTCATGAATCCTTTAAATAATCTCAATTTGTTCCTGACTCTTTGCATATTTCCACAGCACGATTACCCTTCGGAATGTCGACCGGGCGGCCAGAAGGGCAACTTCATAATGTTCGCCTCAGCTACCAGCGGGGACCGACCGAACAACAGCCAGTTCTCGGCGTGTTCGATAGGGAACATCAGCCAAGTCTTGGACGCTGTTCGCGACGGACGCAAGAGGAACTGTCTCTCGGCAAGCGCCGGGGCGTTCTGTGGAAACAAAATCGTGGAAGCTGGAGAACAGTGTGACTGTGGTGAGTTTTGAACAGTTGCTCGTTTACACACATTTAGCTGGCGTTGTAGTGTCCAAACGTGATTGAAACTGTTTTTTCAGGTTACGACGAGAACGAATGTAAGGACCGCTGCTGTTACCCGCGACTCATCAGCGACTCGGACCGCGGCGTCAACCACACGGCCAAAGGCTGCACGCGGCGAGCCATGACGCAGTGCAGGTAAATACAGCTTGTATATAAACATCAAGTTGGACCATACAGCTGTCCTGTCTTCCGTTTTGAATGAGCATAATTTTAGTAAACCTATCTGTGATTCTGGTGTTTGATACTAAGCTATTGCTCAACAGTCCGTCGCAAGGCCCGTGCTGTAACTCGTCGTCGTGCCTGTTCGTGTCAAAGAGCGCCAACCAGACGTGTCGCGAGGCGTCCGAGTGCAGCCACGCGTCGTCGTGCTCGGGCCGCTCCGCCGAGTGCCCCGGGCCTCGGCCCATGGCTAACCGCACCTCCTGCAACAACGGTAACTGCAGCCTCCGCTCCGCCTGTACAGTCGCTAGACGCCTCCGCTAACGCGCGCCTCCTTTCCGCAGGCACCCAGCTGTGCATGAACGGCGAGTGCAGCGAGAGCATTTGCGTCTCGTGGGACATGAAGGAGTGCTTCCTGTCGTCGGCGCCCACGGCGGTGGCCGACGGTGTGACGGCCGTAGTGGACCGCCGCGCGCTGTGCCAGCTGGCGTGCCAGACCGGGCCGGAGCCCGACTCCTGCCGCAGCACGGCGGACTTCGCCGAGCGCGTCGGCCTGCCCAGAGGCGGCATCAGCCTCCGCCCCGGCTCGCCTTGCGACAACTTCCAGGTGAGCCTAGTCTATAGACCTATAGTCCTTGCGGGTGGTAGGGCCTTGTGCAAGGTCCGTCCGGATCGCTACCACCATCTTACTCGCTAATCCTGCCGCTAAGTAGCAGTGCTTGCACTGCTGTGTTCCGGTGCGGAGAGTAAGACAGCCGGGGAAATTACGGGCACAAGAGGCATTTCATCTTAATCCTCTAGGTTGGCAACGCATCTGCAATCCCTCCGGGGTTGCGGGTGTCTATGGGCAGTGGTGATCACTTACCATCAGGTGACCCACTTGCTCGTTTGCCTTCCTATTCACATAAAAAAAAAAAAAGAAGATTTTCCTAAACTTAATTTACCTACATATCTTGAGCCATATCTATCTCGCGCAGCAAACCGTCGAATGTTGTGCCGTCTGCACGCCAAAACGTGTCTACCTCTTGAGTCAAAGCCAAAGTTCTATTTCTTGCCGCGCTAAATAGATATTTGAAAGGCGCTATGCTGTGACTACTCGTACTAAATGTTGCATTACCCTAGGGCTACTGCGACGTGTTCCTGAAATGCCGCGCCGTGGACGCGGAGGGTCCCCTGGCGCGGCTGAAGAACCTGCTGCTGAACCAGGCCACGCTGCGCACCGTGCAGGCCTGGGTCACCGAGAAGTGGTGGGCCGTGCTGCTCGGCGGCGTCGCGCTCATTGTTGTCATGGGGGCCTTCGTCAAGTGCTGCGCGGTCCACACGCCGTCTTCTAATCCTAAGCGCCCTCCCGCCAGGTCAGACGCTAAGCAACCTGCCAACGCGACACTTTTAGATTAAGATATTACTAAATATTACGGGTCGCGTGCTAGTAAAAGTTATACCAAAAGACTCGCGGCCAGTAGGTATCGCTATCGTCGCCGATATTTATTTTTAGACGCAGTTTAATAAGATTATTTGTTCACATTTGTGCGACGATGACTCACGCGCATTCTATCGACTGTCCAGTTTTGCGCGTGCACATCTGCCGCGAGTCTTTGCGTTTAGTGTAAAAGTCCGAGTGAAAATACACTGTGTCTTAAAATGAACCTGGAGTTCTTCAGCAGAGGATTGATTCAGTTAGACTGAACAACCATATAAATATTTATCAGAATTATATTTTTTCGATTTTTGAAGTCTACGACTTGGTTCAGTTATGAGTTCAAATCACTACAAAAAAATACAGGAGTGTTTTAACGAATAGCTTGACAACCTGTTGAAATATTGCAGAACAATCTTCAGATACCTCATACGCTTGTGTTACAACAGAATAGGGCCACTATCAATCAAATTGATAATGATAACACCATCGAATTACAATTATACCATCTGGGTGGATCAACTTTTTCTTGTCACTCGTTGCTATGGTTACGTTCTCCTGGGTCACTGTTTAAACTGCAAATTTATACCGTAGCTTTAAAGTTTGCCAATGTATTTTTGCGGTAGCTCTATGCCTCGTCTGTAGTTGATCATCTACAAAGCTTGTTAGTATGACGAGACACAACATGTCTTCTAACAAACTGTATTATTTTGACCCCTCGCTGATGAGACAGAATAACAACAAGAAATAGTTTAACCACCCGTCTAACTATAACTACAGTGATAAGTTCGCCTTTGTGCATATATTCAATGTTTTTTTTGTATATTTATTTTGTACAACAAAGCGTTTACTTATTAACCGTCGTTTTACCTGCAGACGGTTGTCGGAGACGCTGCGTCGTCCGATGAACACGCTGCGGCGCATGCGCAACGCGCACAACGCGCCGCGCGAGCCCCGCGCGCCGCGCCCCGGCCACCGCCGCGCGCGCCACAAGTACACGCCGCCCGCCGCCTACCTCGCGCAGCCAGGTAAATCATGCTGTATAACTTCCCCTTTGTAACAGATCATTTTGTTACAAATTAAGACTTGATTTTGTGGGAGCCCACAATAGAGATCTCTCTCCAGGCATTTTATGCCTGTTATGGGAATTCGGTTTTAGGTGGAACATGATGTAGAAAGGGAGTTGCTTTGGCAATCCGATGTATGACGAAACACGGTAACGGGAAAGTGTGGTATTTTAGAAATCGGGTAAATCGGCTAATTCCATGGTCTGGGAGTAAAGAAAATACATAGAATTTACCAGTTGCTTCTCCTCCCGCGCAGATGGTAAAAGCACATCGAGGGAATAGATGCCAGTCTTAGGAATCATATTATAGGCGATGCGGCTAGCAACACATCACTATTTTGATTTCCCTTTCCGCCTATACGCCCTTAATCATGCTAAACATGGCCTTAATATAGACGTGATATATGTAAATCGGCGATCTGGTATTTTACAGTTCTGATATTTAGGGAACGAACTACTCGTGTGATCCTATTACGAAACTCGCCAGGGCTCGTTTGATAAAACCACACTCGTGTTTTAATGACCCTCATTATGTATCAGTTGTGTAAATCAGAAATTGTTGTTGCAGCGTCCGCGCCGCCGGGCCCGAGCGCGCGGCGCGCGGAGCCGTACGCGCACGCCTACCCGCAGTCGTACGAGATGCGGTCGCAGAAGGTCTGACAGTACTCGTACTGCGCGCCCGCCGCCGGGCTCGAGCTGCTCGCGCTGGCGCCCGGCGTGCCGCTGCTGCTAGGGTCAGTACCTGCTAGTGCTTCATTTGGAACTGAGGACCGTTGAGGATTCCTCGACTTCGTATTGCCACCGATTTTTTTGAATGACGACAGCGTCTACGTAATGTCTTATTGGTTGTCTGGTAGAGATCGCTATTAAGCGATAGGACCGCCTATTGTCTACTTTGTTTTTTGTTTCTGTATTGTTTTATACTGATTTTTGTTGTTCAATAAAGAGTAGGTATTTGTATTGTATTGTATTGTAACGTGGATAAGCTTGTAAATATTCACATTACTTTTAAAAAATACAACTTTATGGACCTGTTTTTGTCAGCCTTGGCCAGGAATATAAGTATGAAAATCAAATTTTAGGCGCTGCGTTAACTTTTTATCTAGAATATAAAACAGAAATATCGAAAAATCATCCTTTTCAGCCAGCCGGCCCGTGGTGTTAGTCGAGACACGTGTTTTTTTTAAATGCATGGTATTGTTTTTTTTCTGACCAATCATTGTCAACTCAAATCTTGGCACTACATAAATCACGGCCTGCATTGCGATCACCTGAATCGTGTATAGAAGGAGTCGCGTTTGCTCGGCCTTTTAACGCTTACTCGTCCGATGACGTACCGTCCTCTAAAATAATGTAGTATAAAATAATAATTCTTCAGGTACGTGTACCGCGCGCCTGCGCCGGCGGCCGCCGACAACAAGACGGTGACTGTGGCCTCGCAGACCACCATCACACTGCACTCGCCTGAAGCGCTCACCGTTACCAACCCCCAACGACAGGCTGACATCTAAACAGGACCGAGTAACTTACACGTCACACACAGAGTGATAGAGCCATAGAGGAAATAACCAATTAGAGTGGTAATGGGGACTATAAAAGTATGGCAACACATCTGTATTTTTCAACATATACCATAATTATAATTTTGATCACATTTTACTTTTGGTTTTTATAAAAAATAGTATGTAGTTTCATTCACTATGTCATACAACGACTAAACATTAACTATCAATACCCATAATAGCTTCTTGATCAATTCTAGTGACATGCTTGGCTTTCGGCTGGCCAATCTGGCTTAATTTTATTATATTTCCACTCTATTAGGTTATTTGCTCTATGGAAAGAGCGAAACAAATAAAATCTACCCGCCTTATATAGTGTCGTCTAAGCATGTTCTCGAGGGCCATGTCTATTTAATTTTGTCAAAGCGTGAAGGGGTGACCTTCATGATTCCAGTATTTCCCGTGGCCCCTTTCTCGAAGTGTAAACTGGCAACATTGGCCCAATCGACCAATCAGTGGTTGGTATTTGACCAATGTTGCTATTTTAGCCTAGATCTAGATATTTTAAAACTGTAACTTGTGGCTTCGAGAAACTGGCCACAGTTCTCAAAAATTTCACTGGATGGCGGTTTGCTTTTTCAGTAGTCTATTCGATCTCAAAAGAGTTGGAATGACGAAACCTTTCATTTGCGTTTACTTCTGCTGATCGATGTCTTCACAGATTATCTTTGCGTCTACATTCCAAACATTCGCCGTATCTAAAACTATTAAAGTTTAAACCAGTTTATTGACCTTGTACAGTCAAGGGCATAAATATATGTTAACAAGACGTCTAAAACATCTATATGCCATAAACAACACATATATTTGACATGATGGCTGTATCGATATTCATGGCCTCGACTGTACGCGAAATGCAGTTTCCGAAACAACCTAGTGCAGTGTAATTCTATGCTTGGGGGCAACATTATTTTAGTACCTATGCACAAAGTTGTCTACTTATTACTTCCTACTAAACTAAGCGTAGTTTAATCTTGAAAATCGAGTGGAATACCCGAGCGTGGAAACTCTAAAATCTGCTCCCAGTTCAATTGCAGTCTTGTTTTTTTTTTTTAAATAAATACAAAAAGTAAACCGACATTGTATAGTTTAAATGGACAGTATCGAGAAAGTCTTTAGAACGCTTTCATGGTCACGCACGACCTGTAGGCTTACTACGTAACTCGCTAGCAATCGCCATCGTGTTCATTTTGACAGTTCTTGTATGAATGTGCAGGGGCGTGCAGTGGATTTTGACAGAGGGTAGGCATATTGCCAACAAAATCCGTATTGGTACGAAGCGTGTCGGGCACATTTACGTATGCTTACAAGCACTGCTTATATGCCTGTAAGGGATGAACGCGTCTGTGAATGTGACAGCTAGCTGATTCCGATGCCAATTGTCAGCCCATACATGAACTGTCTTGGCTACGAAATATCCGGGAATGGACTGGAATCACAAGTGCAGCGGAGCTTTTCAACCTGGCCAGAGACCGTGTGAAGTATGCGGAGCTGACTGCCAACCTTCACTAGTTGGAAAGGCACCATAAGAAGAAGGCATGAACTGTCAAAATGAACACGATGGCGATTGCGAGCGAGTTAGGTAATAAGCCTAGTGGTTTAGGAATACGAGAACTGTTGCTGTTTACACTTCATTTAACGGCGCCTCGGCTCGAGATTCAGACATTTATACAATGGTGCAAGTGTTTAGACGATGCTTATAAGTGCGATCGTGTTATCAAAAAAGACTGCAGTGCTAAAAGGATATGCACCAAAACAAAGCTCCATTACTCCTAATCAGTGTTTCTGTTGTTACACTCTGTAAGTTATATGCGTGTTTCATCAGAGAAAAGTTCATGTAGATTTTTTGACATTGAATTAAGACAAACCCCTAATGCGACAGGGACGTTAGTCGTTCTCGAGTATAAACTTTCAAGCTCAAGCCCCAAGCTCTGCTCTGCGGGCAGACTCGAGTCTGCACAGATAAAAATTTTGAACAATGTTGAATACTTACATTTTTATACATACGTTTTATAACAGCATTTAGAACAATAAATGAGTAAATATCATATGTAGTTAGCAGTGTTTGTCAAGTTATTAACATAATTCATGGATAAATATCGACTGATGGCTGAAAAGTTTGTTTACATTGTCCTCAATTTTCATCGGTGTAGACTTTAAACATAAACATCTCAAGGTGTGAATTAAATCAGGCAACGTTGTGTATATTTACTTCAGTTAAGAGCAAAGTTAAATTATAAGACGTATTTATTTCCGCTAGAATAGACTAAAGCGCAATATCGGTTTTTAATTGGTAAGAACTAAGTTTGCTCAATCAAAAAGTATAAATGATTATGTGGACACTGCGACTCGGCGAGCTCAAGATATATCACGATCAACCGCTTTATTTATATACGAATATTGTTTTATTGAATTAGATTATCTTTTCGATGACAAAAGGCGTGTCTTAACAAGCCAGTGATACTTTAACTCCACGAAAGGATAGTCAGAGCTGCTTATACGACAGGCGTTTATGTATATTTTTGTATATAAATGAAGAGTAAATAAAATGCTACGATGTAAAAATATCAAACGATTATAAACTGAATACCAATACTAGTTAATATAACAATTAACGGCGTTGTTTTACTGGAATCTCCGTAATCGTAATTTTGTAATCTATTTTTATTGTATGTTAATGTAAGAGGGAAGTGGAGGTGCCATTATACCAATTTGTAATCCCTTTCTTTGATAGATCGTTCCTTTGTTTCTTAAGGCAGGTGTAAGTTCAGACGTACGTAACATGTACCTATTAAGATGCCCATTTTAGTTGTTTGTGCATCCGTAGCTACGAGTATTATCACAGCCGCATCATCATCACCAGTTATCTAACGCCATATTC
Source organism: Pandemis corylana (assembly GCA_949127965.1). NCBI lineage: Eukaryota > Metazoa > Arthropoda > Insecta > Lepidoptera > Tortricidae > Pandemis > Pandemis corylana. Next base: position 5,170,775 of record OX421856.1, on the reverse strand, counting down.
ACGTTGACACTGCCAAACGCTTTTTACGTGAGTGCTGTGTGATAAGTAATACATTTAGAGGATGAAAGGTAGTAAGCAATTCTAATTGTTCATTTAGTTAGACACGGAAGCTATTACATAGAATTAGTGTGTTCAAATTCAGATAGCGTCACCCCCGTTGGTACGTCACGAATGTGTAATTTTTAAAATCAGATTATGATGTAAAGTTTGATACTGCTTTGCGTTTAATCTGAGGCCATTGTCTTAAGACGCGAGCATGCACTATTTCTTTCTGCCAAATTGTATGAAATGGTGGTAGAAAGAGATGGTGAAATGAATAAATAGTTATTTGGCTTCTGTTTTAGAGAGATTTACACATTCGTGACTGTGTTGGGGGTTACGATATGGCTAGGGCCGCAACTGGTGGGCAGTAAACGAGCCAAAGTATTGTGGCAATTAGCAGCAGCGTTAAAATAACTTGGCGCGACTTTCATTTGTTATGTGATGATGACGATATTCGAAAGAGGCATAACAATGTTCTTAGAGACGTAATTGCACCTGCGTCTATAAAGTCGTGGCAAGTTGTGATAACGAGAAGGTGGAAATATTTATAAAATGTGTTGTCGCTAGTAAACTTCTTCGTTCTCAAGTATTAAAATGAATGGGTAGGGTAACCCATTTATGCTGAGATTTGTTAGCATAAGTATAAGATATTACTGATTATTGAATCTATTATGTAAATTGTTGATCCTAGTGGTTTAAGTTTAGCGACACACTAGTATAATAAACTGTTCCCCTTATTCATGAAGTTATAAACCAATTATGACCAAATTGTGTTTTGTCTATATGACGAAGGGAAACTTTAAAGTTACTGATAAACACAAACGGATGCTGAATGAACATTTATGAATAAGGGGATAAATATTTACACCTGCTGAACATTATGACAAGGTCCTTAAATTATTTAAAGCACTGAAAGCTTATGGGCTCAAAAGTATTTCCAAATTCTGCATTTAGTCTTCCTAAGGACTTGTACTTTTTGTATTCATTTAATGTTATTTTTAAGTAGATTGTAAATTATTAAAAAAATAACAGTATTGCCAAATGATCAAATAATATGATTAGACTGAAAAATCTTACAATCTTGTTGAAATTTGTGATTATGCGTTCTCTGGGGGTAACCGGCGGCGCCATGCGCTTGCGGCTCAATTTGATCGGTTCGATTGCGACTCAGTTGTTATGATTGGTTCTAATTCGTTTTACGGGCAAATACAAACTTGCATATCACATTATACTGTTTATTCTACGTATATACATGTGTAATACGATTGTTTCCTCGGTCGTTTCAGTTGATCTCTTTGATAGATGATATACGTTAATGGTCATACATACTACGCGTAGAGTTAACTTTCCGTCGTGCAAGCCAAAGAGCATGATGTATTTTTTATGTTTTCTATACATTTAATGTTAAGGGTCAATCTTATAAGTATACCATAGTAATGCCATTTTATTAGTGAATGTCGAAACAATACGCAAGTTCTCATATTGTACCATAACATTGTATATTTGTATGTAAACCGAGAGGGTAATGTTTCCGATGTAGAGCGACTTGACCAATTGTGTAATGAACTAATGATGGATACCGTGTAACTCCATCGTCGTAGTACTCAATGGCATTATTTCTCCTAAGTAAGCTAGATTACCGTAATAGATTATTTAAAAGACAATGTGAATATTTTTAATTAACGAGATGAATGTTACAACATGTGATTTCAAAATAATAAAAAAAACAATAAATTTTACATTAAACATGGCAGTTTCATTTTTTTATGAAGTAAAACAAGTACAGTTTATTGATATTTGTTGTTTTTAATAATGTGTACGTAATAAATTATTTACATGCTAGGTACAAAACTGTTTTGGCCTTTCATAAACACAGGTTGGCATACCTGAGAGCATGATATTCGGCCCGAATGTCGAGAACAGAGAAGGTATTCGAATAAATACATTTAGATCAACATAAGGTTACTTTTAACTTTAGATTGTTATAAGTTTAAATAATCGGTGCATCATTCGTCAGATTTAAACATTTTATGCGTACAAAAGAATAGGTGCACAAACTTTGCACAACATAATTTATTTAAAGCGTGTTTGGGATTCGCCAAGAGCCCTAAAATCTAGTTCATTGTTATAGATAGTTTCACGAAAGCTGGCGCGAATGACAATGAGAAATCAAAGTTACCCCAATTTATGTATGACACACACTGGCAGGGGGACATTATTGGTTTTTAGACAACCTGTAGGTACTTTACTCTGTAAATATTTAACCACAAACTGCTATACTTCACAACTCTGTTCATCTATATAATATAAGTATTCATATACATATAATAATATCGACAGTGACCGCTGGCAAGTGTAATTGTGTATTCTTACATAAGTGATATTATATTAGTAAAACGTAGTGAAAAAAAGAAAAACCTGTAGTGGCCAGAATCTTAAAATACAGTTCTACTATTAATCCCGTCACCTAGACGAGAATTCACTGAGTTGTAGTTTTGTAAAAAAAAATGGTAAAAATCGGACCCCAGTACGTTACTTGTACGACATGTAACATGAGTTTCATTAATTCCATTCATACCAGTTTTCGTGAGCGGACCTATAATAAGAATAACTACCTATTCAAATTATTCAATTCCATATAAGCGACTATCTTTTAATACGTATTCTACATAGTTGTCAATAAAGGAGCGTAGTAATAACATGAATTACACTGAAAACGGATAGTTAATTTTTTTACTGATAAAATATATAAAATTTTACATAATCTTAATCGACAAACACATTTGTCTGAATATAATGTAAATAATTAAAGTTACTCTAAAACTTAATAAATGTATTTCGTAATGTTCATTCTAACTGCTTAAATCATATTACATGGGCCACTTGCAGTTAATATAAAAATCTGGCTGGCAACAAACCCGGATAGGTTTGACAATACCATACATTTTGACGCCACTGAGCCTAAACTAAAACTAAGTATTTTTTTCTACAAGACGGCCCAAAAATAATAAACACCTATTTTATTCAAAACATAAACATATCGACGATGACAGGAATATACGTACCAGTCTTTAACATATTATTTTTTTGGAATAGGGTTTTAATGATTCTTTTGATGATGACTCATCTTTGCACTTTGCACAGGAGTGAATTTAGTATCTTTCGACATACATAAGTCAAAAACGTTTTGATATGAGAAAAGATGAATTTCTGATTTGATTTGAGTCTCATTTAATACGTAAGTAATTCGAACTTAAAAATTAAGCGCCGAAGTGGCATCTTTTCGCCAATCATTCACACAGAAACCAGCTCAATTAAAATAACAATCTCAAGGAGTGCAGTACAGGCGGGCTTTCATAAATTAAATTGTTATATTAGAATTTGTCTACATACAGGAATAATATAAAAACTTGGCGCCTCGGCGCTCTTTATAAAACCATTAAATGCAATATACATTAATGTCTTTCTTAATCTTACATCCTAACTTTTTTACGAATGCAAAAGCATCTGTTCTTGTTTGTAAACTTCGTGATAAGCATTACGTATCAGTACATACGGGAAGCATGATTCCAAAAGGTCCATAGTCAGGAACGGAGACTCCTGCACTATAAGGTCAAGGAGCAAGTAAACAGATTCGCGGTTTTTAATGGCTTCTTTATCTGTTTCCTGCCCTAACCGCAAAAGAGACGACGACGCCAGAGCCAAGAATTCTTTCATGCGATCTTCGATGTCGCCTTGCCCGCAGATGGTGAATAACGCTCCGAAGATGTGATTTATAGCGGGCGCCATGCAGTGAATGTTGTTAGCGTGCCCTTCCAGAGAGGGCCTGTAGAAAGATCCCTCACTACGAGCGAGACGCGGCAGAGAAACTGCCACAAACACCATCAACAGGCACACAACAAGATGCTCTTCTTCCTCTAATTCCGCTTTATTTTGCCGCAGCGCTGACGCCAGGGTTGGGTCCACTTTACACGGTAGACCCGCAGCGGAACACATCTCCGATATCACCCGCATCGGATCGCCACTAGGCAGTTGCTGCTGGAAATCTTTAATTGAACTTATAAGGAAAGGAATCCGTCGTTCCAAAACGTCTAGCAGAGACTCTTGCGCCACTTGCCGGAAGCTCAATATTACCCCAATTATTGTCATCCTCTGCAACACATTGTCCACATTCTGCAGTCTTTTGAACTGTTCTCTCATTATCTCGGGTTTGTCGAAATTCGTTCGCAGCATTTGCAGCACTTCTTTGTTCTGAACCACTAATTTCTTTAGCTCCTGCACTTGGCTAGCGATATGCCACATTAAAGTTTCACTCAGTAGTTTCATTCCATATGGCCCGATAAGTTCCGCTAAAGCTCGTAGTTCATTAATATCAGAGTATTCTTCCGCATTGAACGGAATTGCTCCCTCGGCAGTCAAGCTCACAAACGCTTTTTGGTTCATCGAGAAACAAATGCTGCCAGCACTTACTCGTCTGAGCAAGATTTCGGAGTACCACTGTGTATACAGCGAAGCAATAGACTTTTCGCCATGACTGTCCGTATTCTGTGTCTGCTGTAAAAGACAATTGTTGAATACTCTTGTTATATCAATATGTACGTAGTTCTCGACACTTTGCAGCACATTCATGTACGCACGGACGCTGACCAACAATTCTGTGGGCTTCGCTATTTCACTCGTATCTTGATTAAACATTACCATACCAACTAATGCCTTTGAGAATCTGTTCTCCAAATGTTGGTGAAGATATTCTCGGGGAGCGAAAGTGTACTCCCAAACATTCACTGTTGTACAGTAGTTAATGGCATAACAGAGCTCAGTCAGCGCCATATGAAGTTTGTCCATAGTTGTCAATTCTTCTCTGGTCTTTCTGTAGCTCTCGGCTCCAGGCTTTACTATTTCAGTAATGTTCTTTTTGTTTTTGTCCTTTTTCTTCCTGTTGGCTAGATGGGCTATCGTTTGCGCGCAGTGTTTCGGTAGCAACTTGTCGCTCATTGTGCATTGTTCATCACAAATTGTTGTGATAATATTTTTCGCTTCTTTAGCCATCTCGTCCAAGTATATGTTAACAACAGAGAGACTTCGTTCTCGGATGTGGTGTCTTTCTTCAGGGCATAATTCATGAGTGCAGTTCTGGAAATGGCTACAGATCAGTGGGAATGCAATAATGTACCTGTTTTGAGCTGGAAACTCCAGACACATGTGGAATTGGCTTTCAAATATCTTACTGTAAAAACAGAAAAGGGACAAGTCAGACGTTTCCACCATGATTTCGTCGAGATTATCAACCATTTTAGTGTGAAAAACCATTTTGTCAATAAATTGCGCCAATTCTCTCTGGTCGACCAGATTTAAAGGAGTTTTAGCAAGAGATGTGTATGTTTGCAATCTGAACCAATCCAAGCGAAAAGCGCGGAAATCGAACAGTTCGTTGTCTTCCACTTGTTTCACGTTCATATTCGCGGCAGTGTTGCATAGCGATGATAGAATTATACTTTCATCCTCAGGGCATACTTGAAGATTCTGTATCATCAGATTCAGAGCTACTGCGTCAAATCCAGACAAATATTGGACATAGTATCTCTGCATGACTTGGCTGTATTTGCGAACCAGCGCCCTTAGCTCCTCCATGTGAAACAGTAGTTCAGGTAGCTGACGGTCGACTAAGTCCTCAGCTGCTTTGCCTTTTACTTTTTGCGGGGGATTGTCATTGTGGCGCAGCAGCCAAAACACTTCATCACGTGCATAGCAAAGACCAATAAATATCAGCAATGCTTTGGGACCAAGCAACCCAGGTTGGTCTGTCAAAATAAGTCCAAGCTCTTTAAGTGCAGTTCTTAAAAACTTTCGTCTTTCTCTGTGTTTATATCCTGCTTTTTGCACAGCGTGGTGATAACAATCTTTTACTTCAGATACTCTCTTTCCATAGCCTTTAATTCCGTCAAAGAAACCTTGTATAATGTATGTGTGTATATAGATGACTTCATCGCGGAACAATGCCAAAACCCAGCCTGACTCCAAGGCACTCACCCACATCTTATTAGCATGGTCTTGTTGCAGCATTTGGTGGCAGAGTGCAAAACCAAATATGACCCACCTCTCCAAGGATTCTAAAGATACATATTCACAAGACATTGTGTTGGTTTCTGAGGGTTTCAGGAGTTGTGCCGGATTGCTGACCAAACTCAATTTCTGTTCGGACCTCCAGTGTTCAGCAGTCAAGTTTCGTGCTGGATAGACATGCCACAGTGAGTTCAAGGCACTGGCCAACATCTTTTGATGAGGAGCGAATTCCTCCGAAAGCTTTTTGAGTGGGGAATCATAGTCTACAATGAGTTGACCCAAACGTGGGAAACTGGCATCTATCTGGCTGTGGACCATTTCATGAGCAGCATTGAAAAGACCAAGCACAGCTTTGCGATCTTCAACGCGAGAGAGGAGGATCATTAAAGCCACATAAGTGGTGACCAAATCCAAGTAATTCTTTGTCAACTCAAAATTTAGAGTCAAATCAAGTGTTATCTGGCAAGCAGACATGGTGTTTAGAAGATCAGCAACATTGTCTTTAAAATCCAAAAGATCTACAAATGTATAATAGTACAGGGAAAGGGATTTTATTATGTCATTTCTTATGTTTGAGATGGCTTGAAGGCCCTTTACATCGATGCTGGGGAATCTTCGCACAATGTGTTTGATTGAAGATTCAAGTGTCTTGTCTGAGAGGAAAGCAGGTTTGGACTTGGCATCTCCGCAGGCTTTCTTGATGTTGTAGATGCGTGTCAACATACCAATGCCGCGGTCATTGAGGATGATGAGCTTCTCAGCCAACTTCTGCTGGCTGATGTGGACTGACCTTGACATTGTAGACATCTTGACTGTGAAAGAAAAATTTACATATATTATAATTGCCATATATCATACCTTAAAATAGAAATGACTAATACATCTGAACGGAAGCCATCAGTGTCAATGATTAAGCTGGCTCATTTTAATCATGTGAAATACTAACAGAATTTATAACTTGTTAACTAGATACAAACAGAGTTCGATGGAGATACAAATTTGATAAAATTTTGTTAATTAATGATTTTTCTACAAAGTTAAATTAATGAACACATTTTAATTATTTGATAAAATGTTTGTGGTACCTATTATACAGCATGTTAACTAGGTTTACTACAGACTTAGCATTACAGCAATGTGTATACACTAACCGCTTATAAGTAATAATTCTAATAGATGGCATAGCTAAAATTAAGTAATATTCCTCCCTCCAAATCAGACTGAACTGTAACAAGACTGTCATCACAACTTGATTAAACAATTAAGTAACAATTAACAGGAATGAGTAATTAACCTATACAAAAGCAAATTAACAATTAGTCACTATAAGATAAAATATGTCAGAGAATACTTGATCTTATACTTCAAAACAGAAATTAAAATTTCAAATTGTGCCATTCCACTCACAGTAATAGTTTTCATTGCAAGAGTGAGAAAAATGGTGTGATACAAACTTTGAATTTCAAACATAATAATAGACCTGGATGTGGTACTGAGTGAATGTGGAATGTAGAGATCTTTTACAAGATCTAATGACTAAGAAAACAAAGATAACTTTATTATGAAAAAATACCTATAAATGATATTCCGAATGCGCTGGTAGTTTCAAAAAGACGTGTAAAAGAGCCTTTGGCGGCCAATTTGCAAAATAAAATTTTCATTTTGATTCATAATGTTAAGATATCACTGGGCATAGGATAACAAAATGCTACGAAAATATCAAGTTATCAACATGTTAACTCCAGTAGAAGTGCTATTACTAGCACAAAAATGTGTCATGCAGTGGTCATTCGGTATCCTAATTGTTTCGATTTACGATATTTATAACGATAAAGATACGATATTTTAAAAACAGTTGACCATTTCTGCCCTAATAAAAATATTATAAACAAGTAAAAAGCATTATTTTTGTTAATTGAACTTATCCATCGAACATGCTCACACACAACGGCGAGGCATGTACCAAAACATACATTGTATCTCACATTACAAGATAAACACAATAACTACTGAATTATAACCCTGTGTCTGTCCGAGTGAGTGCCGGAAGACAGAAATCAGCAGCGAGCGGATATAGGGAGCGACAAACAGAAGTATTGTGTACTAACTATTGTGCTTAGTAGAGAGGTAATTCCAACGTACCTGTTGTGACAATACGGCTCGGCTCGTGTTAGTGGAAGTAGTACATGATAATCCGCCTTTATCTCGAAAATCACTCAACGAAGGGCATTATTAACGAAACGCATTAATTTTTATCAAAATATCGGGAATAGGGAGTGTCTGAACTATGCTGGTTGACAAATTGCTTTGACAGTTAGGTGAAGTGTTGCCGTTATCGACCGAACGTATGAATGCGCATGAAGGACGCTAATATTAAAAACGATTTTGTCGGTTTTTATAGAGGGCAACATCAGATTTTGTCTATGGTCTAAACAAAATAAAACTGACTGTGGAATATCAGACAGGTCCAGTTTGTGGTCCAGTTTTTATGTTCGTGGCGTGTAAAAAGAGCTGAAAACGTATTGTCAAGTTTTTCCAGTACATGGAAGTGTTAAAATATCATTGAGTAATCATATTATTATTATTATTATGTCTTAATTAAGTAATTGCATTAAATTATTAATTAAGTAATTATATTGTTATATTATTAGCCTGTCTTTGTAAAATGCTAAACTCTTGTCAGTCTTAAATATGGCGTCGTAATTTTATGTCATCCTGTTTTGACGTTTAGTGTTTAGTTTAGTAATTGTGTGGTGTTACAGGTATTTTCATTGATCGTGTGATCGATTAAATTTATGAATTCTTATTGAATGTGAATAAAAAAGCTACTGTTATTGAAGAGTCCATTTGTTTTTATTATTCACTGTAAAGTTCATCAATAATCCAGCACCATGCCGCGAATTATGATAAAAGGCGGCGTTTGGCGCAACACAGAGGTTTGTTTAATTTTGGTATACATGCTTATTAACAGTGGCTTTTCTAGTTGTGCAGTTCATGCAACATATCTCATATATTTTAGGATGAAATCCTCAAAGCCGCTGTTATGAAATATGGCAAAAACCAGTGGTCTCGTATCGCTTCTTTGCTGCATCGTAAGTCAGCCAAACAGTGTAAGGCTCGTTGGTACGAATGGCTGGATCCCAGCATCAAGAAGACCGAGTGGTCTCGGGAGGAGGACGAGAAGCTGCTCCACCTCGCCAAGCTGATGCCGACCCAGTGGAGGACTATTGCCCCAATCATTGGCCGCACTGCCGCACAGTGCTTGGAAAGATATGAATATTTACTGTAAGTATTATTGTTTAGTGGTTATTCTAGAACTTGAACTAACAGTATGATGTGCCTTAACCTTTAAATGACAGTATATTAAGCTTATTTGAACTGATAAATCCATGTTTTCCAGTTTTGTGTCTGTTTATAAACACCAGACTAAACTTAAACTCTATCCTTTTTTTTTTTTTTTTATGAGGAAGGCAAACGGGCAAGTGGGTCACCTGATGGTAAGTGATCACCACTGCCCATAGACACCTGCAACCCCGGGGGGATTGCAGATGCGTTGCCAACCTAGAGGACTAAGATGAAATGCCTCTTGTGCCCGTAATTTCCCCGGCTGTCTTACTCTCCACACCGGAACACAGCAGTGCAAGCACTGCTACTTAGCAGCAGGATTAGCGAGTAAGATGGTGGTAGCGATCCGGACGGACCTTGCACAAGGCCCTACCACCCGCAATCTTCCTGACTTCTTCTATCTTGTAATTTTTTAGTATTAATCAATTGAGAGGAAGCCTACCCTATGCTCAGCAGTTGGATGTAAACAGACTGGATCGTCTGGATCATCATCAAATAATTGTTTGTTTGCCACCAATATTATAAAAAAATAAATTTACAAGCATTAAAAAAGTTTCTAATCTTGATCCAATGAATAATTTTAAAACTTACCAATTTACTTTAATTTTATATTAATTACAGGGATCAAGCTCAGAAAAAGGAGGAGGGTGAAGACATGGGTGATGACCCACGCAAACTGAAGCCTGGTGAGATTGATCCCAATCCTGAAACAAAGCCGGCTAGACCTGACCCAAAGGACATGGATGAAGATGGTGAGATTTAAGTTACGGTCTGCTTTCTTTCGTAAGCCTTGTGTTCGATCCTGGCCGAGATTAAGACCTATTTTGATGCATTTTATTGTTAACATTACAAATTTATTAGCAATATGGTAACTATCTCTTCAATTCAAGCTCAATATGATCATTCTTTTAGAATTGGAAATGCTGTCCGAGGCTCGCGCGCGTCTCGCCAATACGCAGGGCAAAAAGGCAAAGCGGAAGGCCCGTGAAAAACAACTGGAGGAGGCCCGACGACTCGCTGCTCTGCAGAAGCGTCGTGAACTAAGTGCTGCAGGCATTGCAGTACCCATGAGGTAAATTTTAAAACCTATGCAGATGCCTCCAAACTTATTAGACTACAGGCCCACATACAAAAAATGTGGGTCATATGAACCACCAGGTGACGTATATAGGACGATATAAGAGCATAAAATAATAAGATTCAGCACTATGCCGTCACTTGTAAGCTGTCCAACTGGGTGCTGGTGAGAATTCAAAAGTGCAACCCTCGATTTTTTCCCCTTATCGCATGATTTTTGTACGGCGTTGCGGAATAATGGATTAGAAGCTGTATTGAAACAGTATGAAACTGATGCCGTACAAATGGTGCGCCACAAAGTCGGTATTTTTTTTTTTTTTTCTGACCATTTCCAGGGTAAATTTGGTCATTTGATTCTGTACCTACCGCAAAATAAAATTCTCACATCAACCCTCTGCATACTACCAGTAACACAATTGTAAAGACTAATTACGATGGTGTAAATATACAGGCGCAAGAAGAAACGTGGTGTCGATTACAACTCTGAGATTCCGTTTGAGAAACGTCCAGCGGCTGGCTTCTTTGACACCTCCACAGAGGTTGTGGATCCTATGGCTCCTGACTTCTCCCGCCTCCGACAGCAGCATCTGGATGGCGAGCTGCACTCAGAGAAAGAGGAGGTAATGAGATGTAGTCACTATATTAATGAAGTCAATTTTTGTGAAAGAGATTTATTCAATAGATTATAGAGATTTATTCCCTGAGCGGTATAATTTAGGGATCTTTAAAAAGCGAGCCTTCCTGTTCCTCAAAGGGCCGGCAACGCACTTGTGATTCCCCAGGTCTTGCAGGTGTCCCTGATAACGGTGATTGCTTTCCATCAGGTGACCCGTATGCTCGTTTGCCCCCTCTTATATATAAAAAAAAAAAAAGTTTAAATATAATATGTAATAAATTAAAATGGTAAGCAACTCGACTTATGCCTGTGCCAGGAATTTCATGACAATTTTTCCCTTCGTTTTACAATCACACTAAACATGGCCTTATGGCCTTATTCTTGTTGCTCTAGGCTCTGTCTAATGTATGTGTTATTGTCACAAGTTAATTTTCCCTTTCTTCCCTTTCCTCACAGACTTCTCTCAGCAAATGGACTCTGTTCTTCAGTCGCCTCTATGAAATTCCTTGTTTCACAGACACACACACTAACTACCCATATCCACATGACTATAGAGTGTAGCTCTCTACAGTATAAGCTGAATATGAAATACCTAAAGCAAAGTCATCTGCGAGCTGTAATCGCAACCATTGCATATTATAGTAACCAAAAACTAGTACGGACCTGGCTTAAGAACCCAAAATTCAATATAACCACATCAGTAATCAGTTTTTTCATTGCGTTTCATACCACATACATCAGTGTTTCTCTATTACTTAACCTGTGGTCCGTGGACCCCTGGGGGTCCGTAAGTGTATGTATGTGAACCCCGCATTCTCATCTCTGGACCATATTACAATATAATAAATGCCATCGAAAGTCTCGCAATGGCTACGATTCGATTTCCTTTTTGTGTATTTTTTCTTTGGGGTCCGTGACTAATACAGTTGTATTGTTCCAGAGGGACCGCCGCAAGGACAAACAAAAGCTGAAGCAGCGGAAAGAGAACGATGTGCCTCAAGCTATGCTGCAGGGCGACCAGCCGGCGCGCAAGCGCAGCAAGCTGGTGCTGCCCGAGCCACAAGTCACTGACCAGGTTGGTATTAACTTGACCATCATCTCCAGCCCACATACGTCCCACTGTTGGGCACAGGCCTCCTCTCAGCCCTTGATGCGGTTCATTCTGAACATCGAACGATGTATGTAAAAATCCTGGATAACATTTACAGGATTATTTAGTAGAGCTAACCCTGCTGTTGAAATATTCCTGAATCAAATATTAGGAATATTATTAGTGTCCGACCGAAACTGATTTTTCAGCCGAAACCGAAACCGAACTTTCGGTCTTGTTCTCTGTTTCGGCTGAAATCGAAACTTATTAAAACATTTAAAATAACGGTTATTTACTGAAATTATCTGTTTTTTTAACATTTATTAACACATATGTAAAGAAACTTGTTATTGTTTCTTTAATTCGTACAGCGCTCTTCTGTCGGTAAAACAGTAACGCTGTATCTATGCACGACATAGATGGCGCTGTCGGTGTTGACAAACTACCTACACGGTTGCTAAAGCAGTTTATGTTTGGATTGTATAGAACTACCGTTATTGAGCATATTTTTAGGTTATATCAAAATTAGTTAAAAAGGAATTGACAAATGTATTAATAGACTTTAAATGTCGTTTCTTTGTTTTCAGGTAAGATATTGCATATTATTTAAGCGTAATTTAAGTTTAACAGTGTAATAACGTTTACTAAAATAAAACTTTGTTTTCAGAGCAACGCAGTTTATTTCATTTGCGATTCTTCACAATTATAGAAAAATTGTCTTATAAAACGACATTTCTAGTTAGAAGCTGGAAAATGGAAAAACTACGATTTAAATTTGTGGTTTTGGCGTCAACGGACGGAAAAACTAATATGATATGCATAACCTCTATTGAAACACCAGACGGATGTTTTTATGAGCTCCCAGATGAGTATAAACACGTAAGTAAGCACACCGCCATATTGGGGACAGACGTGTTTACGAAAATAAAAAATTCACTAAAAAAAAGACATCAATCACGTGCGGTATGGATTCCATTAACTACGGATTTGAGGAAAGTATATCTCGATGAAGGTGAAAATTTACAGTTCGGTGACCAATATTTAAACGAGATTCAAGTGGAGGTAACGCCCACTGTCAATAATACTGATAACAAAGTACCAGAAAAGAAAAATTTAGGCAATACTGCTGAAAGGTTTTTAATTGAAAAATTTTCAAATAAAACTTCTAATGCTGACCAATGGATTAGAGAATTTGAGGGTGAATGCGAAAGATTCGAGATTCAACAAGATAAAGAGAAAATTGAAATTTTAAAACACCTCTTAGAAAAGCAGTGCCTGGATTGGTATAGCAGTATGTTGATAAAATTAACTGTAAATTCCGAATGGGCAGTATGGAAAAACAACTTTTGTGAAACATTTGGAAATAAAGGTTGGTCCCAAGTCAAGTATGCATTTACATTTAGATATCAAGCTGGATCGTTACTGGAATATGCCACAAAAAAGGAAAGACTGTTATTAGAGGTCAATAAGCACATCGACACTGAAACAATGATAAATATTATTGTTATGGGATTACCGGATTATTTAATGGATAAGATTGACAAGGATACTGTGAAATCAACTGCAAGCCTATACAATGAAATCGGAAAACATGAATATGTAGTGAACAAAAAGAGTACGGGAAAAAACAAAAGATATACCTACGATTATAAAGGAAAGCCTGATAAAATAAAACCATGTAAAACATGTGAAACTTTAAATAAAGGCATTCGCTTCCATCCTGAAGAAAAGTGTTGGTTCAAACAGACTGAAGAAATTAATCATAAGAGAAATGGTAGTAAAGCTGTAAATAATTCAGTGATTGATGTAGAACTGAAATATAATGATACAAAAAACGAATAATAACACCATTAATTAAAGTCAAACTATTATTAAATTCACAATTAGAAACACTTGGAATATATGATTCAGGCTCAAATGTTTCTATAATTAATTCCAAATTGGTAAGACTAGAAGAAAAAGAAGAGGATGAATCAAAAAGTGATAATCTTATCACAATTAATGGTGTTAAAAAGACAATTGGTTTGACAACTATTAAAATAAAGATTTTTGATATCGAAGAAAATGTTGATGTCTATATAATTGATGGAGAACAATTCAAATATGATTTTCTTATTGGATTAGATATCATAAAACAATTTAGACTGGTTCAAGAGGAAAACTTAAAAATCACTCAAAAAAGAGAAGAAACAAATACAGAAGAAAAACAAAACGCCAGAAATCAAGATAACAACAAAAACAACACTTCTAAGGATGTGGAAAACGAAACGGACACAGGTTCAATAAATTTTAATGAGCATATAAAAGAAGAAGATTTCAAAATAAGTATGAGCAATCTAAATGCTAAACAAAAATCAGAAATATACAAACTAATTGACTCATACAAATCATCTTTTGCAAAGGACAAATATGACATCGGAACAGTCAGAGAATATGAAGCACGTATTGATTTACTCATGGACAAATACTGTAGTAAAAGGCCCTATAGATGTTCAGTTGAAGACAAAAAGGAAATAGAAGAGCAAATTGCAAAATTACTTGATAAAAAACTTATAGAGGAATCTTATAGCCCATTTGCTGCACCGGTAACATTGGCTTTCAAAAAAGAAGACAACCGAAAATCAAGATTATGTATAGATTTTAGAGATCTAAATAAAATGGTGGTCCCTCAAGCTCAACCATTTCCATTGATCAACGACTTAGTCATGAAGACGAGAAACTCAACATATTTCACAACACTGGACATCAATTCAGCCTTCTGGTCAATCCCGCTAAGAATTGAAGATAGGAAGAAAACCGCCTTTGTAACACAGGAAGGTCATTACCAATGGACATGTTTACCATTTGGCTTGAAGACATCGCCAGCTATTTTTCAAAGGATACTAGGTAACATTTTAAGAAAGTACAAACTTAATGATTTTGCAGTTAATTACATAGATGATATCCTAATATTTTCTAAAACTTTTTCTGATCATATTGACCACCTAACACAACTTTTTGAAGCTATAAAAAAAGAGGGATTTAGACTAAAATTTACAAAATGTACATTTGCTTCAGATTCAGTGAAATATCTCGGTCATATAATACGTAATAATACAGTGCAGCCAATAAGAGATAACTTAATTTCGATAAAAAATTTCCCTGTACCGAAAAATCAGAAAAATATTAGACAATTTCTAGGGAAAATTAATTTCTACCATGAATATATACCAAAAAGTGCGGTAATTTTAGAACCCCTACATTCTCTACTTAGGAAAAATCAGAAATTTGTTTGGTCTGCAGATTGTCAAAAGTCGTTTGAGAACATAAAAGACTTATTGTGTACACAGCCTATCCACAGAGCAAAAACAAAGAGGAGCTGGCCTAAACAACTGTGCACTGTGATTTTCAACTAGGTCCTGACGTCATCATTGTGGGCGGGGCTTAGTCAGTATGTTGTCAGCGTTCGTCAGGTGCACATGTATCGAGACTCGCATTATCGGTGTGTTTTCGCGGTTTTAAGAAGAAAAGGATGAAGTGTTGTGTTTTATCGTGTCAAAGTTATTCAGACAGACGTTCTGATGCTATGAATGGTATCACATTTCATTTGTAAGTAATTTTATACGTAATTATTAAAATACTTCTAGAAAATTTTCGGCTTTCAAGTATAAATTATACTTCTCGACACTAGGTGGCGTAACTTTTGTGAATTGAAAATATAAGTACGTAAAGTTCCGCATTAGTATATTGTAATAATCATACGTGTATACTGAAAACTAAAGTATACATTTAGTCCTAAATACTTTTTAGTCGCCAAAACAGTACTTTAGTAGTTTTATAAATATATTGTGAACAGGCCGCCATCTATCGTCAATTAGAACAACTATTTTCAACGTCAAAAATATCCAGAGCCGTAATTAGAATCAAACAATTTTACCGAATAACGCACGGCTATGGTCAGTAATGAAATAACAATACATTTTAATAGCAAATATTTTGAAGTAACAAAGTTCTGAGTCGTATACATATTATTCTCCGTGACTGTTCATGAATTGAAAGAACTTAGAATATTAACCCGTCGAGCGTCCCGTGTGCACAGGGCGCATAACGTTGTGCCCACACGTGTGTCCACAGGACGCTCGACGGGTTAAATAAACATTTTATCCATATTAACATAATTGGCTTTGTTCATTTTTTTAAGCTGTGCTTTAAACACCTTTATTTGATAAAATGGACTATTTCAAGCAACTAATTTGAATAATATGCCTTTATTTTCGCAGGTAATTGAATTTTGTAAGTAAAATTATGTTCGTTATAATAATTTGTCTATTATTTTACATAAGTACAATATACATCTAAATCAGTAAAAATGGTTACCCTTATTTTATTCATTTATTACACAAACTTTTTGAAACTCAAAGTTCTGAGTACGTCCCATTACTTTTACACTGATTGACATCTAGTGTGAGATAGCTGAACTAGGTAGGCGAGTGGTTTTGCTACTAACCGACGGATGGAAAATTGAAAAGTGGGCGGAGTTCCACAACCCCTCACCCCGCAAAATGTCACGCGATGTTTCATAGGGAAATCTTATTACCACACCTCCTCTTTGTTTTTGCTCTATGAGCCTATCTTAGAAATATTTGATCAGAATTTGCCAATAAACATTTACACAGATGCGTCTTTAGAAGGCATTGGCGCAGTTTTAAAACAAACACAACTAAATGGAAAAGATAAGCCAGTAGCATATTTCTCAAAAAAATTAAATCAAGTACAAAAGAGGAAAAAGGCTATTTATTTAGAATGCTTAGCTATTAAAGAGGCAATAAGATATTGGCAATACTGGCTAATAGGTAAGTCGTTTACAGTATATTCCGACCATAAACCACTAGAAAATTTAAACATTAAATCTAGAACAGACGAAGAATTAGGAGATTTAACTTATTACTTATCGCAATATGATTTTAAAATTAAATACGCACCGGGAAGAGACAACATAGAAGCAGATTGTTTAAGTAGGAACCCCGTATTAGACGCTAGTGAGGATACAGATGAACAATTAAAAATTGTAAACATGATAAAATTAAATGATATTGTTACAGATCAGGAACATAACAAAGACATGCAAAAAAATAAATCTAAATTTATATTAAGACATAATGTTTACTATAAAAAAAACAGAAAACGTGAAAAAATTGTTCTATCAGAAGATTTCAGTAAAAAGATTATTAAACATGTACATGAAAATATGTGTCATTTAGGTGTAAAACAAATGCAAAACAAAATAAGTTTGTTTTATACAGCAAAAAATCTAACAACAAATATTAAAAAACATTGTAAAAGTTGTGAAATTTGCATAAAAAATAAAACAAGAGGACAAGATAAATATGGTTTAATGTCACATTTAGGTCCAGCCACAAAACCATTTGAAATAGTCTCAATAGACACGATTGGAGGTTTTGGAGGCTCTCGATCAACGAAAAGATATTTGCACCTTCTAGTGGACCATTTTACACGTTACGCTTATATTGTTACCTCAAAAACACAAAATGCTAATGATTTTGTTAAACTCATTAATAATGTAGCAGATTCTGATAAAATTAAAATGATCCTCACTGATCAATACCCGGGAATCAACTCAAAAGAATTCAAAACTTTTTTAAATCAAAAATCAATACCAATTATTTTTACTGCAGTAAACGCCCCGTTTTCTAACGGCTTAAATGAGAGACTTAATCAAACACTAATAAACAAAATTAGATGTAAAATAAATGAAAAAAGTAATAAAATGGCATGGACAACAATTGCTCATAATTGTGTAGATAGATACAATAATACAGAACATACAGTTACAGGTTTCGCACCAAAATACCTGTTGGATGGTACAGACGTTTCCTTTTTGCCAAATGAATTAAAAACAGATAAAACAGAAGATGAATGGATTAGAGATAGAACAGTAGCATATGAAAATTCAATAAAATCACATAGCTACAATAAACAATTATTTGATAAAAATAGAACTCAAATTAATTTCAATACAGGGGATATGGTATATGTAGAAAATGGGAATAAACTAAATAGAAACAAATTAGACGAGCTGAAAATTGGTCCATTTGAAATTATTGAAAAGATATCAAATTCAATATATAGAATAAATACTGGTCATAAAAAGTCAGAATCAAATCTCTTTCATGTAACAAAAATGATACCAGTTCCTAAATAGTGTTTAAATTCACTGTACAATATTAATTAATTTGTAGTATGTAGTTATGATTGTTTATTATATTGTATTGTTAAAATAAATAAGATAAAATAGGTATATTTTTGCTTAATTTAATATAAGAAAATTGAGACTTAGTTTTCATTAGTTAACAAGTTTTTCCTTATAAAAACTTTTGAAATTTTTGTAAAAAAATTCTTTGAGGAGGGAGATGTAAAGAAACTTGTTATTGTTTCTTTAATTCGTACAGCGCTCTTCTGTCGGTAAAACAGTAACGCTGTATCTATGCACGACATAGATGGCGCTGTCGGTGTTGACAAACTACCTACACGGTTGCTAAAGCAGTTTATGTTTGGATTGTATAGAACTACCGTTATTGAGCATATTTTTAGGTTATATCAAAATTAGTTAAAAAGGAATTGACAAATGTATTAATAGACTTTAAATGTCGTTTCTTTGTTTTCAGGTAAGATATTGCATATTATTTAAGCGTAATTTAAGTTTAACAGTGTAATAACGTTTACTAAAATAAAACTTTGTTTTCAGAGCAACGCAGTTTATTTCATTTGCGATTCTTCACAATTATAGAAAAATTGTCTTATACATATTATACTTACCAAATCACTCAATTGCAAAATATAACCTCAACTCACGATTAAATGAACGGTGGCGAACTGAGCCGGGGCCCCGCCGGCGAGCAAGCACGAGTTAGCTGCGAAGTTTACCGAACGACGCACGAAAATTCACGAACACTCGAGTTACGGCGGGGTCGAAAGTTTCGGCTATATTTTGGCCGAAACCGAAATTTCGGTCGGTCACTAAATATTATGTATAGGCTAAAGATGATGATGATGATGATGATGACGGTGTGTGATGTTCGATGTGTGCAGGAGCTGCAGCAAGTGGTGAAGTTAGGGCGCGCGTCGGAGGCGGCGCGCGAGTCTGCGGGCGAGGCGGGCGCGCCCACGGACGCGCTGCTGGCCGACTACGCGCTCGCACCCGCCACGCCCGCCGCGCTCCGCACGCCCATGCAGCACCAGGACAGGTATACTCGTGCAACCTCTGTCCACATCAAAGGCGTCTACCAGCTGCTCTACCAGCGGTTCTTTATCTATTTGACTGGCGACCCGAACTAGAAATACATAACATATTCGATACCCGTGACCTCAAAGTAATTTGTTATCTTTAGCTGTTAGCTATATATAGCTAAAAGGCTGTGGTTTGCTAAAATTGATGTCACTATCAAATATGAATTTTGGAGAATGCCCGCGACCCATTCTGATATCGCCCATGACCCTAATTTGGGGTTGCGACCCGTGGTAAAGGAACGCTGGATTAGACGGTCAATATTACTGTGATCAGTGCATATCGCTATCTACACGATATATCGATGCGTAACGCAGCGAAACCGGTTGTTTTGAAATCCACCATCCTATATTGACATACCAGTATCACGATAATATTGACCGTGTAAATCTAATCCTGAAACCTTTTTTTATAGCTGTCCAAATTTTTTGTAGCTATTACGTGTACGCACTGGTTTTTATAGCTGTCCAAATTTTTTGTAGGTAGTACGCGTACGCACTGGTTATCCTTCGAAAGTTCGATTTGTGAAAAGAAAATAACGGGCCAAGTTCCCATCAATATCAATTTTAAAAAAAAAAAACATGTTTTCAAAATTATCCGTCGCAGAGATTTCAGCTAGCCGCGGCCGCGCTTTCTCGCAAGTTTTAAGCGAACTGCGTATTTTTCCAGTTTAGCTTGTGTGATTACCTCTCGAATTCGTATTTTGTGGATGACTAACAGGTAGTCCTATAATCGTCCACGAGCTCCCGTTTCCCCGAAAACTTTCCCGATTTCGTGTTAAATTTCCCACCGTCACCGCTGGCTCCCCCTGGCAGGATCTTGATGGAGGCGCAGAACGTGATGGCGCTGACGCACGTGGACACCCCGCTGAAGGGCGGCCTCAACACGCCGCTGCACCAGAGCGACTTCTCCGGCGCGCTGCCGCAGGCGCAGGCGCTCGTCACGCCTAACACCGTGCTCGCCACGCCCTTCAGGTACACAGACAAACAGATGTCGTGCTATAGTACATTACTGTCTAGGCCAGGAAGTAGGCAATTGCTGGATGAGTATTGGTTTGTGGTGGTGGTACGAAGCCAGCAATGCTATTCTGGCCGAGGCAAGTATAGTGCTTTTCTCAAAAATCTAAAATATAACAACAACAAAAATAAATGAAAATAAAATAGTGAAAATTGTTTTGCTTTGCCGCCTTTTTCTATCAATGGCATTTGAAGAGTGTATTTTTCTACCCAGAACACCTTAAGCTATTTCAGACACAGATAAACACGTTGTCATACTAGCTTTTTTTTTTTTAATTTGATGATTTAAGTCTTGTGCCTTTCTTTTATAATGGTGATTTGCATTTTTAAAAAGTTAATAACTAGACAGTAATGGAATTTGTATGCAACATTACTGTCGAGTCTAGGTGCGACAGTAATATTTTTTTTTTTTTTGGACTGACCGGCAACAATTAACTTCCTGTTCTGATATGTAGTTAACAATGACGACTTTAACGGACATTTTTGAGAAAAATACTTTCCCATTGTCATGCTAACTCAGGCTCATAGACACGTCGGCATCATTCGGAAGTAATAGGGTGTTCACGATGGGAGGATTATTTACTACGTCTGTACGTGTAGGATGTTCAGGGTTGCCAATCTGTGGGGAATTCCCCAATCTGCGGGGAAAGCGAAGCTGATTGGGAAATGTGTGGGGAGAGCTTCGATTCGGGGAAAATGCGGGACTTTTAGTATGAACACAAATATGCGATTTTAACATCAAACTTCTGCTAGTCTCGATTGATTTGTTACAATTCATGACTCGAGACAGGGATTTCTATTTATAGAAAGCCAGATCCCCAAACGTGGGGAATTTCGACAATGCGTTTGGGGATTTACAAATTCTCTTTCGATTACCGTTTATAAACAAGTACTGATTATTATTATTTTTTTAGATCGTCTCGCAGCGAAGTATCAACTCCAGGAAGTTTTGCGACTCCCGGCCGCGGGCCCACACCCTCTGGACTAATCGTACGTTATGCCGTCAAAAACATTATAATATAATCTATGGTTCTTTGTTTATCTATCTATCTAATACTTTTAAACGAGCAATTCTTGTATATAAAATCTGAATATCGAAAACGGCTCGCAATGATTTTCATGAAATTTGTTATGCAGGGGGTTTCGGGGGCGATAAACCAATCTAGCTAGGTTTCATTTTTAGAATACGTATCAAAAAAAAATACATAGCGAAGCTCGGTCATCCGGGTACTATCAACTTCATTGCACGGCGAATTGATCTTTTCTTTTGTACTCTGAGTGAATTCACAAGGATAACGCTTTTTGTATTATGTTACATTTTATAAATTGTTGGATTGTTTTTTTGTAAAATTAACTAGTTAGTAAATGTAGGTTTTTAAGTTTCTATCGCATTAGGTTAGCAAAAATCTGTAATGGTAGAATAGTTATGGAAATAAATAAATCGTCAATTTTCTGTTTCAGACTCCAGGCTTGAGAGACAACTTGTCTATCAACCCTGAAGACAGACTGAGTGACACGCCGCAGCAGTTACAAAAACAGGTATTTGAATTGATAAATTCAATATGTCCTCCCATTAGTTGCACGTCAAAAAATATATGTATGTATACAAGTGGTTCTTAACCTTCTTATAGCTCTTAGCCTGTATCCTCGAAAAGTACAGAAAAAATATTATTTACCTCTTTGAGACAAATATAGTGTAACTTGCTAGTTCTACTTACTCCTCAAGAAATACAGTTATGTATGTAATAAACCAATATAAAATGACCTCGCACTGCCTACACTTTCTTTAGGAGCAGGTCTCTGTTTAAATTGGATTCTAAATAAACATAGTTTTGCCAAGAATTTTTTAGGTTCTTCAACATACTAAATTTGATATTTTTATCCATTAAACAGATGGGTCGCTTCTAATTCGTGTATTTAGAGTACTATCCCTGGAGGGGTAGGGGGTGGGGGGGTATTTAATACTTCCATGTTTAGAATTAGTGATATAAAACCTGTGTTCGTTTCAGCTGAAGTCGTCAGTCCGCAACGCGCTGCAGTCGCTGCCGACGCCGCGCAACGACTACGAGATAGTGGTGCCCGAGCACGAGGCCGAGCCCGCGGAGGCCGCCGCCGCCGCCGGCGCCGTCGAGGACCAGGCCGACGCCGACGCGCGCCTGCTGCAAGACCAGGAACAGATACGTGAGTACACGGCCAGGACAAGGCTTGCGAGCGGTCTTGACGCTGGTTGGGAGCGAGTAGCGAGCCTAACTGAAAAGGTTTGCGAGCGGCCATTACGCGGCCCACGGCCGTTTAATTGAATTAGATATACAATATTAACGTTATATTGATATGTCAAAAAAAAGCCGTGGTAGCCCAGTGGTTTGACCTGTGGCCTCTCAAGCTGAGGGTCGTGGGTTCGAACCCGGGTTCGCACCTCTTCGGAATTCATGTGCGATATTACATTGGAAATTTACCATGAGCTTTTCGGTGAAGGAAAACATCGTGAGGAAACCTGCACACATTTGCTAAGCAATTCAATGGCGTGTGTGAAGTTCCCAATCCGCATTGGGCCCTCGTGGGAACTATAGCCCAAGCCCTCTCATTCTGAGAGGAGGCCTGTGCCCAGCAGTGGGACGTATAGGCTGGAGTGGAGATGATATGTCAACATAGGATCGTCTATTTCAAAATAACCGGATTTTCAGCAATACGCATCAATATTTCGTGATATGCATGGATCACACTTTTTCTCGTAGACCGCGTTCAAAGTTTTACTGTTTTCAGTTGTTGCTACATTTCTACTAGACTTGTATTAAAACTCCTATTTTTTTTGCACCAAAGTGGATCTCATCTGGTCTTTCGTGAGCCTCTAGGGGTCCATACTTTTTAACCTCGGCCCGCGTTAGGCCACCCCCGCTGCACACAGGCTTAAACTTGGACATCATCAACATATGTGTAGGCGCGGCGGCGTTCGCTCTCCGCTCGTCAGCCGTGAAGCGCGGCCTGGCGCGGCCGGCGGACGTGAACGCGAGCGTGGTGCGCGGGCGCAGCGCCGGCGGCCCGCTCACGCACCTGCAGCGCGCCGAGGAGCTGCTCAAGGCCGAGATGGTCACCATGCTGCACTACGACTCGCTGCACGACCCGCCCGCAGGTAACTACCCGCACTACGTGAAAAACTTAAAGTAAATGACCTGCTCTTATACTACGCGTCTCTTTCTACAACGGACAATAAGAAAAAGACGGGCAATCTATCTCGCGCGCGACGCGACTCTTGTGTTAGACGTACTGTTGTATGTAGTAGTGTACAGAACTGATATGGGACTTAAGTCATTTTTCTAATTTGGAACGACAATTTGTCTATTCCCACACATTACTCACACATACAACAGGTAATTTATTTAAGTTTTTCACCTATACACATATATGTATATATACTAGGTTCTCCTGTTAAGCAGTACGGCAAAGTTAAGGTGGGCAGGTCATCTACCAAATATAGGAACACCGGCCAAGTGCGAGTTGGACTCGCGCACCGAGGGTTCCGAACAAATAGGGCAAGTTTAGTTATCATGGTTCATGAGATACAGTCTGGTGACAGGCACACAGACAGATCTACAGTGGAGTCTTAGGAATAGGGTCACTTAAAAATGATCTTATTGAAAGTCTCACCATTTTTGAGATTTCGCAATTTTTTATTTTAACTTTTGCTCTTCTCATCAAGCTATCACAGCTTTTACTAAAGCCATTTATCTATATTTAGTGGACCTGCCCACCTTAAGGTTTTCGTACCACTAACGGAAGACACCCTATATATTGGATTACCGTGCTCGCCTATATACTACTCATCTACTCGTCTCCATGACCTCTCATTGACCTCCAGTTGCCTCGGTTGGAAGCGGCTTGCTTCCGCCAGAACCCGCGACTTTAACCAGTTCCATCTCATTATTTTGCCGACGTGTGGCCTTCAAGCTTGTGTTCTCTCTCCTCTCTATGTCAAATGTATGTAACCAATACAGTTCTGTTAGTCAGACGAAATGCGTACGCTTTAACCTCAACTTGTTCCAGGCGTAGACAAAAAGCGTGCTGTGCAGCTCCAAGCATCCCACCTGGCTTACCTCGAACAGCATCCGTACGAGGAGTTCAGCGCGGAGGAGCTGGACGCGGCCAAGCAGGAGCTGCAGAAGGAGCTGGAGGTGGTCCGCGCTGGCATGGGCCACGGGGACCTCAGCCTGGACGCCTACACGCAAGTCTGGGAGGAATGTTTGGCGCAGGTAAGCGGAAGGATCCAATGACCGTGCTAACTATCCATCCATACACAAATCACGTCTATATCCCTTACGGGGTAGACAAAGCCTGAGGTAACAAGACCTAAAGGCCACGTTTACCATGATTGTAGGCGTATAGGTGGAAAGGGGAATCAAAATAGTGATGGGTTGCTACCCGCATCGCCTATAACATGATTCCTATGAGTGTCGCCCATTCCCTCGATGGGTTTTTACCATCTGCGCGGGAAGAGAAACAACTGGTACATTCTATGTATTTTCTTTGCTCCCAAACCAGCATGGAACTATCCACGAGTCCTGATAAACTACAAATAAAAAAAAAACAAGTTCCAAGTAAAATGCTCAGCTGTGACCGATCGCGAGCGGTATTATTTGTCAACTAAGTACGTATGCGTCAAATGCGAATATTTAGGTCACGTGTCAGCAAAATACTGTACGATGTACTTACTTCGCAAAGGTTAAAAGGTTTTTATCTTTCTCCAGGTTTTATTCTTGCCCGGCCAAAACCGTTATACGCGTGCTAACCTGGCGAGTAAGAAAGACAGACTAGAGTCGGCGGAGAAGCGGTTAGAACAGAACAGGAATCACATGGCCAAGGAGGCGAAGAAGTGCTCCAAGATGGAGAAGAAACTTCGAGTGCTCACAGGTACAGTAGATTATTTAAAGAAAGAACAAAGTCCGTCCGGATTGCTAGCACCATTTTACTTTAGACCGACCGCTGAAATGAGTCTTAGGTCTAGTCTTGGGTAGTGCGCCTGCCCCTGTGCCGCGCGGGCGAGGACTCACTTAAGCGGTCGGTCATAGTCCTGCTGTTTGGCGGCAGTGGTTGCGCTGCTGTGTTCCGGATGTAAGATAGTTGGTGCACTGGCACAGGTGGCATTTTAGTTTCTAGACTGGCAACGCATCTATAATTTTTTAGAATACTACTACTAAAGCGGGTGTCCTAGGTTGGTGGTGATCACTCATCAGGTGACCCACTTGTTCTATCCCATTTTTTGCAGTTTTTTTTTTTCATAAAATCGCTAGCTGTTCACACTTATTGAGTTTTATTTTTAAATTTGATGACTTTTATTATAATGCCATGTGTTATTTGCAGGTGGTTACCAAAGCAGAGCGGCATCGCTTGTAAAGCAATTCCAAGAGCTACAAGACCAAATAGAGCAAGCCAACTTGGAACTGTCCACGTTCAAGTTCTTAGCGGAGCAGGAGAAGGCTGCCATCCCGCGTAGGATAGAGGTAAGTTTGTCTTTTTTATCCGCAGGCCAGCAAGTAGTAGAGTTTAGTTAGGAGATTACGAATGCGATTGCGAGTACCAGCGTGTTGGACCCTCTGGTTATTTGAATAAGTACATAACATACAAATAATACATCGTGGATTTTAAACCATCAAGATTCGCTGCGATACGCATCAATATTTCGTTGATCGCAATAGATGTGGGATCACATGATAATATTGCCCGCAAAATCCATGCCTGTCAAACACTCAAACGGCGTCTTACACATTGGAAAGTTACTACAGAGATGGTAAACATTTTTTTTTTATATTTCAGTCATTGACCGAAGACGTCAACCGTCAAACGGAGCGTGAAAAACAATTGCAGAAGCGATACGCAGAGCTGCAAGCAGAAATAGAAGACCTACAGAAGAAAAGAACGACCAAAAAAGTTGACCAACGGGTTATGATGGAAGAGTAAGAGACTTCGCAAAATGGTTACATGAAGTCTGTTTTGTAGAAATATGGATGTATCTAATAAGACGAGGTGAAGTAAAACTTGGCATCATGCGTAGAAGAATCAAGATTTCACTAACTTTCATAAAATTACTGGAAGTCATGTAAAGTACCCATTCCAAGTTATTTCCTTCAATAGAAAAGCTAAGTCACCGAACCGGTTGCAATATGGTGCATAGTTTAAAGTCAGTCTAGAAAAACAAATGTTAATGAATGGCAACAGACAGACAGTAAAATCTCCATAAGAATTACCTTTAATATTTTGTTGAGAGCGTATTATAGCAAAGTGATTTTTTGCCAACACTGACACTTGTTCCCTTTTCACGGCTCATACTTACCTTGACTCAAAGTTGTTACTTTTGTATTTTGCAATGTTACAAAGATATATTTAAAATATATGGCTTACAACCAATATTTTGTTAATCACACAAACAAACTAAATATGTGAGAACTTTGAAATATGGAAATCTGAAAATGATATGCTATACTAAAAGAAAAAAATGTATTTATAAAAAATGTACCACAGATTGACTGCCACATTATTATGAATAAATAATTAAATAAAACGATGCAGTTTTATTATTTATGTCCAAGCACTGTCACACAGGAGCGTCCTCACAAAGCATTCACGTGTAATGAGCATTCGGCGTCGAATATTCGAGTGATGTGGGCGTTGAGCCATTGATTGCTCGTTTACTAATGCTCGGGTAAGAATGCTCTCAGTGAGGACGCTCCTTTAGATACAAATTATAACCCTTTGACAAGTATTTCGGTTATTTAATGCATAAATAATTTTACCAAAAATCTCATTATTTTTATAACAACATTTCACACTGATAACATTTGACAGTGTTTTTTTATATTTTCTTCATAATCTTAATTAAACATGAACAATGTCTATCCATGGGAGTACTCTTAATTTATATCACAGTTTCAATTCCAGACCAGCTGGACACTTCGCTAACTACTGTCATCTGAATCACTCTTGATCTGCCTTTTTACATTTTTCTTTTTGCGTATAACCAAGGGGCTGTCGTCATTCTTGGTGGTGTCGGCTTCATACGACCTTGGTTTGGACTTTTTCTTACTTTTCCTATCTTCGAGGATGATTTCCGCCAATTCTAGTTCTGAGACGTCATTGACTTGCGTCAAACCAATATGAGAGTCCACGCAAAAGCTGTCCTGAAAGATTTGTAATAATTAATTTCAACATCTAGGACAATTTGCATATATCACTAGCTGTTGCCTGCGGCTTCGCCCCCGTTCGAGGTATTTTTTTCATAAGAACCTGATAAAAAGAAATAGCAAAGAATAAGCGAAATCGGTCCAGCCGTTCACGCGTGATGCCGAGAGCAACCCCGCTAGCACGAGAGCGCGCGAGTCGCGTCGCGCGCGAGATGGACTATCCGTCTCTTTCTAGAACGAACAGTAAGAAAAAGACGGGCAATCTATCTCGCGCGCGACGCGACTTTAGTGCGCTCTCGTGCTAGACGTGCAAGGGAAATGGGATTTATTTCTATACAAATGTGGTTATATTTTAACTAAACTAAAAAACTCGCGGTCATTTTCAGATGACATTGGGTCTGTTGTATTGTAACTTTGCGTCTAGAGAGGGCCCTGCTTACAATAAAACGTTAGAAAAGTAGATATCCTCTTTTACAAGGTTTGAAACATACCATTTCGTAGGAGTCCTCTTCCACGAATTGCGACAGTACTTCTTCGCGTTTGAACTTGGACGGCAGCGCAGGGATCTTGAAAGCTCCGTTGACCGTGCCCCTATTTAAAAGAAACTCAATTATCTATGGTACAGAGAGAACACTATTAAAATAAGACGTGTTGTTAAAATAGGAAGGATTTTGTCTAAGACAGTCTGGGACTCCCGTCTAAGTCTCCGAAAAACTATCGCTAGCATACGCCATGAGTGGCGTGTGGTGCCATCTATGGAAACTTATCTTCAACTCTAGAATCCATATGTATCTATACTTCGATTTTTTTTTAAATTACAGAGATGGTAAATTTTGACGTGTCTTTTTATCGAAAGTATAGTTGTGTATACTTACGTGACGGATCGCATGTAGTGCGCCTGCATGTCCTCCTGTGGCAGTTGTTCGTCGCAAATAAAGTCCGCGATGCTTCCGATGCTGTCGTCGGACAGTTCGTCGCCGCTGCCGCTATCCGACTCCTCGGCTTCTAGCTCCAGGAACGAACTCGGCTTAGGTTTTTTCTAAACACAGAAACAACAGAAACTCAGCTTAAAATGGAATCTAGCGACGAATTTCATGCAACTTTCATATCGTTTTTGTTATTATTTAAGAATTTTAAGGTTATAATTTGATATCTTGGTACTTTTACTATTTATTATTTATTTATTCATGTTATTCATCAGATCAAATTAACACAATCAGAAGTTGAGAAACATTCGAAGAGCTCAAAATAATTTACACACGGCCCTTATTGCTAAGGTAATAAGAGGGTGTGTAGGTAGATAGATATTCTTGAGTTCTTCAAATGTTTATTAATTTCTGATGTCGACTTTAGGTACTTGAACAAAGTCAAAATTAGAACTATTGTAACAGATGGTCTCACGAAAATTATTAGCAATAGCAAGGAGATACTTTAAAAGCACTATTCCGTTTATTATGCGAGTCGAACATTTACGAATCACAATATAATTGTTTTTAACTTATTACAAACTGACTTATGATGTGCATAATATAAGGCTTACCTTTCTCACTTTGTGATTTGTTGTTGATTTGTGACTGTCCTCATTTGTAAACACTTTCTGACTTTTTCTATCATCGTCAACGAAGTCATCGTCGCTATCATCAAACATTAAGTTTTTTCGTTTCTGAGGAGTCACTTTACCGACATTATTTTTGAATAACTGTTTCGGATTACTGACTTGGCTGTCACGTCTAAAAGCTTGAAGCATTTCTAAATTTTTCTTACATATGTACTTCTCTTTATCAATATTCTTGTCTACTTCTATTTCTTGACTTATCCTATTGAAAACTGGATCTTCGTTTTCTTTTTGTGAAGATAACATGAAGTTTATACTGCTATCATTGTTTTTATCACTCGGTTTTTGAGATCGATTGAGAGCAGCCAAAACTTTTTCTTGTAAAGTGAGCGCTTTAGGATTACTATCTAACTTTGGCTTCTTAGAAAAATATGGCGACGCGTTCGTGAAATCAAGTTCATCATCAGATTCAAACTTTCTTTTACTGCTTAAAGGACTTCTTGTATTGTGATCTTCATTCATAGATTTATCAACAATAATGTTTTCATTCAAATTGTCAGCATCATAAACTTGAGTGCTTTCGTTAGAGTCACTGTCACTATCTAGCACAATGAGACTCTCAGCTTTTTTATCCTGAGAAACAGAAATACTGTTTTGACCTAATTTTCTTTTAAAAGCCTGCGTCAAGAGTATTGGCGATGCACTTCTTTCATCTTCTTTCTGTATATTGGAAGTTTCTACGGTTGTGGAAGCGTCGGTTTTTGTATTGATCATTTCAACAAGTTGTGTTATTGTGAACATACTTTTACTCGTTGAATCTAACACTGAGTCACGATTTGAAACTGACTTATTTGATACTTGATCATTATGTTTAGGGGTAACTACGCTGTCACTATTATTTTCTGGAATGAGCTTTCTCTTGACATTGCTAAATGGCGTTGAACTTTTTTGTGGAATTCTTTTCGTGCTTAGTTTAAATTTGCGTGCTTGGCTACAAAGAACGGGTGAGGTGGGCGACTCTAACACAGTCGTATTTATGATCTGTCCTGACAAGATAGAAGGGCTCTTAGGACATATAATTTCGGCTTCCTTTTGATGCAATTTGATTTTGTTTACTTTTTCATCAACGCAGAGATTATTACTTTTGTCTACTATATTATTTTCATTTTTGGGCGGCGTCCCAGGAATACTATCATCTGAATTTACAAAAATATCTTCAATGCTATCCAGTCCAAAGAAACCTAAAGCTTCTTTAGGTGCACTAGAATTTTGAGCTTCTACTGACGCATCTTTAACAATCGCTTCTTCAGGGCTGCTATCAGCAAATATGTCCTCGATATCTCCCAAGTCGAAGTTTTTGTCCAAATCCTCAGCAGCTTCAGCATCTTGTTTATTTTCTGGTGAAACAACTTCGTTCGGCAGATCGAAATCGAATTCCAAGTCAAAATTGCTGCCATTGATATTACTAACTTCAACGACAGTACTGTCTTTGAAGTCCTCAAACATGTCTTGACTCATGTTGATCTTTTTCCCGCACATCAAGATCGATTCAACATTCATGTCGTCTATTAAATTAAGGTCTGGTAATTTAAGATCTCGTAATAATAACGGTTTAGTCACTTTTCTTCTGTGTTTCTTTATATTATCTAAGAAAGCACAGCTGCATATATTTTGGCAGATGTAACAGTTTCTCACTGTTGTGTTATCTAGACTCAAGTCTACGAATATATTGATGAGGCTGGTGGGTATGCTGCCATCATTTTGAATACCCAGATCATTAATAAGCTTAGTATAACTTTTCGTTGACTTCGTGACTGTACTAAACAAAGCTCTAATATCACCACTTTTTTTCACTGGAGATTTGACTGAAACTTTTTGTTTCTTTTTTGGTTTTGGTTTTTCTAGTGTGGGTGCGACGAAATTTTGAGTTGCCAACTGTTGGGTGTTGAATACTGAAATGGTAAGAGATGAAATAATTTTTGTTTTTGCAGTTTTTCATTGGAAAAATACAACCAGGCGTGGAGTGGGAGGTTGCCAGGGTATGTAGCGCGTAAAAATTGCTCACCCCCGCCCCCCACTGCTCACCACTGCCATATATGTAATACACTCGGCAGATAATTAGGCCAAGTCTCTATACAAAATTATCTATATTGCATACATAATGAAGGCCACATTTTATGCCGCTGAGTAAATTTAGATAGCTTTCTACTTACTTGGATTTTGAGTAGAGGGGGGTAACTCGAACCTCTTGGCGTCACTGTACTGCAACAATGAGGCTAAAATTTCACTATCCTTTGAGTGTCCTATTTTTACAGTTTTCTGTAAACTTCGCTGCCATTCCAACCACGTTGACATATTTATATTTTCATTCTCATTCGTTTGTGCTTTGAACGCGTCTGGAAATAAACTTTCTTGGTCAATTCAGTTGGTAACATAATGACCTTCACCATCAGTCTGATGTATTCGATAGGAAATAATAAATGAGATACACACACTTTATCAATCAAATTAAGGAAATGAATACACAGCTACAAAGCGAACAAAATGTTTCATTTATTTTTTAACAAACTACTTTTCATTCTAAACTAAGGTGCATTGGGGTAAATTCGAAATTGGGGAATTTCGAAACTCGTGGATACCCACAAAACGAGGAACAATTCCATAATCTGGCAACACTTATCTAGAAGCCAAGGACATTCGAGCTTCTAGGTAAGCGTTGCTAGATTATGTAATTGTTCCCCGTTTAGTGGATATCCACGAGTTTCCAAATTCCCCCATTTTCGAATTTACCCCAATGCACTATACTTAAATTACATTGATTTGTAAATACGTACCTTTATCCATAGCTAAATATTCCTTAGCATTTGAAAAGTAATCTGTATCTTTATAACCGTTCGGAAATATATCGTCGAACTCTTCTTCCGCGATTAAACTTTCACTTTCTATACTAATCGAAGGTTGATGTGCACTTGAACTAGCTGCCAACATGCTCCTCAAGTCTTTTTGATTCTGTGGGGTAAATAGCGACATAAAACAATTATGTTTCGTAGGGTCTCAAACAAACATGCAATTTATTTATTCCACATTCAATATTAAGAATAGAATTGTAAATTTGATCACTACTACCAACGAACCTCAAATAAAGAAATCAGAAAGCAAAAAATAATGGACAATGTCACGTGACTGTACAGGTCGATTCACAAGAGCTGGCACGAATGGATTGAACGAAGTAATGTCACTTGTCACTGTGTGAGTGCCGTTCCTGTACAGCGGCCTCCTGACATTTTGTAAACAATTACATAATACTCAAGAAAAAAATAAACCTTAACCTGTATTTTTTTTTTTTTTTAATGTGAATAGGAAGGCAAACGAGCAAGTGGGTCACCTGATGGTAAGTGATCACCACTGCCCATAGACACCCGCAACCCCGGGGGGTTTGCAGATGCGTTGCCAACCTAGAGGACTAAGATGAAATGCCTCTTGTGCCCGTAATTTCCCCGGCTGTCTTACTCTCCACACCGGAACACAGCAGTGCAAGCTCTGCTACTTAGCGGCAGGATTAGCGAGTAAGATGGTGGTAGCGATCCGGACGGACCTTGCACAAGGCCCTACCACCCGCATTTAATCATTTAATCATTTTGTTAGAAACATATCATTCACTCTTTCAATCCATTCGTGCCAGCTCCTGTGAATCGACCTGTACCTCCGTTACAAATGTAAACCAAATAGCTTCAGCCTCAACCTTTTACGAGTAGAAAATACACGCCATTTGAGCACAAGTATTACTACTAACCAGAGCGTGGGGTCAAGTATATCAGAAGGCAAGCCGAAGTGAATTTAAGTAGCCTTTTCCTCTAATTCTGCACAATAAAGGTGCCCAACTGCCTTATAAAAGGCATGCCGGTGATAATCGAGTTCTATGGACGCCACGCCACTGCTATTTACTTAGTTTTACCATTTACCTTTTTGTTCTTATCA
Source organism: Pandemis corylana (assembly GCA_949127965.1). Classification (NCBI taxonomy): domain Eukaryota; kingdom Metazoa; phylum Arthropoda; class Insecta; order Lepidoptera; family Tortricidae; genus Pandemis; species Pandemis corylana. The sequence continues at coordinate 5,137,536 of OX421856.1, read as the reverse complement.
GCAGCCTCTTTTTTCTCTTTCGGTTCAGTTTTCTTTGCGACAGTTATGAACATCTTCTGGCATGTCGGAGTGAGGTCGTGGGGCATCATCCTCGGATTCAACTTGTACAGGTTGCTGGCCACCTCTTTGGATTTCAGGATCTTTGCGTTGAGACCGTCTCTTTGACGCATGCAATCCATTAGGGTCTGCATCAAGAGAAACACTATAGAACAACATTTTAACCGGTGAGGTATCATGGGTATCAAGGTATCCTTTGTTGTAGCCAGACTCCTCGATGGAAAAGGACTTGCCAAAGACATTCTCTACGTAACCTTTCGTATATGGCAGGGGTCGGCAACCTTTTGAGTCGGAAGAGCCAAAAATTACTATTTACAAAATTTCAAGTTTTTAAAGAGCCACATTTTTTTTTCTCGCCAACAATAAATAGCCTCAATACTTTCATAAAGTTTGTTGATAAAAAAAAGTAATATATTTATTCATAAGAAAAATATCTATTTATTCATATATACGTAGTGTTTTTCACAACAAATAATCACATGATAATGAATAAGATAAAAATGAAAATAATAATATTTGCGAATGGAACTAAAGAGCCGCAGCCTCACATCCAAAGAGCCGCATGTGGCTCACGAGCCGCAGGTTGCCGACCCCTGGTATATGGCAATGATAAAAACAGCTTGTTCCCCGTACATAACCAAGTTACATAACCGGCACTGGTAAAACCAATGTAGGATGATTAATTTGGATTAATTTAGGTTTAGGTGCGGCGGGGGGCCTTTGGGCCACCCCTAAGCCGCAAACATGTTTGTTTTAATTTAGAAATAGTCTTTATTTTACCGTAGAATGTCTTAGAATGTGAATGTGACAGCTAGTAACTGATAGAAAAATTCGAAAGCTTACTCGCCTGCTACGGGTGGTGTAGCGGTATAGCACGCATCACGGAATGACGAGGATCCGGGTTCGATTCCCGGCCATAGCTTTACTTTTCGGATTTTTCTGTTTTAATTTTCAGTGTCGTTTATAAATTTAGGAATGTCCTGGTTATGTAAAATAGTTATGTTTGGGGAACAAGCGAAAAAAACTCCGTTCTAGTATCGTTTGTCTCAAATAATACTAATCTTACTGATTACAATAAAAATAGCCTTCAATTTGATACTGATCTTTATCATACATATGCGAGAGGTCAACTATCTATGATTAGACTTCTTCGGAAAGGCATACATACACAAAGGGACATTGTTGTATAGATGAGAACGTGGTAGAAAAACATGCGATATTAGTACCTGATGTTCCCTTCCTTCTGTGACTAGAATGAACACTTGTCCGCCTCGCTCGCGCCCCGTTCGCCCGCACCTGATACAACAATATAGAAGTTTAGGCTACAAAGATATGAATGGAAAAGATGCCCCGCCCACTTGCACAGAACTTGCTTCATAAGAGAAGTAACGGAATAAATGTAACTATAACGCAAGGTATCTAAAAAAATCGAAATATTTCAGAAGGTCGTGGCGTTAATTGACTGAACACCAACATTATTCATTAAAAAAATTCACATACACACAATACATACATAACGTCACGCCTCTTTCCCAAAGGGTAGGCAGAAACTACTTTGTTCCACTTGCTACGATCCTGACACACCTCTTTCGTTTCATCCACTGACTGACTGAACACATACACATACATTTATCCCTTACGGGGTAGACAGAGCCTAAGGTGGCAAGTCCTAGACCACAATTAGCAAGAGTGTGGGCGTATAGATGGCAAAAAATTGAATCAAATGATTCCTATGATTTTCGCCCATTCCCTCGATGGGCTTTTACCATCTGCGCGGGAAGTGAAGCATCTAGTACATTATATGTTTTTTCTTTGCTCCCAGATCAGAATGGAAGTAACTGACTGAACACCCCTACCATAAATTTGTCATTACAATGTTTGATTCAAAATTTTGTTTCTTCCTTGACGCGGTTCACTTTCAACATCGATCAATGTACGGAAACATCTGTCAACTATGATTAAAAATCCTGAAAAACATTTATCATAACATCTAGTCAGACTAGCCCAACGGCTGAAATAATCTGGAACTGAAGATGCTCTTCAAAATCCCTTTAAACCCCCTTTAAACCCATTGACTTACAATAAACAACTAGACTCTCAGTCGCTAACAAAGGTTCCTCAAGAAACGTCCGAGTTGCTTTGTCTATGTGTTGTGTGTGTAAACACATCGACTTAGACAGATAACATTAACATATTCGTTCAAATTGACACCTTATTTCGTGGCAGTAATGTTTAATATCAATGGCGAAGGATCGTGAGAAGTAATGACACGACGCCACGCGCTGGAAACCTGCCTGTCTCTTTTGTTCTCAATAGTAAGATTACGGTGCGAAAGAGACATATACATTGTTATCAAAGCGCTAGAGAACTAAGCTCCTATGCCAGTTATTTCACCTGCTGTCTTACTAGACACCAGATAACACCTCGTTCAGGGTTATTAAGCACTGCTGTTTAGTTGCCAGCACGTGTAATATAGAGGTGTGCGGAGTCCAGAAGACTTTGACTACTATCCAGACAAATTTGTTGCTTCACCACTGACCTCTGCACGAGCCGTATGGGCGAGCTGGTGGATATGTCGAAGCACAGTATGAGGTCGACGGAGCCGACGTCCAGGCCCTCCTCCGCGACGCACGTGGCCACCAGCGCGTTGCAGCCGCCCTCGCGGAACTGCCGCATCACGCGCAGCTGCTGCTTCTGCGATACCACAGTCTTGCCGTCCTTGCCTGCTACCACCGATCGTTTGTACTCAAGGTATTTGATTTGAGATGTTTATTTGATATGCTGCATTCACACTCACTTATGTATCCACCTTAGTTATACGAGTATCTACATATAGTACAAAAAAGCTTTCAACCTGGACAGTAGCGTCATTGATAACCTAACATCACATGGCGACCCTGGCATTAACTTTACATTCAGATCAATCAAATAGAGGAATAAAAAAACTTGTCGCACTATTGAGTGGCAAATAGCAGTGATTTAGGAAGCTTTGAAAGCACTCCTTTTTCAGTTTGATCTCACTTATTTTATTAGCGAAATCGTTTAAGCGCTTAACATTCTTTCAAATTTGTTTTTTATGGGGTAGCGCTCACCAGAAGCCCCCTGGCCGACGAACATCTGCGGCGTGATGAGCGGCCGGCACTGCAGCAGCAGGCAGTGGACCAAGTTCACGCTCTCCCGGTATTCACAGAACACTAAAAAAGTTGCAAGTTATAATTCAGACGAACTATTCTGTCATCATCATCACAATTGTGTGGGTACGACTCTTGTATGATACCGTCTAGTATGTATAAACTTAACTGAGAAGACAGTCACTAAAATTAAAATTACAGTAAAAGTGTGATGCATCTCAGGTACTAAGGTACGTCAGCTTTCTTAAAAGATTCACGGTGAATAACTTCAGACATATTATCATCAGGATCAGTGGTGGATTTACCAGAAGGCTTAGTAGGCAGGCCAGGCACGGCAAATTTTGGGGGTAGCAAATTAGGCCCAAAATGTTTTTTGTCTAACAGAAGTAAAATATATAGGTATATTATCGACAGCAAAACTTGTATAGCCTACATACATACTTACATACATAAATCACGTCATTATCCCTTACGAGTTAGGCAGAGCCTAAAATAACAAGATCTAAAGGCCACGTTTAACATGATTGTGGGCGTATAGCTGGAAAGGGGAATAAAAATATTGATGGGTTGCTAACCACATCGCCTATAACATGATTCCTAAGATTCCCTCGATGGACTTTTACCATCTGTGCGTGCATTCTATGTTTTTTCTTTGCCCTCAGACCAGCGTGGAAGCAATAGTGTAGCCTACTGGCGGCAAATGTTTAAATCCACCAGTGGACGGGATTCAAACCGCGATTATAGTATAGTATAAATTTTTAGAGGTGTCCCGATGGCTTTGTTCGAAAGGTGGGCTGTTAACGAGATCGGGACACCTAAAAAAAATCATACATCATCATCATAGCGATCTCCCGATATTCTGATGCAGTTGCGTGCACCATGATCACGGGTCGACTGAAGATAATGCGGATGGATTACGAGTGGGCGGATTAACGTAATAGCGGTCTATATCCTGTGTGAAGTTTACATTAAAATAGTAAGTATATTTCACCTATGGCTCTCGTGTCCTGCCCCTTGCGCTTGGCGGCAGTGAAGTGTTCCACCATGATCTCCTTCAGCTTGTCGAACTTGGGGTGTCCGAAGCGCAAATCTTTAGGTATCTGGAAATCACTCATCATCTTTAGTTGCGCTGTCGTTTACACGAAAATCACTTTTGACGGGGTGTAACAATACATTGCAGATACGTTGTTAATCTAGAAGGCTAAGTTGAATGCATCTTATGCCAGTGTTTTCCCTGCTGTCTGATTCTCTAGAGCACGCACTGCTATTTCACAGGTACCTATATAGTATTTTTTCATCTTTAGCGCACAACTGACGTGAACGCATATATACGCCGTGACTTTCGTCTAGTGCCTATAATGATTTTGAAGTTATTTGAACGCCCATACGCGTTTACGGTACCTCACAGTAGCTTATGTGTCAACAAAACCAAAATTTCAAGGTCAAGGTCCGATGGGAGCGAGTTGGAAGTAGTATACATGCGTTACGAAACTTCGTTGGCGCGATGTAGAATATTGTGACATCACTTTCGCAGGCTACTCGTGCGTCGAAACAGTTAATGTAGACGATGACTAGGTGGCGCTAGGGTCGCATCAGCATCAACAGCCATTCCAAACAAAGTGTACAGACTCACATCGGGAATAGTTCCATCGGGTAAGATACTCCTATCTAGTGACATAGGGTTAGTTCCAAGGTCATCTCGGAGCCTCTCCAGCAAAGCTGTGAGCTGATCATCCGACTGGATCCAGGTCTTCTCGGGGTGCTCATCGAAGAAGTTCAGGAATACCCTCGAGCCATGCTTGATGAGCAATTCCAGGCCATGGTATAAAGCAATCAGGAGAGTGAAGTCTTTCATTATGTAGTTGTGCTGCGGATGCCTGGAAAAAAATGTAAATGAAATCACCAAAGCACAGTGCACACAGCCAAAGAATTAAGTGGTCAACAGAATTATTAGTTAGTAGGCAAGTAGCACGCTGAACGATCGTGTTCAAGTTGCCAACTATAAACAGTGTAAGTGCAAGGCCTTGGACGCTCGAAGCGGAGCGTTCGGCGGGGCGTGCAGCGTGGCGGGCAGCGGCAAAGGGCTCTGTGTGGCGTGCAGTCAGGACACCAGTATGAGTTTCATTTGTTTAACATGCACGCTGCACGCCCAACTCGAGCGTCCACTCAGGTCTTAAACTAACAGTGTAGTCGCCTAAAATAGCAATAGGCTATATTAAATGCTTTTAGTCTCAATAAAAAACTGTGTATGAAAATGTTAACAGAAATAATAATAAAAAACCTTGATCCGCGTTCTTTTCCTTGAAACTCTTTGTAGAGCATCACAATGCGCCCCTTGGACAAATTGCCGATATTGTGCGGAAGGATGTTCATTTGTTTCAATCGCCGTGCGTAGCCATCTAATATCTAAAATACGTTGCAGAAAAAAAATACAAAGAGAAAAAAAACAAAGGAAATCCTAAGATTTGGAAAATCAGTTTTTTATTAACTTGTTAGTGCAACATTACTTGTATCGGCAGGCACTGATACTGTAATTTCATTTCATTACACTATATGGGGTGTCATATAAAAACGTCTGCAATATTTCATACTAGCTAATTCCTCTGACTGCAAAGAATTCGTTTATCACTATCCTGCGGAAATTACGCAATAGTAGCCTATGAGTTATTCCAGACTATAATCTATCTCACGAATTCGCATCAATATCTCATTTATAATATGGGTAAGATACGATAAGATAAGATGAGATTTATAATATTAGTGAGATAGGATACTCATTAGGTAGGATAGCCGGCCTGAACCCTCCTGCAAATCTTTATAGCATACTCGTAGCTGACAAATGTTTAATTTGCAGGGATCATAACCATATTTTTTTTTTATAAAAAAAACTGTTTTTTATTCAAAGTTAAACATGGAATAAGATTGTTACCTCTATGTAGTGCTGTCTTAGTTGCGTTAGTTCTAGTCCCAGCTGTATTACGACAGTGTTTATCTTCTTAGCGTGACTGTAGGGTGCAACATCCAAACAATTTTCATTACGCAGCTCTAAGTGAGCTATGTTCAAATGTTTTACTACCTGTAACATTACATGCTCCAATAGGTAACTAATTAATCCTGGGATAAAAAGTACCAAGCATTTTAATACTATAGATAGACCGACCGCTTAAATGAGTCCTCGCCCGCGCGGTACAGACGCGCGGGGCGCGACGACCGCGGGGGCTGAGGTGAGGGCGGCAGGCGCACTACCCGCCTGCACCTCTCGGTCCCCTTTGTCGTCCTACCTCGCGCCCCTGTGCCGCGCGGGCGAGGACTCAGCAAGGGTGAGGCCGGAGATGACTTTAAATCGGCCGAGTGAGGGAGACAGCAAGACAATCCCGAAACCAGCATTGTAAGAGCTCAGGCACTGTATACCTATGTATTGTATTACTTTCAATAGATGAGCCTCCCACAAGAGGGACTGAAGACCTGGTGACGGTCACTTGAGCCTGCTGAATGAGGGTCACGCAAGACGAGTCTTTTGGCTGATGATGATGATGACGAAATATTATAGATATAAGTAGTTTTATGCTCCCAACTTACATTGATAACATCCTCAATCTTGCTCCCTGGTGTTGCCGACAAAGCCAGCAGCCGGTAAGTCCTGTGTTTCATATCTGTCAATGTTGCCACAATCTGGCAGTAAGCGTAATTCCCTCGCGCTCTGTGTGCCTCATCCACCACGAGGCAACGGATCTTGTCTGCTGGACATATACCTGACTTTATGTCGTTGTAGATGACTTGCGGTGTAGCGAAGAAGACCCTTTTTGTTTGCCAATGGGTTTTACGGGTGCTGACCTGCATGTGTCCTGAAATATGTTTATCTGTAGCAACAGCCATGCTAAACGGTTCCTGTGGTGATTACTACTATAATAATGAAAGCTGTGATTTTTGCTTGTGATATTTATTTACTAACTAGGTGTTCCCCACGGATTTGACATTATTTTTTTTTTATTTCAAAATGTTATATTCTTTTTCTCCATAAAAAAATTTGGTGGAACTTAAGGAATATATGAAAAAAATAGGCAATTGGTCTAGCCTGCTGAAGATTATCTAGTTACATAGAATGTGTTTCAGACTACAGCTATGTTAATTAACATGACATTGAATCAATGTCAATTGTGTGCAAAAGTCAATTCTTTTTTATTTTTCTGTATTTTCAATCACACTACCCAAATTTTGTAAGCACTGAAATTAATTCGTATAGTCGACTATGCACTTTATTATAAGCAATAAGTACTTGAAAATAGTGTGATGTTTAAAGCCATATACAAATGACATTGATATTTAGGTTGGTAAAGGGATTCCTTGGTTGACTATAATAATAATAATAATAAAAGCCTTTATTCGCTGACTATTTACATACATGCTATACCTATAAAACTTAAACCTATTAACATCCACTTTTAGTCAGGTTGTCTGTTGACATAGGCCTCCCCCAATTGTTTCCACGTCTCTCTATCCTTGGCAGACCTTCTCCATCCCTTTGGTAAATCATCCTCCCATCTTTTGATTTGACCTCCTCGTTTTCTTTTCCCGTTCCTCGGATACCACTCTATTACATCCTTAGTCCATTTTTCTTTGCTAGTCCTCATTATATGTCCAGTCCAGTTCCATTTAAGTTTTCTTATTTTTTGTAACACGTCACTAACCTATGTTCTTTTCCTTATTTTTGAAGTTGTCCATCGATCCCGTAATCTTATGTTAAGCATGCTTCTTTCCATGCTGCGTTGACAAACTATTAGTTTTTGGTTAGTTTTGCTTGTCGCAGGCCAAGTTTGACATCCATAAGTAAGACATGGTAGAATACATGTATTATACAATTTGCTTTTCATTGCCATGGGAATTGTTTCATTTTTAACTATTTCTTTTAGAGACCAGTACCGTTTCCAAGTGTTGCATATTCTTCTATCTATTTCTTTAGAATACTGGTCTTTTATTGAAATAAGTTGGCCTAAATATATATATTCATCTACATATTCTATCATTTCCTGTCCTATTACAATACTTTCTTTAACGGCATTCGTCATTACTTTAGTCTTCGTTGGGTTCATTGATAAACCTGCTTTCCTGCTTTCAACATCTAATTGATGTAACATAGTTTGTAGTATGTTTGGTTTCTCGGCGAAGATTACTATGTCGTCGGCAAATCTTAAATGATTTAGGTTCGAACCGTTAATATTAATTCCTAAATGTCCCCAGTCTAAGCTCCTGAATATATTTTCTAACACTGCTGTGAAGAGTTTTGGGGAAAGTGGATCGCCTTGCCTAACGCCTTTTTGAACTCTAAATTCTTCGTTGACTATAGTCTAGTACCTATTGTGATATGAAAAAAACGAACCTGTCATTTCTATAGTATCATTTGGAGGTATGGCTATTATGTTATAGCATGCATCAATCTGTTGAGCCACCAAGGGTCTTGTGGGGGCAGTGAACACAATCTTTCCGAGTGGGTACCAACGGTAGAAGTTGTACATGATGACTGCTGCTATAAATGTCTTGCCTAACCCCGTTGGAAGGCTCACCTTAAAAAAAAGCATATTCTTTATTACTTGTTTATGGTTTTCAGAAAACTGTAATTACAAATAGCCAGCTATCTAAATTATATTTAAATTATTATTGGTTTCAACTTTCAACCAAATTTTTAAAACTGACTTTATTAAGCCAGGTGTGACCTTTTTGTGGGAAAGAGATGCATGGATAAATAAGTAATGATATGCTTTGAAAACTGTTTTATAGACAGAAACCTCTTGAAAGACTTACTAGTGTGTTTTTCATCAACGCAGCTCTAATAATGTTGAACTGATAATCCCTGATGGGGTAGTTTGTGGGGTAAATCCATGTCTTGCCAGTGAGCCTGTCATAGCCGCTGATTTCTTCATCGCAGCAGAGGGCGCTAGAAACAGAGCATTTTTATAAGTAATAACCCACTGTTTTCAGTGCTGGTTACTGCTGTTATTGTTATTGCTGACCAACAGTTTTGCTCACAAGATAATAAGGCAATAAAAAATTCAATATTTGTTTATATTCATTTATTTATATTTATATTTACTTCATTCATGATACTTACTCATGCGTACTGTTTCTAGAGTTTATTTGAAGTGATAATTGGCGGGAACAACGAAACTGTTTGTTGACTATAAACGATGAAAAGATACCTCTTAACTTACCTCACGTTTAGATTATCGTTACTAATATTGATGGAATCATTTATCACACTCCTAGATAGGTTAGACTGATCCTTGAAGGAGGTATTTTCAAAGTGAGCCAAGAGCAAAGACTCGTCGAATAAATCGTCATCATGGACTGCTTTACTGACGGTATTTTGTTGTTTTTTAAAGTTATCCATTTTTGGTGTACGTTCTCAATATAAGAACAATGTTGAAAATGTCGCCATCTTCTCTTTTTCACAATAAATAAACAGAAAAGGTAACTAATAAACACTACTTTTCGCGAAAAACAACAAGAGCAACGGCTGACAACTTAGTTGGCTACTGTCATTGTCATGTCAAAAACAGAGGTTAGAATTTCTTTGTTCAAAAACTGTAAGAAAATGATTTTTGTGTACTGTATAGACATACATATCTTAATATTTTATTTTTTAGACAGAAATAGCTTGAATTTACTATTATTTAAACATCATTTCAGTTTAGAACTCTACCAAAATTAATTTTAATAAAGATTTTGTACTTTATTCTCATTATAGGTGGCAACTTAATAAAGGTTTTAGAACATGGGGAAATACGAATATGACATATGTCGTAATTGAAAGAAAAAAAAGTATTAACATTCATTTCATTTGCAAAGTTACAATTTATTACAAATTTACAAACAAACAATAAAGTACTTTGCAAAAATTCCTTCAAGAAGAAAGCGATATAATTATGTTATGATAAAATCCTTTTCTTTACTTTACTTTAGCTACTGTTCGTTCTGTTAAAGAAAGTTAGTTTAGGTAAGCTTATCTTTTTAACTTTAATTAACATGGAGTTAGAAGATGGATTTGATGATATGCTAGCAGAAATAAGTGAACCGACGTCTCCTAAGCAGCCTAAACTCGATGTGCCAGGTACCAATCGTATTTTGTGGAATGAAAATAAATCTCAGTCTTGAATTTGGGAATCTTAAGCAGATTATTACATCTTCAGGAACATCTAACGATGCAACATCGAAACCGGCGTCTTCTAAGACTCACTGCGTACTAGTAAATCAAAAGCAGGTTAGTTCACCTATCAAAAAAAACACATTTATTGTGAACAGACTGAATTACTTTCACATTTATCATACTAATGTTAATACAATATTAACATATTGATTAACTTTTGATTTCGCGTAATAAGTGTGTTTTTCATTGAATAAACATTTTCTATCACTATGTTAACATTATGCTGTATGCATTTAAAATGGAAAGGATCTTTTTTACAGCGCGGCAACCCATTATTGAAATTCGTGACCAATGTCCCCTGGGAATATGATGACATTATACCTGATTATGAGATTGGAAAGACAATTTGTTTGCTATTCCTCTCTGTGCGTTACCACAACCTAAACCCAGACTACATTCACAACAGATTAAAAGAACTGGGGAAGAAATATGAACTGAGAGTTCTCTTAGTACAGGTAATTTTGACAAAACTGGTATATTATTATGTATATAAACCAAAGGTATAAGTAGGTTAGCTTTCATTTGTTTACAGAATTTAAGACTACTTGATCTAGTTTTAGTACAATAACCTACTGGTTAGCTACTTATTCATTCATTGAAATGTTCAGTTTTATTTTAAAAGTTTTTTTAGGTGGATGTAAAAGACCCTCACTCTGCATTGAAGAATTTAACTAGGATTTGCCTCCTGACGGACATGACACTGATGTTAGCGTGGAGCCCTGAAGAAGCTGGAAAAATCATAGAAAACTACAAAATATATGAGAACAAGCCACCTGATAAAATAATGGAGAAAATTGAGAATGATCCCCATCAAAAGGTAAATTTGATCATTGGAAACCGTTTCATTTGGTGCATAGGTAGTGTTACTCTAAATTAAAGAGAAAATATGCAAAATATAGTGTACACAGCTACAAACATTTTAATGATAAAAAAATACACTACAACAAAACTATTAAATAATAGATTAAATAATGTTAAAAATAACATAATATAATTTAATTGTAATTTTTTTTTCAGATTATTAATGCATTGTCTTCAATAAAACCAGTCAACAAAACAGATGCAATGACATTACTAACAACATTTGGAACTCTAGCCAACATAATAAAAGCAACGGAGAGCCGGTTGGCAGAATGCCCTGGATTTGGTGCCACCAAGGCAAAAAAACTTTACAAAGCATTACATGAACCCTTTCTTAAAAGGGGTAATGTGGCTGTCAACGATTTTTCAGGAGATATTAGTATTGAAGATGTTGAGAAACTTGAACAGGCTGTTGAAAATCAGGACAGCTGAGCTGATCAAAGATCTACTTCGTTGTATTTATTTTAGTTATGTGAAAGTTGTAAAGCTACAGTACAAATTAATGTTTTGAAACAGTTTTTTTTAAATTTTATTCTATTAAGTAATCTATTAGAAAGTATACTATTATTCAATTGTCAAAATGATGTTTGATGTATGCAGGATGTTACCATTTCATTTCATGATAGTTTTATTGATATTGTAAACACTTTGAGATACTCTGAATACAACATTGCCTTTGCCTATATACCTACTGCTGTATTTAAAGAAACAATATGTTTTCTTATCGGCGCGGCTATCAACGCACAACTACACAGACATTATTATGGCCACAATTTCATGTGGTTGATGTTACGAGTATATCTAATGAATGAAGTTTTTTCACAATCACGCCTGACAGTAATCAAAGATGTGGTCTAAGACAGAGCACGCATATCCAGCAAACGCCGATACACTGAAAAAGATTTACGGCCTCATTTGTTCGTAAACGTCGATGAGGCCGTTGAGGAAGGCCAACACCGTGGGCGCGGGGCTCAGCAGCTGGTTGAGGAAGCGGCGCGGGGTGGCGCCGAGCATGGCGCGCCGCAGCTTGTACACCAGCGGCCCGGCGTACGCGCGCCGCAGCTCCAGAGGCGCCAGCGGCGCGCCGCACAACGCGTTCAGGTCATTCATCCGGCGTAGGCATTGCTGGAACTCCACTAAAGGATGAAGCAGTTCTGGGTCTAAGATACCCTCAACCTCATTTTTAGAGGCTGTGAGATAAGGTTCAATTATAGCCGCCGCAGTGTTGCAGTCTGCTTCTGTGACATCTTCCCTGTCGGTTGTAGAGGTAAAGATCGGTTTCGAGACGAAAGGAGGATTGGGGGTATAGTCTTTGTCCATTTTCTCAAAGACAGTGCTCAGCATGACGTAGGAGAGCAGCACGGCGGCGGCCTCTGCGCCGGTGTCCTCGCGCTTGCGGTGCGCAAAGTACAGCAGCGCGGCGAGCAGCAGCCGCGCGCCCCGCGGCGCCCAGCCCAGCGCGCGCAGCTCCGCGCGCTGCAGCGACTCGCGCAGGAAGTGCTCCAGCAACCCGAGATGCCTCACCTCGCTCCAACCGTTCTCAAACACGGACACATTCGCTTCATATTCTGGCTTCCGAATGGGATGACCCTCGACGTGCATCGTTAGTCTTTCCGTAGCTGTGTCGTATACAAACGTGAATCCATCGTTATCGTAGTTGGTCAGTAAATCGTATGCGTACTTCACAATGTCGAGCGATAGAACCAATGCGTCGTCTTGGCCCGGTGGAGCGATTATGGTGTGAGAGCCGAAGAATACTTGGAAGCGATAGAGGTTGATGTAGTCGACGGCGACGTGGTTATTGGCCACGCCCGCGGGGAACCAGTCGTCGGCGCGCTCCCGGCGCTCCCCGTCTCGCCGCAGCAGTCGCGCCGCCGCCAACCCGCCCGTCTCCCGCCGATCCATCATCAACTCGGCTCGGTCCATTTCTTGAACAAACCTATGTTTATCTTCCTCAATTATAAATCTGAAAATAACGCTCAAGAGCTCCTCTTTAGATTTCATAGAGAGCCAATGGATCAAATGTAAATAACGTTTAAGATTGTTCGACGGCGCATTCAAGTGTCTGAACAAGTCCAAGAAAACACCTTTAGGGAAAATGTTTTCGTCTGATAAAGCTATAAATATGGCAAACTTTTCCCTGGTCATTTTGAACTTCTTCATGAATTTCTCTAGCGAATAATAACGACAGTTTATGCTATTTTCGCGGTCGTTCAATTTTAGCCGAGTTTTTAATATGCACTGTAGCCCTGTGAAGAAGAATTCTAGATCTTGGCTTATTAGTGGACATTTTAGATTTTGGGCCAAAGCGATAATGTCTTTCTTGCTCTCGTACTCGCAAATAACATATTCGAATCCCATTTCTTCCAAAACCTCCTTGTATATGTCCTGCATGAAAATTGGTCTGATGGTATCATGTTGGCGTTTTTTGTATGTTGCATTTTTCATGTTTTCGTGACCTCCTTTGAGTAAAAAGTAACACTTCACGTTGGCTTTTTGGAACATGGCGAGGTGTTGACGAAGGTAGGCGGCATAGCGGTGGCTGTCGCAGCCGAACTGATGCAACAGGCCACTATTCTCGTAGGAGTTGAAGAACAAGTTGTGTCCGTCCACCACGACGGTGGTGTTGCGCAGCACCATTGGTAGTAGCGCCCTTGACTCCAGAAAATTGCTAAATGCCCTTATCTTCATCCTGATAACCTGAAAGTTAAGACTTACCCGAAATAAAGTTAGTAAGTACAGGTAAATTTTGTTCCGATACACTTTATCTTTGGCTGCTATAACTATAAATCTGTAATACGTATACATACATACCTACATTAAAATTATGGCTAAGAGAATAAATGCAATGCTTCGTTGGTTTACTGACTAGGCTTAATTTGCTACAATACTTACCTACTTTATGTAAATAACTCTACTTCTACTCTAATAAGTAGCAACTTCGTGAATGGAACGAGAAAGAGAATGCGCGTTCAGTTATTTTGAGACGAGTATCTACATGATGTCATGCACAATCAATTTTACATACCTATTATTTTGTTATTTTCGGCAGGTTGCACGCTCGGCCGCGGTAGATTAGCTAGCCTAGCTCTTCTATATACTTTAATATTTCCAAAATACACATAGGTACAAATGGTTCTACTAACTAAACAAACAATTACTAGGTACGCACAGTGTTGCCAGGCCACTTCCCTTGAAAATTACATTGCGATCCCTAAAAAGTTCCAATTTTGGTAGAAAAGTTCCATTTTCATTAAAATCTTGGGGAACGAGCTTTTTTTTTACCTCATCATAGGAATTAGGAGTATTATTTGTGTTAATAACAGGAAAATTAGTCTGTATTTTTTAGTGTGTATGTAAAGTTTCTTACCACGTATCTTTATGCCGGGACCTTAAAAGTTCCGAAAATTGTACCAAAATACAAAGTTCCTTCCAAGTTCCGCGGGGGTGTCAAAAGTTCCGCAAAACGGAAGAAACGGAACCAAACGGCAACACTGGTACGCATTCCCTACTTTACTTGTAAGTATTACCAGACGAAAATAATTGATGAGTCATCTGATAGGAATGACTTATTAAAAAGAGTAAATTCTTAATTTTTCTTTATGTAAGTATTATTTACATCCATTTAGCTAGCTATTATATAAGATATGAATTTAATTCTGTTAGTACCTAAACCTATGATACGTAAATTGGAACACCGTGGATTACTTACGTATTAAAAGTCAACCACCACAACTTGTCAGTCGGGGACTCACCGAATTCGTCTTCCATAGACAAACCATTTTTTTTTCACCTCACTTGCTCGAAAAGGCTGTCTTTCTCCTTCAAAATCTGCGTGGAAAAGTGCTTTTTCCCCGCTTGCGTGGAAAAGGTTTTTGAAATTCGAACATGACGATGACCACCATTGCCCACCTACTCATATACTCAGAAATTAGAAGGAACTTTGAACTTCGTATGTTGTCGTCTCGCTTATACGAATAGTACTTAATTAGGTGAATGAGAAGGACGGAATAATACGAACATCAAATGTCGAACTTGTTATCAGACCCCTAACTATTTCATCCGATAAAAAAAACATAATGTCACGTTCAGAAACGCGATCCGGTATCCAGTATTAATTTATTTTAAAATCCGTTACTTCCTAAGTTATTTTCAAGATTTGCTAACTTTCGTTGCTAAAAGAAAAAACGATATTGGTTTTTATTAATTATTTTAATTTGTGGTTGACCTCAAAAATAGCAACAAAGCAGGAAAAAACAGATATTATATGATGAAAATTCAGAACGCGCCCCATTTTTTTTTAATTCAGTCTAGTTAGTGCGATTTTTTAACTTTTTTTTTTAAAATATATCTATGATTAGAAAAAAAATAAAAGTTTTTAGAGATTGCTCGTTGGGAAACCAAAAAGTTGACCAAAATTGTTGTTTGGTTTATGATACACAAGAAATTAATGTGATAGAACAATCAGAAAAAATAGTTTTACTTATTAGATTATTAGACTAGGCTGTATGGGCTTAGATCCTTTTACCTTTCTTATTTAGAACTGTCTGTTTTTCTTTCATCTACCATTTTTCTCGCTGTAGTGAGGTGAAAAATTGTGTGTTTCGCTCGGCAGCAAAGTTGTTTAGTATCTCGTGCCTTGAAACCCTCGCGACGCTCAGGATTCTTCTTTTGAACCACTCGCTTCGCTCGTGGTTCAATCATAGAATCCTTCGCTTGCTCGGGTTTCAATTCAGGCACTCGCGCCAAACAAACACTTTGCAGCCTTGCATAACAAATAACTATTATCAGCTTAAATTAAGCGCTCTATTCAAAGCCCTACGTGCAGGGTCCTACGTATACCGGTACTATAGTTGTTCCAATCATTTATTTTCTCGATGACAGATGTAGTTTGATAGTTATAGTGTTGTGACCTAATAAGTGATCAGTAGATACGATATCGCTCCAATTTTTATATATACGAATGGTTGAGAAGTATTCAGCTATGGAGCGAATAAAATAACCGACTTACTTGAATGCTAATTTATTACTAAGCGTGCAAAATGGCCGAATGACAGTATGTTTGTAATGAATAAATTAAAAACTACTGGACAAACAAAAAAATATTTCACCATTAGAATGCTACATTATTCCTGAGTAACATAGGCTATTTTTTATCCCGGTAAAAAAATACAACGCATACAAAGTCGCGGGAACACATTTAGTTCAATATTATACAATATCGATATTTCAATCATAACATCACGATTTGTATTCCCTTAGAATGTAACTTTATTAAAACGTTTATTGTTTATCGTACGTTAAAAAGATATTACTGCATATATGGGCTCAATTTGTCTTACATGAATATTATATGGGATCAAGGAACAAAATTAGGCAGTTGTCATATTTTTTATACCTCGCATTTTAAAGTTAATTTTTGCGTAAAAAGCGCAGTTACATTTTACGGGAGCTGTCATCGAGAAATTTATTGGAAATACTATAATTATTTTGATAATTCCTCCTATTCTATATGTGTCTGTGTGAGGAGTTATCTAATTTCCACTGTTTTATGCGTACCTACCTCTATGTGTAAGGTAAGGAAGCACTTTTTGAAGAATTGTGCCACGAGCTCACCTCAAGCAATATTTATTGTGGCCAGCTTCTTAATTACCTTCCCTAAACTATAAAAAATGTAATTCGAATCATCTTCCCGTCAACAAAGGCTCGAATTTCGTTCGGGATCTACAATAGTGATTTTTTAGGGTTACCTACGTGGTAAGTGTTAGGGAACCTCTTACAATAAACGTACCTATGTCTTGTAATGTTTGTAAAGTAATAAGCACCTAGGTACCTACCTCTAACAATCGTAGCCACTAATCGAATCATGGGTAATTAAGTATCTAAAACAAGATAAAGTAATGGAATTTATTGGTAGGATTCTGCAACGGCCCAGGGAGTCTAACTTGTTACCAAGTTCTACATAGCATACTCGAGGTTTCATGTATTCTCCGGTTAAACATTGTCAATGTGAGATACTATCTTCGAGTACAGCAAGAGGATGTGGGTAAGGAGGTACTTACCTATCGAAAGGCAACTTACCTATGACGTGCAAAGGTAGGCAGATCCATCAGCCAAATATGTGGTCTACCACCCTAAGGTTAAAAATCCTTTGCACGTCATAAATATAATGTGTATGAGACGTATGGATGTCAATTTAAAAGTTCAACTTTAGCGACATTACGTTTGATAGGAAGGTAAATGAAAAGTGGTAGACCACTTATTTGGCCGACCGTACGTCTTACAAAGTTCAATTCAACCGGGGCCTGAAAGAATTATCGATCTCTCAAACTCTTTTCCATTATTTAGCTACCAGCTACGTTTCATCTCCAGCCTAGGTATACGTCCCACTACTGGGCACAGGCCTCTTCTCAGAATGAGAGGGCTCGGGCTATTATAGTTCCCACGCGGGGCCAGTGCGGATTCGGAACTTCACACACACCATTGAATTGCTTCGCAGATGTGAGCAGGTTTCCTCACGATGTTTTCCTTGACTGAAAAGCTCATGATAAATTTCAAATGTAAATATCACACATAAATTCCGAAAAGTTCTCAGAGGTGCGAGCCCGCGGGCTTGAACCGACGACCCTTCTGCTTGAGAGGCCACACAAACCTACTACATTTTGTCAGCGCTTTAAACGTAGGAAATTTCAACTTTGAAAAGATTTTGTACATACCTACTTAGCTATATGTATATATTTACCACTAAAGTCTGGAAAGTTTGTAAATTGTGCGCAATGTAAGCAAGCCTCTTAGCCGTTAGCTGGTATGTAGATATCTGTTAATTATCACCCCCCTATTTAAACAAGGCTAAATACAGGATATTAAACTTATTCACTTTTTAACTTAAATCACACTACACATTGAAACAAGTACCTAGGCCTACTTAAGTAAAACTAAATTCTGTACATTTTGTCAAAAGTTTGTTTGTTGACATGGTTCATAACTCCTATTGATCTCATAGTGACGCTTTATTATGAAAATAACCACGGAACTTCATTAATGTTTGTACGGACTCTAGCCTGGCTGGTTATTTTCTTCTTTATTTTGTTCTTCGTCCACTTGGAAGGCTGCGGCTCGCTGCCGCGCGTCGCGTTCAAAATAAAACGAATGCTCCTCGAACAGCTCCGAACCGGCTTCGCTAGCGGTCGGACGTCACTGGCCGCGCAGCTCGCGACCCTACCGGCGGTTAAAAATAAATAACTTTTGGCGGGAAAACTTTTTTCATAAACTGACAGTGCACGCAAGTATTTTTGCGAGTGATAAAAGGAAACTGTGTCTTTTTGTTACGACTAAGTGTGTTATTGGTAAACGCCGTTTACTTAAGTCTAGGACCTGGAACATTGCAGGACTTTTAAGTGTTATTTTTTGTGGTGTTTGTGTTGAACTTGGATTGGAAACTTAAAGGTGTGAATAACAAAACAGAAGGCGTGAACTCCCGAACGCCCTCTCATTGTTTCGGACCTACCTGGATAAAAACAAGGAAACATTGTTCATTTGAACTGGCTGCGCTTTTCTCTGGTAAGCACATCCATTTAAAATCAGTTAAAAATAATAGTTTCAAAACTCGAAAATACGATATACAATCTGTGGTAATTATGATTAAGTATGAGTTTGAAGGTCCTGTACAGACTTAATGTCAATCAATTAAAAAAAAAACACTTGACAGTGGCAACCCGCCGGATACACCATAATCAAAATCATATTTTATTATAAGTAACTTAAACGAGACTTATTTTGCAATTTTTCGATCAAATAAAACTGACTCTACGTTAGCTCTACATTTAAATTCATTTGATCGCATAAAACAGGTCGTAACGACAAATAAAAAAACATTCAAACATTTTCATACTCGTTTTATAGTCAGTTAGATTGTAACATCTGAGTCTTGAATGAGTGCTGCTATTAGAAAGAAAAACAGGCTGTACCTATTTACTGGGCAGGTTTTCTGATGGTGACTAAATAAAAGTTTATCTTCTTACGTTATCTCCACAACTACACACACGCACACACAAATCGCGTCTTTATCCCTTACAGGGTAGACAGAGCCTAAGGTAACAGGTACCCACAGGCCACATTTAGCAAGATTGTGGGCGTATAGGTGGAAAATGAAATCAAAATAGTGATGGGTTGCTAGCCTCATCGCCTATAACATGATTCCTATTATAATCGCCCATTCCCTCGATGGGCTTTTACCATATCGCTACCTTGGGGCTCAATTGTCGTAAACGCCATTTTGACGAAAATGAGATTTAAATGCAGTCTTGCTCAGTTTTTTTTTCTCTATCGATCTGTGTATTTAAAATTCTCCAAATCCCGAAAAAATATCGAATACAACCTCAATTTTCTGTTACTCTAAACAAGAAATAAAAAAAAAACGAGCTATAAAAGCCAGCTACTCGGAGTGTGAAAAATGCAAAGGTATTATTGACCCTAAATCAAGATTTATAATTGGCATAAAGGACATTGCTTATCAAACTTGGCGTATACGACCTTAACGATTTCTGAAAATTGAACAAAGTTTATTATACAACCTGCAATTACGTTTCATTTTTAAGATATATAAGCCACCACTAAACCATTTTGGTGAATACGACCTGAGTTATTTCCAATAACAGAATAAAGTTTGGTGTACGGCCTGCAATAGCGTTTCATTTCAAGGCAATAAACGCCAACCAAAAATAATTTTGGAGTAAAAAGAGCGTTAAACACATAACTTTTATAAAATAGATTGTTTTTGATTGAAAGAGATTAGAAGTATTAAATGCCCTATTCTTGTTGCTACTTTTATTTTTTATCGTTTTATGTGTTACTTGAACAATATTTTTAATAATAACAACGATATTTGTGTTTTTTTTTCGTTGACATTGATTTTTTCCCTTCAGCGATATATTTTTTTTCTATACGAATTTTTTGTTACTACCAAACCCTCCAATCTTTTTAATATGAATGGACTTTGAAAGTTAAATACGATTCTCAAACTGATTTGGTTTATACCTACCTTATCATCGTTATCGCAGTAAAGTAGTTTTGGGTGTATATAGATGATTTATATTTTTACAGTAAAGTACCTAACCAAAAACAGAAAACCGGCGACTAACACCTTTGTTTTTTTCAATAAATCGTAATAGCTGACTTTTACGTCCTAAGTATCATGTACAGCAACTATTATTTTGGTCATAAGCGTCATGTTGTTTTGGTTTTAAGAAGCGTATACGCCATCTACTTTCTTTGTTATGGGTTCTATCTTAAATATTATGAATTCATATTGTTCTACTCATAATTTTAAGAACTTTCATCCTACGAAGCTTCTTTATAACTATTAAAACAAAAGAGTTACAATTTTTTTTCGTTTTTCTTTTTAGTTTTTTGGCTCTCCTGAAAAGTCGACTTTTGGCTTATACGACAATTGAGCCCCAAGGTAGCGATATGCGCGGGTAGAGAAGCAACGGTACATTCTATGTTTTTTCTTTGCTCCCAGACCAGCATGACACCATTCCCAAACTTACATGCAATTACCCATCGACTTCAAAAATCTGACAGAGTTCGACCATTTCTTCATAGTAGATAAATTTTTGAGTCGTACGTAGTTTGAAAGTATATAAATCGTGGTGATGATATTCTCCCATTTATGTTTAAAAATGCTTGTATGGAAAGTTTTCATGTTGCATTCGGTTGGTAGTTTTATTTAGCGACGAGGTGTGCCTTTATAGCTTTCCGATAAATATCCAATTTGCATCAGTAGGAAAACGTAGGTTACCTTCAATTTAACCACACTTGTTATCTTGAGTTTTCTATTTCTACCTATGCCTAGTTACCTATAAAGTATTCATTGTGCTCACTTTTATAGATTAGGTATTTTTGATACTTGCCTGCAACTCCACCTGCGCAGAATTCCGTTATCGCTATCCCGCGAGAAAAAAATGATTTTCCGGGATAAAAACTATGTCCAGCTTCCTTTACACAAAACGAAAATTGAAACTATCTTTGTACGAAATTCCAAGTACAGCGTATTAAGCTTGAAGAGGTAACAGACGGACAGACAGACTTTCGCATTTATAATATTAGTATGGATTCTCAATTATCACCCTCAAACTAATTAATAGACATAGCGCTAATGTAACTTGATATTTAACCGTAGGTACTCGTAATAATGCAATCAAACGTATTATGTGTGCATGATTTGATTTGTATACAAGTTAAGTATGTTTACGAGTAAGTAAATAAACAAATTTTATAAAATTAAGTATTTCAATTAAGAATTGCTGAACTACCTATTACGAAATTCACTTTGCGTTCGTTCAGTTATCCAGGTATTATTTATTTTTGTATAAAATGAACCGCAGATGTTTCATCGAGGATAGGTTAGATTTAATATGAAGTGTATTTCTAGATTTATTATTTACCTACTATGCACGTACACAGTTACAAAAATAATAATTGTTTTGTCAAATTTAGCCATTGGTTTTTTATTTGACCTTCCCAAGTTTTGATACAAAAGACATCAACCCTGCTTGTTAAGGTCGTCTCTATCATACTGATCAATTAAGAAAGGGATGGACTATGGACTGCGCGATTGATAGAATCCATTTGAAATAGTATTTTATTCTAGAAGATAAAAATATTCAATTTTGAACGGGCAGATCCTCTTAAGATTTCATACGAGCGAAACGTTAGCTTTCTAAGTCTTTTTTTCGCTCTCTTGTGCCCCAGATTTCTTGTCTTCACCGAAATTACAAACGCCTTTGTATGTGGCGTTCAGACAGAAAATTTCACATTATAAAAAATCTTGTATTTTGTACGTACAGTTTTGCTTTACTGTTCTGGACAAACGATACCTTTTTAGGATTCCGTATTTACCTCAAAAAACCGGAACCCATATAGGATCACTTTGTTGTCCATCCGTCCATCCGTCTTTCTCAAGAACGCGCGGAGGTACCTACTTACAAAGTTGAAATTGATACCAAATACTTACTTTAATCCGCTTCATACCAATCCAATACACATGAAGATATCAAAAGTTGCATGGCACTCCGAATTCTGGTACAATAATAACCAGTTATTACTCGTAAAATACTTCTCAGTAATAACTGGTTGGCAACACTAGTATACTTGCTACATATTATAGTGGACAAAAAATAATGGCATGGTAAGAGTGTTTGAAGACCCCATTTATTAGGCTACGAGTTTACTTTACCGCAGGTGGAACTGGCACGCGCCGGAGCCAGGTGGGCGGCCATCTTTTTTACATTTCACTTGTAATTATCTCAATGCAGATTAATAGTCTTCACGCTGCAATGGGAAACTAGGACGTGAATGTAATATTGTATTTGACATTGCTCATTACAGCGCCGTTTGTTTAAGGCAAAGGGAAACGAGTTATACAGGCAACCCAAAGATGAATTGAACTTTTTCTTGCTTTAGTACCTAACTTTCGAACAAGAACAACTCAACGTAATTTTTTATTATAATCCTTCGTAATATCTTCTAAATAATAAAGATATGATTTCAAGGCATTTCAAGAACTTCAAATGTTGGTTTTTATTCGGTTGGGTATAAGTTAATTTACAAAAGTTCTACTTTCCGTACCTTTCAAGGTTCTTATATAACTGTCTTTTTTAACAATTTGTTGACGTGCCTCTCTCAGTGGGTTAAACATAGTTTATGGTGCATCACGTAAACTTCAAACGAGTCGTACGAAGTCAATATAATTGGCTTATTGGCTCTGCTAATAGGTCTGCGACTCGCGGCACTCCTGCGCAGCGGACGCGTCACCGTTAGCTAAATATGTGGTTAATTGACGCTGACATCGTCCATACTTATATTTTTCACTGTTACTTGGTAGGGTTAAAATAGAAGCATGAATTTCATTTTTTTACTATAAATTACTGCTGGGGAATGAGGTGGTAAATAAACGAAAAAGTTTTTCGGGTGCCAGACGTAACATGAACCCGCGCTTCATGGTCTTATTCCTCCGGGTCATGGCTATTTTTTCGTTTATTTATAAACTTAGGTTTTGCTGAGCAAACGTATTGCTATATAAAAAAAAAACAAATAACGATGTCGTATATCAATGTGTTAGGTTTTCGTCAGTTTTATTTTCAGTTAGTGTCGCCAAATTGTTATCGAAATATATTGACTCTATCTACCTCGATATTGACTGCGTGTCGGAATACTTAATACTTTTTATGGATCATTGAGTCCAACTAAAATTTGGACGGACTTTTTATTTATTTTTTAATTTTCCATGAATCCTGACAATATGATCAAGTTTGAATAGAAACGGCAACAACAAATCCAGCGTTGCAGTCAGCATTGCCTTTTTATCTTCATGTTATCACATGTAACGTGACGTCTCTTGCAAATTTCCTATTGTCTGCTCCTCGCATCTGACACAGTTTTTACCAACGACTGGGCTCGTAATTCGTGTGACAACGCCGCAGTCCCTGGCGTTAGTCGTGATTGCTTTCATCACGATACGGTTCACATCACGACTTGCTAATCTACATCTACTATCGAACGAAGGAGACAATAGAGCACTGAGAGGAAAAACCTGATGTGTGGCGACAATGGCGAGCTTATGTGGCTGATTTGAATAACATAGTTATTACAATCGTAAATACCTGGAAAAATTATGGGTACCTATACTCAAGTACTGCCTATGTGTAGATGAAGTTTCGGGGGGCAAGGGAGGCGCTGCCCACCATGGAAAGATCTTTCTAGGTAAATGACAAAAGACGATATAAACGCAAACAAATGTTAAACTGACAGAAGTCTGTAAAGCTTATGAATAAGGGTGCCCCCTCTGTTTATCTGTAGAGGAATGGCTGGGATGTTTATCTATAGACAAAAATATATGCAGTCTTAATCATTGATGTCCATACAGCCTGGTGCGCGTGCGGATTGGCGCTTATGGCTCAGGATGGCTAGCATGGAAGGCCGCGACACGCTTTGATGTTCATCAGAGCTAGGCGACATGCGAAAAATGAGCGTTATTGCCGTTCTGTGAGCAACGAGGCGCTTACCCATTTACGAGTAGGTACTACTAAGTCATCGTAACAGCTAGACTACGAGATGACAGCGCCTCTAATTCCAGAACGCATTAATGCATCGGTCGCCGCAGGATTTGGTTTGTGCTCATCGGTTCTAAAACTGTTGCGTCACTGTCATGACCTTTGATGGGAAACGTATTGTGAGTGGACGACGCTTGGACATCTCTTTGTCCTCTCGACAGTGACGGATGAGCCTCATTAATGGGAAGTAGACGGGCCATATTGTCACCATGCCTTTGCTGCAGCAGTGTTGGTATACGTACGTATAGTTGCGGTATAATCTGTGATTTTCACGCCTGTTTGCCACGCTTACTTTGGTACGGTGAATTCAATTCAATCTGGTCACAGATAAGACTAATGTGGAGCATGTTCGTTGGTGGTCCGACGACAGGGGATTTGTTTACTCCAATCGTGTGATAGGATTTCGCTACTTTACCCACTAAGTAATATTAAATTGGAAAGTTTGTATGATTTATTTGTTCGTGGTTAAAGCCCCCTTGACCGCTGCATGGCTAAAGATGAATTTTCACACCTGACGCGTTTTGTGGAGCCGCCGTCTAGGAACATCCATCGTTAAACAATCTTTTACGTCCTCCATAATCCTAGAATGGTGCTTATAAACATGAAAAATAACTGATATCGTTATTGCGCAGGTACCTTTTGATTTAACTTCTTTATACTAGGCTTAACATATTTGAAGAAACAAGTGACGACCCTCGCGGGTTGGTTTCCTCTAAGTCGGGTGAGAAGTCTAGCACACTGCTTATTGGAAATGCAATGTAAAGTTATAAACGAACAAACTCCAAGATTTACAAAAGTGTCGTTAACATATTATCA
The DNA here is from genome assembly GCA_949127965.1 of Pandemis corylana. Taxonomy (NCBI): domain Eukaryota; kingdom Metazoa; phylum Arthropoda; class Insecta; order Lepidoptera; family Tortricidae; genus Pandemis; species Pandemis corylana. Next base: position 5,112,358 of record OX421856.1, on the reverse strand, counting down.
AGCAACGTTATGTCAGCAGTTTTTCTTCAAAATCTTACAGAAGTTGCCTCAATAATAATAGTAGCTATACCGGGCTTGACTCGTGCCATCTCGCGGGTCGCCGCACGCGCAGCCTCCGCTTTGCTCCTTTTGTGTCACGTATAATCAACTTCGTGCTGCACACACGTGTGCCGCCTTGTTAGTGTGCTATGCGTGCATAACTCCTACATCCAAACCTCATATGGTTGGACTATGAGACTTCAGTGTGTGAGAATGACAAGTCAGCATGGATTTGGTCGGTGCGTTAGGCTGTAGGCCTATTTAAAAATAGAAATGATAAGGCTACCTATGTACAAAAGCTTTAGAGAATTACGTAGGCGACATTGTAAGAAACTTTAGACGCGAGTCGTATTTGTGCATACGTATATTGTATGTGCTATAATGAACAAAGAGTTTATTTACGTAGTTAAAAGCATTGCTCCTATTCTAAGAACCGCATTTTTTCATCGTATTACGTATACTTACCTGTATTTAAATATCTAAGTACATTCTTAGCATGCTTAAGTACTCGTATAAGAATGAAGATGATGATGTTAAGGAAGCTTAAGTTGTTAATATTAAGAAGCAATGGCCGCAGAGATTGTAGCACCGTTAGTGCGAATGTGGATTCAATTAACTTTTAATGGAGTGGGCGGAACTCGGTATTCGGTTTTTAAATTCCTACTCTGACCCTGAGGCGTTTTTGGCCGCAATCTAAGTCTGGCTGATGAAGTCTAAATATTTACTGGCTCTATTAAGTAACCCTAAAGGTATATTAGAAACATGACGATACAGCGCGCAGTAACATCTTTTGACAATAAATCCTAAGAAAAATATTCGTTAAAGGTATTCCCTTATGTCTAAATTGACCTAAGATTTGGAGTATACGTGTAGAGCTGGAAGCTGAAAAATGATAGAGCCATAGCGTCAACGGAAAAGGAGTATATAATATAACACAGCTGAATATGTATCCAATACAAAAATCTACACTCAGATAGATAAACAATAGGATGTGAAAAAGACATATTGTTAACTTCAAATACTCGTAAGGCTTATTAGATTCCATGTACACACAGCAAAGCTATTCGGTAAGCAGGATAGATACGGCGCGAGCGTGTGTAGGTGCTTACCTGATTATATTGCCGTGTGTACCTAGCAGATAATTGAAACCATAACGGATCCTATTATACAAATTTAACCGACGTATTTAGGCATCTTTTAGTAGAAAGTCGAAATGCTTTGACGGCAGATAATGAAGTCTTTATGTCGAAACACAGCTATGAACTTTGGTTCAATAGGTGCACTATGAGATCGATGATTGCAGTCTACTGGGAAGATAATAAGGTCTATTACGGGTTGATTGGGCCCTCAGGTCGACCTGAGCTCTCGAACCGTCGCGACTGAACCTTTTACGGTTATCACTCAAATTATTTATTACTAATGGAGCTCTTGAACTTGGTTTTTAAGCCTCGTTGAGCGATGGGGAAATCTTTCCCGTTCCCAGACGAATATGGAAACACTTGACGTTTCAAACGTTCATTTTTTGCGACACTTGTCCGGAGTGTTAAACTTTTGTAGATAAGAGTGCCGAACTGCCATTTAAGTTAAGCATATGAGGTGAAAGGCTAAATTCTAATATTCGAATACAAAATGAACCTAGAACTCATTTGGGTACCTACTACATATTTATTTTTTCATCTCTGTAGGTTTCGAGGTGAACACTAACAGAGAACAATTAATGAATAGGTATAGTAAGAATGAATGAGAGAATGGGCATAGGCATCATGTTATAGGCGACGCAGCTAGCAACCCATTACTATTTTGATTCCCCTTTCCACCTGTGCGCCCACAATTATGCTAAACGTGGCCTTTAGGTATTGTTACCTTAGGCTCTGTCTACCCCGTAAGGGATAAAGACGTTTTTTATTTGTGTGTGTGTATAGTAAGAATGAATACCGATGTCAATTCGAAGCCGGAATATAATTTTCAATGAATAAATATTTTTAAATATGCTGAAACAATCTCTAAAACTATAAAAATGGTCACCCTCAGCATTACATCTGTTAAACAAATTAGTACTTAAACAATTTCTATTATATTTCAGTAATATATTTCTGTCCGTGTCTTTCGTTTCAATACATTGTAGGGGAAAGCATACCTTATAAATAAATGGTAGGGCCATATAAACTCCAAAATCTATCCCAATCAATTGAAGCACTCACACTGTAATCTTCTATTATTTGTACAAACAACTCATTGGTTTAAAATTACGAGTCATGTCGTATAACCGTGACTTGGCGTTAAATAAATAGCTAACAAAAGCTCGATTAGCGTCCAAACATGGTTATTAAGCTTTTAAAGAACGTTTAGTGACAAAACACGTCACGATTTGTGTCTTTTTAATCTCCTAATTCACCAATCGTTTTTTATCGACATCTATTAGGTATTAACTATTAAGCCTTCATCTTTTCGTCTTCGAAGATTTGGACGTCTACTGTCAAATTTAATTACGGGACTTTCGATAATTGGGTTAGGGTTTTTTTGTGCTTTAGCAACAGGCCTAGGCAAGTATTATCAAATGAACGAAAACGTATATAATTAGTGGATGTATGTTCCAACATTAATGTACGGTAGCGAAACTTGGGTATGGCAAAAGAAGCATGAAAGTAGAATAAATGCAATAGAAATGAGAGCGTTAAGAAGTATGGAAGGTATACCACTGAAAAATAGAATAAGGAATAGTGTGATAAGGAAATGTGCAGGTGTGAAAGAGGATATAGTGACTAGGGTAGAAAAAAGTATGCTTAGTTGGTTTGGACACGTAGAGCGGGTGGATGAAAGTAGACTAACTAAACAGATCTATATGGGGAGTGTGAATGGTTGTGTTGGGAGGAGAAGGCCTAGACGGACGTTCCGAGACCAAATAGGAGACGTTTTGGAAAAAAGTCAGGTCAGGAGTACCTGAAACCGATGAGCATGTATGAAGAGATTGATGACTGTGGATGAAGCGAAAGAAGTATGTCAGGATCGTAGCAAATATGTATTTATTTATTTATATATCAAAACCAATACATGTATGAGGATTTATTAGCAATACAGTAGGCATAGGGTACGGGCGTCTCCATTCCACCGTCCCTAGATCGAAAAACAATTGAAATCTATTAAATCATGGACGGTAATAGAGGTCATTATTTAAGCTTCGTCAAACCCTTGCTCAAAAAAACTGTATTAAGAAATTGATAAAATCTTTTAAGTATTAAAAGACTATTCGACCGATGGTTAATTTTCTATAATCTTTAAAAAGATCGCTTCAAATTCCATTTTTGAGGAGAACTTTTTTCAATGGCTTTTGAAGATTTATTTGTTCGAATAACCTGGTTTTAATAATATGTAGCTCACCAGCTGCTAAAGTTGTATAAATATTCCAAAGATACACCTAAAGGTTAAGTTAATGTTTGCTTCAAAATCTTGGTATCCTTCTAAGATAAAAAGTGAAAATTAGACCGTGTCGAGGAATGCGGAGCGCGGTCGCCGGATCATTTCGGTCATTATCTTCATAACCGTCATTACGAGAGTACGTTCATAAAAACATGATCTACCATTGGGAGCTCACCCCTACAAAGTTTGAAAATAATTGAAACAAGTATTTTTTTTTAAAACATAAAACTCGACTGTGTAATTTTTTATAGTTCTCTTACTCTCACGACTAAGACGAATGTAATTATACTTCTCTCAAGCTCAAATGCGACAAGCTAGTTAGGCTAGAGCATTCCAAAGAAATATAATATACATACATACATACATACACTCGAAAAACATAACCCTCCTTTTGACGCAGTCAGGTAAAAAGTGGAAACACTTAGGTAAACATACCTAATCATTGATTGCTATTTTGGTTCCCCTTTCTATCTTTACGCCCACAATCATGCTATAAGTGGCCTTTAGGTCTTGTTACCTTAGGCTCTGTCTACCTCGCAAGAGATATAGACGTGATTTGTACATACACATACATACACAAATCACGTTTGTATCCCTTACGGGGTAGACAGAGCCTAAGGTAACAAGACTTACAGGCCACGGTTAGCAAAATTGTGAGCGTATAGGTGGAAAATGGAATCGAAATAGTGATGGGTTGCTAGCCGCATCGCTTACAACATGATTCTTATGATTTTCAGTATCATTTAAAAATCACCGTTTGATTTACTCACTATCCAGCTGCCAAGCAGCAGTGCTTGCACTGCTGTGTTCTGGCGTGGAGTGTAAGATAGCTGGTGAAATTATAATAGGTATATATATAGTTACACGTTGACAACTGGACAATGCCATTCCCATTATAAGAATATCAGTAAAAAGCAGCTATTCAATCGCTACTCGATTACCTGCGATCAAGGGTTAGTTATTTAAGACAAATGAATAAACCAAAGAAAAGTTTTTAAGGTCGCCATTATTCATTCTTATCTGCTGCTCATTCTTGAGGGAGCATTGGTCACGCGTGACATTGTCAACTGTCGGATAATCACAAAAGAACATAAATCACACATAAGACGCTATTATTATGGCTTTATTAAGCCGATTTGTAGGGCGAGGTGTGTCGCATAAAATTACACTGTCTATTATAGGAATAAGATTCAGTGTACAAGAGTAAAAATAAGAAACTGAGGGTTTCATGCAAATTTTATGACTAATATGATCAAATTAGATAATTTTATCATAAGCTAAAACAATTTTGTTTTTCATATTTATCATATGGTACTTTAAAAAATACACACATACATACCATATCACCTCTTTATCAAACAAACACGTAACAAAACCGTAAGGCCACGTTTAGCATGATTAAGGGAGTATAGGTGGAAAGGGAAATCAAAATAGTGATGGCTTGCTAGCCGCATCGTCTATAACATGATTCCTAAGACTTTCGCTCATTCCCTCGATGGGCTTTTACCATCTGCGCGGGAAGAGAAGCAACTGGTAAATTCCATGTTTTTTCTTTACTCTCAGACCAGCATGGAAAAACAAAAGAAAACGAGTTAATCTTATTAGAATTGGATATCAGTGATTTTCTGACTTTTCCTTTGTGCTCTGGGGCCGTATCTACTTCTTGCCAAATTTCACAATTCTATGTCAAATACTTAGGTAAGTCCTTATGTTTTTGTGGAACTTTTTGAACTTAATCTAATCTTAGTATGGGCTTAATAACAGACAATACTATGTATAGGTATGTATATCTCACATTTACGAAGCCACTTGAAAAGGAAAACACCACTCTGTATGCATTAAAAGTAAGTTACTTATTGTACTAAATTAAAAGCTCTGATGAGATTCCGAGCCCCGGCTCAGGTTATTCCTGTCTTGGTATTATAATCATTTTAATTTTATCGCCGACCAATTGCTCCATCTGATCACAAAGATAATTGCCAACGATCGCTTTCGTAATCACACGTTTTATAAAAAGTTTGAAGATGAAGTTTCTGGTAAGGATCAAGCTCTACCTCAGATGATTATTTTATGGGCGGCGAAAATATGAGTTCATAAGCGTACCTACTTAAACAGCCAAACGCGTCCGCGTGGAACAGCTATGTAGTACCTACCTAGTCGGTTAAAAGTCTCCATGGTTGGTTTTCATAGGGACAAGTACACAGCCTTAAAGGGGCAACTTATTTGAATCCAAAACTACGGTCAAAACTGCCGCAATATTTTTAAACGATTCTAATACGCCTTGTTTAATTTGAATTCCTTTACCTCTAAGCTGTCATCGATGTATGAAACATACATACGTAAATCACGTCTTAATCCCTTACGGGCTAGACAGAGCCTAAAGTAACAAGACCTAAAGGCCACGTTTAGCATGACTGTGGGCTTGTAGGTGGAAAGTGGAATCAAAATAGTGCTAGCCGCATCGCCTATAGTACAAATCCTAAGATTTTCGCCCATTCCCTCGATGGGCTTTAACATCAGCGCGGGAAGAAAAGCATCTGGTACATTCTACGTTTTTTCTTTACTCCCAGGCCAGCATGGAAGATATATGTAGATGTTTGAAACACGTTACAGTTATGGTTGTAGCGATCTGATATCGCGGTTTAACCCTACGCAAGTAACCGGAGCTTGTGAGAATTAGAATAAGATATCCTCGCGCCGCACGGTTGCTCCCTATCGTTTCCACGTGAAGATTATTATCAAGAAAATACACATAATAAACATAAGACTTGTGTAAGTAACCCAGCTGGTTGGTTTGGTTGCTGGTCTGAGAGCTGACAGCAAAGAAAAAACATGCAATATACCAGTTGCTTCTCTTCCCACGCAAATATTAAAAGCTCAAAAGAATGGGTGAAAACCTCAGGAAACATGTTAGGTATAGGCAATGCGGCTAGGATACTATTTTGATTCCCCTTTCCAACTATACGCCTACTATTATGCTAAGCGTGGCCTTTAGGTCTTGTTAGTTTAGACCCTGTCTACCCGTAAGGGATGAAGACGTGATTTATGTATGTCTCGCTCGAAACTAACAAAAGAAGAGAGTTGATTGGTTGACTCTTGGAATAAAGCGTCAAAGCCGATATGTTTCGTAAAATGAAGACAATTTTTAGTAACCAGTAGGCTTATTACCTAACTCGCTCGCGATCGCCATCGTGTTCATTTTGACAGTTCTTGTATGAATGTGACAGCTAGCTGATTCCGATGCCAATTGTCAGCCCATACATGAACTGTCAAAATGAACACGATGGCGATTGCGAGCGAGTTAGGTAATAAGCCTACAGGTCTGTATCTGCAGCCGGCACCTGAGCGACCTGAGCGTACCCGACACGCTCTTTTGTCCCTCTTAGATTTTTTACAGGCTTAGGTACTGTTAGAAATTACGTAGAAAGCATATAAGCAGCCCCAGTAAATTTTAATTCTCTTTGGTAGGTACGCGGGCAAACTTACCTCCATTTACCCTTACTTATTATTTTCCAGGGATAAAGTGATAGTCAGTCTATTTTGAATTGATATCTCATTCTGAGATGGGCACGCACATGACGCCGATCCCCATTTCATCATCGAATACTAAATAAGTTTTTTCAGTGTCTGTATCATCAGCCTTATAGTGCTGTAACCAAGGGCCCGATTTTAGAAAGCACATCACTCGAAAGTGGTCTAAATCTGTTTATATCTTCAAAACTACAGCTCTAATCAAAATTTTGACTAGGTTGCAAGATTAATGAGAGCCGTAAAGTATCTTCTAAGCTACTTTTACTTTTTCACCACTTTCGAGTGGTATTTTCTCATATGTGCTTTCAAAAATTGGGCCCCTGTCTACATCACAAAATTAAAATTATAATTAAAACATTGCAATTGCGGTATTGGTACGCTGCACGTGCTGCCCCCGTCTATTTGTGTTCTGCCCGTACAAGTGTATAGTAAACATTCCTCACTGCCGTAAACACCGCTGCAAATGCATCCGTGAAATAAAACCAATGTACTGACCAGAATAAAGTCTTGCGCAAGTGATACAGGAATTAACCTGATTTTGTTGAATTATCGATCGCCATTGATCGGAAGCGGACGATGGGTGTGATGCTGAAATAACTATGTTATTTAGAAATAAGATATTGTAGATATTTTTACATAGACATGGGATGGTTCATACATACCGTCAAATGTTAAAGTGAAGCGCTAAATTTGTTCGTGTGAGCAATAAACAATTTGGTTTGATTTTAATTGATAAGTTTACTGAAGTACAAAAAATGCCATAACTTTTTTTAAATGAATATTTTATTTCTGCTCAAAATGATATTTGATTTCGATATATATTATCTAACGCATTCTTAGAATTTGTTGCTTTTGATTGAATCCTAAAAATTGGGCGCATCATGAAACGAATTTATCACGAACTATTTTTAACAGTTCTCAGTATTTATATGAACTAATTCGGGTTCCAGAAAAATATTACTTAATAACAAGCGCCAGAATATTTATGCATTCGCAAGTTTATCTGTGTTTCTTAAAGGTTGCGTTTATTTAGCGATAAATCGGGTTGTTTGAAATAAACTGCTCCGCCGGACAGTTCGTAGTATTTATGTACGTCACAACCCAACTCGCTGCTCGCTACGTTCCAATAGTTGTGCAGTTGGTTAAAAATAATTCGAAACATTGGGACACACAATTAAGCATACAATTTATATGGTTTGACAGCCATTTTGTATGGTTCAACTTTTTGCACTCCACCTAAGTATAATAAGTACCTATAAGTATAAGTATAACATGATAATAAAACAATATGTAACAAGATTTGATCTAGCGACGCCAGTAGGAGTAAGGAAACTAAATATAGTTGATTTTTATAATAACATACCTATAAAATATTTTTCTTTATAGCAGTGGCGTAACTATAGGGTGGCAGGAGTGGCAAAATGCCACGGCCCCTAGCCCTAAGGGCCCCCGAACTGGCTTGGTTAAGAGCACAGAAGGGACACTGATGCACTTCTATATATTGAGGAAGGAGCCCCATCTGACGTGTGACACTACTTTATAGTTTGAGTGTCATAAATCATAACATACCTACCTACTGAACGTCCTCAGTCGCGTCGTTTGCTATGATTTTCTTTGTTCGTTTGTATTGTCGTGGCAGTGTAAGTCGTAACGCCATTTCACACGCTACTAATTCGGACCAGTCAAAATAAGGTGTAAAAGTATAAAAAAGTGTGAAGCAAAATAACCAGAATTTTACACGTTTGCTTAAGCCCGTTTTTTCATTTTTAAGAGACGCCGTAAACCTTCGCTCGGGAAGCCTCCTAAAGGTCAATGCTTTTATTACAATAAATCATCAACTGCAGGCATTTTTCATGCCCCGGGCTTGGCTCTTGGCATATGCAAGAATTCATTTTACTTTTGACGGATGGTAGCGCGATACAAACCTACCTGTACCTATAGGTATTAGTATCGACTAGTAGAGTCTTTATACATCTCTACTATCTATATATATATAATTCAAAGGTGACTGACTGACTGACTGACTGACATAGTGATCTATCAACGCACAGCCCAAACCACTGGACGGATCGGGCTGAAATTTGGCATGCAGGTAGATGTTATGACGTAGGCATCCGCTAAGAAAGGATTTTTGGAAATTCCCACGGGATAAGGAGAAAACGGGAATTATATATGCACAGCCCAAACCACTGGACGGATCGGGCTGAAATTTGGCATGCAAGTAGATGTTATGACGTAGGCATCCGCTAAGAAAGGATTTTTGGAAATTCCCACGGGATAAGGAGAAAACGGGAATTATATATGCACAGCCTAAACCACTGGACGGATCGGGCTGAAATTTGGCATGCAGGTAGATCTTATGACGTAGGCATCCGCTAAGAAAGGATTTTTGGAAATTCCCACGGGATAAGGAGAAAACGGGAATTATATATTCGATTCCGAGTGACGCTATCTCAGTAACTATAATAACTAGGCTCTTCAAATTTGATACAAAAGTTGGTGATTACAAAACTAAGAAACTAATTTCAGGATTTTTGGAAATTCCCACGGGATAAGGAAAAAAACAGGATTTATATATTCAGTTTAACGAAATCCTATGAAAAAAATAATTTCTAAATGTCTGTGAAAATCAGAACACATAGAAAAATCCGAAAAGTAAAGCTATGGCCGGGAATCGAACCCGGATCCTCGTCATTCCGTGACGCGTGCTATACCACTACACCACCCATAGCAGGTACCTGCTACGGTAAAACCGTAAAAGTAAAAAAAACATAAAAATCAAGAAACAAAAATTTCTTGATTCATTTGATAGTACAAATCCTATGAACTATAATTACTAGACTCTTCAAATTTGGCATAGAAGTAGGTGATTATAATAGTAAAATAAAGTTCTAATGCTTTTTGGAAATTCCCACGGGATAAAAACGGGATTTATGTATTCAGTTCTACGGGATCGATTTTTCGTTTTACTGGTCGTATAAAATTGAAATTTGGCCTTCAATTTCCCTTGGGGAGTGTAGGGGAGCGCTACAAAAGGATTTCCCGAAATTCCCACGGGAACGGGAAAAACGGGACTTTTCGTTTTCTGGTTGCAGAAAGCTGAAATTCGGCATGTAGGTTGCTTCGGGAGTGTAGACGAGCATTAAGAGAGTACTTTCCAAAATTCCCACGGGAACGGGAAAAAACAGGATTTTAAATCGTAGGATTTTAGGTCGTAGAAAGCTGAAATTTGGCAAGTGGGTTCCTTGGGGAGTGTAGAGGAGCATTATGAGATAATTTCCCAAAATTCTTCTTCTTCGTTCCCGTAAGATATTCGGGAAATGCTTTATTTGGCGAAATTCTTACAGAAACGGGAAAAACGAAAAGCGGGGGAAAGTTGAAATTTGTCACGTAGGTTTATTCGGGAGTGTAGGGGAACACTAAGAAAGGATTTTCCGAAACGCCCACAGGGACGGGAAAAAACCGGAATTTACGTTTCCAGACGAAACAGCGGAAGAAAGAGACTTAACATTTATAACGTGTGTTTCTTTAAAGGCTTTAAGTGTACTCCGAAAGCACTTCCCAAAATTTCCACGGGAACGGGAAAAAACTTATTTTTTCATTTTACATCTTAGCGCGTACGATGTCGCGGGCAAAAGCTATTTAGGATGTATTTTAGGACAGCCCTATAGGTTAGGTTAGGTTTGTTTTATAAAAATCCTGCAATATTTACAGGTTCAGAAAAATTAAGGCATCGGGGCAATGCGGGGGCTGGCTTGCATGCTTGCTTGAGTCCTTGCTTTGCATGCTTGATTGCATACTTGCTTTCATGCATGCTTGCATGCTTGCTTGCATGGGTGCTTACTTGCATGCATGCTTGCTTGCACGCTTGCTTGCATGCATGTTTGCATGCTTGCTTGCATGGGTGCTTACTTGCATGCATGCTTGCTTGCACACTTGCTTGCATGCTTGCTTGCCTGCTTGCATGCTTGCTTGCATGGGTGCTTACTTGCATGCATGCTTGCTTGCACGCTTGCTTGCATGCTTGCTTGCCTGCTTGCATGCCTGCTTGCATGCCTGCTTGCATACTTACATGCTTGAAGGCTTGCATGCCTGCTTGCATACTTGCATGTATGCTTGAAAGCTTGCAGGTTTGGTTGCTCGCTTGCTTAATTGCTAGGTTCTTTGAAATGCTCATGGTTCACGCGTGCGAAGCCGCGGGCAAAAGCTAGTAGACTAATATAATTTAAGGCTCGGAGACCTTATACATCCCTTTTATAAATGTATTTAATTTAAGTAGAATTTAAGTATTGTAGTAGCTTAAAGAATTTAATTTTGAAAAGATGACTCAGCCAAGTTTCTTGCGGTGCATTCTTCTGGCAATGATGGTCTTTCAGAATGCGCTGGCAGTTTCAAAAAAGACATGTAAAAGAGCCCTTGGCCACCAATTTAGAAAAATAAATGTTGAATTTGGAATTTTTGTATGTATGTGTACATACGAGAGGTTAACTATCGTGATACTCTTACTACATTGTTTGTTGCAATGACGTCTCGAGCGTAACTTTATAGCTATAGGTACATGCTTGTTTCCTCATTTCGTACCTATATATTCTGGAACACTTTTTATTTGCTGTAAAAGTGCCGAGAGTCGCCGGGAAGGGGTCGATTTTTGAAAGCACATCATCACTCGAAAGTGGTAAAAATTTGGAATAGAATAGAAGAAACATTTAGATTTTAATTTTAATTTAGGCTGTAGTTTTTTTTGTACACAGATTTTTACCGTTTTGGAATGTTTTTTTCGAGTGATGTCCTTTCCAAAATCGTGCTCCAGGGAAAACAAAGTATTACTTTATGTAAAAATTGCCATTAAATTAAACAAATTGTTTCTGAAAGTAAACTAAAAGTGACTGTAAAATGTCATAAATTTTCTTATCCATTGCGCCGAAACAGACGAACCGCGCTGTCCCACAGAACGTTAAAGCACGTAACGGTGCTCTACTTTTAAAAAGGACGTTATGTTTAATATTATAAATAACATCGAATAGTACATGTCACCGGGATGACGGAGCGAAGAATGTGGTCATTCCTTGCGCGTGATTACGCGTCTCAGTCCAGTCATTAGGCGAGTCAGCAGTGTAATAACTGCTTGTCGTAACGATTTTAGCTTCCTGACGTTTCTCTAAAACATCCATCTGTGTTAGCTATGGTACTAAGGAGCCCCAGTTCCAGCTGAACCAGAACTGGCTAGTTTTTAAAGTAAGTTATGTTGACTTAAATTACTACCTACCTGAAAGGCAGGAACTACCAGTTCAATGGTGACTCAATACGAAACAAAGTCTTTTGAATCGATTAGCTGTAAATCGCTGAATACCTCGCGCTAGACTCTAGCTATAGACATTATTATCTTTACGCTCATTGTGAGACTAAACAAAACATTTCATTGTTTTAGTTTGCCGCAATCCTATGCCACAATGCTTGCTCAAAGAGTGAAAGGAATCCGCTAATGATACATTGTTCAATTAGCTCGAAACCTTATTAAAATTATAAGGAAATCGAGTGTTGCTTCCGGACGGTTTCATGTCACATTAAGTATATCTACCACATAATTTTCTGTGAAGTAACATTATCTAAGAGTGCAAATACGCTATTTACGACATATCACGTCGTCCTCTTTGATTAGCGACTGTAATTTGTACAAAAGCTTTTACATAGCAACCTGACAAAAGACCCCTTACACAATTATATTTAAACTTTTAAATTTAGAGCATGCCTACATAGAGTGCCCAACATAACCAGACTCTATTTACTTGCAGCCCACATAATGGCGTCTCGCTGACCGCATGCATAGCAATGGGCGCGCGGTGACGGTATGGCGGCGGGCATGGCCGCGCACGCGCAGGATCTGCGGCCGCAGCACTCCCGCGACGGCTCACGGGACTCTGGCATCTTCCACACCACTAAGGGGCTGTGGAACGCCCCGGGACTCAACAATTGTTTCTTGAACAGCGCTGTTCAGGTAAGATTCTTGTTTACTTTCTTCTGTTTTATAGATCCCGGCAGTACTATGAGCGTCCACTGGGAAACAGATTACTTCCCGTGGACCACGAAATATCCGATAAAAAAAACGGTATCTTTTGGCTTTTGCTATACCCTGTCGAACTAATTGAGGTTCTTTTCAAGGCAGTGGGTTATGAGCCGAGTTATAGTTAAATAGGTAAATATTCCTTAATTGTATACTCGTAGATTTTTTGTTTACAATCTGTTTTAAGCTTAACGTCAGATATCTGGACCCATTCAAAATGGCAACGACCCAACCGTCATATCAGGTGGCATAGAGAGTGTTATTTCGATAAGATTGCTCGGTGTGACGTGTTAGCTTACAACATCTTTACTGAGCTCATCAAGTATGCCAATAGATTGTGGGAATTTCCTCTAGGATCTAGGACTTCTGGCTATATAAATGAAAAAATCAGTTAGCGATGGTTTTCTTATTAGGCAATGTGATAATTTAGAACATCACACAGACACTCTAGTTATCTACTGAAATAAAGCTTGCTAAACTGAATCTGTCTTATATGTGACCGGAACGGACATTGGTGTCCAACACATGTCGCAACTCGTGTCGTAGTCTACCTATTCGAGTCATTGGTAACTTCCCACTCTCCTGTGGTGTGGTACATAATTGTACACACTTACCTTTATGACTTTCTGCCAAGTTTCTTGCGGCGCATTCTTCTTGGCAATGTAGGTCTTTCCGAATGTGCTGGTAGTTTCAAAAAGACATGTAAAAGAGCCCCTGGCGGCCAATTTGCAAAAGTAAATTTTCATTTTCATTTTTCATTTTCATTTTTACTAAATCGCGTCTTTATCCCTTATATACGGGGCAGACCTCCTGACCTCCTGTTGTATCGATTATTTACTGAACTTCTTAGCTTTGGTAGGTATTTGGTGATGCATTACAGGGAAAGCTTAAAGTTGTGTATATTGTAAATCATATTAATTTTACAGCCTTCGTAAGCCTTGCGGGGGTGGACTCGTAGAAAAATGAAAGGAGCTTCATTTGAAATGTTTACCCGACACACGCTAAATTCCGCGAGGTGTTGATTAAATAAAGCGTGTACCTAAATGGATTCGTAAATTGTTTGCTGTGTAAAATGGTTGCTTGCTGCGTGGGTGGGTCGACTGGCAAAAACAGCGAAGCGAGCGAGTACTTTACCTACTTCAAATAAGGCACGTACGCTTGTTTAAGCTTTTTGACGCCAGACAGAATTATTACCTACGGATATGAAAAAGGTTGTGAACCATGTTGAAACAACGAAGGAATCTTGTACCTGCAGCATAATATCACATAAATGTGTACGAAAATAAATTGGTTCACAAGTACCGTTAACTCAACTATAACAACAAATAATTCATTATGTTCTAAACACTGTCCCGTTTCTTGGAAGGCAGTATTTTAAAACAAACAGATAAGACTGAGCTGCGGAGTGTTCATAAACGTAAAAAGCTTTTCAAAGCTCAGGGCCTCGAACTGGGACCGGTTTTAAACTTCAATAATCCTTTACACGTCTGTAATACTTAGTGATAAATCGGAGGATAAATGAGGCATTAGGCGCAAGCGTCGACGGGCATTATTCAAATATCATCGGGTAAGCCGGGGGCCTAATCCTTCACCATCTTGAATAAATAACCACATATTAACATCGATGATTACTTGTACGATGTCATTGGTGGTTGAGAATAGGTACATCTAAAGTCAACCCACGTTAAGGCTTAGAAAGAGCTCACGTCAACTCTAATGATTCTTGCAAATGTTTAGCACATACGCTCATGTTTTTTTAAACAGCTTGTAGGTAGCCAATAATATAAGCACTCATTTAACTGTTGTGTTGTTAATTAGTTCAACATCATTTTTTTTATGGTATGCATCCGCCCGGTACGGGGTTATCGAGGGTATGGGGCTCTCCCGCGACGGCAGGCATACCCACTAAAAACCACACGGATTCCCTATTCGGTCGTTTGTGAGGCGTTACGGGAGCACTCGGTGTCACCGCGACGCCCCACGACCAGCCCGGGATGGTGTTCCCTCTTAGCGGCACCTATTGTAATGCAGGTTTGGGAATTCCCGTCCTCCCCCGCTGGTACCGCTCCCTTAAAACTTTATTTAGTGTTATTTTCATAATACCTATCTATATCTACGTTTGACTGAGTTTAAAACTGTAAGTAATTTGTATGTAACTAAGTCACCCTGTGCCCAGCAGTGGGACGTATACGTGCTGGAGATGATGATAGAAAGAAAGAAAGAAAGAAAGAAAAAAGTTTATTTATGACAATCACAAAACATCAAATAAAATAAATTAAACAAAATAAATTATCACAAAAAAAAAATTGTCACAAAGATGGTCCCAACTCAGCATTTGCTGGCCTTACAGCCTGAATACGAACCTGAACGAATAGAGAAGTCACACTTGGCTCTACTAGTCAACACTCCTGATTTTTCTCTAAGTTTCTTATTCTATCACTAATAATATATTTTGATTTGACGACGCGGTTGGCCTAGTTGGTAGTGATCCTGCCTGCGAAGCAAGCGTCCCGGGTTCGAATCTTGGTAAGGGCATATATTTGTGTGATGAGCACGAATATTTGTTCCTGAGTCATGGATGTTTCTATCTATTTAAGTATGTATTTCTCTATATAAGTATGTATATCGTTGTCTAGTACCCATAACACAAGCCTTACTAGCGCTTACTTTGGGACTAGGTCAATTTGAGTGAATTGTTCCCTAATATTATTATTATTATTATTATTATTAATTACATTTACGCAATATTAAATCTAATGTTCAGGGACATAAAGAATAATAACCAATAATATTTTAAATTACGTTATGTCCAATAGCTCTGTTAGAGTGGTCATGCCAAGTGGACAATTTAGTTTGGTGACACACGTAACGGTGTGTACTCATTTACACAGCAGCATGTAACCACCCGTCGCAGCAAGAGAAATTCTGATGAACGGAATTTTAGGCTCACTTTCGAACGCAGTTCTGTGATGATGAAGGGTATAGGGTCGTTGTTGTAACTCTTGTATTAATAAAATCTGTTATTGCCTGTACAATGCTACCGGTTAGCCTTTCGAGAACTTATATGTCCATTAAGAGCTGTTGTTGTATTGTATGTGGTAGACTACCTATATATAGGTGGTAGTATTTACTTCCCACTTCTCCATATATGTGTAAGGTATCTCAAATTCAATGTAGTTGTATTAAAAGGAACGTTGCGCGGTTCACAACTAAACCTGCCGACGGATTTTATAGAAACTTTTAAAACAATGCTTTACCATATTTCCCACACTATTATGCTCTACTTTCGCAATACGCTAACACATAACTTACACCCATTAGCTTTTTATTCGCTTTACTTGCCTTTAAATGCATAATTATAGCGCTCATTAGAAAAAGCTATATTATTTATACCCCGCGACGGTAACAAGATGTAAGTAAAAACGGTTCGTAGAAAAATACCAACCGCTGTTTTGTACACGCATGATTTACATTCCTCAGCTCGTAGCGAGTTGATAAATCTGATACAATTTACATACACGTAATTACATCGGACAGGCGGAGAAAAAAGTACCAGCCTCAGACTGGGCGAGGTAGCCGCATCAAACTCTCATTAAAATGCCTACACCTATGATACTTTGGTGATGGACAATGCATCCCATAAAAGTACAACGCACTTTAGCGGCGGGCTTCGTTTTTGTTGTGTCGGGTTTAATGACAAAATATTGCGTTAGATCAATTACGTCTTCACAATACGCGTGCTAGAATGACAGGTTATAATCTAGTGCCAAAGATCGGCATATCAATTTGAATGTAAAAGCTTGAGTTACAAAGAAGCAGCTTTTATTGCTTGTTGCCTTCCATTATGTTCTCGTCCTTACCTTGTCGAAAGGCATAAAGATAGCGTGAATTGTGGCTCGTGCCAGGAATGCAAGAAAAAGTGTATGTGTGACGCTGGCGAGCGCCGGAGTGCGATTTGCCGGCGGCGCGAGGCCTGCCTCGGTGATGGATTATCTCCTTACCTCGCAGCACTGTCGCGAAATGGCCACTCATAAAATACTCTTGGATAATTACCAGATGAAAAGGTTATTTTTAGCAGCACAATTGACCACTTTTGAGTCTCTACTCCAGCAAAACACGGGACAACATTTAACAACATGCCATTCAAGCCCTTTGTGGCTTCGTAACTGCATAAAAAAAGCAATAAATTTCCCGGCTGTTTTTCTTTTGACGTTATTGTTATTCCAAATCACCCTAATATTAATGTTAGTTATTAATAAAATTAAAAAAACAATCATGGGAACTCGATAAACTATGTTTGATACGTTTAATAACAGGTTTGTTCCCATAAAAGTCACTCCTACAATATAATTGGAGCACGCGATAGCCCTATCAATCTCTCGTAAAGGAATTAAAAATTACTTCATTGTGTCGTAAGTGTCCGGTCTCAAGGCGTCTGATTTAATTAAAATTATACGGACGATGAACTCTCAAAAAACCAAATCTGCGTCTGCATTGTAGACTTCTCGTGCTACTTAGCTGGAAATTAAGTAGGTAAGTAACGTTTTTACTTCCTTAAAAGTATTTCATTAACTACCCAGACGTGATATTTTGCGAAAATCCAAACGTTCACATAATTACACGGTTAAACTAGGTACACGTAGAAACATAAAACGATAAACCAGTCAATTTGTGTGTAGAGCCAATAAACCTGGTTTCTATTCTAGTTAAGATAAATTAACTTAATTGTAACTTTATTTATTTTTGTTTGTCATGACTGATTTACTATATTAATACCTAAACCTTTATATTTGATTAACAGACTGAATAAAGCAATTAGGTATTATATTTTTAAATTATTAGGTACCGTTCTGGCGTAATTAAGTAAAAATCTAACCTTTCATAATTTCACATAATACATAGTAGTAAAGATAAGCGTATCATAGATACGAAACTTACTTTTAAAAAGACTTCCATTTCCCTAGAGCTGCCGTAAACTTCTTGAATATACTGGGTTACTTCAAAGTTCGAAATTTGTATCATACTGTCCCTCACACTCTCGTATTTAGGACTGTTAGTGTGAGCGGAATGGCACGAAACGAACTTCGAATTTCGGAGTATAATAGAGCCTCCACATGACGGATTGCCTCACGCACGCGTGTTTGTTCACCTGCGCGCGCGCCAGCCCTTTCCGTATTGTTTACCAAGCCCTTATCTCTTCCTTATGACCTAACAGTACTCATTAGATTACCACATTGTGTTCTCTGCTCGTCGTTGTAACCCTACATCTCAACGTTAGTTGAAAACAATATTACAAGTTCGTAAAGTTAAAGTTAAGTATTTATAGATTTTACGCCCTCTGTTTGTTATTAGTCCCGTTTCATTACAAACCGATAGCTGTGTGGGAAGTTTTGTAAACTCTGCTCAATTCGCTCGTTCGTTTAACTCCGATTCGGTCACTGTTGCCCTCTATAAAGTTTGTTATGACAACTTGCCCCCGTTCGTTGTATGTTGTATTCAAACTATGTATAGACTTCAATACGTTTCGCCTTTTGATCGTTCTCAGTCTACCAAATTTGAAAGCGATCAGTGCGAGAAAGATAAAAGTACCGATAGTTTTGGGCAGACGTCGTTAGTTTCTAAACGATTCTCTTTGAACAGGTGCACGTGTACAGAAGTTATTTTACTAACTATCGGGCATTCTCCTCACGTTCGCGGCAAGTGTGTAAACACTCGGCACGGCGTCGACTAAAAGGCTTTTATGAATATCTACTATCAAATGGGTTCTAATTACTCTAAAGTTGGACGGTAGATTGATCGGTTCACGAAAGTAATCAAAATTGGAAGTTGTAAGTGATAAATGTTGGCAGTGATGTCTGAAGTCGTTTGTGAAACAATAATCTGGTGCGGTGATGAATGCGTGCTCGTTACTTTGATTGAGAATGCCCTGCGCCCGCGCTTGCTGTTGATTGATGTTCGCGCTTCACGTTTACGGTAGATTGTTGCACTTTGTTTAAACTATTTGATCAAAACTTTATTCAGGTTGGATCATCTCGAACTAATTGCAATTTGATAGATATATGCATATGTACAGCCGGTGAGCTCAGATTAGAATGGCAATCGGTTTTGTCTTGCTGTTTCACTCATTCTTAAGGGGATACTTGAATCGACCGATGGTACCCGAAACTTGGATGGCATTCTAAGAAATTACGGACTGTATAGTGGTCGTATTTATCATGGCTTTATAAAGAAGTCCTATAAATGTATAATACCAACTTTTTTAAGTTGTGGACCTTACACCATTGAACTTATAATATAAGGTAGGTACAAAACAGACGTAGAGAATAATCCTTTCGCATCGTGAACACACGATTACTTCCGAATGATACTGGCGTGTATATGAGTCTCTGAGGTAGCAGGACATCTGTAGCATGGTATTGTAGTTGGTATTTGACACCTTTATCTGTCTAGCTGGTTTTCTTTATCCTGTGTCACGACCTTTTGCTTTGCTTATGGAATATCTTATACTTAAGTTGTCAAATATGCTAATCTGACAATACTTAACTTATTAAAATAGAGGACTCAATATTTTCATTTATACGCTCTTCAAGCAATAATTTACAAGTGCTACCTACCGATTATTAACCCGATATATGTACCTAATAACTTATGTAAATGACGACTAGTAAAATTTAATTTACGAGATATAAATTATTCAAGATCATAATCTGATTTTGATTCAAATTTCGAGCACGTCTAAAGTCATATGCATGTGTTAAGAGATATAAAAGTTGGACATAGGTCGCTTAACGTGTTGTATCGAGTGCTGAATTTCAAATGACGCTATCACGCCTGTAGTAAATTTAAATTGCCTGCTTTAGGTATATGTCTAGCGTGGTGGGAACGAATGTTATCACGGTAATATGGTTGTATGCATAGACGACGTAATAATTTGAACATTCCAAGTAAGGTTGTCTGAACGTATGACGAGAATATTCGAAAAGAAACTACTAAAGGTATGTAGTTCTAGTATACATACAGGTGCAGCGATGCACATGAGTGTAGTTTTGAATTTAGCAATCATTGTTTGCATCTCTTACTAACGAAGACCATTCAAAAGAGATAGGCTGAGCTAGACTCCCACATAAAAGAGTAGAAGTTAAACGAGGGCGCCACTTTCTATGTAACTGGAATTTTGACATAAAATGCTTGAGCTTGGCAACAATGTTGTTTGGGAACATATATAGTTCCTCTTTCATCCGTTTTCTACTGTTTTGTTCGGAGGTCTAGAAACTAGAAAAAAAGCAAGTAGTTTGTCTTTACCAATATATCCGACACACCTGTTGATTCAACATCTGTCGATAGTCGTTTCAATACTTCACGCTAGTTGTTAACTTCTCTACAACGCGGCACGTGCGCACAGTAATTTAAATTAAATTTAAATTAAATGTCAACTGCGTTATTAACATTTGCAATGTTGCAAAGGTGGCCCGTACTAGACAGAAATAAAATGTTCTTTTGAATAAATACAACTGGCTCGTGGTTTATAAGTATTCATTCAGTTGTTATGCTAATCTATGGTATGGTTTAAGTATTCATGTGTTTATAGTTATTGCTTTGCTAATCTATGGTTGCATATAAGGTGATCATAGTCTAAGTCCAATACCGCGAGTAAAATAAAATAAGTTACAAGGTTATTAAGACCTGATTATTGTAATTTATTCATTTATTATTTATTTGATCGTTGTCATCTATACTAATATAATAAAGAGGAAAAATTTGATTGTTTGTTTGTTTGCATTGAATAGGCTCCGAAACTACTGGACCGATTTTAAAAATTCTTTTGCCGTTAGAAAACTACATTATCACTGAGTGACATAGGCTACTTTTTACCGCGGGAAAATACCTATTCCTACGAGAAAATTAATTTATCGCGGGCGAAGCTGCGGGAAGGCTAGTAATATATAACTTCAACTAGTTAGGAATCAGCACACATCTTAAGCAACATTATGTTTTTTTTGTGAGTAGAACTGTAGTAAAACCTTTCGAGTACCTACTTTGAAAAACTTTTGTTTCAATCATAATAAAAAGAGCGCCATTTTAATCACTTCTTTTATGGATGTAGGCATGCACTAGGTATAGTACACGTAGATCGCCTGTATCACGACACTTTCTAACTTCTATCTCTCCTTAAAGCCCAATAAGCAATTAAAACTTATTGATTTTTAACCTCACCGCCCTGGGGAGCTACTCCAAAATTCGAAATTCGAAGTTTGCTTCGTATGTACCGTCCTTCTCACACTCAAATTAATCACTATGAGTATGAATGGAACGGCACCAAACGATCTTCCAAAATCGAAGTTCACAGTATGAGGCTTGAAGTTCCCTTTCATGCTGGTCTGGGAGCAAAGAAATAACACAGAACGTACTAGTTGCTTCTCTTCCCACGCAGATGGTAAAAGTCCATCGAAAGAATGGGCGAAAATCTTAGGAATTATGCTTTGGGGATGCGGCTAGCAACCATCACTATTTTTTGATTCCCTTTCGTCGAAAATACATCTATACGCCCACATCATGCTAAACGTGGTTGTTAGGTCTTGTGCCCTTAGGTGCTGTCTACCCCGTAAGGGATAAAGACGTGATTTATTTATGTGTGTATGTATGTATGAGGTATGTATGTATGAGACATGAAAAAAAAAAAAAAAAAAGCCATGGTAGCCTAGTGGTTTGACCTGTGGCCTCTCAAGCAGAGTGTCGTGGGTTCAAATCCCGGGCGCGCACCTCTGAGTTTTTCGGAATTTATGTGCGAAAATTACATTTGAAATTTGCCATGAGCTTTTCGGTGAAGGAAAACATCGTGAGGAAAACCTTGCACACATCTGCGAAGAAATTCAATGGTGTGTGTTAACTCCGCACTGGGCGCGCGTGGGAACTATAGCCCAAACCCTCCAATACACGGAGGAGACCTATGCCATGAGGCACGCCGAATTTACGCGAAAGTTTAATAATAAAAAGAAACCAACAACAACAAAAATGAAATTGTAGCGAATTCGGAATAAAAAGGCTATATAAATAAATAAATAAATAAGTATGTATGAGGCCTGACCGCGCAGGTGCGCAAGCGCAGCGACATTCCGTCGCGCGCCGATATCCCGCCATTTCCGCGACAAGCTTCTTCATTCAATCTTCCATAACAATAAATATTTATGTTTACTGTATCGTATATCTCCTGTTGATCAGGATCACTATCGGTGTTTCGTTATATGCTATTTTATAGCTTTATTATTCAGCAATGGGCATTTTGAATATTTGGCATTGTGTTTTAATTAAGAACATGGGTAAAACTAGTTTTTATTTCGCATTATGTTAATTGAATGTTTTACAAAGGCATCGGATTAAGTCTTAATTAGGTATTATAAAAAAAAAAGCTCAATTTTAGTTTTCAATTGTGTTGATTCATGCCAGTCTTTAAAAACTGGCACTGCATTTTGACTCAAAAAGCTTTATTTTTCACATAGTGAACCGATTCTTACCAGTGAAATTATAGTTCTCCATTCCACACACACACAATTTATAATTACTTTGTTTAATTAGCAATAATTTGCCAGGAGTTATCTACCTATGAATGAAATTGATGAATGTCGAGGAAAAATATCAGGTCAAACAAAGTTGTATGAAATGTTTGCTCGGCAGTTTAGTTCGCAATTACTATTTCATGGTCCGGTCAGTGGCTGAGTTCCGATTCACGTACGCTTAATAACCTCCCGTCTACCTTCTTTTAAAGTAGGTAAACGCACAAGCCTGCCCGTTTGACAACCCTGTGTTATTTTAACAAATAAGTTTCTGTCTAAAAAAACATTTTTTAATAGAAGCTTTTTTGCTGACTGTACTTTTTGCTAAAGTGTACGTGCATTGTCATCCGTCCTTCATATGTGTACCAAATTTCAAGTCAATCGGACCAACCGTTGAAGAGTGCCCTCCAGCGGGACGATCTTGGCTAGGTCACCAGAACTCCAATACCAGATTTTTGTATTGTCATGTGACTTACACAAGTATGCAAAATTTCAGCTCAATTGGGTGAAGATATCTGCTTCAAAATTTAGTCGCAAGATTCCACCCGGACAAACATACGTTGCAAGTTAGGTAATATAAGAACTAAAACTGCGAGAGAAAACTGGTTTTCCAACACCGGGTGGTATCATTCAGATTCGCTATACATTATCTTTTTCCGTAGCTTTGCAGGTAATAAATTCAACACTTTATCTACTCGTATAAAGCGTGCGACTAGACCAATCGTTTTTCGATCTCATATAAAAGTAGTTCAGTAATCAACGTAATTCCTAAGCGTCACAGTTGCTTGAACTCAAACTGACATGCAAAGCCAGTCAATTTGGTCCAACATTTGGCTCCAACCTTAATATATCCAGTAATCAGAGGGGCTGTTTCCAAATCCGAAATTCGAACTTCGAATCATCCCATATTTATCACTCTCTTATCAATGCACATAAGTGTAAGCGGAACGTTACAATACGAACTTAGAATTTGTAAATTCAAAGTTTAAGGAGATAACATTAGATCATATATAAAAAAATCTAAACGTCAGTGAAAATTAGAACACAGAAAAATCCGAAAAGTAAAGCTATGGCCGGGAATCGAAACCGGATCCTCGTCATTCCGTGACGCGTGCTATACCCCTACACCACCCATAGCAGGTGGGTAGTCTTCGAATTTTTCTACCTGTTACTGGATGTCACGTGACCTTTGTTCCTATGCGATTTTTTGTCGCTAAGCGTCATCTCTTTGAATGATGTGTCTGTACGACACAATTACAAACTCCCGTGGAACATCTACTGCTCACCAGGAGATCATGTTTGTACGAATATGTTTAGTTGAGTCGTGTGGAACAATAAGAGGCGCGAAGTGGGAGCTCCAAGACAGTAGCGTCACGGGTCGGCGCCTCCGGAAGGAACCTTATCGTGGGAACGTGTGGGAACCGACTGTAGACGCCCTTCTTACCATCCACCTGTGCTGCTTAATTAGTGAATAATTGTTACTGTATCCAAAATAGATCGCTGCAACGGATCTAACGTTTTGCACGACGTATTTCACTGATCCTAATCTTAACACAAAGCTGGGTAAAATATAAGGTGTATTTTAACTCGTTTTTAAGTAAGTTATGTATGTTTTATGAAGCTATAAAGGTTTCGTATGCCTAGTGCTGGATCGGGCACACGGTTGAAAGCTATCTTTTTTTTTTCTTTATCTCTGAAATTGGTATTATTTCAAACAAATGAGACTAGATTGCAGGTTTTCTTTTTATTCTGTCATATGAAAGGTTAACCTGAAAGCAAGTTGTAAACAGTAGGTCAAAAAATTTGACCCAACAGCTGTGTGGAAACTTGGATTGGGAATCGTAATTATTCCACTAGAGCATCAATCCAAATCCCACGGCAGCCATAATGGCTACTTTAACATTGTGGGTCATTTTATTGCATTTTTAATAAGCAGTTTGTGGGTGCACCCGTCACGGTTCATGATTCAATTGTTTCCAACAACTTAAGAAACCGATGGAAGTCAGTCAACGTCATGTCCACTGGTAGAGTGAGCTGTGAAATCGAGGAGACGACACGATTAGTTAAAAAACTAATGTGAATTATAGAATTTATTTCGATGATTGGTAGGTACAGCTGTAACGGTAGAGACATTGTAGGTAATGTTGGTCAGATCGTCCATTGTTGCCGAATGATTCCGCTAAGCTTTCTAACTATAGGCATTAGCCTTGAATAGCGACTGAAGTCTCAAGCGCTTGTGGGGCAGACTGACCGTTGCAGTTTTCGAAAGAGCTTACACACGACCTAGTTTTTAAAATTAGTACCTCACTAATGACAAAAATTGCTGGCCTATTGGTTGGTCACAACACTACAATACGATAAAAAACACATTCTTAAAGACGGTTACTTCTTAGTAAACGAAGGCTTGTAATTACCCAAATTTCGCGGTTTAAAAACATTAAAATCTTCATCTTTACTTGCAGAAGCGGCTGTTAGATCTTTCTCTATGGTCAGTTAAAAATCAACAACGGTGAAAATAAACGCTAGGATCACGTGATGCCAATTTATTTTACTAAAATTGCGTCATCACGTGTAATTTTATATCAATTTCGGCTCGACGTGTGGTCCGGAAATATGTTATCAAGCGTTTCCACGGCTGTCTCACATTTAACCGTGTCTGCAACTCGAGCGGAAACTCTAATGCTTAAATAATTTAGAGTATACCTATAATTCTTACTCTAATGTTTACAAAAGATTACGAGGGCAGAATTAAAGTTTCCGTTATTACGAGTCATCCTGTTTTCCATCTGGCCAGTTATTTGGAGTATTTGATATTGATCAATTATGCCACAGATCAAGTTGTTTTTATCCACCGTGGTGATCCTTGCTTACAAAAAACTCACAAACTCTTCAATCTACAATTAACCTACATATACTTAAGCTTGTTCTTTATTAAATTGTGTGGAAATTAGCCGTTACATTTTTATTGGGAAGTCTGAAAACAAAAAAAGATTTCGAATTTACTATCGAGACGTGTTGTAAGTTATTTTATAATCGGAAGGTAGGTCCGTAGTTTACACTATGTGCCGGTGCTAGCAGGGAGCCGCTCTGGATCCTTGCCATGAGATATGTTGAAGCGTATTAAGCAATTCATATATGGTAAATAATGTCAAGAAAGCAAACACTAACCTAGACAAAATATCGACCTCACCAGCTGTGAAAGTGTTTAATTATAACTGTAAATAATAATCTCATTAGCTGTTGGCCTTATTAGGCTGCTATTAACAATGAGTTATCCATAATTAAAAACCGTATATTCTAATAGCAACCCCTGACCGTTTACACCGTATTATTCGCTCCATTGAGCGCTTGGACACACCGCTATACTCGGTTTCAGTCTGCATGCTTCAGTACACGGTTGGTACTGTGACTTTATTTGACATGGTCACATTTATGCAAACAATGTCGCGGTCGTGAAAGGATGGTTAGGAATCTTTAACAATGTTAAAATTATACCTTGGCAAGTGAGCTTTACTCGGCTCCGTAAGAGATTTAAAATGTCCCGTTCTTAATTCAAGTTTTTATCGAAATCATATTTATATTCTCCTACATCCTACACCCATATAACAGTAACATGTCTTACAGACAGGCTCAATGATTGGCAGACAACGCATAGGCTAAACCACCGAAGTAAGAAATTTGAAATTTGACCAAGTATTGCTGCCGTTCCATCATCTTTCCCGCATTGGTATTTATTGACGAATTAAACGATCAACATAATTATGTTCATATTATTATGTGATGTGCAAGTCTTTCCTACTATTAATTTACCGCTAAGGCAAACAATAGACCCTAAAGAACTCGCTTAGGAGGACGAAAAGCAAATATCTATGCGGAGATGGATATTTGCCAACATGGCAAGGTTGAGGTCCATTTACCTGTTGAGTTTGCGTTTCTAAGAATCAAGTCCGTAGGTATGAGTGAATTTGAAAGTTGGCGGAGGGGCGTGGGGAACAAAGTTGAACCGTAAATTGCGGCGAGTTATTGTTAGCACGCGGGTTGTCGTGCTCTCTGAACCACGACAAGCTGAGTCACCCTTCCTGGCCGTCTTCAAGGATTCGGGCCTCCTGTGACTAACCGCCACAAAAAACTGCCTTTGTCCATTGTGAAACGATCGAATTGTAACGAACTCACAATTTTCCCCGTTCGTTTTATGGCTCCCTAAATTATGGCAGCTTTAAACAGTTAGGCTTATTGCTGGTGACTTTTATTGACGCTTAACTCAACAGAATGTCGTTACCTAATAACCCCTAATTCTTGGTAACATGACGCTCGTCAAACACTATGACAGTATCAATTTTCAAACGTTTTAGTTTTCAAAGAACGAGAATACTTAAGTTAATACATACATGATACGCGTTCAAGGATCAGTCATGTATAAAATTTCATATGCGTTTAATCCTTAGACATTTTTGAGCAGTATATTTTTTAGGAGCAAGTTTTCTTAGTAGCGCCAAGTAAGTGTTTAATGCATGCAAAAACGGGCGAATTTGTTTGTTTCCAATAAAACATCTTTAATTTCCAAGCAGAGCTCGGGGCGGCTTAGCATAGCCGAGACGTGTGGGAACGCCAGCCAAGCACGACGACTTGTCTTGGGCAACGATCTAATTACTGCATTTACAACTGGACGGTCATAGGCCAATCGAGTTATGAATAAGGTAAAAACCACCAATTGCCAGTAATTGCGTGCAGGCCGAAAGCGCAAGCTGCAATGAGGAAGCTTAAAATGTTCGTAGGCTTTGTCAAGGGCAATTTTATTGTTTCTGATGTCTTTATCACTGATTGTAGGTGCATGCCTGTAATGTGGGATCCTGTTAGAATGATAGTATGGCATTAGCTTAAACGGACGCTGACCATCTGAAGTAACGCCCCGTGACACCTAATAACGCGAATAAAGACAAAAGAATTGTTGTTTTAATTTTTACACACATACATAAAGACGACAGTATCTAAAGGCATAAGGGGTTAAGCATGATTAATTTTTAGCTTTTTAAAATCTAGCACTTGTAGGTTACTTATAATACTTGGATAAAATAAAGTTTTAATTAAAACTTTCAATAAGAACGGGTAGATTTTTGTTCCTTAATTTAATGTTTTGTCGAATGATACCCTATGTTATGTTATCGTCTAATTTTATAAATTATTATAAAACCATCGATTTTTGAAGACAGTTATGAATTAAAGCATATGTATCATTCTTATTATTAACTGATAGGAAAATATTTTCAATTTCCACTGCACAAACATTATACCTATCAAACGATCATTAGACCAAAAATTACATTAGAACCAAAAATAGTCGACAAGAAAGGTACAAAACTCCTAAAAAACACGCTTATTTCCATTGATGATTCGTAATAAAAACGCTAAGAAACTATTGGTTTCTAATAGGATTTATTGATATTGAGAATCTCTTGGCATTTGCCACAAACTGCTGGTAAGTATGACTGTGGGATCGCGGTGGCATCTCGCTTCCCGGTTACACTGGAACTAATGGCGCTGGCACATAGGCCTATCCGTTTCTTACGGCAACCGCGTGAATCTCAAAATGAAACCTAAATGCATATCTTGAGATAAATCTGGAGGGTGCACGTGAACAATAGGAATAGTTGCACATGAGGGTATGGTGACGCCGAAGCCTCGTTCCTCCCGTCAAAAAGACCTAATAATATACCTGTACTTTCACGCGCAAAGGTTCATGGTCGATGCTATGCGTTCATTATTTTTCAGTCGTTGATAAAAAAAGTTTTGTGGTGAATTAAGTATTCGTAGACGGCCGTCTCCATTTATGTATTGTTACGTTCGCAGTCGTATTCGTATACGGCGATCTGAACAGTGTAAATGCACCTTAACCTAAGTCATGGCGCCATTTTTATGTTTTTGCGGTTATGAAAAGAAACTTATGTTTTCCCAGGGTTTACGACATGGGAGACCTAAAGGTGTGAAAGTAGACTTTAAACATAATTTGTATGGCTGAGTTAGTAAGTACTTAATAGTAAGTACCTATTTTGTTTATTGGCAATATTTTCATCAATCCCCTTGCAAAAAAATCGGGCACTTATGGTTTTTCAGATTTTTAGCTTTAATAGCTTAGAAAGTAAACTTTTATGCACATAAAATACAAAAACCATGATTCCCCGTTTATTTTGCAAAGGAGTGTATTTTTTCCTTAAATGTCTTAAGTACCAATAAATTCATAAACCCATGTCAGTTTCTTATCATTCATCTGTATTTATTTAATCAAAGGCGCCGGTGTATTTTTTGTTGAAATGTAATTGTTGGTCTAATTATTGGCTATAAGTTTTGTACAGTGAAAACTGAATTCGGGAAACCTTTTACATAGGCTACTTAGAATGGGTTAGGTTAAATTTATTTTATAACTTTCCCGACAAGTTGATGTTTGCATCATAATTTCAATTAAGTAGGCGAAACGATCATTCGACCAAACCTTACATAATGACAAAAACATACTTGACCATCCGATATGGACTCTCAAAGGTTTTGTTGACAGAAAAAGTGGTGTCGTGTCAGTAAACACGTGGGTCGCTGTGGTCGCGGGTCACAACAGGACATAGAACCTTCGAATCACTTTAGCTACAAATGAGATAGGAAAGTAACGGGCCGGTCGCCAAATACGTCATAGGGGCTTAGCTCGCCTGTATTTATCGCAGACATAAAGCTGGTAGTTTTCTGATCGATATGTGTACGAAAGCGATATAATGCTTTATCGGATTACCATTAGTTTGCTACGTTTCTTTTGATATCGGGATTAAGAAGTAGATGTTTAACTATTGGTAGTGCCCATTGCAAGTGTGCTTATGTAGGTATGTACCTACCTAGACTCAGTTTGTGTACATATAATAATCGTAATGATAGAGATATAGTATAGGTAACCAAAATTAAATGTTTGAAAAAAATACTACAGCTACTCTACAAAAGAGTCCTGGCAAATAAAATTTGTTAAAATTTTACATGCCTACACTGCCTGACAAGGAAAAATAACGGTTCATCTTTCATACAACTTTGTGTTGGAAGGGACAACATTTTTGCTCGTCAGTGTTTAAGCTATGAAATGAAATATATTAATCTACAGCGTATGATATCACTCAGATTCCCGCGTCTCACAGTTGTTCCGCCATCTTCGTTTCTTCGCCGCAAGCCGGACCCGCGATCGCCGTGAGAATAACACTCCTGTTGCGGTTCACGAACTCCTATTATAATGCGACTTAATATACATGACTAGAGTTTATTGTTTTACTACGTTGTAGCCTTTTCGTTGGACAGTTTAGTTACGACATACCTTTTGAATAAAAAAATAGAGGTCGCCAAATTGAGATTGAGACACATCGATCATTTAATCCTACTAATATTCCTATGAATGTGAAAGTTTGTGAGTATGGATGTTTGGATGTTTGTTACCTACTCTTTCACGCCAGAACGGCTGGACAGATCTGGATGAAATTTGGAACATAGATAGATTATAGTCTGGAATAACACATAGGCTACTTTTTATCCCGGAAAATTGCGTAATTCCTGCGGGATAGCGATAAACGAATTCTATGCAGACGAAGTTGCGGGCAACAGCTAGTACTTCATAATTTATTCGTAGTTTAATGACGGCAAAATTCTGAAAGTCACTTTAAGAGCTGTTTTCAGAGCAGCCGCACGTGGATTACTGATGAGAAACAATGCTGAATTATTTAAAAATAATACATATTTTCACAATGTTGTACCTAGAGTAGGCATTTATAAATGATCGAAGATAGCATTCGCCATAAAATGTTTATGTAATCTGTGCGTAAGAATGCGAGTGTTAAGTATTCATCTTGTTCAATTAAGCTTGGCTTGACTTGAAAAAATCCCATCGGAAACCCAGTAGCACAATTTAAATTTTATTGGTATTAAAACTGTTTGAATGCAAATTGGAATTCTTTCGAATTCTCATTTACTTAGCCTGCCTTGTGTGGAAACGTCGTTTAAGGTAAATTAAACATTTAATTTACGTTTACCCCGCCCCGCAGTCGTATCGTATGTTATGATTGTCTGCACTCACGTTTTATGAAAGAAACTGGATCCATATTTCACGTTTAAATTGCGTGTGGTAAGACCCTATGCAGGGTCCGTGTTGATTGCTATTATCACATTACTCGCTAAACTTGCCGCTGAACAGCAAAGCTTTCATTATTTGTGTTCTGGAGCGGAGGGTAAGATCGCCGAGGAAATAACGAGCGGGCAGCGGTGGCTTCTTTACCACCAAGTGATCCAATAGCTCGTTAGCCTTGTAACAAAAAAATAAGGATCAATATATGTTGAGAGAACCCGTTCAATTTAAAAAAAATACTTGATGCTGACGACATCTCGTTACCGTCGAGAGTCACTACAAATTAGGTACCTGGTTGTCCAATAAACATACCATTGTGGTGGCATTCCTTCACGGTTACTTTCCTAATTTGAGGTGACAATGTTTTTTGAGATACTTTTTGTGGAAGAAAAGCTACGTGTCTGATCATTTCTGTTCTGAAGAATAGGTGCTGTTTTAGTTAGTTTTTAGCAATTTTACAATATCCCTAATAAACGTTAAATCCCTTAAACGATATTTAGGTAATTGAAGAGCTACTCTGTAGCTATTCATGCTTTTTAGTAAGTACCTATCCAAATAATGTATTCTCCTGGAGCGTATCTATTGAATAATCTTCTATAATATAAACTATAAACCATAATAGTAATACTAAACACAATCACATCTCAAATAACTCCATATTTCACGAATCTATACACCACAAAATTGTTATTTGATAAAAGCTCTCAGAACAATAGATTAGCATAAGACATTTGATGAACCAAACGACCATTATAAAGAGGTGGGCAATAAAATGTAAATAAGCTATTTGGATGGGCGATAGTTTGGGCGTTAACCTGTCTTCGCTCGATCATAAACTTGGAGACTATAAATAACCCTAAACTTGGAGTGTTTCGTAACTGAGGATGATAAACAGGCTGCTTTACCTTTGAATGGTCACGTCAAATTAGTAATTGTAGAAAAAAACATGTTTTCTCGAAGTATTCTGAAACAATTGAAGTTGGGTAACTAATCAAGAGTTGTCGCACTATATAGTATGCTTGCCCACCATCTTACTCGCTAATCTCGCCGCCAAGGTACTCTTTCTTAGCCCTCTAGTGACCGCTTAATTGGCTTCAATAAAATATATCATTGGCATCAGATCAGTGACGGATGGTCCACTTAGCGTGGTGAAGACCCTGGCAAATAATTACGTCAGGTAGTCTACGTATATCATTTCGGTCAATGCACTTGTCAATCAGAGAAGCCAGACGCCCGATAGAATTAGTGGTCGATCAAGAAATTGGTTCACCGCGCTGGTGCTATCCAATGTGCTCGTTAAAATACTTCATGGTCTATTATCAAGACAATACGACAATCAGCTGTAGTGGTTTTTAATAACGAGGGATTGTTACCAATTTAATGTACGCTTTCTTAATCCACTACACAATTGGAAGCTAGACTATAGCCGGATAGGCTGAGCGAGCTCGCGCAAGGCTGTAAGAGACCAATAGTTTGTGTGGTTCCAAAGTTTAAAATGCTTCCCAAATTGGCTGTCTCACAACCCCACAATTTACTGTCTAGCTCCTCTTTTTACTGTTCAGCGGTATACTGCTAGCATTTTCGAGAGGCCCTCCGACGTGAGCTCAAAACCAAACACCTATTAAGCATCTCGCCACTTAATATCTTTAACGGTATTGCTTTTTGACCGATTAACCTCCGTATTGGGACCACACGAGCCACCTAATCAAGGGATACAAGCTTTTCTGGTTCATTATCTAAACTGTTACGAGAGAAAACACCATAAGGCACGGCTCGGCTCGAGTCAAACCTGTTGTAAAATTTAGGAGAAATCTCGTGCGATACCGGCCATTATGCGGACCAAATCCACTGAGCATCATGCAAATGAAGTGAGATAAATTAGCTCTACGACGTTTGTGTGTTTATTGGTTTTAGACTCTCGATCGAGAATGTCCAGATTGAATTTTGTTATTCAAATTTGTTCTTATAGCGGCAACAATGGTGATGCCTTTTAAAGCTAGAGATGAAGGTAATAATTACAAAAACAGTTATTGTTATATGCGAGAAGAATACGCATTTTAGTACCTCTACTATAAGTGTGTTATTGTTAAGATTAGTATCTGAAGACAATATAATTGTTCGCATGATTAATTGATTCTTGGGAGATAGAATGTAAAAATCGGATTACACATCTGAATATCTCAAATAGCACGATATCATCCAATGTTATCGAATTGCTTTTCTACTTAGCTGCTTGTTTTGTTGGCTATGAAAATGAAAAGAATGAAGCCTGACGGAAAACAGTTGAATTAGATAGGTTTCCTGAATGTGGGTGTTATGGAAACTTTATCAGAGTTTCTTATCCACTCAGTATCACGTTGCAATATGACTATGATAGAACACCTTGAACCTCGGGTCAACGAAATAAGCTGTTGCGTTATTCAGCCGCATATTGTAACTGTCGCCTATTCATTTAGCTAACCCACTCATAAGCATGTTTTCGACATCTCTATTTTAGCCATTTGTTATTTATTTGCTTAAGAACTTGAGAACCGAAATGAGTTTTGGTTATTACTTTTCATGTGGGGAACTTTACGGCCGGTGTTCCTATCTTTTTAGCTACATTTAGGTTTAGGGATAAAATGAAGTAATCTACTATTTTATTTTCTACACAGAAGCGCTTCCAATAGTGGCACAAATTTTGCATAAATTAAAAACATATGTGGCGTATGGCGTTAGCACTCACGCCATTGGGTAAATAGGTATCTAGGTGTTATTAGATCATTTTTAAATGAGTGTCTGTAACTTAATTGTCACTACTTAAAGTAACTAACTACTGACAGTTAATCCTTAAATATCCGTCATGTACTTACTAAAGTACTTCCACGTCACTTACTAACTACTACTACGGATTAACTAAAAGTGTTTATGGATTCGCCATCGCCAATCACGCAGGCACATACTGACAAAGATTTTAACCCCAACAGCGGATCATGGCATTAGATAACTGACGGCTGATGGATGATTTTAGATACTAAAGTTACCGTAAATGTTGCGGGTATATGAATGGCATAGCCGTGAGAATCGCGTGTTAACCTCCGCCACGGCATGCGGGCGTCGAAGAAAGTTTATAAACCGCGAATTATAGCGATAAGAACAATGGATGTTGTGTAAATAAGTGGGTGCTTGTCTCCGTTCGTCTTAAGATGTTTTGAGTGTGCGCGGACACCTGATGCATCAAACTATAGTGTCGGTTATACTCGTAAGCTAAGCACATACCTGCATATATTTATATACTTGTCTATAGTGTTCGGTGAATCTGCAGCGTTCATGAATGTGATTTGTGCAATATGCCATAAAAATATTTTTGAATTTACTCAGATAGGGACTATCTCCATTTGAGATCAAACGAATTTTCAGATAGCGTGTACAGAAATGTATATAAAGTAGCGTAAGCCACATCCTCACTGTCTGGAAAGTACACAAATTATCTTAAAATCTCATACCAACACGCTTCTAGCGTAGCGCCTTCGTAATATCGCATGCAATGACACAAGTAGAAGTAAAGGTATTGCCTGATTTTTTTTCCAGGCTACTCGATGTTCTGTATGACTGTTTATTTTCGACTTTAGAATTTAGAGCAACAAAAATAGGATAAACCACTACTTAACGATATTCACGATTGTTTTTCTATTTTGTACATACATATATCACGTCTTTATCCCTTACGGGGTAGACAGAGCCTAAGGTAACAAAACCTTAAGGCCACGTTTAGCATGATTAAGGGCATATAGGTGGAAAGGGAAATCTAAATAGTGATGGGTTGCTAGCCGCATCGCCTATAACATGATTCCTAAGACTCGCCCATTCCCACGATGGGCTTTTACCGTGTGCGCGGGAAGAGAAGCAACTGGGTAAATTCTATGATTTTTCTTTACTCTCAGACCAGCATGCTATTTTGCTATTTTGTGTTTTGTAATAATGTGTGAGGTGAGCGCAAAACGGACTTAGTCAAATCCATTATTGATTTTCTCTGAATTGTACCTAAGTATTAACTATGTTGCTTTACATAAATTAAAAACGTTTAGCTTTAAATTATATTACATTAAAACACAGCAGTATTATAACTTTTAATTAAAGTTTCTTTCGCATTTTGCACTCGTGTCCATATATGTGGACGCTTTGTAACGGTAAATTACTTTTGAGCAGAGTTAGCACTTCCACTTAGCGCAGAACTCGTTTTAACTTACTACGAGTTACTACAACTCAAACAGTGGGTAGCTTCAGCAGGAAAGCAGTCTTAACCTCAAAACATAGAGGATCATTTCGTATACACATTCGGTTAATACCCTTGGGCTACCGAGAGATAGCAGCACAGGCTCGTGTACGTACGAAATACAAAACCGGTTGTGTGAATTGTAAATGAACACACGTGTACAAAGATCGTGTTAGTTAACAAAAAATATCTACATACAGCTTTAATGGACAATCTATCGATGGGCGTCTAATCGGAGGTACTTGACCCTGATCGTTTTAAGAAATACGTTTAATGGACGATTAATATATAGACACATAGAAAGGTAACCGTAACAAATTAAAAATTACCTGATCTTGCTTCCTCAATTTTACCTTTACTTTTTGTGGTGGTGCGAAGGGATGAAAGGGGTAGCGTTAAATTCTTTTGTTAGTTTGAGATCGATTTATAAGATTATGACAAGAAAGGATGGCTACTACGTATAGCGAATGATTTATTGATCTATTTATTAGTCAGCCATAACATTAAATGTAGTTCATATAGTATTGTGATTGTAGCACGCTCGTGAGGCTAATATTAATGGCTTGAAACATGATTAATGATGGTTTTGATTGGGCAAAGTTAAATAATTTGACGTTGTAAGGGATCTATCTCTTTTAGCTTTTGCACCTTGGTAAATTTTACCAAACTTATTTACAATTGTAAGACATCTTTTTTGATTAATAATTAGGTAATACGTGTGGATGAAAATGTTTTTGTAGCAAACTTATGCATTGTTTAAAAAAATAATCAAAGTACTAATTGTCATCAGTGTTCAACTGTGTTTTAAATGCTCAGTATGTTTCTTTGTAAATAACTAGCTTCTGCCCGCGACTTCGTCTGCGTAGAATCATACATAAAAACCTTCCTCTTGAATTACTCTATCTATTAAAAAAACCGCATCAAAATCCGTTGTGTAGTTTTGAAGATATAAGCATACAAAGGGACATAGGGACATAGGGACAGAGAAAGCGACTTTGTTTTATACTGTGTACCTAGTGATTTGTGTCATGTTTAGTTACTTAAAGTAGATGTCGCTGTTATATGCCCATAGCAATGCTGAATGGCGCTATTAAGATTTTTCTGTGACCGTATAAATAGGCTGTTTGTTATACATAAATTGCCATTCTCTAAGTATGTACGTAACGTAAATGTAAGGGAAGTATACATCCATCCTACTAATATTATAAATGGGAAATATTTGTGATGATGTGAGTGAGCGAGTGTGTATGTTTGTTCCTTCATCACGCCGAAACGACTGCACGGATTTAAATCAGATTTGGAACGAAAATAGCTGGTACCCTAAATTAAAACATAGGCTACTTTTTATCCCGGAAAATTACATAGTTCCCGCGGGATAGCTATAAGCATCTCAAAAGTCGTAGCTGCCTAGAGTCAACATAAATAATTATAGCAAGATATACCATCAACACCAGTCTTAAGTCTAATTATTCTAAGCGGGCAAAAGCTCGTAGTTCATAATTGTATTACACACTGAAATGTTTTCTCAGCACTAAGCGTAAATGTATATCTTCCTAAAGAATCTAACTTAAACATTTCATACCTTCAACAATCAGTATTCATAGGCAAGGCTCGTAAGTTTGTAACCAAAATAGTTATTAACTTAAGAAATGATAAACGACACTATCCGAATTCCAAACTGCATTTTAACACATTTCTTTTAATTACACACCCCGCTGCTTTAAGTGCCAGTTTCTAATCCCATATAGCTTGTCAGCGCTTAACGCATTTCATCTTGGTAAAGATTTGGGCGCAGAGAATATTACAGGAAGCTTTTAAGTAGTTAATAGTAAACAGTAGTCCCAGAATATTGCAGTATTATTTTATACATACCTACACACATACATGCATATATCACGTCTTTATCCCTTACTGGGTAGATAGAGCCTAAGACAAACAAAAACTTAAGACCACGTTTAGCATGATTGCCATATTCTTCCATGCTGGTCTGGGAGCAAAGGAAAAACATAGAATGTACCAGTTGCTTCTCGTCCCGCGCAGATGGTAAAAGCCCATCGAGGGAATCGGCGAAATTCTTAAGAATCATGCTATAGTCGATGCGGCTCGCAACCCATCACTATTTTGATTCCTTTTTCACCTATACGCCTACAATCATGCTACGAGTAAACGTGGCTTTGTCTGCCCCGTAAGGGATATAGACGTGATTTGTGTATGTGAAAATATAATGTTCAATTAGGTACTAAACGACTATGAGACACTTTAAAAAACGTCTCACTACTTTTTATCCTTATTTTCATTCTTATGCAAGGGTTGGTATAACATGTGAGTCACGACACGAACAAGGCTATCGGCATTTTACGTAAGGCTTCTGAATGATTCACGTTCTATTGTAATTGCTTTATAACTAAATTCATAATAATCGAGACGGTCTCAGATTATATTCTTATTAACACAACGTGCTTGGATAGCAATTATTGTACTGAGCAAATGTAAAAAGATCGGTTTAACGGAAATCAAGAGAGTCGTGTAACATGTAAGAACGAGTACTTAACCGTATTTTTACTATATCCATGGAGATGGAGCCCTAGCTGTAACATTTATAATTATTAGCAGCTTTGACCACTGCTACTAATAGACGAAGTTTATTAAAAAAAAACTATGTATTTTAACATTTTTATGGTACTTTTATGGCATTTTGTGCGGGTGGTAGGGCCTTGTGCAAGGTCCGTCCGGATCGCTACCACCATCTTACTCGCTAATCCTGCCGCTAAGTAGCAGTGCTTGCACTGCTGTGTATGCACTGCTGTGTTCCGGTGTGGAGAGTAAGACAGCCGGGGAAATTACGGGCACAAGAGGCATTGCATCTTAGTCCTCTAGGTTGGCAACGCATCTGCAATCCCTCCGGGGTTGCGGGTGTCTATGGGCAGTGGTGATCACTTACCATCAGGTGACTCACTTGCTCGTTTGCCTTCCTATTCATATATATAAAAAAAAAAAAAACTTACTTTACCACGTTTTCAAAATACATGTAAGAAAAATTATGGATAAAAATATTTATTTACGAAGGTATAATACACACAAATCACGTCTTTATCCCGTACGGGATTGACAGAGCCTAAGGTAACAAGACCTAAAGGCCACGTTTGGCATGATTGTGGGTGTATAGGTGGAAAGGGGAATCAAAAATAGTAATGGGTTGCTAGGCATCGCCTATAACATGATTCCTAAGATTTACGCCCTTGGTGGTGATGGGCTTTTACCATCTGCGCGGGAAAAAAATCAACTGGTACATTCTTTGTTTTTCTTTACTTCCTGACCAGCATCAAAGATAGTATATAAAATATAAAATCACGAAAGAAGGAAACAACTTCTAAATAAAGAACTGGCCACATGTTTAATTTACCTCGCGCTTAAAAAAAAACACTGTCTCTACATATAACTGGTTCAGCAATGTCCGCTACAGTTACGATACGCAATCCGAGCCTCTAGCCGTACCTATAATTTAAATAATAGTTTACCGACATCTCGTTACCGTATTCCATTTCTCACCTCCACCAGGAGTTGCTGTAATTGGGCCGCAATTACTTGGGAATGAAATAAGAAGACTCGAACGACTTACACTGCTTATAGTAAGGCGGGTCCGGCCTTCATTTTTTTCCAGGGATTACCTGCGTGCGTGAAATTAGATTATAATTCTAAGGGACAGGGCTTGAGCTCTTGAGCTTCTTCAATCTCGCTGAACGTACTATATATAGGATTTAGATAAGATTTATTTATTTAGTGAACAAAAATTACATACATACACATACACATACACAAATCACGTCTTTATCCCTTACGGGGTAGACAGAGCCTAAGGTAACAAGACCTACAGGCCACGTTTAGCAAGATTGTGGGCGTATAGGTGGAAAAAGGAATCAAAATAGTGATGGGTTGCTAGCCGCATCGCCTATGACATAATTCCTAAGAATTACGCCCATTCCCTCGATGGGCTTTTACCATCTGCGCGGGACGAGAAGCAACTGGTACATTCTATGTTTTTCCTCTGCTCCCAGACCAGCATGGAAGTAAACAGTTCGAACAAAAATTACATTATATAAAAACGTGCATGTCACAAATATAAGTATTTCTGTTGAGATCGTCAAAATTAATAATAACAAGAACGTGAACAGTAAAATAAAAATACACGGAGTTTTGAGAATTTTATAGTCTTGGGTGTAATCTTACGAATAACCATTTTAAATAGCCCCCGGAAGTAAAAACTCTCACATGTACTTTGTGAAACGTATTTTTTTTAAACATGTACCTAAGTGTATTAAATACATTATTTTTAGTCGATGATAATGATAACTACCCTTCAGGTCAATCGAACCATTGTTAACTGTTTTTATTATATAATCACGAAATAATTTATTTACACATATTGTATAAACTACACATAAAAAGATACATTAGAAAGTAATAACAAATAAAAATTGAAGACTAAATTAATTAACTACCTATAAAAAAATTGTCAAGTCAGTCTGTCAGTCGGAGTGTGGTAGGGCAGCACCTGTTTTTATTTCACAAATTAATCTTTAAATCTACGTTTCACAAAATGAAACTCATATTCGAACTATTTAATTATTGATTCTATTCTTAAAATTGATTATTGAAGCTGTAGTCATATAAACTTATGTATTTAGGTGCCCCACTTTTGTATGTACAAATGAATTTGATGTGTATTACAATACAAGTTATATTTTTTTATGTCAATGCTAAGTAACTTGTGTATTAAATTGCAAACTCTGCACGTGTGCTCAGAGGCTGAGACAAAGAACGTCAAATCTCTGCCAAGGCCTTATCATGTACTGTTGGGTACCAGGCATTTACAAAGGAATTTATATTTGCATATAATTAAATTACTGCTAATGTATGTAGGTACTCGTACATATCTTCATGCAAGTACTTACTGTCGGAAGGAATGAGCTGTGTGAAAAAAGTATGAATGTAAAGCCATACTTATTGAATTAATTTCTCGTTTCTTTTTCGCTTTTAATCGG
Source organism: Pandemis corylana (assembly GCA_949127965.1). NCBI lineage: Eukaryota > Metazoa > Arthropoda > Insecta > Lepidoptera > Tortricidae > Pandemis > Pandemis corylana. Next base: position 5,072,322 of record OX421856.1, on the reverse strand, counting down.
TTTCTTTAGAAGTAAGTAATACTATTTTGGGGTCACAAAGTCACGCTAATAAGATGACGGGAAATTACCACATTACAATCGAACTAATTGAGTCATGTCGTGGAAAAGTTTCACATATTTCATGATACATACAAACATGTAGGTACATACAAACATGACGCGTTGCAGAATACCAAATCAAACATAAACGGATGGGCTGATACTTAAAATCACGTCTATGTCTTTGATTTAATAAAGTTTCACTAATTATTCGGGTTCACTTTGAGTAAGAAAGAACTTGGATTGGTACGAGACATGTCGGGGATACTTACCTCGACTATAAATACGCGAGTGAAGCACGGGTACATTTAATTTTAATAAATATTATGCCTGTGTCTCACGGTACTTACTCTTAAAAGCAAGTAGGTCTTAGCGTTATTCCTGTAAGGTTTTATGGTATGATAAAAAAGGCGTCGTAGTTTTTAAATAAGGGATCAGTGCCGTCAGTCTGCCTCCCTTGCACCAAACAAAACTTTTTACCGGAGCACCTGCCCTCGCGCATAAAAAACACAATCGGAGCAGGTTTTACGAATTATTATTATTATTGAATACTGCACAATACGTTAAATACGATCTCGGAATCTTTTGTTACGTGTTACGGGAGACGGATTATGTTTTGGACTTCTACCTTAATATCTACAATAGTTTGTTGGTACTTATCGGCAGAAACATGACCGAATGAGAAGAGGTAAAAATACACGCACGTATTATTTAGTCGAACCATTTCATTACAGATTCATCGAAGAACGTTCTCAAATTAAATCACAATCACAACGATTTTTCTTGCGATAATTGCGATATCATCATGAAATATGTGAAACTTTGCCACAAAATGATTCAATTAGTTCGATTGTAATAAACACATTGTGGTAATTTCCCGTCGTCTTGTTAGCGTGAATTTGTGACCCCAAAATAGTAGATATTACTTACTTCTAAAGAAATCGATTAAAAGCGAAAAAGAAACGACAAATTAATTCAACAAGTATGGCTTTACATTCATACTTTTTTCACACAGCTCATTCCTTCCGACAGTAAGTACTTGCATGAAGATATCATCATTACGATACGTATAAATACATGAATCCTGTTCTCACAAAAACTTAATCTAGCCGCATCCTCATATTCCCATAATAAAGGTAATTATTGCTCCTATTTTTATGTCATCAGTGTTCCCGCGCTCCAGGCTCTTAAAGTAAAATGGCGTCTAAAAAAAGACGATTGCAGGCTTTACGCTTTGGTTACTTGCTGTACGAAACAATACACTGTCTTCACGAAGCCTAAGAGTATAGTAGATATGATCACTACGAGGATGGTTTTCCGGTGTTATGTAGGTAAATAGGTAGGGTACTGGTTGAACAATTAAGGCCTAATTATTTTCCCAATTGGATCTAATATATCATGGATATAAAGGGCATTCATTACTTTACAGTTTGACAGAGTTCTGAAGCTACTGAGGTTTTTATAGCGCGATTGATATAAACTGCAATTAACATTGACTCCACGTACCTATTAAATAATTTGAATCACTTGTATTGTCTATTAGTTTCAGCGTAACAAATAGTTATTTAAAACCACGCACCAACTTCGTGTGTCATTCTCTAATAGGATCAAGTTTTTTTAAGTCGTCATCCCGCGTTCCCGTTCCCGCGCTTCAGGGCAGACGAAAACAAAATGGCCGATCAAAACAAAAGCCTCTCGTAGGCCCTGCGCTTCGCTTCGTAGCCGCTCGGGGCGCTGTTAGTACCACTACTACGTACTACGTGAAGGGTTTAGTTCAGGTTTGGTCCGTGGGCGCGGGAGCGCTGCGGTCGGCCGGCGCGCGCGCCGCTAGTTTTACTTCTACACTCCCACGTCCGAGCTCCCATTGTAAACACCGCTCGCGCGCGAAGTTTCACCGCTTCACCGTTTTCCCATGGACATAAAAGGATTGTCAACATGATGAAAGTTTATGAAGTGTTGTGATGAGAACTGTGCTTCAGTGACGGATACAATTATGACTAAAGCGAAAATGACTCGGAACAGTGCCCTGTTCCACAGCGCGAAGGTGAGCCCTTTTACTTTAATTGTTTTGGTACTTCAAGTCCATGGACAACACTTTAATTAACGATTTCGAAGTTAAAGTTAGGTAAACAAGTATTGAAATTGACTTATTTTCAATGTCAGTCAGCGTGTGATTTATGCAAATAATACAATCTTCATTCATGATCTAGAAACATAAACAATGTAGAATACTTTCATTTTATTAAAAGTAAGTAGAGATAGCGGCTAGTTGGAAATGTTTATAATATTTTATTGTAATTCGAGCCGGTTCTGCGCCCGCGCCATGATCTTGATCCCCTCCCCCCCTCCCTCGGTCCTCCCGAGCCCTCAGAGCCTTTACCTTTGATTTGAAATAAACGAACTGCATCTCAAGCAGTATACCCAGAAAAAGGGCATGCTTTTCAGAAAAAAATTGCTGTTGTCCCAAGGGACGAAACTACTGTATTGTTTACCATGTTTATGAGAGCTTTAAGTGTTATGACTTTCGGTTGTTTGTGCTGCAAAATTTATCGTAAATTTTGAATAGGTACCTACTTACCTACTGCTTTTGTTCAGTAAAACTTTTTTTTTTATATTCAGTTTAAAAAACCTGAAGTTATGTCATTTTTAACCACTTTATTAATTGTTATTAATCTTCAGCCATCCAAATAATTGCTAATCAAACTCAGATATAAACACATTTTCTGCAATGTTTACTCTGAACTTTCCGTTTTCTACGTCCCGTCGTCCGAACGACATCAACGCGCGCGTAAAAGAGACGTATTCAAATGCCGTGAGCGGAAGCAGGACAGACATTGTTTATATCTATATAATTATACAGGGATTTTGTATACAGGTAGGTTGGCAGGTAGTGGCCATCGCCACGGATGGACGCTCTCCCTATTTCGTTAAAGGGATGCACTGTAATGGGGCAATTTTTGTGAGTGCGTGTACTTTTAGTTTTGGAGTTAGGGGAGTTCGTTGCGGCCGGTGACCGCTAATGATGCGTGAACTAAACGATTTACTTGCCTTTGAGGCAGATTCATTACACTCTTGACCTTTTGGTGGGTCGCTTTAAATGGTCAACTGCCTTTGTAGTGCCTGGAAGCCGAAAAGAAAGCAAAGGTTTGAGAATCGTTGCAATGCACAACAAATATGGCTGTATGGATCGGTTGCCTTGCCTATGCCTTTTTTTTAACGTGTGGAAAATGCGCCTTATGCATTCCCGCGCTCGGGGCAGCAACGGGGGTATGACGGGCTCTCCAACTCGCCGCTGCCTTCCCTATGGAAGGAGAGGAGAGGCCTACTGTCTAAAAACACACACGTTCCCTCCTGGCCATGGACTGTGAGCGTTACGGGAGCACTAGGTGTCACCGCGACTGCCTTGCCTATGCCTAGCCTAAGGCCGTGGTCGCTTTCACCCGCCGCACGCGGCCGACAGCGGCCCGCCGCCCGCGGCGTCTGAATGGTGTGTTCGGGAATGCTCGGGAGTGGTCGTTTTCGCCCGCCGCGTGCGGCGTAACGCACGCGGCGGGCGAAAACGACCACTCCCGAGCATTCCCGAACACACCATTCAGACGCCGCGGGCGGCGGGCCGCTGTCGGCCGCGTGCGGCGGGTGAAAGCGACCACGGCCTAAGAAAACAATGCCAAGAGTTCCAATAAAAGTCGTTATGCTCCAGGTTGAGTAAGTTTCCAAATGTCAATAAGGTCGAAAATTTTTATTTAACTAATCCAGCGTCATCCACCTAAAATAATCTACAAAACCTTGAGGTATTATGAAGAATATTTAGTTAATCTGTCATACATAGACAACTATACATAAATATACCTAATACATAGAAATGTTGAGGTGTCAACATTCCTTTATTTTATCTCACTAGAACAATGAAAAGGCACGTTTGTCACGAACAACGCAAATTATGATGATAATGAGGATGGACCATATGTAGCTTTTTAAAAGAAAATTTTCTCACTTATGTGGCTCCACGGACAGTAGATTTGGTCATAAACTCCATGCAATACCTATTTAGCACCGCAACTCCTCAATTTGTAGTTGATGAAGATAAAACAATAGAACATATTGCGCTTCCACACATTTAATGTTAAAATTTAAACATGTCACCTACGATTGTGTCCACTCTAGCCTATCCTAAACCAAGTACCTATATTTAAGAGCACAATCTATTCACCATTGCAGTACTTAAGAATATGCTCCAATATTTATCTCGTGTGCAGTTAATCAAAGGGTTCATAGACTTATCGTTCGGCATTAAAAGGTTAGCAGTTCTAACGACCTGCGTGCCATAAATGACGGTCATTACCAGGAACCAGCGGATTTGTAGAAGGTACTAATTCTCTTATAATGAAGATAGAAACTCGTTCATTACATTAGCGTATAAAAAGTAAATTGGATGTTCTCTGAATCGCCGAAACCGGCCGACGCTTGCGGTTCTTTGAGTCTTATACATTATGTATTTATGAAATCTTTCGGCCATGTGATTCAGGCAATGTATTTCTGTCTATCTCAGTTTCCCTGTGCAAGAAAGAGACACAAGTGATTTTGGGTTTGGGTTTTTTAGAACCAATTAGGTTACCTGCCTTTTTCTATACATTGTACATAATCAAAGTCATGCGATCTCACTTATTAGATATGTACTATTAGACGTAGCGAGAACGGGACAGCCAATACAATTTAGTGTTGCCTAAAATGCATGTTTTTCTGCATTACCAAATGCACATTTTCAAAGTTTAAATGGCTATGGAGTTTTGCTGAAAGAGTCCCTATTTGCAACCAACGCGAGAAATGTCAAACCACATCTGCTTATAAATAAGAGCTTATTTAATGATACAATTTACCCCACATTCAACCGAGTTGATGGACCGTTTGACCTGTGAAAGTGTGACACATAGATACAGACAGACTCTGCAACCGCCGATTAAGTAATGTTTTTTTTGTGGCTGATATGACATGTGTCAACTCAATTACAGTAATTTCACGATAACCTTTGACACTGTTGAAGTGATAATTAAATGAGACTCTATTTCTAATTTATCAATATTGTTTCCTAAACGGACTCTATGTTATCATGACAAGGTAATATCGTGGTCAAAGACGCATTTCTTAACTCGAATTTAAATTTAGTCCATTTTTAGCTTATTTAGCACAATTTCCAGATTAGTGCGATTTAAGCATTTAATGATGTAATCCTTTTAAAATCTTCATTTAAAACATAAGTACTTATGGCGAGAGTAGGTAATATAACTTTTGCTCTCTTTTTTTTTTATTAAATTTTAGCCTAATTTAGCATAAACAACTTACAGGATTACATATTTGGCAACATCTACTTTCTGCATTTTGTGTAACCGGACGTATTACGAATATTAATTAGGTAGTAATATTCGTGTTTTTCATTACTTTACTTGTGTAACAAATACAGCTTATAATCATAACAGTGGAGAATCGTTATTCAATTCGATAAAGGCTTTATTCACTAATTGATTGAGCGACCGTGTCAATTTGGTTACTCTTGCTGAATTTATAGCTATAGGTTTTCTCTGTTATTTCTGTCATGATCAATATCTTCTATTTTTATTTGGGACTCGAACAACTCTACCCTATCCACATACTATTATGTAATTATTACTCTGGAAGTTCTTTTTGCTTTATAAGAAAAAACCGTTTCTTAACATTTTTAGATCTCTATCCGAATGTAGAGCACCAAACATCGTTCGATCTGCACCAGCAATAATTATTTTATTAAGTGTTGAGAACACCTTACGAAGAATAAACAGTTTATTAAGATTTTTAGGCACAAAATACATATTTATCTATGAGATTTCCATTAATAACGAGTTTGTGAAACTCCAAAGAATTTGCCACCAAAAAATATGGACCTTAAGCAGGCTTCGATCTATGCCTTAATTACTTCAACATGACGTGTTACGCTGCACAAACAAAAATTGCCTGTATTCGTGGCCCTAGTCTGTTATTATCTTCGTAAAACCAAAGCAAAATTTCGAGCATCTGGGTCGAATCTGGAGCTGGCGAAATTGCCGGCTGTCGGTTCAAACCAACGATTACACAGCAATTAAGTAGTTAGTTCTGTTACTGCTTGTATTTTACTGGCAACTGCATTTAAACTCTACTGCAACGTTGTTTTGTACATAGTATTTAATTATGTATTGAAATTTACGTCGTTTTTGTTACTACGGACTGAGTTGTGTCCAGGTAGCACAAGGCACATAATAATCCTCTTATAACTATACCTACGGACCGATTTTTGAAAGCGTATCAGTCAAGTTATGTGGCCATTGGTATTATTACGTTTGCCATAATAATATTTATTATAAAAATACAATTATACTATAACATTATTGACGTGTCGGTCGTATTGACGGCTGTAGATAAAGTTATCAAATTTTTATGACGCGTTAAATGTGCCACCGAACGTAAAAGTGCAGGCGCGTCGCTTCCGCAAGGGAAGTCTATAATTTGATTCAAATCTACTTCCGTTTAACGCGTTACGGGATCTTATTCGTAATTAAAACTTTATACATATTTACCAAAAAATAACCCTTTTTATTAGTAAAGATTCAATTGGCATAACTTTCACTGATGGAGAGACACAAAAATAAGAAAAAATGGCATAAAAAAGGCGAATAGGTCGCAGTTAACGCCCAATTACTGTATTAGAAGTGCATCTCCGGTAAAATCGGATAAGATAGCCGATGGAAACGTCTAGTTCAGCCTTAAAACATTACCACACGATTAAGACAATGGATCGTGCGAGCTGTTCGTTTCCCACGAGAGTTACTAGCCGTCAAATCGTAGTTTATACATTTACATTATAAATTCAACATGTTGGACGCATCACTGCCCCTGGCTCGGATTACAAAAACGTGTAAACTGACCCTTACGTGATTCATTTGCTCTGATTGCTCTGAAAAAGTTGCTAACACGCGCAGATTACACGGTTATAACTTATTAGTCGGTAATTTGTGAATGAAATTAACTGTTGAATAAATGGCTGCTGTTTAAAATTAGAATGTATGTCTCTACATGTAGGTACCTAGACGTTTAATAAACGTGGGTATTTTTATTGTTTTGTGATTTTTTTTCATACAATTTAGATCGTGTCACAAAAATTCTACATAAAAATTACATGCAAAATAAATGTTTTTTTTGAGAAAAAATAAGGCTTCGTATGTAATAAAATTAAAAACTCGAAATGTTCCCATTAAAAAGTAATTACCTATGTACTTTAAAGACTACACTTTAAAGTAAAAATATCCATCTATTCATGAAAACGTTCGGAAAGGTCAACATTTTGCATGTCTATTTGCATACCCGCTGTGCTTAATTTACGACTTTCAAGTGGTCGTAGCGCCATTTTTACTGAGAATTTTGGAATACCAAATGTCACAAAAAAGGGTGCCCTTTTTGCTAAGTTCAAGTGTCTATCACAAATATATCCCTTGTAAATTTACAACAATTATAGCAACCTTATGTTATGAGTTACCTCCGTATGCTGTGTATGTTCCTTTTACACAGAAGCGTAGAACAGACTACATATATATAGTTTGATGATTATGAACTTGTGGCTGCCGTCCCGTTATGCGCCGGCGCAACTCGTTAAGGCTTCGAGCGAGAGCTGAATAAACTGCCGACTTAAAGATGTACCCAGATACCCTGCTACTTCGCTTAGCACACGTGCCAAGAACATTAGCTCTCCGTATACCTATACCTATACCTTCTATACTTAGAAGTTTTTGTCGTAATAAAAGCCGCATGCAATAAACGTTATCTGGATTTGGCATCTCTATTTAGAAATTAACTGTGGGCGGATACCTTTTCAAATGTAAGTAATTTTTAATATTTAGCACGTGTTCTTAAAAGGTGGAATTAAAATACCAATTTTAATGGGTAATTAAAATAAATTCCTCCTCGTACCTAATTGGAATGGAACACCTTTTTTATTAAGGGTTTTTTAGAGCACCTGCAAATGTTTTAAATGTTGAAGCACTTATCTTATCGTACTAAATATTGACTAAAAGTTTCGAAATAGTGCATGATCTCCCGGTGATTCCTCCCGGCCTCCATTAGCGTGAAACTTTATCTGTTTGTCACGAGCCCAAACTCGTAAAGGCAAATGTACACTGCTCTGGTTTTCTTCACCACTTAGCGCTTTTGTAAAATGGCTTTAGTATTTCACAATGCGGGTGTGCACTAAGCTTTAGATGCTTGGTGACGACTGGGGACGCGTTGTATTTTTGTTTTGGGAATATCATAACTGAGTAAATATCATAACGGATTATGGACATTCAAATAATTCTGTTTGTAAATTGTGCATGAGAAAATTCTATAAGAAGATTATCATTTTTACCTTCTGTCATCTGAAACTTTATCACCGACTTTTATAAAAAAAACTACATAAAACCTTCTTTTACAGTTTCCGTTTAGCAGTCGTTGCTGCTTTTCTTTTTAATATTACCTACGAGTAGTTTTACGAAAACAATGGTAATAAATCAAATCAAGCTAACATTGCTCTGTAATCTTTGCCAAGGTGTCACTTAAACGTCCGTTAATTGACTCTGAATGCGGCAGTAACCTTAAGTTAAGACATTAAAAATGACTCTCTAGCTACTGTACTGAGGACATAACAGTACCTACATGTTTTGTAGTAAAAAAGCGTTTTAGCTCCTTCGCGGAATAATGTTGATGGCACTCGCCAAGGCGCATGCGCAGCGCATCTGTCATTCCCTGCGCGTAATCAGTACTAGAACGTACGACGATTACATAGGAAATGTGTATTTACAAAGTAACTCGTAAAACAGAATAAACAGCGATATCTGCATTGCTATCTGGTCTGTGACACGTGGACCAGCAAAGACAGGTTTTTGGAATAGGTTGTTTTTTTCTGATCTTGACATAATATTAAAGTAATTTCTACTTCTTCCATGCTGGTCTAGGAGTAAAGAAAAAACATATAATTTACCAGTTGCTTCTCTTCCCGCGCAGATGGTAACAGCCCATCGAAATCATCGTAAAACCCATCACTATTTTGATTTCCCTTTCCACCTATACGTCCTTAATCATGCTAAACGTGCCCTCAAGGTTTTGTTACTTTAGGCTCTGTCTATCCCGTAAGGGATAAAGACGTGATAATGTATGTATGTAATTATTTTATTCATTATCAGTCGTGTCGTTATTATTGACTCGTATTGTAATTAAGGTAAATTCAAACCAAAGCGCTATCTGAAGTAGAAGAATCGTTTAGACTTTTTTGGTTAAATAACAGATGGTTAAAGTCAAAATGTCTTCAATTAAATCATTCCTTTGATTTTAGAGCCTTCTGAATGCTAATAAAATATAACGAACGAACCCAAAAAACAATAATGATGCACTGTATGGGATGAAGTATTACTGTCAGAAAAGCTTACTGACATTCACCGGTGTTTTAAATTTTGATCTTGTGGCTATCGCAGTAGAGTTTAAATTAAATGTTGTCAAGATGGATGTAAGCTCTTTTAGAAAGGCTGAACAGCGTCGTTGGGGAAGCATCTGCGCGGGAGCACCTGCCTACGAAACAATCGCGAAAAAGCATCGCATAATGACAGGTGATCGCGATGATATAGCGGCAAGCTACGTGGTCTTAGGCTTAGCTCCTAATCTGGCTTAAAAAATGATAAAATAATATATAAGATATTTTAGAATTGGTCAGCAACATTTCAGCAGGTGGTTAGATCGGTTTAATTGAGTACTTCTGTAAAAAAAATGACATCATATTTTCGGATTCAAAAGTAATCCACCCCTTTGACGCCGTTCACTTGAAACATCGATCAATGTAAGGAGAGATATGTCAACTACAGTAAAAAAATAACATGTTTTTGTGCGGTATACTTTAAAAAATACTACATTTAATATAATTTCACCGCGTAATAAAGTTACAAATAAAGACGAAAGGAGGATAAATGGCTGTGTTAATCATTTTTACGACATGTGTTTATTTGTTACCTCTAGAATTGTTTACTTCTTCAATTACCTATATTATGAAGAACAGTTTTACAAAAGTATCGATGGACTTGGTTAGTTGACATAATTTGCATAAGAACACTGCTTATATAGATGATAACTAACCTATCTATTAAAGTATAATGTCTACTTCGACAAGCCCCCATTAGTTCTACTATAAATCAGACAGTTTACGCTCTGTAAACTCAAATTACACTTGCACTTCATTTTCACGATCCCCGTAATAAGCACCATTGATACCGCTACAAGACAACTAGTTTACACAGCCCCTTAAATTAGAACATTATCTAGTAAAGTAGAGGTCTTGTTAACTAGTTTAAAGGCTATTATGTACGACTGCGCTGCGCATGAGTTCATCAGTTTCGTAGGTTGCAACAGGAAATGTGTTGGCGTTATGTGATCATTATTTTTGTAACTGATAGCCTCGCCTTCGTCTCAAGAGGAAATTTATCTTAATATCGTTCGAACTGGTTTTTTTGTAACAACATTTTTGCTATAAAACGCCCAAATGTTTTCATGGGCGATAAGAATATTAACGAATTGCTTCCGAAGTGGAGCGAGCCGAGTTTTATTTATGGGTTGTGTTTGATGGAATAAACACGAAATTGCTTTCGCGGAAAGGATTTCTGCCGGTTTTATTATTAACATTTACAGCCGTGTCATGTGCCATTTGATGCTTCATTTGTACAAGATTTCACCCGTGGCTTTGTCTGTAGACCATGTATCTTAACACGTATATTTTAAATTAGCATAGCTTACTCAAAATTTTAAGTATCAAAATTAAAAGCGGGGTATCATTTACAGGGGGATAACTTTTGAAATCACATCTGTGTAGCTACTACTTGAAAGTGGTAAAAATTCGCGTCATCCCACAAAATTGAAAAAAGGTATTATTTCTAAAATCAATCCCTTGAACATGTTTGATATTTTTATGAAAGTTATTGCCCAAGTCCATTAACAGTACTTTAAGAATTGCTAAATGAATAGTTTTAAAGCTTAATTTTATTTTATAGAACCACGCACTACTTTTTTTGGCTACCGGCGGAACACCTCAGACGTTTTTGCGACGTCACATGTCGTCCGGCACCTGTCACGCACGCGCACTGGTGCAACTAACCTCATAATCTTATCAAAAAACCCAAACCCATCCAAATACGCTATTAAGAAGCCACGCGCAAATGTAAAACCGATCATTTTAAATTCAGCAACGATCTTAATTAAAAACGCAATGTGTTTATCTATGGTACATCGGCATATGCTCCGTAGGAAGAAAATGTAGATACGACTGCCTTAATAGTAAAAAAAGAAACTTTCATGTAAGTAAAATGCACCTGTTTTCGCGCATATTAAGCGCACACTAGGCAGCTAAATTGTAGAATATTCACGTTCGAATAAAAAGGCAAACAATAATTTTCTCAACAGATGTTCCTGTTAGCATATTAAGCCGTTCGTGACTTGCTTATTATTTTTTATCCGAATATCGATAGTCTAGAAACTAAGGAAATTTATCAGACAATGCCAGAGAACATCACACGTTATACAAGTTCACGTAACAGATATTCTACTCACGCATGTACGAGTATATCAATCATTAATTAATTTCTAATATTTCCGCGCTTTTTCATCTATGCAACTACGTTGCAATCAGTCATGTTTAAATGACATTTCCTACATGATACATGAAGCGCCGATGAGAACGGATTCACTCTATACAAATATACATAATGACAACTTTGTTTATTAATCCATAATCTAAGCGCGCCGTAAATAATCACTTTATTCTGATCCACTTATTCGCAGCATTTAATTAACATGTACCAAATAAGGTGTAGTCGGTAATTCAGCTTAAGTCTAGTAATGGTGGATTAAAAATGTGCATCTTCGTTGCAGGTGCTGTGGCATCTGGACATCTTTCGGCGGAGTTTCCGCGAGCTCACCGGCCACGCTTGCCTCGGACCATCCTGTATTTTTTGCGCACTCAAGGTAAGTCCCATTATATGCATAGCCTTTTCCAGTACCTTACTTAAACTTGCAGCTGTACGTGACAGTTTGAAAATAGCTCTTCCGTAGGAACGATGACTTGTTAAATAGACAATTGAAATTGACGTTGCGTGGATTAAAATTATTTATCGACACTTAATTTTTTAGGTGAAACAAGGTGTTGTAAAATATGCTCGATAATTTTAAATTATCATCGAGCTTCTACAATCTTTATCATTGAATTTCTTTTTACTCATTTTTACGTTATTCATGCAATAAAACAAGTTTATTAAGAAATCTAGAAAGGTTCAGCTAAGTAAAAACTAGGTAATTATAAAGTAAAGCAAACCTATCCTAACCTACAAATAAAGCCACTCCCCTCCCCTCAGGTCACCGTTGTTGCCCGTGTAATAGGGAATTAAGATTTTCTTGATCATCTGTAGCTCAGATCTTTTTAAATGACTAACTCTTGCAACTTTACGAACCCATCAGCATTGGTTAGTTGGTTACTCAATAATTAAGAGCGTGATAATTTTAAAACACACCAAAAACATGCATTACCTACCTTGTTTCATAGCAGTACAGTTCAAATCGCGCCAATTTTAAGGTACCACAATAAGAGCAAGCCAACCTCTGCGCCCGCGCCTCTCAGACGTGACCTTTCGAACAATAGCCTCCATTCGCGGCCTTATTCAGGCCCCAAATCCCTGCGCCTGGGCTTTCGACGCGTCTCGAGATCGAATTCGTGTTACGTCAATAGAAAACTGTACAGCGAAAAAAGAACAAGAGGCCGTAACTACGTAAAAGCTCTCTGAAGCTCTTTGTATTCACTATACATTCAAGGAGTAATATTGTAATGAAATTAGTCATGCGTGCTGTGCTAAGAGTTCCAAATCAAATAAATTGAATGGTTAACCTTACTCCAATATTCTGCAAAATATTTAGTGAGGTCAATCAAAGTCTGCATAGACAGTGCTCCCGTTGAGCACGTTGCACGTTGATTACGGGATAGCAAAGGAATTCCTTCATTTAAACATAAATCTCCACCAAGTAACGCCTGAATATTATACAATATAAAAAAACAAGTCAATTCCTCAAAAATTCTAGTTAACTCAATTATTGAAAACAGAAGCTTTATCTTTGCTGAATCATTCTGTAAACACCCCAAATGAATTCTCGTAGTTATCAATGGATGAAACTACACGATTTGTCTTCTTAGCTTGTTTTAAAAAGGTTCTTCACAATTCCAAAGCACCGTCGATTTCGTAGAACCTTCTACGTGTTGCACGCTTAAAATAGCTTCTCTATTACGCGCTTGGATTAGCGAAGTGGACCAGCTAGGTACTGGCCGGACTGGTTCCAGAATAGACCCCAGTCGTGATTTAAGCCTAGCTATAAAATTGTAGATACGGTTGGGTTTACAGCTCTTTGTCTTTCGAGTTCGTTGTTGTCAGCTAATCCGTCACAGTCTGTGAAACTAAAACTGATACAAAAAGTGATTGGTTTAGTAGTAATCTATGAAGTAAATTGTAATGCCTGCGGCCAGTTTCTCGAAGCTACTAGTTACAATTTTCCAAGACTAACATCAGTCCAATCAATGATTGAGTTTTGACCAATGTTGCTGGTTTATACTCGTAAACTGGTATCACAGTATTAATAAATGCGTTAGAAACATACATTGTACGACAAACGTCAAGTTTTAATAATATGTCTCAACTATAAAATATAACTTAAACTACCAAGCCTCACATGCGGCAGTAAATCATATAGGTTGACTAAAAGTACAAGAAAACAAATTGAAAGTGTGGTTGATCTTTTATTCAAACCATAAAACGGATAGGTACCAAGCTACAAATCTTGGCTTCATTACATTCGTAACAGACTTTCTATTACCTCCTCCAAAACACAACATAATATACTATAGCTACGTTTTACTATAACGTAGCACGTGCTCGAGCTTACGTTTCCATTTTGAAATCACGCTTTTAAAGTTGGCGCGCTTTTCGACCAATGGGGCGCGAGCTAGAGTTCGAGGAACTCTTGGCCTCGAACCTGATTGGTCGGTTTGTTGACGCCAAGCGCAAGCGTGCGCGTGAGGTTTGTAACGATAGAGTTGCCCAACACAACTTTAACTTTGATAGATTCTTGATTATCATAAGCTTTTACCATTTTTTTATTTAGAATAATAAATATTTTACAGGTATCTCTAGATTTATTTACCACTTAAACAACAATGTTAGTTTCTTCAATTTAAGTTGTACCAAATTTCAAAACAATTTGGACACTAGAAGTGGGATTTGACCCTCCGGCCACGTGGTTCGACAACGTTGTCCGTCATGTCGGACAACGAGGAATTTTGATTCCTTGCTGTCCGACATGACGGGCTATGAGGATTTTTTTATTCCACTTAGTTCGACCAACGGACCAAGAGGATATGTAAATTTCCACTTGGTTCGATCCGCGAACCATGAGGATTTATCAAATTCCACTTGGGTCGCCCCTCGAACCACGAGGATCATTAAATACCACTTGGTTCGAACCGTTAACTACGAGGATTGCCATAATTCAAATTTAAACAGAAAAATTTTATAAGTACATCCTCTCGAAAGAACAGAAAAAATATATTCACGTGTTTTGACATATTAAGGTTAAGAGGAACTAATATTTTATTTTACTATAGTTTTGAGGGTCGAACCAAGTGGTATTTAATGATCCTCGTGGTTCGAGGGGCGACCCAAGTGGAATTTGATAAATCCTCATGGTTCGCGGATCGAACCAAGTGGAAATTTACATATCCTCTTGGTCCGTTGGTCGAACTAAGTGGAATAAAAAAATCCTCATAGCCCGTCATGTCGGACAGCAAGGAATCAAAATTCCTCGTTGTCCGACATGACGGACAACGTTGTCGAACCACGTGGCCGGAGGGGGATTTGACAACAACAAACAAGTCAAGTTAATTATACTATTACAAACTAAATATTTGAACGAAATTTCAGACAGTAAATGTAAATTAAAAACTTGTAAATATATCAAAGTACTTTAAGTTACTGATGTGATTTAAAATGCCATAGGTACTTTGTTCACTCTTTATTAGAAAAAAAAACAGGTACGTTTTTATCGTGTTTCTATAATAAAGCGGTAACTAGTTAGATAGCAAACAAAAAATAACAATCAAAATTTATTTCGGCTCTACCATGGCTCATATTTATTTCAATCAGGTTGAGTAAACTGTGTTAATTAATTTCTTTTCATTCTTCATCTAAGCCTACGTAGTTTTTTTCACAAAACAATATAAATAGCTGCATATAACAGCAATAGTTTAAGGTATTAAAAGATTGATAAACCTAATGCTTTTCGCAATGTTTTTATCACACGAGACAAAACTTCATAAGCCGTTTGAATTTGTATGTGACACAAAATAAGTCTGCGTTCTTTTTCCATAACCAGATAAGAAACAAAATAAAGTAATAATTAGATAACTCTTTCTTTTAGTATAAATATATGCTTACGAACTCTTTTGACCTTAACACTGCCGCTGTCCCTAAACGCAGTTACTCAATAGTGTTGTCACAATTTGTTACACTTTTACATACAAATGCCGTTAATTTACAAGTCCGTTGTTCCTAGACGGCGTTGCGTAAGAATTTTACTTGTATGAAATGTGGTTAGCATACGGAATTACCGCTTTTTAAAATGCAAGGGTACGTTGAATCTATAGTCTGTACCAGTTTCAAGCTGGTTACTTTAAAATAATTGAATATGTTCTGCAACTCTTGCGCCTATATTTAAAAGGACGACAGTATAAAATTTTCCGAAAAAAAATGTACCCAGTAACTACCTAGTTTAAACGCAGTAAGTAAACCGATGATAAAAAAACTGTTTCACGGTTCATGATCTTATTAAATAAGTTAATCTAAACTAAATCAATATTTGGTAGATCGTAACCAACAAAGCTTATCAAGTTCCGGAAGAATAGAGTTAAGAGCCAGTGGAAAATTATGGAGTAAATTTAATAGGATTATAGTTTAGATAGCTCTCTGTCATTCTACGTGTTTTGTTTTGAACGTTGGTTGCGACAGAATGACTCGGCATTTCTTAAATGACCTAAATTTCGAAGCGTTTAGGGAGCAAACACGTTGAAGCACATACTTAGACTCTTATAGATGACTATAGTTTGTACAAATAGTAGATTATATTATATACATAATATTAAATTATAATGTGCCAGTTCCTTAGCCGAAAAAACTCAAATAATAATTGAATATGCACAGTCTCGCAAAATTTTTGCGGCAGCGAGGCATCTCAGCCAATTACAGCGCCACTTTCTTCCACGGTCCATAAACTTTAATAACTTGTCTTATCTCTCATTATGTTAAAAGACACGTCAAATTTTATTAGTATTTATGTACCTATTCTTTGTCGCAGTTATATAGACTTTTATTTCTAGTTGACAAGGCAACTCGCGATCAAACGACAGAATCAATCAGAAAATTAAGTCAGCGTGCTCAACATAATGGGGTAATTAACATTCCAAATCTTATTCATATTGCACGAAGCAGTTCCTGAAGGTTACTATTATTTGCAGATAATTGCAGTAGGTACGAAGTGTTTGTATGAATATATTATAGTTGTGTTCATTGTCCATGATCTAGGCACGTTTGTGACTGTACGTGTCTCAGCTCAGGCTCAGAACTGGGGCGGCCAGTTAGGGACTGACATTACGCCACTAGTGTTGCACTGTTTTGCTTTAGTTTATTTACACAATTATGATAGTTATGTTAGTATTGTCTGGTTAACCAAAAATAGATCCAATTAGCGATTTAGTATCGCCTAAGCAATCAGATTTATCTATTGCCGCCAATTTAACTAAAGTTATTAAATTTTGTCTGTATAACTGCAATAAATACTACACCATGAATAAATTAATAAAATTAATCAGCGCGAGTTTCAAGGTTCGAGTTAAAGCTTATGCATAAATGAATAGTATAAAGTCGTTAATGTGAACTTACACGTTTAATAGCTTTTTGTAGAAGAAAAATCGTAAATATATTAGCCGATCTATGGTTGGTAAAGTAGAGCCTTCATCGCAACTAGCTAATCTCGTAGACGCACGAATTCGTTCCACGCGGTCGATTGCCACAGATGATATAATTAGAGTAGTTGGTAACCGATCGCTTTTGTAATACGCTGAAATTAGTTATTAAGTTATTTTACCTTTTCATTCCTTTTCTAGATAACCAACCAATACAACCAATACCAACCAATGCTGCAAAGCAAAAATTGGAGAAATGAGAAATATACTAAGAGTGACTAGTTGTAAAATATAATGTGCAAATATGTAAAAGCTTGTAGTTTTGCTGCAGTTAACACTAAATAGATTGAATGTTTACAAATATATTAACACACAACTCATGAGGTTTTCATTAAATTTAATCTAGCCAACATTTATTCAAAACGCCTACACAATCCATAGATTTTTATGTTCCTATTAAAAAGTTTTCCTCTTAATTGAGACAGTCTAAACGAACTCGTGAGAACTCCGTTATCATTCGAAATCAAGCTTGTTAGTTGTTAGATAGTAAAAAGGCAGTAAAATGTTTGGCTTGTATGTGTAGGATAACTTAATAAAATTGCTCACAGTCCTATCCACATGTCTACAGCACTTAATTAGCGAGTATTCTCTCACCTGGTTATCTCTATCTATTAAAAAAAAATCACGTTACAATTAAAATACACTTCCGAAGCTTTCCTTTCAACGCTCTCACTTCGTCACAGTTCGTCCGCTCTAGTACATTTTTCTGCAAAGATACAGTAGTCCTTGTCCATAACGTCATAAGCGTAGGGACTAGAAATCTGTGCCTTGGTCATGCAAACTTCGTTCAGACACACTGTACTCACTTAGTACACTTTTTTAATATACGTAATCTTCCTCCTTTTTCATTCAATTCGTCAGAATAACACATCACTCGAAATATCGCATGCCTATCAAAACATTATGCCAGAGAAATACGTTTTTACTCTAGCTTTAGATGCGGCTTTTATGTATATTTAGCCAGAGATTTTGCGGCACTCTATTTATATATGATTACAAATATACCAGTCCACCGTTTGTTTAATCTTAGCCAACTTAAATTGACTGTAATTTAGTCTTATTCCTACTACGACTACGTCGATTGTAGACGCGGCGCCACACTATACAAGACTGTAATTTAATGCCTTTGTTTGGTTCGCCTCACATTACAAGAAACACTATGTTAAGCAACCAAACGGCTATATTTACGATCTATTTATATGTTTACGTGTTTATGTGTCAATAGTAGTCACGAACATTGTTGAATCAACAATCAACATTGATTGTTCTTTTAATTGAGTGCTTTATTTTATTGCGATTGTTTTCAATTATATTTTAGTGTTTTTTTTATTTGTTTATCAATTTGAACATGCAAATTGACACAATTAATGGAATCTCTATTATCAATAGAAATTCTAGCAGGACAAATAGTAAGAAGGCGGGAAAATCGGTGATCTTGTTAAAAATAATTAAAGTTAAATTAATATCAAATTATCACTTCCAAGGTATCACTCCATATATTCCAAAGTAGAATGTACCAGTTGATTGTCTTCCCACGCAGATTTATACACATTACTAACAATTAAAATCCTACGAGGTCCAATTTCCCAACGAATTGCTTTTACAGCCTTCACGTACTTGTAACTGGATCGCGTAATGCCGATCATCCAGATAGGGGGAAAGTATTGCCTTACAGCCACAGACCCGATTGAGACGTCGATACGCGACTCTCAAACGATGCTAGATAACCTCAGTAAATGTAAACCTTTCTAACAAACGCCGTAACGAAAGTATGCACGTGTCAAAACGACGCGTCATCGAGGAGAGAAGTAGCTATTCGTTTTTTCCAGGCGCTTAGTCCATCTTGCCTTGCCGTTGGCGATTGCTGCCGAGCTTAGAGTTAAATAAAGTGGAATTTCAAAAAAGCCACGGGCCCCCAAGTCTACGGGGCTCTGGCTGGGCCTAGAATACAGAAGAGACGATGCACCTTATATTGAGGAAATATCTGTATCTGACGCATTGCTTTTGCCACTGGGTCCAAACGTTAAAGCTAAACCACTGGAGCTCGAGGTTGTCTCAAGGATATGGCTAATTTAGCGTTCCCATAAAATCTTCAAAATTGCTCCAAAACGAAATCATTTTTTTGATCTGAATAAATAACGATGCGTGAAACTTCAACTACATCCTTTGGGTTTAAAATTCGTTTTGATCGGCCATTTATGGAGTGATCACGCGACTGCCACGCGCTGGGGGATTAATTGAGGTAAAGGTAACATTATACCGATAGATCACAGGCTGTATAACCAGGCACGTATAGTGCGCGCGCGCAGCTGCAGGACCGGTTAGGCTTCTCGTTTACGCCACGAACTGCTGCGTCATGTACTAAGTTATAATATAAGAGTTTATGATCGAATTCAAGTGCGCTTAGCCGTTAGCATGGACTGAAGGTTAAAGGGACAAAGGAGTGAGCTTTACCTTGCTAGCGCCTGCGCAATACTATTTATACGATGCACGTAAAACAAGGCATTTTTTTTTGTATTGCGTATTCCTGTCCTTTCCTTTATGAAATATACTGGGGAGCAAAGAAACCTAGTCACATTACACACACGAGTATAGTTAGAGTGCTAAGCGAGTCACTTGATGGTAAATAAGCACCACTACTATGGATACCAGCGAGACAAAAGGATTGTAGATGCGTTGCCACCCAAAAGGGGTAAGATTGGAAACCCTCATGTGCCACTACCTTCATCGATTGTTTTACTCTCCAAGCCGAAACACTGCAGAATATTTGGTTACAAATTAGGTACCTATAAAACACTTTCCTTTATAAACAGACAGGTAAGAACTTATTTAAAACGTTATTGATTCGATTTTTCTGTATTCCATTTTATAAATGCAAAGCACGACACCTCAATTAAAACAACTGTTTTCGTTCGCACAAATAGCCTACAATTATTTTTATCTACACAACGATCACAATTTTATTCTGAGCTCTCGATTTGTCCACCCTCGCTTTTATGGTGCTGCAAAAAACGTCGTACCTGCACACTAGTACTGCATCCTGTGCATTGTGAGTATTTGTGAGATGCACCTTCTCAACAATACCTGTGGTTCAATAGAAATAGAGGTTTTGGAACACGCAGTTTCTTTTCTCATTGCTTCATGCGCCAAACATTTATCTGCGTCAGATTTATAAGGTTCACGCTAAGTTATAAACAGTTTTGATATCATGGCCTTCATGGACGTAAAAGCTTTGCAGGAAAATGTAAAAATATGGCCCACTCCTACACCGTTTTAGACGCGAGGCTGTCGCCCACTGTCGAGCAATTAGTGCGGTGATAATCAGATCACAGTTTAGTACAGCTACTAATCGTTGAACCTATCGTTTTTTACGTAGGCATGAGGTAGGCGGCAGTTCGGGCACGTGTTCCTGTCCGCGGCGCCGCTCGCCCCCGCGTCTGTCCCCAACTCTCTAACCAAATCACTTACATAATACAACAACCAACATTAATCTGAACGGATTTATAGCATAATCAAATGCTTCTGAAGCTCTGTCTAAAGTCCGCGGCCGTAGGCCGGCTGTGGGCGGGCGCTTCTTCAAATTTTCGATGACATTTCAGATTTTATCTGGCCCATGTTTATTAGATGTTTCCTAAAACACGCCGTTTTGATTAGTGTAAAGCTGTATATGGCTACTGTTGTATGTCAATGGCAACACGCGATGTCATTATCTGGAATCTGATTGATCATTGCGTTGATTGAGGTGGATAAATTACTATAATGACCATAGTAGTTTCGAATACATGGAAAATTATGCTGTGATGCGTTGCTGGATTCATACGTATGATTCATAAATTGGTAATACATCTGCCAATAATTAGTTGTACTTAATATGTACATTGGAGCTCCGCGAAGTAACGCTGGAGAGTATACATGGTGTTTTAGAATTATTGTGGCATATTTCAGAAGGTTGTTAAATTAACCTAATTCAATTTAGTTTTTCCTGTAAAGGTTATCCTAATTTAGCCTCAAAAATTAACTCATCCCTTGACCATACCCTTTCGAAAAAATACAGGAGATATCTCAGGAGAAATCTTTGGAATCATGTTACAGGCGATGCGGTTAGCAACCCACTACGTTGATTCCCCTTTCCACCTACACGCCCACCTTAACCTTAGGCTCTGTCTACCTCATAAGGGATATTGACGTGATTTGTGTAGAGTTAGTCAAACTAAACCACCTGCTGAAGTCTTTCTGTTTAATTTTAAGACCAATTGTAAACATCTGCCAATAATTAAACTGGAAGATAATCGGGCTTGAACCAACGAATCTATATGCCTCAGCAGTATTGAGCCGGCAGATGTTTTAGTTTTTTCAACGTGGCTCCTCAATAAAGTGTGCGTATATTTTCTTTAACCAAAGGTCCAAGTGCTGATAATGATCACAGGTCATTGTGTGTATGCGCACGTCAATCATCGCTGCACATGTCATTGCCATATGACGCACGCGCGTCGTTCCCTGCGGTTTCAAGCCACGGTTTCTTATTTATGCTTATAATAATAGTATCATTATTGTTAGGTTATGCGAAAATACCCAACTGCGTATATACTCGTACCTACTTAGAGACTAGCATAGAAAAATAAACCGCTAGATTTCAAAAATCGTGTATCTAATTGTTTGAAAAAAAAACTGCAACATTACTTACTGGCAAGCAGATTAGTTTAGACTTTCTTAGTCCGTACCGTACTAAATAAAAGTCTGTTTGTTGGCTTAAAATAAGGAATATAAGTTGAGGTTATTCGATAGAAGAGTAATGTTCGACAGATATGAAATTTTTGGCTATATTTTTCTTCTGTGTACAAACAATTAGAGAATGATATTTGTTTTTAATTGCCACGTTTTGTAACTGAACTCATATTAAAAGAGATATTGAAATAAGCTTGGTATTTATGTTAGCACGTCTTAGGCAACCTTACTGCTAACAAGTTATGGCATGGCATTTGGAATGAAGGACACCCTGTCGACGCGACTTAGCATGTCTCTGATAATTACTACCCGTTGGCACTTTACTATACCGTAGTATTCAATAACTCAAGTATTTTGCCCGAATAGGCTTCAATATCCAGTATTTTTTGTTCGCGCATCTTTAGCAGGTGTACCTACAGACACTTTTTCTCACTCTAGCCGGTTGCATACTTACTTGTTCTGCTAACATTGTAATATTTTAATTTTATATTATTTTTTCACGCCTCGTCAATAATGTCAATTACTTGAGACAATTGACATAAAATGACCTAATCCCAAAGTTGCCAAACTAACCATAGCAATGGGCACAAAGCAAAGGAATAACTTGGATACTTACGTAGATAAATAAGGTAAGACTTGGAAACAAATATTCATATTTTTCATACAGTCAGATTTTCTCACTTCTAAGCTATCCGGTCGTCGATTGACGATGATTGTTGGCTGAGAAACAATGGGATGTAACGGTGCAGTCAGCAACCTTCAACCCAGAGCGAATGGTCAGTTGCTGCAACCCGACTGGAATGCGAGATTGGTCCCATTATCTCAGTTAAATGTTATCTGTGATAATTACAAGTGGACTGGCAGTTACGCGGTATTTGCTAAGATTACTCAAGCTGAAATGTTTACAGTCCGTGAAATTTATGAGAATTGCATCCCTCTGCAGGGTACGAGATATCTAAGATAAATCTAAGCCAGTTAGTTCCAGTATGGAGATTAAATCCAGTCCAATTAATACCGAAATGTCAAGTGAGATTAATTACCAGGTGAATACAAGTTTGGGTAGGAGGTTTGGGCGTCGGAACTGGTCGCAAGTGAAACGAACAAGTGTACGCAAACTAGGTCGTATGTATACACAGCGAGAGTGCCATCGGCATGCCCGATGGGCTCACCGGTCAAATGACACAGAAAATTGCTTTCCATCAGCGTCAAAACCAATTTGCAATAATGTAGTTGGCACGCATCGGCTAATGTGTGAGAATGAGCAGTAAAACACGCCGTGGTTGCGATGATATCATAACCCTGGAGGCAGTTGCCGTCGAATTTATGTCAAATTCAAGTTTAAACGTTAATTGCTCTTGTGATTCTTTCTAGCTATTGAAAGTGACCACGGTTGGTCTTTAAGTCATATTTTATTGCCGTGTGAAACTCCCAAAGTCTCAGGTGCCTCTTTGTTGGTTCAGGTTAACGTTCGTCTATTGAACGCACCATGACGCCCGCGACCGACAAAAGATCGTATAGTAAAGAATTAACTTCGATTCTAAATCACGTATCACAGTAAGGTTTGCGTTGAAAAATACACCTGCGATTAGACACAGTTTCGTGTTTGATTTGGTACTTTTATGCAACAACGTGAGAGTCAATGAGAATCACCGATCAATGAGATTTTTTAAGTTAATTAGTTCCGTCTGTTCTTCTTTATTTAGTTAGGTATTCGGGATTCGCGTGAGTTGTTCGTGTGAACCCAATTTATTGTACGTACTTGGTAAGTACATGTTAAGGAAATCGCCGACTCGATAGACTACACTATAATCACACTGTTTAAATACGTCAAGTAAAAACCTTAGTATTGTGAACAGATTCGCACGCGTGCAACACCAGGGAACTTACTTTCGAGTCTTGTAACTAATTATACGCAATCTCAGCCTCAACTTGGGAGCAGCAGTAAAATTAGATATTGTTTAATGGCTTTCAACAGCCCTACTTTCTGTGCGACTTTACTCTTTGTTTCTTCGATACCTAACCAAATTAGAGACTGAAATAAGTCTGCTTTCTATTTATGTACTTACGTTGAACAAAAGATCTAGTAAGAGTGTTAAAGGTACATATTGCTGAACTTACACCGTCATATTCTGACTGCCTTTGCAACAGAGGTACCATTAATAAACCAGCGAACTGTCGAGGCTCTTATCGTGTTCATGTAAGATACATTGTTGCCTGTTATTTTAAGCAAACTTTGGCATTTGTGGTGTCCGCGGCACAGATATTTTATCGCATCGATCTAACGAGCCACTTGTTTGATGTAGCCTCGAATTGAAGACGTTACAATGAGCATTAAACTAACGTTGCAAAAATGATGGACAAAGAAGTAGCAATCTTAAATACACTATTAACAACTTCATTGTCATTATGATATGATGTGACAGAAGGTTAGACGAAATAATCAGTTTTGTGGCCTAATCTGGGTGCAGCCAATTCTCCAATTCTAGAATATTTCTTCTAAAAATGTACCATCAAAGAAAAAGAGTTTTTTAAATCTGGATTTATCTATACATATAAAATTCAAAGTCCTGACTGACTGACTGACTGACTGACTGACTGACTTAACTATATATCAACGCACAGCCCAAACCACTGGACTTAGAGACTTGAAATTTTGCACATAGATACCTTATACAATGTAGGCATCCACTAAGGAAGGATTTTTGGAAATTCCCACGGGATAAGGAAAAAACGGGAATTGTATATTCGACTCCGAGTGACGCTATCTCAGTAACTATAATAACTAGACTCTTCAAATTTGATACAAAAGTAGGTGATTACAAAACGAAGAAACTAAATTCAGGATTTTTGGAAATTCCCACGGGATAAGGAAAAAAACGGGATTTATATATTCAGTTTAACGAAATCCTATGAACTATAATTACTAGACTGTTCAAATTTGGCATAGAAGTAGGTGATTATAATAGTAAAATAATGTCTTAATGATTTTTGGAAATTCCCACGGGATAAGGAAAAAAACGGGATTTATATTTTCAGTTGTACTGGATCGATTTTTCGTTTTACTGGTCGTATAAAACTGAAATTTGGCCTTCAAGTTCCCTTGGGGAGTGTAAACAATAAAAAAAGGATTTCCCGAAATTCCCACGGGAACCGGAAAAACGGGACTTTTCGTTTTACTGGTTGCAGAAAGCTGAAATTCGGCATGTAGGTTGCTTCTGGAGTGCAGAGGAGCATTAAGAGAGTACTCTCCCAAATTCCCACGGGAACGGGAAAAATATTTGTTTACAAAGAAATACTGCGGTAGGCATAATATGGCTAGAAACTTGAAATTTGGCACACATATACCTTGAGTATCCTAGAGGTGCACTAAGAAGGTATTTTTCGAAATTCCCACGGTATAGGGAAAAAACGGGATTTTTTGTTTTACTGGTCGTAGAAATTGGTAAGAACCTTCCTTGATGAGTGTATGGGAGCACTAAGAAAGGGTTTCCACAAATTCCCACGAGAACAGGAAAAACGGGGTTTTTCGTTTTACTGGTTATAGAAAGATGAAATTTAGCATTTAGCATTTAGCTTCCTTAGGGAGTGTAAGGAAGCATTAACAAAGGGTTTCCTAACATTTTTACGGGAACGGGAAAAACCGGGATTTTACGTTTCCAGACGAAACAGCGGACGAAAGAGACTTAACATTTATAACGTGTGTTTCTTTAAAGGCTTTAAGTGTACTCCGAAAGCACTCCCCAAAATTTTCACGGGAACGGGAAATAACTTATTTTTCGTTTTACATCTTAGCGCGTACGAAGTAGCGGGCAAAACATATTTGGGGTAGGTATATTTTAGGACAGCCCTTTAGGTTAGGTTAGGTTTGTTTTATAAAAATCCTGTAATATTTACAGTTTCAGAAAAATTAAGGCAGCGGGGCAATGCGGGGGCTTGCTTACATGCTTGCTTGAGTCCTTGCTTTGCATGCTTGATTGCATACTTGCTTTCATGCATGCTTGCATGCATGCATGCTTACTTGCATGCATGCTTGCTTGCACGCTTGCTTGCATGCTTGCTTGAGTCCTTGCTTTGCATGCTTGATTGCATACTTGCTTTCATGCATGCTTGCTTGCATGCATGCATGCTTGCGTGCTTACTTGCATGCATGCTTGCTTGCATGCTTACTACTTGCCTGCTTGCATGGGTTTGGGTGTTCGCTTGCTTGATTGCTAGCTTCTTTGAAATGCTCATGGTTCACGCGTGCGAAGCCGCGGGCAAAAGCTAGTATTACAATAAATACAAATACTCGTTAAATTGAACACCACAAATCAGTACAAAACAATACAGAAACAAAGAACAAGGTAGACAATAGGTGGGCGATGGTTGGATATTATGATTGACAGCAATATGAATTCGAAGCAAGATTAGCTACATCCAAAAACATAGCTCGCCAAAGTTGTTTTTTATAAGCAAGCTTTGTGTTTGGAAAAATCGGAAAAACGCATTTTTTCTCAGAATGAGGCTAGCTAGCTCCGTTGCGTATAGTTTAATTTTCACTTTTGAAAACCAACCATTTTCTGTTTTCGAAATGTTAAAACATAGTTATCTGCGTATCATACAAAATATTACTCGTTTATATGCATAGGATACATACATAGTAGTAGAGCTGCGTCGTTCGTATCGACTGTTTATACAGCTGAAAGTTCAGGGTCTTTGATTGCAATTTAGCCGGTTGACCTTAGTAATTTGGTCCTTTCTAGTCTATACACTTGAAGGGTGATACTGATCATTTCTTTTACCATAAAACCCTAATCCTGTAAACTTTACAGGGTTAGGGTTTACAGTGTAAAGTGTACTTCACTGTGATGTGATAGTGATAATAGTGGTGTTATATTACAAACGTTACGGTGTTAGTGATATCGTGTTATGCAAAATGAGGATGTTGCGGAGTCTTGTTGCAGAACCGGTGTGTCAGAGACATGTGTCTAGTGTAGCTGTATGTTTTAAAGTAGGTATAGGTTTATTTGCCTTCAACCATACGTAGGTACTATTTAAGTACTTTAACGCCACCTGACAAAGTGTGGTTCTAAAATTGGATGGCTACTAAAGAAGTTTGAATCATACAGTTGACGATAAAAAAATCATTAAGAACGACAACACAATCTCAAAAGTAGCTGCGTTTCTTGGTAATATACCTAGGTAAGGTAGAGCTGTTGCTCTTGTGATATAGCGGGAAAATGCTGCCAGCATATTGGCTCAATGCCGCGGGGGAGTACTTTTTAGATTTATTTTAGTGTTAGTTTAATTAATTTATCTTGTACATTTATATTTATCAATAGTTTTTTAAGTGTCATGTTAATTTTTTTATTTTGTAAATAAATTAAGTTATTCTTAAGACATAAAGTGAATGTTTGTGATCCCTGACTTCAATACCCGCTTGTGATTTATCGATACTAACATTATTAGATAGGTAAGCTAAAGTGAATTTTACTCAGATTATTTCGTGGAATTAAGTATACTCGTAGCACAGCAGATTTCATTCAAGCGATAAAGTTTTTGGGTTCAATTTTCAATGCCCGGCTATAATCTAGACTGGGCATGGTTAGCTCACCACACTGGTTTGATTACTTACGGTACTCGCATCTCATTAACTTCAAGACTGTCTGGTAAGTATTATTAGTATCCACCATAAAGATTAATCAGTTTAAGTACATGGTTATCAGCGATTTACTTTTCCAGTTTCATTTTAGTCCCTACACAGATTGGTGCTGTCTTCATTTTACTATCACTTTAATTCAACTCTATTCTTTTGTTTTAACTTTCAACAACAAATAATAGTTAATTGAAAAGCCATCTATTTCAACACTGCTTACAAAGCTTCTATGTTCACTTCAAGCTTATATTGTAAGTAACCGGACTCCCGCGCAAGCCTCTCGGGTGTCTCGCTTGCACGCGCGAGCGCCGCCGCTGGCGCCAAAGCCTCCATGTTCCGTCCTTGTCGCACACGCAGCCTGCCTGTCACCGCGCGATTTCTGCGCGTACACATCGACGATCTACCACGGTGGGTAGACGTTGCACTCATACGTGATACAATACAATTTATCTGACCGCGGTCTGTTGTGACAGTGTGGGCAGACGCTCACTTAATTCCGACAAGTGTTTACCTACCATGTGCTTACACAGTGAAGTGTCAAAGGTTATTCGTGGTTTAAAGTGAACGGTACAGTGTTTGTTTATTGGAAATTGCAGTGACTTCATTGGTTGTTGGCCTTGTGAGCTAGCAGCCGAATTTATATGTCTGTTCACGATTAATTTATTTAAACGTGTCTGCTACTATCGCAATAGAATACGAACCACATGCTTCAGGGTCAATATTTACTTTTAGGCGCGCTTAAGCTATGTCATGAGCATTTCATTTAGATTAGAGCGACTTACAGCTGTACCATTTTTAACTTAATCACTGACGTCACTTGTAACTTAAAGAGTTTCGTTAAGTGCCTTGTTATCTAATCTTACTCGAGTTGCGTAGACTTCCGACTCAAAGCATAACTCTTTGAACCTATTATGTCTCCCTCACATGTTTTCGGAACGGTTGGTGTAATGCGTCACTAATTACATGTCATTATTTGGTCCCATTGTTCACCCACGGCGGTGCACTTGTGGCCATGTAAACGACAGTATTTGCCAAACAAACTTCCCACTCGCGCTAACTTCGTCAAGCGATCTCATTGTCCTCGTGACCGATTGCAAATTACTCCCACACAGCGTTGGAACGCATTTTAGGTGACAATAATTTAATGCAACTTGCTGAACTTGTTTTGCATTTGTAGGTATCTTGATAGCGCTTGTAATTTTGTTCTCCTCAACTTTGTATGCGGCTTGGAAGGTCCCCCGAAGTTACGATCCAATTGGAAAGGACCAATTCGCAGTGTGGAGCGCAGGGTCCAATTCTCGGTTGCTTTCTCTCTCGTCCATTGGACAAACTCAACCAAGCCAGTAGATACATTGTCTTTCTAGTTGACTACCTTTATTATTCGTACCTAATCACTATTTCACTACTATTCCATTACCGAGTTTCATAATGCTTTATTACCAGTAATTGAATTGTGGTTAGAAAAATCGATTGTGCCGCCGATAATTTCGATCAACCGCAACACCGAATAAATATTGCAAGAGTTCATCAATGCATTTATGATAAGAAACAGCCTTTTACTTGTATCACGTAATAGGTCTATCTATTGGCTTACGTAGGGTTGCGAAGGCATTGCTTAATGTTAGTGTCGTTGCCGTGCAACTATGCAATTTGTATTATACATAATAATATACCCAACCTCATACTTGGTTTAAAATACTTAAATTGATAGCCACGAAGGCATCTTAAATTTTCTTACACTGACTTAACTTTTATTGTACATTAAAAATGCTGTACAAGACATGTCGCCCAATATTCGACTGCACGTTGTATCTGCCCGTGCAGCAACAAACTTTTGCAATGATCAAATAAACGATAGCAAAGATCCGATTAGATCCAGTGATAGTTTCACACAACGATAGCGAGCCCGTAGAGTTAATGCAATGTTTAATTCCTTGAATTAACGTTTCCATTAATTACCGCAACTGGCATTGTTAAAAGCCGCAACTGGCATTGTTGAGAGCGGCAACGCCTGAGTATGTTGAAAAGCAAAATGCATCTCGTGTATCGTTCTTTCGACATTACATGGCCTATTGATTCCGTAAACAATTCACACTTCGAACGCAGGATGGTGCGCCATTGTTAACTCTTGGTTTGCGGATGCTATGATACTTTGATTAATCTTTAACACTGCCTAAACACCACTTCACTCAGCTTTGTATTAGGCAAGTTGCGCAAAAAACCTGCTGAAAATAGTGGGCAAAGATAATCCGGTTGAGTTAATACATACTTAATGTTACCATTTTCGTAAAGTACGTTGGCGCTATCTTTTAAATCGGAGTGGCGCCCTAAATGGTCGCAGTAAGGAGTAATTTTGTAAGCGTTTCTAAGAAAGAAATGGCCTTTTGCGGAGGTCTGTGAAGCAATGTATGAGTGACGCGAGATCCGCTTGAATCATGCTCATCTGGAACTGATTTCGAAATCTTTCGTGTGTAATATCAAAGTAGGAAAAGTCAGTCACGGATGACAATGAAGCTTGTTAACAGTCTTATCATAGGTTTTAAGCGATGCTGGGACTCATAAAATATTACAAAGTCAAGTCCAGTTTTGTTTATAGTTGTGGCAGTTTTAATTGTCCATTAAACTATGACCAGTAAAATTTATAGCTCTACCTATTATAGTAGGTAGACGAAAGTGGTCGTTTACTGGACAACTTTTTAAGATTCCAATTGCTCCAGTTACTAACGTTGTCGTTATAAATGGCTGGTTAGTGCGGACCCCGTTGCAGCTTCTGGTTATATCTAGACCGCAACCTCTCACACGAGAACCTCTCACGGTACGATTTGTACAGGTTATAGGAAATAGAATACTTGCTATTTCAGAAGACACCTAATTAGGTAGAATTTGTCTTTGTGACGATTGATGAAGCCCCAGAGTTTTTGGTTGTGACAGAACGGGATAGTACTCGTAGCATTTTATCAAAATTGTATCAGTAGGCAATGACCACATTTTGTTTTAAGTTTGTAGGAACGTATCAAATTTTGCTTGCGTGTGGTATGTTTGATTAATTTTTCTATGTTAATTGTATCTACGAGATTAGTTCCAATCGAGTCTGCTTCGTTTGTTTTGTAATTTTTTTTTAATTTCCAAAAATGTACGTTTTTCGAGGAATTTTGCTCCTAAAATTTTAACAAGGTCTTCCGTTTGTATTCTGTAATCGTTAATTAATTCGATTGGCGAACGGAAGTGCAAAAATGTTCCCAGGACCGTCGTATGCGTGGGCGCAACGATTATTCTTTCATTTTCCTTAAGAGGCCTTTACGGCATTCGTTAGCATGCGTAGTTCCGAGAAACACCTCAACTAAAAGCTATAGGATCTCGATGAATACGTAATCGATGAAGCGAGTCGCCAATAAGTGATCAATAAACAATTAGCTAGTGGTTCTTTATATTTATTTAATTTCTTTATAATATTAGGCACAAACGCGAAATTCAAGTTCGTCATGTCAGCGAAATCGTCGTTCTAGTTGTTTCCTCTATTTAATTATCGCTCGTAGAATGTTATCTAACCGACATTTTTTCCATTACCGTATTACTAAGAACTTAAAAAGTATCACACGAGCTGCCCGATCGTCGGCTTACAACTTGGCATACTTACGTATGACTCAACGTGTGAAAGTCAATTCATAAAATGAACGATGAGGGTGAAGTTGTGAAGTTAATTTATTTATGTACGTTTTTATGTTGATTTGTAACGGAGTCATCTGTCAAATTTTTGTTTACACGTATGGCCCTTGCAACATTCTTCGGATGTGTGAGCTCTGACGCATAGGGTGGAATACCATTAAGGTTCACAATGCGTCAGTCACTTGTCTTTTTGTAAATTGTTTATGGTCCTGAGGGAATATTTTGTTCGTCTTTTTGTAGGGTGTAAAGGGCTATATCGTTTCTTATTTTGCGTACGAGGTCACCTACACTTACCTTACAGGATATAACTTAATGATGACAATTTGGGATTAGGTAGAGCAAAGATTTTTGAAAAACATTTTTTTTTAGGAATAAAAAAAATGGAAATAACACAGCTTTGAACACGTGCATAGCACATTTTAGCTTAACGCACGTGTTTCCAACAAACATTGTCTTAACTTTTACGGCCCGGCTTTACTCCAACAAAACTTATCGCCATAGAAGTATAAACAAAGCTCTGTGCCGTTGTAAAAAACGGAGATAGCGTTATCGTGCAAGTGCGAGAGCGAAAGAGATAGCGTATGACCCACGTGAGTTACGTTAACAATAGATTACGAAAAAAAGTTTACCTGGAAGGTAGCTTGGGTCGCCGCCCGCGCCAGTTGCCTCCAAAGCCTTCGACGCGACGATCGTACGACTAATTTAAAAATGTTTTATTAATTAATAACGGAAAGTCATTAATAGTGATTTGTGTTGACTTAATGAGCGCCTAATTAACGTTTGCGTAACCGATATTTGTGTGGTGCTTAGTTTGTTGCACCTGTTGTTATCGGCCGGTGTCTCGCGCCAAAAACGTAAAACTGAAGTCAGTGTAGTGACATGTGAAAGTGCCCTTTACACTTCAACCTACAGTAATTTTCAAACGATAATGGTGATTTAATTGCGGTGTATTCAAATGAGCTAGTATAATTATAATGTGATTGGTGTAATTGAATAGATACCTAACTATCTCTAATTGCTTTACGTAGAGCAGAATCGTTGCGGTATAAAAGTACTGTTGAATAAACGTTTTATTAAACTAGCAGTGCCTTGTCGCGAAAAAGAAGTTTTCGTTAAACAATATAAATAGTTAGACGTGCTACATTAAAGCGTGGTTCGTATTCTATTGTGTACTCATGTACTACATAGTGTACGTTATATAGTTCGTCGATGGAATGCTAATGCGATGAGTGAGAAATGATCAAATTCCGATACAAACGTAAGGAGCCCAGCGATGGGGGCACGGCCATACAGAAGAAGATAGACGTGTTGAGGGACAGGGAGTTGCTGCCACCTAAGGACATGGTGGTCGTGGGTTCGATGCCGAGGCATAACACCCTGCCGAGGCTGAAGACAAGGAGGGAATCCCCAGAGTTGGTGCCGCTCAGTCAGACTACTATTGCGTTGTTTAGAGTAAGTCTTTAATATTTTAACATACATACATACATCCACATATATATCAATCACGTCTTTATACCCCACGGGGTAGACGGAGCTTAAGGTAACAAGGCCAAAAGGCCACGTTTAGCATGATTGTGGGCGTACAAGTGGAAGGGGGAATCAAAATAGTGATGGATTGCTAACCGCAATACCTACATGATACATGATGAATATATTTTGTTAAAATGTTTTAAAATTTGAAATTATATTTTGTAAGGCTCTATTTGTCGTATGTGTGCACATATAGATAGGTATGTAATATATATACACGTGACCGTACATACAGTGTACGCAATAAATTCTTATACCGTTTGCAATATCAGAAGACTTACAACAAAGACCATGATCGCGTAACATTCTAAATAGTTGTTAAAAAGTGTTTTATGCATTATAAGCTTTACGTATGTAGTTACACACATTTGTAAAGTTATTTCTTGTTGTTACTTTTTACTAGTGACTTATAGTCGCTAAGTAGTTTTTGCACATCCCACGTCTTACTTATGCAAAAGACATCAACGCATTCGAACATAAATTTTCAGAAGTCGTTACTTCATTATCTTGTGTACGACTAGCTTAATGCCTATTTATATTCCAACGTCATGCTTATTTTACATCCTAATGGCTTTAAAGTAATTGATTCTTCTTATAATGTTTTGCTATAAGATAATAACCTTCCCTTATTGGCTTAGACAATGTCTGTGTTAAGCATTTATTACAGTAATAATCAGGTACATATGTATAACCTATATAATATATGCCTATGATCAACATCGTCCTAGAAAACATTCACTGTAGTGGCAATATGAAATTTACAGTGAAAAGGTTCCATAGATAGCTTGTGATGTATCATTGCCTGCACCGGTAAGACGTCGCCCCTTGTCACTCTATCTCACTCTATCCCAGTAATGGTTTTGCATCCCCTGTAAGAATAGATATTTGTTAGATTTCTTAACAAAGTTTTATGTACTCGAAAAACAAGAGAAGAATACTTGTGATGTATGGCGAGTGCTGACCCCCCTAAAGGCTATTGTGCCGAGGCCTGCAAAGGCAATTTGTCCCGAGAATACTAACGAAACGGCCACTTGAGTATGCGCGGGCGCAGATAGCCTCCTCCGGTACGCCAGGGCTGCCAACACTGAAAACTATACTTAAATCTTTGGTAACTTATAAAAGGTGTTTACTATTAAGTACATAAATAGACAAAACTAAAATAGTACATTAACCTAAAGCGATCATACCTCAAGTTTGGCGTCAACTAGACATCCACCCTGTTTATTCCTGATGTGTGAACTATAAAATAAATACATAAACTATTACTAATATTTGATGTTGATTTTTAGAACACTATTAATTTACCAACTTTTACATATTACTTGATGCCAAGTTCACGAGACAATTTTCAGAAAAAGCCTCCAAAAAGACACCTAAACGTAATTTATATAAATTAAAGCGATACGTAGTTATTGTTATTAAACAAACAAACTTATCATTGTGTTACCTAAAAAGTTGTCAACCCTCAGTAAGACACTGTGCCGACTGAATCGTCTATTGTTCCAAAAGGAAATTTTTGTGGCGACGATTATTTATTATGCGTGTCATTTATATTCATGATTCAGCTTAGCTGAGCTTTGTTCGCGTATTGATGAGCTTCTGTAAGCTTTCAGGTAGGACAAAGTGTACAACCGTCTATGTTATCGAACTTAATGGTTGCTTGTTACGTTTTTCGAGGCTTAACCTTATGTTAGGTATGTCTAGTTTTAATTTGATCGCGTACCACCTCACATCCATGATTTCACCGCAACATTCCACAGACAATCATAACTTCCCCCGTTCGCTAGCCAGCATTATACAAACTCGGGTGCCTTGATACTGTAGGCTTATTGTCTAACTCGCTCGCAATCGCCATCGTGCTCATTTTGACAGTTCTTGTATGAATGTGACAGCTAGCTGATTCCGATGCCAATTGTCAGCCCATACATGAACTGTCAAAATGAACACGATGGCGATTACGAGCGAGTTAGATAATAAGCCGGCAGGCTTATTACGTAACTCGCTCGCGATCGTATTCGTCGTCGAAGACGATTGTGATTCCGATTCCGACCGCCTTGAAACATTGGTATTACGTAAAAAATGATTCCGATTAGCCTCGCAATCGAAACGCGAAAAACTAAACAAATTGAATGGACCGATAAGTTTTGTTTTTGCAAACATTTTTTAGTGACGAATGGTTTTTATTAAATTAATTGACCCTAATTCTAGCGTTTTCATTCAGTTAAATAACTAAATTAGACACTTGATTTTGGTTAATTGAAATATTAAGACCCAAATAACAAAAAATATCATTTATAACCTAAAATACAAAATGCAGTGTGAACGAAACTAAACGCAAACTTAATTTAAAAAAAAAGACATCTTGACAATGTCTTCCCACAACACAAATCCAACAATCAACTGAATCAACGAACTAAGTAAGTTTGGTTTACATTTTTTACTCTGTTTAATTGCTTTACTGTGCGTTTTATAGTTAAATTGATAGAATACAATAATGAATTAACCCTGGAGTGATTACAGCAGTTCCGTAAGCATTATACTCACGAAAATAGATTAGTATAGAACACATCGTGTCAGAAATGTTCGAAATAAGCGTTTGTTTTTTAAACTCATATACGATTGGTGATTCTTTCTTTTAGTGTATAAACATCCAGTGCATTTGATATACAATGTGTGGTGCTTCCAGTGGTTTATTAAAGCACCCAGTGCATCGGTATGAGAAGTACGGAACAGTTTCCAAACTTGTTTGCCGTACCATAAAATCATTTTCTCTCACGAATTATAATTAGTCCCATACTTATTATTATACAACAAAAACAGCGGTAGACAATTTGATAGCAACACCCTTTCCCCTCAAACCTACGAACGAACTACGAATATCGAATTTCGGTGTATAAGAATTTTTAACATTTTAGGAGCCGTCGCCGGACATGGCCAGCAGCTCTGTGGCGGCCCGACGCGTGGCGCCTCACCCCGACTATGACTAGCTGCATGCCGTATCTACAGGTAATACAACTTAGCACAACATTCAATAGTTGACTTTGCTGGGTTTAAGCATTTAAAATTAATGCGAAAACATCCAATTCGTACATACATACATAAATCACCTTTATCACTTACAGGAAAGACAAATCCTAATGTAACAAGACCATACACATAATATAACGCGTAAGGGATAAATAGGTGATTTATGTATGTAATTATTATGTATGAAACGGATGGTTTTGTGTTTACTTCAAAATGTTTAAAAAAATACGCCGCAGAAGTAGAACTTTTAAATTTCCAGCCATTAAATTTCTAAGTTACCTGTAAAATGTTATAAATGTAATATTTCAGGTACGTACTTCTGAGGATGATCATACCATTTATTTGTTTCAGCCCGAGATGAATAAAAATAAAACTTTATGTTAGTGTCTTATGTTATAATTTTATGTATTATTTATTTTCAGAGTGCAGAATTACAGCGTCGGCTCACCAGCTGTTTGAGCGGCAGCGCTTGGCAGCAGCAGGCGCTGGCCAGCCGCCCCATTGATCTTATATCAGCAGTCTAAACGATTGCTGCTTATGACATTCTTATTCTCCTCATTTGAAATGGAGTCTGTTACCTCTACATGCTTATACTGCCGAACCGATTTTTAAGACCGATTGGTAAGAACATAAAGTATGCACATGACAAAATCTGGCCATGAGTTGGATTCTAAAGGTGAAAGAATTTTTCAAATCGGTCCAGTAGTTTCGGAGCCTATTCAATGCAAACAATCAAATCTTTGCTATTTATAATATTATGTAGTATAGATTTATTCAAGTTTAAAATCAATCCTACCAATACTATAAATGCGAATGTTGTGACAAATGTGAGGATGTCAGTCAGTGAGTGAGTGTGTATGTTTGTTCTTTCTTCACGCTGAAACGACTGATAATATAATATTAATATAGCGATAAACATGTCGATTGCTAATTCTATGTGGAGGAAGTTGCAGGCAGAAACTGGTAATAAATAACTAAAAAATGATCTACGTTTTTTTGTTAACTACCTTTTTTAAATCCATTATTCATATTCCTGGAGCAATACAATCCATTATTGCTGGAGTAATGCAGATTTTGTTATAAGAACTTGTTTTTATTACCTAATTAAAAATAATGTAATAAAGCCTCAATAAAGTTAATTTATAAGTATTATTTGTGTTTTTTTTTATTTATTTATTGAAAACAAATTCATAATATACAATTTAAAGGTTTATGTCAGCGGGCAAAAACTCGGCAGTTTATCTGCTGCTGCTAGTTACTCCCATTTAATCCTTAAACTAAACAGATGAGTTATTGTTGTGCTGCGTTACAGTTTAGGTAAAATGCTTTGACAATTCTCTTGCATCTATTGGGGTTGGCACACACTTCATTATGAGTTTCCGATGGTAACTCGTTGAGAATACTTGGTAACATATACTGCCATGTGCGTTTGCCGTATACATTGGAACATTTAGGTAGAATATATTTCGGCAAGTAATCTAATTGACGGAGATTTTGAGATCTAACATTATTCAAATTATGCAACTTATCTATTTCGTAATTAAGTACTTCATTTTTAATGAGGTTGTGAACATACTTACTACGTTACTATATTCAAAGAGCCTCGCCTCAAACCCGCGCATCTTTTTCTTGGCAGAACTGGGTATTCCTAATTGCCTTTAGTGGGCTTACCCTGCGATCTATAAATTTTATCTACATGGGTTTTGAATGTTCTGCCATGACTACCCAGACTATAGCTCGATAACTGATTGCGCAAGTGACATGTGGGTATTGTGGGTACAGAACTCTCAATATACTGTACGGCAGTTTAAATTTAAGTAGGGAAATTTTGGATAACACGGATCTTAGTTTATTACAAACATGATTTATATGGGGTCCCCAGTTGAAGTTATTATCTATAACTAAACCAAGGTACGTATGCTCCGATACCACCTCCAGTCTGCCACAGTTACAATTACAACCAATACCTGTATCATTATTATTATGTAGGCATTGGTGATTATGAGCTACAATGGTAGGGTTGATCATCGGTTTTAAGTGAGTGGAGTGTATATGCATTAGTTAACTCGCTCGCAACGTCTAGTAAAATCTATTTTTTCGATTCAATTCTTTTCACAATTAATATCAAACTGTTTAACCTTCT
Source organism: Pandemis corylana (assembly GCA_949127965.1). Classification (NCBI taxonomy): domain Eukaryota; kingdom Metazoa; phylum Arthropoda; class Insecta; order Lepidoptera; family Tortricidae; genus Pandemis; species Pandemis corylana. The sequence goes on along the minus strand of OX421856.1, from coordinate 5,034,432 downwards.
TTTCTCTTTAACAATTAAACCTCCGAGTTATACGGAATTTTTGACAGTTGATTCCGAGCGAGATTGGTATCAAAATGAAAACAATCGGTGAAAAAACTCGGTTGGTTTGACATTGCATTCGAAAGCGGTTGGAATAATTGGGAGCCATATTTTTCAAACCAATTGAACGAATGATTTGCCACAAATTCGTTCCACGTACCTAAAATGACAGCTTGCAATCGGCTTGAACCCCAAGGCAAGCCGTCAAACCAAAGCGAGGACGAAATTGTCCTCGTCTTGATAGAATGGAGTTAACTTGAGTTGGATTTTTTTGATAGTTTTAAGTTATCAATATAATAATTGACTTACAAAGGCACCTTGCTAATTGCTAGGTAAAATTGAGTATTTTGTTGTGATGTTTTCCTCTGAATGTCGATCAAAAAATAAAAATAGCAAGAAGTAAAGTAAGACAAGCCCGCCTTCGTACCCATATGTATCTTAGTACATTAAACAAAAATAATCATCAAGGGGGAGTTGTATTCGAAAAGGAATAATATAAAAATAAATTTCGTATTTGTAATGTTTTATTCTTTTTAATTTAAAAAATAGCTATAAATTTCCTAATAGGTAATTCTTAACAATACGAGTACCTACTAATATGACACTAATCATCATATCCAGCCAATATACCTACGCCTCACTGCAGGGCATGGCCTCCTCTCAGAATGAGAGGGTTAGTGCTGTAGTTCCCACGCGAGCCCGGCCAGTGAGGATTAGGAACTTCATACACAACATTGAATTGTCTCGCAGGTGTACCTGTTTGAACCCACGAACCTCTGCTTGAGAGTTATTAATCTATCTATGAAATCAGTCCACATCCAGGGTTAGTTACTACCTATACCTTACTTATACCTTACTTAGGTTGAGAATGTTAAGATTTAATTGACAAGATTTTGGTTATTAAGAAAGGTTTAATTGTTAAAGAGAAAAGAAAGTTAAACAGTTTGATATTAATTGTGAATAGAATTGAATCGGAAAAATAGATTTTAATAGGCGTTGCGAGCGAGTTAGTAGATTGGGCGATCGGCGCAGGCGTAGTCTCAGCAAATGCGGGCGGCACGCGGCGTCGCCGCCGGCCACGCTCCGGCGGGGCGTAGCTTGCAGCGGTGTCCGGTGTGCTGTTCACACCCACTGCTGGGTAAAGGCCTCTTTATTTACACGCCACTTTGCCCGGTCCTGTGCCAGTCTCATCCACAGCTCTCCAGCAGACTGCTAAATGTTATCTGACTAACGGGTGACCGCCTTCGAACATCTCTCGTTGTTCCGTCTTGCCAAGTGCTCCGCCCATCTCCACTTCAACTGTGCGTTTCTATTTCCCACATCCACAACTCTATTTCGCTTCCGAATTTCGGAATTGTGGATGTGGTCGAGAAGTGAGATCCCTAACACGGCTCGCTCCATGGCTCTTTGTGCAACTTTTATTTGGCGCATGTTTGCCTTCATTGCCACATTGGTCGAATACTTTGGTTTTAAGGTATTGTTGGAACTTTGCCTTACATTTTTAAGTTTTTGAAGGTGACCCATCTGAGCGATTCGTCTAGCGATCTCCTTGGTTTGGCTGTCCCAGCAAGATAAACGATACCCCAAAAATACGTAGTCATGTACTAATAATTCCACAAATAATTCTAATAAATCAACTTTATTGAGGGTTTATTACATTATTATGAATAATAAAAACAAGCACTTACAACAAAATCTGTATTGCTGGAATAATGGATTTATAAAAGGTGATTAACAAAAAACCTGGATCATTTTTTAGTTATTTATTACTTCTTTCTGCCTGCAACTTCATCCGCATAGAATTAGCAATTGACATGTTTATCGCTATATTGATATTATATTATCAGTCGTTTCAGTGTGAAGAAGGAACAAACATACACACTTACTCACTCACTGAGATCCTCACATTGTCACAAACATTCGCATTTATAATATTGGTAGGGTTGATATTTTATATGGGGGGCATTTTTCTGTCAAAAAGGCAAATTATCAAAGTTAAAACACCTCCAAAGTCCCTCAATCTGAAGTCAATTAGTGAAAAAACAATGTAATAAAGTATAAAGTGGAACGTCCAAATTAAAAAATATATGTACTTTTAACAGAAAAGCCTAGTAAAGACTGTCAAAAACGCTGTTCAAGGTAATTTAGGCACAGTAAAATATATAAAGCTGAAACTCACAAACGCCCTAACATTTCATTATGATTGTATTTTTAGTACCTATGTAGTTTGATAACCATTGATTATTTGAAAAAGTACACACAGAAAAAGTATACACAGATCACGTCTTTATCCCTTACGGGGTAGACAGAGCCTAAGGTAACAGGTACCTACACGCCACATTTAGCAAGATTGTGGGCGTATAGGTGGAAAATGGAATCAAAATAGTGATCGGTTGCTAGCCTCATCGCCTAAAACATGATTCCTATGATTTTCGCCCATTCCCTCGATGGGCCTTTACCATCTGCGCGGGTAGACAAGCAACTGGTAGATTCTATGTTTTTTCCTTGCTCCCAGACCAGCATGGAAATTAAAAAAGTGTTACATGAAAATTAGCATTCATTGCAACGATACACCAATCATTTATGGCCAGATTTTGTCATGTATATGTGGGGCGGCTCCCGGCCGCCGGCGTCGAGCTCGCGGACAGCGCCTGCGTCCGCTAAGCGCTGCCGCTCAAAACAGCTGGTGAGTGTAAAGACTGTGTAACTCTGCGCTCTGGAAATAATACATAAAATTTATAACATCGGACACTTTATTCCTCAAAATAAAAATAAAGTTTTTTTTAGTTCCATATTCATCTCTGACTGAAACAAATAAATGGTGCACAGTATGGTCATACTCAGAAGTAGATAGGTACCTGAAATATTACAATTATGACATACTTTTACAAAGTACATTGGAAATTTAAAGACAGTTGGTTATTGCCATAAAGTATTAAAGTGTTCTACTTCTGAGGCGGATTGTATCTACTCATAAGTGCTGTCAAACATTGAGGAGACAAATATAAAAAAGTTTTTAGCATACTTTTTGAGCATTTTGAAGTAAACACAAAAACATCTGTTTCATACATAGTAATTACATACATAAATCACCTATTTATTATACCTTACGGGTTATATTATGTATCATGTATATGGTCTTGTTACCTTAAGATTTGTCTTCCCTGTAAGAGATAAAGGTGATTTATGTATGTATGTATTTTATTAATATTAGGTACTTAATCCAAGGTATGACTGTAATTTTTTAATTTTTGAGAGGTAGATTAAAAAAACAAGCAATGTCACAAAGGATTAAAGCTCTGTGGTGATAGCTGTAGCTAGCTTTAATATTTGTTTTAGACTGGATGTGGCTGGTATTTCACCGAACACTGTCTACCTTACCGCACAAGATCAAAAGTCGTCTGGCTGTGTCTTATCCAACCTCGACATTGGCGGAATCATTGCACCGTTCGATGGGGCCATTATTATCCCAAAAATTGAATTGAATTGAATTGAATAGGTAATTATACATAAATGAATAAATAAGTTGTATAAATCAAGTATAATAAGTTAAATTATGTTGCAGTGCCCACTACTGGGTTTCATTTGGGGTATTTATTTGCTTGTAAGATCCAATGTACACATAAAAGCGACGAACAAATGACTTATGTACAAATTCGATGTTTTCGCTTTCACTTTAAAATGCTTAAACCCAGCAAAGTCAACTATTCAAAAACTTATTTTTATAAATAACATTTGGTGCCGGTCTCTGTAGTTGTATTAACCTGTGCAGCATGCAGCACGTTTCCGCTGCGGCCACTACGGCGTCGGGATGAAGCGCGGTGGCCGCCACAAAGCTGCTGGCCATGTCCAGCGACGGCTCCTACAATGTTAATAATTCTTATACACCAAAATTCGATATTCGTAGTTCGTTCGTAGGCTTGTGGGGAAAGGCTGTTGCTATCGAATTGTCTACCGCTGTTTTCGTTGTATAATAATAAGTATGGGACATATTATATTGCGTGAGGGAAAATGATTTTAAGGTACAGCAAACAAGTTTGGAAACTTTTCGGAACTTCTCGTACCAGATGCACTGAGTGCTTTAATATGCCACTGGAAGCACCACACATCGTATATCAAATGCACTGGATGTTTATACACAAAAAGAAAGCATCACCAATAGTATCTGACTTTAAAAAACAAAACGTTTATTTCGAACAAACATTTCCGACACGATGTGTTCTATATTAATCTATTTTCGTGGGAACAATGCTTACGGAACTGTAATCACTCCAGGGTAAATTCATTATTGTATTCTATCAATTTAGCTATAATACCTTGATTAAAACACACAGTAAAGCAATTAAACAGAGTTAAAAATGTAAACCGAACTTACTTAGTTTGTTGATTATTAGGAAGACACCTACCTACTATCTCTCTAATCTGTGGAAGACACCGACATGACAAGATGTTTTTTTTAATAAAGTTTGCGTTTAGTTTCGTTCACACTGTATTTTGTGTTTTTAGTTATAAATTATATTTTTTATTATTTGGATATTAATATTTCAATTAACCAAAATCACGTATCTAATTTAGTTATTTAAGTGAATAAAAACGCTAGAATTAGGGTCAATTAATTTAATAAAAACCATTCGTCACTAAAAAATGTTTGCAAAAGCAAAACTTATCGGTCCATTCACTTTGTTTCGTTTTTGAAAGGGATTGCGAGGGCAATTGGAATCATTTTTTTATATAATACCAATGTTTCAAGGCGGTCGGAGTCGGAATCATAATCACAATCAACTTCGACGACGAATGCAATCGCAATATGATTGGCTGGATTATGACGATTAGTGTCGTATAGTATTGTTAAGAATTACTGATTAGGAAATTAATAGTTATTTTTAAAATTAAAAAGAATAAAAAATTACAAATGCGAAGTTTATTTTCATTTTATTCCTATTCGAATACAACTCCCCCTTCATGATTATTTTTGTTTATGTACTTGTATCTAAGTTAACACTATTGAATGTACCTAAAAAAAATTAAAATATACAAACACAATAGTCAAAAATTAAAATACATATACAAAGGCAGGCTTATCTTACTTTACTTCTTGCCATTTTTATCGTTTTGATCGACATTCAAAGGAAAACATCACAACAAAATATTAAATTTTACCTAGCAATTGGGAACGGATGATTATTTTAAAAGTGCTTGATGATTTTTCTATTGACAGAAATAGCCATCCTTAGCTACAGAAAAAAGTTACAGATTCCATCGAACGATATATTTTATAAAAATAAAAACGTTTTACTCAGTCATTCGGCGGCCCCTATATACGGCTGATAAGCAGTACGTCCATAACATAAAAAAAAATGCTGCTTGAATCTGTGGTACACGATGACATACCTAAGTAGCTAAAAAAAGCAACGGCTAAGTGGCGCCGTCTGTGAATTGTTGGTGTTACTAAACCATACACGGGGAATTTCATTAAACATTAACATTAATTTCTCATACAACATTCAATAGTGTTGTTGATTCTGAGTAGAAATAAGCCCAATAATTTCCAAAATCTGGGAAAAAATATATATATAGTCTGATAGCTACTGGTGGTGGACTGTATAAACGTGAATGGAGGATGATGGAAACACTTAGAAATGTAACAGTATTTAATTACTTTAGCAAAAACACAACACGTACATAAGGTGGTACAAGGCAGACTGACAGGAAGAAATATATTGACATGTATCTGTAGCTGCAAGCTACACATATATTATCGTCTTGCAAGAAACAAGAAGAAAGCGACGTCTGCAAGAAACGATGACAAGCCTTGTCTCACGTAAACACTCGCCGCTCTCAGAAGTGCATGCGATGTTTACGCCGTGACGTCTGCGTGTGGAATGGACGCAACTTAGGCGCTGCGCGTTTTTATATGCGAGCGAGAGACCGCCGCGCTGTGAGCACACAACGACAGCGTTTGGATGTGTATACGGGACATCACGCGATGGTTTCGCCGCCTCTGATTGGCGCGTCTACATTCGCGGGTAAACCCGCTAGTTGTACATTGTTAAGTTTGTATATTTAGAACCTCCCTGTAAATAAAAAGTATTCCATTATTACGATCTCGAGCTCATTTCTCTTCGCACCTTCTACAACCTAAGATCTCCTAAATATCAAAAGGGTAAAAATAGGCCACAAACGAGCCAGTAGCCAACAAGTCATTTTTATTGAAATTCCCCATGTATGGTTGAGTAACACCAACAATTCACAGACGGCGCCACTTAGCCGTTGCTTTTTTTAGCTATTTGTGTCATTGTGTACCACAGATTCAAGCAGCCTTTTTTTTTATTTTGACGTACTGCTTATCAGGCAGGACTTTTTGGCAAATCATTCGTTCAATTGCTTTGAAAAATGGCTCGCAATCGCTTTCGAAAGCGATGCCAAGCCGATCGAGTTACGTGGAAAGATTGTTTTCATTTTGAAACCAATCTCGGAATCAACTGTCAAAAATGAAGACGATGCTGATTGCGAGCGAGTTGCGTAATAAGCCTGCGGGTCGTGCGTAAACGTTGATATTGGCCAAGTATAGCGTGATTGTGTGCGTATAGGTGTAAAGGGGAATCAATATAGTGATGGATTACTAGCCGCCTCACCTATGACATGATTCCTAAGATTTTCGCCCAGTCCCGCGATGGGCTTTTACAATAAGCGCAGGAAGAGACCGGCATGGAAATATTTATTTGTTTCCGTAGCAGAAATACCTGTATGAAAATGAGAAGCCTATAAACCGATCTCTCAAAGCCTAGCCTAGTTATCTCGACGCTCTGCGAGTAACCTCAGCTCACCGCAACAGGTCACGGCATGGGAGCCGGCTCGCTCCCACACAACAATGGCCGCTTGGTTCACACCCGCTCCACAAACGTCTGTGTGTGATGCATTAGTTCCGGGTTCTTATCATTATCAGCTGACAGTTAGCGCAAAGGGCGAAATGGGAGTCATTGTCCTCTAGGCTAGTTTCATCTTGAGTCCGTTTGGCGCCTATTTCAAATCAGGGGCCTTACCATGACGCCTTAATGCGATTCAATTCTGATGCAGTTTAGGTGCGCTCGCTACCTTAAACCTGAACTGAGTCGGAATTGAATCGCATTTAGACATCATGGTAAGGCCTCAGGCATTACATACCCTGAAATTCCAAATTCGAAGTTTGTTTCGTGTCGCTCCGCTCACATTATTAGCTTAAGTGGAGGGATACGAACTTGGAATTTCGGAGTTCCTCCCCTCCAGAGAACGGGATATGCTGAACGGGGTATGCGGAATTCGCTGGATGTTGCCAAATCTTAGGCTAGAAAAAACTTATCCCTCAGCATAGTTCGGTTTACATTTTGACTGGTCGGATTATTATATTTCTTTGCAGTAAGTCCTTCTTTCAATGCACTTGATTTTAGAACCTGATGCGATTTTGCTTGTGTGCATGTTTTCGACATCTTGCGCTGCTGTGAGTTACTTGTATACTAGTAGTTAACGCATAAGATTATTTGATGTCATAAATATTAGCATAAAGAGGCTTTACTCGAAGCGTAAGATCACATCGAGGATCTTCCGGCGCCGGCGGACGCAGCTTGCGTGCCTTCCGCTAGGCGCAAGCGCACCTTGCACAGTTCAAAATAAAACACTCCAATTTAACGTGTCTTAAAGTGGCAACACTAATGAGCAGAACGGAGACGGTTTATTTGCAAGCGTAATAATTAATGAACTTAATGATTGTTACTCTGTTTAATCTTCAAGGTGACCTTTTTATTTCGAGACAGATGGTTCTATAGTCCATACTCTTCCTGAATGACTCATTCCGCTCACTTGGTTTTTTAAACGCGACTTACTTGTGAGGTTATTTTTGATCTTTTTTGCTAGGATTTCCTATTTAAATATAGTGTACTAGCTGTTGCCCGCAACTTCGTCTGCATAGAATTCGTTTATCGCTATCCCGCAGGAATTACGCAATTTTCCAGGATAAAAAGTAGCCTATGTTCCAAATTTTATCCAAATCTGTCCAGCCGTTCTGGCGTGAAAGAGTAACAAACATCCAAACATACTCACAAACTTTCACATTTATAATAATATTAGTAGGATATTAAATAAAATTTACTACATTAGCCAAAATGGATAGGATGGACGTCGGCCGGTTGGGTTCAATTCATTTCAGTTTTTTAACACTCAGAATTAACTTGGTGATCAGCTAATCAGATCCTAAAGAGGTCATTTAAGCGCATGCGGCCATGCGTTCTACTTCCGCTAATACAACAAAGAGTTTGTTTGTAGCGATCAATTACCGCAAAGTACGTTACACGAAGTGTTAGGGTTATCGACTCTACTTATACTTACATTACAATCCTTTATTTTGACTTTCAATGTACCTATGTTTGCTTGTTTATATGTTGAACTTCACTCATGAAATAAAACCTTGTTTTTTTATAAAACAAAAACTTATTTTTAAAGTGAAACTGAAAACAATGTATTTTTAATTCCAAGTTTATACGGTGGGTTAGGTCAAGGCTCCACTGAGACTCGAAGCTTCGACACAACTTCCGTCTGCGGCTCGGCTTCCAGATTGTGAATGAATTTTTAAAATTGGCAACCCTACACACCTTACCTCACTCCTCACACCTGACTATTGTGTTTATAACGCTTTATCGTAAAGTTGGTAGATGCGCTCGATAAAGCAGAATTGATAGGCAGTGAAAATTTTAACGCTATTGCGTGGGTTTTTGTACTTCATTATTTATAGTTTCATTCTTGCGAATAAGGCAATAAATTTAAACGGCGAACTGACGATTTTAACGTCGGCAACTATCCGACTAGTTGCTTTCTAGCTGTGAACGCGTTCCCCATGAAGAAGCTATTCCGAAACAAACCGAAACTATTTTGACCGTTCACTCGCCAGTGTATACTATTGTATAGAAACTTATTGAAATGGAATCGCCATAAACTCAAATGAGAAAAAAAAATAGCAAACCTACCTACCAATTACCATGATTAAACCAGTGTTTCCGGTTGAGTCGGAAAGTGATTCAAACCAAAACTGTTACGAAAAGTGTTAAGACAAGACAGCCGTCGAAACATCAACCATCTCGCCGGGTCACGGCGTATTTGTGACCCGCGGCTACCTCGCTGGTGCCGTACCGGTTCTGCCTCAACTTAAGCAGGCTAAATAACCAGTTTGCAACCTTATACAACCATTCTTTTAAACCTCTTTTAACTCTACACTCCCTGTAGCCAAAACTTTCTTCTCGAACGCCAGTTATGACCGCCGTATTTTTATTCAAACAGCAGAGTTAATATTAACACATTTCCGGTACCAATTTGCGTGGATTTAACTGTTAATTTGATTTGCATATTTTTGCGATTTTTAAGGCTTTGTTTGCCTGGAACTGGTTTTTGGAAAGAAACCTGATATAAACCAGCTAAGAAACGTATTTTTTGATGACGGCATCGATTATGGTTTTTTTTTTTTATAAACTTATACTGGAAATGGAGGCTATATTGAAAGCTCAGGCATACGTGCAACGTGCATGTGTAATTAATAATGGTAAACAAATCAGTAGCGATCTTACGATTACGATATCATCTCGAGTTGTGGCTTGTAAGTACCTGCGCAAAAACATCCTTCGGACTCCCAAACACTGGCCAATATAAATAATTTCCTCCCCCACTTACTCTCCCGTATATCGCCTGGAAACTATGACTTTTCTGATCTAAAATCAACGGATGACTTACCCCTCTTTCTGTTGTCACAGGAACTGTTCGCGCAGCTGCAATGGTCTGCGGAGCGTGCGCCGGCGGCGGACAGCCTGCGCCGCGCGCTCGGCGGCGGCGGCGCCCGCTTTCAGCTCGGCTGCATGGCTGATGCCAGCGAGTGCTTCGAACATCTCCTGCTCAGGTAAGTCCATTTAAACCTGACTGACCTAGGCAGTTGATTGACCAATAAGCGAGTCTGAATTAATGGGCATAGAAAACTGAGATTTTGCGTATGTTGACTTTCCACGGGAAAGTTGCTGCTAAAAGTATTTTAAAAATCACGCAAAAGGGTTGAGGCTTAGACGAGGAATTAGTCTGTATGCTGCTAGTTTCGCTATTTTTCAGGTAAAGTGCAAGCCGCTCTTTAATGTGTAACGTCAAAAAAAGTGAATCTGACGGTATTAACATTTTAGTTGAGGTCCATAGCGCTTAGTTGCCGCGCCATTGTTTGAGAAATGGCGACAATGTTCTTGTTCATCAGTTGATACGATGTTACACGATGCAGAAGCATTTACTAAAGGACATTAATTTACACTAAAATCTTGGTACTCCTCAGGGTACACGCTCACGTGGCAGCTGGCGCAGACAGGCGGGACGATGACGCGTGCCGCGCGCCGCACTGCGTGCCGCATCGCAAGTTTGCTATGATGCTGGTCGAGCAGAGCGTCTGCGGCGACTGCCAGGCCACTTCAGAGCCGCTGCCCTTCACACAGGTAAATAATCTCCCATGCTCCGCCAGGTCTCAATCTTCATATCTTCACTCAATGTCCTTTATTCTTAACGCTCAGCCCATCAAGTATTCCAGATTTCCTGATTTGCTTCACTTAATAGTTTCCATTACAAATCTAAATTCCTTATCTCGTTTGTAAATAAAAACTTCCATTTTACAAAATTTTATTTAAGTATTTGGTTTTTTTTCGCAGATGGTGCATTACGTGTCAGCGACTGCACTGACGGCACAGGCAGCTTTGGGGGAGCACGGAGATAGCTTCGGCTTGCTGCTCAGAAAGGCAGGTGGCATGGGCGACATCAGAGATTGTCCCGTAAGTATCTGAGCTAACCATCGAAATCTTTTTGAATTTAATAAGTTACTAGTCCGCGTCAGACAAAACTAATTGCTTAAAAATTACTTACGAAATATTATTTTATTTTTTTGCAGAATGCCTGTGGTGCCAAAATCCAAATTTGCCGGACTCTGATGAACCGTCCTGAGGTGGTGTCGATCGGCATGGTGTGGGACTCGGAGCGGCCGTCGGCGGAGCACGTGGCGGCCGTGTACGCCGCGCTCGGCACCGAGCTGCGCCCCACCGACGCCTTCCACGCCTGCGTCGACCGCGCCTGGGCCGCGCGCGCCACACACCGCCTCGTTGGCCTCGTCACCTATTATGGAAAACATTACTCCACATTCTTCTTCCATAGTAAACTGCGCCTATGGATCTACTTCGACGACGCCGATGTCAAAGAAATCGGACCCGAGTGGTCGCACGTCGTCGAAAAGTGCCGAAGAGGACGATTCCAACCACTGCTGCTGCTCTACGCTGCCGTAGATGGAACGCCGTGTGATACCCGCCATGCCCCTAAAGATGTAGTGCCATTTCCTGCGCCAGAGCCAAGACGCGCCATCACACCGGCTCCTGAACGAAACAGTGCCGGCTTTGCGCGGCGAGCGGTCACGCCAGGTCCTGACAACGAGTCCGATTACGTCAGCAGAAAAGCCGTAGAGAACATGCTAGAAGTACAAGCTAGCAGAAGAGCCCAGCTAGCCCGCAGCCTCAGCACGGGGTCGGCCTCAGATACTCAAGAGCGACCGCGAGCGAGACGAGACTCTGGCAACTGGAGTGGCGACCGCAACAGTGCGTCGTCTGCATCTTCGTCCACTGTAGAAAGCCCATACATGTACTCACGGGGCCGCGGTCCCGGCAGTGTGCCTAGCAGCCCCACGCGTAAAGGAGAACTATCAAGCGGAGGCTCATGTGACGCAGGCTATGACTCTTACTCGCTTTCGTCGACGGACAGTCTGCCTCTACAACAAGGCCTTCGTCACAACTTACAGCTGGCACAAATTCCCGAATTGACGACTCGAGGCGACTGTGAAGCGTTGTGCTTGGAGGCTGATAGGCTACTAGAAAAATCACGGCATGCTGAAGACGCAGCCGACTATGAAACCGCAATAGTATTGTGCGATGCTGCCGCGTCTAAGGCCCGAGCTGCGATGGATGCACCCTACAATAACCCTCACACGATGACGTTCGCTCGCATGAAGCACAACACTTGCGTCATGCGTGCTCGAAGCCTGCAGCGACGGATGGCCGGGATGACCAGAGTCATGGAAGTTCCACAAGCTGCACCAATTCGAAACACCAAGGGAGGGCTAGAGAGTACAATAACACCAATAGAAATCTATGCCACTTTACCCAAGAAGAAAGGTTCGTCGAAAAAATCACCCAAATGCATAGACGATGACCTGGACAATCCACCGCGTGAGCGCCCGCCCAGGCACAAGTCGCGAGACGAAGAAAAAGGTCGGGAAAAGAGATCTAGAAGTGAAGATCGAGGTCGCGCCAAAAAGGAAATCACAGTTGCAACGGAGAAAAAAGAAGTGCCCGTGGAAGATAAAAAGGCTAACAAAAAACAACATAAAATTCGACGAAAACTATTAATGGGTGGATTGATAAGAAGGAAAAACCGGTCAATGCCTGATCTCACCGAGGGGGCTGATGCTAACAGTGAAGCTACGGTCAAAGAAAAACGCGTGTCTTCCATCGACGATGGTGACGTTGGCAGGAAAAAAACCGACGATAAATCCAATCTGAGTGGTTATTTGTCTGAAGGGCATTTAGAATATACGGCAGCCAGTGGCACCAATCCCAACCTCGAGAGGAGTAAGTTGATGAGAAAGAGTTTCCACGGCAGTGCCGGCAAAATGCTGACCGCGGCCAAAGTGCCCCCGCCGCCCCCGCTGCGAACCACTTCACAGCTTAGCGGGCCTAAGTTCGAGTCCGAAGTGATTGAGCACAACATACCACCAAGGCCACCACAACCAGTGCCGATGGCGGGCCGTGGAGAGTATCCTTACCCTCACGACAACGAGGAAGACGGTGGCTTTTCAGAACAATACGGAGACGAGCCTCAGTCATTGCCGTTCCTACCTTCCTACGACGGAAATCCTCATTACAACAGGCTAGAGGATTCTCCGTCACAAAACTTCCACACGGTTGTGACGAAAGCTATGATTCATCACGAGCAAAGTCCGATCAAGAGAGAATCTATAGCACCCATACAGCCATCGCGGCCTAACATGCAAAACCTTTGTCATGCGTTTGATAATGGGGTCGATGTGGTGGACTGCGCGCTTCCAATGAGGAGGTCTCCCCAAATGTTTGAGTTGCCTCCCTATCCCAGCCCAATGAATTCTGTTAACCACTCGAGACAACCCAGTGAGGAGTTTCCACCACCTCCGCCTCCGATCGACTTGACACCCCTCCAACATGAGCTAGACTGTATTCAACAGTCGAATGGGAATATCGCACAAACTGATAGTGACAGGGATGTGCCTAAGGGATCTCTGTTAGCTCAATTACAAGAGAAAAGAAATCAGATCCTGAGAAACGAAGAATGCTTATCTAAAATGAACCAGGTTGAAGCTAATAATAACAACAGTGCTGATATTTGGCTCAAAGAGTTACAGGCTAAACAAGCAGTGCTAAAATTGAAGAGGTCAGGTTCTATTGAGGGCCAGCTATCTAGCCCTAGTGATGTTGTTTCACCGAATAGCAATAATGTAAGAAATATTGCGTCTCGATTTGAGAATAACGCACAAAGTTCTCCTGAAGGAGAAAGATCTCACATAGGATTCGTAGGAATGAGTGCCAATAGAGACGTTATTAACTGTTCTAACCTATCAAACGCTGGACTTTACAACCGACGAGCATCGGCTTCTTCCATCGACCCTAAACAGATGGATGATGACTACAACGAGCAAAAGCAAGGCAACAATGGAATGTACAGTGACCGATCGAAACCCAAGAAGAAATCAGTTTCATTCTGCGATCAGGTCATTTTAGTAGCCACTGCTGAAGACCAAGAGGACGATAGCTACATCCCTAACCCAATTCTAGAACGAGTGTTAAAATCTGCCATGAACAAGCCTGAGCTAACAACGATGCCATTACAAACGGAGAAGCCGTCGCTGCAGCGGACAGAGTCGTTTGACAGCCAGTCGTCCCGGTCAACGATATCTTCTCTGTCACAAAATTCCTTTGTTCCCAATGACAACGCACACGCAGACTATGTTAGAGCACAAAATGGTTATCCGCCGTTCCAAGTGGTGCAAACCAGACCGCAGCAACAGTACAGTACTCAGAAGAGCACACCAGTTTACCGAACCAGCTCACCAGTACAACAAACTCAACCTCAAAACTCTGCCAATCAAATCTACCAAGCGCTGCAAAGCAACACAACGCAGAACACTACAAGTCCGATACCATACAACCAACCGCCGGCAGTCTACGCAAACCACAACAGCTCGAGCCCACCGAACTTTAGCCAAAACCCAGCCAACAGACTTACGCCCACCGCCCAAAACCCCGCTTACGTGACCAAGCAAAACCCGCACCTGCCGCGGAGCGTCCCCAACACGTACCCGCACCCACCGACGCACCAGAACCAACCACCGAATAACGCTTATTACCATAGACTCCCACATTCCACAACCCCCACGCCCGGCTACAACGCGAACCGCCAGTTCCCCGCTCAAAGCAATCCCTCGCCGTACCAAAGTGTGCCCACCAATTCGCCTGCTTACCAGAGCTACCACAACCCACCGACAAGCTACGCTAGCTCCGAGTATTCTAGTCGATACCCGCAAAATAGTACAAACACAAACCACTACAGCGTGCAATCGCCGTATCAACGTGTTCCACCGCCCCACGGCGACACTCCCGACAGTTACAACTATCAGAAAACGAACTACTATCCGGATAATACCAATCAGAATCGTTCAGAAGTGCGACATTACGCTAATACGCAGCAGCAAAGACCTATGTATAATACAGACAACGCTCCTGCTAGCGACATGGGGCAGTTCCAGTACACTCAAAATTACAATCCTTATCAGCACTTGCAGCCACCAAAACAGCTGCAGAAAAAGTCTGTGTCTTTTGAGCCAGGGACGAAGGGTGGCACTGAGTCTCCTGTCCCTCCGCAGATAAATGGGCATACCTATGGAGAGAGTCAAACAAACTCTCTGATAGGACAGAAGTCGGTGTGCAATTTATGTCGTAAGAAACCGGTCAACCCCCCATCAATGTACTGCCCCGACTGCGATTTTTACATGTCGAGATTTAAGCCCCGATCGTAGTCGTATGCTGAATTTCATCCTGTAGATATAGGAACTTACACGAAATTTAAATGAATTTAAATAAATTTAAGTCATAAAATGTATATTAAATATTCACGATTGCTAGATTTTTATAAGATTGACTGATCTCACTCGAGAATATGGAATCCGTAAATGTAACTAGATTAAACTGAGCTACTTAATTTTGATTAGTGATAATATAAAATATTTTAAACTATACAAAAGTGTATTTTTGTTACGAAGAAATTAAAAATTCATGAAAATAAACAATATCAAAGCTTATGACTGCAGTTTTCTTAGTTTACCTACTTACCTACTGGCTAACTACTCGCAATACCTGTCCACTTGAATAGATCTTCCACTATAAGGCTTCAAATGGAAACATCGCCTGAAAGTAAATTAAGAAAGTGGCGAAATCTTGTGAGGAATTTGAAAAATGTTAAGAGCAGAAGAAAATTAGGGAACTACTATTCAAATAAAATTAATGTTAGTTGAAATTTTAAATTGAGCTGTATTTTGTAGTAGGTACTTGGGTATCTAATGCATAATTTTTGAATGGTTGTTTAGAACAAAGAAAAAATCTTTCTATGAATAAAAGTACATACACACACACACAAATCACGTCATCAAGTATGTACCTACAATCATCCTAGGTAGTAAAAATACACATTGTGACTATAATTGCACAAACACTTCGCATGTTGCTCAATGCGCCATCTATGATTTTTACACGAAACTCTTTCGATTAAAGCTAGGTGGTGTGGTTGGCCAACACGAAAACTAAATTACAAAAGTTTAGTCATATTACTAGCCACGTAGTTCATTATTAAAAGTAAAGATGTCGCTGTAATCAAAAAATGTTGCCAGGTAATCATTATTACATCTCATAGTAGTTTTATTACTAAGAAATATTCAATTAAAAAAATAAAACTAACTAAATCAGTTCGATAGATCTAGCTAAATGGAAAAGTGAGTACTTTGAATTGGTTTACTTTGTTAACGAATAATATTGAAAGCATTACAGTAGAAAATTATGAAAATTCCTGTGGTAGCGCTAAAAATATTTTATCTGTGTGGTGATTTCTACCAAACCGGTATAGCTGACACTGTGACCTATTGTGTTCCTTTTCCTTCGACACGGATTCCTTCATAACTAGCTAAACACTGTGCATTGGATTGTGTTGTTGGAAAACACCAGCGTTTTCCTTCAACTCCGTTGGCAACTTGGCAGATGTTTAATGGCGACCACTAGTGACGGGTCGTCTGTATGACCTGTCATCTGCGAATTATTTACCGTAGAGCCTAGGACATTTGTTTACGTAAATATGACGGGCATTTTACCATCATACCAACGCTTTGTGAATGGAGTTCCCGTGCCGTCCATATCGCGGCGGTCGTTCCGCCTGCGGGAGAAGTATTTGATTGTTTCTGTACTTTTGACATTCGGAATCGTGTGGCTAGGAGCGCTGTTCTATTTGCCAGAGTTCAAAAGTTCCACGAGTGTGAACGATAGTGTGTATAATGTGTACAAACGTATTCAAAAAGCCGGGCCTGAGCTGCTCATGCCGCCTCCGCTGGCGCAGAATGAGCTGGGAGACTTTCCCGTCGTCGGGATCGCGAGGCACGGCGAGGGTGACGACCCTCACGTTGTAGAGGACAGAAACCGCTTGAGAGCGAAGATAGAGGAAGACATGGGCATGAAAGTGCTAGAAAGACCTCAGTTTGACGTTGCGCCGTCGATTTCCTCCTCAAAGGGGCCCAGTAAACCTCCTGTAGATGCTTTAGAAGAGCCTGTGGCTGGAAATAATGCTGCCAGTAAGAATGTGTCTCCATCTGGTCCAAAGGCAGAGGGTTCAGATCAATATGCTGTGGTGGCCCTAGGGCCCAGTGCTGATACGGATGTGAAGCACAAGCTCGGTGTTGTTAAAGAGGTAGGTACTATTGTGATTATTAAATTGAACATTATGATTTTTACTTTTGCTTCCAACATGTGCTGTGTAATTGCAATTAAAAACCTTGGCACCAGCTGTACTAAAATTTTTCTCAGTCTAAGATGGCTCTAGAATTAGTGAGTACTTGATTCATTTTATTTTAATACATTTTTTTCTTCATTATTTATTCCATGTTCTGCATTGCAAAACCAACCAATTAATGGAACCATTATGCAAAATTTCTTATGCTTTCAAGGTTTGTAGATTGGGGCTGACTTTGGATGATTCAGTCAATTTTATTTTAAATGAATGATTAAGTTTTAGAACTGGTCATTGACTTTGAAGACATACTAGTACATTTTGATGATAATGTTGAAACATGAACAAGATACACTGATTTTTGTTATTTATACCTTTCGCTTGAAGATACCTGATATGATACAAAGAGTGTCCCTAACAGTTGTTTACACTTGACTGTGGGAGAAGATTGTGTGAAACACTGACCCAATAATTTAACTTATGTTATAAAAGAGCATTCTATTTGGTTCAATGTGAATGTTATTTGTAATCCTAAGTGTGAGTTTGGACATAGTTTTACATATTTTTGACCTAAAGGCTATTTTTAGCATGGTTGTGGGCATGTAGATGGAAATTAGAGACTTTATTTATCTCTTTATACTGTTCCAAACCTCAAAAAGTGAAGCGGTACTCTGTGTCATGTCACAACCAATTTGGTCCGAATTTCTTAAACATTTATCTTTGGAGAGCATATTAAAAAATAACAAGAAAAAGTTTTGCAAAGTGCATCTGTTTTATATGTCTAAACAACAACTAGAACACAGAAAAATCCGAAAAGTAAAGATATATGGCTCAGTATCGAACCCAGATTCTCATCAATCCGTGATGCATGCTTTTACCACTACACCACCCCTAGCAGGAGAGTAAGTGTTCGAATTTTTCCATCTATAACCAGCTGTCACATGATTTTGATAGAATCTATTATTGCATTTGTTTTGTTTTGTAATCATTATTTTCATGTTTTTATGTGCAATAAAGAGTTATACATATACAAGTGTACCTTATGATTGTGACACATTAAATTGAAGACTTATTGGGAGTGCCTCGGCTCAAATAGGTGTATTTATGTTTATACTTTACATAATATATCTAAAACTACTGAATCAATAATTTTGAAATAATAAATACAAAAATGCTTCTGTACTTTGTCAAAGCAGATTAATTCGTTTTGAACTTAAGTAATTAGGTAAATCGTACGCACACGCACATTACTGAGTTAATTTAAATTTTCAATCTTTTAAATCCTATATTTAGGTTTTTGTTACGTATGAAAATTTTATTATAACGAAATAACTAAACCATCCATCATGCATACTGGTATGGTCCATTCCAATCCATTTGAACGCTTTTGTAAACAAACAAGTCCCCCACATAAAACATAAAAAATCAAGAAGTAAAAATTCTTGATTCGTTTGACAGTAGGTACATCATTCGAAAAACAGCGCGTTCTCTCGTCCCTGGTGAGCAGTAGATGTTACGTACCAACATATCATTCAAACGGATGACGCCTGGCGACAAAAAATCGCAGAATAACAAGCTCACTTGACAGCTAGTAACATACCTATATAAAAATTCGAACTCTTACCCACCTGCTACGGGCGGTGTAGGAGTATACCACGCACGAAATTGAAGTCCCCCTAAGTTCACATAAAATTGAAATATACTGTAGTGTATGTAGTATAATTGTTATAAAATTTCGTGAGATAGCAAGTATGATCCTTCAACATGACGTGATGCTAATTGCGTACAATGAGTGATTGTGTGGGAATTTAGATGAAATTGTTTTGTTTACTAAGGCGTTAAAATGGATTGGAATGAAGAATACACCCACATTAATCATGCTACGTGCCTTTGGCTTTACCACACCACAGTAGGTTTGAAATTAACATGGCGTTTTACGCTCTCTTTACAGTGGGGCACTACCCTTGGTCCCGCCGACCCTCCCTTAGTCTTGTCACGAAGCGCCTAACCAAACAGTTTAGGTACACTCATAAAATGCGACTTTATAGTCGTACCAGGCGAGTTATAGTTGGAAAACGAGTTACACGACTCTGTAATACACACTGTTACCTTACCTCCACAAATTGTTCATTGCGCATCGCTTTAGCTAGTTTAGCTATGTAACTGAGTACACTCATAAAGTAAGAAGGTATTGCCTATAACGAATAGTCGACTCTTCCGCTCGGAGAGAGTTAATGTGTCTTGCCTAACTTGGTTTTCTCAAATTGTTTTATAAAAATGGAACCAATCCCTTCCGAGTCGGTGACACATTGCACTCAGAAATTACAACTTCATTAGGGATTGGAAGCCAGCCGTATTACTTTAGCTTTTTAATTTGAAAAATGGAAATGTATTAGACATAGACGTAAACTATAAAAATACCCATTACACATGGACTTTACAATAGTTATTTGTTATGCAAGGCTGCAAAGTGTTTGTTTGGCGCGAGTGCCTGAATTGAAACCCGAGCAAGCGAAGGATTCTATGATTGAACCGATATGATTGGTTCAAAAGAAGAATCCTGAGCGTCGCGAGGGTTTCAAGGCACGAGATACTGAACAAACTTTACTGCCGAGCGAAAAACACAATTTTTCACCTCACTACAGCGAGAAAAATGGTGGATGAAAGAAAAACAGTCTAATAGTAAATCAGTTTTTTTTGTATTATACTGTTTTATCATAAACCAAACAACAATTTTGGTCAACTTTTCGGTTTCCCGACGAGCAATCTCTAAAACCTTTTGTTTTTTTTCTAATCATAGATATATTTTTAAAAATAAAGTTAAAAAATCGCACTAACTAGACTGAATTTAAAAAAAAATGGGGCGCGTTCTGAATTTGCATCATAATATCTGTTTTTTCCTGCTTGGTTGGTATTTTTGTGGTTAAACCACAAATTAAAATAATTAATAAAAACCAATATCGTTTTTCCTTTTAGCAACGAAAGTTAGCAAATCTTGAAAATAACTTAGGAAGTAACTGATTTTAAAATAAATTAATAATGGATACCGGATCGCGTTTCTGAACGTGACATTATGTTTTTTTTATCGGATGACAAAGTTAGGGGTCTGATAACAAGCTCGACATTTGAAGTTCGTATTATTCCGTCCTTCTCATTCACCTAATTAAGTACTATTCGTATAAGCGTGACGACAACATACGAAGTTCAAAGTTCTAATTTCTGAGTATATGAGTAGGTGGGCATTGGTGGTCATCGTCACGTTCGAATTTCAAAAACCTTTTCCACGCAAGCGGGGAAAAAGCCCTTTTCCACGCAGATTTTTAAGGAGAAAGACAGCCTTTTCGAGCAAGTGAGGTGAAAACAATATTAGCGCAAAACCTCTAGGAGCACATTACAGTGTAAAACCTCCTATTGTTACGAGTATGACAGAACGAACAAGAAATTTCCCGATGGCTTCGAATCATGGGCTAATGTGATACCTTTCCATAGCAAAGGAAATTACTAACTGCTTTTCGCACTATGCGGTATCTTTATGACATTTAGGCCAGTTTCACCAATCTGTAATGATTTCCTGATATCTTAAGTGTTAGGTATTATGCTGTCTCTGTTTATTACTACGTAACAGACAAAAACAGCATCATGTTTATCTGAATCTGACACTCAATCAGAAACTTAGCTTAGAGGTTTCACAGTCACTGACCCATACGTCCATGATTCACAGTGCTTCTAGTTTCTTAATGTATTTGACAGTTGCCGTGTTCTGAATAAACATGAATGAAAAATAATGTTGTTAAGATCGAGAGCAAGTACAACAGCTTCATCGAGCATCACTCTGTCCAAACTACTCGCTGTCATCCCCAATAATGTACTTTTTCATTCATGTTTATTCGGAACACGGCAACAGTCAAATACATTATGAAACGAGAAGCACTGTACTTTGCCGGTACCTTGCTATAAGCACAAAGTCAAGGCTCTCTCAGCCCGCTTTCCTCGCGGTTTGACACTAATTTCGCCTTGGCCAATGACCTCTGGCGCCAGGCGACATCGCATTACGCGTAACACACATACAAATCACGCAAAATGACTCGGACCCACTTCTTAACGCGCGAAGGCGACATATACAGTTAGCAAAGGATGATCTAATCTCTTACTAGGGCGAATTGAAAAGAAATTGCCTACTTAAATTAGACCTGTAGCAGCGGGACCATTTAAGTTGTGTCTCCATAGCTCTGGATATATTTACCTTTCACTTGCTCATCTTCATCTATGCAGAATAATTTGTATTTTTAAATCCTGTTGTCAATGGCACGTAAGTACTCCACATCACATAAGCAAGAAATCACTAACTTGCTTGAAAAATAGCATTATCTTCGTTATTTCATTAACTCGATCATATAGTTCCTTGGTTTTCCTTATTATGGAAGAGAATTCCACCCACTACCCGTCATTTCGCTCTTCGAAGTCATCATCAGCCAGAAGACGTCCACTGTTGAATAAAGGCCTCCTCCTTAGAACGCTACAATGAACAACTCGCCACCTGCATTCACCGGTTTCCCGCAACTTTCACGATGTCGTCGATCCACCTAGTGGGAGGCCTGCCAACACTGCGTCTCCCGGCTCTTTCACTCGGAACTTTTCTCCCCAAACAGTTGTTTGCTCTACGAGCGATGTGGCCTGCCCCTTGCCACTTAAACGTACATACTCATCGAGCTATGTCGGTGAGTCCAGTTCTTCGGCGATTCTCCGTATTCCGGATTCTGTCGCGCAAAGAAACTCCGAGCATAGCTCTCTCCATAGCTCGTTGAGCGACTCTTGAGCCTCTCCAAAAGGCCAGCGGTCAAGGACCACGTCTCAGAGCCATAAGTCATCAATCTCTTTGAAGTATTGTCCAAATTGTATAACTGGGAACGTGTTCAGGTTCACCAGAATTGACGATCATCCTTTGTCAACACCCAGTATAGGATAATAAAAGCGGTTTAATAAACTGACCCGATTGTTTTCCATTAAAGCTTACGTCCTTTACAAAACAATTAAAACTTTCATGAATGCATCAAAAATAATTAAGCCCATGTTAAGTGCTGTTTTGACAGGTACCATCTTTTTTATCGCACCGAATTTAACGTCAACCTGCATTTGTAATGCCTTATTAACTAGCTTAGGTACGCTACATAACAGTTATCTTTACATACGTACCTACTTTACTCAGAAAAAGAGTAATACGACGATTAGGAATTGGCAACATCGATCTTGTGTTTTTAAGCGGAGAGTTCGTTCAACTCTTTGTGCCGTTGCTTTTTGTATTCTCGTTTTTCCGATGGCGTTTTTCTTTCTTTTTTATACGAAAACACTAAAAGCCACAAGGGGCGTACCGAATACGTTAACTTGAACTCGTTTACACATTTTCTTGTCATAATTTACAAATAAATTAAATAAATAAATACAAATAATAAGCTTATTCAATCCAAAAAAATACTGTTATCATATCATCAACGTAGACTGCCTTTCCCTTTCCTACGTGTGGGTTTAGGGTTATGTTAATTGTTTTATTCGGATGTTTTATATTCGTATAATGAACAAGTAGGTATTGTTTTCATTGCTTATAAATTCCATTGCAGTAAGTCAAAACATAATCATATTTTTTTTTCACGATTGACGGCAACTGTTCTGGTCTAGTTAATTAACCATTTGTGGTCCATTTTGCCCATAAATTTAAATAAACCGTGAGATAACAATTTATAGAAATTAAACAGAGAGATTGTATGAGAAAAATAAGAAATAAACCCTTTCGTAATATCACCTTTTTCAGTGTGATCCTTTTAACTGCCGACTGAATGGAGGATTATGTTTTACTGGCTCCTTTCCTAGACACGCTCAGAATAATCTATAAGTTAGTAAAATTTAGGCATGCGTACTTTCATAGCACCTACTCCAGCTAGCCCATTTCATCCCACGTTGGGAAGAACAGACTATCATTCTCAATTAACTGCATTCTGTCTCACACCACACCTCCAACTATCCAGACTTAAGACAAATAAATAAAATAATCTTGGTACAGCACAGCATGAGATGAAAACTAGAGTACGTTACGCCAACATGGCAAGATCTAAATACAAGGCTCAAAAACGAAAAGAAGAAGGAAATAAATACCCAGTACTGTGGACAGGACACTCATGTCATAAGGTTAAGAGTTATGCTCTTGTTGGTGTTGTTTTATCTATTGTAAAGCCAGTTTAAAGAAGAGGAATGGTTCTACAAAGCGAGTGAAAAAAAACTGAAGACTGCCTGGAAGAGTCAGTCGTTAGATCAAAACGTGCATGATTTCGAATGATTGTTATTTTTTCAAGTTGTTAGCACTAGCATCTGACACCGTTCCCTAGCAGCCTAGTCCATGGACAAAGCTGTCATATCTCAGGATTTAGGATTTTTCTGTCAGCAATCAACCGTTACCCTTCTCAACCTCCCGGAACATTAAACAAACATCCAATCAGTCACGTATTATTTCGGGCCACGATAGCTTATGTGTAAATATTTGATCGGTGACAAAGCCTGTCTACAAACAAGTCGGACTCCATTTTCATGCTTTGTTCACTAGAAATACGGGCGCGAGGCGCGGGGCTCGTTTGCCTAATAGAAGCGGGCGACACAAAATGGATTTTTGTTAGGAAGGCATGTTGTTTAATTTAGCTACACTTCATTTCCCTTGAATTTTACCGCATGACGTTGAAAGAGCTCGCCACGCTTTATTTAACACGTTGCGAGCTATGCTATGATGTTTTAATCAAAAAGCTATTTAGGTTTGGTTTGTTATAGCGACTTTTGATAAGGAAAGTTAACGATGTGAGTTTTAATTAGCATTTAAAAGAAACGTTGATAAAAACATTTGAACGTATACAACTATCAGGTTTGCCTCAGTAGTTAGACCTTTACTGTGCTAAGCCCCAGTTTATATTGTATCGAATGGCACATAATGGCGCCCCGGTACGGAACCTAACGGCACTCATCGGTCTCGAGAGTCTTGCGTTGCGTTGACCCGCTCGACATACTTCTCAAACTCTTATGACGCATCTTCACTCGCTAAAATTTGCACTTTATCTCCACCTATTTAGGTTCATTCTTTATCTTCTTGTCTACGAAAGATAAGAGCTTGTGAAGCTAAGCTGCGGCGCTTCCACAAAAAGTTGAGAACTATCACCGCGCCGGGGTTCGACAACTATAGACACTTTCCAATGCGAATACTTTCTTGTTCCCGAGTTTCGGGTCTTACGTTAACATTCATTAATGTCTTAACGACTGAAGTGTTTTGGGTCCCCAATTCGTTACATACGACTACTATAACTGTACCTTGTTAGAAAGAATTTCCGTTTGTTTTTATCTAAAAGGCTCGTATATTTAATTTAGTGACACTCATCAATGAACGCCGTAGGTACTTACAATATTTTATGCACACATTAAACTCTCTTAACAGTTGATTCGTGTTCACAAATTACTGATCACGTGTCGTCATTTTTATATGCCTGTTATAGCATATACGACATACTATACTAGGGAATAAATACGTATAAAGTATAAAGTAAACGACAAGCGTCCGCCGTTCTCGCAAATTAAATCAAACGCCATTGCTAATTTGCGGTTTTTTCCGTTTATCGATTTGAGTTGAACTTTTTTCCTTATTCAGTAAGGATAAGTATTTAAGGTATTCCACAGCATATCTACAGTATACACCGCAGTCCTTAAGCAGAATGTTTTGAAATGGAATCTTACCTTTCTAGGTGCTCGTTCACGAGCAACACTTCTAAGTCCGAAAGAAACTTGTGATTTCAAACGTCCTCGAAGACTTCCCTTTGTTGTATAGCATTGTTCTTTCTGTGGTAGAAAGTGGAACGCCGTCGTGTTGCGTGTCGTTGACAGTTTCACCGATATGAATATGTCGAAGTAGTTGGCTTACTGAATTACCGAGTGTTTCCATGTCGTGGGTTTTTGCTGTAAATTTTTTAGGGTCTACGTTGCAAAAGTTGTTGATAGTTGTAAAGTCTTGGATCAATGTTTTTTATCTTTACCTCATCAGACGGTTCCTCAAAAGGACTGAGTTCGATTTGTATAGTCCTAAGTGCAATTACAATGTGCACTGATCTTGGTGCTTATATTCTGTCATTACGATATAAAAACTTGTGGTATACTCATCCATAATTATCTTTTGTTAATTCCGAAATTTGCCCGAATAAGTAAAAGTGAATATCTCACATTTAAACGGCACTTATAAAGACTACGAAGGCTGTCAGCGCCCCAGTTCAATTATTTCGCTTTATTTATTCAACCTCGTTTTCCAGGTTGGAAGAAATATAAAGCATGCTCCTACCTTATTTCTAGGTTTAAATAGATTTTCATTTAACCTCATAGATTTAGCCGGTATTCTTGAGTTTCCCTTTGCTCCTACATGTTATTTTATTAGTCTATGACCTGCTGGCCCTTTTTCGCCTGGGGCGATGCTAGAAACTGCTATGTAAATTATTTACTGATAAACTGTCATCATCATCATTATATTGACCCAAAAGACGACCACTGCTGGACTAAACCCTTCACCTCGGTTATCCTCGCGTTCCTCGACGATACCTCGACGACGGTTTTGTGCCCGCATCCTATGGCTTCCCACAATTTTTAACAGCTCGTCCGTCCATCTTGAGAGAGGCTTACCAACATCTCGCCTTCAGGCCGTCGGTTGCCAGTGTTGCCGCTCCAAAATCTTACGGCCCCAACGGCCATCAGTTCTACGAGCCATGTGTCCCGCCCACAGCCACTTAAGGTGTGCAATTTGCGGAGGTGGTAAGGATTAGTTCTTCTCATTTCTGATTCGATGACTAGTTATTGTATTTGTTCTTAATTCTTGATAATCAGTGCAATTCTCTAAAAATAACCTCTAAAAACACATATGCCTCTAACCGGCTTTAATTCTCATCGCGGAAAGATCGTACGGAACACGCATCTAAAGCCCCCTAGTACACGACACACGGCGACTTTTATGCGTTTGATAAACGCGTGACAGTTTTGCTGATTTCAACAGGCTGCTTGTCGCATTTATCCAATGGAATTGCTTAGTCTGAGTATATGGATTCAATAACTCTATACCTAATGCATCAATTTAAATGGGTGTATGATGGAGTTGACATCGGAGTGCAACTTGCTGCTAAGAATAGACAACAGTGACTTTGATGAATTGAGATGAGACTTGAGTCT
The DNA here is from genome assembly GCA_949127965.1 of Pandemis corylana. NCBI lineage: Eukaryota > Metazoa > Arthropoda > Insecta > Lepidoptera > Tortricidae > Pandemis > Pandemis corylana. The sequence goes on along the minus strand of OX421856.1, from coordinate 5,008,059 downwards.
GGATATTGCGACTTTTGTCCGACAGCTTCGCTGCAAATAGTCGTGTGCTTCGGCTCTAAGTCGTGTTATTATCGGTTACATCATCGAGTAATTACGATTTGCGATACACATGTGGAAATGGAAACACTCGCGCTCATCTGCAGTTTGTTATGTCTGCGTCGTAAATAGAACCAACGGCAACGCTAGCTTTTAAAGTTGATTTAACTTTCGCTCGTTTAGATTGGTGTCAGTCATGTGTACGCAAGATTACATGAATAGTTTACAAACCGAGATGAATACGTTATTAGTATACAAACAAAGTAGTAAAGTTGGAGTGAGGACTTGTTTTGTTTGGATTATGTCACGCTTTATCGGTATAAATCAGGGGTTCTTAACCTTTCTGACATGAGGGACCATTTGACAAAATTTCTGTCTTTTCATGGACCATCTAGTAACTACATAATATCTAACGTGTGGCTTTGATCGGCCGAAATTGCAACTTTACGCATTGTGTCGACTAGTTGTCATGACACTTATCTAATTATATTTAGTAGTACCTACTTTTTGAACTGTTTAACAAATTGCCAGAAAATCTCAAAACACTGCCACTGAATAGATTTAGAAATAGATTATGTAAAATATTGAAAAATAAATGCTATTATGACATACAGGAATATTTAAATGACACAGAATTCAATAATGCATGAATAAATGAAGTATATTAATTTTATTGTAAAGGTCTACCTAATCATTTTGTTTATTTTTATAGTGTATGGTCATGTAACATTAATTATGGGTACAACCTTTGAGATGGAGTCTCCTGATGTAAAATTTGTACGCCGTATAAGCGGCAAAAAGTGGAGAACTTCAGAATGTTGGCATAACACCTGTTAACCATGTAACCTACTTTTTGAACAAATAAACTTTTGACTTTGACTTGACTTTGACTTAGATTGGCCCCGCGGACCACTTTGGATGCTTCCAAGGAGCACCAGTGGTCCGCGGACCACCGGTTAAGAACCACTGGTATAAATGCTTTTAAGCTTTTTTATAAAATTAAAAAGTTGACTGCGTTGCCTGGGTGCCTCGTCAAAACCAAACAAGGCTAAGAGGAGGCTGATTCTTCTTTTCTGAATATTTGGAGATACAAGAACAATGAAAATTATGATCTGCTCCCACTTTTAACTCGGGGTAGAACTAGGGAGGGAATGAACCCATTTTGGACGAGTTACTAATTGAAAGAACTTTGTGGACTGGTAAGATAGATAAGTTCTACCAAATAATAAGACCAGGGATTAGTCTAACATATTTGAAGATAGTACGGTCACTGCCAATAATATCGGATGGAACAAAGGACCCAAAAAACGTCTGATACGCTCTAATGCACGCCTATACGACCACAGTTGCGTTAGATGTTTTTAAGTTCTTTGTTCTATCGGATATTATTGCCGGTATACGCTCCACTTTCTAGAAAATGTAGCAAACTAGTTGCCCGCGACTTCGTCTGCGGGTTTTTTTTCGCGTGCCTGCGAGAACTACAATTTTCAAGGATGAAAAGTACTTTATGTCCTTCTCAGGGTCTCAAACTATCTCCGACCCAATTTTATCATGATTATGAGTTAGGATTAGGGTACCAAAACTTATGAAGCGTTGTCTGGTAAATAAGCAAATAGGTACAATCGATATTTAAAAAAAAATATGAACACGACAAATGTTAGTACCATTAAGAACGTCAACTCCTATTATGCTGTGAGTGTGACACAGGGTGTAGCGGTTCTTGAAAGTGCTCGACTATAAACGGTGACTTGTTGGAGTATTAATGTCAAGGAAACTAATACATCCAGTTTCTTTAAAGATACGCCATGACCATTAATATTAATAGGTACAGTCGAGTTCTCCAATATCTATACAGCCAACCGTTCAAAAATATCTACTCATAGATCTTATATACAGTTACGTGCGTGTTTAGGTATTTTTGTACGATTCGCTGTATAGATATTAATAAAGAACTCGACTGTACCATAACTTAAAAACAAAATTACACTTGAACCTTTGGGTTTAAAACCACAGTTTTTTTATGGTGAAACATAAATATACTACCTGTGTAAAATCCAATGTCATTTAGAGGAATTTATAACCTGAAATATAGGCAAGTATATTTCGTGGGGCCATCAGTCATAAATTGTTTGGCCAGGGTGCGTTTTTAACTTCGCAAATTGATTCTGACAGTGACAGATACTTTTATTTTGGATTCAGTTACTGTAGGTATTTTGATTCCGGAATGGAGTAGATTTGTTTTCCATTAAACGGGCTGTAATTTTGTAATTTTAATGTAACGATTACAACAATATATTCCGATTCGGACACTCCTACCTCATCATTAACGAACACTAATATATTGGCTGAATACTGTCCCGCCATCACAATCGTATTCACCGTCAATTTCTACCTAAAAACGGTAGTAAGCTTATCACATTTGCTGCCAGCTGTCAAAACCGAAACTTCTTTAGGTGGCAGTGACGCACATGTGCGTTCAAATGCCCGTAAATTTATGACACCGGCACTGGGAGAAAGTCACGAAAACGCATACATGCGTCAGTGGCAGTGAATGCGTTAGTAAAAGGTTCTCTTCAGCATCCGGTAAACTCATTCCAAGTAAGTTGCATCATGAAATGGAACATTGATTTGGTAGCCCTCTCTCCTTCATTAGTGCGGCACGATAGCGACGCGACACACTTGCGACTAGCGTTGCCGCAGAATCGATAGTTTCCCTATCGATAGTTTTAACGGAAAAAAATCATAATATCAATAGTATCGATCTCTAATGTACACTACTATCGATAGCATTGTACAGAAAATTACGAAAACTATTGATATTATCGATAGTATCGATACAATACCATACAAATACTCTTTATTGAACACCACAAATCAGTACAAAACAATACAGAAACAAAGAACAAAGTAGGCATTAGGCGGTTTTATCGCTTAATAGCGATCTCTGCCAGACAAAGAAATAAGTTGGAGACAGTTTAAGTAGGTAGCGGAAACTAATATTATTGATTTGATACTACTGAAATAAAGGTAACAATCGATTATAATTACACAAACGGATAACTCACGTATAAAAGTTGAGTGATGCTGGACGTATTTCGGGCTAGTTCGTAGTCCTTCTTGGAACGCCCGCCGCGGCGGCACCGAAACGAACACTGTACGCCAGCGCTCTGTTCGCGCGGCTTCTCGACGCAACTGCCAGCGGCGCACAACTACCCTAATTTTCATCATCATTTTTATTATTGTCAAAAGTAGGGCAGCACACAACAATCGCTTGATCAAAACTTCAACATATTAAAAGTCAATTGTATCGATACTATCGAAAGTATTGTAGTCTTCCAAAACTATCGATAGTCTACCGAAAGTGGACTATCGATTGGCAACACTACTTGCGACATGTCGCCCCGCCGCGTCGCTCCAATTACCGGGAAACCTTCAATTTCGCGGACTACTAATTCTAAAACCGTTTAAATCATGGATGTAGAAGACTGATCCCTTAAAATTGATCCAAAATATTTGAGCGTGTGGTTGGGTTAGCCAGCTTGGCTAAATAGCCCTGTAAATGTTTTTCTGGACGTATACCTAAATAAATAAATATCTTGGGACAATTGACCTGTTTTCCACGACTTGACTTGACTTCACTATATCGCTGAGATAGCAAAGTAAAGTTATTAAATTGTGGGGATGTATGTGGTCGCGATCCTTAGCAGTGAGGGAAAGAGGAAGAAAAAATATATCATGGTACAAATTATACCAATTGACTCGGTCCTAAACTAAGCAAAGCTTGTAATATGCTATATGTGGGTGCTAGATGGTAAAAGCTTATCGAGGGAAAATCACGTCTATATTCCCGAGGTAGACGGAGCCTGAGGTAACAAGACCCAAAGGCCACGTTTAGCATGGTTGTAGGCGTGCAGGTGGAAAAGGGGAATCAAAATAGTGATGAGACCTTCAGCGCGGGACAAGACGTAACTGGTACATTCTATGTTTTCCTTTGCTCCAGACCAGCGTGGAAGTAAGTTCAGGGCAAGGTTGTAACCATCTTAATTGAAAGGAATTGATGCTTCTTTATTTTTGACACTCGCTGACAACTGTTAATTTTTCTCAGTCTCGTCTCGTCTCAATTATTTCAGCACTGATCTAATCTAAAGTAGTAAGTATATTCTTTGTCTCTTTCTACGGTTTGAATTCAATAACAGTGCAAAATGAGTCTTCCTATTTCCAGTGTTCAATAGCGGTTGTGTTTTGATTTGGAATTGCGAATAATTATCGTGATTATTCGTGTGATAACATCTCAGCATCGACGTGTTCCAAGCCATGCGCGAAGGACACACGATTATAATGCAATTTGCCACCACGCTTATGGTTTTATGTGTGCATCAATACCTACGTAGGTATTCCCCGTTGAATTTAATTGAATATGTCATTGTTTTGTTTTTCAGTAACGCCGCCGCATAAAAAAGTCGTGAGAACGTATGTTTCGTATCTTATTCGATGTACGAGTTTATACGAACATTTTGCGTTCATGTTTCAAACATACTAAAACTCGTAATTTAATACCGTAAATTAAGAAAGAAAGAAGACATTTATTCCTTTCTGCAAAACATACAAAGAAACACAATTTTATAGAAAAAAAAACAAGAAAAAACAGACATGAAAAATAAATCATCAGCGTTGTGTGACGTGTGTGTCTTCGCAAAAGTGAAACGGTCGGTGGCTCAGCATTACGCTGAGGTGTTAGACACATGCAGCACTGATTTTCAGCCAGAACCGAATTAAATATGTATTCTTAGATGTTTGTCATCATCATCATCATCATACGTAGATGTTTGAATTTAAAAAAATAAGGTGATCTTAGATGTACTATACTAGAAAGGTTTAGGTAATTGTAAACAATCTTGACATGTATTTTTATTGAAATATACACTTTAACGGTGTAAATCTTTTCACTTTACAAATTAATAATAAAATAACAATGTAATATCTTAATTAATTGGTAAAATGTAAAGTATAAAACATAGTATAAAACAAAGTCGTTTTCCGCTGTCTGTCTGTCTGTCCCTATGTACTTATGCTTAGATTTTTAAAACTATGCAACGGATTATGATGCGGTTTTTTTAATAGATAGAGTGATTCGAGAGGAAGGTTTATATGTAGTAATACGCAGACGAAGTCGCGGGCAGAAGCTAGTATTTCATTAAAAGACATGTCAAGATTGTATACCTTTAATTAACTACCTAAATAAATGACAAAATAAATGGATTACTGATTACTGATTACTAAACCTTTCTAGTATAAATACCTAACTTTAAATCCGCCGTTGTTCAGTTGTCACAATAAATCAAAGAGTATTTAATTTTTAATATGAGTAACGAGTATACGAGCTTTTCTCTTTGTTGACTGCACTTGTATAAACGTCCGTGCTACAGATGTGTACCAAATTGAAAAGACAATCCCACACCACTAGAAGTGAGTCAAATCTGACCCAAACAAAAAAAATAACATCAACAAACAGGTCAAGTTAAAAAGCTTGTAAAAATCTCTCAACTCTGCTGAAAACTCCATATGCATGCACTAAATTCGCACCCTCACACGGCTCGCCCGATACATTAATGAATCCATTAGCCTTTAACACGGCAATTACGTTCATAGTATACCTATTTACAATATCATAACTCATTCGATTCTCTTACCGTTAACTATGGTCGTTTTAAAAATTGGTTATATAGTCGATATGCGGTGAATGTTTGGCATGTAGACGTAGAGGCGATCGATGGAGATGTCGATTGGAAGCTGTAAACGGAAATAAAAAATAATGATTTCGTCATTATAAGTATTTTTTAAAGTCGACACATAGTGGGACATAAATATCGATACAGCCATTATGTCAAATATACGTGTCATAGTCCTTTTTTTGTAGCATAAAGATTTAGTATAGACGTTTTTAACGTTTTTAACGTCTTGGTATTGTACATATATTTATGCCCTTGGCTTTACAAGAATTCAAGCTTACGCTGAGATTATAAAATCATCTGCTAGCGGACTAGTGTAGTACGTAGTAGGTATGTAGAGTGATGTTTAGCTCTGTTGAATTATTTACGGATTTAATGCCACTGCATTATAACACTCCTGGCATATATTAGCCGTTGTAGGTTAACTTATGACCATAGTTAACAAGATTACAGCCACAAGCGGATTATTACCACATGCTTCAGTGCGTGATGCGTGTAAAATAAACCCTAGTAATTTGTTTGTTCCACAAATACTATAAAAGTGAGACGTAGAAAGAAGTAAAAGCGAAGCGGTCGCGTATCAAGTGACCGAATAAAAATGAATTCACTCTCAAATCGCGATTCAGTTCGCTGCGATCGTAACATTAATGCTTTTGTTTTGTATTTATCGCTGCCGTTAAGCGTTACGCTGAGTTCAGATCTGGGCCTGATATCTTCAAAATATATTATATACATTAGTATAACTGTGTGTATATATATATATATACGAGTATATACGAGTAATAGGAGCTAGTTCAGTCCGTTACGTTGATGACAATGAGACAACACCTACTACAGTCATCACCTTTGATTGTTGCCAATTAGTTACACGGGACAAGGCTATTCGTCTCTTAACTAAGTACTAAGTAGTTAAAGAAACTGGCTACGATTTTCGGAAAATTAAATATTAAATTAAAATCCTAGTTTTCTGGAATTTGTGCTGATATAATTAGAAACAACATTTATACAGCGTTATTAATTATTATCTTTGAACTAAAAAGTGATAATGAGGTAGTCAGAATATTTAGATTCGCCTCACTTGATACCTATTTGTTATTGCTTCCGGACTGTCATGACATGATCTATCTAATCAGCCCACATCCACCCACTGCTGAATAAAGGGCACAACTCTAGTCCGTATCCGAATTTCGGAATTGGGGATGTGGTCAAGAAGTGAGATGCCCAACACAGCTCGCTCCATGGCTTTTTGTGCGACTTTAATTTGGTGCATGTTTGCCTTCGGGAGCGTCCATGTTTCTGCTCCGTAGGAGAGGACAGACAGACCACATTGGTTAAACACTTTAGTTTTAAGACATTGTGCTAACTTTGCCCTAAAAACCATCTGTACGGTGTATCATGGCATGATACAGACCGTTAATCGTTCCATATTTACTATGTCGTTTTCAACCGCGTTTATATCATATTTCTGTCCGAGTGAACATAAATACGGACGCATATTGAGAACACACGTGATGAAAACGTTTTACAGTCGACTATTTTCGTAATAGAAAACGTGCAATAAACCTGATTGATGAAAAGTCGTATGAAAAAAAAATGTATTTGTGTATTGGTGTTTTCTCTACAGTCGCAAGCTCTCTATTTCGTACTTTTGTTATACGAAAGGTTATTTTTGGCAATATATTAAAATTATACCCTGTGTCGGACATCGTGTCAGATAGCTGAAAACCCCTGTAAATATTTCAGGATTTTTGAATCTTGCGAGGCTACATGGTGTGCCATACGGTAGTAAAACTTTAACAAGTACCTAAGTTCAAGCATTATGGGTATCAGCTTTAGCCTGCACCACCCCTGTCCCTAATGCGTAGTGTAATTAGCGAACAGGAGATCGCACCGGAACTCTTTTATTGAGCTTAATGTCCGGGCAAACAGCGTCTCCGTACTATTCTGGCCTTTATTTCCTCATAAAAATGTTAATTTGAAGTCGGGCGACATTCCGCATTCGTTGAGCGTGGATTACTCATCACCTACGTCTAGACTGGACACATGGCGACAAAATTTATGGGATAGGTAGGTACTTAATATTTTTAATCACTCACTCAGATACTTATGCTTAATTAAACCTTACCACTAATGCCAAGGAAGTTATAAAACACATAGCGCGTCCGTGCAACGTGGTTTTTGTCTTTAAGCCGCTAAATAAAGCTCTTCCTATTATGTGTGTTATGTTTACGAGTAAATGTTGTTTATGTTAAAATATATTCAGTAAATTAATGAAAATGTGCCTACCGGCTAAATACGTTTCGATTATGCAAATGAATGTTTATTGTGTAGTCCACAAGGTTATTAACTTACGTAGGCGGCTGTCTATAGTACTAATTGTGTTGACGGGCCCACAAATGTCTTTGAAGCCGTATGCCAGTTGAAAACGCCGTATTCCCAAAATAACCGTGACAAAGTTCCAGAAACGGTTCATCCTTGACTCGATACATAATTTAGCGGGCCTGTAATATCGTTTAATGCCCGCTTGGGGATTCAACGGCTGTTAATGCTCATTGAAAATTAAACGGTAATTGTTAATGTCCATCAGAGGATATCCCGTAACGAGCGCCTTCCGCCCCTGACCGCTGACGGGACTAAGACCCTTTGTTGCGGTTGACGGTCAACTTACACCCCGCAAATGAGTTTGTTGAAAGAAAACGCTAACATTGACGCCATAGAACACTTTTTTTCTTACATCAGTACATTTGACCACCGAAACATGAATATCCTGGAGTTGCTTGGCCGTTTCTAGGGGTTCAAAGATAAAAAAACAAACGTAATTCTTTTAGTTTAGTCCGACTTAATGACTGCTCGGAAAATAAAAAGGCTATACTGGTGATCACTTATGGATAAGATTCTCTCAGAATCAGAATTTTCTTTTCATTAGCTGGCGAGCTTTGGCTACTGTTTGTTTCAGGATAATTCAAACAAATAAAACATAACTGCCGAAAGCAGCCGTTCAAAAAGAAAAAGCACTTTAATAAAAGGTCCGGTTCCCACTGAGATCCGGGGAACAAATTTGAAAACGGATCATTCATCCTCGAGTACAAAGTATTTTGTGAATGTCCTTAGGCGAGCTATTACAGGAGGCAAGCCCCATCCGTCATACAGATACCGGAGCATTACCCTTGCTGATCGCGTCTTTTGATGTTGGGCTAATGCGTGATAATGTAGGACGGCTGAGGGTGGCGTGGGGAGGAGGTTAGTAATGACAATGTCACTGACGATGGCTCCCACCCGCGCTACGACTCACGATCAGCCTGATTAAGTTACTGCCGCATACGTGTCTTGAGTGACGTCTCGCAAAAATGTAGTTTGCTTTAAATGATGGACAAGTATTATGTTAAAGCAGTCACGGTTTGTCGTGCCGGCGTGATTTATGGAACTAAGCGATCTTACAACACGCTTTCGATACGTACACAGTAATATGTGATGTGATATGCATAAGAGTTATGGGTTTTGACGTAATTCTGTAAATGAGATTTAGATATGTGAACACACATTGTTGAATACTTGCATTATCTTACTATTGCATGTCATACGTCTAATATTTACGACTATATTTCCTTTCCTTTTGACCTTCCTTTCCTTTTAACTTTTTTTTCTTTTATTTAATTTTGATTCCCCTTCTCATCTGAACACCCACAATCATCCTAAACGTGCCTTTTAGGTCTGGATGCTACCTTAGGCTGTGTCTACGCCGTAAGGGGTCAATTCAATTCAACAGTAAATGGACGTGTGTTTTAGTTACTTACTTGGTCATTTTATTTCTTGATACGTTTTACTTTCTGTTTATAAAGGAATATCAAAATACGTAGAAAAGAAACATATGAAACTAGCTGTTGCCCGCGACTCCATCTGCGCAGAATTCGTTTATCGCTAAGAATTCGCTTATCGCTATCCCGCGGGAACTATGCTGTTTTCCGGGAAAAAAACTATCCTATGTCCTTCCCCGGGACGGAATTTCAACATATTCGGTTCAGCGGTTTAAACGTGAAAAGGTAACAGATAGATAGACAGACAGAGTTACTTTCTCATTTATAATATTAGTATGGATTCCGCAATCCTAGAGTAACGCGAACCAAAAAATTTTAGAAAAATTGTAGGTACTTCCGTACAGCTGTCCCCGAAAGTGACCGAGCCGAACGCCACAATGTGACTTGGGTAATTTTATTGACGTGAAGTTGTAGGTTTTCACCGACATCTAAAGATGTATGTTGTTTCTTCATTACCTACTCGCGGTAGGCGCCTATAGATTATTTCTTGATAAAAGGCAACGGTGGCATGAGTATACGTGTAAGCGATGGATTAATAAGGAATCTTGTTTTGCAATTAGGGCTTCGATGTTTTCTTTTGGGCGGAGTGATTTCAATGTCAATTGTTCCAAGTTAAGTATGACGATTACAATAAATAAAAGGAATAAATGAAAGTAACAACGAAGATTCTTTGTTTTTTATAATTTACTAGCTTCTGCCCGCGACTTCGTCTGCGTAGAATTATACATAAAAACCTTCCTCTAGAATCACTCTATCTATTAAAAAAAACCGCATCAAAATCCGTTGTGTAGTTTTGAAGATATAAGCATACATAGGGACATAGGGGCATTGGGACATAGGGACAGAGAAAGCGCCTTTGTTTTATACTATGTAGTGATATGAATTACGAAACGAGCAACAACAAATATAAGTTTTCATCTAAAATATTGCTAAGGAAATGACGATTGTTTATTGTTTCGTATTTATTTACTTCCTTAATTTAACTCAATTACGGAGATTTCGTTAAACGATGCCCCTGGCGCTTGAAAATTATGAAAGCTGGCTTACAAAGCGTTGCTTATGACAAGAGAATTTATTAGACAGCTTATGGTATTCTCTTGAATATTCCTTGAACACTTGCACTCTAATTGTAGATTGTAAGGGCCATTTTAACACTGGCAAAACGCTAAAGCGAACGCCTTACTGTTTTGTCTCATACATAACTAGTATAAGACATGTAATGTAATGAGTATAAGGCATCTCTATACTACGTGAATCAGATTAACCAAGGGCTACCACTTGAAACATAAAGATTAATTTACTTACGTGTCATTGCTTTTGTACAATAATATGTACTTTTATGTTACATGGTCAGTAAGACTTAAAAAAGTCTTTAGATTTCGCTGGCTAACATAGGGCTTATTATGTTAAATAGGTTTTGGTAGGTGCCTTGAAGTGGAGTAAGATGACGATAAAAACAATTTTAAATCGAATTTACTATACCAAGTTATTGATTTCAAATTTAAAGTGTAACGTTTCCTACATTTGTATTTCGTAACGCACTCACCATGATTTTTCATTAGTTTTCTCTCGTAGAGGCATGATCGCTAACTGATGAGCACAATAGGCATGTTGTACACAGTTAGACAATGCGGTAGCCCTTGGTGAGGCGAGCATACTAAAATCAGACGTCACGTTGTAGGGTCGTTCGGTTTCTATGGATGAATAAAATCCTTATACCTACGTCACTCTAGAGCCCGCTTAGGTACGAGATTTTATGTTCATTCGTCGTAAATACGACCCGGCCTAGGAATAGAAATTCTGATCGCACCCTCCATAATCCATAAATGAGCATTGCAGATACCGGCAATGAACATAAAATCATAATTTGAAATTCAAAAATGGAAGTTCCTTCCCGTCCATAAAGGTTAGGTACGTTGGGTAAATTTAATATTGTAATTTGGAATTTGTCTGTGCGTGCAGAATCAAGGGGCGCTCAAGTAAACAACTTCACATTTAATTTTTCACCTTGTATCTCATTCGGCTGGAAGTGATGGGGGCGGGGTTACCGATGTTTTCCGGGTTGTTTTACGTCGGGGCGTTGAGAACTGAAATTATTCCCCGGCGTTCCGGTTTGGAGTGTTTTTGTTTGCACACATTCCGGTAAATATGCAAACACTAATCAAGTTCCGAATCGTAAGGTGTGAAATAGAAAAGTGACGGCTAACAGAAATCGCTTCAGATTTTCAACAACGGTAAGCAAACCAGTGCAGCATTTATTTAGTTACGTTTAGTCAAATGTTGGATGGTCGGTTTTTGTGATTCGGCTGGTTGCAATCGCATTAGCCTTTTGTATCGAGACCAGTTTAACTGCGGTTTTTCCCATATTTAAAATTGTTTTTGCCTTAATCTGCTATCATACTATTTTACAACGGCGGAAACAAGGCGGAAAAGACTATGTTTTGTCAGAATCGTCTCAATTATTTGACCACAAATCTTACTCTTACTTATCATGTTCAAAGGCCTAATATTATAACGCCGCTTTTTCTGTATTTACATAGAGAAATTTACTTCCATGCTGGTCTGGGAGCAAAGAAAAAACATAGAATGTACCAGTTGCTTCTCTTCCCGCGCAAATGGTAAAAATCCATCGAGGGAATAGGCGAAAATCATAGGAATCATGTTACAGGCGATGCGGCTAGTAACCCATCACTATTTTGATTCCACTTTCCACCTCTACGCCCTCAGTGTCTTGCTAAACTTGCAAGACCTACAGGTCTTGTTACTTTATTCTCTGTCTACCCCGTGTGCGGTAGCTGCCGGGGAGCTGCTCTGCATCTGCGGCCACCACTGGTGCCCGCTCCGGCGGCGCCAGCTGGTGCGATGACCGTAGCTCTGCAACAAACCTGGAGGCGCCAAACGCCTCGTATGGGGAGGGACGGGGGCGAGCCCAACCTTGTACCTGCTGTTCGCCCCGGGCAGGGAACGGCAAGGGCAAGCCTCATGCTGGCGGCAGGCGAAAGCTTGCCGTCGAAGCGGTGCGTCCCGCAAGGGTTGCGATCGCGAAGCGGAATGACCTCGGTCCATGGGGCCAAATTAATAATTTGACTTCTATCTAAAATTTAGATTTTGAAGACATCAGACCAAACCTTCGTGGCATGCAAAAATAATTTCAAAAACGCCAGCAAGAACACAGCGATAACATTCAACAGACTTTAAATAGCCTCATAGTCATCTAGGTACCAGCCTAGAGATACAATCGTAGGTACAAAAACGATATCTTAGTTTCCGTGTTCGCCGGCGTGCAAACCGATTTTGCCGCACGCGGTAATGTTTTAGCTCACGGGCCGCGCTTAGCACTACACCCTGGGTGGGGTTCAGTGCCTTATCTAGCTCGTTTGTCCTCCGGGAAGCTCTTAAGCCGATACGCTCGAGCCGAGCCTTCGCAGCTTTTAATATTTTCGATACAAGATAACTAGCACTTTATTGCGGTTTGCTGGGGAAAATTTTGACGTATTTTTTATTAGCTTCGAATTTTACGATGCGGTTGTAAAAGTAAAAATACTCAGTTTCACGCACTATTGTGGAAAGCTGAAGTGCGTGATTGATGTGACAAAGGACGTATTATTAAAATGTAATTAGCTTACTATTTTTTACTGATCAATGAATATAGCGTTGCTTGGCACTTGTTCACGCACGCTGCTTTATTGAAATTAATAATTTCAATTAATTGTTTTCCAATGATTTTCCTAGTTGCTTATATTGGAACTAAATTAGACATGAATTTGTTGTTTTTTCAAGTTTCGTGAGAAACTTTAAATAGTTGTTGGTTTGCCTTTCTTTTACGAGGCAACAGAGCATGCAATCGACGTGATTTTTTGCACAGAGGTCGTTAACGGATCGGGATTCGGGAGTGACATAGGCTACTTTTTATCTCGGAAAAGCATTTTATTCCTTTGGGAAACATTAGCATCCCATCTGTTGGGAAATTCACTTATTAATATATTTTCTCGATCGATAATACAAAATCCCGTGCGCAAGCTAATCTTTCATAATGATTTTAACATGGACATACTCTCGAACCCCTGATGGCTTTAAGCTAGCGTGTGATGTGATATACTTCCTCTAAACGTAACATAGATGGGTGTGGATTTCGTTAATGCACTGACCGACCGTTCACTCGTCCGTGGTATATCTATTTGGCCCTTCATTAATCGACCATAGATCCCGAACTCACATTGCCTTTGCAGCTCTTTTCGATAGGTATTATACCAAGCGTGATTAAAAAGTTTCTTTCTGTTTTTAATGCGTCGTCTGTTCTATGTATCTCAGCAATTTTTTTAAGTCTACCTGGTCTATTGCCGATAACGTTGTGAGTTATTGGTCACACATAATTGCTTCAAAACGCACCAATACTAAAGGGAAAGTTCATTATAAATTATAATGTTGTCGCCCGTCTTGTAGCTGTCTTGTCATGCTAATTAGCGACCTGGCTATTTGAATAGATGGGCATGATTATGCAATCGAAATGTAAGCCATTGTTTATTTACGAAACTAATTTGAACAACTGTTTTGTTTCAGGTAAGCGTCGAAGTAAGGATATTGTTTTACGCCCAGTATTATTTTCATCGTTCCGTCGGACGTAATTGCGGCACTTCCCGATTTGCTCACTCCCGGCAGTATTTTCGTATAACGTTTTTACGAGCTATATAAAAAACAACAACGCGGGAACCGTAGCTACCCGCAGATACAAAGCCGGGAACAGCGGACGGACGGCCGGCTCCACTTGAAATATGAAACGCTGCGTTACCTAATTCCTTCGGCCATTTTCCGAATGGAAAAATTCACTCAGCTAGCAGCCGCAAGCGATTACTCCTCTTTACGGAGTGACACGCGGAGGGTCGGCGGAGTCGGTCCACATAAATAATCGAGAGCTTACGAACACAGCCGCACGAACCGCCGCCCCGCCCGGGATGCGTCAAGTAAACGTTGAAACGCAAATTGATCACAGAGCGCCTCTTAATTGCGCACTTTCCTCCTTTGCTTTTTGTTCACTTACTTTGTATCTTTTGATGCTCATTGTCGTTATAGCTTATACAAACAAGGCACTTGATGGCATTTTCGCGAATCCCATCACCTTGATAATAGTTTCGTAGAATTCATTTTAGTAATGTGGAAAGCATTTGCGCTTTAGTAGGAACCTGAAGGTAAGAGAAGGCGATTTGTTTAGCGATACAGCCAATACTGCTGCTAGAAAGTGTGATACCAGATAATAGAATAAAATATCGTTTTGGTTTCTTTGAGTTTTGGAGAACTGGGTGGCGAGCTCATAAATTGAGCTCTGCGGACCCACTGAGTATAAATCGACAATTGTCCTGTCAAAGAGAGGGCGCCGCCGCTACCACATCGTCGATATTTGGCGGCTTTGCTTCGGCTTCTTGGAAATTTATTTTGTTTCAACCCAAGAATTATATATCTACATTCATAAATTTATATAATATCTTCTCTTCTTCTTCCAATCGTCTGATATTAATATGCATGCAATGGGTAAAAATACTTAATTAAATAAATTCAAAAATGATGTTTCAAATTAGCGTTTATTAATTACGTATTGAACAGTAATTTGTATTCTGTGGATGGTCACAGCGTAATTCGGAACTTTATCTCCGTGCAGGGCAGGGACAAGAAACAAACCGGTTGCCACATTTTCGCGTTCATACCTTACAGAAATATCGATTGAATATCAACTAGAGTTTCTTGCTGGAGTAGGTAGGTATGTGTGATGTTCATTCCTAATGGCAGACTTATGAATATTTGATATTTGCACGGAAACATCACATCTCAGCAATAGTCGTCGGGATGTTGTTTGCGTTTTCGACTCGGCAAACAGGAATACGCGAGCGTAAACAACTGCGTGCCCCGTCAGCAAACAATACTGTCGCTAGCGGACCCTGTCTTAACCTCTTTAATCGTCATTTAAAACTCGTAACTCCGCGCCGTCATTCGCCCTCCTTATGTATTGCTTCTTTAACCAAAACCCTATCTACTTCATTTACATTTAAATAAACCTGGTGATGACTCAATCTAATTTTCCACTTTGATCTCTCGCTTTCGTAGTTTAGTTATTTGGAGGGCATTGTGAAGGCTCGATGTTACTAGCGAAGCTCCAAAATCTTTACTGGATTGTTTTGTCTTTTTTGATAAGCTTATTCAATTTGTGGGTCGTGTCTTCTTTGCTGTTTCTTTGTAACGTTGTTACGAAGGTTCGCTCACTGGATTTCCTTTTTAGGCTTACCTTTGACATTAAGTACACATTACCAATTTAAACTGAACCCTTGTCAACGAGAAATGTGACATCCTATTTACCGTGATGAATATGAAGCTAATCCCGACTATCAAACGGACCGACTAATGTGAACTAGACATGATACACGTCCAGTCGTGTGTGTAATGTGACCTCTACCTTTGGCTGCGAAAGGGCCTTTTCTCTTGGAAAGATCCCGCGAAAATCGTGATAAGCGTGTTCAACGGACACGTTGGTAGGTATTTTGTCGGACGCAGCGATTCAACGTAACGTTCTGAGAAATCCCGATCTCGTTACGATAGTTTTCATGTTGAGCCCGGGGCCCGCCGAAGTTATCGCGGCAGATAGCCCCCGATGCCGCCTTCGTGCGATGAATTAATTTCGCCCCACCGCTATTATATGAACTAGATTGTAATAAAGATATCGCCAGCTCTTGGTTTTCTCTAAAACAGCTGTTATTTTGGGTGGCACCCGCTAATTTTCGGTTGGTTTAAAATTAAAGTAATTTATGCTAATGTTTTTGCGATCGCGATATACCGGCATAATTCCATTAGCGAGCCTGACGCGAATTTAGTCTTTAGCGCTTTTAGTACCTACTTACTTTAGCAATAACTCTAAAAATATTTATGTTTTACCTGAATACGAAATATCAGTAAGTGCAAGCAATGAGACATCTTCTCTCATAATTCATACAGTGTTATCTTAGAGTTGTTTTTATATAGCTAGCGATATACTACCTATATGGAGAGAATAGGAAAGACACTACGCGTAAAGGTTCATTGTCGCTTGTTTGTTTGGCATACACATAACACACGCTGCTTTCCCTCAGCAAACGAGCCTGAAAACTGTTATAATTAATTGCGCGCGTTTATCGAACCTACCATTGAGTTGCAATTTAATTTACATCTAATTTTCGTACGATGAGTGTTCAATAATTTTCACGATGGCCAAATGAACTAAGCTTTCGCAAATACAAATCGTATTCGGATGTTTCGGCTGCGCCTGAGCTGCAGTTTGTCTTATTTTGCATTTCCATGCAATTGCAGTCGTTTAGCATTATCATAGTTTCCGGCATTGATCCACAGCCCGACCACGCGGGGGCGTGAAATGCGACGCGCCTCGAAATTTACGGCTTTGCGACAACAAAGGGAATATCTGAGTTACTGTTGAGATACGCTCATGTAGACTACCTCGTAATCAATCATGTTCTATTTCACTTGTGTGAAGACGGAGCGGTCACGGAGTTCATGATTATAAAGACTTTATTGCACCTGCTTGAGTACCTGACAAGTTTGTCAAAAATTGGGATCGAGCCTTTTTTTCCGCCACGCCTGTCAATCATAAAGGTACAGATGCGATTGTGTGCCATACAGTTTTTTTTATATTCGCTCGGCATGACGTACTTAATCGGGTTCGAACTTGGATGTATCTTGTCAAACATTACAAAGTATTACAACGATATTTATGCGAGTGGACAGTCTTGGGGCGACCGGCTGCCGTGATGGATGCCGGCGCGGCAAGTGGCTCGATACGTCATCGGGCTGGATGCCTGGCCCGACGGCGACGGATGCCTTTCCCGCTTTTTGCAGGCATTTCATCGTACATCACTCAGACGATGCGAGCAGATAAATTTTCACATACTTAACAATACATTTGGCTGCGCACGCCGCAAATAATAACGCCTTTTTTACACTCAGCTTTCATGTTACCAAGCGCGTTAAAGTTTTAAACATATACTGCTTTTAATACTTCAGTCAGTAGTATCTCCGGATTTATCCAATTTGTCTCGAGCTCTCAACGCACTCTGATCCCACGTCGTCGGCGCCTTTGACAACAAACCTAATGAAATACGGAACCTTACATAAAACATTACCTCCCGTCGCGTCCTTCCATTCTCATTTATCTTATCGAATAAGTCTGCAT
The DNA here is from genome assembly GCA_949127965.1 of Pandemis corylana. NCBI lineage: Eukaryota > Metazoa > Arthropoda > Insecta > Lepidoptera > Tortricidae > Pandemis > Pandemis corylana. Next base: position 4,990,273 of record OX421856.1, on the reverse strand, counting down.
TTCTAATTTGCCTTTTATCTCCTCGTTAACATTATGTTTTTCACGTAAAGCCCTCACAGATTCGCTTTCATGCTCGGTGTGGATTAAATAAACGCGTGGTGCTTTTTTGTGTTTGTGGTCGCATTGTTAAATCATACGTTTAGTGGTTCCGTGAAGCATTAATCATGTTGCGTGTTGTTGGTTCGAGCTAGCGCTCCGTTTCTGCGCTGACCGGTGGTCAGATGACACGCGCGCGTCCGTCCGCATCACATCCTCGCGTGCCCTTTTTTTCCCGCACTGCCTTTGTCCAACATTCATTGTCTCAACTCTCGACTCGCTCATTACGAAACATAATTCAATAATTAGAGCTTAATCTTGTCTTATCGAATTCATAAAAGCCATCTCTAATCGGGTTCGTTTTGTTTTTATCTGCATAATGGACGGTTCATTGTACATCTGCGTTGAGAAATGGTTTTTGAATTGCGTAATCATCGTCGATTGTCAGCGATTCAGCTCGCGTTGAAATCGGGCAATAACAAACGACCTTTCTTCATCGCACTATATTCAATTCCATTCCAGTGTTAGTGTTTTCCAACGTGGATGACATAGTTCGCGAGGGTTTGCGGTTAGACTTAGTATCGGTCTCGGTCTCGAGTTCAAAACACTGATTGATTGTGTAAAGTTAAACCGCATCGGAGGGTCCCGGGAAACCTCTGGAAACCCATAAAGACACGTTATGTCGCCGCGACTGATCACCCAGGGAATTCGGGAAATTGGATTTAACATTGTTTCTGTGACAGCGACGGTGCGAGACTCGTAACTGTTTTTATTCTCATTCACCTAGCGCGCACTGTTTACGAACCGCCGTAAAGCCGCCGTCGAACGGAATGGAATTACTGCAAAATAGCTTCGCAGACAGCATAACCAGTAAAGTTATTCCAATACTTAGCCTCCTTTGATATTGACAAGTTTATTGCTGCTATAAAGTTAAGAATGTTATTTCTTAATTATGTAGTTAAAAGTAACTGCTTTGATAATATTTGTGCTAAACTCAGTTGCAGAGAGACTAACCTATGAGCATTGCATTGATTACAGTAAAATTACGGACTACCTATATGTAAAACATTGTAAGCTGAACGTTGAAATTTGCAGACTATAGCCAAATCGATCATCAAAAGTCTTACTTTGTGTGATATAAATGGGTTGATCAACTTTTTCTTGTCACTCGTTGCGTATGGTTACGTTCTCCTCGGTCACTCTTTAAACCGTGAATTTGTGGTTTCACATTTGCCAAACATCTACTTTTGCGGCAGTTTTCTCTTCTACAATTGGTCATCTACTAAGCATGTTACTATTGAGACACAACATTTCTTCTAACAAACTATTACTTTCGTCCCTTCGCTGTTGGGACAGAATAGCAACAATAGTAGTTGATTCATCCAAATTATAAAATTTACGACAAATAGGTAAATAAATGTATATAAACACAAGTTTTTTTAAATACCCTGGACTCTGGAGCAAAGGGTGTTACCGCCCTAGCAGCTATTTTTCTGATTTTAAAGTAAACTGTTGGTAGTTTGTCTACCACTGGGTATGTACTAGTTTGCCATCTCAACTTAAACATAAAGCTTTACACAACTTTACATTTTTATCACGTGTTTGGCAAATGTCTTTCGGTCGACGTCGAGGGTTCCCTTCTGATAAGACTCCAGACTGCAAGATTAGACGACAATCGATTCACTACGATTTCAGACGGTCAACGACATAGAAATGGCTTAAGCAAATAGAATTGAATTAGTTGTCTCTTCAATAGTATGATGTTAAACTGGTTAATTGTGACGTCGCCTGCGTGGAATAAGTTATGCAATTGACCTTCGAAAGATATAAACATCCTGATGTTTGAGTGCCTTAAACTGATATAAACTCAATTTGGTAAACACAAGGTAAAATAATTTAAGTAAGGATACCTTATGCAGATTGATGCGGATTGATACTGTGTTTGATGAAATCTTTTCTGTAATAAGAGAAAGAAGAAAACGACGGAACAAATACAAACAAACATGATAATAATGTTCAATGTTCTTATTTCTGGGGAAATTTTTGACGCATTGTGGTGCGTGACTTTATTAAGTAACGTTGCTAAGACACACTTCAAGAAAATAAATAGATACTCAAAAGTAGTGCTCAGATCTGTTCTGTTCTCCAGTCCATTATGGTTGCCTGGTAGAGATCGCTCTGTAGCGATAAGGCCTAAGGATTGTAATATTCTGTATACCTTTTTCTGTTTTGGTTGTTCTATGTGGTGTTCAATAAAGAGTTATTGTATTGTATTGTAAGTAGTTTATTACAACTATCTCGCCTCGACATTTATATAGCTAAAACATTTTATAAGGTTACCTACGTAAAAACTTCGCGCAGATCTAAAAGGTAAACGTACTGTTCGCACGTTTAGCACTCTGCCACTTTTTTCGGCTATTTACTCGTCTAAAGTGTAATTACGCGAGGCTCATTGTTATAAACATCTTTAGGCGCCATTATGGTTGCAGATATGTTGATGGCTCCATTAATGAGTCTTCGTCTACTCCAAGCCGGGCACGTTCCCGCTGATAACCCAACAACTAACACATTTAGAGCGAAAAATTACCGATATGTATGTCAAAAACAAATGCAGAATGCTGGTGGTTTTTATTTAAAAACTAAATTAATAGTTGAAGTTTAAAATTGTTTCCGAAGGTCAGTGAAAGGAAAAACTTGGCAAAAACTAGGAAATGGCCTTGAATAGAAGTAAGATTTTTTTTAAAAAAATTGCTGGAGCTCTTACAAACATCAAATTTCACTTGCAAAATTTGATTACAGATAGATACAGCTTCGAGACCGCGGTGAAACTAAATAAAAGCCCCTAAATAGGTTCCAAGTACGTCTTCCAAATAATATAAATTGCGATGTTCCTTTTACTTTTTAAAACAGTACGTCGAAAGTGCGATAGTAACTTTATCGTTCTATTTCGTATATTTAACCTGTTATTCATCAAATTAGGTGTTCTGACATTGTTCGTGCATTGACATTAACATTGACCAACATCAAGACACGTGACTTCGTATAATGCCTACGAGCGACAGGTCAGTTATAAGTCGGCCAAACGCAGCGATAATTTCACAGACGAGTTTCGTTTATAGAATCACACCCCTAATTATTTAGTAAGAATAATTTAACAATCTCTTCGTGTGAGACGTAGGAACCATCAGAAATACTCCCAGGAGCGCAGTTCGCCAATTGAATTCTTGGCAAACAGACTCGCTCCTGTCCTCCGGTGACGCCTGCTGCCGACACACCAAAGTGAAAATTAATTTCTCTTCATCTTGTGTTCCTTGGGGTCCAAATGTATTGAATTGTTAAATAAAAATCAAAGGTTCATGGTTTCGCGGAATGTTAGAATTAGATTGGAAGATACGAATTATTCAAATTATTCAACTAACGTAAAACTATTCAGTAGTTAGTAGACGTTACCACAATGGGGATCGTTTCTTTGATCACCAGTTGGCGCCACTGTTGACTAAGGTCCAGAGGTATATACCTAGCTGTCAAAGGCGATTTTATAAGATCGGCGCCGAAACAAAGTTTTATATCTTGAATCTCATTAAGTTTATTAATTATAAATAACTATCATCATATCGAGTAGCTATGCCGCAATGTTGTGCAGTTCCGTTTCATTCGAAAAAAAACCGCTTTCAAAGCGTTCACATTCATCGCCAAATAACCCACATTTGCGATAATTTCACGACGGAGATCAATTTTCAACAGGTAAATGAAAGAAATTATAATTTATGTCACGAAGCCCGCCCAAACCAGTGAAAAGTGGATGTTACTGGACCTAACGCGATAGCCCCCATTCAAATAGAAGTAGATACACTAAGTGTGGTACCATCGAATAGTACGGCCCTTTTACCATTTATTATTGAAGTTTGATATATTTCAATTTATTTAAATGGTAGTAAATTTAATATTCAGTGTAACAACTTACACTTATATTCGACACCACTCTAGGGGTATCGTGTCTCACTGTTGCGAGCAATGTGCTAAAAGCAGGATGCTGGATTCGCAGATTCCAATAGGATGCGTTCCTCTGTGCATTTTCGGTAGAAGTGAAAAAAGTAGTATCTATCTATTAGGTAAGTTGTAGCAACAAACTTCTTGAACGCTCTCGCAATGAGGCGCCAAATGGTATGAGGAAACTTTGTTACTGAATTGCAGATAGGTAACCGGAGTTAGAGGCACTATCCAATCTTTGCATTGTAATTAAAACGTTAACTCGTTAAAAACTTTAACTTGAAGCTCTAATTTCAGAACGTTCACGCTATTTGGTTGGCTAAATGCGTCGTTACTACATAAGAGTGGGAACTAAAATGCCGTTGCGGTATCGCTTTAACATTATCGAATAGAAAGTATGTTTATTTGGCAGCGCTAAGTCCTCGGCCGACCCCGCCTCCCAACTCGCTCCTAACTTGGTAAGAGCCATGGCCCGAGAAGCCTCTTTCCGCTTTTTATTGCGAAAGTTCGCCTTTCATACGTGTGTTGAAAAGTTAAAATTGTTTTTCGTGTAAAATTCTTATTGTTAGGTTAATTTAGCTTTTCTTGGACGTCGTTTTTGATTTTAGATTAAATCATGCACGTTAATCCCACAACATGTTTCGAGATGGTAGCACAATATAGATGACAGATATGAGACATTTTAAACGGTAAATTCTGACTGTCATCCCCATAGAAGTAGAACTGAAGGAACGGGATGACGCGCCTTAAGATTTGTTTCATGAAATGTGTCATCCTAAAGTAGAATCTGGAAAATCTACCGGGACTTCTTATTCCAATATGAAATACCGTTAAATTTCGAAACTTTCTGTCATACGAGGTAAATTAGAGCATTGAGCCTGCAGGTTGTAAAGTAGAAATAACGCAGACGTCTGGCGCCATTGGCAGCGTGCCCGCGTTCTTGCGATGGTTGCGGCATCTACCGGCACTTGCTCGATAGCCCTGCGACTGTAGTGCCAGGTGCCAGCTGCTGGATTGAAATTTGAAAACTTCTTGAAAAATACTTTTTCTTGACGGCCATAGCCTATAGGTCAGTGACCCTGACTATAAAGGCTTAAGGTTCTGGATTCGAAATTCGAATTCCGGTAGCATACGCTTGTCGAAATCGAATGTTTGTTTTCTATCAGACTCATGTAACTAAACTATTTATGAAATTACCTATGCAAATCTGTTGCCTACTAAAAGCTTTGTTTCAATTTGAGACTTGGTCATTTATTTCGAGTTTGAAAGAACAAAATCTTGTTCCAGATGTACATAAATAGATGACTCTAAATTCGTTTGTGGACTCTGTTTTTTTGTGACAGATGTTTTAACACAACGTTTAGCTCGGAAACTTTATCTTTTAATTTGATACGACATGCGTCCGTTATAAATGCATAATTTGGCTGTACGCCATAGTGAATGTAACCATGAAGAAAGAAAATGCTATAGCTTATAATCGACTGATAAAGATAGCAACGACGAAACTAACCTTACAAAATAAAGGTACAGTCTATTATGCAGCCGCGTGAGCGTGATGCCAGCGAGCCTCGTACTTCCTGTAACTTTAACAAGCCTGCCTACGCGATGTACACTTCTCGTTACACTAACAAATTATTCTCCATTTACATGCCTCGTACGCGTACAACGCACGTTTTCTGTATCTTGAATTTTCGGTAAAAATATGAAACCATATTAATCGGAATAACACAAGAAACGCCTCAGATTGCTGGATTTATCACACTATTAATATTATACATCAATTTCTGCCTGTGGAAAAATATCGCTGTCGCAATCTAGTGAGTGTTAGAAACTTTGCAACTAACGATATCGATAAAAAATACTTCTAACACTAGCTAGATTGCAATAGCGTTTGGTTTTGCCGCGAAAATTCTTGGCTCTGGGTGCGTTACAATCCAACGTCTGCTGTTGGCCAAGACTTTCTGCTGTAAAAGTCTAGCACCAACTCTACCTCCTCTTAAAATTGTTCTGCACAAATAGAATTTGTTCTGCATTTCAAGTGTAGCTCTGTTAGTTAATGGGCGTCGGGTTGGCGGCCGCCGCGATGTGTCGCCGACGTGAGATATTCAGCGAGCGTCCGAGCCCTGAGGGAGTGATTACGTGCTTGCATGCAGCCCGCCCCGCGGGCCCTGCCCGCATTTCTACCAATTCTCTATCAACCATTACTATCTAAGGATTCTAAGGCCTCCCGAACGAATCGACTCGATTTATATGTGGATCGCTTCATTTTGTTCGAGTTCACGTCGCACAGCTTTTTTCTAAAAATAAATCTATCGCAAACCGCTGAAAGGGCAAAAAACTATGAAGAGAAAAGCTTCGCAGTACATCAAGGGAGCGCTGACAACGACACGCTCTAATAGAAAATTTTCATATTCATAAGGACGTGGAAAATTTGCATATAAAACGAGCAACTTCGCCTCCCAGACCCTCTGAATCTGGATCAAATACCCTGTTTTCCATTCGCTTTAAAAGAAGTCAGAAGACTTTACATTTAACAAGTCCGACGGAATATCCATTATAGCAGTTCCACTTGATGCAATCATTTGTGAAAATTTCTCATTTGTTAGCCTTTGACCTAGGTATTCAAAGCTCGGGCAAAGTTTCTTCAAAGTTTAACTTTTTTGTCCGCCAACCGTGCTTGCAAACGGTAGATATATGTTATGTAAATTTAGAGGACTTCGCAGGTTAATTTAGTCCTAAATTTTGACAGACGTCTTAATTTCATTTATTCAGTTAATTTTTAATCATTTTTAACATAGGTACTGTACTTTAAATCAATTTTCTAGTTTTAGTGTTCTTTATTGTTATTTAGTTTTTAATAGTTTGTATATTAATAAATTCCAGTCTTTTTCATTTATTCAACATTTTATTTGTCTTCAGGGTGGGACTATAATTTCCTTCTCTCAGCCGTTACTTAGGCTTAGCGCACTGGCTGAACGCTTTGCTCCTGTTCTTCGAAATATTGGAAAATAAAACCGTACACCTGAACCCTGTGTAAATAACGATTTATTTAACCTCAGCTCGGACGAAAAATCTCTACCAATTTATACTTTATGGGTCTGTGTAGGTAGACATGTGCTCCTGACAAAAGGTATTCGGTGGTTTACGATTTATTAAACCGATTTCGTGCTGTAATATGTTCTTGTATCAAAAAATACCGGAAGGTAGCAGAAATAATTGCTTGAACTTTTTCGTTCGCCCGCATCAAAGTTGAAAATTAGACACCTTTGTATCCGTGAAGTAGCACGTAATACTCTAAATTAATGCCGCCGCTCATAATCCTGGTGCGGTAGACAAACTTTGATGACTTAATTTGAACTTTGATTTCACTTCAAAGTTATAAAGTAAAGCGTAAGTATTTTTTCCCGCCTCAGAAAAGTACTGATCTGATAAGTCCCTTGAATTAACTTAATTTGAACAGAAAAAGCGATAAAAGAAATGTTTTTTATCTTCTATATCGATCAAAATTGACGTCTAGATTGGATGGAACTTCGCTCAATATCGGCCGCACTTAATTATGAACTTCTTAATAATAATAAATTCTAAGTTAATTCGAATTCAGGGGTTGCGCTGTGAACGAGATTTTCGTCTGAACACGGGATAAGAATATTAATAGCAAACGATCTGTTCTTGTAATCGTAACATTCTTTTATTCCGCTTTATTTGAAGGTTAACTTAACGTTCTTCCATGCTGGTTTGGGAGTAAAGAAAAAACATAGAATTTACCAGTTGCTTATCTTCCCGCGCAGATGGTAAAAGCCCATCGGGGGAATGGGCGAAAGTCTTAGGAATCGTGTTATAGGCAATGCAGCTAGCAACCTATCACTATTTTGATTCCTCTTTCCACCTATATGCCCACAGTTATTCTAAACGTGGCCTTTGGGTCTTGATACCATAGGCTCTGTCTACCCCGTAAGGGATATAGACGTAATATATGTGTGTGTGTGTGTGTGTGTGTGTGTGTGTGTGTAACTTAACGTTAGTAGTCCTAACCGGATTCCGGAGTGTATAGTATTAATTTCCGTTTCCAACTGTAACAGGCCAACGGTGGACATTACCGACATTATACAGCCGCTATATCAATGTAATCCGCCACAGGCCAGCCCCGGAATGGGCAACACTGGCCACGGGAGCGGGAGTGGCATGCACTTGAATTGAAATTGAAATGAATTGTTTGCGGAGGCAACTCCGCTCGCACGGATTGTGCTGCTCCCCCACTGACGTAAATTGGATCTCGAATGAGATGTCTTTTCCGAACCGAATGCATCCCGATCACCTTTGACTGCGGCCTGGGTCTGCCGCGGAATGGATTGCCAATTGATTGTTTGTCTCTATTGTTAGTTCAGACCGCGAGCTGCGTTTGAAAAGGCAGAATTTACCCGCAGGTATATCTAGTTATTAGTTTTGTTTTTTTTTTGGCAGGGTAGGTTTCCATTTGCAATTAGTGCGAAGACAATTCTGTTAGTGCTTACTACTTAAGACATTATGTATACATTATATTCTCCTTTCTGCCCACTGCTGTTTGTAATTGACTGTGTGGATCTATCTAAATGTGGCGTAGTACAGTACAAATACAAATAATTAATTTTGCTTGTAAAAGGGTTACATAAGATGTTAACAATAGTTATTAAGGTGCTCTTTATTCGGCTATACTGAAGCAGCATGCAAAATATCAAACTCAATAAAAGTCATACATACACACACATACACAAATCACGTCTTTGTCCCTTACGGGGTAGACAGAGCCTAAGGTAACAAGTACCTATAGGCCACATTTAGCAAGATTGTGGGCGTATAGGTGAAAAATGGAATCAAAATAGTGATGGGTTGCTAGCCTCATCGCCTATAACATGATTCCTAGTATTTTGGCCCATTCCCTCGATGGGCTTTTACCATCTGCGCGGGTAGAGAAGCAACTGGTACATTCTATGTTTTTTCTTTGCTCCCAGACCAGCATGGAAGACTCAATAAAAGTCATTACATAAAAATAATTAGGCTATTACATTACTGCTTACAATTAGATTATTATCATATTAATTTAAATTGTCCTTATATTTTGAATTACATATTTATAGTTAGTTTACAGTAGAGGGCATAAATATCGATACAGCCATCATGTCAAATATATGTGTCCCCGGCCTTACTGTATGTGGCATAAAGGTGTATAGATGTTTATGACGCCTTGGTAACGTACCTACATAGGTAGGTATATTTATGCCCTTGACTGTACATATGGAAATGGAGTTGTAAATTTTTTGTGAATGTAAACGTATTTTTCTCCAGATGTTTAGAAAATCTTGAAAACCTATTTTTGCAGATAAAGCAAATTGTGTAGTCAGTTATTGAAAGTCTACTACTTAACAATACAAGTAGCTTAAGGGCGGCTTAGCGGCTAACAAATGATCTCGGGCTCGAATAACCCGATCCCTATTGTTTGTCCCCGTAACTGAACTTACATTCGTGGTGCTAGAGGTCAACGTACCGTCACAGATGTGGTTTACCTTAAATTATTACGTCGAGACTTAATATTTTGAATACCTATTCGTGTTGGAAGCACAAGAAATATTTTATCACGCTCAAGACCTTTCACTACGTGGAAGCAGTAAGAAGTTTAGCTTATAGATAACCCATACCACACCTAACTCACCTAAAGGCTTTTAGAACTACTACCACAGGAATAAGATTCTAAACTGCTTAAATATGGTTTCTAAGGTCTTTAAATCGCGAACGTTACTGCGTGATCAACGATTAAACAATACAGGACCGTATTTCTATTTTATCATCCAGATGGAATTATTGTAATACGTAAAGGATATTTTATGATATTGGTAGCGACGAATGCACGCGAGAGCCGTGTGAATCCCTATTGGTTCACAACAATGCGCCTCGTGACTCGCCCGACGATCCTACCTCCAGATTAATACAATGACATAAATTCTCTTGTATTTATTACATCGATAGAGAAAGCGAATCTAGCGATCCAACTATTGTATACGTGACTTCAAAATTATTGTTATGATTTGCTCGATGTACTTACTTGATACGTTCACTGTTTCAAGAAACCTTTTTATAAAATATAGTTTAATAAAAATTTTGTATTTAATTATTTCGCTGCTTTTGCGCGGTTTTAATTTAACTCTTGTCATTTTATTATGAAAGCATTGTTTATTCTTCATCAAAGAAACACCTGCGTCAATTCGGTTGCGAAATGTTATTCAGCTTCACAGCACCATACACACAACATAGCGTCGTATATTATTATGAAATCGAGTGGGAAAAAAAAACAGAAAAATAACGTTATTGAATGCTGCACTCAGACAGATCACAAACACTTAAAGTAGACAAAAGGCAAGGTTAAAGCTTCGAGAAGAAGGATTACGGATTAGTCCGAAACATGTCGAGCAGTAGGTACTCGACTTTGATAAGTGAGTGATCCGTTTATTCCACAAGACAAACAAAAGCTTATTAGTTATGTAATTGAATACTGGATAGAGCAGTGTTTGAGAGGAACGCTCGAGCGCCCTGATTGGTGCTGAATGGATAATGTTCGTGCCAAATGCTAACTTAGCCAATCGGGCACGCCGCGCGACGCCGTTTGCGGCGCACCATTAACCGCCACACTCCAAAATAGCCATTAAACTCAAACGCAATCCTTAAACTTAACTCAGATACAGACGAGGAAATTAAACTTCAAAGATTACAAACTGAACCTCCGGGCAAAATTCTCGTGTACGCAGATAAGATGATATACGCCGTTAACGGTGTAATTTATTTTATCTGTTTGATAAAATCATGATTAAACTGCAGCAAATGCCTGTCCACAGAGCTTGGTCTCCGATCCGGGCATTTAACGTATTGTATGTTAGTTGAGCTCCTGCAGGATTGTTAGGAATTTGGTGCTAAAAACCAGATCTTTGTGTTATACACCCACCTCTAAATACCTACCAGTCATTATGTGTGCTGGCAATCCACATTCGAGGCCGTGCCGGACCCTTTGACGCGTTCTGTACAAGCAATTAGTTTCTTGTTCACCCCACACTGACAATCGCCAATCGTGTCGTTCCTGATTATGGTTCTCCTTAATTTTTATTACGTCCTGTGCCAGCGCGGTATCTCATGGCGGAGATTCTTTCGGGTCTTGTGAAATAAATATCTAAGTTATAGTAGCTGTTGATTCTGTATCAAAGGAAAATGTAAGGTGAAGAATCGTACATGAGGTAAATCAGCAATTTCTTTGAGTGTCGCGGAGTCGCATTAACTTGTAAGCCGGTGCCGGCGGCTGACACCCGACCCCGCCGACTTTGAAGTAACATTGCCTTTCGTCCCAAGAAAAGCCACCGACCGGCATCGTGCTCCATTTCGTTTCCCACGGCTTTGTCTAAGTAAAGGATTAATAAAAGTTTTTAAAAGCTTCACGTTTAACTTCATTGTGTGCATTTAATAGTGAGTAGGTACGGAAGGAACTTAATGACGTTTGTGTGTTCAAATTCAAACCATTTCAAATTCGGTTCCGTTTTAATTATTTTATTTAACCTCGCCGCCGAGTTTTGTAGGCTCTTTAAAACCTAGAGCTAGTCCATTTCGGCATGTAAAACAGGCGCAGCGATTGTGCTACTCCCGTGTTAGCGCCAAAACTCAACAAGTCGGGAAGTTTTATTCGAGGCCCGTATAATTGTTCCGTATACAGAGTTTTACATACAATTGTGGTCCATGTTTTCGGCTGTGTTCACTAGTTTCACTGGCCAGTTAGTAGCCAAAAGCTCCTGTTTGATGTATCCGCAAGCCCAAATGGACGTCTCGTACCAACCTAAGAATAAAAATAAGGATAAGTCCACTGGGTAAAAATTAACACGATTAATGGTTGTGTAACAGAAGGCTTAACCAAGGTTGTGTTGTGACCGTATGTTGAACCGTGGCTATTTTGGGACTAAAAACCCGCAGCAACAAAGGTTGATTGATCCAATGGCGTACTAGTAAAAGAAAAACATATAAAGTGGTGTTTCGCTACAATAACGCCCGTTAGTCATACTAAAATAAAATAAGAAATCAACTGGCAGAGTTCGTAATATTTGAGAATTAGAGGATGAGGGTGCTGTGTTAAAATTCTATCATTAATGATAGTGCAATGCTATGAATGTGAGTAAGATTTCGGAATACCTACTGTGTTTACTGTAAGGCAGGAACAATGGGGCCGTACAATAAGGTTGTGACTCACGAAGAGAAAACGTCATGAACTTCGCTCGAACGTCAGCAACAATTTTCCATTTTCGTCTGTTTAGACCGTACAAAATTTTAGTTCAAATAAAACAAAATGAAACAGGTACGTATCGCATAACAGCCAGAGCTTTACTGAACATTAAAATTAATATTTTAATTAATATTAGCAATCGAGATTTTCAAACTACGATTTGGTACCTACATAGATTCTTTGAGCCCTAGATCTAAAGGCTTCTGCTAAAGATCGTTAATTATTCACATCATTTACTCCTAATTCAGAAATCTCCGCCGTTTACTGGGATCAAAAGTCGCAAGTTTAACATTCTTCCGGGCTTAAGCAGTACTTATGCCGCCGTTTTCCGTAATGAATAAAGCAGTTTCTTCCAAGTTAGTCAATTCCGTGCACGGAGTCTGCGGCGTTGCACCGCTGGAGGAAGTAATATTAAACACGCCTCTCCCCGCCCCGCTATATTCCCACACCACGCTGCAGTTCGATTCTTCATCCTGCAAATTTATTCCTTACTTACCGCCAGCGTTTTGATACAATTCTGAATATCACGATTGGAATGTCAAAACGTTTTGCTACGTGCTTTGTAAATTTGCAATTCGTTTTTTTCCGAGTTATAGTTTTTCGCGCTCCTGATTTATGTTCAAAGCAGGAATTTTACGAGAAGGGCATAAATATAAGAGATATTGTGCTCGGTTTAGCGGATGGAGGCGTCCGTCGTAGGACTGCGTCGTAACAAAAGATGATTTTTGCGGCACATCCTTTATCCCGCCTTTTCCGTGTACGGCGGCTATTGCGGCCGCCATCGAGCCGAGAGTGGTCCTCTCGTTAGGGCAGTCCACTTGGATAAATCGAGTTTCCATTACTTACTCGTTGTCATTCGCTTTGGTCGTGCTGCGAATTTCAAAAATTGTTTCTCGTCGACTTTGGTTGGACCTTCTATTCCTCGCCGGGCTTTTATCTCTGAACCTTAGTCTTTTAAATCTTTAGAATTCTTGACTGTTTTGTGTGATTGATTAAGTCATTATGTATTGTGACTATACCTATATATCAAAGGGTTGTGGTTTTAAGGGTGACTGCGGAACGACGCGTCAGGAACCCCTTAAAACTTTCCCAATATCTCCCGTTACGGCCGCTCTCTGATACCCGATCCTCATCTTAAATTTAATGTAGAATAAATATACGTTTATCTGAGTCTATATATAGTGTGAAGAGTTAAGAATTCCATATTTGCCATGTCTAGAAAAGTCAAAAGTTTCTTTCAGATTTTGATACGTAAGAATCCATTTTCAGTGTAAATTTTTTCAGTTCTATCAACTTAGGAACTATGGTAGTTATAAATTTCGACTGTCGGAATTTATGAAGATTTATATTTAACGAATGTGCCGCGCGGTGCATCGGCGGGAGTTCATCCCAAATGCATGTCTCCACCTACAGTCTAAGCCCTAAATCCCGCGGCTTAGCGCCGCCGAATGAAAGTTTACACTAAAGATAAACTCCCCGCCTCCAATTCAACGCAGACTACTCCGCTGCTCTGCTGGCTTTTCTTTCTTTTTTACGCTTTTACAATTTCACAGTGCGAGTGAAACTTGGCACTGTTTGGCAGTCTTGAATCGTTATTTTTCTTTTGGCGTGATCAGTTGCTAAATGTTAGCGCACGATCTATTCGTTTTTATTGTAACTACGTTATGTACTAGAACTTAGAATAGTCAAAACGGTTCTGCCAGGCTTTTCTGTGCGTCGATGTTGGCGCAAAGTATTTTTCCGTGGGGATATTTTTCCGTGTAAATATTGGTAAGGAGCTTTTATTGCTGTGCTCGTAAGGCCGATTACTCAGTATAAGCTGGGCGGTAGCGCGGCAGCCGCAGCAATTTACGGCCTCGGCAGGTGTCGCAGAATACTCGTAGCACCCAACAAATACAAACTCACAGCTTCGAACGTAGCCCACTCTGAATTCCCTCTGACGTTACCGAAATGATTTTAAGCAGGGGCTTAGTGGTCTGTTGAAAAACTATCATCACCAGCACCACCTGGTATTGTAGGATACGTTTCATTGATTGTTTACTGCTAATCCATCTTATTCTCGAAAATCTAGACGCAGACGTAGACATAATAAATGGAATGAACTGTAGATTAATGGTTGTGACACAGGCACCTCCTTCTGATTAAGCTCTATATTCTGGATATGTTTTCAATACTTCTTTTAGTATTTGGAAAATGTTTGGCATTATTATCGATGGTTCTTATCTATGCTTTATTGTAGCATAAAAGGGATATTTTTGTAAGTAACATCAGATGCAATTTTTGTTATACAATATTTTTTGTGGTGAGCTAGTATAAAAATGACACTAAATCCAGCTATTAGAATGGAAATTCATGTTTCTTAACAGGTGAAGTTTGAATAGAAGTTAAATAATAAATAACAGGCTGTATTTTTATTTTGTGTTGTGTTGCGACTTGTAATTTAAAAATGCGTACATACCTACTTTTACTTTCAGGGGAAAAAAGGAAAGTAAAAAAACACCCCTCGACTGGATCTCGATCTCAATCGAGTTTACATATTTTGAGCACTTAGAAGTGACTCTTGAAGATAGATGTACGTAGGTGTATAATTTTCTTATATGTTATTCAGAGCTTTTAGCTGCATTGACATTGAGTTAACTTCTATACTTGCATTCTTTCATGCTGGTCTGGGAGCAAATAAAAACATAGAATGTACCAGTTGCTTCTCTTCCCGCGCAGAGTTGAAATCCCATTGTGGGAATGGGCGAAAGTCATAGGAATAATGTTATAGACGATGCGGCTAGCAACCCATCACTGTTTTGATTCCATTTTCCATCTATACGCCCACAATCTTTCTAGGCGTGGCCTGTAGGTCTTGTCACCTTAGGCTCTGTCTACCCCGTAAGGGATGGAGACGTGATTTGTATATGTATGCATGTATGTACATAGAGTAACTTTTATGCGGCTGGAGTCCTGGCCAAACTCATAAACTTAATACCGGCTTCTGCACTCCTCTTTGTCGTGGATAAAAATGATGAACACCGTCTCGGGTGTAGTAAAGCTGCGTTTATGGTTTATAAAGCCTGAGAGTGCTAACAGTGTGTGTATGTATAGTTAGCTACAGGATGATGGACGGTGTAGTTTATTGAGCGGCGCGATCGCATATCGGTTGCAAACGCAATCCGCGCCCGCACGAACTTCCGTCTACGCTGTCCTGCGCAAATAGAGCGGTACTGCGCCACTGTGGCCCTGTTGTACTCGAGCCCTGAATGCCTGTTTTCATCGTTAACATGCAACCATTTATCCATTCAAATGAACGCGTCGATAGGCACGATGAGATTGAGACCCGAGCGCATAGCAAAAACGCTAATCGATATTATGTACTTATAGGTGGACTTTGTTTGGCGTACGCAGTATTCAACTGGATGATTTAAATTGTTTCTCTATAGGGCAGTTAGTGAGGCTTTAGCTATCCCATGGGCACATTTACTTATGTATAATGCTGCACATTTAACCCCGGCTGCTTAGAGCAATTGTCGAAACCAAACTTGACCCTAGAGACCTTTTTCAGTCCCAGATTTTAAATTTATGGAGATTAAGTTTAAAGTAGAAAGAATAGATATTTTAAGCAATGTACGACCAAGGAATAACGGATTTGTAAATTATTTACTGTTCTGACCTACATATATTTTTCAAGCTTTCGTGTTTATTTGCCTGATTTATCGATAATGCTGGCACCAGCTGCGCAGGGAACTCGACGGAATAGCCATAAAAAACTCTCGTAACAAGCCCGTATAAAGTACCTGCCTTAATTCGATATCCTTGTCGTCGGGAATTGATAAACGATCGCGAATCGCCCCGCAGGCCTGCAAAGGATTCAGGGAGTTTCCTTGTTTTCCCTAAATTTATCATGTAACCTTTTTCACGGCGAGTGTCGAATGCGAAGCACTCGCTAGCACCTGCCCGCTCCCACGCTAACTACGCCAGCCTACATGCCCTCCAGTCACATTTTCTTTTCGTACGTGCCTTAATACAATTCTGACGTTTTATTGTGTCTTTATGTACAATAGACCGCTTACTGTACTTTTTTATTTCGTGAGACTTACGCGGCCAAGAATTAAGAAACTGGCGACATTCATGTTCGTGTGCGTTCCATTTGAGCCTTGGCGTGTATGGGTGGTTCTTATTTCATCCGACTACCGTAAAGTATGATGGAGTCAAAGTTTCGCATAAGTAATTATTTACGAGCAAATTTGAGCTTGGTCAACTAAATATTAGTAATGTCAACAGATAGATAAATATTTTATTGAATCAGCCCGTTACTTTGCGGAGGTCCATTTAAATGATTTTTTTTTTGTTCGTTGATAGATAAACCGTATAGGTACGTTTAAATGCACGCATGGTTTAGGGTCAAAAATTAGGATTAGATATATAAGTTCCATACATTTTGACACTAATTTAATTTGGGAGCAATTGAGACCAAAAGTGTTTAGAAATTGAACGAAAATTTGTAGATAAAACGACCAAACACGCTTGTATAATGTGGTTGTGTTAGATCTCTAACTGCTTTGATGACTTTATTTTCAATTCATAACTTTGTCTTTACGAAGTGTTAAAATAGAAATTGTCATGTTTCCCAGACCACTAGCACTAATTACTTGTACAAGTTTAACAATAGATGAACTTAACAAGTTCACTGTGGAACCAAACGGCAAGGAAATTACGCGTTGTTGCCGACCCTTATAATTAATTGCTTCGGGAATAAAATTACAGGGCTACATGTTTATTATCAATGTGCACGTATTCATAAATATTTCACTGCCGGAGATATTAAAATAAAATACCAGTATTGATACAAAATATAG
This sequence comes from Pandemis corylana, assembly GCA_949127965.1. Lineage (NCBI taxonomy): Eukaryota > Metazoa > Arthropoda > Insecta > Lepidoptera > Tortricidae > Pandemis > Pandemis corylana. The sequence continues at coordinate 4,973,116 of OX421856.1, read as the reverse complement.
TGTTCCAGTGGCAAAGGAACAAATGAACGCCTTTGGCGCGGCTTCGCCCCGGGCTCACGTCTGATTGCTTTGGTCACAACGATGAAAATCAATTTCTTTTATTCATGTTACTTCATTATTATATCACTTTTGTGCTCGTAGCGTAAACTTTGTTAGGCAATCGATAAGGAAAATATCAATTCGATGAAACGTTTTATAGCCTTTTCGATTTCATATTATGACTTTCTTGCTGACGAATTATTGCTATCCCGCGGGAATTATCGCATTTGTAATATTTGTAGGAAGTAGGACTATATTATTTTTCCAATCAGAATATTGTTTGCAAATCTTTGGTCTCAAACGTAATGTCACATAGTTTATTCCAAAGGAACAATGAATTTGAAGTCGGCGGCGTTACAAAAGAGATTCGCAAATCATAATTTATAACGCGACACAATAAAAAATCAAAGCACTAGACAGCTTTCCCCATTTAGGCAGCGAAGGTGCGGCGAGCTGTCACAACGTCCGTCGATGTGATATTGATAAATGTAGCTCCGCTGCCCTCTATCAAATTAAATATTTCCCGATTCCGTCCGGCGAGCCCTGCTCAAGTCTCTGAGAAAAAACGATTCGCGTTGTTACGCGCATAACAAATCCCCGAATGAAGTTTTAAACCCGGGCGCCTTCACATTTGCATCAATTAATTGCTTCTGCCTCGTCACCTTTTTTAATATTTCTGTTTTAGCGGTGATTTATTTCATCCGTGACGGTGCACCAGAGCCGCTATAGTCCGAAATGAAACGCCGCTCCGGACCCACATTATTGGATATCGCTTACAAGGGGCCCCGTGTTTGTCCGCGAAACAGGCGCCGTCGATCGCTCGTTTTATCCCCGTGAAAAGAAGTCACAAAGGAAGCCCACTTGCGAGTTCGCTTTGCAAAAGGAGATCGGCAAAAACATGCCAAGTCCGAGTAGGGCTGCGCGCAGTGTACGGTTTTGTAGTTGCTTGTCACAACATGCAGACTTATATGAGGATTTTTTGTTTGGTGATATCTATGAAAATAATGGTCATTAAATTCACGGTTTCGATAACGCAACAGCAGTTTCCAACCATCGGTGGTGTAGATATCTATGGGCGGCGGTGATCACTTAACGTCATCAGGAGAACGTCATAACGATCAGGAGAAGCGCGTGCGTGATTGTCAGCTTTAGTGTAAAAAAGTAGAAATTTTACTACTCCGAGTAGCTATAGTCGACCATGGAAGTCCTTTACCGTCTAAGGTTCAATGTCTTTTTTTACCACTTGGTCGCCGTAATTAATATACATACTCGTGCCAAATTACAGCTTTGTAGTTAGAAAGTCTCTGAGCTAAGGTACAGACAGTAAGACAACAGACGTCCGGATGGACATAGCGAAACTGTTTGTCGCTTATGAACTACGGAACTCTAAAAACTGTCTTCTCCCGTCGGCGGGTAAATAGCGGGAGTCCATTAGAGCGCGGGTCGAGGGCAACGTGTTCTGAACAAATCGAATCACCAGGGGCGCGGCCCATTATGCAGATTTTCCATTAGTGAAAAACTCAACTGAGTCGCAACGCGGCTGTCGCGCCGTTTTTGCGGCGCCCGCGCCGCGTGAGCGGTCCTCACACAACTCGCTGGGGTTTCGCGAACACCTTGGCCACTTGTCATGTTAACACATTTTTATGGTATTTGTTTAGTATAAATTTATCACTATTGCTAGTTTTCGAAAGGAAAACAAAAACGTTTTTTTAATTCAATTTTAATACAAGCTTTTTTGCTGACTGCACTTTTTGTTGCCATCTCTATCCTGCACATGTTTACCAAATTGAGTCAAGAAAATAAAAGCGTTTAATAAGGTTAGGTCTACAAAATGTATATGAGTACGCATTAAGATAAGTAAGCCTCTTTTTCGTTAATTCTTTTCCGTGAATTGACCGGCCTTTCATATATGCCACTCAATTTAATCCAGAAACAAAGAAACGGCAGCCCTGTCTAAATCCAAGGAGAAGGATCGTCGCTTTATAATCGACGTCCTCCGTTTCGCGTTCGGCTCGTTTTTTTTGCCTTTTATCTTCGTAAATTTTAATTTTACGGATTGCTAGTTCGCATTTCGTATCGTCAACGTCAGTGTAATCAAGATAAACGTCCTCTACTGTTCTGTATAGCCCTGTATTGTGCCGGGCGGACGTCAGGCTCCGGCCGGGCTCGATCCATCAATGACAGCGCGTCAATTTGACACCGCAGAGCCATCGAAGGGACGGTCGCGTTAAGCGTGCGCGTCCTTTTTAAATCACCTGAATTTGAGTCTTCAAACGAGAATAGCCTCCTGGACTGCTTACTCACATTTAGCCGTGCACTGACAAAAATGAACTGAAACAAAATTAAATATATCGGATGTCGCGACGCGGATCCACGTTAAATATAAGGCAATCTTTTCCATTTTTATTTGAAACAAATGAGAGTAGAAAGCAGTTCTTTTTTTAATTCCGGCATACATACAGGGGTACCTATTCGATAAGATAACTTGTTTCCATCTGAGACCCGTAAATGTATTGAGAGTTATAGTTTGTTTATTGCCTCGTAATCAAAGTTATCATAACGGAAATGACAACTGAGGAGTTGACTCTAATTGCCAATCGAACTAAAACAACCATTTGATTGGAGCCCGTTTCTTCAGTACTGTTTTACTCGTAGACACGCGACTATATTATTCACGCGTGTTTACGGACAGCAAAGAAAACAAAATAGAATGTAAACAGCACACTTCAGTATTGATAAACAATGTGGCGCGTACTGCGGGCGAGGCGGCGGCGGCACTCGAGCCGCGGCGATAAGTCAGCAGGAGGATGTGTGCGGATGGCCGCGCGGTCGTAACACTAAATCTGGGGGCACTTGGATTTACGCCGGGCCGGATTGCTCCGTGGGCGGGGGCCAGCACTTAATTACCGCAGCCGAGATTAGTTCCCGCGCGGGAGCCTATGGCCCCGTCTCCCGAACTGCGGTAACTCTTCCGACACCCGACCGCATGTGGCGAACGCCCGTGCCCGAACTGCTGAATGATCCAGCTATATGTGTAGCATACACATCGTTGAAACTGCTTTAATAGACGCTCGTCCTGAAAATTATATAGGCATTTACGTGTAATTGCCGATGTTATTTTGTTTTTGTCAAACGAAATTAGTTTAGTGTCAGTAATTTCTACGGACACTAAGTCATATTGATTTCGTCTTTATTCTTTACGAGGTAGGTGGAACTCAGGTTAAGAAGACCTAAAGGCCACGTTTGGCGTAATTTTGGGCGTACCTACCTGTCTAATGGTGGAAAAGGGAATCAAAATTGATGATCTTTACAAATATCTACTTAATTACCATTATCATTTCATCATCATTACCAGCCTGTATACGTCCCACTGCTGGGCACAGGCCTCCTCTCACAATAAGACGGCTTGAGCTATAGTTCCCACGCGGGTCCGGTGCGGATTGAGAACTTCACACACACCATATACATATTATAATTATAATTATTATCATCTAATTGTCATTAAAATTGTAATAAGTATTTATCAGGTGAGTAATAAAGTAAATTATGAATATTATGATATACGTAAGAATGGAATTTAATTAAACTCTTAAGCCAGGTTTATAAAGTATGATTGCTACAAACATTTACCTAAAATACGATCAAAGGTAATCTACCAAATTGTTTTATTTTACTAGAAGAAAATAAATGTTGACTTAAACAAGTCCGAGTAATCGCAATCAACATCAAAGAATTTAATGTACTTTTCCTTGAGTAATTAGGTCTTAAATTCAACAAGCAAATTTATAAAACAAGTAGGTAAATGAAATACAAGGGACGACTCGGCTGTTTTGTCGTCTACATGTAATTGTCATTTTGCGAAAATAGCACGTCTTCAAGGTTAGCGTTCTATTTTTAAAACAATAAGGTATAGTTACTACAATTTTGTAGTCATCGCGCGGTCTTTCAACTGTCTCGCAAGCTGCTGTACTGCAGACGTTACTTGAGGTGCAACGTTCGAGCCATGTAAAGTGGTGTTTTAGATAAACGCCCGGGGCATCCCGCTTGCACTCGATGTCGAGACATGTAATCTGCATCTTAAATCTAGAGAACATTTTTCGAAGTTTAGCTACCAGGTATACGAGCAAAAAAATAGGAGGTATTTAAAATCTACAATTTCATTTCCTTTAGACGCACTTTTTGAGATATCACTTTTAATTTTTAATAATTTTTAACATAATTTACTTTGAATCAACTTTCGTAGTTTTAGTGATCCTTATTATTATTTAGTTTTTAATGGTCTTTTAAACTGATAACTGATTTACAAGCTTTTATTTAACTAGCAATCTATGTATACAATCCAATAAATCTTAATTTTAGAACTCTACAGGACAATTCCTCTATGGTTTACGACTACATGGTTTTGCTTTTATAACAATGGATTCAATATAATGTTTCGTATTTATACGTATGTATGATTTGTTTGCTTTGGTCAAATCATGCAAGTCATTTACTTATATTGGCCTACTTCTATCGGTCTTTGACAAAAAGTTTGATAAATATTTGTAGGATTGATGATAACGCAGCAACAGAGAACGAAACCACAGACATCAAAATTTTTTTTTTCAAAAACTTACTGTTCAACCAGTAATATTAACTGACGTCAAATGTTAATAAAATATAGCGATAGCCAATTACATCGACCGACATAAATAAGCAGTCGAATTGAGAATTTCTTCCATTTTTAGGCCCACTAATATTCACCCATAACCTTAAGTACCTACCTGGATAACCGAGCATTTTTTTTTGGTACGTTTTCTAAAAATGAAACCTAGCGTGATCGATTTATCGCCCCCGAAACCCCCTGCATACTGACTTTCATTAAAATCATTAGAGCCGTTTCCGAGATTCAGAGACATATAAAGAAGAATTGCTCGTTTAAAGGTATGAGATTATATAGATGTATAATTCCACTAATAAATTTTCCGTAAAGATCAAACTTCAGAAAATTAAAAACTTTGAAGCAAAATTTTCCAATTATTTATTCCAATCATGTGACAGATAGCAGTGTGTCCACAGCCTAACGTGCAAAATAGGTATAGTGTTGGTTATCTCCGCGTGGCAGTTGATAACAATAAGCGTGTTTTCTACGCAAAGCGCCAGTGCCGCGACTGACCGCGGATCGCCGCGGACGCATACCCGATCCGATCTCGCCACCTCGCGTCTAATATATTAATTTTAACGGACAAACACAGAATTAACTCGACTCAGCTGTGCGTGTTTGCAATATCTGCGAGGAAACATAATTCGCGTAAACACGCACAGATTAAAACGTAACGGTATCGGAAGCGACAACGATAGCGGAATTTCGCTCGTTTGTACATTCTTTATATAAATAAAGTTTGCATACAGGTTGTGAATTATTTAGCTAATCGGTGATAAAAGTCAAAATGCGTTTGTTGGTGCGTTTGGCCGTGTTGGGGGTGATGTTTGTGCTGGCTATGATTGTACTGGTGCATGTTTCCGACTTGGGGGCGCGCGGCTCCGGAGTCCACCCTGCCGGCCGCAGCGCGCGCGCCGCCCGCCTGCCTTCCGATGACGACCTCCAGTCAGAGGCAGATAGTGAACTAATGAATATCACAGAACCTCACCGGAGAAAGCTGCATGTTGTAGAGGTTGGCTTCTTATCACAGTTTTTAAATAATCTTGCGAAAATAATATTAATCTAATCCGTCTCTACCTTAAGCAATATACTTATTGTTAGAGTTTCTTTTTGGTGTTGTTCGCGTCATGGTTATGATCGTTAGGTTGACTTGACCTGTTCCATGAATGAAATTCCATCTTTCCTGTCTGTTTAAACTGTAATTGGTAAAGTATCCAGTTTTTCCAAGTCATTGGCGACTTTCTTGCAAAGTTCCTGGGTCCTAATAATAATTAATGGCCCCGACGAAAGTCCGATATCCTTTCATTAGTTTCGTCGCCGCACGGGGCGGCCGAGATTAAAACTTGCTCCCGTCGAGGCTTTACGAACACTCTTTTAAAAAGGAGCGTCGTTCACAGCCAACCTTTGAGTTGTGAAATTGGGAAGTAGTCTTTTAATAATATTTGTTTACATCAAGTCCGTTTCGCACGTCCCTCGCCTCTCAAGAGCTTTAGCTCTGTATATCATTTAGGTAATTTTTAACCAAGTTCAAATTGTTAACAGATGATGCGTCACGCGTGGAACAACTACAAGCTGTACGCGTGGGGCAAGAACGAGCTGAAGCCGATGTCCAAGCGCGCTCACCTTTCCAGCGTGTTCGGCAACGGGGACCTCGGCGCCACCATTGTCGACGGCCTCGACACGCTCTACCTCATGGGGCTCAGCGAAGAGTTCCGCGAGGGTCGCGACTGGATCTCCGAACATCTGAACATTGGCGAAATTGTAAGCACATAACAAAATATACACGAAATGACAGCCCACGCCTGAACTGTGAGTCCGTTCATTTCATGCTTGTTTGTAATCCCAATTAAAACCTTACGAGCAACGTTGTTCCGGTTGCAATCCAACATTTATAGATACGAGCGGCTCACTGGCAACATCCCAGACCAACACCGGAATGAAAACAATTATCACATTGTACCAGTTTTGTTCGAGCGGTGAACTAGTTAAAAGTTTCGCTACAGTTCTGAAACCGCTTGAAGCAGACATCTGTTTAGCGTACCCTGTGAGGGATTTAATGGGCAAACGAAACTGCATAACTCTCACTAGCTTGGATGCTGCTAATTAGAATGATGCTGATGTGTAAGCAGAAAATATTTCACTTGTTGCTCGCGCTATTTATTCAGTAATGTGATGCCCTCTGAGTAATGTACGCAACCCATTCTTCACGCAGATCCTTTACAAACAGCACACGGTAATTTGGTAGAATGGTCACATGGATAACTAGCGCTTAACGACTGTTTAATGAACCGGCTAATCACTGCTGTCTGCGCGCTATCAGCTGATCGCGACAACAGGACCCGAGTGCCTTTTAATTGCTCGTACTTTACAAATCAAGCTTTGAACTGAACTTAGATTCCGTTTAACTTCGCTCAGCTGTTAATTTGAGCGTGAATATAATTGCGGGCTTTGAATTCGTAAGCGTTTTCATTTAATTATACAAACCGTTGTCATATTAGTTTATCGATCTCGGCCGGCTGTATTTTATTTTGTAAATAGATGCTTTTACTATTACTATGTTTGTTACACAAACAAATACCAGTCATCTATAAACGCCTAACAAACTATTAATGACGCATCCATCATGGTAGAACTCGCTTACAACAAGTGAATGATACATTCGATATAATTTTCATGTCATGTTTACCAGGATTCGGAGTTGTCCGTGTTCGAGACCACGATACGTTTCATCGGTGGGCTGCTCTCTTGTTACGCACTGACCGGGGACGGAGTCTTCAGGGATAAGGCAGTGGAAGTTGCGGACGCGCTGCTGCCAGCGTTTGAAACGCCCACGGGGCTGCCGTATGCGCTTATCAACCCATCCAGTAAGGTAAATACGCCCGGTGTGGTCAATGCCTCCTATGCGTCCAATAAAGGTCACGCGTGCGAGGAACGAATTAACAAAAGGTAATTTGGAAGAGTTAGTGGTTATTACAGATTATCCATGTTTCGATATACCTATTGTAAATGTTTTAACAGTAGGTACCTACTTCAATATAAGCTTTACGACATTATGCAAAAAGTGCCGTAGTCAAGCCTTAATTGAGGTAATTCTAGGTTATTTTTGCCGAACACTGTATGCGGGTATATCCATGATTTATGGAGCGAAACGATTACGTCACAGATTTTTGATTTAGTATTTAATAGTATAAACAAAGCAGATCATTTAGATTTTACTAATGAAAACAACTAATCATCTATCTCAATTTGCTTAAATGCTTGGTTTCATGATGGCTCCATAATACTAGGCTGGCTGCCTAATACGATTGAGTAATCTTAAAACTAACCTGTAAACCCAATTAAATGCTCATTTATATCGGTGGAATTCGTGTGGGATTAATACTGATACAGTTATTTTATTGACACAGAAATTACTCGCATAATTCTGTTAAGTTTCCGCATGCATAAATAGCTAAAATAATAAGGTAAGTAATTATCGTGCGGGTATGTTGTCATAATATGAGTATTGATTTATAGTAAACACTTCAATGCTCGGCTTGAAAAGCAACTCTGCTACATCAACAGAGGGTTCTTTTTCTATGAATTCCAAGGGACTAGGTATCCATTCCATGTAGCAATGGGTCAAAAGTACAGTATATCGAGCTTGTTCCCCGTACATAACCAAGTTACAAAACCGGCACTGGTAAGACCAATGTAAGATGATTAATTAATAAAGCCGCGAACATATTTGTTTTAATTTAGAAATAGTCTTTATTTTACCTTAAAATATCTTGGTAATGTAAAATAGATGTACGGGGAACAAGTGGTATATCCTATAACAACGTTTCTTTCTGTCAATATTTTAAAGCATTTTGATAAATAGGCGAAAAGTTTTTAACGTTTTTACAGCGTGTATAGTAATTACTTGCGTGTCGGGTCGATACCCTGAATTCGTGCCATTGCTACAATGTGAAGTGTAAAGGCATTTACACTAATTTATTAACACTACAATTGTATGCGTCATCAATGACCTAATTCATAAAAGTTTGTAGCCTATTAATGCTAAAAATAGCGACCCGCCTCGTTACTCTCACACTCGGAATAACTTGATAGAAGAATCTATGCAATCGACTTGTCTTAGCCAAACTTATGCAACAAAAATAATTTGTACCGAGCACACGAGTAGAAGTGTCATCGACCTCGTGGTATCCTTCAAGTCGGTGGTTTTGTTGTTCCGACAATGTTGTTGTTTGTTTTATTCAGTGATGAAATGAACAATCAATTAGTAGATCCATAGGCACTATTATGAAATGGATTGATTCTATTTTGAAAGCACGTACCGATCGCGTACTTAACTTCATTATTCATCTAAATGACAAGTAATTTTATTCAGTAGGGCAACCTTACTCGCTCCACCTGGACAAACGACGGAGGATCCCTTACGTAGGCTATAATTTTAATTTATATCAATAAATCAACAGCCTTATAAAATTTCTTTTCAAGGCCCCATCGAACGTAGATTAGCCGTTATCTGATATTGATTGACCGTTGCTGATTTCAGGCGAGCCGGCAGTACCACTGGGCGGGACCTAACAGCATTCTGTCTGAGATCGGGACCTTGCACCTCGAGTTTAACTACCTCAGTGACATCACAGGGCGGGACGGTAAGCTTACTCGTAGATAATACCTATCATTATAGGACTACTGATTTTCTTGCGGTCGCGGGATTGGTGCGGGAACCATGAAACACCTATACACAGTATATAATACAATACAGTAACTCTTTATTGAACACCACATATAACAACCAAAACAGAAAAAAGGTATACAGAATACTACAAGGTAACAATAGGCGGCCTTATCGCTACAGAGCGATCTCTACCAGGCAACCATAATGGACTGGAGAACAGAACAGATCTGAGCAGTATGTATACACAGGGTCCTAAATGTTCGTCGGGATTTTTTTGCGGTAACAAATTTTGAATAGATAGGTAATTAAAATAAAATAAAATTGTAGAGGATTGTTTCTTCCATTCTGGTCTGGGAGTAAAGAAAGAACATAGAATTTACTAGTTGCTTCTCTTCCCGCGCAGGTGGTAAAAGCCAATCGAGAGAATGGGCGAAAGTCTTAGTAATCATGTTACAGGCGATGCGGCTAGCAACCCATCACTATTTTGATTTCCCTTTCCAGCTATACGCCCTTAATCATGCTAAACGTGGACTTAAGGTTTTGTTACCTTACGCAAAGACGTGATATATGTATGTATGTATACTCTACATACACGTAGAGGTCACTCAAACTAACCGAACGACTTTCTGAAATATTCTGGAAGAATTTTGGGACACCTCGTATGAAATATAAACATGTTACGAGTATGACGTAAGAGCGCTGTCGTGCTATAGTGCTATACATAGCAACAGTGTCACCGCGTTATAGTTATCCGCATTTCTACTGCAGGAATATCCGTAACTTATCGCATGTGACACATGCTTTGCGATTGGATACTGATAACTGTTATCGGTCTATTTACACTTTCATGTCAGAATCAGCTGAAATATTGATCTTGATATACTCCCTAGTTTGTTTGTTCTTCCATGCTGGTCTGGGAGTGAAGAAAAAACATAGAATGTACCATGTAGGGAATGGGAGAAAATCTTAGGAATCATGTTATAGGCGATGCGACTAGCAACCCATCACTATTTTGATTCCCGTTTCCATCTATACGCCATCATGCTAAACGTGGTCTTAAGGTTTTGTTACCTTAGGCTCTGTCTACCCCGTAAGGGATAAAGACGTGATTTATGTATGTATTTTGTACCAAAAATACCTATTTTACTGTACATATCTACGATAATTATTTTCCACGAAGTTAGCTCATAGTATCTAGTGAGTCTCAACACAAATTTGTTTCAATTGTGTGATTAGATAGAGCGGCCTCTTAAACAATATGTTTATCAGCGAATACTGACCTCTTGACTGTTTTTTTTTTTAACTATCTGGAGCACTAACTCCGTTATGTTAATGCTAAATGGAAATACCCAAATCGCATACAGTAGTCTATCTGCACGTTTTGTCTCTAATTAGACTTAGTTACCTGCATGTTATCTATATGTACCTACGTGTGTGTAATACTTACGTATTCAATATCAAGCGTGCATATGTGTGGGTGTGTACGAGTGTGTACAGCTTAGCGCAGGATTAGCAACTATAAACATTTACCATATAGCATAGCCAAAGAGAATACAAAATTTTGCATGTCGAATTTGTTTATCGCTATCCCGCGAAAGCTAGGACAGTGTGTTCCAGTGTCAACACAGCCATTCGATCAAGAAATAAATAAATATTTCCATGTCTCAAACACAGGTTAGCTTAGACATTATGTAGATTCCACGATTTCAACTATGTGTATCGCTATCATGTGGGAAATTTAAAAACAGAGACGCGCACGCGCATAACTGGACTGCCAACAAAATGCGCGTGAAATATCGCTGCACAAGTTGTACAAATAATCTTATTAAACTGTGTCTAATAATAAATGTCGGCAGCGACGATAGTTTCACCGACTGCCGCGAGTCTGCGTTTAGTATAGCCTTTTTTTTGTTTTTTCAGTGTACCGGAAAAAAGTAGAGCGCATCCGCGAAGTGCTAAACAACATTGAGAAACCTGGCGGCCTGTACCCGAACTTCATCAACCCCCGTACTGGCCAGTGGGGACAGAGTGAGTACCAGTTCCATTTCTATTTAGGGCTATGATCCTCGGAGCTATCGAGATCTCTCGACTGCGAGATTCTTTGGAGAACTACGTTAGATTTTTCTTGTGACTTCATTTTATTAGTCGTGATACGATACTGATAATCAAACTACGGACAACATACTTACTGTATTGTTTTAGCGTATTTGACGAACTTACAAGATTATGGTAACGCCACAAAAGTGAGTTTGGTGTTGGAACTTACAAGCCTAGCGTAGACCGTCTCAAATGAGTCAGCTTGCCTGCTGCTGGATTATATCTAAACTCGATTCAAATCAAAACAAAGATTTGAATGGACACACCATGAGTAATATGACTTGTTACAGCATGCGAGGCAGAAAGTTTTGCTAAACATTATTTTATACAAGGTTTCTTAGAATTATCCTATTAATGTTTCTCATCGTAATTTTTTGTACGTTTCTTTCTCTGAACATCGACCCATTGTACGAGAACTTACCTCAGTCACAATAAAAAAATCCTGAGAAACATTTAGAGGGGTGATCATTTAGGATTTATTTTAAGATGCAGTGTCTACGTCTCACTGCGGAGCATAATTTTGCCTCTTCTCACAATGAGAAAGCTTGGTCTGTTAGTTAAAAGTGCACTAGGCGGGCCCAGTACAAATTGAGAACTTCTCCCGCACCATTGAAATGTTATGCAAGTGTATGGTCGCTGCTTACCGCCCTAGGGTTTCATGGCAAGAAAAAAACCCGAAGGTTTTATATGGGGCATTGCGGCCAAGTTAACCTGTATGTTTTGATACCGTTTACGAGCAAGTGTGATAAAAAGTATTTTCAATTCAACCTTAGGGTTGCAGACGAGATATTTGGCTGATGGTTGGTACTTGTTTCCTCATGGGGCGTTTCGACCAGAGTAGTAACCCCAGATTGACTTACTGTTGAATTCTATTCGGTTGTATTCTGGTGTCGTAAGTGTGGTGTTAGTATCTCAGGGTCACTCTTACATACAGAAATTGTAACGGACGCTGTATTATCAAAAGTTGAATGGGCTATTTCGTAAATAACTAGGTGATGGTCAGCGGGTCGATAAGTAGAGCTAGCCAGTCGTTATATGTAACTATATTAGTGTTGTACAGTTCAGGTCACATGGTGTCATCTTCAAAACAGGTCGCTTTGTGACCATAAAAAACTGGACATGTGTGAACATTCACGTACGCATAATGTGCCTCTGCGTGCGTTTCAATTGGCATTGTTCATTTTTTTTAGTATGCTCCAATTCGAAAACCATTTCGAGGAAAACCATCAATTATCCGATTTATCTTGTCCGATTTCAAAAATACTTTATGATTGCAGATATTTTTGTAAAAGTAATTTGAACCTTTGTTTGACCGAACGACCGGGTTTTTAGACAGAATCCAGCATCGAATGTTTGACACATAAATGAAAAAAAAAAGTTTGGCTACGGCAACTGTCACGTGTCACTGTCAAATCTACAAAACCATAGACAAAGCCGTTTTTTTTATAGCCAGCCGAACGAAGGCGATTGGGATTCTGTTTAAATTCACGAATTATCAAACAGCGAAAAAATATTTATTATTAATTAACAAAGCTACGTAAAAGCATAATATTCAAATTAGTTGCTTGAAATAGTCCATTTTATGAAATAAAGGTGTTAAAAGCACAGCTTAAAAAAAATGAACAATGCCAATTAAATCAATCAAAGCATGTTATGTGAGCGATAGAAAAGCAGCTCCTTTTTTCCGAGAAAGACCTTTTAGGTCCCCGAGGCACAGGGATAAGCCGAGTGGTGTACCATTTTGATAGCTTTTAGTAATATGTTTTTGTATAGTATTATTCTGGCGCCAAATTATTTTTACTTATGGTATCTGTCTAGTACACTCAGAACAGAAATTATTTGCGCCATGAAGATGCTGCCTTCTCTTTACAAACTACTAGGTGTTCGTTACGACAGGTTTCATCTTTGTGCCGCTAGCTCATGTAAGCCATTTGAGTTGACAAACTGTAATGCTTCCGTGGACCTATTCCTTTATCTATATTTTCATCCTCTGACATTCAACAATTACTTTAACAATAACCGACGATTTGTATATTTGACAGAAGACCAACTAAATACATGTCAAAATCGTCGGCTATACACGTAAAAATTCGAAGGTTTACTCACCTGCTTTGAGTATGGGGTGCAATGGGCATCTCGGAATGATGATCCGGGTTGGATTCCAGGCCATAGCTTTACTTTTCGGATCTTTATGTGTTCTAATTTCGAGTGAGTTTAGAAGTTAACCTTAGAGTATAGTTTATGTTAGTGTATTGTTAAAGTAACTAGATGCAACTCACGTTAGGCTCTCTTTGGGTAAAGGGTATGTTTTTGTTGGTGTTGAAATTAATATACATATTTATTTTGTTTTCAAACCTTAATGTTTATTCCGTATTTTCTAGGGCACATGTCTCTCGGAGCGCTGGGTGACTCGTTCTACGAGTACCTCCTGAAAGCCTGGCTGATGTCAGGGCAGACGGACGAGCAAGCGCGCGTTATGTTCGACGAGGCTATGCCGGCCGCTCTCGACAAGATGCTTCGCGTGTCGCCCTCGGGTCTCTCTTACCTTGCCGAGCTGAAGTACGGACGGATATTGGAGGAGAAGATGGACCATTTGTCGTGCTTTGCCGGTATGTGCCGCCTTTGTAGAAATATGGGCGTGGTGTGGCGTAGCCTTCGCTTGACGTGATAACATATTTCGTACAAATGCACCAAGTATAATGTAACAACGCTTTGCCGTGTCATACAGTTGCACACATAAAAAGTGCGATCAAAATTTACCGAGTTAAGAGTGTCTATTCCTACTGAGATTTTTGGTGTTTTTTTTTTTCGATGTTGTGCTCTTCGTTTTTAGTGTATCAATCGTGATGGAATTTTATTTTCGCATTAAACGAGATATATTCTTTTAACCCTTTAATACGAAAATAAAAGTCCATAAAAACGAAGAACTTGTATTTCAAACTTTCATTCAATTTCTGTGAAATAATCGTGATGCTTTAAGGGGTAATAAAGAATATTGGTTGATCTCGTATCTCTCAAAAGACAATTTGACATGGGACTTGTGCATTGCAGGTGGCATGTTTGGACTGGCGTCGACGACACTAGACAACACTCTGTCGGAACGCTACATGGACGTGGCGAAGAAACTGACACACACCTGCCACGAGAGCTACGCGCGGTCGGAGACCAAGCTCGGCCCGGAGGCGTTCAGGTACGCGACATGATAAATTAAAACTATCTACCTACTCACTAATTTGATTCATAAATCACTATTTTGATTCTTTTTCCACCTATACGCCTACAATCATGCTAAACGTGGCCTTAAGGTTTTGTTACCATAGGCTCTGTCTACCCCGGAAGGGACAAAGACGTGATGTATGTATGTATGTAAATTGTGTATTTTTAAATAAAACTAAAATGTTGACCAAAAGGATTGTGAAATAATAAATTATTTGCATATTCAGTGTCATTGAATGGTTTCATTAAAACCTTCACAGAGGCGGGGGAGGGATGAGAACAATGAATTTTGACGCCCTAAAACGCCTCTTATGTATAAAAGAGAACTGTTTATTTTGCCAATTTCCCCATAAATTATTCAAATTTAACTATGGTACTTTCCGTTAATACAATAAAACATTAACTTTCCAGATTCTCCGGTGCGGTGGAGGCGCGCGCGCAGAAGAGCAACGAGAAAGTGTTCCTGCTGCGACCGGAGACGTTCGAGAGCTACTTCATCATGTGGCGCCTCACCAAGGACCAGAAGTACCGCGACTGGGGCTGGGAGGCCGTGCAGGTACGTACAACACAATACAATACAATACAATGACCCTTTAGGAGAGTCCTCACTGCATTCGCGTGTTATAAGCATTCGGCGTCGAATATTCGAGTTGTGTGGACGAGCCGAGCGTTAACTCCTGCGCGTCACTGTCCAACAGTACTCACTTACTTGTAACATGTTGCAGGCTCTCGAGAAGCACTGCCGAGTGGAGGGCGGGTACACGGGTCTGGTGAACGTGTACCACAACAAGCCGCAGGGTGACGACGTGCAGCAGAGTTTCTTCCTCGCAGAGACGCTCAAGGTATACCTTGTTGTTATCCTACTTCACTACATAGTATAAAACAAAGTCGCTTTCTCTGTCCCTATATCCCTATATCCCTATGTATGCTTATATCTTCAAAACTACACAACGGATTTAGATGCGGTTTTTTTAAATAGATAGAGTGATTCAAGAGGAATGTTTTTATGTATAATTTTACGCAGACGAAGTCGCGGGCAGAAGCTAGTAATATTATAAACGCGAAATTTTGTAAGTATGGATGTTTGTTACTCTTTCACGCCAGAACGGCTGGACAGATCTGGATGTAATTTGGAACATAGATAGATTATGGTCTACAATAACACATAGTCTACTTTTTATCCCGGAAAATTGCGTAATTCCTGCGGGATAGCGATATACGAATTCTACGCGGACGAAGTTGCGGGCAACAGCTAGTAACAAATAATCTTTACTTATACTTCAATAACTAACTAACATTTAAAGGAAAAAGCACTGCTTTTTATCGATATATCGATAATATCGCTATACCAGCCATTCACTCGTATCTTTAGATTAATTTATCTAAATTAGATAAAACTCGCAGCGTTCGAATTGGGTTGCATTAGACTGTATCATATACATATATCGTATATTAGCCGTGGTAGCCTAGTGGTTTGACCTGCGGCCTCTCAAGCAGAGGGTCGTAGGTTTCTAATCCCGGGCTCGCACCTCTTGAATTTTTCGGAATTTATGTGGGAAATTAAATTTGAAATTTGCCATGAGCTCTAGTTAGTATGCCATACTATCATTATTAATTAATTCTAGCGCCTGACAGCTTTTCAGCGGTGGGTGACTTTTAGTCTAAGTGTTTAGTTCATATCATCTAAAGCGGTCCCAAACTTATTTATTACACGCCCCATTTCTAAAAACAAAAAAGTCCGCGCCCTCCCTAGCCCAGAAGCAAATTTTAATTTCACAATATATATACAAACAGAAAAAACACTGTCCCAACATCAAAGTACCTAGTAGGCCCTGTGGCGTAAGATAAATAAGGTAATTGACCGTATTATTGGCCCACGCCCCCCTAGGGTGGCGCGCCCCCCCACTTTCAAAATCCCTGATCTAATGTTTTCTAATTGTTTCAGTACCTCTATCTCCTCTTCGCGGACGATACGCTAATACCCCTCAATGAGTGGGTCTTAAACACGGAAGCCCATCCACTGCCCGTCAAAGGAAGGAACCCTCTGTACCGCGCAGCAGACAGGCCCATAGAGCCGCCCAGCGACGACAACCAACTATAGATCAAGAGTAGCTTACGTGAGTGATAAATCTTGTACGGCAGTTAATGTACCGTTTGTAAACATAGCTATAGCTATTCGACATTGGTTAGTGAGATGGAGTAGTAAATGAGCGTTTTCCAAAAAAAAGTTCACATGATTGATCCTTATACAAGAAAAAATGTGTCCCAAAAATGTCAATGTCAATCTAGTTCGTTACTTTTTTTAATATAGTAAAATCTGGGACACATTTTTTCTTGTATGCGAATCAATAAGGTAAACGATTCTGAGTAAGAAAAACCAAAAATATTTAAATTCTGGAAAAAATGTTCATGTGGATTTTTTTTGGAAAACACTCAATTACATTCACAGGTTGTAATAGTTTCCTTTGACAGCTGTCAATATACAATTTATATCAGAACGTTTAAACTGTACTGAAATGATGGTTGTCAAAAGGACGACGTTGTAAAGTGAGAAAAAGGCGGAAATGTACTGTCATTTAAAAGTCTCAGAGGACAGTGAGATAAAGTCTGTATTCTATAACTCAAATCGAGTTGGATAGCTCTGATTGTTGGTTGGTTATTTGGCACTAGGAAGTAAAAGTAAGTTCTAGAGTGAGGTAGCATTATAATAGCAGGAAAAGTAAAAAGACCAACCCCCTTATTCATAAACGCTCTATAGGCTTCTGCTAACTTAGCGATCGTTTGTCCTCATCTGTGAAAGGCCAATGTCAAATTGACAGACAAGGACAAACGATTGCTTAGTTAGCAGAAGCCTACAGAGCGTTTATGAATAAGGGGGCAAGTATCTCCTGACTTATTATCGAATAGACAAACGAATGTGAAAAAATAGCTACAGTCCGTGACCTCTTATGCCATTCGGGTTTGTCTTGCTGTCTCCCTCAATCAGCCGATTTAAATATCAAACTCAGGAGTGAGTGAGATAACAAGACAAATCCGAAAGGCATTCTAAGAGCCCACGGTCTATAGCAAACTCTTTTTATTTTTACCAAATTGCCAATAAACAATGTTATACATTTTTTTTATTACTTAACTTTAAGCTAACGGTCTTTTTATATAGTAAATGTCAGCTTGGAGCTGACGACCCTGGCTTTTGTTTCAAGTACTGACACCGTGCCAGCTCTTAGTTCAATTTAGCTTGTACTATCACTGGTACAAAGGGAGCTAATGGCTCTATTATCTCTTCGCGCAGTGTGTCCCCTCTTAATATGGTCCACTAGCCGAAGGCACACTGCGCGACGAGCGAGGAAGCATACTTGAAGACCAGATAAGTAAGTAACTAACTAAGTAAGGTTGCATTGAAGCCTAGCGCTGGTGTTATTAAATCGCCATCTGTCATTCCATATACATTTTAATGTAAATATAAGGAATTACTATTTGTTCCATTCCTAGTCTCATCGACTTATAACCAAAAGTGGACAGAACCGGTTTGCGCCAGTTTGCAGTGTGAGCCTCTCTGGTTGGTTACTAACTTGTGTGACGTTATTCGAGGTTGTTAGCTGTCAATACTACACAGAATTAAATTCAAATTGTGTTCACTCTTAAAACCCTTGCATGGTTAGTGCGATTGATATGTTTATTATGATACTTATGGGAACATCGTTGTTTTTAACTCTGTGATGGCGTGTTACGGCATATAGTGTGAATGGAAGTGTGATAGAAAAGTTAGGCAATTTTTTTCAAACAATAAGATTGATAGTTGATTGTGAATTTAAAATACGTCAACGTTTTATTTGATGTAATTCTGAAGCGTTATTGGTCGAATGGAAACGTGTAAGATTGTGTTGTCTTCATCGCTAACAATGTATTTCATTAAATTGTGACCAAATAAGTAGGTTCGTGTGACATATTGCATTTTTAAAGTAAGTTATTCGCATGGGATGGAATTAATTTGACGAATAACTTTGTAGAGATTATTGCACGACATCTAATTCTACTGCTTCATGAATAACATACGTTAAATATTTATCTTCCATGTTCGTACGTCGTAATTTTTGTGATGCGAATTAGTTTGTGTTTATAATTTTGAAAATTAAAATGACTGGATGAAGCGAAAGAAATATGTCAGGATCGTAGCAAGTGGAATAAAGTAGTCTCTGCCTACCCCTGTGGGAAAGAGGCGTGACGGTATGTATGTATGTATGTATAATTTTAGAACATTCCTCTTAATTGATGTGAGACATTTTTATGTACAAAATTGATATTATAGTGATGTACTCTTAATTGATGAAATTTGCTTTCTAATTGTAGGATAATATGCATTTTGTGTTAACTACCGAGGTCATTCGCGTTATACTCATATCATATGATTTCAAAAGAGGTATGATACATAAAAATATTAAAAAGGCAACATTGTACTACTATTTCATCGCGCAATCAACAAGTTGAATATTTTAAATAATTTTGCTGAAGACCTCAATCTGAAATAAATTGAAATTAAATACTAAAATAAACTAACCTAGTCTCTGCCATTCAACCGGCTTTGTGTTTCGATGCCTAGATACGTATACTGGTTACAGATATCATGTGCTTATTCCCTCTCCTAGTAAAGAATTTGTATTGTCGTCTATCCTTTTTGGAATGTAGTTTAGTGAAATAACACTAAGTAACCGCAACAATTTTTATTAAAATTTATATCTAAGATCGTAACCTCTATTAAACTTGTAAATTGTAAAGACTTAACATCATTTTGAAAATGATAACACCAATAGATAATTATCATAACGAGAGCTCCAAAACATGTAGATGGAGTTTGAGTTTAAGGAAGATTTATTTAGCGGGAAAATGATTCAAGTTTAATTGATAAGCTACTATCCTCAGTGATTTTTGGTCGACCAGAATCTACGATACACTCACGAATTAAAAGAGGTTAAGGGTAGCTTTTTTATCACTAGATCTGCATGGGTAGCACAAGTACGCGCGAGAAACACTGCCTGTCTTTATCTTAGTGTTCGTTCTATAAAGAGACGGTTAGTTTGTCCCGCGCGCGACATGGCTCTCGCGCGCTCTTGTGCTAGCCGTGCTGTCACATTGTTGGTAAAATCCGCTTCGAGTCTTTATTTGTGGCGGTAAAAGATAGCTATTAATTTACGCTTAAATAAAAAAATAATGAAGATTGAACCAGCCTGTAAAATAAATAGGATGATTTATCGGCTGATGATATTGCTCAAGTCAATTACAGTTCAATGTGGATTGTCTGTCCTTTTCTATGGTTGATGTATCTAACAACATTCATGAACCATTTTCGAACCTTTTCACATAAATGTCATGGTGACGCTAAGTTGAATTAGCAAGGAAAATCATTGTAAGGTTTACTGTGAGAACGTTCTATGGTGGGTCAAGAATCAATTTGTTCGATAGTACTCTGTTGACCATTTTGCACACCGATTTCCTAATCTACTCCAGTGTTGTTTGGATGTGAATAGGCGACTGTGACATCGGCGAGGCTTGTCCGTACATCTAATTATATCAAAAATTTGCTCTGCGCAGCACGAAATCTGACAATTGAAGCAACATATTAAGCTCATTCTGAAATCTTGATGTTTAACCTTTTCGACGCCAACGACACATATCACCACCGCAGGTTCAACACTAATGACCTATATACGTCCATCACTTCAATGCAAACGCAACCTTCGTTCAATTGGGTTTAGGTTCAACTTAAGGCATCGCGTTAAAGACGTCTGGCGTATGGGTGACGTCTCTTGTATTTGACGTATGGGCGAAAAGGTTAAGGATTCGATTTATGGAATTGGTTTCCATTGTCA
The DNA here is from genome assembly GCA_949127965.1 of Pandemis corylana. NCBI lineage: Eukaryota > Metazoa > Arthropoda > Insecta > Lepidoptera > Tortricidae > Pandemis > Pandemis corylana. The sequence continues at coordinate 4,952,589 of OX421856.1, read as the reverse complement.
AACTGTCATCGCGCGATTGTTGAGATGCATTGGTGATGTGATTAGTTGCAATAATGACCACGATTATTTGGTGTGTTGCGGATAGACAAGGAGGCTGCTTCGCAGTTCATATCACACCATCCCGCTCGCTCTCGATTTAATGACTATTAGTGTGAGCGGGACGGCACGAAAGTAACTTTGAAAATCGAATTTGGGAGTGAAGACCAGACTATTGTACTTAGCGTGTAACGTTAAGTTTAAAGTCGTCTCCGTCCATGACGCGCCAACTAAACGTGGTATGGATGTGTCGATACAGTAACGCGCGCCCTCCAAGTATGGGTCGTTCTATCGAAACTCGAAGTTTATATCATACCGTCCCTCTCACTCATAGGATTAATGATTACATGTATGAGCGGAACGGCACGAAACGAACTTGGAATTTCTAACCTCAAAGTATAACGGCTCGGCCACGACGTCAGGCGGCGGCAGCGGCAAGCGGCGCCCATAGGAGAGAACGAGATAACACACTCGGACCTTTTTGTTCTCCGCCGCCCGATGTCGTGGCCGAGTCGTAAGGCCAGGTCTACAATACTGAACGACACCGTGTGCCCAGGCATTATTTACAACTTCAGGCACAAAAACCAACATTTGTGATTTTGAATACTTTGTATAATCGGATATACGGTATCCATTATTATGTAATATATAAAATAACACTCTTAATGTTAACTCTAGAGTTAAAATAATCTAATTCAATTTTTATTATAATAATTCTTAGCGTAAGGAATTTTTATTTTATTTATTTTTAGTCATACATATTTATATTCAATTTACTGTATTTATTGTGTTATTTTTAAACTTATGTGTCGGATCTCGTGCTTTGAAACTGAAAGATTGTTTATTTTTCATAATGATTCGATATTACACCAAACATATGTAAATTACGTTTAATTGACGTATTTGTAGTACCTACTTATAAAGATATTTAGATACACTTCGGCCTAAAAAGAGAGCCTTGCGTCCAGTCCGAGAATACACTTTGCGATTTAACAAAAGTATTTTTTTTCTTAATCACACGAATATCAGATCTTTGCAGCATGAAGGAGAAATCTCGTTTTGTGACGTTGCACGTGCCTTGGTTTATATGTATATTTTTATTATTGTGTTACTGCACCTGTTAATATAGCATGTCGATTAATAATTTAATTGTCATTGTTAATTAATTTAATTTACGAGATAAAATTATTGATTTTCACCAAGGATCTGTATTAGTGGATGACATTGATCTTGCAAATTCCGACTTTGATTTTTATTTAAATTCAATCAACCTCGCAGACAAGTAATAATGATAAATTGTGCGAAACTGTCAACAATGAATGCTAAACGTGGCCTTTAGATCTTGATATCTTGGGCTTTTTCTACCCCGTAAGGGATATAGACGTTATAATTCAAATACCGCCTCAGCTCAAAACACAGATATTTCTGAGTGAAATGCAACGTTGAGGCGTTGGCGTCGTTAAAAATCACCAAAATCACCCTCGGGTCTCTTACATTTGATCATACTTATGTCATCCACGGTAATACAGTTCAGTAGTTTCCACTTTCCTTTATGACTCCGTCGAGGAAAATTTTTGCTTAGATACTGCCACTCTCAAAGACGGCAGCTAACTGTGAAAGTCTCGTCCCATTTTCAAAATTAAGTAGGTATGAAAAATTGCCCCTAATATACGATTAAATTATAATTGAAGTCTCTAAGCGTGGCAGTTAATGCTGGTATAATACCTAGATGCAATTAATTATACAAACTATTTGATAATATTTTGTAAGGTCTCATGTTACTCTCAGAGATAGGGACGAGTAGATAAATATGTGTACAATATGTATATAATAGTCATAGACGGTGAAATATTTAGTTTTAGACATTCGGTGTGTAGTTATATTTGTTATTTTTTAACTTAAGTGTGAGTGCGATTGTGATTGTATCTGTTATTTATATCACTGATTATTGTATAATGTACCTAATTGTTTCTGTTAACCTACTGTCGGTTCATTAACTTAATTACTATTGATATTCACAGATGTTTCTCGTACCTATGCTTTTCATTAGTTCTAACATCTCCTACTTTGTATAGTATAATATCGTCAAATTCATTATAACATTATGGCTCATTTTCACTTATAACGATATTTGCCGCATTCATAGATCAAGACGCACGGTAGTGTGTCCGGCCCAAGTTCGAGCCGTTTCGAGCGCTAAAAATATTAACTGAAGTTTTTAGTCCGCTGTTCTATGTTACTGTACTGAATTAAGTATGCGAGTCCTGCGTGTTATTATTATGTAATTTATGTATGAAGTTGTAGTATTTTAAAAATAATATTGTACATTTTCGGTTATTAATAAAACATGTTTACAAATGTATTGTTTTCTTCACACACATCCCTATAAAGGTATACAGGTATGGAAGACCCTAATTCCGTTCTGATAGCACCTACACTTAAAAAATAGCAACGTAATAGAATAGCACGATTATTTGTTACAATTAACCAAACAAGCTTGCTTTGACAGGCGGAACCCACTTTGCGTTTGCCCTTTGCAACGTTACTATCGATTATTTTTCATAGCTTCACCTTGACATTTAAAAAAAGATCATAATGAGGAAGCGAATATCTTCTGTGATAATATCGATCTCACTAGTTTCAAACGCGACATACACCCCCTTGCAAAAAAATTGGGCACCTATGGTTTTTCAGATTAAAGCTTAGAAAGTAAGCTTTTATGCACTAAAAATACAAAAACCATGGGTGCCCGTTTTTTTTTGTAAGGGGTGTATAGTTTTTTATGCAACCGTTACATGAAACGAGCCTTGGCGAGTTTTTCAAAATAAGATCACACGAGTGATTTAAAACCTAATTATGTACAGTTGCATACATTACCTACTTTATTTTTTTACTTGACGATTTCAATCTAAATTCTCCTAATTTAACAATGTACAAATTATGGTGTAATTTTTACCGAATGAATACATAATCTAAATCTATCTATACACAAATCACGAGTACTCTAAGACGAGTTCAGAAGCAGTAAGCTATTACAGCCAATTATACTTGGTTCTATTAACCCAGTTTAGATTTTTGTAAGGTTGTGGTGGAATCTGTACTGTAACAACATTAAAGTACAGTTTTTGTACTGTGATGTTGCGTAAATAATGAATTAGAACTCAGCTTCTACCTTCTCAATAACTTTCGGTGAACATGTGTTTTGGCTTCGATTTCTTTTGGTATTACCAAATACGTCACAGACAAGGAATACGTGAAATATTAGAAATGTACAACGTAAGATGGTCACAGACCGATGCTGCGGTTGTAAAATTATTTTTATTTAGGCTATAGTTAAAAGGGAACATCTTTACATACCTACAATATTAGTTGTACTTGTACTAACTAACTAAAATTTGAACTCGATTTCTACCCACCATCAAAGCTCCTATATAACTTGCAATTTGGTACCTACACGTATAAGTAGAGCCATTTTACAATGCTATAACCGAGTACAGTCAACAACAACGGTGTAATAATGACATTTTGCCAAAAAAAAGAATGAAAGCCGTCATGATCATGATACTCCCACAATTCATTTGCGTAATATTTATAAACAATTGCCGGTCCGTTATTTAAGAAAAGTAAGTACTAAGTTATTTCTTTACTTTTCACACAGCACGGCAAACAAAGCGCGGCTAGCATACATCAATCGGCTCATTATTCGCCGGCCTATAAAGGGGCGGCAAAGGTAACGAAGCCCATAACCGGGTAAATGTCGCGGCGATTGTCTCTGGGCTAACATTTGCAGCGGGCCATCCAATTAGGGGTGCCGTATGGCGTACACTCACATTCAAATAGGTACGTCGGAGCTTTATGGGTGCTCAAAAATGTCTGTAGACGCGCTTACACGATTGGTAATGCGGTATTTAGAGACATTTTAGGCACATGGCAGTTCGGATGTATCGAATAGCGGCGATACAGTCAGCGCCAGAGGGGCGGCCAAGAGGCAAACGCTTCGAAGCGTTAAGATTTCAGCAAAATTAAACTTTGTTATGCTTGATGACGTGGTTTTCGTTAAGTCGTAGCACCATTATCTCTTCTGTATGCTTAGTGTAATTTTTAGGTCACAAAATACTCCTCGAACGCGTTTGCGTTAACCTTTTCACCGCCATGTAAAACACAAGAGACGTCACCCGTACGCCAGACTTCTTTATTGCGATGCCTTAAGTTGAACCTAAACCCAATGAACGAAGGTTGCTTTTGCATTGAAGTAATGGACCTAAGGTCGTTGGCGTTGAACCTGCGGTGCTGATATATGTGTCGTTGGCGTCGGAAAGGTTAAAATGTCAAATACTGTGAGAACTGTTTGTTGCTGTGTGAGAAATGTTTACGTGGACGCGTTTGAAGCGTTTTTGTGTGTGAAAACATTAGAGGCTTTGTAGCGACTGAGAAAGAGATAAATGCTACAAATTCGCAATAATCGCTCGCATGCTCTAAACTCCCAATTTTACCGAAGCGTTGAAGTTGCTCAAAAATATCAGGCGCTAGCCCTTTATTTACTGAGTGCATAAAGCATTTTTTATCGCACTCACACACTGGATAGATTTAGATATTCTTATGTCCACGATGAAAACTACTAAGCATCTAAAGCTTTTTACGATATAGACCTGTGTTCACTTATTTTTAATCACAATTGCGTTTACTAGGCTTATATATTGGTGACTGTACATTGGTTTTGCCAACCTTGGGTGTGGAACTGCCTACTAATCAGAAATATTTTTATGCTTGTCTGCTGATGAATTAAGGACTTGACTCTTTCCAATTTTGATTTAAGTAATTATTATTTTCACATGAGCGCTAATACGTTACATGGTGTGTGTGAACTAGGAGTCAGAGGAATTATCCAATTTCGTACATAGTATACTTTCCTACGTTAAGTTAATCTTTATTGTATCTATAATAAATGGTATAACTCTTCTCTGATGGGAGTCATGTGGTTAATTTGGCAAACAACATTTATGTCAAATAAAGTTTGTATAAATCCTTACTATAATGTTTAAAAAAAATCTGCTTCTCTTCCTTCAGGAGCTGAACTAGCTCCGTATCCGTAACAGAAGGTATGTGCCGCAGGGGTCCGCGATAGAATTTTTTTTTTTTTCATTTTATTGGCGTTTTTTAGAGCATTTTTCAATAAGGCCCCATGGAATGCTTTAAATTTTCTAAGTAGACCGTGCCTTCAAGATATAAGGTGGATTATTCAATGACAATGATTGTGGAGATTCAGCCTGCTATCTTACACAAACTCAAAAGTATTATATCAACGGTCAGGAACAGGCGGACCGCGCCAGGCCAAACCTCGGGCCGCCAAGTATTGTAATGTATTGCATACCAAGTATCAATTAATACGTAGATAAAGTATAGGGACTTGTTTTTTCTGGATCACGTTGTAACCCCCCCCAATGCATGCTCTACTTTATTATTGAGTTTTTAATCTTCTAACTTATTATTAACCTAACACCTAACCTAGAAATAACCTAACAATAATTAAAATACAACTTAAGATAACAACACCTTGGCCTGGTGATTCGTCTAGCGTTTGTAGGACCTACAATGTGATTAAACGTACAGTAACCCAAAGAACTTTAAGTGAAAAGCAAGAAAGAATCCTAACATTTGAAAACACTAAAAATTACTTAATGAATTTACTACCTAGTTATACTATTCTTAGACTATAAATGTATCAGTATTGCAGAAGGTACCGGGGCCACAATGGCCCCGGGTGGAACTCCATCCTTCCCCTATTTCCACCCCTACGCCACCAGCTAACAAAATAATCCTTCGTGAAGAATCATGTTGCTGAAAACTAGGCACTAACAATGGTGCTAATTAAAGTTCTATAATACTGACACAGTTTCTACTCTACAGAACTCTACTTTCAATAACTATTTGTTTTATTATTATCCTCTATAGATATTATGACTATTCATTCTATTATTCAGATTTTACCATACTTTATTATTATTAAGATGATAACAGGTCCTTGACCTCATTTTGATGTCACTGACAGTTTTCTTATACCTAAGGTTTACTATTCTTTACTTTCTGTTAATAGTTTATAACGGGAATGAAACATAAAGAGTTCTTAACGAAAGTGGTTATACTTATAAATATTGACTATTATTTCTAACATAGCCTAAGGATATTATACTGCAGAATGGTTATCTCAAGGTTCTGAACACTAGAAGGTATGACATTATAGTAGTATTTCTATAATAGACAGAATAAAACATTTCTTTGTTTTATTTATGAAACTAAATACAATTCAAGTAACTACAGCTTATGTTGGATATTCCCCCTCGTGGTGTAGAATTCTCAACGGAGTTCTCTGTACTCACTGGTTTAGTATTACTTCCTTTTATGCGGAATCTGAATTTTTATAATTTAATCCATCTATTATTTTATAAGATGTGTTGAATAACTGATTATTTATATTAGATATTCAGTCAACTTATTGTTTTAAACTCGACCTTGTGCTAGCAGTCATGTATTGAAACAACCATCCTAAATCGGAATTTTATAAATAAACTAACTTAACAAAACTACACTTTAACTAATTACTAAGCTGGAAATATTTCCAAATATATTAGGTGTGTATGACTCTAGTCTAAACTAGCTCTGTGATGAAAATCAATCTGGAGGATTGGCCTCATATTTAAGTTAATCATGTGGTGAGTATTCAAAGATCATCCGGTGTAAGAATCACTCTGCTAACTAAAGCCCTATAAAAGGTCCCTGCCTACTTCCCTAACATTCCTAAATTTGTACTTTAAGCTTGTCCGAGACCCCTAGCTCTGTAGGTAAAAACAACTCTAGGGAACGACCCTTATTTACATTTAGTGTAATGTTAGATTTGCGAGGTGCAATGCAAATCTTCTAATCTCCTAACAGCAAAAGATGGTGTGTTCCTATGGGTCCCTAACACGTCGGCCTAAATGTTGCTAGTCCCCTGGCAGTATAGCCCCTAAGAGGAGGGAACCAGCGGAAAGGATACCTACATTGTGTGTATATAAATATTATAAATAATGAACCGACTTTCTGATAACTTTCACGCCTGATGAGATGCGTCTTACGACAGCCCAAATCCATGGTACAAATATCAGACGCAGTCCATCAGAAAACCGTGTGAGTATGTAAACTTGACCCTGCCTAGACAGGATCAAATCCTGCAAGCTCACCCTTGCAGCGAAGACTCGCATATCGCATTCTGACGTTGGCACCGTTGGGTTTCGAAATGCGAATTATCAGGGATATCAAACTGTGCTTTGGCTCTGGACGAGAAATTATCGCCAGATTACGGCCAAAGTCTTACTTTAAAATTAAATCCCTGACGCTGCGAGTTTGAAGGGGTGGGAATGACACAGAAAATAATGGGTTAGTACAAATAGCGTAAGACAATAATCCACTTCCTACAGAGGTAGCAAATTACAATCCCACAGAAACTTAGTTCCCCTAGAAGGAACTTGACTTAAATATTTCAATAATAAATTACACTAGAAAATAATTTACTACTATGAAAATAGCAAACTATTCTCCTCCTGAAGTCCTGAAGAATAAAACTATTAGACAATACTCACTGCGAATGATATAAAATTACGTTAAAATACTAAAATACAATCCCCAAAATAACTCTTGTAAATTGATTTGTTTTATATGGAAATTTACAGAATTACGGTCAACTCAAAATAACCCGAATTAAAATCAAATATGAAAATCCCAATATAAAAATGACCGTATCAACCTTACTCTACAAAATCGAGTAACAAAATCCGCCCGATCCAAGGATCTGAACGGTAATCAACCTTACTCTTACAAAATCTAACAACGAATGACCCCCGTTCAAATTTCCCGCTCCCTTTTATAACCTTGGTCAGTGATTTTGAGCACTTTACGCACTCCAGGCACATGAAGCACTTTGAGCACATTAGACACACCCGCCATTTTGCACTATTGATCTCGTTTCATGACTTTTAATTTACTTTTAATTATCTCCTTACTTTAATAATGCTTTTTAATTAACTCATTTTAATTTCTATTAATTTTAATTCGCAAATCTCTCTTTCCCGTATTTAATATGTGTATAATTTCAGCTCTTCAAATCCTAATTCCAGAATTCACTTACATAATTTTGGTATCTTTACTCTCTAATTACTAGTTAATCTTTGTACCAATATTGATGAAATATTTACAGAATGTACTTAATACTATACTCTACTTGTTTACGATTCTGTTTTCCTTGCGTTTTCGATAATTTCCTCATAATAAATACAAATGTTTATCATTCAAACTCTCGTGTTTTCCGGGCCTGTATAGATTATTTGTGGATAATATTTTGATTACATAATAATGTTGGCACTAGCATTCTCTTTACTTATATAGTTACTAATTTTCTATCTATTTTCTATTATAATTAAATAATTATGTAATTTTGTATAACCACTAACGCCCTCTATTTCTTAAAATTGTACTATTAACTTAGCTTGCTAGCATCAGATTTTCGCTCTCCATCAATAGTGGTTTGCCGCGATTACCCTAGATGGCGCTCTCCGTAACTAAGTGTATTTGAGACTAATTAATTATTTCTAAATTCCTTAACAAATTCATTCGCTTTGACAGGTTCTAGTTAATCTTAACTTGAGACTGTTTCAACGTTATAACGTTCTCACAGTATCCGGACCCCACCTAAAACTACTTGCTGACCCCTGGTATACATGTACTATGTACCTCCACTCACTTTCATTTAAGCAGGGTAGGTTGAATCCCAAAAATTAAGAAAAAGTTTGCCAAACGAGATCAGCACGTCCCTTAGGTAGATAGATCATGTATATGCTCTAACCAAGGTCCGATTTAACCGTTTATCTACGGGACTAATTTTGGTTCCAAGGAAAACAAATATTGTCCCAATCAGTAGAGTGAAGACAATTTTCTTTACGGGGCCGGGACGCTCCCTGTCCCCGTTTCGCGCACCACTGCCAAAGGGTGGTGGGGTTGGGAACTTGGGGATAGCACAGGGTTGCCGCAATAAATTTAAATAACAATGTCAAAAAAGCTTGAAGAATATTAAGCTAAGAAATTATTATTAAAGAGATTATGATCTATCTCTGTCTTATTGGTTGTCTGATAGAGATCGCTATTAAGCGATAAGACCGCCTATGTTCTACTTTGTTCTTTGTTTCTGTATTGTTTTCTACTGATTTGTGGTATTTGTATTGTATTGTATTTGGCTCGTATTGTATTCACAGATAAGGACAAACGACTACTATGTTAGCAGAAGCCTATAGAGCGTTTATGAATAAGGGGGTAAGTCTACTTAGCTGTGATAACTTCCCTACTTCGTTACCGCTACCGTCAATTGTGTCACAACTTCAAAACATTTTTTAGCTTATTCGCAGACGAATCCCTGAATCGAAACATGGTTTTTACACAACCGAAATATTTTTGAACGCGTTGTATGTATGTAGGACAAGAAAAAACATACTTTACGTGAATGGGAGGTTACTCGGAGGTTACCATGATTAAGTTCTATATAGACGAGGTTAAGAAAAATAGAGAACCTACCTAACAGGTTTTCCTTGTCAACTATGAGACCAGTGCTTAAAATTAATTAAGTACACAAGTGTAAAATTGATAATGTAGTTTAAGATATAGATACAAAATCCATGTATCTTATCGTTTTTTTATGCTAAATGACGACATGGTTTTCAGCCCGGCCTGACTACCAGGTCAGTGCAATAACTATTATATCTCGGTGAAAACGTATTGACATAAACAACTGAAGTGAAGTCTTACAACATTACTGCACATTGAATTTTATATAGAATCAATTTAATTTCCGCTTTTCCTGCGCTTGACAACCCTGGCAGTGGGGCTGAGCCAGCGCCAGTGTCCCTTCAGGCCTGAAACATCGGAGCCGGCACAACCTCGGCGCTTTTCACACTACCACCAACCCCCGGCTTAACGTAACTCCGCGCCAACCGTTATCCTGTCCAGTTTATTATCCGTTTGTTTATTAATTATATGAAACCATCGATAACGCGTCTGTGGTCCTGATAAGGCTGGATTCATGGTTTAGTTCAAATACGCGATGTGGTGAAGCAGCACTTGAATCGTGACGTTCCGAATTCAATATGCTTTGGAAGACGTACTTATTGGCAACGATCTGCGTGACTGGTGAGTTGAAGATGTTTCTGTGCTAATAAATAACATAAATTAAGCTGCAATTAAATTAAAAATGAATTAAGAAGTAAACTTGAAATAAAACAATAAAAAAGAGAGATTACCGCTATCTTCGTAGAGGCTAATAGCGCTAGAACCCCATGGACTAAGGGTCTCAACACCGAATGAGCCAAAGTTGTAGTTAATATAGATATTTTGTGCATTTTTAGAGGGTCGCATCTGAAATGTCTTAGAATTTCTGAAAATAAAAATCAGGTAGGTACTTGTGAAGAGATCTTTGGTAACAAAAATTGTGATGAAACTTTAAAAACTACGTGCCGCGCCCGAAATACTAGTAGATATAATATAATACTAGATAGGTAATTGTATTTTAACAAAACATTATCATATCTTACATTTACATGACATCTTTATATTAAAAAAAGAAAAATGTGCAATTCTGAATATCAATGAATCGCTGGCATCAAAAGTTCGAGTCAGCCCTGCATCGATTATTAATTCTTTGCCTTTTATGAAAAAAGAATGTACCTTGATTTCTTTGATAAAAAATTATAGAGCGAGCTTGGCAGGAGAGCGTGATCAATTGATATAAGCATTAATATTGTAAAATCGAAAATTAAACAATGTTTGCAGTTACGAGGTGTTTTTAATGCTAGGAAAAATAAAACTTTTTAGTGAATGAATTTAAAATTCACTTTGCAAGTTAACGAGTTAACTTAATATAGCAACTAATTTATCTCAGTGCGGAACCCTACACTGACAGTAACCCAACGCCCCCTTGGCTAGTTTTTTATATTGACACGCGAGCAAAGCCGTAGGTATAATTTAGAACGATAATAACAAATTCACAATTTGTAAACACTACAATTTTTGGGGGAGGCCTACGTCCAACAGTGGACGTCCCATGGCTGATAAGATGATGATGATGACTGTACATTTTGGTAACCCACTGGGGGAAGTAAGAGAGATGTCTACGTAAATATAAACGGTCTCACGTAGACTCGATAACACGGAATAGAAAAACACTTGATAAATGATATATGAGTAGAGTTAGCTATTTGATTGGGACAACTATTGATGAATTAACCTACGCAGAACCGTTTTAATAATCTCTCTGTCTAGTTGTTACCTCGTGCCTGCGGATCGTGTTCAAACGAATGATCAAATCAAATAGTCATAATAGGTAAAGGTGTTATGGCGAAATTTTATCGAAAAACACTACTTGCCCCTTTAGGGAAACGTACTAAATTAATTCCACCGAAATTTATCTGACTGATCTCAAAGCTCAGGGAATTTGTTTCCATTATACGTACGAACTAGTCTAAACGATCGTTGAAAGTACCTTTGCTTTATTGACCCTGGGGGGGCAATTTTTCAAGCCGTGAAAAATCATCTTGAATTTGTAATTACAGCTCTAAATTATTTTGTCAACTGATGGAAAACATACGCCCGATAATTATGGAGAAGATTTGTATAACTTTCCCGTGTGGTATCTTCAGTTCACGCGTCTTCTATTCTCCGGGCTGGCAGGCGCAAAATCAAACGGTCCATTGGGTTTTAACTTTCCGGGCAGTCTCTTGCATCCAACAAAATCAGTCACCAATATTCAGTTCAGTCACGAAAAATTAGTAAAATTTTAAGTAGGTAATCGTTTTTTTATAAATGTACATTTTTGTCTAATACTTAAGCAATTTTAAAAAGTTACCTCAATTTTTATATATTTTTTAATGCACGTTCACCGGGTTAACGTGATGTTTTGCGATGATTTAAAAAGCTCGTCCGGACGGACGCGAGCTTTTGGGTCACTTCCGACGGCTGAAACACCCGATACCGGCGCAAAAAGCTTAAAACAAAACGAGTTGTTCTTCCGCATTACACTACATTTGTTTTATTATTTATATTTATTCATTTATTTTTCAGACTATCAGCGGCTAAGTTAAACTTAAGCATACTTATACCCACCCTACCCTAAGTGAAATTTCTCCTTTTAAATCATTTTACATTTAATTCTTGCTAATGCTAATGATAGTCACGAGTCTTACGTCTTTGAATACCTAGATTATTAAAGTAAGCTCTTCAGATTTCATATTTCCTCAATGGATTTCATTTCAAAATAAGGGATAGGTGTCTGGTCTTATTTTATGCTTAGTTTGTACGTTTTGCGACATTATGTTTCTGCAAATAGAACAACTATATTATAGACTAGTAATACAGTTCCAAGGCATAAGAAGGCATTTTGTATAAAGGCTTACGAATAAAGAAATAAGAAGGCGTATGCATAGTAAAGATGCTAATTTATTTCATAGGCAATGATTAAACTCGAGTAAAACTTACCTGCTAGCATCGTCTATTTATAATAGGGCTATACCTTCTACGACTATAAAAAAATGACGATCAGAAAAGTCGTTGAAGGTTCTCACCATATAACCAGCAAGTGCGAGAGGCGCGTCCAAGGAATAAGAAAGAGATGCCATAGATATCCCGGGGCTCCGTGGTGCGAGCGTGAGAAAAAGGGGACGCCGCGGTTCCTTACGCATTAGAGGAACATGAACGACAAGGAGTAAAACCAGGACCAAGGAATGCAATCGAGGGGTGGGCAGAAAGAGTAAGCTCGCGAGGATTTCAAGGTCCTACTCGTGTGAAACTGACATAATATAAGAGCCACACGTACTTAATGCTTTCGAAAAGATAAAAACATAGCTCTAAAGATATAAATTAACAATGTGCCTAACGTGAATACACCTAGACAAATTAGATTACTTACTCTACATAATTAATTTGTATGTCCTGTACTTGAAAGGTAGGTAATTAATTAAGTTTATGCAGACCGATATGAAGCGTTTTATGAGGCATACCTAGTTAACCAATGTTATGTAGGTACTTAATATATAGGTTTATGCAAGTATGCTAACAAAAATGAGTAACGTTTTGTTGTCAAGCGCAATACCTACCCGGAAATGGCTGGACCGATTTGGATGAACTTTTTTAAAAGTTGTAGTCTCGTAAAAGTTCTTATGAAAAGCATAATTGGAAAAATTACTCGAAAAGACGTAAAATTGATTTGCCAGTAATTTATTAATTATTGAATACATATTTAAAAATTATTTCTAATAGTAGGTTTTAAAAGAGATACGTTCACTTATTTCTTTGCTGCCTATTGTCATTATCACCTGGACACAGTTCCAAATATCGCTACTTCGCATTATCTAATATCACAAATTTGTAGACACAAGCGCACGCGACCACCGACCACGACCACTAAATAATGACCTGTCATAAACCATCTAATTATCACTTTATCACACGTAGTTAGCATGTAGCCGGAGAGAATTCTTTTACCTTGTTAACATGTTTTAACATATTATCCCCGTTGTGTTGGTAAAATGGCGTCGTAAAGCAAAGTAATAACGCATGGGGCCTCAAGGCGCGCCGCCCGGCACTCCCCTGACATTTATCCGTAGCCCATAAAAAGAAATATCTACCAGGGAAGCATGGCAAGCGAAGGCTCTCATTATAAAGGCCTCGCCGCGCCCTCCAGACCCGTTTGCCCGACGGGAACGGAGGCACTGACGTCCTACTGACCTGCATGTAATTGCATGCTTACCCGACGCTTAATTTTGGTCGTTAGCGGAAGGCATTAATTATTTAGGTAAATTATTTTTTATACATGTGATATACGTATAAAGTAGTCGCGGGTCGCAAAGTCTAATTAAACTTCTTCCCGTGGCTTCGTTTACGATCTCTTTTGAGCAATTATGAAATCGTTTTCCAAGTTACTTATATATGTAAAGCTATTTACCGCATAGGGGCATAAACGGGGCTTGTCAATTATATTTTAAGCGCTATAAGTATGTACACCTTCCAGTAACTTCAAGTAACTAAGGACTGAATAAAGAATAGTAGAAGAGTGACTCTAAGAGTGCTCCTTAGATCCAAATCCAATAGTTGGTGCGCGAACATACCGCAGTATACATAGATAATTGCAAACCTGTTTTAGCAACACGTATGTTTTGTCTTTGTCTGGGAATAGCAAGTGTTAAAGTGACAGATAAACAAATACAAGCTAGCAAGCGTTTTACGTTAAAAATTCGCCAGTTATGTAGACAGTGGCGCCCTCTACGATTTCCTAGTCCTTGTACATTTATATTACTGAAATTCAGCGAAAGCCCGAAATCTAGAATCGCCTTTGAAATTGTATAATTCCCCCTGATTTCGCTAAACAAACGAACATTCCGAAGCCAAGAGTGATGATGCGAAATGTCCGGTGAGGGTCAGGCGAGGCAAAGGGAACGGGGTCAGGGGGTGACAAATGATGCCGTTGTCTTTATTACTGAAGGGTTGGCTATAAATAGGCAGGTACATCGCCTAATGCCTGCGTATGGACTACGACCTTCTATCGCCAAAAGAAATAAAATAGCTTTGATACTACCTACAAATCTCACGTAAATGCTATCTCGTTAGTCTTAGGATACAATGATAGGTACAATGATAGGTAAATTAACTAACATACCACACGTCAAATCCTTTATACCTACTGGATACTGGAAAGCTTATAATGTCTGACATTTGATCTGAAGCGATGAAGGTTTACTTCGTGTTCGACGAATATGATCGTCTATGTATAGGTAGGTAGTATTGCAATGTGTAAAGAAGATTTATGTTGTAATTATTTACACCCCAAATATTTAATAGCCTTTGTAGATATATATCGATAATTTTATCAGTTTAAATAGACGTAATGGACAAAAACACTGCAACCAACACAAACAAATAAACCTGAATTGCTAAATATGTATGAGCACAAGTAAAATAAATAAATAAATCGGTTTCCTAAGTACATGCCTAGCTTTTATCATGTTTATTATGGGTAAGTTATCGCAGGAAATTCAAGTATGATAGTTTTGTGCACAGCGGAAACATGTAAAGTAAACAACTCCACATTTGAACATAATAAATACCTAGCTATGGGTTCATCTGAATTCGGACACCCAAAAACAAAAACCGAGTACAATTATTTCTCAAAATGTAATAGGTGTCATTGAAGGGCGGGTCTTTTCATAGGTATAAGAACAGAGTGATCCTTTTCGCACAAAGGTTCATGCCCTACGCAGGACACGCATTTACGAGTTACTCAAGCCGAGCGAGCGCAAGCCGCTGGGATTAAAAAGGGATGAAAGATGGGATCCCGGGAACCTAGGTGCGAGCGTGAGAAAACGGGATACGGTTGTTCCTTGTTCATTAGGAGAACATGACCGACCAGGCGTCGCTTGGGGAATTGTAAGGATTCTCAAAGGATAAGGATGCCTTTGGTCGCGCAAAGGGCGGTTGGTAAAGTCGAAAGTAGATGAGTGCACCTACTCACTACACTGTAGTGCATGCATTGTGTTGTATTTAATGCAGTTTCAAAGACTTTAGTATAAGTTTGGACACTCAGAAAGCCTTGTCTCAATAATTACAGAAAAATTGGAAGCGCCATTAGCGGCACGTGCATCAACAAATTAATCACAAAATAGGTATTTGATGAAACGTCAACACATTCGAAACGTCTGTTGCGGCAAATTTACACTAAGTGCTCACTACTCAGTAGCTTTAATTTTTTAACCTTTTCGCCGCCACATCAAATGCAAGAGACGTGACCCATACGCCAGACTTGTTTATTGCGATGCCTAAAGTTATATCTAAACCCAATTGAACGAAGGTTGCTTTTGCATTGAAGTGCGTATACAGTGGTCGTTGGCGCTCAACCTGCGAAGCTTATTATATGAGTCGATAGCGTCGAAAAGGTTAAAGGTCGCCAAATTTGAAGCAGAAGAGCTTAAAATAAAAATAATGTAATAAATCGACAATTATATTTTTCTAACAGCTTAAACGTGACTTATACTCACGAGGTATCACCTAATCTGTGTTGGGAATTATTAATCTAATCCATGATCATACGCTGAAACTTCTTTATAAATATTTGTTACGGTATTGTAATTCAATTGCAATATATTTAAGACCGAAATTGTTTTTTTTAGATGATTTGTTTAAACATCAAACGTTAAAAGGCTTCTTTCTACAGAGCTTACTTAACTTGGCAGTAACCTTAGCCACACCACGGCCGCACCCTTTCAATAGCGGCTTCAGTCATTTGTAAAAATCATGAAAATGCTTAGTCTTAAAACCATGACACCTTGTCAGGCCACGCCCATTGCGGGCTGGCTAGAAAAAAGTCGATAAATTCATTTTATTAAGGTTCCATCACTTCACTTCGACACCATCTTTATGACTTTCAAGATCCTTTTTCGCAGGAACGCTTGAACACAGCTAGTCTGTCTTGTGCAACCGAAAAAAACCGAGAGAAATTACGTTTCTAAATTTAAGTTTAGTGATCAAAATATACAATCGGCTTAAAGTTTTTATTTGTACAAAAACTACGGAAATAAAAACCTGTAGGTTAATTTGTCGTTATATGAAAAGGCTTTGGACGTAATGGAAAATGTGGTTTCAGTTAAATATCCTGATGTTTTTATGTGTGATAGATATCCAAGTCCTGAACAAAAGTCTCTAGGAGTGCTTCGTCTGTTTCAGAGTCTCTTACAGAGTTTCGACTGATAAGTTTAGAACAAACAGTTTAGTGGTTAGACCAGCACAAGCAGCTTTCCTCCTTCCTCACTAAATGCATACCATTTCACATGCAACCATTAAAGCAGAAGTGAAACACTACAAAAAATTCACCCGCGAATAGATCGGTGATCGCCGCGCTTGATATACAACCATAACTTGGCCTCTTCTCTCGTAGGTATTATACGGAGTCATGTGTCTGGTCAGCTAATGCACGACCAACAACATAAGACTCCTGACTCCGTATGATGCCTGCCGAAGAACGGGTCAAGTTATGACAGCCGGGTAGACCCCCACTATTTCTATTATGAATTTATTATACTGGGATAGATTCTCCCACTTTTGCTAGCGGCCGCGACTAAAAATCGTGCGCGGCGGTAAACATTTTAGGAATCATGCGGCTAGCAACCCATCTCTATTTTGTTTCCCTTTCCCTCTATACGCCCACAATCATGCTAAACGTGGCCTTTAGGTCTTGTTACCTTGGGCTCTGTCTACCCCGCGAGAGATATCGACGTGTTTTGTGTATGTATGTATGTATGCGATCTGGTAATGGTAATTCTCAACCAATGGGAATTAGCATGACCGACCTTTGGAGCCAAACTGTTTCATTCAGGTAGGTACTATAGCGGTTTTTTGCCGCAATAGAAATAATCCCTAGATACTAATATTTTAAATGCGAAAGTACCTACCTCTGTCTGTGTTTTACGCTTTGACACCTAAAACGCTGAATTAAAATCGTAATCAAATATGGTATACGTAATTTCGTCCCGAGGAAGGACATACCTAGAATAGTTTGTACTTTTTATCCAGGAAATCGCATAGTTCCTGCGGGATAGCGATGAGCAAACTCTGCGCAGACGGAATCGCGGCCAACAGCTACTAGGACATAATTTGAAGTAACTTGTCCCACTTTTTCTATTTTGTGTTTCTATGGTAACAGTGGGATACACCTGCCTTCCAAGCGTAGCGATCGCTTCGCGTGTTTCTTTTAGACACACGACAATACATAGATATAGATACATTCCCTGCGTGCGTCGCAGCGAACCGGCATGTCTTGCTAGTCGCGCAGTGCAGTGATGAATGCACTTGCATTCGCTATCTCCTGCCGCCTCTGCGCGCCTGGTAGCACGGCCGACGGGCTCGGGTCGGCGCGCCGGCCACTTGGGAAACAGACCGACAAACAAACACGACTCTCCATTATACTCCGAAGTTACAAATTCGAAGTTTCCGTTCATATTACAGGCATTAATTAACAGTGTTATACGAACTTCAAATTTCTGTAGCCCCCTCTGAGCCTTGTTCTTTTGAAGTACCTAATCAACATCGATCGGTTCTCAAAGAGGAAGGGACTACGAAGGGCGGTTTTTATCAGATTTTTGTATGATCAATCCGGGCTGCAGTTGTCCCTTTTATGCTCCTTGCGGAGGCATGAGATGGTGTCAAAGTAATAAATACAATATTCAAAAATCTTGTCACAAAAATGTCGGCAACGTTGTACGGTAGAACACGGTCAAAAGACCCCTCCCCCTATCAGGTTCTTAGCCAACGGATAATGATCGATATCCCTCGGAGACCGCCAAGAAATCATTAACTGAGGCCCAGGGTACACCGGATCAAGCACTGCTCTTCCCCTCGGACGGATCCAAAAACGAACCGCAGTTCTTGATCACACGCGGAGGTAACCCGACTCGCACCCCAATGTTTCAAGTCTCAGTGACCAGATTTTTAATGACGTCGTTGACTCGAGAACTTTGTATCCATTGCTGGTTTAACTGTTTAACCCTTAGTAATGGATTAACGATAAAGTAAAATTTAAAAACGCATAATTCAACCTTATGTTTAATATAACATTTTTTCCCCCTTATGACCTCAGGAATACACTGTTCAAATCTCGCATACACGCACCTTGTATTATGTATATTTTGAATATTTTACTCGAAATAGATTAAAAAATTGTAAACGTACACTGCTTGTTATATTAACTTACATAGGTACAAGAAAACACTGGACTACTTGTTTCTAGAAATGTAGACGCTTGTTTATCCCAAAATAACTCCAACGCTTTAATCGATCATTAGGTACGTAAATAAAAAGAAAATTATTTTATTCCAAAAATGCCTTTAAACACACACACACACACACACGCACACACGCGCGCGCGCGCGCGCGCACGCACACACACACACACACACACACACGCACGCACGCACGCACGCATGCACGCACGCACGCACAAACAAAGAGAGAGAGAGAGAGAGAGAGAGAGAGAGAGACACATCGACGTTAAACTTATAACACCTCTCTTTTTGCGTATTTTTAACCCCCGTTAAAAATGCGGCTGTGCGCTTTTAAGTCGTTTATAGGTCTCTACGTATCCGCAGTTTCCAGACAAGTATTATTGACTTTGACTTGTGATTTTTTTCATGCTCTACTTAGAGATTACTTTCCCCATCTCTATGCAGCTCTACCGGTCTAGTCTTATCCAATCATATTATAACCTTACCTCTTTCGACACTTACCTCATTACCTCACATCACTTGACAGGTGTCCACAAGCCTTCAAGATTGTGTCCACAGAGTATCTTTCCTAGACTGATAAATAAAGTGCATTATTTATAAATATAAACAAATATTACGTGGGTGGGTGGACTTTAGGAGATATTTATTAATAATTAGATTGTTTTTATGAGCGTTTAAATCAAAGGACCTGCCTAATAGACTGCTATAGATAGAAATTTTACAAGAAAATACTGTGTAAGTCGCCCAACACGGAAACACAGGTGAGTACTGAGTTTATTGCAATTTTTAGATATAACTACTGTTAATTGCTGTACGATGCACGATCACCTAACTATGCAATGCATCGCATCGCATCGCATTCCCACCATTTAAGTTCCATCTGCACAGAACAATGAACTGCAAGGGCCTCCTCTTACCGTCAACCTTCTCAGACTCATAATGCGCTAGTAAATGGGCAACGCCGTTTCCATAACGACACCCACGCGCGCGCATTTCTCCGCCTACCCCGGTAACGGGGAGGAACGTTCCTTGAAAGGTATCTCCACCCCTACACATCTCATGTTGTCCTGGTAGGAACAGATTGTAAGCTTTCAGGAAGGGAAATTGTGCGCAGTCCGAGGCGCATATTTGTTAGCAACGCAGCTTCCCTGAGTCATCTCATCTACTCTACAGATTGGCCCTTTATTCCCTGCACGCATAAGTCCTGCCAGAATATGATGCCCTGATACTTCTCCGATCTAATTACGCATATCATTACTATGCCCAGGCTTGATTCACATTCCCATCTCTTTTATATCGTTTTCTACAGAGTGACGGAGAAGCGGTGTTCTTGTTCAGTTGTCAGTGAATCAGGATTATTGACGATTATGGTAATTGTATACCTACTAACGTTTTCCGACTTCATTTTATTTAAAATTAAAGAAATATAGGAGCTATAAAATATGATTTTATTTACAATATAGTAAAAATTCTCTTATTTTAAAAGTTTAATGGTGCAATTTCTTTAGTATAAGTATGAAATAGCCATGCATGGCAATTTTTTTCATTTCAGCACCGAGCATCATTTTGTTGCAACTTTTTGCGAATGAAGAGGGGTTGTGCGTGCTTAGCGCAAGCGCG
This sequence comes from Pandemis corylana, assembly GCA_949127965.1. Taxonomy (NCBI): domain Eukaryota; kingdom Metazoa; phylum Arthropoda; class Insecta; order Lepidoptera; family Tortricidae; genus Pandemis; species Pandemis corylana. The sequence goes on along the minus strand of OX421856.1, from coordinate 4,932,094 downwards.
CTCACACTGAATGTGGCTTGGTCCCGCCCCTACGCTGCATCCCCATTCAGATTCCCGTTCACCTGTTCCCGAACCGATATACCGTGCCCTATAACTTCGAATTCGTATTAGTGGGATATCGATTTCTGGTCAACTTGCCTCCTTTCAACTCATGTAGCCTTGGTGCTTTCCGAACGGTTCGACATTATCGGCAATCACCGATACACTTCCAATACCTTCGATGGCTCAATTCGGATTTATCGACAACCGCTGGCATCGTTGGTACACCCTTAATTAAAAGATTAATATTGATAGTTTTCATTTACAATCAATTCAACGATTATTTTTACTACCAAAGAATATTTATGAAGGATTAATACTACTTAATTACGAGCATCTAATTTTGCAACACTAATTAATCGCAATCTAAAGAAAATTGCGTCAATATATATTCCCACTGTAGGTTAAGTACCGATACCGATCGTCTGTATAAAGGCAGATAGAGTTTCCTTCCGGACCGGATATTGATTTTACAAGGGAAATTCAGGGCACCATTTCGCGTTCCTGTTATCCTGGCAGCGCCTGAAAGCATTTCCGGTTTTTAGCTTTTCATATCCGGCTTTCCCGGAAAATTTACAGGTGAAAAAAAAACTGTTACTTTTTTTAACCGAACCATAATGAAACTTGTGTGTATTTTCTGTAAGGTTAGGGCTTATCCATGGGTTTATGACCAAACGCTTTCACTTTATTTCGGGGGTTTTTCCGGGAATTTGCAGAGTTCCTCGCGTAGCACGTCAGTGGCGCCCGTTGCCCGGGAGGCGGATCCGCAGCAACATCGCACACAATGCTACCAGGAGCCCATAGCTCGACGGAGTTCGTACGCTCGTAACCACGCGCATTGAATACCTACTACCGCCTCCCTTTCAATTCAATACCTTCGGCCCTTCCAATGCCTTTCACATGAGTACAGTTTCTTTTTCTTTTAATTTAACCGACCAAAGTGGCGTGACTTGTGAAGATAAGGTTGTTGAAGACTGATACAATCCGACAGATGTTTTAATCTCATTCTGATCACAATCATTACAGAGTATAAAACATCGCTTTCCGCTGTCTGTCTGTCCATTATGTATGCTTAGATCTTTAAAACTACGCAACGGATTTTGTTGCGGTTTTTTTATTAGATAGAGTGATTCAAGAGGAAGGTTTATATGTATAATTCTACGCAGACCAAGTCACGGGCAGAAGCTGGTCTATCTTCGTATGTCCTGGCGTACTTCCTGAAGTAGAAATTAATAGCAAGAATAACTGCCGAATGTACAGTCAAGTGTAATAATATGTATGTAGTCAAAGTTTCAAAAATAAGTACCATACGCTCTTACACCGGCGTAATAAGGTCGTGGGACATATTTTTGAGAAGTTCATATCGATACTTATTGTTGCACTTGACCGTACTATAGGTATGAAGCACAAATTATTCAATGAAGAAGGAACTTTAAGTATACTCCAATTAAATCTAAAATCCTTTAAAATCACAAAACTGGAATTTGTTAGCTCGGTCCTAAAGTGCTATGCGATTTATAAAAAGTCGGGACTTACGAGGCTATTAATGAGTAAATAGCTTAGTATACCATGCGGAATTTCTAAAGCTAAAACAAGCGGCCTATTGCGTATTTACATAATTAATGAAACATTTCTTATTTACTGTGTATATGAGCGACCACACCGCCGCGTGTGCACGCAGTGACATTACGTTTTCTCACCGTCTTTTTATACATTTTGTTGCGTAAACGCACCGTCAACGTCTTTTACACAGGTATGGTCGCACCTTTAACTGTGTAGGTATTATCGTCTCCACATGCACATGCCTAAGTGTAAGCATAGATCCTGCATAGGGCTTTGAGTAGACCACTCTAACTAACCTCCTAGAGCTGATGAAAAACAAGATAAAAAAACAATAGGCAATCGCAACAATCACAAAAAGGAGCGCACCACTGCATTTTCATTATGTTTTATTTGTGTGTGCGTATTTTAATGTCGAACGTTCAGCGTGACTACGAATCTTGTAACTTTTATTGTTTACTAGAATCTGCACGCGACTACGTCCTACATATGAACCTTCCTCTTGAATCACTCTATCTGTTAAAAAAACCGCATCAAAATCCGTTGCGTAGTTTTAAAGATCTAAGCAAACATAGGGACAGACAGCGGAAAGCGACTTTGTTTTGTACGATGTAGTGATAGTGACTAGCTGTTGTCTGCGACTTCGTCTGCAAAGAATTCGCTTATCCCTATCCTGCGGAAACTATGCAATTTTCCGGGGCCAAAAGTAGCTCATGTGTTAATATAGGGTACCAGCTATCTCCCTTCCAAATTTAATCCAAATCCGTCCAGTCGTTTCAGCGTGAAGAAGGAAGAAACATGCATACTCACTCACTCACATCGTCACAAACTTTCGCATTTATAGTATTAGTAGGGTTAGTAGGATAATTATTTACGTTGCGATTCTAGGCAGCTACGACCTTAAACGCAATGCCGCGGGAACTTTGTAATTTTCCGGGATAAAAAGCAGCCCATGTGTTCGTATAGGGTAACCAGCTATCTCGCTTCCAAAATCCGTCCAGTCGTTTCATCATAGGTATTACAAATAAAATGAAGAACAATAAAACAATTAGGCTTTTGGGATCGTCACTGTTTAGGTATAACTAAATAACAATCAAGATAGGGTGAATATGATATGGCATGTTAAAAGTACGTTAATATAATGTGAAAATACTGAAATAACAATACAATTTAAATAAATCAAAATGTCATGTGTTATGGTATGGATAGTAGGTAGGTATCGGGGGCGACGATGGTTGCGTTCCATTAGCCTGCTTGTTTGTCTGCTGCTACCTATCTCATATAAAACGCACTAACTCTATATTATCTACCGTAGAGCTACGTTCAAGAAACTAACACACACTTTGATACAATGTCTGTACTGCCGTCCTAATTCAAAAGGTAACATGTCCAAAAATCGGATTTTTATTTTTTTTATTTTTGGACAGATTAGACATCAATCTATCATTTCTCAAAACCTATGAAACAGATATACGTCCTTTTCAATTAAGACAGCTGTTTAAAGTCGAGTTCTCCAATATCTACGCCGCCAACTGTTCACAAATCGGTATCTAAACAACCTTCTTATGTAACATGGTCTAAATATGTGTACCTAGATATTTTAGAATGGTCGGCTGTACCTATGTGGAGAACTCGACGTACCTACCATCAGCCAAATAAAATATGAGGTCTACCACTCTAAGGTTAAAATTCTTCGTGACAAACTAACACGATTTGATAACTCCGTTTCCTTTTTGCTAACGACGTCCAGACGGGGGGAGCTCCTTCACCAGTGGCGGATTTACAAATTTTCAAGGTATAGGCTGAATTTTTGCCGCCCTTGCAAAATCTGTTGCAGATTTCTTAAAATTTTTATTATGAGGTAAAAAAAAAAAAAGGTCGTGCCCCAAATTTGCCGCCCCCAAAATCCCAAATTTGCCGCCCCCAAAATCTGCCGCCCTAGGCTCTAGCCTTCTCAGCCTTATGGTAAATCCGCCACTGTCCTTCACCCTCATTTGGTTGGCATTGCATTGGCTCGTATAAAGCGGTTCGCTACGTCCTTTCTAATACGAACTGATAGGGAGTGGAATTTGCTCCCATCGTCTACGTTTCGGAATAGATACAACCTAGAGCTCTTCAAGGCCAGAGTAAATAGGCTGTTACTGAACCAGTGAGCTACACCGACGGCTTCATCTACGCTTTCCGTCAGGTGTGACAGGGGTCAATCACTAGTCAATCCTATGTAAAAAAAAATGGGGGTAAGACCTATTTTCAATAAAAACCTTACTTTTCTGCTACGAGAGCTACGGCGTAGCACCTGGGCAAAATAATTCCTAATTTTATTAGTTACTAGTGCTTATTTTGTATTTTTGCCCGTATTAAATTGTCCGAGGCGGCCGCGCTCGCCGCGCCGGGTAAGGGCCCGCCAGAGTGCGTGACTTCTTGCGTAAGACACTCTCCTCTCATTGGCTGAAGAAACCACGCCCTGTGCGTAGCCAAACCTTGAATTTCGACAGGCCCTTAGACGGCCCTTTTTATCTCCTCGCACACTTTGCTTTCCTAGTAAACTGTGTTATATTATAAATAATTTAAAGGGCTCGTCAATAATATTATTTGACAAAACAACATTTTTATTGTATAATCAAATCATATTTGGGCGGTTTCGTCACGGCAAACTTGTGGTAGGTTGTTTCGAAGCGCGTGAATCCGTGTAAACGTCGCGTTATCTTTGGGATCGTTTGTTTCTAATGTATAGTGTGTAATTAACAGTAATTATAAATGTTAATGAGGAAAGGGCTGGGCGGTACGCCTGCGGGCTTGGTGAAGGTGTAAATGAATTCGAAGGGCTTCGTTGGAGCAAGAAATAATGGGCATGTCACTCCCAATGACTTTGGCTACCAGGATCTCATATGTATAAAGAAGTTATACTTCCAACAAAAGGGCGTTTTCGAGGTACGCCGGCGACGTCACGGCTTGCGTAGGTTCTTGAGGAGATACCTACGCGGTGCTAAAGGGCGGGCGTAGAGGCGTAGAGTTAGAGGGCGCTTTGGTTTTGTTTCCTCAAAAATAAATATTATTAAATTTGTGAATTCCAGTTAACCTATTTATTTAAGTAGTGTTTGTTATTTGGCTTAAGTCAAGACATGCAATGCAATGCAAGTCAGAGTTTTTGACTGGAAATTAAACTATATGACAGTAGTACAATAGTAGATTGAATGACAATACATTGATGTGCACTGAACGGTAAAGTGCAGTTTAATAAAATGTATTAATCTAGATAAAAAAAACTTACTAGGTAATTGAAAATTAATGACACCCTGTCTGTTCTCACTTCGTATAATTTTACATACATACATACATACACAAATCACGTCTTTATCCCTTACGGGGTAGACAGAGCCTAAGGTAACAGGTACCTACAGGCCATAATTTTATATAATTTTAGTCTATTATTAAACTACAGAATTTAATGGGGCATGTTATAATGACACGATACGTATATTTATTTAGATAGAGCCTTAGTAGAGTTTTTATTTAAACTCTGCCTTATCCTTTTATATCGCCCGTTAGCTTTATTTATTTATAACTCCACGCATTTCAATATTTTATTTAAAAATAGAAAATAGTAAGCTTGACTGAAAAAACAGCGTAATTCCACGTCCACGCGCGCGCCGAGCATGCGCCCTGTCACAAAATGGCGAACGAAAAAAAAACAACAGCCCAACAAAGATGGCCTCACTTGAATCTCATGCACCAGGGAATCATAGGCGCAGGGAGACCGAATGGAATGTACTCAATGAAAGCAGCTGCTTTCTTCACACAGTAAAATGCAAGAGAAAGATAGCAAGTCGGTTGTATTGTAGTAGAAAGAACTACATAGCTCTATATGTACTTTTACTATAATAGTTACTGCACGCATGTCGTCGTAGATAAGTACGAATCAACATAAAATTGTAGTTAAATTGAAACAGATAAACATGAGTTTTAATTGTAGGTAGGTATTGAAGTTACCCAAAGTCTATAAATTCGTAAGAGAAAAGTTGTTCCGCTCACTTGCTTGAATCAATTAATTTGGTGTAAACACGCAAAACATTGTATTGTTTAATTTTACCTAGAATTTAAGTCTGAAGTACTCCAAACTACTTGTTTTCCCCCAATCCAACCACAAACTCACTTAGTTATTTTTCGTTTCTCAGTCAGTCTTAGCGTACCTATAGCGGACGCGGTCTCAGTCCACGATTTGAGGTGGTCGCAATACTCGCAGTCAAAAGTATATATTTGTTTGAAGGTATTTTGGGGAGAATCGTATAACTATCTATCGTGTAACGTCAGCAGGTTAACACCGTTAGTTTAATCCTCCCTTAGCGTCAAAAAATGCTAAAATCCAAGGTTGAGTCTATAGGAGCACCCTTTAGCACGATAAGTTAACACTCACCTTGCCGTTTGGTCCATCACAGCTTACCCTCGATCCAGTATGCTGTTGCTGTAAAACCATCAGGAGGCTAACACCGATAACCCGTTAAAACGAAGAATGGTTGACGCGCCATCTCCTTGTTTTAATCTCAGTAGGAAATAAAAGCTAACAAAAAGATTGCTATATAGGTAGGTAGGTATATCGATTTCACTACTTTATTTACGGCAAAAATTTGCGTTCTAATTGCGTGACTACATTTTAGGCATACTCCTTTCTCATTATAAATAATAACGTATTGAACTATTTTGTTTATTGTCTCCATCCTTAGCCAATTAAACATCAAAAATTAATGAGTGCGCAAAATATGAATTAACATAATATTACGGTATAAATACTTATTCATCCGCTCTGCTTTTCACGCATTAGTCACCCTTTAAAAATAGTCACCAAAAATATCGTTCGTAGCAAACTGCTACGAATTCACACATACCTACTATAGACTAACTAAATGCCTGTACTCTACATATAACGACGCACACATACTTCCTCACACGCACACGTCCACGAGAGCCATGCGCACCCCTCCGCTACCCTGACCTCACGCAAGGGGATCACACACTACCGAACCATATGTGACATTCGACCTCCGCACCCTCTATGCGGCTCTGGTATCTCTAGCCCACATGTGCAACCCTTTTCCGACACGTGGCCTATGTGGACGGTCAGACACATGTGTCAGGTAGCATGTGGACATAGTATATCGATGTGTTTCTTAGCATTACCACTACTAAATACGTAGTAGTATACGTACACATCGTTCATTTGATTAAATTTCGCCCGCACGTATGTGATCATTGCTCAAGATCAACACGCAATACAAGTACAACACACCAATGGAAACTATACTAGTCACCACATTACCGCTGGCGTGTGGAGTGAGTAAAATTAAACTTTATCAAAGCGTGTTTGCACAGCAGCGCGGCACACGCCCATGACGCAGTGACATGCGTCAAGACCGGTCGATGCACCGGGGCCGCAGCCGAGCGAGGTGGTGCAACGACCTACTAACACTGCGACGACCACAAAAAATGAACTCTGTTGTAGAAAATCTCGAGAGTATTTTTAAGCAATCTTGGATGCCGCCAGAGATCAGAGTTACGTGGTCTTGGCTTTGGCATGGGACGAGATTGTGAAATTCTAGTCATTGCCCGAACTTACGGTTAACCTAAATTTCACACTAAGTAATCCTAATAATTTAATTCTGTTCACTTTTTTTTATTAATTATCAGTTGCTAAACGTTAGTGTTCGTAGTAGTCTTCTGTTGGCGTTATTCTCTTGTTTTAATTAATGCATACGTACATACAGTTGCTTGTGGTTAACTGGTGTGCACACATGTCTGCTTCGTATAGCTTGCTTGCAGCGGTGGTGTGTGAGTCATGTGGTAGTAGTGTAAAACATCTTCTCACGTCGACTAGGCACCTATTACTTAGTGCGCCGATCGACTACCTCCTGCTGGGTTAGGCGCGCCTGGTAGCAAGATAGCGGGTGCTGCGAACGGGTTACGAAGTTACAATAGAGTTTAGAGTGAATCTGCATAAGGGTGTCTGTGGGGCCTTTCTTCTCAAATAGATACGTCGGTGTATGGTATATGGGTATGTTTAACGTGGTTTCATACTAAATACAGTTTTATATTATTATAAAAACAGATAAGACAGCTGCATAGACTACGTAAGTACGAGTATGCAATGCTCAACACTGTCGCTTTCGCATTTTTTTTTATTGAGTTATTTTTACGATACGTTTAATAATAATAACTCACTCTCGCTCACTGTCATTGCACCGTAAGGGCGACAACTGAAAACCGAAATATACAAACTTCATGATTTTGATTAAATTTATTTCCAAAATTTGGCTGAGTCACAAAGTCGATCCCTTCAATTGAATGTACAGTGTTACACCTACTTGACCTTAGTTAAAGCCGTAGTAGCCTAGTGGTTTGACCTGTGAACTCTCAAGCAGAGGTCGTGGGTTCGATCCCGAGCTGATGTTCAGAGTGAACCGTGTCAAAACTACCGTGGAACTAAAATTTTAATGAAAAATCTTTGTAGGGATATTCAGTCAAGCTAATCGAACCAAATGTAAAAATATTCCAGAATTGACCTTTCCGTTTTATGTAGGTATACATTACATTTTAAGGTTCTTTGCCCACGGGTTTTTAAACTAGATGTAGGTTTAAGCCTAGTTATTTATTGGTCCCATTGTCCTTCTTAAAATGGCTCTATCTTCGAGTATCTCTTGAACAGTTCAAATTACCCAAACGCCGCTCCTACATTACTTCAAATTTCAAGTGTCAAACCCCCCCGCCTACCTCACCTCACCGCCTCCCTCGCCTACCAAACGTCATTTTTGACTCTTGAAACTTTGAAGTATTGTAGGAGCGGTATTATATTGTATAAATAATCATTGTAGGTGTTGGCATAAGTGTTGTAGTTACCCCGTATGGGCCACCCCGGCATGTTTTCAGCGAGCATCTGCCGATGCTATGAAGTCCTGGTGGAAGCTGACGTCACGTGACGCAACACGTCTTGCAACCGATATGGGGGCTTAACGTAAGGAGCTTTCGCTGGCGTAAAGTCCTTGTTTAGTCCGTGACACTTTATTTCAGTGCTTTTCAACCTATGTCATAGAATCCTCTTTGGGAGGCTGCAGTAAACTGTATCAGAGTAGAAATTGAGATGAATAAACGCGAAAAAGTTCGAAATGCCAAATTGCATATCTAAAGAGTCATCGATTGGCTTAACCCATTAATCCCTAATCACTACATAGTATAAAACAAAGTCGCTTTCTCTGTCCCTATGTCCCTATGTATGCTTATATCTTCAAAACTACACAACGGATTTTGATGCGGTTTTTTTAATAGATAGAGTGATTCAAGAGGAAGGTTTTTATGTATAATTCTACGCAGACGAAGTCTCGGGCAGAAGCTAGTAACATTATAAATGCGAAAGTAACTCTGTCTGTCTGTTAACTTTTCACGCTTAAACCGCTGGATCGATTTAGTTGAAATATGGTATACAGATAGTTTGAGTCCCTGAAAAGTACATAGGATAGTTTTTATCCCGGAAAATTAAATAGTTCCTGTGGGATAGTGATAAGCAACTTCTGCGCTGTCCGAGTTGCGGGCAATAGCTAGTTAAGGTAAGTATATAGCATCGCAGCTGAGACGTCGAGGTAATTAAACGTTGAAGAAATACTTATGCGATTAAGTTTTAAGTGGTAGTAGTTACAGAGTGAAAACAACGGAATACATCTTCATGTGTAAATCCTATTTATTCAAAAATTATCCTTCGCTAATTTATTTGGACGTCTTGGTAACGTACATATATTTATACCCCGGACTGTACTTGCCCTGTCCTAAAGCCAGGTTTTATCGAAATCAAATGCTTCTGCTTTGTATAGAATGTATTTGCATTTTCCTCCAATCACACTGAAATCTTACGATACTTAGACGCATCTATACTTCTTGATACATTTGATACTTTTATGTTTATGACTTTCGAGGGAAATAAATAATTGAATGCTTTTTTTTTAAATCTTGCAATTAATCTTTTGCTTGTTGTGTAGAGCTACTACGATAATATAATTATTCCAATGCCTATTGAACTATTAATAGTGCATTGGGGTAAATTCGAATTTGGGGGATTTGCGAAACATGTGGATATCCACTAAACCTAATCTGGCAACGCTTACCTAGAAGTTCCAGTGTCTTTAGCTTCTATATAAGCGTTGCCAGATTGTGGAATTGTTCCCCGTTTAGTGGATTTCCACGATTTTCGAAATCCCCCCAATTTCGAATTTACCCCAATGCACCTAATATCATTTAATTTTAAATTCAACTCAACCACGTGTCCGCCGAGCGGCCAAGTTAAAAATACATGCAACGCTGGTTAGGAGCGGTATTATTATTATTATTATTATTATTATTGAATTATAGGCGAGCAGCAGAGTTGCTGATGTGCCTATCTCATAGTCCAAGTTTAAGTTTAAATCAGTCCAGTATAAATATCCAATCATATATATATATTATATTATATTAGGGGCTTTTTAAAGCCAGCCACTGGACAGAACGGAGCCGGCCTCGCGCCGCCTACACAATGTAACCGCGTCATTGTATCCTCCCAAAAGCTATGCTCTACACAACCCATATTATCCTGGTATAAAAAGGGGGCAAACCATTGTTCTCACGCACACGCACTTTTTTTTATTTACCCATTTTTGGTGGATGAATCAGAAGACATTTTGTTGCACTTAACTTATTTAATTTAATAAAAAGTACCTAATCATTTACAATTTAAAAATACTTTACATAAACAGTGTCCAGCTTAAATCTTGTTTTAAAAATGTTAGACATCCTAAGCCCTTATTCATTTGTTTTTATTATCAGGAGGGAAAGAGATCGTTGTACTATGTTATTAACCTTCTATATAATCAGAGGGTGAGGGAAAGAGATGCTGCTATTGTAATACTGCGTTACACGAAGGGTGTACAGTGTTCCCAGCAGTTTTACTTGTATCTTCAAATATGATGTTTATGATTTAGAACATAGGAGCGAAGGTGGGTAAATAAATAACTATTGGGGTTGCCGTGTATCCCTGTGTAACCAACTTAAGGGAATATTGTAAGCTGGCATCCTATCCGATCATGATGCCCTGGTAACAAAGTCGGGAAAGTTACAAAACGAAAGTCCGTTCGGCACTCGCCTCAAAGCTCCCCTTTATTTGAGTTTTTACTTGGACGAAAGCTCTACATGGTTTCGGCAGCGTAGTTCAAGAATTGGGTATACCTAAACGTAGTACCTAAATCTAGTTTTAAACTTCAATACGTCCGAACATTAACTATTCATTCATCTCATGGTTAAATTAACATATATTGTTAACTTGAACTTAAATCAGTAAAATAAACTGATGAAATAGCCAAAAAAAAAATTTTAACCCTTAATTTGACAAAATAAAAAAAATGGTTCAAACCTCATCGTAATTGTACCTACATACATACATACACATACACAAATCACGTCTTTATCCCTTCTGGGGTAGACAAAGCCCAAGATAACAAGACCCAAAGGCCACGCTTAGCTTGATTGTGGGCGCATAGGTGGAAGTGGAAAGGGGAATCAAAATACTGATGGGTTGGTAGCCACATCGCCTAAAACATGATTCCTAAGATTCTCGCTCATACCCTCGATGGGCTTTTACCGTTTGCACGGGAAGAGAAGCAGCTGGTACGTTCTATGTTTTATCTTTGCTCCCAGACCGCATGGAAGCTCGTAATTGTAAAGTACTAAAAATTCTATTTTAATATAAAATACAAAAAGATATTCTTAGACCATGTGCATTGTAGTGGACATTGTCAAATTAAGAGAGCTCTACGAGTTACATCCTTTTGAAAATCGAACCTCAAGATCAGGGTGAATAGTTTTTTGTGAATTTTATTGTTTGAAGCATATGTTGTATAAATCTATAATTAAATTATATCTAGAATCAGATGGGAAGAGCCACTGGCACACGCACAACCGACTCTAGGTCAGATACTAGTCAATTAAAATTAGCATTCATATTACAGGATACCACATAGGTAGAGCTCCCTTTTAGAAATAAGCTCGTCCTTGTACACGTATCTTAATTTTTGACAATGTGTTTGTTTCTTTATTTTTACGAGTATAAAATAAAGCATCCAAGTAAAAGTAAGTACATAATTAAATGTAATCAGGTACTTACTTTTCGTAATCTGTCAAAATATCTTAGGTAGAGCTATATACAGTCTAAAACGCATGTAGGTATGTTATTTTCCTTATTTAAATATGCATTGGTAGGGTGCATCAGTGAAGTTGCAGTCTTAGGAGACACATTTTTAATTTAAACGCAGCAAACTATTTGTAAGTTAGTAAACAAGAAACTTCACTGTGATAGCAATAATTGTTGTAAAGCTGTTTATTTCCTACTAAAGGAGTAAAGAATGCTAATGTTATTACCACTTAATCGTAAAAGACACGATGTAATTTATCTTGTTCTTGCTTATTAATTTGCAATAACGTTGCACTGTCGTCTGTCCCACTCTCACTCTCAGTGACGCGCCTGCATCGCTGCATTGTTTGCGTTGCATGACGTTGTCCGCACGCGGTCGCCATTGCAATGTCGAGGGGGCGGTCGTTGCCCGTATCCTTGAGTATCCTTGTGGGGCAGGACCAAGTCACGCAAACCTCTCACATTAATATGATGCCTTGGTAACTCGCAGGATATTTCGTCCCTTTGGGAATTCTGTCCGAGCTGAGGGCCCAGAGGAATGTTCGACGCGAATGTCCTTTTCTGCCGCTTGATACAGATCTTGAGATTTGTCATCACTTTACACGAAATATACCTAAGCTTCGTTATACGTTGCTTATATTTATATTATATTCATTGGGTGGGTGTAGAGCGTGGAAATAAACATAAATATACATATTTATTGAAGTTTCAAAACCAATACGTCTACACTTATGCTGCCTTGGTGTAAGCCGACATCATCTCGATCGTTTCGATGTAACAGCGTGGGACGCTTCCCTTTTCTCGCATCTAGTAACTTACATAAGTTACAGACGATGTAAATAAGGTGGGGAGCATATGGGTAGGTTGTGTTGCAAGGGAAAGGACTCAACGCCTCCTCGTAGCCTCTGATGTCCTGCTAGTTGTTGACGTCATTCCAATAGAATTCACATCCCTTGGGTACCTCTTCGGGCAATGACCTTCTTTCTTCCCATATAGCATAACCTTGTACTTGGTCGGTGAAGGAATAGTGTTCCTTTAATCAATGATACTGATAAATTAATAATTTTAATTCGATATTCGTTCGTATCCTGCCTAAATCATCTTCTATATATTCTATTTCTTATGCGTTGCGTTGCGATACCAAATTGTACCTTTTATTATTTGAAAAGCCATAAATTTCGTTTTTAAAGCGTAGCATATTTTTATAATAAGTGTCGGTGGCCTCCGTTACGCCCCTGAACATAGCGCGTCGCGTGGGGGCGAAAAAAAAGGATCAGCGGGCGGTCGAGTGGAATGCCGGCGCTGCTAAAGCGGGAACACTCGCCCTTGTTATCCTTGTCGCACGCATGAGCTTTTGCAGAGCTTTCGACTTTGTGAGCCCCATCCAGTTTATGTTCCCCTGGTGGATTCCCGCGCCGGGAACGCCGCTGTCGCTAGCCGCTTTCTCCTTCTTGAGAGTTTTTATACAATCACGTACAGGGGAGAGAGGACAGTTTATGCACTTTATGCATTTCCAGAGTCAAAAAAATCATCTGTCATTATTTTCGTAAAACCTAAGAATTTACTGCCATTTCATACCAACAAGAAACTCAAAAACTCTGCTAATTAATATGAAATCTAATTATGATGTCACTTTTCATTTTCATGTGAGTACTCATCCTAGATAATATTTTCACTGTTTACAATATTCGCCAAGAGCTGATGCCTTTATTAAACTCGTACCTATACTTATTCCCTTTATATCAAACTCATGTGCCCGGCATCTTTCTCATGAAGTAAGATATATCTACATTATTTCTAGAAAGAGTCTCATTTCCAATTCCTTATCTCACAGCTTGCTACAGCGCCCGCAGCACGCCTCGAAGCACCTCGACCTCTACAACCCCTCCGACACTGCCGACGGTAATGATCCAGCCATCACAGATGCCGCTCACGACGCCGTTTCCAATGGTAGGATTCTTTCTATTATCTTTCTGTCTTATAAATTCTCCATCTTTGAACTGTCAAAACCGAATTGACGCTGGTGGTCTATAAATACCAATTCATTTGCAGCTAAAAACATAAGATCACATACGATACGACTCTAATCTCTACATACAAAGCAAACCTAAATGTCGATCGTAATCCTGACTCTATAGCTTGATGCGTGTAGTACAATATTATATTACTAGCTAGCTTCTGCCCGCGACTTTGTTCGCGTAGAATTAGCAATTGGCATGTTTATCGCTATCCCGCGGGAACTATGCAATTTTCCGGGTTAATAAGTATCTTACAATCTGGCCGGTGATTTTCTGCACAGATTAGTAAAGTTTGCATCAAAATCCGTTCAGCCGGTTTCATGTGATGCGGTCGCAAATATATATACGTACAGACAAACACACACAAACATCTAAAAACTGTTGGAACGTGTTATGTTATGGATTCTAAGTATCCCTAGCCAATTTTTTTTAAATATCTCCATGTACCGACTTTCAAAGTTTCGACCCTTTGCAGCTTTTATATGTTTAAGATATGATAGCTTCCACCTATGGTGCACTACACACGATACTTAGTAGCATTAGAAGTGATACACTTTTAACTGCCCGAAAGATCACAATTCTGAGTTTTGAAAGAGTCCCTCTCTACATTTTGCGTTCACTAGCAATTCCCTAAATTTAAAACCTGGGGGTTTTGGGTTTTCGATTATTAACTAGCGAAACTGTTATGTTGTACTGACCTAGTATGAATTACCGGCAGGCCACGCCATGCCCCGACGACAATCTACCTTCGAGCCCACTGCAGCGCCTGCGCACCGCCATGCGCGACATCGGCTACACGCAGATGAACGCTTTCTTTGATGCCTTTCTGATCTTCTACAGCGACGAACATTTGGTATGTGCTAGATCTAGGTATTTAGACTAGATTGTAGACAAAAATTAGCTCGATATTATGAGAAACCCGTGTTATGAATATTCAAAAATTCGCTCAAGCAAAACAGTTACGTCTCACTTTGCTACTTACATTCCTATCCACAATAAAAAAACACTTTTAACCAGTTCGCTAATCATCATCAGTCAGTCACCACTACCAGCAGCTACCTAGGTATCGCTTAAATAAAATTGGTTGTTTTTATCACAATGATAGAACGAGGAGCCATCAGCAGAAGAACGTAGACTAGAATACTTCAGTGGATGGGACGGGCCGGGTACGGCGGCCGTGCTAGCGGACGGCGGCGCGGCGGTGTGGGTGCCGGCAGGGGAAGTACGACGCGCGCGCGCCACGCTGTCCTGCTCCTGGCTGGTACTCGACGGAGATGATCCGGGCCAACCCAGCGTCGCTGAATGGATTGCTGTAAGCTTCTGGTATCCTTGTTCACGGGAACCCATATGGTGTCTACTGGCAAAGCTACGTTGATGCTCAGTCACCTCGTCAAATTTTTTGCATCCTAGAGCCCAATCTCAGCAGTCTTGCCAAGCGGAGCGGACTAAAATGATGACACACCCACATACTCGTACATACATACAGTCACGCCTCCTTCCCACAAAGGGTAGGCTTAGACTACTTTGTTCCACTTGCTACGATCCTGGCATATGAGTACATACCTCTTTCGCTTCATCCACATTCATCAATCTCTTCATACGTACATGCTCATCGGTGGTAAAATGGTGACATGGTTTGAATTCGCGAATTCTGCTATTTTGATGCAAACATAAAGTATGTTATTGTGGCACAGGGCAAGCTAAGTCGTAACGGGCGCGTGGGCGCGGACGCCCGCCTAGCCTCTTTGACCGAGTGGCAGCTCCTCGCCAACGGGCTGCAGCGTGAGGCACTGCAGCTTGTCCATGTGCCGACACTGCTTGACCAGCTGTGGAACGAAGAGCAAGACCTTAACCGCCGTCGCCCCGAGTTCTCCAGGATCGTGGCGAGCTTGCATCATTCAGAGTACACTGGTTAGTCGCAACGTAATACGATATGATCGATTTTCTAACTTTGATACCTTTCATTCATATTTTTGCATTTCCACCAGGCCTGAGCTGGCGCGTTAAAGTGGAAACTGTACGCAACGAGCTCCGCCAAATTGGAGTTGATGCCATGGTAGTGACTGCCCTGGACGAGGTGGCCTGGCTGCTAAACGTGCGCGGCCGAGACGTGCCTTATGCTCCATTGCTCAAAGCCTTCGTTATCATCAGCCTCAGAGACCTGAGAGTGTACGCGCCACCCGGAAAACTGTCCATGCCGGTGCGAGAAGCCCTCTCAGTTTACAACTGCCATACTAATGCTATCAACTGTACAAGGTTAGTTTGTAAAACTTTTAAGACTACGGGCGTAATTGTGGACTAATTTACTTCTGGCACAAATTGTAAGTAGGTAATTCCAATGTTATAACTAACTTATTCACAGAGTAAACGACTACACAAGTATTTACGCTGATCTCCGCCGCGCTTCGGAGGCCAAGATCCTTATTCCGACCGGCGGCACGTTCCAGCGTGGGGCCTCAGCTGCCATCGCTCAAAGCGTGCCGCAAGCCAAGCGGATGTACCAGCTGTCACCCATCATATACCTGAAGGCGCAGAAGAATGCTGCGGAAGCGAAAGGGATGAGAGTGGCCCATTTACGTGACGCGGTAGCTATGAGCACGTTGTTGAGCTATATGGAAGGAATGGTAAGAGCAAGCATCAATCCAAATCAAAGCTACAGGTAGTTCTGTTAAGTTGTAACAAGTCGTGCTTGTTTATCCATCATTTCTAGGTGAAAACAGGTCTGAACGAGGTGTCGGTAGCGATGAAAGTGGACGTGACACGGGCAACGCAGGCTAACTACGT
Organism: Pandemis corylana; assembly: GCA_949127965.1. Lineage (NCBI taxonomy): Eukaryota > Metazoa > Arthropoda > Insecta > Lepidoptera > Tortricidae > Pandemis > Pandemis corylana. Next base: position 4,915,495 of record OX421856.1, on the reverse strand, counting down.
GGGACACTCCATGCGAACACGGATTGCGTTCGGGCCTAGCGGCGCCGACGCTGACTACCGCGCCACGGCGCACGCTTACCGCCAGGTTCATAGGAACTCCACGCTCATCGTACAGTCAGGGGGACAATACGTCGGTGAGGACACCTTTTATATAATTTAATACAGTGAAAGGAAGGAAAATAATAAGCAAGAGGGTCAACTAATGGTAAGTAAGCAATGACCACCGGAGCATTGGAGATGGGTCACCAGGCTATAGGGCTAAGATAGAATACCTCACGGGACAGTAAATTCACTGGCTGTCTTTGTTTCCGCGCCAACGATTAGTGAGTAAGATGATTGTAACGATCCGGTGCGAGTGTAGTGGTAAAGGCTATTTTTCATGACCTGTAGAAGTCATGCACTTTTATACCAAGTCCCAAGATATACTTACTGGCTGGGCGCAGTGGCCCGAAGTGGGTCCTGGCCTCCGACATCAGACTCCTCGACGCCTTGCGATCCTGAGCCAGCCTTTGCCAGCCATCGGCTCCGAGATCCGAGAGATCACTTTACTTGGATCTTAAAAATCAACAAGCAATTTTCAGAGGGCACGACGATTGTGACCCGCACTCTGCACTACGGCACGCCGTCGCGGGAGGAGAGGCGCGCGTACACCACGGTGCTGCGCGCGCTGGCAGCGCTGGCGACGCTGCAGCTGCCGGCAACGCTGCCCGCCGCGCACGCTGACCTGGCCGCGCGCGCGCCGCTCTGGGCCGCGCGCCAGGACTACACGCACCCCACCGGCCACGGCGTCGGCGCCGCGCTCAACCGTCGTGAAGGTAAACCCACCCATCACAAGCAGGCTACTCCGAAATTCTATACATCTATATTCTAATTGCAACGAGTCGGTCGGCGCACCATTGTATTTATCTAATTTGGTCCCCTCTTGCCTTTTACCTTCAATACGAAAAGTTGCTAGAAATTATCAGATTAAAACGCTCTTTTCTAAATCATTTACTTCACTATCAAATAAATCAAGAATTTTACTTCTTGATATTTTGTATTTATTTTTACGGTTTTACCTGATATTGGTGGTGTAGCGGTATAGCACGCATCATGGAATGATGAGGATACGGGTTCGATTCCCAGCAATAGCTTTACTTTTTTTCACTTTTGTCTACTTGTTTTTGAACCTTCGAGACTCGACTTGGTGCCGTATTATGCGGAAAGAGTTATCTGATGTGATTCGTGCAAAACTTCCATTAAAAAATTACTGACTTGTGTGCAATTTATTTCAGATCCGGTCGTCATTGATTATAGACAAGATGTTAATTTGCACACACTAAAGGAAGGCTATTTCATCACAAATGGTAAGTTTACCAAATTGATTTGAACACAGATAAGCATTGTTGCTCTCCTTAATGCGTTCACACACTAATGTAGTCCGTTTTATTATTTTATTCCTAAGGGATACTATGTGAATTACTAATGCATTTTTTTAAATAGAGCCTGCTTGGTATGAACCGGCAAAGTTCGGAGTGAAGCTAGGCAACGTGCTGGAGGTGGTCAGCAAGAACATCGGGTACCTGAATTTTACTGAAGCCACTTTAGTACCCTTCGAGCCCAAACTGATCGAGAAGTCCATACTCACAGAATATGAGGTTAGAAAATAACAGTAACTGTCTTCGTTTCACTGGTCAGCGTAGTCTGCTATTGTGCTTTCCATCAGACCTATACTTAATCCACTAAAATATCGTTGGACATGGAAATAAGTTAGGACTTGCGACAAAATCCTGCATGTCGCGTTGCATTGCGCCGCCGGGTCGAAGACTTGTAACTCGTTCACTAAACAGCCTGGGAATGTAATGATAGTAATGAAACTTGCGTACTTATCCTCGTTCGTATAAACTTTGCTATAAATTCTATTGTCTCACCCCCTTATTAATTTACAAGTATAGTCTTTTGATTGTGTCTAAACCATCCGAAGCAGATGTTTAGACCCAAGATTCACCGCAACAATTTCTACGATTTATTTATGTAGAGTAATTTTGGCACCAACGTTCGGACTATCTGTGCAAATCGTAACGTTAGTCGTGATATTAGAGCGACATGCGCCCTTATTCATAAACGCTCTATAGGCTTCTGCTAACTTAGCAATCGTTTGTCCTTATCTGTGAAAGGTAAATGTCAAAGTGACAGATAAGGACAAACTATTGCTAAGTTAGCAGAAACCTACAGAGCGTTTATGAATAAGGGGGTTAAACTTCAGCTTAAGTGTAAGTCCCACACGATTGCACCAAGCAGCCATCAACTATTGTCTTTTATTCACTTGAATTGGAACCGGCTGTAATTCAGCTCTATAAAGGTAGATAGATTTAATGGCATAATATTTATACTCATTGTGATGGTTTAGTTTATGTCTTGATTTTAGTTTAGGAATTGCTCTGTCTTTGGATAATTTCTTGATGCGGTACCCCCCCGGGGCTTGTATGAGACACTGTGTTTGTGAGTGGCGTGCTAGCTGTTTTGAATAATTTTAATTTCATTCTTACGTATTGTAGTCATTTTTACCCAAAGGGTAAAAACGGGACCCTACTACATAGGCGCTGTCCGTCCGTCCGTCTGTCTGTCCATCTGTAACCAGGCTGTATCTCTTGAATCGTGATAGCTAGACAGTTGAAAATTTCACAGATGGTGTCTGTTGCCGCCATAACAACAACTAGCTACTAACAACAGAATATTTTTATATCTGCCTGTCTATGTAAATAACCAATATAAAATGACCTCACGTTGCAAACATTTCGCTAACGAGCAGGGCTCTGCTGACACTTCATTTCATTCATTTTATATTAACTTCGTGAATTTGGTGCACTTGACCGGTTTTTTAAACACAGTGCAGCCACTTAATCATTGATAAAACCTAATCAACGTTTAATAATCCGTGTTTTACAATTTTAGATAAACTGGCTGAATGGCTACAATCAGCGGATACGTAAAATCGTTGGCCCGGAGCTCAAGGACCAGGGTTTAACAGACGTCTACTACTGGATGATGAACAAGACAGTGCCCTTTGAACTGCCGCAGAAGAAGGTCTGGAGGAAACCTAGCTCCGGAAACGACCTGAAGGCGACTACGCTAGTTCTGCTCGGGCTCACTGCGACCATAACCCTCTGGGTTTTATAAGAAGCTATGTATCGGATATTTTCAGTACCCGGGTCAATTTCAACAGTACTCATTTTTTGTATCATTTCGGTGTGATCCCTTATATGTGTTTTTATTTTAGATTTTTAAATGTCAAACGAAACCTTAGACTATTTTGCAAGACATATGTAAAAGGGAACCTGAAATCTTAAATAGTTTTTGAGTTGTTAGAGGTCGAATTTCTAAACACACAACGGAATTATAAATGTACACCGGAATGAATGATACCTTGCAACGGAATGATAAATATACACTGGGATGACAATATCAGCCCACTGGAATGAAATATAAACCACCGGAATTAAAGTAATAAACAGGGTTCCATAATCACGTCTTTTATTTAGAAAAAATACAGACAGACCTTAAGTAAGTGGCATTTTAATAGTCCTAAGAGCGAAAATTTGGTGCCGGTTGATGAATATGTTTTAAGTAGGTATTTCATCTCTTGGTAAACAACATTTCATGAATAGGTATTCATTTTGCAAACAACGTTAGGAAAATCAACGATTCACAAATTAGAAATTGCATAAAACATTGGTTACTTGAAAAAACATCATAATTATGTTGTAGAATAGATATATGAGATTATTACCGAGGAATTATGCATGTATGTATGTATGTATGTATATAACTCTTTATTGTACATAAAACACAAGAAAAAGATGAATACAGGACAACACACATGCACAAAGGCGTACTTATCCCTAAAAGGGATCTCTTCCAGTTAACCTTTGAACGATTTGAATTATTTGTAATTGATCATTTTTAGGAATGACAGGTTTGTGAAATGAATAGTTTGTAAATCGTTGTTTGTTAAGAAGTGATTGTTTGAAAAATGTTGTTTATGAAATGATGATAAACCTTCCAGTTATCAAATAATAATTGGATGCAGCATTATAAATTTATACACACAACAATATGTGTCATGTTTTCAATACTTGATAGCAATACACTACGCTTTCAAGTATCGTACAGGATTTATTATGTAATTAATAAACCTGAGGTAATATTTTGTACATAATTTTGCTGATATTTTATCTCCAGTTCCTTTATTTACGTTGAAATAGTTAAAAAATTATGAAAATGAGACTTTTTGAGGTTAGAATTTTGTTTACCAAATAGGACAGGTAAGAATGACAATACCTTACATAGACAGACAAAGATAAAAATAATTCTGTCTTTAGTATTTATTGTGTAGCTGCGAAAGAATCCTACCTCGTATGTGAAAATCAACTGCTAGCTATAACGGTATTCACGGTTCATGAGATTCACCCTGGTGACAGACAGACAGACGAACAGTGGTCTTAGTAATAGTGTCCTGTTTTTGTCCTTTGGGTACGGAAACCAAATTTTTAAACCCTTTTTGTAGCGCCCCCTGATGGCCTACAAGCATAAATTTTATCTAAGAACATGAGCTGTGGTACAATAAAATAAGTTCAGTATTTGATTTTAGAAATTATGCTACGGAACCATTTCATAATAATAAAGTGAAGCTACATTTGATGTCATTCCGGTTTTACTACACCGGAAACACCGGAATAAATATGGTGGAATGAGAAACTCGACATAAAAATAAATATTAAAAAAAAAGTAAGCCTCGTGTTCTTAAACTAATTAAACTCTTGAAATCAGGACTACATTAGACGTGACATATATAAATTTAAAAGAAAAGCGATACAAAATATAAAAGTTATGACTAACTCCGGAATGAAACTTTTTTTGTCCCCACACCATGGCGATGAGAAATACTCATGTTTTGCTCGGAAACGTTCGTCGTTACACACGTCTACTCTCGCCGAGCGCCGCAGTTCGACTATCGCTCGGGGTGCGCGGGAGACGGAGGGGCTTAAGGGTCAAACTCGGCAAATAAATCGTTCCCAAAATTTGCCCGCGGAATGAGATCGTCTCTCCGGACAAATGTATATGCACATATTCAGAGGTTTACAAATTAGGTATAAATCAGGTGATGTGCTTTTTTTGTTACCTGTTTAGATGGTAATAAAACAAAGGTAATTTTTTTTTGTTGTCACCCATAGTGTTCAACTTATCCAGCATTTTGTAACTAAAACCGGCTCCGGGACAACCCACCTCGATGAGAAATACGGTCTAAATATATTTTTTTAAATGATTAAATAACATAATATTTTAATTTTAGCTGTTGCCCGAGGTAGACAATAGGGGGCTGTTTCCTAAAAAAAATAGTTCTACATTATCAAAGCCTTCTGCACCTGCGTTTTCAGTCTTGCCATCAAAATTTACTGCTTGGGAAATTGACCCACCCGCTGTCAAAACAGCCCAATGTAAACTCTTAAGCAAGATTAAGCATAAACCTTCGATAAATGAGAGCCATGCGGCGTATCAGTGACCTAACCCAAAAATTTGCGCGGGCGAAAAGACATGCTACATGATTTCCCATATTTTGTACTATTCAATGCAGTTAGGCTAATTTTACGCTGCGATTTAGAATCTTACTCTTTGTGGAAATACATTGCTTTGAGGATTTTTCTTTCTAACTTTAATGTTGATTTAAGTACTCTTATTGTTAAGACGTGTGTAAAAGAGAGAGCAAAGACGAAAAACTAAGTTTGCATTGATAACTTTTTAAGTATTCGAGTGTCATGCATGGTTGGTTTTATTAAAGCTAAAAACGGTTGACGAAAGGTATATTTAAAAATCGAACAATCTTTCTTGGTGGTCTTTTCTAAAGAAAACGCACTGCGTACTGTACCGTTGTAGCACTGTAAGTACATTCGAATAATTTTATTGTTGAGCATACTTGCAATGCTGTCACAGCGAAACAGTTATACGCACGTTGTAAATGGTAGTCTTCTTCCATGTCGGTATCACTCTTGACAGAGTGGTTGTGGTCATCACTTCAGGGATTGGTGGCAAGCTTCACAACACGCCACCACTCTTCTCTGATGGCCGCCTTCCTTGTGCATTCATGTAGTGATGACGAGCCATTTACTGCCGCTTTTATCTGGTCAGTCCACCTCATAGGTGATCTTTCTCGTGGCCTGGTACCCTCTACCCTTCCTTGGACCACAAGTCGCTCAATAGCCACCTCCCCTCGGCGGCATACGTGCCCAAAATAGGTGAGTGCACGAGACTGTACCAAAGATGATAAACGCTGCTTGCTCCAGCACTATATCTCTAGGGCGTCTATTCCCTTCTTCTCCACTTCCCACAGGGTCCACGTAAAGGGTAATAAAGGGAATCAATTCGACAGCGTTCCACAGTGGCTCAACAATTAGTTTTTGAGTGTACTAATAAATAATTACTATTTTCCATCAGCTAACCTCGGAAAATACGAATACTCACTACGTAGCTACAAATTACTATATAATGTAAAGTAAATGATTTACGTGTTATGTACATTATTATGAAACTCCATTTGTTTAAGTAGTCAAATGTCAGAGTTCCCGTGTTACTTAATTTAGATGACAATTAGCGTTGCTTTGGCTAACCAGTGCTTCACCTATATTTTTAGGGAGATCTAAGTTTTAAGATATCTGACAAATCACATATCTAACGCTGCTTATGTCTACCAGGACTACATAGCTACGAATGTGTATTATATCGACCGACAAGAATAGTCTTTTCCTAAGTATTAAACATTAACGATGCTAAAATTGGCGGATTCAAGCAAAATATAGATTAGATAGGTACACAGCTTAGCACATTTCTGGTGGATAGCCATAATATAACTAATAGCAATATTTTTGCCGATATTTTGAAAGTAACTTATCTAATATTAACTCTACACAGCGTGTAAATTTCATACGGGCGTAAATTTTGAAAACGATTACTGCAAGTCCTAGAAAACACGTTGTTTTAGTTAACTGCTAGAAAAGAAATCAGCAAAGACCTGAGCAGCCTCAGTGCCCTCATATTCTCTCCCCTCGTACGTCACTCGAGGCAAAAAACCACCTTTCGACCTTAGACTACTTACATGTTGCCAAAACACGCGGGTTTTTACCAATCTGGCTTTATCGTTTGTTAAGTCGCACTAATTTGAATCGTATACAATGCTGCTCAAAACATTTGTAGGTACAGTCGGAACTATGTCTGTGGGTATCATACACCCGTATGAAATTTACACGCTGTATTGTAATTAAAAGTGCCTTGATGATTATTATTATTTAAATAATAAATCTAACACGTGCTGAAGCAATGCATAAGCAATATAGTAACCGTAGTTGCCATTACGTACAGTCGAGGGCATAAATATCGATACCACCATCATGTCAAATATATCGGTCTTGTTGTTTGTGGCGTAAAGGTGTGTAGATGTTTTTGACGCCTTGGGAACGTACATATATTTACGCCCTTGACTGTACTTTATTTAAATAGATAGGCTCGTTATTTATGTTCAAATTTTAAAAGCAATTATATAGTTTTAAGATGTCTTCTAGTTCTATTTACGTTAAATCGTTAAATTAAGTAAAATTGTGTTGTAAGTATAGATCTTTGAGCTTGCTTTAATTTTGTTTTTTTACATTTTTTATCGAGGGCGTGTTTTACCTTTTCCTGATATGATGTCTAAGAGGTGTATTTCTGTGATAACGTCTCTGTTTATTATTTTAGAATAACCAGAGACTGCATGTCTGTGAGATATTTGTCAGAGAGTGGTGGAACGGGCCCTAATCTTTTTTTAGTAGTTCATAAGTAATAAAATGATTGCATTATGCACCGAGTGCCTTATTGATCCTGTAGACTGTATAAAAGCTTAATTAGGTAATTACGTGTATTTAATTTTTTATTGACCAATAAGTAAAAGTGTAGGAGCACCGATAGATAATATAATTCGCTCTCAATTTGGCTTTTATGAGAACATCGATGTATTTATGTATGTATGTAACTAGGAATAACTATAGAGCACCCTATTCTCTACTTTTACTGGCTATAGTAGGTATAACGTGTTGAATAGTTTTTTTAATACTTAAGTTTTATTGAACATTAAAATTATGAGCTTAATCTTAATGGTGTCCGTTTTTATTGTAGTTATTTATGTAGGTACTTATGTTTTTAATAAAATGTGTTCATCACTGTAATAATATTTATTGCAATATTATTATTAGTTCATTTAAATTTAAAAACATGATACTTATTAATATTAGTTGTACAATTCAAGCAAGCATCGGAATCTGCGAATAAGTAGATAATATTACTGAGGGCTTGAAAATAAATATATCAAATGTAAAATATAATTGGAATGCACTATGAATGTTGTCACATGAAGGCAAATGCTTTAAAGTAAACTGTCTGTGTATCGATCACTATAGCTAAAATACAATTTTGTTTGTACTAACGAGGGCGAGTCAGATTCCATGTGAAAGGGCATCGTATCACTGCCAACTGTGGCTTCGCCTTTTATTCATCAATTTGTGTAATAAACTATATGTAAATCATTTAACAGCGTTTTTATTCATTTGTTTCGTGCCTTAATCTTATCACACAATTTTATTAGGTACCTCCTAAGTACAATTACGTGTAAATTTTTCGTTTTGTTATTTTTCAGTAATGTGCAATTTGCGAGTGCAATTCTAACTGCACATTTTGCCAGTTTCTACACATTGTGCAATATGCGTATGTACATTTTAAAATATTTACATTCTGCGTAGGCACTGTCCATTTTTCATGAAGTACATTTAACATCGTGTACATTTTGCTTAGTTGCACATTTTGCATGTGGTTCGCATTTTGCGTGTTGCTCATTTTCAGTCGAAGCGTTCAAACAAAATACAGTGTGTAAATTTCATGCGGGCATATAGGTATTTTAACAAGTGATAATAAAAAAAAAAGTAAAGTAAAAGCATTTGTAGCAGCAACATTAGTTGAATGTTATTTTCCTTTTTATATAATTTGGAAAAAATCCGGCCAAGTGCGTGTTGGGCCACGAGCAATACGTGCAATGTAAGGTTCCGCCAGTTGCCTGTCACAAGGGGCGGATACTATGAACGTCGTACATTTTGTAAGTTGGTTTACTATTACTCGTTAAATTGTAAAGCCAACCTAGTTACTACTAACTACGATGTTTTTTTACCTAACCAAATACAACCGTTTAGCTGGCAGGGGGGGGGGGACTTGACTCGACGATAATTAGAACTTTAATGCTTAATATTTCATAAATGGATTCCTGAATCAAATAATTGTGATAAACGAAAAAAAGACATCCCAGCTTTACTAGGGAGGTACCCTATAAAAAAATCTAGATTTCTTTTTACCACTTGGTCGGTGTAGTTATTAATTATGTATAGCCATGCCAAATTACAGCTTTCTAGAACTAAGAATCTCTGAGCAAAGCCACGGATAGACAGAGAGACAGACGGACGGACGGACATAGCGAAACTATAAGGGTTCCTTGTTTACCTACACACACACACACACACAAATCACGTCTTTATCCCTTACACGTTTAGCAAAACTGTGGGCGTTTAGGTGGAAAGGGGAATCAAATTAGTGATAGGTTGCTAGCCGCATCGCTTCTAACGTAATTCCTATGATTTTCGCCCATTCCCTCGATGGGCTGTTACCATCTGCGCGGGAAGAGAAGCAACTAGTACATTCTATGTTGTTCTTCGTCTGTGTTTTGTTTTTATTTGTTTGACTCTACAATACTAAAAACCTCTTGTCCCACTTTATCTGTTTGGTATTCCCAGGGAAATAATCGGATATACCCAACAGGTCAATCTAAGGTTAAAAAATAAGCGTAGGTACTGTAAAAACCCATGTTTATACATTGATATGGTAACCACTAAGTATATGCTATCTCTCCAATTTATGTTACTGTCCAACAGGAATAAAATATAAATACTTTGACAACGATAAGAAAAAGAAAACAAAGTTATCTGCCTTAACGAGTCTGTCTATGTAAATATCCAATATAATAGCCTCATACCTGCCTACATTTCAACATTCTTTTTAATCCTTCTGCTCTCTCTGTATCTCTTCGAGCGATTCAGCTACTTGGCTGCCGGTAGCCAGCATCGGCTACGGTCGCATGCTAATCTCCTTTTGGCCTGTCCTCCTTCAGCTTCCAAAACTTACTCCAAATCCTTCACAGTTCACTCTGCTAGGCTGTGGAATCGGTTACCGACCTCCATCAGGCAGTCTGTCAGGGCTTAAGGAAGATGTGGCTCACACCATCTCCTTATATATTGTACGTTACTCTTATTGTATTTTGTAGGTATGTATGTAATGATATTTAGTAGTTTATTTTATGTTTTTTTATTGTACAGTCAAGTGTAATAATATGTATCTAGACAACGTTTCAAAAATAAGTACCATACGCTCTTACGCCAGCGTAATAAGGTTGTGGGACATATTTTTGAGAAGTTCCTATCGATACTTATTTTTGCACTTGACCGTACTTAGATATGTACGCTCTATTGTGACAATCTGGAATTTTAAACTCACACTTTGTCGGTCCCTCGTTTAATGCTCCTCTCATCTACTCAAAGGTTAACTGGTAAAGATCCCTTATAGGTATAAGTTCGCCTTTGTGCATGTAATGTTATTTTTATGCTTTCTAGTCGATTTATGAACCTCGAGAGTACCTAGGTAGCCTCTTACCAGCCAGCCCGAAGGAGCTTATATTATACTACCTAGCCCTACAGTACAGTACATAGCATAATAAAGTGTGAAGTGTGGTGGATAAGTTACATTCTAAGAAAACTAGTCATTGGTCGTAACATTTCTATTATCAAAAACGCGCACCGAGAGTTCCGTACATATTCGAATGTAATATTCAGTGTTAGCAGAACCCTGCTCCTAAGCAAAATGTAGACAGTGTGAGGTCACATTATGTTGGTCACTCACCTCCATAGACAGACTGACAAAACAAAACGCTTTTACAAGCTTTTATCTATCATTTAACCTAAGACCCTTCAGTACCGTATATAAACAAAATTACGGACAAATATCAGCAGTGGCATATTGTGTTTTGGTATCGGTGACACCGCAGAGCCAAAATGAATTTAAAATTGTTTTTATTACTGTTTGCAGTAGCTACCGTGTCCGGTCAAGGTCCGAAAAAAAAAGTGACCGTTAATGTTAACGAATACAATGGCTGTGTGCCTATGTTAGAGCGCCCGCCTTACCCGGCAGCCGTGCCCTCTCGTACTATTCGGTTGGAAGGTGAGGACTTAACAGCCACGCGTCACCATATTATACCATTTAACGTTTTATCGACGTTCTACAATACAGTGTTGCGAGAAAATCCAGCGCAGACCACTTACGGAGACTATTTGTCAAGGCGTATTCAACAGATATACAACTTCTTCGGTATAAATCCAGAGGCCGGTGCCTTCCCTCCGGGCAGAGCACCCGCCTCGACATGGCACGGGCCGCAAACATTGGACATTGAGGTAGACAACCGAATGATGGCTGCGTTCGCTTGGATGCCGGGTAACATTTTTTACGGCCCGCCCCCGAGTAGGCGTAGGGATGACCCGGGCGAAGCCTTCGAAGACAATGCACAAGATATCGTTGGTGCAACAACGCATGCAATCTTACGGCGGTTATATGACAATATGCGAAATTATAATACAGACAGTAACTTTCGAACGAGAAGAAACGTCGATACAATATTTGAAGATTTGTATGTAATTGCACAACGAAGTTTACCGTACGACTTTAACCCGAACAATTGGTACGTGGCTAGTATGAATAGAAAAGGACAAAAACTGTTTGCTATACACGGAACTGAAGTATATGAAGTGCCAGCAACTACGCCACGTATAAGGGATGAATTGAAAAGGTCGGTCAGTCAACCAAGCTTGGAAACGCTGAATATGTTCCTTTCTTCTGTATCCGATTCTAATGAAGAACCGCAGCCTAATGAAATTTTAAATGCGGCTTTCTTGGTATGTCAGAGGGTAAAAGATGCAGTCCCTAGCATCACTTTTGACTCAATCCTTAATCCCAAAAACGTTCTATTTGGTTCTGGAATACTGCAGCTAGAATCAAATAACTTAAGGCCATAATGTGTGTACGTCATGCAGGTAGGTAGGTACCTATAATTAGTAGTAGTTCAATTCCAAAACATTGTTTATTGGAATTTCATGCAATCCCTTGCCGTTTTTTGATGTACGGTCGAAGAAACAGAATCACGTATAGTAGTTGAAATTTTTGTAAATGTCCCAATGACGTTAACAGCCCAGCTTTTGAACAAAGCCATTGTATTCTTTTGTGCCCTCAAGTGCATAATCCTTATTGTAAAATGAACGAAATGATACCTCTGTGGAACTTTTTCTCATGCAATTAAAAAAAAAACGCAATAATTTCTTTGGCAGTAATAATGGTAAGTCATTTGACACTTGCAATGAAATGGTTCCACAGTGGTAGGTACGCGATTCAGTTTCTTTCTCTGTACCTACATAATTATTTTATCGCATCTGTAAATATTTTTTCTTGCATCTTTAGGAATCTTATTTGACATTTATGTATATCCAAATAAATAATTTTGTATTCAATGCTGTTATTTCAATACCTCTAGTATCTACCTACTTTCTGAACTCTTTAAATCGGACCATCCATTCAAAAGGCCTTCGGTTGAAAATAAACAACACGCAAAATGTACCTACAAATACAAACAGGCAAAACGTACCTACAAAGGTACGCAAAATGTACACGGCGTAAAATGTACTTACGCATATTGTACACAAGCAAAACATACGTACGCAAAATGTATATGCTGTAAAGTGAGCTTACGCATATTGTACAACTAGCTTTTGCCCGCGGCTTCGTCCTTGCAGCATCAAAATTTGCGCTAAAACTTCTTCCTCTCTCCCATCGAAAATGTTTAAAAACCAAATTTCTAAATGTCAGTGAAAATTAGAACACATAGAAAAATCCGAAAAGTAAAGCTATGGCCGGGAATCGAACCCGGATCCTCGTCATTCCGTGACGCGTGCTATACCACTACACCACCCATAGCAGGTAATAGCCATACCCATAGCTGGTTTAAAAACCAGCCAAATCAGTCGTAATTTAGTACTTACTAATGCGTATGGACATTTTAAAAGCACTACATTCTGTATACTTATCTACTCTCAATTTGTCATGACGTGAACATTTTGCTCGGTTGAAAGTTTTGCGTATTGTTCATTTTCAGCCTAAAGGTGCTGATACACTTGAGCATTCTAGCGAATGTTAGGTACATTACAGTTAAAAGCTCACAAAATAAGAAACGTTTTAGCGAGCATCGTGCGAACAAAGTTAAAAACGGCGACTGCTCGCTGTTCTGTTACAAGTGAAAGCTCAAGTGTATCCAGCACCTTATACAGAGCAAAACCCAAAAAAATGGTTTTTAGATTTTTTGTTTGTCTCTTGTTTGCGTTCTCAATCTCAGAAACGGCTGCTACGTGGATGCAGTTTTCACTAATATGTTATGGTTTTCCTTTATGCTATCCTGCGATCAGACGGACGACTATGAACAGATAAGTGGTGGGAGTCTCGTGTTGTGCAGTGCAATTCGTGGCTGAGCCTTCACATCAGCTGATCCATAGTTCTAGGATTCTTCGCCTCTTAAGGTGTCCTATCAGGCTCAGCGAGTAGACCTGCCAGCTGGTTTGGGTGATGTCGCAGTCTCCCCTTGTACTTGGCGGAGTAGGACCGAATTTCCTCTTTTACCGTGTTGATGTTAAGGTGGTGGTGGACCTCTGAGTTCTTAATGAACCAGGGAGTGTTGACATGAACCAGGGTGTGTTAGCAATTCGCCAACTAGATACAAACAGTTTACGCCACAGGGCCGAATTAAAGTGGTTTTGTTGGAAAGAAGGTGTTTTTAAATATGTAGGACACGTCGTTTAAGAAAGGGACTTTAGCCACAGTACCGGATTGAGGACGTTTTAGGACTTTTGCATGTTTGTATGAAAACCCGTGGTTTTTTGTACTAGAGTCCTACAAATTTGGAAAGGAAGTAGCTGAATATGTAGGACGGGATTTCGACACAAGGCCGGATTAAACGGCGTCATTTGCGCAATGATTAGAGGGGGCTTATATTATGCTTGCACTCGCAGCAAATGCTTACCTTGTCTGATCCTTTTGCCACACTTATATTTTTACGATTAGGTACCTATTTAATTTTTTCGCGTGGCAGTAACAATTTGTTTCATTCTTAAATTAATGTAGCAAGTTATGAATATATTTGAGACATTTGAAAATTTTGAGACGCCGTCTATTATTTTAAGATATCAGGAACATAGCGGCGAAACGGGTCGCTAATGTAACAATTAGGTACTTAATAAATATAAGATTAATAATTTGATAGCATTTTTATTCACTTGGTCCAAGATTTACATCACACATTCAGTCGTCTATTTTTAAATATCCCTGAACTCTGAAACTCTTTGAACTGTGAACAAAGATAGAACCTTGTTTTCACAATGAAATTAATCAAGCACGTAGCTTTTGAAGTGCGCACAGTACCATCAGCCAAATATGTGGTTTGCCACTGCAACCATTATAAAATACTACGTCGATTAGACGTGGCTGTCAAATTGAAAATTCGACTTTAGCAACATTTTTATTTGATATAAAGTTGGATGAAAAGTGGCGTTGAATTAGCAATTCTTTTCAATTTAGCTTTTTCTAGTTGACGCCTATTTCTACATATTCTGACAACAAATTCAATTTTAGAGACCACTCAGACTTTCAGTAGGTATCGATTTTGAAAACAATCGGCCCAAAAACTAAAGATTTCAAATTGGTGGCCACTTTTCCATTTTTAATAACGGATTCATGTTTAGGGAACACTCGGATCCTCAGATACCGATTATGAAAACAATCGATCTAAAAACTTTTTCCATTTTAGATAACGGATTCATATTAGGGGACCACTTCGATCCTCAGTATCGATTTCGAAAACATTCGGTCCAAAAACTAAAGATGTTTGGGGACCACTCGGGTTCTCAGATATCGATTTTAAAAACAGTCGGTCGGATTGGGTATTTTGTAACACGTTGTAGCTAGATATATACATATAATCTGAATCTCGGAAACGGCGACAATGATTTTCATGAAATTTAGTATGCAGGGGAAAGCCGTGGAAGGGTCGTGGTTTCGATAATTTTATTTCATATGAATGTATGACAAAAAGTGGCCGTCATATTGAAATCTCTAGTTTTTGGGGCGATTGTTTCCAAAATTAATATCTGAGCGTCGGTGTGGTCTCTAAAGTTGAATCTGTTTTCAGAATACGAAAAAAAGGCGTCAACTAGAAAATGTTTAGTTACGTAAACGATGGATTTCTAATTAGATACCTGAGGACTTAGCAAAGAGAACACCTCATCACACTTGACCTTTCTATTAGAATCATTTTTGGCTATACACAACAGCTTACAAAAATTTCATTGCAATCGAGTCAATACGGAATTTGATATTTCAACACTTAAATCCGACTCACGCTTGACGTTTTTTGTCAAAAACTATGTCAGTATACACACAACCAGAGTTAAGCAAAAATTATCTATTTACGAAAACCGGGAATATGACTCTAAATCATCTTTTATTTGAAGTAGGTAACTAAATAATCCGTCATTTGTTATTTTGAATTTATCTAGATCAGTTTCATTTATTTTATATCTAGATAAATTAGTTGGGATTTTAAATAAAAGATCAATAAATAAATAAATAAATAAATAAATATCTTGGGACAAATTACACCAATTGACCTAGCCCCAAACTAAGCAAAGCTTGTACTATGGGTACCAGGCAACGGATAAACATACTTATATAATGTAGATAAATACATAATTAAATACATACAACATCCATGACTCGGGCACAAACATTCGTATTCATCATACAACTGTCTGCCCCTACCGGGATTCGAACCCGGGACCTCTAGCTTCATAGTGAGGGTCACTAACCACTAGGCTATCCGGTCGTCTGTTGCAACAATGTCAGTGTGACGGTTTGACCCGACGTGGCATTCTGTATACCTACATTTATTATTATAAGCTTACTTCAATAACAAACGAGGTCGGTTACATTATTATCATTTTAACATTTATTATTTTTTTTGAATTTTATAGCGCATTGGTTTTGACTGTAATGCTGTAATTTTTTATTGACTAAATAAATAAATAAATAAATTATTTATTAGTTACCAAATCTGGCTAGGAGATGGGACTAGGTAAAGAAAATTGTTTTGTTTCCAAAGGCGTTTCCATTTCAATGGATATCCAACTTATCGTACCTAGTTGTTTTCTTTCAAATAGGTACTTACCGAGAATTTCTCGGAGAACCCGTTAGGTACAGGAAAGAGTTCCAGGGCGAATGCTATGATTGGTGCAACATTCAAACAATATTTTTATCATTTAACCTATGACCCTTCAGTACCGTATATAAAAGAAATTACGAACAAATATCAGCAGTGGCATATTGTATTTTGGTATCGGTGAGACCGCAGAGCCAAAATGAATTTAAAATTGTTTTTATTACTGTTTGCAGTAGCTACCGTGTCCGGTCAAGGTCCGGTAAAAAAAGTGACAATTAATGTTAATGAATACAATGGCTGTGTGCCTATGTTAGCGCGCCCGCCTTACCCGGCAGCCGTGCCCTCTCGTACTATTCGGTTGGAAGGTGAGGACTTAACAGCCACGCGTCACCATATTATACCATTTAACGTTTTATCGACGTTCTACAACACGGTGTTGCGAGAAAATCCAGCGCAGACCACTTACGGAGACTATTTGTCAAGGCGTATTCAACAGATATACAACTTCTTCGGTATAAATCCAGAGGCCGGTGCCTTCCCTCCGGGCAGAGCACCCGCCTCGACATGGCACGGGCCGCAAACATTGGACATTGAGGTAGACAACCGAATGATGGCTGCGTTCGCTTGGATGCCGGGTAACATTTTTTACGGCCCGCCCCCGAGTAGGCGTAGGGATGACCCGGGCGAAGCCTTCGAAGACAATGCACAAGATATCGTTGGTGCAACAACGCATGCAATCTTACGGCGGTTATATGACAATATGCGAAATTATAATACAGACAGTAACTTTCGAACGAGAAGAAACGTCGATACAATATTTGAAGATTTGTATGTAATTGCACAACGAAGTTTACCGTACGACTTTAACCCGAACAATTGGTACGTGGCTAGTATGAATAGAAAAGGACAAAAACTGTTTGCTATACACGGAACTGAAGTATATGAAGTGCCAGCAACTACGCCACGTATAAGGGATGAATTGAAAAGGTCGCTGAGTCAACCAAGCTTGGAAACGCTGAATATGTTTCTTTCTTCCGTATCCGATTCTAACGAAGAACCGCAGCCTCATGAAATTTTAAATGCGGCTTTCTTGGTGTGTCAGAGGGTGAAAGATGCAATCCCTAGCATCACTTTTGACTCAATCCTTAATCCCAACAACGTTCTGTTTGGTTCTGGAATACTGCAGCTAGAATCAAATAACTTAAGGCCATAATGTGTGTAGGTACATCATGCAGGTAGGTAGGTACCTATAATCAGTAGCAGTTCAATTACAAAACATTGTTTATTGGAATTTCATGCAATCCTTTGCCGTTTTTTGATGTACGGTCGAAGAAACAGAATCACGTAGGTATACTTGAAATTTTTGTAAATGTCCCAATGACGTTAACAGCCCAGCTTTTGAACAAAGCCATTGTATTCTTTTGTGCCCTCAAGTGCATAATCCTTAGTGTAAAATGAACGAAATGATACCTCTGTGGAACTTTTTCTCATGCAATAAAAAAAAAATCGCAATAATTTCTTTGGCAGTAATAATGGTAAGTCATTTGACACTTGCAATGAAATGGTTCCACAGTGGTAGGTACGCGATTCAGTTTCTTTCTCTGTACCTACATAATTATTTTATTGCATCTGTAAATATTTTTTCTTGCATCTTTAGGAATCTTATTTGACATTTATGTATATCCAAATAAATAATTTTGTATTCAATACTGTTATTTCAATACCTCTAGTATATCTACCTACTTTCTGAACTGTTTAAATCGGACCATCCATTCAAAAGGCCTTCGGTTGAAAATAAACAACACGCAAAATGTACCTACAAATACAAACAGGCAAAACGTACCTACAAAGGTACGCAAAATGTACACGGCGTAAAATGTACTTACACATATTGTACACAAGCAAAACATAGATACGTACGCAAAATGTATATGGTGTAAAGTGAGCTTACGCATATTGTACAACTAGCTTTTGCCCGCGGCTTCGTCCTTGCAGAATCAAAATTTGCGCTAAAACTTCTTCCTCTCTCCCATCGAAAATGTTTAAAAACCAGCCAAATGAGAGTCGTAATTTAGTATAGGACTTACTAATACGTATGGACATTTTAGAAGCACTACATTCTGTATACTTATCTACTGTCAATTTGTCATGATGTACATCTCACGAGGTGACATTTTGCTCGGTTGAAAGTTTTGCGTATTGTTCATTTTCAGCCTAAAGGTGCTGATACACTTGAGCATTCACTTGTAATCAGCATTCTAGCGAATGTTACATTATAGTTAAAAGCTTACAAAATAAGAAGCGCTTTAGCGAGCATCCTAGCGAACAAAGTTAAAAACGGCGACTGCTCGCTGTTCTGTTACAAGTGAATGCTCAAGTGTATCAGCACCTTACACAGAACAGAACCCAAAACAATGATTTTTTAGATTTTTTGTTTGTCTCTTGTTTGCGTTCTCAATCTCAGAAACGGCTGCTACGTGGATGCAGTTTTCACTAATATGTTATGGTTTTCCTTTATGCTATCCTGCGATCAGACGGACGACTATGAACAGATAAGTGGTGGGAGTCTCGTGTTGTGCAGTGCAATTCGTGGCTGAGCCTTCACATCAGCTGATCCATAGTTCTAGGATTCTTCGCCTCTTAAGGCGTCCTATCAGGCTCAGCGAGTAGACCTGCTAGCTGGTTTGGGTGATGTCGCAGTCTCCCCTTGTACTTGGCGGAGTAGGACCGAATTTCCTCTTTTACCGTGTTGATGTTAAGGTGGTGGTGGACCTCTGAGTTCTTAATGAACCAGGGAGTGTTGACATGAACCAGGGTGTGTTAGCAATTCGCCAACTAGATACAAACAGTTTACGCCACAGGGCCGAATTAAAGTGGTTTTGTTGAAAGAAGGTGGTTTTAAATATGTAGGACACGTCGTTTAAGAAAGGGATTTTAGCCACAGTACCGGATTGAGGATGTTTTAGGACTTTTGCATGTTTGTATGAAAACCCGTGGTTTTTAGGGTTCCGTACCTCAAAAGGAAAAAACGGAACCCTTATAGGATCACTTTGTTGTCCGTCTGTCCGTCCGTCCGTCTGTCAAGACCCTTTTTCTCAGGAACGCGTGGAGGTATGAAGCTGAAATTTATATCAATTACTCAGGTCTACTGTCCCTTGAAGCTGTGAAAAAATCAAACTTCTAAGCCAACGCAATCAAAAGATACAGCCGTTTATGCCGCAAATTTCCGCAAATTTTCAACTCTCAAGGGAATCAAAACCTACAAGGTACTTCCCGTGAACGCAGAATCTTGAAATTTGGTATGAAGGTAGGTCTTATAGCACAGATTAAAGAATAATTGCGAAAACCGTAAATGTGTATGTATGTCTGTATATAGCAGTGACCAATATAAAGTAACCCCACACTGCGTACATTTTGCTTTGGAGCAGGGCTCTGCTTACACTGGTTTAAAGATATTTATAGATAATGATACGGAACCCTCGGTGCGCGAGTCCGACTCGCACTTGTTTGTACTAGAGTCCTACAAATTTGGAAAGGAAGTAGCTGAATATGTAGGACGGGATTTCGACACAAGGCCGGATTAAACGGCGTCATTTGCGCAATGATTAGAGGGGGCTTATATTATGCTTGCACTCGCAGCAAATGCTTACCTTGTCTGATCCTTTTGCCACACTTATATTTTTACGATTAGGTACCTATTTAATTTTTTCGCGTGGCAGTAACAATTTGTTTCATTCTTAAATTAATGTAGCAAGTTATGAATATATTTGAGACATTTGAAAATTTTGAGACGCCGCCTATTATTTTAAGATATCAGGAACATAGCGGCGAAACGGGTCGCTAATGTAACAAGTAGGTACTTAATAAATAAAAGATTAATAATATGATAGCATTTTTATTCACTTGGTCCAAGATTTACATCACACATTCAGTCGTCTATTTTTAAATATCCCTGAACTCTGAAACTCTTTGAACTATGAACAAAGATAGAACCTTGTTTTCACAATGAAATTAATCAAGCACGTAGCTTTTGAAGTGCGCACAGTACCATCAGCCAAATATGTGGTTTGCCACTGCAACCATTATAAAATACTACGTCGATTAGACGTGGCTGTCAAATTGAAAATTCGACTTTAGCAACATTTTTATTTGATATAAAGTTGGATGAAAAGTGGCGTTGAATTAGCAATTCTTTTCAATTTAGCTTTTCTAGTTGACGCCTATTTCTACATATTCTGACAACAAATTCAATTTTAGAGACCACTCAGACTTTCAGTAGGTATCGATTTTGAAAACAATCGGCCCAAAAACGAAAGATTTCAAATTGGTGGCCACTTTTCCATTTTTAATAACGGATTCATGTTTAGGGACCACTCGGATCCTCAGATACCGATTATGAAAACAATCGGTCTAAAAACTTTTTCCATTTTAGATAACGGATTCATATTAGGGGACCACTTCGATCCTCAGTATCGATTTCGAAAACATTCGGTCCAAAAACTAAATATGTTTGGGGACCACTCGGGTTCTCAGATATCGATTTTAAAAACAGTCGGTCGGATTGGGTATTTTGTAACACGTTGTAGCTATATACATATAAAAAAATCTGAATCTCGGAAACGGCGACAATGATTTTCATGAAATTTAGTACGCAGGGGAAAGCCGTGGAAGGGTCGTGGTTTCGATAATTTTATTTCATATGAATGTATGACAAAAAGTGGCCGTCATATTGAAATCTCTAGTTTTTGGGGCGATTGTTTCCAAAATTAATATCTGAGCGTCGGTGTGGTCTCTAAAGTTGAATTTGTTTTCAGAATACGAAAAAAAGGCGTCAACTAGAAAATGTTTAGTTACGTAAACGATGGATTTCTAATTAGATACCTGAGGACTTAGCAAAGAGAACACCTAATCACACTTGACCTTTCTATTAGAATCATTTTTGGCTATACACAACAGCTTACAAAAATTTCATTGCAATCGAGTCAATACGGAATTTGATATTTCAACACTTAAATCCGACTCACGCTTGACGTTTTTTGTCAAAAAACTATCTCAGTATACACACAACCAGAGTTAAGCAAAAATTATCTATTTACGAAAACCGGGAATATGACTCTAAATCATCTTTTATTTGAAGTAGGTAACTAAATAATCCGTCATTTGTTATTTTGAATTTATCTAGATCAGTTTCATTTCTAGATAAATTAGTTGGGATTTTAAATAAAAGATGAATAAATAAATAAATAAATAAATAAATATCTTGGGACAAATTACACCAATTGACCTAGCCCCAAACTAAGCAAAGCTTGTACTATGGGTACCAGGCAACGGATAAACATATTTATATAATGTAGATAAATACATAATTAAATACATACAACATCCATGACTCGGGCACAAACATTCGTATTCATCATACAACTGTCTGCCCCTACCGGGATTCGAACCCGGGACCTCTAGCTTCATAGTGAGGGTCACTAACCACTAGGCTATCCGGTCGTCTGTTGCAACAATGTCAGTGTGACGGTTTAACCTGACGTGGCATTCTGTATACCTACATTTATTATTATAAGCTTACTTCAATAACAAACGAGGTCGGTTACATTATTATTTATTAGTTACCAAATCTGGCTAGGAGATGGGACTAGGTAAAGAAAATTGTTTTGTTTCCAAAGGCGTTTCCATTTCAATTGATATCCAACTTATCGTACCTAGTTGTTTTCGTTCAAATAGGTACTTACCGAGAATTTCTCGGAGAACCCGTTAAGTACAGGAAAGAGTTCCAGGGCGAATGCTATGATTGGTGCAACATTCAAACAATATTTTTATCATTTAACCTATGACCTTCAGTACCGTATATAAAAGAAATTACGAACAAATATCAGCAGTGGCATATTGTATTTTGGTATCGGTGAGACCGCAGAGCCAAAATGAATTTAAAATTGTTTTTATTACTGTTTGCAGTAGCTACCGTGTCGGGTCAAGGTCCGGTAAAAAAAGTGACAATTAATGTTAATGAATACAATGGCTGTGTGCCTATGTTAGCGCGCCCGCCTTACCCGGCAGCCGTGCCCTCTCGTACTATTCGGTTGGAAGGTGAGGACTTAACAGCCACGCGTCACCATATTATACCATTTAACATTTTATCGACGTTCTACAATACGGTCTTGCGAGAAAATCCAGCGCAGAGCACTTACGGCGCCTATTTGTCAAGGCGTATTCAACAGATATACAACTTCTTTGGTATAAATCAAGAGGAAGGTGCCTTCCCTCCGGGCAGAGCACCCGACTCGACATGGCACGGGCAGCAAACATTGGACATTGAGGTAGACAACCGAATGATGGCTGCGTTCGCTTGGATGCCGGGTAACATTTTTTACGGCCCGCCCCCGAGTAGGCGTAGGGATGACCCGGGCGAAGGCTTCGAAGCCAATGCACAAGATATTGTTGGTGCAACAACGCATGCAATCTTACGGCGGTTACATGACAATATGCGAAATTATAATACAGACAGTAACTTTCGAACAAGAAGAAACGTCGACGCAATATTTGAAGATTTGTATGTAGTTTCACGACGAAGTTTACCGTACGAATTTAACCCGAACAATTGGTACGTGGCTAGTACGAATAAAAAAGGACAAAAACTGTTTGCTATACACGGAACTGAAGTATATGAAATGCAAGCAACTACGCCACGTATAAGGGATGAATTCAAAAGGTCGTTGAGTCAACCAAGCTTGGAATCGCTGAATATGTTCCTTTCTACCGTATCTGATTCTAACGATGAACCGAAGCCTCATGAAATTTTAAATGCAGCTTTCTTGGTGTGTCAGAAGGTAAAAAATGCAATCCCTAGCATCACTTTTGACTCATTCTTAAATTCTAACAGCTTTCTATTTAGTTCTGGAATACTGCCGCTAGAAATCTTAAAGTCATAGGTAATGTGCGCACATCATGCAGATAGCCCAGATAGGTAGGTATAATCAGTAGCAGTTCAATTCCAAAACATTGTTTATTGGAATTTTATGCAATCCTTTGCCGTTTTTTGATGTACGGTCGAAGAAACAAAATCACGTGTAATTGAAATTTTTGTAAGTGTCCCGATCACTTTAACAGCCCAGCTTTTGAACAAAGCCATTGTATTCTATTGTGCCCACAAGTGCATAATCCTCAGTGTAAAATGAACGGAATGATACCTCTGTGGAACTTTTTCTCATACAATTTCGCAATAATTTCTTTGGCAGTAATAATGGTAAGTCATTATGACACTTGCAATGAAATGGTTCCACATTGGTGCGCGATAGAGTTTCTTTCTCTGTACCTACATAATTATTTTATTGTATCTGCAAATAGTTTTTTTTGCACCTTTGAGAATCTTTTTTGATATTTATGTTTATCTACTATGATTCCACTTTCCACCTCTACACCCTCAGTGTCTTGCTAAACGTGGCCTGTAGGTCTTGTTACCTTAGGCTCTGTCTACCCCGTAAGGGATAAAGACGTGATTTGTGTATGTGTATGTATCTAAACCCTATAAATCTAAACCCTCCAATACACGGAGGAGGCCTATGCCATGAGGCACGCCGAATTACGCGACAATTTAATAATAAAAAAAAAACAACAAAAAAAAAATTAAATTGTAGCGAATTCGGAATAAAAAAGGCTATAATAAATAATAATAATAAATGTATCTAAATAAATAATTTCGTATTCAATACTGTTTCAATACCTCTAGTACCTACTTTCTGAAGTATTCAAATAGGATCATCCATTCAAGGCCTTAGGTTGAAAATAAGCAACACGCAAAATGCGAACTACACGCAAAATGTGCAAATAAGCAAAATGTACGGACAGGCAAAACTTACATAACTAGGTAGGTACCTACGCAAAATGTACACGGCGTAAAATGTACTAACGCATATCGTACACAAGCAAACCATACGTAGGTACGCAAAATGTGCACGAGGTAAAGTGAGCTTACCTACGCATATTGTACAACTAGCTTTGCCGAATCTTTTTCCCTAAAACTTCTTCCGCTCTCCCTTCGAAAACGTTCAAAAACCTGCCAAATGCGAGTCGTATTTTACCACTTGCCAATGCATATGGGCATTTTAAAGCCGGACTACATTCTGCATACTTACCTACTCTCAATTTGTGCTGATGTGCATCTTAAGTCGTCGTGTACATTTTGCTTGGTTGAACATTTTATGTATTGCTCATTTTCTGCCTAAACAGAACAGAACCCGGAGAACATGTATTTTAGTGTTAGATTACAATTATCTAACAGGTGTGCCAAATTTGAAGAGTATAGTTATTACAGTTACTGAGAAATATACGGGTGTCACAAAACCCTTTAACGATAATTCACGAACTTGTTCGGTATATTGGTTTGAACACCCCTGCAAAGTATGAGACCCTAATTAAAACAAAAAAAAAAGAATTATAAAAAATAATTTAATAGCTTTGCTCAGTGTGCCACAGGCTTAAGCTACTCACAATACTCTAGTAGTGTTTACTCATAGTACTACACGTCAAACTATCGTTGGTGACTACTTCGGCATACGGAAGTTTCGTAGGTAAATCAACCTAAATGAATCAGCCTAAATGAATCAGTTCAAAATCAACCAATCAGCTATCAAGCTTTCGCAACATAAGCGACACACAATGTCCGGTAGCGTAACTAGTTTTATACCGGGAAAATTAAACTTTTGTTGTGAATATTTAGAAGTACAAGCCATAAATCTAAAGTTGTGAGCATTCGCATATTTTGTATTTCTTGCTAATCTTATGAAGTAGGTACTTAGGTATTGATTACAGACCTTCAGTTATTGTGTCCGTTTTAGTCACTCACCATGCCAAATCACATTACCACTCAACGTGAAGTTCCCCATAATCACACACAGTAAACATTCAAACATCATTTCGCTTTACTATTTTAATACAAATATTTAAAATAATTACAAAAAATAATAAACATTGCCACTCAATATCAACTGACGGCCGTCAGTTTTATTTTGTTTTATTATAATCTTTTCCACTAAGGAAAGGCAAAGGGATCAAAGCCCGACATGTCTGATTTAATAGTGTTTTTGTCAAGTCCTGTCGCAGTCAGAGTCGTCTCGGTCCATCCTAGTCGTGTCCTAACAGCTCGTGTGTGTGTGTATCTGTTGTGGCAGGCATAGTAGTTCTCAAGCGGGTGGACCGATTTGGATGCGTTTTTTTTTCTTTCGAAAGCCAGTTTCCGTGTGGTGGTTTTTAGCCATGTTTGGTAAAAATCGCCGCCGCAGTTTGAAGAGTACCAGCTCTTTTCTAAAACGATGTAAGGCATTATTGACAAAAAATTATTTATTTATTTAGTTACGGTATGATAACTCGAAAATAACGTGGGATGTTTAAATTTTTTGAAATTTATTGTTAATACCTACTGCAGCATTATTTTTGCTGCATGGTGATTTAGCCTTTTTTATTTATTATTTTGTTAGTAACCTTTTTCCGCCGTTCATACTGGTTATTAATCATTCTTTTGAGCAGATTCGTTTGAATTTTAAAATTGCTGTTCGATACGTAAAATCAAAATTGACATGAGGGAAAAAGTCATTCAGATCTGATTCTCCTGCTGAGAGAGAAATATTACACAAACAACAAGATACTCCGTATTGCGATTTCCGAGTTCCGGAGGCTTGTTTTGTGGTGCAGCGTTCCTGTGCGTTTCTTTTCGCCGTTTATCACCTTGTACGGTGGTTTTAAAAAGCCGGATTTTTCCATTTCGGGTGAGTGTTCTGTTTGGTGGCTGTTCGTAGGGTTTTGCGAGTTCTTGGGTTTCCTTACATTGTAAGTTTTATTTTCAGCTTTCTATATTGGACGGGAAATTAACCCATAACTTGATCATCAACACCTTTTCACCGTACTCCGTTCTCCAACGTCAGCGCCTAGCTGTACATTCCCGAAGACGTCGCGAGCCAACCTGGCTACACCTCCAAGCATCCACAACGGCCGGCACTATCGGATCTTGCAACGGCAGTTTCACACCTGGACAACCGAGGCAACAAACTAACATAACTGATTCAAAACTGCGTTCTATATTTATCCTGTGATTTGCTTGATTAACCAGAAAATTCCTTTTGACAGCGGCATAGTTGGTAAATCGCAAACGTTACTACGTGTTTTTTATACTGGCGCTGGGTCAGACTCGAGTTTCGAGGATTCAACAAGAGTCGGACTTGCCAGGTCTCTTGTAATTATCTTCAACCTATTATATTCATTCGTTGTATATTTTTAGATTGTTTAGGTTACGTTTTTCGAAGACCACGTTCTGGTATTATGGTTTGCTTCAAGTTGTGGTAGAGCCGCCTCATACTTCGTCGCGACCGTATCCAGTTTCTGTGCTTCGGTAGTTAGGAAGTTAAGTTAGCTTAAGCCTTTAGGTTAATTATATTATAAATGCGTGTCGTTTACAGTAATTGCGACAGCGCGTTCAATTTTGTGTAGTTGACTGTATATATGAGGTTTCGTAGTTTCGCCAATAGGGGGCGTTTTAAATTCTGTTCTGAAATTTTATCTCAGACAGAGGGTGTTGGTTCAGACTTTGTCACATAGATGGCGTCGTGAAGTTTGTTCTTAATATTATTTATAGGTGGCGTTGGCTAGTTGAAGTCTTCATGTGACAGTTTTTTTGTCAGTTTGAGCTTCACTTTGTTTCAATGGCCAGTAGTTAGTGCTTCGGTGTATTGATAGATGGCGCAACTTTTAATTAGTCATTATGCGTAAGGTTCATTTTGGTTCGTACGGTATTGGGTTAAGTCTTTCAGTTAGATATGCGGTTGTTTTGTTTTATGGTGCGATTGTGTGTGGGGATGTGAGTTAGCTTTTCTAACGTTCAATAATGGTTATAGCTATTATTGTCCAGTAGTTTCAGCGGCTTGTTTGAGTTGTTTTATTTGTTTTTAGGTTACCGCATTCTTCCAATCCAAGTTTCTAGAAACATTTTGATTTCAAGTGGGTATCGGTACACATTAGGGTATCGTGATTTTTTGTTTTAACTCAGTGGTAATTTACATTGCGATTTCATTATAGATGTTGCGGTGATATCCTTTTCGGCTTACGCTTTGGAGTTTCGTCAAGCTTGTAGTAGGGCTGTTTAGGTTTTGGATATTCAGGGTTGACAAAACATTATTGATTAGGGTTGTCAAATTTTTACAACTTCATGGTATTTGAATGTCAGTGTTCTCTCTTGATTTAGATTTTAAATTTCTTTTGGTAGGGGGATGTCTGCAGCATTATTTTTGCTGCATGGTGATTTAGCCTTTTTTATTTATTATTTTGTTAGTAACCTTTTTCCGCCGTTCATACTGGTTATTAATCATTCTTTTGAGCAGATTCGTTTGAATTTTAAAATTGCTGTTCGATACGTAAAATCAAAATTGACATGAGGGAAAAAGTCATTCAGATCTGATTCTCCTGCTGAGAGAGAAATATTACACAAACAACAAGATACTCCGTATTGCGATTTCCGAGTTCCGGAGGCTTGTTTTGTGGTGCAGCGTTCCTGTGCGTTTCTTTTCGCCGTTTATCACCTTGTACGGTGGTTTTAAAAAGCCGGATTTTTCCATTTCGGGTGAGTGTTCTGTTTGGTGGCTGTTCGTAGGGTTTTGCGAGTTCTTGGGTTTCCTTACATTGTAAGTTTTATTTTCAGCTTTCTATATTGGACGGGAAATTAACCCATAACTTGATCATCAACACCTTTTCACCGTACTCCGTTCTCCAACGTCAGCGCCTAGCTGTACATTCCCGAAGACGTCGCGAGCCAACCTGGCTACACCTCCAAGCATCCACAACGGCCGGCACTATCGGATCTTGCAACGGCAGTTTCACACCTGGACAACCGAGGCAACAAACTAACATAACTGATTCAAAACTGCGTTCTATATTTATCCTGTGATTTGCTTGATTAACCAGAAAATTCCTTTTGACAGCGGCATAGTTGGTAAATCGCAAACGTTACCGTATATATTCCTATTGTTTCTAATTTGCCTGTTCATTGTACAATGCGAACTTATTTTGGTTGAGGTTGTGCGCACAATTACTAAATCATTATAGGTGGCGAAGGTATTTTTACATGTTTACCCATTTCTATGGTAATGTATGCGTCTTTTGCTACATGCGTATCTGTTTATATATAGTGTAAGTTTTTTTCTAAATTCTAAAAGCCCAAGTAGGCCTTCTTGTTTTCGGCTCGGTTACTAAAGCAGAGACCTAACCTACTACCAGTTAACGAAACCTTTCGCGTGTCGATTGTTGCCTTAAAAAAATAAAGATACTGTTCTAGTGTTTGTGTAACGTTTTATTTCTAGCGTTAGATCAAGTTCGTACAAAATTCAACGTGTACAGGAGCCTTTTTTTATTGTGCTGCAAAATGGCGCCCGAACGTAAGTAATTTTTTATTTTAATTTAATTTGTTGTGAAGCAAATATATTTTTTAAAATATTTTTGTAAGGGGAGGGTGACCGTTCCTCGGTCATCATTTTAATTCTTTTAGTTTTTGCTTTCAGATTCATTCGTGCCTGCCCATCTCCAAGTGGATCGACATTTGCATAGCTGTGTGACATTGTTTCGTGAACTTCTATCTATATTTTTATTCTCTGCGTCAAATTTTTTTAATTATAAAATTGTGTAATTTTTTACAAATTAATTACGTCTTATTATTTTACTCCTACTCAACCTATCCCGTGTTATCTTCTTTCCTAGCCTGCTACCTTAGTTAGTACCCGTAGTCTTAGGGAACTACAAGGTAAGTCTTTTAGCTTTCTTTTACATATCGTCCTTGTTGTTTCAATAATTTTGTCGTATTTTAGATATCGTTGTAATGGATAGTTTTGAGGATATATCGATCGGCGACACTCCGCTTAGGCCACAAGCAAACCCCTTCATCACACCGCGACCATTCCCGCGTCGCGTTAATTCTGCTCCGACTTTCCCCATCCAGCCAACTTCTGAACAGACAACTGCTGCCAAGAATCTTTCCACTCACGCTTCGGTTCCGAACCAACCAACAGTCTTGAATTCCAAAGCGTCTGGTTGCTATCCTGCCACTGCAAAGTCCGAGTCTCTTACCAAATGGAATTTTACTTTTTCGGGAGATTCATGCGTCCGTGAGTTTTTTGCACGCGTTGAGGAAGAAGGCGTCGCACGCGGAGTCAGTCCCGCTTATGTAGTTATTCGCTTTCACGAACTCCTGTCCGGAAGTGCGCTTAAATATTTTAGGGCTATCCGTTTTCCGGGTTTGACTTTCGCTAGTCTCAAATCGGCGTTCTTGCGTACCTTTGATACCGTCGACTACGACTTTAAGGTTGAGCGACAATTGCGTGCGCTGAAGCAACGTAGCGATCAGACTGTCGTTGATTTTGTCATCGAAATCCGTGATCTAAATGCTAAGTTACGTTCTCCGATTGACGAGGACGATTTGTTAACGATCGTTAAGTACGGATTGCATGCGCGTTACCACCCATGTCTGGCTACGAATATCGTGAAAGATATGGATTCCCTCCTGGAAATTGCTAGAAATTTTGAAACTTTCCAGTATAAGTCTACTTGTCCCGTCGTTGTGTCACCTGTTAGCACCGAAACTTATCCCAAGTGTTTGAAGTGCGATGAATTTGGACACGATTATCGGGGATGTCCGAAACTTCCTGGTATCGTATGCTTCAACTGTAAACGCATAGGGGTATCTACTCGAAATTGCCCCCAATGTAACCCCTCTTCTTCAAAAAACTAAGCGACGAGGTTACACGGCTCGGCTCAACCGTGTCACCTCTAGTCGTAAACGATTCACCTGACAATCGGCTCTTTATCGAAATCACAGCAGCTGGTTGTAAAGTAAAAGCGCTTCTTGACTCTGGTGCTCAGATGTCACTCGTCGATATCTCCTTGCTAAATCAACTCGGTTTGAAATATAGTTCGAAAATTCAGCCTTCAGTTGTTTCCGCTGATAATAGTCCTATTAAAATTCTGGGTGGTGTGGATATTCCAATTTTTTTTAATGGTTCGTCTACTCCTCACCCTTGCCTTGTTGGTTCTGGTTTACCAACTCAATTCATTTTAGGGATTGAGTTTTGGAATTATTTTGGTCTCACGTCGGTTTTAAGTCAGTTTTTCGCTGGCGACAAGAGCGGCAAGCTTTTTGTGCCAAAGGCTCCGACACTGGTGGACAAGTCCATTGATTCTAGTGAAGTTCGTTATATCCATCCTCGTGAAGTTCTCACACCAGAACAAGAGGTCGAACTTCAGAAAGTTATTGACGATTTTTCCGCTATTTCTTCTGATAAGATTGGTCTCGGATGTACTAAATGGCTGTCACATAAGATTGAAACGGTAGGACCTCCCGTCCGTCAAAGATATTATCCTCTGTCACCGGTTAAGTTGAAAGTTTTAAATGAGGAGATTGATAAGATGTTGGAGGTAGGTGTTATTCGGCCATCTAGGTCGCCGTGGGCGAGCCCTGTCGTAATGGTGACAAAGAAAGACGGTTCAGTTCGTTTTTGCGTTGATAGTCGTCGGTTGAACAACGTCACTATTCGTGATTCGTACCCGTTACCAAGAATTCAGGATATTTTGGATAATCTCCGCGGGGCGAAGTATTTGACTTCATTAGATTTTCGTAGTGCTTTCTGGCAGATTCCTTTGGCAGATGAAGCCAGCTGTGAGAAAACCGCTTTCATAGTACCACAGCGTGGTTTATTTGAGTTTGTCCGAATGCCTTTTGGTCTAACAAATGCGGCGTCCGAAATGCAACGTCTTACAGACATGATAGTTAATTTTGAATACACTCATGATTCGGAGGACTTCGTATTTGGCTATGTCGATGATTTGATCCTCGTCTCTCGTGATTTTGATAGTCATCTCAAGCTTATCGGCAAGGTACGGGATCGTCTTATGGATGCAGGTCTTTCAGTCAATCTAAAGAAGTGTGAATTTTGTAAATCCGAATTGAGGTATCTAGGTTACATTGTTAATGAGAAGGGATTGCAAACGGATCCAAAGAAATTGGAGGCAATCGGCGATTACCCGGCTCCGACTACAGCGAAGTCATTACGAGCTTTTCTCGGTCTGTGTTCTTACTACCGTAGATTCGTCGACAATTTCTCTACAATCATCTCGCCTTTGACAGCTCTGATTGGCAAGAAGAAAGGAAAAGATCCTATTGAATGGAATGACAGCGCGGAAGCCGCCTTTTTAAGGTTGAAGCAGGTTCTTATTGAGTCACCGGTTATGGCTTGTCCGGACTTTACGAAGCCGTTTATTTTGCAGTGTGATGCTAGCCAAGTCGGACTCGGATCGGTCTTGGTACAGGTTTTTGACGGTATCGAACACCCGATCGCATATTTTTCCCGTCTTTTCTCTAAGGCAGAACGTAATTATAGCACCACGGAGCGTGAACTTTTAGCTGTGCTGGATTCCGTAAAACACTTTCGTGGTTATTTAGATGGCGTAAAATTTAAGATCATCACAGACCATATCGCCTTAAAGTGGCTCCTAACTTTAGATAACCCAACAGGTCGATTAGCTCGTTGGTCTACTATCCTTTCTCAGTACAATTTTGAACTAGAGCATCGAAAGGGCGTTCAAAATGTTGTACCAGACGTGTTATCTAGGCCCCAAGTGTCCCTTATCGCCTTTGAACGGGGTCAGGCCCCTACTGGTGATCCTTGGTATGAGAGAGTGTATTCAGGTGTTTCGTCTACTCCACAACTTTTTCCGGCGTATTCTTTGCGCAATGGTATTTTACTCCGCAGGGTGTCGGTAGATAACCCACTTGTTGATGACCCTTGGAAGATAGTTTTGCCTGCTTCTAAAACGAGCGAAGCGATAGACGAAATCCACAATGAATTTCCTAATGTCCATCCTGGAATTATGAAAACTTATTTTAAGACACGAGATCTGTATTATTGGCCTAACATGTACAAAGATATTGCTTCACGTCTCTCATTGTGTCAGATTTGCAAATCTTTTAAGATCGCTAACACTCAGCCAAGAGGACAACAGTTATATCCGCGTGCCGTAAGTGCTCCTCTTGATTTGCTTTCAATCGATTTGGTTGGTCCTTTACCTACCGCATATTACGGGTACAAGTATATTCTCACGATGGTAGATGTCTTTTCGAAGTTCGTTTGGTTAGCACCTTTGAAGAAGTCCGATGCAAAGTCAATTACACACGCATTAGAGTCTGAGGTAATTTTGAGATATGGAACTCCACTCAACGTCCTATGTGATAACGCTACTGTGTTTAGGAGTCGTCAATTTGAAGATTTCCTTAGGTCGTATCATGTTTCGTCACCTATTTTCACTCCCTACTATAGTCCGAATGCGAACGTAGCTGAGAAATTTAATCAAACTGTGGTCACTACTTTAAGTATACTTGTGACTGATGATAACCGTACTTGGGCCAGGCAACTTCCTAAGGTTGCCTTATATTTAAACTCTTGCGTTAATTTGGCTACAAATTATACCCCTAATTTCCTTATATACGGACGTGAGGTTGATGTTCTCTGTAATCGCAGAAGAGTTCAGACTGTTAACCCTGGGTTGGATAACAGTCGGAACGATCGTGCGGAAAACCTCAGATCGTTACGGGAAGTTTACGCAAAAGTGGCCGACGCGTTGACGCAAGCCTTCGTGCGAAACGCCCGTTACTACAACCGAAATCGTATTCCTGTTTTGTTTGAAGTTGGTCAGGTTGTATGGCGTAGGAATTTCCAAAGGGGTACTCCAGATATTGAAAGGGGTGGTAAGTTTGCTCCTCGTTTCACGGCGTGTCGGGTAATTCGGCGCGTTTCATCTCAAGTTTACGAGTTAGCTGATTTAGACTCTCCACACATTGGTACTTATCACGTGAAAGACATTTTAAAATAATGCTATTCTATTGTGGTATGGAGATTTATTTGATATATAATTTCCCCCTAAATTCCGAAAGACGCATCGTCCGTCCTATTCTTTTCTGGCTTCCAGTCATTTGATTTAT
Source organism: Pandemis corylana (assembly GCA_949127965.1). Lineage (NCBI taxonomy): Eukaryota > Metazoa > Arthropoda > Insecta > Lepidoptera > Tortricidae > Pandemis > Pandemis corylana. Next base: position 4,882,079 of record OX421856.1, on the reverse strand, counting down.
AATTCCCCTCTAAATTCCGAAAGACGCATCGTCCGTCCTATTTTTTTCCGGTCTCTCATTCGACGAATAATGTACTTCATTTCACTGATATTTAATTTTTCCCCTAAATGCCGAAAGGTGCATCGTCCGTCCTATTTTTTTTCGGTATCCTATTCGTCCTATCCTTTTCTGACCTCCAACCATTTGATGTAGGAAGGCGGATCGTTCGTCATACCTTTTTCTTTTCCTATACGCTATCTTGTAGGATATTCTTTTCTGGTCTCCAGTCATTCAGCAGTTAATGCACCTTATTCCTTTTTTTTCTCTTCTGAAGACGCTGGTGCATCGTTTTTGACGACACTTTGCAGAAATATACGCGTGTTTATCGTTTCTTGACGACGCTTGCATAAATATACGCGTGTTTATCGTTTCTTGACGACGCTTGCAGAAATATACGCGTGTTTATCGTTTCTTGACGACGCTTGCAGAAATATACGCGTGTTTATCGTTTCTTGACGACGCTTGCAGAAATATACGCGTGTTTATCGTTTCTTGACGATACGCGTGTTTGTCGTTCTTCCAGGCTGATGGTACCTATCTTCTCCCTAATTTATACTTTATTTCCCTTTATTCCCCTTTATCTTTATTTCCCTTTATCTTTATTTTCCTTATCTTGTGGTTGTCGTTTCTTTTGCCGACTGTACCAGAGGTTGTCACGATTATTTCCAGTCTGACTATATCTACCTTTTTTTATACATTATTTCGTCTTATCTTGTGGTGGTCGTTTTTTTTGCCGACCGTACCAGAGGTTGTCCCGATTTTTTCCAGTCTGACTGTACCTATCCTTTTTTTTCTTAATTTATTCATTATTTCGATGTACATCGTTTTCTTGTTTCCCGAGGTCGTTACCTTTTTTTCAGGCTGACGGTCCCCCCTAATCTATACGTTATTTCGCCTTATTTTTGGTGGTCGTTTTTTTACCGACTGTACCATAGGTGTTAAACTACGTGTTTTTTATACTGGCGCTGGGTCAGACTCGAGTTTCGAGGATTCAACAAGAGTCGGACTTGCCAGGTCTCTTGTAATTATCTTCAACCTATTATATTCATTCGTTGTATATTTTTAGATTGTTTAGGTTACGTTTTTCGAAGACCACGTTCTGGTATTATGGTTTGCTTCAAGTTGTGGTAGAGCCGCCTCATACTTCGTCGCGACCGTATCCAGTTTCTGTGCTTCGGTAGTTAGGAAGTTAAGTTAGCTTAAGCCTTTAGGTTAATTATATTATAAATGCGTGTCGTTTACAGTAATTGCGACAGCGCGTTCAATTTTGTGTAGTTGACTGTATATATGAGGTTTCGTAGTTTCGCCAATAGGGGGCGTTTTAAATTCTGTTCTGAAATTTTATCTCAGACAGAGGGTGTTGGTTCAGACTTTGTCACATAGATGGCGTCGTGAAGTTTGTTCTTAATATTATTTATAGGTGGCGTTGGCTAGTTGAAGTCTTCATGTGACAGTTTTTTTGTCAGTTTGAGCTTCACTTTGTTTCAATGGCCAGTAGTTAGTGCTTCGGTGTATTGATAGATGGCGCAACTTTTAATTAGTCATTATGCGTAAGGTTCATTTTGGTTCGTACGGTATTGGGTTAAGTCTTTCAGTTAGATATGCGGTTGTTTTGTTTTATGGTGCGATTGTGTGTGGGGATGTGAGTTAGCTTTTCTAACGTTCAATAATGGTTATAGCTATTATTGTCCAGTAGTTTCAGCGGCTTGTTTGAGTTGTTTTATTTGTTTTTAGGTTACCGCATTCTTCCAATCCAAGTTTCTAGAAACATTTTGATTTCAAGTGGGTATCGGTACACATTAGGGTATCGTGATTTTTTGTTTTAACTCAGTGGTAATTTACATTGCGATTTCATTATAGATGTTGCGGTGATATCCTTTTCGGCTTACGCTTTGGAGTTTCGTCAAGCTTGTAGTAGGGCTGTTTAGGTTTTGGATATTCAGGGTTGACAAAACATTATTGATTAGGGTTGTCAAATTTTTACAACTTCATGGTATTTGAATGTCAGTGTTCTCTCTTGATTTAGATTTTAAATTTCTTTTGGTAGGGGGATGTCTGCAGCATTATTTTTGCTGCATGGTGATTTAGCCTTTTTTATTTATTATTTTGTTAGTAACCTTTTTCCGCCGTTCATACTGGTTATTAATCATTCTTTTGAGCAGATTCGTTTGAATTTTAAAATTGCTGTTCGATACGTAAAATCAAAATTGACATGAGGGAAAAAGTCATTCAGATCTGATTCTCCTGCTGAGAGAGAAATATTACACAAACAACAAGATACTCCGTATTGCGATTTCCGAGTTCCGGAGGCTTGTTTTGTGGTGCAGCGTTCCTGTGCGTTTCTTTTCGCCGTTTATCACCTTGTACGGTGGTTTTAAAAAGCCGGATTTTTCCATTTCGGGTGAGTGTTCTGTTTGGTGGCTGTTCGTAGGGTTTTGCGAGTTCTTGGGTTTCCTTACATTGTAAGTTTTATTTTCAGCTTTCTATATTGGACGGGAAATTAACCCATAACTTGATCATCAACACCTTTTCACCGTACTCCGTTCTCCAACGTCAGCGCCTAGCTGTACATTCCCGAAGACGTCGCGAGCCAACCTGGCTACACCTCCAAGCATCCACAACGGCCGGCACTATCGGATCTTGCAACGGCAGTTTCACACCTGGACAACCGAGGCAACAAACTAACATAACTGATTCAAAACTGCGTTCTATATTTATCCTGTGATTTGCTTGATTAACCAGAAAATTCCTTTTGACAGCGGCATAGTTGGTAAATCGCAAACGTTACCGTATATATTCCTATTGTTTCTAATTTGCCTGTTCATTGTACAATGCGAACTTATTTTGGTTGAGGTTGTGCGCACAATTACTAAATCATTATAGGTGGCGAAGGTATTTTTACATGTTTACCCATTTCTATGGTAATGTATGCGTCTTTTGCTACATGCGTATCTGTTTATATATAGTGTAAGTTTTTTTCTAAATTCTAAAAGCCCAAGTAGGCCTTCTTGTTTTCGGCTCGGTTACTAAAGCAGAGACCTAACCTACTACCAGTTAACGAAACCTTTCGCGTGTCGATTGTTGCCTTAAAAAAATAAAGATACTGTTCTAGTGTTTGTGTAACGTTTTATTTCTAGCGTTAGATCAAGTTCGTACAAAATTCAACGTGTACAGGAGCCTTTTTTTATTGTGCTGCACTACCCTTAACATCAAGTCACCCACAAATATCGCTCAAGACACATTGGCCGCCAAGCGCAGTGATGACTTCATGAATCAGAAATTGAGGTGTGAAAATGGGTATGAATAAATAAATAAATAAATAAGAGACTCAAAAGCCATCCCACACTCACATTCATGCTTAAGTGTTGACGTCCCACAGGTTGACAGTGAAGCTACCATAAACAAACAAGCACTAACCTCTTACAGAGGGCGCGGGCGAACACGCGGTATTCACTCAAATACGAACAGTCAAAAAACATTAATTTGTCAAAACATCGTGTTTGTAATTTTCGATGTAGTCCAATTTTCGTTTCTTTTATGTAAAAAAGAAAAATAATCTAAATGAAACTGTGATTTTTTTGCGGATATCCACTCAACAATTAATGTGTGTGTGTGAGAGATGAGTGTTTAATAATTGTGGCTATAAGTGTATTACGTGATTTTGTATTGATACAGAATAATGTAAGTATAATCATAAGCAACAATTACAGATATCCATTTAATTCCATCTCCTAACACATAATCCTCCTAAAATCCTCTCTAGGTACTTTTTTAAAACACAAATAATTGTAATTACATTACAATTATTTTCGCAATTCACTTCACACGCACGCTAACGTTTGCCAGGTCGTACTGTGGATTTTCTAAAACGAATCTAGAATAATAGAAAATGATCATTTATCAATAAGGAAATCAGGTCAAAGTTTTATGGAAGGTAGGTAGTTTGAAAGAAAGTGCGAGTGAAGTTTTAGTTACAAACCGTTCCGAGTAGCGCTATGTTTCGGAACGCTTCTATAGTTATCTGTGGAACGCACCCTATGTTGACTATGGGATTGGGATTATTATTATGCATCGTGGCCCGACTATGTTCTATAAAATATATTAAGCATTGTTTCTAAATAATAAAGACTTAATTCAGTGTTCAATCCAACTAAGTTTTATTTGTAAACACTGGAACATGGTGTCAGAAGTGTAGCCCATAATAACAATTGAAAGTTTCCGATACAAAATGGAGAGTGAAGAACTGAAGCTAATCCTTCAACAGCAAGCTCAATTAATGGCTACTATGCAAAGTCAAATGCAGATACTACAACAACAGATGGCAAATAAGTCGGGCATTAATGATAACGATACTAAGAGCCGCGTAAATGTTCCCTGGCCGCAACCTTTGGAGGTTAGCTCGGGCGAGCCGAGTGAAAATCTAAGCTTCTTTAAGAATGGATGGACGAACTATTGTCTCGCTACAGGCATGAATAAATGGGGTGATGATAAAATGGAGTTGAAAGCAGGGCTCCTCATTAGTGCAATTGGAAGTGCAGCCATGAAAAAATACATGGAGTTTGGTTTAACAAATAAGGAAAAGTTATCAGAAGAGGCAATATTAAGCAAAATGGATGAGACAATAAAGAAAAAGACCAATGTCATTTATTGCAGGTATATTTTTAATGCCCGGAACCAATTGATTGAAGAAAGATTTGAAGATTACCTTTTAATACTTCGAAAGTTAATCAAACCCTGTGATTATGGTGACATTGAAGATGACATTCTACGAGACCGCATAGTGGTGGGCATCAAAGATAGTGAGGTTAAGAAGGAGCTACTTAGAGAAGCAGATTTAAAGCTAGACTTAACCATAAGTATCTGTAGATCAGCGGAAACAGCTGCAGAACAGCTGACTACACTACAGAGCTCAGAGTGTGAAGTAAATGAGATAAGCAAATATAAGAAAAATTATAAAGAGGTTCAGCAGTGTAAATTTTGTGGACAGAAACATATTTTTGGACGAGACAGATGCCCTGCCTATGGAAAAAGGTGTGAGGCATGTAAAGGTCGAAACCATTTCAAATTGGTATGCAAGAAAGATCAGCATCATCGTGCAATTAAAGAAGTGAGAGAAGATTATAATTCATCAGAGGAGGAGCCTATCATAAAAGCTATAAGGGCCAAAAAAAATCAGGACATACAGAGGCTGAACTTATATTCAAAATAAAAGGAAAGTGGATTCCATTATTCTGTACTCTAGATACAGGGGCACAGGTGTGTGTAATGAGTATAAGTGACTACAAGAGACTAACAGGTTCAGAGGATGTATCAAGCCTCGCTACTCCGTTACATAAGTTGAAATGCTACAATGGGTCGGAGCTGGTTGAGTATGGAGTGGCGCAGTTAGAATGTCTAAAGAATAATAAACTTTATAGGATCGAGTTTCACATCGTAGAGGCAAGCCATGAACCCCTTTTGTCTGAAAATGCTTGTTTGGCTTTAGGTCTTATAAAGTACTGCAACTCTGTCAATTCTGGCGACATAAAGGACAGGGCTAGAGCTATTGAGTTGTTTAAAGAATACAGTGATATCTTCGAAGGATATGGCAAGCTCCCGGGTGAAGTCTCACTGGAGATAGATACATCAGTGCCGCCCCGCATACAATCAGCACGAAGAGTTCCTATGGCAGTACGAGAGAAACTTAAGCAAGAGTTACAGCAGCTAGAGAAGGATGGTATAATAATACAAGAAATGCAGCACACTGACTGGGTAAATAATATTCTAATTGTACATAAAGATTCCAAGTTCCGTATTTGCCTGGATCCTATTCCTTTAAATAAAGCCTTGAAAAGACCCAACTATCAATTCACAACACTAGATGAAATGCTCCCAGAACTTGATAAAGCAAAAGTTTTTACAACAGTAGACACTAAGAAAGGGTTTTGGCAGCTGGGTCTAACGGAAGAAAGTAGTAAATTAACCACCTTTTGGACGCCATTTGGCCGTTTCAGATGGCTTCGACTGCCCTTCGGACTCTGCTCATCACCGGAGATATTCCAACAGAAGTTATCCAGTTTGCTCAGCGGACTTAAAGGAGTGGAGATTATAGCAGATGATATCCTAATTTATGGAGTAGGTGATTCTACAGAAGAAGCCATAGCGGACCATAACATAAAATTAGAAGAATTGTTTAAAAGACTGCGAAAAATTAACTGTAAGCTGAATAAAGATAAGGTACATCTCTTACAATCTTCAGTTAAATTTTATGGGCATGTTTTAACTAGTGAGGGAGTGAAGGTGGATGAGTCCAAAGTGATTGCCATAAAAAATATGCCTACTCCAGAATCTGCCAAAGATGTCCTAAGGTTTTTGGGTATGGTAGGATATCTGGGTAAATTTATAAAAAACCTTAGTTTCCAAGCTAACAGTCTCAGAAAGCTTACTAGAAAAGACACTGAGTTTCATTGGTCCCAAACAGAGGAAATGGAATTTAACAATATTAAGAAAATTATATCAAAACTGCCTACATTAAGATACTTTGATGTGAATAAAAATGTTAGTATAGAATGTGATGCAAGTGAGTTTGGATTAGGAGCAGCTCTGTATCAAGATGATCAAGTGGTTGGTTTTGCTTCTCGCTGTTTGACGCCTACTGAAAAAAGATACGCTCAGATAGAAAAGGAAATGTTAGCAGTTGTTTTTGCATGCACCAAGTTTAACCAATACATTGCAGGCAAGGGTAAAGTAACTATTAAAACCGACCATAAGCCTCTGGTTAATATAATGAATAAACCACTCATTGATGCCCCTAAACGCTTGCAGATGATGTTAATGACTCTCCAGAAATATAATGTTGAACTGCAGTTCATACAAGGGAAGGACAATCATGTAGCAGACACTCTATCTCGAGCACCTATAGTAGAGCAGCCGGATACTGTATATGATTTAGAAAGCGAGTTAAGTCAGAAACAGGTATTTAAGCTAATCAGCGAACATTCAAAGATTTCATTTCTCAAAATATCAGACAAGCTTACAATGAAAATTAAAGAAGAAACTGAAAGAGATCACAACTTGCAGATTATTATGAACTACATCATAAACGGATTTCCAAGATACATATCTGACTGGTCTATTGAACTTAGAGCTTTGTATAAATTCAGACATGAGCTGTCAACAAAAAATGGTCTGATATTTAGAAATGATCAGTTACTTATTCCAATAAGGCTAAGAAAAATAATGACAGAAAAGGTTCATGTCAGTCACAATGGAATATCTGCAACACTCCGTCTAGCCAGAGAAAATATCTTTTGGCCTGGTATGACTGTGGATATTAAGGAGCATGTAGGAAAATGTAAATTTTGTGCAGAAAATGCTGCATCCCAGGAGAGACAGTCTTTAATGAGCCATGAAATTCCTGTATACCCATTTCAATATATATCAATGGATGTATTTTCAGTCAACAATTTAAAGATCTTAATCACAGTTGATCATTACTCGGATTTTTTTGAATTAGACCCGCTGAGTTCCTTGACTACTAGAGAAGTAATTCAGATATGTAAGAAGAATTTTTCGCGCCATGGAGCACCACAGAAGGTGTGCTCAGACAACGCTACTAATTTTAATAATGAAGAATTTAAGAAGTTTGCAGAAGATTGGAACTTTGAACATGTTACTTCGTCTCCACATTTTCCCAGCTCTAATGGAAAAGCTGAGGCAACTGTAAAAGTGGCTAGGAGGCTTGTGGTGGCAAGCTTAGAGACCAAACAAGATCTTTGGTATAGTTTACTTCACCATAGAAATATACCAATAGAAGCCGACAAGGTCAGCCCAGTGCAAAAGCTTTTCTCCAGACGAACACGAACAGGTCTACCTTGTGTTTTGGATCATTTGAAACCAAAAGTTGTACATAAAGTTCCAGTTTTAATTAAGAAAAGGAAGGAGAAGGTTCAGGAGCGTTATGACAGTAGAAGCAAGGCCTTGCCCAAACTTACATTGGGTGAGAGTGTCATGGTACAGTTGCAGCCAGAGTCTAGTAAGAGATGGAGCTTTGGAAAGGTTGTACACATACACAATGAGCGCTCATTTACTGTCCAGGTGAAAGATAAGTTATACAGACGCAACAGAGTTCACATTAAACCGTTCCTTGGTGATACAACACAGGCAGCGCCAGTTGAGAATAGAAGAGTGGCGCCAGATGAGCCACAAACAGAGTCTTCCTTTTCAGATCTTTCAGGTGTTCCGGTTCCAGGTTTTGAGGTAGTACACTGTCACAGTCCCAGGGTACTACAGTCACCAGTGCAAGCCCAAGAGGCCCCGCGCAGAGGTCAGCGACTGCGTCTACAGCCCAGAAGACTGCAAGACTATGTACTTTACCAGTAGGACTAGTTTAGAAAAAAAAGGAGATGTTTCGGAACGCTTCTATAGTTATCTGTGGAACGCACCCTATGTTGACTATGGGATTGGGATTATTATTATGCATCGTGGCCCGACTATGTTCTATAAAATATATTAAGCATTGTTTCTAAATAATAAAGACTTAATTCAGTGTTCAATCCAACTAAGTTTTATTTGTAAACACTGGAACACGCTACTCACGTAACTTATGAATGAAAAGGTACAGTGAGAGCATAGTCCTGAAATGCATCTTAAGATTCGTTAATTAACGGGTCAATTAGCTAACCACGGGCGTCAAACTTTGCCAGGGTGTTCAGGTAGACCTACCTGACAATTCTGTAAAAGGAAGTTAAAGGGTTTTGTGACACCCTGTATAAGCCTCATTTATTCGTTATCCCGTGGGAATTTCAAAAACTCCCTTCTTAGTGCTCCTCTGAGATACTCAAGATATACGTCTGCCGAATTTCGAGTTCCTAGATCCAGTGGTTTAGGCTGTGCGTTGTCTGCCAGTCTGTCAGTCACGGTATTGTTTTATAGGTATAGATAACAGGAACTTAGCGGTGAAGTGTCGCTAATGTAACAAGTAAGTACCTAACAAATAAAAGAATAATAATTTGATAGCACTTTTATTCACTTGGTCCATGATTTACATCACACATTCAGTCGTCTATTTAAATCTAAAAGTGAAACTCTTTGAACTGTGACCAACGATAGAACCTTATTCTCACAATGAAATTAATCAAGCATGTTACTTTTGAGGTGCGCACACACTGTATCGTAACATTACGTGTAGCATTCAGTCGTTCAAGACTTTCACCAAATAAAAAGTCAAAATGGCGTTCTGCAAACGGCAAAATGAGACCGGTATACTATGCCTCGATAAGTGTTTGTTGGTGTTTCAACCTATTTGTTTGGTAAAGTTTATACTACGTGTCTTTGCATTGGAAAGAAGGTTAGCAATTTGGACATGTCTTTTTATCGAAAAAAATTTTTTTTAAATCACCAACTGGAAAATATAAACCCATAACAAAACAAATCACAATATTCCAGGGATTTTGAATTGTAACTTGCTGTTTAGTATTATTTTTTAATGTTTTTAAATAAAAAGACATTTCAAGATTGTGCGCGTGTCGATGTCTCAACCAGTTTGCTCGGCAAAGTTTAGTTGCGCTCGTGTGCGTGCCACCGTACGCAGTTTGTAGGTGTAGTTTAAACCGGCCTCACTGGGCAGTTCACAAAACTCCGTCTTGTCTTTTTATCTGGCATGAGTTTAAAGGGTGACCAGAGTATGCAACAGCAATGTGGAGTTCGTTTATTGCATGTTACGTTTATTTGTAAAAGACGGCATTTATTGTAGTTTCTAAGTCAGTTACAATTCAAATGGTTGTCAACTGTATGTCAAGTTAATGCTTACAACAATCACATCGCGTAAAAATCATCAAATATGTTACACAAACACTTCTTTTTTGAAGATAGTTTAAAAGACAGCCGGCACACAAGGACTTTTCGAGGCGATACAGTAGCAATATAGTGGACATGTATATTGACGAGCAAAAATTTCCATACAAAAGTGACCCGTTATTTTTGCTCGTCAGTGTATTACCGCGACTTTTGCGCAATTAAAAAAGTTGATACAGTACATGTAACAAATTACGAACGTTCGCTCTAATTAAGTAGCGGTAGCGCATAGGAAGAACGGCAAGGATGAGACGGCCAATACGGTCCTGACGGTTCTGGCTGAAAACCAGTGCTGCAGGTGTCCACCTCAGCGTAATGCTGAGCCAGCGACCGTTTCACTTTTGCGAAGACACACACAACGCTGATGATCTATTTTTCATGTCTGTGTTTTTATTTTCTTGTATTTCTTCTATAAAATTGTGTATATTATTTATTATATCATTACCTAATGATTCATTTGTATGGAAATTTCTTTTTTGGTTACCACACACCAAACAATTTAAGCAGCTAAAAGGGCATTCTTAGGAAAGCTCTCTTAGGCACTGCATGCTACTGTCTAGCCAGGAGAGGACCGCATATGCAGGCTCTAAATAGTGTGCTACAGCATGAAGCAATATCGTGAGGATATCATTAACAAAACAACAATAATTAATTCTAAATTAATACACTCTGTGCTATTAACAAAAATGCAACATTGATTAAATAACATATACATATACCTACCTATACCTATGCATTTAGTGCGACCTGTGCATCTCCCATATTTTTAAAAAACAAACTATCTACAATGGGTATGGCAACATAAGCTTTAATAATAATAAATAGGACAATTTATTTATCCTCCGAAGAGAATTTTGGAAGCCGATAATTTGTGACACGAATACGAACATAGATTACTCCAAGCGACTGGTCATCAAATAAAAGTACTGGACCACAAACGTCCAGTTATTTAATTTCTTAAAGTTTATATCACACACAACCTATCAACAAAAATTCGAGCCAGCAACGACGAAAAAAATCTATAATTTCTAAAACGTAAGTAGAAATATTGACAATCACAAACATAAAATATCTTTAGTCAACTTTAAGCTTCAGTCTTCAGGCTTATAATTATACATCACAAGAGAAAACTGTCTCCAACAGGAGAACAAATTCCGCGCCGTTAATGGAAGAAAGTCGTAAGTCACATTACGCCTTTCTTCCAGGAAGGATGCGATTTATATTGCACATATAACATTGTCCAAAGAATACATTTACCTCCTTATTCATAAACACTCTGGCTTCTGCTAACTTAACAATGGTTTGTCCTTATCTGTCACTTTGTCATTTACCTTTCACAGAGCGTTTATGAATAAGGGGGTTTAGAATACACTCCCATTACATTAGACCGGGACTGTAATATCTGGGGGTCTACTCCCAAATCCAAATTATGAAGCTCGTATCATACCATCCCTCTCACTCTAATATTAAACATAATGTGAGCCAGAAGACACGATACTAATTTCGGATTCGGGACGATGAGGCCAGAGACGAGATCAAAAAGTCCGCGCGGGCCCAAGATAAGTAAGCCCTTAGTGTTACTAGCCTCGCTTCAATAGCCACAAAATGTGTAAGAAAAATGGCCTCGTCAATTTGTCTTGCCCTGATATGATATACCACGTGTATTGTATCGTTTATCGCTTGTATCACCAATCTTTGCGATAGTAGACTGTAAATCTACGGGCCAAGCATTTAGGTAGTATGGTAAAAAACTAAACTATATTTACTGTCGCATTGTAGACAAAGCTTTCGCACCTTGCGGCACCTGGTCAACGACTTCTATCCCGTTCGCATCACAGCTTGGCAATGTAATGAAACTTGCAAAACTCTCGCAAGTCTAACCTCCTCAGTCCCCGCGTAGTTTTTTTTTTAAACATTCTAATTTAAAAATTTTGAGAATCATACAAAGTTACTATTTCAAAAGCGAAACGTAATATTCTGGGTCTTAGGAGGCTAAACCGGGCTTGACTATTTTACAGCGTGGCGAGGTGTCTAGCATATCACTGCGTGCAAGTAATCAATTAATATTCATTAAAATTATCAATATAATACTCATAATAATGTTCGGATCTGAATGAATACAGCTATTGGAATTTAGTAGAGGTGAATTTTCATCGTGTTCATATTTACCCTTATTTTCCTCCAAAGAACAAATGACATATACATATATATTTAAAAATGCATTCAAGGGGTATATTCTAACAGCCTTGCTTGATTAAGACCTCCAAAATCCATTATTAAGATAACAGTAGGCTTATTATGTAACTCGCTCGCAATCGCCATCGTGTTCATGTTGACAGTTCTTGTATGAATGTGACAGCTAGCTGATTCCGATGCCAATTGTCAGCCCATACATAAACTGTCAAAATGAACACGATGGCGATGGCGAGCGAGTTAGACAATGAGCCTACAGTTTACACATTCAAGAAAAATCGTGAATAGTTCTTTTGCCCGATCTTATGACGGATCGTAAAGAATTTCATTAATTTTATCTAAGAAGTTAAAGATGAGTGGCAACCATCTATAACAATCAACTTCATTCGTTCGAAATTATGGCAGCAAAACAATACTCAGTCGCTTTGAACCGTAGTCGCGCGTGGGCCATCGATGCGAAAAAATGTCACAAAATATTTAAAAATAATTAAACCATTGGAGCCAGAGCTGCAATGAACTTGGACGATCTGTATTGAATGTGTGAACTGGTCTAGCTCGACAGCATAAAGAGTTATAGGAATAAATAAAACATGAGTTGTTCTTTAGTACGAGGAGTAAAGCTTAAGCCTCTAGATGCGTTCATCTCCTGAGATCGACCATTTCGACTGGCGCCGAGTTGTCGATACGAATGTGGTTAACAGTCTGAAATATACCACAAACTTTTAATTATAACTGCGATACAAATAATAAGAGTACAAACGACGAATACTATAGCTATATTACATACAATAAATCAGTAGAAAGTTCGTGTCTGTACATTAAATCATGTATGTGTGTATGTATTGATGTGTTCATTTACTTATGTCTGTGTTCGCTAATCTCCAAAACTATTGGACCGATTTAAATGAAATTTTGTGTGGTGGTACCTTATAGCCCTGGTCAATATTTGAAATAGTTTTAATCCCGAAAAATTAAAGAGTTCCCGTGGGATAGTTCAAACTTTATTACTTCTGCAGCTTAGTACCCAACAACTTAAGCATCTAATTAAGTAAAATTGGCGTGCTGACACCTTATATTGCCGCTGTTATACATAATTAGTTGAAATTTGGTATACAGTTAGTTTCAGCCCCAGGGACGGACACAGGATAGTTTTTATCCCAGAAAACAGCAAAGTTTCCGCGGGATAGCGATAAGCGAATTCTGCGCGGACGGAGTCGCGGGCAACAGCTCGATTTTTTTTTCTATGAATAGGAAGGCAAACGAGCAAGTGGGTCACCTGATGGTATGTGATCACCACTGCCCATAGACACCCGCAACCCCGGAGGGATTGCAGATGCGTTGCCAACCTAGAGGGCTAAGATGAAATGCCTCTCGTGCCCGTAATTTCCCCGGCTGTCTTAATCTCCACACCGGAACACAGCAGTGCAGGCACTGCTACTTAGCGGCAGGATTAGCGAGTAATAATAAAGCGCTCAATGTTAAGACAAAAAAAAATATACTTAAGTTTGAAGAATTTCTACTAAACAAACTTGGTATGATTTGTAAGTAGGAAAAAGTAAAAGCCGCGGAAGCCTAGTGGTTTCACATTATGGCATCCTACAGACAGGTCGCGGATTCGATATATTTATTTCATATGAATTGGCATTGTTCATTTTTTTTAGTGTGCTCCAATTCGAAAACCATTTCGAGGAAAACCATCAATAATCCGATTAATCTTGTCCGATTTCAAAAATACTTTATGATTGCAGATATTTTTGTAAAAGTACTTTGAACCTTTGTTTGACCGAACGACCGGGTTTTTAGACAGAATCCAGCATCGAATGTTTGCCACAAAAATGAAAAAAAAAGTTTGGCTACGGCAACTGCCACGTGTCACTGTCAAATCTACAAAACCATAGACAAAGCCGTTTTTTTTTATAGCCAGCCGAACGAAGGCGATTGGGATTCTGTCTAAATTCACGAATTATCAAACAGCGAAAAAATATTTATTATTAATTAACAAAGCTACGTAAAAGCATAATATTCAAATTAGTTGCATGAAATAGTCCATTTTATCAAATAAAGGTGTTAAAAGCACAGCTTAAAAAAAATGAACAATGCCAATTGTATGACAGTTCCATTCTATCAGGTTGTTTACTATGGTAGAAAACGTCCTGTCGCATATGACTTACGTAGAAGAGCGGCGGGTCGTTCGGGTGCGGATGGAAGCCGCTCTGCCGGCAGTTGGTGATGTACTGCATGCCGTAGTCAGGTGTCAGCGCGAAGTAGCCCGTCCTCGAAACGATACATACAGGTACTATTGTTACACTACTAACTCAATAAGGCGTTATTTTGCGGAGGTCCACATTAATGAACAAAAATATTTACCTTGCTACCAGTGGCGTAACTATAACGTCTGGGGCCCCTGGCAAATTCGTCAGATGGGGCTCCTTCCTCAATATAAAGAAGTGCATGAGCGTCCCTTCTGTGCTCTAAACCAAGCCAGTTCGGAGCCCCGTAGAGCTAGGGGCCCGTGGCATTTTGCCACTCCTGCCACCCTATAGTTACGCCACTGCTTGCTACTCCGCTCCCACGAATCCTACTAATATTATAAACGCGAAAGTTTGTAAGTATGGATGGATGTTTGTTACTCTTTCACGCCAGAACGGCTGGACAGATCTAGATGAAATTTGGAATATAGATAGATTATAGTCTGGAATAACACATAGGCTACTTTTTATCCCGGAAAATTGCGCAATTCCTGAGGGATAGCGATAAACGAATTCTATGCAGACGAAGTTGCGGGCAACAGCTAGTTATCAATAATTCATGCAAATGAACGTATATTCATATGGGTGGATACTTTTTCTTGCCACTCGTTGCTATGGTTACGTTCTCTCGCTCACACTTTAAAACGTAAATTGACAGGTTTTAAATTTGCCAAACATATATTTTTGCGGTGCATTGGTCATCTATTAAGCATGTGACACAACATTTCTTCTAACACACTGTACTACTTTTGCCCTTACTGATGGGACAGAATAACAGCAAGAAATATTTGATCCACCCGTATGTACGTAATCTCTTTATTGGAACAAAAAACCAAATATATATATATATATATATTATATATATATAAATAATAACACAACAACAAACAGAAAGCCCATCGAGGGAATGGGCGAAATCTAAGGAATCATATTATAGGCGATGCGGCTAGCAACTACGAGTAGAGACCTATCACTATTTTGATTCGCCTTTCCACCTACACGGGGAGCGTTCAAGTATTACGTAACGTAATTATTGAAGATTTTTGACCCTCCCTCCCCCCCTTGTAACGCGCCGTAACGTTTTTCTGTACCCCCCTCCCCCTCACCCTCTAAACGTTACGTAACACTCAAGTGACCATTTTTACCCAAAAGTGTCAAAATTGCGCAAAGTATAAGAAAGTCGCTATAATATCCTTGTTATAGTTTTAATCGCCTTTACGGTAATAAAACAAGAGGTGTTTAACCCGCAATACATGCGTAGTTTGTTACCTTACCTTGGCAGTTTTAATTCCATATTTTTTATTTAAAAAAAGTAAACGTTACGTAACGTGTTATAAGAAAGATCCCCTCCCGCCCCTGTAACGCATCGTAACGTTTTACGATACCCCCCCTCCCCCTCAAATTGCGTTACGTAATACTTGAACGCCCCCACGCCCACAACCCTGCTAAACGAGAGGCCTTCAGGTCTCGTTACTTAGGACTCCCCTAAGGGAAAAAGATGTAATTTTATGTATATACGTACAACAAACAGACAGGAGTACAAAGCCGAACTTATCTCTAAAAAGAGATCTCTTCCAGCTAACCAAATACCAAACCAAACATTCGTCAAACGCATGACAGGAAACTTGTAAGTGCCTGGGAGTACGGGTAGTATCTACGTTCTTTTCTAACAACGATGTTACAGTCAGCGCAGTTTGAAGCATCTAAGTCGACCAAATAGTTCGGTACACCATAGAAATAGTATGGTGTGCCGAGCTTTATAGTCACCTTGGATGATTCATACCATATGACGCTGACTGTACATGGCACACGGCCGATAAATGGCCTAGTTTCAAATTAAAAAGACATGTGTACTCACTCGTTGTACTTAGGCGCTGCGACGATGGCTATAGCCTCAGGCATCATAAGCTGGTAGGAGCACTGTGTGTGTAGATCCACCGATGACAGGAACGCCGTCTGCGTCGGATGAGTCTGCAATTCACACCAATCATATACTACACAAGTACAGCGATTAAAAAAAAAATTTTACACCTCTCATTCAGAAAAGTAACTTTTGCTCACTGACGAGAGTGATCAAAGTGCAACTTTTTCTGATGGCTTTACTAAGAGTTTTTTAAATGCAATTTTTTGAAGTTGATAATTGTAAAACCACGCCATTTTTTATGCTGGTAACTTTTTAATTGCCTATATTTTGAATTGTTTTTTTTTTCAGTTTCTTAATGCTCGGTGTGAAAAGTGGTATGAGCCGAGAGCAAAATTATTATCATCTTGGGCGTTAACACTTGAATCCCTCATTACGCTCAGGCTTCAATGTACCGCTCTCACCGTAAATACATGTTGCTCCCTTGTGACATAAGTAACTATTGTTGCAATTCTAGTTAGTAATGTAGTTTCCTCTTTACTCATACTTTCCTCTGTGTGGAACTAAAAATACAGCATCGTTTATAAAGTCACCATTTTCTTTATTTCCATGAGTTTTTACTACTTTATTACCATTCAAATTTTAATATCACTATTTTTGATAGAAAACGCAAAGCAAATGGCACAACGCTCTTTAAAAATATCTAATTAATGCTTAAATTTGAACAGCGTCGTCTGCGCAGAATTCGCTTATCGCTATAACTATCGACTGAAACTATCTCTGTACTAAATATCATTAAAATCGGTGCAGGGGTTTAGGCGCGAAAGAGTAGCAGACAGATAGACAGACTAGTTACTTTCGCATTTCCAATATGAGTAGGGTTTAGTAGTTTTAGCGGCATATTAATGTTAAATTATACAGCCTTTTACTGCTCTAAAGACAAGTCGTAAAAAGGTGTTATAGAAGTGTTACTCACGTGTATCCAGCCTAACGTGATCAGGTTGTGCTGGTCCTGGTACAGGAAGATGTCCTCCTCGTTGTTGGTGCTGCACGAGTCGGGCGTGCCCGTCTGCTGCGGGACTATCACGTGCGTGATCTTCAGCTGGTCACGCTCCTGCAACAAAGTGTATGCGTTTTAACTCAATAAAAACGTTTAAAAACGTTTTAACTCAATAAAAGCTCTCTCTCGCAAAGGGCGCGCTCTCTCTCTGATCTAACATGGCGCAGAAAACACTTGCCCTTAGCTATTTTCCTCTCTTTCGCTTCCCTCCAACCTTTCCGTCTATTATGATCTCAAGGAACACATCGTGTCATATCAAGTGTCACAAAATCTTCACTGTTCTAATTGCAATGATCATCAACAGGCACCGCTTTTCTTTTCAAGCACTTCCTCGTTGGTCGCCTTCTACCTACTAAAGGTATTATAATGTGAACTATATTCCTGCAAAAGGTTCTGCTTACCAGTACGCCGGCTAGCACGCCACATGTCTCCACGTCGCGGGCCGTGTTGGGCGCGGCGAGGCGCGTGAAGTGCGCGAGCAAGGCCGCAGGCACCAGCACGGGCCGCAATCGCCCGCCGGACAATGACCCCGAATAGTCTGACGAGCCGTTGTCCCTTCAAAATAACAGAGAGTGAAACATTGAACAATGCACTTTGCATGACGGCTTTTAAATTGCCGCGGCAGTGTCTACGAGAATTATCGAAGGAAACTTAACGTTTTCGCGGAGATCGGACACAGTTATGACGTGAACAGTAACCCATAAAAGCATCAACCTGTAGTAGAGGGTAATTTCTGTCGAAATCAGTTTATTGAACTTTTGTCAGTCTTCCACAAGTTGTAGTTACGTTAGAAAGAAAGGTAGAACCTAGGTCACTAATCGGGAGCTGGGGAAGAGGAGGGTGTGCGCCGCGCCCGCACGCCGCCTCACACCCCGCACTCCCCCAGAGCGACTTGAAGCGAGAGCACGCTTAGATTTTCTAATTTTCAAACTATTCACCAACATGACTATTATTTTGTAATTTAAGATTTTACAAAACACGCGCGTGGACTGTAACTGAAAGAAAGGGAGGTTGCAGTAAAAGGTTGCCTTGTAGGGATGAGTAGTTTAGTCTCCACTTCAACCTAGTTTAGACTCGCAAAGAAAATCCTGTAAGTTGCGTTGCATTGCAGCGTTACGTCAGCTACTTCTCTTCACATAACCTGGCAATGTATAGAATGTTTTGTTGCTTGTGTAAAGCTTATGAGTGAGTGAGACTGACTGCGGCATGGGCTGCGATGGCGGTATGAGCGGCGGCACGGGCCGGTAGTGGTGCGGCGGCGCGCGCGGCGGCGAGCTCGCGAAGTCGTCCGGGTACAGCACGCCGTCCACCGGCGGCGCGCTCGGCGTCGACGCCCACTGGTCCTGCACAAGACAGAACACAAGCCGGATTAGTGGTATAGGGTCAATAGGCAAGTCAACAGAACTTTTAACCCTAAAATACTTTGCTCTTGTCATAAGCATTGCCAGCACAAAATGTTGAGTTAGCTTTCATTTTAGACAGTGACATACCGTGTCCCGTAGATGTGGCGTGGTGGGGTGCTGGTCTCGCTTGTCCTCGTCAGCTTGCAGACGCTCTGCTAACTTAGCATCGTCCTGCTCTTGCTTTCTTCTTTGCTCTTCAGCTAAACGTCTCTTAACCTGTTGTATTGTACATATACATATAAGAATGGAACATTAGTGTTCGATCGCACTTTCACTTTCGGTAACCTTTGATAATTTGGAGAATTTATTCAGTATTTATTTATTTAGTGTAAGTAGAATACAATACAATACAAATATTATTTATCGAACACCACAATTAGTACAGGAGCATTACAGAAATGAAGAATAAGGTAGACAATAGTCAGTCTTATTGCTTCACACACAGATTATGCAATAGATATTTCTATTTCTATTTCTAAAGAGATCTCTACCAGACAACCAATAAGAAAACTGCAATACTGATACCATGTAGAACTGTGCAATATAAATCTCAAATTTCTTCAAATTTGTAACTTCAGACTTTAAGATCTCATCTCTTTAGACCATAACTATCAATTCATAAGCACAACAAAAGAATACAAACCTCATTTTCTTGATACAACTTGTGCTCTTTGGCAAACTGGTCTAACAATTTTTCCTTCAACTTTTCCGCTTTAGGCATGACCTCCTTCAGCTTGGTTTGGTTGACACTTTTCACTTCGGCAGGGACTGATGCATACTCTGGATGCTTCCTCATTTTCTCCAGGAACAGTGTCATGAATTTCATGTACAATATGTATGCGTTCTCGAGACTGCCCTCTGCTAAGTATACATTTGCCATTCTGACCATTTCCAGACCTGATCTGTAATACCTGCAAGTTTACATGAAATTAGAGAACTTCACATATAAAAACAAGGATAGCTTTAGTGGGGGCAAGGGCATTAAGTGATCTTAAACTCTTCTTTGCCCACCCTAGAAAAAATTCCTAACAATGTCAATGCTGACGAATCAAGCAGTTAAGTTTGTTCTTTCCCTTCCTTCACTCATGCTTAAATATCTGTAGGTAGATTTAGACCAAGTAAAATAGAGTGATTTTTTTAAACAATGAGAGACTAGCTTTTTGAAATGGCACAAGACTTCATTCCTAAAATTTTATACCAAATGCAAGAAATGCATTTTGTTTCAAAAAAATCACATGCATGTTATAATGTATGAACTGTTTTTATTGTAACTCTATTTCGGTGATTGCATCTGATATTATTACTAAAAAACAAAGCAAAAACATGAACAGTCATAGCATCAGCTGCAACTTTCCTATGAGTCATAGTCATGATAACATGACATGTAAGAAATTAAATTCAAACCAGCAACTAGAAGTTATTATTCTCGTTTAGTCAATGAGTGCACGACCCTGAAAAATAATACTGGTTTGCAGTAAAATAATAGGTCAAGTCGGAGTAAAACCTGGCCAGCAAAACTCACTCGAGGCTGCAAGGTCCCTTTACATAAAACCCCTCCTTAAAATAGTAAAACAATCGAGGACTTACCTCCGAGGAGGTACGTTAGGATCGACCTCAACCATCGCCCCGTAGGTAGCCAGTTGCTTCACGCGTGCTGATGGTTCCAAAGATGCTAAATCCACATGCGGTTTAGGCCGCTTCTCTCTGTTTTGCATCGTTCGATGAATAATAAAAACACTTAATGATAAGATATAAATATTATTAATCAATACTGTCACAGAAGATGCAATAAATTGATAACAATCGCGTTTTGGAGTGTTGACACTGCTATTTATATTTAGGTCTAATTTATTTGACAAAATGTAATATTCCATTCATTCTTGTCTTGTGTCAAAGTCAATGTCAATCTGACAATCGTTTTTTTTTCTTCCTTGTAGAAAAACCTAACAAAGCTAAACCCATACAGCAATACCTACGTGTGATGTAGGGAGGATGTAGGAACTTTTTTAACCGACTTCAAAAAATGGAAGAGGTTCTATGTTCGACTGTATGTATATGTATTCCTTTTATTTATACATTTAATAGCTTTCTATTTCGCCCTCGCCATGTTTCGGATTTTCGATAGTATTAGAGAGACGGCGAAAAGCAGTCAGCGGCTACATTGAAACATTAATTTAGGTACATACATACATAATAATATTAATCGTGTGTTTTTACGAAGCAGATAGAAACCAGGGTCAGGGTAACAAAAGCCACGTTTGGCGTGTTTCGGAGCAAAGAAAGAACATACATAGGTACATACATAAATCACTTCTTTATCCCTAACGGGGTAGACAGAACATACATTTGTAGAATTTAAAGGTAGGCAAGTACCAGAGCTGCTTCTCTTCCCGTGCACTTTGTAAAAGCCCACCCCACCAAGGGAATAAATAGAATGGAAAATCTTAGGAATTATGTAATAAATAGGGATGGGATATGCTACCCTCTGTATTTTAACACCCCGTTGCCAAGTTTCATCACGATTGGTAAAAGCTGTTATGCCGTGAAAAGGTACTCGTAGCAAACAAACAGGCAGAGAGTCATACTGACTTGCTTTCACATTTATAATATTACTAGCTTCTGCCCGCGCCTTCGTCCGCGTAGAATTTTATACATATAAATCTTCCGCTTGAATCACTTCATCTATTAAAAAACCAGCGTTAAAATACGTTGCGTACCTAGTTTTAAAGACCTAAAGCTTAGGTCCTAAGCATACGGGCAGACGGTCAGACAGCGGAAAGCAACTTTTTTATACTATGTAGTGAAGTAAGGATAAGGATAACCAATGTACTAAATACATTTTCATGCACATATGTAAGTAGGTTTGTCATAGACATAGAAGCAAGCAAATTCATTAAAATTCTTAAAAATATTTTTAATAACAATGATCGTCGTTTCATTTACCAACCTAGTGCAGTAATATACCTACACATACATACATACATACATACAAATCACGTCTTTATCCCTTACGGGGTAGACAGAGCCTAATATACCTACACAATCTTCGCAAAATAAAGCCTGATTAAAACACTTAATTTTATTAGACATTATTTTTACTTCTCAAAAATGGCGAGTCACAATTTTATTGTACCTTGTCAGCTACCTACACATAAAAGGTGACGGAGTGGTCCCACTGTAATAAAAAATGACAAATTACACTCCGCCATACATAAGGTCAACGGATGGTATCTCTATTCGGTTTGCCCTACCTAAAAAATACCTAATCCTTACTAAGGATTTATTGCTATATACTTAAACTAGCTTCTGCCCGCAACTTCGTCTGCGAATTATACATGATAAACCTTCCTCTCGAATCACTATCTATTAAAAAAAACACATCAAAATCCGTTGCGTAGTTTTAAAGATCTAAGCATACATAGGGACGGACAGACAGCGGAAAGCGACTGTGTTTTATACTATGTAGTGATTGCTATTCTGGCCTTCTGCGTTTCTAGCTTTTTTTGTAAGTGGCATTTTGATTTCCTGACAAGATGCGTATAAACGTAAAGAACCTTTGTTGTCGTCCTCATATTATGCACTTCTCCACTATAAGTTTCAAGAGTTAAAAAGTCACCCCCGCCTACCTCACCTCACCTCCTCCCTCACCACCCTCAAGTCGTTTCTTGACACTTGAAACTACTTGAAATAATGTAGAAGCACAATTTAGTCTCAGCCTGCTTCGGTTCCCTACTTAATTAGGCGGTTGCAGAGAGCTATCGCTAGTTGAACGCGAACAACTAAACTTAGGTAACGTATTTTTTACACTGTTGCGATCACCGCACGTTGTAAGTATTCGGAGTTCCAATTTCTATTCGTTTTGCCCTTCCGGCATTTGAAGATACCTAACGAACCTAACCTATGTTTTAATATCTCTAGTGAGGATTTTTATAACAGTGAGACCACGAGAACTAACCTGCGACTTTACAGAAACCTTTATAACAAATAAATACACAGATCAAGAGTGGGCACCAAAATATAGTAGACACACACATTATACAGCACGAGAAGCAGTTACCGCAACAGCTATGCCACTGTAAGAAGCAAGGATATAGACCAGGCCACCTTTTATAAATCCAGAAACACGGTTTCTTTCTAAGGGTACGAACCCATATTTCATTGCATTTTATCTCTTCATCACCCCAAGCTTCGTCTTCTGCGTCTTGAATTGTCTGCACCAATCCTTTTCTTTCCTCCTTTTTTTTATTTTTCTTCTTCTTCTTCTTCTTTTTTTTCGACTTCGATTTTTTATCAGTTTTCTTTTTCTTTTTCTTTTCCACATTTTTCTTTTTCTTTTTCTTTTTCTTCTTTTTTTTCTTACCCTTCTTGTCCTCACCATATTGTACTAAGCCGACCTTGCTAGGATCTAAGTCGGGTTTGATATTCTGGCAACATATCCGGCAAGGCTTTTTGGTCGGTCTCGGATCTGTGCATGGCCTGATCTCGCCCTTCTTTACGGGGCGCTGCATCGTGTTTGGCATTGGAGTAGCTAATTCCTTGCTAAACTTAACCGCCTTTTTTTCTTTTTTGCCTTTTTTTGCGGATTTCTTGTCTTCTTTCGTTAAAGATGTATTTTTCCCTTCTGTTTTAACTGGCATTACTGTTGTAGGACCAACATTTCGATACGATCTGTTCTTTCTGTTGCAGGTAACCCCGTAGCAGTTCAGTGGCTTCATTAACCAACCCCGTAAAGCGCCACCATAGAACATCCGGTATTGCTGACTTGGGTCCGGGTGCTTTAGGCCATATGTTTTAATTGCACATGGTGGTATTTTTATCGGATATTCATCACAGGCTCCATTAGATACTTTTTTGTCAGACTCTTTTGATGATGAATTTTTTTTTTTAGGTGAGCCAGAATGTGATTCTACTGTTTTCTGGCTTGACGGTAGTGCCGATTTACAAGCACAACTGACTGCTTGCCTGATGGATTTTGATGATGTATTATTTTTTTTAGGTGAGCCAGAATGTGATTCTACTGTTTTCTGGCTTGTCGGTAGTGCCGATTTACAAGCACAACTGACTGCTTGCCTGATGGAAGACCAATTATTATCAATTGAATTTGTTAGTGCTTTTGGAGCACGATTAAGATGACAGAGGTTTCGTTCACGGGGTTTGCGGATGTTGCTATTATTTTGAGCAGATTGCTTTGACAAATTGGGTACTGCCTGACGTGGTCTCAGGGGATAAGTTGCTAGCCAGCACAGTGAAAAGAGCAGAACACACGGGAAAAAAACAATTGCACCGATGCCATAACAAAAGTATTTCAAAAAACTAGTTTTGGTTGCATTTCCAGGGGATGGCTTGGATTGTGATCGTTCAGACCGTGTTTTTTTCGGCTTTGTTGATCGAGTCTTCGTGGTTACCAAACATGCACATGTTTGTTTCGTTTCTGTGTCTATAGAACTTGTCTTTTTTGACTTTTGTTCAGATTGATGGCTACTGAGTTTAGCACTAGTTTTCTTTGTAATTGTCTTACTTTCTGAGATGTTTTTGGGACCAGAATTTGTTGGCTTCGGCTCGCGTTCGCATATTTTCTTTGACTTGGCTTCGCTTGCTATCTTATTAGCACGCCCTGACTCATTTTCGTAATGAATAGTTGACGCCTTCTGGCAAACGTGTGCATGGCCCACAGGCGGGCAGGGCTGACTGCCGATCGGCATAAATCTGGGGTCAGGTTTATAATCGTTGAAATTTACGGTAGTTAATGACTGAGCACATTTCTCTCCATGGTCCTGGGGTGGTAGCTGGTATTTAATTTTAGTTTTTTTCTCCTGTGGAAATCCTATTACATTTAAATGGGGAAGATGGGTGCAATTGTAGCTGGAGGGACTTTCCTCATCACAGAAATCACCCATATTAGCGACGGGGAAGTGGTCGTGATTCGGCTCGTCTTTTTCTCGTGGTTTTTTCTTTTTACTGAATATGTTACATTTTCTACTGCAGTCACCACTTGATTGAAAATACACAGCTGGATTATTTTTGAACACGTTTTGCTGATAATAGTCATTCTTATACAACGACTCAAAGTCGTCACGAAATTCGCGAGCGTGGTATGCATAGTGGTCTGGTGGCTGATAATAAGTCCTGCGTCGTCGTGGGACTTTGGTCGTTTCACTGGTATAAATCACTTTAACATCTTTTTGCCATCTGTGGTTCTGTGTTTTTCTTTTCTCTCTACTAATTTTAGCTATATCTTTAAAGTTCGTGTCTTTGGCGATGACTTGACCACTGTCTATAAGTTTATCAGAATACGTATTGTCTTGTGATGTGATCATTCGGTTGAAGTCTTTGGCACTAATTGTGTTGAGCAACTTCCTTGTGGTTATACCTGAAAGAAGTATGATTGTGTTGTAGATGAAACTTTCTCCTGTGCATGGAAATTAGACAATTATTTAATTAAGTAAGTACGTACTTTCACTAGGTTTTTTTGCCGTTATTTCAGTGCTTGACTTGCTGAGCCTCGTCGTCTGGGGCTTGGATGTCGAGTGCGCTGCGTCTGGTACATCGGAGTACTTATGCTCACTACTTAATGCATACTTGGCCGGTTTCGGTTCTTCTGGCACAGAAGGAATTTCAATTCGGGGGTCCGGACCCTCGACACTTCCATTGTTGTTGAAAGTTATTAGGCGGAACCTATAATTCAAATTGTCGTCATTCATTATGTCAGCAAAACCTATCTAGTAACACCAATGATAAAAAAACATAAAATCTTTCTAATTAATAAAATCTTCATTTAATATTAAATATATAGCATTTAAAAATTAAACATTCCTTAATAATAAACTGATAAAAACATAATGTAAACAATGTCAATTCTGTGACTTTGACAAGAATATAAATGCAGATCATGAATTTCTTCGAAATTAGAAAGAAGGATGTACGATGTCTTTTATTAAGTACCTACTTCGCTCGCCTTGCCTATTTTTCCCAAGCCTTTCCTCATTTTTCCCTCCCAAACCTAACATAATATAAGTACCTATCTAGCTATTATTTTCGTTTCCTCCTTTTTGCGTAACACGGGTCTTAAATAGGTAATTATTTTATTTACTGCACAAATCGCTATGTTAGTAAAAGAATTATTTGTTCAGAAATACAACCATTACCTGAGGAGACTTTTTCAAAATCACCCAAAATATTGAAAACGAACTATAAAAAAAATAGGTAGGTAGGCAGATGTTTTCCATTTTTCTAAAATCCACTTTGGTAAATAGATATAGTCACTATCACTAACACCACTTAACACTTAACCGACCATTCGTCATGAATGTGTCGCAGGCGGATTGTAATAATTCGCCGTATTACATTACGGCTAACCGTTTTGTCGTTTAGCAATGCGGCGGTTCAACCATTAGCCGGATTTTTCGTTCTTCAATAAGGCGGCCTACGTTTAGCCGCATCGTAATTTCCGCTCAGCCCTGACGCAATTTTAACCTAACCTAACCTATCCACTAAAAAATCCATCTTTCATCATCTTATAAAAACATAAAAATATACATTTTGATGAATAGGTTAGGTTAAACCTGTCCCGAATGCGCCCCACGCCCTGAGAGAGGGGAAGGGGTACTAGATTCCGAAGGGGGTGGCACCCTGGAGGAATGTCTCACCTCTTATGAAGGTTCGGGGTGAGGGGAAGCTGATGGGAGGCATCCGGGTGGATGCGCCCTAAGCCCCAAGGAGCGGCGGCGGCGAGGCCGTCGTTGGGCGCTATTCCTCGGGAAGACTTCGTAAGAGGTTCGGGGGGCGGACTCGCGTTGACTTTGTTTCAACGTGCAACCGCTCCTTGCACAGACGAGGGGGGAAAAGGCGAACTCGGTGCTTGCACCGCTCGCCCGATCCCTTGAGGCCAGCGGGAACGGTAACGTGGCATTACCTACCCATTGCCCGGTCTCATTTTCTAAGGGAGGACGGGCCCAGCGTACAGGCCCTCCCCATCTTGGCGTGGTCCTGGCGAAAGCCGGGGCCACCGGGGGGGGGGGGGGCGTTTGTGATGAAACCCTAGTGGCATCCCATAGCGTCCCCATCACACCGGATTGAGTCAACGCCGCAGAGTTTTTAGTTCGGGTATACCCCTTCGCCCCTTCGGGGGGGAGTCCCACATAACCCTAGGCATCCCCGTGCCTAGGGCATCCATAAAGATTTCCTCTCCGTTAAAAAAAAAAGGTTAGGTTAGACCTACAATCTAAATAGTAGTACAACGCGGCTAATCGTAGGCCGCCTTATTGAAGAGCGTACAATCCGGCTAATCGTTGAACCGCTGCATTGCAAAACGACCCTGTTTTTGAAAACGGCTAGCCGTAATGTAATACATCGGATTATTACAATTCGCCTGCGACAAATGGACCGTTAAGATGGTGGTATGGTGGAATGACTGCTGTAGTACCGTGCAGGTTGAGGTACGCCGGTCGCGTACAAAATCTGCACTTTATTCAACGCAATTTATTCCTTCACTCAAATTCCGAAAAATTCAGATGCCCACAATTTTTTGATTAGTAAGTTCAAAACAACTTCTCATTAGGCTTGTTTACAATCAGTTTCAGCAACGGCTATTAATTGGGTAATGGAAATAGATAGATCGTTAAAAATGATGTACTTAATTAATTTATTATCATCCTTATATCTAACTTTACTATAGGTACCTACTTACATGGCGTGAAACAGGGTTTACAATACTTTAACACAGTAGCTTTTCAAAAACAGGTCTAGTTAATTACAAGAGAAAAATATTGATTTCAAGCAATACAAACATGGAATACAAATACACGCTACTCCTACGCAAACCAGGCACAAACTGAGGATCTTCCATGGAGACTTAACCAGATTCGGAATTTTGAAAGGAAGTTTCGGTATCTCCGGGGTAGCAGGCCGGCCGCAGTCACCGAATCCATTCATCATTTCTTGTCCAGTGGACAATTGTATAATTTGGCCATCCATAGTTTGGCAACACGGGAAGGAAAGCGGGGGTAAACAAATCTTTGGTGGAGCGTTCAGAATACCCAACATATTCCCTGAACATAATGGCGGAAAAGATTTAATCTTATTCCCGAAACGCAAAGGCGAATTATTATTAATATCCGAATAAAAAGGCGGGTGCAGAGTCGGGCCAGCGGCACAGCACCTACTGTCATGTCTTTCGTTTGTCGTTTGTTCTGTCTGTCGTTTGCGTTTTTCATCTATCATCTCTTGAAGAATTTTTTGAAGTCTCATTATTTCAAGGTCGGAGTCACGAGTAATATTATTACAACAGTCACTAGGAGGACTACTGTCTCTAGGGGAAGATTGTGGTTTGCTTTTCGGTTCGGGTTTTGGATTACGAGTCGGTTTGGGTCTTGGATAACATATCGGTTTGGGTGCTGGATAACATATCGGCTTGGGTCTAGGTGTGCACATGGGCGCACGACTATCTGTTTTTGAAATTTCCTTTTTCTGTGTCGGTTTTTTACGCGGCTTTCTAGGCGGTTTTTCTTTGGATGTTAATAGAGTCTGTGGCGTCTTTACTGTGTCTTCTTTTGTTTCCTGGATTACCAATGGCATTTGTGGCTCCATTTGTGGGATTTGTGGCTCCATTTGTGGGGTTTGTGGCTCCATTTCCGCTTGTGCTTCGTACTCCGAGTCATTTTTTTTCAAGGCTGTTCGCCTGCATACAGATGGACCACAGACGTTATCTGATGACCTGTCTTTGTTTATTGAAACTGGTTTTTTTTTGTTCATTGACTTGTCGTGAGTCTGTGACTTCTTCACCGTGACTGTTCTCATTCGCTTGCAACCAGCTTGTACTGGTGGTTTCTCTGCTGGATTAGTTTTTATTCGCCTACGTACCGGTCTGGTATATGACCTCTTCGCTGGAATTGTTTTTAGGAGTACTCGCTTGCATGAAGTGCATCCTCGGCCTGATGACTTGATTGGTACACATTGACAAATCGTGTTAGGTGCTTTCTTTGAGCTGCAACAACATAGCCGTACTACTCGTGTCTCGCTCGGTGGTTCTGTTTTTGTCCTGCTTGGTTTTATTACTTTCATCTTGGTATTCTTTGGTGGTTTTTTTTTAGGCTTCTTTGGCGGTTTTTTTTGTAGTTTCTCCTTCTGTTTTGGCTTCTTCACCGGTTTTTTTTGTGGCTTCACTTTTAATTTTAGTTTTGGTTTCATAATCAATTTTGGTTTGGACTCCTTTTTTGGTTTTGGTTTCTTTCTCACTTTTGGTTTTTTCTTTACTATTGGTTTTGGGTTGGACTTTTTTATTTGTTTTGGTTTTGGCTCCGTTATCGGTTTCGGCTTCTTTTTTGTTTTCGGCTCCTTTATTGGTTTCGGCTCCTTTTTTGGTTTAAGTTCCTTTATTGGTTTTGGCTCCTTTCTCGGCTTTGGCTTTTTTATCGGTTTTGGTTCCCGTTTTAGTTTTGGCTTCTTTATCGGTTTTGGCTCCTTTTTTGGTTTTGACTCTTTTATCGGCTTTGGTGCCTTGATCGGTTTTGGTTTCTTTATCGGTTTTGGCTTCTTAATCGGTTTTGGCTTCTTTACAGGTTTTATCTCTTTTGTCGGTTTTGGCTCTATTATCGGTTTTGGCTCTATTATTAGTTTCGGCTCCTTTGTTGGTATTGGCTCCTTTAACGGATTTGGCTCCCTTATGGGTTTTAGCTCCTTTGTCGGTTTTGGCTCCCTTACTGGTTTTGGCTTTTTTATGGGTTTTGGTTTTGACTCCTTTATGGGTTTAAGCTTTTTTGGTGGCTTTGCCTTTTTTTCCTTCGGTTTGGATTTTTTTCGAATTTTTTCTCTCCATTTCTGAATCCATTTCCGAAATGTGTTGCCCTGTACTTCGCTTGTGAGTGCTTTTGTATTAACTCCTTTACAAGTCCAATTTTTAGCTTTTAACGCAGAACATTCACTTGAAAAAGATGAGTTGTCTTTCTTACGGTTACGTCTCATCAGCTTTGATATCAGTCCATGAATTTTACTTTTTCGATTTTTATTTTCATAGGTTATTGGGCGGAATGTGCTGCTGTTACAATTTTCCTCATAATTGTTTTCTGGAAAGCCACAACGTTGATCGTAGGTTAATTTGATTGCATTTCTGTTTTTTGATTCTGTTGTACTTTGTCCGTTAATTTTTATACCGGTTGTTGATTTTGAGCATTTAAGGCTATCTGTGTGTTTTACGAATCCATTTTGCTTAGAGTCATTTGAGCTGCAACTAAATTGACCACTGTCAACTTGTGTTGCTATACAGGCAGAATAACTAGGGATTACATTAGCTTTTCTGTTTTTAAGCTTTGCTCTTTCACATTGTTTCTGGATGCTTTCACCACATTTATGTTTCCTTTTTTTATAGGACTTTGAGCAGCAATCATATTTTTCTTTAGCGATAGTTTTGAAGTCTTCAGGGAAGCATTGGCTGTGGGTTCGATTTACTTGTTTATCGGTATTCGTGGAAACGGGACAATAACAGTCATCTTCATCATAATTTACACATCGTATTAAATTTTCTTCGCAACTCGTTGATGCGCCAACGCTTTGGCAAAGGTTTGGTTTTACTTTTTCTTTACATTTTTTTGAGACGCTACTAAAATCATCATAATTAATTAATTTTACGAGATTTTCGTCATAGCTATTCGGGCTGCAAACGCATTTGTTCGGCTCATCACATCGAGTCTTTTTAATCAATGGTATTACCTTTTTTCTATAGTTCTTATCTTTCGAGCGCCACCCCACCATTATATGATTACGATGCTGTGCTTGGCATGGCTGCGTAGGTACCTACTTTACAATCACAGCCGGCATCTCAGAATTAGTAGACTAATTTTCTAGCCTACATGTTTGCTCATTTACTCCTCTGCTATAGCCGACTGGAATGGATGATGTTGTGTTTTGATTTCATTGCTTGTCTTCACATTTTTATGTTTTGATTATGTAAAAGGGCATTACTTCTGGGTGACAGAATTTGGCATTGTTTGGCATGTTTATTTTGACAACCTATTTTCAAAGAGCTTAGACTACAAAATAGAGGATTGGTAAAAAAATAGGTTGCCAAGGTAGTTGAAGCGAGAAAATCGGTAGGGCCCTTAGACATCCTGGCGGCTCAAAAGAAGCTGTGATTAAATACTTCAATACTTTTAATATAAATCAAACACATCTTAATAAACTCTTCGGCCAAATCCACGACGGATGGAACGAAACGGAAACGGTATATTATGCGTTTGGAGTAAGAGGTCGCGTGTTTGTTGTTACCACGAATTAAAGAATTTCGGTAACAAAAGGAAGGTTGTACTGTACATCTACAGCGACCCACCCGCCCGGCGCTAGCCACCTAGTCATCGACCACTTAAACTGCTACGTTGCACGAACATGAATAGCCACGCCTGTAACGTCACCCGTCTCGTGCATCGCAGTAGCGAAGTTTCTTAATGCGTGTGCATAAATATATCTTAGTCACAACATTTAGTGTTTGAGTTTCCTTCAGACTCCAGTCAACATCCACCTGTAGAAGATCTCTCTATTGTGGCCTCCGCCCACTATAATTGTACCATATACGAGGTATTTTAGAATAAAATTATTCCATAACTCTCTAACGTAAAAAAAAAGAATATTTCAGCAAGTGGGTGGCTAAGTTTGATTAGGTAAGTACACTCCTCTAAATCATAATTTTGGATTCAAAACTAAGTCCCCTTTGGCGCCATAGGTACCTGTAACACGAAGTAGGTACCACACCGTCTAAAACATTCCAGAATAATCCTGAGACACTTGTACATTGAATAAACTTTGAATAATTATATTTTTTTATTTGTCATACTTATGTCTATTTAACATACCTACCTACAGAAAAGACCGTATCTTTCTAAGTATATACAGTGAACAGCGGTGTGAACAGTCGATTTTAGGATTCAATTAGAAAAGCAACACCAACACAACTTCAAGCAAATCAAACATGGAATACAAAGACATGTTGCCATAAAGCATAGCAGGACTAAACTGACGATCTTCATAACAGAGTTTACTTCTATGTGTGGGGCTTCGCGCATGGATTCCAAACTTCCCGAAGACAAAGCGCACTCGCAGTCACCTTCCCCTCTATCCAATTCAGGGCACCCACCTGACAACGCTGCCCTTTGGCAGTTGATAGGAAGCTGGGGTGAACATATTTTTGACGGCGCGACTAGAGAGTCCATCATATTTTTTCTAGAACAAAATGGTGGAAAAGGACTAAAAATAGTAGAAGCAAAAGACGGGGGAGGATTCATTGTGTTTAAGAGCCCATTTTGTTTATATTTATCACGCTTCATCTGAAGAAGCACCTTTTTAATTCTCACTAAATCTTCTTTTAAATCTTCATAACTTTCGTCTTCACTCTTAGAGACACTAGAACTACTAGAACTGGATGAAGAGCGCGGTGTGCATATCGGAATGGGTCTTGGCACGCAAAGCGGCACACGGCTATCTCCATTTGAACACATTTTAATAAACTTTTGTAAGACATTGTCCGGTTTTCTAAACTGTTCTGGTTCCTGCTTGCGTCGTGATCGGATCTTTGTCTTGCTTGGAATTTTTATTATTTTTTTCTTGCCCATAGGTTTGACTTTTTTTTTACTCGGAGGTTTGACTGTTGTCTGACTGGGAGTCGAAGGTTTTATTTTTGATTTGCTCGATGATTTACTTTGTAGTTGAGTTAGTGGTCTTGGTATACAAATTGGAGAGTCTTGTGGTGTACAAATGGGTGTACACACCGGTGTAACTTTGGTTTTTGACGGCTTATCCAGCTTTGTTTTTGACTTGCTCAAAGGCTTAATTTTTGCTTGCGGTGGTGCGAGTGGCTCGCTTGGTGGTTGAGCTTGTGGGTCAATGAATGGTCGGCATGCCTTTGGTCTCATTTTGATTGAGATTTGTGGAGGGCACCTTATCTGACAAAGCGGTATGGTTTGAACCTCACTTGATGGTTGAACTAGTCGAGTTTTTGACTTCTTTTCCGGCTTCACTTTTGTCTTGCTCGGTGATTTTATTTTTGATTTGCTCGACGATTTTATTTGTGGTAGCGGTCTTGGTATACAAATTGGTGAATCTCGTGGTGTACAAATAGGTGTACACACAGGTGTAACTTTGGTTTTTGTCGACTTTTCCAGCTTTGTCTTTGGTTTGCTTAAAGGTTCAATTTTTGTTTTGCTCGATAACTTACTTTGTGATTTGGTTAGTGATTGAGGTATACAAATTGATGAGTCTTGTGGTGTACAAATGGGACAGCATGGTGTAAATAATTTGGTTTTCCACTTCTTTGTCTTGCTTGAAGATGAAGATTGTAGCTCGCTCGACGTTGGAGTTTGAGTACCACTTGTTGATCGTGATTTTTTCGCCATCTTTTCACGCTTTGTTTTCGATTTTTTTTGTTTGATTTGTGATGTACAAGATATTGGGCAGGATGGTGGACACGACGGTGGACAACATGGTATGCAAGATGATGAACTTGTTTGAATTTTCATCTTCTTTTTTGGTTTAATTTTTATCTTGCTCGGCGATTGGATTTGTAAATCACTCGAAGACTTACTCGGCGATTGGGGTGGTGATTTGATTACTGGTTTAGTTTTTGGCTTCTTTTCTGGCTTTGCTTTTGCCTTGCTCGGCGGTTTTATTTTTATTTTGCTTGGTGATTTTACTTTAGTTTTGCTTGCTGGTGGAGATTGTGGTTCGCTTGACGTTGGAGTTCGAGAACCACTCGCTGATTGCGTTTGTTTTTTGGATTTGATTTTTGGCTTCTTTTCCGCTGTTACTTTTGTCTTGCTTGGCGATTTTATTTTCGTTTTACTCGGTCGTTTTAATTTTATCTTGCTGGACGGTGGAGATTGAGGCTCACTCGAAGTTGGGGTTGGTGACTTGGGTTTCTTTTCTGGCTTTACTTTTATCTTACGTGGCGGTTTTATTTTTGTTTTGCTCCGTGATTTTAACTTCGTTTTGCTTGACGGTGGGGATTTTGGTTCACTCGAAGTTGGAGTTTGGGGCTCGCTCGGCGGTGGAGTTGGCGGCTTGACTGATTTAGGTTTTGCCTTTTTTTCTGACTTTACTTTTGTCTTACTTGGTGATTTTATTTTTATTTTGCTCGGTCGTTTAGATTTCGTTTTACTTGACGGTGGGGATTGTAGCTCACTCGAAGTCGGGGTTGTGGGCTCGCTTGGCGGCTTAACTTCCGTTTTTGTTTTTGGCTTCTTTTCTGACTTTACTTTTATCTTACTTGGTGATTTTATTTTTGGTACTTTCAGTTTTTTTAATTTCGTTTTGCTTGGCGTTGGAGATTGTGGCGCGCTCGACGGCGGGGTTGGTGATTGAAGTACTGGTTTAGTTTTTGGTGTTTTTTCCTGCTTTATTTTTGTTTTCGACGGCGCTTTTAATTTAGTCTTGCTAGGTGGTGGGGATTGTGGTTCGCTTGACGGCGGGGTTGGTGGCTCACTTACTGGTTTCGTTTTTGGTTTCTTTTCCTGCTTTATTTTTGTTTTCGACGGCGCTTTTACTTTAGTCTTGCTTGGTGGTGGGGATTGTGGCTCGCTCGACGGCGGGGTTGGTGGCTCACTTCCTGGTTTCGTTTTTGGTTTCTTTTCCTGCTTTATTTTTGTTTTCCACGGCGCTTTTATTTTATTCTTGCTAGGTGGTGGTGATTGTGGCTCGCTCGACGGCGGGGTTGGTGGCTCACTTACTGGTTTCGTTTTTGGTTTCTTTTCCTGCTTTATCTTTGTTTTCCACGGCGCTTTTATTTTAGTCTTACTTGGTGGTGGAGATTGTGGCTCGCTTGACGGCGGGGTTGGTAGCTCAATTACTGGTTTAGTTTTTGGTTTCTTTTCTTGCTTTATCTTTGTTTTCCACGGCGTTTTCATTTTTTTTTTGGTTGGAGGCGGAGATTGTGGCTCGCCCGGCAATGGGGTTTGTGATTCGCTCGATGTTGGAGTTTGAACGTCACTTGACAATTGCTCTTGTGCTTTCTTTCTTGTTTTCCACGGCGCTTTCATTTTTGCCTTACTCGTCGGTTTAGTTTGCAGTTCGGTAATCGATTGACACCTTGGTTCATAAGGTGGTTTACAAGGTGGTGAGTAAGCTGATGTGTAAGGTTGTGGGCAAGGTGATAGGTAAGATGAAGTGCGAGGTGGTACGTAAGATTGAGGGCGACGTTGTTTGTGAAGTGGTGTCCAAGGCGTTGGGTAAGGTGCAGTGCGAGGTGGTAGGTAAGATTGTGGGCGAGGTTGCGGTTGCAGTGGTGTACAAGGTGGTGGATAAGATGATGTGCTAGGTGGTAGGTAAGATTGCGGGCGAGGTCGTGCGTAAGATGGAGTGCAAGGTGGTGGGTAAGATGGTATGCTAGGTGGTAAGTAAGATTGCGGGTAAGGTCGTGGGTAAGATGGAGTGCAAGGTGGTTGGTAAGATTGTGGGCGAAGTGGTGTACAAGGTGGTGGATAAGACGGAGTGCATGGTGGTGGGTGGGATGTTGTTAAAGGTGGTGGGTAAGGTATTTCTGGTGGAGTTTCTGGCAAGCAGGGTAGTTTAATTTTGGTTTTGCTCAACGGTTCGGCTGGTGGCTGCATTAAAGGTTTGGATTTTGGTTTCTCTTTCGGCTTTGTTTTTGGCTTGCTAGCCGGTTCTTTCTTTGGCTTCTTTTCCGACTTTACTTTTGGCTTACTCGCCGGTTCTTTTTTTGGTTTCTTTTCTGGCTTTACTTTGGTCTTACTTGCTGGTTTTGTCTTTGGTTTCTTTTCCGATTTTGTTTTTGTTTTGCTTGGAAGTTTTATTTTTAATTTCTTTTCCGGATTTTTTTTATTTCGATATTTTTCAATCCATTTCTGAAAACAATTTATCTTGGTTTTTTCTTCTTCGACTTTTTTTTCTTTTCCTGGACATGGGGTGAAATACTCCTTTATTATTTTCTCACACAGTTTTTGTTTTGATGCGATCTCTTTTATATGGGTGTCTATAAAACATTCACCAGTGTCGTCACATGGTTCAATATATTCGCCAAAGTCATCACATGTTTCAAAACATTCACTAGCGTCATCATTTAATTCAACTGGTTTATATTCCTCACTGTGGGTTTGGTCAGGTTTTAACTTCAATTTGCGTTGTGTTTTTATTTTTAGATCGCTTAACGACTTGCTCAGGAGTTTTTGGAAGTCTCCCATCATGTTTGCGGGTGGTGAGGAAGATTTGATTTTAAGTTTGATCTTTTTATGTAATTTCCTTATCATCTTGGATACGTTTTGTACCTTGTCTTCTGAACATTCACAGGGTTCTTTATAGTTGTCAATAGAGCATGTTTCCGATTTTAATCTTCTTTTTTTTAATATTTTTGTCTTAGACCAGTCAAGGCTGTCTTTGATATTTTTAAATCTATTTTTTTCACTATCACTTGAACTACAGGTGCATTCTTCACTGTCTAGCTCTACTTCGTTGCAAGACGAGCATTTAGGTATATCATCATGGTTTCTGAATTTTATTTTGTGTTCTTTATGGTGCTTTCGAGTGTCATGCTCAGTTTTTCTTGTTCTATGTGTGGCTGAGTAGTCAAGTCTTTGTTCGCTATTGCTCGAACTGCATACACATTCTTCACTTTCTAGCTCTATTTCACTGCAAGGGCATTTAGAAACATCATCATGATTCTCGATTTTTTTATTGTGTTTTTCGATGTGCTTCTGTGTACATGGATCATCTTTATATATTTTTTTATTGAGTGTTGTCTGGTAGTCGGGTTTTTTCTCATAAAAATTCGAACTGCAAAGACAATCATCACTGTCTTGCTCTATTTCCTTGCAAGAGGAGCATTTAAGAGTTTCATCGTAATTTCCGAATTTTGGTTCGTGATCTTCGCAGTGGTTCCGATTGGATGAATCATTTTTATTTTTTCTTTTTTTATTTAAAAAATTGGAGGAGACAAGACAGTTCTCATAATTTACTAATCCTATTAAATTACCTTCATAACTCTTCGGAAACCCAACGAGTTGATTACAGTCTGAATTATTTTCTTTACAGCATCTTGAGAAAGTTGGGCAATCATCATAATTTACTATTTCTATCAAATTTTCTTCGTAACTCTTTGGTAAGCTAGATCCATTCTGAATATTCGTTTTTATTTTTCTTATTTTCTTGTCTTTCGCGGCGCTTTTGTGTCGATCATAATTTAGTTGTCTTCCTTTACCGGTTTTTGGACAATCTAGATTGTCTTTACATTTGTTTAGCTCAAAATATTTATCACGATTACGTTTATTTTCATTTCTGGATTTTGAGGAACTGGGGCAATCGTCGTAATTTGTTAGCTTAATGAAATCTTCTTCATAACTTTTCGGGAAGCTAGCATATTGATTACTGTTTGTTTTAATTACTTTACGGTTTTTTAAGACAGAACTTTCATCATAATTTGTTAACTTTATGATATTTTCTTCATAGTTCTTCAGAGAGGATTCGTCAGGTGTATTTTCGTTCCAGTACCACCGCAAAGATCTCACCATTATGTAGAAGGGGGTGTATTGACGTGTAGCGGTTGGATAGATGGTTCATCACAACAGATATTTCTAAATTATTCAACTCTACATTGTTGTATCATTTTTTCTTCTATTTACCCGATAGCTGGAATGCGCTGCGTTACGGTTTTACTGTGTTGTAGTGGCATATTTTTAAGTATTTTGAACATAATATTATAGTTAGAGATGTATTGTTTTGACTGAAAGAATTTGGCATGTGGTTTTTTTTGTGCCGCTTCATGTTATTTGTCAAAAAGACTATTCTATTGCATGCGACAAGGTTATATATTACTGATTATAAGGTTATATATTACTGCTTTATTTTTATTAAATTGAGTTTTTTTCGCAAATGCTTTAAAAAACGTAGAGATGCGCGTACGGAATTTCCATTTTCACTCATCCCGAGTCTTGTCCTTCGCCTAAACTCGGGCCAAAATACCTCAGAACTCGTGTAAATTGACATAAGTAGAGGTACTTTGCGCACTTACATCAAGCTCTTTCTTAACAATTTTATTGAATACATAATTCATACTTTTTCACAGTTTAACTGCTCATCTTTAAGACAAGTAACAGTTTACAAAGAACATCACTTAGGTAGCTAGCTATATTTTGCCCATAAAGTTCTCAAACAGAATGCCTTACTTATACGGAAGGGGAACTGTCATATTACTTGCACTTTCCAAGTTAAGTAAGTGTGGGTACAGTGCCTGCATATAGAATACCGTTGAATTCCCAGGCACCCATGCAGCCACGGCTGGCGGCTGGCTCGGCGGCGCGGTCAGGGGCCACGGGAATATCTATATTGGCGCAACTCTTGCGCCGATGTGATAGTCAGACGCGCTGGATAAGAAGTGTTAGACATTTAACAAGAAGTGTTGGGTAAGATAAGATCGATAAAAACCGGCCAAGTGCGAGTCGGACTCACGCACCGAAGCGAGGGTTCCGTACCAATTGGGCAAGTGAATGTAATATCCAGTGTTAGTAGAGCCCTGCCTCCTAAGCAAAATGTAGGCAGTGTGAGCTCATTTTATATCGGTTACTTAGGTACATGGACAGGCAGACAAAAATAATAATCTGCTTTTAGTATTAGTTGCTATAGCGACAAAAGAAATACCTAAATCATCTGTGAGAATTTCAACTGTTAGCTATCACGACTCATGAGATACAGCCTGATAACAGACAGACAGACAGACTGACAGTTGCGTCTTAGTAACAGGATCCCGTTTTACCCTTTGGGTAAGGAACCCTAAAAGAACCATATTTATAAAGTATACCTTACGGAAAAAAAATACGTGAAGACTATACTATACTATAAGGCATACTTACCTACGTGAGCACAATGTATGTAACTTTACACCGGGAAACAAGCAAACAAAATTTCAAACCTTTAAAACGTATAAAAATCTCAAAATGCATAAAGAGCACTAAAACAAAATTTATGTTCTTCCGTGCATTTAGTGCATTACCGCATCCATGAGGTTTCCTGGATCGATCAGAGGTCACTGGCTGCGCCGGCGCTGGTTTAGTGTTGCCAGATGTGCGGGAATTACCGTAAATGCGCGATAATCTATGGCACCATGAGCGCTTACGTTAAGAAGTCTTCGATAATACGCCAGTTATGCCAGGATACATAAAAAACTAGCTAAGGTAAATTTCACACAGTAAGTTCCACGGTGCTAAAAGAGGAAATAATGAGGGGAAATTACTGTTAGTTATAGGTGAAAAACTTAAGTAAATGACCGCGGTTGTATGTGTATGTCGCGGTTGTAGTAATGTGTGTCAATAGACAAATTGACGTTCCAAATTAGAAAAATGACCTAACCGATCATTTACTTATTAAGTTTTGCACCTATACTTAATACGTACGTATACTAAGTATCACTGCCAATCGATTTGGATAGACAAAAATTAAGACTTATGGAAGAAGCTCACGTAAATACAGCCGTGTTTCATGCTCATGACTTCTATAGTTTGGCATATTGAATCTCAATCTCAGTAACAAATTCTTTAAGTAGCTACTTAGTATATTGAAGATGGGGGATGAGACTGAATCGTCCATATACAGGACCTGTGTGTTCTCGTTAATCTTATACAAACAAACTATGCTCGATATTTTCCACTCCGTTCCAAATTTTTTCCTTGCTGGAGCTGGCAAGGTTTGTCCGAGAGCAGTATAGCATGTCTAACCGCCGCGCGCGCACGCGGCCCGACCATCGTAACAAAAAAGTGCCCGACGATTTACCCCGATCTGTGACGAGCTCCCATCAGCGCAAAAGGTATTTTGAGACGCTTGCAAACTGGTTCTCTTCGCGAAAGTGTTGCCGGCCAATCAAACTGGAATGCTCAGTTACTGCTTGAATTAAGAAAAATAATAGTTGTCTATCTAGCCAGTGACTACCTTGGTGGCTATTTTTTTTTTAGTTTGTTTTTAATTTACCTAAGTCGGCAAATTGCACCAGGTGTTTTAAGTGGCCGGTTGTTTTATATTGTTTTATTTGTGATGAGGCTAAACAAAATTAAATAATGTGATGGTGGAATTAAATTGTGAAAAAGTTTTTCTTTTAATTTAGTGTCTTTCAGTAGAAGAGTTGCTCGCCGTTTTTATCACTGAATGTTGCCAAAAAGCTCATTAACGCACTTAAACTTGAAGGAATTCTCGGTTTGTTACTTTATTTCAATGTTTAAAAACTCTTTAGCCTTCACAAATATTGCGAGCATATGTAATAAGAATAAACACACCAAATGAATAATTTAAATACTTAATCTGGTAAATAATCTTGAACCGGACTTTGCAGAAGGCATGGCAAAAAAACAACTGCCGGTTTACCTCTGCAGTCATCGTAAGAAAACCGCAGGGGCTCCATCTACAACAAAGCGATATGTAATTTTATTTAATATCTATACAAAGAGATGTGATAGCAGCGATTATCACCAATTAAGTTAAGCAGAAAAAATGACGACGCAAATGCTACTTTAAATTAACTTTACCGAATATTAGCTCTATTGGGTTATTAAATTCATTGGCTTATAGTGCTTAACACGAATAGAACTAATACTTAACCTAACTAATCATTTATATGACGATCAACTCGCACAATAATCTAAATAAGTATTTTTAACTTTTAATAACCAACTGTTTCTCATTTGTTTTAGTGTGATGAGATGGCGTACTCCCGGTGTCTATATTTAATCCTTGCAGCTGCATTAGGTAAGTTTTAATATGTACAACAAACAACAATTACAACTTCGACATTAAAGAGTACAAATTTAATTACGGTTCAGTTTTTATATGCTAACTGTCACATTTTTGGCGTCAAATACTTAAACATGGTAACATTTTTTTTAGTTTCTTTTTCATCCGTCGTTTTGTTCGACTCTCTTTGGTGTCGGTGTCTATCTACTCCTTTATTTAATTTTATTTTAAATAGTAACATTTCATTTCAAATATCAATAGCTTTCTTCGAATAAATACGTTGATAACATTCCTTTGTTCATATTTTGTAAAAATCCGAGTGCGCAAAATTTAGTTTTTCACTATCTTTCCATTTCCACTGTAACGTAGGTACAGTTGTTTTTGCTAAAAAAAAAGTGACTAAATAGATGACTGTGTGAGATATTCCAATAACTGTGCTAACCAAGGGACAATTTACTCATTATGACATAATATTTAAAGATAAAGATATTCAATTTTGACTCAACAAAGCGTCTCTATCACGTTCGCCTCAATTACTTGTGCTATGAGCGAATTTTCAGCGCCACTAGCGGCACATAAGGGCACCAAACTGTACCTATGCTTGGTGTAAGTTTTTTGTCGCCAAAATTGTCTCGAACGCATTACCATTGAATGTTAGGTTATTCATTAAGGGGGAAATTTAATTGAATGTTAGGTTATTTAAAACTTTGCCAACAAAATAAATGGAAGAAGAATTGCTATAAAATAATGAGCCTGTAAATATTTTCAATGAAACCCGCGACATTATTTTGTCCCTACTTGATTTTTCTGAAAAGACATCAACGGGTTTGAAAGTCATGTAGCTAAGTGCCAAAAGAAAAAATAGCCGGCTTATTCATAAACGCTTATTAAACTTGGATTAACTTAACATTCGTTTGCCTTCATCTGTCGTCACCTTTAAAAC
This sequence comes from Pandemis corylana, assembly GCA_949127965.1. Classification (NCBI taxonomy): domain Eukaryota; kingdom Metazoa; phylum Arthropoda; class Insecta; order Lepidoptera; family Tortricidae; genus Pandemis; species Pandemis corylana. The sequence goes on along the minus strand of OX421856.1, from coordinate 4,840,795 downwards.
ATTTGCGTCTGCTGCGCACAGACAAAACATACATAGGTATTGCTGTAACAAGATTAAAAAGGTTCGTAATTTTTCATGAATAGGTAAGTGCGTATTTAGTGTTAGTTTGTTTTGGTTTATTATTTTGGAAATAGTTTTCAAAGATGTCATCTTCTAAGGACATTTTCGGAAGTAAAATGAGTTATTTGAAGTGCTTAACGACGCAGAAATTTTAACACGTATTCTATTAGGTACTTATTTGAAAATCAGTTGCTGCTCGAAGACAAAAATTGGAAAGTTTAGCTAGCGGAGTTAATCTAAACACATAGCATTAGCTCCAGGGGTCAAGCCATGACGTCAGTGTTATCGCAGCCTAAGTGGCTGGGGCTCCACCACTAATGACATGCAATTATTATAATTTTCCGAGAACGTGGGCGTGATTCATGCCGCAGCAGCCTTTTCCTGTATCAGATTCGATTGGTTTTAGCATAAATAGGGACTGTATATGGAAAAAAATAGTTTTGTTTTTGGTGTGATTAATTTAATTATAGATTCACAGACAAAATTACAGACGCGCATGTATGTAGACATATAGTTACAAAAGGACATACAGCATAGCTAAAATTATGCACCTATTTATATAAAGCAGTGTTTCTTATTTTTTTTGCGGTCGCGGACCACTTTCAAATTTTAAAAGTCGATGGACCCCTGTCAAAGATTTTGAAAAGAAAACAAAGCCTAACATTAAAAAATACTTTTGAGTAAATATGTTAAGGGTTAACGGAGTTGCTGCTGACCCCTGACACACACATATTACGGAGTTTACGAATCCCTAAGGAGTCCATGGACCCCATTTTAAGAAACCCTGACCTAGAGGATACTAACCTACCACTTAGTCATAAACGCTTGTTAAGCTTCTGTTAACTTTAACTTTTGTTTATTTTTCATCTGGCTGTTTGGAACAAACTACCAAGATTTTAAAAATTCTGCTAATAGCAAGCTACACCGTCTTTTTATCTTGGAAAAGTGCAAAGGTTCCACTAGATAGGTGAAATACGGGCAACATCTTGGGGAAATTAGAGATTAAGATTACCCCAACCGGTGATGCCACGCAAACACGGTTTATGAAAACCAATTATCTGACTTTTACTTACATGATAGACGTATTTTTGCCCTTGTCGGTGGCGTATTGGTCTAGACGAGTTTAACCTACTTGAACCGGGCATAGCAGCTGCCGTATCCTGTGCCCCAGGCATCTACTACGTGACCTAAAAGTTTTACAATAAGACTCAATTCTGCTTAGCTGAAAGAACTTTTAAAGAACGGAGTAGTTCGTTACGTTGCCATACAATTTCGTTGCGCTTTCTGCAACTTAGTAGGTAGGTTCAGTGGCGTGGCGTCAAGTATACCGGAAGGCAAGCCGAAGGGCATTTATTTAACTAGCCTTTTTCTCTAATTCTGCGCAATAAAAGTGCCCAACTGCCTTAAAATAGGCATAGCTGTATATTTGCGACGTTTGAGTAGCTCTGCATTTGCGGCCGCCACACCGGCGTTACTGCACGTTGCTGGGACATGTGATGGTGCAAGGGTGTCCACGCACGTGGCGTCCTAGACAAGTGCCCTGCCTTGCTTCCAAGGAACGAGTGACATTCCGTGACAAAAGAAGCTTGGTCGGCTATGTTATCATAATCTCACGTATTGCAAGAAATGTCCGTCGTTTTATTTCAATTTCAAAGTCACTAATCATGCTTGTATGGTTTGTTCCGAATATGCTAATATCAGATCTCGGAACAAATCTTAGTATGAGTAATCTCATTTTGTCTGTCGTAAACAGGAGTATGACGCGGTGAGTCAGCCATCGGCCATGAATGAGGCTTAACGCTATTTATCCTACTCATAACTCTTTATTTACTTACTATTACTAGTAAAACAGTGACTAACTACGTACTCGCAAACACATTTCAATAAGACTACCTGCAACAGCTACCTATACGAGAAGACAAAAACACATATTTTACTCGTACTTTGCATATATAACATTTGTTAAAACTCGAAATGAAACTATCAGATTTCCCGCTAACATATATTTAATATTATGTACAGACTTGGGAGTAACATTTCGACATACTCAACTCTTAGTTTTAATTCAGTGTAAAATAAATAAAAACTACTACTAATTATAAAACTATAAAGTAAATATGTCGTCAAAATATTCCGCCAAAGGCGTCGACCCCAAGACGCTGGCTGCATTGCCTCTCTGAACTGCTATTCCTAACCTTTGATAGGTAAGCGCCAACCCTAGGATCACCTGTGGCCAGCACTAAACGTGTCAAAAGCTCTTTTAGATTTTTTTGTGTCCGCCGATATTTTACACTGAATTAAAAATCGTTATAAACCTTTAACAAGCGATAAAATAGAATACGCAATTTCACAAGGCACTCTTAGTACTCGGAGAAATCCATTCAGTAGTTATCAATAGACATTAATAATCCATTCAAGTACAAGTAGTTAAACCTATTGCAAGAGAGGTTGGTATTGTTCAGCTTTTAGTACCTTTAGTAGCGTAGAGCTTTAGTAGAGCTTTAGTAGAGTTAGGGGCGGGTGCAGGTGTGGATGACAAACATTGCAAAACTTTGGTACAGTTAAAGGCATAAATATCTGTACGTTACCAAGACGTCACAAACATCTATACACCTTTATGCCACAAACAATAAGGTCGGCGACACATGTATTTGCCATGATGGCTGTATCGATATTTATGCTTTCAACTGTACACTTGCAAATCACGGACGATAACTTTATGCTTAAACTTGCTGTTGCCAGCGACTCCGTCTGCGCAGAATTAGCTTACCGCTGTCCCCCAGCAACTATGCAATTTTCCGGGATAAAAACCATCCTATGTCCATCCCCGGGACTGAGACTATCTTTGTACCAAATTTCATTAAAATCGGTTCAGAGGTTTAGGCGCGAAAGCGTAACAGACAAACAGTTATTTTCGTATTTATGATATTAATAGGGATTTCACACGGTCGCCCACGGCGTCGGATCTTGCGAGGTATTTGTACAAGAATTGCAAAACAAACAATCGTAGCAGTTCACACAGTCGGTATCATTATGCGATAAAAGAAAAAAAAAGTAAAAAAGTATTTATTTATAATATGCAAAAGGTTACAACATGTTTGTACGGCAGCCTCCGCACTAGACTCAGGGCCTGTGTCGCGGACACTAGAGACAGTTATAACAATAAGGGACTAACATAAAAAACCGAAATAATTTGTGTGCGTGTGTATGTGTGTGTGTGTGTGTGTGGTTAATAAGGTTCCATTTACAGCTTATGTCCAATATGGTTGATGGACAATTAAAGCCTGTCCTGCGGCCATACAACTACACGCTTGTACACGCTCCGTGTTTGTCCCCAAGGGAAACGTGATCCGTTGATGACGACAAATCACGTTCTACGTGAGGGCATTGTTTGGATAGCCTCTTACTTTGAAACTTTGTAGTTTACTTACGTAGTGACAGTGACCTATGGGGGTGTTTTATTTGTAGTTTAAGTTAGGCTAGGTTTAGATTACTTTTGTACCTACATAGTATTTAGTTATTTTTAAAATTTTTAATACTCGATTTAGGATTAATTTTTGTACCTACGTACTACGTTTATTACTCAAGTTTAAATGCTGTTTTATTACAGTTGTTGCCCGCGACTTCGTTTGTTATCTAGCGGAAACTATGCAATTTTTCGGGATGAAAGCTAACCTATGCAAGAACAATGCCCTAGGACTCGAATAAAATACCAAATTTCATCACAACAGATGTCGTAACAGACAAATAACAAAATAAGCAAAAGCCTTTCGAAAGAGATAAAGGTTCGAGAGATTGAAACTTCGTATTAGTGATCGATTTTCGCTTCATTATCACCATCATCATATCAGCCATATAGGACGTCCACTGTTGGACATAGACCTGCCCCATAGACGTCCGGTTGCCTTGATTGGAAGCGGCTCGCATCCACCGTGAACCCGCGACACATCCACCTCGTTGGTGGACGTCCTACGCTGCGCTTGCCGATCCGCGGTCTCTACTCGATTTTCGATTTATAATTCCTAAATAAATCTCATTAATGCGTGTTTTGTCCTGAGTAACATAAAACCTTAAGTAATCAGTGTTAAGATAAATCAAGCTGCCTAAGACTTGTAACCAGTCTGTTTGTATAAATTAAACCGGTCACATTGAGTAAGATATATGCCTTGAGTAGAGCTGGCTACGACACGACGTTGTCCGACGGATGGCGACTCTACAAAACTATATACTTATATATATGTACCACGATAAAGTGCACAGACAAAAAGGAACAAAACTAGAAACAATTTTGTCTATTAAACCATTCGTATTATTAGGACAGAGTATGACATCTTGGCCTTTGGGGGCTCTTGATTTGAAAAAAATAATGCATAAACAATTTCCCGTTACATTTTTTTTTTGTTTTAGCTTGTCTCTACCTGACAAATTAATTATTTGTACATATTACATAGTATAGATGTGGATAATTAACTACGTCTTAGCCCGCTTTCGATATTGCCAAATGAAAGTATAAAATCAATTAATTTTCTATCAAATTTAAAAACTATGTTGCAAGAGTTCTGGGTCAGTGAAATATTCCAATCAAAAGGAACCTAAAACTAAGAGTACTAAGACCCACCTCAAAGTGGGACGCCTACGTACAAATTACAAAAGGCTTATCGAAAAAAGTCTGAATTGCTTTCTCCCTCGTACGGCATCCACTCGTCCCACTTATGTGAGTAAACTTAAAATTTAACTCCTGCACGTTTCTGGTATCTCAATATTGTCTGTGTAAATAATAACATGCATTAAGTAACTCCATTAAGTACAGTCAACAACAGGTTTAATATGTCGTTTTTTAAGCAGTTGTTTTGTTTAGTTTTCGTATCCCCTTAAATAAGGCGAAATCAAAACTGCCTTGTACTTAACGTGTGGTGGTATTTAGGGAGGGCCAATTGGTCATTCGTTTTTATGTACGGTCAAGTGCAAAAATAAGTATCGATACGAACTTCTCAAAAATATGTCCCACGACCTTATCACGACGGTGTAAGAGTGTATGGTACTTATTTTTGAAACTTTGGCTAGATACATATTATTACACTTGACTGTACAAAATTATCTTTGTTTTCAAAGATATATGGTTCATAATATTTATATGGTTTATTTGAAAAGCGTTGTTATTTTAGTTTGCGGTAAAACGAGCGGACTTCACACTATTTCAATTTGTACGAAGTCCTCAGTGCGCGAGTTCAACTCGCCCTTGACCGCTTTTTTATTCTTGGATTGATAATACACAAACAGAAACACTGGTGTTGTTCTCAAGATGTTGTTAGAAGTAGTTGGCGTTTTCGTAAATGAGAAGGTACCTCTTGTTCTAGACAAGTAGTTATGCATATTCTAGAAAGAATCTATGATGAGATCAAAAAGTGACACGTTTTCAGTTCACTTGTGTGTTTCCTTGAAAGTACCTAGGTACTCTGTCGTTTTTTTCTATATATAGTAAGTGTCAACATGCTTATTATGACTGGCAACAGAATTAAATCGACCTTGGATAGGTAGACAAAACAAGTGGAAAATTTAACAATAATTTGTGTCATTTCATACCTACTCGTAAAATAGAACGATAAAATAAAAAGATGAAGATGTATTTTACATTTTACAATTCAGAAGCTTTGACTCTATAAGTAGTTGAGGTCCAGCAAACTTTGATTCGTCTATTGTTGCCAACGGCAACCCATGACTTACATCAAGACAGCTTACTCCATGTAAAGCTTGCTAGCGAATAGGTCAATTAATGATTGCCTCGCGAGTGCAGCGATCACTTCACGGACAGGGTTCGTTTAGAAGATGGGGCTCAAATAAGCTGTCACAACATTCCTCTGGTTAACATTTGAGAATTTGAGCGGAATTAAAAATATCAAAATCATAAAAGTTGATACTTTTCGTTTGCTACGGACATACATTGCTATTCGAAAATGGCTTAGCATTATAATAACACAATGCAATAGACTCCTCAGCCTCAGCAAGTGCGTCAGCAATTCTTCATTTGTAGAGCTAGTATAAATTTCATCAAAGTTGTTACATTGATTATTTAAACATTTCCACTGCCACGGCCAATGATTCTGATTAAAAAAAAATATAGCGTCTATGTCGGTGGATCTTTAAATCAGGTTTGCGCATCGCAAGGCTTCGCCGCAATACCGATGTACGCGGAAGCGGCGCAGGCGCCTTCCGGCAGGTGGCGTGCAGCGATACCGACAATGGGATACGGCTTTAGGCATCACGCAAGCTGTTTCGTAACGGTCACCAAGGTTGGGGGAGCCACTCTTTACACTGTCTCTTAAAATTAATATAATTATTTCCATGCTGGTCTGTGAGTGAAGAAAAAACAGAATGCACCAGTTGCTTCTTTTCCCGTGCAGATGGAAAAAGCCCATCGATTGAACGGGCGAAAATCTTAGGAATCATGTTATAGGCGATGCGGCTAGCAACCCACCACTATTTTGATTCCCCTTTCCACCTATACTCTGCTACCGGGTCTATCTACCCCGTAAGGGATAAATATATGATTTATGTATGTGTATGTTAAAAGTAAGTAATCCGCAATACTTCAACTAAACAGGTTGGGTAAGTTTATCTGGACACCCTTGTTTTTTTTTTTTTATTGTGATTGACAAATGTTTCCAAACATTGGTCGATGTTCAAAGTGTACGCCGTCAAAGGGGTGACTTAATGTTTAATCCAACGAAAAAAAAACTCTACAAGAGTGTTCAATTATTTAATACAGGACATTATAATACGTACGATTCCTTTACAAGCAGACACTATCTCTAGGTAGAGTCACAACGGAGAATGTGCTGGGCATTTTGTTAAGTTTGCCGTTGGTAGATTTTATGTTTTAGTACTCAAAAGAATAAGTACCTGAGTGGTTAACTACATACCTACCTAAGCTTACCTATAAATAATTATTTACAATTCTACTACGCTTTGCATTAAGGCTCTTCAATGATTAAAATATATCGGATTTTCAAATTTTATACACGCAATTAATTTAAATTCAACTATTTTAAATTCACTTTTTATTTTTATTTTTTTTGGTGACAAACTTTAACATAATATAACCTGTCATTTATACTTTTGTAAGTATTTCATTATCACATTTAAGTATATGAAGTTAAATTTACAGGAGTAAGTACCCAAAACTACCCACGTAAAATCCACTTAGGGTTGACACAAAAAGATAACAGCAAACAATAATTATCTGATCGGTTTATCCATTGCAGTTACAGTTATAGCCGTGCCGCGCCGCGAGAGCAAACAGCCGATCGCAGGATTAGCTAGCAACCATCTAGCAACGAACGCTGTCGTAATATCTTACATATCGCTAACAATAAAATCCCGTTCGGATTCCCGCGCTCCGTTCCAATGGCTGCGAAGCCGTAAAAAGCGTATCGCAATACGTTTCCGTCATAACAGATCATAAGGAGATAGGGTTGCCAATTTTTAGGATTCTGTAACCCAAAAGGACACTTAAAATTGTTCCAGAATCTTTCAGCCAATTTTTTTCAGGACTTTTGAATCAAAGTTGACAAATGTGTCCGTTCATTAATCAATGTAGATTGATAAACAAGGGTTGAAATTTTCCCCCATTTCACCTGATGTGAGAGCGGCAATAATTTCGAGAGTGAAAAAGTGTAATTTCACCTGAGTTGAACACTACTTTTCGTTTCGAATATCAGGAAAGTAAAAGGTTTGAATATGGCAACAATTTTGTATGAAAATATTTAGTTCCTGTTTCACCCGTTATCTATTCTTTTATGTGGGAGTCTAGGCGTCTTGTGTACGAGTAGGTACAGTCAAGTGTAATAATATGTATCTAGACAAAGTTTCAAAAATAAGTACCATACGCTCTTACGCCAGCGTAATAAGGTTGTGGGACATATTTTTGAGAAGTTCCTATCGATACTTATTTTTGCACTTGACCGTACAGTAGGTCTACTCCGAAGCAAAAATTCGAAGTTTGTTTCTTGCCGTGCCGCTCACACTAACATTCATTACTAGGAGAGTAACACAGACAGACAGTCTGATGTTAATTTGATCAGCGGTGACGGAAGCTATGAACGACGTCAGTGTAATGACGGCAATTAAGGATAAGACTACTGACCAACGGATCTTAATCGCTGGCAGTCAACTGAGTCAGTGAGAGGAATTAGTCCATGACCTATCGTAAACGTAGGTAGGTAGGTATCCATTACTTCGCTTCTAACATTTTCTATTACAATTTAGTTTAAAGATGATAAATGAACACTTTAAAGTAGGTAGGTACTTACTAAAAATAAGAAAGAAAGAAAGAAGACATTTATTCCTTTTTGCAAGACACACAAATATAAAAGGATATACACAATTTTATAGCAAAAAAAAACAAGAAAAAAAAACAGACATTAAAAATAGATGCTCAGCGTTGTGTGTGTCTTCGCAAAAGTGAAACGGTCGCTGGCTCAGCATTACGCTGAGGTGTTAGACACCTGCAGCACTGATTTTCAGCCAGAACCGTCATAAATAAAGTATAACCTAATTTTTAATGTAGCCTATTTGGCGTCCCACTGCTGGGCAAATGCCTCCTTTCTCTTTCCACCCGTCTCTGTCTGTTGCGAGGCTCCCCCAGTCCGGCGCAAAAGATTCCAAATCGTACCGCCATCTCCTTTTTGGTCTGCCTGCTCCGGTGCTCCTCGCATGGAACCCAGACGGTGACAATTTTTGTTTATAACTTATTAAAATAAAATAAACTACAAACTAGCTACTGCTGAGTAAGACAACCGGTGAAATTAAAGGCACATGGACATGAGGTATTCCATTTTCGCCCCTAGGCTGGCAACGCATCTGCAATTCTCTAGTGTTGTGGGTGTTCTTGAGTGGTGGGGCTTACTTACCATTCAGGTAAACCATTTGCTCGTTTGCCACCCTATCCAAAAAATGGCCTATATGTACCTACACAATTTAGTAAATGGTAACATTAGTTAAAAATTGAATATCAAACTAGGTAGGTACGTCACGTCTTGTCTGTCAAAAAGTATTACGCGTGGCAACACACCGTCTATAAATTAGCAGACTTGTCTCGTTTTACTTTCGAATGGGTATACATGCGCATGATTCACCGTCATCGCGTTAGCGATCACGCGCGTGTCAGGTATTGCGGGTTAATATTTTTTAACCGGAATCTGTGAACCGTTAAGCTGCCTGAAGATGACCTACTGATTGGATGTTTGCTTTTGGATAAGTTGTGGCGTTGAAGTACGTAAGAGTAGGTACTTAGGTATCGCGGCGAGCAGTAGGGTTATCAAATGTTTAAGTTACTTAAAAAGCATTGGAGTTTAGTACAATTTGGACATTAAAGTATTTAGCTCTCTGTCAGTTAGTGCTATATCGATGGTCTAGAAGACAAATGTGCCAAGTGTTTTTTTTTTATTTATTGTAATATTACCTAAGGACTAATTACTATTTATGTGTAATAAGAACTTTGTCTTCTTGACCATAGATATTGTGCAATGAGACCCTAGTAAAGTAAAGCAAATTTTACGAAATAATTAAATCAGCGCTTGAAAGTTTCGCTTGTAAAAATGAATTGTAGACGAGAAAATGTATGTATGTAGGTATAACTCTTTATTGTACATAAAACACATTAAATTTTACAGGAAATAAAAATATACATGTAACATACACAATTTTGTATATGTTAAAGCATCGCTTTTATAATCAAATCAAGTTTTACACGACAACCTTAGTTGGGCGCGTTCAAACCTTGGCCATGTTTGCTTGTACTAAATAGCTAGGTGATAATGGTTTTCGGGCTTTTACTTGACACTTACTCTTAGATAAAGTCCGTTGACTCGACGTATAAGCTGTGTACCTAAGTGCAAGTCAAAGTTACTTATGGAAGAGATTAAATTCATCAACGCAATGGGCCCTCGACTCATGAAAAAGACACACTACAGTGGAAGTACTTATAAGCTTCATATTACTGTGAAAACGAGCTACACCATGCCACCGGGCAGCGATTTAGGGCAACTTTTTTATTTATAGTTTTATCACAATTTGTTGTATTTAGGTATATTACTAAGGTACAGGTACAGAGTACAGTTACTATACTATACAGGTACTATTACTAAGGTAAAGGTACTAGGTACAGTTTTACCACCATTTGTTGTATTTAGGTATATTACTAACATATACCTAAGGGACTTTTTAATGTAAATATTAAACTCAATTGTACATACTTAATACATGTTACAAACGAGCTGGAAACCATATTTATTTTCAAAGAATTTGTCGAACCATTCTCATTGCTATTGAGTAAGTAAAATTCTCTAAGTGACAATGCACATTAATTGTTTCCTATTGCAATGCAAGTGACACATACGTGATGATCAGTTATCAATAGGTATAGGTACAAATAAGTACATGTAGTAACACTAACTAATGATTAAGTTAATAAATTACCGGATGTCCTCTGTCCTAAGACACCTAAAGTGGTTGAACCACTGTAGGTACGGCATAAGATGGATAAGGCACAAAAGGAACTGTTAATAACAGGGAAGTCCGTTGAATTGGTTCCGTGTTTCTAAGAACGTAATGGAAACATTGAACGTAAATGGTCACTTCGACATCTTTATTATTGGCTACAATAATTACGACTAGCTTCCTTTATTCTGACACAAAGTGTTGCCTGGTGTTACAATGTAAAATTATGATTATGGAGGATGAGAGGTATAATACTACGTATAATACCTAAGATAAGTCCTACATAAAGGTTCATCGACATATTGTTTTGCCAACCACTAAAGTTACACTATCGTTTTTTGTTCCCATTTTCTTCTCTATTTACCTCCAAATCGGAAATGCACAGTGTGCTAAGTAATCGGCCCGTTGTGATTTGCTTGGATTGCGATGCGAATTCGTGTGATGCGATTCATCTTCGGGTAATAAACTGTGACGGGTTAAGATTTAGACCGAGCAGACTGTACACCCTTGCCGGCGGGCGTTCACGGTGCCACCATCATGCTCCCGTGGCGCCATCCAATGGCGGTGAGGGAATACCGGTGGGTTTTTAGCGGGTATGCCTCCACCTCTCCTTTCGCTAAGAAAGGGGGCAGTGGGGAAGGAGAGTCCCACATAACTCCCATGCTGTCCCCACGGCGTGGGAGTATGCGCAAAGCATTTTCCCACCGAAAAAAAAAAAACAAAAAGGCTGAACACCCTCCATGGTCAACACCCAGGACATACACTGGACAGCCCTGTAAATATTTCTCAGGATTTTTCAGTTGTGCTTGACAAATGTTTCCAAATTTCCATACATTGGTCGATATTCGAAAGTGTACCACGTCAAAGGGGTGACTTCATTTTGAATCCAAAACTACCAGACCTATACCTGTACTATAAGAAACCAAAACAGAAGTGTTCAATTAACCTAACCCACCACTTACTGAAATGTTCCGGAATCTTTCTGAGAGACTTATATAAAAGGATATATCCATCCATCCTAAATGCAATCCATCCTAAAAATACCAGCTAAAACCTGAACTGGGTCGGAATTTAATCTCATTAAGGAGTCGTTTTCAAAACACTGATATATAGTTAAGGGCCTTAATTAAAACAAAAGTAATTGATTCCTGTGTGTTACGACCTTTTCACCCTTATCGCAATGGAATACAATACAAATACTCTTAAAACGAAACATTTATGAAGATGAAACGGTCGTAACACAAAGAAGTCAATTAATTTTTGTTGCGACTCTTAAGACGTTTTGGTAAAGCCCCTGGTATCGCCTGCCGTAAAACTACCCAACTATAATAGTCTGGTACATAACTTCAAAACGGCTTGAAACATCCTACTGGCAACATTATTTTTTGTTTTGTTCATGTTTTTCCTTCCGTTAATGAACGTATTTTAACCATTGAACTTCTTCATTCTAATAAAAGTCACACCTAAACGAAAATATTAGAGTCAGATTTGGACCATAGTTGGGATCTTTTGGACTATAATTGTGTAGTATTGCGATATTCAGCTAGCAATGTACTTTTTAACTTAACATATTTGTATATTTGTTGCAGCTCCCCTGTGCCTTGCGGAAACGGCTCCGCTAGTCCAGGACAGTACCATGCCCAGTTTCCCGGAGGAAGAAGAGGACAACAGCCGGTACAAGACGTTGGAAGCCAATGCCACGCTGCTCAAGCTACTCGTCACGGGCAACAACGGAGTTAGCAGGTTCGAACATTTAATGTACCTACATTGGGTTGACACATACACACATACACATAAAATCACGTCTTTATCATTATAACAAAACCTTAAGGCCACGTACAGCATGATTGTGGGAGTATAGGTGGAATGGGGAATCAAAATAGTGATGGGTGGCTAGCTGCATCATCTATAACATGATTCCTAAGCGTTTCGCCCATTCCCTGGGTTGAAAGTCCATGAAATCATCATCATCATATCAGCCGTAGGACGTTCACTGATGGACATAGGCCTCCCCGATAGACCTCAAGTTACCTCGGTTGTAAGAGCCTTACCGTGAACCCGCGACTTTAACCAGGTCCTCCGCCATTAAATCCATCCATTAAATACGTAAGGTCAATTTGGCAATTGATCGACCCTCTCCCCCCTTGGTGAGATTTCGCGAAATTTGGCTTGACCCCCCTCCCAAATCTCACGTGTGTTATTCGCATAGACATGTTAATAATACTAAAATATTTTAATAGTAAAAAATTATTACTTTATTTATAACCATTTCTCTCGCAATGTTAATATCTTGCGGAGAAAAAATTACGTCATATTTTCCGAGACCCGGGTACGACCACACACCTCACATAATTTATGCATACGCACATACATACACAAATCACGTCTTTATCCCTTACGGGGTAGACAGAGCCTAAGGTAGCCGGTACCTACAGGCCACATTTAGCAAGATTGTGGGCGTATAGGTGGAAAATGGAATCAAAATAATTTATGGATGCCCCCTAATGCTTTATTGTTGTTAAAAATGTTACGCTGGATAATTGTAAGGTAGTGTTTCAAGTTCCACGAAGCGTCCTTTCCCTCGGGCCTGACGTAACGGCACCTCGAATGGGCACACGCGGTACAATGCGCTTGCGCTTATACGCATGTTTTAATTGCGTTGATTAGGTGCTTTCGACATTTAATGAATCGCGGCGTGACCTCAAGCTGACTAACAAAAAGGTTTCGATAAAATTGATTGTTAATTCGTGTGTTTATTGATAATTAATTACCACTGTGTTGATAGCTTTGCACTTTGCCTCTTTGTGGGTAGGTACTTGCCTATGTTTAGGGTTCAGTACAGTACCTTGTTCGGCAAAAAAGGAACCCTTACACTTAGAATAACTGTTTTCCTTGGAGCAATAAAAAAAATCTGTGTCACGCAATCAATCAAAACATAGTCTTTGGGTTTCCTGCTTTTCTAAAAAAAAAATAGGTATGAAGATATTTGAGCTCTTACAGCTCATGAAATTAAACTAAAAACCTTAATTTTTTGTCTTTCTGGCTATTTAAGAAACCAAAATAAAATTAACTCGCACTATATTGATACCCTAAGTTCTTGCTCAGGAGCAAAGCTCTGCTCACTGGATTTTAATTTTCACTTACCGAATCAGTAGGGATCCCTCGATCATCTCCAACTTAGTGTTTGGCTTTCGTATAAGTCCCTTATGGCTTTGTACCCATGAAAAAGAAAAATAAGAAAATGTGTTAATGTTTGCATGCCAATTTATTTGGTTAGACGTGTCGCTGGACATCAACACTAAATACTAGATCACTTTTTTACCATGTCTAAAGCAAAATAAATTATTTCATTTCATTTCATGAGTTTTTTTATAAACTTTAATCGAACAGGTCGGAGGTGTTTGACATGCTGCACTCGCGCGATGACAACGAACAACACGAGGACCTGCCGTCTTTCCCCGAAGACCTGGAAGACGCACGCGAAGACGTCGCCAGAACACCCGACCAGCAGGCAGAGCTGTTACAAGGTAATTTAACACTACGCTGAGTGGATTATTCAGGGTAGAGAACCGTTTGCTTAGGTATTAAGGAGATAGATATTTCTCTCTCATCTCATCATATTCCATCACCTACTCGCGCTTGCCATTTAACACCACATCAGTACCTAACTATAAAGTCTTTGCTGTGGTAACCTTTATGCTTAGTTTCAGCTGTTGTACTTTGTCGCCTGCACGGCTTAGTAGTTACCCGTCTCTTTCAGGAACGGACAGTAAGAAAAAGACTGGTAGCCCTATGTTTCGTGCTAGCCATGCTGTACCCAACGCGAGGGCACTTAAAAATGTTTAAAAAAAATGGTACATACCTATGTTAAGATGTATCAACCACAAAATTAGGTACTTAGGTTAGGTATATAGGTAGATATAATTTACCTACTGGCTTTGAGATCTTCCCTGCTTAATTTGGACATGTGAGAAACTTGAGTTTTTCGTCATTAACACCAGTTTATCTACCTATTCTTAATAATTCAATACCTTATTTCCCAACTTTCTCATGTTTACCAATTTCATGCTATTATTAAACTTGAGTGTCTACTTACGCTGCTCACATTCAAGTCGAGTCCCTCCCACGCAAGTTTACCAGTCGCATCGTGTAAATCCGGAGGAATATAAAACGTCATCGACATGAACATGCGTAACACACTCCTACGCTTCTTCAAAGTATTTTAATGGGAAAGAGCACCACCTACGTGCAAGAGTAAGATGTTTAATTTCGATAAAAGTTATCAGACGTGATACTATGTCATTACCTCATTATAGCTAGGCTAAGCCCTGCTTGTATTTTCTTAATGGCTCTCGGCAAACTTCGTTTTCTATATGCCTGGCGTCTCAACTGAAGAAAAACGAACTTTTAAGAAAATGGAAAAGAGATACCTACATTAATAAATAAAATAAAAGCAATTGAAATTATTGTTCCGCCGGCTTCTACGGTTAGGTACCCTGACTTTGTTTATTCTTTATCCTAATTAAGAAAACTCGGCTCACAGCCTTGTCAAATGTAAGTATCTACTTACCCACTGTACATACATACATAAATCACGTCTTTATCCCTTACGGGGTAGACCGATTCTAAAGTAACAAGACCTAAATAAAGGCCACGTTTATCATGGTTGTGGGTGTAGGTACCTATCGGATTCAAAACAGCATCGCCTAAAACAATATTCCTAAGATTTTCGCCCATTCTATCGATGGGCTTTTACCATCAGCGCGGTACATTCTATGTTTTTTATTTACTCCCAGACCAGGATGGAAGGGCCAGATCAACATGGACGGCATGGATGGGCATGTTTTACCTACAGTTTCGTCTGTATTTATATTTTAATCGAGCAAACGTGTTTCTTTTTTCTAAACCATCATCCATATCGTTCCAGCGTTCCAGCCAGTACGCAAGGACTCCCAGCGCCAGAGCGCGGGCCCCGAGCCCATCGGGACCGCGGCAGGGATAATGGTGCTGATCACCTGCTGCCTGGCCTGCCTCGCCTACACCGCGCTAATCGTCTGGAGGCGGATGTACTTGTGAGTCTCCTTTAAAGTAAAGTTACCTACCTTCGAATTGAGAGGTACCCATAGTTTCACGTTACATCTTCTTTTTACTTTCGAAAGAATGCTACATTTTAAGTGAGAAAAATGCACAAAACGAGGCTCCCGATGGTTAAAGGGACAGCGCAGCGTTTTCTGGTGTAATATCTGAAAATGTGGTATGGCAGTGTTAAAGTACTTAATGAAATGAAGTAGTTTTATGTCACTGTAGCAATATTAGTGATAGGGTGTAATTGCAAGTTAGGCTTGTTTATACGAATAGATGGATGTTTTACGGTTAGTTAACTAAGACACCAAGGTACCTAATGGTAAAACAATTGTCTTCTGACTCTCTTCTGAATAACAATATTTAAATCCAAACTATGTCAGATTACACTGCGTGGGTATCTCATACTGTGATAGCCACACGCAAATGAAGGATGACACATTCCCACTGTGTACAAATCATATCTTGACAAGAGGCACCATTGTCTAACTACTTTCTACAAAGTACCCAATATTTAAGAAGCTTGCCTATTTAAATATTTTCTAAACATACCTACTTAGGTACACATGTCAATGATATACCTACGTATTTTATTTTACCTTCGCCTGGGTAGGTGTAGCTAGTCTAGTTTACCTGCAATAACCACTCGTACAACTTTTTATGAACTAGAAGAAAGGATCTAGCTAGACGGAGCAGTCTAAAATTACCATTTTTTTTTTACTATCAATTGAAGCAAGAAATTTTACTTCTTGATTTTTTGTTTACTTTTACGGTTTTACCGTTAGAAATAAAATTTATAAACGACATTGAAAATTAGAACACATAGAACACATAGGTATAGCACCTGCACATGCTATGGGTGGTGTAGGGGTATAGCACGCGTCATAGGTGGGTAGGTACTTAGTTTTTAGAGCACGAGTAAAAGGTAAACAATCTAACATGACATGTCTTTTTATTGAAAAACAGTTTTAAAAAATTAATTACAGAAAGTTACAATTTAAAATCCCTGGTATATTGTGATTTGTATTGTTTTGGTTTTATATTTTCCAGTTACCGATTTTTAAAAAGTGTGTGTTTCTATAAAAAGACGTCAAAATGGTTTACGTTCTTTCAAAAACTAAAAAAACGAAGTATACCTAGATAAAATCGTTAATAGTTAGGTATTCAATCAGGGTTGAAACAACAATCGCCGCTATGTGCCAAATGATTTTCCCTCCATATTTTGACGGTTACTACATTTCAACGTGGAAGGGCCGCTATTGTGAGAGTAACCTGACACGAGGGCCTCGAGCGTAGGAAGCGGTCAACTGAGACGGAAGCGGGGAACAGGACGATCGCGAACAAAGGAGCCAGTTTCATACTGGATAGGTACCTATGGATGTTATGGATGTAGATTGGATGCATATTTAAACAAAGGTTTTAATGCGCGGCTCGTACCCGAGGAACCTGCGATCGTATGTTAGTGGGCATAAATGAATATAACAATATAGTGTTAGGTACACCACGCGTCGTGTAGGTACAGTCGAGGGCATAGATATCGACACAGCCATTATGCCAAATATTATATGTCACTGACCTTATTGTTTGTGGCATAAAGATGTAAAGATCATGTTTTTGACGTCTTAGTAACGTCCATTTTTGCCGTCTGTACCTAGGCGTTTCGAACGTTTGGGGCGCGCGATATTTTTAAACAATACCTCTTTTTTTATTTCTTAGTAGGTAGGTACTTTGTGATCCTTTAACGTTATGTAAATATGCAAAAGAACTAGATCATGACGCTAACTACCACTAACATTATTTATTCAGCACGCTAAACTCATTAGAAAATCAACAATGCCAAAGGTATTGTTAATCTTTGAGCAAATAACGTAAGTGACACATTACTCGTCTCATTTCAGAAAAGCAAACGGGCTGAAGCACGAACTGCTGCGAAATGAGGATGTTAACATTGCAGAAACTAGAATAGAGGTAAGGTATCTCTACATTATTGAATGTCTTCATCATCATCATCAACATATCAGCCATAGGACGTCCAATGTTGGACGTTAGGCCTCCCCCATGGACCTCCAGTTGCCTCGGTTGGAAGCGGCTTGAATCCGCCGTGAACCCACGACTTTAACCAGATCAGCCATCCACCTCGTTGGTAGACGTTGTTCGCTGCGCTTCCCGATCCACGGTCTCGACTCGAGAAACCTTTTCAGCCCCAACGACTATCAGTTCTCCGTGCTATATGATATTCCAGACATACCTACCATTCGCAGCAGTAAACTCCATGCCGTTCAATTCATTTATGTTTATTTTGTAGGCTTTACTTGACTGTAATTCCTAACCCACCATGGAACCTTTTCATAGTAGGTACTTAAGCGTCGTAACAATTTCCCTTGTTAAGTAATGCGAAGTCACTATGACGTTTTATGAGAAGAGGTGCCTCGATGAGTAAGGAATTAAATTCCTTGACTGTACATTGTTACGGTTCTGGCTGAAAATCAGTGCTGCAGGTGTCTAACACCTCAGCGTCATGCTGAGCCAGCGACCATTTCACTTTTGCGAAGACACACAACACTGATGATCTATTTTTCATGTCTGTGTTTTTTGCTGCTTTTCTATAAAATTGTAAGGTGCATTGCATTGGGATAAATTCGAAATTGGGGGAATTTCGAAAATCGTGATATCCACTAAACGGGGAACAATTCCATGATCTAGCAACGCTTAGCTACACGCCTAAGACATTGGAGCTTCCAGGTAAGCGTTGCTAGATTACGTAATTGTTCCCCGTTTAGTGGATATCCACGAGTTTCAAAATTCCCCCAATTTTGAATTTACCCCAATGCACTATAATATATGCTCTTATAATTATGTTTTGGAAAAAGGAAAAAAAATATTTTTTCTTTCTTTCTTTTACATTACTTGTTTAAATCAATGTGTAAGTTTTCTGACGATATGCATTAACCTTCTTTCCTTTTCAGCTGTGAAAACAAGAGCGTGGAGGATCCTGCAAAATAAATCTCTAAGGAATATAGTTTCAAGACTGAATTTGTTTAGTATAAAGTGCGTCTAACATGCTGCGCTACCAGCACTGACCGAGGTCGACCATCGATGGTGGCGTAGCTATAGGGTGGCCAGATTAGCAAATTTCTCTTTCTAAAACAAAAAAAAATCTGCACCCCTTTGTTCAGCCCGTAGGCCGTAGGGCGTAACACAGGTAAATTAGTAATAAGGTCCTTGATCGTAATAATTGCCCACGCCCCCCTTTGCAGGAGTCTGCGCCCCAATGGGTGGCGCGCTCCCCACTTTGAAAATCACTGCTCTACGGGGCCCCGAACTGGCTTAGCCTAAAACACAAAAGGGCCGATGCACTTCTTTCTGCTGAGAAAGGACTTCCATCTGATGAATTCGCTGTGGACCCCAGATGTTATAGTTACGCCACTGACCATCGACCAGTCGGTATTTGCTCTCGTTGCTTCTATGATAAGACGCACTAAGCTAGTTAAGTATCCAAGCCATGAATCTTGCAGTAGCTATAGTTCGTGAAGAGTGTAATAGTTCTTAAAACGAGTTGGTATGTAAATGATTATGATACTGCTATTGTTGTAACGGTATCTTCTGTTCTGAATTAACATCTGAGTGTTGTGCCATGTTGGAGTAAAATGAATAAAGTTAGGTTATGTATATTTAATTGGCAAAATTAATAACGATTAGTTTCCGATTCCTCGAATTCCTATTTCGTCGGATTCTTTTTTGTCCGAGTTCAAATTAAGCGATGTGATTATCGCGGCTTGGTTTATGCATTGATGGTGAAGATTTATTTTCACAATAAGTAGTATATAAATTTCACCGAAACAAGAATCCGAGAGAACCAGGAATTAATCGAATAATGTTATTTATTTGTAATTTAAAGTCAATACATGTCTGTGATGTGCTTAATCTAAGGAACCAGCATTTGGAAGCGTATTAGATATTATTTTATAAGAAAATCGTGTTTTATTTTCCATAGTAAGTAGGTATACCTACTATTTACTAATATGAAAAAATAAAAGTCTAAGCTAAAGCAATAACAATCCGTACTTTATTTCAAAGTGAACAGAATTAAGTCGACAAAAACAAATAAGTAAAAAGTCTTAAAATTGTAAACGAAAATCCTATTAAAATATTAAATACTATAGGTAAGTATATGGGTGTATAATTGTACTTAAGTATTTGCAGTAATGTCACTTTAAGACGAGCGCCTGTACCAAAGACGTAATTAAACGAAATCGTTATGCAAAGCGAGAGAAATTCTACCTCATTTTTAACCAACGAAACAAACTGAGGAGGTTCTCAATTCGACGATTATATATTTTTTTCTAATTGGTTAACTTTTTACAGAGTAGTCCGATTTTGATAATATTTTTTTTACACGCAAGACTTGCGCGGAGAGTTAACATAGAATTTCACTCACGTTATGCTGCGTTTGCGCATATAGGCGTTGCAGCTAGACGTCAAGCAGACCTATGTGATAGATGCCTCATGGAAAAATATAACATCACCTTATTTAGACCATAAATGCTAACAGTAAAGGCGACGCCTCACAGCAGTGCACGCACACGCTATGCACGAAATGATGCACCCACGTGGTTGGCGTATATAACGTGTCCGTGCACAGCGTGCGCAGCAGTGGGGCGTAGCCTTAACAGATACAAACACGGAAATGTAGACTTAGAACATACTAAACCCCTTTATTATTCATAAACGCTTTCTGAGCGCATCTTAACTTAACATTCGCTTGTCTTTGTCTGTCACCTTGACATGTGTCTTTGCCAGACAAAGACAAAATATTATTTCTCTTAATATCAGGTCTGTAACTTCGGCATAGGGGTGCAAGTATATTCAATTTCCTTTTCTGCAGTTTGAAAAATCAACAACTGAGGCGTGTTAGAACTCAAAAGTGAAAATAGCAGCGCTAGTCTGACTCGCACTCGGCCGGTTTTTTATACAAGGAAGGTAAAGGAGCAAGATATTTTTCGCTATGCATCACTGCTCAACTAAAGAGCGACAAGCGAGAAATGACAGTCCTGCCAACCGAACAAGGATTGAAGAAATGATTTGCATCATCTCCAGCCTAATCGTCCCACGGAGCAGAGGGCTCTCCATTATTCGCATATTACGATATTGTAGCCATGCACCAAAATCGCGTCACTCGAACTGATAAATAAAAGATATGCCGTACGAGAGACGGGCAAACGATTTACAAACCCATCCCTTATCAAATGATTAGATAAAACGTACGGTTAGCGCAGAGGTGATATAATTTTGAGTCATGGATTAACGCTTGAGTTCACCAAATCACACCGCCATTGGAAAAACCAAATCTTCCACAGCAATTCTCAGCATGGATATGACTAACCAAGTATCATTGCATTTTCAAATGCAGGGAGAAAACATTCTACAGTAAAGAAAGAAATTTGTTTCGTCATAGATTAGTAACACATCTATTTTTGCCATTAATGGATCAGCGATTGAGGCTTATCCCACCTGATGGAAGGTACAGATGAGGCAAAACGAGAGGGTCTCACTAGTTCAGTAACAGTCATTTACTCTAGCGTTGAAGAGCTTTAAGTTACTTTAACCAAATGTAGTCAAGAAAAATGCATAAATAGATTGTTCTCCAGCCAAATAAGTTGTGTTGACCTCATCAAAAGCAGTTAAATTTTGTAGCCCCTATGTTAGACAATTGCACTTAAAGATACAAAATAAACTTAGAAACCGACACTAAAGAGCAGAAAACTGATGCAACATAAACAAAAAATGTTCATACCAAACTGGTAATAGCAAATTTTGACGCACTCTACATTTAAAGAGTGACAGTTGAGTTTATTATAAATTAAATTAGCTTCACACCTAATCACCGAGAAACGTCACTGATTATTACGACCCTAGACATATGCAAAACTCTAGGCCTGAAATCTACTTCTTCTCCTTGTGCCTGACGATAGCTGGGCCAACGTTATCCCCGGTGGCCTTGTTGTGGGTCGCATGAGCACCGTCACAGTACGGCCACTGAAACATAATTGAAAAAACCATTTAATTTTGAATAAAATTCATTCTGAATATTAACATATTGAAGAAACCGGAAACTTAAGAAACCGGCCGGACAGACCATATTGATGTGTGGGTTACTTCTAATTACATTTACCCTCATTATAGCCACATTCTACTTCTACACCATACTTATTACTTACCATACGATTTGACAGAAAGAGATGGTGAATTTTATTGCCATGATGGCTTTGTTGGGCAATAAGGTCACCTGAAAGTGCTCTTGCTAACATATTATATCACTACATAGTATAAAATAAAGTCGCTTTTTCTGTCCTCATGTCCCGATGTATGCTTATATCTTCAAAACTACACAACGGATTTTCATGCGGTTTTTTTTAATAGATAGAGCGATTCAAGAGGAAGGTTTGTATATGTATAATACATGCATAATATACCGTGCGAAGCCGGGGCGGGTCGCTAGTAATTATATAATGTTGAAAATTGCCAGGAGACCTTTCACGATCAAGCTGGCAATTGAGGTGGGGTAAGTATGATGATGATAACTTACTATTGTGATACAAAAACAAGAATGTGCATTTGTTTTTCTCTCATACCAATTATGCTAAACTCAGTCAATTTGTAAAAGTTTAAGTATACATCCGAGAGTGGCAGAATGCTTCTTTTTATAAGATTACAAATTGAATTTTCTGTATGCAATTACAGGTGGGAATTACCATTATGTTACATGGAGAAACAAGCGTTTTATCAGATAAAAGCCGAACATGAGTGAATTCAATGAGTCAGCACCCAAGATAGGGTGTGATATTAGTTAAACGAAAGTCATCTTAAAAAAATTGAATAAAATTTTTGTTTTTATCAAAACAATGTAAATGGAATACTTTTTTTACATCTGTATGGAAATGTTTTGCTAAGTTTAGGTAACTATTATTACTTTACATATTCTAGGTAACTTATTTCATCATTTACAATGTCACAAACAATTATCATTACCGATTTAGTTTGCATTGGATGTTTGAAATATTTTCCATTGCAACTTCATTAGTTTATTAATATTCCATGGGAAGAATGCCATTTTCTAGCACAAAATACCATATCCGGGTTATGAACTATAAATACATAAAATCATCAACCAGTTCACTGTCACAAACTTTCGCTTTCATAATATTGTTAGTAAGAGTATTACAATCCTACTAATATTAAAAATGCGAAAGTTTGTGAGGATGGATGGATGTAACGATGTGAGTGTGTATGTTTGTTCCTTCTTCACGCTGAAATGACTGGACAGATTTGTATCTAATTTGGAACTAAGACAGATGAAACCCTAGATTAACACATAGGCTACTTTTTACCCTGGAAAATTGCACTGCTCCCAGGGGATAGTGAAAACCATTTCAAAGGCAGCAGCCTAGTCTCAACGTAAATATTTTTTGCAGAATATACCATCAACTTCAGTTTTTATGTCTTATTCTATGCGGACAATGTCGCGGGCAGGAGCTAGTAACCTGTAAAGAAATTTTGAAGCAGTGTTAGTGCCTAGTTCCCACTTACATTTTTAGTCTTCCAGCACCTGCAAAGGACAGCCTTATCAGTGATGTCCTCAATATCAATGAAGTCAACTACTTTGTCAATGTCCTTTCTCACACAGTGGTTGACATGACCATTGCCTCCTGCCTGCGCCTTCTTCACCGTTTGGTAAGAGTAGTAGGAAATACCACCGACCACCAGTGTTGGAGGTACTAAGGCCAGCCAATCTTTCACTGTAAGAATTAAAAATAGAGTGAATAATATCATGTGGTTTGTATGCAACCAAATATTACCAGTAAAGTAAAATCCATAGACAGAGAACACAGGAAGATCACATGGTAGTGTATAGTTAGGTGTAGTTACGTAACTATGGCGTTACAGTAAAAAATGTGGTATACATACTTGTTCAAAATAATATATAAATTCGAATATGCATAATGATAGTTATTAAGTTCATATAGTCTTGAATCCATGGTCATTGTAACAGACGTTTACAGCATAATTAAATTACTGTGAATTGTCAAACGTAATTTTTCAGAACAGCGTGCGCCTTCAACTTGTTAGTATACAATGTAATGATACTTAGGTAACACAATCAAAACGAAAGTATGTCATAGCATTGAACAAGAGATAACAACCATCCAAGATTTACACTAACTTTACTGTTTAGAGTTTCACAAAGATATCTCAATTTTGTACAAATCGTTTTGTAGCAAACGTTAAATTGGAAATTGTAATTTAGTTTACTCACCTCCCAGATGAAACCAACCACCGACGGAATCAGGAATCGGTAGTCCAGCCAAGTAGTTTGGAATAGTAACTTTCACCAAATTAGAGATTAAATACATCTTCACTTAATACAGAAAAAAGCTTTATGAAATAATTTCACTAGACAACAAAATTACGCAAACGCAGGTTTAACGTCAGGTCAGGCCACAAAAGTACACGATTAGTGCGGTGACGGTGAAAGAAAAACAGCGTGACTTACGTCAAAGTCGACACATGTCATCGGTTGTGTAAAAAAAATTGGGATGTATCGAAATTGACAGATAATTGATTAATAGGAACCTTGGTAAAAATATAGTAGCTTAGGGGCTATGCACCCAGTGCCAGAAATAAATAAAAAAAATATATATATAGTAGACTAGACGTAAACTTAAAAAGGCAATGCTTAAGTGCGCCCAGAGCAAAGGAGCTAAGTTCTACATAAATTTAAAACGATTATGAATTTAAGTTAGTCATAAATACTGACCTTAATTCGTTTTTAATTAGTGGAAAAGAAGCTGCCAGCAAGAGATAACACAGAATGTAAAAGCAAAAATGAATTTAATTCATAAGTTCCAAATGTCAAAGTACAACAATAAACATTTTCTTAATTCACAGAATAGCTTTCAATAAATTCTGTAATAAATACTGAATCTTAAATTGGTCTTATCACAGCCCATATGCCATTTTAGATTCAAATCTAAAAACACACTTACAGTATACGTTTTAAACTTCGGAATGTATAATACATAGTTCAAACTACTTCTTTACTCATAAAAAGATACAAGAATTGTGTAAAAACTATTATGTACTTGGGAAACTGATATGATTGAATGGGTATTCTTATCTCTAATTGTATACAAAACTTTTATGTTAACAAATTATTCTTCCACATTACATGCGTAGGTAGTTTAATCACATATATATCACTATTATCACCCTGTCAGTATTCTTGATGTCAATGGTGTCTATCAACAACACAGTTTACTTCTCGGCCGGTTTAGATCTACGAATAACAACTGGACCGGTGTTGTCTCCAGTAGCTCTGTTGTGAGGCCCATGAGCACCATCACACAGAGGCCACTAAAACAATAAAAAAACAGTTTATTATTTTGTTTAAAGTAGATATTGAACATATAACAGTAATTGGATGAAGGGTTGGTTCTTCCATGCTGGTCTGGGAGCAAAGAAAAAACATAGAATGTACCAGTTGCTTCTCTACCCGCGCAGATGGTAAAAGACCATTGAGGGAATGGGCGAAACTTATAGGAATCATGTTATAGGCGATGAGGCTAGCTACCCATCACTATTTTGATTCCATTTTCCACCTATACACCCTCAATCTTGCTAATTGTGGCCTGTAGGTACCCGTTACCTTAGGCTCTGTCTACCCCGTAAGGGATAAAGACGTGATTTGTGTATGTATGTAACAGTAATTGGAAATGTTTCCTGCTTTTCCCCTTTAGTTGCATGATCCTAACTTAGCAGTATAAATTTACATTGAAAATGATAATAGCTACTGCATTTCTTAATTTGTTTACCACCAAGTAATTGTAGCAGTAAAAGATAAAACATTTTTTCCCCATTATCTGAATAATAATAAATGTGTACTGGCTCTATGTTATCTGATAAAATTATCAAAGCCAGAAACGAATGACATAAGTTGATGAATTGTAAAATTAGGTCACTATAATAATCAGGTCATCTCAATTTTAACATATTATGTCTATGCAGGTACGTACATAGTTGATACATACCTACACATGTAATAATTTAGCACTTGCATTTGAAACAGATGTTGAACCTTGTTAAGCCTATCAACTGGAACAGAATCCAGGTCAAATGACTAAGCTTAATTGATTGAATGACAAGGTTTCATGCAAATGATAAATTACATAAAATACAGAGAATCCTAAGCAAATTGAATTGAATAGTGTATATTAAGAGAACTTACTTTTTTACTCTTCCAGCATCGGCACAAAGACATTTTCTCCCCAATATCTTCTATTTCAACAAAGTCCACAACTTTTTTCTCATCTAGCCTAATCATAGGATTTATTCTTCCACCAGTTCGACCCCTTTTTATGGATTGATATGCATAATAGGTAGCACCTCCAACAACCACTGTTGGCGGGATCAAGGCAATCCAATCTCGCACTAAAATAAATAAATAAAAATATATATTAAAAAAATATGAGGATCTTCTCCGTGGTACATACTTGATACTACTGCAGCATCAATATTTATTTAGCTCTTATTCATCAATATAGTCAAAATTTAGAATTAAAATGCTACAATAAAGTACTTAAAACAGAAAAATGTTTGCAAGTGAATCAAATTCGCTAAAGTAATAAATAATATTTTATGTTTGGAAAACATTAGATAGGTAGGTATTTGAAAGTAAAGTACTATTAATTTTATGTACTTAAGCTTCCATGCAACTCATTTAAGGTCAGTTTAGTCACCAGCTAGATACAATTTTCCAAGGCTAAGTACAGATTGTGACGCTTATCTGAATTTCCCGTTAGGCACCAAGATGAATTAAGACAGCAAATAAGGAAAAAAGTTTTATCTTACCTCCTAATCGAAACCAACCGCCGAATGAATCGGGTATCGGTAGCCCTGCTAAGTAATTTGGGACAGTAACTTTTACAAAGTTGGACACGATATACATTTTAACTTTTTTTAAATAAGAAACTATAGTTTTGCAAGTTTATATACTTAAAAGTCCGCGTTCGCACAAGTGAATGGACAGACAGGAGGGCAACCAAGCCAAGCCAACTTGTGAGTTGTGGTGACTGGAGAATTGAATGATGATGTGACGGACTCTGGGCTGACTGACAGATGGATTCAAAATAAATTAATGACAAGTGACATTGACAGTGAACGAAGTGCTGCCAACCTTTTATAATCGATTACTGATGTATAAAGATAAATAAATTCACACGCATAGTATGAAGTTATGAACATAATAAACCACCAATGAGTTCAACGAGATAACGTTGTATTAATTTCCATATTTTTGTGACGCTGATCATACCGTGTCATAACGTCCCAAATAATCGATCGTGGTTGCTTCCGTGGTGGAAATCGATGACACTTTATACTTACAAACCACATTTTGAAACTAGGATTGATAACTATACCACCACCTCACTAGTCAGTAAACGTCATTGGTCGATTAAACACAGGCTGCTCATGCCAACATACAGGCAGACTGAAAGATTTAAGTTCTAAGGGGCTACTATAAGATAGAACACCCATGAGGACTACTCCGTAATTCGAGTTCGTATCATACCGTTTCTCTCTTACTTTCTAACTATTGTTTAGTGTGAGCGGAATGTCAGAAAACGAACTTCGAATTTTTTACTTTGGTGTCGGTCGACTAGATGTCTGGAACTATCCAAGACACTGCTAAAAACGCTTTTTAATACTTGCAGAATATTGACAGACAAAAATAAACTTAACTGCAATGATGAATGTCCAAAGAGTGAAGTGAAGTGAATGAAATTGAAATTATCTGTCTCCTTCGCTTTGGTTGGTTGGGTGCGCTGCCGTTTATCGTGGTTCATAATTTTACACAGATTTTCGTTAATCAATTACAAAATACCTTACCCAAAATCCTTCAACAGTTTGTTAAATGTGTTCCTAGTGATGCTTAAAAGTGGATGGTAATCAATGCTGCTGTGCACTGAATATGGCTGACGAAAGACTAGTGGTCCTAAACCGTAGTGATAATTTGGGATTCGGATTCTCACTGCTTGGCGAAGCCGGTTTGCCACACATAATATACGAAATCGAAGAAAATTCTCCTGCAGCTCGTAGCGGCGAGGTAAGATCTATACTCGTTTCTTTTGTATACTTTGTTAAAATACTGTTTAATACATCGAACAGGTGCTATCGTACGATATTAGATTGCGATCGGATACGTTTTTGGTTGAACTATTCCTCCCCAATGTTTCTCTTCGCTGCGGGACTTTAAAAAGTGATAAAAGTTACAGTAATAGTTGATTAGCTCGCATTTACAGTGAATCATATGTTACGCACACAAACAAGGTGGTGCACGATGCATACATAATTGTTTGTGTATACTAGGTACTAGGCTCTCTAGATAATGAATCTTTTTAATTCGTGTGTTGTGTGCTTGTGTAGCAAACGTATGCAGTATCCTATTTTAAGTATGTAGTAAAGAGTAATTAATTTGTGTAATAAGACAAAAAAAGTTACAAAAAAACGTATCTAAAAATGTATTAGTGAACAAATCATTTGACACACAAAAAATACATTTTAAACACTAACATACTTAAATACTTGCTCAATCTGACTTTGAAATAATAAAAAAAGCATTCCTCACTATTAAATTTGTTTACATTCTTGTCCATTCCAATTGCACCCAATTTTGATTCAAGAACTCATAAAAGAAAATCACCTCATAAAAGAAAATTATCTTGGCTATGTTTGTGTATGGTCATTGCCAAAATTTGTACAAGTTTAAAGTAACTAATAATTTTTTGCAATGAATTTAATTAGGCGAAACTTATAGATGCACCTGTTTATTTTACTATAAAATTTTTCACATTTACTATAAACAAATTATTATTTATTTTAAACAAAGAGTTCACAACCACTACTTATAATAATTGAGGTCATTACATTTCAATTAACACAATTGGTAACACCCCTCTTCCACACTCAAAAAAGTTTGAAATTAAAGAATAGGTCCTATGTCATTTAATCTTGTTGTTCTAATATGGCTGAGATTGGTTGGAAGGATCATCATGTTCTAATAATATATCTGTTGTAAATGTGTAAAATAATTGGCTTTATTCCAGTAAATTAGATTTGCATGTTATCTGTGTGAGTACAGTAAACATGTGTATACCCTTGAAACAGTTGCCTTGACTGACTGCACAGTTAAGGTTGTCAACTGCATAATTATGTCCACATTGCAAGGGTCAAGTGTATCAGTTTGGTTAATGTGATACCAATATCATGCTTTTGAAAAATAAGTCATTTTTTAACCAAAAGGGAAAGGTTTCAGTGAGAAGGTTCAATTGTTTTTTTTTTAACTTCACAACTCAGTTATTTATAAAATAACTTGTTTTTTTTTCTATCTATAATAATACTATAAAGAGGTAAACTGGCAAAACGGGCAAAATGATGCTTTACACATGAAAAAACAATTTTTATATGTTTCTGGGAAAGGGAAAAATAATACACTATTTACTATAACAGAGGATATATTACTGAGATCACCAATGAAGCTGCCATATGGTCACATAAGTGCATGTAAACCTCAACAAAAAAAAATTATGAAAGTAAACTGTTTAACTACACACCTTTATGCCACTAACAATAAGGTTGGTGACTCATGTATTTCACATGATAGCTGTATCAATATTTATGTCCTCGACTGTATGTAAGCTTGACAACATTTAAAATGAAATTTTAGAAATAGTAATTATAATAGGATTAACAAAGCCATGGAAAAATTCAGAGATGTTCCAATCAGCTATCAGTTTTATTTTAACTGGTCAAAGTTCGACAAAACAAGAAATAAATTGAGAAATGAGCATATTAAAAAGACACATGAAGCTTCCATTGAAAGCCAGTCATTTGTTGATTGTAATGGTAATTACGCACCCATTTAGAAGGAACAAGGGGACATGCAATGGAGAGGTAGGACCTTGATTGATGCATAATTTAATGTGATGTAAAATTACATTTCCTGTATATCCAGGTGATGTTATTACATAAGCCTATAACCACCATTGTACCTAGGCTAGGCTTTAGATATTGATGTTGCATGTTGTTCCTTGACATAAAAAGTGTATTGTGTTAATTATTGTTTATATTATTAAAAAAAAAATTATGTTTTCCATTGATCATCTGCAAGGATTAATTACAATATTCTTAGAAGTGTTTTCCTTCCTCTCTTCATCCATGCCGTAAAAATGGAATTAATTTGATTTTCATTTTGAAAACTCCTAAATCTATTTCTATGTATTTTTGTCAAAACTGCACAATGTCACATAGCTCACAAATAAGCGATAATAAAAATGTATGACACATGCAATTGCCTGTTACTTAAACATCAAACAAAAGTGTATTCATTGTCTCCGAACTCAATTTATTTTAATTTGTTCGTGCCTCATTTCAACTTTTTAACATATTGAAGCGTCTTTCTGACATCATCGTGTTGATTTTGTGTTTTTTTTTAGTTTTCCCTCTTTTCCATAGGCAAAACATACAAAAATTAAGTAACAAGAGCCAACGCTTCTGTCGAACATTGGGCAAGGTGCCCATAAGGCTGTCAGTGTTTCCTCGTTGTATTGTATGGCAATGCCGATACGTTATGCCAAGGTAAGAGCCGGCGTTATGGTCACCTGTGGATCTTGCCTGCTTCTTTTTTTTAGCACTCAATCAAGTTTGCATAATTTACCGCGTGTTTCTGTTTCGGCCTATGCAGCCGCCGCGCTATTCTCAATGGGGACTATCGTTTCTTTGCTCACCAGTTGGCGCCACTGTTGACTAAGGTCCAGAGGTATAGCTGTCAAAGGCGACTTTATAAGATCGGTGCCGAAACAAAGCTTTAAATCTTGAATCTCATTAAGTTTATTAATTTTAAATAACTATCATCATATCGAGTAGCTACCTATGCCGCAATGCCCGCAATGTTGTGCAGTTCCGTTTTGTTCAGAAAAAATATCCGCTTTCAAAGCGTTCGCATTCATCGCCAAATAATCCATATTTGCGATAATTTCACGAGGAGATCGCCTTTCAACAAGTAAATGAAAGATATGTCACGAAGCCCGCCAAAATCAGTGAAAAGTGAATGTTATGGACCTCACGCGACACTAGCGCCTCTTAGTCGCAAATTCACACGCGATAGCCCCCATGAGGTACGTCGTGGCGAGACGTGACGATGCTAGTGCTAGTGTGTCCACTCATGTGGTATCCCAAGCCAAGCGAGTGGACGTCCCAACTCCCACACGCCAGCACGAGTCTCTCACCTTCACTTCATCCCGTGCCAGCCTAACTGCCTCCAGAGCCCTACCGATTATGTCACCGATTATGGCGAAACGGTTGGCGCTTTTGGAATAACTTAGGCCGTGGTGTCCCTATCGATTCACCTTGCCACAATGGCAGCGATGTGGTCAACAAAAGCCACGGCAAGCCTTTACTGTCACACCCATGTTTTGCCCACAGCTGTACTCTTATCTATAAGCCATAAGATTTCCATTTAATGTACGGGTGCGCCTGCAGTTAGTACCCAGACTCCTTTTCCTTTGCTGCCAATAAGCAGGCCTCTCTCTATACTTACTAGTGTGGTTTTTCCAAGAGTCTCGTATCATACCTTCTTTCTTACTCTCAAATTAATGATTATTAGTGTGATCGGAATGGCACGAAATGAACTTTGGAAATCGAATTTCGGCGTATAAGGCTTGGCTCCAATGGAGCTGTATTTGCGTCGATTGATGTCTTCCGTTGTGGTTGCGAAGTGCCAGCAAAAGAAGAGACAATCGAGTCGCTGTACTAAATATACATATTCTGGGGCCGTAGCCGCCCAAGATCCCACCGAACAATTCTGCACCTATGTAAACTAAAAAGGTTATGTGTTTAATGGTTCATGATAGTTCATGGTATCGTGAAATAGTAGCAAAATCTTGTTGTTAGTCCTTTTTTCGTAATTATTTGTTAAGCCTTTACTAAAAAAATAAACTCATATTTTTAACCGACTTCAAAAAAGAAGAGCTCCTATGTTCGGTCATATGTTTTTTTTTACGTAAAGGAAGAGGCATAGAATAGAGACGAATCTAAATATTTTGAATGACGGATACGTGTACACTGTACAGTTACGGTCAGAACTATGCGGATGATCTAGCCATGTCCGGAGCTCGTAGCCCAAACCCGATGTTCGAATTCGAACGCATATATACCGTAGAAAATATAACAATTTCGTCCCCAACTTGGAACGGGCACTGTAAGTTTACGCGATCTTTTGACCTTGAACTGATGAATAACTTAATGCTGTTAGTACTTGGTACTAGGCTACATGGTATGCCTCATCACCCTTGTTCCACTTAGCTGGTAATGGATCCCGAGCGATTCCATACATGTGGCCAGCATGCAGGTCCCATTATTATTCATAATGACCATTCTTGCATGCCCTTTTTAACGTGGCTCTTGTTTACCATGAAGCAAAACCTTTAAATGTCAGGCTCAGTGGGTTAAACATTAATCCTGCTTTACATCTATGGCTATTGAATTATGAGATTTATCAGACAAGTTAAGTAGGTACCAATCTCTATCGTATTTGTTTTTATTTCCGTTAACCTCGAAACATTGCTACATTGGCTACAAAAACTCCCAGATCTGGTAAAACCTTCTTTTTCATACACTTCGAAATAAATAAATGTTTAATGAACGGTCAATGTAAAGGGGGCTTTAGATTTTATAAAAGTTAGTGTCAATCCTTGTAAATAAATATTAAATTTAAAATTTAAAAAAACCCCCACGGTGTAATCGAGTAATCATACCGTAAATAACAGAAAAATCAATTTTTCGTCAAAAATGCCTTTACATCACTTTGGAAAAGAGCTGATATTCTTCAAACCGCTGGACCGATTTTTACCAAAAATGTAACTGGCTATCGAATGAAAAAAACCTAATCGAATTCGGTCCGTCGGCTGGAGAACTATGATGCCACAGACAGGCACGACACACAGACATCGACGTCAATCCCCTTTTTTGCATCGGGGGTTAAAAAATAGTGTCATCCATGACACGTACAAGACGGGCTCGAGTTAATCAAAAGTATCCAAACGGAGGTGTTATACAAAAACATGTAGTACGACAGAAGACGAGAATGGGATTGGCCGATTCAGTACGTCTCACACTGAAATGTTATGTTTTAAAAAGATTCAGTCACCAACAGATATGTCGGAAATGTCTGAACGCGATTGACTGCTCCGACGCATCTAATTGCGACTGTACGAGTAGGGATACCTACCAGTGTCCTAGGGAAATCGAGGTTATTTTTCATTTTAAGTAACGACTGATCCTTGAATGTACATGAAAGTAAACTGCCTACTTGCATGGACCTAATTCTGTCGAAAAATATTAAATTTGCCACTATTAATAAAAACATTTTTTTTTTATATCAATTGATACTCTTGTAAAGCATCTCTTACATCCAATGAAAGTCAGTTTAGTAGCGCACATCGTTTTATTCACTTGGTCAACAACACAGAGTATATTGAGCTAGTTCTCTGCGGGAAGAACTAGCGAGAAACCTCACGGACATAGTATTTTCTTATTGATCGCTACATCTTCTATTACCATTAATACATACATATTTACACTTCGAACTTATCACTACACATATCAGCATCTCAGTCAGAATGACAATACAATTTCTGCGTCCCTTCTAGAGCGCTTGGCGCCAAAACGTGCCGTTGACATCTGTCAGCTGTCAACGTCACTGCCCTGTCCAATGAGTGTGTTTTTTTGTAGAATATGGCTTGGTACCTGAATCTTAAAGCCAAGTTTTCTTTAACAAAGTCTGTTTTCACATAACGATGGGTCAGTTTTGAACTCTTAACACTCTACTTAACTTTAAAAATCCGTAAGCATTTTTCTTAGCGATAGCGATGCTCGCTCAAGTACCTATTAACTTAAGAACAATCAAACCCTTGTATCAAGTATGAGGTTGAATTTGAACGGGCCTTTATTATATTTTTTTATTAATTATACCTATAAAGTTATTTACATTACCACGAGATCGGATTAATCACGTAAATCTGCTATGCAAATATTGAGGTCATATTTATGATGAACATGCAAGGGATGTTTTTTATTAGGTACTCTTATCTTCTCCAAGATCTGAAATTATCTATAAATACTGGTTGGTTGAGGTTAAACTTGGAATCAAAAGAAAAGTAGAAGCATTCGCCAAGCTATTGCAACGAAAGGTATTCAAAAGAAAACAACAAAAAACGCCCTCCGCAACATCGCAGTCTCATGTGATAGACCAAACTTAAAGTTAGCGGAATAGCCGGTCGTGGAGCTAATCTAACTTGCTCTACACTTCCAATTTGCTGTCGTCATTTTCTTTTCTTTTAAAACCGTGCGTTTACGTTTTTCACGAAGTCTATAAATATTTATTTTATCAGAGCGTAAATTGCAAAAATGATCATAATAGTTTTAGCGTGAAAGTATCTCCATTTCGATTAGCCAAAGTTGAAGTTTTAACTCTACTCGTATTAAGCAATGTTTTGAGACCTAATTTGTTGAATTCTCACTGTGTATTTCTGACGTTATTCAGTATTTCTAGTTTACACATTTTAAGATAAAATTACTAGTCTTGTAGTTGTCTATCCTACACATACATGGGAATGAATTTGCCTTAGTCATTTCATTGAGCTGTTAACTTCAACACAACTCTCGCTATTGCATTGTGTACCCGCATACAAAATTGTTTCCTCCTCGTATGAAGGTAAACGCCTTTTTTGTCCAGAATTTCAGGCATCAGTGCAATGAAGATATCTTTAACTTTCATATAGAAACGCTTTTTTACTTTCTATGAATTAGCAGTGGGGTGCTAGTTAAAACGGCTTTTATGTCTTCCCTTCTTTAGGGATGTATGCCTGTGAAGTTGCTACGAGGCAACGAGGTGTTAGCTGCTTGTGCTATAGCAACACTGTAAAGTGTAAAGTATCTCCCCTTGCACGCATAGAATCCACATGCATAGCTATGCCATTAATTAACGAGCTGACACTTTCCATTTTCCAATCACTCATTAGCTCTCGCAGCCACGCGTAGCGCGGAAGTGCTGAGCTGAGTGCTTAATGCCTAATCCACTTGCCCACGTAACTTGATCTGGCGATTTAATGCCATCCATTAAGGTACAGACATCGATGCTCTCTAGTTGTGTGAACTACTTCAGTGTTGTAAAAATTACGGTCATGTGTTTAAAATTCTTGCGATCCTAAGGTTTTGGTCTTGGCTATAGTTTTGGCTAGCAAGACCTCTGCGTCATTTTGTTTTACGTTGATCGTTACCTTGACGGATCGCTATACACTTTTAGCAAATTTCGTTTTTTTTGTGCGTATACCTTGAGATATCACTGAAGCCTCACCTCACCCGATTGTATGTGGGCATATTAAGCTATTTCGGGAAGTTTACTTACACCTACCGACTTATTTTAATTTTACAATTGTGTTGTCATCCGATACGAGGAAGAATTTTACGTCAACTGAAATCCAATTCCGGATCCTAGTTGGCGTTTTATAGAATTGATTTTTATATTTTCTCTTTAGTTAGTGTGACTTGAATATCACATATAACAACCAAAACAGAAAAAAGGTATACAGAATATTACAAGGTAACAATAGGCGGCCTTATCGCTACAGAGAGATCTCTACCAGGCAACCATAATGAACTGGCGAACAGAACAGATCTGAGCAGGTGGTGCAATGGTGATGAGGTCTCAAGTAGAGACAATTTCACATAAACAGTGCTTCTGTTTTCTTAATGTCTCTCGGCAAACTGCGTTTTTCATACGATTGAACAGAAGAAACACGAATTTTGCCGGGAAAATAGAAGCACTAAACTTTAACACTGTTGGTTAAAATAATTCGATTAGATTAAAATTTTACCGTATTGTAGGAATTCGTATTTTTATTTAAAAAAAACTATAAAAAATATCAAGAACAGCCAATATTCTTTATACATTGATAATTCTACTTCGTCAACTCTTGCATTTAGATCTACTTGTTGACCTGTAAAGTTTCTCGATGTTTCGCAGCCGCTCGTGTAGAGAACTGAAACTTCACAAGTTCGCAAACTAGATATAAAGCCTGCACAAAGGCGTTTGCGCATTCGACGTAGGCGAAGAAATCTAAGTGAGGGCGTGGGCTTTATTGTTAGCATCTAACAAAAATAGATTAAAGCACAGCGATGTTGTTGTATTGTGTTCCCTGAACTGTACCTATAAATTCTTAGATTCGTCTCTTTCCGTGCAAAGGAAACAGAATGAATGTTGTTTCCCGGAAAGGGCGAGTACTCGTATCTATAGAAGAGATGCAATCTCCTCTCGAAATGAAGCTGTAAAAAAACATTTTATTTGCTCGTCCTTTCATTTCGTTTTCGCGCCGGCATTCTACCTAGAGTTAAACTTCTTTCATGTTTGTATGTGGGAAGTGTCTGCGATGAAAAAGGGACGAAAATAATATGATAAGACGCAGTCGGTTACTCTTCAGTAGCTAGCTACATTTATTCTAAACGCGATAAATTTAGCTAGCATTGTTTGGATGAACCTTCTAAATGGTTTAATCTTGTATTAAGGCTACAAGATGGGAAGATGACGCACGCCAAAAATCCGCCTATGAATAACGTCGGGAATAGCTTCAAATTGCACAGTTTATTGCAAGTCTAGCGCGCTTGATATGCTAGCACGCCAGCTAATTGCATAAAATGTACAAAAAAATACCTGTAGACAAACTATCAGAGCGATAACAGCAGTGCACGAAGTGAACCGCCATCTATGCAGCGGTGATCCCGTCAACCTTCGCGAAGTTGATATAATATCGTTGTCGTTGCACCTTAAGAGTATAAAATCATTTTGCAAAGCAGCTGTTTGGCTGTGTTGATGAACGACTATAGTCTGACAGATATAACACTGCAGTTAAATGACACTTCAGTGTTGTCAGTTTTTGGCGAATATTAAATAGTGATGTGATTTAGTGAGTGAATGAAAGAATGAACGATGTAATGAAGTTAATTTGCCTAATTTATGTTGAAATAGAGAATTTTCAAAGCGTATTTCAATAAAATGATTTGTTCAATAAGGTTTTTTATACGTTTTCTAGTTAGTAGTAGTGTAAGAGCGCGATTAGGAAATGTGCGAAAGCATGTCAAATCAGTTACCTGTTTTCCACTAATTCCCCATTTTGCCATAAATAAAACAACAATTATCAAATTAATATTTTTTACTTATGTAAATTTACAAATTTATAGGCAAAAGTTTTACATTCACCCCCATAGGTGACCTATATATTTAATTTAATAATTATACCTGCCTCATGGTAGTTTTATAAAAAAAAACTGAAACGTATCGCGCTTTATTTAAAATAATATTATACTAAACTAAGAATGTGACATTCATAAAATATTTCGTTCGTTCTATCATCGAATCATTCATTACGTGACCTTAGTCGAGCACTAGTCAAATAAATGTGGTAGGTATCATTGTTTCGTAAAATTACATTAGGAGCTGTAATTTGGCTGCAGTGTTATAGCTGCCAGACTATAGACTTTTAAAATTAATCTACTGTTTTATTTCAACTTATTTTGTTGCCTGATCCTTGCTCGCTCTTAATTAGGGAGTGACAGACAGGCGTGGGCGTGCGGTGAGCGTGCGCACTGGCAAGTCTGCGTTCCCTCGGCAACGGGGCTTTTACTCGGCAATAATAAGGAAAATGCATGGATATTTACGGATATTCGGTATATCCAAAAATAAACGAAATAAACTCCATTTTATGGGATTCCTAATTACTTTTGTTCGTCGGAAGTTTTACTTCCTGATTTTTGTTTTTATTTTTACGGTTATACTTAGGGTTGCCACCTTTTTTTTGAAGAAATATAGTATTTTTCTCAGAACCTTGCCAAAATATAGTACTTTTGGGAAATTTTGGAAAAAAAATAGTACACATTCATTCATTTATCATGTTTAAACATTATATACAAATTACAATTCTACGGGTACGTTCCTATTTAGTCGATTTTTATACAAAAAAGTGCAGCAGTGGAGTTAGCAATGAAAATATAGTATTTTTCGTACTATATTATATTTCTATAATATATAGTACAATTGACCGCAATATAGTACGATACTATATAATATAGTACAGGTGGCAACCCTAGTTATACTATATGTTTGAAATTAGAATAGGTACATTTGTATATCGTTTAGACAGTCTATTGCAAATAGTTGATGGCGATTAGCGACAAAAATCGCTTAGTAATTGAAAGTAACTGTTACGAAAACACTGAATAATTTACCCGCTAAAGGTAGTTTAGGAGTCCATATACGAGTCGCATACATCACGAAATGATGAGAGACCGTGGTCGATTCCCAATCGTAGCTTTACGTACTTTTCGGATTAACGACCGAATAGCTAAGAGGTTTGGACCGTGATTACGAAGTAGAGATCCCTTATTGGAATCCGCTGATATTAAATTTGTATTAATATAGATATTTAAGTATTTATATCCGTTAGATGTACACCGTACTACACACATGAGGATTTTTTTTTCCGCTGGATCACTTTGAGACAGATGCTCTTGTCGTAAAAGGTGAACTGAACTGAACAATATCACTGTGATTTGTGCGCGGACGCATCTAGTTCAGCAGAGCGGCTTGCAAGCAGTACAAAGTTATGTCAACTGACTTGAACACGTGTCCTTGCTTACAAAACATAATTATAGGCGCTGAACTCATGCCTGCAAAGTATGACTTCATTTTCCACGGTGTTGTATTATTTAACTAGCTGCAATTACCACAAGTGAATTATACTTAATATTATCTGGCGAATAGCGTGATGAAGTGTATCCTTGTATCGCTTACTAATGCTTATTTACGAAAATAACTATCTTCGGTAACAACGAGGCCTACTAGATCTCACAATTAGCTAATGTAGAGTCACTACCTAATCAATACTTTGCCGATTAAAGGCACAGTGTCATAAAACATATTTTACCGGTTTATCCCGTTTGTCCGTGACCGTGAGGTGAAGCTGGAAAGGGCTCGAAGCGCCGGACGTAAATAATAATGAATACAAGCCATAAAATCCGGCTGCGGTCGGGTTAATTCCTACATACCTACTCATAGACTCTTACCACACTAGTACCTCTTGAATTTTACTTTAAAAATACTTAATACCAACACGTATTTAGTTCAAGTACTTACTTAATCCCCCGAAAAAGACCAAACGTAACTAGAAATAGATTTCTTAATAAAGGCAAACCCGTAATAGTGAATTATCTTTCGCACTCAATGAAGATAATGTATGTTACATTTTTATCAAACTTTCTCGATATTCTTCGCGCACGTAACTCACGCTAGAGCGGTCGTGTTAATATTAAAATATGAAAGATTAAGTTAGTACAAACCTTAATAAAGAACCGACCCAATCGTCTTTTCCCCTCTCCACTGAAATTCAGCCAACTGACCCCAAGCGGTGTGATCAGTCATAAACATGTCCGCAGTAAGTGATGGTGGCTCCCGCCGGTAGCTCACCTGCACGTGGGAGCAGTCACGCCAGTCTAATTCATACTTCCGCTGCGCCCTTCAGCCGCCGCTGATCTAATTTATCTCTAAGCTCAATCCATTAGTGGACCCTCCTCTGATAACAGTTGACAGTCTAGTCTGGGTGCGCTCGCCGGCCGCCCGAGCGCGCTCGCACTCGTCCTACAAACGAAAACAGCATTGTTTTTGTTCCGATATCGAGTTACTTTAGGATCAATTACAGAACTGCAAATATTAATCGAGCGCTTGTGTAATTAATTCTGTGTTTATCAGCTGACAATAAACAGTGAATCGTTTTCTATAGTGCGATGTGATAGAGATTTGTGGAATCAGTGTTTTTGTGTACAGTGATAACTCCGTTGGATTACAAGCTTGTTTGTACGCTTTGTTGTAATGAATAAGTTTTGGCAACGCTACGTGTGCACGTGTCTCAGCCTAATAAGGTACTGAGTACTAAATTAAAAATTAACCGTTTGTGTACCCTGGCGGCGGGCCATTTCTGTTAAAAATAGTTTGCCGCAATGTGCTTAAAAATTTCTCAATGTAAATGTTTAATTTGATAACATACGGCATACGTCTCATATTATTTGCAGACTTCAAAGCTGCTCCACGTTAGTCTCGCCGAAATCAATGTAAAGCGTACTTGATCTTGATTGAACCAATGAATCAAAATTAATCAAACACAATGTGAATTGTTTTACGTTTTGTGTTACTTTATTCATGGTCATGCAAAATCTTCTAGATAAATAGCATTAATTAATCTATGTAGACAAATCAGTTTCTCCTCTGACACGTATTAGTCTAGGTACACACCGAACATGCTGGCAAAAGATATGCTACATTTCGTATTTACATAAGCCCTGTATGCTTATAATATTATGAAGACTTGTATAATGTAATGGCTTGTTAGGTAGTTGACGTTTAATGGGCTATTATTGATCATTGACACAGTATCGGAACATCGAAACGCTATTAGGTGCTAAATGCCAGGCTGTTCGCGTGCTATTTGCGCCTATTTATAGTAAAGGAGGCGTATCATCTCGAATACAAAGCTCTTCTTTATTTTGTTTACCAATATAAACACCCACGGTGCTTAAACTGAAAATAACTTCGCAGGGGATTCCACTCCCCGGCACAACGTAGGAAGTGAAGAAGGACATTCGATTTCATATCACAAGTGCCTACGCAGTGTCTGTTATTTACTATCTATCGTCGTGTTGAATTTGATACTTTTTATTCCTGCTATAAAACAGTATAATTAATTACTCAAAAATTGAACATTGCAATAAAACGAAACGTTTAATTTACAGGTGGAGGCGGGAGATGTATTGCTCAAGGTTAATGGGACTGATGTGAACCGGTTCACTACCAGAGAAGGTAAGGAATTTGCCATTTTATCACGAACGAACTTGTCCAAATAAACCCACTGATTTTAATTAAAAATGTTGCCTATCGATGTTTAATATCTTAAAGAACAGCCACTGTGACAAAAGTCCTAAGAATTTGTAATAAAAATAA